>BSBN01001638.1:0-2938050 GCA_027924645.1 Cunninghamia lanceolata | reverse complement strand
ATTCAACAAAACTATCATATAAACAAGTGAAAGACAAAAAATAATGAAAATGGATTTATATGCATTATTTGTAACCCTAGAACTGATAAGCCCATGCATACAAGTTGTAAAAGTTTTCCTATTCATTAGTGCCAACACCAAGGAATAAAGAATAACTTCTCAGATAGGTGGTGGATAGTTTTTTGACCATCCCCCATGCAACAACAGTGAAGTGCCTCAATATTTCTTGAGGAAACTCTATTGCAAGTTTATCCTCAAATAAATTCCAAATTATTTTGATATGTGTGATTTCTAGGGTAGAGATAAAGGCTCTGCATAAGATAGAGAGGGGGCACATCATGCCTAGGACCAACTAATGAGACCTCTTTCTCACCTATCTATTTAGCATATCATAGTCTTTTCCATTGTGAAGGAGAGTGTTGAGGTGGAGACCCTACAGTCCATCAGTCCACTCACACATACCTTGCTACAACATAGCATGCCTCTTTCACAGGGTGATGAGGGTGAGCTTTTTAAGCATTGACTCTCACCACACACTTGTCATGCTTGTGGATCTGCATGTGATTATAGGTCTGAAGATTTTTTTGATGAGGTGTACAACATAGGATGTTCATGGTCATGACATTGGTACACATGTCAAAGAGGATACTCCAAACTTTGAGGAGTATGCCACACATGGTGGGGCACATGATACATCTATATTAGTTAGTATAAACTTGACCAATGAGTTGCTAGATGTGACCTTTGGCATTGTCTGATAGGTAATTTTCAATAAATTTGTGCAATTTAGTATATTTCCTATTGAAATTTACAATTAGTTATATTAATCCATTATGAATGAAAATTAATGTAAAAAATCATATGTATTATAAAACTTCAATGTCAAAGTATGCATCTTGCATTTGCCAACCCTTCATCACATGCTTATGTGGGCATGTCAAGTACATAGGCATGTAATTTGTAACGAAATAGTAAATATACTACATGTAAATTTTTTTGTCATATATCAATGGTAATCTTAAAATGACAATTTTATGATGAACAAGTGAATGTTAGACCCTCCAACATTAGGTCACATTGGTGGTAGTAGTCAGTTATCAACTTTCACTGATGTAAGTTTTACTATTTTTTAATCATTATGTATGTAAATAATGTTATGTAGATTTTGCTCAAATAACATTGTTCCTATTTTTAGTTAATGACATCAGTACAAACTCCTAATATTCATGGAGTAATGGAGATGGGCATTGCTGCAATAGTTTTGTCTTCGATGTCTTTGACATAGGTATGAGCCAATAATGTAAATGCCATTATGTATTTATTGTTTTATCTAACATCATTTAGTGTAAATAAATGATATTCATCTTTAGTCTAATTTGATTCTTCATTCTTGTCACTGGAGGAGGTCACAACTCCACTTTATGCACTTGCCCCTCAGGTGGATGAAGAGAAGCAGAAGATGATTAAGGAGGATCATCAGCTTGCGATAAGTGTTATTTACTTATGTCATTATATATTTCATGTTTTCTATGTTAATGTGCATATTGTTTAATTGTATTAATAGGTGGAGATACAAAAAGGTCTTTAGACTAGGCGGTCCAGTTGTGGAGATGTCAATTATTATATTGGTATACATAATTGGATTCCCTTGAATAAAATCCAATTTTGGATCAAATAGTCTAACTATTTCTCCTATCCATGCTTAATAGATATTTACATGTCTTCCATGCCTTCGCAAAGTTAGGATTGACTTCATACAAATTCTTTAGCTCATCGAAACCAAGTACCTCTACTCTCTTTTTTGTTACCAGATTCTTCCTTCTACTTAATGCATCGACAACCTTATTTGACATCCCACAACTATGATTTAACACAAAGCGTAACTCTACATGAATTCTACCCAGCACATATGCCTCTAGTTTAATTTACTTTGATTATTCAAGTATTGTAGTGTCTAATGATTGGTGTACACCAGAAATTCCTTGGGTAGTAGGTAATGCCTCCACTTCTTCAATGCTTATGTTATGGAATAGAATTATTAGTCAGAGATTGAATATCACTTCTTGGCATAATTCAACTTCTCATTCAAATAAGCTATTGGTTTTCCTTCTAGGCTTAATATCACCTCAATTGTATTCCTACTTGCATCACAATCCAATTGGAATATCTTGTTGAAATCTAGCAAGGCCAACACTGGCTATTTTTTACCTTCCTCTTCATCTAATCAAAGAACCTATTTGCATTGGTAGTTCACCTGAATTCCCTTTTGACCCCTCTCATTGTCTTATTCAGTGGTGCACAAATGCTATTAAAATTCCTGATGAACTTCTTATAGAAACTATCCAGTCCATGAAAAGATCTTATTTGAACTACATTTGTAGGTGTATGCCACTCCATAATGGATTTGAATTTCTCTAGATTCATCTTTAAACCTTCAATTGAGATCACAAACCCTAAATACAACAATTCTTTCTTCATAAAGCTACACTTTTTCAAATTGATCAATAACTTTTCCTTTCTCAACCTTTGCAGTATGAGCCTAATGTGCTTTAGGTGTTCCTATTTAGTCTTACTAAAAATTAGAATTTCATCCAAATAAACTATCAGAAACTTACACAAAAACTTGAACCTCAATACTTCATTCATCAACTGCATAAATTTGCTCAGTACATTGGTCAATCCAAAAGGCATAACTCACCACTCATACAACCCTTCATTAGTCTTGAAATTTGTTTTCCATTCATCCCTTTCTCTTATCCTAATCTAATGATAACGGCTCTTCAAGTCAATCTCAAGGTGAAGTACTTTGCTCCGCTTAGATATCCTTGGTAATGGGAATCTATGTCTTATAGTGATCTTGTTGATTTCTCTGGAATCAATACATATTATCCACTCACTATCCTTCTTGGGTGCTAGTATTGTAGGTACCACACATGGGCTGAAAGTCTCCCTGATCAGGCCCTTCCTCAATAAATCCTACACCTACCTATTTAGTTCCTCATTTTCTATTAGCGTCATCCAATGTAGTGCTTTATTTAGCAAGATAGTTCCTAGAATCAAGTCCACGTGATGACTGATACTTTTGACTAGCAGTAACCCTTCTGACATGTCTAATATGATGTCCTTATACTCCATCAACAACTCTAAGATCTATTGTGGTGCTTCCTCATTGTTTGTGGTAGTGTTCTCTACATTTGCAATGTTGCACACCTTGGGAATCAGTGCAAACTAAACATTCTCATGCCTTAGTCCATCCAATAATTTCCTTCCATCTGTTGGAACCTTCAAATTTTGGCAAAATTTGAAGGTCCCATGATGAAAATTTTAATTTCAGCACTCAGAAATACAGTTGTAAGATATGTCTCAAGAGCCAGTGGTGATCATTATGGAATAGTCATGAGCTTGAAGTGTTGACAAAACATTGTCATGACTCTCATTTAGCAGTCACCATAATCTCATTGCTAGCCACAATGTAATAAATGAGTTGGCATCATTACGAAGAAGAGGTTTATACACTTGGGAAAACCAATACTAAGAAAGGAGTATACATATATTGACTATTCATGAGCAGTGTCTAGAAATCAAATAGTCCTATCTGTATTTTTGGTTTGGATTTATCATGGTTTCATTGTGGTCCATCTGTTGAGATAAGTGAGAGTTAATTCTCTTGTGTATTAATGCTAAGGCTGTGATTTTAAGGTCCAGATGAGGATCTTATGGAGGATGTGCAATATTATGGCATCTGAAATCCAATCACATAACACAATGAATTGTAACATCTGTATAGATAGATTCTAGTTGAATAAACATCATAGGTTGATCTCAAAAAATGAAAATACCTTGTCTGAATTTCTCACAAGCAAGCTCACTATAATTTATTAGAAAAAGGGGAAAATGGAATTCATTTGGAACACATGAAGCAAATATGGAGACAAAGGCCAATGGTAAATAAAAGCTTCGTATTGACTGTGGACCTCATTAGCAATGTGTACTTAGAGGGATTATTTGCTGATTAGACATAGAAGCTTAAAGAGAAGATAATGGAAACTTTCAATGGCATGAAAGATAGTAAAGATTAGGGTTGAAAGGGCCAATTTTGAGATGGACAAAGAATTGCAAAGTTAGTTGTCACAAGAAGAAGGAAAGAAATTATTTCCTTGCCACTACAATCAAAAGTTTGCAATTGCATATGGTTTATTAACATGCCCCTGGAATAACTATTGTAGTTGTTAAGAACCTTCGAGTATATGTTGGTTTGCCACATTAATGCCATTGCCATCGATGACTCACCTCAATCTCACAACATTGTATAGAAAGGGCCGGCTGAAAAGGATGCTGCACATCACCCCTGGAGACTCCTTCGCATATCTTCAAATATTGCAGACCTGCATTCTCAAAATGCGCTTTCATAAGAAATCGTCCATGCTTTCATCACTCATAGGTGATTTGTATCTACTATATACACAATTGTTCACAATAAGCTTATTTACATGCATGTCAAGCGTGAAAGTTGGTAAAAATGGATGCTTCAGAACATGATATGGATATTTGTCAAAGAAAAATGGAACGGTGATTTTCACCAGATGTTATAACTGTAATTACTCTGATGGACATGTATGAAAAATATACAAAGAATGTGGAATGTTTGACAGACACCTTAAAGAAATATAATGCCTTGAAGCACAATAATCACGAGATTTAACAAAATGATTATCTTAAGAGGATCTTCGAAGGCCTCAAAAAAACTTCAATATACAAAAAACTGCACTCCGCAGTATAAGCCAGCATTTTCTCTACCTGAGCTAAAACAAAGGAAATGGCTGTTGGTTCGAGCATTAATAATGACATCATGCTTTCTCTACGCTATTGCAAAAATTGGACACATGTCTGCTTTTTCCAAAAGAGCTAAAATCTAACAGACTCAAGCATATCGGCGGGACGAGATTCATGGTCCCTTTGATATGCCGATATACACCTAAGGGTAAGAAGTATTGGGGAGAGATATAAATATCGGCAGGAATAAAGTATGAGTCTCTTCAAAATCTTGAGAACAACAAAGAACATACAATTGAAAGTTCATAGAACAGAGAGGTGAAATTCGGCACGAGTTAAGTTGTGGTATCCTCAATATGGCAATGACACTTCCCTGCCAAAGATTGCAATTAAAGAATATCGGTGAGAGTGGCTTATATCGATGAGACACATAACATAGTCACTTTGATAAGCTGAAGAACCATATAAAATATATCATCGAAGAGACTGTATTATATCGATGGGAGGTTTCATATAGTCCTTTCAATAAAGATATAAAATATATATCGAGGAGAATATAAATATCAGTAGGACAATAATAGAGGTCCCTTCAATCCTTCGATGATGGTAAAAACATAAAGGGAATTTTACCTCCATAGAATGTGGCGGGCACTTTATATTTAAAGGGAGATCTGTTAATCTGCAATATCAAATTTTCCTGTAAAGACTATGGTGAAAATATTATTTGGATGCGAGGTGAAAAGTGCTAGATAAAGATTTATTCAAAATGATAATCAAGGCGGAGCGTGACATTATTTTGGGAGATAAAAACAATGTAAGATGCAATTATAAATATTTTATTGAGAAGTAAAATATTTTCACCCAAGGGCTTACATACATTTAAAGGGATTCAGAGTGGGTAATTATTTTACCAAATAATATATTTAATGAGTGAAATAACAATTGCCAACAAGATTAGCGAAGATTATTCACGTGAATTAAAGAAGTTAAATCAAATATTTTATTTTTACCAAAGATAATCAAGACAATGGAAGGTTATATCAGACGGACGTGTAAAAGGGTCATAATCCTAAAAATACAAAGTATATATGAGAAATAAAAGCAAAGATAAGAGATCATGAGCAATCAGTAGTAGTAGTTAGGAAATAGATCAGTTGCCTCAACAAATGGAAAAGAAGACTTCTGATATGTATTGTAAAATCATTTGAAGCAATATAATGGAGAAGAAAGTTTAATTCTGGTGGCCCAATTTCTGGTGTTCAACTATTATGTTAATTTTAATTCTTACATGTTATCTTGCTGTCTCCAGAGTGGTCTTTCTCTGTTATTCAAATTAAGTGTATAAAAATATACCTAATTTGTCAAGACACATTTGCTACCTCTGTGTGATGCTTTGATTGGTTTCTGTGAGAAGTAGATTAAAATCCTCTTAAGAGATTTATTTTGATTGGTTTCTGCCCAGAATTAAAATCCTCTCAAATTGATATCTTAATTGGTTTCCTTCAAACAAGAATTAAAAGTCCTTTTAGACATCACAGTAACTTAGGAAGATATCACTGGGATTTGGTAAGAAGAGCTTGATAACTAACAACCTTGCACGTATATACAAAGTATAAACATTCAAAGGTGCCGAACAGTTAGAGTTAAGCCAATAGAAAGGATCCACATATCATATACATCTTGACTCCATTCACCCACTAGTAATAGGCACCGATCTCACTCACTTCAAAACAATACTTTACTCATTGACATACTTAAATTTCAAACATTAGCAATAGGATCAGCTATCAGTAGTATATCTATTTCACACTCACATGCCATTTAGAAATAGATTGCTATAGTTAAAGCACACACAACCTTTAAATCTACCTCATTATCAAGCTGCACCTGTCTAGGTCTAGCAGAGCCTGAAGAGCAGGGAGTAATAAACCATACAGGGTCACTCCGTTTCGTTGGGCAAAACCTTATTAGTATGACCATAGGACCTGGCATGCCCTTAGGATTAGTAAGCTGCAATTTTGGGAAGCAACAGAATTGGTGACTCTGCTGGGGACAATTCTAGAAAATTTGGTTTCAACTTATCCAGTCAAAGAGTCAAGAAATTAAAAAGGTATAACTCTGCTGGTGGAGGAAAATCCCAAAAAATAAAATCATATTCCTCTTTGAAAGAGGTGGCGACTATTAAAAACTTAATGAAGAATACAAAGACATCTTGTAACAACACCATTTTCAGTCAAAATGAATATGTCAGAACAAGAGAGAAAGCTAGAGTTGTTAAGGGAAGAGAAAAAATTGATTCAACAACTGCAACAATTGAGAGCCAAACGTATTTCAAATACATCACAATATATACCACTCTCTAATAAGGAAGGATGTGAAGCCTCAAATCAAATAAATGCTTATCCTGTCCCTCCTGGTCAAAGACTAGTGAGCTACCCAGATCAGGAGTGTAATCAGTATGCCAGACATTATCAGTATCAAACCCCATATCAAAACAATCAGCCCCATATCTATTATCAACAAATTGCACACATCATTGACCCTACTGTCCATATTCAAGAGGATATGAACTCTCTTGAAAATGTATATCAGAATAAGCAATTTGAGAAGGAAAAGGATGAGTATTTGCATGTTCAAGAAAGAGGACAAGGTTCCAGCATGAGATCAAAATATCACATACCCCCCTTAGACGCATTCTTTGACCTAAGGAGACATGAAGAAGAATTTGGATGTGCTTTTCTCAACAGAATGATGGATATCTATATGTAGATACCTTTTAATATTGGGCCTGATGAATACATATGCACTAAGTTGTTCATGATAGCATATGAGCCTAAGTCAATTTATTGGTCTGAATCATTGAAGCCAGTTACTTTAGACCAGGTGGGTAAATTAATTGGTATCATAGTTAAGAAAAGGTATGAGGATGCTATCAATGGTGGATCTAATAGTGATATCATTGATGAATATGGAGAGATTGATCAAATGAAACAACCGGTAGAGGAAAAATGTACAAGTGAAGAGTTCAAAGATAATATTTCAGATTTGAATGAGGCCGAAATCGTGGAAGACCAACTCTTCACTTTGGAAGAGGATTGCAATATGGAAGATGAAGACACACTATTTGAGGAGTACATCAATGATGAAGCAAGTGAAAGAGAAAGTCTACTTGACAGTGAACCAACAACACATCCATCTACAACTAAGTGCCATGATAACATAATTGGTGAAGAAGTATGCACACTTGAAAATGATTTTCAGATTTGTTCAAGCCCCTTGTATGGTGAAATAATAGTAGAAAATCAGATGATACCTTGCCAAGGTGTGTCAAAAGATGATTATTATGTGTGTTCAAATATATTCCATGATGAGGATGAAACATCAACTTGTGAAACAAATGACTATGCTGATGAGATTAATGCATCTGAATTGTCATTTCTTGACGATCTTGAGTATTGTTGTGATAATAAGGAGGGGAAAGAATACATCAACAATAAGGTGAATGAGGAGGTATGTTCACTCAGTAGTGAACAAATTTTAGATTTGCTGACTATGGAATATCAGAAATACACACTTAAGAATGATTCTAAAATTCCATGCCCAACATACATTTGCTTTGAGAGTGAAGGTACTTTGTGTGACAATGATAATGAACCGCATGATGGGTATGAAAAAGCAGATTTAGGATTACATTTTGATAAAATAGGGACAATGGGTGGTTGTGAATCTCATTGCAGCAGTTCTCCAGAGATGCATAGTTTTGTGGAATCTTGGGGTATTAATGGTTCTAACATATTAAATCTGCAAACTAATGATTTTGGTGATAGAGTTTCAAGATCACAATTACATGGACAAGCTACATGTGATGATGAAGATGGAACTAATATTTTTGGATTTGATATTAGATGTCAAAGGTAGCCTGATTTGTTATTCTTTCCAGTTTAGTTAGAGAGCCAACATTTGATGAATTACAACAAATGTAATGAAATAAAATATCATGAAAAGTATGGGTCTGAATTGTTTGAAGGTTGTAACTTCTCTTTATCACATGATGATGAAAATTCTCAAATTGTGCCTAATTATGAATTACAGAATGATGAAAATGCTGAAGGAAATATGGGCAATGTTGGGGGTAGTGCTATTTCAAAAGTTTCCAATGGCAGTGGATATAGTAGTACAGATTGCATGAGTATTTTCAAGAGGAATCTGATGAAATCATATTAGAACAAGATATATTATAGAGGTAAGTTCAGGCTTCTCTTTTTATGGTGGCCTTGACCCATCAGCTATGGTGTGGTTTTTCAAACCATATCAATTTAGGGCAGAAGAGAGTTTTGACTTTGTTGGGTGAATATTTTGTCGTCAACTCACTGAAGACAAAATGGTTATATCAACCTCAATGTGATGAGATAAATCTCTCCTCTCAGCAAGGGGAGGCTCCCTCTAATTGTAAGCTATTACAAACTAATAACTGATAAAACTTATTTACACTAAGAACTATATTTGGGGTGATTCCATTCCATCATATTCTTTTTTTTTCAGAATATATGTTTACACTTTATGATAATGATTTCAACAAAACTAATACTATGCAAAGAACTTATGAATTACCATGAAAACCCACAGAAACACAGAGTCTTATGTTGCTTCTTTCACCAATTGAAAATAAAATGATTTGGAGTAAAGTGCAGTCCAAAGTCTTCACTTATACACCAAGATGAGATAAATAGATCAAAGATAACAACTTGCAGCACAAAGTCTTCAAGCTATTTCTCATACACGAACACAACACAATCCTCACAAATGATTTTATAGACCAAAGTCTATTAAAATCAGATTTAGAATACTCCTTAATCACTTGAAAGAAACCCTCACACTTCAATTACTTATCAAATATAATTTGATAGCAAAGACGTAAGAACAATTCTATCATAAAACAAATCACTCCAAGACAAAGATTGGAATTTAACTTGCTCTCATGTATTGATAAATATTTGAAAATTGATTTTCATAAATAAGCACAAAGTCTCAACTTGCTTTACAATTCGGCAGAGTTTGGTTGCAATAGATAAAAGATAGGTCATTACAAAAGAGCTCTCTCATATTTATAGGTGAGATCCAAGAGCTAATCTAGGAAAAAGTCTAACTACTTTGACTTATTCAACAAAAGAGTCCTTATTGACATAGGACTTCCTTTGTTCACGCATGTAATTACATATTGAAAAAGTACATGTGTACATGTCCAAAACTAAATACAAAGTGCATTTGAAAATATTTGAAAAATTTGTTAAGGCACGAACATATGGATTAACTTCCACCACCATCCTTCTTGAGAAAATCCTCATAAATTGTGAACATAGATTGCATCTCAAGACTATCTGGACCAGCAGTGTTCTTAGAAATGACATGGGCTCTGGTTATTGCATCTTTCACTGTGTTGGCATTTCAATTCGCACCTCTGGTATGCGATTTGGAAATGGACAGCTATGCACAAATAAACTGCTCTCCTATTGGAAGGGGGAGTTCCCTTTCTTGCTAATGTTCGCTGAAAAGATAACTTGAATGAAACTTCGCCTATCTTCTTTTTGATTCACAGCTGCGAGCACAAGGTTATAAAACTCTAAACACTACAGAAGAGGTTTTTTCCTTTTTAATAAAACTTCTACTACAACTAGCATAGACTAATGACGCTTTCAACCTCCTGAGTAAATTCAGAGCAAAGGAAGTTGAAAGTGAATGGGGAATGATTGTTAACACAAAAACTTAAGCAGTTTTCCTCCAGATTTACACCACAAGACTAAAAGTACTTCAATGATGAAAGCTGAAAATGAAAGCTGCAGAAGATACACATCTGATGACGATAACTTAATGAATTGATATAGAATATCAGAGCAAAGTAGGCATGAGACTTCTATTCAAGATCACAAAGTTTAATACAACTCCAGGACAACAATACTACAGCAAAAGGTAGGCATACAGTAAGCGATCAAACACCGGAGAACAATGAACACAAAGTGAACAAACACCTGAAATAACAATGTTTGCAGGCTAGAATAGGCACATCAAATTTGCTATCACAAAAGTCATTGCAAACAATGGGCAAGGATGCCCTTATTTATACTAAAATCAAAGGAGTAGGGAACCCTAAAATCTCCTTGATTAACCCTAACTTGCCAACTCGCAAGCTTTATTACTATTCTAAGACAAAGATACAATAAACAAATGCTTTAAAGCAATCTACTTTAAAGCAAAGAAGATTCCAACTATCACAAGGTGATTTCTTTCTAAATATAGAATGGATGAGATTAGGATGAAAGCACATGCTTTAAAATAAAAAGCATTTGATTTAAAGCTGCTTTATTTTGGAATGCATCCTCATCAACATTCTAGCTTTTTAGTGATGTCATCCATTGATATTCTGGGTAACAATATCTTCTAAAAAGTGAGTGACCACATCTCTGCCAGGAACACTAATACTCTCTAGAACGATATTCTGATTCTCTAACATTTCTTCACCATTGGCAACCATCTGAAGAAATTCGTGAACTTCACCCGCAACCTTGTCAAATTTCACTGTCATTGCAGAAAGACGACTCATCTTGCCGGCATTGATATCATCATTAAAGTTGTTGCGGACGAGAGTCTGGAACTCTGCTTGCACTTCGCCGAGGTCGTACAGGGTACCATCTTCTTTCTCATATGAACACGGGATCTGAGAGACAAAGGATCTGACGAACTTGAGGATGCCGACTACCTTTTCTTTCCATTCTGCCAACTCTGAAATCATACTATCATAAGTTTTTACTGTGAAAAGATATTGCACTTTCCAAGTAGAAACTGTCTTCTTATCTTCAGCTGAATCAATAGTATCAAGTGCAATCTTCAAGTCAGAGATAATGATCTCAAATACTGGTCTATTTTCTGCCATGATCTGTTGCAACCCCTATATGCCTTGGTGTAAATCATGAGCGTTGTACTTCAATTGATAAAGCTCTGCAAGTACAACTCTCCCTTTAGTCACAAACTCTTCTACCCAACTGTCCATGTGCCTCCCATAGAGGACCAACTTATTGAAATGCCGCTGATTAGCTGGTGATCCAAGATTTGGTGGAAGAAGCAAATTAGCCTGTGAAGTGCCATGGAAAAGGTTGGAAATGTATTGCCGCAACTGTCGAACCTTAGCTTTGAGAGCTGCCTTGTCTTCTCCATCTCTCAACACCCTTTCCTTCAAGTTATCTGATGCAACCTTGAAGAGATTGATGTCTGTAAGGCGAGTACTTCTGCCAAGGTTAGCTTTGACAACTGTGAAGTCATCAACCTTGACATCATTAGCACTTCTATTTTCTGGAGGTGTTGCAGTCTCAAGGATGATTTCTCCATTCACATTCTTCTCAATGCGAATCTGCTTCTTCAGCTGCTTGTCTGGTGTGTCTTGATAGACGCTTTTTAGCTTTGTTAAGTCCAGCTGATATGAGGGCTTTCTTCTCTTCCTTCCCAGAATGTTTTCAAGCTAGGATGAGCCATCCTCTCTTGGAAACTTGGTTCTCGCCTCATCAGCTCCTGATGAATCAATGCTTGCATCAAAGTTGCGAACCGGTGAATCTGGCTCTGAATCTATGTGAATAGGAGAAGGGATCGGTGAAGAAGGTGGAGATACATGATCTGAAGGTAACACTTCAACATGTGGCATTGTTTCAACAGGAGCTTGTGGTTCAACTGGTGGATGTTCCTGTTGGACATGAGCTGGAGACTCGTCTTTTTTCCTCTTTAACTTTGCCATTTTTGTTCCCTCTGGGAGAACACTCATAGCTTTTACTCTTTGTTTTGGCTTGGAAGTGGAAGGTTCTGATGGTTGCACAACTGACGGCTTTGCTACTGGAATATCATCCTTCTGCTTAGTCTTCAAGAATATCAAACTATTTTTAACCACTTGACTTGTTCTCTCCTCAATGGAAGTACTCTCTTTTACTGACCAATTAACTGGCGGCAACGGTTGTTGTTCAATTTGGTCTCTAAAATATGTGGGAAGTAGAACTTCACCACTCTGTCAAACCCTCTATGTCTTCTAATAGGATATCAGACATTTGTTGAAGAGTGAACCTGCTGTAACTGCGTCCTCGTACTTCATACTCATCAGAGCAATTAGCCTAGAAGTCTTCAACTGCAAACTTGTGTGTACAATTCTAACCAAGATGTGATGCATAAACACCACGGGGATCATATGAAGATCTCCTGTTGAAAAACTTAAGACCATATCTAGATGATTCATTACCGATTGTCTTGGCATCTGCTCCAGATCTACATCTGTAAATACTCATCCCAAGTGGAAAATTGAAGGCAGTCTTGCGTCTACTACACAAAAATGTATGCACTTGATAAGCTTGCCTCAAAAATTCCATAAATGCTATTTCATCTATAGGATATCGCAGCAACATGGCTGGCTCTCCTGAGAAGCCATATACTCTGATATAGGAAAAAGTAGGAAATTGGATAAACCAATCAGCCCATTCTGCCATTGCTATTCTAGCCTCTACAGAAAACCGTATATGCAACTCCTTGTCCATGTCTCGCACTGCATGCATCAAGAAATCATCATTCACTCGCCTGTAATGTCGTTCAGCTTGAGAGATCTCTAACTGCGGGAAATGATGATACACATGCTGAGTACCCAGAGTTCCAACAACATTCAAACCTCTGAATTGACCCTAAAAAGCCATCAAATACACAAGGTATGATATCATGTGGAATTCATGAGCCCTTTGAAAGTCAATTATTTGTTGGTGGAGACAATCACTGATTAGTGCCGACCAATCATAGAATTCGGTTCCGTCAACAATCTGGGACATGATGTAAAACATCCAAGGCTGAAATTTGTTTGCATCTGCTTGACCCATGATACGACTTAGTAGAGTAATCATTATTGCATGCTTCTCCTTGAATTCTCCACGTCCAACGTTCTTGGGCATAATATTCTACTTTTCTTTCAACCACCTCTGACCAATCTTTTTTCTGTATTTTTCCTTATCATTGTTCCAAACCCTCTTGCATTCTTCAAGTGAAACAGTTAAGTTTTCTCTCCAAATAGGTATTGTAAAACACTTTTCAATGTCGTTTGGCCTCAAGCTACACAACACACGCCCATCACCTGACTGAATTTCTCTTGTGACCGAGTGTAATGCGTCACGCAAGCAATCACAAACTCGATACTTTGCACGGTGATAGGAAAGGATGCCGCTGCAAGCAAACCGGAGTGTCTAAGATTCCTGATGGCATTATTTCCTGCATCCTCCAAGGAGTGTAAATTGATTACTGGAAGTACTTTATGCAAGTCTGTTTCACAAATTTTCAGGTAATCATGAATCAATGTTGTTTTGTGCCTGATTTGTGTTGGAGAGTACTGCATATTGGAAGATTTGAAAATCGACTGTGAACACGCCTATGTTGGAAAAAGTATTGAACAAATGGCTGAAAATTATTTGCTGATTTTTAGAAAAAACAGAGTGTGAGCTAAAAAAGCCGGCACATGGGTTTTGTAGATAATTCTGTTTCTAAGCAACCTAGATTGTCAGATTTTGAAAAAGCGGAGATTTTCTCGAAAAAGCAGGAAAAAAGCAGTTTCCTAAAAAAAAAAACAACTCCCAATCTTCAAGAGGATGATAATCTAGATGGACCCATCTCGACGAAAACTGAAAAAGCTCTGGTTGGATTTCTGAAAAATGATCTCCTTGAAACAAGGACCCTAAAAAAGCAAGCCTCTCTTCTTCCTCAACCCGAATCTATGAAGAAAACTAAAAAAGCACCTGGTTTGGGTCTTCGAATCTTCGTTGAAAGAAAAATAAAATCTTTCCTCTGGATGCAACCTGCAAAAGAAAATGAAATAAAGAAGCCTAAAGCTTGTCTTTATAAATCTTTTGGTCAAAAAAGCAGCTTTACTTGTGTGAGAAGAAAACTTCATCCTCATCCAAGAAGAAAGCATCTTTTAGAGCATAAATCCAAGTGGATGTCTTTGAATAGGAAGAATCCCTATTTTGTAGGAGCCTATGGCTTCATGTGCAAGATGACGAAAAAATCTTCTTTGATGATGTCATTGAATGCGCGAGTTGGCAGAAGTGTTTAGAAAATTTTCTTCATTTTTGACACTTCAACACTCGTTTTGACTCAAATATGGCCTGTCTCCAACTTCAACAAGGCGGGAAAATATCGTCATGAACTAAAAAAGCTAACTGATCCTGACATTTTGGAGATTGATCAACTGAGATTCCATCCCCTGCCTCCGTTCGACGATCTGACATCGTTTGACCTCCCGGAAACTGCCAACGGGCAAAGATTGGTAACAAGGCATGTCAGAAAACACTGAAAACATGAAAATATTCTAACACTGCTCAAGATGGGTGCCCCAAGCCTCCTAGGGCGCCCAGTTTCCCAACACTTAGCCATTTTTTCAGTTTTTTAACTTTTTCAATTTCTTGGTTTGCGTGCGCGTTCCGGAGGCACAAGACCCCTGTTTGGCTGTCGATTTCTATCAACTGGGATGAAAATGAGTCTAATGATCTGGCAAATATGAAAGCCTGATGAAAACTGAGCTGATTGTACCTTCTGTTTGCCTTGAAAAACATGCCAAATTGATCAACACTGAACCGAAGCGCGCTGACGAAAGGAGATTTACGTTTTTCAAGAAAAACATGAAAAATAATCTAACACTAGAGAGTTTGGGCGCCCCAAGACTCCTGGGGCGCCTAGTTTGTCAACACTTAGCCATTTTTTCAAAAAAATTCAATTTTGTACCTTTTCTCGATTTCCGTGCCGACAGCTCCAGTTTGATCTTTGATTTCAGTTGTTTTGGTGACTGTCGAGGTAGGACGGAGGGTGATTTGAGTAGTCTAAACATATCTATGATGAAATCCTGGCTTTAACTAACTTTTGACCAAGTTTGACCAACCGGAAAAGAGCTGATGGAAGCATTTTTGACATTTCTCGAAAAACGTGAAAAAACTAACATAGGAGAGGATGGGCACCCCAAGCCTCCTGGGGTGCCCAGTTTCACCAGATTTAGCCATTTTTATGATTTTCCAACTTTTCCATTCACCTTGGATCCATCTCACATCGTTTTGCGTGCATCATCGAGTTGCCAGTCATTTGTCAGTTTTGCGTCGTTTAAACAGCGTTGGAAACTCGTCGAAGAGTTTTGGAAGGTGAACTTTTCTATGTTGATGACTTTTGAGCTCATGCTTCACCTTGTGAAAAAGCAAAAATGACCCAGTAGAGAAAACTTGGTCGTTTGAAGATTCCGTCTGAACTGTGCCGATCGTGGAGCAAAATCGACCAATGAGAATTGAGCGCGACACCTGATTTGGAGATTCTATTTTTAGAAACTTTCTATTTTTAGAAAATTTTGCCAACATCCATATCTCAAGAAACCCAGAAAACCTAACTCGACGTCTATTTTTAGAAATTTTGCTTTTTTGACTTTTTGACGAAAAATTTTCTAGACTTGTTTCAAAATGTCTTAATGAAGCAAAAAATTTGGTTAGGTACAACACACTGTAGTAGTTGCTTTCTCATGACTTATCAATTTAGCCTTCAGATTATCCAGAGAAGCGACTGAAAAAGCTTTCTCTTCAAAATCTCTCTGAATCATATTTTTGAATCCCTGGATCATTTCATCAGGGAAAAGAAACTGATGATCATCACCTGTCAGTTTGCACGGAAGTTCCTCCAACTTATGAAGAAGATCAACATCACTCTCCACGCTGAGCTCTTGAGCACTTTGCAAATCCTTGATCAAATCTTTCAACACATTACTACGATGAATCAATGACTCCTTAGTTTCCACATATGATTCACGGTTTGAAATGATGCCAATTGATACCAAGGTCTTCACCTTCATCTTCTTCATGTTGGTCCATTTTTCAAGACTTGTATCTAAATACTCAATCTCCAGAGACAAAGCATCAACTGGGTCATCCAATTTAGATCTCACCTGCTCCATTTTGCTTTTCTTTTCAACTGTACTTGTTAGAAGAAGTACCCATTGTTCATGCATCCTTTCAAGATATTCTTTGACTACCTTTCCCTTAGCATGAATCTTTTCATCTTTTTGGATGACAAGATCCTCCATAGTGATAGCCTCAGGTTCTACTGACTTAGAAGACAAAGTGATCTTCCGTATTACTGTAGCCAGTTGTTCTGCTCTTGCCTTGTACTGATCCTTCATCTCTTTCTCATGATCAAATTTTACAATTAGAGAATTGAGGGTTGATTGCACATCAGCCTTAGCACTTTCATGAGTGATTTTCCCTAGCTCAATTCTAGAGATTGAGTAATAATTCATATTGAAATCTTCAATGGTTGTATCTGGTGGAGGTTGAGCAATTTATACAAACTTATGACCTTTATCTTCCAGCAGCCAGTATAGAGTCTTAGGCTTCTTCTTGGTCTTTGCCTTGACATGTGTCATCTTCTCAAAATCAAAGTCATCTGGAGAGATGGATTGCTTCTTTCTTTTTGGAGTATAAGACGATAGCCACGGAGGAAGCATTGATACACTAGCACTTGGATTAGAATCCATGACCAGTGCTGAAGGAATTGTACTCACAATGGTTGTAGTAACAATTGGAGAAGTGTTTGTAAAGATAGCACCTGACACATTGACATTTGCAGCCTATTTAGTACTTGAAACAAATTGATCCAAAATTGTTTGATCACCAATATCATAAGAAGGGGAAGACAAACTTGGTATAGATCCCGAAGAACCAAAAATAGTGTCAAAGGCAACCTTAGGACTATCAAAAATTGTCCTAGAAGAAGATGGTGTAGAAGGACCGGAAGATTGAACAACAATTGGAGACAATGGGATGTTTGAAACAACAGGCATAGAATCTGAAACATGTATGGTGGGAAAAGAAGAAGAAGCTCGAGGTTCTTGTGTCATGTCCTTTTTAGGAGACATGGTTGGTTCCAGTAGCTGTTCCTATTCATCTTCTTTCTCTACTTCTTGTTCATCCTCTTTTTCCTCTGAAGACTTCTCTTCAGTAGCCATTTCCATATCAGCAGGCTCCTTAGTTGCCTGTTCATCTGTTTCTATTTCTCCTCCACTTGGCTCTTCCTTAGACACTTTAGCTTTGCCACCCTTTGATACAAATTTTATTTTAGGCTTAGGAGCCTTGGAAGAACTAGGTGCATCACTCTTATTTTTTGTTCTTATTTCAGCCTCTTTACTTGTTTTCTCTAGAGTCTCCTCCTTTGAGCCAGTGATCAAATCCTTCAACTGAATCCCTTTTCATTTTAGCTACACATTTGTATTCACCAAGATAGGCTCAAATCTTTTCCTTATTGAAGTCATTTCTTTCTTTGACCATAAAACTATAGGCAAAGGAGAACCCTCAACATTATCATTAACATATTTGGGATTTACAATGTCTTCATCATCTACCATTCCCTCTGGGATATCAGCCAATTCTAAGTCTTCAATTTGACTTAGTGTTAATCTGCAATAGTCCAATTTCTTGATTTCCTCTTGAGTCCTAAAGTCAGCCCATACATCTTCTACCATAGGGATATGTGATAGAGATTTCCTCTTTATCTTGTCCTTTACCCGTTTGAAGTCAAAATTACTTCTCTTGAAATGCTTCATTCTTACCAACTGCATTTCAGTTTCAAGAGCCTTGGCCTTGGCAGAAGTGGTAATAGAGTACCTACCAATCTCAATGGGAAACTTGAAGCCAGGTTTCTTTAACTCCATCTGTTTGTTATGCACAACAATCATTTGCCGGCATAATTCCATCAAGACAATTCTATCACTAGGAAATTTAGGCAACATATATGGATAGCCTTGAAAATAAACAACCCTCAAATAAGTGAAAGTTGGGAATTAGAGATATAAACAACCAAAATTGTTTACAATTTCCCAGGCTTCATCTGAAACTCTCTTCTGCTCTAGTTGAGGATAAAAATGACACATAAACACTGCAAAGAAAGCATCATTTACCCTATGGAAGTGATGAATTGATCCCTTTAGAGTCAACTGGGGGTAGTATTGATACATAGGTATAACTCTTCGGTCTCCTTCTGATGTTAATCTTGGGAAACTTCTCATTGAAGCACCTACATAGACCAGATAGGATGTCATGTAGAATTTGGAGGTTGTAGATACTTTGGTCAATTGCTCATGAAGAGCATTGCTTATCTGCTCACCCCAAAAGATCTTTTGTTTTCCTTGGAGGATGATTTTGATATAAGAGTACATCCACTCATGAAAAGTGGAGGAAGAAGAATTGATCCCTTTAGAGTCAACTGGGGGTAGTATTGATACACAGATATAACTCTTCGGTCTCCTTCCGATGTTAATCCTGGGAAACTTCTCATTGAAGCAGCTGCATAGACCAGATAGGATGTCATGTAGAATTTGGAGGTTGTAGATACTTTGGTCAATTGCTCATGAAGAGCATTGCTTATCTGCTCACACCAAAAGATCTTTTATTTTCCTTGGAGGATGATTTTGATATAACAGTACATCCACTCATGAAAAGTGGAGGAAGAAGAAATCCCTCTAACTTTGCTGAGAAGAGTTATTAGGTCACTGACATCTTCAACAAAATCACTTCTTGGGAAACTTTTCGGCCATTAGAAAGATTAGGCCTTGCAGTTTTCAACCATTTAGTATTTATAACCCTCTTTTCTTTCTCAGTATCTTTGTCATACTCCTTCTGAGTAATACTGAAATCAATCTCTGTACAATCCTCTGCACTAGGACACATGAAAAATTTATCCATGAATTCTGCATCTAACCTCAAAATTACATTACCTTGAGCATCTGCAACTATTCTATTATTTCTATTATAGAAATGAGCCACTTGAAGAACAAACTTAGGATGATGTGCTACTACAGGAAAGGAAGCAACCAAATGAATATTACTCTCCATAATCCTTTTCATGTAATGACTTGGAGATTATTGCTTTGTCATCTCTACAAACTCAGTCATATCCATATGACCAATTTTTGTATCCTAAATTTCATCCACATTGGATGTGATTGAAGTCACGGGAAACACTCCCTGGTATTTATACTTCATGGCTTTAGCTTTCTTCGGCAAAGGATCAATTATCTAAAACACGGACTCCCTTGGTTGGAAAATGAATCTCAACAATCTTGTAGAAGCAACTGTAACATAAAAGGCATGATTTTACAGTGTTAGGGAAAATTAGGCAAATTGGGAAACTGAAATTTTGGAAATCATGATCAATAGCATGAGCTTGGTGGGGCTAGAGAGCAATAAAAATGAGCAACTGAGTGATAGCGGGCGAAAGTTAACAAATATGAAAACTCTCCAAAGTTAGAGAATTTTGGGAAAGTGATGCACGAATGGCAAAAATTACCGCCTTTGCATGCAGGGGGGAATTACTTTTTGATGTAAGGGTGGCAATTTTTGCCACTCCTACATGTGGGGGTAAAACTTGGAAAGTGCATTGGTGGAAAAATTTAGCGCTCTTGCATCATGGGATGTTTCTTTTTTGCAAGGGATGAAATGCATAAGCGGGAAAATTTAGCAACGATGCATATTACAACTTCCATGCATGGGCCGCAAAATTTTTCTCCCCTACACCTATGATAAATCTTAAGTCTGTGTATGGGTGGAAAAATTTGCTACCCCTACACTTCGGGAAGATACAAAGATTATAACATGGGCGGTGATTTTCACCATTCATGCATTGCTAGTAAAATATAACTTATGCATCAGCGGTAAAAATTACCACCCATGCATAATGGGGTGAGGACTGGCGATAATACCTTGTGTATGGGCGACAAAAATTGCCGCCCCTACTCAAGGTAAAATAGTCACTAACACTAGCGGCAAAAGATATCGCTTTGACAAGCATGGGTAAGACTAAGGATTTCGTAGGTAAAAATGGCGAAACCCTAGCTATGTGTAAGACCGACGCAACAAAGAGGCAAAAAGAATGCCGATTGAAGAAAATACAAAGAAAGAAAGACAAATGAAATACTTTCAACAGAAAGAGAAAACAAGAAACTAGGGTTTGAAAAGCTTTCAACAATTTATACAAAATAAAACGTAATAACAAACCTTAGAAGTAAAGATTCAAACAAAACAAGAAAACCTTACCTGGATAAAAGAAAGAGAGAAAAACCCTAGCTTGATTCCCAAAAGACCTAGTCTGATCACATGCGCCAAAAGAGGTTTGAGTGTTTGTTAGATATCAGAGGGATCGCGAGAGCGTAAAAACAAAGATGAAATGAAAAATAAAAAATATTTAAAACCTATAAAAAGATTTCATTAAACATTAACTCAAAGTGCATTTAATACACTTGACGTGAACTAAAAGATGCACTGGCGGTAAAAATTACTGCTGGTGCATATTCAATACAGGGGAAAACACATGCACATGTGGTGATTTTCACTGCCAGTGCATATGCACTAAAGAGTACAAACATGCATGGGTGGTGTTTTTACCGCCCTTGCATATCACAAGAACACAACATGCATTGGCGGTAAAAATTGTCACCTGTGCATGTTGTCAAAAACTTCCTAACTCTGAAAAACTTCAAACTCATTTGTTTGATTTGTTTACAAATTTACTTCATTCCACAAACTTTGAGAAACCAAAACAAGGGAGGACCCGAATAAATGTTTTGGAGCTAGGGATCCACGTACAAGGACAAATGGACTCGCCTCATTTTGCGTGCTTAGAGTTATAGGCTACAAAACAAGCAGGTTTCGTAGGGGTCATCCTACAAAATGAGCACAACTAATTTTGAGGATAACATACTCCATTGCCCAATGGACAAGGCACTCAGTCTGCTCCCCAAAGATCTGAACTCTTGCTATGCCTGCAAGAGGTATACATCCCCAAGAAAGAGCCACTGTTGGAACCTTCAAATTTTGGCAAAATTTGAAGGTCCCATGATGAAAATTTTAATTTCAGCACTCAGAAATACATTTGTAAGATCTGTCCCAAGAGCCAGTGGTGATCATTATGGAACAGTCACGAGCTTGAAGTGTTGACATAACACTGTCATGACTCTCATTTAGCAGTCACCATAATCTCATTGCTAGCCACAATGTAATAAATGAGCTGGCATCATTACGAAGAAGAGGTTTATATACTTGGGAAAACCAATACTAAGAAAGAAGGACTATACATATATTGACTATTCATGAGCAGTGTCTAGAAATCAAACAGTCCTATCTGCATTTTTGGTTTGGATTTATCATGGTTTCATTGTGGTCCATGTGGTGAGATAAGTGAGAGTTAATTCTCTTGTGTATTAATGCTGAGGCTGTGATTTTAAGGTCCAGATGAGGATCTTATGGAGGATGTGCAATATTATGGCATCTGTAATCCAATCGCATAACACAATGAATTGTAAAATCTCTGTAGATAGATGCCAATTGAATAAACATCATAGGTTGATCTCAAAAAATGAAAATACCTTGTCTGAATTGCCCACAAGCAAGCTCACTATAATTTATTAGAAAAAGGGGAAAATGGAATTCATTTAGAACACATGAAGCAGTTATCGAGACAAAGGCCAATGGTAAATAAATGCTTCTTATTGATTGTGGACCTGATTAGCAATGTGTACTTAGAGGAATTGTATGCTGATTAGACATAAAAGCTTAAAGAGAAGATAATGGCAACTTTCAATGGCGTGAAAGATAGTAAAGTTTAGGGCTGAAAGGGCAAGATTTGAGATGGACAAAGAATTGTAGAGTTAGCTATCACAAGAAGGAAAGAAATTATTTCCTTGCACTAATACAATCAAAAGTTTGTAATTGCATTTGGTTTATTAACGTGCCCCTGGAACAACTATTGTAGTTGTTAAGAACCTTCGAGTATATGCTGATTTACCACATTGATGCCATTGCCATCAATGACTCACCTCAATCTCACAACATTATATAGAAAGGGCCAGCTAAAAAGGACGTTGCACATCACCCCTGGATACTCCTTTGCATATCTTCAAATATTGCAGACCTACATTCTCAAAATGCGCTTTCACAAAGGAAATCGTCCATGCTTTCATCACTCATAGGCGATTTGTATCTGCTATATACACAGCTATTCATAATGAGCTTATTTACATGCATGTCAAGTGTGGAAGTTGGTAAAAATGGATGCTTAGGAACATGATATGGATATCTGTCAAAGCATAATGGAACAATGATTTTCACTAGATGTTATAACTGTAATTACTCTAATGGACATGTATGAAAAATATACAAAGAATGTGGAATGTTTGACAGACGCCTTGAAGAAATATAATGCCTTGCGGCACAATGATCATGAGATAAAACAAAATGATTATCTTGAGAGAATCTTCGAAGGCCTCAAGCAAACTTCAATATACAAAAAACTGCACTCCGCGGTATAAGCCAACATTTTCTCTACCTAAGCTAAAATGAAGGAAATGGCTGTTGGTTTGGGCATTAATAATGACATTATGCTTTCTCTACGTTATTGCAAAAATTGGACACATGTCTGCTTTTTCCAAAAGAGATAAAATCTAACAGACTCAAGCATATCGGGGTAAGTGCAAGAAGATGGGGGGCCAAAAAGTGGCCAAATTAATTTCAAAAAAAAAAAGGTCAAAACGCGAGCGCGTTATAATGCACTCGCATTATAATGCGCTCGCGTTATGGCTTGGTAATGACGAGCCTTAGGCTCGTCAAAACCAAGCCATAACGTGATCGCGTTATAACGCGCTCGCGTTATTCTTTTCTTTGCATTTTTCCTTCTCCACAAAAGTTTGTGCTATTTTTCATGTTTTAAATAACGCGAGCGCGTTATGTTAAACTTAAATTTTTTTATGTTTAAGGCTATTAATCATGTATGTATGTATGCCTATATGTATGTATGTATGTATTTATGTATGCCTATATGTATGTATGTATCTATGTATGCCTATATGTATGTATGTATCTATGTATGCCTATATGTATGTATGTATAGTGTCGAGGGTAGAGGAGGGTAGAGATGGGAGTGAGCCAGATAGGGGAGGAGAGGGGTGGATAAGGATTGAGTGATTAAGGTTTAAGGTTAAGGGTTGAGCATTTAGGGATAGGATTTAGAGTTTAGGGATAAGGGATTAGAGTTTAGGACCTTGAGGGATTAGGGTTTAGGGTTGAGGCTTTAGGGATAGCGTTTAGGGTTAAGGGTCGAGGGATTAGGGTTAAGGTAGAGTGTTGAGGGTAGAGGGATTAGGGATAGGGTTTAGGGTTGAAAGTTTAGGGTTGAGGGATTAGGGTTTAAGGTATAGTTTAGTAGTTCTTGTGGATAGAGCCAGTAAACAATGGGAGATTATTTGCCTATTTCATAACAATATACCTCCCCCTTAAACCTCGAACCCTAATCCCTCAACCCTCAACCCTAATCCATCATCCCTCAACTCTAATCCCTCATCCCTAAACCCTAAATGCTATCCCTATTCGTAAACCCTCAACAGACTCGATACTATACCTTAAACCCTAATCCCTTATCCCTAAACCCTCCAACCCTATCCCTAATCCTTACACCATCCACACTCTACTTTAACCCTAATCCCTTGAACCTCAACCCTATCCCTAAACCCTTGACCCTCGAACCTCAACCCTCAACCCTTGACATCAAACCCTAATCCCTCAACCCTTAACTCTGATCCCTCAACTCTCAACCCTAACCCTAAACCCTAAACACTAAACCCTCAACCCTCAACGTCAAATCCTAATCCCTCAACCCTTCACTCTAATCCCTCAACCCTAAACCCTATCCCTAAACCCTCAACACTATACCTTAAACCCTAATCCCTCAACCCTAACCCTAAACCTTGTCCCTAAACCCTAATCCGTCAACCCTCAACCCTAATCCATCATCTGTCATCCCTTAACTCTAATCCCTCATCCCTAAACCCTAAATGCTATCCCTATTCCTAGACCCTCAACAGGCTCGATACTATACCTTAAACCCTAATCCCTCTACCCTTGACACTCTTATTTAACCCTAATCCGTTGACCATTAACCCTATCCCTCAACCTCAACCCTCAACCCTCAACCCTCAACTCTCAACATTAAACCCTAATTCATCAACCCTAAACCCTAATCCCTCAAACCTAAACCCTATCCCTAAACCATCAACCCTCAACACTATACCTTAAACCCTAATCCCTATCCCTCAACCCTTAACCCTTAAAACTTAAACCCTATCCCTACACCCTCAACACTTGACACTATATCTTAAGCCTTAAACCCTCATCCTTAAAGCCTCAACCCTTAATCCTTAAACCTTCAACCCTAAACCCTATCCCTAATCCCTCTACCCTTGACACTCTAACCCTAACCTTGACATTAAATGCTAATCTGTCAACCCTAAACTCTAATCCTAAACCCTCAACCCTCAAAACTATACCTTAAACCCTAATCCCTCAACCCTCAACCCTAAACCTTATCCCTAAACCCTAATCCCTAATCCCTCAACCCTAATCCATCATCCCTCAACTCTAATCCGTCATCCCTAAACCCTAAATGCTATCCCTATTCCTAAACCCTCAACAGACTCAATACTATACCTTAAACCCTAATCCCTTATCCCTAAACCCTCCAACCCTATCCCTAATCCTTACAGCCTCCACACTCTACTTTAACCCTAATCCCTTGAACCTCAACCCTATCCCTAAACCCTTGACCCTCAAACCTCAACCCTCAACCCTCGACGTCAAACCCTAATCCCTCAACCCTTAACTCTGATCCCTCAACTCTCAACCCTAACCCTAAACCCTAAACCCTAAACCCTCAACCCTCAACATCAAATCCTAATCCCTCAACCCTTCACTCTAATCCCTCAACCCTAAACCCTATCCCTAAACCCTCAACACTATACTTTAAACCCTAATCCCTCAACCTGAACCCTAAACCTTGTCCCTAAACCCTAATCCCTCAACCCTCAACCCTAATCCGTCATCCGTCATCCCTCAACTCTAATCTCTCATCCCTAAACCCTAAATGCTATCCCTATTCCTAGACCCTCAATAGGCTCAATACTATACCTTAAACCCTAATCCCTCTACCCTCGACACTCTTATTTAACCCTAATCCCTTGACCATTAACCCTATCCCTCAACCTCAACCCTCAACTGTCAACCGTCAACCCTCAACACTCAACTCTAAACATTAAACCCTAATTCATCAACTGTAAACCCTAATCCCTCAAACCTAAACCCTATCCCTAAATCATCAACCCTCAACACTATACCTTAAACCCTAATCCCTATCCCTTAACCCTTAAAACTTAAACCCTATCCCTATACCCTCAACACTTGACACTATATCTTAAGCCTTAAACCCTCATCCCTAAAGCCTCAACCCTCAATTCTTAAACCTTCAACCCTAAACCCTATCCCTAATCCCTCTACCCTCGACACTCTAACCCTAACCTTGACATTAAACACTAATCTGTCAACCCTAAACCCTAATCTATCAACCCTAAACCCTCAACCCTCAACACTATACCTTAAACCCTAATCCATCAACCCTAAAACCTAATCCATCAACCCTCAACCCTAAACACTATTAATAAACCCTCAACCCTTCACACTATACCTTAAACCCTAATCCCTCAACCCTCAACCCTAATACCTCAACCCTAATCCCTCATCTCCAAACCCTAAACTCTATCCCTATTCCTAAACCCTCAACCCTCGATACTATACCTTAAACCCTAATCCCTTATCCCTAAACCCTAAACACTATCCCTCAACCCTTAACCCTTAAAAATTAAACCCTAAAACCTATCCATAAACCCTCGATGCTCAACACTATATTTTAAAACCCAATCCCTTAACCCTCAGCCATAAAGCCTCAACCCTCAATCGTTAAACCTTCAACCCTAAACCCTATCCCTAATCCCTCTACCCTCAACATTCTACTTTAACCCTAATTCCTTGACCATCAACCCTATCCCTAAACCCTCAACCCTCAACCCTCAACTCTCAACATTAAACCCTAATCTGTCAACCCTAAACCCTAATTCGTCAACCCTAAACCCTAATCCCTCAACCCTAAATCCTATCCCTAAACCCTAAACCCTCAACACTATACCTTAAACCATAATCCCTCAACCCTAAACCCTAACCCTTATCCCTAAACCCTCAACCCTCAACATCAAATCCTAATCCATCAACCCTTCACTCTAATCCCTCAACCCTAAACCCTATCCCTAAACCCTCAACACTATACCTTAAACCCTAATCCCTCAACCCGAACCCTAAACCTTGTCCCTAAACCCTAATCCCTCAACCCTCAACCCTAATTTGTCATCCGTCATCCCTCAACTCTAATCCCTCATCCCTAAACCCTAAATGCTATCCCTATTCCTAGACCCTCAACATGCTCGATACTATACCTTAAACCCTAATCCCTCTACCCTCGACACTCTTATTTAACCCTAATCCCTTGACCATTAACCCTATCCCTCAACCTCAACCCTCAACTGTCAACCCTCAACCCTCAACACTCAACTCTAAACATTAAACCCTAATTCATCAACCGTAAACCCTAATCCCTCAAACCTAAACCCTATCCATAAATCATCAACCCTCAACACTATACCTTAAACCCTAATCCCTATCCCTTAACCCTTAAAACTTAAACCCTATCCATACACCCTCAACACTTGACACTATATCTTAAGCCTTAAACCCTCATCCCTAAAGCCTCAACCCTCAATTCTTAAACCTTCAACCTTCAACCCTATCTCTAATCCCTCTACCCTTGACACTCTAACCTAACCTTGACATTAAACACTAATCTGTCAACCCTAAACCCTAATCTATCAACCCTAAACCCTCAACCCTCAACACTATACCTTAAACCCTAATCCATCAACCCTAAAACCTAATCCATCAACCCTCAACCCTAAACACTATTAATAAACCCTCAACCCTTGACACTATACCTTAAACCCTAATCCCTCAACCCTCAACCCTAATACCTCAACCCTCAACCCTAATCCCTCATCCCCAAACCCTAAACTCTATCCCTATTCCTAAACCCTCAACCCTCGATACTATACCTTAAACCCTAATCCCTTATCCCTAAACCCTAAACACTATCCCTCAACCCTTAACCCTTAATAATTAAACCCTAAAACCTATCCATAAACCCTCGATGCTCAACCCTATATTTTAAACCCCAATCCCTTAACCCTCAGCCATAAAGCCTCAACCCTCAATCGTTAAACCTTCAACCCTAAACCCTATCCCTAATCCCTCTACCCTCAACACTCTACTTTAACCCTAATCCCTTGACCATCAACCCTATCCCTAAACCCTCAACCCTCAACCCTCAACTCTCAACATTAAACCCTAATCTGTCAACCCTAAACCCTATCCCTAAACCCTCAACACTATACCTTAAACCCTAATCCCTCAACCCTAACCCTAAACCTTGTCCCTAAACCCTAATCCCTCAACCCTCAACCCTAATCCGTCATCCGTCATCCCTCAACTCTAATCCCTCATCCCTAAACCCTAAATGCTATCCCTATTCCTAGACCCTCAACAGGGTTGATACTATACCTTAAACCCTAATCCCTCTACCCTCGACACTCTTATTTAACCCTAATCCCTTGACCATTAACCCTATCCCTCAACCTCAACCCTCAACCGTCAACTGTCAACCCTCAATACTCAACTTTAAACATTAAACCCTAATTCATCAACCGTAAACCCTAATCCCTCAAACCTAAACCCTATCCCTAAATCATCAACCCTCAACACTATACCTTAAACCCTAATCCCTATCCCTTAACCCTTAAAACTTAAACCCTATCCCTATACCCTCAACACTTGACACTATATCTTAAGCCTTAAACCCTCATCCCCAAAGCCTCAACCCTCAATTCTTAAACCTTCAACCCTAAACCCTATCCCTAATCCCTCTACCCTCGACACTCTAACCCTAACCTTGACATTAAACACTAATCTGTCAACCCTAAACCCTCAACCCTCAACACTATACCTTAAACCCTAATCCATCAACCCTAAAACCTAATCCATCAACCCTCAACCCTAAACACTATTAATAAACCCTCAACCCTTGACACTATACTTTAAACCCTAATCCCTCAACCCTCAACCCTAATACCTCAACCCTCAACCCTAATCCCTCATCCCTAAACCCTAAACTCTATCCCTATTCCTAAACCCTCAACCCTCGACACTATACCTTAAACCCTAATCCCTTATCCCTAAACCCTAAACACTATCCCTCAACCCTTAACCCTTAAAAATTAAACCCTAAAACCTATCCATAAACCCTTGACGCTCAACACTATATTTTAAACCCCAATCCCTTAACCCTCAGCCCTAAAGCCTCAACCCTCAATCGTTAAACCTTCAACCCTAAACCCTATCCCTAATCCCTCTACCCTCAACACTCTACTTTAACCCTAATCCCTTGACCATCAACCCTATCCCTAAACCCTCAACTCTCAACCCTCAACTCTCAACATTAAACCCTAATCTGTCAACCCTAAACCCTAATCTGTCAACCCTAAACCCTAATCCCTCAACTCTAAATCCTATCCCTAAACCCTCAACCCTCAACACTATACCTTAAACCATAATCCCTCAACCCTAAACCCTAAACCCTCAACCATAAACCCTATCCCTAAACCCTCAACACTATACCTTAAACCCTAATCCCTCAACCCTAACCCTAAACCTTGTCCCTAAACCCTAATCCCTCAACCCTCTACCCTAATCTGTCATCTGTCATCCCTCAACTTGTATCCCTCATCCCTAAACCCTAAACGCTATCCCTATTCCTAGACCCTCAATAGGCTCAATACTATACCTTAAACCCTAATCCCTCTACCCTCGACACTCTTATTTAACCCTAATCCCTTGACCATTAACCCTATCCCTCAACCTCAACCTCAACCCTCAACCCTCAACCCTCAATACTCAACTCTAAACATTAAACCCTAATTCATCAACCGTAAACCCTAATCCCTCAAACCTAAACCCTATCCCTAAACCATCAATCCTCAACACTATACCTTAAACCCTAATCCCTATCCCTTAACCCTTAAAACTTAAACCCTATCCCTATACCCTCAACACTTGACACTATATCTTAAGCCTTAAACCCTCAATTCTTAAACCTTCAACCCTAAACCCTATCCCTAATCCCTTTACCCTCGACACTCTAACCCTAACCTTGACATTAAACACTAATCCGCCAACCCTAAACCCTAATCTGTCAACCCTAAACCCTCAACACTCAACACTATACCTTAAACCCTAATCCATCAACTCTAAAACCTAATCCATCAACCCTCAACCCTAAACACTATTAATAAACCCTCAACCCTTGAAACTATACCTTAAACCCTAATCCCTCAACCCTCAACCCTAATACCTCAACCCTCAACCCTAATCCCTCATCCCTAAACCCTAAACTCTATCCCTATTCCTAAACCCTCAACCCTCGACACTATACCTTAAACCCTAATCCCTTATCCCTAAACCCTAAACACTATCCCTCAACCCTTAACCCTTAAAAATTAAACCCTAAAACCTATCCATAAACCCTCGACGCTCAACACTATATTTTAAACCCCAATCCCTTAACCCTCAACCCTAAAGCCTCAACCCTCAATCGTTAAACCTTCAACCCTAAACCCTATCCCTAATCCCTCTACCCTCAACACTCTACTTTAACCCTAATCCCTTGACCATCAACCCTATCCCTAAACCCTCAACCCTCAACCCTCAACTCTCAACATTAAACCCTAATCCGTCAACCCTAAACCCTAATCTGTCAACCCTAAACCCTAATCCCTCAACCCTAAATCATATCCCTAAACCCTCAACCCTCAACACTATACCTTAAACCATAATCCCTAAACCCTAATCCCTCAACCCTAAACCCTAAACCCTATCCCTAAACCCAACAAAACTACTTTGCCTTATGTTAGGTTGTTAAACCCATCATTTTTGACACTCTTCTCTTAAAGATATTTGAGTTGCAAGAATATGTCAGAAAAATGGCTATGAACTTTTTTAATGTTAGTAATGTTATATGGCATGTTTTTCTGGCCCATTTGGGGTTCATTATGCCAATAGGTGTACACACTATGAGAAAAGCTTTGCATATGGTACATCCACAGTGAGTAATTAACAGTTGAAATCAGAAGGATGATCATTATGAGAAAAGCTTTGCATTGGGGTACATCTATGTTTCTTGCTGTGCACCCCGCATTTAGGGGAGGTATATTGTTATGAAACAAGCAAATAATCTCCCATTGTTTACTGGCTCTATCCACAAGAACTACTAAACTATACCTTAAACACTAATCCCTCAACCCTAAACTTTCAACCCTAAACCCTATCCTAATCCCTCTACCCTCAACAGTCTACCTTAACTCTAATCCCTCGGCCCTTAACCCTAAATGCTATTCGTAAAGCCTCAACCCTAGACCCTAATCCCTCAAGGTCCTAAACTCTAATCCCTTATCCCTAAGCTCCAAATCCTATCCCTAAATGCTCAACCCTTAACCTTAAACCTTAATCACTCAATCCTTATCCACCCCTCTCCTCCCCTATCTGGCTCACTCCCATCTCTACCCTCCTCTACCGTCAACACTATACATACATACATATAGGCATACATAGATACATACATACATATAGGCATACATACATACATACATACATACATATAGGCATACCTACATACATGATTAATAGCCTTAAACATAAAAAAATTTAAGTTTAACATAACGCGCTCGCGTTATTTAAAACATGAAAAACAACACAAACTTTTGTTGTAAAGGAAAAATGCAAAGAAAATAATAACGCGAGCGCGTTATAACGCGCTCGCGCTATGTCTTGCTTTGGGAATCCCAAGCCTTGGGCTTGGGATTTGCTTTGGATTTCCAACCCAAAGGCTTGGAGTGCCTTATGAACAGTAACAGACGTGTTTTTCCATATTCTTCAAGATTTTAGATAATTTTGTTCGTGCTAACCCTCAGATTTGCACGTGTTTCAAGGTCAAACAAATCAAACACCTGGGTAATGTTAGGCTTTCTCTTAGCTATCTAACGATGTAATTTTTTTCACATTTTAACAATGTTAAGCCTTTCATCTTTAATTTTTTTTTGTTTGTGTGTCCGTTTTTGGGCAAAAACCACTGTTTGGTCTTTTTTTCATTGTAAATTAACTATTCATTGAAATTTCAAAAAAATTACATATTTAGAAACTAGACACCATTCTACAAATATTAAAAAAAGAAAAAAATGATTTTTGATTAGTTTTCAAAATTTATAGGGGTAGCACGGCCAAAATTCTATTTTTTAGGATGTGTCCACTTTGAAAATTAGTAAAAAATCAAATATTCATCAAATAATTATCAGAAAAATCAGGCATAAACTACATGCTATTAGCTAATTTCTCACCGAAGCGATTTTAAAAATACCAAAAAAAAGTTGACCTTTTGAGGGAGCCACAAAACATGCTATGTTATTTTTTTTGACAGAAACGACACCAATTTCTGTGGCTCCCTCTTTTGAACCCCTTAATCTATGCCATTTTCAAAAAATAATAGTAGTTTAGAAAGTAGACTCAGAGCACTACGAACATTGTTTTGGTTGCATCTCCAAATTTTGAGTGTAACTATGCTCAATTTCTCATCCAAGGCCAGTATTTCCTGATTTCAGAAAAAAAGTGGCCACTTAAGACCCCTTTTTGGCCCCCCATCTTCCTGCACTTACCCATCGGTGGGACGAGATTCATGGTCCCTTCGATATGCCGATATACACCTAAGGGTAAGAAGTATCAAGGAGAGATATAAATATCGGCAGGAATAAAGTATGACTCTCTTCAAAATCCCAAGAACAACAAAGAACATACAATTGAAAGTTCATCATACAAAGAGGTGAAATTTGGCAAGAGTTAAGTTGTGGTCTCCTTGATATGGTGATGGCATTTCCCCACCAAAGAATGCAATTAAAGAATATCGGTGAGAGTGGCTTATATCGATGAGACACATAACACAGTTACTTCGATAAGTTGAAGAAGGTCATATAAAATATATCATCGTTCACAGACTGTATTATATCGATGGGAGCTTTCATATAGTCCTTTCGATAAAGATATAAAATACATATCGAGGAGAATATAAATATTCACAGGACAATAATAGAGGTCCCTTCGATCATTCGATGGTGGTAAAAACATAAAGGGAATTTCACCTCCATAGAATGTGGCGGGCACTTTATATTTAAAGGGAGATCTATTAATTTGCAATATCAAATTTTCTTGTAGAGACTCTGGTGAAAATATTATTTGGATGTGGGGTGAAAAGTGTCAGATAAAGATTTATTCAAAATAATAATCAAGGTGGAGCGTGACATTATTTTGGGAGATAAAAACAATGTAAGATGCAATTATAAATATTTTATTGAGAAGTAAAATATTTTCACCCAAGGGCTTACATACATTTAAAGGGATTCAGAGTGGGTAATTATTTTACCAAATAATATATTTACTGAGTGAAATAATAATTGCCAGCAAGATTAGTGAAGATTATTAATGGGAATTAATGAAGTTAAATCAAATATTTTATTTTTTTCGAAGATAATCAAGACATTAATGTAAGGTTATACCGGACGGACGTGTAAAAGGGTCATAACCCTAAAAATAAAAAGTATATATGAGAAATAAAAGCAAAGATAAGAGATCATGAGCAATCAGTAGTAGTAGTTAGGAAATAGATTAGTTGCCTCAACAAATAGAAAGAAGACTTCTGATATGTATTGAAAAATCATTTGAAGCAATATAATGGAGAAGAAAATTTAATTCCGGTGGCCCAATTTCTGGCGTTCAACTGTTCTGTTAATTTTAATTCTTACATGTTATCTTGCTGTCTCCAGAGTGGTCTTTCTCTGTTATTCAAATTAAGTGTATAAAAATATACCTAATTTGTCAAGACACATTTTCTGCCTCTGTGTGATCCTTTGATTGGTTTCTGTGAGAAGTGGATTAAAATCCTCTTAAGAGATTTATTTTGATTGGTTTCTGCCCAGAATTAAAATCCTCTCAAATTGATCATCTTAACTAGTTTCCTTCAAACAAGAATTAAAATGCCTTTCAGACATTACAATAACTTAGGAAGATATCACTGGGATTGGTAAGAAGAGCTTGATAACTAACAGCCTTGCACGTTTATACAAAGTATAAACATTCAACAGTGTCGAACAGTTAGAGTTAAGCCAATAGAAAGGATCCACATATCATATACATCTTGACTCCATTCACCCAATAGTAATAGGCATTGATCTCACTCACTTCAAAACAATACTTTACTCATTCACATACTTAAATTTCAAACATTAGTAGTAGGATTAGCTATCAGTAGTATATCTATTTCACACTCACATGCCATTTAGAAATAGATTGCTATAGTTAAAGCACATACAACCTTTAAATCTGCCTCATTATCAAGGTGCACCCTCCTAGGTCTAGTAGAGCCTGAAGAGTATGGAGTAATAAACCATACAGGGTCACTCTATTTTGTTGGCCAAAACCTTGTTAGTCTGACCATAGGACCTGGCATACCCTTAGGATCAGCAAGCTGCAATTTTGGAAACCAACACCATTTACCAAACATATCCTTATGTTGCTACAAAAATGATCCTCTCTATCTTTTACCAGCATCAATCTATGCCTCCAACCATCTCTCGTTATATTATGTGTTTTCCCTTCCATCATCTATAGCATGTCGGTCAAACTACCATGGCCTCCCCAATAGTAGATGACACACATCTATCGACATTATAACACATAATTCTTCATCATAGTACCCTCCTATCTTAAATTTTACCCAACACTGCTCATTGACCATTACCTTATGATCCTTTTGTAGCCAAGCGATCACATAGGGGTTTGGATGTTTTTTTCTCTTCAAGTTTAACTTTTCAACCATTTCCTCTGATACTAGGTTATCTATACTCCCACTGTCACAACACTTCCCTCCATCTTTGCATCTAGTTCCAAACTAGTTCTTTCTTTACACTAATCCTTCTTTCTCATGACACTTCAACAAAGCTCTCCTCATCATTAGTGATTCTCTATGTTCAAGGTCATCATCTAACTCATATGATCTCCAAGGTTCCTCTTCCCCAAATGTAGTTCTAGTGCTACCTTCTAGCTTCTTACCTTAGCCTTGGAAACATTCAAATGCTTTGAGCCCCTCTTCTTTGCACTTGAAACATATTCCCCTAAAAGGTATTTTCTCATTCCTCCTACATCCTACTCTTCCTCTCTAGTATCCATCTCTTTCTCCTTTGTCTTTGTGGTAGTAGCTTCCATCTTCCTAGCCTTTGCAGTGTTGTGAATTCTCTCTTCATTGCGGTAAGTACCACCATCTCTACAATAAAATTTGTTAGTTCTCATTTCCTCCTGGTAGGGTCTTCTATTTCCAGACCATCATCTCTCCTTTTGAGGTCTCTCCTCTTGTCCTCTTTGTTGATTTTGTCGATTCACAAACTTCTTGTTCAACTTGTTTTCTATCTTGATCACAAAGTGGTATGTTTCCTCTATGGTGGTCAACCCAACCAAACTTATCTCTTCTTGGATACTTTCTCTCAGCCCATTGATGAATTTTGCAACTTTCTCTTTGTCTATCTCACTATGCCCTATCCTAATAATCAACTTATGAAATTCTTTAGTGTACTCCTTCATAGTCTTATCCCTTTGCCTCAGGCTCTATAACTTCTTTAGTAATTACAACTCATAATCCATTAGCATTAATTGTCTCTTCAATTCTGTAACCACCCTATCCCATTTTGTTATTTTTTCTTTTCCCCTCCTATTTCTTCAAATTACACTTCCTTCCACTAAAAAACATGTCTGTTCAACTTTGTCTTCATAAACATAACCCTCTTAGGGTCTTCAATTTCCTCATATTCAAAATATTTGTCCTGCTCGTTTATCTAATCAATCAATTCTTCAAGGTCAAATTATCATAGTAGTTAAAAATATTCATCCTAGGCCTCTTACCAATTTTTGAAATGACTCTTAATGCCTTTACCTGCTCGGATTCTTCTTCTTGGTCCTCTAGATCTTGCACATCTTCTCTTGCATATTTCTCCACATCACTCTCATCATCATCCCTTTGGCTTCTGGCCCTTTTTCTATAAGATCCTCAAATCTTCCAATCAAATTTTGTTCTCCCTTACCTCTTTTAGCACCTGATCCAACATTAAGACAATGTTAACTACACCCTGAGCTATTTGTGGTAGCATCTTTCCTAGGATCACGTGTAAACTACCCTAAGTCGATGGTCTACCTACAATCACTCCTTGCAAATACCTCTTCTTGGCAATCTGTTGACAAGCTTCTTCCAGGTCGCCTCAATTTTAGTGGCCTATTCACAAGCAAGACCTTGGGAACATCACTTACCCTCCTCAAGATTCAGACCTTATGCTTTGATACTACTTGATGTAGTCATGGATAAAGAATCCAATGAGGGATAGTCCAACCATGAAATAACTCATACACAGTCCATACAACACTTAATGGAATGTAACAACATGATCTTTATTAGATATAAACTATAAATGATCACAATCAGATGTAATGGATGGTTGTAGCTATTTATTCACTAATATGGAAAATACTACATGAAAATAAAACTAAATATAATTATTGATATTTGTATCTTCATCCTCAAACTCCATTCTAAACCTTCATCCTGCTCTCAGGCCTTCAACTCTCTCTAAATGCCTAATTCTTCTTAATGATCTTCAATGAGTGTGAATAATAAATGTATGGTGATCTCAAACTTTCAAAATGATCTAGGTTAGCTACAAGGTGGTGAAAATCTCAATACTCCATGAAACATGTGTTCAGCTGAAAAAAACTAATTCTTCAAACAAAAAATAAATATGTATAGTGCTTAGTGGGTGTTCTCCTAGGTCCTATAAATCTTCACATGGGCTCCTTGATTACTGGAAACCTAAAATGTTCTGGTGCTAACGGAGAAGTTGTAACTTGATAGTTTGCCAGTCTGATGTAAGTCTTCGAACTAAGTTAGGTTGTTATATGCATCCAATTTTCCTCAAATGTGAATATGACATCTAAATTACTCTTTAAAGCAATATCCCAAAACTACAATACCCAAATATAAAATGCAGTGACTTCTTCTATAACCGACTAGTAAACAAAAACTTACAAACAAACAAAAAAAATGAAAGAAAGTATTTTTAGCGATGCAAGATTGCTCTGTTCTCCAAGGATGCTTATGTAAGAGTCCCCAATGGACTCAATCTCCCAGGATCACCTAGAAAACCAAAGATTAGTCTTCTACAAGATAGTAAAAAGAGGATGAATTGCTTGATTATGGTGCAACAATGGAATAATGATTGCACACTCATACAAAATCTACATGAGGGACCTTGCTTATGTATGCAAGGTTGAGAGGTAGGACCACATAGGATGATGACAAGTGTCTTAATCCTATGACATGTGACAACTAGAGGATAATAACACATGTGTACTAGAAACTTCTAAAAAGATTCCTAGATCCTTAAGTCAACTTAACATGTGTGAATATATCCTAACTAATAACTAGTTAGATAATGTCTACTAGAAACCAAATAGGAAATACCCTTGCTCATATGAACACCCCCCTTAAGTGCAACTTAGGGAGAATCAGAAGCATTCAAATGATGCATAGATGGATGATGGATGGGTCCTAGCTTCAAGGCCATGTTAGTTACCCAAGTACACATAATCTCTCACAAATAGAGCAAAGGAGAAAATTTCATAGGAAAAAAACCCTCTCCAAAAGAGAGAAAACAAGAAAGTGAAAGAAGGAGGACTCAACATGACCCCCCAAGGACTGCTTCTTTCACCAATATACAATCAAGAACCCCCATAGGAGAGTAATAGTGAGATGATAGATCCCCCACAAAGAACTAGCTCATGTGCGAATGGTTAATGTCTAAAGACAGAAAATAATCCATTTCCTACAAACAACATTTGTCCCCTTGAGAAGAAACAAATCCAATGATGGATGAAGGAGTAACTCTAACAATCTGGATGAAAAGGGAATCCAAATCAAGATGTGTGTCTCAGAATACAATTCTGTTGTCCTCATGCTGGGAAAAGATGTCTTATCCAAAACAAAAATTATTTTCCCAATCAAAGAAGTATAACTAGGAGAGGAAGGATACTGAACTGCATCTGAAAACACTAAAGATGTGATGACATCATTACCATCAAAGAGGAGAGATAACTCCTCAAATGTGTCCTCCAAATTTGAAATGTGAGACTCCACAAACAAGAATGATATGTTCGATAAATAGGAATCCCAATGCGGTGGATTAGGAAGACTAAAATGGTCCTGTTGCAAAGAATCACTGGAAGCTCTCAAAGAAACAACTCTAAACTCTGAAGTAGCAATAGGTGATGTTGGAGTATTGATCTCAATAGGAGGAAAAGGAGAATCAAGAGAAGTCTCTAGATGTCATCACAATAATCAAGACCTACTAGATATTCAAGATCTTCTTGTGTATCATCATCAATGGGTATATTATCTGCATCATTAAGGGGTATGAGGAAATCCATAGTAGGATCATCTAGGAATGGAGAGATATGAGGGTCTCCATAGATCTCCCAAATTTTGGTCCAAAGAATGTGTGGGCACTCAATATGTGAGAGGAAATACATAATGTCAAAATCAACATTGGAGCATTCCTATTCCCCCATGTAGCTTTCTTCTGAGGTGTATCTAGTTAAGGTATGAGTCCATAAAGATAAGGCAAAAGATTGAACCACCTGCACTGTATGAGGATGCCTTTTTGCCAAGACTCATAATTGTCCTTTTTTCAGGTTTATCATAGAAAGATGAATAGAAAAACCCATGATATCTCCTCAAATGATTAGAGATCAAAACTCACAAGATTACCCCCAATTTCACTTAATCATGAGACCCACCAACAACTTATATGATGTTGGAACTTTATACTTAGTGCAATTACAATTACCACCAGCCAAAACAACAAAGTGCTTTTTGATCTTAGCACATTGCAAATGCCAAATTAGGTCATAAATTGAAAGTGTACAATTTTAATCTAAAATTAGATCAATTCGATTACAGATCTAAGAAGTACTAAAAAATTATGCATTTTCAAAAAAATTCACCAAAAAATGTTAGCGTATGAGTCCAAACGGAGCCCTGAAAGTTCCCAAAATGAGAACTACACAAAAATAGGTGTGAAAATCTAGAATTTCTGGAAAAACCATACACTAAAATCAAAAACCAACTACACCAATATGAATCTTGTGAAATCCTAGCCCAAATTAAAAAATTGCTCCAATAAATAAACCAAAATGACTGAGATATAGGCCTTTGAAGTTGGATTGCCAAATAAAAAAAGAAGCTAGAGAGGGGGAGCTAGATGGGGTTGAAGGGCCGATGATGTCTTTCTGACTTCAAAAAATATTGGCGATGAAATATTCTTTGATGCACCAGAATGTACCTGTAGATTGCAAAATAACCTTCATTTTTTGAAAAACCACTCTGAAATGTTTGAAATCGTCGTTCCTCAGGTCCAAAACTACAATTTGAGTGTACCAGACCACTTTGTGGGGCCTAAAAATAACTTACCGGTAGAGTTTGGTGGTTTTGAGTGTGGTTCTTAGTGAGTATTCATCGAGATTCTCTCGTTGTGAAACCATCAATTGGTTTGATTATCTTGACCATCAGGATCAGATTGTTTATTGTCAGTTCTTTGAATTACACATTGGTTAGAGAATAAGGCAGAGGGTCCGTGCCACATGGTGCCCTAAGTTGCTCATCGATACCTACAAGTACAATGCGGTAGTAGGGTCTAGTGGTACCCTTACTAACCAGCAAATAATATCTGTATCTAACAAATGTATCCGCCAAACAAATAAAATATTCAAAAAATGATATTATTATCTAGCATAGAAATTTTTTACCCAATGGACGAAGGAAGATTCTGCTAATGTTGACCAAGATCCCACTTGCATAGAGAATATATGGTATGGATTTGCACAATCTGTATGGATTCTTCTGTGACTCAAGTCTGCGACCCCCAAAAATAGTGAAAACAATTTTGACGCTAAAATATGGAGCGTTCTATATCAAAATTCATCTCTTCGGCCTTCTGAACTCAATGGCATGGTATTTTTCGCTATAAATGAACCCAAAAAATCTCATGCTTGATTATCTCCCAAATTTGAGAAGGGGTTTGCAGATCTAAAGTTCTAATACCATGTAAGAGTCTCCAATGGACTCAAGCTCCCATGATCACTTACAAAACCAAAGATTAGCCTTCTACAAAAGACTTAACATGAGGATGAATTGCTTGATTATGGTGCAACAATGGAATTGTTGAATACAAGGAATATTGAGAGGGGGGGTGAATCGGTATTCCACAAAACCACTTGTTAACTTGTTTATTAATCCAATTTCCAAAATTAATAATATGAAAGTAGAACAAGCATAAGAACAACAACCATATAGACATAACACATAGACACTAGGATTTTTACATGGAAAACCCAAAGAGGGAAAAACCACGATGAGTGTTAGCTCACAATATATTATGATAGCTCAGTATCAAATTACAAGAAGGCTCATTGCCCTATGAAGAAATGCTTACTGCACAAAGGCTCACTGCCAAGAGAAAAGAAGATAGAAGAAGGTTTGGCTCACTGCCAGAAGATGAACTATTGTAAATGCATCTACCATATGTTGGTTCACAGTTCCATTGAATGCTCAATATACAGATTCAAAGGTCTTCATTTATTCTGCCCTGCTTCTCAACTCAACTACATGTACTCTGTTTTATTTCTCTGCTCTGCACTCTGTTCATAATCCTTCACACTTTGAATTCATACATTACACCATATGTGCTACACACACACTCCAACATTGAATTCCATCGAGTATATATATTCGCTACAAGATTTATCTCATAATCAGGTCGACAAGCAAAACATATACCGTGTACACAAATACTACATCTAATCGGCTTGAACTTGTGTACAATCTGCAATGCGGACTTAAACAAACATACAAAAAACTTCATATAGGTTGGCTTCAATCATACTATCACTTAGATTGACTATTCAGACAATATAACTTCTCCACATATAAGAATCTAACATGTTTGTCGGCTTGTTCCTTAAGAGTATACTTGATCAACTCATCTGTCACATCATAATTCCCACTGCAGACCATATGAGACTCTGAGATGCATAACCAACAATCATTCTGGATCTCTTAGCATACCTTCAAAATCGCAGGACAAAATATACAACTGCAGAGGAATGCAGACCCTTTTCTCTAGCATTGTGCAATATTCCTATCTTAGCTCTGTTCACCCAGACTTAGATATTTTACCATGTGACTTCCAGAGGAAGTCAAGACTTGAGCACTGGAACAAATCATCACTAAATAGCTATGAACAACATACCTGATCCGCATATACTGATCTTTTACTGTGGAGGCATACCATCCCAAACACTGTTACTTACTCTGTATAATGTATACTGTTTATACTTAGTCATTTCTACTTTCGGAGTAAAGTCTCTTTGTCATACCGGTGGAGTCTCTTTCCTTTGTTGCCATCAATGACAACATTCAATCATCAGAACAATGTCTCTTGCCAACAATCTCCCCTTTTGGCATTGATGGCAACACTTAGTGAAAAATGCTTGTGTCTACTCCCCCTTACTCTATATTCCTTCTATCCCTTAAATGTTTGCCCAATTTTCACTGGTCTTCTTCTCCCCCTTTGACATCAATGGCAAAGGTGTACATACAAGAGTCAAAATTGGACCAAAACTGCAAAAATCTTCATACTCTACCGCATATGTACACATACAAACCTCAACTCAATTAGTTGTCGATGAAAGAATGTCCTTATACACAATCTTTAATTGTGTAATCTCTTCATCCCATCGATTCTTTGCTCTTTCCAAAATTTGGATGTGACCATTTATCAAAAAGACTGATTTTTCTGCCTTTTGCACATTTCAAGGTGTGTCAATTTGTGAAGCTGTCTGTGCTTCAGCTACAAGATTTGTCATGATCTCAATTTTTAAACTTAATACCCTTCTCAGCAAACACATTTTGTTTTTAATTTCTTCCTATCTGCTGAGAAAACTGCTTATGTTGTTCTGAATGTTTTCAACTTGAGTTTCTATGCAGTTGATTGAGTCAACTACATGATCAAAGGTCTCAGAAATATTTGTGAGTTGAAGCTCCATGATTTTGACTTTCTCATCCATTTCCTTAGTAGTTTCAGGCCAAGACAAACAAAATTTATATATTTCACAGGCTTCCTTGATTGCATTTATCATATTCTTGATGTTGCTTTCTAACATAATTTTGTCACTATCTAACTTGGTTTTTGATACTGCTAGTCTTTTGTCTTCATGTTCCTTTTTAATCTTAATATCAACAGACTTTTCAAAGGATTCAAAACATGAGTACTTACAGAATTTATAAGACCTTTGAGATGAGCAGTTGATGATGTTGATATATCCTTCTGGTATGCGGGGATTAACTTCTCCAGAATGCTTGATGTCTCATTAATGAGTTCATTGTCCTGTAAATATGTTCTCAACATTTCTTCCTAATCCTTAGCTTGCACTATTGATACTAGTTTAAATTTTTCCATAGGAGACATAGAAGCCAGATTTGTTGGTCCTTGTAGAGTGTTGGGTGATTCTAGAATCTATACACTTTGCTATTTTTCCAAAAACTTTCTAGCATAGTCAATTAAAATTTGGTCTATAGCAGTGTCTCTTGCCACATATTCATCACTAAGTGTAACTTTCCTTATTTTCTTTCCTTCTATTTGATTGGTTTTCTCTACTTCTATATTGGATGAGATGCTTGTTCTCTTCTTGGGACTGGATACATGTTCTTCCTTTTCAACTTTCTTATCTTTTCTTTCCAAAGTGTTTGACTTCCATTTCACCAGAGCATTTAAGGGTCTTGACTCTTCAGCTTTGGCTTTTTCCTTGCTTGTTTGTTCATCAAAAATTTTCTTTGAGTGCTCATATTCCATAGATAATTCTTTGAATGTTCCAAACCTATCTTGCTTGAGACCTTTTGGTTTCTTTAGTAGTTCATCAGCTAATTTAGTGAGGATATCTTCTACAACTTCATATCCTAATGGAGGGACCCATGCAGTTCTTGGTTCCATAGCTTCCATGAAGCATTTGTCTTTATTCACAATGAATACAATGTCATTTTCATATTTCATCACTACCTTTTTAGGTATCCAGACCCTACATAACATTCTCTTTTGAAAGTTCATGAAGTATTCCCATAAAATTTCATTCTATTTGTCTGCATTTCCCAAACTTTGCAGGTGATTTCTTATTTGAGTTGCTACTAGTGTATGATCAAGCCAGATAATGCTTCCCAAGCCAGGTAGCTCTCTCAGGAAGTAGAAGAGTAAACAGGTAATCAAAGTTTCGTATTTGAAGGGATAATTTGTCTCTTTTGTTCTTTTCAGGTTCTCCATTAATTCACTCCGGAGCAATTCACATAGATTATAATCTGTATTATTTTTGACAATGTATCATAAGATGAGTCTATAGTTGATGCAGACAAAGAATTTTTTGAGTGAAAAGTATATTTTGTATCAAATAATCATTGATGCAAATCTGACGGTCGGATCCTTGATATCATTTACTGTGAGAGCTTTCTTATCAAATTTGGCCCCTGTTAGTTGCATTACTAAATTATTCTTTATTTTCTTTTCACTTGGAATCCTTCCAGAGGAACTCATACCAGTTACAACTTTGATAGCTTCTTTGGTTATCATACATGGTTCATCGAGCCACAAAAACTCATCATGAATCCTGCTGAGAATGAACCTAACCCATGTATCATTTGGGATCACAGGAAAATCCAACCAGGTGTCCAATTTCTTTTCTCCCATAACTTTATATTCATTCTTCAACTCAACATCAATAGTAGTCAGTTCATCCAAGTATAATTTGCCAAAATTCAAGTGATTGTATTCCTCTAGGTTGGTATGAATGTATGCCCTAATATCTTCCATATGCATAAGTCCATGAGGAGTAATTGAGAATGCTCCTATAGAATCATTTTCCAGTGGTTTGAAGAAATATTTCTTGAACTTGGGGCGATGCTTTTTCGAAATCTCAATTAATTGGGGAGTAAACATTTTCCAAAATATTTTAGACTACATAGAAGGGTTTTCAAGATGTAAATACCTTTTCCGCCGAATTAGGGTTTCCTCCACCTGAGGTTGATTTGACTTGAGTCATTTTGGAAAACTCTGAGTTGCTTCAATTTGTCTTAGACACTTGATAGTTTGAATGCAAAGTGATTAATCTTTTACAAATCCAAGCCTTTTAACCCCTTGAAGCCTTAACTTAATCATCATAAATGCGGTCTTTCAAGAAGATGTCAAACACTTCTCTGACAACCACAGTCAATCCAAATTGCTCCGCATTAGATCTTTCTCTACCAAAATTTCTTTCAGAGGCTTTGTCATAGAGTTCTTCACAACATACCTTAGTGCCGGATTCCAGCACTAACTTTCTGGCTGGGGGCTTTGGATTTTCAACATAGCTCCCCCTAAGCCAGAGCTCCCAATTTACTTCCCGGAGGAAGTATCTGCACTAGAAGCTGGTGCAGATCTATCCTTAACTTCAATCACATCTTCTTCATCCAGATCTTGCCCATTTCTTTCTTAGTTTCAATTGGATCAACTTTTTCTTTTCCCTTATCATTCCTTTGCTCTATTTTCCTTTCTTTAGCATAGTAGTTTCTTTTCACATTCTTGCTTCTGCAAAATCTTGCAATATGTCCAAACTTGTTGCAATTGTAGCACACAATGTTTCCCTCTCCTTGATTCCTTCCTCTAAATGAATTCATCTTTGATCTACATTGATTAGCCATGTGTCCAAATCTATTACAAGCAAAACATCTTCCATTGAATGATTGAGTATTCCTTGAATTGTGAAAGCCATTTCTTACCAGACTTCTGTATTTATTTGATCTATGACCAATTTTCTTGCAATTGAAACATTGACCATAGAATGATGGAACATTCTGATTTATCTACTCCTACATTGAGTAGCTTTATGACCAAACTTTTTGCAATTAAAACAATGGCCATCGAAAGATGGGTACCTTTGAGTATTTGGCTGTCTGACCAGAGTTCTTCTAGGTCTTCTTCTTTGATTCCTGAATTGGTTCCCTTTGTTTTGCTTCATCTAAAAGTTTTCTTGACCAGATTTTGAACTTTCTCCTTTCTCAGATCCTAAGCCTTGCTTGTCATCTAAACTCTTTTGACTAGCAATTATCTCATCAAGTTTTGTAGAACTTATCTTGAACTTTTCTTCATAGCTCTTGGCTTTTTCCAAGTTTGTTTTCAGGCTCACAACATCTTTTTCTAGTTTGACACATTCTTCTATCTTGCTTTTTACCATCAGATTTAGATCTTCTTCTGCTTTATCTCTTTCTATAACTTCCACTTCCAAATCACCCAGGGTCTCATTTGCTGATATCAATTGTTCACTAACATCTCTATATTTTTATTTAAATTTCTTGACTTGTTCTTTTAGCTTTAGAATGCAATCATCAACTTGTTGAATGTTATCCTTCAGATCCCTGATTTCTGCGTCAGATTTTTCAAGATTAGCAAGAGTTGCTTCCAATTCAACATTGTTTGAGAAGTCTCCAAATCTTTTGGCTGCCATGAGTGAATTCTCCCAGATCTTCCTCAAGCTATTAAGCTTCTTCCAAGGACCCTCGCTCTAATACCAATTGTTGAATACAAGGAATACTGAGAGGGGGGATGAATAAATATTCCACAAAACCACTTGTTAACTTGTTTATTAATCCAATTTCCAAAATTATTAATATGAAAGAAGAACAAGCATAAGAACAACCATATAGACATAACACATAAACATCATGATTTTTACGTGGAAAACCCAAAGAGGGAAAAACCACAGTGAGTGTTGGCTCATAATATGTAATGATAGCTCAATACCAAATTACAAGAAGGCTCATTGCCTCAGGGCTCATTGTCCACGGCTCACTGCCCTATGAAGAAGTGCTCACTACACTTAGGCTCACTGCTAAGAGAAAAGAAGATAAAAGAAGGATTGGCTCACTGCCAAGAGATGAACTGTTGTAAATGCATCTACCATATGTTGGATCATAGTTCCATTGAAGGCTCAATATACAGATTCAAAGGTCTTCATTTATTCTGCCTTGCTTCTCAACTCAACTACATGTACTCTGTTTTCTTTCTTTGCTCTACACTTTGTTCATAATCCTTCACACTTCAAATTTGCACATTACACCATACGCACTACACACACACTCCAACATCGAATTCCATTGAGTATATATATTCGCTACAAGATTTATCTCATAATTAGATTGGCAAGCAAAATATAAACCGTGTATGCAAATACTACATCTTGTCGGCTTGAACTTGTGTACAATTTGCATGCAGACTTAAACAAACATACAAAGAACTTCATATGGGTCGGCTTCAATCTTACCATTACTTAGATTGACTATTCAGACAATATAACTTCTCTGCATGGGTCATCCCACAATAATGGGTTACACTTTTTGGCCAAACATGACATTGAAATCAAAAATTTGAACTAAATCTTCACTTTCTGACACCTATAGCCACTAAACCATTAGGAATTTGAGGATGATGTGAACTAGTGATTTGTGAGATTTATTTGTAGATTCTAAATATATATTTTTTAAAAAAATTGGTGTTAAATTGTAAAATTTTTTGCATCTCCTTTGATAACTAGTTTTTAATAGTAAACAACATTTTTTTAAAGTGATGTGTATTTTGTAGCACATAACTTTTTTTCTACAAAGGATAAAATTATGATTCTTTTAAATTTAGATTGGTAACACCGATATATAGGGCATGCATTTGGTTTTACAATGTTTTGTTGAATATTTTTTTAATTAAGTTTTGAAGTCAAACCAATTATAATTTAGACATAGGCGTATTCCGTAAAACATAACATTTTCTGTATGTATTGAAATTCAATTTTTTTTTGTTGAAACAAGGACATCAATACCTAAGGCATAGATATTTTTCAGAATTTTTTTTCACTAATTTACTAATTTTCCATGTGTGTAGAACAGAGAACTTGATGTTCGGTGAAAAACCTACATTCACAAGAAATAAAAAAAAATATAATAATCAAATTAAATATATTTAAAATTATACTTTTTGAGAAGATTATAATAAGGACTACATACTTACAAAACATAAATTTTAAATGAATTCATTTGATCCTCCAAAAGGTAAATCAAAAGTGGTTTTTTATCAGCATTTTGATAGGTGTAAAGGAGACTCCATTATAGGTATGGTTTAAAACTAGCGGAGTTCTATCCAAGGGGGTTTGAGTCTAAGGGGGTTTGACAAACCCTTTTCAATTAAAATCCTTTAAATGGAACCTTTCAAGGCTTAAATCATTATATTTTCTAAAAATATGTGATTTTGGCAAAAATCAAGATGTCCCAGAAACTGTAACCTATTAATGTGGCAGCACCCGCATAAGAATCTAACATGTCTGTCAACTTGTTCCTTAAGAGTATACTTGATCAACTCATCTGTTACATCATGATTCGACCATATGAGACTCTGAGATGCATAACCAACAATCGTTTTGGATTCTTAGCATACCTTCAGAACCGTAGGATAAAATATACAATTGCAGAGGAATGCAGACCCTTTTCTCTAGCAATGTGCATTGTTCCTGTCTTAGCTCTGTTCACTCGGACTTAGATATTTTACCATGTGACTTCCGAAGGAAGTCGAGACTTGAGCACTGGAACAAATCATCACTAAATAGCTATGAACAACATACCTGATCCACATATACTAATCTTTTACTACAGAGGCATACCATCCCAAACACTGTTACTTACTCTGTATAATGTATATTGTTTATACTTAGTCATTTCTACTTCCAGAGTAAAGTCTCTTTGTCATACCGGTGGAGTCTCTTTCCTTTGTTGCCATCAATGAGAACATTCAATCATTAGAATAGTATCTCTTGCCAACAAGAATAATGATATTATTACACACTCATACAAAATATACATGAGGGACCTTGCTTATTGTTGGGAATTAAGGTGTCTCAACCTTTGCAAATTCTTAATGTTGTATTTATTTATCCCATGTTGAGTTGGCATAGTCGGTACCTTGTGTACATGCAGTAGGATAAATTTTGGTGACTTTAGCAGCCGCGATTTCCCCCTTGAATAATTAACGAGGGTTTGGGGGCAGCGCCTCCAAGACGAGGTCAAGACCCCTTGCAGGGTCTAGGGGCAGTGCCCCTGGCGCGCTCCCTGTCGCGGTATAGGGCGGGGTCGAGGGGCAGCGCCCCCGTGGGGGCTCGGGGGCAACACCCCCAAAACCTCAAACGACTTTTATTTAATGACAAGTGTCGGTGAGCATCTTTGCATGAGAGAAAGGCATCTTTGGGCGGTCAAGGGAGGTTATGACATGTTATAAGAGGAATATGCTATTTTAGTCAGTGTATGACAGATTCTCTTACAGCTGTAAGTGCTGTCAATTATGATGGATTCTATGACAGTTGTAAGGTGCGTAAGAGCATCTGTCATAACCTATCTTGGGACAAGGCGCCCACATTGGGATGGGATGTTGGACAAGTGTCCTTAGGCATGGGTTTTGGGGCATGAGTCCAAGATGGATGCCCATCTCTAGAAGGTTCCATATTTGCCTTGTAAACTCTATAAAAATAGGTGCTTGGATGGGAGATATATAGTTTTTGTATAGGTACTGTTACGCTGTCAGAATATCTCCAGATTCAACATTCGAAGACTCCTGAAAGAGAATTGGCTCTGAAACTATATTGTAATTTGTTATTGTTTACTGTAATACATTTGAGCTGTGTTTTGGAGTGTGGGGTTTTTCACCCGTAAGGGTTTTCCCCACATATATCTTGTCTCTCTCTCTTCTGTCTACTTTCTATGTGTATGTGTATTGCTGCAATATCTCTGTTATTGTGTTAATAACATTGTAACTAGAAAGGTTAATTTGAATTTGCATACATCTCTCCTCATTAGATTAGTGTAGGAAGTGATTTCCGCACACCTAGCTTCCTTTCACTTATATAGGCAAGGTTGAGAGGTAGGACTACATAGGATGATGACAAGTGTCTTAATCCTATGACATGTGACGACTAGTGGATAAGATCACATGTGTGTACTAGAAACTTCTAGAAAGATTCCTAGAGCCCTAAGTCAACTTAACATGTGAACATGTGTGAATAGGTCCTAACTAATAATTAGTTAGATAATTTGTCATGTTTGTGCACTATAAAGGGGAAACCAGATAGGAAATACCCTTATTCACAGCAACAACTCCTCCGTCATTCTTTCTTTACAAAATTGACATGACATATGATGATTTAATTATAAATATAAAATAGTTACATATTAATTTTCACAAATAGTTGTTACTCATAAAATAAGATTGTAATACAAAATTATAATCCTTTTACAACAAAATTGCATTTCATCAAGTCCCATCAAAGAAACTTAATGTGTTCCAAATCTCAACATGAACATAACATCTTCTCAGTAATATTTACTCAACAATTGGTCATTTCCACCATGAACGCCTATAACCATAACAAAAAACTTGTAAGGCTCACTAGTCAAGCTGTCCAAAATGTTTAGAAAGGCTAGAAAACGACAAGAACAAATAAATGCATTCGATCTAGTGAATAGATTTCAAAAAAATTCAAATCTATCCATTCATTCATCTATCTTACATGCTTGAACTCTAACTTCATGACACTGACCAATGAAATGGTGCAACACAATTGAATATCATCCAATCGAATGAAAGTGCACAAACCACTAACAATAAGTTTAGTGGATGATGACATGCCTATAAATACATCTTGTTCTCTACTAGCATTTTTCTACAACCCCGTATAGAATTTTTCTACAAGCTACTATAGCTTTTCCAATCTATTGTCTACCACAATGTAATCAACTGTAAGTTGAGATTATATTTGTCATTCGTTTCCTTTGGCTTGCATTTCCTTAATTTCATATTTCTAGTTGCTTGAAAATGCTATATTTATTGTATATCTGCATTTGATGGGAATTAAAATTAAAATGATCTTTTTGGTAAGGATATACACGTTTGATAGAATTAAAATCAATTTAAAAAATAATAATTAAAAAAATGGTCTATATCAACTCTAAAATGTGGTTATCAAGTCCAAGCCAAGTTTGACTCCTGATACAATAATGAAAACATTACAATATAAAACTACTTAAACTTTATTATTTTTCTCATTGAAGCTTAGAATTATATAGGTGAGAAATTCAAATTTAAGGTTGATGATGTGTTTATAGTAAGGTACCTTTGTCTTTTCATCATTCTAGAGTATATACTAATGCATTTATACCTTAATTTCATATGATTAAAATAAATTCCAATTGATTTAAGAAATTTCTAATGTTTTCCAACATCAATGATATAATTAAGTCCCTTCAATAAAGTGTTAAGAGAGAAACAATTATAAAGGAAGAAAGTGATTTGGCATAAACTTTTGGTTAGTTTTACCAATCTTAATTTTGATGGTGCGTCAAGGAACAATCTAGGCAATGTAGGTGTTGGGGTGATTCTCTACAAGAAAGATGGTGGCTTCATATAGGAGGACTCTCTTATTGGAACATCACATTAATAATGAAATAGAATAGGGAGGGGTAGTAACTGAGATTGAGCTTATTACTTCCTTGGGTGTTCAGTGGTTGGTGACAGAGGGTGACTCATTAAAGGCCCCTATGTAAAGGCTTCTATATAAAGGCCCTTGCTCGAATTGGATTTAAGAAAGTAATAGGAAGAATCACAATCCTTAAGCCAACCCTTTGAGGAAATTGTGTTTTTCATTGTCTAAGGAAAGCCAACTATGTGGCAGACTTGTTGACCAATGATGGTGTGAAGCAAGATCCTTTGACATCTCTTTTTAGTGACCATACTACCTCTTGGTCAAGGTTGGAGGAGTATTTAATTGTCAAACCTCAATTTTTTGTTAGCAATTATCTTGGAGACACACAGCCACCCCATCGTCCCTAGGGGCTTGTGTTTAATTTATATTGGTACATGAGTGGCTATTCTTAGATATCATCCTCTTCCATAGTCAAAGGTCAATTTTGGCTCATAAAATAAGACAAATATCTAGCAACTTTTATAGTGAATGAGGTGTAAAATTACTATTGGTTGTTTGACCATTCAAATGGATGATATTTAAGTAAAGTGTACATGAATTGGGTGAGGTCTCTCCATGCGACTTGTGTGAAGCTAGCCAGCGATTTACGGTGGGACATGTGATTTCCCTATTTTTGTTGGCTCTTTGAAGTTTATTTGCCTATGTTTTATGCTTCTAAGTGTGGTTTGTTCTTGGATTGCAGGGTTCTATGGAGTGGGTCTTTGTTGTGGTGGGTCTTCGGCTAGCGAAAATGATGCGAACCGAGTAGCGGTCTAAGATTTGACAAGCTAGGGAATGGATTTTGGTAGTGGTTTGGGAGTCTGTTAGGCTCCCTTCTTTGCTCTCTATGTTGGTTGGTTGCATGGTTGTTCGTGCTTTTTTGGTTGATGACAATAGCTGGTTTGTTCAACTCCACTGTGCTCAAATTTCAATTGGTTGGTAGGGACAGGTTGTTTGTTAGCAGGTTTCAAACCCAATAGTATTTCCATTTTCGTATTGTGCTTTCTATGATGACCGTTGTAGTTGTTTCTTTTGTAAAAGCTTTATCCCTGAGGCCTATAAGATCCCCACTAACTGATCCAAAGATACAATTAAATTTTTTAATATAATTATAATAATATTTAATATAGCAATCTTTTATCTACTATATATATATAAACATATTGAATAATATTTAAATATCTAAACTATCAAAGTTACAATAAGCTGCTCTGGTGCTGTTCTGTCTGAAATCAGCTGTGGTTCTTGTTTATCTGTATGTAATCCCTTTTTTTAAAAGCTTAATACACTATTTTAAAAAAAAAAATTACAATAATATTTGACTTTCTGTATATACAATAAAATAATATTTATAGTAATCAAATGGAAGTTTTAACATTATATGCTATATATTTCGAACCATTACAGTCATACTGAGATGCATCAGTAATACCATTTAATCAGCCATGTCTTTAAGCTTCAACTGGTATATACAGGTTATGCCTCATAAGCAGCATTGTCTTTTATTCTTGAACTAGATTTGCAGCAGTTACTGATGCAGAGGACTGCATTCATGGAGATGATATTCAGTATTGTTGGAACAAGAACAAGTGGTGGTCAACTGCATCATGACAATGGAAGAGAACTATTTCTGAAATGGCCAATTAGGCGTGTGAATATAGAAGAGCTTGTCACTGAAGACACTGGGCAATGAATAAATACCGTGTTATAAAAAACCAGAAATTTGTTCTTAACAAAGTGGTGCATCCCAACTTGTTAATTAACATTTAGCTTCAACATAGGAAGCAGGTTTACTTGGTCTGAATGTTGTGGATCAAGGATACAAATTTCTGTAGATTAGTAAATGAATTTCCACCCTCTCCTACTGCCTGTATTGCTGCTTCTTTCAACTCACATGCCCTTCTTCTCATATCTTTGCCTTCCTTCCCTTCAATTATTAATTTCACAGTCCTCTCTACTTCTGCACTTGTTACAATAAAAACGCCATTTTCCACATGCTCCCTCTTAACCTCCTCAGCCACTCTTAGCTCTTCAACCAGCAGCTTCTTCACAAAGGGCTGTTCGTACTGAAACGGCCAGGCCAAGATAGGGATTCCATTACTTATACTCTCTAGCGTAGAGTTCCACCCACAGTGGCTCAGGAAGCCCCCAATTGAAGGATGACTCAAAATAGCCTGTTGCATAAGAAGCAGACACCATATTGAGTTCAACATTTTGCACCTGTAACACAGACCTGAATAAATATAGAGTAAGAAAATTCCTGAGAATTGATATGCAACTAAAAAATCCCGCACAAAGTACATATGATGTTCAAGGTACCTATACTTTATATGACTTCAACACGTTGTAATTACAGCCGTGTATTAGCTAGAGAGAATAATTCTATACAAAGAGCCACCACAACAATTATATACCGGGCCTATTTAGATATTCAAATTTCAAACATCCCAGACCATTAAAGTTGGGAGTCAGAAAGATAGAGAATGACATAGTATTTTGAATAAAACAATAAGAGGCAATTATTTTTTATGGCTTTTCTGGAAGTTTGCAATTCTGAGAAAAGTTTTATTTCTCAAATGGCAAGCTAATGTTTTTACATTTTTATATTGGAAAATTTCCTTGAAATAGTAAGTATTAGTTTTTAGGAGCGTTAAAAAACGACACATGTAGGAAGTATACAGTGTTCGGGAGTGAAGATTGATTCTAAGCAAATGGAAGTTGAAGAAACTAATCCACGTTGCTTTATAATATTTAAAGGCATACGAGAATAGTGGATTCAATTTTGCAAATGAATTTCCATCTATCCATGTGGTAGAGCTAAAAATATCTGCATCCATATTGTTTCTAAACTTTCCTAACTAACAAGTACAGAAACAATTTTAACAAACCAACCTCCATAGACCATTTAATGAGTAAGAATAAAAAAGTGATTATATATCATTTTAAGTGTTCTACTTCACAAGTTGCATAGCCAGCTAGAAAAAGGTGAGTTGTAACATTATTCTCACCAGTATTTATCTGCAACCAGACCTTGAATTAGGAAAAAAAAATTAAGAAGACCAAAATAGGTCAATGGGACTTGAACTAAGGTAAGAAGACTGTAAGCTATGAAAAGATCTGAACAAAAATTCGGAAGTGAAAGAAAAGAAACAAATTACGAGAAGATCTACAAATGGATAAAGCGGTCAAACAATAACATGTAAATTGTTAAATACTGATATGAAGGAAGAACCCCAATGAAACTATGAAGCATGGAGCTGAGGCCTATTGGAACGTGTAACCAAAATAGAAAACAATGTATCTGATTACAAGAATAATGTATTAATCAAGACCATTTGCCCATCTCTTCTTGACTACCCACATAAAACACCATCTACTTATTTCAGATGGTTCTACTTAAACATCATTCATTTTAATGGTCAAACAGTCAATAGTAATTTTACACCTCATCCACAACAAAAAGCAATAAAATATTTATCTTATTTTTATTTGTCAAAATTAACTTTTAACTGTTGAAGTAGATGATGTTTAAAAACAGCCCAGACAGACCCCTGCAATCACCTTTATCTGCCCCTCAAAAGCACAATTTGATGCCAAAGATTAATTGAGAAAATGTATTGCCTTCGAGACTTTTTTCTCGGTTGTTCTTTTTGACCATTGCTTTAGAGGAACGAATAAATGGCAGATTTCCTCGCAAATTTTTTAATTCGATATCGAGTTAAGCCCTTTGTGGGAGATGGCTCGCTCTTGGAAAACGAAGAAGGATTTCTTGGAATTATCTAAGCATGATAGGTATTTCGGAGATGGTGCAGGAGTGCCAGAAGAGGAAAAACAGGGTAGCTAAGTATCCATTAAAAAGATAGAATGCACAATTTGGTTGCCTGAGAAAATGGTTTGAGATAAGTTTCCAGCATAATGTGCCTCGAGTAAATAAAGCGGGATGTCAAAGGAAGGAGTGATTTCTCGATGGTAGAAACATTTAAATTTACCTGTTGAGGAGGCCAACCGGTGACATTTTTATATTTTGAAACTGTAACAAGCAATCAAAAGATTCCAGAAAACAGCAGATACACAGCTGCAGCAGATAAAGGACAAACAGCAGATCATTAAATTATTGATTTGTAGACTACCGACCGACAAATGCATTGGTCAAATTTGTTCAGAACTTTTAATTAGGATACTTCAGTGCTTTCCAGACTAGCAAGTGACATACATTTAAAATTTAAAGGTTAGATACCATGGTTGTTCTACAATAGGAGTGAGGGAAGGTGAGGTGCATTTTTATATGTAAATGTTTTTTGGATTTCATATTTTAAGATAGATTTATAAATTCTTTTAAAATATGAGGTGTACAAAAAAATTATATATAAAAATGCACCTCACCTTTCTCTTATTTTAGAACAAATTATTTTAAAATATGAGGTGTAAGAAAAAACTTATATATAAAAATGCACCTCAACTTTTATGACTCTTATTGTAGAACAAATTATTTTAAAATATGAGGTGCAGCAAAAAATTTATATATAAAAATGTACCTCACCTTCCTTGATTCTTATTGTAGAACAACCATGGTACCTAACTTTTAAATTTTAAATATATTTGTCACTTGTTAGTTAAGGTATTTCACAGTGGAAGTAAGGAGTCTCATGTTGTGATGTATACATAAAAACTTCTTAATTTAAATTTGACAACTATTGACATGATAGACATCAAATTTCCACAGTCCATAATGATTGTAGCTTAGTATTTCAGGATATAACTGTGTGCAAGTTTTTTCCTCGACATTTCGGATCACACTCCATGATCCATCATCAGGAGAAAGAGCAAGAGAAGAGAAATAGAATGATTCTATTTCTCTTCTCTTGCTCTTTCGCCTGATGATGGATCATGGAGTGTGATCCGAAATGTCGAGGGAAAAACTTGCACACAGTTAAATCCTGAAATACTAAGCTACAACTATTTACATGTCAAATAATTAATATTTAATGATAAACATAAATTTTAAAAGTAATGTATAAGTATATTGTTACCTCATTTTCAAAATTTTCTAAAGCATTCATATGTTAAGTCATTCCCATCATTTATTCGTCATTATTCATGCTTTGTTTTTAAGTTGTGCCTCCTTACTTAGTCATTTTTATTCATAGTCAGTGATCCCCTAACTTTTTGAACCTTCGTCAGCGGGTTCAACAGTTCCTGAACCTCCCGATTCCCTGACTCTTCACAAAACATGCGTCTTAAGGTTTATCTTAATGGTCTTGTGTCATTTTGTTAAAGGGGAGTCTTTTGTCGTCGAAAGGTCAAAATTTCTTTGAACTTTTGAACCATCTGTCTTTTGGTTCAAGAGTTCTCAAAATTTTTGACACCCCGACTCAACACGTCTATTACTTCTATAACACCATCTATCAAAGTTATTGTTGTGTACTAAGAAGTGACATTTGTCAATTTGCAATAAATTCAGAATGTTGGGAAAGGTGTGGGCACTCTTTTCAAAGGGAAACAAAGGGGGATATTTATGAATTTTGATGTATGATCTGTCGCCAAAATTAAATGAAATTCATGGAGGGATTAATAAGATTTCACACAAGACTTGGATAAATTTATCACCTTGTAAGGAAAAGCCTCCTTATATCGCGAAGGAGATACGCTGAAGGAGCTTCCATCCCAGCCACTAATGAAAAATTCGCATAACTCTTCGCATATAGGTCAGGATAATTGGATTTTCTCCTCATCTCTCTCTCTCTCTCTCTCTCTCTTGTTGTGACAGTATAATTGTCATTCACTGGTCTGGGAAAAACAACTTCTTTTTCATGAATCTAGATAGCGTTTTTTCCTCAAATGTATTGTAGATCTCTTTTGCATCCTTGATTGGTTCGAAGTTATTTTCTTTTTGGTTTCTTAAACTAGTCAAAATGAAATATATGTTCCAGGGGTCTCCAGTTGTTTCTATCATGGAAAATGGTCTATATCGAAATTGAGGGATACAGACCTTGGTCATGTGGACTTAGAAGATTTCAGGGAAAGAATGCAACAAGAAACCAAGTCCTCCCTTGTGGAGAAAATTGTAAGCAATGGGTTAGACCGAGCTAGAGGTTTCCCACCTATTGTGCCTTGCCCAGACCTAGTCATTGCATGCGCAAATAATTAATTTCCTGATTCACAAGAGATGCAAGCCTTTGATGGCTCCATGATTAAAAAAATGATTCAGAAGTTGTTTCTCATGCTTTGAAAGTAGTGGATTATGAGGAATTTGTCAATGTTTAGATATTACTATTGGCTGGGGATTTTATTGGGATAAGAAAGACTAGTGTCAAAGTTGTATTGCAAAAAGTTGGCTGGAAGTTGAGAAGAAAGGGAAATCTAGGCTCCCTACCAGTTTGAAGAGAGGTCACTTTAAGGAGGAAATCTTTGATATGATCACTCTACTGCATCATGTCATTGGGAGTGCTAAATCTGATACTTTTGAATATTGGATGTGCCAATTCATTTTGCTCATTTATGGTGATCAACACATAGATTGGGCTAAACTGATAAGCGAACACATGCACAAGAAGCTGGTGAAATTTCCACAAAAGGTGACTTTTCATATGTGTTCTCTTTTGGTTTACATTCTAGCTAGTAGAAAGGTTGTTTGGCCTGGTTTGAGGACCCAAGGGTCTCCCACCCCAAACACACTTGTGTATTGTCTTTTCCAACAATTAAAGGAAAAGCATTGGAATGAAAGACTTCTGCAGAGTGAATGATGTTTTCCTCATGTTATCTGGGAAGAAAATTGAAGGTTCTTTGGACAGAAGGTTTTCCCCTGAAGCGGCTGCTCTGGTAATGAATTTTGGAAGTTTTTATATTCAATTTGATCACTTTTCATATTTGAGAATTGGAGGTTAAGAAAATGCCCCGTTAAAATTGCTAAGTTACCCTTCTGATGTTCTTGTGCTTTTAGAAGTTTGCCGCCAGATGGTGGTGACGAATGTCAAATATCATGCCATGAAGAAGAAGGGATACTCCTTTCCTGTGTCCATATCTTTCTTTTCTTGTAAAAGTAATGACAGTGCCCGAAATGTGGAGAAGTTGTTAGGGGAGTATAATTTCCACTCATTACCTATAAGGTCAGCTTTTGACAGTAAGAATTTTGTGAAAAAGAATATGCACGGAAACAGTCTATACTTACATAAGCCTCATCTTGAGGACTATTGGGAGTATTGCATGGATAAAAGAGAAGTGCAGAGAAGGATCTGGATGAGGTTGACCATCGACCAAGTCCATGCTTTTGACTTGCCATTATGAGTCCCTAAAAGTGTAGATGATAACTCAGACATTCTGGATGAAGGTTATCATGGTGCCATTTTGCAACCCCTGCCTCCAATCTAATGGTCAGAAAAAAAAGGTCATGGACCTAATGATTCATTCTTCTCATGTATTAAGGAGAAATGAAAAATGGCTTGACAAGAAATTCAGGGAATAGGCAGGCTCTTCAAACCTGAAAGAATCAGCTGCGAGAGAATAGAGTAAATCTTGGACTACTCATACTCCCAGAAGTACATTGAGTTTGGACCCAACTCTTCATAGAGTTTGCTCACAACTGAGTGGAGACGACGAGCAACCTAAGGATATAAAGAGATTGAAAACTGCCTATGAGTAGGATAGCTAGCCTGCGCTTCTGAGTGTAATAGCCGGCAAGAGATTGGTTGTCATGCAATTGCAAGCAGACCATGTGCCCCCTTCTAAATCCCTTGCAACAGATAATGATTCTCATAGGTATTAGTTTTCCACAGTCCATGAATTCATATAAGAGATGTTTCTGGATTAAACTGTGTATGTTTTTGCATAATGATTCTTTTATTTTCAATAAGATTGGTGGAGATAATGTGCTTCAATCATTGTTTGGTAATCCAATTTCTCCTAGTTTGAGTGATCCTCCAGAGCACAATACCTCTCCTATGCATAGATCCATGTTAACAGTAGTTTTCAGAGCTACCAAAGAGGCATTCCAAAAGTATGATATGGAGAGCTGTCAGGATTGTGTATTGTGTTTGAATCCCACTCCAGCTCTACATGTACGTCCTCCATCCACTTTCTTATGGAAATTGGAGTTAACGTTAAAAAGTTGCCATTGTCACTGCCTCTGTTGTATCTGTTTTCGCCAATCAAGAGTAGGTAGAACCCTATTTTAAGCATATAAGCATCGTGGTGAGTACAAGACGAGATGTCCGCTCAAGCATTACTTTTGGGACAGCTGCCATTTGTCGTCTTTTTAGTTAAAAGAGCACATTTTCGAAGAGATTTAGGTCTCCATTTAAAATATGAGCCAATCACAATAAGACCTAAAAGATAGGTGAGCCAATCACAATAAGACTTAAAAGATAGGAGTCAATTAGATTATTTATAATTATTTTTTAAATATTTGGAGTTAAAAAATGGCATGTTTAGTTTATAAAAAATAAATATAGACAAAAGTTATAACATTTAATTGGTAGATAATTACAACTACTAATCACTAGTTAATGATTTTCATCACAATAATACTATTACCAAAAACAGGTACTAATTATATTTAATATAACAATGTTTTATCCACCAAAAATATAATAGTAAAAACGTATTCAATATCTCAAAGATTCATTAAAGATACATTATTTAAATATCTGAACTATCAAAATTACAATAAGCTGCTTTAGTGCTGTTCTGTCTGAAACCAGCTGTGGTTCCTGTTTATCTGTATGTAATCCGTTTTTTTAAAAGCTTAATACAATATTTAAAAATAAATAAAAAATTACAATAATATTTGGCTTTCTGTCTATGTATAATAAAATAATATTTATAGTAATTATGAATTCAAATGGAAGTTTTAACATTATATGCTATATATTTCGAACCATTACAATCATACTGAGATGTATCAGTAATACCATTTAATCAGCCATGTCTTTAAGCTTCAACTGGTATATTCAGGTTATGCCTCATAAGCAGCATTTCATTACCACGTCTTTTATTCTTGAACGAGATTTGCAGCGGTTACTGATGCAGAGGATTGCATTCATGGAGATGATATTCAGTATTGTTGGAACAAGAACAAGTGTGCTCAACTGCATCATGACAATGGAAGAGAGCTATTTCTGAAATGGCCAATTAGGCGTGTGAATATAGAAGAGCTTGTCACTGAAGACATTGGGCAATTAATAAATACCGTGTTATGAAAAACCAGAAGTTTGTTCTTAACAAAGTGGTGCATCCCAACTTGTTAATTAACCTTAATTTAGCTTCAACATAGTCCAACCGGGTTTACTTGGTCTGAATGTTGTGGATCATGGATACAAATTTCTGTAGATTAGTAAATGAACTTCCACCCTCTCCTAGTGCCTGTATTGCTGCTTCTTTCAACTCACATGCCCTTCTTCTCATATCTCTGCCTTCCTTCCCTTCAATTATTAATTTCACAGTCCTCTCTACTTCTGCACTTGTTACAATAAAAATGCCATTTTCCACATGCTCCCTCTTAACCTCCTCAGCCACTCGTAGATCTTCAACCAGCAGCTTCTTCACAAAGGGCTGGTCGTGCTGAAACGGCCAGGCCAAGATAGGGATTCCGTTACTGATACTCTCTAGCGTAGAGTTCCACCCACAGTGGCTCAAGAAGCCCCCAGTTGAAGGATGACTCAAAATAGCCTGTTGCATAAGAGGCACACGCCATATTGATGAGTTAAACATTTTGCACATGAAACACAGACATGAATAAATATAGAGTAAGAAAATCCCTCAGACTTGATATGCAACTAAAATGTCCCGCACAAAGCACATATGATTCTATAGGTACCTATATACTTTACATCACTGCAACACGTTGTAATTACAGCTGTGTATAAGCTAGAGAGAAAATAATTCTATACCGAAGCCTATTTAGATATTCAAACATTCCAGATCATTAAAGTTCGGAGTCAAAAAGATAGGGAATGTCATAATATTTTGAATTAAAAAATAAGGTATAGGTTGTAGCATTATTCTCACCAGTATTTATCTACAACCAGACCTTGAATTAGGGAAAAAAATTATTTATGGTGTACAAGATGATCAAAATAAGTCAATGGTACTTCTTTGTTCAATGGAGTTGGGGCTTTCTGGTATGGCTATTCTTAAATATCATCCATTTCAACAGTCAAAGGTCAATTTTGGCCAATAAAAATAGGACTTTACCACTTTTTGGTGTAGATGAGGCCTAAATTTGCTATTAACTATTTGACCATTGAACCCAATGATGTTTAAATAGAGTGCTTTGGTATGAACTAAGGTAAGAAGACGCTAGGTAGGCTATGAAAGTATCTAAACAAAAAATCAAAACTGAGAGAAAAGAAACCAATTACGAGAAGATCTACAAATGGTTAAAATGGTTAAACAATAACATGTAAATTGCTGGATACTGATATGAAGGAAGAATCCCAATGAAACTATAAGCATGGAGCTGAGGCCTATTGGAATGTGTAACCAAAGATTAATGAACTTTCCTCGAAGGGAGATTTTGGAAAGATATATAATTAACAAGAAAAGTTTTTTTAAGAATGGCGTGTAAAATTATTATTAATTGTTTAAAGTGTAATATTTAAGTAAAATGCTTTCAAACAAATTAAATAGATGACTTAATTTCATGCATTTCACCCATCTATGATGGATTCCCTACACTTCTATACCACATTCTCGTTTTTGCTAATCCTTCCCTTGAACCTTTCATCATCTGGCAATTTGGGGATACAAAGACTCCCGAGTAATCAGTTCTTTTGGCCTTTATCTGCGTCTATGGACTTTTTGTCAACTGGTAATGTATTTGAGGAAATGTTAACTGGCAATCTATTTTCAGTAGAAATTTGATATTGAAAATTGTTGTTCCAGAATTAAAAAAAAATTGGTTAAGAGTTTGGCTAAAAGCTCCCAAATGTTTTCCAAAGCATTTCCTGAGTGAACTAGGAAGAAAGTCCTCCACGGGAACGCCAGGTAAGATATTACAAATTTCATATATAAATTTTAAAAACTTAGTTTTAAGGTTACCGTCCAGTGAGATACCGCTTTGGTACAGGAAACCCCGATGTAGGAGTCCACAGTTGAATTGCTACTGTTGATCAAGATTTAAATACTTGATCAACATAGATTACCACTCCGCACCGGTATTCTCGCCTGTGCGTTCCATAGGGACTACTTAACCATAGAACTACTACAATATCATAAAATTGAAAATTAAACCCCTCCATAAACTCACGGGGTGAGTTTTCGTGACTAATTTAAAAAACAATCTAAGTTCAATTTTTGGAAGCAAACCAATCTGTTCTTTTTTTCAATTTAGTTGGGCGTGGGCAAAATCTTAACCCATGTACATCCGTACTAGAGATTGGAAGACTATCGACTGAAGAATAGCATTGAAATTTGGCTGTTACCACAGGCGTTCTTCTCGGGCTGCTTTAATTTGCACTATTAATTGTCAACTTCATAAATAATTTGTAGAAAAAAATATCGTTATCATTGATTTGGAAGGTTTTTCAATACTTATATTTTAAAAGATTTTTGATAGCAACTCTTCTCAATATTTTGTTTTTATGGACATTTTGTCTGAACACTTTTTAATATTTTTGTTATAAATATTTACTTTTCTCTTGACTTTTGCTTACTAACACTTTCAATACTATTAAAACTATTGCATTGCATTAGGTGGAATTTCAATATTTTAAGGACTTTTTGATAGTAGTACTTTTCACTATTTATATTTTTATGGATTTTTTCATAACAAAATTATATAGAGAGGTAGGAAGGATATTACATGATAACAAGAGTTGTGATGTAGTTTTCAAGTTCTTACTAAGGGTTGTAAAATTTGGAGTAAAACAAATGCATAGAATAGAGAAAACAATAGCATTTGTATAAGGAGGTTAAAGCACCAAGACCACTAAGTAACATGCTTAGTTGCATAGTATATTTAACATTTTAGACTCCACTACAGACATTTGCCCATGTCATTATCAAGGGAAGAATTAAAGGTGTGGTCAAATAAACTTTATATGCAATGATGGTTCACCCTATCACTTTATTGCATGTATGATGCATGACCACTTGCCTTTAGTTTACTTACTCTAGGGCTAGGTCTACTAGATTGTAGCATTTTACATCAATGGTCTTCAATCATCACATTGGACCCATAAGAATGAAGTAAAGCATCTTAGAGAGTTGCATCCAACAAGAAGTTAAGGAGGAAGAGGGGCCACCACATACAACAAAGCCAACGTCTAATTGACGACATCTAACCCTCCCCATTAGTTGGTGTGCACTAGGAAGTAACACTAGTTGCCAAGGCATTTGAACAATTGAGCTAATGAGTGACCAGCCACCAAGGTCAACAATGAATTAAAATAAAGTGCTTAGGTTAATACCTGGCAGGAAATCAATAAAACATAATTGAAAATTTAATTTTTATAAAAGAAATATAATTAAAAATGTATGATGTACATGTATTATTCTTGGTTGAGTTGTTTCAAAGAATCGGGATTTACACTTTCTATTAACATTTGCTTGAAAGTTTGTTTAAAGCCTTTTTCAACAAATCCATTTTGTCCATATCCTACAATCATTGCAGTCCATGAGGACGTACTCCGGGCAGTCCAGTTTTTAATTGTATTGTAATGGACAGACGACGTGCGCCTTAATGGTCCCTCCGACCTCGGACAGTACACTCTGACATGGTTTTAGGCCTTCGTTACTTATCAGTAGTAGTTGCAAATGTAGAGACGATTTTGGGTGAACGGAGAATTTCACAGTTTTATTCATCATATAAATTTATTCGAATTCTTAACTCAGTGTTTGCAGATGTACTGTGTGTTCATCAATGTCTTTTTAAATATGAACCATGTGTCTGTTTATGGATGCAACAGGATATTGATATATAATAATATTTTAAAAAGACACATTGATGACACTGAGTTAAAAATTAGAATAAATTTATATGATGAATAAAACTGGGAAATTCCATTCACAAGCTCCGTTCAACCAAAATCGTCTCTACATTGGCAACTACTGCTGATAAGTAACGAAGGCCCACAGCCATGTCTGACTATAAACCTAATTGAATTAGTAAAAAAAATTCTAACCAGTAAACTTTTAGGAGAAAACTATAAGTAAATCTTTGTATCAAACTTTTCAGATCGCACTCCACTACAATATAAAAAATACGAGAATCAACCCCCTCCATAGGAGCACCTGCACATTCTCTTAACTAATTTAAAGAAAAAATAATTTTCACTTTACCTGTTGAGGAGCCCAACCCGTGACAACGAGGCCCCTATCCATTGTGCGTTCTCGAAACCCTTGGAGGAGAAGAATATTGTGTAGCGCTTCACCCCCAGGAGGATTCTTCACCCCCCACAAAAAACAGTGTCCGCTCGCCTCGAGACCCGCCGCAAGCTCCTCCATCTGCTCCCTGGAAAGGGCAATCTCACTGCCAAAGTTAATGTACACCACTGACCTGGCGGCTCGACTATCCAACCACTCCTTCACACCTCCTTCAAAATCACCCGACGGGCGGCTTAAAAGCGGGCCGACGCTCCACACGGGCACCCCAAACGAGCTCCGCACGTGATGCAAATACTCGCCCTCCATCTCCTCAAACGTGTTTATCACCACACCCTGGCTATGCTTAATATGCTTAAAAAACTTGGAGAAAAAATCGTGCGGAAACCCCGTCCGGCCCGCCCCGCGAAAGGGAAAAAGAATATCCGACTCGTTGAACGAAACTGGTGTGGGAAGACCCTGGAGAAGCACGGCAGGTGTGCCGTCCACCGGAATAAGCAGAGGCAGGCTATTTGTGAAGGCCTGCATCATGCTCAAGCCGTAGGCGCCCATGGTAAGGTAGAAGAAGACCGGTATTTTCAATTCATCGGCAACCGCGGGCAGAAAAAGCGGGCAGAAGTCAGCAATTAAGCACTTCGGTTTTAGTCGGGCGACGAGTTGTGCGAAAAAGGGCTCCATTTCTTCTATCGCGGCGAACAGGGTACGTAACTGCAAGACCGTCAGTTGCTCGGTATTTTCCGCGCCGGCGGGAAGACCTGCCACGGAAGGAAGCGGGATGTCCATCACCCGCACAGATGATGAAGTAGCTGTCGTAGCAGCGTTTTGTTTTGCTTTGAGGCGGTTTGCGTTTAAGGGGCTTGTGAGGAGGACAACGCTCAGATTTTTGGATGCAAGAATCTCGCTGAGACGCACGAAGGGAATTACGTGACCCTGCGCTAGAAAAGGAAAGGCTACCACGTCCACTGGGCCTTCTACTTCTACTTCTGCCTCACTTGCCATTGCGATTCCACAGCTTCTAAACTAACAGAACAGTATAAGGCATAGAATTGCGTGTGCGTTGTGCTAATGTGCTTGATGTCAACAACTGGAGTCTGGAGTTTGAGCAAATTTCCAAACGTGTAAGGTGCAGAATCATTCCATCGAACTGGAGTATTTTTTATAGGATATTTGCACAACTTTTGGTAATTACATAAAACAGCTGCAGCCGGTAAACGACAGCTCCAAACAGCAGAAGCATTAAATTATTGATTTGCATACTAGCGACTGACGGATGCATCCGAAATTTGAAGGTTTGGTGCCGATTTCACCAAATTTTTAAGTAGTGATTTCCAGACTAGCAACTGACAGATGCGTTTGAAATTTGAAAGTTAGGTGCCAATAAGCCATGGTTATTCTAGGATAGGAGTGAGTGAAAGTGTGCTGTTCTGAAATATCATCTCATCTTTCAACAGTTAAAGGTTAATTTTGGTTAATAAAAATAGGCAAATATTTGTTTTTTTTAATGTGGATTAGGTGTAAATTAACTATTGACTGTTTGACCATTCAACTGGATAATATTTGACTAAAGTGGGTGAACATGAGATGCAAGGCTTAAATTTGATGTAAAATACAATCAACATTTTAAAAAGACTCACTTGAAAGGAAAGATTTTGGACAAACTGTCAATATCTATATAGAATTATGATTTTATATATATTTGTTTTTATATAATTTTACTTATACTAAAGTATGTCATAGTATTTTAAAGGCACCTTTGAATGGATAATTGTCATTAAAAATTTGATTGACATCAAGTTTTTTAAAAATAGCTGGGGTTATGGCTGCCTCTAATATGATGTAATAATGTTAAGATTAAAGTTTCTAAAAAAAATAAAAAATAATTTATATAAAGTAATAATAAATTAATGATAATATATATTTTTAATATTGTATTAAAAGACATTTCTAATTTGTATTTCTCAAAATTATATCTTGATACCTCTATATACATTATTTTAATCCCTCTATATACATTATTTTAATCAAAATATCTCTATTTTTATTAAATAACTTAGGGACCTATTTTTCTAGTTCCATAAGTCATTGAATTAAACAAAGTTAGTGGATTATTAAATCACTTAATTAAACAAGAGTTGGTAGTGTAGCTTAGTCCTTCAATGACTACAAAGGTTGTTGGCAATCAATATAAAAAGTGATATTTTTAACAAGAAGTTTGATGTTGAAAACTAATTGTTTCTTTGAAATAGAAGGTTTTGTGATGCAAATATGAAGCATTTTATAAGTAGAACTTTCTTGAGGTCTACTAATCACCTTGACACATATGGTTTGTTGTTCTTAGGGGTGACTGATGCACTTTGGGTTTAATTGAATAATTTTTCGTATCTTGAATCATATCTTGTTAAGTTGTGTCAATGTTTGGGGTTGATTTATCAATGTTTGTAGGTAAAAAATGTCTATATTGTTGCAACCCAAGGTAGTGCACTTCCCATAACTGATTTATTAAACATTGAGTTAATCGAAGTCCAAGAGAAAGTTGTGGCAAGCTTGCACAAGATAACACCTTTGAACATGTTTCCTAATTAGAGAAGGGTTTCTGCCCCATTTGATAAGGCTTTTGAAAACAAAGGAATAAGTTGCAAAAGAAAAAGCTACATTCACTCTTCAAGCTTTAAGTTTCACACCTAAAATGTTTTGTGAGGTCAATAGGAACACTTTTTGGCATGTCAACTCTAGTTGATATTTGTTGATTGAGAATTCTTACAGCCCAAGTAGGTACTGCATGTTGGGATAAGTTGTCATTAACTTAGCAATCCTAACCTTTTTCATGTGTCTCCAAAGTTATTGGAAAGTGTTCTCCAACACATAGGGACTTGAGAGATAAAATAATATTTAATTATATTGCTATGACATGTAGTTAACTCCTATGAGGTAGGACCCAATTTGGGCGCCCACTTTGGAAGTGGAGCCTATGGAGACTTTTTGTTGACTTCTTGAAGTCTATGTTAACTTGGTGATACATCCTAGGAGGTAGGAGCTATTTTGGGCACTCACTTTGGAGGTGTTTCCAATAAAGACTAGGAGTTTTCTTTTTTGTTTGCATCAGTGAATAATGTTGGTACACTTTGCATGAATATGATGTGAGAGTTATCAATGGAGTTAGAGATGTGTGATATTGGAATATTGCTTGCATGAACTCATAAAAGCTTGCATGGAATTGTATGTTAATGCAAGTCACTTGCATGGACTTGAATGTTGTTGCATGACACTTGTATGAGCTTGCATGTTGTTGCATGTCACTTGCATGTGCTTGCATGTTGTTACATGTCACTTATATGAACTTGCATGTACTTGCATGTTGTTGCCTGTCACTTGCATGTTGTTGCATGTGCTTGCATGTTGTTGCATTTTAGTTGCATGGACTTGCATGCCACTTATATGGTGTTGCATGTATCTTGCATGACACTCTAACTTAGGATAAGTTTTGGATAATTCTTGCATTATGCTACAGGTGGTTGCATGAATCTTACATGTTACAAAATAGGTTGTTACAGAATAATTTTGGGGACATCAATTATGCATGTTGTTTGCATGACATTGATGTGTGTTGGAGCACTTCAGTTAATTGAAATGGATTGGGACAACTTGGGCACCCAATCTTGAGACTTTCAGTTGTGTTTTTTTATTGTGACATGATACTTCACTTGACTAAGTCTGAATGGGACAACTTGGACGCCCATGTTTGAGACTTGCAGTTAACAGGATGATTTCTACTATGTAGCTTTGGAGTTCACTATATTGGGCGCTTGGATTTTGCATGAGGATTTGTCTCATGTTATTGGATACAGTTTATTGTATTTTGAGATCCATGGCTTCTATATAATGATGCCTTGAGTTGGTAGAAATGATGAGAAATTAATTACAAGTAATGAGAGGCTTTTACAGGTTGAAGGAGTAACGAAGTGCTGCCAAAATCCAGAGAGGAATTATTCTATTGTTCAAACCATTTCAAAGTTAATACAATCATTATATCTCTTTGGGTGTGGAGTTTTTTTCCTGCAAGGGTTTCTACGTGTAGATTTTGTTTCACATGTTATGCATAATTTCTTCATACCTTATTGATTAAATTCGCTAAACACTAATACATCTAAATTGGATAATCTTGAAACTAATTTTTAGATTTGCAACACCACACATGATAAATTTCTAGATTTGAAAACAAATAAAAGCAACATAGCTATAATTTTACCTTGTTCACACTTGTTTTTCCTCAACATTTGGTATCAGAGCCAATGGTTCTATTAAGAGAGGGATGCTTTTCTCTTGAGTGTTGAAGGTTTTTTGGTTGTAGTGGATGTTCTATGTGTTAACATTGTTTTGCATATCTATGAGATTGAAAGCCATGGTAGGTAACTATTAGATGGATATTGTCAAAAGAATCTATGTTGGGCATTTGGGGCTCAAGGTTATGGATATTTATGGAGTTAGTCATGTGGTAGTGACTTGGAGCTCCATTTTGACAATATGCGTGTATTCTCTTATTTGGTAGTTTTATTCCTTTACCTTGTGGTCATGTGCAATGAAAGGGTGTTTGTGTTGGATGGTTGATTTTGGTGCCTTAATCACATGGAAAACCACTCACTATTTGGACTACAGTATGGAATGCATATGTTGGGTTCATGATTACAGTCCCTGGTTACATGAAAGCACTGGATGATTTGCCACTGGTTGTATGTGGGTTGTGGAGTTGGTATTTCTATGATATGGACACTCCTAAACAACCTGGTTTCTTCTTTTACATGTTCATATTATTTTGAATATGTAGGTTATACAGTTTTCTTATTTCAAAAGATTGTGAGTTTATAGATGTATACGTCTAAAAATGACACGATTCGGTCTAGATAAATATTATTAATATTTATTCCCTTCTAATTCCTCTATCAATAAATAAATGATTCATATTCTTCCAAACAATTAAATAATTCCCAATTATTTAATAAAGTCAAAATCATTCTTCCAAATTTGAATAAATCAAATCAAATTTATTTAAATCTTTTCAATCTCTAAAAATAAAATACAATCAAATATTTTATTTATTCTTCCAAAATCATGCACAACAATTAAATAAATTTATTTATTTAATTTGCTTTCTTATCTTCTAAATTAAATAATTTCAATTATTTAATTGTTTCTTCCAATAATATCTTTTCTAAATTTAAATAAATCAAATATTTATTTAGGTTGTCTTTTTCTTCTAAATTGAGTTATCTCTAATATAATTCAATCAAATATGCACATGCAATTAAATATTCCTAATATTTAGTAAAGCAAAGTATCTTCTTATTCTCATGCAAATCCCTTCTTCTTGTTTTAAATCACTTAACTGATTATTATATTCTTTTAATTGCTTTAACTCATTCTTCTATTCTTAGCAAATCCTCTCATGCAAAAGAAAGCAAGACACATGTCTTCTTCTTATTCGTTGCACGTTCCTCAACCATTCTCAATTGTTGATCTTCTCATTCTCTCTATACTGTTGATCTCTTCTTTCCCAAGTCTATAAATTCAATCCTATTCTTCCATTTCAATCATCCAAGCTTTAAATATCATTACTCTGCAGGAATTACAGCATGCCTTTGGCACCAATTCCTTCATTGCTTGTGATCACACTCGCTACTACGCACTATGCACCACTATCATCGTTGTGAAGCTCCTCTTCATTGTGGTATTATCATAGCCATTCCCAATTGACATTCTTGAAGCATAGCAAGGAAGTGCACTCTCTGAGGGCCCTATTTCATACATGGAAGATCGATTGTGATAGGCAATCAATGGAAACTTCAAATTAAGGAGGTTTGCTTTGTTGTTCATTGCTTTATTTGATTAGATCTTCTTTGTTCACCATTTCATTGAGTTTTGGGTATCATTGATATTTATATATTGATTATTCATTTAGATCTAATTTTCCCTTAACATTTTTGGTGCCCACCATGGGGCCTAGCCCCAAATTTAACCCAAAAACTAAGTTTTTGTGTTTGAGAAAGCTGTACACAGGAGGAAACAACGCATCTGATACATCCTAACATGCATCTATTACCTATCACGGCGCATACATTTCCACAGCGCATACAGTCTCTATTCTGGCACATATGTTACTTGTCTCGGCGCATACATTTCTGCAGCGCATCCAGACACTATTCCAACGCATTTACCACCTGTCACAGCACATACATAATATCAACGCATATACTCTATTTTCTGGTGCTTTCATCCTCTATTCTAGCGCATATGTAATACAACGCTTTTGTTCACTGTTTCTGCGCATTCAGTCTCTGAAGCAGCGCATTTGTTGTAGGCAGTGATTTTAGGGTTTCCTTGAAGTTTTTGCTAACACTGACGTCTTTTGCAGGAACTCTCTTGATCTGTTTTGCAGGCTAGGTACTGGTTTAGATTCATATAGTTGCACTTGTTAGCTCACACTTTGATTTCTAACGAGAAAGTAAAATGGATGCTCATGCAAATCTCACATAGTTTTAACTAGGAAAGTGGTAATTGAATCATTGCTATCTTGCATATCATTGAATCATTGCTATTGCTATCTTTGCAAAGTTAACAACTCATTGCTATCTGGATAAAACTGAACTCATCATTGCTATCTAGGTAAAACTGAACCATTGCTATCTTGATTGACCATCACTTCAAAGTTGACAACTCGTGCTACGTGGATAAAATTAAACTCATCATTGCTATCTGGGTAAAACTAAACCATTGCTATCTCGATTGACCATCACTTCAAAGTTAACAATTCGTGCTACGTGGATAAAATTGAGCTCATCATTTCTATCTTGCTAATCACTTCAAAGTTCTGTGCTTGCCTAAGTAGATAGCTCATCTAGTTTTTTTCATTTTAACTAGGGGAAAAGAACCACTATATTCTGTGTTTTGGGAATGATACCAGGCCTATGCTCTCCCCTATCTTAGGTGACCAAAATGCCAGACATATCATTTTCGCATGTGTTTTTCCTTTAGAGGGGCCTGCTCTTGGATACCATTCATCCAAGTAGGAACGACCCTAAGTGGTAATAGGCTAGATGCCAAGCCCTTCCAAGCCACTATAAATAAATTGTGTTTGGAGTGAAAGCTTCAAACAACGAGTGAAGTTGTGTTATACTGACATCCAACCTCCCCCAAAACCCTCCAAGGCGCAACCCTTGCAGGCTGGGAGACTCCATAACAGAGAGTAGTGCTGCCGCATGTATAACCACTCAAACGGTTGCCTTCATTAAACACTTTTGTTCTAGTGGCCAAAAACCCTTGTTATCCATTTGAAGCCTAGGATTTGTACTTGTTTTTCCTTTTAGTCTAAAAAGAGTCAAAAAATCACAAAAAAAAAAAAAAACATAAAATTTTTTTGTGTTTGCTATGTCTTCTTGCCATAATTTCAGAAAATCAGATCAAAAAGACCTTCTTGCAACCAAAGTGCCAAAAACATCAAAAAATTACAAAAATACTGAAAAAAGCAGAGCGGCACATCCGTCCTCTGTTGCTGCACATTTGTGCCGACCTGCAGTGCATCTGTTCCGACCTGCAGTGCTTTTTACTATCTGTTACAGTGCATTTACTTTTTACCAGTGTGGCACATTTGTTTCAACTCATGACGCATCTATCAGTTTCTATAGCACATTTGTTTTGGCGCATGCGTGACAGTGAGCACTTGTACAATTTTTGAGAGAAAAACTTTACCAGTTTTGGATACCCATTTTAGTCTAGTTTCAGGTTCAAAGATCAGGTCTTACCTTGCAGTCATTTTCCCATCCATTTCATGTCAAAATCTCTCTTTCGTTGGTCATCCCATTCACCTTCTATCGAGTCTTCTTAGCCCAAAGTCAAAAGTATCCCATATCAGGTCGGCATAGGCCCCTTTTTCGTATCATTTTGGATTCAAGTAACCCTAGTAAGTCACAGGACTTCGCTAATGGTCTTGGTGCATGACTAGTCCTTACACAGTAAGATAGGTATCAAGCACCCTTACTAGTGTCTACCGTCTTGTATCGGTCGTCTTACTTGGAGTCATTGATCGAGAAAGCCCCTTGTCCAAGTCTTGTCATAAGTATCCTATTCTCAGCGGTCTCCATTGGCATCTTGCCAAAATCTCTAGTTTCATCCCACCTCATCCCTCGTCAGCTTGCATGGTTCTTACTAGATCTTAATACCAAAACCAAATGGCCGGATCATCCAACCACATCATCACACCTCACAATAGTGATGAAGATATCTCTAACGAAGATTATCAAGGAAGCCTCCAAGATCAAAAATTCCAACGCTTGTTAGAGAAAGTGCTCCATGATGATCCTCACAAGTATTTTTATTATCTTGCAAATCTTGGAATTAAACTCTCTGCAGATTTTGATATAAGCACAATCCAAGAAAAAGCGGAAGAAAGGGGAAAGAAAGCCATAGACCCAAATGCGGAGGAGAAGAATGAAAAGAAAAAGAAAGCCATAGACCCAAGCGCTCCTATAGAAGAAATGAGGAAACAACTTGAGGGTCTAAAGCAACAAATGTCGGATCTCAAGACGGGTACAAACACAAAAACCTATTCTTTGGAAGATATTGCACCGTACCCCTTTGATAAAAGCTTGAACATGATGCCATTTCCCTTTCGATTCGAAGTTCCTAAGTTTGATAAATACAAAGGGAAAGGGGACCCTAGAGATCACATTAGGGAATTCAACGCAACATGTATGGAAGTAGCTCACAATGAGACCTACTTAATGAGACTATTCCCTAGATCACTAGGTAGTCAAGCCATGGAGTGGTTCTCACGACTCCCACCGGGTATCAAATCTTTTGATGAGTTAGTCAACAAATTCATCACACACTTCTCTTACAATATTGAAGACGAAGTCTCCATGCTAAACCTATGCAACACCAAGCAAAAGAGTGGTGAATCATTCGCCACTTTCCTACAAAGGTGGAGACAACTAGCAAGTAAATGTTCATATGATGTACCAGAGAAACAATTAATGGAGATGTTTGTCCATAACCTCAATAACGATCTTAGCTATCAAATACAAATCCAATGCCCTACTTCATTTTCAAAGGTCATTGAAATGGGATTGTTCATCAAAAAAGCTATGATTGCCAAGGGGCAAATCAAGTTATACAAGGACACACCTACCTCCAATTATATGACTGACAAATCAAAGTTTTGGACTAAAAACAAAAATGTTGTCAACGATGGAGTAGTTGATGCCAAGGTGGCGGCTCCCAAGCAACAATCGATATTCACTCTCAAAGGAGAGGCAAGCAATGTTACACCCAACAAAACATTCTCTCGGGAGCCAAGACCATGGGTCAACTCAAATCCAAGGTGAAAGTTCACACTGCTGGGTGAGTCCCAAGAATCTGCATTAAGGAAGCTATTGGCTAACAACGAAATCTCTCTACCGCCAACAAGTGATTATGAGCCCTAAATCAAACCTCACTATTCGAAAGACACCAACTATTGTGAGTATCATAGAGGAAGGGGACATACAACCAACAATTGCATCCGTCTCAAACATGTTTATTCAAGATGTGCTTGATCAAAATCAAGGAGGAAACCAACAACATACCTCCAATGAGACACATGTGGCTTACAGAGATCCGCTTCTCAATCATGATAGGTCGTACAACAACAATAACAACAACGGCAACAACAACAATGGAAATAACAACAACAATAACAACAACGGAAACAACAACCGCAATAGGCAAAATCAGAATAGTGGGAACAATAATGCCAACTACGCAAGTGTGTCATTTGACTATACCATCAATTGCATATCAGAGCATATCTCATAGATCAATGTGGTCACGTCGAACCAACAATCAGAGCCTAACTGACATAATTGTAGTATCATTACCCACAGTGGTAAAGTCATGTTGAATACCGTCCCTCCAAGGTCGTCCCCTGCTCAGTCCAATCCCCATTAGTATAGTGTCATAGACCAACTTCAGAAAACTCCGGCCCACATTTCTATCTTAGAGTTGGTGCGTCTATCTCCTTCCCATAAGGAGATTCTCAATAAAGCCTTAGTGGAAACCACAGTCCCCACTAACTTGGCCCAAGAGAAGTTTTAGGCCATGGTAGGTAATCTAACCTCCTCAAATACCATATCATTTACTGAGCAAGATGACCTCTCAATATCTCAACCTCATAATACCCCTCTACATATCGTCACCTTCATCCATAAGCACCGCATCAAGAGGGTTCTCATTGATGGGGGAGCCGGTTTAAATATTTGCACGTTAAAGCTAGTCCTTACATTGGGGTTCTCCGAAAACGTAGTTGATCCAAGAAAGAAGATAACTATCAAAGCCTATGACGAAGAGGAGAGAACTACAAAAGGAACAATGGTGTTTCCCATACAAGTGGGACCGGTAATAAAAGATGTGTGCCAAGTCCTAGATAGGGAGCTTGCCTATAATATTCTCCTAGGTAGACCATGGATTCATGCCATGAAAGTTGTTCCCTCTACTTATCACCAATGCATAAAATTCCTGCATAATGGCAAGTAAATCACCATCCAAGGCGACCCTAACCCCTTCCAGCATTGCAACTCTATCCTTTCAAAGCCTGATTGCATCATACCAAACAGTAGAGCGTCTACATCCCCCATCCCATAGCATGATTCTACCTCTGAAGCTTCCTCATCAAGGCCCAAAGAGCAGAAAATTACTATCAAAGAAAAAGGAGTTAGGGAATACTCCATAGAGCACAACCTCAATCTAGCCAAGATGCCTTTATCTCCTAGATCCTTTGGTCGACCCAAGCATTTTCCAAAGCCATCTGCTCCTCCTATACCTCCCACAGCTTCCTTTGTAAAATGGGGGACCTTATCAGATGAGACAGAGGAAAGAGATGTCCTACAATGGCTTTATACCGAAGAAGAAGAGAACATACAACAAGAACCACCTAGGCTCCCAACAGAAATCTATGGGCGAGGTGAATCTATCCTACAAAGAATGGGTTATGAAGGACAAGGCCCCATCGGCCTAAGAAAAGAAGGAATCATAGAACCCATTCAACCTTCTTCATCCTCATCAGCTATAAATACAAAGGGTCTAGGATATAAGGAGAAGGGCAAAGCTAAAGAAAATGCTTGTCTAGTAGAAATGATCCATACGCTTCAAGTGGATAGTGACATAGATTCCAATGAATATGAGTGGGATGAGATGACAGAGCATTCCTATGATGACAAAGAGGTCGATACCATTCAAATTTATAGCCCCTACCATGAGAGACAAACGCTACCGAATAGGCCATTAGAGTTTGATTTGCCTATCTCTGAGAAAAAGACTTTCGAGGAAAGTTCGAGTTCTATCGCAATAAACAAATTGGAGGAAAGTACCATCTCGAACACTCCCCCTCCCAATACTCCTAGTATATCCATTCGAACTATCAACAAATCAGATCTATCCTCTGACTCCCCCCCTTGTGCATCCCGAGCTTATTGACTGGGATCTACGAGGAACCCCTCAACTAGATATGTTCCAAAATGATGATGCCTATATTGACTACATGGAACTTAGGGACCACCTACCCAAAGGGGATCATAAAGCTAGTTTCGCTATTGAACTTATACCGTGGCTTATTTCAGAGAGGGTGCCAAGCCTTCCAGTCGCAAAAATATCAAAATAAAAACTGGATCTAATGGTGAAAACCGCTCTGCGGCAGTGTCAAATCCCAAAACAGTAAAAAGAAAGGATGCATCCGAAGGTGAAAACCCAACTATGGCACCTGACGATGGAAGGCTTGACACTCTCCCCAATGACATGCACCAGGAGAAGTCTCAGATTGTTGTGGAATCGATAGAACCTGTTAACATTGGAATAGAGGGATAACCTAAGATCATTCACTTTGCTAAGTCTCTAACCCCAATAGAGAAAACCAAGTTTGTACCATTCTTCAAGAGAAAACAAGTCAATTTTGCCTAGTCAAATGCAGATATGCCGGGGTTAGATCCATATTTGATTCTACACCATCTTCCATTAGATCCAGGAGTGAAACCAGTGAAACAGAAACTTAGAAAGATGCATCCACACATAGCACTGCTTGTAAAGGAAGAACTCAAGAAATTACTAGATGAAGGATTCATTAGAGCTATAGACTATCCGGAATGGGTCTCCAACATAGTACTAGTGTCTAAACCAGATGGCCAAGTCAGACTATGCAATGACTTTAGAGATCTAAACAAAGCTTGCCATAAGGATGATTTTTCGTTGCCAAATATAGATATCATAGTTGACTTAACAGCGGGGCATATCATGTTATCCCTCATGGATGGCTTCTCAGGATAGCATCGGAAGACCAGTATAAGACAGCTTTTACTTGTCCATGGGGCACTTTTTGTTGGAATGTCATGCCATTTGGGCTAAAGAACGCATGAGCCACATATCAACGTGCTATGACCACTATATTTCATAATATGATGCACCTCACCATGGAAGATTATGTAGATGATATCCTAGCAAAATCACTTACAAGAGAATCACACCTGGATGTGTTAGAGAAAGTCTTTCAAAGATTAGAGCAATTCAAAGTTAGGTTGAACCCAAAGAAGTGTGTGTTCGGAGTCACCTCAGGCAAACTCCTAGGTTTTATTGTATCAGCAAATGGAATAGAGGTGGACCCCGCCAAAGTCAAGGCCATTATGGACATGCCACCACCCAAGACTCTTACTCAACTAAGATCTCTACAAGGCAAGCTACAAGCAATCCGTAGATTCATATCACAACTGACAGACAAGTGTCAACCATTCAGTCATCTCCCGCACAAGAACATTCCATTCAGATGGGATGAGAAATGTGAAGAGGCATTCAACAATCTAAAAGAGTATCTTATGAATCCACCTATTCTCATGCCTCCTATCCAAGGAAAACCATTGATACTCTACATATCTACTACACCTACAGCGCTTGGGGCTATTCTAGCACAACAAGATTATGAGAATAAGGAAAGAGCCGTCTATTATATCAGTCGCACATTGGTGGGCTATGAGTTGCAATACTCTCAGATAGAAAGATCATGTCTTGCGGTAGTTTTTTCTTCCCAAAAACTCTGACATTATATGCTTGCGCATCCAGTCAAACTTATTGCAAAAATAGATCCACTGAAGTACCTACTAAGCAAAATAGCTCTAACAGGTCACCTAGCCAAATGGGTAATGCTCCTAAGTGAATATGACATTGAGTATGTAGACAGAAAAGCTATCAAGGGACAAGTCATTGCTGACCAGCTAGCTGATGCACCACTACAGGACACCACACCAATGCAATTTGAGTTTCCGGATGAATCTTTATTCAATATCTCAACACATTCCTGGAAACTATACTTTGATGGGTCCTACACAAACCATGGATCAGGGGCATGAATCTTGTTTGTAACTCCTCATGGCAACACCATACTGAAGTCTTACCGTTTGTTATTCCCATGCACCAATAACATAGCAGAATATGAAGCCTTAGTAATTGGTCTTAAGATGGCAACAGAGTGGAAAATCAAAGAGCTACATGTCTATGGTGATTCTCAACTAGTGATAAATTAGTTCAATGATGATTACCAAACCAAAGATGAGAAGCTTGTCCCATACAAGTGCATGATATATGACTTTAAAGAATACTTTGTGATTATATCTTTTGAGCAGATACCACGCATTGAGAACAAAGCATTAGATGCCATGGCGATCATTGCCTCTCTTCTCAAGATACCAGAGAATGAGTAACAGTACGAGTTCTTAGTGGAAGCTATTTGACAACCAGCGTATGATCTTCCTGAGACCCATTCCATATGCCTATTAGTTGGATCTGATTCACCTTGGTACGGTAAGGTTTACACTTACCTCAAGGACAACACCATCCCACCTAACTTATCTTCAAACCAACGACAAACCTGTATATGCCAAACCTCTCGCTATACCATTATTGCCGACACCCTATACCGACGTGGTCTAGATGGTACTTTACTCCGTTGTTTAGAATGAGAAGAATACCTAACTACCTTACAAGATGTACATGAAGGGATCTGCGAAACACACTCTAGCAGTCCTTCCTTAGCCAAGAAACTCATGTGTTTGGGTTATTACTGGTCGAAAATGGAAACAAATTCATATCAGTTTGTGAAGAAGTGGAAGCAGTGCCAAATACATGGGAACTTGATACATGCACCAGCTCAAGAGTTGAGACCTTTAACGACACCTTGGCCCTTTTGCCAATGGGGACTTGACCTTGTGGGAAAGATCCATCCACCCTCATCCAATGGCCATAAATTCATCATAACCGCCACTTAATACTTTACCAAGTGGATTGAAGCCATTCCCCTCACCACCATTATAGGTAAGCAAATCTCCTCATTCATCCTGAATTACCTCATCTGCAGATACGAAATTCCCTCATCCATTATCACGGATAACGGAAGACCCTTCAAAAACTAGGATGTCCAAGAACTCTGTGACTGATTCAAAATCCAACACCATTTCTCCACACCCTATTACCCCCAAGGCAGTGGTCAAGCTGAAGCATCCAACAAGACCATCTTGAAACTCCTCAAGAGGACAGTCAACGATGCTGGCCGTGATTGGCACATCCAACTCAATCCTGCTCTGTGGGCCTATAGAACCAGTATAAGCACTCCCACAGGTGCTACCCCTTATGCCCTTGTCTATGGCTCGAAAGCTATCCTCCCCCTTGAGGTCGAATTACCATCTCTCAGGGTGTTGTTAAAAGATCTCATATCAGATGAAGAATATCGAGTCTCCAGATTGCAAGAACTAGAATTGCTACAAGAAAGGAGACAAAAAGCCTTTGACCATCTCAAGGCATATCAACAGATGATGTCACGAAACTATAACCACAAAGTTCACCCAAGAATCTTTAAGGTTGGAGATCTAGTCCTTAAAGAAAATCCCCGCAATCAATAGGATAGGGAAAAGAAAGGCAAGTTCGAACCCAACTGGATCATAGCTGCTTATGGATCAGGGGCATATCAGTTAGAAACATTAGAGGGTGAGTTGTTAGATGACCCAATCAACAGCATGCATCTTCGCCGATCTATACCTAGGAGAACCCCAATGTAAGGGGGGCATAAAATACAAAAAAATATAAAAAAAAATAAGAAAAAAACAAAAAAATCAAAAAAATCAGAAAAATACAAAAAATCATCCTTTGGTGAAAACCTGGCAAACAGGTGCCTTGGATAGGTATCATGATGAAAACCTGGCAAACAGGTGTCATGTTTACTTTCTAGCTTTTCGTACAAATAAAAGCAAGTGGTGAAAACCTAGTAAACAAGCGTTACTTGTGATAAACCGCTTCCTCCATCTTTTGGGAAACCAATCAGCTTGTGTCCATTCTTCCTCGTGTCCCATTCAACCCATGCCCATTCCATAATAAAAAACCTAACGATAACCTATCTTGGCTTGATACTCTATCTCTTTGTTGCCTCGTCAACCAAGGTTTTATCCCATATCCTATCCATAGTGTCAGCCTAGTTTAGTGTCTCTCGTTGGTCTCCATGGTCCAAGTCCATGAACTATGTTGCCTTTGCATTGTCACGTAGGCAAGGCCATTTCTCAAATGTGCCCCCGAGGCTCCCATAGTCCCATCCATCCCATTTCTTGTTGTCTTGCTTCTAGTCCATCCATGGTCCATTAGGGTTTACCCCGAACTACATTTCCTTTGCGTTGTCACGTAGGCAAGGCCATTTAGCAATGAGCCCCTGAGGCACTAGGTCAGTCCTTTAGGGTCCATCTCGCCAATAAAGATTGCGGAATCTTCTCACCAGGCAAGCAAGCACAAGCAAAGTCTGCTTTCAAACAGAAAATCCTGACGCAAGACATTAACCTATCCAAAGCAAGCAAACTCCTAAGGCCTTCTAAATGATTTTACCCAAATTATGGCAAGAAACAAACACATCTAAATGCAAAAATGTTTTGTGGATTGGAAACATGGTTAAAATACAGAGTCTTGATTTTTGCTATCATGTCTTTCTATGCTACTCGAGGATGCCAAAAGCTAGAGATGCTATGATGGGGGCATGATTATTTTCTTTGATTGTTGTTTGTGGATTAAACTTTAGTAGTGTGAAACCTTGTCTAAAGACATGATCGGCAAAAGATCATCGAGGACATCAAAGGTCTAACACGAACGGGGGCAATCCTTGACTGTTGATACGTAAGAAGTACTCAGGTCATCTCGGTTCAATTATACCTAGATGCTTGTATTAACTTGCTAAAGCAAAATTCATGTAAGCAGTACTCAGGTCATCTTGGTTCAATTATACCTAGATGCTTGTATTAACTTACAACATTCAGAAAAAGTACCAAAAAAAATTGCCCAATGATGAATTAAGCACTTCAAAATACTTGCACTATCAAGATGTCGCATCTATTAGCATCCATTCGTATCCATTTGCATACATTCACATCCACAAAGCATCCATACCGTATCCCATGCAAATAAAGATCCAAACCGCAGAGTATCGAATAAAATCTTGTGATTCCTTCTGTCGAGTCATTCTTCTATCAAATCAACTTTGTATCTATCATTGTATCTCTCGTCAACAATTCTAACTATCAATCCGAGCAATGATCCAAATGCAAGTCCATCCTTAATCCATATCAATCAAGTCAAGTCAATCTTGTCAAATGATCCAATCACAATCAGTGGTCTTGATCCTTGTCTGGTTGTAAACTAACTCGATCAATTATAATCAATCAATTGTCTTATACAGGATGTCACATTGTCGAAATCAGACCAACACATGCGTCTTACATGACATGCTTCATTTCCTGAACCCAGACACTATCCTTTGTGTTGCTTTAGGGATCTATCGTTCCCCGCCATGACAACACGCCTGCCGTGTTGGTCTAGGGATATATCGTTCCCCGCCATGACAACACTACAATATATCGTTGGTTTACCGCTTGACAGGGGCAATACCTTGTTTGTTCTTGTATCATTTGTGCATACTTGCTTACTTGCTCGTGTGTGTTATCATTTTATCTTGCATCACATATCATTCAGCTCTTTCTTCATCCCATTTTCTTCTGCATCCGACCATTTCTTCTAACCTATGTCAACGTGAGATTGTCTATCTCACGTCCTTCTGCCTTCTTCCTGTCCAATCTCCTGAGGGGGCATCCTATCGTCATAACCTATACCAGGGGCAAACTGGGGCATGTATCATTATCTGACTATCTATTCTTTGAAGCAACACCGTAAACTGCATTGCATCAAAGAGGGGCAAAATGTATACGTCTAAAAATGACACGATTCGGTCTAGATAAATATTCTTAATATTTATTCCCTTCTAATTCCTCTATCAATAAATAAATGATTCATATTCTTCCAAACAATTAAATAATTCCCAATTATTTAATAAAGTCAAAATCATTCTTTCTAATTTGAATAAATCAAATCAAATTTATTTAAATCTTTTCAATCTCTAAAAATAAAATACAATCAAATATTTTATTTATTCTTCCAAAATCATGCACAACAATTAAATAAATTTATTTATTTAATTTGCTTTCTTATCTTCTAAATTAAATAATTCCAATTATTTAATTGTTTCTTCCAATAATATCTTTTCTAAATTTAAATAAATCAAATATTTATTTAAGTTGTCTTTTTCTTCTAAATTGAGTTATCTCTAAATATAATTCAATCAAATATGCACATGCAATTAAATATTCCTAATATTTAATAAAGTAAAGTATCTTCTTATTCTCATGCAAATCCCTTCTTGTTTTAAATCACTTAATTGATTATTATATTCTTTTAATTGCTTTAACTCATTCTTCTATTCTTAGCAAATCCTCTCATGCAAAAGAAAGCAAGACACATGTCTTCTTCTTATTCGTTGCACGTTCTTCAACCATTCTTAATCGTTGATCTTCTCATTCTCTCTATACCGTTGATCTCTTCTTTCCCAAGTCTATAAATTTAACCCTATTCTTCCATTTCAATCATCCAAGCTTTAAGTATTGTTACTCTGCAGGAATTACAGCGCGCCTTTGGCACCAATTCCTTCATTGCTTGTGATCACACTTGCTACTACGCACTACGCACCACTATCATCGTTGTGAAGCTCCTCTTCATTGTGGTATTATCATAGCCATTCCCAATTGACATTCTTGAAGCATAGCAAGGAAGTGCACTCTCTAAGGGCCCTATTTCATACATGCAAGATCGATTGTGATAGGCAATCAATGGAAGCTTCAAATTAAGGAGGTTTGCTTTGTTGTTCATTGTTTTATTTGATTTGATCTTCTTTGTTCACCATTTCATTGAGTTTTGGGTATCATTGATATTTATATATTGATTATTCATTTAGATCCAATTTTCCCTTAACAGTAGATCTGTGGTATTCCATTATTTTAAATGACATATTTGATGGTATTCATTAGTGTGAATGTTTGGATGTTTAAGTGGTTTCAAATTTACAGAGAGATGATTTTGCAGGTTTTACATGTTAACCAAAATCTATGGTTTGTAGATCTATGAAAAAATTATGTTCAAACTCTTTATAGATGGAAACAATTATAGATTTGCAAAGTTGTTTGTTAGGTTCTTATGATCTATGGTTACTCTTATATGGATTTGTTTGGCAAATCAGGTCTAGCGTTGATCCTGGTGTTTGAGTCTTGGAAATCTACATGTTACATCTGTTGGAGTACAATACCACTGAGAGGGGGGTGAATAAGTGGTATACTAATTTTAACAAAACCTTGAGACCTTGAAATAATCTTTCAAAACTTTGAAGCAAAGGCAACTTCTATTGAATGGAGATGAAGCATCATATTAACTATGAACATCATGACAACTTTGGTTAAGTTAAGATAGGTATAATGACAATTGACAGATCAATGTCAAGAATACATCAACACAATATAATGAAACAATCTAAGATAAGTATTGACTCATGAACATTAGACTTAAGAGTAAGGGTGTTCACATATTAGACACACAAGCATATAGATATTAACTTGTAAAGTTTGATTGACCATAATGAGGATGAGCAAAGAACATCATTTCAGACAATGATATATGATGAATAATGCAAACCAAATTAACGTAGGATAACTTTAAAACTGAATGACAAATGATAAACAAATGAACATGAGGATCAAACACATTAGTGATAATAAAACCCATAACACAAATATTGTCCTGAGTGGAAAACCCTCATGGGGAATAAAAACCACTCAAAATGCCTCACTTGCTTAATCAAAAAGTGCTTCACTAGCAAATACAGATGCCTCACTGGCTGTTTGTGCCTCACTGGCATATTTCAATCAAATACAATGAATAATATGAGTCAATACAGAGGGTTACTATGTTCATCTACATTCCAATCCTTAACTATCTCATTATTTGAGACTCAAGTATCAATACAACAGCTCATTAACACTCTGGTATACCCTTAATGATTGTGCAATAAACACAGACCATCAATCACATATCATATGTTTTCAATATGCCATTTTATACAATACAAAGTCTTTCTTTCTTTCATCAAACAGTTTGAGAATGTAACTATTCTTTTTCAATTGTCTCAAACAGTTTGTAACTGCACATGTAACTATCATAGATGTATGGTTGGATAGACCCATGTGGGCTTAATACACTGCCTTTAAAAATAAAGCTTTAACCACAATTGAAATCTTTCACGGTCAATAAATCTTTAACCATAAGATATTCAAACTGTTCAATAAAATAAGGAAAGCATTGACAAACTGTAAATGCCAAAACAGAGCACTATTGTCCTCAACACCCATATGAGAGACTCTAGGATAGAGTCAAGTTTTTCAAACCCTAACCATGGGTGAAACAAAAATTTGCAAACCCTAACTGTTCTTCAACAGAAAGATAAGCAATGATATGGTCTTCGACGTATAACTGAAAGACATAGCAATGTCAACCACCAAGCTCCAATAAAGAAAATTTTGAGAATATATGACAGAGTGACCTCTCAGATCAAAGGAGTCCTCAACAAAAAGATTTACTTTGAAGACTGTCATAATAGAACTTGAGCAAGAAATTACAAGGGCACAACAAAGAGAGTCCCTCAACCAAAGAAATCATAAGAATCAAGCAACAACAAAAAAAAGTAGATTCTTTTTGCTTTCTCTTCACTGTAATAGTTTAGAAAACTTCAATCACCAAAGAATAAACCTGCAAATAAAAGAGGAATAATATCACATGATGAAGTCAAATGCTGAAGACCATATTTTGTAATCGTTGTACCATCATGAAAATAAGACATTCCATGCCCTAAGTCGACCATTGCTAGGTCGAAAGTCAAGATTCTTCAAATATACTTATGCACACAATGACCAGATTGAAACTATGTCTTGTTGCTGCCATTCCACCTATTTCCCCAAGCTTCATCAAACCCTAGCTCAGCCTTTAAACAATATCATGTATTTTTCAAACTAATAATCATTTGGAGCAAATGATAACAATACAATGTGTCGGCATCATAACTTTTCTTTTTTTGCACAAATGTCATCACCACTATAATCTTTGTGTCGGTGTTTGAGAACCATAAGTTTGAAAATGTGATAAAACATCATAATGACTAAAATAATGCCTTTGACATTTTGCAATAACATTCTACCTTTTGATATTTTGCATTATGATACTCATCTCATATTAGTGTCGACTACCATATCAACAATGCCTTTTACTATCCAGAACACAACATACTCTCCTTTTTTATTTTGCCAACATCATGACCTTTGACTTGAACAAGACTTTTATCATGAGTTGCCTGTGATAAATAATGCAATGAAATCATGCAAGGTCCAAGATAAATGTTAACATAAAAAATGTGCCTTTTGAAAAACTTAACATGCACATTAAATCAACTACCCTTGCATTGAGCAAATGACTCAGCAAATGCCAAACATCACACAACCATGTTGCCAAGTAAAACATTATGAGATTGTGAGCTCACTGTCATGCCAAGAACATCACGAATACCATATGCCATAGCCATGTGAATGTAACAACAAGAATGGAACATCATGAGCATCAAAATGGAACATCAAGGATCATACTGTTATAATGTCATCATGAGAATATCATCATGAGATCATGCGAGCATGTGCTAACTGTATGTGCCAACTGTCATAACATCATCATAGTACCATACCATTACCATTACCATATAGAACCAATAACCTATGTCACTGTTACAAGCCAAATACCAACTGCCTATAGAGCATAGTAAGTGCCACAACCAAATGTGAATTGTCATGATACCCATACCCAAATACCAACTATAACAAGATACACAAATGCTACAACTGTCACTGTGCCACAAACCTAAGAGTTTATGTATTTGTCATCAAGGACAACAACCTGAGAGGACAACAACATCAGGTCACATTTGTTCTACATGTTACTGATGTGGGATTGAATCTATTTATTCAGTTATTTGAGGTTGAAGCACTGATCATGTTTTTTCTCCTATGAGATGTTGCATGTGTGCAGATCTTGTGAATCACCTGATGTGGATTCTATATGGTAGGCCTCTTCTTGGTCACCTTAATTGCATTGGTATATTTATTGTAAGTGAGACAAAAGAATGGTTTTGAGTATCTGATTTAGTTGTTCATTGGAATCTATAGCAGTAAGTTATGGTGCATGAGAAACTCTATTCACTTTCAGTGGAGTTTTAGTAATGATGTTAGTCATGATACCATGCATATCTTGGTATCACTTTCAATGGGAATTTTGTGCAATTACATAGTGTGTTTCTATATTCTTTGTTTCAATATTTTGGTTCTAAACTGTTGTTGTTGCAGTGTATAGTGAGCCATGGATAATCTTTGAGTAGAAGATGGAGTTTATGACTTATCAGTTTTAATAAATGATCCTTGGTTTAGAGGATGTATGGTATTATGTCATGATGTACTCTTGATCATGATTTAGTGTTTTGGCATGATATAAGTGCTTTTGGGAGCAAGATATGTTTACTGGAGCATTTAATCTTATTTTTAGAAGATGTTAGATCATGATGTCATGATATTTTCCTGATTCTATAGTTGGAGATTTGACAATGGTTTGGCTAGTTCTTTTTGGTTTTGAGTATTCATAATTTGCTTAGATCTTCATGATTTTGCAGGTTGCATTTGAAGTTAACATGGATTGATTGGTGGATGCTCATGGATACTAGAGATACTTGGGTGACGCTGGATATCTCTTGTACTAAGAGATATGTGTTGGAATGATTACTCATTATGATATTTCAACAAAAGGATTGAGGAGCCTACACTTGGAAATGGATGTGAGTCCATTATGAACATATGAGAAGGTTGCCCTATATTATAAGCTTTTATTTGGTGTTGTATGCAGAGGATAATCTTGTATCCCACTCTTGGTCTACTCGATAGGTGAATGATCTAATAGGTGTTTCCCACTAGATTATTAGATTCATTCTTTATTTTGTATCTTGTCTTCTCATATACATTAGTATTTAGCTTTGTGAGTTCTGAAAGATTGTTGAGAAACTTAGATGCATGGTTTTCTGGATTTATGTTGTTCTCATTGTTTTGGTCTTGAGATATGGAACTAGTTCTGAGGACTTGTTTGGAGAGGTACAAGAAATGGTTTCTGGTTTTGGGCTTATTCCTTTGTTGTGGGAATGTTTGGATAGTTTGATCTACTTTCAGTGAGAGGTTTACATCTATTGCTGCCATGTTTTCATCACAATTTGAATGTTAGATGTTGATATCCTTTCAATTTGGGAGTTTTGAAAGATATCTTACTTTACATAGTTTGGCACATGTTAGTGTGGTATAAAGACATGGTCTAATTTGCAGATTCTCTCTTTCCTTGTATATTGTCTTCTTCTTGAAGGTTCTTATGTTTATGGAGTTGAGGTTTTGTATTGGAGTCAAGTATTGTTGTTTGTACTTCATTGTTGTTAACAATAATTTAGTAGCTCCTTGATCTCTTTCTTCATTGGTTTAGAGGACTTGGGAGAGTTTTTTGGAGATTGGTTATGAGAGATGTTTTATGCATATCATTATGTGTTTTGACACTATATGGTAGAGGAGTTAACCACATCCTCTAAAAGAAGTGTGATGTGAAGGATTTTCATCTACATGCGAGCTACACCTCCGAGGTGATATCTATTTGTGTTTTCAATCATTTATCAATTAGTTTTTGCCTCTATCCCACAGAGATATGCACTCTCTATCTAACAATGGTGTTTGGAAGACTTGAACGTCCTTCCGAGGCTTGACTGAGGAAAGCTCCTAAACACCACAACCCCCAACCCTCTTTTCTGTAATTGTAGGTAACAAGTGTCGTGTTCTGCGAAAGTAGGGTTGCAGAAGGCTGTGACAGAGTTTGGAGATCCTGTATCTAAAGGAAAAAGTAGGACCTAGACTTGGGTTCCCGTTCCAAAGCCCTTCGGATCCCTGAAGTAGAAAACCTCTGTGGCAGTGGTGATTAGTTGCAGACAAATTATGGAAGTCCCTGAAGAAACTGCCACCTTGGGCTTGGGCACCCGCTCCTTAGCCCCCAATTATTTTGTATCTAGAATTCTAAAGTCTGGTATGTATTTAATCTGAATATTAAAACTTTATCCATGAGCATTTGTCAGGATTTGTCTGTTTGTTTACAATTTTGTGAAATTAGGGTTTTAATCATAATCAGGCTTTAATTAATCAATTAATCAACAAATTCCAAGTTTCTTCTTCGTTCCAAGTGACACTAAATCTGTAGCAGAGCCCTCTTGCAAGAGTTGTGGCTTGACTCAGTTTACGTCCTTGAATGTAAGGTATGAAGAGAGGATTTAACCCAAACACTCATTGAAATTGAAAACCCCTCTTTTTACACTAAACACATGTTAGTTGCATGGACTTGCATGTTATTGCATGCCACTTATATCGTGTTGCATGTATCTTGCATGACACTCTAACTTAGGATCATTTTTGGATAACTCTTGCATTATGCTATAGGTGGTTGCATGAATCTTGCATGTTACAAAATAGGTTATTACAAAATAATATTGGGGACATCAATTATGCATGTTGTTTGCGTGACATTGATGTGTGTTGGAGCACTTCGGTTAACTGAAATGGATTGAGACAACTTGGGCACCCAATCTTGAGACTTTTAGTTGTGTTTTTTTATTGTGACATGATACTTCAGTTTACTAAGTTTGAGTGGGACAACTTGGGTGCATATATTTGAGACTTTTAGTTAACATGATGATTTCTACTATGCAGCTTTGGAGTTCATTGTATTGGGTGCTTGGATTTTGCATGAGGATTTGTCTCATGTCATTGGATACAATTTATTGTATTTTGAGATCCATGACTTCTATATAATGATGCCTTAAGTTGGTATAAATGATGAGAAATTAATTACAGGTAATGAGAGGCTTTTACAGGTTGAAGGAGTAACGAAGTGCTGTCAAAATCTAGAGAGGAATTATTCTATTGTTCAAACCGTTTCAAAGTTAATAAAATCATTGGATCTCTTTGGGTGTGGATCTTTTTTCCCGCAAGGGTTTCTCCACATAAATTTTGTGTCACATGTTATGCATAATTTATTCATACCTTATTGATTAAACTGGCTAAACACTAATACATTTAAATTGGATAATTTTGAAAGTAATTTCTAGATTTGCAACACCACACATGATAAATTTTTAGATTTGAAAACAAATAAAAGCAACATAGCTATAATTTTACCTTGTTCACACTTGCTTTATCTCAACATTTGGTATCAGAGACAATGGTTCTATTGAGAGAGGGATGCTTTTCTCTTAAGTGTTGAAGGTATTTTGGTTGCAGTGGATGTTCTATATGTTAACATTGTTTTACAGATTTGTGAGATTGGAAGCCATGGTAGATAACTATCCAATGGATATTGTAAAAAGAATCTATGTTGGGCATTTGAGGCTCAAGGTTATGGATCTTTATGGAGTTGGTCCTATGGTAGTGAATTGGAGCTCCATTTTGACAATGTGTGTATTCTCTTGTTTGGTGGTTTTATTCCTTTACCTTGTGGTCATGTGCAGTGAAAGGGTGTTTATGTTGGATGGTTGCTTTTGGAACCTTAATCACATGGAAAACCACTCACTATTTGGACTAGATTATGGAATGCTTATGTTGGGTTCATGGTTACAGTCCCTGGTTACATGAAACCACTGGATGATTTGCCATTGGTTGTATGCAGGTTGTGGAGTTGGTATTTCTATGATATGGACACTCCTGAACAACCTAGTTTCTCCTTTTTCATATTCATGTTATTTTGAATATGTAGGTTTTACAGTTTTCCTATTTTAAAAGATTGTGGGTTTGTAGATCTGCGGTATTCCATCATTTAGATGACATATTTGATGGTATTCATTGGTGTGAATGTTTGGATGTTTAAGTGGTTTCAAATTTACAGAGAGATAGTTTTACAGGTTTTACATGTTAACCAAAATATGTGGTTTGTAGATCTGTGAAAAAATTGTGTTCAGACTCTTTCTAGATGGAAACAATTATAGATTTGCAAAGTTGTTTGTTGGGTTCTTATGATCTATGGTTACTCTTATGTGGATTTGTTTGGCAAATTAGGTCTAGCATTGATCTTGGTGTTTAAGTCTTGGAAATCTACATGTTACATCTGGTCACATTTGTTCTACATGTTACTGATCTGGAATTGAATCTATCTATTCAGTTATTTGAGGTTGAAGCACTGATCATGTTTTTGCTCCTATGAGATGTTGCATGTGTGCAGATCTTGTGAATCACCTGATGTGGATTCTATATGGTAGGCCTCTTCTTAGTCACCTTAATTGCATTGGTATATTTATTGTAAGTGAGACAAAAGGATGGTTTTGAGTACATGATTTTGTTGTTCATTGGAATCTATAGCAGCAAGTTATGGTGCATGAGAAACTCTATTCACTTTTAGTGGAGTTTTGGTAATGATGTTAGTCATGATACCATGCATAGCTTGGTATTACTTCCAGTGGGAGTTTTGTGCAGTTACATAGTGTGTTTCTATCTTCTTTGTTTCAATATTTTGGTTCTAAACTGTTGTTGTTGCATTGTGTAGTGAGTCATGGACAATCTTTGATTAGAAGATGGAGTTTACGACTTATCAGTTTTGAGAAATGATCCTTGGTTTAGAGGATGTATGTATTATGTCATGATGCCCTCTTGATCATGATTCAGTGTTTTTGCATGATATAGGTGCTGTTAGGAGTAGGATATGTTCATTGAAGCATATAATCTTCTTTTTAGAAGATGTTAGATCATGATGTCATTATATGTTCCTGATTCTATAGTTGGAGCTTTGATAATGGTTTGGCTAGTTCTCTTTGGTTTTGAGTATTAATCATTTGCTTGGAGCTTCATGATTTTGCAGGTTGCATTTGAGGTTGCACTAGTAGAATTTTGGCAAATAAATGACTAAGTGACTAAAAATTTTAGTCACAACAACTAAAAATGACTAAATTCTACTAATTTTTTGCAACTCAACTATAAATGAGTAAATAAATGAATAGTTTGGTCGTTGGCTAAAAAATTATTTAGTCACACAAATAAAAATGACTAAATAGTTAGTCATTTATTTATCACAATCCTTTTGAATAAATCATTTAAGGAATCAAAAATAAATAGCCTGCCAAAATACTCTAAAACATTAATAAACATACTCTAAAACTTTCGTCGAAATCTTATTTTCAGGCGTAGCATGCCAAAATGGAGTTTTCATTTTAATAAACATACTCTAAAACCTTCGTCGAAACCTTATTTTCAGGTGTAGCCCGCCAAAATGGAGAAGTGTTTCAATAAAGAATGATAGAGAATGGTAAGGTGATGTGCGTGACAAGAGGCATAGGATTCATTGCTGCTTATCTCATTCCTGCTCTACTCAACAAGGGTTACATTGTTCGCGCTACTGTTTGTAATCCAGTTATTTAATTGACATATATTTGCATAATCTCAAATTCCTAATTCAGATGCTTTTGAAGTATCAATGTATCCTATATAGGGTTTAGAATGATTTCTTTTAATTTAAAAAAATAATTAAATGATGTATTTGCCTTTGATTAGATAATGTGGAGATCTCCTAAATCTGCCCCAACTCACTGTCCTCTTTGGCACTGTATTCATTACTCCAACTGCTAGGGTTTTGCATGTGATGTCTTTAATATCTTCATGACAGTGGCTTTTAAATAGATCTCATTCTTTGCTTTAATCTTTATCATGGTAACCCTTGAGTTCCATAATCCACCTTCAATCTCTTCTAAGAACATTGTCTTAAGCTAGACTACATAGTATGCATATAAAGCATGTCCTTCATACCTACCATTGTTCCAAACCACCACTCACTGCCTTGCTTAAAATGTTGCCTCCATAAGCAAAATAGCATGTTTTAAAATCATGGTTGCCAATGATTGATCATTAAGGTCACTACTTTCATCAAGATACAATGAGATTTTTGTCCTCAAACTCAAGGCATTATGCAAGATAACATTGTGAATTATTTGTTGTGTAGGGTTTGATTTTCTTGCATATTTATTGCTTTTCTAAGTACCTTTAAGACTGGATATTGCACCCTTAGCTGCAATCTCAAACAACTCACTCAGTGTCACTTGAAGATTCCTTTCATGAGCATCCTTCTATAAAATCAAACCATGCCCTATAGACTGCCTACTTACTACAGGGGACTCATTGTTTCATGGTATTGTGGGTCTTAAGATCCTTCAACCTTATTGTCACTACTTCATAGTCCATAAGGTATTATTCACTATTCTCCCATCTTTGATGAGTCTCAAAACACTGCTCAAACATGCAATCCACTACCTCCATTATATAATGGCTAAGAAAAAACATTGAACTTGTGATTACCACTGTTACTTCATTTGGACAGTCATTCCCTGATTGCATTTGCCTTGTCTAACACTGTCAATAACATTTGAAAAACCCTTAAGGTCAACAAGGGCGTAAGGAAACTCACTGTTAAAATCTCCACTTTACTATGCAAGGTTTGAGCTTTATTATCTTGTCACTGCTCAGCCTCTTTTTGACTGTCACACCTCAAGTGACTGTCATTCTTCTTACCATAGATTGCATTTACAAATGTCACTGAGCTACATAGTGTGCTTGTTATTGGCTACAATCTTTAGATTGCAAAATTTTGTTATTGGCTACAATGTCTCAATCTTTCTGGTATTGCAACCTCACTAATCTGCTAGAGTTATGGTTTATGTTTCTACGGAGGCCTAGAGTTCGTACCCTAGTCATGCTCTTACCAATGCTTTTGTTGGTATTAAAAAACAACCTTAAATCTTGGGTCAAAAAATTAGCTGTCTTGACAGGGTGTGATATGATCTTGGATTGTATCCTAGAGTGTGTGGGAAGCTTGTGTTTGACCATTAAGGTATGTAAACCTGATCAGGGAAACGTATCCTATATAGCATGGGTCTTGCTTTAATACTTCCCATAATGGTTATTAGTAGATCACATTATTATAGTTTGTGGTAACCCAAGATTGCATTCACGTATGTAACAAACTTGGTCTGTAGTTTAAGCTATACACTTTTAGAAAATCTTGATCACTCTCTAGAATAGCCCATTAAACATGGGTTGTGCTTGAATGCACTACATAATTGATATAACATATAACCACTCTGAATATCAACCAGAGTTATAGGCTCTTTATTGTAGCAAGAGGTAATCACTCTTGGATCATGCTATCATTACATTGTAACCTGTTAAACTTGAGTCAACCTGAATGCACCCAATGATGATTGACACCTAATTGTGATGACAGTGATTAATTTGTACATGAATTGTGCTCATATGAGTGCCTCCATTTCTATCACAACATAGCCAAATTAAACTTGGGTCACACATGAATGCATCCTGTATTTGTTATAGCACAATTGTGCCACATGACCAATAGAGTTATGGATCACATAATTACAGTCACAAGAATTTATTCCTCGATTGTGCTCTTATGGTGATTCCATTACCGTTACAGCATAACCCTTTGGACTTATATTGCTCAAATCCTTACATTGCTTATTTTCTCTTTGGATGGATGGTAATTCAATGGCAAGGATTTGTATGCAGGTCATGCTCATATAAGTGCCTTCGTCACCATTACACAATAGTACATTGGAATTTCCTTTCTCGAACCTTTACTTTGTTTTTTATTGTTAGGGTTTCTTAGTGATTATTCCATTTCCATGTGGCATATTGATAAAAGAAACCAAGCGAAAAATCATTTTGTTTTTAGTTAACTTCTGCTAACATACTTTTGGAATAAATGTTTGATTGCATTACTTCGAGTGTGAAGAATTTTGTTTTCTGCTTATAATACATTCATTGAGAGCTGTAGTAGAAAGCTTCTTATGTTGAAACCCATCCTGTAAACTTGCTTTAAGATACATTTAGGAGGCTTCATGGATTTTTTGTGATTTATACAAATTTTGTTTTGATAGTAAATGACATCAAATTCTTTTTGAAATTGAAATGATTTATTAATTATGGTTTTATAATGATCAAGTATTTTATTTAGAAGGGGTTAATATGTGGCATTTTTATGTGCAGGAAGAATAGATTGTGATGCAACATTTGGGTATGCACGATCGGTTCAGGAAAACTTGGGTTGCTATCAGTGACATATCCAGGTTGGAGAGTACCTTGAGCCAGTCTAAAACACTTCCGAGTGTTTTCACTTGGAAGCAGAACTTGATTATAGGAATACAAACGTCGGTGGACAGAGAAAATCATAAATCTGCTGGTCCAATTTTGGATCCAATTTGAGGTCAAGAATATCAGAGAGAGAAATTTCCTACATTCTAAAGATAAAATCATAAATTTACTGGTCCAATTTGAGATCCAATTTGAGGTCGTGAAGCTTCGACAAAGAAAATTCCTAAATTCTAAAGATAAAATCATAAATCTGCTTGGTCCAATTTGAGGTCCAATTGTAAGTGTAAGCAAGGTAAAAGCTAACTAATCTGTAGAAAACAAACTATAGCTAACCCTAGCTCCCAATGGAGAGCAATATAACCTAGATAACAGTCAAATAGACATAAAAACAAGCAAGAATATAAGCTAGCTATTGCCTCATCTCCATTGTCCTCCTCTATCTTCCATATTTGTTCTTAGATTTGTAGATTTTTGCATAATCTTGAGAAGCTCATGAGAATGGCAAGATGTTGGAGAGTTGAAAATGAAAAACTGAACTAAGAAAGTGCATAAGGGAGAAAAAATGGAACCAAGAGCATGAACATGAAAACCAGAGAGCAAAAATGAGAACTAAGAGCCCCAAAATGAGCTGGAGAAAGTGGTTTTATAGAAGAGGAATTTGAATGGAGGGCTAAGATTGAAAGTTGACTTGGAGGCCAAATCAAGGGTGGAGGTTGATTAGGGTTTCCTCACCACAAGAGGACAAAATAGAATTTTAAATTGAGGTAAATGGTGAGGTGGGAAATGGGATTTCAAATTAAATAAATTTGTTCAATTTATTTAATTTGTTTGAAGTGGGGAATACATGTGATGGGATTTGATTTATTTGTTTGAATAAATCAAAAGAAGGGAATATTAGAAAATGAATAAATAAATAATTAATTAATTCAAATTAATTATTTATCCATAGAGGAAAATTAGGGAAAATTAGTGGATTGCAGAAGTGTTAAAGGTTTTGCGAGGGATGGACCCCTTTAGGTGTCTATATTTTGCCCCTCTTTGAGATGATGTTGTGACCAAGTAACATCATTTCAAAGAAGCCAAGGAAATGGATAGAGGAAAGGAATGATGATGGAAAGGTAGGCCGATGATGATGTCCCCTCGAGAGGATAGGCAGGTTGGAAAAACATGAATAGGCTCTCGAAATGAAAGGGATCGGTTGGGGAAGAAAGATTGGAGAATGGATAGAAGAAATGAATGATAAGCTGCAATGAAGGTGGAGGAATGAAAGATTGTCCAAAAGAATGAGAGTGATATCTTGCTTTGATAGATTTTGAGCTTCTCACTTGCAATTTTTCTGCTTATCATCATAGAACTTATTATGTCAAAGGACGACAATCACCATGGCATGTCAAAGGCCAAAGTGGAAAGTGTAGTCCCTTGTGAAACAGGCACGAGACAGACAAGGAATGCCCAACTCAGACTAGTAACTGTGATACCTTGTTGGAACATGCAATGAGATAACTGTGAGATGTGCAAGTCCTTATGCAAGGAAGCAATTATTCTTTCCAGTGCATAGGATGTCTTTGATTCACACCCAATGGAATCCCGATCACACGCAAGGCACCAAGTTGCCCTAGTCATTTTGCCAAGACAAACCGCAAGCAACAATCAAAGAAAAAGGTCTCGCCCTATCCTCGCTTCTCTTCATCACTTAGGGACTGCCTTGAGAAGCATAAGAATGAGACTACAAAAAACAATCCAATGGAAATAAGACAAACTAGACCAACAGCCAATTGGAACTTTTGCGAAGTGATATGTGTTTGATTGATTGATTGTGATTGGATGTAGCCTGGTTTCAGGATAGAAACATGTCATATAAGACGCCTGGTCTGGTTTCGACAATGCCACATCCTATATAAGGCAAGTGATTGATTGAATGACACTAGTGTTGGTGGTCATATGAGCAACACCAGGGTGTGATTGATGATGTTTGATAAATGGCGCATGTCGTATAAGGAACAGAATTAGTGTTTCGACGATGCCCCATTCCATATGAGATATGTGATGGTTGATAAGGATAGTGACATATGATTATCACGAGGCGATTGATTGGTTTGAGTAATTGGAATAGCTTGTCTTGTTGATGTTTGGGATTGGTTTTGAAGTGTGTGTTGCTGTGAAAGATTGATTGTCTAATCAAAGTGTACATCTCGTTAAGGGACGACTTATTATGATGGGTGACAGGACGGGCCCTAAGGGGCTGACCTAATGCCTCGGGGGTGCATCGAAGATGGCCTTGCCTACGTGAAAGCTCAGAGGCGACGTAGTTTGACCATGCGGGCTGTGGATGACGTGAAAAAATGATTTGAATGATATGATGATGTGATTGATTAGGATGTTTGAATGGATCGATTGAGAAAGTTGATTGACTTAATTGAGGAATTGAATGATTGGAAGAATTGATGTGGTTGGAATGATGTGATGGATTGAAGTGGTGATGAGTTGATCGAGTGATTTTATTGCTTGGATTTTTTAGTTGATATTTGATTTTTTTGGTGTTTTTGAGAATATTTGATTTTGTTTTAATTTTAAGAATGTTTTGATTTTTTTGTGTTTTTTAATATGTTTTGATTTTTTTGGATTTTGACACGTGATTTTTTTGTATTTTTGGAAATGTTTTGATTTTTTTGTTTTTTTGGGAATGTTTTGATTTTTTTGGATTTTTGAGAATATTTTGATTTTTTGGGATTTTTGAGAATATTTTGATTTTTTTGGGTTTTTGAGAATATTTGATTTTTTTTGGATTTTTGGAAATATTTCTATTTTTATTTTATCTTTGATAATATTTTGATTTTTTTGTATTTTTGAATGTTTCATTTTTTTGTGTTTTTGGGAATATTTGATTTTTTTGTGATTTTTGAAATATGTGATGTTTTTGGGATTTTAAAGATATTTGGATGTTTTTTTGGAGTTTTGGAATATTTGATGTTTTTGGTTTTTTGGAATGTTTTGATTTTTTTTGTTTTTTGGGAATGTTTTGGAATGTCAATAGTTGACAATTTTGAATAGCCTTTTCGCTAGGTACCAATGACAAGGGGAAACCAAGTCTAGGTGCAAGGATGAATGAATGAGATTGGATGAATGGATAGGAGGGGTGGACGAGAGTGGATGGAAGGGATGTATGTGTAAGAGGGCAAGGATGTGATTGCTAAGGACTATGTTGCATAAGAATAATGTGCCCCATTATTGGTGGTATACTTAAGATTTTTCATGACAAAAGCTTATGAAAATAGGAAGATGATAAGATGGATTGGGAAGGATTAGTTATATCAAGAGATAACCAAAGGATTTGTCAACATGTTGCCCCCAATCTTTATCAAGATCAAAAGAGGAAGGGTGGATGAATGGATTCGATATGAGAATCGTATGTGTATGTAGGCGACATGGATAAGGATGGTATGATGGTATGAAAATGATAGGGTGGGTGAGACAATGTGCCCCCAAGTGCAAGTGACATAGAAGATCAACTTACGCATGACGCCTGTTTGCCAAGTTTTTAGCGTTGGATGAAGGGATTTCTCTTTACTTTTTTTTATTTTTTGAATTTTTCTAAATTTTTTGACTTTTTGACTTTTTGAATGGAAGCAGTGGAATATGGAAAGGAGGGACTCAAATGTCTAGTGCCATGAAAGGTGATAGTCCCATTAGAGAGGAATGTTGTCACATGGACCATGTCAAGTGTGCTCATCAATGTTGGTACGAGATCGCATGAGAGTGAGATGGAGTAGGCAGATAGTGGGTTATGGAGGGAATGATAGTGGATTATAATGTGGATTATGTAGGAAATGAAAGTGGATTATGATGTGGATTATGTAGGACTTATGCAAGGAGGATGGATGAGATGTTTATACAAAAGCATGGACCATAGGGAGGTGATAAGGCAGATATGTAGGATAATGATTGAATGATGGGGTGATGGAGGTGTGAAAAGGAATCATGACTAACGGTCGCACACACCGTGTTAAACATGAAAGCTTTTGAGCGGATGGCGATGTAGGAAGCAATAGTGATGTTTGCTTAGGAGATGGATGATGTAAGCATTTGGGTACCCACATGTACTTAGTATTTGTATGACTTTTACTTTTCATGTGGGGTGGAGGAATTTGATATTTTTGAATGGAATGGATAGAAGAGGATGGTTGGGATTTTTGAGAGGTGGATGCCTCTTTTGATTTGCATTTTTGTTTAGGGACCTATACCATTTTGGTTTTGGACTTTGCTTTTGGAGGTATGGGTTTGGATGTATTTTTGAATGTACCTTGCTTTGAATTTTTGCATTTGTACCCTAAGGCATTAGGACCCTTAGGATTTTTGGCTTTATATGTAGAGGCATCCAAATGTTTGTTTTTGAATCCCATGTGGCAGGTGGAATGAGTGGAAGCTTTATGTTTGGACAATGTGTGCATTTGTTGGTCATGAGAAGGAATGTAAGGGTATTTATGAATGATTGGGATATTAGGTGTTGGAAGTAATGGTGATAAATTAGATGGAAGGATATGCGGAGTTGGAAGTAGCGGAGGCAAAGTGGATGGTGGCAAGTGTATGGTCACATGCTTTTAGCATTTGTAAGATGATGGGGGGATGGTAACGTATATCTTGGGAATATGATAGGGTTTATGATGGAAAGTGGTGGACTTAGGATGAATGGAGGAAGTATCAACATCTTTAGATTGTTGACCTCGGGGTGTGTAGCCAAGACCATATGAGCATGGAGGTGGGACTTTGACATGTATAGGCTCCAAAATTCCTTGTTCATGAAGGCCTAAGCCTTTACCATGATAATTCATGTTTTGGAGCATGCGATGGACAATGGGACCATGTGTGGTTTAGACACTAGACATGAGCTCATTATTTGATGGAGAAGGTGATGTGGCGGATAATGGTTGTTGTTGTCCCAAGGAGGAACACTCGTGGATGAAAGCGGATAGACTAAGTGGATATGATGGTGGATGTGGAAGGATTATGAGGATCTATTTATTATGTTCATGTATATCCAAGTTATTTGTTTGATCTTTTATGTTTATGTGTTCTTGGGAGACACAAGTCTCATCATGACAAGTGGATGTTGGTTGGACCATGGATGGGTGAGGTGGCAAGCTCTTGACCATGAATGCATAAAGTTGGCTAAGTGGGTCATCATGGCCTTCTTGATCATAGAGGGGATCTTGATCATAGATTGGAGCTCGATCATGGAAAGGATAAAGTGTGTTATGAATGGAAATAAGAGGACTTTGATCTTGATGCGAATGAAGGGGTCATGTTTATTCAGGCTTAGGATTATACTCTTGACTATGAGTGGAGGTGAATGACTCTTGGATAGGTTTGATGGGTTGCGGATGACATGGTTGGTTTGTAGGACTTGGCATGATGTTTGGGGACTTTTTATATGTTCAAGCATATGTGTTGGATGACATGGAAATGTTCGATTCCTTGCTTGTATTCCTTGGGTCACATCCTTTATAAGTGGAGGGGTGGAAGGACAATATAGTGGATGGACAATGAGGGTAGATGATGTGGACATGTGATTAGCATTAGGTGGAGCGGTGATAGAATGTACTTATAAGATGGATGAGGTAGACTTATGTTCCCCTTGTCAAAGATAGCATTTGGATTCGAAGGCACTTTGTCTTGTTGTCGAGGTGGACTTCGGTAATCTTGTGAATGGGCTTGGGGTGCTAGAACCTTGTTCTCTAGGATTGTCATGGAATGATGCATGCCTTCATATCATTTTATGTCTTCTTGCGAGATTGGGACCATGTTGGTAAGTGCTTTCTTAGGATGAGCGATGATGTAGAGTGGTTAGGAATGTGATAGAGTGTGGGATTGATTGGATGATTAGATGGGTGATGGGTGATTAGGGATGGTTAGGGTATGGTTAGGGTTGTGATTAGGATGACTTGGATATGATTAGGATATGATTAGAGGTGATGTCAATTGGATGATGTGTTGGAAGGAATGTTGATGTGTTTGGAATGATGTGTGTATGAGGGATGACTAGGAGGATCTACTCCCTTGTCTCTTCATTTTGCAACTGTGTCAACCAAAAGAGTCTTGTGAATTATGAGAATTGTGGGATGCTATGGCATGTCGATGCAAGGTGATGAGGCCCTGACTATGATAGAGGTTAATGATTTTAGTCTTCGAAAAGTCTACCTCCAAGAGGGTACTCTCATCTACTAATGACCTTTCAAAGCGCAAATTGGTTTTGTCAAAACCTTGAGGTATGGAAGAGACGATTGATTAGAGTGAACCCATGAGTTTTAGAATTCACTTGGAAGGGTGGACTTAAACTAGCCTTGGAGTATTAAGCCCAAGTTGTGATTGATGTGAAAAAGATACCAAGGTCTCTTGGTCCACAGATTTGTACTTGTGATACAGTCAAGCTTCGACAGTTTCTCCCTATGTTTCAACCTTAGGAAGACTATGTTTGGGAACCTCAATTAATGTCGAGGGTTGAATGAGATGAAATGTCATAATGAAATTTGATCATGAAGCAATGAAATTGGAAATGTAGTGGGTGATTTTGACACAGTTGCAATTGGATTCGATAGGGAGAGTAGATGATAGAAGAATGATTATGATGAATTTGATTGGATTGGAATGAAAGGTTAGGATATGATTAGGATGAAGAGATTAGATGACTTGGATGGATTAGGAAAAAGTTGATTGGATTATGAATGAAGATATGTTAGAAGAAAGATGAAAGGCGGAAGAGATGTATCACCTATGCTTGAATCTGAGTACTTCCTTCGTATCCTAGATTGCCTACATACCTTGTATCCATGGGATCAAGGCACTTAATGATAGAGATGAGATGTAGTTCTGATTATGTTTGATGATGATGGAATGAGTGATGCGATGTGATGATGATTGAATTGATTGATGAGATGGATTGGATGAATTGATTGATTATTTGAATTGATTAGAATGTTTGGTGATGAATTGAATTGGTTTGATGATTAGATTGGATGGATTGATTGGAATGAATTGATTGATTTTTTTTATTGATATTTGATTTTTTTTGTATTTTTGATGATATTCTAATTTTTTTGGGATATTTCGATTCACGTCAGGTTCACCAATGTAAGCAAGGAAAAAGCTAACTAATCTGCAGAAAATAAACTATAGCTAACCCTAGCTCCCAATGGAGAGCAATATAACCTAGATAACAGTCAAATAGACATAAAAATAAGTAAGAATCTAAGCTAGCTATTGCCTAATCTCCATTGTCCTCCTCTATCTTCCATATTTGTTCTTAGATTTGTAGATTTTTGCATAATCTTGAGAAGCTCATGAGAATGGCAAGATGTTGGAGAGTTGAAAATGAAAAACTGAACTAAGAAAGTTCATAAGGGAGAAAAAATGGAATCAAGAGCATGAACATGAAAACCAGAGAGGAAAAATGAGAACTAAGAGCCTGAAAATGAGTTGTAGAAAGTGGTTTTATAGAAGAGGAATTTAAATGGAGGGCTAAGATGGAAAGTTGACTTGGAGGCCAAATCAAGGGTGGAGGTTGATTAGGGTTTCCTCACCACAAGAGGACAAAATAGAATTTTAAATTAAGGTAAATGGTGAGGTGGGATATGGGATTTCAAATTAAATAAATTTGTTTAATTTATTTAATTTGTTTGAAGTGGGGAATACATGTGATGGGATTTGATTTATTTGTTTGAATAAATCAAATGAAGGGAATATTAGAAAATGAATAAATAAATAAATAAATAATTCAAATTAAGTATTTATCCATAGAGGAAAATTAGGGAAAATTAGTAGATTGCGGAAGTGTTTAAGGTTTTGCGAGGGATGGACACTTTTAGGTGTCTACAGTAAGGATTTGTCTTTTTAATTATACTTTCTGACATTTGTCTTGATGCAAATTGTTACTTTAGAATTATGGTATTTCTTTTCTTCTAATGTTTTCAACCCTCATTTCAGGGAAGAGCTCTAAAGATGGTTCCTTCAAATGGAGACTACACTTTTCCACTATAGGTTTCATCTAGAAACACCAAAAGCTCAGGTACTGTCATACTCAAAGCAAAAGTAGGAGTTGTGCAATGACAAGATGCTCATTTTTGGAGCTTTGGTTAAGAACTTTAAATGTTTGGCTATGTGCACAGAGAATGTTCATGGAGTGCAAACTTCCTTACAAAGCAATTACCATAGCAGAGTTTGAGGTGAATTGCACCTGCTATTTTATGCTGATATGGATATGTTCTAACCTGTAGTTAATTGTTGTAGCATAACAGATAGGCTAAATAGTTGTTCATATACCATTGTTTCTAATTCAAAATTGATATACCTTATTCTAGAAGCAAATCACAGGGGGAGTCTATGCATAAGACACCATTGTTTCAAATTCAAAATTCTTGGTTCTTTCACAATTGTTTGCTTCATTTATTTGATCTAAGACAACCTACTGTATAGAAGATGAGCTCTCAAAATCACCGGAAAGATTGTTCAGAATCTTCCCATCATAACAATGAACAAAAGCATCAGTCATTAACCTGAACTTTGCAATAGTTTCATCAAATTCTACTTTTCCACTCTCTTTTCCATTCTGAATTTTATTCCAAATTTCATCCATGAAGAACTTCCTCAGCTTGTAGATCCTGATGTTAGCCATAACTTTACTAGGTGTCGAGGATAGCTTCAAGTTTTTACCCAAGCAGCAATTGACAAAATTTGGCCTTACCAGATACAATGTGTTGAAAAGCTCTTTGAAGTTATTCTGGAAAAGAGTTGTTGAGAGTATAATGCGTAGTTTTGAATTAACCTTTTTTCATGAATTCTATTGTATTTGGTAAGGCCGAATTTTGACAAAAAGCAGCCTTACCAGATACAATGGAATTCATGCAAAAGGTTAATTCAAAACTACACATTATACTCTTAGGAACTCTTTTCTAGAATAACATCAAAAATCTTTTCAACACATTGTATCTAGTAAGGCCGAATTTTGTCAATTGTTGATTGGATAAAAACTTGAAGCTATCCTGGACACCTGGTAAAGTTATGGATAACAGTAGGATCTACAGGCTGAGCAAGTTCTTCATGGATGAAATTGGGAATAAAATTCAAAATGGAAAAGAAAGTGGAAAAAGTAGAATTTGATGAAACTCTTGCAAAGTTTAGCTTAATGACTGATGCTTTTGTTCATTGTTATGATGGGAAGATTTTGAACAGTCTTCTTAGAATAAAGGATTTTACTATGATTTTGAGAGCATCTTCTATATAGTAGGTTATCTTAGATCAAATAAATGAAGCAAACAATTGTGAAAGAGCCAACAATTTTGAATTTGAAACAATGGTGTCTTATGTATAGACCCCCCTGTGATTTGCTCCTAGAATAAGGTATAGCAATTTTGAATTTCAAACACTGGTATATGAACAACTATTTAGCCTATTTGTTATGCTACAATAATTAACTACAGGTTAGAACATATCCATATCAGCATAAAATAGCAGGTGCAATTCACCTCAAACTCTGTTGCACGGTAATTACTTTGTAAGGAAGTTTGCACTCCTCCATGAACATTCTTTGTGCACATTAGTATGTTGTTTATTATCTTGATCTCCTTTGTGATCAAAAGAATAGTGAAGTTCATTGCATAACTCATGACCATTTTACAATGCTATGATCTAGTGCTCTTTTACTTCTTACTCACTGTGTTCTCAATCACCATGTGCAAATGACTTAGAGGACATCTTTGATTTCAATGGCCTTGCATAGCACTTGAAGAAATTTCCATTAATGCCTTAGCATTTAACAACCATATAGGGCATATGAAACATAGCTTATTGAAATCACTATTGACACAAAACTTTTGAAGATAACCACCCTAGACTGCTAGACAACTTCCTCCAATCATGTCACAATGCAAGGTCCCTGTAGGTTGAAAGTATTGCCCTTGAAAACATACCACTGTATTGATAATGTCTTGAGGACTAAGGGTCCCACTTGGAGGTAAAGAATAATCTCATATGTATTCATTCTTAGTTTCATATTTCAATTTGTTATATTTATGTGCAGCTTCTAATGAGATTGGTGAACTGCATTGTGTAAAATGAGAAGCTCCTTCAGCCAATTGTGTTGTTTCCTGAAGTTAATGGCATGGATGAATCTGCAGCATTGTCTTCCAACATTGAAAGCACTGACCTTCAAAACAAAGATACTAGGACTGTCCCTTCAACATTTGTGTAGTCACTGCCTTAATCAAATTGGTCACCATCCTTTCAGCATCTTTGTTTGGCATTTTACTGTACTATGACATTCCTCTCACAATGACCACCATATCGTGATTGTGAAAATTTTGAACCCACCACTTGGATAGTCAAAACTTCCACCTCATAGCCACAAGAATAAGATACAATGAGAATGCACAATCCCAAGTAAGTGTATCAAACTTGGTGATCCTTGTTTTTGTCATATGTTGTAGTTACAAGTGCCCTGCTAGACATACATGAAAATGTGGAAGCATAGACAAGGCAAGCGAACTGTTTCAAAAAATGCCTCAAAAAAATGTGATATAATGGATACCCACTCTCCCGCAAGGACTTCAAGTCATGCCTGTGGTGATGCGAGGCTTTCCCGCATCACCACAGGCATGACTTGGAGTGCTTGTGGGAGAGTAGGTGATGCAGGGCTTTCCCAAAAATATAGCTTTGCACAAATATATTACAGAAATTTGGCTTGCTTCTTCATTTATCTCAGGAATTAGATGGGGAAGAAGCCAGACTAGCAGATTATTTCAACATAATGGCAGGTACTAGCACTGGAGGTCTCATCACCACAATGTTAGCCACTCCAAACCCAAATAATACTCACAATCGTCCTTATACTACCCAAAAGATTAAATAATTTTATTTGATTTTGGTCCCAAATTCAATGGCAAACATCTGGTTGATATCTTAGAACAAGAGAAATTTCATGAAAGACATCTATGTGACACAGTAACTAACCTGGTGATACCCACCTTCAATATCAAGACGCAGTTTCCAACAATTTTCACCACTAATGAGGTGTTATATTGGGTGATCTTAGATACTTGAATTACACAGATGAACTATAGACTAGGATTCCTAATATCTTACTATACAATGTACACGTAGGCGATTGATACCCCCGTATCACCCGCTCTCCTACAAGCACTTCAAGTCATGCCTGTAGCGATGCGGGAAAGCCCCACATCACCATAGGCATGACTTGACATTCTTGTGGGAGAGTGGGTATCCATGATATCATAGGCAGGATGCTGGTAAAGGTTGTTGAATTTGTATTTACACCTACTAATTGCATTTGCTTGAAAGTTTCTAAGCCTTTTCAAAAACTCCATTTTGTGCATATCCTACAATCATTGCATTCCAAGAGATGACATCTCTTTGAGCCATTCCATCAAACAGTTCACGTGCCTTATCTATACTTCCACATTTTGCATTCATGTCTACCATAGCATTTCCAACTATAATATCTGACAAAAATCCCCCTTCCATTATGTTATGATGGATGTCCATACCCTGTTCCAAAGCTCCCATTTTGGCACAGGCAGAGAGGATGCTGGCAAAGGTTGTCGAATTTGTCTTTACACCTGCTAATTGCATTTTCTTGAAAATTTCTAAAGCCTTTTCAAAAAATCTATTTCGTGCATATCCCACAATCATTGCATTCCATGAGATGACATCTCTTTGAGGCATTCTGCCAAACAGTTCACATGCCTTGTCAATGCTTCCACATTTTGCATACATGTCTACTAGGGCAGTTGAAACTACAACATCTGACAAAATTCCTCTATCCATTACTTTTTGATGGATGTCCATACCTTGTTCTAATGCTCCCATTTTGGCGCAGACAAGAAGGATGTTGGCAAAGGTTGTGGAATTTGGCTTTACACCTACCAATTGCATTTGCTTGAAGGTTTGTAAAGTATTTCCAACAAATCCATTTTGTGCATATCCAGCAATAATTGCTCTCCCCACATCCCCGTGCACACACAAAAGTTCCTTCACGGGGATGCAGGGATAGCCCACCATCCTGCACCCTCATGTCCTGGCTCCTTGCGGGATTGCGGGGGAGCCTAGACTGCATAGAGATAAGTAGGTGAGGAAGTAATCACGCCAAATGAAATACCCAATTAGATGTCTTCCCTAAATTTCTAAGAAGGCTCATCCTGCATGGCTACATTACTTACATCTCTCTTCATTCTTCTTTCATCCTTTATATTACAATCGATCAGGAGGCTAACAATATGAACACACTACCATTCAAATCATTGTACATACCATGAAAGTTTCATGTCACCTTCTCAATCATATGAGCTCTCTCTAAGCTCTCTTTGTGCAGTCCATGAGACCACATTTTTGCTCTTCCCGCAGTCCTGCGCACACACAAAATTTCCTTTATGGGGATGCGGGGTGAGCCCACCATCCCGCGCCCTCATGCCCCGGCTCCTTACGGGGCTACGGGGGAGCAATCACGCCAAATGAAATACCCAATAGATATCTTCCTTGAATTTATAAGAAGGTTCATCCTGCATGGCTGCATTACTTACACCTCTCTTAATTCTTCTTTTTGTTGGCAAGAGACACTATGTGGCTTCATAAGTGTTGTCATTGATGGCAACAAAATCTAACCCACACATCCGTAGTACATAGTATGCCTATACCGGAAGTCAGATTGAAGATTGTTTTGGTCTGGTGAACAAGAACAAAGTATGTAACAAGGTTTGACAATCAGGTCCAGATCTCTCAGATGGTGTAACTCAGCAAGTTGCGGACTTGGACAAGTCAAGAGAGGTATCATGACTACTGTATACTAGAGATTTAGCCTCCGGTGATAAAACATGAAAAAGATATGAGCATCTGAGTGTTGGGTACCAATCAAGCAGAGCAGACAGAGGAAGAACTAACCAACAGAGTATCAAACTTCAATCTGGATGAGTAGAAGGTGTTGATCAAGCAATTTGTGGGATTATACATTGTTGGCCGACATGATTAATGACTTCTATACCTATGTTTTTGATACGCATTACAAGTCAAGCATGGATTTAGCTGACAGATTAATAACTTGCAGTTGTTGACTAGGAAGTTGATAAAAATCCTTGATGCGGATATATATACCAGATTTCAGCATGTAAGTTTGTGTGGCAAATAAGTGATGAAATAAAGTGCGAAGAAAAGTAGGGATAAGTGTGAGAGTAGTAATTCAAGTCCGGTATGTGACAGAGCAACAACATTAAAACAGAGGAAGAATGAAGTGCATTAGATCAGTGTATTGTGCCTAACCGGAATTGAACTCTTGCATTTGTAGATGCTTCTCATCAGTTCAAACACTTGATTATCTTCTGTAAGTTATGTAGACAGTGAGTCTCTTGTAGGCAGTGTGCCTCTTGTGAGTAGTGTGCTCAGGTAGTGAGCCCTAATTGGCAAGTGTCATATTGTACTCCTTTATTCTTTTAACAGAGAATATAATCTTGGGTTAGTCACCCTGTGGTTTTTTCCCTTAACAGGGTTTCCACATAAAAATCCTTGTGTTATGTGTGTTAATTTTATTTCTACTCTTATGATTACATATGCTTTCATGTTTTGATGCAACACTGAATATTAAGATAACAAAAGAGAAGAAAGTTAAGGAAATTTTGAGATAACTGATTCACCCCCCCTCTCAGTTATCTGCCTTGTTTCCAACAATAGAGGACTACCACAAAATGGACAGAATAATCAGGCATCTTGAATCTGATCTTGAAGAAGCTAGAGACAATGAAGAATAACTTGAGAATCAGATAGATACTCTTAAACAAGATCTTCAAACTGCAAATGAATACAAAGAAAAATTCAAGATAAGCTTAGCCCAACTTGAAGTTCTTCTTGCAAGCCAAAAGAGGGTATATGATAAGCATGGATTGGGATATGAGAAAGGTGAAAGCTCCGGATCCAGTCAAAAGAACTTTGGATCAGAAAATCAAAGAAACAGGCCTAGAAGACCTCCGGTAGGGCAACCAAATGCTCAAAGATATCCATCCTTCAATGGATACTGCTTCAATTGGAACAATTTCTGTCATAAAGCAACTTAGTGCAGGAGGAGAATGAATTAGACTAATCCATCCTTCTCCGGACAATGTTTCAACTGCAAAAGGTATGGTCACAAATCTCATGAATGTAGAAATATGCAAATAAATAATTCATTCAATGGTAGATGCTTTGCATGCAATAGAATGGGACATATGGCTAATCAATGCAGATCAAAAGGATATCAATCAAATAAGCAAAGAAATGTTGTATGCTACAATTGCAATAGATCCAGTCATATTGCCAAATTCTGTAGAAATAGAAATCAGGATAGAAAAGGTCTGGTGGAACATAATTAGAAACAAGATAAAGGGAAAGGTAAAATGAATGCGAATGAAGTTCAAAAGGAGATGAGCAAGATTTGGGTGAAGAAGAGTACAGAGATTATTGGGGATGGATCTGCACCAGAATCCGGTGCTGATATTCCTTCTGGAAACTAAAAGGGTGAGCTCTGGCTCAGGGGGAGTCACAGAGAAAAAAACAATTTCCCCTAGCCAGTCAGTTAGTGCCTAAATTTGGCACACTGAGTAAACATCTGACACTGTAGATTAAAGGGTTTTCAGAAAAACCTCCAAATAACCTTCAGTCAAAATGTGAAAGATTTGCATGAAGTTTTGCAAGATTTATAACTACTCAAGTTAATCCAGTTCCAACAGCTATTCGGTAAAGCAGAATTTCATAGACAGATATGATATGATTCAAAATTGAAATGATTTGATCTGCAGACCCATGGTATGATTGAAGAAAAGAAGATACATTGTCAATCCTCGCTGACAATGATTCTAAGTGCAGCGTAGTGATTCGAGAAGATCTCTCTCAAAATAGGGCAACCGGATAACTTAAGTTGTGGATTTATTACAAAAGGAAATTAGGGTTTACACAAGAATAAAAGGGTTCATTCACTCATTATTTGCACACTTGCACTCACGAAGAAGAAAAGAAGAGCTCTGCAACAAAGTTTCTACAATTCACTGAAGATCAATTGGAAAAGCGAATTCATCCAGCGATTTGTTTCGGCTCCTATTTGAAACCCTAAAGCATGAAAAGGTACTTCCATTCTAAAAATCTCTCTCTGAATCACTTGCAAAATGGCTACTCCAATGGTTGTCAAGATCATTGATAGGCCACGTCCTAAGTTCAAGAAACACCCTTATAAATCTCTAGAAGTTGATCCTTTAGGCACATTTTCTAGCATTCCGCATGGGGTATTGCATGTAGAAGATGTTAGGGTCTATATCCATGCCAACATTGAGGAATTTGGAGACTCAAAATTGATGGACATCTATCACAAATAGCTAATAGATGAGAATTTTGAACTCAAACCTGAATTCAAGGCCCTTCGGTATAAACACTTCAGACATTGCATGCACTTTCCATGTTTTGCAAAAGATGATTGGGTCCGGTATGTTCTAAGCATGATGCATGATAATTTCATGTGGCTAATGAGGCCCTTCAAGATAACTAAAAATGCCATCAGGGCAGTGACCAGACTGCATGCATCCGATGGGTTACCTGCATTTAAATCCTTAAAGAACCAAACAGTAACTGAAGCCACCAGATCTAAATTTGACAAAAGAGCAATGACCATAGATGACATCACAGATCCAGATGTCAAGTTTGCCTCAATGATAATCAGGTACAAGATCGATCATTCGAGCAGGGAGAATTTTGTCTGGCACTGCAATCTATGCAGCATATCAGATGTTAAGGGAAGATGTAGATTATGACCTATGTGAACTTCTTCTAAATCAACTGTTGGAAAACCTACAGAAGATCAAAAAGGATAAGAAGAATTCCTTTAAATATGGTTGTCTAATACTGTGTATGTTCTTTTATTATATAAATGAGCTACCTAGATCACATGGTTGGGTATGGAAAAATGACAAACTGGTTGCAATTCAGATTAGAGATTATATGTATGGACTTGGTGATGCTCAAGCCCAAAACACAGCTCTCTGGGGTTACTTTAAGAACTTCTAAAGCATGATGCAAGCCAGAGAGAGAATACCTCAATCCATAGTTGAGAAATACAAGGACACAATTTGCTTCATGGTTGACACTAACCAATGCCTAATGGAGGCAGTTGAGCCAAGAATTGTGTGGATAATGCCTATGGGATATGAAGTCGAGAAAAAATCTTGGAGCTTCATATTCAACATCTGCTGAGCCAGCCCAAGGACACTGAGGCAGAAAGGTTTGGAACCTTTCAAGAGCTAAGTGTAAAAATACATGTTGAGTTAAGACAACCAGAAATAAAGAGGAAAGTAAGAAGGGAAGTTGAAGAAATTGCCAAAAGATTTAGCCTATCAAAGGAAGCTATGGATGCAACTAAAGAGAAGATGGAGAAGGCTGAAAAAGAGAAACAAGAAGAAAAGAAAGGAGACACTCTGGTACAAGCCTCCTCCTGAACTAATTCTTCCAAGAGCTTTGCACCTGCCACTCCTAAAAGCTCAAAGGCTTCCAAACCAGAAGTCAAGACATCTGGAAAAGGAGAAAAGAGGACAAAGACCAAAGCCACAAGGTCATATACAAGCCTTAAAGATGATGAAGAAATAGAATCCGATGAGGAAATCAAGAAAATGAAGAAGAAGAAAACATCCGGGAAATTCTCTGCTAGTAAAAATGAGGAAGAAAAGGCAAAGGAATTTGTTGAAAAGCCCACTCTTTCCATTGATGACATCATCAAGGCAGTTACTGTGGATGGGAACCTACAGTCAGTAACAGAGTTCTATGATGAATACAGTGATACTGACAAGAGAATTTTGGAAGAAGCTACCGTCAGGTACCTGAACATTTACAATAAAGCTTTCATTGAAATTATATCCTTAATTCCTAAGAGTCTAGAAAAAGTACTTGAACTAAGAAATGAGAATGCAAAGGCAAAAGACTTAGAGATTCGGGAACAAATAGCAATTCAGCTTTATCCTTCTATCACTCCAAAACAAATGGACATGATTTTCAAGGACTGTAAGGATGAGTTCTAGAGTAAAGCAAGAATGAATAAACTTATGCTTGGAGAAACTGACCAAGTAGGAAGAGAAACAAAAGATATCCTCCAGAATGCTTTCAAAAGATTCAATCTTCCTATTGTAGAGGAAACAGATGAAGAACCTTCTACCATGGATGTTGAAGGATTAAATGTAATCAATGAAGAATCTTCTGACAGGGATGTAGAAGGATCAAAGAAAATAGATGAAGAGAAGTCTGAGAACTTAGATTCCTCTGTTTCGGAAGAGGAAGTTCATGAAGCAGTAAACACAAGCGACATCTCTCCTCTGGATCCCACTGCAACTATGTCAAATATTCCAGACTCTGAAGCTGAAGGAGAAGATAGAGGACAGGAGAAGAAGATTCAAGAAGAAGAGGTCAAGGGAAAAGAAGAAGAAGAACAAGCAGAAAAGACTAATGAAGACTCTTCTGATATTTCAAAGAAGTCTCAATCTTCAGAAAGAGACACTGCAGAGACAGTGAAGAACTTTTTAAACAAAGAAATGATGGAGATAGATGAACTTGAGCTATTTCAAGGACCACTAAATTTTGACTCTCTCTCTCCACTTCAAACAATAAAAATAGCATCTTTTGGTCAAGCCAAAGCAAAAGAAAAACTCTTGAAATCTCACATGGAGGATTGTGAACTATTGGAGATTGCATCTAAGATGCTGCAGAAGATCATGCCATCCTTCCAAAAGGATCCTTCAGCCTCACCATCTGGTAACTTGAAAACTTGGGTAAATTCTGTCAACACTCATTTTGAATCTCTAGAGAAATCAGCATAAGCAAAGGTCTGGAAGAAGTTTTTGGGAAAGAGATTCACTGAAGTGCAAGGACTTAGTGCTAATGATAGGAGGACCCTTGACATTGGAATAAAGAGCCTTGAAAACACTCTTAAAGATGGTGCGGATATGTACAAATTATGTTTATCTTGGCCCAAAGTGATAGAGGACATTAAGAAGAAAGTGAAAGAACAAGAAGGAAAACTATCAAGTTTATCTCAAAATTTTGATCCCCTTACTACCTCTCTAATGAATCAAGAATGCTAGGCTATTGTTATCATAAATGAAATAAATAGGCTGGACAAAGAAAAGAAGAACATAATGACCAAAATGAGTGAACTCAGAGGGATAATTATCCCTAAGCTAGAGGCAATGCATGAGGCCTTGACAGATGCTCAGACCACAGCCCGGACCAGTGATCTGGCAGATTTAAGAAGGGCAGAAGCATAAGCATTTTTGTTGAGTGGTCACATCTCCATTTTGGATAGGATGAAGCAGAGTTGGGCCACAAAGTTTGTATAGTTGAAGGCCACTTTTGCGGATATACTTAAGTATATGTAAGTATAACACATATATATACTTATGAGGCGATGTATAGGACATTTTTTGCAAAATTTTGGTATGCGGATTTCGCCCTTTGCCATTGATGTCAAAGGGGCAGTGAGGAGTAGTGAAAAATGTGGAATCCAGCTAAGGGGGAGCTCCAGTAAAATAGTGCAAAAGATAGAGCATCAGCCACGGGGGAGATACTGCAACACTTAGCCATTTTTCACTAAGTGTTTCCATCAATGCCAAAGGGGGAGATTGTTGGCAAGAGACACTGTGTGGCTTCATAAGTGTTGTCATTGATGGCAACAAAGTCTATCCCACACATCCGCAGTACATAGTATGCCTATTACGGAAGTTAGATTGAAGATTGTTTTGGTCTGGTGAACAAGAACAAAGTATGTAACAAGGTCCGACAATCAGGTCCGGATCTCTCAGATGGTGTAACTCAGCAAGTTGCGGACTTGGACAAGTCAAGAGAGGTATCATGACTACTGTATACTAGAGATTTAGCCTCCGGTGATAAAACATGAAAAAGATATGAGCATCTGAGTGTTGGGTACCAATCAAGCAGAGCAGACAGAGGAAGAACTGACCGGTAGAGTATCAGACTTCAATCTGGATGAGTAGAAGGTGTTGATCAAGCAATTTGTGGGATTATACATTGTTGGCCGACATGATTAATGACTTCTATACCTATGTTTTTGATACGCATTACAAGTCAAGCATGGATTTAGCTGACAGATTAATAACTTGCAGTTGTTGACTAGGAAGTTGATAAAAATCCTTGATGCGGATATATATACCAGATTTCAGCATGTAAGTTTGTGTGGCAAATAAGTGATGAAATAAAGTGCGAAGAAAAGTAGGGATAAGTGTGAGAGTAGTAATTCAAGTCCGGTATGTGACAGAGCAACAACATTAAAACAGAGGAAGAATGAAGTGCATTAGATCAGTGTATTGTGCCTAATCGAAACTAAACTCTTACATTTATAGATGCTTCTCATCAGTTCAAACACTTGATTATCTTCTATAAGTTCTGTAGACAGTGAGTCTCTTGTAGGCAGTGTGCCTCTTGTGAGCAGTGTGCTCGAGCAGTGAGCCCTAATTGGCAAGTGCCATTTTGTACTCCTTTATTCTTTTAACAGAGAATACAATCTTGGGTTAGTCACCCCGTGGTTTTTTCCCTTAACAGGGTTTCCACGTAAAAATCCTTGTGTTATGTGTGTTAATTTTATTTATGTTCTTATGATTACATATGCTTTCATGTTTTGATGCAACACTGAATATTAAGATAACAAAAGAGAAGAAAGTTAAGGAAATTTTGACATAACTGATTCACCCCCCCTCTCAGTTATCTGCCTTGTTTCCAACACTTTCCTCCTTTATATTGCAGGCAATCAGGAGGCTCTCTTTAAGCTCTCTCTATGCAGTCCATGAGACCACTTTTTTTTTAGGCATTCTATCAAATAGTTCATGTGCCTTGCCCATGGTTCCACATTTTGCATACATGTCTACCGGGGTAGTTGCAACTACAACATCTGACAAAATTCCTCTATCCTTCATTCTTTGATGGATGTCCATACCCTGTTCCAAAGATCCCACTTTCACATAGGTAGGGAGGATGCTGATAAATTTTGTGGAGTCTGGATTTACAACTACCAATTGCATTTGCTTGAAAGTTTCTAAAGTCTTCTCAAAAAGTTCAATTTGTGCATGTATCCTGCAATCATTACAGTCCATGAGACCACATTTCTTTGAGGCATTTTGTCAAATAGTTCATGTGCTTTGTCTATGTTTCCACATTTTGCATACATGTCTACCAAGGTAGTTGCCACTACAACATCTGACAAAATTTCTCTATCCTTTATGCTTTGATGGTTTTCTCTACCTTGTTGCAAAGCTCTCATTTTGTCACAGGCTGGGAGAATGCTGGCAAAGGTTGTAGAATTTGGATTTAGAACTACCAATTGCATTTGCTTGAACATTTTGAAAGCCCTTTCAACAAATCCATTTTGTGAATATCCTAAAATTATTGCATTCCATGAGATTACATCTCTTTGAGGCATTTTGTCAAACAGTTCACAAGTTTGTTCTATGCTTCCACATTTTGCATACATGTCTACCAAAGTATTTCCAACTATAGTATTGGACAAAAATCCCCGTTTCATTATGCTTTGATAGAGGTCCATACCATGTTCCAATGTTCCCATTTTGGCACAGGCAGGGAGGATGCTGGCAAAGGTTGTTAGTTTTTTATTGATAATGTTCTATAGATTTTTTGTTATGGTCCAACTAGGAAAACTTAAAAAAATCATTGATCGAGTACTGAAAATTGTATTTTTGCTTTGCAGGTCCTCTCTTTGTTGTTTGAAAGGACAGTCTGTGAAAGAGCTTCCAGCTATGCATGAAGAAAACCTACAAGTGACTGTCAAGGGGCAGAGATTCATGCAAAAGACAATGATCATGCAAACATTAAAAGATAATCTTAGAGTCAATGAGAAGAACTATGCAAAGGTTACAATCTTGTCAGTGTCTCAAGAGGTATTTAAAGGGTTAAGGAGACAACCTTCTAGTATGCATTTGATAGTGCCAAATCTCATGATAGTCAAGAGTCTTCATGCATGAACACGTAGGACAATACCATAGAGTTGGTACAAGTGAGCAGCAACAAGGTTGAGGGTTATCATGAGCTATCTACCAAGACACATATATTTTGCAACATCAGTATCATAATGGGATGTTGATTTCTATATTAGAGGTGATGATATGATATGACAATTGTTCATGATAGTGATGTGATAAGTGATAGGACCAATGATGGACTTTGTGAACTTGTAACAGTCTGGCAGATGACATAGAGCACTAGTAGAAATATGGCAAATAAATGACGAGGTGACTAAAACTTTTAGTTACGTGACCAAACTTTTAGTCACGTGACCAAACTTTTAGTCACGTGACCAAACTTTTAGTCACGTGACTAAAACTTTTTGCAACACAGCTATAAATGACTAAATAAAGGACTAATTTGGTCATCGGTTGAAATGACCAAATAAATGACTAATTTGGTCATTGGGCGAAAAACACAACTAAAGTGGATAATTAAAAAAAACATTTCGAATTGAGGGAGTGGGTTGTATATAATATTTATAATATAATATAATATAATATAATATTATAATATTAGATTATATAATATTATATAATAATATAATATTATAATATATTTAATTAAATGGGTGCCAAATTTAATTTTCACCCTATCATATGGGTGCCAAAATTTATCGTTGTACAACTGTCTGGCGTCATTGATTTTTCTTTTGAAAAAATCCTTCGCGCCAATGCACCAGACTTCCGATCTCCTTTGTTGTTGCCGCTCAGTAAAGGTTAGTGAAAATGGCTCTACTCCCAACTGAAGCTCCCACTGATAAAATGGAGTTGAAAATATGGTTTGTGTTATTGATTTGGTTTGTTCTTGCTCAAGGAAAGAATGTCTCTGCATTGAGATTGGAGAAACCCTAATATGCAGTGGTGCATCAAGAATATGATTTCGAGGTGAGATTGTACAGAGCAATGACTTGGATGTCTGCATCTCCTATTCAGGAAGTTTCTTTTGACAAGGCCACACTCAAATGCTTCCACAGGTACCAATCTTCTCTTCTTTATGTGCACTATGCAACAAACCTGTAAAAGCTTAAATTAAGCACTTGGACGGTTTGTGCTCAAATGTGTTTTTTATCCCACAGGATGATTTTTTATTTTCTTTTTGATCTGGCCTCTAGCACTTTAAAATTGGATTTTTTTGTTGGGTATTTAATGATTTTGATTTTGGTTATGAAAATGGCTCCTGCTCTAGCCCACACCGGCAATGGCAACATGGAAGCACCTCTTCCTCCATCCAAGGATGCTAAGAAAATCAAAGATGAGAAGAAGGAAGAAGACTTGGTATTTATTTGCCTAGTTTTTGTACTAATTAATCTACTCAGAGCTAGGGTTAGGGTTTTGATTCATTTTCCTTTTCTTTGAAACATCAATTAGAAGCATATGTCGAAAGAGTTTAGGATTTGGATCTGGGACTGCAAAAGATAGCTCTCGAGAGCATGAGGTATGATACTCTATTATTTTGCCATTTTTATTTTTTTGACCATTCCGGAAACTTAATCACATTTTCAGACTATCAATTTTTTTCTTTTTCTTTCTTTTAGTATGGCAAAGGGTATGCTTCCCCTTGTAAAAATAAAAAGCATGGATGTGATCTATCTCCTACACAAAAAGCATGTACCATTTTATGCCCTTCAATCCAACTGCATCCATGGATTTTTTTAATTCCTCTATCTTTCATCAATCTCCTTACCTCACCACACCTACCCACTTCTGGATAGATGTTTGAGATAAGAACATAAGTTGTGCAACATTTTTAGGATCCAAATCAAAAAGCAGTGTTGTTGTAAATACTCCTAAGCCTATATTCATATGTGATCTACAAGCACCAAGAAAACACATCCATACAACCAACACAGATTTAACAGATATCTCAATGATAAAGTTTAGGGTGTCTTCAAGATAGCCAGCACAGGAAAGGAGGTCAACCATGCACACATAATGATCAATTGTAGGTGCAATGCAATAAGGGTTACAAATGTGATTGAAGTATGTACAACTCTCATCCACTAAACCTGCATGGCTGCATGCACCTAGAATACAAGCAAAGCTTACAATGTTAGGATATGTTCCATAGTGCTTAATTAATTCAAATATTTTGAGAGCATCCTTGCAAAATCCATTTTGTGCATATCCTACAATCATTGCATTCCATGAGATGACATCTCTTTGAGGAATTCTGTCAAATAGTTCACATTTTTTGTCTATGATTCCATATTTTGCATACATGTCTATGAGAGAATTTCAAACTATAATATCTCACAAGAATCCCCCTACCATTATGCTTTGAAGGATGTCCATACCCTGTTCTAAAGCTCCCATTTGGGCACAGGCAGGGAGGATGCTGGCAAAGGTTGTGGAATTTGGATTTACAGCTGACAATTGCATTTGCTTGAAAGTTTCTAAAGCCTGTTCAACAAATCCATTTTGTGCAATCCTACAATCATTGTATTCCATGAGATGACATCTCTTTGAGGCATTCTGTCAAATAGTTTGTGTGCCTTGTCTGTGCTTCCACATTTTTCATATATGTCTATCAGAGCATTTCCAACTATAATATCTGACAAAAATCTGCCTTCTATTATGCCTTGATGGATGTCCATACCCTGTTCCAAATCTTACCATTTTGATACAAGCAGAGAGGATGCTGACAAAGGTTGTGGAATCTACCAATTTCATTTGCATGAAAGTTTCTAAAGCCTTTTCAACAAATCCATTTTGTGCATATCATGCAATCATTGCAGTCTATTAGACCACATTTCTTTCAGGGATTTTGTCAAACAGTTCACATGCCTTGTCTATGCTTCCACATACATCTCTCTGTATATGTATATTCAATTGCATTTGCTTGAAATTTTTTATGCCTTATCAACAAATCCATTTTGTGAATATCCTGCAATCGTTAGCCCCTCCACAACTTTCCATAAATTTCCAAGATAGTGAAATATTTCAAAAACGTAGAAATAGGTTTCAAACATGTTAGAAACAACTTCTAGGATACACAAATTCCTTTCTAAAGATCTAGAAGCCTTTCCTTATTTCCAATTATAAACTAAGGTTTTTCCTTCTTTATTAAAATTTTATGTTCTCTTTTTTTAACTAGGTTTATCTATCTCTAGTGACCTTTTGGACTAGTTTTCATATGAAAACTACAAAGAGTTACACAACTGAAGTTTATTCCAAATTAGCAATCTTACAAATTACTATCACGCCTGTGCATTTTCAGCCTTAATTGTGATCCTACAAAGAAGATGGTTGTACACTCAATATGCTTAGCTAAGAACAAATAAATAATCCATGGTTTCTGCCTGTCAATGCGCCCCATTAGTTCAACTTCAGGTAAAAAGTAATTCTTTCCTTTTGGCTAGCTACACCTCTATATTGGCCAAAACCTAACACTTTGATGGATAGCTCTTTTAGAACAATAATTGGAGAATGGAACAATTTTCAAAGAATATTGTTGAATATATTCAGAAAGGATTTTTCACAGGCAACTGGCCTCAGCACATTAAGATAAATATGAGATAATTAACGCCTCAACTTCTAGAAACAAAACATTGCAAAGAACATAGAAAATAGCTCAGTGATGTGGAACCAAATGATAAATTGTTATTGAGAATAACCTAAGGTAAATTGAGGATTCAATTATGCTTGAGAAAGGGCCTAAGAATATTTATAAGTGATTTCTTTTATTGGAGTATATCTGATATATGCTCATAGGAGAAATGCAATATGGCCACTATTTCTGATTCTGTCCTCTTTGAGACAAATTGTAAAAAGAGGAAACATGGTCTCAAAAAAATAGGTTGTGGAGTTTGCCTTTACACCAGCCAATTGCATTTGCTTTAAAATTTCTAAAGCATTTTCAACAAATCCATTTTATGCATATCCTATAATCATTGCAGTCCATGAGACCACATTTCTTTGAGGCATTTTGCATACATGTCTACCAGAGCATTTCCAACTATAATTTCTAACAAAAATCCCCTTTCATTATGCTTTGATGGATGTCCATTGATGGATGTCCATACCCTGTTCCAAAGCTCCCATTTTTTCAAATAGTTCACGTGCCTTCTCTGTACTTCCACATTTTGCATACATGTCTACCAGGGCAATTGCAACTACAACATCTGACATAATTCCTTTATCCTTTATGCTTTGATGGATGTCTATACCCTGTTCCAAAGCTCCCATTTTTGCACAGGCGGGGAGGATGCTCGTAAAGGTTGTGGAATTTGGCTTTACACCTACCAATTGCATTTGCTTGAAAGTTTCTAAAGCCTTTTCAAAAAATCCATTTTGTGTATATCCTGCAATCATTGCATTCCATGAGATGACATCTCTTTGAGGCATTCTGTCAAACATACAGGCTTCTCGCATCACCACAAGAGCTGTCAAGAGTTAGTGCGAGTTAGTGCAGGAGTGCACTCCCGCACTAACTCTTGACAGCTCCCACGGTGATGCGGGAAGCTTGTCCAACATTTTGCATACATGTCTACTAGAGCATGACAAAAATCCCCCTTCCATTATGCTTTGATGGATGTCCATACCCTATTCAAAGCTCCCATTTTGGCACAGGCAGGAGGAGGCTGTGGAATTTGTCTTTACACCTGCCAATTGCATTTGCTTGAAAGTTTCTAAAGTCTTTTCAAAAAATCCATTTTGTGCATATCGCGCAATCATTTCATTCTATGAGATGACATCTCTTTGAGGCATTCTGCCAAACAGACAGGCTTCCCGCATCACCGCAGGAGTAGTCAAGAGCTAGTGCGGGAGTGCACTCCCGCACTAACTCTTGACAGTGTGGGAAGCCTGTCCAACATTTTGCATACATGTCTACCAGAGCATTTCCAACTATAATTTCTACCAAAAATCCCCCTTCCATTATAAAATATTATAATTGATAATTAATAAGATAGGATTATTAATAATAACCTTAATCTAATGATACAAATATAAATTTCTTTGGGTATTTGTCAAAACCATCTCTCTGAAACCATCACTGTGCATCCTCTCTAAAACTTTACCGGTACAAATGAAAAAAAAATTGTTATGAAGAATGAAGAAAGAGAAAAAAAATGAAAATTAAAGAGTTGGTTTTGAATAAGTTTGCATGATTGTGAGGAATAGTAGGTTAGTTAAATTGTATTTTTTAGAAGTTTCTAATTAGTGTGTGAGAGTTAAATGAGGTTAGAATGTATGTTAATTTAATTACATAATAAACTTAATTAGAATGTATGTTGATAGATTTAAGTTAATAATAAATTAATTAGATTGTATGGACTTTTAAATAGGTTTACAATTTATGATAAGTTTAATTTAATTTGTATGTTTATTTTATTAGTTTAGTAGGAAATAATCTTGTATGGATATTTAAATAGGTAGTTCTCTCTTGTAATAATAAGTGATTGTTGATTCAAATTATATGTTTAAATTGTAAAATTAATTAATTAAATTATTAAGTTGCTCTAACCATTATATTTTTTAAGAAATTTAGTTTAGCTATAGTTTTCTTCATTACATAACCTAGGAATTTAAGTTCTCTAGTTAAAACTAGATTGTTTTTTTAAAATAATAATAATAATAAGTTTGTATGAATGTGGAATTAGTAGGTTTAGTTAGATTTAAATTGATTTAGAAGTTTCCAATTAGAAACTTAGTTATTAATAATTAAACAATAATCTAATTTATTTTGAGGTCATTTCTTTACCATGAATTTTGAATTCTATCCTAAATTAATTACTCATGTACAAATAATGTGGAGATTCTTTTAGTTCTAAATATGTAAACAATGAGAAAGATTTAAATTTTATTTTGTACTTAGTTAGAATGAATTAATTTTATTTTATTATTAGTCACAAACTTTGAATAATAACTCTATCCTTTATATTATTGGATAGAGTTAATAAATAAATATTGAGATTAAGAAAAAATTAGGTGAACATAACAAAATAAATACCTTATGTAATAAATTGGGTTATTATTAGTTAGGTTATAACAGTATTTTATGAACACATAAGATTGTTAGTTAATATTTTCTTATGATAAATTTATGTGAAAGTTATTTAGATTATTTAAATAATTAATTAAGTTAAGTTGTTGTAAAGATTGCACATTTAAAATTAAATCATAGTCCTCTCTACTTTATAGTCTTGGATCTTAGGTTTTCTTATTTTATACTAAACATTGTCTAGACCCTAACTTGCTATTTCTTGTTTATAAGAAGATTGTTGCATGACACAAATATAATATAAGAGACATCAGATTTCCACAGTCCATATGATTGCAATTACATTATTATAAATTATATACTTATTTATTAATTTATTAATTATATTGTAATATTATTATTTATTAACTATAATTAATATTTGTCATATATTAGGTGTTATATATATTATTATATAATATATAATATTATTTATTTTGATATATTATATAATTAATATAATTAATTATATTATTAGTTATAATATATGGTTATTATAACTTATTTATCCAATTTTACATAATTTATTGGTTAATATCATATTAATCAATTTGATATATTTAATATTAATAAGTGGATAAATATATTATAGTATATGTATTTTAAGTTTATATATTATATATGAATTTAATATATATAATACTTAACCATATATTTATTACTATATGATTGCACTAGTAATATATATTATAACCTTAGTAATGACTAATAGTTATTATAGACTCCCGCGGTGATGCGGGAAGAGCCTGTCCAACTGCATCCGGGGATTTTTTTAATTCCTCTATCTTTCATCAATCTCCTTACCTCACCACACCTGCCCATTTCTGGATAGATGTTTGAGAGAAGAACATAAGTTGTGCAACATTTTTAGGATCCAAATCAAAAAGCAATGTTGCTGTAAATACTCCTAAGCCTATATTCATATGTGATCTACATGCACCAAGAAAACACATCCATACAACCAGCATAGAGTTAACATGTATCTCAATGATAAAGTTTAGGGTGTTTTCAAGATAGCCAGCATGGGCAAGGAGGTCAACCATGCACACATAATGATCAACTATAGGTGTAATGTAATAAGGGTTACAAATGTGATTGAAGTATATACAACTCTCATCCACTAAATGTGCATGGCTGCATGCACCTAGAATACATTTATTTCTTGTCATGACCGACTACTTCTTTGGTATCATTTGTTGGTTAACCTTTTGATATAAATTAGACATTGGCTCCTTCCTGTTTCTGGAAGTCTTTGTTTTATATATTTCTATATTGATAACTAGAGGACATAATTTTATTAGGTCTATAATGCAGATGTCTCCTTTTGCATTGTGAACAGGTCCTAAACTTATTGATATTATGAAAATTTTGGAATATTGTTTTTTTATTGCTAATGCTGAAGTGTTGTTTACCCATAACTAACAAACTTAGCATCTGGTGATTGTTCATAAATTGATTACTAGGAGTGGGGGTTGCAAGAATGTTTGTCTAAACTTGATTGTTTATAAATTTAACTTACTCTGTTTATAATCGAAGAACAAGAAGGTAAATATTCTTTCAAAGAACATGTTAAAGTAAGTTACTTATTTGCTTTCTGTTACAAAGGGGCAATTTACTTATTGCATTGCTAGGTTCTGTTTGTGTAGACCAAGGCAAGAGATGCAGCAAAGAAGAAGTAATGCAGCAATTAGCAATATTAAGCAAGTTTTGATACATTTATTCAGATTTTGAGATGTAAAAGCCTATGATGAAATATTTAGGCTTCATTTTACAAGTAGTTCTTTCATGTTTTAGAGTTGTATAAGCAACAAATAGAGCATTGTAACTCAGTTTTCTCAGTCACAGTACTGAGAAACACACTTTGTAACACATTTTTCAAAGCAAAGACATATTTAAGTCTTGTATCTTCTGTAAAAACACATTTTCTCAATAAAATTTTAGTATTTTGCCTTCTTAATAGTTGTTTCATTATGTGCAAATGAATGATTGATTATGTTTTTTTGTGTTTTATGTTTAAACCTCAAAAACAATTAAATAAACTACCAATTGACTAAATATATTACCAACTAACAGAAATTGATGACTAAATATACTACCAAATTACCAAATATACTACCAAATTGATGGCTAAATTTACTACCAAATTAATGACTAAAATTTGTTTAGTCATAAATTTGGTCGTGAGATAAATGACCTACAATAAACTTCCAATGGTCACGTGACTAAATATACTACCAAATTGATGACTAAATATACTACCAAATTTATGACTAAATATACTACTAAATTAATGACTGAAATTTGTTTGGTCATAAATTTGGTCGTGAGATAAATGACCGGCAATAAACTACCAATGGTCGCGTGACCAAACTACTAATCACATGACCAATTTTTTGTAGTTTTTTTAGTCATTTTTTTTTTTTTCTACTAGTGGAGTGAATACCTAGGTAACAGTAGTAGTGATGAACTATTTTCAAGGAATTTGGAAAAGATACAGTGATGTCAGAGGTAGTCAAGGCATTCAATAGAGGGGCAGTGTTCTACGTTGATGGGAGGCAGAGTACAAGTGAAAGCATGCCATAATAATGAGCTAGGTAGTGGTAGTCATGAGGCATTTTATTTTATAAAGGGAAAATGCATGACAGTAGGTTGACAAGTGATTGGACAATGCATTTCAAGAAGCTACAAGTTTGATTAGGACAATGCATAGCTTAGTCATAAAGCAATATTTTTGAATAACAACAATGACAATTGAGGCATCCTACCAAAGATGACAGTCATTAGAGGCATAATCATCAGAGATAAGGACAGTTTATTGCTACAAGTAACAATTCACAATGGTAGCTTATGAACTAGAGCAAGTTGGGTGCATGAGACATGATCTCTACAGAGATGACAGTGTGATCTTGAACTAGGATAGTGAGCTTCATGGGACAGTCATGGATTTGTGAAGAAGACATCTATGAATGTCTTTGTGCTTCTATGCTTAGTGATACTCAAAAAATCAATTTCTTGCTCATTCTTTGAGCTATGTATTGTAACCATGAAGGTTTTTTTAGCAAAGAGAAAGCATTGTAACTTATTTTCAGATCTGTATGTTGTTTGTAAGCATTTTTTATCAATAAAACAAGTTGTTTTTACCTTCTCAAAGTTGTTTCATTGTGCAAGCTTCAAAATATACTACTAAATATACTATTGACTAAATGCAAGCTTCAAAATGACTAAATATACTACTAATTGATGTCAATTAATAATTAAATTGACTAAATATACTACCAATTGACAGAAATCAGTGAACAGTGAATAAATATGACTAAATATATGACCAGTATTAAATTAGTGAATAAAAATGACTAAATATAATACCAAATTGATCAAAATGATGATTAAAATTAATGACTAAATACACTACCAATGGACAGAAATCAATGAATAAAAATGACTAAATAAGTGACCAGTTAACAACAATCAATGCCTAAATTAACGACTAAATATATCAGTGAATAAAAAATGACTAAATAAGTGACCAAATTACAACAATCAATGACTAAATCAACAACTAAATATACTACCAAATCGATCAATCAAAACAACCAATAAATGACTAAAAATAGTTTTTTCATCAAATTGGTCGCGTTATAAATGACTGGCAATAAACTACTAATGGTCACGTGACCATGTTTGGTCATTTATAAGCAGTTTTTAGTAGTTTTTTTAGTAATATATTGCTCTTTTGTACTAGTGTTGGCATGGATTGATTGGTGCATGCTCATAGATACTAGAGATACTTGGGTTTGGTTGAATATCTCTTGTACTAAGAGATATGTGTTGGAATGATTACTCATTATGAGATTTCAACAAAAGGACTTAGGAGCCTACACTTGGAAATGGATGTGAGTCCATTATGGAACTATGACAAGGTTTCCCTTTATTATAGTCCATTTTATTTGGTGATGTATGCAAAGGACAATCTTGTATCCCACTCTTGATATACTCGGCAGGTGAATGATCTAATAGGTGTTTTCTACCATATTATTAGATGCTTTTTTTATTTTGTATCGTGTCTTGTCATATACATTAGTCTTGAACTTTGTGAGTTCTGAAGGATTGTTGAGAAGTAGATGCATGGTTTTATGGATTTCTGTTGTTCTCATTGTTTTTCTTTTGAGATATGGAACTAGTTATGAGGGTAAGTGCAAGAAGATGGGGGCCCAAAAAGGGGTCTTAAGTGGCCACTTTTTTTCTAAAATCAGGAAATGTTGGCCTTGGATGAGAAATTGAGCATAGTTACACTCAAAATTTGGAGATACAACCAAAACAATGTTCGTAATGCTCCGAGTCTACTTTCTAAACTACTAATTTTTTTTGAAAATGGTATAGATTAAGGGGTTCAAAAGAGGGAGCCACAGAAATTGGTGTTGTTTCTGTCAAAAAAACATAACATAGCATGTTTTGTGGCTCCCTCAAAAGGTTAATTTTTTTTTGGTATTTTTAAAATTGCTTCAGTGAGAAATTAGCTAACAGCATGTAGTTTATGTCCAATTTTTTTTATAATTTTTTGATGGATATTTGATTTTTTACTAATTTTCAAAGTGGACAAATCCTAAAAAATAGAATTTTGGTCGTGCTACCCCTATAAATTTTGAAAACTAATTGAAAATCAACTTTTCTTTTTTTTAATATTTGTAGAATGGAGTCTAGTTTCTAAATATATAATTTTTTTGAAATTTCAATAAATGGTTAATTTACAATGAAAAAAAGACCATGGTTTTTGCCCAAAACCAGACACACAAACAAAAGAAATTAAAGATGAAAGGCTTAACATTGTCAAAATGTGAAAAAATTTGCATCGTTAAATAGCTAAGAGAAAGTCTAACATTACCCAGGGGTTTGATTTGTTTGACCTTGAAACACGTGCAAATCTGAGGGTTAGCACTAATAAAATTATGTGAAATCTTGAAGAATCTGCAAAAACACGTCTGTGGATGTTGAAAAGGCACTCCAAGCCTTTGGGTTGGAAATCCAAAGAAAATCCCAAGCCCATGGCTTGGGATTCCCAAATCACAACATAATGCAAGCGCGTTATGTTGTTCTTTTTTTCTTTTTTCCATGTTTGTTGGTGTTTTCCCAGTTCGACATAACGTGAGCGCATTATAACGTGCTTGCATTATGTCTTCCTTTGAATGAGATATGTTCAAATTTCATAAATATGTTTCACGGATGTTTATATCTATTCTTATAGGTATGTATGCATGCTTGTATGTATGTACATGTATGCATGCTTGTATGTATGCATCTTTGTATGTATGTATGTTTGTATGTATGCATGTATGTATGTAAGTGTTTTGGGTTTAGTGTATATAAGGACCTGAGCCTATATAGTTTTGAGGGTTGAGGGTTGAGGGATTAGGGCTTAAGTAATAGGTACAGGGTAGAGGGTTGAGGGTTACAGTTGAGGGTTAATATTCAGGTTGTTGAGTGTATAAGATTAAGTGTGTAAGGCACAAGGATTAGGGTTCAGGGTTTACAATATGGATTGAGGGTATATAAGGCATTGGGTGACTTGGGTTGAGAGAACGTATGGTTTAGGTTTAATTTAAGTATAGGGTTGAGGCACAATATTTGAGGTTTAGGATATAAGAGTGAGGTTATATGGTCTAGGGATGAGGATTTGAGGGTGTAGGCTTCAGGTTTAAGGTATAGGGTTGATGATTGAGGTATTAGGGCTTAAGTATATTGTTGAGGGTTTAGGGATAGGTTTTAGGGTTTAAGGATTAAGAGTTAAGGGTTGAGGGATAGGGTTTAAGGTTTAGGGGTAAGGGATTAGGATTTAAGGTATAGTGTCTTGGGTTGAGGGTTTAGGAATAGGGATAGCATTTAGGGTTTGAGGATGAGGGATTAGGGTTGAGAGTTGAGGGTTGAGGGATTAAAGTTTAAGGTATAACTTGCTGAGGGGTGAGTGTTTAAGGATAGGGTTTAGGGTTTAGGGTTGAGGGATTAGGGTTTAGAGTTGAGGGATTAGGGTTTAAGGAATAGTGTTGAGGGTTGAGGGTTTAGGGATAGGGTTTAGGGTTGATGGATTAGGGTTTAAGGAATATTATTGAGGATTGAGGGTTTAGGAATAGGGTTTAGGTTGAGGGATTAGGGTTTAGGGTTGAGGGATTACGGTTTAGGGATGATGGATTAGGGTTTAATGTTGAGAGTTAAGGGTTGAGGGTTTAGGGATAGGGCTGATGGTCAAGGGATTAGGGTTAAAGTAGAGTGTTGAGGGTAGAGGGATTAGGGATAGGGTTTAGGGTTGAAGGTTTAATGATTGAGGGTTGAGGCTTTAGGGTTGAGGGTTAAGGGATTGGGGTTTAAGATATAGTGTTGAGAATCGAGGGTTTATGGATAGGTTTTAGGGTTTAAGTTTTAAGGGTTAAGGGTTGAGGGATAGGGTTTAGGGTTTAGGGATAAGGAATTAGGGTTTAAGGTATAGTGTCAAGGGTTGAGGATTTAGGAATAGGGATAGTGTTTAGGGTTTAGGGATGAGAATTAGGGTTAAGGGTTGAGGGTTGAGGGATTAGGGTTTAAGGTATAGTGTCGAGGGTTGAGGGTTTATTGATAGTGTTTAGGGTTGAGGGTTGAGGGTTTAGGGTTTAAGGTATAGTGTTGAGGGTTGAGGGTTTAGGATTGACGGATTAGGGTTTACGGTTGACAGATTAGCATTTAATGTTGAGGTTAGGGTTAGAGTGTCGAGGGTAGAGGGATTAGGGATAGGGTTTAGGGTTGAAGGTTTAAGGATTGAGGGTTGAGGCTTTAGGGATGAGGGTTTAAGGCTTAAGATATAGTATCGAGTGTTGAGGGTGTAGGGATAGGGTTTAAGTTTTAAGGGTTAAGGGTTCAGGGATAGGGATTAGGGTTTAAGGTATAGTGTTGAGGGTTGATGGTTTAGCGATAGTGTTTAGGTTTGAGGGATTAGGGTTTAGGGTTGATGAATTAGGGTTTAATGTTGAGAGTTGAGGGTTGAGGGTTGAAGGTTTAGGGATAGGGTTGATGGTCAAGGGATTAGGGTTAAAGTAAAGTGTCGAGGGTAGAGGGATAAGGCATAGGGTTTAGAGTTGAAGGTTTAAGGATTTAGGGTTGAGGATTTAGGGATGAGGGTTAAGGGATTAGGGTTTAAGATATAGTGTCGAGTGTCGAGGGTGTAGGGATAGGTTTTAGGGTTCAAATTTTAAGGGTTAAGGGTTGAGGAATAGTATCAAGCCCGTTGAGGGTTTAGGAATAGGGATAGTGTTTAGGGTTTAGGGATGGGGGATTAGGGTTGAGGGTTGATGGATTAGGGTTGAGGGTTGATGGATTAGGGCTTAGCGATAGGGTTTAGGGTTGAGGGATTAGGGTTTAAGGTATAGTGTTGAGGGTTTAGGGATAGGATTTAGGGTTGAGGGATTAGAGTTAAGGGTTGAGGGATTAGGGTTTGACGTTGAGTGTTGAGGGTTGAGGTTTTAGGGTTGAGGGTTTAGGGATAGGGTTGAGGGTCGAGGGATCAGAGTTATGGGTTGAGGGATTAGGGTTTGACATTGAGGGTTGAGTACATTAAGGTTCGATGGTTGAGGGTTTAGGGATAGGGTTGAGGGTCGAGGGATTAGGGTTAAAGTAGAGTGTCGAGGGTATAAGGATTAGGGATAGGGTTGGAGGGTTTAGGGATAAGGGATTAGGGTTTAAGGTTTAGTATCGAGCCCGTTGAGGGTTTAGGAATAGGGATAGCATTTAGGGTTTAGGGATGAGGGATTAGAGTTGAGGGTTGAGGGATTAGGGTTGAGGGTTGAGGGATTAGGGTTTAGGGATAAGGTTTAGGGTTGAGGGATTAGGGATTAGGGTTTAAGGTATAGTGTTGAGAGTTTAGGGAGAGTGTTTAGGGTTCAGGGATTAGAGTGAAGGGTTAAGGGATTAGGATTTGACGTTGAAGGTTGAGGGTTGAGGCTTTAGGGTTTAGGGTTTAGGGATAGGGTTGAGGGTCGAGGGATTAGAGTTAAGGGTTGAGGGATTAGGGTTTGACATTGAGGGTTGAGGTTCGAGGGTCGAGGGTTTAGGGTTAAAGTAGAGTGTTGAGGGTATAAGGATTAGGGATAGGGTTGGAGGGTTTAGGGATAAGGGATTAGGGTTTAAGGTATAGTATCGAGCTCGTTGAGGGTTTAGGAATAGGGATAGTGTTTAAGGTTTAGGGATGAGGGATTAGGGTTGAGGGTTGATGGATTAGGGTTGACGGTTGACGGATTAGGTCTTAGGGATGGGGTTTAGAGTTTAGGGTTGAGGGATTAGGGTTTAAGGTATAGTGTTGAGGGTTTAGGGATAGGGTTTAGGGTTGAGGGATTAGAGTTAAGGGTTGACGGATTAGGGTTTGACGTTGAGGGTTGAGGGTTAAGGTTTTAGGGTTGAGGGTTTAGGGATAGGGTTGAGGGTGAAGGGATCAAAGTTAAGGGTTGAGGGATTAGGGTTTTGTGTTGAGGATTAAGTGTTGAGGTTTGAGGGTTGAGCGTTTAGGGATAGGGTTCAGGGTCGAGGGATTAGGGTTAAAGTAGAGTCTCAAGGGTATAAGGATTAGGGATAGGGTTGGAGGGTTTAGGGATAAGGGATTAGGGTTTAAGGTATAGTATTGAGCCCATTGAGGGTTTAGGAATAGGGATAGCATTTAGGGTTTAGGGATGAGGGATTAGAGTTGAGGGTTGAGGGATTAGGGTTGAGGGTTAAGGGATTAGGGTTTAGGGATAAGGTTTAGGGTTGAGGGTTGAGGGATTATGGTTTAAGATATAGTGTTGAGGGTTTAGGGATAAGGTTTAGGGATAGGGTTTAGGGTTGAGGGATTAGAGTGAAGGGTGAGGGATTAGGATTTGACGTTGAGGGTTGAGGCTTTAGAGTTTAGGGTTTAGGGATAGGGTTGAGAGTTGAGGGATTAGAGTTAAGGGTTGAGGGATTAGTGTTTGATGTTGAGGGTTGAGGGTTGAGGTTTGGGGGTCGAGGGTTTAGGGATAGGGTTGAGGGTCGAGGGATTAGGGTTAAAGTAAAGTGTCGAGGGTATAAGGATTAGGGATAGGGTTGGAGGGTTTTGGGATAAGGGATTAGGGTTTAAGGTATAGTATCGAGCGTGTTGAGGGTTTAGGAATAGGGATAGTGTTTAGGGTTTAGGGATGAGGGATTAGGGTTGAGGGTTGATGGATTAGGGTTGAGGGTTGACGGATTAGGGCTTAGGGATGAGGTTTAGGGTTTAGGGTTAAGGGATTAGGGTTTAAGGTATAGTGTTGAGGGTTTAGGGATAGGGTTTAGGATTGAGGGATTAGAGTTAAGGGTTGAGGGATTAGGGTTTGACGTTGAGGATTGAGGGTTGAGGTTTTAGGGTTGAGGGTTTAGGGATAGGGTTGAGGGTCAAGGGATTAGAGTTAAGGGTTGAGGGATTAGGGTTTGACGTTGAGGGTTGAGTGTTGAGGTTTGAGGGTTGAGGGTTTATGGATAGGGTTGAGGGTCGAGGGATTAGGGTTAAAGTAGAGTGTCGAGGGTATAAGCATTAGGGATAGGGTTGGAGGGTTTAGGGATAAGGGATTTGGGTTTAAGGTATAGTATTGAGCGCGTTGAGGGTTTAGGAATAGGGATTGTGTTTAGGGTTTAGGGATGAGGGATTAGAGTTGGGGTTGAGGGATTAGGGTTGAGGGTTGAGGGATTAGGGTTTAGGGATAAGGTTGAGGGTTGAGGGTTGAGGGATTAGGGTTTAAGGTATAGTGTTGAGGGATTAGAGTGAAGGGTTGAGGGATTAGGATTTGACGTTGAGGGTTGAGGGTTGAGGTTTTAGGGTTTAGGGTTTAGGGATAGGGTTGAGGGTCGAGGGATTAGAGTTAAGGGTCGAGGGATTAGGGTTTAACGTTGAGGTTTGAGGGTTGAGGTTCGAGGGTCAAGGGTTTAGGAATAGGGTTGATGGTCGAGGGATTAGGGATAAAGTAGAGTATCGAGGGTATAAGGATTAGGGATAGAGTTGGAGGGTTTAGGGATAAGGGATTATGGTTTAAGGTATAGTATCGAGCCCATTGAGGGTTTAGGAATAGGGATAGCGTTTAGGGTTTAAGGATGAGGGATTAGAGTTGAGGGTTGAGGGATTAGGGTTGACGGTTGAGGGATTAGGGTTTAGGGATAAGGTTTAGGGTTGAGGTAGACAAAGAGTGACTGAGAGACATAGAGAGGGGAGAGGTAGAGAGGTGAGGGGGAGATATAAGTGAGATATAGAACATGAGCTAATGGAACTAGAGCTGAGATATTGTAAAGGTGCTATCAAAGGTGAGATAGGCATAAATATTTATGGATCAATCTATAGCAGGACAAAATGTGAGCGCGTTATAACGCGCTCACATTTTTTCCTGCTATAGAAATGGTAAAAAAGTGTTGACCCCTGTGATCCAGGCCCACATGCTCTGTTTTCATGTTGATTATGCGCTTATTCTGACAAAAAAGAAGTGCTTTCATGCTGTTGGGAAGTTCACATGCACATTTTACACATTCTACCGCCTTTGCATGATCTTTCCACCACCTTTTCTACTTTTCCAACTTGAGAAGGAGGAAATAACATAGTTTTCACACCAAATTTGATATATATCTATTCAAGTTTCAATGTTAATTGTGATTCAATTTTAGGAATTTAACATTATAGATTGGTTAATAGTATTGTTGTTACTAATTATATTTGATTGTTATTCAATTTAACATTGAAAAGGAAGCAAGTGGTGAAAAACTCAAATTGTTGAGGAGTTTGATGCAAGAAGAAAAAAACACTACATAATTGGGTATTCTCTTCATTCGAATCTCCATTTTTTAGGTATGTCAAGTCTTTACATGCATGTTCTTTACATTTTCCTTAATTCTATTTGAATTACTTTATCATGCTTTATCATACATGTTTAAAATAGACACATTCCCAATCAAGAAAGCAGCCTACAATCTCAAATGATGCCATGTACATTTTCAACACTTGGGCTCTTTAATAATTATGTGTAATAAATAGACCTTAACATACCATGATGTCAAACTATACAAGAATAAATCCTTACAACATAATAAAAATACAATCCCACTATTATCTTGTCATATTAACAAGTTAAAATACAAATGAATAGGTGCCAAGATCATACAAGTATGCACATGACATGATGATTTGTATGCACATATCTTGGGCTAGGACATTGCTTATGCACCTATTCATGATGATTTTTACATGCACATGACACAACAATATTTCAAAATTTCATAATTGTCCTTTGTTAGCACATGATGGTGGTTACCTTGATCGACTATATACCATTCAATACCCTAAATTACAGAGATTAGTCTAATGATTTTTATGACAATCCTAGGTATGTGATGCAGAGGTAGGGTTCAACTCAATCCAAAGGGTCATACCAATAGTTTCTTCAAATTTCATAAGCTTTCCTCTCAAGCAATCTCCCTATACAAAGGCACAAAGAGGGTCTTCAATACTTCAAAACCTAACAAGGCTACTAGAGGTCTTCTTACCCCTCAGGAACTTAGACACAACCATTCTAAACCCTTACTGAAGTCTACACTCTTCAATTGTTGTCTATTCCTTCACAAGCCACCCAAATCCTAGTATCCCTAGTACCAACAAAACACCTTCTCAATTCCAAATCTTAGTAGCCCTAGTAACAACAAACATGTCAAATTGGGTCTGTCTCAACCTTTTCAAGCATGAGGTCCCATGTACTCTTTTCATGGCTGCAATAATTTTCTTTGTATGCTTTGTACCTATTTTGGTTGAGTGACATTTACTCTTTTACATGATGATTGTATGTAAATTTACTATGAAGGGTTGAATGACATATATTTTAGTTATTTGTATGGATTCATTTCTTAGGAACTAATATTGGTCTCTTTATCATGTTATAGACAAATTCTTCGTCATGCCGAGGAAACGATCAAGAATTAAACCAACATAGGAAGAGATAGAAGCTAAGAATGCAAAGAAAGTAGTGGCTATGAGGGAACTTCATGAGAAGAGGAAATTGGACACGATAAATGAAGACATGCCAATTGAAGAGGAACCACAACTATCACAAAGAGATATGGTATTGGCGGCACAAAGAGAATGAATGCAAAAACTTTGTGCTATGAGAGATTTGAATACCATAGTTGGAGACACGTCCTCTACCGAAAGTCAACATGTAGGGACACCATCTACCACATCTCAAGTTGAGAGTACATCATCACTCACATGTGATGAAGGAGGTACGTCATCATTCCCACCTCAACCTCAAGGTATGTCATCTATTCCATCTTCGATTGAAGGTATGCCATCTAGCCCATCTCATTTAAATATTGATGAAATTCCTAATGTTGAGATGAATTTACCTAACTTAACACCACCTAGAATTTTGCATAGAAAGCCAAAGTATTTGATTGATATTGATGAGAATATTTTGCAACCAATGGAAGGTAAGATTCCAAAATGCACATGTAGAAGATATGCTCATAAGATTTAGAGATTGTTCTTTGAAAAGTTAAATGAGACTGCAAGATGTCAACTATTCATTGAAATGATGCGAAGTATAAAGTATAAGTCCATCATGAAGATTCTTGGGTTGAGAACATCAGAGGCTTCAAGTGAAAAATCTATTGTCAAGAATCTAATGAGTGCGTATGAGAGTGTGGGTAACACCTCACGCACAAAAGATAGTAATGCAACATGGTGTGTGATTACATCGACTATAGTAAGTAGTCAAATGAGGAAAGCTCGTCTCATTAGAAAGACGAGTCAAGAATTAAGAATTAATAGGAAAACTTTATCAAGAGCCATTGGAAGATGCCAAAGAATTAAGGACACTAATGCCAATCAATTATGGGCGTTCTCGGGGGGACTACCACGAAAAGATAAACCAATTGTTGAAGCATTGAGATCACTAATTGAAGACTTTTGGAAGAATTACACAAGGGCATCTCTGAATCAAAGGGATTTGGTAAGAAGGAGAATCAGTAGTCGAAACCATGAGCCACATCCAAAGCATTTTTTGGATGAGACTCAAACACAATTTTATGGTAAATTTCTAGAGAAGTATCCTCAAATTAAAATTTATCAAAGATATTTTGAAATGCTAAAACCTTTCTATGGCAAGATAAATCACACACGCACTACTTGCTGTTGTAGATTACATATTGAATTTTCTAACCATTTTGATGTTTATAGGTCTATATGTTTAGATATGCATACTAACAATGTTTTGCAGGGTTGTTCCATACGTGCCCCACCAACATCTTCAAGAGACTTCATATCAAGAATTTTATGTGAAAGAGAGGAAGGTCAAATATTCTACAAGAAATTATGCTTGGATGGCACATGTCATTGTTGTGGTGGCTTGCAACGTTTGCTAATATGTGAACATATGGAAAGAACACATGCAGTTGGAAACGAACTAATAGAGTTTGGCAACTATAAAACAGTGGCATACAATACAAAAGATGGTAAAGAAGCAAAGAGGTGTGAATTGGTTATTGAAAAGATTCCAGTGTATCAGTTTATGCCTATATTTCGTGACAACATAGTGTATGAGTATGCAAGACATGCCCATAGAGCTCGATGGTTGGACTTGAAATTCAAGTTATGCAAGGACACATTTCCGGTTGGTAGCATTGTTTCAATCTTTGACTTTGCAGAGAACTACAATCTACAGCCACAGTGTGAGGTGCAATCACAATATTACAACTCCACATAGGTTTCTATATTTGTGCACATCACATTCATTCATGTGAATGATAGTACAGAGGATGACAGAAAGATCATAAGGGAGTATAATTTCTATATCAGTGATGATCACACGCATTCTACAGAGTTCATGCAAGGTTGCTTTTATGTGTTCTACAATGATTTGGCTAGAAGGGGCATATTGTTCAGTCAGCATATCATATGGTCAGATAACTGTGTGTCACAATTTAAGAACTCGCAGAATTTCTATTGGCTGAGTAGGAGGCATAATTTTACAGGTATTAAGCATATGTTGAACTTTTATGAGGCCGAGCATGGAAAGGGGGAGCATGATGGTGCAGAAGCATGTATCAAAAGAGCCATAGCACGAGAAGAGTTAAAGTATAAAGACAATGCAAAGTTGACAGATGCAAAATTGATTGTCGAGTGGTGTAATGCTTCGATGGGTCCAGGTAATGAAGTTAAGTCTTCAATTCGTAGTTTTTTTTGGTTGATAGATGATACTAACATTGCACCATATGAAGATTGTTCTACACTGATAGGATCAAGTGAGATGCACTCTTTCAGAAGCTCAATTGCAGGTTCATGGAGTATCCATATGCGAAAGATGTCATGCTTTTGTTCTTCCTGTACAATTCAAGCCTGAGATGAGTGCGAATCAAAGGAGTGGGTTGATGAATGGCAGTTAAGTTATCTTAGCCCACTTGACACGTATCAACCCCTGACGGCACTAGAACTAACACAGATGGAATCATCAGTTGACTTTGACCACATATTAGATCTAGTTCAACCAGGTAATATATCTATTTGCATAGTTTTTGAAATTCCTAATGTCATCTTACTTTGTAGTGTTTTTGTAATGTTGACTAATTTCATCTAATTTGCTACACATATCAATGTAGGGCACGTATATGCAGTTATTGTAGATGAAGATAATGAAGAGGGAACATATTATTACTTATGTCGTTGTGTTGAGGCCAAAAATAAATTGGAGGCCCCAGTTACAGATGGAGAAAATATCAAATACCCTACGGGCTCAATGGTTATTACTGGAACATGGCTTAGAAGGTACCCACATAAGAGTGTTAATGTTTGGTTGTTTCAGGACTTTGACAAGCATTGGAAGATTCTTCATTACTCGAACCTTGTCATGGCATCCAATGTTCATTTGATACAATATCGGGGTAGACCTTTGAACAAGACCTTGTGGAAGGTGTGTGAGTCTAACCATGAAGCAATACTTGACACAATAAAGAGTAGACCAGACCCAGATGGTTCATTGGATTAATTTGTAAGTATTCACATTGATTTTGTAAAGTCATGTTACATTGAGTTGTAAGTATGCACATTAATTTGTAAGGTTTGTTTTTTTATTTGTTGCTGCATTTTTACACATATACACATTTTTACATCATCATGTTATGCTTCATGGGGTTAGACCTAAGTGATGGATGAAGTTGATCCTGAGAATAATGTATAAAATCTAGGTAATGTATAAAATATAGGTGTCTCTAGGTGTCTTGGTTTCTAACTAGATAATAGGTGTCTCTAATTGTTTCTTAGGTATATACGATATGTCAACTAGGTAGATAGAGACTAGAAAATAGGTGTCTTAGGTGTCATGTGTCTATTAGACTACATATGTCTTAGGTCTTAGGTGAGGCCACATGAGCTTCCACCTTCACTTGGTTGGCCTTGTCAGTATAAAATATTTATATTTCTTGAAGCTAAGGGAAGCTCTTTTTATTAATAGGAAAACTTTATCGACTTCAGTTGCACTAATGGTGCAGGGGCACCTAGGTTGTCATGCCTCCAAGAGGGGTCAAAAAATGAAATTTTGTTTTCATTGAGTCAATTGTATGTAATAAGGTCTTCTAAGACCATTTCATTTGTTTTGAAGTCACTTTGAGTCATTTGGAGTTAGTTTGAGTCTTTGAGTCCTGTTGCAAAAAAGTATCAATGTTGTCAAGTTGAAGCAACTTGTGCATTTTTGGTGTCCTGCTCCTGATGTGACCAAAATAATAGTTCCAACACGTCTGGATGGGTACATTTAGGCTAGGCATGGTTCTATTTTTTACCTAAACATGTTGAAACAATCTGAGCTACATTGTACCAGCGATATCCCTGAAGAGTCCAAAGTGCAAAAAGGTAGCAATCTTTGACAAGATGTTACTCGAAAACCATATCACTTAGAAACATTCCATCTGAGGAAATGTGATCAAGTAGAGTGCCTCTACAATAACCTCTCTCAGTTTTTTATATCTCTAAGGAGTTTGCCCGTGGTGAAAGGTTTTCTGCTGCCCCAAAAATCGTCAAGAGGCAATCTAAAGTTGCAAAGGGCTGTAACTTTCGTCCTACTCCTAATGCGACCAAACTGACTATTCCAACGCATCTAGATGGGTACATTTATGTTAGGAATGGTCCTTTTTTTCACCCAAACATGTCGAAACAGTCCGAGCTACATTGTACCGATGATATCCCTGAAGAGTCCAAAGTGCAAAAAGGCAGCAATCTTTGATGAGATGTTACTCAAAAATCATCTCACTTAGAAACATTTTGTCTAAGGCAACACGATCATGTAGGGTTTCTCTACAATAACCTCTCTCAGTTTTTTATATCTCTGAGGCGTTTGCCCATGGTGAAAGGTTTTTTGCTAGCCCAAAAATCGTCAAGAGGTAGTGTAAAGTTGCACAGGGGTGTAACTTTCGTCTTGCTCTTGATGCGACCAAACTGATTATTCCAACATGTTCGGATGGGTACATTTACACTAGTCATAGTCATGTTTTTCACCCAAACATGCTGAAACAGTCCGAGCTACATTGTACCGACGATATCCCTGAAGAGTCCAAAGTGCAAAAAGGCAGCAATCTTTGACGAGATGTTACTTGAAAATCATGTCACTTAGAAACATTCCATCTAAGGCAATGCGATCATATAGAGTCCCTCTACAATAACCTCTCTCAGTTTTTTATATCTCTGAGGTGTTTGTGTAAGGAAATGAGGGCATCTCAGAACATATTTCTAAGAACAGTGGTGTCTTCGACAGATTTAAATTCTTTTCAATTTCTCCAAAAACACGCACAACTATGCCATTAAAGTGGAAACAGACATAAAACATTTCCAACATTGACCCTTAGAGGAAAGCACAAGTGACATTAACCAGTTTCAACAGCAGAAATATTAATCATGAAAGACAGAACAAGAACACAGATTTACGTGGGGAAAACCCTTACGGGTAAAAAACCCCACACTCCAAATCACCAAGCCATTGTATTATTCAGAAACCAAATAGTTACAATACATTTATAGGCTCATAGCCTTTACAAGAGATTAACATCTTGTTCCTTCTGAAGAATATCTGACAGTATAACCCTGCACAAAGTTCTCCAGCACTCGATTGGTTCTTCATACTATTATCGTGCCACAAATAGCACATAGTACAGAACTTCACCTTCTCAGCTAGAACCCTTTCACCTGAGCTCTGTTAACACTCTCTCCTCAGTCCTTTTACATACTGTTAACATGTTGCGTACAACATATAGCATAGGACTTCACAGAAGAAGAAGAACAGAGTTTTCCAGATTGATCGCACCGTCACTATCTCTATCTCTCTAGCCTCTATCAATTCCTAATTGCTTTTAGCAATCTAATCAAGAAACTCATGAAACTGACCGTTCATTTCAATTGCCCAGCATCGCTGTCACCCAACCGTCCAAACCGTCACTTCTAACTATTCACATATTCGTGAGAAACTTTACTCCCACATGCATCCAACAATGGTTGCTTTTCCAGTTAATATACTCGACCACTCGGTAAGACTATTGTCGGCACTTTTGCCGTCGATGACTCCCGTCTAACCTCATCGATATAACCCAAATCATTGGCCAACACTCCATCTTTCACCCTAACGAGTCATTGTCCCACTAATGCCCAAGACTTCGTGCCTTCATCAGAATAACAGAACCATCAGAGAGACATTGCCCTTCGATCTCCATCGGTTGAATCTATTGAACTAATGAACCAATGGTTGAACCTGTTAAACCATTGAACCTGTCGAGCGGAGTTCAAGTCTTTCAGTTGAACTTGTTGAACCATTGAACCTATCGAGCGGAGTTCAAGTCTTCCGGTTGAACCTGGCAGATGAAGTTCAAACCTTCATCGAAGTAACCAATGCATATCGGTTGAACAATTGAACCTGATGAACCATTGAACCCGATGAACCATTGAACCCGACAAGCGAGGTTCAAGAGTTCGTCGATAGTTCAAACTTTGCCGTTGAACCAAGGAACCTTTGAGCTATTGAACCTGTAACTTGAATCACAAGTGCTCAACATTTTCCCACTTGACGAAGGAATTACAGGAAATCATCAATGCTCCAAGTCACAAAACCAAGCTGATACTGCCTCCAAAAACAAGATAGACCATCAGCTAGAACAACAATCAGAAACCTGACTGCTCCCATCCAACTGAACCAAAAAACCTCCTTGACTAAAAATAGCACACACAGCTAGTGCTCAAACATCCAATCACTCATACCTTGAAGGTATTAACATCAGTAGACTCATGCCACCTACATATACACCCATCAACTGCAAATACAAGCTCCATGTGTCAACCAGTCGAAGACGACTAAACACATCAATAACTCCCACTGCATGGATAATGCAGATCTGAAAAAGATCAAGACATACTAAGTATACCAATAGCATCACTTAGAAAGTGTAAACATCATGTAGTACCAAGGAAACATCGAACATGATATGCAAAAATCTGTAAATCAATAACTTGTACATCTCACCACCAGTCCAGAAATCTCTCAAGTCATCACCCAAAAGCATAAGTGAAAGCACATGATCACAAACTAGTGATCACTTCAGCTCCAAACAAAACCTCAAAACAATGTAATGTGAAACACACCATCGGACAAAATAACTGAGACCAAGAGAAACACTACACATCATATAGTTGTAGATAATCCTTCTACATACACCTCTGAATGCTAACTTTGTCAAGTATGATCTCCTTCAAAACACCCCAAAGAGAACAGCATAACAACACCCAAACAAACATTCAATCTCTAAGATCAAACAATTTAACAAGGATGTAAGCCTCTCAAGCCAAAGAAGATCAAACTAATCCATTTCGCATTTCAGGAAATCAGCCCATAAAAAAACATCTCCTAACAATTCTCATCAATGTATGATATCTTTAAACTTCAAATACAAAAGGAGATTAATTTTGCTATCCATCTCTCACAATGAATCCTCCAGAACTATCTATAAGTAGTTCAAGATCCTTATCTATGAAAGAAAGCATAAAACACCCGAGAGAAACAATGGGCAATACCTCTCAGATGATTATCTACCGAGTAGACCAAAAGAGGGGATAAGAATGCTCCTTCAAGATACACAAGTCATCATGACTCCTCCAAGAACAATCTCCTCATAGGTCTCTATTGAACTCACGTTCAAACAAGGTAAAGACTCCTCGGACTTCCTGTTGCAAACTCTAAATAAGCACAGCATACTCAATCTCACCTTATTCTCCATGTATCCATGAGTACCTTTGAACAAACACCTCATGCTAAACTCCAACTGCAACATTACACCACTATGAAGTAATCAAGCAAATAATAAATGTATCCAAACATAGAGAAGTTACCAGATCACTGTCAAAGTTTCAATCATCTAAATCAGAAACTTATCATGACATCATGATCTTACCATCTCCCTTAGGAGATTCCATGCTCCAAGTGAACTTAACCAAAGTCTCAAGAACAACATATCATGCCAAAACTCAAATGCTTAAACAAGAGTAAATCATGACATGAACAATCAAATTCTAAACCAACATCACCTGACAAGCACCAACAACACCTCAGCCAAGGATTTCATGAATCCTCCATGACTCCAAGATGTTACACATCCTCAAATAGTGTCCTTGCAAATGCAAAAGAACCCTTCTATAGCAACAGGATTAAAGAGCTCCTCCTAGTAACATCTGTAACACTAAAGAAGATCATTCACCAATAAGTGATGAACACACAGTCAATGCAAAAGCTCCCACTGAACTGTAACAACAGAGCTTTCCTAGCATCCTAACCAAACATCTCCTAATCTAAAAATCCTCCAGGTCTACACATTAACATGTCCATGTGACAATAAAACCAAGTGATACCAAGATCTCCAAACCAAGGAAATAAACTATCACTGTCAATAGCTTACACAAACCTGTGTATTCAAGCTATACATGACATCATGATACACATGTTATAGGTCTCCATAACCAACTATTCAGATACTCTACAACATCGATCCTCTCATCCCGAAATAGTCACACCAATGTACAAGTGACCACAGACAAGGCCAGCTAACAAGTCTACACAATCAAATAATCAATCTTGTGGATATAGACCGTCCACTTCCAAATTATCCCACTACAATCAATAGGCTGTACACACCTAAAAACTACATAACTCATAGATCCAACTATACTGAAACAAGCAAACTTATTATTGCACTAGAAACTACAAAACTGAGATCTCAAGGAATAGATAACAATGTAGACAACATGACTCAAGCACCAGATTACTTACAAATCTGATTTGCCAAACATGTCCACAACCAGAGTACCATAGTCAAGAAACCAGAAGCATTACCATAGAAATGCTGAGTGTCATATCACATACCAGCACTCCCATTCAAAGAAAGCATTTCACCTCCTCACACCATGCATAGAGCATGCATGCAAAACTGCAACTATATCATCCAGCAACACCCCAAAAGCCAGGGTCTAGAAATAACTTAACTGCAGCTTCACAAAACCACAAGTTTTTCTTTTGACCGTGTAAAACTTGCAAAACCAATGTGTTTGAAAAACACCCATGCACATCCATACCCACTTCACATTTGGAAGACCCAAAAGTCTACAACATAAACTCCATAATAGTTAAACCAGAATAATGGATCATCATGAATATACATAACCATAGATTTTAAGGAAAAACTATAAAACCCCTCAAATCCAATAAACATGAATCTGAGTCATGCAAGTACAAAATATCCAATTAAGGAAACAACAGTTCAAGAGCTTCAGGCCCACTTGTAGACCAACCCTCAACCACCAACATGCACATGCATCCGAGAGAATCAGGCTATTACAGAAGCTCTCAGACCATCCAATGATCAACTCCATAGCCTACATGCAATCAGGGTAACAGAAAATTATGCCTTCCAATACCAAGAACAAAACACCCAGCATAAGCACAATACTCCATGGTTGAGCAGTAACACAAACTTCTTCATAACACAGACATCCAATATGAAAGTTACTGCAGAAACACAACCACAAAGTAAACCCCATGCAACAGGACTAAATACTGTCAACTAAGAGCCTCAGGCTACATCATGGCCAGCTCTAGTCTCTCCATCTTCACCATCCTTCAAGCACTACTGAAACAAAAAAACAAGATCAACTGCCAGACTTCACTCAAGCAAGGATCAAACATCAGACAATTCCTTCAGATTTCCTCAAGCCTGTCACACTAAGAAATCATCACAGAAGGAATACCCATACCTTATACATCAGGAACTCTTACATGCAAACACATGCAGCACACAAATGTACAAATGTAAGCAACAAAGTAGATCCAGAAGAAGGCTCTAATACCACTTGTAAGGAAATGAGGGCATCTCAAAACGTATTTCTAAGAACAGTGGTGTCTTCGACAGATTTAAATTCTTTTCAATTTCTCCAAAAACACGCACAACTATGCCATTAAAGCGGAAACAGACATAAAACATTTCCAACATTGACCCTTAGAGGAAAGCACAAGCGACATTAACCAATTTCAATAGCAGAAATATTAATCATGAAAGACAGAACAAGAACACAGATTTATGTGGGGAAAACCCTTATGAGTAAAAAACCCCACACTCCAAATCACCAAGCCATTGTATTATTCAGCAACCAAACAGTTACAATACATTTATAGGCTCATAGCCTTTATAGGAGATTAACATCTTGTTCCTTTTGAAGAATATCTGACAGTATAACCCTGCACAAAGTTCTCCAGCACTCGGTTGGTTCTTCATGCTGTTATCGTGCCACAAATAGCACATAGTACAGAACTTCACCTTCTCGGCCAGAACCCTTTCACCTGAACTCTGTTAACACTCTCTCCTCAGTCCCTTTACATACTGTTAACATGCTGCGTACAACATACAGCATAGGACTTCACAGAAGAAGAACAGAGTTTTCCAGATTGATCGCACTGTCACTATCTCTCTCTCTCTCTCCAGCCTCTATCAATTCCCAAATGCTTTTAGCAATCTAATCAAGAAACTCATGAAATTGACTGTTCATTTCAACTGCCTAGCATCGTTGTCACCCAACCGTCCAAACCATCGCTTCTAACCATTCGCATATTCGTAAGAAACTTTAGTCCCACATGCATCCAACAACGGTCGCTTTTCCAGTTAATATACCCGACCACTCGGTAAGACTATCGTCGGCACTTTTGCTGCCGACGACTCCCGTCTAACCTCATCGATATAACCCAAATCATCAGCCAACACTCCATCATTCACCCCGACAAGTCATTGTCCCACCGATGCCCAAGACTTCATGCCTTCATCGAAATAACAGAACCGTCAGAGAAACATTGCCCTTTGATCTCCATGAATTGAACCTGTTGAACCATTGAACCTGTCGAGCGGAGTTCAAGTCTTTTGATTGAACCTGTTGAACCATTGAACCTGTCGACCGGAGTTCAAGTCTTCCAGTTGAACCTGACGGACGAAGTTCAAACCTTCATCGAAGTAACCAATGCATGTCGGTTGAACCATTGAACCTGATGAACCATTAAACCCGACGAGCGAGGTTCAAGAGTTCACCGACAGTTCAAACTTTGCCATTGAACCAAGGAACCTTTGAGCTATTGAACCTGTAACCTGAGTCATAAGTGCTCAACAGTTTGCCCATGGTGAAAGGTTTTATGCTGCCCCAAAAAATTTCAGGAGGTAGTGTAAAGTTGCAAAGGGGTGTAACTTTTGTCTTGCTCCTGATGAGACCAAACTAACTATTCCAACGCATCTGGATGGGTACATTTACGCTAGGCATGGTCTTTTTTTTCACTCAAACATGTCGAAACAGTCTGAGCTACATTGTACCGACGATATCCCTGAAGAGTCCAAAGTGCAAAAAGGTAGCAATCTTTGACAAGATGTTCATTGAAAATCATGTCACTTAGAAACATTTCATCTGAGGAAACGCGATCATGTAGAGTCCCTCTACAATAACCTCTCTCGGTTTTGTATATCTTTGAGGCGTTTACCCGTGGTGAAAGGTTTTCTACTGCCCCAAAAATCATCAGAAGGAGGCAGTGTAAAGTTGCAAAGGGGTGTAACTTTCATCCTACTCCTGCTGCGACCAAACTAACAATTCCAACGCATCGGGATAGGTACGTTTAGGCTAGGCATGGTCTTGTTTTGTACCCAAACATGCCGAAATAGTCCGAGCTACATTGTACTGGTGATATCCCTGAAGAGTCCAAAGTGCAAAAAGGTAGCAATCTTTGACAAGTTGTTACTCAGAAACTGTGTCACTTAGATACATTCCATCTGAGTAAATATGATCACGTAGGGTCCCTCTACAATAACCTCTCTTAGTTTTTTATATCTTTTAGGCGTTTGCCCGTGGTGAAAGGTTTTCTGCTACCCCAAAAATTGTCAGAAGGAGGCAGTGTAAAGTTGCAAAGGGGTGTAACTTTTGTTCTTCTCCTCATGTGGTCAAACTGACAGTTCCAACACGTCTGAATGGGTATGTTTAGGCTAGGTATGGTCCCGTTTTGCACCCAAACATGCCAAAACAGTCCGAGCTACATTGTACCGGCGATATCCCTCAAGAGTCTAAAGTGCAAAAAGGCAGCAATCTTTGACGAGCTATTATTTGGAAATCATGTCACTTAGATACATTATGTCTAAGGAAAAGTGATCATGTAGGGTCCCTCTACAATAACCTCTCTCAGTTTTTTATATCTCTAAGGCGTTTGCCTGTGGTGAAAGGTTTTCTGCTGCCCCAAAAATCGTCAGAAGGAGACAGTGTAAAGTTGCAAAGGGGTCTAACTTTTGTTTTTCTCCTCGTGTGCCCAAACTGATAGTTCCAACGCATCTAGATGGGTATGTTTAGGCTAGGCATGGTCCTGTTTTGAACCCAAACATGCCGAAACAGTCTGAGCTACATTGTACCGGCGATATCCGTAAAGAGTCCAAAGTGCAAAAAGGCAACAATCTTTGACGAGTTGTTATTCAGAAACCGTGTCACTTAGATACATTCTGTCTAAGGCAAAGTGATCACGTAGGGTCCCTCTACAATAACCCCTCTCAGTTGTTTATATCTCTAAGGTGTTCGCCCATGGTGAAAGGTTTTCTGCTACCCCAAAAATCATCAGAAGGAGGCAATGTAAAGTTGCAAAGGGGTGTAACTTTTGGTATTCTCCTTGTGTGGCCAAACTGACAGTTCCAATGCATCTGGATGGGTATGTTTAGGCTAGGTATGGTCTTGTTTTGCACCCAAACATGCCGAAATAGTCTGAGCTACATTGTACCGGCGATATCCCTGAAGAGTCCAAAGTGCAAAAAGGCAGCAATCTTTGAGGAGTTGTTACTCAGAAACTGTGTCACTTAGATACATTCCATCTAAGGCAATGTGATCACGTAGGGTCCCTCTACAATAACCTCTCTCAATTTTTTATATCTCTGAGGCATTTGCCCGTGGTGAAAGTTTTTCTGCTGCCCCAAAAATCATCAAAAGGAGGCAATGTAAAGTTGCAAAGGGGTGTAACTTTTGTTCTTCTCCTCGTGCGGCCAAATTGACAATTCTAACGCATCTAGATGGGTACGTTTAGGCTAGGCATGGTCCTGTTTCGCACCCAAACATGCCGAAACAGTCTGAGCTACAAACACTAACTAGTCTTCAATCTTCAAACACTACAAATACCATGATATCATGCATAAAGCTGTCTTTTAGCCTTTTATAAAGGCATGCCCATCAAATTCAACCGTATAGAGATGATTGTTTGTATTCCAAATTCCTTTTAAATACTGACCTTCCAATCCTTTTTCTGGCCCTCATATTAATTAAATATGACCTTAAATTATGATATGGTGCTCGAGGTTATGAGAGTTTACCAGAGATGCTAGTTGAGTTAGGTTGAAGGGCCAGTGAACTAATGACTTAAAGACCCTTTAGTAGGTTGATTTAAGTGATAGTAACTTATGATTATAAGTCAATATTAAATTAAAACAAAAGTGCACTTTACACACGACAAGCAATTGAGGGTTTTAAAGTCTTAAGAAAAGTAGATTCTTTTTAGGGTTTAATGCCTAATATGTAAACCCTAACTATCAATAAGATTATGATTATGAAAGCTTGTGTCTTCTCTAACTTCTTATTACAAGAACAAAACCACATCCACCATGAATATGAACCTTGCATCATATCAACCTTTCAAAATAGACCTTATCATGAAAACCATACTCACAACAAAACCTTGCATGAACAAAACCACATCCACCATGAACATGAACCTTGCATCATAGAAACCATGTTTGTCTTGTACAGCATCAACATGAATTGAGAGACCTTATCATGAAAACCATTTTCACAACATCATGCACCTCATGACCATCACCTACCTTGAATCACTGTATCACCTTATCAACATCATGGCATCAACCTTGACATCAATGACAAACAACCTTGACCCTTTGACTTCAATGATAACCTTGAACCTTGATTGTTGATGACTTATGGAAACCTATAGCCCCAATGTTATGTTGCATACTAAAATTAGGTAAGACTCAATGTAATCTCATAACCTCACCTTATATGTAAGAGGAATTACATTTAATAACCACAATGGTCATCAAGTGCTCATAAGCATATGATTTTTACTATCTTATTCAAAACAACAAACATACTCTTTGCATCCCAATATGGTATAATAACAAGAAATTAAGAAATATTTTCAATTGACCAACTCATAAAGAATATGGATCAGCATACTCGTTTACATATTTTTAATTGAGCAACTCATAAAGAATATGAATATTTTTTGTTCAACATGATGATTCATTTTTATTTTAAATACAACTTTTATCTTTTAGTTCTAAAATGAGGTTTAGGTGATACTTGAATAACAATAGCTGGCTTATTGGATCAACAAACATCCTATGTAATACAATTGGACTTTAAATATTTGAAGTAGCCATCTACAAGTATCCATTCAAACGTGGATTTATAATGCAAGTATGGACACCATCAATAAAAAAAATTTGTATTAACCAAATATCCATATAGGCATACATCAATATCTATCGATATAAGTATAACATATATACAAAATAGCCATATAGGCTTACAAGAATGCCATATAGGCATACAATGTCAACTATATGCAATACAAAATATATGTCCACAAATGCCATATAGGCATACAACAAAGGAACACAATAAAAAGTCATTCCCCTCTGGCTAGTGAAGAGAATAGATCACGGGCATCTTCTGATCTTCTAGGGGATGGAGACGCATATGTGGGTGGTCTACTATGAACCTGAGGGCTGCTCCTCCTATTTAGTTCTTCCTGCATCTTTAGCTATTACAATAAAAAGTATAGACATTAATATATAGAAATTACATGTTATAAAAAATTAAACATTTAACAAAATAATCACTTACCACTACCATATAATCTGTCTCCTCACTTGCCTTAGTAGCAGGAATAGGCTGTGGTGATGTCATGTCCTATAGAAACCATCCAGATAGAAATTAAACTTCAAATCAATAATCTTTTAATTTTTTAAAAATAAACAACAATAACAATGAATGTAAATTGAAATTTACTAATCTGCCTCATACCCCTGTCAATGGCATAGAGCTATGAATCGCAGAGGTCACACCATGCTCCATTGCCCTATGAACATCGGGAGCTGTCTCCGCAGCCTGCATCATTTGGAAATAAAACAATATTATTCAATTACGAAAACTATAATAGTGATGCAAATCATGGCTCCTAACATACACACATTCACCTAAACATGGAAGTACACACAATAAAGCACACAAGTTACATATAAAAATCTAATAAGTACAATTCATTCATTAAACTATTTATTTTATCACCTCCATGAAGCTTTGAAGTCCACCACCGCTGGCAGGTGTTGCCGTGAAATCTCCAATATTAACCTATTCAACATCCAAAATCAGATATTAGAATACCATTCATATAATGATGCTATTCACATGTAATATTTATAATTGTTTACTAGTTACATACCCCAATAGTAGATGATGTAGTGTAATATGCAGGTGGAGAACCACTGAAAACTGCATCAACGCTATGACCCTGAAATTTCATTAAAATCATCAAATTAAATTAGTTAATCTTGCATTTCAAAAATGAAATTTAATAAATTCAATTCAATGAACTTGCTAATATTTACCTGAGTATCAAGGCCAAAAGTCTCACTCAGGAGGGTATCTGTCATCACCATCTACTCAGCTGCAGATGTAGCCTGTGCACCTGCATCCTGACTATCCATGGGGTCATAACCACAGGCTGACCCACAAGTCTGACAAGCATGGGGTGGGACCCTACTCCTCGCACTATCTCCCAACCCATGCTGTGCTACAGGACTAGCATGCTCTATGATGCTCTGGGTCAAGGCACTAATGGACTGAAGTGTATTGACCTCAACACTCTCCTTCACAATGGAAGGGATAGAAACATGCTCATAGGTTGGTCTGCTAATTTCTCATCTCACTGGCCACTGTGGGTCAACATGTGCCCCTAGTCTATCTTGTGTTGACCCCCCACCTCTATCTTGGAAGTCCTGCATATCAAAATAGTTTGGCACTTTATTGAGGACAAACTCGTAGTAGAGTTTCCTCAAAAAGTATTGTGGGACCTCATTATTATTGCATGGAGGATGGTCAAAAACCATCAACCACCTCTGCCCAAAATTGTCCCTTATCGCTTGGTTGTTGCACCAATGGATAGGGAACCTCTTGCATGTAATGGGTGGAGGTTGATTTGTTTGTGGGTTTGTGAAAATGGAACACAAGTCCAATTTTATAATTTGTAACTTTTTCACATCTTCATATGATAGCTTGTCTACATAATACTCTCTAAACTCTCTCTTCTTATCCGACCAACTAGATATTTGCTTGCTAATTGAATCTACATTTGATATCATAGATTCAAGAGATTGAGCAAGCGTGGACCTATGCAAGGTTGAAGTTGAAGGATCTTTCAACCTTGCAATTATGTCTTCAATTTCTTTTTTATTGTTTTCAATTTACCCCATTAGATTTTCTTGTGTTCCAGGGGCATGTCGAGGAATGGATGGACAAGTTTGTTGTTTGGGTTGTTCTTCAAAAGGTACTTCCTCTTTAGGATTTTATGGATTTTGAGGAGGAGGAGGAGGAGGTGCATTAACATTTCCTAACAATTAAGGAAAATTACATCAAAAATCAACTCAAACCTACCTATTTAGAAACAAATTCAAACAAAAATAAAATAAAACTCACTCCTTTGGCCTGCTCGACGTCGTGGCGGCATTTTGGTGATGAATCGGTAAGATTTTGGTGTTGAATTGAGTCTTCAAAAATGTGAGCGCGCTCCTTAGGGTTTGCAGGTTGTGGGTGTAGAGGAAAATAAAGAAATGAAATGAGCAGAAATACTCTTTATATATATATATATATATATATATATATATATATATATATATATATATATATATATATATATATATATATATATATATATATATATATATATATATATATATATATATATATATATATATATATATATAATTAAACATAACGCGCTCGCGTTATAACGCGAGTGCATTATGGTTTGGTTTTGTAGAGCCTTAGGGTCATCATTACCAATCCATAACACGAGTGCGTTATGTATTAATTTTTTTTGAAAAAATTTTGGCCACTTTTTGGCCCCCCAACTTTTTGTACTTACCCATGAGGACTTGTTTGGAGAGGTATAGGAAATGGTTTGTGGTTTTGGGCTTATTCCCTTTGATGTGGGAATGTTTGGATAATTTGATCTACTTTCAATGAGAGATTTACATCTATTGCTGCCATGTTTTCATCACAATTTGAATGCTAGATGTTGATATCCTTTCAGTTTGGGAGTGTTGAAAGAGATCTTACTTTAAACAGTTTGGCACATGTTAGTGTGGTATAAACACATGGTTTGATTTGCATGTTCTCTCTTTCCTTGTGTATTGTCTTCTTCTTGAAGGTTCTTATGTTTATGGAGTTGAGGTTTTGTATTGGAGTCAAGTATTGTTGTTTGTACTTCATTGTTGTTAACAACAATTTGGTAGCTCCTTAATCTCTTTCTTCATTGGTTTAGAGGACTTGGAAGAGTTTTTTGGAGATTGGTAATGAGAAATGTTTTATGCATATCATTATGTGTTTTGAGACTATATGGTAGACGAGTGAACCATGTCCTCTAAAAGAAGTGATAGAAGAGGATTTGTTAACATGCTTTGATCTTATTTTGAGATTTGACATTACCCATGCAGTGGGAGTTTCTGGATATGTATGTTCTTCATTGTCATGATATCCTTTTGGTTGTCTCAGTTTGCAGTTTATTGATGTGATGTCGAGTTTGCATGTTTCACTATTGGGATCTACAGGTTGTGCAGTTTAGTGGGCTATCTTTACCCATTAGTTGCATTGAAGACTTGGATGTGGATTGCCAATATCCACAGATCTGTTTAGTATTATGCAGATTTTGTTAGATTGGCCTTGTCTTTGGTCATTTGTGCATTGGTATGTTGCATTGAGATGGGAGGATGGATGATTAGCATGGTGGATATACAAGGATTTGATTGCAGTTTTAGGTTGATATATTGATGGCATGGAGTTCTACCTATGTTGGTTTAGTTTACCTTGGTTTGAGGTATGGATAGTTTGGATGAGCTAGCAACTTGTTGTGGTTGCTATTCCAATTGGTATGAGGGTGGCAATCACTCAGAGTCATTTGTTATCTTTTGAATTTGATGCTTGTGTTTATATAGAGATTGGTGTAGGTTTCAATGACAGTTGATATGTTTCACCTTGGCATTCTCTTTATCTTAACATGGATGACATGATGTAAGGAGTTCTTGTTTGAGATGGTGGTTAGCATGGTTGCTTTTGCATGTATCTTGTTGGAGAACAAAAGCATGTTGAAGAATCAATGATACATTGTTGGCTAAGGGATGCTTTTACTTGTTAAATAAGTTTATTACCTCATAGATGCAATTGCAATGTATAATTTCAAGTGGGAGAATGTTGGGATAAGTTGTCATTAACTTTGTCATCCCAACATTTTTCATGTGTCTCCAAAGTTCTTGGAAAGTGTTCTCCAACACATAGGGACTTGAGAGATAAAATAATATTTAATTATATCACTATGACATGTTTTAGTTAACTCTTATGATGTAGGACCCAATTTGGGAACCCACTTTGGAAGTAGAGCCCATGGAGACTTTGTGTTGACTTCTTGAAGTCTATGTTAACTTGGTGATACTTCCTAGGAGGTGGGAGTTATTTTGGGCACTCACTTTGGAGGTGTTTCCAAAGAAGACTAGGAGTTTACTTTTTTGTTTGCATGAGTGGATAATGTTGGTACACTTCTCATGAATATGATGTGAGAGTTATCAGTGGAGTTAGAGATACATGATATTGGAATATTGCTTGCATGAACTCATAAAAGTTTGCATGGACTTGCATGTTGTTGCATGTCACTTGCATGGACTTGCATGTTGTTGCATGTTACTTGCATGGACTTACATGTTGTTGTATGTGCTTGCATGTTGTTGCATGTCACTTGCATGTGCTTACATGTTGTTCACTAGTACATAAACAATAATATATGATTAAAAAACTACTAAAAATTGTATATAAATGACTGAACATGGTCACATGACCATTAGTAGTTTATTTCTAGTCATTTATAATGCGACCGAATTGATGACTAAACCATTTTTAGTCATTTATTGGTTGTTTTGATTGATCAATTTGGTAGTATATTTAGTCATTAATTTAGTCATTAATTGTTGTAAACTGGTCACGTATTTATTTATTTTTTATTCACTGATATATTTAGTCATTGATTGTTGTTAACTGGTCACTTATTTAGTCATTTTTATTCACTGATTTATGTCCATTGGTAGTGTATTTAGTCATTAATTTTAATCATCATTTTGATCAATTTGGTAGTTTATTTAATTGTTTTTCTTCACTGATTTCTGTCAACTGGTAGTTTATTGATACATTGTTTATTAATTGCATAATCATTATATTTAGTCATATTTATTCACTGCTCTGTCAATTGGTAGTTTATTTAACTATTTTTGTTCACTGATTTATGCCTAAAAGTGTTGGAAATGAGACAATGCTTTTGAGGTTTAAACATAAAACACAGAAAAACATAATCAATCATTCATTTGCACATAATGAAACAACTATAATCAAGAAGGCAAAAAACTGATATTTTATTGAGAAAAGGTGTTCTTACAGAAGATACAAGACTTAAATATGTGTCTTTTCTTTGAAAAATGTGTTACAAAGTGTGTTTCTTAGTGTTATGACTGAGAAAATTGAGTTACAATGCTCTATTTGTTTCTTATACAACTCCAAAACATGAAAGAACTACTTGAAAAATGAAGCCTAAGGGTCCTATGTACATCTTGACTTCCTTCACTCACAAGATGCTCTACAAATTGTGTCAACAATCGAAGTCGGTTCCTGAAATAAACAAAGACAAAACAAGAACTCTTAGCTTAATATAAACCTTATGGAAATTAAAAAATAGCTTTGGAGATTTTATTCATTACCTGTTTTTCGCATTCTTAAACAAGTGGTTCAACAGGAAGGAGAGAATGAATAGAAAGAATAAGACCTTTGATGAAGTCCTCGAGACAATCATCATCAAGCAACTAACCAACAACTAAAGGAGCATTATCAATTTAGTAAAAAAATCATCAATTTCAAATATCATCAAACTTTATAATGTTAAGTACTAAGAACATAATATTCTCATATTCTAAGTGCAACTTTAGCAGCATATCATAGCCATAATCAAGATTCTCTTGTTCCAGTAGTTTTCCCACTACAACAGCACTCTTGACACCAGCATTGGAAGCAATTATATGTACAGGAGACTTCATTAAAAAATAGAAAAAATGAATGATTAAACACTGGGATAAAGCCTATTTCTAGACATAAACAAAAGAAAGTCTAGGTTAGTAATTTATACCTTCAATGCATTCTGAATTATCTGAACTCCAATCTTCTGGTCAAAGTTGGTTGTAGGAATTGTATCAAGCTCTTTTGTTGCATAGAGAAGAGCAACACCACCACCTGGAATGTATCTTCTAGTAAGCACAGAGCTATAACCTTCCTAACAAAAATATTACCATCTCTAATACTTTAATGAAATTTACAAATTTGTTTAGTGGTAAAATACCCTTCTCTACTGCTGCATTCAATGCATCAGTGACTATCTTTTTTTCTCTCCAACTTAAAGCTCACTGGCTCCTCCAATCTAAATTAAATAAAAAGGACCATCAAAAAAATCTAGATACAATGTATCATCCTAATTTGAAAATATTGAAAATTATCTTCAAACAACTGATCATAGTTTGATTATAAGTTAAACCTTGAGAACAACAACTCCTCCTGATAGCTTTTACAACCTCTCAGAGATTTTCTTTGTCATAATCAGATGTGCTTGCTTCAATATTAGTACAAATCTGTGACCAAATATTTTTTCAGCCATGCCAAGCATACCAACACAAATCTCTTATCAGCTTTATTGTCACCAAGCATTATAGTCTTGCAAAAATATTATCATGCTTCACTCTAATAAAACTCACCTGCTCACATCTCTCTTCAATTGCTTTCTTGTCACCACCTCCATCAAGAATTATAGTATCATCCTTAGAGATAGTGACCTAGAATAAAGAACAACTAATCTTATCATACAACAAAATGTTAAAATGACAAAAAGAATTTGAGTAAAAACACAACAAAAACCTTGTCCATGGATGACAACAACATTATACACCTATATACAAGGATACTACTATGTTTACCTACCTTCGTAGTTGTTCCAAGCATGCCAAATTCTCCTTTGTCAAGCTTCATATCAAGATCCTCTGATATGACCTGAAGATAACTACCAACCATAAATACTTTTCCTTGAGAAGGGGAGAAAACAAAATGGCAAAATACATGCAAACTAACTCAATTGAGAAATAAATTTGGTTCAATAGGTGTCACATGAAGAAGCCAAACTTGCATAACAAACAAGAAACTCCAAAGCCAAGAAAGAGAGTAGATACATAGAAACATAAACCTAACATGTCCACCAGTAAGTGTAGCAAGATCCTGCAAGTTATTTTTCCTATTTTCACCAAAACCAGGGGCCTTAATAGCACAAACCTGATTTAGACACAAATATATTTTAAAATGCTAAGGATTTAGAATTTAAAGTTAAAAAATAATTTAAAAAGTAAACAAGATTTAAATAGAAAAATCAACCAATCTTCACCCCTGCATTAAGCTTATTCAAGATCAAAGTAGCCAATGCTTCACTCTCTACATCCTCTGCTACAATCAAAAGAGGCCTTTATTTTTGTGATAAATGCAACAAGAAATTATGTTATTTGTCCATAATCAAAACATTGACTAAACATAGATAGATATCCTAAGAATCATAAATCAATCCAAGACACCACAAGACCTCTGTCACATGAATATCGACAAATTCACTCAACATTCAAGTGTCAATGATCTCAATTAGAGCATACTACTATCCAAAGTAAAACACACTCCAAGAACATAGTAATACAATGCATTATGTAGTATTGTGATTCAATTCTCTTCTCTGTGCACAAGTAAATGCAACACAATGATCTTCACAATTATGATAATCACAGACCCTTGACATTACTAAACTCTATTACAACTAAGCTCTGAGCTTCCATATGTAAGTTATATGTTCTCCCTTATTTCCATAATCTATGTATACTAGCTAATTACATTTCACTACTAGTCTAACAAGCTTCTATAAAATAGGTAATGATTACCCTTATTTACATAATAAAACAAATGTTACTTACTTGAATAGTACCTGCATGTGGTTTCATAGCACTCACCTCGAGTTCAACATGACTACTACTATGAATATCATGTGCATGCTTTTCGAGTTCATCATCATAATTATCACTATCAACATTGAAACATGAAGTTGTATAGTTTTGCAGAGAGCTCTATTGACAGGGCCTTTTTCTTTTCATTCAGCTTTCATATACTGCATGTGGTTTGATCATCATGCAAAAATTAATATAAGTCAAGTAATGAACGCAAAAGCTATTAATTTTTGTCCAAAAGAACATTTTAAGAATGAAGAATGACAAAACATTGGGACATATTAACTTACAACTTAAAGAATGCAAAATCTTTAAATTTTTGTCCAAAAGAAGAATGACAAAACATTGGGATAGATTAACTTACAACTTAAAGAATGCAAAAGCTATAATTTTTTGTCCAAAAGAACATTTTAAGCATGAAGACTGACAAAACATTGGGACAGATAACTAACAACTATTATATTACCTCAACTAATTCAGCACAACTATGACGACTGTGCTGCACATTCTTGTCCAGTTCATCATGATCACTATCAATATCAGTAGCTCTGTTGACATCATAGAGGCATTTTTGTTTACCTGATGCTTTGATAAAATTGCTCTGCATGTGGTTTAATCATCATGAAAAAAAATATACAAAGCATTCAATAGTCAAGTAAAGAATGCAAGCTATAAATTTGTCCAAAAGAACATTTTTTGGATCACTCCAACAATAAAGAAATTGGGTTGGATTCTCCTACGCTCAGATTTCAATAATGTACATATTAAGAGGCATTTGTATACAAAATTGCCAAATAAGAAGAAATGAGATCAATAGATCCCCTTACCTAATCTAAATTCATGGATTTATGCTCATTCCATGCAGAAACTATAGGGTTAACAGAGGCAACCAACTGCGAAACTTGCTGAGTGAGACCGAATATGCAACTCATTATCTGTTGGTACCCTTCATTTGAGTTGACATGATCTAGAGAGGCTCCTACTGGGCATTTAACAGATGGTTGTGAAATCTTTGTTGACAAACTAGATTTCCACTTGATCCTACTCTTAGATTTACTAGGTCGATCTAGTGCTGCCATATAATTGACAATATCTTTTGTACCTGCTTCTCTATTATTGTTTTCCACCTAAAATACAATGTCAATTTCAACATATAGTCAGTTCAATAAAAAATCAAAATAAATAACACAATGTAAATTAAACCAAAATTCTATACACTTACTACAAATTTATCCATTTTGGCCTGCAACCTGCCTCGGCCAAATGTATATCCAGCCCTCACATTATCTCTTGCTCTCTGGCCTCTGTTACTCTTTGCCAAATATTCTTCGGAATGCATACTTTCTTTCAATGCCTCCCACTGTTTGGGAGATAGAGTGGAGTCTAACCTCTCTTTTCCCCCCATGATTGTTTTTCTGCAATTGTATCTAAAATTGTTCATCAAAATTCTCATCTTTTGCTTGTAATATTTTCTAGAGATTTGTCCACCAGTAGTCTCAAAAGCATTTTCTATTTTTTGTATAACATTTTCCACAGTTCATGGATCTTGCTTTACAAAACTTGATTTGCAAATATCCAAATGGGCCCTACATCTTACACCCAACTCGGAGGCCCACTTTGTAGCATTTGGCCCAATGGGCTCACCATCTCTCAATACCTCAAGCAAGAATGGCTTCTTGCCTTCTAATTTTCTTTCTTTTGCATTCCTCTTTGTAGATCTGTACAAATCTTGACTCAATCTTTGTCTTTTGACAAAAGTAGACACATCTTCTATTAAACCACTACCAGTATTTCTAGCTGATCCACTAGTTCCATCAAAAGTTCTAGATGCAACAGGTGCACTCTGAGGCATAGCAGATGCAAGCGGTCTCTCTTCATGACTTTCATTAACCAGAACTTCATGCTCCTTGGCCACATCAGGTGTGGCATGAGTAGGTAGATCAGTACCGGTCTCCACATATTTCACTTCAAACACATCCTTTAATGTTGAATAAATCATCTGCAGACCTGTTGTTCGTTTGCTCTAATGTTTTTCAATAATCTTTCTTAGACTTTGTGCTAAGAGATCATCACGACGTTGTACATCACCATGTGCTATATCAGGCTACACATCACCATATGCTATATCAGGTTGCACATCATCACAACTATTGTTTTCACCAACTACATTTGTTGAATCACAAATGCGTTAGCTTCTATGAAATGGCGGCATTGTATCTTTTCTTTCCTTTTGTTTTTTCTCCGCATTTTCTTTGCACTCTTTTTCTTACCTATAAAACAAAAACAAAAATATCATATTATGTCTTATATACATAAAGATCTTGCCTATAAAATTTTATTAAACACTATTAAACAAATAATATACTACTTAGTGGATTTACAACTTGCCTGTTTGTCAAACCAAGACGCGATAAATATTCATTATTCTTGGCCACTTTTTCTCTACGAAAGCACTCATAATCTATCACTAAAATTTCAACATTATGATCACTATCATCTAATTTCTGCCTTACAGTCCTTTTCCTCATTTCCTGAAGTCCAAATAAACAATAATGTATAAATCAACAACTTGAATCAGTAAAACTTTATTGAGTTCATAAGTTGATAACTGTTGACTTTCCAATCCGCTGATAACTACAAATGGAAGCTTAATATAGAATTCAGTTTACAGATTAAAAAGAATTTGTAGTCAAAAACCAAGAATATGTTTACAATTACAAGTATCAAACTATCAATATGACTATCCCTTGTTTCAATTGGATATTGACACTTCAGCAGATATGTTCCCCTGAATGCAGACCAAAACTGTATGATTGCTTCAAAGTGGCTAGCTTTGGAAATTGTTTCACTAGATGGCTCAAAGAACATGGAACTAAACCCTACTCCAAAAAAAAACAAGTTGATTTGTTTTTCTTTTTATGTATATGATTATTTGATTGTGAGTAATTTGTGAAAATAAGCCCAACTCTGATCGGTGTCAATCCTAGGGTTTGGAGTCAATTCCTTACAAATGCAAATTACTTCTCTTAAGCATCACAAATATGCAAATTCAGAGGATTTATTATGTTCCTATCTTACAGAAAACAATCCAAGAATGGGTATTTCCAGCAACTCTTCTTACAAATATCCCTATTGCAAAACACACCTCCCCATATTTGATTTAGAGCATTTTAATCTATTCCTTAAATAGAAGCAGTGACTCAAACATGCAATATAGAAAATGTATATTCAAGAATTCAGAAACCCTTAGTATCCTCATTTAAAAGAGAAATGCACACAACATAGGAGACAATTGATGGAAACACATGCTCAGAGGCATTTTTCATACATTGCAATCTGAAACTGATAAAATGCTTATTGAGAACATATATTCAACATGCAAGAAATTAAAACTTACAACACAAAATTGAAATAGACAGCAACTTAAACAAGACAACAACTTCAATTAAAATAGACGCAGCTAGCAAAGATTAAACTTACTAGTTTTACTTGCAAAAGCTTGGAATTTCAGTATTTCTTCGACCAAGTTAGACGACCGGTAACTTAGGCTAGGCAGTCAACAATGGATTATAACATAAAGTAACAACATGACTGCAAGACTTAGGGTTTTAAGGGGAAATAAAGAAGACAATTGATAAAAGCTGACTCAAAACCCTAAAACCTAGACAAGTACCACCACATATAACCAAAGTTTAGGTGAAAATCTAACCTCTTAAGGTGACAGGCTAGTTAAGGTGACAAAACATCATCATAATCATCTGCATTGCCAGCAAGATCAGAATCCTGATCACTCATGTCTACATCTGCTTGATTTTCTTCCTCATCCTCATCTGTGACATGCAATACATTCTCTCTCCCAAGCTCTTCATTGGTAATGATCAAAATCTCTTCTTCAAACACTCCATCATCGTCTCCATCCACTTCTTTGAATGTTTCTTGTAAATTAACATATTGCCCATCAAACATGGGTAAAAGTACAATGTTGTGTCACACTTTTATAAAGGAAACGGCCAACGCTGATCCAACTTTTAAATTTGAATCACTAAAAAGTGACATGTTTTAAATTTTGGAATGATGTAAATTAATAAAATATTTATTTTTTAGTATATTTTATGTTTCTATTTTTTTGAAAAAATTAAAAAATTATTTGAATATAGTTTTTAATAAATTGACACTATAATTTAGTTGCTGATAAAATGTTGAAAAATGAAGTTACATGAGACGTCAATCTTTATATAGTAAATTTTATTTGTTTTTCTTCAAATTTTTTGTCTATATTTATAACTTGAAACTTTAGGGCATGGATTTTTTTTTTAATTTTGATAAACATATATTTTTAAACAAATATTAAAATGTGCGTGTATTAAAACATAATTGTTTCCAGTCGATGTCAACTTTCATATTAACTATTTATCTAAAATAGAAAAAAAAATATACCATCTTGATATAGATTATTTTATCTAGGGCATCATATTTTTTTCAATTTTTTTAAATAAGTTTTACTATTTTTCCCTGACATGGGAATTGACTTAATGTTTTGTGTTGATAACCTACTTTTAGTAAAAATAAAAAGTAAAATATAAACAATAATTAAACTATTAATTTTTTATTTTTTTAAACTAAACTTATAGATCTACAAAGGGGTATTTTTATATTTTTTAAAAAATGTTATTTACACAAGTAGAAGTTGTTGAAATATCAAGTTTTTCAAATAATTTTATTTTTTTGGTAAATTGACCTCATCATGGTGCTACATATGCATTTAGCCAACAATTTTAGTTGTAAAAGTTGTGCACATATCTAACTTAGCTAGAATGAATCTTACAAGATCATATGTTTGACCAAAATTAATTTTTAGTTAGAAATACTTAAATTCACTTGTGCTGATAAGTCGGCTGAAAGTGTGACACATCTTTGTGCTTTTACCCACATTATATCGACAACTTCCATGAATTTTTGTTTTGAATGAGACTCTGTTTGAATGACATACAACCATCCTGGGCTTCTTACATCATTAATTAGAAATAATTGGTTAATTTGAAGAGGGGAAACATACGGCTCATCTATCTCTAATAAAAATTGTCATGTATTTGCGCGTACAAATCCATACTCATCAAATTGTACTGTGGAAGGTTGGATCCACTTACATTTTAATAGTATAGGACTATTTTCACCAAAATCCAATTAAATAATTTCTTGGATGAATCCAACATAAAATTTCTTCTCAATTTCGTGAAGAAATTCAGCACTAACAACACAATCACAATTTGTCTTTCCTTTGTCTTTGTATTCCACTCTTAAATGACTACCATAGGCCCAAATTCCACTAAAACGCATAGCCCATAAATGTGGGGATTGTGAAAGCTCACTTTCCTCCATTGTTATATCTTGACTTTCTTCTTCTGCATCACTGACTGCATTAGCAATCCATTCTTCAAATTTTGGAAAAGAATCACCTCCAATCAAATCATGACGTTTGTGCTTTTGAGGTCGATGTTGCATCCAAGCTTGATTCTCCTCTTCATATTTTCTACATAGAATATTAACGTACAAATTATAGTAAGATTAATAATATAAATCTGTAAATGCAATTGAGTAAATAAATTATTGTGTAATTTTTTTTTACCTATGCCACTTATCAAACGAAGATGTGTTTTGAAGAATATAGGCATGTATTGCACTTCGTTCTTGATGTGATAGCTTGAAGCGACATTCATTGCCTTCTAATACTTCACCTACAACTCTCTCATCTTCGTCATCATCCCATACACGTCGATTGACATTTTTAAAATCCTTCATATATTCTGTGCAAAATCCCATGGCCTCTTGCATTGAATATCCCTCAGACATGCTACCTTCAAGTTTTGTCCTAGTATGAACAACTTTTTTCAAAACCTTCATATATCGTTCTATAGGATACATCCATCTTGTTCTTACTAGGCCACAATGCTCTAGTTCATATTCTAGATGTATCAAAAGATGCATAAAAATGTTAAAGATTGTTGGTGAAAATTCCTGTTCTAATAGACAAAGGACTTCAACAACCTCCTCCCTCCAACTATCAAAGTTTGAAGGATCTAATACATGTAAACTCATTCTCTTTAATATTAGGCCCAACCTTATAATTGCCAATCTTGGCCCCTTTGCCAAACTTGATATATTTACCACAATAGGTAAAATATTCTCGATTATGACATGATAGTCATGGGTCTTGAGGCCTCTTAAGCCATTAATGCCAGTTTGGCTTCTAATACTACTACTTACATATCCAGTGGGAAAGCAAGTCTGAGCCATCAACTATAAGAATTGTGCACATTGTTCCTTTGTCCAGACATAAGGAGCACTAGGTTTTCTATATTTTTCATCATCACATTTTTCAACCCAAAGATTTCGACAAATCTTTAGTTGTTGAAAGTCTTCACGTGATGAAATAGTATCAAAAGAACCAAAAAGAGTTTCTATAATAGCATAGGCTATATTTTTCTTAGTATGCATAAAGTCAATAGTATGCCTAATGGCTATATCCTTAAAGTATGGCAACTTATAGAATATGCACAACCATTTTACACTGCTTTCATTACATGGATCATATCTACAACCAGCAATCCCATCATTTTCAATAAATGACATTTTTTTTTGTCCATTCTCAACAATGTAATCACCTGTTATTAGCAATGGTGCTTCACGATTCTCTTCTTGACCATTAAAACGTGTTTTTTATCGACGATATGGATGATCCATTTTAAGGTAAGCACGATGTCCACAATAAATACACTTACGCAAAATTCTTGAGTGCATCACAAAATCCTTAAAGTTGCAAGTAGGACATCCATGGTATCCATGAACACTAAGACCAAATAATGTGCCATATGCAGGAAGATCATGAATCGTAAACAATAAGGAAGCTCTTAAAGTGAATTTGATTGAATGACCATCCCTTAAAGATTGAATTTCTTCAAATCCTTTCCACAATTCCATTAGCTCATCATATAATCGCTCTAGATAAGCATCAATTGTATCTGAAGTCACACTTTTCTTTCCTGGTATAATCAATGATAGCATTAAGAAAAATGGTTTAGTTGCTAACCATGGAGGCAAGTTATAATTTATTAAAAACACTGGCCACGTTGACCATTTAGTACTTTGATCTAATAATGGGTTCACCCCATCTAGAGCCAAACCCAACCTAATATTACGAGGATCTTGAGAAAAATTAGGCCATCTGTTATCAAATTCCATCCACGTCTTAGAATTAGGCACATGTCATTTTCCATCGGTGCTCTTATTTTGGGCATGTCATTGCATAAGTTTAGCAATGTCTCTGTACCTATACATTCGGAGCAATCATGGGATTATCAGAAAGTGGCGAAGAACCTTTCTAGGAACCACAATTGATTTCAACCCTTGTCTATACCTCGCTTCATGACATTTCAGACATTCACTCTCACTTGCAAGATTATTGTGAAATAATACATAACCATTCACACATGTGTGGATGTTTTCATGCCCTAAGCCTAGCTTAGTGATTTGTTTTTTACATTGACTTTGTTTTGTTGGCAATGTGGAGTCAGGTGGTAACAACAAACTTAATAATGCCAATAACTGATCTACACTCTCAATTGTCCAACCAAACACCACTTGCAAGTTAAGAATTTGAAGGATTGTTGTCAAACGACTTAACTTGCAATTAGCATACACAGGCTTTAAAGCATCCTCCATCAACTTGGCCCAATTATCGTTTAGATCCTCATTCAACATTCTATCAACTTCAAACCCTTCGTCTAACATTGTTGCCTCTTCATCTATGTTTGGTGCCACTTCATCTATGTTTGTTGCTTCTTCATCTCTCACACTCTGCAATTCTATCTATCTTCATAATAATTGTCATCCTAAGGAATTATACCACTATGCCCATATCTTATCATATGTCGATAAATAAGACTTTTTTTCTCACCTTTCCACCAAGACAGTCATTACATGGACATGGATATTTGTCCATGTCCCTCTCATCGGCTACTCTCTCATCAAATGCATGGTATTGATCCATAGTCAACCTTCAATGTTGATCCATCTGTAATGTTCTACACATAGCAACAAAAATCTTTTGGGGAAAAAATAGGCAAACCAAAAGTTCAAGATTTTTTAAAAAAATTAAGAAAAAATCAGATTTTAAAAAAAATGTAAAAAAATTGTAGACTAAGAGAGAAAAACTATTTTTTTAATTGAAAGGCATTTCCATAGCAATAGAGTTATAGAGAGCAAATAAAATAGAGAGTTTAACTAATGAATTGTAAAAAAATAGATTTTTGTAGTTTATATTCAAATTGTCGATTATATTGCATTGCACATCTTTCAAACTCAAAGCATTACTTCACATTGCATAACTAATAACTAGATGTTGATAGATGACAAAATTTCAATTACAATATAGTTTTTACAAAGTCAACCTAAGCAGTTATGCAATTACTTCACATTGCATAACTAATAACTAGGACCAGCTGCCAATTGCATTTTCTTGTCATAGCATTCCATGAGACCACAATTCTTTGAGTCATTTTTTCAAACAGTTCACTGCCTTGTCTATGCTACCACATTTTTCATACATGTCTACCAAAGCATTTTATCAAACAGTTCACTGCCTTGTTGCTATAGCTAAAAGCCTAAAACAAGGGCTTTTGAACAAGCTATGGATGCTTGGAAAAAATCTATCAAAGCATAATAGTAAGCAATAGCATAGACAAGGCAGTGAACTAGTTGAAAAAATGCCTCAAAAAAATGTGGTCTCATAGTGATGGAATGCCATGACAATCCATAACAATTCGCTTGTCATGCAATTCATCATGGCATTCCATCACCATGAGACCACATTTCTTTGAGGCATTTTTTCCAAAGTTCGTTGCCTTGTCTATGCTACCACATTTTTCATACATGTCTACGAAAGCATTTTATCAAACAGTTCACTGCCTTGCTACTATGGCTAAAAGCCTAAAACAAGTGATTTCAAACAAGCTATGGATGCTTGGAAAAAATCTATCAAAGCATAATAGTAAGCAACAAGCAATGGTCTCGTGGTTTTTTTTGGCGTGGAAATCAGCAGGATTTTATTTCCATTTTTTTGCAAGTTTTAAACACATTTTTTTGGCAATTTTGCTATTTGAAATGGGGAAAAATCTATGTGGTCAGTTTTGTGCATTTTTTAATTGTAGGATTCTCACAGTTAGTGAAAAGGGTAGTTTTCACGAAGGAATGGAAAATATGCGTAGAGCCTTTGAATTATACCCATACTGTGTAATGGCATTTAATCATTTAGCAAACCTTTTTTTCTTCATATGGCAGCTTTTTCTTGTGGAACAGTTGACTGAGGTAGCTCTTGTTTCAAATGACCACCCTCTCATGAAATCTTATTCATATTATAATATTGCATGATCTCATCATAGTAAAGGTGATTATGTCACCGTTGGTTGGTACTACATGGCATCAATCAAGGAAAGCCAGAGCCCATAGGATTTTGTGTTGCCATACTTTGGGCTAGGACAGGTTCAATTGAAGCTGGGAGATCTTAAGAGTTCTCTCTCAAATTTTGAAAAGGTTCTGGAGGTCCACCCTGAGAACTATGAGAGCTTAAAAGCTGTAGGCCATATATATGCTCAGCAAGGGTAGGCAGAGAAGGTGTTAGGACCATCCAAAATTCACCTAGTCCCACTTGGTTTCATACACTTTTCTTTCCATAAAATTCATCCTAGGAGTCCATATTCCCTTTACAATTATTCTAGGAGTCATTCATAAGCATCCCATATCATGTCCATGTGAAAGACATTTGTATTTTGATCATTGATGTGTTTTTTGTCTCTTACCGCAGCCCCGTAGTACATTCAAATAGCTTTAGTGGGTGTGAGGCAACCAAAGGAACTGAAAAGATAGTTATCACTTCCCCGCAGCATGTGGGTACTTCACTTGCGGTGCTGCAGTATATAGAGACTGGTTACGGCGGCCCCGCGGAGGTCTCAAAAGTAATTGGCGGGCTGGCGGCAAGAGTTTGAGTAGCATATAATATTTCCCCGCGACAAACAAAATGTTGACCTACGGTGATGCGGTAAGAGCAAATAGTAAAGGTTCACAGTAGCCCCACGGCAGACAAGAAGATAACTGGCAGTATGGTGGTAAGGACTAAGCCAATAGATAACACATACCGCAACCCTGCGACAATTCAGAGAAGGTCTTGTGGGCTAGCGGTAAGTGGCAAAAGTAATATAAAGTATATCCCGCGCTCCCACCACATTCAAATCCAATGCTTGTGGTGATGCGGTATGTGGTAAGAGCAAACAGTAAAGGTTCACCACAGCCCCGTGGTGGACAAGAAGATAATTGGTGGTATGGCGGTAAGGGCTAAGCCGATAGATAACACATACCGCAGCCCCACGACAGTTCAAATAAGGTCTTGCGGGCTAGCGATAAGCAGTAAAAGTAATATAAAGTATGTCCTGCGCTCCCACCACAGTCAAATCCAATGTTTGCGGTGATGCGGTAAACAATGAAGGGATGCCAAAGGATCTTGCGGTCCCGCGATGGTCAGATCAAAGGTTGGCGGTAACGCGGTATTAGGTATAAGGGGTACCATGTATCCCGCCATCCCGCGATGATGTGTATCAAGGCTTGCGGGGTGGCAGTAAGCGGTGAAAGATGTGGTATAACCATCCAGAAGCTCCCGCAGTCCCACAATAGATCTAAATAGGTCTTGTGGTGATGTGGTAAAGTATTAAATGTTGAAATGACTATATCGCTGCCCTGCAGTGGTTATCATTGATGCCTGTGAGATTGTGGTTATTGATGAAAAGACTACAAATTTTAAAGTACTCGCCTAGCCATTAGATTGGATCAAATCAACGATCTGTGTTTGAAAGACTTGAATGTTGAGATTTGTTGATTTCGTGGCACGAACCAGAGTAATTGCAAAATGACCAGCTCCATAGTAGAATAAAATTTGGAATTTCCTTGTATTTCGTCATTCAAGAAAATTCATTGGTGATTGTAGATGGCGAATTCAAGCTCTGTGTGTGCACTTCGGCCATCTTCCAACCGGGTAAGTCTGCCTCATCACTCTCTTCATAAAAGTTGGTATTTAGTTTGTGCTTTGTTTTCAACTGGTTTGGTAGAGCGACTATCAAAACCCTAGTTCATAAAGGCATCAAACTATGGCACCTAAGAAATATGAGTCTGCAAATAAGAGCACTGAACCCCCTGTTCCTAAGAAGCGGTCCCTTCAACAGTCACTGTTGGACATTTTGCCAAATTCAGTTGATAAAGGGTATAAGAAACTATTCAAGGATGTAGCAGAGGGGTGTCGGGATGCTAGAGTCCCTATCTCAGGATGGAACCTTTTTTGGTATTTTTGTGAAAAGCAAGATGGACATGGACCGATTGCAAACCCATGGAATTTGAATTTGGCTAAGCTTGTGGTGCCAAATGTATTCATTGATGTGGATTTGATCAGGATATTGGCACAGCACTATCTTCCAACCACCAAAATTATCAGGTTGCCAAATGGGTCGCCATTAGTGGTTGTGGACAGAAATGCAATCATTGATTGCTTCTTGCTCAACAAGCAAGCCCTCACAAAAGTTGACTTGAAGAAGAGAGAACAAGAATATACCAGTCTGAGAAATACACATAGAAGTGATGAGTTGCCCATGTACATGAGGAAAGGGGCCAACAATAGAAGGATTTCAATCCCAACCACTGCAGTTGAGCCTTTTCCAGTTGATGACTTTGTTGTGTATTTCAGGACATATTTTGCTTTGTGTCAAGTGCTAGGAATTGATGCCCAAGATAGAAAGTGAAAGGTGGCACTGGGGTCATTTTTTGGAATGTGAAAGGTCTTAAGCTTGTAGTTTCCTTCACCCCTATAAGAAGGAAACCAAGACCTTGGGAAAGCTCTCTGGGAATTTGATTTTGGAAAAAGACATTGTAAGGCTTGTTATTCAAAGATATATCAATAAAAGCAAACCGTATTTCTCTGGTGCCATATATCTAGTTCTCAATTGCTTGTCGAATATTCATGTTATACTTTATCTAATTGTCTCCATTTTTGTTTCTCCTTGTTATTTGAATTAACATATCAAGTATATGTTTAGTTCTTCAAAACACATTTGTTATTTTTGGGTGGTTTATCTAATTGGGTTTCCTCAAGTACGGATTAAATTCCATTGAATAGATCATTGTAACTTGGAGGATTCAATTTGGATAATTAAGAAGAGCTAGGTAATAATAATCTTGCATGTTTATGCCAGTTATAGACAATCCCATACCAAGTAATTCGAGTTGTGGCTAGATAGAAAGCACAAATCTTTCTGTGAACAAACTCCGTTACCCAATTGTTGAGGAAGGCACTGATCAATTCTTTTCCAGAATCATTTCCTTGTATCATATTCAAAAATTCCAATTTTAATTTTCTGTTCTATAGGAGGAGTAATAGTAGAATATAAATTTTTTAAAAAAAATCTAATTCAAATCATATGCTAGTTTGGATTAGGGTGTATTGGATGATTCAATTGACAAAATTACATAAATCCCTTAATCTGCTTTGAAGTCACCAACAAATTTGAGGAGTAATTAATCATTGGTGAATATAAGGTAACACCCACCTGGGCAAAGCAGAGCCTAAAGTGTAGAGAATCCTAACCACTTGGGTTGATTCTATCAGTTGGCCAAATTGGTTGCATAACCTAATCATAAAGCTTGGCATCATTTTAAGGTTTTGCATACTGCAAATTTGAGAACCAACAAAAGGCTTTGGAAATCTTAAGAAAGGCAACTCGCATAGATCCAAGTGATGCCCATGCATTTATCAAGATGGGTGAGCTATTACTATCGTCAGACCCTAGTGCATCCTTAGACTCTCTTAAGATGCCAAAGTCTCTTCTGAAGAAGAGCAGAGAAGAAGTACCCATTGAATTGTTAAACAACATTGGGGTTCTTCATTTTGAGCATGGTGAACTAGAGTTGGCTCAACAAACTTTTATGGAGGCATTAGGAAATGATGTTCTACCTCTACATAAATCTCTGTGGTCAGTTTTGTGCATTTTTTACTTGTAGGATTCTCACAATTAGTGAAAAAGGTAGTGTTCATGAAGGAATGGAAAAGATGCGTAGAGCCTTTGAATTATACCCGTACTATGCAATGGCATTGAATCATTTAGCAAACCATTTTTTCTTCACAGGGCAACATTTTCTTGTGGTACAGTTGACTGAGATAGCTCTTGTTTCAACTGACCACCCTCTCATGAAATCTCATTCATATTATAATCTTGCACAATCTTATCATAGTAAAGGTGATTATGACACCACTGGCCACTACCACATGGCATCAGTCAAGGAAATTCAGAGGCCACAGGATTTTGTGTTGCCATACTTTGGGTTGGGACAGGTTCAATTGAAGCTGGGAGATCTTAAGAGTTCTCTCTCAAATTTTGAAAAGGTTCAGGAGGTCCACCCTGAGAACTGTGAGAGCTTAAAAGTTGTAGGCCATATATATGCTCAGCAAGGGCAGGCAGAGAAGGCTTTGGAAATTTTAAGAAAGGCAACTCGCATAGATCCACGTGATGCCCATGCATTTATCAAGATGGGTGAGTTATTAATATCGTTAGACCCCAGTGCAGCCTTAGATTCTCTTAAGACAGCAAAGTCTCTTCTGAAGAAGAGCAGAGAAGAAGTACCCATTGAATTGTTAAACAACATTGGGGTTCTTCATGTTGAGTGTGATGAACTAGAGTTGGCTCAACAAACTTTTATGGAGGCATTGGGAAATGGCATTTGGGTTGAATTCATAAATAAAAGCCCTAGTGCCAATTCTGCAATTTGTTTTGTGTGCTTTAAGGATACAGAATTCTTCCAACGACTAGAAGAAGGTGGTGTTTCACTTGAGTTACAAGTTCAATTCCCATATGCTCCAACATGCGTAGAAGAAACATGAAAAATAGTCCCCTAAACCCTAAACTGCCTATATGGTTTTGGTACTCAGTTGCCTATGTAACTATTGTAAGTTGCCAATTAGAAAGCTATAGATTTTGTGTTTAATATAATGAGGGTTTCGAATTACCTTTGAATTCGTTGCAGAGGGCGTCCCCAAATCCAACTTCGCTACAGAGGGCCTCGTTAATTCAAATTCGTTGCAGCAAACTCTGAATTCCTTAACCGCCTTTTCAGAAGTCTCCAGGTCCTCTCCAAACAAGTTTTATCGCCCATGGAAGTAGCTGCTATAACCCAAAATGCCTCAGTGCCAGGCTAACCAACTAACGAAACAAGGAATTCAATGAATAATGAATTGCGTGCAATACACTGCCGCCAATAATTTCCTGAAATATTTTTTTTTTTAATTTTGTCTAATTTGTATTTGCGTGACTAACTATTTAATCATTTTTATTTGTATGACTAAATAATTTTTTAGTCGACGACCAAATTAGTTATTTATTTACTCATTTATAGCTGAGTTGCAAAAAAATAGTAGAATTTAGTCATTTTTAGTTGTTGTGACTAAAAGTTTTAGTCGCGTAGTCATTTATTTGCCAAATTCTACTGGTGGTTGCATGTCACTTATATGAACTTGTATGTCACTTGCATGTGTTGCATGTGGTTGCATGTCACTTGCATGTGCTTGCATGTTGTTGCATGTCAGTAGCATAGACTTGCATGTTATTACATGCCACTTATATGGTGTTGCATGTATCTAGCATGAAACTCTAACTCATGATCAGTTTTGGATAACTCTTGCATGATGCTATAGGTGGTTGCATGACTCTTGCATGTTACAAAACAGGTTGTTATAGAATAATAGTGGGGACATCAATTATGCATGTTGTTTGCATGACATTGATGTGTGTTGGAGCACTTCAGTTAACTGAAATGGATTAGGACAACTTGGGCATCCAATCTTGAGACTTTCAGTTGTGTTTTTTATTATGGCATGATACTGCAATTGACTAAGTTTGAATGGGACAACTTGGGCGCCCATTTTTGAGACTTGCAATTAACAGGATGATTTCTACTATGCAGTTTTGGAGTTCACTATATTGGGCATTTGGATTTTGCATGAGGATTTGTCTCATGTTATTGGATACAATTTATTGTATTTTGAGATCCATGGCTTCTATATAATGATTCCTTGAGTTGGTAGAAATGATGAGAAATTAATTACAGGTAATGAGAGGCTTTTACAGGTTGAAGGAGTAACGAAGTGCTGTCAAAATCCAGAGAGGAATTAGTCTATTGTTTAAACCATTTCAAAGTTAATACAATCATTGGATCTCTTTAGGTGTGGAGTTTTTTCCCGCAAGGGTTTCTCCACGTAAATTTTGTGTCACATGTTATGCATAATTTCTTCATACCTTATTGATTAAATGGGTTAAACACTAATACATCTAAATTGGATAATCTTGAAAATAATTTTTAGATTTGCAACACCACACATGATTAATTTTTAGAATTGAAAACAAATAAAAACAACATAGCTGCAATTTTACCTTGTTCACACTTGTTTTTCCTCGACACTGCAAAGAATATTGCTAACCTTGCTAGTTTCCCATATATAAGGCAACATTTTGTTAAGAAAAATGCTGAAAGAAAATTTGCGACCATAATAAACTATTTCCACATAACCATAAGAGAGAAAAATATGCAAACAAGTATTTAGAATTCACAAGCAAAAAATAGACAAACATACTATCAAGATGACACTAGATGTATCTTGAGAAAACCCTCATGAGGGAAAAACTCAGCCTCCAAAAGCATACAAATTCAATGTATTATTCAATAATGAAAACATTACAATACACTTACAAAGCCTCCATGAATACTTCTAAAACATCAAGGTCCTTCAATGCATCCATGTGTCCAAGCAAGTGGGTAACTATGCAACCACACGTCTCAATCCATGCTTCACATATATACGCTCTACAAGAGAGCTCAATACAATTAATAGTCAATCCAACCACTAAACATGTTCTTTCTTTTATATATTTAAGCTCACACAAATACAACTATGATATTAGCTCAAACATGTGTCTAAAAACCATGAGAGCACAAAACCATTGGCCCCTAAAATTAAATATTTGTGTCACGTCTCCTACACAAAATGTTTAACTAGTGTGCATTTATAACTTTAGAAGTGGACCCAATAAATACTTTGTGGCTAAACACATCTCCAAAGATGCACCACAAATAAATATTTATTTTATAATTAAATTCATTTTTTCTTGTGCAAAGTGTACAACACAACACCATTTTCCTAACATCCTCCCACTTGTATACATTGCATAAGGGTCAATCGATAAAATACATCATATTCAACCATGAAACCACATGAATCTCAATCATTTTCTCGTGCTCCATCAAGATATCTATAATAACAACCAAAGTGATCACCATCTCAACAAGAACCCCTCTCGTCCTCCACCATGCCACACATGGAAGAAAAAGAACAAGCCAAGACGAAGACACCAATCCAAAGAACACGAGCATCAAATCCAAGTGATAACAAAGGCTCCAAGCTACTACCAAGGAAAAAAATCTCATGACTAGAAATAGAAATCACAACAAATGCTAATACATTCAATCATCCATACCTCCAAGGTATCAAAAACATTAGTAGAATTCGTGCCAACAACATATCCAACCCATAAACTACAATCATAAGCTCTATAACATGTCTAATGAAGAACTCACACATCTAGGAACTCCCATTGCATGGGTAATGTCAAATCTAAAATAGATCAAGGCATATACAAGTCTACCAACAACACTTAAACCAAGGTGTGGCTAATAATCAAAACCATGTAGGAACAAAGAACAATCACAATGATCTACACATACAACAAAAACCACTACATACTCTCTCACAACAAATCATCATAACCCTCCCAAGTTCACCATATCAAAAACATGTGAACACGAATCACCAAGAAGTAGCCATAGAACAAAGAGAAAACCTACAAATCTTATCACATACCATGTCCTACCAACACCTCAAAGTACTAAGTTATGCCAACTTAGACATCCTTCACAACCCCAAGTGAAAAGCCTTAACAAAACCCAACCGTTCAATCTCCAAGATCAAACAAAATATATTTATCTCATATAACCAACATGGATGTAAGCCTCTCTAAATCTAAAGGAATATCACACTAATATCCATTCCCTAAATCAAGAACAAGCCTAATAAACATCTCATAAAAACCTCATAAACATCATAATCAAACTTATGTGTACAAGTAAACCATGCCTAACACTCCTCAAATGAACCCTCCAAAACTAATAACCATAGCTCAAGATTCATATCCATAAGAAGAAAAACAATAAAACAAAATGCATCTAAAAACAAGGTGGGAAATACCTATCAGATGATATTCTACTAAGTAGACCAAGAGTGGGGAAAGAGATTGCTCCAAGCACGAACAACCTCCTCACCAAGTCCATTATGGACTCATGTCCATTTCCAAGTTAAGGCTCCTTGGTCCTCCTATTGAACCTCCAAAGAGTAACTATCTCAACAAATGTCTCTATGTCCAAAAGAACTCTAGCCTCGCCCAAGTCTCCAAGTATCCATGAGCACCTACAACTGATCAATCCAAACTATGCTCCAAATACAACACCACACTATCATGAGGCTCCCAAGCACATGACCAATGTACTCAATACTAAGAGAACTAACCAAACCACCATCAAAGCTCCCACTGGATTATCCAAGAACATATCATGACAATGTGATCTAACATCTCTTCCAAGAAGATCATATGCTATAATGAACATATCTTTCTCCCAAGAACACCTATATTATGCCAAAACTCTAAACTAGAATCAAGAGTCCACCATGGCACAATACCAACCATCCTCTAAACCAAGGATCCCTTATCAAAATTGATAAGTCATAAACTGACACCTCACCAAAGACTCCAAGAGCCCTCCATGGTCAACCAAGATGTCAACATCTCCAATCACATGAAGATAACAATCCTTTATCAATGAAACTAAAAGTGTCAAAGAATCCTCACTATAATCAAGAAGAAGAATCTAAGAGATCCTCCATGACAACACAATCATTGCAAGGGATCACTATCAATAGCTCCCACTAAACCGTGTAACCAATCTATCCATGGCATCATGATAAATAGAATGCTGCTAGTCCCAATCACTGACTATCTCAGGTTCTCTAGTCATTCATCCTCTCATCTCAATGCAATGTACCAATGCACAAATGACCACAGACAAGGTCAACTAACAAAGCTTGCATCAACACTAAATTGATCTATGCATATGGACAGTCCAAGTGTGAATCATTAATGCAATCAATGGGTAAGGACAATCCACTAAACTACACAACTTGTAGATCTAAAACAATAAAGAATACAAACTCATCACATCAGTAACCTACAAAATTGAGATATCCAAGGAGATAACATATAGATCAACCAAGTCTTTGAAATTCAAGATCAATTTTTTGATAGATTCTATCAAGAAGCCATGCAAGACCTATGACTTAACAAAAGAAGATATTGAAGAACTCAACACAATTCAAGAATTGGCCCTTTCAATTGTGCAAGCTAACCCAACAACAACAACAACAAACTGATGATAGTGTTTGCAACGACGACAACATAGACACCCAATATGCAGGCATGATCGCCACAATTGAGACACACGAAGTCTCGCTCCTGAGGGAGACGCACAACCCCTCAATGTCGTTGCTCGACCAACTACTATCATGAAGGTAGAAGTGATTAAAGGGTCGCATCTGCAAGGGTTCCTAGCCCCTACGTGTTGTCTTGGTGCCTGGCTCATTCCCGTTGTCCTTGGGTCACATTCCAAACATTACAATACCAACACCAACACTCAAAATTCAAATTGTATAGACATTGATTCAACATCTAGTGACTATTGATCTTCACCCAGGGCCGAGAAAACTCAACTACACATTAGAAAACATATAAATACAACTTGTATGAAAGCATTCGATCCATTAATAGTTGGTGAAGTTTAGAATTACAGTATGCTTTGTTCTTGTAGGAGAAATAAGGACAAGTAGAAGCAAGATTGCCCACTTGTTGTAATAATCTCTTTACAATATAACAAAGGAGGATAGCAAGGCACATTGCCACTACCAAAACTAGTTTTTCCTCCATATTAGAGGTTTTCCAAGATAAAATCCATGTGTTGTGATTTGCTTCATGTCAAAGGAATTCCTTCTCTTAACAATTTGAAATTTCTATAAGTATTTTAATTGATTTCTAAATTCCAAAGTAGAGTTTATATATCAAACATGTATTTAAAACATTATGTTGAGAGCTAATCCAATATATGTGTTGCAAGTAGTTCACTATGATATGGTGTTGTACATTATAACTAAGATATATAGACATGTTTACTCATGATGAACTTTTATCCCCAATGTTGTTGATCTTATTTTATACATCTATTTTAATGATAATGTCTTTATTTTTATATGACTTTATGACTTAAGAGCAAGATGTATTTATACTTCAAAACCAATTGTATAAAATAGAATTATTTAATTTGTTGATCTGAGTAATGGAACTTATCATATAATGTTTAATTTATATGTTGCCTATGCTAAAATCCAAAGTATTGTGGCTTGATTTATTCTGCTTATGTACATAATGATAAATGTAGTAAACAAAATAAAACCAATTATTCACTAACATTAACTAAACCTTAATGCAATCATAATTTGATTTAAGACCTTAGAAGAAAGAAAAAAAAAAAAGACACTAAACCTATAGCACTTTGTTATATTTCACAACTCGATGGGCCTAGTTGTTACACTTAGGCAATAGGAAGGAGCACCTACACACCCAACCACTCACCCTTCATCAAGCTTCTATAGACATCTAAAACCTACAACAACCTCCATTAGAGCTCCATGTTTACTACACACACCACCATTTTACACCAACACCTAGTTTCATACACCCAATACTTCAAAAACATTGAATCAGCCCTAGGATCTAATTGAGGCAAATCTCAAAAACAACTTTTGGGCTCCCTATTCCCTTTCAAATGCAAGTTGCCTGTTTAACTTCAAAAGGTGCTAAGGATGCAGCCATGTGCAACACACATTACAACACATTAGTGGACACTATCATACATTCAAAGGACACCGCTGACTGTCACATTTCCAAAACATGATTTCAATCATCAAACCTTATCATATCATCTTCTTAGCCTTCTACAACTTATGCAACACCTGAAACTAGACATATTTTCTCTCTACCCACTCTCATTCCAATTTTCCTAGTTTAAAACAAATATTGGCAATCTCAACCCCTTACTTATTTGTCTAAAGTAAATATAAGATTTGTTTAAATGCTCTTATTTACTATTTTACATCTTAGATAAAAAAGCATATTAATAATTTAAAATAACTCACAAACATGGAGGAATCTTATTTTTAATTACAGTTATTAAAAAAATATATCGCTATTAAATTTTCAAAGCTTAATAGAATAAATAATTCAATTATTTTAACAAATTTATTTAGGGACTATCCACTTACTGACATAATTCCTAAATGATATGAGAGGAAAACATAAAAATATTGTGGATATGAAGAGACTTATTTCCTAAAAATATGCTCGTTTTTTAAATCTTTTAAAAATTTAGTGTTTCTGTTGACCGACAGTAATACAGTGGCCACATTGTTTATCCCCAAATCAAGGCTTAAATTTGACGGTCGACCTTGCCTGTCAAGCAATTTTTTTATGACGGTTATCCATTCATAGGTGCCCTTAAAATACTATGACATCCTTTAATATAAGTAGAATTATATATAAGCCAAATGTATATATCATCATAATTCTAAAATTTTGAGAGTCTATCAAAAATCTTTCCTTTCATATGATACAATCTTTTTAAAATTTTAATTGTATTTTAGGGCAAAAATGCCTAAATACAGCCATACGGCCGTCAAATTTAAGCCCTGCCCCAAAGAACCATCAGTGTCTCGGCTTTTTAATCCAACCTTTTCAAGTTATCAATTATTATTACAATTGAATGGTTACATAAATGAACTTCTCAAGAATTGGAATGACAAATGGAAAATCAAGACAACTTTTTGAAGAATTGGAATGACAAATAGAAAGTCAAGACAACTTTTTGAAGTTGCCTACTGTTGCTAAAATTATACCTACAGAAATAGACTTCTAAATTAAGAATAAAGTTGCAAACTATGTATTTTGACCCAAATAATACTTATCCAGAATGAACAAAGAGGGCAGAGTACTAGAGACCGGGGAATAAATTTGATGGTTGTATAACCGTATTTAAGCATTTTTGTCATAAAATACGAACAAAATTTTAAAATGACTCATGAAAGGGCAGATTTTGGTCAAAATTTATATAAGATTATGATGATATATATATTTAGTTTATATATAATTTTACTTAAATTAAGGTATGTCGTAGTATTTTAAAGGCACCATTGAATAGATAATCATAATTAAAAGATTGCTTGGAGTGACCGTCAAATTTACGCCCGTGAATAGAGACTGGTAAAATATAATAGTGTTAGCTGTACCGTTGAGCTCATTCGGGAAGTCATGGTAACAGTTATTATAAATCAGGCAATAAACAATAAGGGCATATAGAATAACCCTGATTTATAAACCAACATTAAAAAATAATATGGGCCATATGGAAGACTATGGTGAAATTAGGTGTACTAGACTCCTTTGACTTAAGAGAAATTTCTCATGAAACTTAAAAATTGGCAAAAGGAGGGCAATTTACTGAACATCAAGTACCACTCTTTTTAAACATCAAACATATCTGTTAACGAGGGTTGTTTTTTTTATTTGGAATTTATTTATTAAAAAGGTATAGGGCAGAGGACTTAGTTGTCAGGAACCTTAATTTTGGATCTCTCAAAATTACATATTGCAATGTTCAATGACTCAACTTTTCATAGCAGTTTACTTGACAAATTCACTGCTCAAATCAAAGGTTTCAGCTCCACATCATCAAATATGATGTCACATCAACATATTTTTGGTGAGTTGCATAAAATACAAAGAAAAAGACTAGACCTATACTTGTACATTAAATCATGTTTTTTTGGTACATCTATTTTGCTGCTTTGTAGATGTAATGAATTGATTTCATTAACACTAAAAATTTTGAAATCACAACTAATAATACTATATTATGAAAATAAATAATCTTTAAATGTCTAAATACACTCACAATTATTAGGTCTTCTCCTCTATTCTATGGTTGAATGGAATAGCATTGGAACTTCCAAAGCTGAGCCATAGGTTCATCTAAGCTGAAGGTCATAAATAAATCTTCAAAAAAAGGCTGTCATTTCTCACAGTGAAATCTATACTAGACAAAAGATGCAAGCTCCAGCTTTGGCCAAGATGGAGAACTCTTGAGAATAAACATAAATTTTGGGAGGTGGTAAAGGTAGGATGGATGTGAAGCAGATAAATTTTGAGAGGTTCCAAACCAGAATGGATGTGAGGCTCCATAGTCACCTGGAAACTCCAGTATAGAGATGAGGGCACAGTCTACATCTTTTGGCAAGTATATTTATACATAATACAGTACCTCCTGTTACCCGTCTTCTCATGTATTCATGATCGTATGGGTCGCCATGAGCACAGTCAGTGCATTCCTCATGGACAGGCTCTTGCTAATGTTATCGAAGATTGGAAGGCTTGATATTTTTAAAGAGTATAAAGGATTTTCTACTGAAAGTTCCTTGTGAGTTTCTAAACAACCTATGTAGCATGTACTTTGAGTATAAAATCTAAAGTCGACTTTCAATAAGGAGAAAAGAGGAACCTAACAGGAAACAGACTTAACCAAAATATGCTAAGATGTGTTGGCTAATTGCATATATAGAGAAGCCTACCAAAGGGCCCAACATGCGATCAAGGTAATGCTATTTTTTAGCATTTCTTGCACAATTCATGATCATGCGAGAAAAGCATTATAATAATTTATTAATTTCCATTGCTCCATGGAGTTTCGGGGACAGGAGATGGGGGATACTGGGGCAGGTTTTGGGGACAGGGAATCATAGACCCAAATTTGGGGACAGCAGGGTGGTGGCGCCTGGCGGCACAAATAATGGACCCAAAACATTTTTTATTTTTTATTTTTTAAAGTCAGATCAAGTGTTTAAGGTATACAATTTTTAAAATTTTATGACTATTTTTTCAGACACCAAATCCTCATTATTTCTGACCCAATCTTCATTCTTCAGATAACTAACAGTATATGACCAGTCTAAATGATGAGGACTGTGCAGTTGAAGACAGTAATATCATCATCATCAAATCTTTTTATTTAATTTCTTCTCCGTTTTTAACTTTTTAACAACTCCTTACAGCAGTCACCAGAAGCTCACAAACATTTATTAAAACTTGATAACATCCACCGTCACCCCACCCTCTCCACTTTGTCCGCTCTCTACTAAGCTCAAGGCATCGGTGACGTACGAATTAAGAAATATTTGAACACCAACTTCCTAAAGATAAGAGAGTATGCATCTGAGTAAACAAAAACAGTAACAGCTGCTTTAATAGTCAATTTTGCCTCCGATACCATGTAAATATTCCTTCTTTCTTCCAAGGTCAACCATTTGTACATGCCATCATGTTGTCTGTCTGCTCCAAGGTTTGACACAAATCAAAATCATTATCATGACACAGAAACTGTAGGGACTTACAGCATCTTTGAGAGGTTGATGGATTTTTAGAAGTTCTCAGGCTGTCCCAGGGACATCGGGGCATCCCCCCTGCCCCGATGTCCCCTACAGGGGGCAATGCCTCAGAGATGTTGCCTGCTTCTGTAGGGCATCTCGAAAACATCCCCACTCTGTTGGTGGTGGTGGGGGGCAGTGAGGAGACATTTTCTCCCTATCCTCACATGCTCATTTCCAAAACTCTGCATTTTCAGGGGGGGCTGGGGGGCAATGTCCCCATAGAACACTAGTTTCCATCATAAGATTTATAATCCACTCATCAAACACCCTTTTAAAGGTAAATGGTACAGGCTCTTTTTTAGATCACAGACATGCCAGATGCTAATTTGGCCCAAGAACTCGAATTTTGTACCTTTGGATTTTAACACCATGAAAGGAACCTTACAAAAATCCACCTACACTAAAGCTTCTAAATATTGCTGTTAATGTGACAGATTAATTGATATCCAAAACCAATAATAATGGAGAACATTCAGCAGCAACGCAAGACCCATGAAATCACACTTCAAACACCTCATACAGCTCAATTTTGCTGACTTGGATGATATAAGATTTCTTACATAATTATTGATCAAATGTTTGCCATTATCATTTTCTAGTTTTTGCTATAAAGGCAAAAAGAGCACGTGAACCATATTTATCTCCCAACTAACAAATTAACTTTGTATCCCAGCATGTTCTCTCATGTTGATCTTCCTAGTTGGATGCCAGATAACCTTCAACTAAGTACTCGCATAAGACAAAGCCCTATCGATATCAAATGGGTCTATTAAGCCTGAATAAATCTATCATCTTACGTACGGTATCTTTATTCATGTATATTATACTGCCTCCAACTTTTCTCACCAGATGAGCAAACTAAGAATACAAGGTACAATCCTTGACAGGTAAAATAAACAAAAGCCAACTACACATTCAAATTGAATTTTTATTGAGTTGGTGAAATGCAAACCTGTGTTTAATAAGATTCCCAAGCTCAGAGCTCGCCTGCAGAGAAAGTCTCTAACATGGGTACTACTTGTTGCTACAGACTAGGCAATGCCACTGTCCCAGAGGTTACATGTAATTCAATGAGGAAACAACCTAGCCATACTAATGGTACAAGCCCAAAAGTCTTGCTTCTGTATATTCAATAAGGACTTCCAGCCCCACCCAACGGGCATCGACTTAATGGTCACCTTCAACATAAGCATAAATAAAGTTCAAGATTTGTCTTATTTTAGCTTTTTTTTTGTGTTCATTGATTTGGAAAGAAATTGTTTATTAATAAATCAGTAACTGTGGAGGAGCTTAGCAACCTACGTGGTTGCCACTCAAGAGAGACTACTGCCCATCCTGCTCCTGAAACTCCTTGGAAAGAGAGACTAGGACATTATAGAAATCCAATTCCTATATGAAGTTATAAACAGATCATTGTTCTAAATTAAATAGTAAATATAAAGGAGAACTTCAGAAAGCATAAGACTAAGATTTTCAGTAAACAAACCACCATAGTTCAAAAACTTAATTCAGACTCAGGACTCAGGAAAAACTCAGCAAAATTTCTGAACATTAAAAAACACAGAAATTTGCAAAATAATCATTAAAATAATGCATAAAACTGAATTTAAACAAGTATTTTTTTCCTTAATTTATAGATCAAAAAATAAGTTCAATGCACATCAGAGCGTCATATGATTATAAATTACAAATCAATATTAATATTTTACAATTTTCATCTGCAGAAAACATGGGCCCAAAACAATTATTATTTTTTGCTTTTTAACACCAAAGTGGGGATTTGAGGGTGGCAGCCCCCAAAGGGGCCAAGGGGCAGCACCCCTTGAAGGGGTCTAGGTGTGGAGCCCCATCCACCAAGCCCAAATCAAAACCTTCGAGACCACACAGACCTTTGTGGTGCATGCCATTTGTCATAATTTTATCACTTCTAAGTATTAACCAATTGACAATAAATCAAATAGAATGTTGTCAAAGGAACAACTGTGTAAATCAAAAAATAAAAACAAAAGAGGATTTTTGCATGTTTTCTACCTGCTGCCTTTTCTTTCTGCCAGGAGGTGAGTTTTCTGCACAAACTCACCAGAATTCACAAGTTTCGTGGCGACCTACTTGCCAAAAATTGCCGCTAAGTTTTTCAGTAAGTAACTTGCTGACCAGTTTTGCCTTGCAAGTGCTCGCGAGTAGGTAAGTTGCTTACCAAGTTTTTGATCTATGCAAACCACAACTTACTCTTAAGTTATATAGAGACTCATTAAGGTTAAAAACTATCTTTCCCTATTGTGTGGATGTGTTCTAACACCAGAAAAGACAGCCATATAATGACAGAAAAAAGAAAAGAAGAACTGGTTTGGAGTCTTTGAAATTACTCCAAACATGAAGACAAACTGATACCATATCCGATAATGGATTGGAAGGCATAATCCCCATTCAATGAGGTGTGGATGGAGTTTCATATCAATGATCCTATTTCTAAATAATCTTGTTAAATTGGCCGAAAAACGACCTTTTATGCCAATGCAAACTGAAAAGGTAAAAGAAATACTGCTGACCAGATCCATATGCCTTTTATGCCAATTCAGACTAAGTGTAAAACAGTAAAAGTAATACTGCTAACTAGATCTCCATGCATTATTAAACAGGACTACGATGGAGGAAGTACCGATTCCAGATATATAGCAAAATTATAGATGGACCCTACTTTCACAATGACCAGAAGAAATGTATTTGATCAAACATGAAATTGAAAACTAAACTGCTCAGATATAAAACGAGTTATACTAAGTTGTGAATATATCACATGAAATAAAGATGCACTGCACACTATAAAGGGCAATACAGTCCATTGCAATTACCCACTTGTGCAGAGAACATGCAGGTGTATTATAATGTCACCTCAAGGCACTCACAATAAACTATAAACATTATGGCCTCCAGAGTCAGCCTATAAGAAGTATTTCTCTTATCATGCATAAGATCGAACCCTTACTGTCATACTGAGATGCCTCATAAACACCATTTCCAATCAGCCATGTCTTTTATTCATCGATTGCAATATACAGATTATGCCTTATAAACAGCATTTCATACCCACGTATCTTTATTCTTCTCCAAGAGTATTGACACGCTCACACTCATCAATCCATTCACTATACCTGCAAATATGGCCATCCAAACACCCAAACGAGTTTCCACTTTTTCAATTTTTACAATTTTTAAAAAAAAAAACATATAGAAAATGATTTATTGTGATAGTCAAGGATTGTTACAAATCACAATAGAATCATGTTTCAGAGAAATCAGAAAATATTTGGGCTATATTCCTTTCATTGGCTGCTTTTTAGCAGAAATACATTATCCAAATCACAAATTTTGCCATGAAAAGCCCAGACACTGTTACTTGAAACGTCCCCTTGTTAAGGGTTAATGTTTCTTTGCAGTGTAATGTTTACACGTGGTTTTACAAGCTTGAGTGCATGTTGTTCTATGTGTATGGGCATCTTCCCCATCATTTGTATTATGATATTGTAATGCATATGCCATTTATATAGTTGCTGGGAAATTCCATTATAGGAACATGGATCACATCCCCGTCTCCATACCCACAATTTCTGGTTACTACATATATAACATAGCTGTCTTCTTATTCATTTACTCGTGTAACCTAATTTGATTGGCATCCCCCTCCCCATCCCCATAATGGTACCCCCAGGTATGCTCGTAACTATGATCATGTACCATTCAAAAAAAAATTGTTATTGTGCTTTGTCTTCATTTCTTTGTTATGCATAAACACTTACTTTGGAGCTAGATTTTCTCTAGTTACTAAGTGGGATAGATTTTGTTAGTTTTCCATCATACGATCAGATTCTTGTACTCAATGTGTTGTTTACATCCACTTGTGTCCGTGTGTACGAGCACTCAGAATACATTCCAGTGACCTCTGTGTTGCAGAGATTTAAAATTTTAAAATTCTTTGGAATTGCTTAAGGCTCTCCATAAATTAAAATGGGTGTACCTTACACTATGACTGGTATGCTAACTAGGCTGAGACCTATAAAAGGAGGCCTTTTAAATTTTACCCTTATTAAACAGTGTCCGGTTGCTATGTTCAGTTGCTAATGAGCTGCTTGAACATTCAAATGAACCCATGAATTAAAGTTTGACGATAACGAATACAACTACAACATTTGGGATAAGCTTTCACAGAGGCTTCAATCCTTCAAAACCCAAATATTCTAGATCTTAACATTCCTAGATTTAATAGCATACTGTCCTTAGGGATGAAGGGCAATGTCTTGCACATAAGTGCCAAGGTTCAAATATCATGTAGACATACTGATCCCATGGACAAGTTCCCCTGAACAGAAACACCCAGTTTTCACAGAGGCTAAAAATCTTTGATAATTAGATTGTTCAAAATCTCAACACTCCTAGATTTATTCCGTATACTATCCCCGTGGATGAAAAGCAATTACTTTTACATAAGTGTAAAATGTTCAAATCCCATCTGGGCGTACTAATCCAGTGGACCATTTCTCAATCTGTGTCTGATCTCCTTGAACAGGAGCCATACCAATCTTTTCTGTATGGTTTCATTTCAATGGATGTCAAATTGACGAGGCCCTATTCACTCAAGTTTTTTAATTTGGTTATGAGGCGAAAACCTAAGGGTGCAAAACTTTCAAGGTCGGTTAATGTGCTCGGCCAACAGGCAGATGGGGGGAGAGGAGAGAGGAGAGAAGAGAGAGAGGGACTCCCCGGCTAGACGAGGAGAGAGACTTACCCAATGTATCACTATGTTAAAAAGGTGAAGCCAAAGGTGATTTTTATATCAGGCTCTCTGACACTTTCCTTATGAGAAAACATTGTACAGCATATGGGTTTTCCTTATAAGAACACAAAGACTTTCTCACTGGACAGCATGTATTGTTCAAATTTTTTACCTATTCGGTTTTGACCATGGAAGCAAATGAAGACGCGGATAAAATGTATAGGTTCCTTGTTCCTGCGAGATAGTCTAATGGTAGGCGTGCTGCTAGGCTCGGACCTAGAAATTTTCCTTTTTAGGTACTGAGACAATTGAAAAGACCTATAAATATCTACCAAAAATTCCCAAAGAAAACCCAGGAAGACATTTCCATAGAGAACAAAACAATCTTATAACATAATTATCTAGAAAATCTGGGAGAAGAGACAGAGATCAGAAACTTACACATCAATGGGCTCGCTCAGTGCTGCCAGATCCATGAAAAATAAACAACAAATGAATCATTCATTTAGCCAAAGTTTCAACAAAAGGAAAGATTTTTATTTTTATTTTTCAAAAAACATGAAATGAATGAGAGATTATACCGTTTATGGTGGTGCTGAATTTCTCTTGGCATACACTGCAGGAAGCCTCTCCAATCATATCTTTCCGATCCCTGCAAAACGCATATCAAACCCATAAAATGCATATATAACAATAGATCCATCTGTTCAAGGATAAATTTAAAAAAAAAAAAAAAAAACGTTCACAGCCAATCTATCTGTTTTGGAAAACCTAATCTTTTACAATTGAACTGTATGCTTAAAAAAAAATTACAATTTGCATTCCACACTGCTTCCATGGTTACAAAATGGGCATGTGAAGACTGTCTCTAATTTGTCCATCCTCTTCTTTGGAGCGGGCTTTGCAGATGACTTCCTCTTCCCCATCTTCAAGTATTCAACTCGACTGGTTTTTTCGTATTTGTTTCAAACAAGCTTCAATCTGAAAACTAAATACAACCCAGGTGAAGAAAAAGAAAAAGAGGAGGAGGAGTTTAAATATTTGACCAAGTGTGTGTGATGGGGTACACTTTGTAGGACATGTCTTAGGCAGGCACAACAAAAATTTCCGCACGGGTTTTTGTTCTACAGATCGTGGAACCCTCCACCTAAATATGATCGTCTTTTCTCCCTCTATCTGAAAACGTTATCGGTGAAAAGATTTTTTTTTTTTTAAATAAAATTTAAATTTGACCCAGAAAACAAGGTTGCCCGCCGTTGGTTTTCACTGTCATACCTATTTGGGACTGAATGAGACCATTCCCGTGGGGTCCAAAAGTTTGAGATACCCCTGGTTACGTGGGGCTCAAAATTTTTGAGATACCCAAGGTTATGCGGGGCCCAAATGTTCGAGATACTAAATAGTGTAAACATAAAATAAATAAAAGAAATGATTTGTTCTTTAATTTCTTTTATTTTATGTGTTCTTTAATTTAGAATTTAAACTAAAGCATATCAAAATTAAAATACATAACAGGATACTCTCGATAAAGGGACAGTGCAAAGGGAGGTAGATAGTTGTCTCTAGCTGTTATTCATGTGAGCAAGTAGTTGAAATCATGTTTCTATGCATTAAGGGGAAATATAACCATGAGGACGAACTGAGACTTGTCATTTATTTACTTGCTTTGGAATTTTTGGTGGGTGACGGCAGTAATGGCTTTTGCAACTAGCAAACGACATTTGGGAAGCATAATGGTGGGTAGTGGGCATGACAAGGGAAGAAGGCAAAATCGACGCAAAAGCAAAGAAAGAGACGGGTTACCTGGGAAGAAATTGTGTGTTGATTTCATGGCCTTTGTCGACCGGGAAATCAAAAATTCAGCATTAAGGCAGTGGATGGTGCATGTTTTGGAATTAACCTGTTATGTCATAAAATGTCCCCTTGGGGGCTTTTCCCTCTTAAGGTTTAGCTCCCGGGTCCTATAATTGCATTTAGAGCATCTTGCATGTTATTTCTGACTCCCGATGAGAAAACCCTTGGGTCTTGTGACGTATAGGACCTAGGGGGTTGCACTTTGATGAATCCTGAGCAAAAATGGAAGAGTGGACTTGGGCGCTAGCGCCCTAGTCCAACTCTATTTTGGGTATGCCCTAATTTCAAATTGTAACATCAGAAAATGTCCCCTTGGGGGCTTTTCCCTCATAAGGTTTAGCTCCCAGGTCTTTTGCATGCATTTAGGACATCTTAGTTCATAATTTAGCATCCCGATGGAATGAGCCCTAGGTAACATGACAAAAATGTTACCTAGGAGGACCCCTTGAGCTTAACCCTACCCAAAATAGGGGGGGAGGACTTGGGCACCCGCGCCCTAGTCTTGCCCTATTTTGGGTCAGGCCCAAATTTGAAGTGTCGGTTTATGACCGTTATTTGGTCCCTAGGCCAACACGATAAGTTTGAATTTACGAAATTTTGGCGGGAATGTTTGTAGTTGCATATAAAAGCATGTTTAGGCATTCATTTAGAAACTAGATGGCAATTGTGATGGTCAAGTGTTCTCAAGGTGATTCAAGGCTTTCACTGTGTTGCAAGAGCATATTTGTGTGGTTTATGTGTTTGTGTTTGCAGATTTGAGCATCCATTTCATCATGGAATGAAAAGCATCTTCCTCCCATGATATCTTCACTACAAGGTGACATTATATTGTGTTTTTATCATCATTTCCTTTGGTTTTCCCTCTGCCTCATAAAGGCATGCACTCTCTATCTGACAACGGTGTTCAGAGACTTAAGTGTCCTCCGAGGTTTGACTAAGGCAAACCTCTAAACACCACACCCCCTCCCAAAGTTTTCACGGTTGCAGGTTACAGGTTACGGATTTGAGAAAAGTGAAGTTGCAGGAAGGATCAGTAGACATCAAATATTCAGGATTCAAAGAGAAGCAAGACACTGGAGGATTTCCAGGACTTGGGCGCTCGCTCCTATGTCCTTCAGAGTTGAATTTCTGGAAACAGAAGTTACAGTGCAGATCAGTGTTAGAAGGAGGTCGGGATCCTGCAAAGAAACAAGCACCTTGGACTTGGGCGCCCACTCTAGTGTCCCCGACTATTCCGCCTAGGAACCCCGAAAATAGGTACTCTGTGATTTGATATTTTACTTCCGTCTGCAAAAGTTTTTTCTGTTATTCTTCCGTTTGAGGTCGTATTTGTGAAATTAAGGTTTTAATGGTTAATTGAGCATAAGATAAGGAAAATTGATAATTAAATTCCCTAATCCAAGTTTCCCTACATCTCACAGTGACCTAGGGTATGATAGTGAATTGCCACTCGACCCTAGATCCTTGAATGTAAAGGGTGAAAGGAGGATTCAAACATCTAAACACTAAAATATTAAACAATCCAAATTTTACCCTAAACATTTTGGTGAAACCGTGTTTTTAGACTTAAATTGTAACTTGTTGAGTGTGTGTCTTCAGATTTGGATTGATTTCATTCATTCGCATAGTCTTTCATCTTATTGCATTGAGAAAATTACAAAAAAAAATAAAAAAATTTGCAAAATTTTGAAAACCCTAGCATGCATTTTCATATAGATCACTAAATTGCATCAATTCTTTTTAAATTTTCCTAATTCATGATTTTTGCATCAAATCTGATATAAACTACAGAAAAACACAAAAATTCAATAATTTGCATTGCATTTTCATCATTAATTTGCTAGGTTTTTGTAGAAATTTTGACAATTTTTTATTAAACCTAGTAATTCCAAAATCTAGGGTTAGTAGGCAAAATCTTCTCTCATATTTTTCTACTAATTTTAGAGGCTCATTCAAATTAGAATTTGGCTGTAGTCTTGCATTTTGGTGTAAATTTGCATTTAGATTTAAAATATTTGCATTTTTGCATAGAAAATTTCAACAAAAACTAGTAATTTTCATGCATTTTCATTAGATTTGCATTGGCATTTTGCATATTAAAGCTTGAAAATCATTTTCAGATCTAAGAGATTTTCATCATAAATCATATTTTAAAACATTCACATACCATTTGTCCCAAGATCTCAAACCTAGGGCTTCAAAAACACCAATTTTCACTAAATTTGGCCTTATCGACTCTATAAACTTGCACCATAGGCGTGTTGTGAAAAGTATTGTTGCATTAGTTGGCTTTTATCAGGGTAATCATTTCCTTCCCCTCCTAAAAATCTTCACAACACTCTTTTAATGGGCTCTTGTATTGAAAATTTGGTGAAAAACTACACATTTTGACTATTTTTGCCCTAGGGTTTGACCTAGTTTGCACTCCAACCATGTTGTAATCAATTTTATGGATTGAGATGACTGATATCATTAGTATTATTTTCTACACATCCTAAAATTTATTACAACACCCCTTTTGCTAGGTCTTGGAATTGAAAAACCATGAAAAAATTGCATATTTTGCTATATTTTCATTAGGGTTTGACCTTAAGTGGCGCTAAAAGCGTGTTGTGTTGGGTATTTTAGCACCAAGTGGCTATTATTACTATATTATTTGTTTTCCATCATCATTTTCCTCACAACACCCTTTGTTATGCTCTGGTGCATTGAGTTTTGGTGGAAAAAGTGTCTATTTTGACATATTTTCACTATATTTTGACTTGGCATTATCTTGGATTCGCATCAAGAGTGTGTTGGGTAGGATCTTATTGCTGTTTTGGACTGATATCAAACATATAATTTTCTGCCCTTCATCAAAATCCTGACAACACCCTTTGTTTCACTTATTTACATTGAGAAAGTACCATAGAAGCAAATATTTTAAGTCATTTTCATACATTCTTTTGCACTTGTCTTTTGCATCAAATTTGAAAAGCTTTTAAAATCTGAGTTTATATTGAAAACAATGCAATGGCACCTTCATGTCATTTTTCTATGGTATCTCTGCATGCATTTATCAAGGATCTTGATTTTGACAAATTCCTAATTCTCATGAGTGAACATCCTTTGATATTAGAACATTTAACCAAATTCATCTCTAGGAACACTCATGAGAAAGATGAGAGTGAAATGTTTTTTTCTGCCATAGAGTATGATGATGATGATGATGATGTACCTTACTCTCATCCCATTGCTCTCCCTAGCCAAGATGTAGCATTAGTGGATGAGAAAAGGTCTCTCACATTAATAACTTTAGGGATGGATGTTGGGTGTAATCAAGAGGGAAACAATGTTAATTCGATACTTATTAATAGTCTTGGTAACACTATTCCTAAGATAATTGTGCGGGGGGCACCTAATGCACCTTCTTGCTTAAAGCTGGTCATTACGGTTCAAGGTGTTCAAAATGTGTTACAATAACCACACCACAATGTGATTGCTCACACATACAACACCCGTAATAACAAGCAAAGTAACCAAGCACCACATGTGCCTATCTCTCTTCCATGTTCTCAACCTATTCTCCCTCAACCACCTCGTCTTACTCATACAAGTGGTCAAGAGTATGATCTTGTTAAATAGCTTCGCGCTACTCCGGCTAAGATCTCTCTTTGGGATTTAATACAAACATCGCCTACATACCATGGAATGCTCCAAGAAGCTTTGCAAAAGTGATTGTCCCACCTACTGCTAAGCCTAATGATGTAGCAGCCCTATTAGATAGTATGCATGCAACAAAAATAGATATTCTCTTTCAACCACAGGAATTACCGTCAATTGAAGTTCAAAACCAATATGATCCTCTTATAATCTTTGTCACAATAAATAGAACATTGGTAAAATGAGTTATGATTGATAATGGATCGGCTCTTAATGTTTGTGGCATTAACTTATTACATAAGATTAAAGTTGATACATGTGCCATCAAACTGGAACCGTTAAGTATTTGTGGTTTTGAGAATGTTGGACGACAATCCATAGGTACTATAACTTTACCTATACAAGTGGGACCTGTGATTGTGCCTACCCTGATTCATGTCATGCCTAGTTCTTTATCTTACAACATGATTCTTGGTAGACCTTGGATTCATGCATTGGGGGCAATCCCTTCCACTCTACATCGTTCAATCAAATTTATATTCAAAGGTAAACTTCATACTATTCATGTTGATCCTAAACCAGACAATTGTTTACACATTGAAATGCAAAAACCAGTTTACAATCATATGAGCTTAAACAATTTGTGAGGTGATCCATCAATTACTAATGTTGTGCAAGATTCAACCATCGAATACACTTGTTAGTGATGATTGGGGTTCATTAGATTTTAATCTTTGCAATACATGGGAATACAAATTTAATAAACCTAGCACATCAAAAGTCGCATCGATCCCGTCTAAACCATCTTTTGAAACATCTCAGAAAAACAAAGTTTCCTTGGTTGAAAATAAGGACAATACCCTCACTTATACTACAAATTATGATACGTATGAGGCTTCACCTTCTTCTAAGGAAATGACATCCCTTTATGGTCGAGGATTTAAAATCCTTTATAACAATTGTGAATATGTAGGTAAGGGATGTGGTGTAAATCAACAAGGGATTCGAGTACCTATAGAATCCGCTTCAACATATTACTCAAGTGGCATTGGATATAATCCTTTTAAAGAAAAGAAAGTTTCCCGTCGTCCTAAACTTAATGTTAATTCAACAAGATCAAAACAACATGATAGATATCCCATATATATATGTTCTTAACAATGGTACCCTAACAGGTAAGTATCTCTAACCCTTCACCACTCTCGTGATGTGCTTCCCCTATGATGTGTTATGTGTTATTTAGGCCTACTGGGATGACCTCATATTTACCATAAGGTCCAGGATACCAGGAGACCACCTTTGTTGTGACCTTCTATTTGTATCATCATTCTTCTATATTGCCTCTCTCTCTGATTTCATTGTTGTGTGTTGTGTCTTACGGACATAGCGTTGCGGTTGGTGACACTAGGGGCACCCTCCCACGTGACTGTCCCTAAGACACTTGCTTCTCCTCTCTTATTTATTGTTTCCCTTCCTCTAGTGCTTCCACCTAGCAGGCGGATGGCGACAAATATTCATACTGACGCGGACCTATTGTCCCTTTCGAGAGCAATCATAAAATGGACTTAGTTCCTAATATGACGATGGGGTTGTATTTTTTATCTGACGCTTGGCTAGTGGAAGCACTCGTGCTTTCTGCATAGTGAATTTGATGCTATTTTATCTCATTTACAAACCTTAACAATACTACTGCTCTATGCACCTTTGTTTGTCTTTAAATCTGGCCTTGGTGGTACTCGATTCGGAGAGCTTCATGATATAGCCCCACGGTTATCCTCGAACTCTGGATTCCTTGTATAACCTTGGCTCTTTGTGTGGTTAATCATATGCATTGATATTGTTTATCATGATTATGGACACTAACATGTTTCTTCCAGGGATGTGTTTGTAGAAACATTTGGTGATCGTAAAATACATGTCACCTCTGGGGGGCATGGGCTTTGCGAAAGTCGGTGTTTTTTTGTGTGTTTTATCCCTACCCTAACGTGCTTGATATCGATAACTGATATCAACCACCTTAAGGTGGGGGCATATATAAGGTAAGCTATCTGTTGTAGATGTTAGCAATGTGCTTGTCCTCAGGTGCAGGCTAGTGTGATGAGTACTTCCTACATCCTGAGTTTGTTTGCAATCAATCAATATATCTTGAAATCTATTGTGTATACCTCCTTTTCACCGTAAGGCATCTCTGCGATGTGGGTGGGGTTGTATACTTTTGAGCTCATACCTCCTTTTCACTGTAAGGCATCTCCGTGATGCGGGTGGGGTTGTATGTCATGCTTCCTTTTCATTGTAAGGCGTCTCCATGATGCAGGTGGGGTTGCATTTTCAAAAGTCATCTGCAGAGGTGGGGAGCGGTTCTGTGACTAACTCAACCCTTAAGCGTGTCTTCAGTGATTGTTGTGGCTAAGCCCAATCGTCGATGTGTGCCTATAATGTGCATGAGATGGTGATGAGCCTAGAAATAGGGAACACACCATCACTTGTCTGCTGTGTTTTCTCCATGTCTTCAAGTGTGTGTGTTTTGGCGTGCTTGTTTTGTTTGGCGTGTCTGTTGCCCATATACAGTATGCATTTTGGGAGGTTTTGCGTGTCTTGCGTGTGTGTTGCCCCATTTATACAAAGACTTGCACGATGAGTGCATCATGTATTATGGGAGGTTTGTTTACTTTCCAATACTTGCATTTGCATTTCATATATATGAGAAAAAGAAAAGAAAAGAATCATGCCTATCTTCCATGCATTAATGTGTCTTCCATGCATTTACTATACTCTCCGTGTTCTACATGACTGTAACTGTCTTCTCCGTGTTTTGTGTGCCTGTTACTATCTTCTATGCGATTGGCATGTCTTCCCCGTGCGTGGCATGTTTGTTGTGTTTGTGACCATACTTTAATGCATGTATTAGCCTTGCGTTTATACATACATTAAAGTGGGGGCTAAATGTAAAATCAGAAAATGTCCCCTTGGGGGCTTTTCCCTCATAAGGTTTAGCTCCCGGGTCTTTTGCATGCATTTAGGACATCTTAGTTCATAATTTGGCATACCGATGGAATGAGCCCTAGGTAACATGACAAATGGGACCTAGGAGGACTCCTTGAGCTTAAACCTGCACAAAATAGGGGGAGGACTTGGGCGCCCACGCCCTAGTCCTACCCTATTTTGGGTCAGGCCCAAATTTGAAGTTTCAGTTTATGACCGTTATTTGGTCCCTAGGCCAACACGGTAAGTTTGAATTTATGAAATCTTGGCGGGAATGTTTGTAGTTGCATATAAAAGCATGTTTAGGCATTCATTTAGAAACTAGATGGCAATTGTGATGTTCAAGTGTTCTCAAGGTGATTCAAGGCTTTCATTGTGTTGCAAGAGCAGATTTGTGTGGTTTATGTGTTTGTGTTTGTAAATTTGAGCATCCATTTGATCATGGAATGAAGAGCATCTTCCTCCCATGATATCTTCACTACAAGGTGACATTATATTATGTTTTTATCATCATTTCCTTTGGTTTTGCCTCTGCCTCATAAGGGCACACACTCTCTATCTAACAACGGTGTTCAGAGACTTAAGTGTCCTCTGGGGTTTCACTGAGGCAAACCTCTAAACACCACAACCCCCTCCCAAAGTTTTCATGGTTGCAGGTTACAAGTTGCGGATTTAGGAAAAGTGAAGTTGCAGGAAGGATTAGCAGACATCAAAGATTTAGGATCCGAAGAGAAGTAGGACACCGAAGCATTTCTAGGACTTGGGCGCTCACTCCTGTGTCCTCCGAAGTTGAATTTCTGGAAACAGAAGTTACAGTGCAGATCAGTGTCAGAAGGAGGTCAGGATCCCGCAAAGAAACTGACACCTTGGACTTGGGTGCCTGCTCTAGTGTCCCCGACTGTTCTGCCTAGGAACCCCAAAAACATGTACTCTATAATTTGATATTTTACTTCTGTTTGCAAGAGCTTTTTTTGTTATTCTTTCGTTTACAGTTGTATTTGCGAAATTAGGGTTTTAATGGTTAATTAAGCATAAGAGAAGGAAAATTGATAATTAAATTCCCTAATCCAAGTTTCCCTACATCTCACAGTGACCTAGGGTATGATAGTGAATTGCCACTCGACCCTAGATCCTTGAATGTAAAGGGTGAAAGGAGGATTCAAACATCTAAACACAAACATTAAACAATCCAAATTTTACCCTAAACATTTTGGTGAACCCATGTTTTTGGACTTAAATTGCAACTTGCTGAGTGTGTGTCTTCAAATTTGGATTTCATTCATTCATTCACATAGTCTTTCATCTTATTGCATTGAGAAAATTACAAAAAAAAAAAAAAAATTTGCAAAAATTTGAAACCCTAGCTTACATTTTCATATAGATCACTAAATTGCATCAATTATTTCTAAATTTTCCTAATTCATGATTTTTGCATCAGATCTGATATAAAATACAGAAAAACACAAAAATTCAATAATTTGCATAGCATTATCATCATTAATTTGCTAGGCATTTGTAGAAATTTTGATAATTTTTCATTAAACCTAGTAATTCCAAAATCTAGGGTTAGTAGGCAAAATCTTCTCTCAGATTTTTCTACTAGTTTTAGAGGCTCATTCAAATTATAATTTGGCTGTAGTCTTGCATTTTGGTGTAAATTTGCATTTAGATTTAAAATATTTGTATTTTTGCATAGAAAATTTCAACAAAAACTAGCAATTTTCATGCATTTTCATTAGATTTGCATTGGCATTTTACATATTAAAGGTTGAAAATAATTTTCAGATCTGAGATTAATTCATTTCCATCATAAATCAGACTTCAAAACATTCACATAGCATTTTTTCCCAAGATCTCAAACCTAGGGCTTCAAAAACACCGATTTTCACTAAATTTGGCCTTATCGACTCTATAAACTTGCACCATAGGCGTGTTGTGAAAAGTATTGTTGCATTAGTTGGTTGTTATCAGGGTAATCATTTTCTTCCCCTCTTAAAAATCTTCACAACACTCTTTTAACGGGCTCTTGTATTGAAAATTCGGTGAAAAACTACACATTTTGACTATTTTTGCCCTAGGGTTTGACCTAGTTTGCACTCCAAGTGTGTTGTGATCAATTTTACGGATTGAGTTGACTAATATAATCAGTATTACTTTCTTCACATCCTAAAATTCATTACAACACCCCTTTTTCTAAGTCTTGGAATTGAAAAACAATGAAAAATTTACATATTTTGCTATATTTTCACTAGGGTTTGACCTTAAGTGGCACTAAAAGCGTGTTGTGTTGGGTGTTTTAGCACCAAGTGGCTGTTATTACTAATATTATTTATTTTTCATCATCATTTTACTCACAACACCCTTTGTTATGCTCTGTTGCATTGAATTTTGGTGAAAAAAGTGCCTATTTTGACATATTTTTATTATATTTTGACTTGGCATTATCTTGGATTCGCATCAAGAGTGTGTTGGGTAGGATCTTATTGTTGTTTTGGACTGATATCAGACATATAATTTTCTTCCCTTCATCAAAATCCTGACAACACCCTTTGTTTCACTTATTTACATTGAGAAAGTACCAAAGAAGCAAGCATTTTAAGTCATTTTCATACATTCTTTTACACTTGTCTTTTGCATCAAATTTGAAAAGCTTTTAAAATCTGATTTTACAATGAAAACAATGCAATGGAACCTTCATGTCATTTTTCTATGGTATCTCTGCATGCATTTATCAAAGATCTTGATTTTGACAAATTCCTAATTCTCATGAGTGAACATCCTTTAATATTAGAACATTTAACCAAATTCATCTCTAGTAACACTCATGAGAAAGATGAGAGTGAAATGCCTTTTTCTGTCATAGAGTATGATGATGATGATGTACCTTACTCTCATCCCATTTCTCTCCCTAGCCAAGATGTAGCATTAGTGGATGAGAAAAGGTCTCTCACGTTAAATACTTTAGGGATGGATGTTGGGTGTAATCAAGAGGGAAACAATGTTAATTTGATACTTATTAATAGACTTGGTTGCACTATTCCTAAGATGGTTGTGCAGGGGGCACCTAATGTACCTTCTTGCTTAAAGCCAATGATTACAGTTCAAGGTGTTCAAAATGTGTTACAACAACCACACCACAATGTGATTGCTCACACATACAACACCTGTAATAACAAGCAAAGTAACCAAGCACCGCATGTGCCTATCTCTCTTCCATGTTTTCATCCTATGCTCCCTCAACCACCTTGTCTTACTCATAAAAGTGGTCAAGAGTATGATCTTGTCAAACAGCTTCACGCTACTCCGGTTAAGATCTCTCTTTGGGATTTAATACAAACATCACCTACACACCATGGAATGCTCCAAGAAGCTTTGCAAAAGGTGATTGTCCCACCTACTGCTAAGCCTAATGGTGTAGCAGCCCTATTGGATAATATGCATGCGACAAAAATAGATATTCTCTTTCAACCACAAGAATTACCGTTAATTGAAGTTCAAAACCAATATGATCCTCTTATAATCTTTGTCACAATAAATAGAACGTTGGTAAAACAAGTTATGATTGATAATGGATCGGCTCTTAATGTTTGTGGCATTGACTTATTACATAAGATTAAAGTTGATACATCTACCATCAAGTTGGAACCATTAAGTATCCTTGGTTTTGACAATGTTGGACGACAATCCATAGGTACTATAACTTTACCTATACAAGTGGGACCTGTGATTGTGCCTACCCTAATTCATGTCATGCCTAGTTCTTTATCTTACAACATGATTCTTGGTAGACCTTGGATTCATGCATTGGGGGCAGTCCCTTCCACTCTACATCATTCAATCAAATTTATATTCAAAGGTAAACTTCATACTATTCATGTTGATCCTGAACCAGACAATTATTTACACGTTGAAATGCAAAAACCAACTTACAATCATATGAGCTTAAACAATTTGTGAGGTGATCCATCAATGACTAATGTTGTGCAATACTCTCAACCATCAAATACACTTGTTAGTGATGATTGGGGTTCATTAGATTTTAATCCTTGCAGTACAGGGGAATACAAATTTAATAAACCTAACACATCAAAAGTCGCATTGATCTCGTCTAAACCATCTTTTGAAACATCTCAGAAAAATAAAGTTTCCTTGGTTGAAAATAAAGACAATACCCTCACTTATACTACAAATTATGATACCGATGAGGCTTCACCTTCTTCTAAGGAAATGACATCCCTTTATGGTTGAGGATTTAAAGTCCTATATAACAATTGTGAATATGTAGGTAAGGGATGTGGTGTAAATCAACAAGGGATTCGAGTACCTATAGAATTCGCTTCAACATATTACTCAAGTGGCATTGGATATAATCCTTTTAAAGAAAAGAAAGCTTGCCGTCATCCTAAAGTTAATGTTAATTCAACAAGATCAAAACAACATGACAGATATTCCAGATATGTATGTTCTTAACAATGGTACCCTAACATGTAAGTATCTCTAACCCTTCACCTCTCTCGTGATGTGCTTCCCCCATGATGTGTTATGTGTTGTTTAGGCCTCCTGGGATGACCTCGGATTCTCCCATAAGGTTCGGGATACTAGGAGACCACCTCTGTTGTGACTTTCTTCTATGTGTATCATCATTCTTCTATATTGCCTGTCTCTCTGATTTCATTGTTGTGTGTTGTGTCTTACGGACATAGCGTTGCGGTTGGTGACACTAGGGGCACCCTCCCACGTGATTGTCCCTAAGACACTTGCTTCTCCTCTCTTATTTATTATTTCCCTTCCTCTAGTGTTTCCACCCAGCAGGCGGATGACAACAATCATTTATACTAATGCGGACCTAGTGTCCCTTTCGAGAGCAATCAAAAAATGGACTCAATTCTAATATGACGATGGGGTTGTATATTTTATCTGACACTTGGCTAGTGGAAGCACTCGTGCTTTTCGCGTAGTGAATTTGATGCTATTTTATCTCATTTATAAACCTTAACAATACTGCTGCTCTATGCACTTTTGTTTGTCTTTGAATTTGGCCTTGGTGGTACTCGATTCAGAGAGCTTTGTGATATAGCCCTATGGTTATCCTTAAACTCCGGATTCGTTGTATAACCTTGGCTCTTTGTGTGGTTAATCATATGCATTGATGTTATTGTTTATCATGATTATGGACACTAACATGTTTCTTGCAGGGATGTGTTTGTGGGAACATTTGGCGTTCGTAAAATACATGCCACCTCTGGGGGGCATGGGCTTTGTGAAAGTCGGTGTTCCCTTGTGTGTTTTATTCCCACCTTAATGTGCTTGATATCGATAACTGATATCAACCACCTTAAGGTGGGGGCATATATAAGGTAAGATGTATGTTGTAGATGTTAGCAATGTGCTTGTCCTCAGGTGCAGGCTAGTGCAATGAGTACTTCTTGCATTCTGAGTTTGTTTGCAATCAATCAATCTATCTTGAAATCTATTGTGTATACCTCCTTTTCACCGTAAGTCATCTCTGTGATGCGGGTGGGGTTGTATGTCATGCTTCCTTTTCACTGTAAGGCGTCTTTGTGACGCGGGTGGGGATGCATTTTCAAAAGTCCTCTACAGAGGCGAGAAGCGGTTCTGTGACTAACTCAACCCTTAAGCATGTCTTCGGTGATTATTGTGGTGAAGCCCAATTGTTGGTGTGTGCCTGTAATGTGCCTGAGATGGTGATGAGCCTAGAAACAGGGAACACACCATCGCTTGTCTGCTGTGTTTTCTCCATGTCTTCAAGTGTGTGTGTTTTGGCATGCTTGTTTTGTTTAGCGTGTGTGTTGCCCCATATGCAGTATGCATTTTGGGAGGTTTTGTGTGTGTGTTGCCCCATATATACAAATATCTGCGCGATGAGTGCATCGTATATTATGGGAGGTTTGTTTACTTTCTAGTACTTGCATTTGCATTTCATATATATGAGAAAAAGAAAAGAAAATAATCATGCCTGTCTTCCATGCATTAATGTGTCTTCCATGCATTTACTATACTCTCCGTGTTCTGCGTGACTGTAACTATCTTCTCCGTGTTTTGTGTGCTTGTTACTATCTTCTATGTGATTGGCGTGTCTTCCCCGTGCTTGGCGTGTTTGTTGTGTTTGTGACCGTACTTTAATGCATGTATTGGCCTTGTGTTTATACATACATTAAAGTGGGGGCTAAATGTAACATCGAAAAATGTCCCCTTGGGGGCTTTTCCCTCATAAGGTTTAGCTCCTGTGTCTTTTGCATGCATTTAAGACATCTTAGTTCATAATTTGGCATCCCAATGGAATGAGCCCTAGGTAACATGACAAATGGGACGTAGGAGGACCCCTTGAGCTTAACCCTGCCTGAAATAGGGAGGAGGACTTGGGCGCTCGCGCCCTAGTCCTGCCCTATTTTGGTTCAGGCCCAAATTTGAAGTGTCGGTTTATGACCGTTATTTGGTCCCTAGGTCAACACAGTAAGTTTGAATTTATGAAATCTTGGTGGGAATGTTTGTAGTTGTATATAAAAGCATGTTTAGGCATTCAATTAGAAACTAGATGGCAATTGTGATGTTCAAGTGTTCTCAAGGTGATTGAAGGCTTTCATCGTGTTGCAAGAGCAGATTTGTGTGGTTTATGTGTTTGTGTTTGCAGATTTGAGCGTCCATTTCATCATGGATTGAAGAGCATCTTCCTCCCATGATATCTTCACTACAAGGTGACATTATATTGTGTTTTTATCATCATTTCCTTTGGTTTTGCCTCTGCCTCATAAGAGCACGCACTCTCTATCTGACAATGGTGTTCAAAGACTTAAGTGTCCTCCGGGGTTTGACTGAAGCAAACCTCTACACACCACAACCCCCTCCCAAAGTTTTCATGGTTGTAGGTTACAGGTTGCGGATTTGGGAAAAGTGAAGTTGTAAGAAGGATCAGCAGACATCAAAGATTCAGGATCTGAAGAGAAGCAGGACACCGAAGCATTTCTAGGACTTGGGTGCTCGCTCCTATGTCCTCCAGAGTTGAATTTCTGGAAATAGAAGTTATAGTGCAGATCAATGTCAGAAGGAGGTTGGGATCCTGCAAAGAAGCTGACACCTTGGACTTGGGTGCCCGCTCTAGTGTCTCCGACTGTTCCGCCTAGGAACCTTGAAAATAGGTACTATGTGATTTGATATTTTACTTCCGTCTGCAAGAGCTTTTTCTGTTATTCTTCCGTTTGCAGTCATATTTGTAAAATTAGTGTTTTATGGTTAATTGAGCATAAGAGAAGGAAAATTGATAATTAAATTTCCTAATTCAAGTTTCCCTACATCTCATAGTGACCTAGGGTATGATAGTGAATTGCCACTCGACCCTAGATCCTTGAATGTAAAGGGTGAAAGAAGGATTCAAACATCTAAACACTAAAATATTAAACAATCCAAATTTTACCCTAAACACAAATGTCAGTTTAGTGACTATTATTTGGGTCTTATGCTGACATCTAAAGTTTGAATTATGAAATTCTTAGCGAGAATCTTTATAGTTGCATATATAAGCATGATTAGGTTTCATTTGCAAACTAGATGGAAATTAGATGAGCATTGTGATCTTGTGAAAGTGATTCAAGGCATTCATTGTGTTGCAGAGCAGTGCTTTGTTGTTATTGTGTTTGTATTTACAAATTTGACATCCATCTCCTCATGGCATGAAGAGCATATTCCTTCCATGAGATCTTCACTACAAGGTGATAACTATTATGTTTTCAATCATTTATCATTTAGATTTTTGCCTCTATCCCATCGGGATATGCACTCTTATCTGACAACGGTGTTCGGAAGACTTGAATGTTTCTCCGGGGCTTGACCAAGGCAAGCCTCTAAACACCACAACCCCCTCCCACACTCCTTGTTATTGCAAGTTACATGTGTCGAGTTCTATGGAGTGGAGTTGCAGAGAGGAGTGACAGACATTGAGGATTTAGGATCTGGAAAGAAGCAGGACACTCGAGCTTTTCCTGGACTAGGGCACTAGTCCCCATTTCCTCTGCAGTTGAATTCACAGAAATGGAAGTTGCAGTACAGATCAGTGTCGAAAGGAGATCAGGATTCCACAAAGAAATAGGTACCTTGGACTTGGGCACTGATGGGTTGAATTATTGACTTCTTTTTATGTTATTTTTATATGCTTTTAAAACCTTTTCATATGATTCTGTAGATACTTTACAAACATCACTATTACTATATGTTGTTTCTCATATACTTTTCAAAGACTTTAAACCTATGTTGTTAATATGGAATATGGTGGTGATATTATCAAGTGAATGACTTAAAATATAAGTATGCATGTAATATAGATAGAATCATATGGTTTAAATATGAAATCTATTTTGTGTGCATATGTTTGGAGAATTAACCCTGTGCAACAAGGGCGTGGCATCAAGGAAAGAGCAATTGCAGTGAGTTGCAGGATAGGGGAATTAAGTGAAGTGCAGTTTGAATGCCAAAAGTGAAGGCAGATGGTGGATGAAGCTGTATCATCATGGATTGGAATAAATGCAGAAAAGAAGACTTGTTCTAAATGCAGTCTATGAGTGGTTTTTCATACAAATCGTTTCATGAGAGTTCTTGTTTGAACATGACTTTTCTTCCTTTGATCAGTTAGATTAATAAATCAATCATGAAACTTGTATCCTAGTATCTAGGGTTGGATTGATTGAGGATTAGTTAGCAGTTGCATAAAACTCTCCCATTTTTGTATAAGTTAGAGGGATGAGTTCGTTGTTAAGTTAGTTGCTTTTACTATCTAGTTACTTAGCTCTTACTCTATTTTTCAATATCAATTATCTAGACATGTTTTGATTTGAATAAAATCTGAAGAAGATTATGTTTATGGTATGGAATGAATAGAACTACATGTTATGAAGATGTGTGAGTATCTGTAATTGATTTGATTTGATTTCAAGTTAAGTGAGTCAGTCCCCTGAGCCGGCCACTCAAAGTACTGATCCTCACTTCATTTATTTCCTCATTTCTTTTATGCATTCTTGTCAATCAATTTTTCATTCATGTATAAATGTAGCGTGAGTTAATTAGAATATGTTAATTGTTAAAATATAATAGTATGATCTATGATCGAATGGATGTTGTGTCTATTTGAAGTCCTCCGGAGGTTAGCATTAGTTCTTTTATCATTTAGAATGTTTTCAGTTAATTCTATAATTTCCTGTTGTATACACTTAAAAATGACACGACTCTGTCTAAATAAATATTTTTTATATTTATTTCAATCTACCTTCCTCTATCAATAAATAAATAATTAAATTTATTTGTTCGATTCATATTCCTCTAAGTTAATTAAATATCAAAATATTTAATTATCTCTTCTAAAGTCAAAATTAAATAAAATCCTTTATTTAATTAAATTCTTCCAAGCAATTAAATAATTCTAAATTATTTAATTAAGTCAAAGTCTATTCCTCCAAATTTAAATAAATCATTTAAATTTATTTAAATCCTCTCTCTCCAAAAATAAAATATAATAAAATATTTTATTTATTCTTCCAAATCATGTGCAAGTAATTAAATAAATTTATTTATTTAATTCGCTTTCTTATCTTCCAAAATCTTCTAAAAATAAATCTTTCTTGTCATGCAAAAGCAAAAAATGAGTTTTTTGATTTAAAACAATCTTGTTTTTATCAATAACTCTTAAATTAGAATAAAACATTCTAATTTGTGAAAAGCAAATCTTATCTTTGTCATGAAAGCAGTTAACTCAAAGAGAATAGTTTTTTCTATGACACGTCCTTCTATTTGCACACGTTCTCTCAACCATTCTCAACCATTGATTTTCTTATTTCTTCTCAACCGTTGATCTTCTCTCACACAACTCTATAAATACAACCCTCTTCTTCTTCATTTCATATCCAATTTTCGAGTAAACTTATGCTGTAGAATCTATAGCGCGCCATTGGCACCCCACTGTCATATCTCTTCATCTATCATCCATTTTCATATTGTGTTGAAGCTCATCTTCAACACAACAAGTATCTGAGCCATTTCTTCTTGTCATCTTGAGGAATCAAAGCAAGGAAACAAGCTTCCTGAGGGCCATCATTATCACCAAAAGATCAAGAAGGAATAGGCGAACAATGGAAATCGCAAGGTAAAAGGTTGTGAGTATCTCTCTCTCTTATTTTAAATCCTTTTTATCTGCACCTTCCATTGATGTTTTGGGTTTTTATAATTAGTTTTATTCATCTCATTTTACCCATAACACCTGTTATTAATAGTCATCTACAACTCATGCTGAAGGTACCCGTAGCAACTAGATTTTAAATTATTTTTGTTGTTCTTACAATTCTGTGAATTTTAGCAGACTAGGCTAATCAAATAGGTTTGAATGGGATAGTTAAGAGGATTTGAGTCCATAAAGGCACATATAGCGCAGTACTATCATAAGCTTACACTCCTTGGTTAATGATTTAATGTAGGAAGTACAATGATAGAGTGGATTGTTAAGATAGGTTTTCCCTTGAATTATGTTAAATCTACAATGCATTAGTTTTCCTCTATATTTTTGGCACCGTTGCCGGGGATGGTGCTACCTTTATAGGCTCAATTGTCAAATTTCAATAGTTTAAGTTTTAATTTCAATATTAGGATTGATAATTTCACTCTACAACAAACATTCAAAATCGAACTAACATTATGCAGGACTGCCTATATACAAAAGCTAAAACTTCTATATGCGGAGGCAGAGAGACAACCAAGGCAAATTTCTCCCTTCAAATTATCAGGCTCTAGAAGATATTATTGATCTTACTAATTATCAAGTGGGACTTGCTGCAGACGAATGATTTGTTCCTCCATCTTCATCAACATCCTCAACATCTTCATCAGCTTCTTCTATAGCTATAGAAGGGACCTTTAGAACCATGGCAGAAGCAGCAATGGATGATCCAACACCAGATCAGGCAACATTTGAGTTCCCCATCACTGATTAGGAGAGGCTTGTAGCGCTAAAAAACATTCCACCTTCAACATTACCAATTTTCTAAGGCTTAGTGACAGAGGACCCAAACATGTTTCTATTTGAGTTTGATATCTTGTGCAGAAGCTATGAGTACACTACAAATGCTCACAAGCTTAAACTCTTTCCTGCCACTCTCAAGGATGCATCCCTGAGATGGTTTATGGGTCTAGGAAAAGATGTTATCCCAGACTGGGATATAATGAAGGAGGAATTCTTGGAAAAATACTAAGATTATTGCCGAGGACATGACAAGAGGAGAGATGACATCTTCAGAATGTCACAAAAAGAGGAAGAACCATTGGAGGATTAAGTTGAAAGGTTTCAGTTTGCCTTAATAAAGAACCCTCAAAATAGATTCGCTGAAGAATCACTAAAACTGGTATTTTTAAGAGGATTTAAAGATGACTGTATGGATGCCCTGAATCTCATTGGGCAAGGTGATATCTCTCAGCTACCTTTTGAAGCAATCTGTAAAATTTGCAGAAACTATTCACAAACTTTTGCCAAAAGACCAAGGGGAGAAAGAAAATCCATCACAAACAAGGCAACTAGTGGAGTTTCTCAAGTTGAAATCAGCAACTTGCTGTCCAACATGAAGGAAGATATCATTAGTCATATGGCTACATAGTTGGACACTCTTCACATTAAGAAGAAACAAAAGGAGGCAGAAGCCATGCTCACTAAATATTGCCCCAGCTGTAGACAAAGGAAGGCTAACTGTAAATGCAAGAGGGTGACCAGTATCTAGCAAGAAAAGATTGAAAGGCCAGAATTCCAACCATTTGAAGGAATGGATGGGCAGTTGTTCTTCATTGCTCAAAGGAGAACTTGGCAACAAAGACAAGGTATGCCATCTGACCACTCAATTACAATTCACCTTTTCCTACTCCAAACCAAAATTTTCCTGCATGGAACCAACAATGGCCTAATACTCAAAATCAATGGCAAACCCCACAATGGCCTGCTCCACAACCAGGTTGGAACCAATAGCAGCCAAACTCATGGCTCCAACAAAGTTTCCAAGGTACCAACTATAACCCCCAGTGGCCCACATAGCAAAATCAATGGCAACCCCAATGGAATAAGGGCCAACAGTGGAAACAAAAATACAAATTACCAGCAACTTATGCTTCTACCTCAACCCCAGTAGCCAGCAATAATGCCACTGCCTTCCACTCCTCAAGTTCCACCTCCTAGACCTACCTAAATCCCTGCCCAACTTGCACCTAACCGTAACAACAAGCTTGTCCAATGGGCTTATACTAATGAGGTAATGCAATACCCCACCTATGGGGTGGAGGTGAGTAATGTTCACCTCAGATCAAGGAAACAACTTGCAGGGCCTTCATCTCCACAAATCAAAAAACTTAATGATGAAGAGCCCACAGAGGAAGCCTCAGATAAACCACCTTTGGAACCTGAATCAACCCAAGATGCCCAGACTACCTTACATCAGAAGTCTCCTCCTTTCCCTAAGCGCTTGCCCATGCAAAAACAAATAGCCCAAACTGATACTGTCCTTCTTAGCTAGTTAAAAGATATAAGCATAAATATTCCCTTAATCCAAGCCATCAAGGATATTCCTATCTACACTAAGACTATTAGGGATCTTTGCATAAAGAAGCTAGAAAGGAAGAGAATAAACCCTCAGACAGTCCATGTTTTGGGTAATCTGGCTGATATCATGTTGGGTAATATAATTGTTCCCAAATATATAGATCTAGGTAGTCTAGTAGTGGATGTTAAAATCAATGGGACCATGATTAAGAATACTCTGATAGATTTATGTGCTGCAATTAATGTAATGACTAAGGAGACAATGCAGACACTCCAGTTGAATAACCTTAGACTTACTCAAACAGTCTTACAATTAGCTGATAGGTCCACAGTTAAGCCTGAAGGAATCATTGAGGACTTGGTCATTGCATTAGATTCTTGGGAATATCCTGCTAATTTTATAGTACTCCAACCCAAAGTTAACCTTGCTGGTTATCCTCTCATACTAGGTAGACCATGGATTGCCACAACAGATGCATTTATAGGTTGTAGGTCAGGTAACATGATCATATCTAATGGGACTATCACCAAGAAATTGGTTTTATATTCACCAGCCCAACCATATCATGAGCTTGAACTGACTATTTGGCCTACCCTAGAAGATGAGGACAGTTATTCCCTGCAAGCCTTGATGACTATTGAATGCAGCCCCTTATTGGATATTCAAGATGAAGATGAGTTGATTGCTCATATCATCCAAAATGATTATGGGAGGCATCCTCAGCAGCAGGATTGTTTATCTTGCTTACAAGACCCCTTAAGAAGCATATCACCCAGTAGTTCCTCAGAGGAGGTATCTTAGATATTTCATACTTTGTTACCCCAACAATGCTTGCCAATAATACCTAACCTTGACCTGTCATGTGTGCAAGAGATGTCTAAATAGTTGGAAATCAAACCAGGGAAGATGTTGACTATTAATAAGGCATTGACTGATGAGCAACAACAATCCTTGCACACAATATTGCAAACACATGCAACATCCTTTGCACGGGACTATAGTGATATGAAAGGCATTGATCCTGCCTTATGCATGCATAAGATTTACATTGATGATGGCCACAGACCTATCAGGAAGCAACAAAGATGGATGAACCCTGCTCTAAGAGAAATAGTGAAAGTTAAACTCCAAAAGTTGTTAGATGCAGGATTCATATACCCCATTTCAGACAGTGAATGGGTTTCACCATTGGTAATAGTTCCCAAAAAAGGTGGCAAATGGAGGGTTTATGTGGATTATAGAGAACTAAATGTTGCAACCAGAAAATATCACTTTCCATTGCCCTTTATTGATCAAGTTCTTGACTCTTTGGAAGGGAAGAAATATTTCTCATTTCTTGATGGTTTTAGTGGCTATAACCAAATCAAGATTGCACCAGAGGATCAAGATAAGACAACATTTACCTGTCCTTGGGGGACCTATGCATATTCTGTCTTGCCTTTTGATTTGTGCAATGCTCTAGCAACTTTTCAGAGAGTAGTCCTCAGTATTTTCTCTGATTTTGCCCATGACAACATGGAAATTTACATGGATGACTTCACCACATATGGTGAAACATATGATGAAACTTTACACTTGGAGAAAGTTTTAAAGAGATGCACATAGCACAATCTATCTCTAAGTAATGAAAAATGTTTTATGATGATGACATAGGGAGTAGTCTTGGGACATTTCATCTCAAGTGCAAGAATCCAAGTTGACCCAAAGAAGATTGAAATCATATCTACCTTGCCTATTCCACAAAGATAGAAGGATGTAAGGAGTTTCCTTGGACATGCAAGTTACTACAGGTGGTTTATCCAAGATTTTAGCAAGATTGTTGCACCTCTGATCACTCTATTAACAAAAGACATTGAATTTGAGTGGACTACAGACTGTCAGAACTCATTTGAAAAGTTGAAAGCATCATTGACACAAGAACCAGTTCTTAGAGGTCCAAATTGGACACTGCCTTTTCATATCCATACGGATGCATCATACTTTGCCATTGGAGCAGTCCTAGGCCAACAAGAAGGAAACAAAGAGTATGCAATATACTATGTAAGTAAAAACCTACAAGGAGCTGAGTTGAACTATATTGTGACAAAAAAAGAAATGTTAGCTGTTGTTTATGCAATTAACAAATTTAGGCACTACATAATTGGTTATAAAGTATTCATAGATACATATCATGCAGCAATCAAATATTTGATGAATAAGCCAATAGTGGGTGGAAGACTTGTAAGATGGTTATTGTTGTTACATGAATTTGATATAACAATTGTTGACAAACTAGGCAAGGCTAATGTAGTTGTTGATTTTCTGTCTAAACTACCTACATAGTCCTTAGAAGGAGTGGTTGATGATTCTTTTCCTGATAAACATCTATTTGCTCTAACTATACACAATCCATAGTATGCAGATATAGCCAATTATTTGGTTACAGGGCAGATTCCAAGTTACTTCTCTGCAAGGGAGAAGAGGCAACTAGTTCACAAATGTTTCCCTTACTCTTGGATTTTTGGTTTCCTATTTTACACTGGCCTAGATAATATTATGAGAAGATGTATCAGAGAGGATGAAGTGTTCGATATAATGAAGGCATGTCATGATGAGCCCTGTGGTAGACATTTTGTTGCCAAGAGGACAACCTTCCAAATATTAACAGGATATTAGTGGCCAACACTTCATAAAGATGTTGTCAAGTACACTAGAAGTTGTGATGGATGTCAAAGGATGGGCAAACCTACAAGAAGTGATGAAATGCCTTTACAACCACAAATAACATTGGCTCCTTTTGATAAGTGGGGACTGGATTTTGTTAGTCCTATTTCTCCTACTTCAAACAACAAGGAATATATACTGGTATGTACTGATTACTTAACCAAATGGGTGGAAGTTAAAGCTTTGCAGTTTGCTAGAGATGGCAATGTGGCAAAATTTTTGTATGAGGAAATCTTCACTAGACATAGTGTACCAAGGGAGATAGTCACTAACCAAGGGCCACAATTTACATCAGATTTATTCATAAATCTGGTAGAAGAGTATCAGATTAGACATAAAAAGTCCACTCCCTACCATCCTCAGGCAAATGGTCAGGTTGAAGTTACAAACAGGGAGCTTGAGAATATATTGACCAAAACAGTATAACTTCACATAAGAGATTAGGTTTCCAGGTTACCAGAAGTTGTTTGGGCATATAGAACCACATGGAAGACAACTACATGGTTCACCCCTTATGAATTGGTTTATGGAAAGACAATAGTCCTGCCTATAGAATTTGAATACAAAACCCCAAGGACAACAATAGAATTAGGGATGGATTTGATGGAAGCACAAATGGACAGATTACAACATTTGAATGCTCTTGATGAGATCAGATTAGAAGCCATCCACCACACAGAAGTCATACAGAAATAAAGGATTAAATGGCATGACAAGTACATCAAGACCAAAGAATTCACTGCTGGTGATTGGGCACTTCTGTATGACTCAAGATACAAAGATTTCAAAGGCAAGCTTCAGTCAAGATGGTTGGGCCCATATGAGATTCAACAAGCATTCCCTAATTGTACAGTCCAATTGCAAACCATTGATGAGGTAAGATTTTTATTGCTAGTGAATGGACACAGACTGAAACTGTACAAGAAACCACTTCAGAAAGATAATTTTCTTGTTTCTCTAGCCATTCAATATGGCCCTCAAGATGCTCTTAATGAAGGCTCTATGACACACACTGAGCCAATAGCCAAAGATGATTCACCCAGTGAGTCTAGTGATGCAGAGGTTGAGTTACACGACTCAACCCCTGTTACTGAGACTTAATTTTCCTTGCTTTAAAATCACATGCACACATGACACAATATCCATGGTTGTTAGAGTTCCTTCCATTGGGACCTATTTATCACTCTCATATAGGGACCTGACTCAGCTAGGACTTGATATATTTCATTTGTAATTACACAGTCGGGACCTATGCCGGCGGCACCCGTAGCAACTCCTAGATGTAACTGTCTTCCACAATTTGGTGAACAATACCCAAATTTTCCCGCCCATTCCACATGTCCGCATTCATTTTGAAATAACTCTGCTCCATTACCAAACGTGTCAACTCACATTCATGAGTTGTTCATTTTTCTTCGCATTTATGTGCCATCACATCATATCTCTACCGCAATACCCGCCACCTTATCGTTCGCCGCATGCATATCAACTCCAATCCTCAATATATGTTCACAAATTCCAATGTGTGTTAATTCTTTCTTTCCATTCCATATGTACATTAGGTAACTTTCAATAATTAAAACTAGATTTCTTTTTATATTCATAATTACTTGTAGTTTATTTCGTGCATGTGAGAATATTATCCACCATTCCATTTAATCAATCCTCCTCATTCCATATCAATTGACATGTGAAGTGAGGTCACTTTAAACTTAATTTGGGGGGAGGGGTTTATTTTTTGATTTCAGCCATTCACCATCTTTTGCCTTTCAAGAAAAACCAGATAAAACCTCCTACTCCATGAACTTACCCTATTTTGCCAAGGAGTGAACCTATTACCCTAAGGAAGTTACAAAGGAGAAGAAAGGAGAGGCAAAAATTGTAAGTTGGTTCTTTTTGGGGTGGTGAATTGAAGTAGCAGAAATTGACATTGTAGATATTGCAATTTATAGAAATCATGGGAGGGGATGTAATCAGAAGAGAACCCTCTGCACATAAAGAAATACTGGAAGATGTAATGGTTCTTCAACTCTTTACATGAGTGGGGTGGTTAGATTACTTTCTGAAACTGACAGAATATGATGATGAGATGGCAAAGGAATTTGCATTCACATTACAGTTTGATGAAGCAATGGTGAAAGGATTGACTGTAGATGCTTCCGAAACAACTATTGCTCAGGTTAAAGGGTTGCCACGAACAAGGTCTGAGTATCCAGCTAGAGTTGATGCAGCCGTGGCGAGGGAGGAATTCTGTGAGAGAGGTGAACACTTGGAATCCACCACACAAGGTATGAAGAGATTCCACCACACAAGGTATGAAGAGATTATCTCTTCCCTTCTTTTGGGGGAAATGTGCTTCATACATCATCAAATATATTACATGTGATGGTCGATATAACATGTTATATACTGTACATTTCAAATTGCTCAATCATCTACGACATGAAAAACTGGTCAATGTCCCAAATTTTCTGTATAGTATGTTGAAAAGAATGTCTTCTGAATACTAGAAACAATAGACAGACATCACTCTATCCCATCATTGTTTAATAGCCCTGTTAACAAAGAGAAGTTTGAGAATTCAGTACCCACAGGTTGAGTGGGAAGCTTTTAAGCAATGTGTGGATATTTCAACACTATTAGAGGCACATGAACTAGAAGATAAGCCTCCATAAGAACCTGAGCCTCCATATGAAACTAAGCATGAAGAGCCACAAGATGAAAATCCTCCATAATTTAGGCCTGTAGTAGCACAAGAACCCTCATCATCCACCCCTAAAGCTAAAAGAAGCACTCCTTCAGCATCTGGTAAAGAAAAGAAGAATAGGAAGGGTGTGAAGAAACACAAGAGCACAATGAAAGAAGAAAATATAGGGGAAAGAAGAAAGAAGAGGGACAAGAAGAGGAGGAAAAAGGAAGATAAGTAGTAGACTGTCACTCCTAGACAATCATGTAGGCTAAAGAGGCAAAGTGCCAAGGAAAAAGTTGTTGAGGAACAGAAATTAGAGGAAAAAGATAAAGGCCAGCAAGATAGTGATCCAATTCCACTGAATTTAGATTCAGATAGAGGAGAAATTCCTCCTAAGGATGTCTCTGTTGACGCCTGTGATAATGTCAATGTGTCTACCAAGAAAAGAAGGTATGTTTCTTCTTCTGATTATGAGTCAGAGGATTTGTTTACTACAAGGAAAATGGGGAAGTCTATACTTGATAATTCTGCTCAAGAAATTTTTGATATTCCTGGAGAAGGTGACGATGAAAATCTAAATTTTGAAAAAGAAAAAGAATTGTTGGAGGACAGAAATATTAGAAAAGAACTTCAAGAGGCTTTGGATAGAATAAGACAACTAGAAGAGTAGGTGAAGGAGTATGAGGAGAAAGATAAAGAAAAAGAGAAAAGGATTCAAGAGTTGGAAGAGAAAATTCAGACGTATGGCCATGGTTCCAATTTAGATTTATTGGCACAACTAGCTGCAAGTAAAATAAAAATTGAAGAGGATGAAGTACTCACTCTCCAACCTCCTGTGACAAAAACCCCAAGGTACCATACCACTCTATCTCTAGGCTTTTAATTAATGAAACTGACTCATAAAACCAAGCAGGAAAAGGAGAACTAGGAAAAAGAGAAATAAAGTCTTAATGCATCAGTTGAGGAAAAGGATTTGGTAATCAAAAGGTTGAAGAATCATCTAACAGAGGTCATTGATAGAGCTATGCAAATCATTGGATGCAGACCTCCACCAAGAGTTTATGCATTGTTTTTAAAAGAAAAGTTTCTTAGTTTTCAGTTCAATAGATTCATTAATAATAACTTGACTTACATTCAAGGCACATTTTTTGCAATCATTTTAAAGAAGTCAGCTTAGAAGAATAGGATCAATTGTGTGAATACTATTTGCATAACTACGTAATGGAGGAGGACACAAAATGGAACCCTTCCATCTATATTGGGGACTTATAGATCAAGGCACTATTGTCATACTTCAGGAATGAAAATCTCAGAGGAGAGTTAGTGGATAAGTATGAAGAGCAGGAGAAAATAGTGCCATTATAGGTTAGAAAAGAAGCAATAAACCCTGATGTAATTCTCACACAATGGTTGAGGCTCCTTTCACATAAAGGTCCAGGTAAAGTAATCATGGATATGAGGCTGTGAGACCATAAAAGAATACAATAGTTAGCTGGACCCATGCTTCAACATTGTCTCAGGTATGTACAAAATAGATGGAACAGTCTTACTCCAGCACTCTAGAGGAAAGAGCCCCAATCCTTCCACAATTACATGAACATGTTTGAGAGGCTACGTAGGTATATCAAGATTTCAAAGCAAATAGGAGTAGCATGGTTGCCACTCACATTTCACCCTCCTATTCTCCTTTACCCAGTATGATACTGGACAGGAGAAAAGAGTGATAAATGTAGGGATGTAGAATTGGTCATGATGGATAGGCTTTCCTGCTATAATGGTTTTTATCTCAGACAGGGACAAGGAGTTAGAGAAGTCATGGACCTCAGACAAATCACTTTGCATTATAATCTTCTCCCCTAGATGTTTAGTTCCTTGATTTTGCTTGAGGAAAAGCAAAAGAGTAGTTGGGGGGAGATGATGGGTTGAATTATTGACTTCTTTTTATGTTGTTTTTATATGCTTTTAAAACCTTTTCATATGATCCTGCAGATACTTTACAAACATCACCATTACTATATATTGTTTCTCATATACTTTTCAAAGACTTTAAACCTATGTTGTTAATATAGAATATAGTGGTGATATTATCAAGTTAATGACTTAAAATATAAGTATGCATGCAATATAGATAGAATCCTATGGTTTAAATATGAAAGCTATTTTTTGTGCATATGTTTGGAGAATTAACCCTGTGCAGCAAGGACGTGGCATTAAGGAAAGAGCAATTGCAGCGAGTTGCAGGACAAGGGAATTAAGTGAAGTGCAGTTTGAACGCCAAAAGTGAAGACATATGGAGGATGAATCTGTATCATCATGGATTGGAATAAATGCATAAAAGAAGACTTGTTCTAAATGTAGTCTATGAGTGGTTTTTCATACAAACCATTTCATGAGATTTCTTGTTTGAATAAGACTTTTCTTCTTTTGATTAGTTAGATTAATAAATCAATTATGAAACATGTATCCTAGTATCTAGGGTTGGATTGATTGAGGATTAGTTAGTAGTTGCTTAAAACTCTCTTGTTTTTGTATAAGTTAGAGGGATGAGTTCGTTGTTAAGTTAGTTACTTTTACTGTCCAGTTACTTAGCCGTTACTCTATTTTTCAATATCAATTATCCAGACATGTTTTGATTTGAATATAATCTAAAGAAGATTCTATTTATGGTATGGAATGAATAGAACTACATGTTACGAAGATGTGTGAGTATCTGTAATTGATTTGATTTGATTTCAAGTTAAGTGAGTCAGTCCCCTGAGTCGGCCACTCAAGGTACTGATCCTCACTTCATTTATTTCCTCATTTCTTTTATGCATTCTTGTCAATCAGTTTTTCATTTATGTATACATGCAGTGTCAGTTAATTAGAATATGTTAATTGTTAAAATATAATAGTATGATCTATGAGCGAATGCATGCTGTGTCTATTTGAAGTCCTCTAGAGGTTAGCATTAGTTATTTTATCATTTAGAATGTTTTGAGTTAATTCTGTAATTTCCTGTTATTAATAGTCAGCTACAGCTTATGCTGAAGGTACTCATAGCAACTAGATTTTAAATTATTTTTTTGTTCTTACAGTTCTGTGAATTTCAGCAAACTAGGCTAATCAGAATAGGTTTGAATGGGATAGTTAAGAGCATTTGAGTCCATAAAGGCACATACAATGCAGTACCATCATAAGCTTACACTCCTTGGTTGATGATTTAATGTAGGAAGTACAATGATAGAGTGGACTGTTTAGCTAGGTTTTCCCCTAAATTATGTTAAGTCTACAATGCATTAGTTTTCCTCTACATGCACTAGTCCTCGTGTCCCTAACGTTTCCGCCTTTTGAACTTTGAAAAATAGTGAGTTAAATACCTCTGTCCTTTATCTCAGTCTAAAAGGATTTACTGTAATTTGATAATTTGCTTACTGATTTGCATATTTAGGGTTTTTAAGTACACTTGAGTATTAGATAGAGACATTGTTTGACACATCCAAGAATCCACAACTTCCCAAGAGGCAACTCAACCTGATAGGTGATTGCTCTCACTTAGTGGAGATTCAACTCAATTGATAAGCCCTTGGAATGTTTGTAGTGAAAGGAGGATTTTGCATAAACCATTAAAACCCCATTTCCCCCCTTTTAAAAAAAACTACTAAACATTTTGGTGCACCCGTGTTTTTGGATTTTTTGGCACCTTGATGAGTTTTGTTTGATAGACTTGCATTCATTCATCTTATTGCATTTGAAAAATTACAAAAACATTGAAAAATTTGAAAAAATTGGAAAAATTAGCATTTTGGCATTGTTTGAATTATTTGGCATTCAATTTCATTAAATTTCTGTCATTTTCATTAGATCTGATTTAAAATTACAGAAATTCATCATTTAGAATTCATTTGCATTGCATTTTTGTGCTTAATTTGACAAAAAATGCTTGAAATTGTGTTTTTTTCATAAAAACCTAGTTTTGCATTAACTAGGGTTTGTAGTCAAAATCTTGTTTCAGATTTTACTACCATTTTCAAGAACTCATTAGGACTTATTTCTAATAGTAGTGTTGCATCATAGTGGTTTTCTTGCAAAATTTCATGTCTAGGGTTTGAAAACCTAGCATTTTCACTAAATTTGGCCTTATCGTCTCTCTAGATTTGCACTAGAAGCGTGTTGTAAGGGATTTTGCTGCATTAATTGGATTTTATTATGGTTATTATATTCTACCCCTCCTCAAATTTCTTACAACACCCCTTCTACTAGGCCTTTGCATGGAAAATTGTTGAAAAATTGCATATTTTAGCACATTTTCACTAGGTTTTGACTTGTCATCACTCTAGGTTTGCATAAAAAGCATGTTGTGAAAGATATTGTTGCATAATTGGACTGTTATTAGGCATATTATTTTTTGTCTCTCTTGAAAAATTTCACAACACCTTTTCTCCTAGTGATTTGCATTGAAAAAAGTTGAAAAATCAAGCATTTTAGGTCATTTTCATACATACTTTTGCATTTTCTCTTGCATAAGTTTTGAAAGCTTTTTGAAATCTGATTAGGCACTCATTTGAAAACATACACATGGATTATTAATACAACAATAATGCTAGGCTTCCTCCTAGGCCGCATTTGAAAAGATGAGCCCCTGAACTTGAAATAGCATTCACACATCATGACAAAGAAATGGTAGATACTGAAGGGCCTCTTTACATTACAGTGAAAATAATGGAAATACTTGTGCATGGAACACTCATAGACCCTAATTGAATGAAAAATGTGGTTACAAAAGAGTTCCTTCTTAAACATGATTTGGCACAAAACTATTATGACCCGTCAGATTTGAGAATTAAAACACATAATGGATCTTTGATGAAAACATTTGGATTGGTAAAACTGTTACTATCAGTTTATGACAAAGTTGTGGATCAATTATTTGATGTTATTCCCTCATCTGACCTCTTTCATTTAAAACTAGGATGCCCATGGATTAAGGCTATGAATGTCGTCCCTTCAACTATTTACAAATGCCTAAAATTCCCTTTGCATGGAGAGATCTGTACTATCCGTCGTAAAACATACCAACCTTCAGCTAAGAACAAGAATTTCACTCTTGATTACTTTTGGCCACAACCTGAAACAAAACCTGAGACATGAAGATACCAATCTTTCCTAAACTACAGATGATACAAAGAAAAACAACTAGCTAGAGTGGCCAGGCCTCCTTTACAAACAATGAGGGATGAACAACATGTGTTTGAGGATCCCCTTAAAGCAAAAGGAAAACAAACACAATACTACTATGGATATGATGAGATAATGGGAGTGATAGATGTGGATAAGGAGAAGTTTCATAACTCACCCCGTCCACAGAGAGATGGTATCTACACTGAGGTTCCTCCTTCAACATCCTTACAAGGATCAGGAGGCTTTCATAGAGAACAAAACATTCCATTGAAATTTGAACACGGTGCTTCCTCCTCTAATGTGAAAAACCCTATGGAAAAGCATGACAATAGCTTTGAAGAAATAAGTAGTAAAACAAGAAGGAATGGACAAGCAAAAGAAAGGAGGAGGAGAAGACAAGCTTTTACCCAACGATTTTCCACTCAACAAGAAAATATTCAACCTAACATTGAAACAAACATAGAAAACGTCAACACTGAAGAATTGGAAGATAAGAACAATAGTTGGGCTATGGTACCTTACACACCTCTTTCCTCTAGCATCCAAGATTGGGAAGAAGATTATTTGCTGGATGACAACCCTTAGTTTGGGTATCCCTATAGGTAAGTATTTCTAACCCTTTACCTTCGTTATGTGTTTCCCCCGTGATGTGTTATTTGTTGTTTAGGCCTCCTGGGATGACCCTTGATTCTCTTGTAAGGTCTAGGATACCAGGAGACCGCCTCTATTGTGACCCTTCTTCTATTTGTATCATCATTCTTCTATATTGCTTCTCCTCTATTTTCATTGTTGTGTGTTGTGTCTTACAGACATAGCGTTGCGATTAGTGACTTGGGGGCACCCTCCTACGTGACTGTCCCTAAGACACTTGTTTCTCCTCTCTTAATTTATTGTTTCCCTTCCTCTAGTGTTTCTATCTAGCGGGTGGATGACGAAAAACATATTTTACTGATGCGGACCTAGTGTCCCTTAAGCGAGTAATCAAAAAATGGATCTAGTCCATACATAATGATGGGGTTGATATATATTATTCGACGCTTGGCCAGTAGAATCACTCCGTGTGATCTTGATGTTGTCTTATCACACTTATAAAACATAACAATACTGTTGCTTCATGCACTTTGTCTATCTTGGATCTTGCATTCCTCGGTTCTTTATGTGATTGATCATATGCATTGTTGTTTATCATGATTATATGGACACTAACACTTTTCCTACAGGAATGTGTTTGTGGGAACATTTGGCGATCGTAAAGTACATGTCACCTCTGGGGGGCATGGGCTTTGTGAGAGCTCGTGTTACCTTGTGTGTTTTCTTCCTACCATAACGTGCTTGATATCGGTGCAAGACATCAATCACCTTAAGGTGGGGGCATATATAAGGTAAGTTGTCTGTTGTAGATGCTAGCACTGTGTGTTTGTGAATCTTGAATCTATTACAATCACTTAAGCCCTTTGCGGAGGTGGGATATCGTGCATATCCTTTTTCTCTTAAGCCCTCTACAGAGGTGATATATCATGCATATCCTTTTTATCTTAAGCCCTTTGTGTGAGGTGAGCATGGTGTATTTCTCGAGGAGAGTGCACAATCTTGTCATTTTCAAAAAGTCCTCCGAGCAGGCAGGGAGCGGATCTGATACTATCCTAACCCTTAAGCATGTCTTCAATGATTGTTGTGGCAAATACCAATCATCGATGTGTGCCTATAATGTGCCTAAGATGGTGATGAACCTAGAAATAGGTACACTCCATCGCTTGTCTGTCGTGTTTTCTTCGTGTCTTCCATGTGTGTGTATATTGCGTGTTTGTTCCCAAGCATAGTCTAAAGACTAGTGGCGATGTGTCCCTCCCATGCTTTGGGATTTTTGAGGCATGCTTGATTTGTATGGCATGTTTGTTCTCAAGTGCAATCTAAAGACTGGTGGCGACGAGTCCCTCCTACACTCTAAGATTTGTACTGTGTGTCTATTGCCCCATATGTAGTCTAAAGACTGGTGGCGATGAGTCTCTTCTGCATTTTGGCTTGTGTGTTTACTTTCCTTTTACTTGCATTATGCATTTCATATATATGAGAAAAAGAAAAAGAAAATAATCACTGCATTCTCTGTATTCACTATGTTTTAAGTGTCTTCAATGTTGTCTTCTCCGTGTTTTGCATGACTGTAACTATTTTCTCCATGTTTTGCATGCTTGTTACTGTCTTCAATGTGTTTGGCGTGTCTTCTCCATGCTTGGCGTGTCTGTTGTGTTTGTTGACCGTACTTTAATGTATGTATTGGCCTTACATTTATACATACATTAAAGTGGGGGCTAAATGTTATTTCAGAAAATGTCCCCTTGGGGGCTTTTCCCTCTTAAGGTTTAGCTCCCGGGTCTTGTAATTGTATTTAGAGCATCTTACATGTTATTTCTAACTCCCAATGAGAAAACTCTTGGGTCTTGTGACAAATAGGACCTAGGGGTTGCACTTTGATGAATCCTAAGCAAAAATGGCAAGGTGGACTTGGGCGCTAGCACCCTAGTCTAGCCCTATTTTGGGTCTGCCCTAATTTTAAATGTCGGTTTAGTGACTATTTTTTGGGTCCTATGCCGACATCTAAAGTTTGAATTACAAAATTCTTAGCGGGAATCTTTGTAGTTGCATATATAAGCATGATTAGGTTTCATTTGCAAACTAGATGGAAATTAGATGAGCATTGTGATTTTGTGAAAGTGATTCAAGGCATTCATTGTGTTGTAGAGCAGTACTTTGTTGTTATTATGTTTGTATTTACAGATTTGACATCCATCTCCTCATGCTATGAAGGGAATCTTCCTTCCATGAGATCTTCACTACAAGGTGATATCTATTGTGTTTTCAATCATTTATCATTTAGATTTTTGCCTCTATCCCGCCAGGATACGCACTCTTATCTGACAACGGTGTTCAAAAGACTTGAATGTCTCTCTGGGGCTTGACCAAGGCAAGCCTCTAAACACCAAAACCCCCTCCCACACTCCTTGTGATTGCAGGTTATAGGTGTCGAGTTCTGTGGAGTGGAGTTGTAGAGAGGAGTGGCAAACATTGAGTATTCAGGATCTGGAAAGAAGTAGGACACTCAAGCTTTTCCTAGACTAGGGCGCTAGTCCCTGTGTCCTTTGCAGTTGAATTCCTGGAAATAGAAGTTGCAGTGCAGATCAATGTTAGAAGGAGATTAGGATTCCACAAAGAAATAGGTACCTTGGACTTGGGTGCTAGTCCCCATGTTCTTGACTTTTCTGCCTTCCAAACTTTGAAAAATAATGAGTTAAATACCTCTGTCCTTTATCTCAGTTTGAAAGGATTTACTATAATTTGATAATTTGCTTACTGATTTGCATATTTAGGGTTTTAAGTATAGTTGAGCATTAGATAGAGACATTGTTTGACACATCCAAGAATCCACAGCTTCCCAAGAAGCAACTCAACCTAATAGGTGATTTCTCTCACTTCGTGGAGATTCAATTTGGTTGATAAGCCCTTGGAATGTTTGTAGTGAAAGGAGGATTTTGCATAAACCATTAAAACCCCATTTTCCCCCTTTTAACAAAAAAAACACTACTAAACATAACCACGGAGATGGACGGCTTGTTGGGGGTTGGTATTCGCTTTGCTATAGAAAAATGCTTCTCGACCATTTTTAAAACATGTGCATCCAGCGGGATTGTTGTACCCGCACAGTGTTCCTGAGCATACGTGGCAAGTAATAAGTATGGATTTTATTCAGGGGTTGCCCATGTCTAAGAATCGACATGATATCATCTTAGTGGTTGTGGATAAGTTGACAAAGGTAGCACATTTTACTTTGGGGAATCTTTCAGATGGTTCTTTAGTTTTAGCTAAGAAGTTTGTTTAGGAGATTTTTCAATTGCTCGGAGTACCTGAGACGATCATTTCAGATCAAGACACTCGCATGACATCCAGATTTTGGACAACTCTTAATGCAACTTTGGGCACAAAGTTGAATTTTAGTTCGGCATATCATCCTCAAACGGATGGTCAGATAGAAAGAGTCAATCAGGTTGTAGAAGACCTTCTCATAATGTATTGTATGGATCAACAATATAAATGGGAGGAGTATCTTCCATTGATAGAGTTTGCATACAACAATTCATACCATGCATCTTTGGGAATGACACCGTTCGAAGCTCTTTATGGGTGTAGGTGTTGGACACCTATCAGTTGGGATAAGGTGGAGGATATAATAGTGATTGGTCCTGATATGTTAAGGGAAATGGATGATCAGATGAGATTGATCAAAGAGAAGTCGAAGCAAGCTTCTAATCGTCAGAAGAGTTATGCAGATCTAGAAATAGGACACCTAGACAGTTCTTAGTTGGTGACAAAATCTTCCTGAGGGTCAAGCCTAAGAAGAGTTCAATTTTGTTTCGCAAAGCATCCAAATTTGCTCCTCATTTTGTAGGACCGTTCGATGTCTTGGAAGTGATAAATCCTGTAGCATATAGACTTGCTCTACCACCTGCACTTGCCAGAATCTATAATGTTTGTCATGTGTCCTTGCTTAAGCTTTATCATCCTGATGCGTCACATATTCTTGATTGGCGTGCCTTGTAGGTTCAGGATCCAGGAGTGGTGCTCGTGGAGCCCATCCGAATTTTGGAGAAGTGCAACATTAAGTTACATAGTAGAGATGTGGTGCAATATAAGGTCCAATGGGACCAATATTCAGAGGACAGTGCCACATGGGAGGATGCAGAGGAGATTGATAGATCTTTTCCTCATTTGAGGATATAACATAATTTTCTTATTCATGCATGGATTATGATACTTTGAGTTATTGTTATTGTTTTATGGTACTTTGATACTTTGTTGATGGTAGATTGATACATTATTATTTTGTTGTGTAATAAGACATTAGGACGATGTCTCTTCCTAGTGGGGAAGGATGTCACATCTCATTTTTATGGACTATATTATTATTTTAGATTAATGAACATTTACTATGATTGTTTTACCTTGAGTAAATTACAAGTGTGTTAAGGTGATTATTGTGAATTTATAATTGCGTAAATTAGAATGTTGATTTAAATATTAAATGTTATCGATATGATTATGATGTTTTACTTTGGCTATGTTTTGAGGCACTAACCTATTGATGTCAAGTTGAGTGCAAATGAATGTAGGTACTCGTTGAAGACGAGAACATGGTTGAGGTAAAAATATTCTAGCCACTTGGCAATAACTGTTTGGGATGGTTAACCCTGATGCACTCACACACTCACATAGTCTCATATTGCATTATTTTGAATGGTTTAATATGCATTATTGTGAGGATAACAAATGTGATTGATGGTTAAAAACTTAGAAAAATATTGTGTTTTAATTTCTACAGTAAGTTCCCTTCAAAAGCTCTATTTAGTCATGAATATTAATGTCTTTTCGATTTATATTTTAAATGGTGTATTTTATTAGATGTATTTTATTTTATTTAACAATAAATAAATAAACGTCCCCTAATTATATAAATATTGATGTTTGGAAGACAATATCTAAATTAGACTTAAAACAATTGTATTCAAATTTCAATATATATATAAAATTTTAAATACTTCTTGTTTTGATTTAAGTGAATATGTAATTTGAAAATAAATAAATTATATTAATAATACCTTTTATATTTAGAATTTTAAATAAAGGGATTATATCAGAAACTTCTGTCATGCAAGCAACATGAATAATAAAGATTGTTCTATTTTATTTTAGGAGGCTTTTGAGAAGCCAAAAACTCATGCAAACTGAAACAAAAAACTTCAGTTATGAATCAAAGACAAAAACTTAAATCTAAATGCCAAAAAGAAGGGAGAGATTTTTTAATAAAAAGAAGAAGCTCTCGACAGAGATAAGAGACCACGATTTACAGTAGAAAAAGGGGACGTCATTATTTTTTTTGAGCAGTGACAGGAAGCAGAGGAAACCAACAACAGGGAAAAGAGAAAGCCTGGAAGTAGGAGTGAAATCAACTCTTATACAATAGAGTAACTAGGTATTCCACTTGAGTTCTTCTTTCTTAGAGTTGCTGTGCATTTCTTAAATTGCAATATGTATTAAATTCCTTGGTTAGCTTGTGTTAACCATCGCTCAAAACTCTTTATATATTTTCTGTTGTCAGCTCTTGAATTTCCCTGTCAACTTGCATTCTTTTCTCTATATATTTCTTGGATCGACCCCTTCTTTGTTTGACTGTCGGCTTAAGTTTCCTTGACTTGTTCTTGCTTGGGTGATCTATCTTGAAACGACCTGATATTTGATTTCTTTTAAAAATTAGTTTTTGTGAACTATTAAAATCTATCCCTTGATCATTGTAGTTCCTTTGCTCAAACCTGTTGTTTTAGACCCTCTGCATTTTGTGTGAAGATCGACCTTTAAATGCATGATGGTCAGTATATGTGATCAGTTTGTCAAACTATAGCTTGCAAATAACATCATTACCTGTAGCTAGATCGTTGTCCCTGTAGCATGATAAAATAAATTCTTTAGCAGATTAAACTTAAATCCTTTACCTATTGTCAAACATTAGATTTTGTAGCTGTCTTTCTACCTATTTTATCACTGTAATAGACTTGACATAAGTTCCTGTAGCTGTCTTTTTATCTATTTTATTATTGTTTGGACCTGCAAAGTTCCTGTCACCAGTTTATCAGTTCCTATAGCCTGCATTTTAAAGTTAATATAGCTTCTTATAAACTCTTTAAAACAACTATGTCAATTTTAGAACAGTGATTGTATGATTTTTTTATTTTTACATAGGATTATTTGGTGTGGAAACCATTCTCAAACTCATATTATGTATGTATTTAAACTATTTGCTTGAATCAAAACAACAATGGATAGGATGTAGATTAACTTAGTTTTCTATAAATTATTTAAACAATAAAATAAGATCAGAAAATTAAACTAGATTATAGATAATATATTTATAAGCATATCTGAATGAATGAATGAATGAATGATGTTCTTATTTTTGCTTGCTTGAAAGTGGGTTTTCATGATTGATGCTTTGAAAAGGGAATTAAAAATGGCCTATTTGTGAATAGGGGGTTGTTATTTATTTTATCTTATTAGTTATTTTATTTTTACTTGTTTCTTGGGGAAAGAAAGTAGATTTTATCTAGGAATGTTATTGGGTTACTCTTGGGCTAGGATGTCAAATGTGGATTATTAGAGATGGCTTTTCCTCTTTTCAGGAATTGACCGATTACTATGTTTTAAAGGTTTAGATCTAAACAAGCTGTCATTGAAAAAGATGAATATTTTGTCTAGCAAACTTTATTTATATATATCTCTGCCACATCCTGTTGTGAGATAATCTGCATTTCATTATTTAGAATTGCACATTAGACATCAAGTTGCATCGGGTGTTCCCACCTGCCAGTTATTCCAGGTAGCTAGACATTTCGTACAGGGATGGGTTTCCTTCGTGTCATGAAGGGATCTGGGGAAGTGTAATTGCTTCATGGTTGGGTGGAAAAGTGTCTGAGCCATGTTCCTATCTCTCGGCTCGTAGGAGGACCATTTGGTTTGTGGCGATTGGAGAGTGTATTGATTTATTTATACTTGTTGTTCATGATATTTGTAACTTTTAATTGGATGTAATATGACATGAATGCCAAAGAACTTTGTATATTACTTTATAGTGCTTTCACTTGGGTTGAGCACGAGATTTTGTAAGATTTAATGACTTTTATTGATTCATATTTATGAGACTTATCTTTTAATTGTGATAGTGTAATTAAGTAGATTAATTACATCATTTTATCTTTTATATTGTAATTCAGTGGATTAATTACATCATTTTACTTTCATTATTGTGATGTTGTATTTAAGTGGATTATTTACTTCATTTTACTTTTGTGATGGTTTGAGTGGCTTTTACATTTGGTATTAGAGCTCTAGGTTGAACACTAGGGCCTCTTTTTGGGATTGTTATGCTAAGTTATGAACTTGATGCAGTTTATTCTTCATGAATACTAGAAATACTGATCGTATTGGAGGATCAAGAAGTGGTCAAAATAGAAGAAATTGTGGAGGTGCAAATAGTGGTCAAAATGCAAGGAATCATGGAGATGCTAACAATGATCAAGATGGAAGATTGGACCGTATTCTTTCTCTCTTGACCCAATAGGATACAAGGATGAATGCTCTTGAGCAGGAGATCAAAGGGAATCCTAGAGGGTAGAATGTTAATGAAAACCCAGGAGGTGCTAATGCAAATGAGAATATGAGGATAGAAGTTCAAGTTCATTAGGCTGGAATTAATGCAAACAATCAAGTAAGGATTGTAGAGGAGTTAGGGAAAGACCTAAAAAAGGTCTCACCACCTAAATTTGATGGAAAGACAATTGGTGATGGAGCTGAAGCATGGATCATAGAAATGGAGAAATACTTTGGGCTTCGAAACCTTTTAGATCACACAAAGGCAATGTGGGGATCATATCAGTTGACTAGTGAAGCAACAACATGGTGGGATAATGAGAGGGTAGATAAGAAGTTGTTACCTGGTGAAATAACTTGGGAGATTTTCCTGCAACATTTTAGGAAAAGATGGTTACCACAGCTCTTCTTTGACAAGAAGATGAAAGAGTTTTAGAATTTGGTTCAGGAAGGTATGTCCGTAACCAGTTATTGGGAGAGGTTCTCATATCTACTTAAGTATGTTCCACAGTACTAGACAGATGAGAGATTTCAGATTAGGAAGTTTATATTAGGCTTAAGGCCCCAAATTGGAGCAGAGGTAGACATTCATAAGCCATTCACTATGGATGCAGTTTTTGAGAAATAAATTAAACAAGAGCAGAAGTTACAACAAGTAGCCAGTTACCGTAAGAAGAGAGATGTGAAGTTTTCCAATAAGAGACCTCAGAATAATTAGCAAAACTACCAACAAAATTATAATCAGAATAACAATCAAGGTAATAACAATCGGCATATCAGGAATTTGAAGAGAGGTAATAACTCTTAGGATGGAAATGGTGGAAACTAGCATGGAGGAAATAAAAGAAGTGGCTATAACAACCAAAACAACAATTAACAGGAAAGGAATGAAGCACAGAAAGCACCTAAGGGTGGATGCTATATTTGTGGAGGAGAGCATTATGCTAATTCATGTCCCTAGAGATCAGCTGGAAGAGGAAACAAAAATCAACAAGGAGCACCACAACATCAAATTCATGTTGCAGTGGACAATCGACAAGCTGACTTTTAGGCAGCACCTATACAGTTCCAAGGTAAGCTCTATGGACTACTTGTTTCTATTTTGATTGATACTAGTGCCATAGAATGTTTTGTAGATCCTAGAGTAGTATCTAAGTTATCTATTAGACCTGGGCATATGGAAAACTCTTGGATGGTACAATATGGCAATAAAGCAGAAAAGAGAGTAGAGTCATGTCTAGCATGCAGTGAGTTAGAGGTTCCGAGTTTTTAGACGCAAGTTAATCTGTATGTAGCACCATTAGGGTCTTATGATGTAATTATGGGAATCAACTGGTTAGCTGAACATAAGTCTCTAGTAAACTATGAAGACAAAGTTGTTAGATGTTTGGATGACCTAGGAAATCAGGTGGAAATTAATGGATCTAAGAGACCTTTAGAGCTTAGACAAATCTCAACTATGCAATTGAAGAAAGCCAAGAGGAAAGGGTGTGCCATTTATGTCGTCCAAGTAAAGGACCTTGACAAAGAAGAACCAGTATTCAATGACTACCCAATCCTTAGAGATTTTAGAGACGTATTCCCTGTGGAGTTAACAGAGTTACCACCAAAGAGAGAATTTGACTTCTCATTTAATTTTATATCAAGGAAGGAGCCTCAATCTAAGGCACCCTACATGATGACTACTATAGAATTGTATGAGCTTACAGCACAATTACAGGAGTTGCTAAATCAAGGGTTCATTAGACCTAGTGTGTCACCATGGGGTGTACCAGTTATCTTTGTAAAGAAGAAGGATGGTACTTTGAGGTTATGCATTAATTATAGGATGCTTAACAAAGCTACTATAAATAACAAGTACCCACTTCCAAGAATAGATGAGCTCTTCGATCAGATGAAAGGAGCTATGGTGTTCTCGAAGATAGACCTTAGATCCAGCTATCACCAATTGCGGATTAAGGATGAGGACATCTCTAAAACAACTTTTAGGACTCGATATGGTCACTACGAGTTCACAATGGTACCATTTGGGTTGACTAATGCTCCAATAGCCTTCATGAATTTGATGAATAGAATTTTTAGAGATTGTTTAGATGATTTTGTGTTGATCTTCCTTAATGACATATTAATATACTCTAAATCAGTGGAAGAGCATGAAAGGCATTTGAAGATAATCTTACAACGCTTGAGAGAGAAAGCTTTATGGTAAACTATCTAAGTGTATATTCTTTCAAGATAAAGTGCACTATCTTGGTCATGCGATCTCGGTAGAAGGGATTGCAGTTGATCCTGAGAAGATAAAAGTGATAACAAAATGGCCTACACCTTAGAGTTTAACATAAGTCAAAAATTTTATGGGACTTACAGGTTATTATAGGAAGTTTGTGGAAGTCTTCTCAACTATAGTAGCACCAATTACCTCGCTACAAAAGAAGGGCAAGAAGTTTGAATAGACAGAAAGGTGGAGCAAGCTTTCCAAGTGCTAAAGGAAAAGCTCATAACTGCTCCTATCTTGACCTTACCATATCCTAATGGTCACTTTATAGTTATAACTAATGCTCAGGAGAAGGAGTAGGAGGAGTGTTGATGCAAAATGAGCAAGTGGTTGCATATGAGTCTAGAAAGCTAAAGCAATATAAGTTAAACTATGCGCCGCATGATCTTGAGTTAGACGCCAGAGTTCATGCACTTCATATGTGGAGGCATTATCTTCTAGGTAAGCCCTTTGAGTTAAAGACAGATCATTTAGGGCTCAAGTATATATTTACTCAACCTAACCTCAATGCACGATAGAGAAGGTGGTTAGAATTCCTTAGTGAGTATGATTTTGGAATTGAGTATATAAAAGGAAAGGAGAATAGAGTAGAAGATGCTCTTAGTAGAAGAAGACATTTGACTGCCATGGTTACAATGAGATTCAATTTGAAGCAGAAAGTAATTCATAATCTTCAAGGGGATGAGAATTATGAAAGAGTAAAACAAGATTTGGAAGTAGATCCATTAGATCATAGGTTTGATGGCTATGTGATTGAGTTAGATGGACTTTTGATATTTCAGGGAAGGATGTATATTCCTAACTCAGGAGAGTTGAGGAAGTTAGTGCTTGAGGAGGTCCACAATGCACCTTATTCGGGGCACCCTAGAGTGACCAAGATGGTTGAAGGTTTGGGATCCTTATACTTTTGGCCTAGACTTAAGAGGGATGTGATGGAATTTGTGGCTCGATGTTTAGAGTGCCAGTGAGTCAAAGCTGAGCATGTGCATCCAGCAGGATTATTGTACCCGCATAGTGTTCCTGAGCATAAGTGGCAAGTAATAAGTATGGATTTTATTCAGGGGTTGCCCATGTCTAAGAATTGACATGATGCCATCTTAGTGGTTGTGGATAAGTTGACAAAGGTAGTACATTTTATTCTGGGGAATCTTTTATATGGTTCTTTGGTTTTAGCTAAGAAGTTTGTCTAGGAGATTTTTTGATTACATGGAGTGCCTAAGACGATCATTTTAGATCGAGACACTTGCATGAAATCCAGATTTTGGATGACTCTTAATGCAACTTTGGACACAAAGTTGAATTTCAATTCAGCATATCATCCTCAAATGCATGGTCAGATAGAAAGAGTCAATTAGGTTCTAGAAGACCATCTTATAATGTATTGTATAAATGGGACGAGTATCTTCCATTGGTAGAGTTTTCATACAACAATTCATACCATGCATATTTGGGAATGTCACTGTTCAAAGCTATTTATGGACGTAGGTGTTGGAAACCTATCAGTTAAGATAAGGTGGAGGACATAATAGTGATTGGTCTTGATATGTTAAGGGAAATGGATGATCAGATGAGATTGATCAAAGAGAAGTTGAAGCAAGCTTATGATCATCAGAAGAGTTATGCAGATAGAAATAAGACGCCTAGATAGTTCTCAATTGGTGAAAAGTCTTCCTGAGGGTCAAGCCTCAGAACAGTTCAGTTTCATTTGGCAAAGCATCCAAACTTGCTCCTCATTTTGTAGGACCGTTCGATGTCTTGGAAGTGATAAATCCCATAGCATATAGACTTGCTCTACCACCTGCACTTGCCAGAATCCATAATATTTTTCATGTGTCCTTGCTTAAGATTTATCATCCTAATGCGTCACATATTCTTGATTGGCATGCCTTGTAGGTTCAAGATCTAGGAGTGGTGCTGGTGGAGCCCATCTAAATTTTGGAGAAGTGCAACGTTAAGTTACATAGTAGAGATGTGGTGCAATATAAGGTCCAATGGGACCAATATTTAGAGGACAGTGCCACATGGGAGGATGCGGAGGAGATTGTTAGACCTTTTCCTCATTTGAGGATATAGCATAATTTTCTTATTCATGCATGGATTATGATACTTTGAGTTATTGTTATTGTTTTATGATACTTTGATACTTTGTTGATGGTTGATTGATACATTATTATTTTGTTGTGTAGTAAGACATCGAGATGATGTCTCTTCCTAGTGGGGAAGGATGTAACGTCTCATTTTTATGGACTATATTGTTATTCTAGATTAGTGAACATTTACTATGATTGTTTTACCTTGAGTAAATTACAAGTGTGTTAAGGTGATTATTGTGAAGTTATAATTGCATAAATTGGAAAGTTGATTTAAATATTAAATGTTATCGATATGATTATGATGTTTTGCTTTGGCTATGTTTTGAGGCACTAACCTATTGACGTCGAGTTGAGTGCGAATGAATGCAGGTACTCGTCGAAGACAAGAACATGGTTGAGGTAGAGATGTTCTAGCCACTTGGCAAGAACTGTTTGGGTTGGTTAACCCTGATGCACTCACACACTCACATAGTCTCATATTGCTTTATTTTGAATGGTTTAATATGCATTATTGTGAGGATAACAAGTGTGATTGATGGTTAGAAACTTAGAAAAATATCTTGTTTTAATTGCTATAGTAAGTTCCCTTCAAATGCTTGATTTAGTCATGAATATTAATGTCTTTTTGATTTATAATTTAAATGGTGTATTTTATTGGATGTTTTTTATTTTATTTAATAATAAATAAATAAGTGTTTCTTAATTGTACAAATATTGATGCCACTTGGTAAGATTATGAACAGTTCCATTAAAGATTGCCGAATATGCCAAAATTTGTGAAAACTTCAGGAGCTAGGATTTCTTCTAGCGTAGCTGTTTCGGACGGTCTGGTCTCCAATGGGACATCCTCAGTCGAGGTTTGTGGCATTCCACCATGAAATTGGAAGCTCAAATCAATGGAGGCTATGGATTTGGGGTTGTGTGAAGTCTTTGTGGGTTCACCTGGGTCCTTGGTCGCCACCTCGATCTCTCCAAAAGTTGCTGAGGTTATCCCTGGCTGTGCAGCTTCGCATCCTCTTGTCTCCAAATTTCCTCCTTTGCCTGAACATGATGGTGCTAATGTTGGTCATGAGGTTTTCTTTGGGTCTGCTATGCTGGAACAAATGCACTCTACTCAGACCCACGGGGACTCTCCTTTTGGGCGGGGTGCGTCAGAGTTTAAATATTCATTTCTGGAGGTGGCAAAGTTTGGTTCATCTCCCCCTCCGATTGCACCACAAAATCAAAAGATTTCCAATGGCAACATACATTTTATTCAGTGCTCAGGTGAACCCCTGTCGCTAAACTTCGATGCCTCTTTGACAAAGGTGTTGTGTGAAAATGAAGAATTTTCTTAAAGCATGGTTTAATTGGTAGGTTCACCCATCATTGGCCCAGTCTTCCTGATCTCCATTATTGGATTTCTAAATCTTGGCTGCCTCATATAGAGGGAGATCTAGAAATTTATCCCTACGCAAAAAGGTTTTTTCATTGCAGTGTTTGATTGCAAGAAAGACAAAAATAACATTCTGAATTATGTCTGGTTGTGGGAAGAAAATATGTTGCAGCTGAAAGCCTGGCACCCAAATTTTGATCCGACTACTGAATCATTTTCAATTTTGCCAATATGGGTTCACCTCCCAAATCTTCCCCTCCACTTTTGGTTTGAATCTTGTTTTCCAGCAATTGGAAAATCTATGGGCAGCTTTGTGTCTACATATGACAACTCTAAACAATTTATCCACACAACTTATGCAAGGATTTTGGTGGAATTGGACATCTCCAAGGATCTTCCGGCTGAAATTATCTTGAGAGATAATGGACAATGTTGAAAACAGTCATTAGATTATGAAGGTTTGATCTTTAGGTGTAGGAGATGCTATCAAACTGGGCACATTGCAACTGAGTGCCCAACTGTCAAATCTCAACCAAACCGGGTGGCCTCTTGGTGGAAGGATTCTTCCCCAAGGTATTATTCTGTAATGAACTCTCCCAAACATAATTCAGCCCCTTTAAAGATGGTTAACAGGAAGCAACAGATGGGAAAGGATAAGGAGATTCCCTTAGAGTTTAAGGTAAATAAAAAATTGTCCTAGCCGAGCGAATCTTGTTGTTCGGAAAAGGTAGATTCACAACAAACATCCTCTCTTAAGGTCCCTTCTGAGACATCAAGAATTCAATCTTTGGATTCTCCTAAGTTGGTGGGGTCCCAGAATTTAGGGGTGATGAGCTTTATTCCACCTCATGATGCTTTGGAATCCTCAGTTGTGCCGGGTTGTGTGGCAAGTTCGGAAGTGAATTGTCAACCGCATGCTCAAGAGTGGACATAAGTAAAAAGAAAGAAATATATTCCACCACATCAGGTGACTTTGAGAGCTTCAAAGAAGGGGGATAATGTGGCTTCATAATTTTTGCATGAATATTTGTGTTTAGTTTAGGCTTTGTTACTGTAAGTGGCTACAGTAACCTATGTATGGATTATTCCCAGTTGGGAACCTATGATTGCACCCCTATTAAAGGGTTGATGCAATTATTATTTTGGTTTCTTTTTGGACCCTGCATGGTCTTTGGATAGGTAGTTTGAAAAGTAGGTGCAACTCAAGCAAGAATGCCATGGATACTCTGCAACAATCCTGTAAACCAATATGGCCAATATGTAACCTTTTGTTTTCATCAATATAAATCATCTATATTATGGATTAAATTTTTTTTATATAAATATTGATGTTTGGAAGACAATATCTAAATTAGACTTAAAACAATTGTATTCAAATTGCAATATATATATATATATATTATTTTAATATTATTTTAAATACTTCTTGTTTTGATCTAAGTGAATATGTAATTTGAAAATAAATAAATTCTATTAATAATACCTTTTATATTTAGAATTTTAAATAAAGGGATTATATCAGAAACTTCTGTCATGCAAGCGACAATAATAATAAAGATTGTTCTATTTTATTTTAGGAGGCTTTTGAGAAGCCAAAAACTCATGCAAACTGAAACAAAAAACTTTAGTTATGAATCAAAGACAAAAACTTAAATCTGAACACCAAAAAGAAGGGAGAGATTTTTTAATAAAAAGAAGAAGCTCTCAGCAGAGATAAGAGACCATGATTTACAATAGAAAAAGGGGACGTCATTATTCTTTTGAGCAGCGATAGGAAGCAGAGGAAACCAACAACAGGGAGAAGAGAAAACATGACAGCAGGAGTGAAATCGACCCTTATACAACAGAGTAACCAGGTATTCCTCTTGAGTTCTTCTTGCTTAGAGTTGCTGTGTATTTGTTAAATTGTAGTTTGTATTAAATTCCTTGGTCGGCTTATGTTGACCATTGCTCAAAACTCTTTATCTATTTTCTGTCGTCAGCTCTTGAATTTCCCTGTCAACCTACATTCTTTTCTCTGTATTTTCTTTGGATCGACCCCTTCTTTGTTTGACTGCCAGCTTAAGTTTCCTTGACCTGTTCTTGCTTGTGTGATCTATCTTGAAACGACCTGGCTATAGGTAACGGCCTGATATTTGATTGCTTTTAAAAATTAGTTTTTGTGAACTATTAAAAACTATCCCTTGATCGATGTAGTTCCTTTGCTCAAACCTACTATTTTAGACCCTCTACGTTTTGTGTGAAGATCAACCTTTAAATCCATGATGGTCAGTATATGTGATCGGTCTGTCAAACTATAGCTTGCAAATAGCATCATTACTTGTAGCTAGATCATTGTCCCTGTAGCATGATAAAATATAAATTCTTTAGCAGATTAAACATAAATCCTTTACCTGCTATCAAACATTAGATTTTGTAGCTGTCTTTCTACCTATTTTATCACTGTAACAGACTTGACATAAGTTCCTGTAGATGTCTTTTTATCTATTTTATTGCTATTCAGACCTGCAAAGTTCTTGTCATCAGTTTATCAGTTCCTGTAGCCTGCATTTTAAAGTTCCTGTAGCTTCTTATAAACTCTTTAAAACAACTATGTCAATTTTAGAACAATGACTATATGATTTTCTAATTTTTACATAGGATTATTTGTGTGGAAACCATTCTCAAAATCATATTATGTCTGTATTTAAACTATTTGCTTGAATCGAAACAACAATGGATAGGAAGTGGATAAACTTAGTTTTCTACAAATTATTTAAATGATAAAATAAGATCAGAGAATTAAACCAGATTATAGATAATATATTTATAAGCATATCTGAATAAATGAATGAATGAATGATGTTCTTATTTTTGCTTGCTTGAAAGTGGGTTTTAATGATTGATGCTTTGAAAAGGGAATTAAAAATGGCCTATTTGTGAATAGGGGGTTGTTATTTATTTTATCTTATTGTTTATTTTATTTTTACTTGTTTCTTTAGGAAAGAAAGTAGATTTTATCTAGGAATGTTATTGGGTTACTCTTGGGCTAGGATATCGAATGTGGATTATCAGAGATGGCTTTTCCTCTTTTCAGGAATTGACCGGTTACTATGTTTTAAAGGTTTAGGTCTAAATGAGCTGTCATTGAAAATGATGAATATTTTGTCTAGAAAACTTTATTGATATATATCTTGGCCACATCTTGTTGTGAGACAATCTACATTTCATTATTTAGAATTGCACATTCGACATCAGGTTGCATCAGGTGTTCCCACCTGCCGGTTGTTCTAGGTAGCTAGACATTTCGTGCAAGGCTAGGTTTCCTTCGTGTCATGAAGGGATCCGAGGAAGTGTAATTGCTTCATGGTTGGGTGGAAAAGCACTTGAGCTATGTTCCCGTCTCTCAGCTTGCAGGAGGACCATTTGGTTCGTGGCGATTGGAGAGTGTATTGATTTATTTATACTTGTTGTTCATGATATTTGTAACTTGCAATTGGATGTAATATGACATGAATGCCAAAGGACTTTGTATATTACTTTATAGTGCTTTCACCTGTGTTGAGCATGAGATTTTGTAAGATTTAATGACTTTTATTGATTCATATTTATGAGACTTATCTTTTAATTGTGATATTGTAATTAAGCGGATTAATTACATCAATTTATATTTTATATTGTAATTAAGTAGATTAATTACATCATTTTACTTTTGTTCTTGTGATGTTGTATTTAAGTGGATTATTTACTTCATTTTACTTTTGTGATGGTTTGAGTGGCTTTTACACTAGAGCACCTGCACACAATAAAGAGGAGGCAGATTTGTTTGCAGTTAGCGGTGGAGGCGATTGCCAAAAAAGTGTAGGTGGACCTTCCAAAGGAGGCAATTCCTTTGTTTTTTGAATGCTACAATTCTGAGGAGGAAGAGGAGAAAGGGGAGGAGACTGCAGAGACAAAGAAGAAAGTGGTATGTAATAAGTGTAACTATGTTTATGAAGGGGTGTCAGGGCTTGCATAATTTACCTTGACCCCCAGGCTGTTTTATTAGACTTTTTGATACAATGATATATAGGGTGAGGCGGTTAGTATAGATTTTGGCTTCAACCATTTTGACAATATGTCAAAATGGGTAGATTAGTATAGTATGTTTTAGTTGATACCTTGTCAACGGTTAATGGTTTATGGATACAGTCTGAACTCTCGGTGAAGTCCCAATTTTTGGACGGTTCTTGGACCTAAACCAGGTAATGTTAGCAAAATAAAATACATAAGAGGATGTTTATAGAAAATGTAAAATACAATAATAAAATTAAGAGGGTTTAGTCATTTTGGTGGGTGATGTAGCTCTATTATTCTATTTTACATTGTGTTAGATATGGACAAGGAATCTAGAATTTGTATTCTATTTTTGTATTCTTTGTTTCCAACTTTTGTGTTAAAAGAGTGAATCCACACATAGCTCTTTCTTCTTTGGTACAATGACATATGTACAATTGTAATAGTGTACGTAATGCGTTCAAGCTCAAGAGTCTTATCAGACAACTGTAGTAAGCAGCATACATCCACCAATTTCAAACAAATTTCAATTTTATAATTTTTATTCCAGTGCAGCTATAGGAACTCAAATTCATTCACAACTATAACATCCCAAGAAAATTAAACATTAGAAATACAAATTCAATTTATTTCAATTCACTAGAATATGAGTTTAATAGGAATATTTCATTTCTTTCAGATTCCCAGCATACAGATGCATTGACCAAATTCCATTGTCAAGATCTTCACATCTCTAGTTTTCCTCCACCTTCAATGTATCTTCTGGTCAAATTGACATAAATATATTATGGCCCCCAATTTCCAAATTGTCCTATTTACAATGTGCCACTGCTGTTAACTCCTCTGTAATTATTTTTATTTTTGCAATTAAAAACCAGACCCCCAAAAAAACCCCTATGCAATGGCATTCTCCTCTTTTTATTATGCCCTCAACAATAAAAATCTGAATGGAATTCTGCTACAACCCAATCGACACTTCTTATCTTGATAATATTTAATTGAAATTCAGATATTCTTTAAAATTTATGGGCAAACAAAATGGATTTCAATGCTGAAATCAAATTCAATGAAAATGATGAGACTTTTCCAGCCAAAATGACACCCAATTAATAGCATTTATAATGAATATTATGCAAAGTAATAATCTAACAATTATTATGCTGAAATCTGGTTCTTCTTCCCTTCTCCGGTAGATTTCAAAAGCCCCAAACTAGATTTAATTTCCTGTTTTATACTGTTCAATGTGCGCAGGAAATGAAACACCCTTCCATAGCTAGAGCAACACCTTCATAACAACACACATATGATATATATTTTCTTATTTGAAACTTGAATAAACAACCAATAAATCTCATGAGACCGCCCCATGGAAAGAAGTAAAAATGGATTCTCCTTTTGATATTAAATGGAGGTAATGAAATTTAAAAAACAAAGGTATCAATCATAATGCAGTCCCACACATATATTAATGTCTCCATGGATAGACTAAACTGAACGCCACATATAAGAGATATGTAGGCATTGCTCTATTTATAATAATATGATACCTTGGAAAATTTGATATGCTGAAACTTAAAACCTAGCTACCTCATTCACAATTCAATCATCTTTGAAATCCTCTATTATGTGGATTTAATATATGCAAATATATGACAACTCATAGTGAAGACATAACTGACAACAAAGTGCACCATGAAGTCAAATGCGACTAACATTCAAGTCTCTGCAACTAGTTGTGACAAATAATTTAATGAAGTAGAAATTCACCAATTTTAACCAAAATCACCACAAAACATAAATGACGTGAATTCGCCAGCAGCCATGACAACACCACCTCGCCCCAAAACACAAGTGAAACAACAATTAATAAAAACCAAAACCAAAATTGAATCAATCATTTTTTTTGGTTGACGCAGGATCGCGCATGCGCTCGAGTGCTCCTGCATCAGACACGCCAGATAGGAGAAATGTTCCATGAGGCTGCAACTCATGAATATTTTTGGAAGCTTTGAATGGTAATACCATGCTCATTTTTTATCCAGATTTCCTCTTCATCAATTGGCTTCTTCTTCTATCCACTAAATAGAACCTCTTTACCTCTTTCCTCTTTCACATTCTTTCATTGTTTATGCTGCAAATTGCACTCACCTCAGTGGTCACCTCCACTTGTTTCTTCCCAATGATGAAGATTCATTTCAAACCTCTCACTCAAGCATGTATCTTGGCCCAATGTTAAATTTTTTTCCCTCTTGGACTCTCTTCACTTCTTTTACAGCTACTTAGTTGCCCCTTACTTTTCTTCTCTTCCTTGTGCAACTGTTGCACCAAGTCTTCATCACTCCTCTTGTCCTCACTCAAAGTTCTCTTCTCATGGACGTGACTATTGGGTTGCTCCCAACCTTGCTTTCCACTATCACAACCTTTTCACTAACATGAAAACAAATCAATGAACTATCTCTTACTTGTTTCTCCTTGTCCTTCAATGGACTCAAATGATACTCCCTTCCATCTTTCATGATGGTATACATATTTTCCCAACCATCATACATAGCATGTCTATCATATTGCCATGGTCTACCCAAAAGGACATGACAAGTGTCCATGGCCATCGCATCACACAACACCTCATCAACATAATTACCAATCTGAAATTGAACCAAACATTGTTCACTTACCAAAATTTGATGATCCTTTTGCAACCAAGTCACTCGGTATGGGCTGAGATGTTTCAATCTTTTCAAATTCAACTTTTCCACCATCTCTTCAGATACAATGTTATCCATACCACCATTGTCCACTATGAATTTACAACACTTGCCACTTGATTTACACACCATTCGGAATAAACTCCACCTTTGTGTTGGCTCTGGTTGTTCCTTTTCTGGTTTCAAAAGAACTCTATTCAGCATCAATTCCTCTCCTTGTTCAGGCTCTTCTACTTGCTTTGGAGAATTCACACTTTCTTCATCAGCTTGTATTGCATAGTTCTTTGTTGCACTCTTTCTACTAACATCTTGTTGTATTTGAGGGCATTCAAAATCCTTATGTCCAACCTCTCCGCATTGGTAGCATGAACCTCCAAACCCTCTTCCCCTACCTCTTCCAAAATATCCTCTACCATGAAAATAGTCTCCTCTTCCCCTAGAAGATTCTCCTCTTCCCTCTTTTTCTTTCAGACCCATGTGAGATACACTTGCCTCATCTTGCTTGTTTTGGTAACGTCTATCACCGTTGTTTTTCCCTCTTCCTCTTCAAAATTTGCCTCTACCATGGGTAATTTGCTGTTGTTTTCTTGCAAGTTTTTCTTCCACTTTCAAGGTATATTGATATGCCTCTTCTATACTATTCACCCACAACATGCTCATTTCATCTTGAATGGAACTATAGAGACCATTTACATACCTTGAAACTTTTTCTGTCATCATCCACATGTCCAACCCGGATGCTTAACTGATAAAACTCCTCGGGGTACTCTTGCACATTCTTCTCTCTTTGTTTCAAATTTTGCAGCCTCTTCAACAAATTCAACTGGTAATCTGCTAGCAAAAAATTTGCTTTCAACTTCATCACCATTCTCTCCCATGTCTTGATTTTCTCTTTGCCTTTTCGCCTTCTTTTAAGCTGCACATGCTCCCACCACATGGAAGCGTGTCCCTTTAACTTTGAGCCAACGTACTTCACCCTTTTTGGGTCTTCAATTGACTCTATGTCAAAGTATTTTTCCATTTCAGATATTCAATCCAATATCTCTTCCGGATTCAAAGTACCATTGAAACATGGGGGTCCAATCTAGGCTTGCTATAAAGCCTCACCATTGCTTTCAAAAAGCTACTTTTTGCTTCATCTCTATTATCATCTTTCACATCAAATTTTGATGCTACTTCTTTAGCCTCATCATCATTGATATCCACCACCGGAATTCCTCTTCACTGCGTCAATTCTATGGCTTCCAGCCTTGCTCCTATTCTTTCTTCCAAGCCTCTTATCATTTCTCTAAAGACCTCTTGGTCTACCATTCATGGTCCTCTTTGCCCACCACGTCCTCTTTGTGCCATTTTCATAATCCTCTACAATTGTAAGTTTTGTTGTCCTCTCACACACCCACAATAATCTCCTAGGGTTCTTCTCTGACACAACACTCTACCAGGCTCTGATACCAATTAATGCAGTCAAGCTTGGGAGTCTTATTAGAAAACCATAGCAAGCAGCATACATCCACCAATTTCAAACAAATTTCAATTTTATGATTTTTATTCCAGTGCAGCTTCATGAACTCAAATTCATTCACAACTATAACATCCCAAGAAAATTAAACATTAGAAATACAAAATCAATTTATTTCAATTCACCAACATATGAGTTTAATAGGAATATTTCATTTCTTTCAGATTCCCAACATACATATGCATTGACCAAATTCCCTTGTCAAGATCTTCACATCTCTGTTTTTCCTCCACCTTCAATGTATCTTCTGGTCAAATTGACATAAATATATTATGGCCCCCAATTTCCAAATTGCCCTATTTGCAATGTGCCACTATTGTTAACTCCTCTGTAATTGGTTTTATTTCTACAATTAAAAACCAGACCCCCAAAAAAAACCCCTCTGCAATGACATTCTCCTCTTTTTATTATGCTCTCAGCAATGAAAATCTGAATGGAATTCTGTTGCTGCCCAATCGACACTTCTTATCTTGATAATATTTAATTGAAATTCAGATATTCTTTAAAATTTCTGGGCAAACAAAATGGATTTCAATGCTAAAATCAAATTCAATGAAAATGAAGATACTTTTCCAGCGAAAACGATGCCTAAGTAATAGCATTTATAATGAATATTATGCAAAGTAATAATCTAACAATTATTACGATAAAATCTGGTTATTCCCTTCTCCAGCAGATTTCAAAAGCCCCAAACTAGATTTAATTTCTTGTTTTATACTGTTCAATGTGCCCATGAAATGAAACGCCCTTCCACAGCTAGAGCGATGCCTTCATAACAACACACATATGATATATATTTTCTTATTTGAAACTTGAATAAACAACCAATAAATCTCATGAGACCACTCCATGGAAAGAAGTAAAAATAGACGCTTCTTTTGATATTAAATGGAGTCAATGAAATTTAAAAAACAAAGGTATCAATTTCAGTATTTCAGGATTAAACTGTGTGCAAGTTTTTTCCTCAACATTTCGGATCACACTCCGTGATCCATCGTTAGGAGAAATAGCAAGAGAAGAACAAGAGAATGAGTAAATTTGCAGACTTAGACAACTAAATAGATAAAGGAGTAACGCGGGAACCAAGACAACTAGGACCAAATAAACAATAAAAAATCACAATTTTATTCAAACTTAAAAAACCAACAAAGTAAGGCCTAAGCACCTAAAAATTTGAAAGGGATGAAAAGGACACAAAACAAGAAACAAGAAAAGAGAACCAAGACACCCATCAACAAATAAAAATAAAAGAAAATAACGTGGCAAAGAAATAAATTCTTCCTTTGTTGTTTTATTTCTTTGCCACGTTATTTTCTTTTATTTTTATTTTTTGATGGGTGTCTTGGTTTCTCTTTTCTTGTTTCTTGTTTTGTGTCCTTTTCATCCCTTTCAAATTTTTAGGTGCTTAGGCCTTACTTTGTTGGTTTTTTAAGTTTGAATAAAATTGTGATTTTTTATTGTTTATTTGGTCCTAGTTGTCTTGGTTCCCGCATTACTCCTTTATCTATTTAGTTGTCTAAGTCTACAAATTTACTCATTCTCTTGTTCTTCTCTTGCTATTTCTCCTGATGATGGATCATGGAGTGTGATCCGAAACGTTGAGGAAAAAACTTGCATACAGTTTAATCTTGAAATACTAAAATCCAAGCATTATGGACTGTGGAAATTTGATGTCTATCAAAGGTATCAATCATAATGCATTCCTAAACATATATTAATGTCTCCATGGATAGACTAAACTGAACACCACATATGAGAGATTTGTAGGCATTGCTCTATTTACAATAATATGATACCTTGGGAAATTTGGTATGCTAAAACTTAAAACTTGGCCACCTCATTCACAATTCAATCAACTTTGAAATCCTCTGCTATGTGGATTTAATATATGCAAATATATGATGGCTCATAGTGAAGACATAACCGACGACAGAGTGCACTATGAAGTCAAATGTGACTAACATTCAAGTCTCTACAACTAGTTGCGACAAATAAAATGAAGTAGAAATTCACCAATTTTAACCAAAATCACCACAAAACATAAATGAAATGAATTTGCCAGCAGCCGTGACAATACCACCTTGCCCCAAAACACAAGTGAAACAAAAATTAATAAAAACCAAAACCAAAATTGAATCAATCATTTTTTTTGGTTGACGCAGGATCGCGCATGCACCCGGGTGCTCCTCCATTAGCATGTCTACTGCAAAGGTGTCCTATAGGTCATGAAAGTGTCCTCTACAACTCTACAACTTGTTAGATCTAATGGAAATTGGCTATTTGGACCAAGTGGTGCCATAGGCACTCCTGACAGCTTGTCTTGAGGAGGTTGAACAACGAATCTTTCTTGATGATGATTAAGCCCCACAAAGATTTGAAAAGATTGGAGAATTGGAACCTTGGTAATGGTGTAGGGATGAAAATATTCTAGTGAGTGTAAATGTAACTTAAAAAATGCAATTTTGGCTTCTAGTATATGTTTTTGCTAATAAGTGTTGCTTTCTGTACATATATTTCTGCCTATTTAAGTTGCTTCTATTGTTGTATATGTTTATGCAGTTAATCCTTTATGTAATAAGTAGGTTTATGATCATTTGTGGTCATTTGTGCACAAGAAAAGATAGGTGTATGAACTAGACTAAAAAGGTAGGCATCAAAATGGAAAAAATCAACTTTTAAACATTGTGAACACTATTGCACTTAGTTATGTCTAAAAGGCACTACCGTAGGTGTGGTGACATCTAAGGTAATCAAATGACGAGAGTTGAAGTGGATCTATTGTGTTTGGGTCTAAAAACTTCAAGTTCGGAACAAGTTATGGGATCAGGGGTTGTTTGTGTGCTAAACAATCATAATGGGGTCATCATAATGTTTATTAAACAAAGGGAAAAGTGCTAAATAGACACTTTTCATCTCTATATTTTGCCTCCACTTTAGTGTGCATGTGAGCTTAAGCAAATAATGTATGCCAAAGTAGAAATTATAATCATTATACTTGATTTAAAAGGATAAATAAGAATTTGCTTATTGTTGTTTTGGACATGTATTCACTTGAAAAATGTCTTCAAATCTCTAAAGCACACAAAGGGAGAAATCAATGTACACAATAAAATAAACAATATGCACAAGTTCAAGGAATTTTATCTCATCTATTAAATCTAGGAGGGAATTATGGAGTTGGATTGGACATGAAACACTGAAATGAAGTTGAGCAAATAGAAGGGATCATGTTGTATGTGACAATCATAAAGTTGTTGAGTTGGCCCCACATAGTATACAATCTATGATAAATTTGATTGGTATAGGACCCATGAAGGTATTATTTTAACTAAGGTGTGCAATGTATGACCCATGAATGTGTCACTTTAATCATTGCACTTTGTGTGTGTGGTATAAGATGAGATGTATGCCCCCTCAAATTGATTGCTTATAAGACTATACTCAATTTGAGGTAAAGGAAAAATAGGTTTTTGAAAAGGAAATGCCAAAGAAAATAGTGTATTGGCTAAAAATGTGTGTGAAAGATTTGATCATTTAAATTCAAACATGAGGTCTCAATAAGTTTTCCCCCAATTTTGCCCATTGTGAGCCAAGTGTTGTGTAAGATCTAACATTAAAGTACAACACAATGGAATTATGAAATAAAATATTATATAAGAGTATATGTGGGCGTGCGCACATAGATGGAGGACTAAAATGTGGCCAATTTTTTTTAGGTTCAAATAGGTTATAATGCAAGCATGTTATAATGTGCTCGCATTATGGCTTGGTAGTGATCGAGCCTTATAATGCAAGTGCATTTTAGGAAAATAAAAGCAAAAAAACACAACTACAGGCTCATTTATTCCCACAACTTCCAAAAAATGAAAGTATTTTTCTGTGAGTGTGTTTTGTGGTAGCTAAAACAAATTTGACACCAACACCAATGCCTCCACAACATTTGTGAACTCCATGAGGTCAGCAAGATCGATGAGGTAAGTTTTCAGTGTTTTTAGTGATTTGAATATGAAAGATTTATTTTGCAATTGTTTTGATTCATTTTTTAATTTTTAGTAAATGAACCCCCCAATGCCTTCAAACCCTGATTCACCAAACCGAGTGTGTGATAAAATTCATGTTGAAGAGGGGGCATAAACTAACACTCCCCAAACTCCTCCATCATTTTTGTGGCATCCTTGTGAGACATAAAGATCAACATATTAGGACAAATCGAGGAAAACAAAAAATAACTTGAAACATTGATTGAAGCATTAAAAAATATCAATGCAATCAACACACACCAAAGACCCCTTGTGAGATCCATGTAATCAATAATTTCTCACATAGATTCTATTACTATCTAAATTAACACAGGGTCAAACTATAGGGAGAATGCACAACAATTTTATTCTACAAAATTATCATATAAATAAGTCAAAGATAAGAAAATACTAAAATTTGATTTATGTGTAATTTTTATTGATCCAAGAACTAATTAGTCGATGCATGGAAGTTGCAAAAGATTCTCTATTCATTAGTGCAGACACCAAGGAATAGAAAATAACTTATGGGATAGGTGGTGGATGGTTTTTTACCGTTGCCATGCTACAATAATGAGGTGCCATAATATTTCTTGAGGAAACTCTATTATGAGTTCATCCTCAATGATATTCCAAATTATTTCGATATGCATGACTTTCAGGGCAAATGCAAAGGCTCTGCACAAGATAGGGAGGGGGCACATTGTGCCCAAGACCACCCAGTGAGACCCTTAGCTAGGTCATCAATTCAACATGTCACAATCTCTTTTGTTGTGAAGGAGAGTGTTGAGATGGAGACACTACAGTCTATCAGTTCCCTCACATAGACCTTACTACAACATAGTAGGCCTCTTTCATAGGCTGATGAGGGTTAGCCTAATAAATGTTGATGGTCACCACACATTTGTTATTCATGTGGAGCTCTTTGTGATTATGAGTTTGAGGATGTTGATGGTACACATGTTAGAGAGGATGCTCCATAGTTTCAAGAGTACATTTTATATAGGGCTCAGACCAGGATACATCCATATTAGATAATATGGTAATAACATATGAGTTTCTAGATAGGACCTTTGGCATTGACAGAGAGGTAATTTTCAATAAGGTCCTACAATTTATTATATTACCTTTTTAAACCTATAATTAACTATATTAATCTATTATGAATAAAAATTAAAGTAAAGAATTATATGTGATATGAAATTTCTGTTAGAAATGAAGGTGAACAACTATAGAATAGAAATCTAATTACAATTGTAACTATTAATCTAGTGCAGAACCAAAATAGAGATAGTGTGAAATGAACACAAAGAAATAACATAATAGAAGATCAAATACGTAACACAATGTTTACATGGAGAAACCTTTTCAGGAAAAAACTCCACACAAGAAGATACACACCAGTCTGTATTAACTTCAATAGAGTTTACAATACAACACTATCAATCTCCTCTCAGGTCTTCAATCCAACAATGCCTGTAATACTCATTCACAACTGTAATACAATGCCCTCTTTAAAAGAGTGTTGCCTTCTAGGGAAAAAAACCCTAACATAACCTCTACCGTCAGATCTGTGACCTAAAGATGAATGGTCCAGATTGACTACAAAATTACAATATTTTCCAAGGCAATTTTCTAAAAAAAATCTCTTCAGGGGCGCTGCCTCCAAGGGGTGGCGACAATAGTGGGGTGCAAGACCTTCCACATTCCCCCATCAGGTACAAGGATCCAAAGTGCGACTGAAACAAGATCGCTACTTGGTGAATACTTCATCTCTTACGAATGATTTACAAACAATATTAGGAGTAATTAAATACATAGGATTTACAAGGTTGATGACACCTTAATCCTAACATTCTCCCATTTGACATCAAACATTGTAAATACATCCATAGGAAAACATAAAACAACTAAGTACTAGGAACAAGGCCCATGGCCTTCCTGCCCCATGTAAACTTTTATGTGCTCACAAGTTTAGTAAGTGAATCTACAACATTTTCCCGAGTGTCAACCTTCTTCATCTCAATCTGACCATTAGAAATCATTTCACAAACAAAATGGTATTGAACATCTACATGTTTAGTCCATGCATGATACATAGGGTTCTTGGCCAAACATATTGCACTTTGGCTATCACAACCAATATGAATAATCCTGCAATCAAAACCAATACATGTACACAATCTCCATAACCAAATTGCCTCGTTAGAGACATGAGAGGCAGCCATATACTTTGCTTCAGTGGTGGATAAAGCAACAGTGGGCTGCATTTTACTAATCCAACTCACAACTCTTCCAAACAAAGTAAACACATAGCCACTAGTGGACCTTCGACTATCCAAGTCACTTGCCCAATCTGCATCAACAAAACCATGTATGTCTAATGTCTTATCCACACTGTTAGTACCAGAATAAACCAAACAATAATCAGAAGTACCACGTAAATATCTTAACACCCTCTTTACATAATTCTAATGTTGTATACCATGGTTTGCATAAACCTGCTCAAAACTCCCACTACTTGGGCAATATCTAGTCTAGTTCAAACCATTGCATACATCAAACTTCATACAACACTAGCATATGGTACATTAGACATATTCTCTAAATAATCTTCATTCTTAGGACACATATCTAATGAAATCTTAGTACCAACCGGTAAGGGAATTCTAACTGGATTGCAATCCTGCATGCTAAATCTGTGCAAAATAGTATGAACATACTTACTTTGCGATAACCAAAGTTTTTTGTTTACTCGATCCCTTTTGATCTCCATTCCCAGAATATACCTGGCTACCCCTAGGTCCTTCATGTCAAATGCACCTGAAAGTTGAGCTTTCAACTCACTGATCATACCCTTAGTGTTACTGAAAATAACATATCATCCACATTCAAGGCAATAATCAGAATATGATCATCAATACATCTAATGTATACATAGTGATCTTCTTCACTTCTAACAAAGCCCAATTTCAAAACAAATGAATCAAACTTTTGGTACCACATTCTGAGGGATTGTTTTAAACCATAAAGAGACCTTTTTAACTTGTATACTAATGTTTGTTCCCTTTTACCTCAGAACTTGTAGGCTATTGCATATAAATTTCTTCTTCCAGATCTCCATGCAAAATGTAGTCTTAATATCCATTTGCTCAATTTCAAAATCATAGGCTATAGTAATGAATAAAATAAATCTAATAGAAGATAATTTAGCAATAGGAGAGAAAATTTCACTGAAATCGACTCCCTCTCTCTAGGAATAGCCTTTGGCTACCAGTCTAGCCTTGTACTTCTGTAATGAACCATCTCATCTGAACTTCTTCTTGATGACCCACTTACATCCTATGGCCTTTATTCCTTTGGGAAAATATACAAGATCCCAGGTGTCACACGAGTCTAAATCCATCATATCCTCCTACATGGCTAGTTACAAAGACTCACTATCATCTATATGAATAGCTTCCCTATAGGATCTAGGTTCATCGTTAGTACTCAATAAAGCAAATGCACAATAGAAATATTGTGGGCTATACCTATCAACTAGGTTTTTTTGTCTTGTGGATCTTCTCAAGGGTGGAGTAAGAGATTCTTCATCATTAGCTTCTGCATGCTCAACTTCTTTTATAACAATAGAGTCTTCCTCATCTGAACTTTCACTTGAATCTTCTTCTTATTCTCCATCCCCTAATCCATCATTTTACTCTTCCTGATGTGTATTTTCTTGCTGTAAATCAAAATACACTATTCTTTTCCTTCCATTTTCTTCTGGTTGTACAGTATCAGAAATAGCTCTAAGTTCCCTGAAAATCACATCTCTAGAAAAAATAACTTTTCTAGTTAGAGGATCCCAAAGCTTATAACCTTTTGTACATTCTCTCCATATCTAATGAAGATACATTTTTCTACTTTTGGATCCAACTATTTGACTATGCCAACAATGAATGCATTCTTGCAAAATGCTTCAATAACGTTTAGTGTAAAGGTGCCAGGAGTCATATTTTTTCTTCCACACCTCATGGGACTAAATCAACAATGCCAACATGTTGGGTTGGGTGAATGAATGTTAGTGGAGACCTCATTTCATTCCCTAGGTCTCTTGACCCTTCTGGGCTACATTGGACAAAGAGAGTCTCTTAAGAGCCCTAAGAGAAAAAGGTTGTCAAACTTTGATGCAACAATTATTAGAATCTATGGCACCTACAAATATTTCATTTGCACCTACAAGTGGATGTTAGGTCTGTCTACAATAGCTGATCTTAGTTTTTGTCAACTCTAGACCATTTGATTGTGTCGATTTCTTGTAAAATGCCTCATTTGAAAGCAGTGTAAAGGTGCCAATAGTTGGATCCAAAAGCATAGAAATAAAGGTGTGAAGAAAACATATGACTCTTGGCACCTTTACACTAAATTCCATTGAGAAATTTTACAAGTATGCATCCATTGTTGGCACAGTCAAATAGTCTTGAGTTGACAAAATTTGAGAGAGGTTATTATGGAGGGACCCAACATCTAGTTTTAGGTCCAAACAAATCATTATTAGGTGCCACAAACTATGAGAACTACTCCATCAAAGTTTGGCAATATTTTTCTCTTAGGTCTCTTAAAGGACTTTGTTGGAACCATATAGCTTGAAAGGATTAAGACACTTGGAGGATAAAACGGGGCCTCCTCTAGCACACTTGTCCACCTTGACATGTTGGCACAGTGGATTTAGTCCCACATGGTGAAGGACATAAAATATGGCTCTTCGTAACATTATGTTGAATGTAAGAAAGACATTTTGCAAGAATGCATCTATTGTTATCATGATCAAATGGTTTTAGGTTGACAAAAACTAAGAGAAGTTATTGTGGAGGGACCCAACATTTAGTTGTAGGTTTAAATGGAACATTCTTAGGTGCCACATACTCCAAAAATTGCTTCGTCAAAGTTTGGTAGTTTTTTGCTTTTAGGTCTTTTAAGAGACTTTGTTAGAACCATGTAGCTTGAAAGGATTGGGACACTTGGGGAATGAAATGGGGTCTCCTATAGAATAAACCCAACCACTCTAACATGTTGATGCAGTCAGTTCAATCCCATGAGGTGAAGAACGTAAAATATGGCTCTTGACAACATTATGTTGAATGCAAGTGAGATGTTTTGTAAGAATGCATATATTATTTGCACAAACAAATGGTTTTGAGTTGATTAAAAATCAGAGAGTTTATTATGGAGGGACTAACATTTAGTTTTAGGTCCAAATAGATCATTCCTAGGTGCTACAGACTTCGAGAACTGCTTTGTCAAAGTTTGACAGTTTTTTGCTCTTAGGTCTCTTAAGAGACATTTGTTAGAACCTTGTAGCCTAGAAGGATTGGGAAACTTGGAGAATGAAATGGGGCCTCCTCTAGAATATATTCACCCACCTAAATGTGTTGGCATTGTTAGTTCAATCCCATGATGTGAAGAATATAAAATATGGTTCTTGATAACATTATGTTGAATGCAAATGAGGCATTTTGCAAGAATGCATCCATTATTGAAACGGTCAAATGATCTTGATTTGACAAAAATTGATAGAGTTTATTGTGGAAGGGGTTGACATCTAGTTGTATGTCCAAAAAATCATTCCTCGGTGCCACAAACTCTGAGAACTGCTCCGTCAAAGTTTGGTAATTTTTTGCTCTCAAGTCTCTTAAGAGACTTTACTGGAACCATGTAGCTTGAAAGGATTGGGGTACTTATGGAACAAGACATAGCCTCATATATCATACACTTGCCCACCCCAACATGTTGGCATAGTCAATTTGGTCTCACAAGGTGAACAACGTAAAATATGGCTCTTGACAACATTATGTTGAACACAAATGAGGTATTTTGCAAGAATGCATCCATTGTTGGCATGATAAAATGTTTATGAGCTGAAAAAAATTGAGATAGGTTATTATGGAGGGACTTTAAATCCAGTTGTAGGTCCAAACAGATCATTCCTAGGTGCCACAAACCCTAAAAACCACTATGTCAAAGTTTGGTAGTTTTTTTCTCTTAGGTCTCTTAAGAGACTTTGCTTGAATCATGTAACCCGGAAGGATTGGGACACTTAGGGAATGAAATGGGGCTTCCTATAGTATACACCCACTCACCCCAACATGTTGGCATAGTTGGTTTAGTTCCACAAGGTGAAGAATGTAAAATATGGCTCTTGTCAACATTATGTTGAATACAAATGATATATTTTGCAAGAATGCATCTAATGTTGGCATGGTAAAATGATTTTAGTTTAATAAAAATGAGAGAGGTTATTATGGAGGGACTTAACATCTAGTTTTAGATACAAGAAGATCATTCCTAGGTGCCACGGACCTTGAGAATCACTCTGTCAAAGTTTGGCAATATTTTTCTCTTTGGTCTCTTAAGAAACTTTATCAAGACATTGTAGCCCAGAAGGATTGGGACACTTAGGGAATGAAAAATGACCTCCCCCAACTTACACCCACCTACCTGATGTGTTAGCACTGTCAGTTCGGTCCCATGAGGGGAAGAACATAAAATATGGCTCTTGGCAATATTATAGTGAACATAAATGATACATTTATCAAGAATGCATCCATTGTTAGAACAATCAAATAGTTTTGAGTTGATGAAAACTAAGAGAGGTTATTATGGTGGGACCTAATTTCCATCTATAGGTCTAAATGAATCATTCCTAGGTTCCATGGACCCCAAAAATTCTTTCATCAAACTTTGGCAGTTTTTTGCTCTTAAGTCTCTTAAGAGACTTTGTTGGAACCTTGTAGCCTGGAAGGATTGGGACACTTGGGGAATGAAATGGGCCCTCCTCTAGAATACATTCACCCACCCAAATGTGTTGGCATAGTCTATTTGGTTCCACGAGATGAAGAACATAAAATATGACTCTTGGCACCTTTACACTAAACGCCACTAAGGCATTTTGCAAGAATGCATCTATTGTTGGCATGGTAAAAAAAAATTGAATCGATGAAAACTAAGAGAGGTTATTGTGGAGGGACCCAAAATCTAGCTATATGACCAACCAAAACATTCTTAGGTTCCATGGACCCCAAAAAACACTCTGTCAAAGTTTGGTAGTTTTTTGCTTTTAGGTCTCTTAAGAGACTTTATTAGAACCTTGTAGCCTGGAAGGATTGGGACACTTGGGGAATGAAATAGGGCCTCCTATAGTATACACTTGTTGGGTTCCAAAATTGTAGGTCCATAATTCTTAAGTGTTTTTACCTTCAAGGCTAGGGGGTGACATCAAGAAGGCAAAATATGGGCTCATCAATAGACTGAGGATGGTTAAAGGCCAATTGACGAGAGTGGATAATATCTCCTACACTTTGAGATCAACTAGACTCGAGAGGGTATTCCCAGAGGTATCCATTAATAGGGTTTGATCATGTCACGTCTCAGACTTTGATGCTTTCTGAACTTACTTTATGTGAAACTGAGTTATGGATGATTATGTGTGGTTGAATAAATATTGTGATTATGTTGAAAGATGAAATAAGTAAATGATTAATTTATTATGGAAAAGATGAAATGAAATGAATATTATTTTATTCAAGTTAATTTGAAATTATAATTATGGTGCTTCAGCTATTTGGACACTAACCTATTAATGGGAAATCTGAGTTTCCATGAGTTGCAGGTTGTCGAAGACAAGGGTGTGGTTAAGGTAGAGGAGGATTGCAGTTTGGCAGGGTTAAGATGGAGGGATTTCTCTCACACACACTTAGAAAATCATATAGTTGCATTTGCATAATTAAGCATGATTGCTTCTTATTTTATTTAAAAGGAAAATAATTGATATGCTCTAGTTACTTGTTTAATTAATTGTTAGATTAATATTAATTTCTTTTGGGGGAAATACAAATAGTTTTAAATCATTTATTGATTTTATTTGAAATTAGAATTATTATTTATTGATCATTGTGATGCAAGATTTTAATATTTAATATTAGCTTTATTTGTTAAATTAGAAATAAATTTAGAAAGAAAGAAAGAAAGAAAGAAAGAAAGATTTTAGAAACAAAACAATGAGAAAGAAAAACAATAAAACAATAGAAAAATAGAAAAAAGTTCAACTTATATTTAGAAAATAAAGCACAAAAGAAAGCAAAACAAAAATAGGGAAAGAAAATAATAAAAACATAATGAACTCTTAAATTTTCTCAACATTCATTCATTCATTCTTTCATTCACAACTTTAAAACCTGAGAAAATAAAAGAAAAATAGGAACAGTGAATAGAAGATTGGGGGTTTAGCAAGGCATCAAGAAAAGAAAAGAAGATTGAGGAAATGATAAGAAGCAAAAATAGTTTCAAGTGCTGTGGAGGATAAATTTACCAGGTTTTTATGAAAATCCATTATATCTATGTTTGAAGTGTGTGATAAATTGTTCTTTGTTTCTGTATGAAAGAATAAACCCCATGTTGTTTTCTATATTGACCATATAAATACCAAATTGTAGCTATGAAACTATATATATATTATCATTATATTACTGCATTTATTTATTACTTATAAATTTACATATATAAATATATACACAGAAACAGTGTATATATCTATATATATAAATATATACACCGAAATTGTGTATATATCTATATATATAAATATATATTTGATGTATTGAAAAACTGTCGGTATATATATAGATTTCGGTGGAGAAATTGTAAAGTAAATATGTAATTGCATGTCATTTTCTAAAAAGTTTATTGCAAAGCTAAATTGCTTTGCATATGCTATGTTTTAAATGTTTTATTAAAATATAAAAACTAAAAAAAGAATCGGCACTAAGGTCATGGATTTCTCATAAAAGGAACATGGGGAGGACGCCGACCTTCCCCACAGGCGTAAAAGCCTGTGGGGAAGGCCGACGCCATCCCCATGACAATTATTTGTTTATAAAGTTTTTAATTTGTAAAACTTCAACTCTAATTTGTATGGGCCATCGGCCCAATGGTTATAACTGTTGTTCTTTTGAATTACAATCACTGATTTAGTTAAAACCTGCGATGATAATGGTATTTGCTAATGATATTTATGCTTTCATTACTATAAACTATATATCAATAGCCGAGTTAGGTTAAACGCTGCTCATTGCTTTTTGTAATATATACATACATATATATATTGTTGTTGAGTTGTTTGAATGAAATAAAACTTTTTGATCATTGTTATTCCTATTTGATCACTGTGTAATCTTTATCTTGATCACTGAGTATGTAATGTGGTCTGTAATTAATAATATTTGAATTATCAGCGATGGCTGACGTCTATTTCATAATCATATATATACTCTCTGTCTTTGAAGAGACGGCCGTAATAAGAATGTTTGTGGTATTATATTTCTGTATGGCAGACATCAATTCTGAGGTAAAAATGCATTGAAAGTATTTATATAAACAAATATAAATTATACATTTTATATTGTTTTGGAAACGGAGAAAGTGCACATATTGTGTATTTAAATATAAATTAATTTTTATTTTAGCTTAAACTAGATGAATTGGAAAAATATTTTTAGAAACCTTTTTATTATGAATTTTGTATGCAAAACGGAAAACATCTTCTATAAACCAACACTGATGAAAACTAATAGTTTCACTATTTGACTCAAAGGTTATTCTATATTGAAACTAGAAAACATATTCTCTTTGATGAACATTACATACCACTAGAGATTTGAAAACTTAGACCACATGCAAACCAGAGTAGAGCTTTGGTTGATGTAAACTGTGTTTGATTTCTAGAATGAACATTTTGATGATGAATATTGAATCTTAGAAAACTATTCTTTACATTTCTCTTGGTAAAGTAATGTACTTTCAAAACAGGATGCCGAATGTGGGCTCCTAGAGATGGTAGTTTTACTTTTTCTAAAACTACCACTATTTGTTTTATTGCTTGGCCAAGCTACTATACCATTGAAATAGATGGAATTAGAAAAAGCCTAGATTCATGTTATATATGTCTCTGCCACATCTTGCTTGCAAGAGTTATGTCATTCTAGGTTAGGAATGCATACAGGCAATAGGCACACATCAAGAGATTCCCTCCTACTTATACGTACCAGGTTGCTAGGCTCCTCGAGCAGGGTCAGTGCTTTCTTCGAGTAGGAGGAAACCTGGGGAAGTCCAATACTTCATGGTTGGGTGGAAAAAGTGCCTTAGCCACACTCTTGACCTCGGATTGTGGAAGACCAGTGGGGTCATGACGGTCGAGATCAGAGATTCTATGTTAAATGATTCATTATGGATATTTATTTCATTGTATTACTCTTGTATGGCTAGCATAGCCAATTTGTAAATATAATTTACTTTCATTGATGTATGGATGCAATATCATACTTGTAACATTGAAATAGATGTATTGTAACACCCTGATTGGTGTATGTAACTGGAAATGTAACACTTTTTAGTGTATGGTATTTGTACTCCATCTTTTGGAAAATTTGCGATATCATGCAATTATGGATAATTGAATGTTTTATATTATTTAATTTCCTCATGTGGAATGAACATTGTTTTTGTAATACTATTTTTAGTATGTAATTTTTCCACACTTTACATTTGGTATCAGAGCGCTAGGTTCAACTCTAGGACCTACACCTAATTACGCTTTAATGGAATGTTTTTAGAGTAATCCAAATGGAAAATAGATTCACTTATCAGCATGGAGGAAGGTCCCACGGTGATCTGAATGAAAGATTGGATCAGATCCTAGCCATGTTGAGTCAACAAGAGGCCATGATGGATGGTATAGAATAGGAAATTCAAACAGGCCAACAAGGGCTGAATGTAGGAGGAAATGAGGGTAATAGGGGTGAAGCTCGTGAATAAATCCCTGAGACTGAGAGAAACCCTAGTAAGCAGGAGAAAGTGGCTGAAAAATTGGGTAAAGACCTCAAAAAGGTCACCCCACCAAAATTTGATGGAGAGACAATTGGGGATGGGGCCGAAGCCTAGATAATTGAGATGGAAAAGTATTTTTCCCTGTAGAATTTGTTTAATGAGACTAAGGCTATATGGGGATCATACCAACTCACCAGTGAAGCGGCCACTTGGTGGGATAATGAGAAGGCTGAGACGTGGCTATTTCTAGGCAAGGTAACATGGGAGCAATTTTTGCAGTTGTTCAGAAAGAGGTGGCTACCTTAGTTATATTTTGACAAGAAAATGACTGAATTCCAGAATCTCACCCAGGGCAGAATGACAGTAACTCAATATTGGGAGAAATTTTCTCACTTGCTCAAGTACGTGCCTCAGTATCAGCAGGATGAGAGGTTTCAGATTCGTAAGTTTATCCTGGGGCTCAGGCCTCAAATTGGAGTTGTTGTAGACATTCATAACCCTTCCACCATGGATGAGGTTTTTGAAAAGCAATCAAGTAAGAACAAAAATTACAACAGGTTGCAAACTATAGGAAAAGCATAGATGCAAAATATGGTAATAAGAAGTCTCAAGGAAACAACTAGAACAATCAGAAATAGAATAACTAGGGCAATAACAATAACAGGCAGATCAGAAATATCAAGAGAGGGAACAATTCACAAGACCGCAACAAAGGAAATTAGAACAGTAACAAGAAGCAAATTATAACAATGATAGCAACAATAATAGAAGGGATGCTTCAGATAGACCCAGAGCACCCCGCGGTGGTTGATAGACATGTAGAGGTGAACATTATGCTAGTGTGTGTCCTCAGAGGGGAAATAATCAGAAAAATAGAAACCAAGATCACATCCATGCGGCAATAGATAATCGTCAGGCTGATTTCCAGGCTACGCCAATCCAGTGTTCAGGTAAGCTTTTTGGATGCCCTGTTTTAATTTTAATTGATACTGGAGCCACTGAGTGTTTTGTAGATCCAAATGTTATTTCAATGTTGTCAGTTAAATCAGGATACATGGCAAACTCATGGAAGGTCCAATATGGAAACTAGGTATAGAGAAAATGGTAGAGCATTGTCTTGCCTGCAGTGAACTTGAACTTCCTAGTTTTGAGACACAAGTCAACTTATATGTGGCACCCCTAGGGTCATATGACGTAATTCTAGGAATAAATTGGCTTACTGAGCATAAGTCCATTGTAGATTGTGAAGAGAAAATAGAGAAATGCTTAGATGACCAGGGTAATTGTGTTGAGATCCATGGTTTAAAAAGACCTTTAGAACTTAGGCAAATTTCTGCCTTGCAGCTGAAAAAGGCTAATAGAAAAGGGTGTGCTATTTATGCAGTAAAGATTAGGGACCTTGATAACTCAGAGTTGTCAACTAATGACCATCAAATTTTGAAGGAATTCCAAGATGTATTTTTGGATGAACTAATGAAGTTGCCTCTGAAATGAGAATTTGATTTCTCGATTGAATTGTTACCTGGGACAGAGCCTCTGTCAAAGGCACCATACAAGATGAACACAACTGAAGTGTATGAGCTAAAGGCATAGTTGCAAGAATTGCTTAACCAGGGATTTATAAGGCCAAGTGTGTCTCCATGGGGAGCACCTGTCATATTTGTGAAGAATAAGGATGGTACCTTGAGGTTGTGTATTGATTATAGAATGTTAAACAAGGCCACCATCAAAAATAAATATTCGCTTCCTAGAGTTGATGAATTGTTCGACCAGATGAAATGAGCGACATTATTCTCAAAAATTAACCTAAGATCGAGATACCACCAGCTAAGGATAAAAGATGAAGATATTTCCAAGATCGCATTCAGGACTAGATATGGACATTATGGGTTCACGGTGTTACCGTTTGGGTTAACCAATGCCCTAGAAACTTTTATGAATTTGATGAATAGTATCTTTAGAGACTGCTTAGATGACTTTGTATTAGTTTTTCTAGATGATATCTTGATATACTCGAAATCAGAAGAAGAGCATGACAAACACCTAAGGATAGTGTTGCAGCGTATGCGAGATCATAAGCTTTATGGGAAGATGCTGAAATGTACTTTCTATCAGACTAAGGTACACTATTTGGGCCATGTTATTTCAGCTAAGGGGATAGCAGTGGACCTAGATAAGATCAAGATGATCATGGAGTGGCCAACACCACAAAATGTGTCAAAAGTTTGGAGCTTTATGGGGCTTGCCGGTTACTATAGAAAATTTGTCAAGGGTTTCTCAACAATTGTAGCACCCATCGCTACACTCCAAAGAAAGGGAAAGAAATTTGAATGGAGTGATAAGTGTGAGCAAGCTTTAGCTATTAAAGGAAAAACTTACTTCTACACCTATCCTGATTGTGTCAGATCCAAATGGGCACTTCACAGTGATTACAGATGCATCAGGAGAGGGTGTAGGAGCAGTTCTTGTAGGATGAATAGGTGGTAGCATACAAATCTAGAAAATTGAAGCAGCGTGAACTGAACTATGCACCTCATGATTTGGAGTACGCTGCCATAGTGCACGCACTACAAATGTGGAGGCACTATATTTTGGGGAAGCCATTCAAACGGAAAACAGATCATTTGGGACTTCAGTATATCTTTACTCAGCCCAACCTGAATGCTCGACAGAGACGATGGTTGGAGTTCTTAAGCGAATATGATTTTGGTATTAAGTATATAAAAGGAAAAGAAAATAGAGCAACAGATGCCCTAAGAAGGAGGAGACATCTTGCAACCATGATCAATGTGAAATCAACTTTTAGACAATAGGTGATTCAGGCATTGCCGAGAGATGAGCATTATGATAGGGTGAACCAAGCCCTAGAGAAGGATCCTTCAGATCATAGATTTGATGGATACATGTTTGAGTCTGATGGATTCTTAAGATATCAGGGACGGATGTATGTTCCTAACTCAGTAGAGTTGAGAGAACTAGTGCTAGAAGAATTTCACAATGCACCTTATTCAAGGCACCCCGGTGTAACAAAGATGATAGAGGAACTTAAGCCATTGTATTTCTGGCCAAAACTTAGGAGAGATGTTAGAGCTTTTGTAGCCTGATGTTTGGAATGCCAACGAGTAAAGGCTGAGCATGTGCATCTGGTGGGACTTCTTTACCCACATAGGGTGCCAGAATATAAATGACAGGTAATCACTATGGATTTCATTCAGGGGTTGCCTATGACCAAGACCCGACATGATGTCATCTTGGTTGTAGTTGATAAATTGACGAAGGTAGCTCACTTCATTCTTGGGAATCTTAAGGATGGATCATTGGTTTTAGCAAAAAAGTTTATGCAGGAGATTTTCTGATTGCATGGAGTGCCAGAAATGATCATCTATGATCGTGACACTCGAATGACCTCTAGATTTTGGACTACCTTGTATGCTTCTTTGGGGACAAAATTGAACTTTAGTTCAGCTTATCATCCTTAGACCGATGGTTAGATGGAGAGGGTGAATCAGGTAGTAGAGGATCTCCTTAGAATGTACTGCATGGATTAGCAACATAAGTGGGAGGAGTATCTACCTTTAGTTGAATTTGCATATAATAAATCATACCACGCCTCTCTAGGAATGGCACCTTTCAAGGCTTTGTATGGCTGCAAATGTTGTACACCTATTAGCTAGGATAAGGTGGAAGACAGGATTGTCATTAGACCAGAGATGTTGCGGGAGATGGAAGATCAGATGAAGCTAATCAAGGAAAAGTTGAAACAAGCATCAGATCGTCAGAAGAGCTTTACAGATAGGAACAAAACCTTTAGACAATTCTCAGTTGGAGATAAGGTCTTTTTGAGGGTGCGACCACATAAGAGTTCTATCTCTTTTAGAAAGGGGTCTAAACTTGCCCGTAGATATGTTGGGCCGTTTGATGTCTTGGAAGTTATCAATTTGGTTGCTTACAGGCTTGATCTATCATCGGCTCTATCCCGGATACATAATGTCTTTGCTTAAGCCATATCGTCCAGCGGCTTCTCATATTCTTGACTGGCGTGCATTGCAGGTTCAGGATCTAGGGGTGGTGCTAGTGGAGCCCACCAAGATTTTGGAGCGGCGCAATGTTAAGTTGTGGAACTGAAATGTGGTTTAGTATAGGGTCTAGTGGGACCAGTATTCAGTGGATAGTGCCACCTGGGAGAATGCGGAAGATATTGATAGATCATTCCCACATCTTAGATTTTAGCATATTTTCATTTCTGCATATGATGACTTTTATTATGTTATTGATACTGGTTGTATAAGACCTTTTATGTAGATGTTTTGTAATAAGACATCGAGACGATGTCTCTTCCAAGTGGGGAAGGATGTCATGTCTCAGACTTTGATGTTTTCTGAACTTACTTTATATGGAACTGAATTATGGATGATTATGTGTGGTTGAATAAATATTGTGATTATCTTGAAAGATGAAATAAGTAAATGATTAATTTATTATGGAAAAGATGAAATGAAATGAATATTATTTTATTCAAGTTAATTTGAAATGATAATTATGGTGCTTCGGCTATTTGGACACTAACCTATTAATGGGAAATCTTAGTTTTCATGAGTTGTAGGTTGTCGAATACAAGGGTGTGGTTAAGGTAGAGGAGGTTAGTAGCTTGGCAGGGTTAGGATGGAGGGATTTCTCTCACACACACTCACTTAGAAAATCATATAGTTGCATTTGCATAATTAATCATGATTGCTTCTTATTTTATTTAAAAGGAAAATAATTGATATGCTATAATTACTTGTTTAATTAATTGTTAGATTAATATTAATTTATTTTGGGGGAAATAAAAATAGTTTTAAATCATTTATTGATTTTACTTGAAATCAGAATTATTATTTATTGATCATTGTGATGCAAGATAATAAATCTTATTTAATATTTAATATTCGCTTTATTTGTTAAATTAGAAATAAACTTAGAACGAAACCAAGATTTTAGAAACAAAACAATGAGATTTAGAAAAACAATAAAACAATAGAAAAATAGAAAAAAGAAACTTAATATTTAGAATATAAAGCACAAAACAAAGCAAAACAAAAATAGAGAAAGAAAATAATAAAAAGAGAATGAACTCTCATTCTCTCAACATTCATTCATTCATTCATTCTTTCATTCACAACTTCAATACCTGAGAAAATAAAAGAAAAATAGGAATAGTGAATAGAAGATTGGGGGTTTAACAAGGCATCAAGAAAAGAAAAGAAGATTGAGGAAAGGATAAGAAGTAAAACTAGTTTCAAGTGTTGTGGAGGATAAATTTACCATGTTTTTATGAAAATCCATTATATCTATGTTTGAAGTGTGTGATAAATTGTTCTTTGTTTATGTATGAAAGAATAAACCCCATGTTGTTTTCTATATTAACCATATAAATACCAAATTGTAGCTATGAAACAATGATAAAACCATATATATATAAATGTTATCATAATATTACTGCATTTATTTATTACTTATAAATTTATATATATAAATATATACACAGAAACTGTGTATATATCTATATATATAAATATATATATTTGATGGATTGAAAAACTGCCAGTATATATATAAATTTCGATGGAGAAATTGTAAAGTAAATAATATGTAATCGCATATCATTTTCTAAAACGTTTATTGTAGAGCTAAATTGTTGTGCATATGCTATGTTTTAAATGTTTTATTAAAAAATAAAAAATTAAAAAAGAATCGGCACTAAGGCTGTGGATTGCTCATAAGAGGAGCGTGGGGAGGACGCCGACCCTCCCCATAGGCGTAAAAACCTGTGTGGAAGGCCAACGCCATCCCCACAGCAATTATTTGTTTATAAAGTTTTTAATTTGTAAAACTTCAACTCCAATTTGTATGGGCCGTCGGCCCAATGGTTATAATTGTTGTTCTTTTGAATTACAATCGCTGATTTAGTTAAAACCTGCGATAATAATGGTATTCGCCGATGATATTTATGCTTTCATTACTATAAACTGTATATTGATAGCCGAGTAAGGTTAAACGCTGCTCATTATTTTTTGTAGTATATATATATATATATATATATATATATATATATATATTTTGTTGTTGAGTTGTTTGAATGAAATAAAACTTTTTGATCAATGTTATTCCTATTTGATCACTGTGTAATCTTTATCTTGATTGCTGAGTATGTAATGTGGTCTGTAATTAATAATATCTGAATTATCAGTGGTGGCTAACGTCTATTTCATAATCATATATATATACACTCTCTGTCTTCGAAGTGACTGTCGTAATAAGAATGTTTACTGTATTATATTTCTATATGGCAAACATTAATTCCAAGGTTAAAATGTATTGAAAGTATTTATATACACAATTATAAACTTATACATTTTATACTATTTTGGAAACGGAGAAAGTGTACATATTGTGTATTTAAATATAAATTAATTTTTATTTTAGATTAAACTAGATGAATTGGAAAAACATTTTTAGAAACCCTTTTATTATGAATTTTGTATGCAAAAAGGAAAACATCTTCTGTAAACCAACACTGATGAAAACTAATAGTTTCACTATTTGACTCAAAGGTTATTCTATATTGAAACTAGCAAACATATTCTCTTTGATGAACATTACATACCACTAGAGCTTTGAAAACTTAGACCACATGCAAACCAGAGTAGATCTTTGGTTGATGTAAACTGTATTTGATTTCTAGAATGAACATTTTGATGATGAATATTTAATCTTAGAAAACTATTCTTTGCATTTTTTTTGGTAAAGTAATGTACTTTCAGGACAGGATGCCGAATGTGGGCTCCCAGAGATGGTAGTTTTACTTTTTCTAAAACTACCACTGTTTGTTTTATTACTTGGCCAAGCTACTGTACCTGAAATAGATGGAATTAGAAAAAGTCTAGATTCATGTTATATATGTCTCTACCACATCCTGCTTGCAAGAGTTATGTCATTCTAGGTTAGGAATGCATACAGGAAACATGCACGCATTGAGAGATTCCCTTCTGCTTATACCGTACCAAGTTGCTAGGCTCCTCGAGCAGGGTCGGTGCTTTGTTCGAGTAGGAAGAAACCCAGGGAAGTCCAGTACTTCATGGTTGGGTGGAAAAAGCGCCTTAGCCACACTCTTGACCTTGGATTGCGGAAGACCAGTGCGATCAGGTGGCTGAGATCAGAGATTCTATGTTATATGATTCATTATGGATATTTATTTCATTGTATTACTCTTGTATGGCTAGCATAGCCAATTTGTAAAATGTAATTTACTTTCATTAATATATGGATGTAATATCATACTTGTAACATTGAAATAGATGTATTGTAACACCCTGATTGGTGTATGTAACTGAAAATGTAACACTTTTTAGTGTATGGTATTTGTACTCCATTTTTTGGAAAATTTGCGATATCATGCAATTATGGATAATTGAATGTTTTAAATGATTTAATTTCATCATGTGGAATGAACATTGTTTTTGTAATACTATTTTTAGTATGTAAGTTTTTTGCACTTTATAGATCACAATGAAAGGTGAATAATATGAACCATTGTAGTAGTACCCAATGTATGTTGGACCCCAAAAGTTGTCACTAGGTCGCAAACCAACCTACTGCACATATAACCTCTAATTAATCCAATTACTATACCTTGCAGATGCACCCACAAATGATAACTGAAATAATGGAAATCAAACATTAAGGAAAACAATAACAAAATGCAAACAACTCAAATGCAAACCTTCACATTGACCCACAATCCGTTGATAAGGTGGAGAGTGCTGCACCCAAAACACTCTACCTTTACCCGAATAGATTAATGTTGATTGCTTGATTCTGCAGCATGACGATTGGATGAAAAGGATAAAAGAAGATAGATAGAAAATGGATAGAGGATTGGAAGAAGATTTCGACAGAGTAAGGATATCGAACTCAATGTATCCAAATGGCTTATGAGAGGCCATATTTATAGACAAAGGGCTGATTTTTGATGTGGAGGGAAGAAGATAAGATAATATAATATTTGATTTGATTTTTGCTTTATTAGACAAAAGAGGGAATAAAACAAGATAGGATCAGATTTAGAAAGATAGAAAGCGATTTGATTTTCTACTTTAAAGGAAATAAATCCTAAAAAGATGAGAGGATGAATTGATAAATTACCTAATTAAATAAGTTAATTAGATATGCATGAGTTGTAATTTTAGAAAGAAAGCAAGATGATTTTAGGATTTTATTAATTAAATAAATATTTAATTTATTTAATTAATTATAGGCAAATGGATAAATGACTAATTAAACAATTAAAAATAATAATTATTTAATTAGAGGGGATTAATGGCCATGAATAATTAAATAAATAATTAAAATTTATTTAATTATAGAAGATAGGATAAATGGATAGAAAGGGAAGAAATGAAAATTAGTTAAATAAATAAGATTTATTTAACTAATTAGGTGAATGATATGGGTACCTAGGGCAAAATGTGCTAGTGACAAGGTGTTGGACATTTTTAGGTGTCTACATTTTGCCCCTCTTTGAGATGATGTTCGAGATGATAAAATTTGTGTTGAGTAACATCATTTCAAAGAAGCTAAAGTATGGATAGAAGAAAAAGATGGTAATGGAAAGATAGGATGAGGATGCCCCCTCGAGAGGATAGGCGGGTTGAACAAACACGGGTAGGCTCTCGACATGAAAGTAGTTGGTCAAGGAAGAAAGATAAGGAAATGGATGATGCGTTATGTTGCAATGAAAGTGAGCAATCATGATGTTTGATATAGCACTAGACATTATGCACCAAGGTATGAGGACCAAGGTGACGATGTATCTTGTGCCCCAGCATAATACAACTTTGTCTAGACATATGAGGAAGAAAACTTAGAGCATTAAAGTCCTAATGCACAAAAGGAATGATGTGACCTTAGATGCAAAGGATAATGCAAAAAGCTATTCCAACATACACAAGATATGAATATTAACTAGAATGATACATATGTGATACAAATGCAAGATAAAAAGATAACACACACACGTAAGCAAGAAAGTATGCACAAATGATACAAAAACAAACAAGGTATTGCCCCTGTCAAGCTGTAAGCCAATGATTAATTGTTGATTGATGATGACGATGATTGTGTTGTCATGGCAGGGAACAATATATCCCTAGATCAACACAAGGATGTGGGAACGATATATCCCATTGATGATGATGATGATTGATTGATTTGGTTACGATAAGATTAGGATCAAGACCATTGATGTGATTGGATAATTTGACAAGATTGATTGAGTGGATTGGTATGGATAAAGGATGACTTGCATTTGGATTATTACTTGGATTGAGATTGATTGGAAGAAGTAATGGATTGATGAGGATAGATGATGGAAGAAAGAGAAGATGGTAGGGGGATGGAAGAATGACTTGCTGGTACTTGCGTACTTGATACTTCCTTCATATTCCAGACTGCCTACATACCCGTATCCATGGGATCAAAGCACCACACAATGATGATGAGACATGATGAATATGTAGTTCTGGGTGTTTATTGATGATGTGGGAGATGGATGAATAGAAGAAGGAATTGATGAATGAAGAGAAAGAATATTAGAGGAAAGATGAAAGATAGAGGAGGGGTATCATCTTGTACCTGAATCTAGGTACTTCCTTCGTATCCCATATTTCCTACATACCCTGTATCCACGGGATCAAGGCACTTAACGATAGAGATGAGATGTAGTTCTGATTTTGTGTTTTGATGATGATGGTGAAGGTTGATGGATTGATTGGATTGATGGGATTAGAGTGATGTGATTTTGATTGATAGATTGACGTGATTTGATGATTTGATAGGATTTTTTTTATGGATATTTGATTTTTTTGTATTTGGGGAATATTTTGATTTTTTTTGTAATTTTTTCATGACATTTTATGATGTTTTTGGATTTTTTCAGGACATTTTATAATGTTTTTGTTGGGAATTAAGGTGTCTCAACCTTGTAAATTCCTTACATTATTAATGTTTGTATTTATTATTTAATTGCCTATGTTGTAAATATTTGTAAATTCCAATTGTCATATTGTGGGATGTGGCACGATGATGTGTCAATCCTACATGGAATATGACAACTTGTAATTTTCTCCTCATATGAGGAGATAGGTGTCCCACTTTGTGGTAGGAGCATTTTACCATGTGTTGGCATCTTCCATGTCGTGTAAGGGAATGTTTGACCGAAATAGTTATGACAGATTCCTATGACAAATCTATGACATGTAAGAGTCAGAAATAGAAGGTTGTAAGACAGGTGAAGACATGTGTCATGAAGCATCTTTGAAAAAGGCATATTTGGGCGCCCTAAGGTGGACTATGAAATGTTGTAAGAGAATATGCTATTTATAGCCTGTGTATGACAGATTCTCTTACAACTGTAAGTTGTAACTGCTATGATAGATTCTATGACGGTCGTAAGTGTCGTAAGAGCATCTGTCATTGCCCATTTTGGAAATAGGTGACCCCTTTGGGATGGGAGCTATGGACAAGTGTCAGGCACATTCTACAATGTTGACCAAGTGTCCCTAGGCATGGGTTTTGGTCCATGAAGCCAAGTTGGACGCCCATTCCAAGAAAGGTCCAATATTGCCTTGTATTTTCTATATAAACAGGTGCTTGGAGAGGGAGTTGTATCACAGGTTTTACAGGTACTGTTATGCTGCTGGTTTGACTCCAGACATGAGTGTCGAAGACCTTTGAAGCTTACATTGCAAGTGTATTGTAAACATATTTCAGATTTGTTAATACATTGTGCAGGTTTCTGAGTGTGGGGTTTTTCACCCGATAAGGGTTTTCCCCATCGTAAATCATTGTCTCTTCTTCTGTCTACTTTCTGGTTCTTGTGTTTTGTTGCAATATCTCATGTTAATGGTTTAACATTGCTGTAATAGTTAGGATAAAATTGAATTTGCATAGCCCTCTCCTCATTAGATTAGTGTAGGAAGCGATTTCCACACACCTAGCTTCCTTTTAGTTTTTGGATTTTTTCAGGACATTTTATGATGTTTTTGGATTTTTTTTAAAAAGATAATGCACTGGTAAACTTTTTAACGTGACTGGTGACGCTGGTGCGACACGCCCTCTGGCTCCACACAACGCTTTTGCCTGGAGCTATGAATCGGTGAGGCCACAACACGGGGGACCTCATCCCCAAGAAAGAACACTTCAAACCCGCGAGCTCGTTGGCCCAGCGAAGGCGTAACGCCTTGCGAGCTCGTTGGCCCAGCGGGGGTTTGAACTCTGGTGGCTGCCACTACAACTGAGCGACTTAACCACCGAACCACGCCCTTATCGACATGTTTTTGGATTTTTTATATGTTTTGATTTTTTTAGATTTTTTCAGGACGTTTTATGATTTTTTTGGATTTTTTCAGGACATTTAATGATGTTTTTGGATTTTTTAGGACATTTTATGATGTTTTTGGATTTTTGATATGTTTTGATTTTTTTGGATTTTTGGAAACGTTTTGATTTTTTTGGATTTTTGGAAATGTTTTGATTTTTTTGGATTTTTGGAATGTTTTGATTTTTTTAGATTTTTGAAATGTTTTGATTTTGGAAATGTTTTAATTTTTTTTTTTGGATTTTTGGAATGTTTTGATTTTTTTGGATTTTTGGAAATGTTTTGAATTTTTTTTGGATTTTTGGAATGTTTTAATTTTTTTGGATTTTTGGAATGTTTTGATTTTTTTGAGTTTTTTCAGGACTTTTTATGATTTTTTTTTGTATTTTTGAAGTTTGAAGTGTTTTGAATGGCATTGAATGACAATTTTGAGTAGCCTTTATGCTAGATACCAATGACAAGGGGAAAACCAAGTCTAGGTGTGAGGATTACGGTAGGATTGGATAAATGGATGAAACGGATGTATGTGATAGGATGCTCAAAGGAAAAGTCATGATAAAAGGACAGGTGATAGTAAATGAAAAGGGATGTGTGCATAAGAGAACAAGGATGTGATCTCAAAAGACTATGTCGCATAGGAATAACATGCCCTATTCTAGGTACAATACTTAAGATTTTTCATGACAAAGTTTAGGACAATAAGATGGTGATAGGATGGATTGGAAAGGATGAGGTATGTCAGGATATACCCAAAAATATATTTCAACATTTTGCCCCTATGTCTTCATCAAGATCAAAAGGAGAAGGGTGGATAAGTGGACTCAATAGGATAGGTCTGTGTATGGATAAGGATGGTAAGGTAGGATATGATAGGATAGATAGTGATAAGTTGGAACATGATAAGAGGATAAGACAACATGTCCCCAAGTGTAGGTGGCATAGAAGATCAACTTACACATGACGCCTGTTTGCCAGGTTTTCATCATGGTACTTATCCAAGGTGCCTGTTTACCAGGTTTTCACCGTTGGACGAAGGGATTTCTCTTTACTATTTTTCATTTTTTTTGACTTTCATTTTTTTTTATTTTTTGGATGGGAAAAAGGGGGGGTTATGGATGGGTGGGACTCAAGTGTCTAGTTCCATAAAAGGAGATAGTGTCCCACTAGAGAATGATGTCATCACAAATGGACCATGTCAAGTCATTATGCTCATCGATGTTGGTAGGGTGATTGCATGAAAGTGATATGGAGAAGGTAGGTAGTGGATTATGGTAGGTGCGATAGTGGATTATGATGTGGATTATGAAATGGATTTATGCAAGGGGATGGGTGAAAAGCTTATGCAAAAGCATGGACCATAGGGATATGATGGGTGAGATATGTAGGATAGTGGATGAAAGGTGGGGAGATGGAGATATGTGGAAGTGTTGCGTGAATGGAAGGGAACCATGACCAATGGTTGTACACACCGTGATAAACATTTAAGCTTTTGATGGGAAGGTGGTGTAGGAAGCAATGGAGATGTTTGCTTGGGAGATGGTTGACAAAGTGCTTTAGGTACCCACATAGACTTAGTATATTTATGATTTTTGCTTTTCATGTGGGATAAAGGAATTTGGAACTTTTGGATGGAAGAGGAGAAAGAGGATGGTTGGGATTTTTGAGAGGTGGGTGCCTCATTTGACTTGCTTACATTTTTCTTGGGAACCCAAACCATTTTAGGTTTGACCTTTTCTTGAGTAGATATGGGTGTGGATATATGCAACTTTTGTGTAGCTTTTGAGGTAATTACTTGTTTCTTGGGCACCCACACCTTTTTCATTTTTTCTTTGATGTGTGTGGGTGTATGCAGCTTTTGAGATAGAATTTTCTTTGATTATTTGCTTTGATGCCCTAAGGCATGAGGATTTTTATGATTTTTGGTTTTATAAGTAAAGGCATCCAATTTTTTACTTTTGAATCCCATGGGGTGAGTGGAAGGAGAGGAAGCTTTATGTTTACCTGATGTGTGCATTTGTTGGCCATGATTGGGATTTTTAGAAGATTTATGGATAGGCGGATAATTAGGTGTTGGAAGTAGTAGAGGCAAATTCGATGGAGGGATGTTAGGAGTTGGAAGAAGCGGAGGCAAATTGGATGGCGGGAGGTGTATGGTCACATGCTTTTGACATTTGTAAGAAGATGGAGGTGGAATGACGACATATGTTTTGGGTATGTGATGGGACTTGTGATGGAAATTGGTGGACTTAGGATGAATGGAGGAAGTACCAACATCATTAGATTGTTGATCTTGAGGTGTGTATCCAAGGCCATGTGAGCGAGGAGGGACCTTGACATGGATAGGTGCCAAAATACCTTGTTCATGAAGGCCTAAGCCTTTACCTTGGTACTTCATGTTTTGGAGCATGCGATGGATAGTGGGACTAGGTGTCGGTGGAACACTAGACACAAGTTCCTTGTTGGATGGAGAAGGTGAGATAGGGGATAATGGTTGTTGGTGTTCTAAGGAGGAACACTCATGGATGAAGGTGGTAAGACAGATAGGATATGATGGTGGATTTGGAATAGGGTTGATGGTGGATGTGAAGGGATCATCATTGGTTTGATCATCTATGCTTTCTTGGGAGGCCTTTGTCTCATCAAGGGGAGTAGATGTTTGTAGATCATGGATGGGGCTAGATGGAGGATGGATAGAAGCAATTTGGATATCTTGCTCATGGATAGGTACGGGATTATGCATAGGATCAAGGTGTCCATAGATAGACTCTTCAAGGATATCATCTTGATCATAAAGAAGGTAAATGTTATGGATAGATTGGATGGGGATGATTTGATCTTGATTAGATTTAGGGGCTCTTGTTTCTTCATGCTTAGGATCATGCTCTTGACATAACTCTTGGTTTTCTTGAATGGAAATGGAAGGCTCTTTAATAAGCTTGATAGCTTGTAGATCACATGATGGGGTTAGAAGACTAGACAAAGTGTTTAAGGACTCATAAGGAGGCTCAAGAATAGTTGTTTGATGACATGGCAATGTTTTATTCCTTGCTAGTAGCTAATGTATCACATCCTTTGCAAGGGTATGGGTGAATGGGAAATATAGTGGATGGATGATAATAGTGAAATTTGAAGGCTTAGGATTAGGATTTGTTGGATGGAAAATGGGATTAGGATTTGGGCTAGATGGAAAGATAATGGAATTAGAGGGATTGGTTTTATCCAAAACAATCTTACCACAATCTTCTAGGTTCTTGACCAATCTTTGAAATCAGACACAAGTGGATATGGTATGGCCCCTATACCTATGGTATGCACAATATTCATCATCTTTATACCAACTAGGTTTAAACATAGATGGAGAATATGCTCTAAACAGGTATAGCTCAATCAAATTTGCTTGGACCGATTTATCTAAAAGTATCTCCATGGAATCTTTTAATGAAGGATTAGTGGAACATGGGGATGAAGGTGATGAAGGGCTTGATAAAGGTGTTAGGATAGGACTAGTTGGCTCATGTGTTGGCATATGATTGGACGGTGAAGGTGACTCAAAGGAGGCACTTTCTAGGTTGGTTTCTCCCTTGTCAAAGTTAGCATGACAAAGGTTGGGAGATGTATAAGCTGGAGGTATTGATTGGTTGGACATGTATGATGGCATGGATGTATAAGGGGATGAAGATTGATATGAAGGTAAAGGTTGATATGAGGTTGAAGGTTGATATGATGTGAATTATTGTTCTTTTTAATCCAATGAGTTCATTGATGCACTTTGTGGTTCTTTTTAAAGCCCAAAATTGAAATGTTTGTGGATTGTTGGCAAACACTTGGTTAATTTTTTAGAGCACCAAATTTAAATGTTGTTTAAGCTAGGGCACACAAAGATTTGTTTGTTGGTTGTTGATCAATTTTATTGCACCAAATAGAAATGTTGTTTAAGCTAACATGCAAGGGTTCTTTTTAAGTCTCAATTGAAGTGTTTGTTTTACACTAAAACACCCTACAAAAACTTGTTAGTGGCCGCAAACTGCTGATGATGACCTGCAAACAACTTATCAATCCCTGCACAGAACACAAAGTCAGCCTATAAAGATAGCGCTAAAACAAAGACAGAATGGCACCACTGCGGACTATAAAGAAACCGACAGAAAACCTGACACCCTAGACTAATAGCACTAATTTACAAAATGGCGCTAGAACAGAATATAGAATGCGCCAGAATACAATATCGCGCTAAAAATTACCCTGAAGGCGCTAAAACAAAAAATAGTGCTACTATACTATACAAAAAGTGCTAAAATAGAAACTAGCACTAATGTGACTATAACAAGGTGCCACTACGCATGCAGTTAAAAGGTCTGATCACAGTTGAAAATAGCACTGCTTTGGGTGTCGATAGAGCCGATACGAGCCTGAACTTGTCTGTCCTGCAAAACAGAGGTCTTCCTCACCAAAATAGAGGGTTAAACTGTAAAGAAAATGGCTTGTTAGTCTTGTTAGCCTAATGAATGGAAAACAAGACAAGATAAATGCCAAAAACGTAAGTTTAGTCCTTAATGAAATTTCGGCATGACCTCCCCCTCTTCGTTCAAGGTACTTGCAAAAATAGAGAGTAGATAGACTAGAAACAAAGTAGGAAGAACAAAGATCAGAGGTAAAAATGTGAGTGAGATTCGAGAGAAAAAGTGTTCTGTCAGATAGCGCTAAAACAATATATAGCACTAGAATGTGCCAAAGATAGTGCCACTGCGCAAGATAGATAGCGCCAGACCTGCAAAAACACGTCTCCAAGACAAAAAATCACAAAATTTGATTAGATATGGACCTTGTGGGTCCCACCGGGCGTGCCAAATGTGATTAGGTGATCCAAATCGAAGGTAAAAAACAAACTAAATGCATACAAACAAGAAGTTATACCTCAACAAGGAGACCCAATCTCATCAAAAGGGAAAGAAGCTTTGCACCCAAGAGCTCCTAAGATATACCCTAATTGATGTAGACAAATGTGAAATGCTCTATCCTAATTGCAACTCACAAGTTAGCTCACTAGATATTTTGGCATGGTAACATTGCATAAAAATTGGATGGATAAATGAGTTGGAGGATGCTGTATTTATAGGCATTTTGGGGTAGGTTTTGATCCAAGGGTTGAGATTGATTTGGGAGATCAATGGTGGAGGATGAAAGTGATGTGGAGGGCCCATATTTCATCTTGGAGAAATGGAGGGCTAGGAATAAATATGAATCTTTTATTCATTTTGGGAAAATGGTGAATTAAATGAGTATGGGTGAGATGGAATATATGTGAATTAAAAATTCACATGGGGAAGGGTAAATGAATTAAAAATTCATTTGGGGATAAGTGGAGATAAATGAGGTATGACATGGGTAAGGGGTGTAAGAGGAATTAATTGTGATGTGGGATATATTTTAATAAAAAATTGACTTATGTGGATATATTCTAATTTTTTATTTGGAGGATGTGGGGAAGGGTGTTAAGCTGGATTTGACCATTTGAATGAGGGGTTTAAGATTAATTAAATAAGGTTGTATTTAATTAATCCTAAGGCTAGGATGAGGTAGACTAGGGTAGGCAATTAAATAATAGCTATTTAATTACCTAGGGTAGGGATAGGTCAATTAATAGGCTGAATTAATTAGTTAAGAATGGTTTAGCTAATTAATTGGATTTAGTGAGGAGTGAGAAATTGGCCAAATAAATATTGCATATTTATTTAATCAATTGGCTAAGGTTTGAACTATTGAATTAATAAATTTAATCCAATTGTTAGGGATAGAATGATGAAAATTTAGGTGATGAAGGGATAATTAATTAAATAAAAATTTAATTAATTGATTAGAATAGAAATTGGTATGTTTAGGGATGTCGAGAGTTGGTTCGACGATGAAGACAATTTTAGGTATCTACATTTTCCCCTCTTTGACGTGGCGTCAGGACCTAGCAGGAAAGTGGTGTCAGGTCAAAGAAAGAATTTGCCCCAGCTGCCAGGAAGGAATAAGATGGGTGAGGGATGCCCCCTCGAGAGGTCGCCCAAAAAAATAAAAAAATTTCAGGCTAGCTCTCGAAAGGATGTGACAGGAGTGAAGGTTGGATAGAGGATAAGAAAAGAAGATGATGGGAAGAAAAATGGAGGAAAAAGGTTGAGATTTGCACCCTAGAGGGGAAAAAGAGTGGGCAGAACGATGACATGGCATGCTATATTAAGACAAGTGGGCCCTAAGAGTGCCACATTTGTACACATTGACCTCTTGAGAAGGAGCAAAGGAGAGATGGCAGAGCGTAATCCCTAATTCCCGTGACTCTAACATATTTCTGAGTGTTTCCGATCATTTGGTTGGGCACCGGAGGCTAGACCCCAGGTAGGGCCTAACCCTAGCTTTGTGATTTTTTAATTTTGTCGCATTTTTTGAGTTCAAGAATTGGGTTTGGGGATTATGGCGCTATCGCAAGATCGCGCAACATGAAAAAAGAGGTGGATTAGCGCAATCCTCTGGATTGGCGCTATCCGCTAGGGTAGAATAGAGGCAGATTGTCTCCATGTGTTTAGTGTTTTGGCGCTATCTTTTGTAGTAGTGCCATGTGTGAAAGAGGTAGGGTTTTGGCATTTTAGCACCAAATGGTTGTTAGGGTAGTGCTATGTTCTCGACTAGTGCTAGTTTAGGTAGCGGCGCTATATTTATGTTTAGTGCCATGTAGAGGATTAGCGCCATATTTGATATGTGCGCTTTTGGGAGAACTGGCACTATTCTTTAGATTAGCGCCAAGTGGTAGGGTGGCGCCATTTGTGAAAATGGCGCAAAGTAGTTTGCTCAGTGGTACCATGTTTAAAAATGGCGCAAAGTGGTTTGCGCAGTGGCGCTATAATCTGAATTAGCGCCATGGGGAAGTTTGGTAGCGCCATATGTAAAATTGGCGTGAAAGATGGTCTGTTGTGGTGCCAAAGTGTTTTTGGCTTTCAACATTAGAAGAAAAGGAGTGGTTTGGAAGAAGATAGGTAGATTTCTGACTAGAAAGTTGTGGATGCAGGGTACGAGTTCATTTATAGTGTACTCGTGGGAGCGATGTGTGCCATCTGTGATGGCACTATTTGACCAGTTTGATGATGCCACCCGAGCCCGACTGACAAGGTTAGGGCTCTTGACAGTTGCATCGATGCCAGTGCTACGAGCTCATAGAGCTCTGATGACCGTGGTTGTAGAGCGGTATCGGTCAGAGACTTGCATATTTTTGCTACCTACTAGGGAGATTACTATCACTCTTGTGGATGTTTATCGCATCCTCAAGCTACATATTCGTGGCTGGCGGGTGACATACAACATGAGGAGGGGACGGAGGGCCTTAATCAGAGTTTTTGGCACTTATCACATTGTTTTATCGGCAGATAGGAGGGAGATGAGCTATGAGGGGACACTGGCGACAGGTGCAGGTCCGTTTGCTTTATTCCTATGTGCATTGATTGGTGGCGTAGTGATGCCTGGTAGGAGGGGCAGGGGATTTCTGGTTGGATGGGGAGAGGTGATTGAGGGGATGGTCAGGCATGAGACTGTGTATGCCTGGGGACCAACGATGTTGGGGTAGCTATATCATGAGATGCATACAATTGTCTATGTTTATGATTCAACGTTATCAGCTGGGGTTACTCTGCTGCATGTGTGGATTTGGGAGCATATCGCAGTCACTCAGCCAAGATGTGGGTACTATCACCATCCGTTCGAGGCCTTTGTGTTCCTATATCGGGATGCCGAGTACACATACACTGGTCAAGTTCGGTATTGGCGACGGATGCTGGATGATGTTATTTGGGTGACCTGGCGACCTTACATTAGAGTGGAACCGTGGCCAGATGATGATGTGCATCTGCCTTTTACTTTCCAGCAGCATTATTTGATGGGTCGAGGAGACCACATGATAGACATGTATCTACCGTCGCGAGTTATGCGACAGTTTGGGTTGCGGCAGGATACCCCACAATAGATGGCTATTTTTGCACGGACCTGTTGGGATGTCCGTTATTAGCTGGAAGCCATACAACCCCAGGTTGCTCTGGAGGACTTTGTGGCTTTGCAACCGTTGCAATGGGATTGGCAGAGTACTATTAGGGATGCAGGCACTACTCCTGCATATGACATATGGTGGAAGATGTGGCGGCCGACTCGGTTCACTAATCTGGCAGAGGAGGTAGTCCTTGTGGAGGAGGCGGCAGAATCAGGGGATGAGGATTCTGAGGATGATGGGGATGATGATTTTGATGGAGATGATTTCCTAGAGGAGGGTGAGGAGATCATTGCAGACTACATCGTGGAGGTTGGAGGGGATGGAGAGGAGAGGGTGATTGGGAGGGATGGATAGTCGATGAATGTGCTAGCAGCAGCGACAGCTGGACAGGTGCCCCAGCAGCGGGTGAGACAACAGGTACCTGTTGAATAGGTTCAGATTGGAGTGGGGCGATGGCATGGAGGGCCTCAACGATGTGGGGGACAGCCGAGGGTGGATAGGGGTGTTCTACCCCTACTGTAGGTATCGCAGCAGTAGCAGGCTGTTGTAGCAGGCAGTCGTGAATTGGAGAGGAGGAGGTTGAGACTCTGCAGGCACAGGTAGCCAGCCTGCAGGAGGCTTTGGAGAGCCATGAGGCAGAGCTGGTGTAGTTGCGGGGGGCAGTGGCTTTATTAGATGGTTTAGATGGATAGGTGGCTGCATTGCGGGCATAGTTAGCCCAGGCTCAGGGTGAGATAGTGGTTCTGATAGGAGAGCGGGATGCGGCACTTGCGAGAGCTCGGTAGGCAGAGGGTACTGTGAGTAGTTTACAGGCCTCAGGGGCCGGTATGGCCCCTATTTTGTCATTGATGCAGACATAGTTGTCGCAGGCATAGGGACAAGTGTCTCAGATACAGGGATAGTTGTCAGAGGCCAGTCGACAGTAGATTATTACCGGGTTCTCTATCATGCGGTAGTGCCAACAGAGCAGTGTGCGCCGAGCTACAGTGAGCTCAGTGGGTCGAGGTCATCTAGGTCACACAGATCTAGATCGGTTCAGTCAGTTCAGCAGGTGATGGGTCCCCCATCACATGTGCCCCAACAAGTTCCACAGATACAGGTACAGCCACAGCAGGACCACAGCCACCACCAGGGTCAGGATCCCCCACTGCATTAGAGAGAGGGTCCTCTATGTGATAGTTATATCATTTTGGCCCTTGGAGGCATTGTATCATGACTTGTTTATTATATTTTTTGATGAGCGATGTGTATTTTGCGATGATGATATATGATATGATGCTGTTTGATGGCCTACTTGTTTATTTATTATGATGATGCTCTTATATTATTAGGATGATGCTTATGTTGATGGATGTAGTATGCTTTATGGATTATATGCTATGGATGTGTTGTATATATGCAATTTATGATTTTGATGTTATGGATGTACCTATTGATGTATCATGATGGATATAATGATGGTTTACTTGTTTTGATATATGCATGTTTGTGATCTATGGATTATGATGTATAATGCAAATAAATGTTCGGATTATGGATGCAAGATGTAATGGAAATGTATGTTTATCTTAATAAACACATGTTATGTATGGAAATATGGATATGCAGCTAAATGTTTATTGATTACGATTATGCAATTTAAAGAGATGATATGCAAACTAAAGGATTCTAAAATGAACCTAATGAGATGATATGCAACTAAAAGATTCTAAAATGAACCTAATGAGATGATATGCAACTAAAAGATTCTAAAATGAACCCAATGAAAAGCAAGTTAAATGATATATGATATGCAGACTAAAGGATTCTAAAATGCACAAAATTTAATGCAATTTAACTAAAAGATTCTAAAATGAACCTAAATGATTATGATATGCAAATTTAAAAGATTCTAAAATGCAAGTTAAATGATATATAATAATGAAATTAAATGATAGGTGAGATGCAAACTAGGTGATAGGTGAGATGCAAGTCTTGATACACATGATGTCCTTTGTTGGACCCTAGGTGGTGAGGCTGTGTGGTAGGGGAATAGGTGGGGAGAGGATAAGGGTGGATGAATGGGGGTACGGATAGGATTGGGAGCGGCTAGATTGATGGGGGTCTGGGGTGGGGGATGGTTAATGAGCGAGTTGCTAGGTCATGAAACACCACGTCATTGTGGGGGGGATATGGTTTGGTTCGGGATGTGTTGAGTGAGAGTAAGTTGGAGGGGTGCGATTAGTGAGGGGATTTTGAAAAAAAAAGAGGGGGGGGAATAGGCTAGGTGATTACAAAATCTAGGCCTAGATGGTATAGTTGAATAAATGATTAGCAGGATGATTTGAGCTAGTAACAGTAGTTGCATAACATTAATTGAGAGCATTTCTTATTTTATTATAGCAATGTAGGATATAGTTCACAAAGGTATGAAATGACCTAGGTGATGATATATATCCCACAATTGCATGGACTAGACCCGCAAACAATAGGTTGATTTCATGCATGCCCAAGGTAGTATAACCTTGCCTAGCCTAGGAAGGGGACTCATAGCGATGAGTGCTAATAGTACATATAAGGTTTTGATGTCTGTATATGCAAATGAAGCACATTATGCTAGAACCGACCCAGGCTTCAAGATATGAATACTATTCTTGGAGTAATGAAACCACCCCACAAGCACAGCATACAGAAACAATGACCATGTCTACTCCAGGTCTTGTCTGCCACTTACCATGATATAATGAGATCAAGGTAGCTTTGGAGATGACCTAGAGTGAGACAAAAAGATAAAAAGTCAATAATCAAAAAGACCAACAAAAAGATACAAATAGCCTTTGTGTATTCTTGCCAAGATACATGTTGATAGAATGACAGATTCTTGTCCATTGTGGGAATGATATATCCTAGGACGCGAATCAGTTGGATTTGGTTGGATAATTTTTGAAAGGTGGGTAAAAGGATAGTCAGGCAATGTGTGGGATTATAGTTGGTATGTTGATTGATGATTTTTGCATTAGGGACCATGTGTCAATCGTATATTTATCTCAGTGAATGGGGACCATCCAAACGGGGTGGATGGGTGCATCTTAGGTACCTGAGTACTGGAAACTTCCTTCGTATTCCAGACTGCCTACATACCCTGTGTCCACTGGATCAAGGTACTTTTAAGATGCGGGCGAGATGAATATGTAGTTCTGGCAAGACTTGATGATGTGGGAATGGTTTGGGATGGGTGTGATGGTGAGGATTGACGGATGTAGATGGTTGCGAGTTACAGTGAGATCGATGTATGGGGTGATTTGCGGTGAATTGTGTTGTTTTTGGATTTTTGTGTTTTTGAGCTATTTTTTGGATTTTTTGTGATTTTGTGATTTTTTGTTGTTTTTGGATTTTTTGATTTTCTACTGTTTTTGGAGTTTTGTGATTTTGTATTGTTTTTGGATTTTTGTGATTTTGTATTATTTTTGTTTTTTTTGATTTTGTGTTGTTTTTGGATTTTGTGATTTTCTATTGTTTTTGGATTTTTGCGATTTTGAGCTTTACAAAAAGAAGCTTACAAGGATCCTCATTCCACGAATTAGCCTTGGGTGGGATATTGCGGGGTGGGCGATAGAATTTGATGTTTCAGAATTCCAAGCCATGGGATGTGTGCGATATGGAGTGTTGTGACGGAAAGAGGACTTATTAGATGGTAGAACCGACCGCTACACATGGCGCCTAAAACAGGTTTTCAACATGGTACCAATCCAAGGCATCACTGAAGTGATTTTCACCATTGGAAGTCTTTATTGCACTCGGGTTTTTTCTTAATTTTTTGATTTTTTGTTTTTTCTATTTTTTTGATTTTTTTTTATTTTTCTATTTTTTTGATTTTTTGATTGGGGTACTTGATGGGTTATGCGTAGAATTTCTTCAGATGTAGGATGTTCATAGGCTCATCCAAAGGCTGCCCCTCAGGTGTTGCAAGCTGGTATGCTCCTGATCCATAGGTCGCTGTGATGACATAAGGTCCTAGCCAATTGGGCTCAAATTTTCCTTTCTTAGGATGCTCCTGCAAGTTTTTCTAGTTTTCCATAAGGACAAGGTCACCTACTTCAAATTTTTGGTTTCTGATCCTCTTGTTGTAGCTTCTTCTGAGGCGATTTTGATATGCCTGCAGGGGGTTCAACGCATTTAGGTGTTTCTCATCCAGTAATTCTAGCTGATGTAACTGTGTGACTCGGTATTCCTCATCATTGATTATGGTTTGTAGGGATACTCTTAGGCATGGGAGCTCGACCTCAATAGGTAAAATGGCTTCGGATCTGAATACTAGGGAATATGGAGTGGCTCTTGTGGGGGTGCAGATGCTTGTGCGATAGGCCCATAGGGCGGGATTGAGCTGGAGGTGCCAGTCATGACTGACTTCATTAATCGTCTTCTTTAGAATGCAGAGGATGGTTTTATTTGAAGCTTCAGCTTGACCATTTCCTTGAGGGTAATAGGGAGTGGAGAAGTGGTGTTGGATTTGGAATTTTTTGCACAAAGTGTGAACTTCCTGGTTCTTGAATGGTTTTCCATTGTCGGTGACGATGGAATGAGGGATACCAAAGTGACAGATGATATAATGGAGGATGAATTTGGATATCTGGGTTCTAGTGGTGAAGGTGAGTGGTATTGCTTCCACCCACTTAGTGAAGTACTCGGTAGCAGTGATTATGAACTTATGGCCATTGGAGGATGGGGGATGTATTTTGCCTACGAGGTCGAGTTCCCACTATGAGAAAGGCCAAGGTGTTGTGATTGGTTGCAATTCCTATGCTGGTGCATGAATGAGATCTCCATGCTGTTGACATGGTAGGCATTTTTTGATAAACCGGTAGGCATCTCGTTCCATGGTTGGCTAATAGTATCCAGTCCTCCGGATCTTTTTAGCAAGAGCGGGTCCACTTGAATGTGCCCCATAGATGCCCACATGTACCTCTTGCAAGGCTAACTCAACTTCCCTAGAGTCTAAACATCGTAAAAGCGTACCATCAAGACTCCTTTTGTATAAGGTATCTCCTACAAGGGTGAAGTGGGAGGCTCGACGGATGAAAGATTTTTGTTGTGAGGTGGATAGGTTAGGGGGGATGATATTGTCATGGAGATATAGATAGGTTTCTTGATACCACGGGGATAGGGGACCAATCACTTCGCACACTAGCTCCGATTGAGGAACATCATATGTTGGGATAGGGAGTTCTTCTATTAGGAACTCACGCTTCTTGCTATCTTTCTTCATGTCGACCAGGGATCCGATGGTGGCCATGGCATTTGCAGCTTTGTTGTTTAGCCTTGGGATTTGCTTGAAGTGGATGTCATCAAAATAGTCTTTGAAGTCATCGACAATCTTTTTATAAGGTAGGAGTTTATCATCCTTGGTCTTGTACTCATTGTTTACCTGTCGGATGACCAGTTGAGAGTCTCCATACACAGTCAGCTTCTCAATTCTGCATTTGATTGCCATTCAGAGACCTGTGATAAGGGCCTCATACTCTGCCATGTTATTGGTACATGGGAATGTGATTTTGAATGACTTGGGGATTGTGTCACCTTGAGGGGTAACAAATAGGACACCTGCCCCCGAGCCTCTGTGTGTGTATGATCCATCAAAGTACATTTTCCATGTTTCCATCGCTGGTGCTATTGTCAAGATGGATTCATCAGGGAATTCTACCAGTGTAGGATATTCTACCGGAATGGGTGCTTCAGCCAACTGATCAGCGATGACCCGTCCTTTGATGGCTTTTCTCTCAATATATTCAATGTCAAATTCAATGAGGATCATGACCCATTTTACCATTCTCCCAGTAAGGGCAGCTTTGTTTAGTAGATATTTCAGTGGATCGATCTTGGCGATGAGCTTGGTCTTGTGATTGAGCATGTAGTGTCTTAGTTTTTGTGAAGTAAAGACCAGGGCCAGACATGCTCGTTTAATTGTTGTATAGTTTAGCTCATATGAGATCAGGGTGCGGCTGATGTAATAGATGGCTCTTTCCTTCCCTTGTTCATCGTGTTGTGCTAATAAGGCTCCGATAGCTGTCTCTGTTGCTAATATGTATAACAAGATGGGTTCTCCTTGCCTCGGTGGAGTTAGAACAGGGGGATTAGCTAGATAATCTTTTAGCTGGTCGAAGGCAGCCTGACACTGAGTGTTCCATACAAAAGCTGTATCCTTTTTGAGTAGATGTTGGAATGGTTGACATTTATCAGCAAGTTGAACAATAAACCATTGAATGGACTGGAGTTTCCCTTGCAGACTTCTCAACTATTTTAGGGTTTTCAGAGGAGACATTTCAATGATGGCTTTGACTTTTGCAGGGTCTACCTTGATTCCTCTTCTGGAGACGATGTATCCCCAAAGTTTTCCAGAGGTGACCCCAAAGACACATTTCTTGGGATTCAAGCGAACATTACATTGTTCCAGTTGGTCGAAGATTTTCTCTAATACATCTAGGTGTTCCTCCTGTGTCTTTGATTTGCCTAGCAAGTTGTCCACATAATCTTCCATGATGTGGTGGAAAAGATCATGGAAGATGACAGTCATGGCTCGTTGATATGTAGCTCCGGCATTCTTTAGGCCAAACGACATTACCACCCAGTAGTACATCCCCCATGGACATATAAAGGCTGTCTTATGCTGATCGTCTTCGGTGATTCTAATTTGATTATACCCTGAAAAACCATCCATGAGGGATAACATCTCATGTCCTGCCGTAAGGTCCACTATCATGTCAATGTTTGGTAACGGAAGTCATCCTTCGGGCAGGCTTTGTTGAGGTCTCAGAAGTTGGTACAACAGTGGATTTGGCCATCTGGTTTGGCTACTGACACTAGGTTGGAAACCCATTCAGGGTAATCAATTGCTTGGATGAAGCCGACGTCCAGTAGTTTCTTTAGTTCTGCTTTGACTAGGAGGGCCACCTGAGGGTTCATTTTTTTGAGCTTCTATTTTACTCGTTTTGCATCAGGTCATACTGCAAGGTGATGGAAAACCAAAGCGGGATCGAACCCTGGCATGTCTACATAAGTCCATGCAAAATTGTGATTTCTGTGTTTGAAGAAGGCCAAGAAGTTTTCCTGCTCTGTGGCGCTGAGAGTTTCTGCCCTGAAGGTGATTTTCGATTCTTCTTCCAACCCAAGATTCATCTCTTGAGCTGGCTCTACTAGGATGGGTGATCTATCAGGATATACCTTGTCTATCTCGAGAAGGCCCATGCTTCCATCTCTTGGTGCCTCGTGGAGGTTTTCACCAGGAGATACATCTTTTATTTTTACTTTTTTGGGATCTGATACTGCCGTGGAACGGTTTTCACCATCAGATCCATGTTTGATTTTTATATTTTTATGACTGGAAGCAGGGGTTGTCTCCCCGAAGTAGGCAGCCGTATCAAGTTCCATGATGTATCCTACTCTATGATCTCCTAGGGGGAAGTGATCTCTAACCCCCATCATTTCAGTGATGGCCTCATCGTTTGGTGCTACGTCGAAGACAGGAGGTCCCTGTTGGTCCCAATCTATGAGGTCCGGGTATACAAGGGGTAAGTCATTGGATGAAGAGGCTAGGTTGGTGACTGTTTATAGGGTGCATATGGATGGGTCGAAGAAATTAGCGAAGTCACTAAAGGAATCTTGATGGCCCGTTTCGTTGACATTATCGACTTCAGGGGAAACCGTAGCGACCTCGGCTAGGATACATTCGCCAGTGGTGAGGATACGCGATTGTTGACCATATCCTAACCCTTGGGTATAAGGATTTCTTGTTGCTTGGACTAGTTCCATGATCCCTTTTTCATGAAGGCTGATACCGCCTTGTCCTTTATAGCCCATGTTTTTGACAATTTCTGACCCTTTACCATAGATCTCTGTTGGTATTGGGGGAGCTTGTTGGGTAGTTTCCTCATGTTTATATAGCCAGGATGATATGTCTTCGAGCACATCTTGATCCAGGAGATGTTTCTTTTCAAAGGTAGGTGATGGTTTGCATTTGATGACGATTGTATTGGCTGCTTCTTGCTTTGGGGTACCAAACATTTTAGGGTTGGGTAACGTGCCCACAGAAAAGGTGCCGTGTAGGTCGTACTCCCCACATCCCATGTCACTGAGCTTGATCTTGATCTCAGGTGGTGGAGGTGTTTGGGACGGAGTGGTGGCAATGTTGGCGGGGTCGATGTACGAAGTGGATGTTGTGGAGTTGACTTTTGTGATGGCTTTGTTATATGGACAGAAGGTGTAGTCATGGCCTTCCAAGAAATTGCAGTATTGGAAGGGGCAGGGATCGGCATAGATAGTTACTTTCGTGCCATTGTGAGGGAACTTGAGACATTGATGGAATGTAGAGGGGACCGCTTGCATGGCATGGATCCATGGGCAGCTGAGAAGAATGTTGTACGGGAGATCAAGATCGAGGACCTGATATTTCGTTTCCATTATCTTTTGTCCCACTTGAATGGGGAGCTTGATGGTACCCTCAGATAGTCGTTCAGTGTCATCATATCCTTTGATTGTCATGCACTCACTGGTGTCTACAGCCACATTTGAGTATCCCAATTGTTTTAATAATTTTAGAGTGCACAGGTTTAGGCCGGAGCCACCATCTATTAAGACTCTCTTGATGATATGCTTGTGGATAGGGACTTCAATGTGTAAGGCGTCATTATGTGAGTTTTCAGATGCGGGGAGATCTTTTTCTGAGAAGGTGAGATGATGAGGCGCGGTGATATGACCCACCATGGCTTGGAATTGATTCACATTGAGGTTGGTAGGAACTTGGGTCTCCAAGAGTGCTTTATTAAGGACGTCTTTATGGAGGGGTGATGTGCGAAGCAACTCAAGTATGGAGATCTCTGCAGGGGTCTTTCCTAGATGTTCTAGGAGGTTGTATTGATTGGTAGGTGATGGGCACATAGGTGGACGATTGGGTAGAGAATCTGATGTGGATGCGGGGGTTTGATCAGTGGTAGGGGCTTTGCGGATGGATACATGACCACGATGGGTTGTGACAGCGCAATCAGGTGCTTGATCCTGAATGGTGATTGTGTTGATATGGTTAGACGATGGTTCTATCCGCCCTACGATAGAGTCATAGGATGCGGGAGGTGGGGTGACGTTATAGGTGTGATTGGATGAGGAGGCTTTGTTATGATTGGGTAGTGATCCTTGTAAGCTCCTAGATTAGCATTAGGGGATGGTTGGGTGCTTTGCTCAAGATTGACTTTGTTCTGATAGATGAGGTCTTGCACACAATGCTTTAACTTCATGCAATCAGCGGTCTTATGTCCCACAATGCGGTGGTAATCACAATAATCATTTTTGTTGTACCATGCTACTTTTAGCTCACTCTCTTGGTGGGGTTTAACAGGTGGGAGGGTGATCAAACCTTTCTTTAGACACCTGTCGAGGATATCCGCAATTGGTTCCCCTAAAGGTGTGAATTGTCTTTGAGGCTTATTTTGTTTAAATTACGCCCTTTGGGTATTTGTATTGGCGGTGTATGTATTGGAGGATGGTTGATTCTGTACATGTTGGATGGCCTTCACATCAGTGACGCCATCATTCAAGGTGTTTTTGTTCTTTCCCCAATAACGTGGCTTTTCATTTGATTGTGCATTATTGTTGTTATTTGTGTTGGGGACATTGATGTTGAGTTTGCTGTTGTTGTTGTTGTTGTTGTTGTTGTTAGACTTGTAGTCATATCATTTGATTGAGCCCTTGGTGATGAGGGTCCGTTCTATGGTTGTACCTTTGTTGATGACTTCTTCAAAGGTAGACGCACAAAGGATCTGTAAATGGAACCCTATTTCCTGATTGAGGTTAGTCACAAACATGGTGACGAGTTGTTTTTCAGGAATTGGCCAAGGGAGTTTGCTTGCTAAGCTTCTCCACCTCTGCAAGAAGGAAGCGAAGGATTCTCTACTTTTTTGTTTTGTGTTGCAAAGGTCTCTCAGATATTTCATGCTCGAAGTTATAGGAGAAATGATTCACAATTTTTTTCGCGAGCTCAGGGAAAGACCTAATGCTTGGGGGAAGATGTGCGAACCACTCAGCGGCTTGACCACCGAGGCTTCTTGGAAATAGTCTCATTAGGTATGTATCGTTGTTTGAGACTTCTAAGCAAGCGAGATAAAAATCCCTAAGATGATCCCTAGGGTCTCCCTTTCCCTTGTATTTGTCAAATTTGGGCATTTCAAAATTCTTGGGGAAAGGGGGCATGTAGAGTGTCTGATCAAATGGATAGGGATAGATATCCTCAAAGGAATAGTGCTTGTGCTTTCCCCCAGTTTGCATATCGTCTACCTTTTGAATCAAGGCCTGTACAATGGTTGTGAGATCCGGGGTTGATGGCGGTTGAGGTATGTGGGTTTGCTGATGGATGAGGTATTGGAGATTGGGTGATGTTTGATGTTGGAGGTTTTGGGAGATCGTGTTTTGGTATTGTGGGGTGGTGTTTTGGTTGAGTTGTGTGAGATGTTGTTGGTAAGCGTGGATTTGTTGGAGAATATGGGGAGGTATTTGAGGGTTGGGATTATGATGTGTTGATGATGTTAGGGGGTTTTGTTGATATGTGAGATGAGAGGGATTGACAGTGGATGGGTTGACATTGGATGGATTGACATGAGATGGATTGAGGTTGGATGGGTTAACATGAGATGGATTGATGTTGGATGGGTTGGTCGTGTTTAAAGGTGGTTGTGAAAAGAATTGTCTCATGTATCCTATGGTTTGAGGGTTGAGTGAAGGCACACTTGTGGAAGCACTTGCGTGCGTGGGAGTTCCTTGGATGCCCAAGGTGATTTGTGGAACAGAAGGGTTTACGTTAGTTGTGGTAGTGGATGTGATGACGAGTTGGGAGGTGGTAGGATTAGAGACATTTGTGGGGATTGTAGATGTGGTGATATTAGAGCTTGTGGTGGTAGTAGATATGGTGGGAGTTGAGGTTTGTGAGATGATAGGTTGGGTGTTTGATGAAGACAATTGGGTGTTTGATGTAGATGGTTGGGAGGATGTGGTAGGATTGATGTTAGAGGTGGATGGTTGGGATGATGTCGTGTTGTGGGGTGGTTGGGCACCAATTGTGAGGAGGTAATCAAGATATGTATTTGGATCTGACCTTAGGATTTTGTCAAGTAGGTCCATGCTATCGGCGTCTTGAGTAAAGCTCAAGACATCTAGATCATCTTGGGACATGGTGGGGATGTTTTGTGGTGGTGGTGGTTGCAAGAAATGGAAGGGATTTTCATTTGGATTATATGTCGGGATTTGAAAGACCATAGGTAGATTGTGTGTTTGGTTGGTTGGTAGGTTGTTGTCGTTGGTATTAGGCATTCCTATGCCCATGTTTTGTCCAAAATATGCCATTGCTTGATTCTTCTTGTGTTGTGATCTAGTTATGGGCATGCAAGTGTATGGATTCAATTTTGAGGTGGATGAAAGGGGGATGGAGACCTTAGAGAATCCAGATTGATTTGTTGGACCCGAAAGAGGATGTGGTAGTGGAATGGAAGATGAAAAGGTGATTGTAGCGTGATAAAGGATAGATTTCTCACTTCTAAGATGATTATCCAAAAAAGTGTCAATCTAGGGATGATACAAGTTGGTGATATTGATGTTTACAACGTTTTGGACCAAAATGGTAGATGAGATATGAAGTTTACTTGAGGATGATTTGACGAAAGGGATTTTGATGTTGATTTTGATGGTGAAATTTTGGATGAACTAGATGTTTGGTATGAGAGCTTAGAATGATGTTTTTGAAAAGGATTTGACGGTCAACTAATGAGCTTTAGTAAGATCTAGTTTTGTGTCACACAAATGGATGTTTCTCTTTGTCTGGGGTAGACTAATGACCTTACACAAAGAAGGATGATTTTTACTTGAAATGTTGACTAATGACTCTTCAAGTAAAATATGATGTTAAGGATGAAATCTAGATCTAGCCTTAGCTCAAAGGGGTGACTAGTTTTGGATGTTGATTGATGGGTTTTTGAAGATTTTGGATATGTTTTTGATGAAAGAAACAAGATGATTTTGGAATGATTTCTTGTAACAAGGGTGTTTGTTTGGTCCAAAAGGCATGCAAAGATTAATGAGGAGTGGATATGATATTGAGTGGATTATGGTATTAGCAAAGGGTCCAATAATGATAATGATTGATTCTCTAAGGTCAAAATGAAGGTATGATTGGAAAAATTAGGATGAAATGAGTGGGCTAATGACGGATTTTTGGAAAGTGATTATGGATTATGGCAAAGTAGGTCCTAAAGATCACAATGGAATTGGTCTTAGTTTCAGGCAAGTCAGTCTGCAAATAGCGCCAATCCACAGGTGAAATGGTGCCAAAAGTAGACAGAGATGGCGCTAAAACAGGGCAGTGTTGGTCAAGGCTCTGAAAAAGGTGAATTTTGATGTCAAATTTGGATTTGTTTTGATATGAAGTTTGATCAAATGATTTTTATTATCTCTTGGCAAGTTTCTTAAAAGCACTTCAAGCATAATAACACACAATAACCAAGATTTTGTTTGTGAAAAGATGTGTGATTTTCTTAAACAAGCACTTTGCACAACCTAAGGCGAAGATATGACAGTATTTCTTGAATCCCCTAGCTGCGCCTATTCAAAGCGGGTAGCTCTAGGATCTTGGTAGCACCGGCTCCTCCTTACAATTGCACTCACTTCTCACGTATACCAAGATTTAGGTTTCCACGAAGGCTTGTCCCTCACCAAACCTTAGGATTGTCCCTGCTACCTCGGCTAAGAACCACATGAATCAGGGCCACTTCAAAGGTTTCCCTTCTACGTCAACAAATAGAAGGTTTTTGGCTTGCTAAAACAAAGGTTCGTAGTAAGTGCATTCGTTTCAGTGGCCATACATGTGGCAGCACTACTCTCCGTTATGGAGTCTCCTAGCCTCCAAGGGTTACGCCTTAGAGGGTTTTGAGGGAGGTTGGCTATCGATATGACACAACACCTGTTGCTTGTGACTTTCGTTACAAACACATTATTTTATATAGCAGCTCGAAAGAGCTTGGCTTTAGCTTGTTGTCGCTTGGGTCATTCCCACCTTTCGAAGCGGGGTGGCAGGCCCTCTAAGGATTAACAAAAGCAACACAAACACAAAAATACTTTTGATCCCCAAGTTCATACAAGGATGCGAGGGGAGAGCATACGTATATTTTGTGATTGGGTCACACTAAACATGGTTCATTTTAGTTCTTTGGATTATGTTGGGGGTGATTTATGCAAGTGTTGTGAGAAGCTTTTGATTCCCAAGGTCACTAATGGTGCGAGGGAAGAGCATAGACTTTTCACACTACAAACATAATCACAAAAACACTTCACACAAATTTGATTTGTTTGCTTGCTTAGATGAGTGAAGAATGCAGATTGTTGTTCTTTTTAATCCAATGAGTTCATTGATGCACTTTGTGGTTCTTTTTAAAGCCCAAAATTGAAATGTTTGTGGATTGTTGGCAAACACTTGGTTAATTTTTTAGAGCACCAAATTTAAATGTTGTTTAAGCTAGGGCACACAAAGATTTGTTTGTTGGTTGTTGATCAATTTTATTGCACCAAATCGAAATGTTGTTTAAGCTAACATGCAAGGGTTCCTTTTAAGTCTCAATTGAAGTGTTTGTTTTACACTAAAACACCCTGTAAAAACTTGTTAGTGGCCGTAAACTACTGATGATGACCTGCAAACAACTTATCAGTCCCTGCACAGAACACAAAGTCATCCTATAAAGATAGTGCTAAAACAAAGAGAGAATGGCGCCACTGCGGACTGTAATGGCACCACTGCAGACTATAAAGAAACTGACAGAAAACCTAACACCCTAGACTAATAGTGCTAATTTACAAAATGGTGCCAAAATAGAATACAGAATGCGCCAGAATACAATATCGCACTAAAAATTACCCTAAAGGTGTTAAAATAGAAAATAGTGCTACTATACTATACAAAAAGCGCTAAAACAGTTGAAAATAGCGCTGCTTTAGGTGCCGATAGCGCTGATACAAGCCTGAACTTGTCCGTCCTGCAAAACAGAGGTCTTCCTCACCAAAATAGAGGGTTAAACTGTAAAGAAAAGGGCTTGTTAGTCTTGTTAGACTAATGAATGGAAAACAAGACAAGATAAATGCCAAAAATGTAAGTTTAGTCCTTAATGAAATTTCGGCATGACCTCCCCCTCTTCGTTCAAGGTGCCTGCAAAAATAGAGAGCAGATAGACTAGAAACAAAGCAGGAAGAACAAAGATCAGAGGTAAAAATGTGAGTGAGATTCGAGAGAAAAAGTGTTCTGTCAGATAGCTCTAGAATGCGCCAAAGATAGCGCCACTGCGCAAGATAGATAGCGCCAGACCTGCAAAAACACATCTCCAAGACAAAAAATCACAAAATTTGATTAGATACGGGCATGCCAAATGTGATTAGGTGATCCAAATCAAAGGTAAAAAACAAACTAAATGCATACAAACAAGAAGTTATACCTTAGCAAGGAGACCCAATCTCATCAAAAGGGAAAGAAGCTTTGCACCCAAGATCTCCTAAGATATACCCTAATTGATGTAGACAAATGTGAAATGCTCTATCCTAATTGCAACTCACAAGTTAGCTCACTAGAAATTTTGGCATGGTAACATTACATGAAAATTAGATGAATAAATGAGTTGGAGGATGTTGTATTTATAGGTATTTTGGGAGAGGTTTTGATCCAAGGGTTGAGATTGATTTGGGAGATCAATGGTGGAGGATAAAAGTGATGTGGAGGGCCCAGATTTCATCTTGGAAGAATGGAGGGCTAGGAATAAATATGAATCTTTTATTCATTTTGGGAAAAGGGTGAATTAAATGAGTATGGGTGAGATGGAATATATGTGAATTAAAAATCCACATAGGGAAGGGTAATTAAAAATTCATTTGGGGATAAGTGGAGATAAATGAGGTATGGCATGGGTAAGCGGTGTAAGAGGAATTAATTGTGATGTGGGATATATTTTAATAAAAAATTGACTTATGTGGATATATTCCAATTTTTTATTTGGAGGATGTGGGGAAGGGTGTTAAGCTGGATTTGACCATTTGAATGAGGGGTTTAAGATTAATTAAATAAGGTTGTATTTAATTAATCCTAAGGCTAGGATGAGGTAGACTAGGGTAGGCAATTAAATAATAGCTATTTAATTACCTAGGGTAGGGATAGGCTGAATTAATTAGTTAAGAATTGTTTAGCTAATTAATTGGATTTAGTGAGGAGGGAGAAAATGGCCAAATAAATATTGCATATTTATTTAATCAATTGGCTAAGGTTTGAACTATTGAATTAATAAAATTAATCCAATTGTTAGGGACAGAATGATGAAAATTTAGGTGATGAAGGGATAATTAATTAAATAAAAATTTAATTAATTGATTAGAATAGAAATTGGTATGTTTAGGGATGTCGGGAGTCGGTTTGATGATGAAGACAATTTTAGGTGTCTACAGTTTCTAGTAAGGGCTTCCGTTCGGGTGGCTATACATGTGGCGATTCGTTTCATTAATGAAGGCCTTCTAGCATGCAGAGGTTACACTCCACAAGGTTTTGGGGGAAACATTCATCGGTATAGCGCAACAACACCCATCATTTGTGACTTTCGGCACAAACATGTTATTTATATAGTGGCTTGGAATGGCTTGGCTTTAGCCCGTTTCCGCTTGGTTCGTACCCCTTCTCACAATGGGAAGACATGCCCTCTAGAGTTGACAATGATTTCTCATGCACCCCAGATCCGTTGGTTAGGCAGGGGAGAGGATACCTTCATTGCCAAATCGGGTAACAAATAATCTCAGCAAGCAAGCAAAGAAATGAAAAGCAGACACAAAGTACACAGAGTTAATTTTAAATCCCAAATCCAAATGTGCCTACTCTAGTGATAAATGATAGATTCTTTGACCGCTCGAGGCTGCAAAAGATATATCAGTAGTTTGTTTTTGTCCTTCGTTCTTTGACAAGCTGCATAGGTAGATGTTAGCTGCCAAAGAGGATTAGATTAAAAGATACAATCTAATAAAAACCTAAAATTAATGATCTAATACAGTGAAATAAGTTGCAAAAATATAAAGTAGATGAAATTTTATGCACTTTTAAAAAAAAATTGGCTGAAAAAAGATATGTTTTGCTCAAGATACGTGCATTTTAAGTTTGAATGGAAGCTGAAGTTTACCTACAAAATACCTAATGAAATGATGAGTTCACCTAATGAAACCTTTACAACTGCAAAGTTTATCTTTTTAGCTTTCCAATGCCTATAAAAATGCAAAAATCTGACATGATATGCAAAAGTTATGGCAATTTTAAAAAAGAAAACTATTTTAAGTTTTAAAAAGCACTATTCACGGCTTGAAAACACTGTTCATGGCCTGAGAACACTATTCACTACCGGAAGTACTGTTCACTGCCGGAAGCACTGTTTATAACTAGAAACACTGTTCATCACCGAAAGTACTGTTCACTACCGGAAGTACTATTCATTGTCGGAAACACTGTTCATCGCTGGAAAGCACTGTTCACCACCGGAAACACTGTTCATCACCATGTAAACATTGGCTCAAATTTCACCTGCACCAAAAAGGGTCAAATTTTATGTTTTTCTTCACCTCTTGGCCCTTCTGGATGCAACCATGATGTCTATTTTAGCTCAGGAGGTCACCTGTAACAATCACTTGCAAAACTTGCAACACAAGGGTTAGAAAAAAAAACAAATTTTTTATAACAAAAACTTGCAAAAAATGATCAAGCGAAGTGAGTCCCACCGGGCGTGCCAAATGAAATCATGGAAATCAAACATAAAGGAAAATAATAACAAAATGCAAACAACTCAAATGCAAACCTTCACATTGACCCACAATCCGTCGATAAGGTGGAGAGTGCTGCACCCAAAACACTCTAGCTTTACCTGAATAGATTAATGTTGATTGCTTGATTTTGCAGCATGATAATTGGATGAAAAGGATAGAAGAAGATAAATAGAAAATCGATAGAGGATTGGAAGAAGATTTCGGCAGAGTAAGGATATTGAACTCAATGTATCCAAATGGCTTATGAGAGGCCATATTTATAGACAAAGGGCTAATTTTTGATGTGGAGGGAAGAAGATAAGATAAGTTAATATTTGATCTAGATTTTGCTTTATTAGACAAAAGAGGGAATAAAACAAGATAAGATTGGATTTAGAAAGATAGAAAACGATTTGATTTTCTGCTTTAAAGGAAATAAATCCTAAAAAGATGAGAGGATGAATTGATAAATTATCTAATTAAATAAATTAATTAGATATGCATGAGTTGCAATTTTAGAAAGAAAGCAAGATGATTTTAGGATTTTATTAATTAAATAAATATTTAATTTATTTAATTAATTATAGGCAAATTCCTATGCCTGTCACCACCATTGTTCCTGTACCTGTCACGGTAATTGTTGTTATTATCCCTGTTATTTCTTCCATCTCGCAACTGTTCAAGGGTATGTGCTATCTCCGCCTGTGATTCTCTCAGCTCCTGTCGAGACTCCCTCAATTCTCTTTCTAAGGCCAATGAGCTCCTGGTGAGCACATTCAGGATCTTGCGCATGCTAGGTTCCTCAACTTCCCTGTCACCCATTTCTCCTGTAGGTTTTGTCACTAGTGGTAGTTCCCCTGAAAATGGATCCTTTAAGGGTACTTCTCCCTCCTATATCAACTGTAGAATCTGTATCTCTAACTCAAATGGATCAATTTGTGGTACTTCTTCCTGTATTCTCTGTGGGTTTCATGTTCCTAGTCTTGGTCTAAAATTATATCTATCTATAGGCCGTATGTCTCATTTTTATCTTCTGCATGTCATATTTAACCCCACAGGATGGCAAGATTTTCTGCTCTGATACCACTGTAACATACACCCTTGGTATATGTCTGCTCTAAATGTGTTTTTGTGTTTTCTTTGATGGTTTTTTGGTTTAAGTTTTTAATGCATGTTTTTGCATGTATGATTTTTGCAACATTAACATAGAAAATGAAGCATATATGGAAAACCTAGAAAAACCAAAAGAGATAACAACAAAATAACAATGACCCAGTTTGTATTTAGCCAAAATATGAATTATGAGTACATACCCATATCATAGTTTACAATTTCATCTAGATGCTGTAGCTGGACCAGCAACAAGGCCATAGTAAAATGCTCACAACTTCGTGAAATGAAGAGGAATGGTATTAAAATGAACAACATCAAGTAATATAACACTAGACACCAAGATTTGGAGAGATGAATACCACTAAACACTGAAAAATTGCCAACTCCAATACCCACGTACTTCTAGAATGGTACAGCCTCCATGGCTGTAAATATCAGCATCAAACACCCTCCTCACAACCTGAAATACCTCTAATTTGTATCAGCAAACCCTCCTTCCTTATGGCGACCAATCTCCAGCCAAAAACCACCCCAAACAAATGCTAAATCTACTCCCAAGGAAGTGTACGGCCTCCTAGATGGTACGACATGCAATAGAGAGGTACGACCAGTCCAAAACAACTCTGCAATAGTAAAAATCAATCACAACAACATTGTTTCTATCCTTCAAAAACTCCTCTAATGGATGCAATATCAAACTCCTCAAGATATCTTCATTTCATGCCCAAAATAACTTCAAAATGTGTTTCCTGAATGCACAAATGAGACCTCTGGATGAAGCCTCCTCAATCCTCTCTTGATACGATCTTCCACACATGAGGAAAGGGATCAATGAAGGGGTTTACGTCTCAACACTGTCACAATCAAACCCTAGAACCAAGCTCAAAATGCGAAAGCACAATAAACTCACAAGTGAGCAAAATCCAATATTCTTGCATAACCAAATGAAGTTCTTTTTGGTCTTTTTATTTGCCTCCCTCCCCAACGCCCAAGAGGGATTTATTTTTATTTATTTTAAATTATATCTCAACCCCTTATCACTCCATGAGGGGCACCCATCTCTAGGAATACAACTTTAAGTCACAACTTGCACTTTATGAAATAACTTAAAGTCACTTTGGGATCTCATAAAATAATATAAGTTAAATATTTAATTTGACTTATATTATATCATTTTGAGCTCTAGTCACATCGAGACCATGAATATTGTGCAAAGGACCTCCACAACTACCCTGCTAAAAATAGTAACTGCTCAGCTCTTGACTTACCATAAATAGTAAGTCCCTAGAATGACTTCCTAAACACCTCCATTAGCCTACGGAAATCAAATTATAGGCTAATCTTGGTCCATTGGTGTAATGAGCTAGATGAGGACATTACAACAAGCAAACCATTTTTAGTGTAGGAACTTTTAGTATGTTTTTTTACTTATCTTGAATAAATTGCATGCAAAATATTGTAAAAAACTTATAAATAAGTGCTTTATGCACATAGATTTTTCAATAGTAATTGGTATGCCAACTTGCTACTAAAATTGACGTTCAAGATTTTTGTGATCCTGTGTATGTGAATTTCTTTTATTGAAAATTGCTAGCTTTGTATTGCATATTTTAATAAATTGTGGTCCTTGTGGCTTTGTGTTGTACTTGCACTTTTTAGTCTCCGCATTTAGCTAAAAAGTGAGTGCAATTTGCTATTGTAGTTGTTTACTTTCAAGAAAAGATATAAAAAAATCTATCATCTTGATTAGAAGTGTTTAATACCCTTGTGCCCTTGCTTGAGAACCAAAAAGACAGGTGTTTTATTTTTAGTTAGTTTGTATTGTATTTTGGAGATGTGTCTACCCCCTTGTGGGATGCACCTCTGAGATTGGGTTGCATCATTCATACTAGAGATGGGTATGAAGATGTCCCTAGTCACAAGAGACGTCCCTCCCACATCTACCCGTATCTCCATAAAAAATTCCTAACTTTGACAACTACTCATCCATTATATCTTTGTCGAGCAAAAAAATGCATGCTAGATCCCAACAACCAGATTTTGAAAAATGATTGCTATCAATGAAGAAAGTCTGGGCATTAATGATCAAGTCTAACACATGCAAACAGGTGGGCAGAATGGAGAGTGACTTATCCAAATAGGCGGAATGGATAGCGGCTCATCCAGACAGGCATAAATGATGACGAGTGGTTTGTGGTGTTGGACAGGCAGCTCATAGCTGTCAGTAGTTAAAGAAATAAAATAAACTATATGAATGTAAAAAGAGATAATCTTTGATGAATATCTTTTGTTCCTGATTAATAAAATAGGAGGCAAATAGTCAACAACCTGTTTAATGTTTTGAATTTTAATTGTATGAATTAAGATATTATTCTATGATATTTTAATTGTTTATGACTCATGAGTTAAGACTTAACCATTTATTTAAAAAGATAATATTTATTATTTATAATTATATATTTCATACTTTTTAAGTTTTAATTTTAGCAAATTATATATATATATTTTGATGTCTCCAAGTACTCGTCTCCTATTTTTTTTAAAATGGCATATCGGTATCAGTACCCATCTCCTATACTGGTACCAGTACAGTCTCCCAGCAACACTGCTGAAAACCATTTGTTTCATGTTCTAGGGTTTAGTTTATGTTACAAAGGAGCTTCCCCTTTTAATTCGAAGAAAGGTTTATCTTTATATGCTATTCTGTTTTGTGTTGTCTTGAAAGGGACAAATTAAAATGCTAACAACAATGGCACTATCAATCTTGACAGTGATATTATTATTGCTTCTTTTGAATTCCTTAGCAGTAGCAGCAGAGTTGTCAATTGCCAAATGCTTCGGGTTTTATGAGACAAAGCCCTCAGAGTTTGATAGCGACACTTCCTATGGAACTTGCCTGTGCTTCATTTTACTTAACCTATGCTTGTTCCATACTAGAGTTTCCATTGCATCTAAAGGTTTCTGGCCAATGTTGAAATTAAATATAATTCATTTCAATAGGGAAAAAATATATCTTAAACAATTTTGAAATTACAAGAAAACTTTAAATGCCTGCAGGACATTAAAATTAAATATTATTCTTGGGGAAGCTGGAATGAAAACAAGTGAAACTGCATGCAAGAATTCCTTAACACTAGAATCAAAAGCCAGATAAGTGCTCACTTTGTAATATTTCCCCTCTTTATTCATGTATTGCATATAATCCAGCACGTACAAGATCGTATCACTTCTTATGTTCTAGTGATCCATGAATGCTTACCAACTGCACTTCAAATAGATATCTATTTATTGAAGTCTAGCATCAAAAATATATTTAGATATCGTAAATATCTTAAATTATGTGTAGATATCCATGGTTTATATCTATCTATAATTATAGATATAAAGTATTTATAAGTTGGCTATCCTGGATAGTTGTTAATATAATAATATCATATACTATAAACAATTTAATAATAATGTAATAATTAAATTAAATTATTATATTCAATTTTATATTTATAATAATACATTTATATTAATATAAATTTATTTATATATAATATAAGATATTATATTTAGTATATTCTATAATTTTAACATATAACATATAATATATATTGAACTATCGTATATAAACTATCATATATATCTAAAATACATTTATGTAAAAGGTGCCCAGAGATATCAATCTCGAGGCTATTGTAACAATCATGGATCATGTAACATAGGAACATAGCAAGGGATGTGGAAACATAAGTGGTAAACATGAAACATATGAGGACATAGGAGTCAAAGAAGGCACATAAAAAGTAAACAATGTCTACCGGAAATCAAAGTACCCCAGGTTGTTTCTTTCCCTGCCGTTAGTTGTGAAAATTATGAATTTGATTATGGATACTTAGGAAAAACAACTTGTGTTTGGATAAATCATGGTCCTTTTGAATTGCCGCAATTGATAATTTTACAAGAAGTTTTGCTTGAATATGAGAATTATATTGTGCAAGATCTTTTCTCTGAATTCAAAGATCAATTCACTAAACTTCGAACTGTCACTTGTGCATTATTGCTCTTATTCATTTTGAAAAATCATGCTAGATCATGTATATATTTATGTCTTTTGAGTTTTGTTCGCTCTTTGCTTATAGTTAGATAGGTTTCTTTTGCTTTAGTTTAATTTGTTGGGTTCATTTTCTTTTCTTTAGTTTAGTTTGCTTTCCTTAGTCTAGTGGTTGCTTAGTTTTAGGTTTCCTTTTGAGGGATCCCAATTTGTGAAAAGGTGATGAACTTTCAAGCACAATAAGGCATATGTTAAAGTTCATTTCTTGGATAAATATTCATGAAATTATTTAGAATCAGAGGGTGATTTTCTCTAACATTATCATAAGGTTAAGATTTGTACTTGACTCAGAAAGGAATCATTAATTGTGTCTTGACACTGATATCTTGCGATTATATATATTTCGATCTATATTTTATTGATATCTCTTAGTTTTCCTTTGAGAAACATGAGTCATGACTTGGAAGTTTATTGTCGACTCCACGGTTGGTGTTGAATAATGTGAATGCTTGTGCTTGGAAGAAGAATCCACTGTTTAGTATGACTTGAAATATTTGAAGATCTTATATTTTTACACATCTTAATAACCCTGAAGTTTCTAAGTGAGTAATTGTGACCTTGGATTAAGTTAAAAATCTTAAGGTAGTTCATGGTTCCATTCCATTCCACAACATTCTTGCATACCTGCATCTCTCCATTCCACCCATTACTTCATATATAAAATAAAAGCTTCCATCCATATTACCTTCTCCATCCAATAATGAACTCAAGTCTAGTGTCCAAACCATACATAGTCCCATTGTTCATCGCATACTCCTAAAATTGAACTATCAAGGTAAAGGCTTAAGTCCTTTATGAACAAGGTATCTTTGAGCCTATCCATGTCAATATTCCTCCACGCTCATATGGCCTTGGATATATACCCCAAGGTGAACAATCTCAAGATGTTGGTACTTCTTCCATTCCTCCACTCCACCACTTTCCATCACAAATCCTATCATACAACCATGACATATGTGGCCATTCCACCTCCATTATCCTACAAATCCCAAAAGCATGTGACCATACACCTTCCCTTCATCCACTTTACCTCCACTTCCCCCAATGCCTAATATCCCCATCATCCAACCCCCTTATCCAGTTGTCCATAAATCCCTTGAAATTCCTGATCATGGTCAACAAATGCACATACCATCTAAACGAGAAGCTTCCACCCATCCCATGGTTTCAAAAATCAAACATTTGGATGCCCTTACTCACAAAGCAAAAAATCCTAAGGATCCTCATGCCTTAGAGCACAAATGCTAAAAGTCAGAGCAAAGTACATTCAAAAGGCTACCTAATCCCATACTTCTAAAAGAAAAATCCAAAAAACAAAATGGTCTGGGTACCTAAGCAAAAGAAGCCAAATCAAAAGAAGCATCCGCATCCAAAGAATCCCAAATAATCCTCTCCCATCCACTCCATTCAAAAATTCCATTCCATTCATCCCACAAGCAAAAAATAAAAATAAAAAATAAAAAAATCTTAAGTCTGTGGGTCCCTAAATTCTTGCGTCATCCATCCCCATCACTTCCTAGACTTCCTCCGAATCAAAAGCTTCAATGTTTATCTTGGTGTGTGCAACCGTTGGTCATGGTTCCTTTCCATTCCACGACAGTACCGCATACCTCCATCTCCCCATCCCATAGCCATTATCCTACATATTTCACCCGCCTATGGTCTATGCTTTTGGATAAACTTTCCATCCATCATTTTTCATAATACACATCATAATCCATTATCCCCAATTCAACCTTTCATAATCCATATCATAATCCACTATCCCCTACCAACATCAATGAGCATAATGACTTGACATGGTCTCGGTGCAGTGACACTTGACATTTCACATGGACTATCACCTTTCATGGAACTAGGCACTTGAGTCTCGTCCATCCATATTCCCTTCTCCCACCCAAAAAGCAAAAAAAAAGAAGTAAAGAGAAATCCCTTCGTCCAATGGTGAAAACCACCCTTGGTGGCGCCTTGGATAAGTACCATGATGAAAACCTGGCAAACATGCGTCATGTGTAGAAGCACATTTTCTCATCCAACCTATCTATTCCATTATACCATTTCCTACCATCCTTATCCATTACACCCTCATACACATAATCATCCTATTGACTCCACTCATCCTCCCTCCATGAACTTAAGTAGCTTAATACAAGTGAACTTGGATGATCTTAGTCTCTAAAGGATATGAATGAACGCAATTGCACACACCTGGATCTTTGGGTTATGAATGGTTGTTTTAAGCTTTTGATTCTGATTCCTTGCTCATGTACTTATGTTTGTTTAATCTAACATGTGGGTGTACATAGAAGGTTTAAACAATTAAAAATAATAATTATTTAATTAGAGGGGATTAATGGCCATGAATAATTAAATAAATAATTAAAATTTATTTAATTATAGAAGATAGGATAAATGGATAGAAAGGGAATAAATGAAAATTAGTTAAATGAATAAGATTTATTTAACTAATTAGGTGAATGATAGGGGTACCTAGGGCAAAATGTGCTAGTGACAAGGTGTTGGACAAACACCTCCCATGCCAACATTTCTAAGATTATTTTTTGAAGCTCCATCAACATTAATTTTAACCAAACGTAAAGGAGGACATTCCCATTTAGTAAGTTGATCTTCTTGAGGGTTATTATTAGAAGAGGGATAAATCGTAGGAATACCAAGTCTCATTAGAACTCAATTTAGAGTTAAGGAATGAGAGGAATTTATTTGGCCAAATTTACTTTTTTGACTTAGAGCCATTTGTATTAGATGTTTTAGGTGCATGAATAATCAATCTTTCAATTTCAAGCTAAGAACTAAGAAGTATCTATTCCACCAAATTCACTACAACTAAGAACCAAGGATTGAAGGGTATCCATTCTATGAAATTTGTTCCTTTAACTTAAAGCCAAGGATTGAAGGGTGTCGATTCTTCCAATTTTACCTAGTGTACAATCGTTGTCTTGTCTCTTTAGAGGGTTGGGCTCTTTATGATTGTACAATAAGTGCAAATTCCCAACCCTCTAAAGGGACAAGGCAATGATTGTACACTAGGTAAAATTGGAAGAATTGACACCCTTCAATCCTTGTCTTTAAGTTAAAGGAACAAATTTCATAAAATGGATACCCTTCAATCCTTGGTTCTTAGACGAAGTAGTGAATTTGGTGGAATATATACTTATCAATTATTAACTTGAAATCAAAAGAGAGTGATTATTCATGCACCTAAAACATATAATACAAAAGGCTCTAAGTCAAAAAAATAAATTTGGCCAAATAAATTCCTCTCATTCCTTAACTCTAAACTCAGTTCTAATGAGACTTGGTATTCCTATGGTTTCTCCATCTTCTACCTCTTCTAATAATAACTCTTAGGAAGATCAACTTACTAAATGGGAACGCCTTCCTCTCTAAGGTTTGTTTAAAATTAATGTTGATGGAGTTTAAAAGACAATATTAGAAATGTTGGCATGGGAGGTGTTTGTCGTGACCATAATGGTAGGGTTAAGTTCTATTTTGTTGGTAGTCTTGGTGTTGGTTCTAATAATTTTGTTGAGTCTATGACCATTCACCAAGCTCTTTTAGAAGTAAATTTGAATCATTTTACTAATATTATTTTGGAATTTGACTCTAAAATCTTGATTGATCACTTCAAAAAGAAACCATCCTCTCACTTCCAATAATGGCAGTTGAATGAATGTAAGAAAGACATCAACATCATCATTTGTGGTTTTAATGTTGTTAAGTGGAACCATACTAGAAGAGAAGGATATCAGGGTGTTTATTTCTTGGCTAAATCAACTTCTAATTGTTAGTGTAGGTTTTTATTTTCCTAGTGGGTTAGTTATTTTCTCTACTTCCTAGGGTTTTCCTACACTTTTAATAAGATTTCTTAGGTTAAATAAAGTGAGTTTAATTAATGAGTGGGTGATTTGAGGTGTTGGAATCCTACAAGGGAGGTGGCATTTTCTATCTTGGGAAGATGCTCTTGCTATCTTTAGCCCGTATGGTGGCCTCTCCCTATTGGTCAGTTTTGCCATCTTTCCCCTCTCCCTGGTCTATATAAACTCACTACCCAGCTTGTATTTCACATCTCTTGCATCCTTTTTACATATTGTATGATAATTATGTTAGTCTTGTGTAGCATCTTTGAGCTCTTAATGTAATTCTGGCATCCTAACATTTGCATATCTCTCAGAATTGCTAGTTTTCTTTTGTTTATGCACTTCCAATTTATGTAGCTTAGATTTTCTCTTATAAAGTTATTGGGTTATTAATCTATTTCAGATTTCTAACATGGTATCAGAGCTTTTGTTTTGAGAATTATGAGTTCATAGATTTCTAATTGAGATTTTAGGCTTATTTTTGTGAGATCTTGCAAAATCTTGTATGCTATTCCCTTGCATTTTTAACGATCTGGAGAATCAAAAAGGATTTATGAAGATTTGATAAAATCTTCATTTCGCATATGTGTTTGTGAGATCTGGGTGGTTGTAGCAATTCTGGTTATACTGGTAGCATTTATGGTTGTTCCAACGCATCCAGGAGGCTTGAGAAAGTCAAGATTGGCTTTTGTTTCATCTGATTTGGAGATCGTTTGACATAGTTGCAAGCAGGGGTTTGGTGCTCAGATCTAGAGGTCAGCTTTCATTTGAAGCATTTTCAGGCCAAAAGGACCTTGCCATTACATCCAAAAGGATGAACAAATGAATTTTAATATAAACTTCACCCAGTTTTGGTGTCGGGAGCATTCGAGGCAAAAATATTTTTTTGGAAGGACATTTTGGCCCCCCAGCACATTTTTTAGAGCACGTTTTTGTTAAAATTTCATATATATATATATATATAAAGCGCTTAAAGCATGGTTGCAAAGTGCTTTTACGTATTGTTCATTCTAGAGGGTCTTCAGCCTTGATTAAGGGCTTCGACCTCCTCTAAGGGATCAAGCCCTATTTATAGGTCACGACCCTATTAAGGGGTCCAACCCTTCTCCAACACCCACAGCCACTTAGGGTTTGGGGTATGGCTTTGATCCCCCCAAACCATATGGTAATTCAACCTTTTGCCATTTTAAAAACAAAAATATTCAATTCGGCCCTATTATGGATGAAAAGAGGGATGATGCTAATGAGGTTGATAGTGTGATTAAATCCTCCTTTCACATTTAAAATTCAAGGACATTAAACCAAGTCAAGTCACAACTCTTGCAAGAGGACTCATCTATAGGTTTGGTGTCACTTGGAATGATAAGAAATTTGGAATTTGTTGATTAATTTGTTAAACCCTAATTTGATTAAGCCTTAAACCCTAATTATATGAAATCGTAAACAAATGAATGAAACATGACAAATGATCACACAAGAAGGCACTAAATGTAGATTAGAAACATACTAGGATTCAAATTCCAGAAAGCAAAAACTTTGAGGACACTAGGGCGGGCACCCTAGTCCAACATGCAACTTTTTCTGTGGATTTGGAACTGTAAGGTGATGAAGTCTACAACCTGCTCAGGAGTTTCTGGAAAATCCAAACTGGAGGACATAGGGGCAAGCGCCCTTGTCCAAAAAGGAATATTCTTCATTGTTTTCTTTAGATCCTGAATCTTTATCCTCTGCTCTAATCTCCTACAACTCCCCTCCACAAGATCTTGCACTTGTAACTTGCAATCACAAGAGAGGGGTTGGGGGTTGTGGTGTTTAGGAGATTGCCTCGGTCAAGCCATGGAATGGCATTCAAGCCTTCCAACACTGTTGTTAGATAGAGAGTGTGTGCCCTTGGTGGATAGAGGCAAAATCAAATGATAAGATAGATTGATTGAAACACAAAGTAGATATCACCTTGGAGGTGAAAAACCTCATAGAGATGAAGTGCCTTCAAACCATGAGGAAATGAGTTTATAGAGCCAAATCTACAACAAACTGATGCAGAATGGAACGCAACGGAGGCAACCTAACAGGAAGGGGCTGCCACCTGTACAAACAACCTGATAAAAATGTCTATCGGCTGAACATCATCATCATATTTCCTAAGGACGCCAACAGCATCATCACATTTCAACAGCATCATCATATTTCAGATGATCGCAAATATCCTCCCGTCGACTACTATTTACCTCCTCTGCCTATCATCATCATCATGATAATCAACGGGCGCGAACATCCTCCGGTTACACTGTTCATCGGGTGCCAAATACAACCGGCATCATCATGATATTCAATATCACCTTCGTCAGCAGGATATCCAAATATCTGGTTGCTCCAAATATCCTGATGACATTCACTTCAACAACTGGCCTTCGATGCTCCACTGCCCGACGATACAAGCAACAGCATCATGATATTGGTCATCCGGTTCCTCGAAACCTCCTGATGATGCTTAACGACTTTCTGCCTTCGCCGATGCCTAAACCCTTAGCGACGACAGCATAAACTCGCATAGAGGGATTTCTTAATATCCTGATGACGATGACGTCATATCCTGATGACGATGACGTCACACATCATCCTGATGAACTCTTCAACACTTAGCCAAAAAAACTTAACTTTCACACCTGCATCAGTTAGCGATACGCGGATGGTGAGCTTCTTCGAGAGATGATCCTGACTGCGATATATACACTGAGTATATATCCAACTCAAAACATCATGATGCACCTGCAACATGCAAACTTCAACAACTTCATGACCCGATCCTGGTGGCGATGGATTCGCAGATGACGATGCGGCTCGTTCCGACTGGAAACGCACATGCAGACTCCTGTGTATCCTTCCACTGCATGAAAACACTCACAACCGCATAATTTTACAAAGATCATGTGACGACCGGGCCGGATCACCTTCAAACCAAAATCTAACAACTTATCTTCTAGACCTAGCACATGAGGATGCTAGGCTGATTCACAGCATGCTCCTGACTGATCTCCTGAACAATGCAATGCAGAAACAGAAGACACAAATGCAAACTAAACTATGATACAGAACCATTCCACCGATTTGCAGGTTCAACCGGTGGAAGGGTTGAAAGTGCCCATTAACTTGCAAACAGAAAAGGAATCAACACAGATGCAAACAGATAATGCAAAAGACGAGATCTTATTCAATTGAAATTCAATGTCCTGAATACAGCTTCACAATGTCTGAACTGCTCTCCTGAATATCAACTCAACACAACACCAGTACATCTAGCAACATCAATATCAAACTATATATCTAAACCCTACAGATCGAAGGTATATATAACAAATCCTTCGAGTACTACTAACATCACTTCCCAGCGGCTGGGAGCTTCCAAGCGGCTGGGAGAGAGGACAGCTCAGACTCTCTTATCCCGATCTCTAACTGCCTACACATACTCCTATGCTGAACTATTACATAGCATCGGTCACAGTGGACCTTATTACATGATAAGTCAAACATACTAAAAATAGCCTACTGCCCTGTCATCATGCGGATAATTATCCGATATCCTGATCATGTATGTCATCATGCGGACCTATATCCTGATCATGTGCGGGTGCTCCTGCACCACAAACACATACAAACACAACACAATACTGCTCTGCAACACAATGAATGCCTTGAATGCGCTTTGCTTGATAATCACAAGTCACCTTCATCAACTAGGAATCTACTAGGAGTAAAATGAAGTCTAAAACATGTTTATATATGCATTCCCGTTAACATTCATAATTTAAATTGAAAAGTCCGACAAAGGGAAACCTTTTAACGGTTATAAAATGAGACTTTGAAATTTGGGTCCCGACAAAATAGGTCTGGGCTAAGGCAAGGGTGCCCAAGTCCAGAGGCCTATTTTTGGTCTAGATTAAGCATTGAGGTACACCCTTAAGGCCCATTTGTCATGGGTTTTAGGAGATTTTGCTCCGGGACATGTTTCACACATGCATGATTAGTCTACGGGGACCTAGGAGCTAAACTTAGGAGGTAAAATTCCTAGGAGTACATTTTACGACATAACATTTAGCCCCAATTATAATGTATGTTGACCCATACATGCATTAAAGTACGGTAAAAAACACATCAAACACTCCAAGCACATGAAGCTAAGACATACATAAAGATTGAGGAACTATTTCTAGCCCCTAATCTCAGGTAAGCACTAGAAGACACATTGAAGGCACACACGACACAATGAAGACAGTTAGAAGCATGCAAAACATGGAGAAGATAGTAGGAAGCACACAATACATGATGAAGACATGAGAGTAGTCACGCAAAACATGATGAATTCATTGATATAACATTCTCATATATGAAATAAAAATCCTAACTAAGGGGTGGGGGGAACTCATCGCTACACCCTTTACACTACACTAGGGGGGAAACACACCAAAAAAAACCTGAGTGTGGGGGGCACTCATCGCCACATCCTTTACACCACAGATAAGGGAAGACACGCCAAACAAAAACCCAAGTGTGGGGGGGACTCATCACCACACCCTTTACACCACACATGAGGGAAAGCACACAGAATACACGAGCGCCATATAGCATGCCATAGACATACTATACATCTTAAACATGACAAACATGGGTGATGGAAGGAGCTTATTGCTAAGTCCCACCATCTCAAACACATTGCAGACACACTTGATGGTTGGGCTTATGCCACAACAACTGCCAAAGACATGCTTAAGGGATGATAGCTCAAGATCCAACTCAGCCTCCCGATGAGGACTTTGTATAAAAGGATGTGCACTAGCTCAAGAGATAAATGATCCTGCCTTCCACAGAATGGATTTATATAAAAGGATACACACTAGCTCAAGAGATACATTATGCTGCCTCATGGAGAGGGCTTTTTGATTGCAATTTAGATAAGGATGTGTACTAGCTCAAGAGATACATCCCACATCGCGGAGAGGGCTTACAAACATGCTTCTTTAGTGCCAAAATCATCAGATAGATACCATTATATATGCCCCCACCTTAAGGTGGTTGATGTCACTTACTAATATCAAGCACATTAAGGTAGAGAGAAAACACACAAGGGAATAAGAGCTCTCGCAAAGCCCATGCCCCCAGAGGTGGCATGTGAGCTTACGATTGCCGAATGTTCCCACAAACACATTGATATGCTAAGATAAACAACAAGAGATAAGGTTAGAACATCTTACTCTAAGATAATAACCAAATCACATCATAAAAGCTATGCATGAAAATAGTCACATCAAGGACCAAGGCTATACTACAGGTTTAGAGCTGAGTATAGTCATTGAACTATACTGTAGGTACCCCAGAACTGAGTGTAGCAACAAGGTGAGATACCATTCAAAGTGTACAAGAGTAGATCGAGTGGATTGTAAAAATGTTAGTCAAAAGAAATGCCATAAGATGATACATCACATGGAGTGATTCCACTAATCAAGCATTGGATATATATATATATCAACCCCATCTTCATATATGGACTAGGTCCATTTTTTCTTTTCTTGCTGAAGGGACACACAGTCTGTATCAGTATTTGTTTGTTTTCATCATCCACTGACTAGATAGAATCACTGAAGAAGGTAAACAATAAAAATGAGAGAGGAGAGAAAATGCCTTAGGAACACCATGTAGGAGGATGCCCCTAAGATATCAACCACAACACTATGCCCCTAAGGCACGACACACAATAATAAGATAGAGGAGAGACAAGATAGAAGAATGATAAAATAAATAGAAGAATGGTCACAACAAAGGCAGTCTCCTAGTATCCTTGACCTCACAAGAGTATCAAAGGTCATCCTAGGAGACCTAGACAACACATAACACATCACGGGAGAACACAACACCTAAGAGTAGGTCACGTAAGTGAGAAAAGGTTTGCTACAACAAGGTGACCAACAAGGTTAGAAATACTTACCTATGTACACAACCAAACTAGCGCTTGTCGTCGAGCTTGAGTAGTCTTCCTCCCAATCTCAAATGCATGAAGAAAGGGGCACATACGGTACAATTTCCCGACTAAGGTTATCATTCTTTAACTCTTCGGCCTTAAGCTCTTCTTTGTTTGATTCTATGTTAGATGGTGAAATGTTCTCTTGTTGTGGTGGTATATTTTGAGCGAAAGGTTATCTTTTCTTCCTTCTTTCTCTTGCTAGTCTGTTCCTTCGTGTTTTATTAGTGATGTTGTCAAGAGGATTCTCATGATTTTCCATAGGTTTCAGTATCTCAAAAGAAGAAGCAGACATGTGATTATCTCTTAATGGTGCAATGCTTTGTCTTCCATGAGTATCCCTCGATCCTTGTAAGGATGACAGAGGAGGAACCTCAGCAAACACTCCTTTACCTTTCAGTCTAGGGGATTCTTGTAATGTAGGTTGTTCTCTATTTGTTGTGTGTTGAATAGGGGGTTTGACCAATTTTGATAGTACTTGTGCTTTGTAATTTTCTAAGAAAGTTTGGTATGTTCATGGTTCAGGTTCTTTAGTAGGTTCAGGCCAAAAGTAGTCAAGGATGATGTTTTTTCGCATAACCATAGGTTTCCATCGACTATGGTGAACAATTCGTATAGACCCATGGTAAGGAAATTTTAAGAATTGGTGAAGGGTTGAAGGGATAGCTTTCATAGCCTTGAGCCATGGGTGCCCTAGTTTTATACAGAAGAGGTGAGAGGTAGGGATGATATCAAATGATTGTTCTAAAGCTTTGTCAAGCAAACAAATCATTAAAGTAATATTCCCTAAAGCTGGGAGGAAAGCTCCATTGTATGTTTTTATCATCATGTCCATAGGCTCATAAGTTTCTTGTATCAATTTATGTGAATAAAGGAACTCTTTTGTAGCAATGTTAGTCATGCAATTTGGATCAACAAGGGTTCCTCTTATCAGAGTTCCCATTATGTTAACAATAATTGTAGACACCTAAAATTGACCATGTTACAACATCACCTTGTCAGTACATCATCTAAGACACCTTATGAGACATTTTGTCCTAGATGCCTTCTATCACCCAATTAGTTAAATAAATCATATTTATTTAAATAATTCCCATCATAATCCTATTTTAATCCCTCTTTCCAATTAATTAAATAAATTATATTTATTTAATTAATTTCCACTTTTCCCTCATCCAATTAATTAAATAAATTAATGATTTTATTAATTAATGTATTCCACATCATTCATTTCCAAAATTAAATAATTTGATTATTTAATTCCACCTTTGTCTCTATCTCCACATTTGTCTCCATGTAAGGTGGAAGCCATTTGACTTTAAATCCTCTCATTCAACCTTCATGAGACACTTGTCAAATGACTACAACTCCAACTATCATTTAATCGATCTAGCCATCCATTACCAATTTAATCCTAGCCGTCCATTGTTATCACTCATATCCTATAAATCAAGCCTCACCCAAGCCACTTGGGACACTTTTGGGGACATTAGAGGGGCTCTTAGGAGGACATCTTCATCCACATTTCAAGTATCATTACGCAGTTGAAATTATTCTAGGTCTTCTCATTCATCATCTTCACACTATTGTTATGCTGCAGAAGTGAGCAATAAACATTCCAACCAATCAATCATCCATTAAAGAGAACAAATCTAGTAGATTTGGGTGCATCTACTCTGTTCTATCACGTGTAGAGGACTTGGTTCAAAGGTAAAGGTATTGTATTGTTATCATTATCTTTGTGTTGTCTTTGTACCAAATTTTTCTACTACAATAATATAAAGGGGACCTTCAATGTCTCCCACTATTTTATCTCATGGTGCAAATGTTATTTCTGCTTTAGGGGTCTTCCTCTTCTTATAAAGGCAAGGAGCAACCCTATCATTTTTGTTATAATGAGAAGCCATAGATGTGAGACTATTTCGCACCCAAGCACTTGTTTGAGGAAAATGGGTTCTAAGAGACGCACAGAGTTCAACAAACAAAGTGGTTAAAGGAAAAAGTACTATACAACAAGGATAAGTAAGTGATGTTGAAGGTTTTGATCAAGGAAGTGTGAATAAGATGTATAAACACTTAGTGTTGAAATACACACTTTGTAATTAAAAATATGCCAATTTTCACACAAAACTATGAAATGAAGCAAAATTTTCAATGACCAATTAATGTATGCTTGGAAGTGAATGCAAGATATGAAATGTAATATTTTTATGACAAGTGCAATGAAAACATGCAAATCTATGCTTGTTTATGCACCTAAAATGCTCATTTTTTTCACTTTTTTCAATGTAGATGCACAAAAATGTTATAAATTTATGCACAATGATGGATGAATGGAATCTAATCTGATATAATGTGTAATAAAGATTAGATCTGATGCAAAAAGGATGTTAAAATCCTACAATGCTTAATGCACAATCAAAATTAAAGAAAAATAGATGAACATTTTTGTTTTTGTTGAAATACACAGTGTGTAAATGCAAAATTTGAAATCTAAATGCAATGACACACAATGATGAAACAATATAGTGAAAAATAAGATTTGAAAGAGTGTTAAAATGAGTAATAAAAGCTGAAACAAGATTTAATTACAAACCCTAGCTTTTCAAATGACTAGGTTATATGAAAAATGTGAAATTTCAAGTAAAAACCTAGCAAATGAGAGATGCAAATGCAAGGTAAATGATGATAAAAAAAATGCAATGCCATAGTTTATCTCAGATCTGATATAAATATCAGAAAATTAAATGTTTTCAATGATATGCAAGGAAAATAGTGCAAACTATGTCTTAATGCAAGCCAAAAATGCCCTTTTTATGCAAGATTTTTGAATGTATGAAGATGAATATTGTATAGATGAATGCAAAACTGATCTACAACACTCACCAAGATGCAAGTTTAGAAAAAACATAGGTTCACCAAAATGTTATGGATGAAAAGAGGGATGATGCTAATGAGGTTGACAGTGTGATTAAATCCTCCTTTCACATTTAACATTTAAGGACATTAAACCAAGTCAAGTCACAACTCTTGCAAGAGGTTTGGTGTCACTTGGAATGATAAGGAAATTTAGAATTTGTTGATTAATTTGCTAAACCCTAATCCGATTAAGCCTTAAACCCTAATTATATGAAATCTTAAACAAATGGACAAAACATGATAAATGATCACACAGGAAGGCACTAAATGCATATTAGAAACATACTGGGATTCGTATTCTAGAAAGCAAAAACTTCAGGGACACTGTGGCGGGCGCCCTAGTCCAACAGATAACTTTTTTTGTGGATCTGGAACTGTAAGGTGATGAAGTCTGCAACCTACTCAAGAGTTTCCAGAAAAGCCAAACTAGAGGACATAGGGGTGGGTGCCCTTGTCCAGAAAGGAATATTCTTCACTACTTTCTTCAGATCCTGAATCTTTATCCTCTGCTCTGATCTCCTACAACTCCTCTCTACAAGATCCTGCACCTATAACCTGCAATCACAAGAGAGGGGTTGGGGGTTGTGGTGTTTAGGAGCTTGCCTCGGTCAAGCCCCAGAATGGCATTCAAGCCTTCCAACACCGTTGTTAGATAGAGAGTGTGTGTCCTTGGTGGACATAGGCAAAATCAAATGATAAGATAGATTGATTGAAACACAAAGTAGATATCACCTTGGAGGTGAAAACCCTCATAGAGATGAAGTACCTTCAAACCATGAGGAAATGAGTTGATGGATCCAAATCTGCAATAAACACACAAACACAACACAATACTACTTTGCAACACAATGAATGCCTTGAATGCTCTTTGCTTGATAATCATAAGTTTGCCTTCATCAACTAGGAATTCACCAGGAGTAAAATGAAGTCTACAACATGTTTATATATGCATTCTCGCTAACATTCGTAATTTAAATTGAAAAGGCTGACAAAGGGAAACCTTTTAACAGTCATAAACTGACACTTTGAAATTTGGGTCCCGACAAAATACGTCTAGACTAGGGCGCGAGCGCCCAAATCCAGAGGCCTATTTTTGGTCTAGATTAAGCATTGAGGTACACCCTTAAGGGCCATTTGTCATGGGTTTCAGGGGATTTTTCTCTAGGGCAAGTTTCACACATCCATGATTAGTCTACGGGGACCTAGGAGCTAAACTTAAGAGGTAAAAGTCCTAGGAGGACATTTTACGACATAATAGGCTCTTCAATAATTTTATTAAAACACTTAAATTTGTTCTTCGGCCCTCAAAATTGCACGCCCTCCTTGACCACTATGCCTATTGTTTTGGCCATAGTGCCAACTTTGTGCTCAAATTTGGCAGTTTTTTGCTATTTTAGTCACAACTATATTTGGTTGGAAAATCTCCAAATTTAGCAAAGATCTAAAGTTTGACATACTTGCTAAAACTAGAGACACCTATATTTATTTGTAGAGTGACTATTTTGGTAGAGTTCTAATTTGGCTGGAGGACTTCTAAACTTGGCAGCACCCCTACTTTGGAGGTAGTTCCGCCAAATTTGGCGGAGGTCATCTTTTGCAAATCAGACCCCTCTTCGTTGGCAAGTTGGTTTTTGAAGGAAAACTTTGAAGGCTAATAACTTGGGCTCACAACCTCCTATTTTAGTGCATTTTTTTTATTTTGACTAATTTTTCAAGCTCTATGTGCTAAAGCAAAGGAATTTTGATTTTGATGCACAGATTTTCTAGAAATTGGAGATTCTCACGGGTGATATTGTACACTAAAAAATGTGACTCAATAGCTCGGGGCGGTCGAGTCAGCTTGGATGAAGCACATGGACCCTTCTCCTTGCAACATGTGAACCTCCATGTCACTCTCACTCTCGTGGTAGAATCCAGTAGAGAGGAGGCGAGACACAGGGGCGGTCCTGCTTGCTCAAGAGCTGGACCTTGCAGAGAATGGTCTACTAGTCCTAGGGCCTTTCTTGAGGATTGTTCACTAAGTTGTACTCAATGACTGTGGATCTTTAAATAATAATATGACTTGAAGGGTCACTAATCGCTGATCTCTTGTTTGGGTTAACTAGATTCCAACACCTATTCGGTTGTCTATTATAGTCATTTATGAGTCTTCTATGTTGGAATCCTACTTGAAGGAGTTGTTGGATTTGATGTCTTTCTTTGATCAATGTAAGCCTAAGTTCCTATTCTTGAATGGTCAATTATGTGTGTTGAGGCCTAGGGTGTAACTCTTTGATCTCCTCTAGGATCACCCTCACCCACTCACCTCTAAGTCTAGGGCACATTCATGGGCCTGAATGGAGAGTGTTGGTTTGAGTTAACCATGAGTCAATTTGTGTTTGACTTAGGGTGGTGACCTAAGGTTTGCTTTGCTTTGTTTGAGTTGATTGATTTGTGTTGACCTTGTGATGAAATCGAGGTTTTGTGAACTTGTTTTGATTCTTTTTGGTATTTTCTAATGTTTTTGTATTTTGTGGGTTTTTGGTATGAAATGCAAGGTACAATGTATGCAAACAACTTTGTTCTTTTTCACCAATTTTTGAAATAAAATAAACTAAATTAAACTAGGAATTGAAATATGGATGCAAACTAGAATGAAATTACCTAATGCAACTACTCTATTTTTTTATATTTTTCGAGATCAATTTTGGGCTACTCAAAGAATTAAGAAATGCTTTTAAATGAAACTAATCTAAATTGCAATAAAACAAGCTAATCTAATAATCTAAATTAACCTATCAAGGAATTTTCAAATACAAGATTACTACTCCAAGAGCAAGATTGATTTTCTAATTACTACCAAAAACATGAAGGATCCTGAATATGAAGGTGCATGAGCCTGGCGTATCCTCAAAGATCCTTGTAGTAGCCTTCCCTTCCTCTGCAACAATGGGGTACTCCTCTTGGCAACATGGATTAGACGACAAACAAATCGAACAAAAGCTTGAGAAATCTTGGATGAAGCTATGAGAGCTTGGATGAAGCACTTGGATTGAGAATTAGCTAGTGTGACAATGTTGTATGAAGATTTTTGAAAAGCTTTGGCATAAATAATAAAAGAAAAAGGCATGAGAGTCCTGCAATGAGCATAAGAATGCTAAGGGAGAGTAAAAACTAAGCAAAACTAAGATGCAAAAATGAATTTTCCTCCTCCATTGCTTGGAGGAGGGGGGTATTTATAGGTTGGAATGAGGAATGAGAGGTGGAATTGATTGGAGAGTTAACTCCTTTGATTAGAGAGTTAATTGGATTGATTTCTTAGTGAACTAGTTTGATTGGGCAGTGAAGTGAGATTGAAATCTTATCACAGAAGAGAAAATGGAGTTTGCATGAGAAAGTGATGAGTTAATTATAGTTCAGCTAAGCTAAATTTGCATGACTAAAATTGACTGAAAGGTTAAGAATAGATGAGTCTCAGTTAGGGTGAAAATCTCATGCAAATAGGAGCAAAAGCGGTGCTTTTTTAGATCAAACATGAAGTAAAATTACGGAAGAAAACATGACAAGGTCACCCACATTTGCAGGGTGGTCACCCTAGGGGTGACTAGGGTCAAAAAGGGGGCGACTAGGGTCTACAGGGTGTCTGGGTGGAAACTAAATACTGGACAGTGGTCTTGGAGGGCAGAGGAACACATTTAGCAACTTTGTTTTTCCAAAAAAGGTACAAGAAGGGGTGGTCACCTAGTTTAGTAGGGTGGTCACCCAGGGGGCAACCCAAAAATAATAGGGTTGATTAGGGTCAAAAGAAAGGCTGATAGAAACTGTGGTTGGAGATGAAATCAGAAAGTTAGTTCAAGGTCTCTAAGGTCCTGAAAATGATGAAAAAGGTCAACAAGATATAGGTTTCTTAGGAAAAGAGACACATAGGTCATGCGACAAGGCTAGAAGGCAGAGACAACAAAGAATTGACAAAGGTCGAAAGAAGAAAGACCAAGATTGCATAAGTAAGCAAGGGAAAAACAAAGGAGGAAAGTGAAAAGAGAGTCCAATGCACGTGTCGCCAAGAACACATGATGAAAGTTCATATTTACACACTTACATGTACGTGTTTTGGATCACAACTCATCATAGGATCACCATGTAGGCCCATGCATCTTTTTAGTGCTTACATATTTGCCCCCTCGGGGATGGTAGTCTATATGAAAGATAGGTGCCGTTTTTGAACTAGGCCTTTACCTGTTATCAATTTCTCGTAATTATACCTACAATGAAAAGCATTAGTTTGACATTTAAAATTTTTCAATAACAAATACTGAATTTGAAATGATGAATCGATGGCATTGTGAGTATACTTGAGTCGCTTCGCTTTAGTAGGGGACCTGTAAGATGCAAGCACACAAAATGAGGGTACACAAGCACTACAAAAGCTAACAACTAATCTAAAAATGTATCAAATGACACTAAGCTAGTAGGAGAGATTATAAAAATCTGAGAGAGAGGCCAAATGGTGATGAAATCACGCAAGTAGGAAATCGACGGAAAGCTCTTAGTGAGGGGATCTTGAAGATGTCTGGAAATCATTCATCCATTGAGAAACATGTGTAATGAGCAAAAACCCTCCCTAAAAACCCTAGTTTTTGTTTTTGTCAATTTCTTTCAAAAAAGAAAGTGTGTCAATGTCAAATTTTCTTGTTGCTAAATGTCATCCTCATAGTTCTAGTGTGTTTTAGCCTTTTTGTTGTCAAAATCAGTGAATTTTTGAGGTTTTTACATCCATTTTTAGCATGAGGGGATGCCTTTCCTAGTCGCCCGAGGTGACCATGTTGCTATTCAGGTTGTCGGGGGTGACCGTGTTGCAATGAGGTCGCTCGGGGGAGATCAGACCTGGTAAACTGGGGGATCAGGTCCAAAAGATTCTAATCGTCTTGCTTCATTTAGGGATGTCATTATTCTCTAATTTTGTTACTAACCCTTCATTTTATTACAATTTTTCATGGAATATACACTTTTTTGTATGTTTTTGTAAGTTACATGATTCTTTTGGGATTTTCTAAGTTTAACAAGATCTAACTTAAGGTTCTTTGTATGTGACAGGGTATAAGAATCTGATGGAATGTGGCATAAGAACAATTGTGGCTTGGGGAGGCATATGAGGCTATTTCTTTGAGGGACCTAGCTCTCTTGAAGAAGGTTGGTTTAGATAGAGTTTCATTGGTTTCAGTTGTTCATCCTTCTTCACGCATTTGTTGTGATATTTTGACCTACTAGGATGCAGAAAGGACACCTTCAAGTTCCCACAGGTTTCTAGCAAGTGGACCATCACTCTTTATGATGTGTATCGCATCCTTGGAGTCCATGTGAGGGGACAACAACTTACCTTGCCTGAGAGGGAGTCAGAGGGGGAGAGACGAGCCTGAGCTGTTATCATGGGGATGGATAACCCTAGAGAGCGGAAGGGAGTACAACTCGCTTTGGTTCCTGACTTGGTGATTTCGCCCTTGCAAAAGTTTCTCATTGGTTTGATTGCATCCAAACTATCGGGGAGTAAGGGGTTAGTGAAACTTTGGTGGTGTTGGGCACCCATCATACAATGCATTGAGCAGGGTATAGTGTTTTCCCAAGGTGTTGATATCCTAGTGATTGTCTACTGATATTTCTATCATATTACAAGATGAGGGGCACTTGCTTTTAGTCATCCCTCTTTGATCATGACATGGATCTTCAAGCACATTCGTCCATACTAGAAGGGCATTCCCCCTTCTGATCCTAGGCTGCCGAGGTCCTTACGATGGAGTCATCTTGGCTACTTTGATTCTAGCATGCACATGATGGCCACCTTGACTGATGCATACTTCATCCTTAATCCCTATTTTGACATGGAGGGATTATGGCTAGGGGACCGATTGATTCGAGACTATTGCAAAGATGTCACACATCTAATAGATAGATTGGGTGCTACTGAGGCACATCACTCCCATTGTATTCTTGAGTAGTTTGGGGAGGATTACCCAAAGTACCTGCCCCAAATTCCTACTTGCTATAGATCTATTCAGGAGACGGGGGAGATTGAGGAGAGGATGGTCACTTGGACACCTTTTATTCCTGGGGTTCCTATCACTAGACCAATTCAAGTTGCACAACCATGACGATGATACACCAGAGGGCCTCAATCTCATGGATTGATCATTATAGAGGAGATCAAAGACTCGAGCGATGAGGAGTATGATCCCTTGAGGTATAGAAATGACAAGCAACTGGTCAAGGAGGAGGTTGACATATCTTTTGATGATGTAGGAGATTATGAGGCTACTCCCCCAACCCATGACCTATCTGATCATGCTGAGGCCATAAAATGTCTTGGTAGACTGGCGATTCTTGTAAGACTTTTCTCCTTCTTTCTTACTTTCAATTGTTCTTTCTTGTTGGCCTTAAGTTTATGTTTCCATCTTTTTTGGTTTAGGTAGCACCAAGGAGTGGAGGACATTCTTTTGTGACAATTCTGTTGACTTGGTGGCTCCTTTTATTGGTTATTCACAAGAGCATCTTCTTTTGGATCCACACTTACTTGCTAGGGCCGATTGACATATTGATATCTTCGCTCCTACCTATCATGGTTGCCAGGAGAACAATACTTTTAGAGTTAGGATTCACACTCTTAAGGGTGAGAATACCATTCTTTGAGAAATGGCTCACTTTGGAGTATGACGACCTAATTCATGTTCTAACATAGTTGGTCCTTCTCATTCTCAAACCCATAGCAGGGTTCCTTATTCTCACAGATCTCATGGAGAGTCTAGTGCCATTCGACGACCTAGGAGAAGGAGCCATGATGGCTCTTATGGATAGAGCTGACCTTATAGATCTTCTCATTTCTTTTCTTGTCATGCCCCCTTGCATGGGGATCCCTTGTATCTTGTGAGAGAATTTTGTTTCTAGCTCTTATCTTTTCTTTTGTTTTAGTGGCTTATAAGTTTTGAACCTTCTATATATTAATGAAGAATTGTCTTAGTGATCATGAGTATCGTATGTGCCTATCTCTTGTGCACTTTGGAAGTTTTTAGAGTTTTGCTTATTTAGATCTCTAACTCTAAGGATGAATGCATAATGACATGTTTTTGACCTTTTTATGAAAATATGCGAATGGAATGAATGATATGAAATGCAGGGACATATAATGTAATAATGCTTCTACTTCAATGAAATTCCATGAGTTATGACATTGACTTTATTAATTTAGATCACTTTTCTGATTTTGATATGAATGCATGATGGAATAAACAATATGACTGCTCTTTAACAAGATTTTTGAATTAGGGGATTGCAGTTTATCCTAGTATAGGAGGCCTATTTAACTTCGTGAGATAGGATTTTAGAACTCAAGAGGGAATGGGGAAAGGATGGAATTCTTCTAAACTTTGATCTTTTCTAAAGGATGAACACTGATCTTTATCTAGATAAACAAGTTGACAAACTTTTAACTTAGACAAGAAACAACTTTTATTGGCATTCGCTAGACTTAGATCATAGATGGCAAGCAAGATAGACTTGGGATAAAGGAAATAGGGAAAAATAAGGGTCCCTAGATGGAAAATGGTCCTAAAGACTATTAGACTCTTGGCTTTGCTCAGCTAGTGGTGTTTGTGCTTTGTACCTTTCTCTCTCACTTCCTCTGGTAGAATGTCACCCTTGAAGCTTTGAGCTTAGATTTATCTCCACCCAAGGGTACGAACATTCAACAATCTTCTCTCTATCACTCTTTTTTTGTAACTCTCTTTTTTTGCTTGCTCTCTCTCTATGTCTCTTTGTACTTTTGTTATGCCTCACTTGATTTTATCATTTTTTTGATATCTTGACTTTTATGAATGAATGTTTTTGAACTTTAATGAGTATTTTGGATATGCAACAACTTTGGTCTCTCTATTCTCACTTTTATCATCACTCCTATTTAATTATCACTCATTTTTTATTCACTCGTATTTTAGATTGCTTCCTTCAGAGTTATGACCCTCCTGATTTTTTTGGCCAAGAAAGATAAGGAGCTGAGTGCCACCAAAAGTTTTCATAGTCTAGTTGGACTTACTTTCTACTAGGGAAGAATGGGGAAGGTCTACTTGCAAGCTTCCTTTGAACACTGTGGGTTTTAATACTGAATTTGCTTAGACTTAACAACATGAATCATTAAGACTAGGATCAGTGTAGAGCTAACGGTTAGGCTTTGATTAGAATCAATGGAAATACAAAATGGGATAGTGGAGATTGTGAATATGAGGGATCTCAAAAAACTAAAAGGATCACACCATACCTAGATAACCCAAGACTCCTTACTAAAACCAAAATAAAATAAGAGAAAGTCACACATTGTGATGTAAGATGCAACAAAATGATGTAGAAAAGAAATAAAGATATATGCATTTTTTAATTTTGATGTTTTGTAATTTTTTTGGATTTTTTGGAATATTTGATTTTTTTTTGTGTTTTTTATGTTTTCTTCTTTTTATGATTTTTAGACATAGTACTTTTTGAGGTGAAAAGCATTGATTGTTTCACCAAACTCTTCACCTTCCATTGTGCACAAGAGAGAGGCACCATTACCAATGTCTTCTTTAACCATGTAGGGTACTATCCAGTTGGGTATGAACTTATGTCCTTCACCAACTCTTTTGTCAATTATATTATCAATCCTGAATACCAAATCTCCCACCTGGAAAGGTCTTGGGATAACTTTTTTGTTAAATTGCTTCTTCATGCTTGCAAGGTAAGAGTTGTGTCTTTGCACAACTCTCAACCATATTTCATCCATCATTTCTAATTCCACTAATCTCACAGCATGATATTCCTCATTATCCAATAGTCCTTGTAGGGATACTCTCAAGCTAGGTAATTCCACTTCCAATGGCAAAACTGCTTCTGACCCAAAAGTAAGGGCGTATGGAGTAGTTCCAATCAAGGTTCACACACTAGTCCTATAACCCCAAAGAGCTGGATAAAACTATAGATGCCAATCTCTTTTTGAGTCTTTCACAATATTTACCATAATTGAATTTAATATCTTATTTGTTAGTTTTGCCTATCCATTTCCTTGAGGATAATATATTGATGTTAAGTTGTGATAAATATGGAACCTTTCGCACAATTCTCATACTTATGGGTTTTTAAATGATGATGCGTTGTCCATTACTATCACTTGAGGGATTCTGAACCTACATATGATTTGATTCAAAATGAAATTTTCTATCACTGCTCCTGAAACTGTGGTCAGAGGCATAGCCTCCACCCATTTGGTAAAATATTTTGTTGTCGTGATGATATATAGATGTCCATTAGTCAAAGGTGGGGAGATCTTTCCCACTAGGTCCAAACCTCATGTAGAGAATGGCCAAGGAGTGACTATCGGTCGCAAATCTCTTGTTGGTGTGTGATGAACATGCGCATAAGCTTGACATTTCAAACATCTTTTCATGAATTTAATCATTTCTCCTTCTAAACACGGTCAAAAATATCCTAACTAATGTGTCTTTCTTGTTGTGGCGTGGCCATTGAAATGTCCACCACAAATTCCACTATGACATTCTTCCAAAATATTATGTTAATCCTCTTCTTTATCAACACAACAAAGTAATATGATATCTAATGCTCTCTGATATAATACATCATCAAGCAATACATACCTTGCAACGAGGACACACAGGTGCCTTTTTCCCAAAGGAGTCATATTTTCTGGATAGGTTTTGTTTACTAGATAGCTCACAATATCCCTGTACCAATATGAGGTGACGCATTTCTCAAGATCAATTGCACAAATCTCCTCATCTGGAAAATCTTTGTTTATTGGTTCCTCTTGAGGAGTTAGGTTGTCAGCTAGCCTATTATCTATTATTTGTCCTTTGATTGATTTCTGATTGACATATGTTGACTCAAACTCGCTTAGTAATGTCACAAATCACCACATCTTCTAAACAACATTGGTTGGTTTAGGAATGTTCTCAATTGTTCAGACCGTATTATAACTCTAGTTTCTTGGTTTAGCATGTAGTGTTACAATCTTCAGGTGGTAAAAACTATAGCCAAACATTCCTTTTCTACTTGAGTGTAGTTTTTCTCAAATTCCAATAAAGTTTGACTGATTAAATATATCACTCTCTCCCTTCCATCATCATCTTCCTGAGCCAACATGCAGGCTATGAAAATGTTTGTAGCACTAAAATATAAGATGAAGGGCTTGTCATGTCTAGGTGGCATCAACATGGGTAGAGTCAACAAAAATTTCTTTACTTATTCAAACTCATTTTGATAATCTATTGTCCAAGTTATCCAAACTTGTTTCTTCAGTATTTGGTTGATTGGGTGAATTTTAAAAGTCATGTCTGGTATGAAATGCCTAATTGTACCCAGCTGTCCTAAAAAGGTTCTCACTATTGTCTCAGTGGTTGATGGAGTAGCATTTAGAACTGCTTTAATTTTAGCCAGGTCTATGTCTATTCCTCTTCGTGAAATAATGAAACCTAATAAATTACCTTATGTCACCCCAAAAACACACTTCTTGGGATTCAGTCTTACTTTGTATTCTCATAGTCTAGTGAAGATTTTACGAAGATCCTCTACGTGCATTGTTCATTGTCTAGATTTAGCCAAGAGATCATCAATGTATGTTTCCACCATTTTATGAATGAGATCATGAAAAATGTGTGTCATAACCCTTTGATAATAGCCCCTACATTTTCAACCCAAGTGGCATAACCATGTAACAAAAGGTTCCCCATGGGGTTGTGAATGTTGTTATGTTTTAATTAGCTTCTACAATTTTAATTTGACTATATCTCAAAAACCCATCCATGAGGGAAAGTACCTCATACCCTATGGTTGAGTCAACAATTCTATGGATGGTAGGGGGGAGTTATCTTTTGGGCATGCTTGATTAATATCTCTAAAATCAAGACATATATGAAATTTTCCATTTTTCTTCAAGACTGGGACAATATTGGACACCCAATCTAAATAATCCACAGGTTTGATGAATCCTACGTTCAATAACTTATTTAGTTCTTCTTTTACCATCTCAGTTACCTGGGGCTTTATTGGCCTCAATTTTTTCTTTATGGGTTTCACATTGGGTTTTGTTATTAAATTGTGCACAATGAGTTTTGGATCTAACCCAGGCATATCTGCATACGTCCAAGTGAAGATATCAAAAAATTCAATGAGAAATTCAGTATATTCTTCTATTTCTTCCTCATCTATGGCTGCCCCCAACTTCAACATTCTTGGTTTCTCAGGGGTCCCAATGTTGAGATCAATTGTATCTTTGGTTAACGATGGGTGCCCTTCAAATTTTTGAGGTGTAGGCAGTAAATTAGAGTTTCTATCTACTTGGAGAATTTCCATTTTGTCTCTGAAATAATCATCATGGTGAGGGAGGAGCATGTATCTCTTCTTATGGTAGACCTTCAGAGGCCACCGTAAGCATGTAGATACTCTAGAATAGCTTTGTCATTTTCAGTGTAGTCTTTGGTTAGTATCTATGTTCGATCCACTACATGATCCAAAATGCTTGGCAACTCCTCACTTTCCAATAATGTCTCACCTTGTATCGACATGATATATTCAGAGTTTTGAAGCTGAGCATGAGGCGAGAACATGGCCGCAGAGGTATCCATTGAGTCCACCACCTGATTTTCTTCTCTTGGCATGGATTTTATAGTGAATACGCTGAAATATTCAACTAACTTCTAAATGCTCTCTTTGTACCGACGTAGTTGTTCTGATCATGTTTTTTAATTCTCCGCAACTTGATTGATAACTAGTTGAGAATCCTTGAAGTTGGAAATGTTCTTGATTCCCATTCTCATGGATGACATGATGCCTAAATATAGGGCTTCGTATTTGACAACATTATTTGTGCAAAAGAAATTGAGTCGAAATGCAAAAGGAATGATCTTTCCTTGTGGATAAGTGAGAATCACTCCCACTCCTCCCATTTTGCAACACACTCCATCAAAGTGGAGGGTCCATCAATCTTGGATGTTTTTGATCTTGATGTCTCCTTGAATTCATAAGTTTACTTTCATATTTCTTCTTTCTCCTCTCCCTCTTCGATGATTTCAACTATCCCAATCAAGAGACTTTTGATATCATAGCTGCTCATGGAAGGAATCACTGCTAGGACAAATAGTGCATGGAGTTTTGTGGTATGAGGGTCAAAGGGGAATTCTTTGAGGTAGTCTAAATCATGTTGTGTAATATTGAGGACATTCGTAATATCCTAGGGATCTTTCTCTTCCTCATTATCCTTTATGCGTGCGTTGAATTCCTTTTCCTTCTCTTCTTGCTCCTTCCTGTAGATATTGAAAGGATCAAGATCTGCTTGTATGGCATGGGTTTTTCTTGAATGAGAAAATAGATCTCTTGAAACATAGTAGAGACCACAACCTTTATCTCACGAACCCAACATCTTCCAAGAATCATATTATAATTAGTTTCTTTGTTGATGATGTAGAAATCTATTGAAATTGTCTTGGATCCCAAAGTAAGTGGCAAATTGATTTTTCCAATTGTATGGATATCTTGACTGTCGTACACCCTTAAGGTAGCAGTTTGTTGTTTAATGCCTATTTTTCTATACCCCATTGTTCAGAGAAAAGAGATTGGTATAATGCTAAATGCCAACCCTTCATCCACCACTAGCCTTTTTATGGTGACTTCATCAACATGTACTTGTATATTATTGGTTATTCTTTGTTATAACTTTCAAATTCTTGTAAAAGTTTTGTGATGTCAAATGTAACGGGGGTCGGTTCTTTTGTGTCGAACATCCTACCTCTAATACCTCCAAGAATGTTTTTCTATGTGATGGGGAGGTCTTGAGTATATTTACCACTTGAGAGAAAACATTTTCTGTTTGATCGATCTGTTCTACTTCTTGGAGCACAAAAACTTCCTGATTCAGCTCTACATGGTTTGAAGTTCTTTGGTCAGGAATATTTTTATTGTTTTGAGCATCTTTTTCCCTTCATTGAGATTGCAAGAAGATGGGGAATTTCTTTTGTTGTTCAAAGGTAAGCTTTGAAATTGCTTTGTTTTATCCATAACAAGTTTTTGTGTCATGTCCTTTTGTTCCATGAAACAAGTAATATGTCTCAGGGTTATAGGAAAAATGATTTGATCCTTGACTTCCCTTTTGGCACCATTTATCATTGTCTGATGAATTCCTTATAACGTTGATGTTTTTGTATATTGAAATGTTTGACATGCTTTTCTCAAGGTCTTTAGAAGTTTTGACTTTTCCATCTGTGTTATACACCCTCCGTCCACTATCAATGGCTGCTTGATCAATACCTCAGATGACTTGTATGGAAATTTATGTACTTCGTCTCTTGTGTCTCTATTCAAAGCATACAAAAAAAGGTCACATAATTCATGATGGTCCATGTTTGGAGCACTTGTTGATGAGTAAATAATTTGTCTCCACTGAGTGATGAAATGTGCCACTGATTCATTCGATTCTTTTTTCATTGTGAGAAATTCTTGGATTCTTGTTTTCATAAGTTTGTTCATATCAAAATCCAAGACGAACTCTCCTATTAGATTCTGAAAAGAATGTATCAAAACCTTTGGTAAATGATAAGACCAGTCCAAGGCTATCCCTTCTAACGTTTTCAGAAAAATATTTGCAATGACCCCATCCCAAGGGAGGAGCTCTCTTATAGCCGTGGTGTAAGCCTTGATATGTGAATTGGGATCTCCTTCTCCTTTGAACTTGGGGAGATCGAATAATGTTTGTGGTAACATTGCACTTCTTATTATCAAGTAAAGTGGTTCCTTCAAGTATTCTAGGTATGTTCTTAGAAAGGCACTTTGTGATTGCGGGGTTGACAACATCAATCCCATGGGCGGATTTTGATACCCTAATGTCATAGCTTGATTCACTTGACCACCTTGAACTGTTTGAATGTTTTGGGTTGGTGGATTCCTAGCCAAGAATGTGTCATTGCTTCCCTTTCTAGAGTAATAGTTCAAATAAGGGGGTTTTTGAGATGTCCCCTAGTCCTGTTCAACCCTAATGTTCTCGTGCAATTTGTGTCATCTTTCTGGAGTGGGTTGATCTGCTTCAAGAGTTATGATTCATTGCACTAGAATTGAGATGTGATTTGCAGGAGTTGAGCCTCTTGGTACCTCTTCATTTCTTTGAATTTCAGTTCATGTGTTTTCATGACTTAGTGTTCCTGCCTGTTCTCGCAAGGTAGTCTCACGTTGTTCTTCTCATAAGGAAACACATAAGGCTTCTTGGGCTTTGTTGGCCTCTTGTAGGTTTTTTCGAGTCATCTTACCTCATCATCTAGGTGAGTGCTTGAATTGCTTGTTGAAGGTTGATCACTTTGATGAATTTCTGCCTTGACTAGTATTCATCATGCCTTATGAGGCATAGTTGGAACTACAAGATTGTGTTCCCATGTAGGATTGTTAAATGATAGAGAACATCTAGGTTCTCTTCTATCATGATCGTAATCTAAGTCTTCATAATCATAATAATTTGAGACTGGTGCATTTGGATCAGGTGGCACATACCTATTGAAGGAGGGAGTTTTCAGGCTCCCTTGAGGGAATGTTCCCTAAGTTTAAATCTGGTTCCATCATATTCGGGGGTGTCGTAAATACCACAAAATAAATGGAATGTGCAAAGGTGAAGATAGGAAGAATGAAAGTGAAAATGACAACAATGACGAAGATGATCATGAAAGAAAGAATGTCTAAATGGGATCTTGTAAAGACACGCAAAAAGCTCAACCGAATGGTTTTTCTCTTCACGTCGGGTTCACCAAAATATGTACACTCAAAAATGTGACTCACTAACTTAGGGCAGTTGAGTTAGCTTTGACAGAGCACATGAACCCTTCTCCTTACCATGGGTGAACCTCCACGTCACTCTCACTCATGTGGCATAAGCTAGCTGAGAGGAGGCGAGACACGGGGGCGATCCTGCTCGCTCGAGAGTTGGACTTCACAGAGAATGGTCGGTTTGTCCTGGGGCCTTTCTTAAGGATTGTTTGCTAAGTTGTACTCAATGACCATGAATGTTGAAATAATAATATGACCCGAAGGGTCATTGGTCGCTGATCTCCTGTTTGGGTTAGCTAGATTCCAACACCTATTTTGTTGTCTATTATAGTCATTTATGAGTCTTCTACATTGGAATCCTACTTGAAGGAGTTTTTAGATTTGATGTCTTTGTTCGATCAACCTAAGCCTAAGTTCATGTTCTTGAATGGTCAATTGTGCATGTTGAGGCCTAGGGTGTAACTCTTTGATCTCCTCTAGGATCGCCCTCACCCACTCACCTCTAAGTCCAGGGCACATTCGTGGGGGTGAATGAAGAAAGTTGGTTTGAGTTAACCACAGGCCAATTTGTGTTTGACTTAGGGTGATGACCTAAGGTTTTCTTTGCTTTGTTTGAGTTGATTGGACCTCATGACGAAATCAAGGGTGTGTGAACTTGTTTTGATTTCTTTTTGGTATTTTCTAATGTTTTTGTATTTTGTGGTTTTTTTAGTATGAAATGCAAGCTACAATGTCTGCAAACAAATTTTGTTCCTTTTCACCAATTTTTGAAATAAAATGAACTAAGTTAAACTAGGAATTGAAATATGGATGCAAACTAGAATGAAATTACCTAATGCAACTACTTTATTTTTTTATATTTTTTGAGATTAGTTTTGCGGTGAGTGCAGGATCATCGTGGGCCAAACAGTGGCAATAGGAGAAAAAAAGTGTTTTACTTAGCCAAAATCGTGAAATGGATGTTTGACTTTTTTGAAGGGTTAGACATAATATCAGTTTTGGTTTGGAATACCAAATGAAAATGGATATCTGTTTTGAAAACATAAAACAAATATCTATTTTGTAAAACATAAAAAAGAAAAAAAGGGCTCTACATTTTGCAAACCCATGGCTTGCAAAATGTAGAGAAGAAGGAAACAGATATCTGATTGGAGAAAGACGGATATCTGATTTGGTGGAGGCAAATTTGAAGAGGTAAGGGTTTAATTTTTCCCTGTTTTGATTTTTTTTAAATCAAATATTTTTTTTTTTGTTTTAAATCCTAAATTTGTATGTTTTAAATTTTAAATAGGTAACATGGATCAAGAACATCAAAACCCAAACCCAAACCCTCCCCCACCAAATCCTCCAACAATCCAAGAGCAAATTGAAAGAAATATTGATGGAAAAAATAAGATTATAGAAATTTATCGCCACCACCCTCGATTGTCTTCAATGAAATTGAGATTAGAGGGAATTATTACTCATGTTAGAACCCTCACAAGCCAACATGATTCATTTAGGCAATGACGAGAATCCAATAAGGTGGAATATTCTAATGGTTTATCGTACAACCAAGTCAAAGATTTAGACATTACCAAAGTCATGTTAGCCCAATTTTTGTCAACCCTAAAACAAGATTGCACGTTGATGTCCATAAGCCTAAGTATTAAATCAAATGGTATACACATTAGAGTATTACTCAGAATTTTTGGGATCGTTGGTGGATATTTTTTGATAAACCACCCAACAATAATTTTGATGCACCTTTATATTTCCATCGTAAACTATATGCAGAGTTTGTAATGGGTCACCATGTGAACTATTTTGATTTTAGAGAGTTCCAAGGAGTAGGTAAAGGAATGCCTTAAAATAGACTTGGGGCAATGAGACAAGTGCAAGGTCCTTTTATTCCCCCTCCTGTTATCTCTTCTCTACCTACAATTCAACACCCAGACATTGTTGCAAATACAACACATCAGAGCCTCATTGCCATACACTCTTTTTGACTGAGCACTTTGTTGTCTCTCAGATTTGCACCCTTACCGAGTTGTAAAACTTGGCAATCTGGAGAAACATGGGAATGATCTCAAAGTGTGGGACCTTGCGAACTGAGATCAGACCTCCAGAGAAGGCTAGCTTCCTCACTGGTAATCACCTAAAATCTACTGGATTTGCAGAGGAAAAAGGAGAAGGAATGCTTTAAAAATGAAAGATAAGACTAGAAAACTTGAAAATAAGGGTGATGCACCAGATTCATTTGAGCGATGGTGATCTTGGTGTAGGTACAACAATGATTTCAATGATGAATGGGATTCACACAGACTTATGAGACTAATTGAGGCTTCTGTATGAAGGTCAAACCTGCAGAGGAGCCGTTTTACTCACAGAACAGACTATAACTCAATTAAAACATAGAAATCAGGACATAAGAGAGGCAAAAGGTCACGCATATATTAATCATGCAGGCCAAAAACCATTATATTACAGAAAATTCAGTAGCAAAAGTAGACCCAGTATAGCTAATCACATTCATTTGGTGGATAAAAGGAAGACAACAGAGGCCAGATTCAGGCACAGTGAGTCACATTCCCATACCCTGTAATTACACTAAGAGGTCTGACTACAAAAAAATTGGCAACATAACAACCCAAAATAAAACCATCCTCGTTAAATGAGGTTACATTGCATTTTATAGGTTAAGTTCTTGTACAGAAGGCATTGAAGTCATTCCACAGGATCTGAGGTCATTAATGCAGGAACAAGGGCGCAGAGATAGGGGCATGGTGAAAGGACAGGAATCATGTCGCTGGCAGGTCTGCAACCTGAGAAACGGTTGCCCACACGTAAAAGAGGGAAAAATAAGAAGTGAGGAGCACAAAAGTCATTGCAGGCCTCGAGGATATCTACCAGCGAGCCAGAGGAACCCATGTGCATTGAATAATTTGACCATCCACCATGAATGCACCCACAAAGCTCACCAACTGGAGTTACTGTGAAAATATCAGCCTCTGCGCACGCCAAAATGGTCGTTGAAATGTCTAGTCGGCCGAGCATGCAAATCCAGATCATATTTTGAAAGTGAGAAAATTCCTCTCAAAAGCCCACCAGATGAAAGAGGAGACAAAACTAAGCACTTTTGCCTTTTGAAGCATGTTGAAATTTGCTAGAATGAGGGAGATATCCACGGTCAAAGTTGCGGTCAACTGCACCCTGCACTTGTATATCACTTTGCATATGCAATTGTATATGTAGTTTACATTGCTAGGTTCACTTTATACATTCATGCAATTTCTTTCCTTTCACCTTTTGCATATTCAACCTTTGTATCTCATTGAATCTCCCCATGTATATGTTTTTGTATGTGCAATTGTATATACAATACAATGCCCAACATACAAAAGCGGACCTTTACCTTTGTATCACCTTTTGTATATATGCCCTTGCCATGTGTCATCATTCCATTGGTCGCCAAGCTGAACCTGGGACCCACCGCTGCATCCTCCTTATCGGCCATCGAAAAAACCTCAAACTAAGCCACCGATACGCATTGTCTCGCCAAAAATCCATTGTATGTGTTCTTTGTACATTGCAATTGTATATGAGATACAATTGCATGTACATACAATTGGTGGACCCCAAAAGATTATCAACTAGAATGGAACCTTAAAACAAGTCCGGCCTTGTATCTTACCTTATTGTATGTTGCATCCTTTTGACCTTGTATATGCAATATACAACCTGCGGACCCCAAATGATTATCCACCACATTCAATTCCCCAGCGCGTCCGGATTGTATGCATTCCCTTGTATTTGCCTTTTGTATATCGCATATACAATGCAAATATACAAACAAACCTTTGTATCGCCCTTTGCATCCCACCGATGTATCTTTGTATATTCTTTTGTATATCGCCTTGCATCTTTGCCCTTTGTATCTGCCCTTTGCATATGCACTTGTATCTAACCCTTGTATATGCTTTCACTTTTGTATCCCACCTTGTATATTGCCTTTGCATCTTTCTTTTGTATATACAATTGTATATGCAAAGGAATATGTACATACAACGATACATACAAAGGTACATACAAAGTATAAAACTATGAAATATCTGCAATGAAAGGCACTTGAAGACAAAAGATTTCTGGGTTTTTTTGGGTTTTTGGCAAGGATTCTCCAGTTGAGATTTTGAGATTTTTTGCAAGGCACAACATGGGGAAATGTAGGATTTAAGACCTTTGTAGGGTCATTTCTAAAGGATATCAAGGAATATACAAGGTGAACTATTTAACTCTTGGACAGAGGAAAAATAGGTCAACATTTTGGCGACTTCTATGGGATGTTTGCCTGCTAAACATCAGACCAGTGGCCTTACGCATCCATTGGGCATGGAGTCAAGAAAGACTGCAACAAGAATAGAGGAGCTGGAACACTGAGCAAGCTACCAAGCCAAAACAAAAACAAGCAAGCATGTATCTCCTAATGAGAATACAACAAAGCGCAAGGGCACTTATTGAAAGTAAACCTAAAACTAAAACAAAACCTACTCTAATCCTAAACTAACCAGTCAGAGGTGACCTTAAACAAAGCCATTAACTGGTTCTTGAAAGTAACTCCCCTTCCTTAACAATTTACAATGTTTCTCATGCATGTGGGCAGTTAGAAAATGGTGAGGGAGGGATGGGCATATGACAAATTGATAAAACATCCCCCACAAAATGGAGATAAACTCACCTATCCACCTAGACTAATTGCTGATGCTGCTAACTTATGGTGAATAAATAGGTTGATCCCACCCATTTTGATGCTCAACTTCATGCTTAGAGGTAAGCATGACAAGTGGTGACTCCTCTTGATGTGTCTCCAGCTGGGCTAGATGCTTGATTGGGCATCCCCTTGAAGTGACATGCAAATCATCATGGTTGATTCTTTCTCTTCTTGATGGTCTGAAAACTCTAGCTCTTGTATCTCAATTAGAGATACGGTTGTCTCTATCTCATGAACAAGATGCTCATGATTTTCTAACTTAGGCTTAGAAAATGAGACATGCACATGCTCAAAAGAGAAGACCTCCCCACCAAGAAGCTGATATCCCTACTGGATAATAAAGAACAAATCTTCAATTTGCTCTTGCCCATGTTCAGTCTCCTCATTATTTTCAATAAAGCATGGAAGCTCCTCAAGCATATCAACATCATCAGCCTCTGCATCATCTAGCATAGCGCAACATGCTTTCCCTTCTTTATGGTTTAGAAACTCACTGTCGTGCTCAGCCTCAACCTGTAACAATCCACCATCATTTTCACAGTCCCCACGTTGTTGTATCTCCACGACCAGCTGCCTATCCTCTTCATCTTCAACATAATCAGGTAGCTCATGAAGTAGGGTAGCATCATCCACTTCTGAAGTGACCTTAACAACCTTTTCCCCTATGCCTCCATCCTTTGATTGCAGCTCCACTGGATTATGTTTACGTTGCCTCTGCAGCTGAAGGTTTTTTCCATGCACTCTTGTTATCTCAACCTTGTTTGCTTGATCGGATGCATGGGGAAAGGCTTCAAAAGAACTAAAGTCTAGAGGACTCAATCCCTTATTTGGGTTAATAGTACTCACATGTGCAATAGGTTTAAACAATTCTATCTCTGTGAGTGTAGGAACAAACTGCTCCTCATTAGTTTTATCTTCTTCCACCTCCTCTTCTGGCTCATCTTCCCAGTTATCTTGGTAGACAACAGGTCCACCCTTGAGGATTGAAATAGCATCAGGGAAAGAGGTCTGAATATATTCTTGAATTTCTTGGAGGGGAGAGGGTTCTGGACCAATTTGTTTCTGGGGAGTGATAATTTGAGTTTGCAACGGAACAAGCTCCTGTGAAGGCTGAGGGGCCTCTAAAACTTAGGATCTTAAAACTGGGAAGCAGTTTTGGAGGTGCAGATGGATTATCCTGCCCGAATCTTGGAATCTTAAATTTTGGGGCTTCTTCCGCAGTAGGCTGAACATGTGTGAAAGGGAGAGGATGTTTGAAACTAGGAATAGGAGAGGAATGTTCTACTTTGAGCTCTTGCACTTGAGCAAGCGACTATTTTATTTGTTTCTTCTTGGCTGCAAGTTGCATGTTCAAGCATTCTTCCTCATACACCCTTCTATTTTTTATCTCCTGCTGATAACAAGAAATCTGATAGGACAACTCCTCTTGCTGCATGTTATATTGTGCTTCTCTATCTATTTCTAAAATTTGCCTTTGGAAATCCAGTAACCAATCAGGTCCTTCATTTTGGGACTGACTAGGGAGGTTGCACGTTTGATTTAGAGTAGAATGGGTTTCACAAGGCTGACTATAAGAATGAATAGGCTGCAAATAAGGATAAGCAAGAGTGGTTTGAAAATGCTCCTATTGGTAATGCTGATTATAATGAGACAAAGAGCTATCTGGAGGCCAAAAGTCTGAATCTTCATGAAATGGAGGAGAAAAACCATTGTGGTGTTGATAACTAGACATTGCAAGGGTAAAGCATGAAGCATAGGCAAGTCTAGATAACAAATTAGGAATGAATATGGACCACAGGGTCTTGAAACACTCAAAAATGAGTTATAACACCAAATAGAGTCGCCAGGTGCTGAGAAAATACCTTCAAATGGTAGAAAACTAATAAGTAGCACCAAACTCATTAGTTGCTTGCACTCTAGACTGCTAAAACCAGCTGATATGTGATTAGAGTTTCCATGGTGTTGTTTGTATTGCCTCGAAAGGCTAGTAATACTAGGAGAAGCACCAGATCTCTTAGTACTTTGATGAGAAGTTCATCAAACTGGTCCCACCGGGTGTGCCAAAACTGTTGTCTCTCAGATTTGCACCCTTGTCGAGTTGTAAAACTTGGCAATCTGGAGAAACATGGGAATGATCTCAAAGTGTGGGACCTTGCAAACTAAGATCAGACCTCCAGAGAAGGCTGGCTTCCTCACTGGTAATCACCTAAAATCTACTGGATTTGCAGAGGAAAAAGGAGAAGGAATGCTTTAAAAATGAAAGATAAGACTGGAAAACTCAAAAATAAGGGTGATACACCAGATTCATTTGAGCGATGGTGATCTTCGTGTAGGTACAACAATGATTTCAATGATGAATGGCATTCACACAGACTTATGAGACTGATTGGGGCTTCTGTATGAAGGTCAAACCTGCAGAGGAGCCATTTTACTCATAGAATAGACTATAACTCCAATTAAAACATAGAAATCAGGACACAAGAGAGGCAAAAAGTCACGCATATATTAATCATGCAAGCTAGAAACCATTATATTACAGAAAATTCAGTAGCAGAAGTAGACCCAGTATAGCTAATCACATTCATTTGGTGGATAAAAGGAAGACAACAAAGGCCAGATTCAAGCACAGTGAGTCACATTCCCATACCCTGTAATTACACTAAGAGGTTTGACTACCAAAAAATTGGCAGCATAATAGCCCAAAATAAAACCATCCTCCTTGTTAAATGAGGTTACATTGCATTTTATAGGTCAAGTTCTTGCACATAAGGCATTAAAGCCATTCCACAGGATCCGAGGTCATTAATGCAGGAACAAGGGCGCAGAAATAGGGGCATGGTGAAAGGATAGGAACCATGTCACTGGCAGGTCTGCAACCCGAGAAACGATTGCCCACACACAAAAGAGGGCAAAACAAGAAGTGAGGAGCACAAAAGTCGTTGCAGGCCTCGAGGATATCTACCAGCAAGCCAGAGGAACCCATGTGCATTGAATAATTTGACCATCCACCATGAATGCACCCACAAAGCTCACCAACTGGAGTTACTGTGAAAATATCAGCCTCTGCACACACCAAAATGGTCGCTGACACGTCCAGTCAGCTGAGCATGCAAATCCAGATCATATTTTGAAAGTGAGAAAATTCCCCTCAAAAGCCTGCCAGATGAAAGAGGAGACAAAACTAAGCACTTTTGCCTTTTGAAGCATGTTGAAATTTGCCAGAATGAGGGAGATATCCACGGTCAAAGCTGCGGTCAACTGCACCCTGCACTTGTATATTGCTTTGCATATGCAATTGTATATGTAGTTTACACTGCTAGGTTCAGTTTATACATTCATGCAATTTCTTTCCTTTCTCCTTTTGCATATTCAATCTTTGTATCTCTTTGAATCTCCCCATGTATATGCTTTTGTATGTGCAATTGTATATACAACACAATGGCCAACATACAAAAGTAGACCTTTACCTTTGTATCACCTTTTGTATATATGCCCTTGCCAAGTGTCATCATTCCATTGGTCGCCGAGCTGAACCTGGGACCCACCGCTGCATCCTCCTTATCGGCCATCGAAAAAACCTCAAACTGAGCCACCGATACACATTGTCTCGCCGAAAATCCATTGTATGTGTTCTTTGTACATCTCAATTGTATATGAGATACAATCACATGTACATACAATTGGCGGACCCCAAAAGGTTGTCAACCAGAATGGAACCTTAAAACAGGTCCGGCCTTGTATCTTACCTTCTTGTATGTTGCATCCTTTTGACCTTGTATATGCAATATACAACCTGTGGACCCCAAATGATTATACGCCACATTCAATTCCCCAGTGTGTCTAGATTGTATGCATTCCCTTGTATATTACCTTTTGTATATCGCATATACAATGTGAATATACAAACAAACCTTTGTATCACCCTTTGCATCCTGCCGATGTATCTTTGTATATTCTTTTGTATATCGCCTTGCATCTTTGCCCTTTGTATCTGCCCTTTTCATATGCACTTGTATTTGACCCTTGTATATGCTTTCACTTTTGTATCTTGCCTTGTATATTGCCTTTGCATCTTTCTTTTGTATATACAATTGTATATGCAAAGGAAGATGTACATACAATGATACATACAAAGGTACATACAAAGTATAAAACTAAGAAATATCTTCAATGGAAGGCACTTGAAGACAAAATATTTATGGGTTTTTTTTGGGTTTTTGGCAAGGATTCTCCAGTTGAGATTTTGGGATTTTTTGCAAGGCACAACATGGGGAAATGTAGGATTTAAGATCTTTGTAGGGTCATTTCTAAAGGATATCAAGGAATATACAAGGTGAACTATTTAACTCTTGGACAGAGGAAAAATAGGTCACACACTTGATTACACAGACCTCTCAGCTAGCACAACCACATGATATTGGTGGTCATATTGGATCACCTGAGATTATTGGACCCTCCTCATCCACACATGTTTGTGTGCCTCATCATTGTATTATGTGCAATCAGTTGTGCTTAAGTCCTCCTGGGGAGAGTAAAGAGCCACCCCTTAACACTTCAGAGTATGATGCCCCTCATAAATCACCTTAACCCACTAAGGCAGCGAGGTCTAGAACTCAAGTTGAGGCATCAGGGACAAGAGCACAAGCAAAGGCATCAAGGGGTAGAGAAGGAGATGAGCAAGGCCAATCTTTCTTAGAGGTAAAATTTAAAGTTAGAATTCATGGTATTTTCCATTTGAATTTAATATAAACAAAGAGTAGTACTAATGTATCTAAGGGGGATAACAATTGATGACAGAGGAGGAGCTAATAGAAGTTCATCGTGGAACTCTTTCTGCCATCCAATTGGGCCTAGAATTGCCAATATAAATTTTTCTACACATCTAACTTTTTTCATTGTATGTATTTCATTTTTTGTGATTAATTATATATTAATTTATATCTTGATGTTACTTTACTTTTATAGTTTATGCAAAATGTGAATGATGTGGCACCTTTGCTAATATTCTTTAGTCGAACTCCCGATCGACCCATGGGACCATCATTCATTGAAAGACTCTCAGATGAGAACAAAGAGAGGAGGTAATTCAATTGAACTATACTGTAATTGATAATTCAGAAAACTTAAATATTTGATTATAGTCATTTAGATCTATTAATTTAAAAGCTATTATGATTATATTTATACATAGAGTCTTACATTCTTGTCATTTTCATACAGGAAATGTTAGTTGGTTCATCCATGATGAGACCTTCTCAATCGATGTAGGAGGCCTTGTTGGTGGTATGTGCTTGTTTTCTAGTAGATAAGTTTTGTTTAGTGCAGTCAAGATTGTTTATTTACACATCTAATCTTTTTAATGTATGCATTTCTTTTTTTGTTATTAATTATATATTAATTTTTTTCAATGTTATTTTACTATTACAGTCTATTTCAAAAGTTAGTGATGTGGCACCTTTGCCATCATGCTTCAATAGGACACCTGATCGTCTTAAGAGACCATCATTTGTAGAATGAATAAAAATGACAAGAAAGAGTTGAGGTAATTGAGTTGATTTTTTCTAAATAATTGATAGTTTAGAGACCTTATAGTTTATTGTAGTGATTTAGATGTATGTTAATAAATGAAAGTTTTTAATTGGAGTAGATAAGATTATGTTTACTAGTCTAACTTATTTATATTTAACATTGAACTAATTAATTGTTAATGCAATCAACTTTACATTCATCAACTACTAGACATCATGGCCCATGAAGATGACACTTTTTGAGGATCCAACATAGGTTGAGGATTCGCCAGAGACATAGGGTCAAGTGGACCTTTAGTATTTGATGTAGCTATTCAGCATGTAAATTTATATAGATTTTGAGATGGCATATGCCACATTTTGTAAAAAATGTTTTGAGTTGGCATATTTGTCAAATTTTTGTATATGTCTACCATTATGGACTAGATTTTAATATATATATACACCTTGATATACAATATAATTTAAATTCGTTATGTTCATGTATTCCTACTTTGAAACTTAAAATTTGAATGTATAATCACTTCACAATGGTTGTATTATGATCAATAACATGTTATAGATTGATTTCTTGTTATATATGATTGTTTTTCTTGGTAGAAAGATGATATGTAGTTTCCTACCTCAATACATAACTTGATCTTAATTGTCACATGATGGTAGTTTTAGTTAGATATAGGATTTTCTTAAAATGACATGTGAGCTCTTTTCCTTCAAATAATAATGCATTGTCCAAACACCATTAAGAAGACCTTCTTGTTGTTTTCATACTGATGACTATCTTATTACTAGCATAAAACCAAAGATTTGTACATAAGTAGATGTTACATGAGTTACTATATATTTCTATATGAATACTCTAATTAGTAAGAATTAATAAAAAAGAAACCTAATTGCAATCATATGAAATCTATATTTAACATTTCATTTTAATTTATGCTAAATTAGTACATACTTGTTCAAAATTTGTTTATACTAAATTACTACATGGATGCTTAGTGTTAGTTAGTTTATATTTGTTGTACTAGACTCTTTTTGTAAATATCTCATAATAATCATGATATCGAACTACTAGATTTGATATAGAAACTACTAGATTTGATATGATAATCATTGATAATTTCTCATCTTACATGTTAAACATGCAAGATACATGTTTTTGATAACACAAGGTGGCAAAAACAAGGGGCCGAACCCTTACAGAGCAACTTATGATGTTTTTCATTAAATCAAAGATAGTTAATTTTGTATTAATGAGCAAAGACATGCTTGTGTGTTTACCCATTTCATTATCTAATTTATGCAAAGAAATGTCATCCACAACCCAAATTCAACAACTATTGCATATGGAAATTTAAATAGGTGGACATCTTAAATGGAAGTATGTTTCAATATCATATCCTTATTTCATGGTCTATAGATCTAACATACCCTCATTTCACCTTCTATATGGGTTATGGAAAGAGTAGAATGAGGTAGAGAGGAAGAAAGAGAGACATAGGGAGAGATACATGTTTGGCATGATTCACATATCCTTATTTCACCTTCTATATGGTCTCCATGCTTTACATATCCTCATTCCATAGGTCCACATGTTTGGCATGATTCGCTTATCCTCATTTCACCTTCTATATGTATAACATATCCTCATTTCACCTTCTACATGTATAATGTATCCTTATTTCACCTTCTATATGTTTGACATTATTTTATTACCCTCATTTCACCTTCTATATGTTCAACATGATTTTCCTATCATCATTTCATCATCTATAGGTCTAGTATATCCTCATTTCATCTTCTATATGGGTTATGGAAAGAGCAGAATGAGGTAGAGAGGAAGAGAGAGACATAGGGAAAGAGACACATTTGGCATGATTCACATATCCTAATTTCACCTTATATATGGTCTACACACTTTGCATATCCTCATTTTCTTCGTGTCTACATGTTTGACATGATTTGCTTATCCTCATTTCACCTTATTTATGTATAATGTATCCTCATTTCACCTTCTATATGTATAATGTATCCTCATTTCACCTTCTATATGTTTGACATCATTTGATTATCTTCATCTCACCTTAGATATATGTTTGACATTGTATGTTTAGTTAGGGAGAGACCAAGAGGTCCAAAAGATATGTTTGACATTATATCATCATTTCACCTTCTATGTTTCACATTATTCACTTACCCTCATTTCACCTTCTATATGTTTAACTTGATCTTCCTATCATCATTTCATTGTCTATAGGTCCAGTATACCCTCATTTCACCTTCTATATGGTTTATGGAAAGAGAAGACTGAGGTAGAGAGGAAGAGACATATGGAGAGAGACGCATTTTCTGTCAGCTTAGGGTCCACATCAGATAACCTGCAGTGCCATGTGGCCACAAATTTTGAATTGGGAATGAGTTATGCCCTAGGTGTGTTTCAATGTTTGTGGGGAAGTGAACTTTTTGCTCTTGCAGATGAGGAAGATGACTAAATGGTAGGTTTGGCTGAAAGCATGGCTTATGCCATGCTGGATGATGACAAAAATTGTCAATGAAATGTAGGTTTTGGTAGCTGTGCTGAGAACATAGTATTTTCTCAACAGGTTACTTTTAAGGTCTGGGTTTGAAGCCTTTGTGTGTGGTTTAAGAAAATTTAGGAGTAACCCACGTTGTTTATCTATGTGTTTTAGTATTGTGCTGGTTTAGGGTTCTGGTTTTGCCTTTCCTATATACCCTATGTTAAACATGATTTTCCTATCATCATTTCATAATGCTAATATTAAATTTTTCTATCATCTATAGGTCTAGTATATCCTCATTTCACCTTCTATATAGGTTATGGAAAGAGCACAATGAGGTAGAGAGGAAGAGAGAGACATAGGGAGAGAGATACATTTGGCATGATTCATATTTGGACCTAATTGACAGTATCAATAGGTCAGGGTGGGTGGGTTTATGCTAGTGGAGGCCCTGTTTCATTAACTAGGTGTCTCAATTGAGTTGGGCTACATTGTACCGACAAAGTCTCTTAAGATACCTAAGAGTAAAAAACTACCAAACTTTGATGGAGTAGTTTTCATAATTAATGGCACCTAAGGATGATTCGTTTGAACCTACAGCTGGATGTCAGGTCCCTCCACAATAACCTCTCTCTGTTTTGACCAACTCAACATCGTTTGACTATGCCAATGACGCATGCATTCTTGCAAAATGCCTTAGTGGTATTTAGTGTAAAGGTGCCAAGATCCATATTTTGCGTTCTCCACCCTGTGGTACCTAAATGGCAGTGCCGATAGGTTAGGGTGGGTTGGTTTATGCTAATGGAGGCCCTATTTCATTCCACAGGTGTCCCAATTGAGTCAGACTACACTGTACTGACAATGTCTCTTAAGAGACCTAAGAGCAAAAAATTGCCAAACTTTGATAGAGTAGTTCTTGGACTTCATGGCACCTACAAATGATCCATTTGGACCTACAACTGGATGTTAGATTTTTCCACACTAACCTCTCTCAGTTTTGGCCAACTCAACATCATTTGACTATACCTACGGTAGATGCATTCTTGCAAAATGCCTCAATGGCATTTAGTGTAAAGGTGCAAAGAGACATATTTGCATTCTTCACCTTGTGGGACCTAACTGATAGCGTCAATAGGTCAAGGTGGGTTGGTTTATGCTAGTGGAGGCCCTATTTTGTTCCCTAGGTGTCCCAATCGAATCGGGCTACATTGTACCAACAAAGTCTCTTAAGAGACCTAAGAGCAAAAATTGCCAAACTTTGACAGAGTAGTTCTCAGACTTCGTGGAAACTACGAATGATCTATTTAGACTTACAGCTGGATGTCAGGTCCTATGACAATAACATCTCTCAGTTTTGACCAACTCAATATCATTTGACCATGCCAATGGAGGATGTATTCTTGCAAAATGCCTCAATGGCATTTAGTGTAAAGGTGTCAAGAGCCTTATTTTGTGTTCTTCACCCTGTGGGACCTAACTAATAGTGCCGACAAGTCAGGGTGGGTTGGTTTATGCTAGTGGAGGTCCTGTTTCATTCCTCAGGTGTCCCAATTGAGTCGGGCTACACTGTATCGGCAAAGTCTCTTAAGAGACCTAAGAGCAAAAAATTGCCAAACTTTGACGGAGTAGTTCTCCAACTTCGTGGCACCTAAGAATGATCCATTTAGACGTACAACTGGCTGTCAGGTCCCACCACAATAACCTCTCTTGGTTTTGACCAACTCAATATCGTTTGATTATGCTGACAACAGGTACATTCTTGCAAAATGCCTCAGTGGAATTTCGTGTAAAGGTGCCAAGATCTATCTTTTGCATTCTTCACCCTGTGGGACCTAACTGATAGCACCGACAGGTCAGGGTGGGTTCATTTATGCTAGTGGAATCCCTGTTTCATTCCCTAGGTGTCCCAATTGAATCAGGCTACACTGTACCGACAAAGTCTCTTAAGAGACCTAAGAGCAAAAAATTGCTATCAAACTTCGACAGAGTAGTTATCAAACTTCGCAGCACTTGCGAATGATATCTTTAGACCTACAAATGGATGTCAAGTCCTGCCACAATAACCTCTCTTAGTTTTGGCCAACTCAACATTGTTTGATTGTGCCAACGACAGATGCATTCTTGCAAAATGCCTCAGTGGCATTTAATGTAAAGGTGCCAAGAGCCATATTTTGTGTTCTTCACACTGTGGGACCTAACTAATAGTGCTAAAAGGTCAGGGTGGGTTGGTTTATGCTAATGGAGGCTCTGCTTCGTTCCCAAGTGTACCAATTGAGTCAGGCTACACTGTATTGGCAAAGTATCTTAAGAGACCTAAGAGCAAAAAATTACCAAACTTTGACAGAGTAGTGCTCGGACTTCATGGAACCTACAAATAATCCATTTAGATATACAACTAGTTGTCAAGTCCTGCCATAATAACCTCTCTCAATTTTGACCAACTCAACATCATTTGACCATGCCAACTATAGATGCATTCTTGCAAAATGCCTCAGTGGAATTTAGTGTAAAGGTGCCAAGATCCATATTTTTCATTCTTCACCTTGTGGGTCCTAACTAACAGCACTGACATGTCAGGGTGGATTGTTTTATACTAGTGGAGGCCATGTTTTGTTCCCCAGGTGTCCCAATCAAATTGGGCTACACTGTACCGACAAAGTCTCTTAAGAGACATAAGAGCAAAAAATTGCCAAACTATAACGGAGTAGTTCTCAGACTTCGTGGCACCTATAAATGATCTATTAGACCTACAACTAGATGTCAGGTCCCACCACAATAACCTCTCTTGATTTTGACCAACTCAACATCATTTGACAGTGCCAACAACGGATGCATTCTTACAAAATGCTTCAGTGGCATTTAGTGTAAAGGTGCCAAGAACCATATTTTGTGTGTTTCACCATGTGGGACCTAACTAATAGTACTGATAGGTTAAGGTGGGATGGTTTATGCTATTGGAGGCATTGTTTCATTCTCCAGGTGTCCCAATCGACTTGGACTACATTGTATCGACAAGTCTCTTAAGAGGCCTAGGAGCAAAAAATTGCCACACTTTGATGGAGTAGCTCTCAGACTTCGTGGCACCCAGAAATGATTTGTTTGGACCTACAACTGGCTATCAGTTCCTGTCATAATAACCTCTCTTGGTTTTGAATAACTCAACATTATTTTGTCATGCCCGCATTTCCCATGCGGTCACGACACACAACACACGTGTCATGTCCACATTTGCGATGTGGTCATGACACGAACTACGAAAAACTTTTCTACCTATCCCTAGGAACCCCCTCGCACGCATCTGTGTGCTCAGTGGCAATACGCATAAGGCGTAAACATGTCAAACATAACTACGTGATGATAGCCGTCTAGGGGGTATGCGACACGAAGTGTGTCGCATTTAGGGTTAGACTGATTTTAAATCTGAACCCTAAGTTTTCCTAGGTGAAGATGATTCTGCTAGCATTGTAACCTAACTCTAGTTCAGATCCAGAATGGAAACGAAATAATGATTAAGTAAATGATGGTATGATGATCGCATGATTAAAGTGGAATGATGGAATGAATCATAATAAAAGATCGTAAAATTAAAACCCTAGAAATCTAGGAAAAATCTGACAGCATAACGCGTTTTCAATAAACACAAAATAAAATTTGAAATGAATCAACAATAAGGAATTAAATAAAATTTAAGAATAAAAATTAAATTAAAATTTAAGAACAAATTCAAAATGATTTAAATTAAAATAAAATAATAAAATAGTTATTCTGCCAAGGTCGAATAAATTGACCTTGCACAAAAAGGTCTAAAAATTTAAAAATAAAATAATAATTAATGACAAGACGTCAGATAAATCCAAAAGAATAATTGAGTCCGTTATTAAATATAATATCGGCATTATATTTAATAACTAACTCGAAACTTTAATAGATAAGGGAGGAGAGTTTAAATAACTCTTCCCGTAAAATAATGGCAAAAAGATAAATAATTCAAAAGATAAATAACATGCTAAGGAGGAATAAAATAGTTAAGTTGACCTAACTAAAATGAAATTCAAAAGGTAAACCAAACTCAACCCCTCCAAAATTAAGTTAACCCACAAGGCAATAAAAAGAGAGAAAAGCAAAACCCCATTTAAAATAAAACCAAAAATTAAAAACAAGACTCAAGAAGGAAGTAAGGTAAGGGCAAATAAAAATAGAGGGTTTAAAAATTAAATAAAACCCAATATCCTCACACACTCCTCTCAAATAAAAAAATTGTTTTCTAAAATAGAAAGCCCTAATCTCTATTCTAAAAACTTGTTATCTAAAAGAAAACCCTAATTCTTTTCTTCTTTTGTTTTTTTTTGTTGCCCTAAATTCCTTAACTCATGCTTTCTTGTTTTCTTTTGTTTGTTTTTGCCTCAAGTTGCAGGTTAGGGTTAGAAGGGAAGAATCCAAGGCCGCCATGAATGGGGCTACCTCTCACGGAGGTATTCGCAGTAGAATAAATATTATTATTATTATTATTGTTTGAAGGATATATAAATATGTAAAAAAAAAATATAGTGAAGGGGTCTCATGTTGCAGGATCAATGGTGAGGGAGATGCCGCCAAAGGGGCTGTGGGGTAAGGTCATGGGGAAGTCGAAGGGAGGCAGAGCTACGGGGGCCGTGGAGGCCACGAGAAGGAGTCTGCGGTGAGGAGTCGGTGGGGAGCGCAGGAACAAAGCGGCCATTTTTTTTTTGGTGTTATAAGGACTAGTGGGGAGGGGGCCAAAACCCCCACCCACACCCTGCAGTAACGATAGTGGTCGTGGGGTCTGTGGTGGGCACACCACAGCCCCATTGTTAACTTCCTTTTCTTTTGTTCGCTGGATTCAACAGTCTACTCCCCACCTCAATACGCAGTCCGTCCAAAAATGATTTTGTAATCACTTTTTTTTTTAATTTAAAATTTTAGTTTAAAATATATGTAATATATATACATATATATATATACACCATTATATATACAAACTGCTATATATATATGTACAGATGTATATACAAGCTGTTTAAACATATATATATATATATGTATATATACTTACAAATATATATATACTCACAGATTCATATATGCAGTTCACTCTATTACCTTAGTATAAAAATCTTCTTTAATCAGCTTTAAACATAGAATCATATATAAAAAAAAAAAACAAGCTAGATCCATATAATAAATAGAACAACAAGTATATTTATATATTTATACATATATATATACACCTGTATATATACATGTATAAATATATATAAATATTTATATATACACTGTGCACCCATTTTCACAAAACAGAGGTACGAATAGAAGAATTACTAACTTTCCCCTTTTTGTAACATAAAAATAAATCAGCAACATTTTTTTTTTGAAATAGCATAAATATACAAAATTTATTATTATTATTATTATTATTTTAGCAGCAATAAGGTAGAAAATGCATATTAATCTAAATTTTGTTTTCTTTCCAACAACAACTAATATAAAGGAACTTTCAGTCCAACAAACAGAAAACAATTTTGAAGATTTCTTTTTCTTTCTTGTATGCAATAACATTTATTTAATAACACTCATATATATATATATATAGTTGAAGGAAAAATCATGGCAGCAACAAGAAGTATTTTCACATGCATTTCACAAACTATAACTCACACTTAGAGAATAACCAACATTTTAATAAAATAAAAAGAAAATTTCTCTTACAACATTTAATACAGCCAAACACATGGCAAGGATAACAAAACAAATTTTACATTAAGGCCACAATGGCCATGGCTCAAACAACCAATAAAATACTACTAAGCCACCCAAAAATGAGCTCCACAACAACTCCATTTCTTCACTCAAAACCTGTAATATAAACACAACAAAAAGAAGAACAACCCAACCACTTCGAAATGCCCTCCTCCCTACCGTAGACCCACAAGTGGGTCACCCCCGAGCTAGGGAGGTAGGGATTCAAATAGGTGTAAACATTCCACAACAAGATTTCAACAACATCAACACAAAACAGCCCCAAGGTTTAACACATAACTCAACTCATGAAAATGAGTTTGATGAGGGTAGGGAATGGACCCCTCTACTTCAAAGGCCGCCCAAATACTAAAATACCAATCTCATGGCCTCAAGCCAAAAATCTCCAAAACCACAACTCCCCACAAAATCACAAAATAACCTCCATGGCACTCTTGCCATTCAAATAATCTCCTCAACAAGTAAAAGTCCTCAAGGCATAAATAATACAATGTGGAAGTAACCTCAAGGAGGTTCCTTTCCCCTACCCAAACAAGTTGAGCCTTACCTCCAAATGGAGGTGCTCTCACCATACTCCCATCCCACACAAAAACAATGAAAACAACAAAAAACCAAAAACACAACACAACACAATAAATAAGCAAGGGTGAAGAAAACATAGTTTTTAGAGGCTTACCTTCAAAGCCCTATAATGGAAGCATGCTTGGTGAAGAGCTCCAAGATTTCCCAAACCTTCCAATCTTCAAGAATTCCTCTAACTTTCCCAAATTTCTCTAAAATAGCAAGAAACTCTAAAATGCAAGAACCCCACACTCCTCAACAAGAGGAGATATTATAGGCCATCAATTTGGCCTTGAGGAATGAGAAGGTGACACTTGTCACCTTCTCCTTCCTCCTCCAATGCCACTTGCAAGGGAGAGGAAGTGTGAGGATGACAAGTGTCATCCTCCCATTCCATCTCAATCCTCACCTTATCCACTTGTGCTCTCACATGTGTGAGAGGACAAGTGGTGAGGTGGCATTCCCACTCAAACCTCCAAGAGGATAAGGGATGCCATATGGCACCCTCTTATTCTCTCAAAGAGCCATCCCTCCAAGATGCTCTCACACGTGTGTGAGAGTCTTGGAGGAAGATCCCACACACTTGGGAGTCTTGGAGACCTCCCAAGTCTTCCTTGGGAAAGGATTCCTAAACTTTGGGAAGGGAGATGAGTCTTTCATGCTCCCACCTTCCCTAATTTCAAATTTCGTCACTTTGAGTAAACCATAGTTTAGAGTGACCAAAAGTGAGTTAATACAAGGGTTAGTTAGTCCAAAATGACCCTAGACCCATGGGTAACCACCTAGGGTAACTTTTGGGACACTAAGGTCCACCAAGGGGGTCATAAATCCACTTTAAATGGCATCAAAAAAATAAAACAACTACCAAGTGGTGTAAGTCAAATAAAAATTATACAACACTTAATATTAATAAATTAAACAAAGGGGTACTAGTCCAAAATGATTAAAAATTAAATCAAGCACTTAAATCACATTCAATTTCAAACGTGATCCTCATCCCTCTTGGGAACGGATCAGTTTTACAGGGAATAACATAGTGTGAATTCTACCTCCAATTTCCCATGGCTAGGGAATGTAAAACCTGCACATCTCGATCAAGTGTCAATCATATCATGAATAATCATAGCCGAAGCAACTGGAATTAAATTCACGCAATCAAATACAACGATAATCATCTATAACATAATTCTGAATTAAATTGTATTTTTCTATCACATGTCAGATAATCATCATCATATAAATAATTAGAAATCACAATACAAAACATCATCAAATATATCTCGTATGTCGAATCACAAAATAGCATCAAATAGGATCAAATTGAATCACATATGTCTAATTAATGTTCTATTAAAATCAGGAGATATAATCAAGTTTGCATAATGAACCCTAGTCTCTAAAAAAAGTCTAATAATGTCATCAACTAAAATGCATAACGATCAAAATAAAGGAGGTAAAATAATCGGCCTCACATATTTGATCATGCCAATGACAGATGCATTCTTGCAAAATGCCTCAGTGACATTTAGTATAAAGGTGCCAAGAGCCATATTTTGCATTCTTCACCATGTGGGACCTAATTGACAATTCTGACAAGTCAGGGTGGGTTGGTTTATGCTAGTGAAGGACCTATTTTGTTCCCCAGGTGTCTCAATCGAATCAGGCTATACTGTACCAGCAAAGTCTCTTAAGAGACCTAAGTGCAAAAAAATGTCAAACTTTGATGAAGTAGTTATCAGACTTCGTGGCACCTATGAATCATCCATTTGGATCTACAATTGGATGTCAGGTCTCGTCATAATAACCTCTCTTGGTTTTGACCAACTCAACATCGTTTGACCATGCCAATGACAGATGCATTTTTGCAAAATGCCTAAGTTGCATTTAGTGTAAAGGTGCCAAGAGTTATATTTTACATTCTTCACCCTATGGCACCTAAATGACAATGCCGACAAGTCAGGGTGGGTTGGTTTATGCTATTGGAGGCCTTGTTTTGTTTCCCAAGTGTCCCAATTGAGTCGGGCTACACTGTACCGACAAATTCTCTTAAGAGACCTAAGAGAAAAAAAATGCCAAACTTTGACAGAGTAGTTGTTGGACTTCATGGCACCTACGAATGATCTGTTTGGACCTACAACTAGATGTCAGGTCCCACCAAAATAACGTCTCTTAGTTTTGACCAACTCAACATTGTTTGACCATTCCAATGGCGGATGCATTCTTGCAAACTGCCTCAGTGGCATTTAGTGTAAAGGTGCTAAGAGCCATATTTTGCACTCTTCACCCTATGGGACCTAACTAATAGTGCCGACAGGTAAGGGTGGGTTGGTTTATGCTATTGGAGGCCCTGTTTCGTTCCCCAAGTGTCCCAATCAAATCGGGCTATACTGTACCGTCAGAGTCTCTTAAGAGACCTAAGAGCAAAAAAATACCAAACTTTGATAAAGCAATTCTTTGACTTTGTGGCACCTATGAATGTTCTGTTTGGACCTAAAGTTGGATTTCAGGTCCCTCCACAGTAACCTCTCTCGGTTTTGACCAACTCAACATTGTTTGACCATGCCAACGACGGATGGATTCTTGCAAAATGCCTTAGTGGCATTTAGTGTAAAGGTGCCAAGAGCCATATTTTGCATTCTTCACCTTGTGGGACCTAACTGATAGCACCAACATGTTACAGTGGGTTGGTGTATGATACAAGAGGCACCTAGGAATGTCTCATTTGTGCATATAGTTGGATGTTGGATGTTGGGCTTATTCATAACACAAAAAAGGTGTAGGTAGAATACAATAGCTCAATCCCTTGAATACAATAGCTCTAACCAATCATATCAATCCCTTGAATACAATAGATCTATTCTCCAAAACACTTGCATTTATATATTAAACTTTGTTAAGCAAAATAAACTTTAACCTACATTTAAATCAGCAATGTTGGATGTATTACCATTGTAACCTCGTCATACTCATAACACAACAATCTAGTGTTTAATGCAAAGTAGATGTTTCCTCATAGTGCTAATCCAATCTAGTGTTTAAGTAGACAAAACATGATGAAAAAATACACCTTCAAGAATGTGCTACTAAAATCACATGAAATGGTTATTAATCTAGGGTTCTTAATCCAATGGTGACAATTCAAACCTATAACTAATTCAAGGCCTCTACAACTCATACTAGAAGGCAACAAACGTCCTCAAGACCATGATAATGTTTCTAAATCACTAAGACCAATCTTTATGTGTTATGAGCCTAGTTGAATGACTGTTGCATCTATGGTAGAAGTTTCAAAACGGATTAAATTTCATCTTTTCAGACCTACCCCAAGACATTCAATGGATCTAAGGGCTTATTTAATGGTTTTGAGTATGATTGAAGGTGTTTTTCTCGAGTTTTTCACTAAAATTCCATGAGGAAGGCCTCTATTGAAGCCTAGGGTTTGGTTGCCAAGGGAAACTCACCAAACCCTAGGGAGGGTTATTGATTTAATGACATATCATTTTTTTCTCTGAGTGTTTTAATCCATGCTTACATTGTTGTTTCATGGTCTTCCATGCATATTTGATGAATCTTTGTGTGTAGGGATATTACTTATGGTTGCTAGGGTTTTTGTCTTTGGCAGTACATCATGGGCTTGCCTAAATGTCTTTAGAATGAATCCATGAAGGTATCCTATTGAGTTAGTCATTATATCATCAAGGAAAACATTTTGAGGATACCATGAGGGTGTCATGAGTGGAGGGTAACCTTGTTGAGCATCCAAAACCCTCATTATCCCTGTCAAAAGCATGCAAAATTGTGACAACCCTAAGACTGTAGTAACAACATGAAGATGTATTTTTCATAAGAAAGACCCTAGTTTTCATAGGGGAGACTTGTGATACCTTCCCATGGATTTGATGCAATGTTTGAATAGGAAAGGAGTTGCAAAATTTTAAAGAGCTTCAAGGAATTTAAAAGGTTTTGGGACTAATTTCCAATGTGACAACCCTAGTGATTGTTTTTTACACCATTTGGAGTTTTAGATCATCAATCCATCAGGAAACAAGGGAATGGAAACCATCTTAGGGTACTTAAATTTCATCAGGGATCCACAAGGTGGAATGGTTGGCAAGAATAGAGGGTTTTTCATAAGCCTTGGGACTGTCACAGGTTTATGTTTAGCTAAGGCACTTCCATGACAATCATTATGTTTTTTGGTTTTGTTCAAGGTTCATTAGGTCTCTTTTAATAGATATGATGAAGGTATTTGAGACAAATCATGAGTTGAAGTACCTTTTCATTAATCCAAGAAGCAATGATGCAGTCAAGCAACAAAGGAGTATCACCCTATAGCACAATATATGCAAAAGTTGTTGATCCAATGCCTTATAGGGCTATCAAAATCATGTTGTAGGCTTTTGGTTTATTGATATCAAAAGGCTAATCATCCTATAAGGTTACCTTGAAGGAAATATTGGAAGATGTCTTAAGATATTCAAGAGATCACTGAAAAAAATGAAAAAGATTAATCCCTGGACAAAAGAATCTTTCATGGAGGAAGTAGTAATCAATAGTTAGGTTTCAGGACTACCTACAAACATTGTCAAGGTCATAAATGATTGTTATAAGGACACAGGCCCACAAGGAGGATGGTGAATAAATTGGTATAGAAGAGAAACCTCTTATTCCTTGATGAAGCAAAAAGAATTGAAGAATTTACTAGCTATCAAAGTCACAAATGATTGTCCTAGTAGCAGATAGTCCATGAGACATTGGATCTTGTTAGTCACCTCAGGATATGGGAAGAATGGTCATTTCAAACCCTAAGGGATATCACATAAACATCATATAGCAAATTTCACGTGGTATGAGCAATCACCTTGAACATATATACTAGTTTATTTTTAAATTATTCATGACATCAAATCACTACATATATAAACTAATAAAGGATAAAAAATCCTATATATGCATTAATATTATCTTTCTACAACTAGGTCATTCCTACAAGTATTATTTCTAAGATCAATGAAATAACAAACCTCCACAAAGATGAAACAAGCATTCTTTTCTTGCAATCAAAACAAAATATTAACATAAAACCCTCACCATCAAATTTAGCATAAAACATTATGAAAAATACACCTTAAAGAGTGTGCTACTAAAATCACATTAAATGGTAATCAATTCTTAGCACCAAATTTGAAGAAACACTATGAAGATTTGTAATATGGAACCCTTGTCATTAAAACTCATAGTAACACGATAATATTATGGTTATAATCTCCTCATAGGATATGACAAAGCCCATTAAAAATATGAAATGTAAAAAATATACAAAATGTCCTCAAAATCTCTCCACAATGAAAGATAAATACTTTAACCACTGATCTCAATCCCTTGAATACAATAGCTTTATTGTCCAAAACACCTGCATTTATAAGTTAAAAAATTGTTAAGCAAAGTAAACACAATAAACTAAACTAAATTAATATTTGTTATAAGAAGTTTGATGAAAGATTAAGAAACACTAAGTTTAGAAATCTATCTTATATGTCACCTTAGGAATTATATCGAATGTCTCCAAAATCAAAGCTAAATGCTTTAAACACTAATCTCAGTCCCTTGAATGTACAATAGCTCTATTCTCCAAAACACTTGCATTTTTATATTAAAATTTGTCAAGCAAAATAATCTTTAACCTACTTTTAACTCAACAATGGTGGATGTATTTCCATCGTAACCTCGTCATACTCATAACATAGTCATGGTCTAGGTAGAATACACAAAATGTTGTTTTAAGTAGATCTAAGTACTTCAACCTTGTGTGAAATACACCTGCATTTATAAGTTAAAAAATTGTTAAGCAAAGTAAACACCATCAACTGCAACTAACTTAAAATAATTTGTTATAAGAAGTTTGATGGAAGATTAAGAAACATTAAGTTTAGAATTCTATCTTATATGTCACCTCAGGAATTATATTGAATGTCTCCAAAATGAAATCTAAATGCTTTAACCACTAATCTCAATCCCTTAAATACAATAGCTCTATTCTCCAAAATACCTGCATCTATATATTAAAATTTGTCAAGCAAAATAAACTTTAAAATATATATGTACAATAGGGTATGGTTGCAACGGTCTCATATATTATTTCTCTTTAATTTTCCTACTAAGGAATGTACCCTCCTAGGTTTATTAGAGTCTAAATAAGAAGAAGAGCCTACCCTCTCTTCTTCTTTTCATCCTACCATCTCACCTTTTGTAGGCCCTGTTGTGGTGTCATCCTCCCTATGATCTCATTACAACATCATCCTCCTACATATGCATACAACACTAGATAATGCATCCATAAATAGCTTAAACATTGGCAACAGGGAACTATCACATACAAATGTTCACTATCAAATCACCCTTCAATGTTATGATGTACACATTATTGAGGACTATCATTTATAGGGTCATATGTAACAACCATAGGAGGTTTAAAATTAACCTTAAGAATAATTCATCAGTATCATAGAGCATCTAGGACATTCAAACTATTATACTAGCACATGTTGGTTATGCTAAATAATCTCATTACAAGGGGCCATAAGATGGACATAATAGTCCATGAGGGTGATGTTAGGGACTCTTTCAAACCTTGAAATAAGTCTTAAACCTACTCTTAAATGTCTCAAACTAAAAATTAATCTCTCTTTAATATAGAAATTAGTAAAATGCTAGAAAGAAAAATATTAAGAAAATGTGAACATCAAAATATTTTTCAATACAAATGCACACTAAAAATTGTACCTAGCATCTACGATGCAATGGTAGATAACCTCATTCATAGTATTGTATAGTCAAACACATGCATTATAGTTTAAGAAACAATATTTTTAATAAAACAATTCTAAAAAATAGAAAAACAAGAACACTAAGATAAAAATTGTCATACCTGTCCCATTTGGAAGTTTACATGATAATCAAGCATACCTGAGGGGTCATCTCTTACCTTTAGAGTATCCAATATTGCTTCATGATCAACATTACTAATTGTCCATATTTGTTTTGTTTTTGGTTTTACATGATGCTTTAGTAACTTAACATTTGTTTCTACAATTAGGTGCAAATACATGAATATGGGTTTGTGCTTCTCAAAGTCTTCAAATGCAGGTATGCCATTCTTTCTAATCATATATTTTTGTAACCAAGTCCCAACAATAACAACTGATCCTGTAGGATATGTGAACCCATAATCAGTTAGTTTTTTTTTTCCTTGTACACATCGTTCTAACCAATAGTCTGATCTCTCTTCATTTCCATGTGGTGCAACAACTTCATAAACATGACCTAGTTATACAAGGTCTGAAAGATGGTCATAGTCAAATGAGCTCTCCATGTCAATGTGTAAAGATGAATGACCTTGAGATAAAGGGGTTAAATATCGTGGAACCCAGGCATCTACCCACTCATTTGACTCACAATGATCCCAATCACATTTAATACAACTCTGACAAAAACAAGCTAATTCTTGTGTCTAAATAGTCCATACACTTGCATCTGAGCTTCAAAATGAATTCATCTTGACGATTCATTGATTCTCTGACAATCCAATTTATCTCTCACTAACCCTCATCAACCAACCAAAAGAAAATGCACACTTCTGAATCAAGAGCCACTCCTTGTGACAATGCATAGTTACACCACTTAATAATATAATCTCCATCATTGAATGTAGTACCACCTCTAATCTTTAGTTGTTCTTTAAATAGAGCTCTCTTCATGCATGCACCCACTCCATCATGTTCCCCTTTTCCATGCCCAGCTTTAGAAAATTCCAAATATGAGGTATACCCTTCTTTGCATGCATTCTTCTCAACCAATAGAACATATGAGCATTCTTGAATTGACCGGTGTAGTTATCTGACCAAATTAAATGTTGATCCATTCTTATATCTTTTTCTTGCAAGAACCCATAAAATTGTTGAAAACAATATTGCACATACTCTGATGAATGAGATCAATCATCACTCATGTAAAAATGGTATTCTTTGACAATCTTCCTATTCTCTTCTGTACTCTCAAGGGCATGTCTATATGTTATGAGAACAAAAATAGCAATCTGAATAGAATTGTAGTACCAGGATTGCACTGCAATTTGTGGTTCCAACGTGTAGTTTTCTATAAAGTCGACTATAGAGACAATAGTTCCAATCAAGAAAAAGTCTTTACACATCTTGAACTGTTGATCAAACCATCGATACCTGTGGTTATGTTTGGCATACTTGTAAAAAATATTTTTCTTAAAATCAGCAATACTTACTTCTCTTGCAATCAACTCACATCTAGAACCTTCACGACCACTTTTCAAATTGCATTTCACTATCTCATATCTCTTTTTCTCTACCATTTTATTTCCAAAATCATGCTCGCTACCCTCATGAATACATGATATAAACTTTGATAACCTACCATATTGTAAACACTTTTCATTTAAACAATCATTCTTGTAGAAAATGCAACCATCACATCTAATACATAAAAATAAATCCAATAAGTCCCTAGATGACTTTGGTAGTTGAATTGCACCACACTCTTGTAACATTTAGTTAGTGTACACAGTAGAACGAATATTGCATAATAATTCATGATACATAGAAAACTCTACATGGTATTTGCAACATGTATTATGAATTTTAACCGACACACAATTAAATGGCTTACAAGATTTAAATGCTCTTTGTGAGATTGTCATACCTAGATGTGTTTCAAAAAATTATTTGTACAATGTTGTTTGGCTATATTCCAAGTAATGTTTAGGATGTGGTGTATTATTTATCACCAATTCTTAACTTTAAAACATCTTTTTATTGCCCTAGTTCTAGTCATTGTCCTCAATATCAACATTGCCCTTGTCCAATTTAAACTTGGTCTGTATTTGTCTTTTTTTTCCCGCCCTTGAGTCATGTTCCAAGTGTAAAAGTTTTATTTATCGACAAATTTGAAGTTTCTCGAACCTTATCATTGGTTTTGTTGTTTTGTGAACCATATGTTTAGTGATGGAGATTTTGTTTAAGTCTTCTTTATTATCAACTTTTTATGTATTTTGAGAATTGAGTTCCCTTTTCTTTTTTATCAGTAAAATTTTGAGTTTCCAAACTTTGTTGGGGAAATCCCTAGTTCTCCAACTTCCTAGTTTCCTAATATATGTTATCATCCTTCGTCAACATATCTTACTTATTGGCGAAATGTTGGGTTGACAAACTTTAGCAAGAAAATATTAAGTTCGTGAACTTTCTATTTTTCCAATATGTGTGTATCATCATTTGTCAAAAGCCTTCTCTATCAACGTTGTCCTTTGTCATAAACTTAACTCATGTGTTTATTATTATTGCTTATTTCTTGAGTTTATGTTTTTCCTGATTAAGCGATGTCTCATTTTGAGTTTGTTTTGTGAAATGCCCCCTTTGCCGATAAAGGGAAATCAGAGTGATCAAGTATCTCTCATATGGAAAGTTTGTGAACTTATAAGTTCATTGATACATGTAATAACTGATAGAAGATCATATAAACGAGATTGAAGAAGTTCCTGGTTCGTGAACTTATAAGTTCGTCGACAAAGCGATTGTTGATGTCAAATTGAAAGAATATTTGCTTTGCAAAACTAAAGTTTTTCTGATATGAAGATAAAGATCAAAGTTTGGTTTGTAAAATCGCGAGTTCGTTGATGCTGAAGTTCGACGGTGATCATTTTTACCAATAGTGGAATCTCAGAAGGTTTTATTGGATCATGAAAATGGTAAAGTGACTGATAGGGTAAATCCTATAATGTGAAGGAAGTGCATTTATTAAGAGAAACATTTAATGAATCCTTTTATTCAATTTATTTACTTTATATATAAAGTAAATTTCACCAAGTCATTATTCTTCATAGTTTGGAGCAGTTGTTTTGGTCTCTGCTACAATTATCTAGCCTTCTGGTCTCAAGCATTGTGGTTTTGAGTCAATAGTTTAGTTCAACTTGGCAACTGAGATTCGCTAAGATGAAGTATAAATACCAAGGCCTCAATATCTCTTTCATAATTGAAAATGAGCTCTCCGATGTGAAAGATACAGAATTAGGTCATGTTGACCTACATGAATTTTGGGAGAGAATGAACGCAAATTTGAGGGCACCCATAGCTCAAAAGACTCTTGAAAGTGGCATAGCTCATGTAGGAGGGTTTCTCCTAGTAGTAGAATGCCAGGATTTAATAATGACCTACATTCATAATTATCACGCCGAGTCACGACAAATTAGAACTGTTAGTGGTGAAGTGATTTTATAATTAGATGTTGACACCATCAATGATAAGCTTAGATTGCTAGTGTGGGGAGAATACACTAATGTTTCACAAGAGACTAGGTGGAATTTTTACATTGATGGAAAGAAAATGTGTAGGATAGCCATTGCCACGTCGTGGCTGAAGAAGAAGAAAGGTGGTTCTTAACTGCCTAAAACCATTATCAGAGCCTTGTTTAAGGATGCTATCTCTGACATAATAATACTATTGCATAGGTTTGTTGGTAGTGAAGACTCTAATGAATTTTTAGATTGGATGTGTCAGTTTATACTAGTTATATGTACTGGTAAACAACATATAGATTAGGCCAAACTCATTGGCAAACATATACATGATCAATTAACAAATTTTCAAATAAGGAGAAAGAAAATTCATATGTTTTCTTATCTAGTATATCTCCTAGTTGGTACCTAAAAGGTTTGGCTAGGTTTGAACACTACTGGTTCAATGGATAAAGAAACCCAAGTGTATGATTATTTCCCTCAGTTAGAGGAAGAGTTCTGTAATAAAGATTATAGAAGAATAAATGATGCCTTTCTTATGCTTATGGTGAGGAAAATATATGAGAATCCTAAATTGAGGATCTCAACAGAAGCCGTGAACCTAATAATGCAATTTGGGAGTTACTTCATACAATTTGATATGTTTACCTATTTTAGAATTGGTGGTTTTGATTTTCCTCCTTTGAAGTTACCTAGGTATGCATCAAACTACTTTGTGTTCTTAGAATAATGCAAAAAAACATCTTTTGCTAGCAAAAGGTACCATGAGGGTACTCCTTTCCTTTGAAGTTGACTTGAACAACACTTGTACCAAACCAGAGAATGTTAAGCATGTGGATAGACTGCTCTCAAATTTTGGCTTGCCTTCTTATGAGTCCAGGAGCTTCTTCGACAGTAAAGATTTTGTGAAGAAGAATTTTTATTTTCCTATATTACGAGAACACCGGCCTCATTTAGAGGATTTCTGGGCAGATTGTGTTGATGAACATGAAGTGAGAAGAAGAGATTGGTCAAGATTGACCTTGGACCAAATGAGAGCCTTTAGGCTTGGATGGGATCTTCCTAATTTGGTCGATGATTATTCTAATATAATTGACCAAGCTTACTATGTTGAGAGAGTTAAACCATTGCCCGAACTGAGATGGTCTAAGAGGGAGATATATGATATTCTTGTTAGATCTTCTTTTGTATTGGATAAAAGTCAAAGGTGGATACAATTTAATATGAATGGTCATGATGCAGGTTCTCCTTCACGCAAGGAGCATGCCATGGGAGACCAAAAAGCCTCTGTAGGGACCTCTCCTCAGAACACACCTATCAGGGTTCACTCTTCCGGGTCTCAGTCTCCTATCAAGGATGGAAATGATGGTGGTGAAGACCCCAAGGAAAATGCTAGGCTAAAGAGACAGTGTGAAGGGGATAATGCCCCCCTAGGAAGAATCTTGAAATCAAAAGGCCTTTAGACTCTTATGCAGGTAAGGTGGTAGGACAGGAGCAAGTGCAACAAGACCAAGGAGACAAAATGATTGTTTCTTTGTCACCCAAGGACACAATTCCTCCATTCTCTATGAAGACTCCCCCACCTACTTCTCATGATGGGGTATCTTCTTCACCTTCATCCTCCCAGCAGCAAAAGGCAATTCCTGATACACCTGTGTTTGATAATGTGCCTAATGTTATGGTAGATAGTTCTCCTATTTTTCTCACCCCCATATGGTTAAGAGAAGAGGTTGGTAATAAGAGAAAATATAATTAGATTATTGATACTAAATTTGATGCTATTTCTAAGCTTTTAAAATTAGAGACCACTCCCAAAAAGGTAAAAAAGATATCTAGGCTTTTGGTGGATCCTTTCACCAAGCATCAGTATGTGGAGATAGTAGAACCTATGGTTGAAAAAGATGAGAAAGATATTTATGCTGATGATTTTCACATTAACAACATGGACTTGGGTCCCCCTTCTGTATAAGGTGATATTCACAATGCTAAACTATCTGTGGAAATCCTTGCTACTCGATTGGAGGAAAGGTAGAGAGAGAATGAATTGTTGGAAGAATAGGTTAATATTGTCACTTCCTATATTAGGTCTATCATGGATACTAGATAACCCAACCTTTGGATGCCACCATGGATACTCCTATGAAATTTCCTCCAAAGGGGGTGAGTGCTAAGGTTATTGACTAAATCAACAAATAAAAATTCTTGGGAAGGAAACAAAAGAATGAGTTGAAAAGCTTATAGTGGAAGGTTTGTTGTATATTCATGAGATCATTCTTTTCTATACTAAGATATCAAACAAGCAAAGTGAGATTTGGTTGACTTAAACACAATTAGGAAAGAAGAAGCAATGTTAAATGTAGCCAAAAATAGGATTCTGAGCATGGTTAAAATTTCTTCAAGTGTTTTGGTTTTAGAAGATGTTATCGACAAGCTAAAGGAGAATGAATCAGTTAAATGGTTAAATAAAATTGATTGGAAACTGATAATGACCAAACAGTGCCTCACAAATCTGAAGAATATCGCTAAGAATAATAAGTCATGTCTAATGGATCTTAGAAGTTTTTGTGTTTCACTGGATGTTGATATTTTTGATGAGACTGAGACAAATCTATTAGATGCTTCTGTAGTTAAGCATGCCTTCAAAGATTTGTTAGCAGAAGAGTTGAAAACCAAGGAAGATTATGTTGATAATCCTATTGAGAAATTATGTAATGTGGCAGCCTGTCTCCTAAATTTTAAGAAAGATATTGTGAAAATGCACATAAAATACGAGGATGCTAGTAATGCCTTACAAATGTGGAGGACTAGATTGACCATGACTAGCATTCCAAATGGCAAAGCTATCATTCCTATCTTGAGATCAAATGATTGGAGATGGTCAAGGTGAACAAGTGCATCGAGATGAACAGATAGGTCATGACACTAGAGGAGACGAGGAAGAGAAGATGTTTGCTTGATGTTTTATTATGCTCTTTTATAAACTTCAAATAATTTATGTTATAATTATACATTATTGGACATCGCTTCTTTTATTATTAAAAGAAGTATTATTGTACCTAATATTAGATGCAAAGATAGTTATGTGGGAAGAGTTAGTTCCCATCTCTTTTACTATAAAATGAATTCAAGTAAAAGAGAGTTTGGATCTTTTGGATGAAAATTGTCTTTCATTAACTAGATCACCTTTATGTTTATTTGGTTTTAAAGTTGGGAAGAAAAGGGGAATAATGATACAAAGACTGTAATTTCTGGAAAGGGAATACTATGCTCTATTTTGGACTCATTAATATAGAAGGGAGTTGGCATTGAGTCATTGTCTTTTGATTGTTGGTTTATTAATCTTAAGTTGAATAACTAGAGTCTGAGTATTGAAATTTTACCCCAAACCTACCCAAAATCAAAAGCAAGAATACATACCACCTCACTAGCCTCTACCGGTCATCCACAGACTTATACCCACTCCGCACGATGAGAATCTCATGGAAAACCTACCATCTCGCTGCTACTCTGAGGTCACCATCACTCTCTAAATCCAAAGTTTAGGTGTGCACACATGAGCTTTGTGGACTGTAACATTGCTATTTATAGACTTCTCCAACCCTAATTTTCTAAGCCTAATGTTAGAAATTAAGATCTTAAGATACTAATCATTATAAACAAAATATAAAATAAATAGAATGAGCATTATACAAGCATAGATTTAACACATTACACAAGATATACATGGGGAAAACCCTTTCGGATAAAAAACTCCATAAAGCATCATTTTATTATAACACTTACAATAATATAGTCTATTAAAGAATAGACTGAACCTGGGGATATACTCCTTTACAGACTTCCACATGGCCAATAATACCTCATGTGCATAGTGATATAAATCACTATAAAACTCCAAATTCACATACCTCTCAAATGAGAGATAACCTCCTTAAATATAGGAGAAGGGGTGACTAAATACATGAAAGGGTATTAGTCACACCCATTCAAAGAAACCATTTGTAAATAATTAATAATCTAATAGTTATTAGATTATTAATTATTAAATGGTATATTCTTTATAACATAAGGTTTTATAACCTTATATTAGAACATTATATAAATGTTATAAGGTTATGACACCTAATAACATTATGTTCTAACACCTAACCCTAGGGTTTCATCCCACACATTCATTTTTTCTTCATTTTATTCCATTCTTCTTCCCATCAATTTATTTCTGCATCCCCGATCCATATCTCCCGTCATTTTCCTCTTTTTGAGAGTTCCCCTGAAAAATGCATTTTTCCAAATGATCTCTCGAGGGGGCATACCCTATCCCTCCTTCCTCCCTCCTTCGATTAACTGAGGTAAAATCAAACTTTCTTTGATATGACATCATTCCCGCTTTGTCATTACAACACATCAAATAGGGGCAAAATGTAGACATCCAAAAATGGCTAGGCTGACACCACCCTTTCCGCCACCTCACTAACACCACATAAACATTGTCTCTGCACTATCTCAGCCATCTTTCATCCATTTATCTAAATTAATTTAATAAATTTCATTTTATTTAATTAATTCCCTCTTTCATTCATTTACCCTAATTAATTAAATAATTTTTTTAATTAATTAACACTCATCCCTAATTAATTAAATAAAACCCCTTTATTTAATTAATTCTAACAAATTAGCCTTCAACACCCTATGTCAATTAAATAAAATCTCTTTTTATTTAATTACCTATCATCCTCCAATTTTACCCCCCATGATTAATTAAATAGACACCTATCTAATTAAGCCTAATCCCCTTCTAATCACCATCTTCCAACTAATCAAATCCTCTCACAATAACCCTGAATTCTTAATTCCTCTCACTAGATAACAAAAATCAAAAGTCAACTCTCTAATCAATCCACACCCTCCATTTTGAAAGATGCTCTAGGGTTCAATCCAAACCATCCATTCCACCTCCATTTCTCATTGGACCATACCACCTCCTTCTCCTATTTGACCTCCTCACCACAAGATCTCAACCCTCCATCCCAAGTCAACTTCCATCTATAAATACAAGTCCACCTCAAGGCTTTACTTATGCTATGCTTATTTGCCTTAGCTACAGGTTGTCTATTTATCCACTTACCTCCATTTTTGCACTGTTATGCTGGTAAAATCTTGAGCAATCCACATATTGTTATGTCCCTGCAAGTACATAGCTGAGTGAGTTGTGTGCATCACTCCCATACTATCGAGGAGTAGGCATGGTCAAGGGCATGAAAGTATAGCATTTCATTATTTTCCTTTCTGTTTATGGTCCTTCATTTCCCTGTCTTCAACAATATATTGGTAGTCTAACTCAAGTTGTATTTTATTCTCACCATCATTAAGAGATGCATGTCCTCGTACTTGAGTGCTTGTATTAATTTATACTAAAAAAGAAGTAGTATACAACAATTGAATGCCCATTATTTACAAATACTTAATGATGTTAATTGAGATAGGACAAACATAATTAAATGTATATATTACATACTCATACCTGTTTCAAAGACATAGAGGATGAAAGTGTGACAACAACAATGACATCTAATCTTTCCCATATACTAAAAAGTGTAACAACTAAAATCATCAACTAAACAAAAACTAATAGGATTAACAAAGAAAATTAAGTACACATAATTAATAACATTAAATTCTACATTTAAAAATTTAAAATTTGCTACGGTGTACCTCAATATATCCTATGTTTTGACTCCCACTACTAATAGGTATGTTGGATGATAGTCTAGTGTTAAGAATTAATGTTTGTACTCACAAATATTAGAATAATAATGTGTGAGGTAAAGTGAGGTTAAGAATATTGCATTTGTTATAGTTTGGTTTATTTGCTTATGAGTTATTAGAACAACTAATCAATGTAAAGGTCCAGTTATTATAGGAGACCTATAACAACTCTCCTATAATATAAGATATGAAAAATCCTATATATGTATGTAATTCGTATTATGAATAGTGTGAAGAAAACATAATAATATTATTATTTGTATGTTAAATTTGCAGCCTTTTCCGATATGGTATCAAAGCTACTGGGAACCTACATGCTTTGTCATCCTTGTTAGTGTATATTTGAGGAATTTAGCTGGAGCCCGTGAAGCTGTGTATGACCCCAATCAGACCCTTCTGTGGAAAAGCGTGTTTTGAGTGCCACGACTGTGTGAAAATGTTCATTATGTGCCTGTTTTGCATCAAAACATCCAATTGGATTACACTATGCTTTTCATAGAATTCTTCCCTTATCAGCCCATCAAACAAGCTCTCTGCTTCTGCATGTACGTGCTTGATCACTAAGTAGAGTCGTTGATAAATCTATTAGTTCTTTGGAGATAAAAATGATAGAGCACATTCTTTCATGAACAAGAAACTTTATCAAGGAAAATTTTGACGTGGTTCGCGAGGGCTTGCATGGACTCAACTTGAATCTTAAGCACTATTTGTGTAATCTGCCACCTCCTCTAGAAGAAGCAATATATCCAAGGCATGATTTCTAGGTACGAGCATACCTGGTTTCAATCCACACATCTTACCATTAGGCAGATCTTTGTTCGACACTATTGATAGGGATTAATTAGAAACTTCTTATTAGTAATTTTGTATTAATTTTAAAAGATCCAAATATAGTAGTGTTCCCAATCAAGTCAAGGTGTATTATCGGTGGAAACCGACACCTTTGACATTGTTTTAATTTGGAGGTCAGGTATTTTCATTATGGAGAAAAATAGCACATTGATTAAGAAATTTGAAGGTAAGGATTTCCACACATGGAAAATCAAATTACAATTGATCCTTATTGAAAAAGGATCTATGGGATGTGGTGAGTGGAGCTACATCAAAGCCAACTGATGCTGATGGAATCACAAAATGGACTACAAAGGATCAAAGAGCAATAGCTTTGACTGGTCTTGGACTTCCAGATGCATACCTACACCATGTGGATTTCATGAAGTCTGCAAAAGAGATTTGGGAGTCATTATACTAACTTTTTGGATCTGAAACAGAAAGTGACGAGATGACATTGAAGCAAAGATTGTATGGATTGAAGATGGATAAAGATACAAAAATGACAGATCATATAAGTAAGTTTCACTCCCTACTAAATTAGTTAGTTGGAATTAATGAGAAAGTAAAGGATGATGATGCCAAATCAATACTTTTGAATAGTTTGCCTAAGAATATATTGGGTATGGTGTTTACATTAAGCAAGGTAAACATTAGTCTTGAAGGAGTAATCTCTACACTACTTGACTATAATGAACACTCAGAATCTAAAGAAGTCTTATATGTACACAACAAAGCAAGTTCACTTTCAAGAAAGGGAAAGTACAAATCCAAGCATTTTCCTTCAAAAGGAAGAATAAAATGCTTCTATTGTAATAAAATAGGACATGTAATTTTGAATTGTAAGAAGAGGGTACATGATCTACTAGATGACAAATTAGATCAACATGCTTCCTTGGCTGAAGAATCAGATTGGAAAGACTATGCCAATGATGAAGAGCTATCTTGTCCTAGTGATGAAGAATATGTGTTTTAAATAAATTTGAGCTTGGAGGTAGGAGGAAATGGAGGAAGGAGGAAACTCAACATCCTCTTGTTAGTCACCAACGATGAGGCACTTATCTGCTTTGGTAGGGTTTTGTTTTCTATTGTGGTGTGTGCTTCTATTTTCTATGTTTTAATAACTAGAAATTTCACAGTATGGGGGGAATATAACATCAATATTCCATTCCAATGACAATGACAATTTCCTATACCGTTAGAGATCAAGTGGCAATGATCAACAATGATGGCTATTTCTATTGTTGTGTGTTATTCCCTTATGTAACCTCCTGGTGTAAAATATTGTAGTAAACAAAAGCACTAGTTAATGTCATTCATGGATCTTGAAATGGTTAGTGGTAATCCAGAAAATCATATGAGGTGAACAGATGAGTGCGTTCCTATTCATGTCTAGGTTTGTAGTAAACCTATGTAAAAACCATGAAAGGTTGAGGTGAGGTTCCTTTCATTTGAATCAAAATCACGAGTCACAAGAGTTGGGCTTTCTATAGTGGAAAGTGTGAGTTTTTACCATGTTCACACTAAGGGGGGTTGTTAGGAATTAATGTTAGTGCTCACAAGTATTAGAATAATAATGTGTGAGATAAAGTGATTTGTAGTCATTACTCATGTAATTATTATGGGTGTTAGGAATATTGCATTTGTTATAGTTTGGTTTATTTGCTTATGAGTTGTTAGAACAAGTTGCCTATGTAAAGGGAATTGTTATAGGAGATATAACTCTCCTATAATATAGGATATGAAAAATTGTATATATATGTATGTAATTCATATTATATGAATAGTGTGAAGAAAACATAATAATATTATTAGTTGTACGTAACATTTGTAGCCTGATTTTCAATATCTAGTACCCACTTATTCAACAACAAATTGTGTTTTTAGAAATTCAATAGTGGTGTGAATACAAACTAACTACTAATTTATAGTGATATATTAGAAATTTACCTATGAAACAAGTGGGACCACAAAAATCATTGGTGGAATGGTCAATGATGTGCCACCTTGTGATGTTAAACCCTAAAATATGTAATAAATGCATATCTTTAATTCAATTCTAGAAATAATAATCAATTTACATGTTGAAATCTTAAATATATAAAATATAAAATATATATTATAAATTCATATAAAAATACCTCTATATGATCGCCAAAACTATCATGCACTAGCTCATTGGTGATGACCATATTATTTGGTCCTCCACACTATGGTGTTATATCACTCTCTAAGCTCCCAAGACACATGGAATGACAACGAGTTCACTCGTGGGAGGTGACAACTTGTGCATCACGTTCTCCTCTAATGTAGATATTATAGCACCTATAGTAGAAGTGGGGGGTTGCAGTACCAAAACTAGATGGTCCTATTGTATGAGCATCCTTTGAACTATCATACTATGAAATCTACATGCCATGACGCATAAGGGTGTTCATGAGTGTAACAATGACATGGAGGTTTTTCATCTCCATAGTCTCATTGATGATTGATGTCACTATCACATGATGAATAGGTTTCTGGGTTAGTGATCTTAGTAGATGCTTTGGTGCCTAGTGCACTCCCTCTCTATCATAGGTATAGCCTGTACCTCTACTCTTAAACTCCCTAATATCAAAATAATTAGAAATTTTGTGGAGTACAAATTCACAATAGTTTTCTAAGAAAATATAAGGACACCTCATGGTTATTACAAGGAGGTTGGTTCAAGACCATCTACCACCTATACTAAAAATTATTTTTATGTCATTATGATTGCACCAATGGATAGGGAATCTCTTTCAATTTAGTGTGCAAGGGGTTCATTAGTTTTTGAATATGTAAAAAGAGTAAATTTTTTGCCTTTTCTACCTCTTTTCTTTTAACATCACCATAGGATAATTTTACCACAAAAATTAGTGTCATGATTTGATATATGTTTCTTGCTAATGAATTTGACCCGTCACCAAGTCAACTAGCTTTATCATTACTTTTAATGTATTTACAAGTGATGCATGGTGGGGGTTTGATTTCGATTCCCTCAATGTTTTGACTAATTTTGTAATTCAAGTTTTGTTTTGCTTTAACTACCCTAATAGATCTTCTTGGCTTTATGAAGGGTTTATGGGAAGTGTTGGAGGATATTTAGGTGGTAGGGGGTTTTCTTCTAGTAACATATCTTCCACATTAGGCTTAGGCTTAGGATTCATAGGAGCTAGTATAAAAAAATAAAGAAAAATAATAATTTTATTCTACAAACTAAAAATTTATGAAAAATGTAAGGAAAAATTGATATAAAAACTTGAAAATACAAATCACTTGCCTCTTATTTGATGCAACATTGTGAAAAATGCAGAGAGGGGGCTTGCAGATTATTTCATTTACCAAAATATTCTCATGGAATAACATAAATCATGTATTTGAAGGCTTTTGGGGTTGTACCCAATTATGGCAAACTTGTGGCCTATGTTTTTTTTTTAATGATAGCATAATGTGTATGTGTTATAATATGTGTGTTATGTCTTGGTAATTACCATCCATAATGCATATGTGTGATAATGCATACATGTTGTGCCTCATTCAAATTTTAAAAAGAACATATGCGTTTAGGCAAAAATGACACTTTTGGCCAATTTTTTGTCCCTCAACTTCGTGCACTCACTATCTAGTACTTTAAATTATACACATATGTGAGTACACCTTTATATGTACAATATGAGCAAGATGATCTTGTGCATGACTTATAAAAATATAGTTAGATGAGAAAGAAAGATAACAAATAAGATTGGATAGAGAAGCTTATCCCCTAAAACACAAAGAGCTCAAATCACATATTATGCAATAATTAAACATAAGGGTAATGACATGCACACTCCTTATGATTATCCTTAATAAGAACCAATTGCTTATGTGAAAAGGAAGGATGAAAAAAATTTAAAATTAGTACAGTTCATTCCAAAAACATTTTATGGATCCCAAAGCATAGTGTTATGTTACAACAAGTACAAAATCTCTCTATACAACTAGCTCCAAACTTACAACAAAACTAGGTAATGAAAGACATAACTAATGTTCCACCCGTAGAGAGTGTATTTACAAGAAGTATGAAATCTTATCAAGATGAAACGCTTGTTATTGAAAAAGCAAACCAACAAGAACCAAATTTATAACTAAAGAAGAAAAATACGATGACACATTTTGGGAAGAGGATGATGTGTTGGAGGAGGATCCTCCTAGATTTGTTCCATGGGTCATGAGCATTCCTATAGACTACATATCTATATATTTATACTTTAAATAGTTTTTGCTTTGTCTTTTACTTGTTCCTTAAATACGTTGGCCTTTTTTATTGCACCTTGTTTTTTGTGTTCTTATTTCTCTATATTTATACTCGTGTTTTATCTTCCCCCACTTGGGGACATCTTTTGTATGTAATTTTTTATTCTTAGAATTTATGATTTATTTATGTCTTATGTGTTTATCTCTCATACATTCTTGGCTTCACATCTTTTGTCTTTGCTTCATCTTTCTCACTTTGGGCATTCTATTATTCCTTATTTACAAATACCTTTAACATGATCTATGTTCTTGATACTACACCATTGTGATGTCTAGGATCACTATGTTCCTTGAGTTTATTGCCTTGATGACCTATGTTTACGTGTCTCATGCCTACATACTTATAACGCCATATGTATTTCATTTCTATGACTTTATACTTAATTATGAGCCTTATCTCATTTTGATATTCTATTATCACATGAGCTTACTCTTCTTTATCATGTTTTTAAACTTATCATTATGCCTAATTGAGGGCAATTATAATTACATGTGATCTAGATGAGTGTAAGATCATGATGAGCCAAACAATACCCCTAAGTGGCAATGAAAATGCTAAGAAATAGACTTAAGTAATTTCATTTAAAAAATGAATGAGTTGTTTATACAATCTAAAAAAAGATAGGACTAAAAGTTCTAGGAAATTGGATGTAGTTAATGGGATACTATTTTTTTAAAAAAATTTAAACTAATTTGGTGCAATTAGATATTTCAATGAAGCATTACTAGAAATAAGAGTAGGTGTCATCCCTACCAACCTAAGTATGAGCAAATTTTTTTTCCCCAAACTTTAGATATAAGGATGAGTGAATGTAACATATATTTTTGTGATGTTTTTGTAAATAGATAATTACTTATGACTTTTTTACTGCAACATTTTTAAAATATTAAAAAAGCAGTTTTCTAGCCAATTTAACTTAGTCAACATTATATGAAATTCAAAAGAAAATTTAGACCTATAGGTAATGAAGCCTAGAGTGTGACACATATTTTAGATTTGAAAAAGGATTTAAACATTTTGAAGGTTATGGGCATTTTTCAATTTATATGTCTATCAAAAATTTAAGCATGGTGTATACATAAAAAATTAATCATAATTACTTATTAAAATTATAATGAGCATATATTGTATTTTTAGGATCCTAAGAGTTTCCCAAATATGTGATCCTTTTCATTTTATCAAATTTGGATTAAAAAAGTTTCAGAGCCATCTCTTTATGAGTTTTAGAGCCATTTCTTTATGATTTTCCTATACTGGGGGAAACTTCACCTTGATTATCATCGTTGGCCTTTGTGGTTAGATGCTTATCTACATATCTACATATTTTATTTTCTTACATGCCTCTTACTCCATATTCATCACATACTTGTCTTATGTTACATATTTTATGTACCTACATGATTATTATTTTGATATTCATTATTTTCTTGTCACATGATGCTACACATGACATATGCTACATGCTTTTATACATATTCTATCACATCATTTACATAATCATGTTTCATTTTTCTCTCTACTCCAATTCTTTGCATACTATGTATGCAACAAATTGTAGGGGGGCATATACTATCAGTAGTGTTCCTATTGTTGAGATTTCAAGTAGTGACTTATGCTACACATAGATTTGTCACTATACCTAGATGAATCTTGAATGCACTACACATCTACAATAAGTAGAGTTATATCATTATACAATTGAGTAGATCACATCTTTCCACATTAGAGTGGATTGCATTACATGGTCATAAAAGTGTGCCATATTGCATTGCCACAATTGAGTAAAGTATTTTCATATCACTTTTGGTACATGCATAATTTTTAACCATTCTCTCTTTCTCTACTTTTCACTTTTGGAGCAACTTGTTTTTTTTTATTTTTTATGTCTATTTGCATTTATTTAATTAGCTAGATTTATGGAAAATGGATTTCTAAAATTGGTTTACAATTCTCTTCGAAATAAAATAGAAGCGACAAATAGCCCAATTATCTTGGCCATGAAATAAAAGCAACAAATATATCACAATACATATGGCCCAAAGCACTAATCACTCACTTATCATATTTCATATTGTCCCTGTCACTCCCTTGCATTATTACCTTCAGTCTTTCAGCATCCACCTGCTAGAGGAAAACTAATTTGCGGATCCGAATACACACGTCTTAACTCTTCTACACTGCTACCGCTGACATTGTTAGAAACTGTTGTTCTTCCACAACCATTTTTGACAGAAACATTCTTATAGTGACAATTTAAATGATGTAGAAAGTTCCTTAAAGTATTAAATGTAAACAGACAAATTCTTACACTGGAACACAACACCTTACTGCTATCTGCAACTGCACATAAGTCTCTTATTTTGGGCTCCTCATGGAACGCACAAGTTTGTCCCACCATATGATTATTGATATTGTTCCACCAAATGCAATCCCAAATCCCAACCCCACAGCAATCACTGAGACGTGTTCATCCACTTTACTCCACACTGATTTACCCACCATTTGTGAAGGTGAAGGCACTATTGAAATTTTTCTTTTCTTGCAACTTTGTAAAGGAAATCCACATAAACATGTCGGGTTTCCCTGGTAAGATCTCTCATCAAAAGTCATAAGTTGTGTTCCTCCAGGTATTGGCCCACAGAGGCGGTTGTAGGATACATTCCAATAGCTCAACTTGGACAATCTAGATAGCTCCCAAGGTATTTCCCCACTCAGCCTATTTTGAGACAAGTCCAACTGCTCCAGAGGTTCTATTTTCCCCAAAGATGCCGGCATCATACCTTCCAATTGGTTTCCACACAGATTTAGCAACCTCAACTGAGATAGATTCCCAATGTTTGGCGGTATTTCCCCTTTTAAATTATTGTTTGACAAATCTAGAATAGTGTTTGCTGCCAGCACATATTCTAGTCTATAAACATTTCCTTTTATTTTGATGGCTGGCACATCCTCATAGAGTGTATTGCCAATCATTTGAGAAACTCTAGGGTTTTTAAATCCCTCCAGGCTCTCCAGAGCAGAGGGAATTCTTCCCTCAAATTTATTATTGGACAAATCCAACACCTGTAATCTGCTGAGATTTCTGATGCATAGAGGAATATTGCCCTTAAGTTCATTAGAGCTAAGGGTTACAACCCTTAACTCTAGACAATTTGCAAGAGGGTGTGAAGAAACCTCACCTACCAATCTATTCTTGCTCAAATCAAGAAGTGTAAGTTGTGTACAATTAGCCAACGATGCAGGCAGGGTCCCAGAAAAATTATTAGAATGAGCAGACAAAACTTCTATAGAAGAAGAAAAATGGATTTCTAGATCTCCATTAAATGAATTGTTGGATAGCTTTAGCCTCTTTAAGGCTGTGCAGTTACTCAATGTTGCTGGAATACTTCCAGACAAAAAGTTGTCTGCGAGTACCAAATCAGTTAAACGCTTGCACTTCCCAATGGATGGCGGAATCTTTCCCATTAGCTGATTACTAGACGCATCTAATTTCTCTAATGAAATCAGCCCACCAAGGCTTTCAGGAATACCCTCCGAAAGATAATTGTTGAAGATGGCAAGGTCAGAAAGATTCTTGAGTTTACCAATACTGTATGGTATTGGTCCAGTTAAATTGTTTTCATATAGATACAATATTTTCAAAGATTTGAGTTCTCCTATGGCCTTTGGAATTGTCCCTGTAAAATTCAATGAAGTATGATTTAGAACAATTACTAATAGGAGGGATGGAGGGATGGAAGCAATTAGCATGTTGCCTTCAAAGTAAAGACATGAGAGTAGCACACCAGTGAAATAGTTAGAGCCAAGATACGCAATTTCCAAAGATTTGAGCGCTTCTATAGCCTGAATTGTCCCTGTCAAATTCGACAATGTATAATTCAAAACAATTATTGAGAGGAGGACAGAGGGAAGCAGTAGTTAGGATGTTGCCTTCAAAGTAAAAACAGTGAGAGTAGCGCACCTGTGAGATAGTTATCGCCAAGGTTTAACTCAATGAGAGACGTGCAATTTCCTAGTTCAGGTGGTATAGGTCCTGTTAAATTGTTTGAATTCGGATAAAATAGTTCCAAAGATCTGAGCTCTCCTATGGCCTTTGGAATCGTCCCTGTCAAAGTCGATAAGTATAGTTCAGAACAATTACTAAGAGAGGGATGGAAGCAGTTAGGACATTGCCTTCAAAGTAAAGACAGTGAGAGTAATGCACCTGTGAGATGGTTATGGCTAAGGATCAAATCAAGTAGAGATTTGCATTTTAGTAGTTCAGGTGGTATAGGTCCAGTTAAATTGTTTCGATCCAGATACAATTTTTTTAAAGATTTGAGTTCTCCTATGGCCTTTGGAATTGTCCCTGTCAAATTCAATGAAGTATAATTTAGAACAATTACTAACAGGAGGGATGGAAGCAATTAGCATGTTGTTTTTTAAAGTAAAGACATGAGAGTAGGGCACCAGTGAGATAGTTAGTGCTAAGAAACAAATTTTCCAAAGATTTGAGCTCTTCTATGGCATTCGGAATTGTCCCTGTCAAATTCGATAATGTATAATTCAAACAATTATTGAGAGGACAGATGGAAGCGTAGTTAGTATGCTGCCTTCAAAGTAAAGATATGAGTAGCGCACCTATGAGATAGTTATCGCCAAGGTTTAACTCATGAAGAGACGTGCAGTTTCCTAGTTCATATAGATCCTGTTAAATTGTTTGAATTCAGCCAAAATACTTCCAAAGATTTGAGCTCTCCTATAGCCTTTGGAATTATCCCTGTCAAATTCAATGAAGTATAATTTAGAACAATTATTAAGAGGAGGGATGGAAGCAATTAGCATGTCGCCTTCAAAGTAAAGACATGAGAGTAGCGCACCAGTGAGATAGTTAGTGCCAAGATACAAAATTTCCAAAGATTCCAAAGATTTGAGCTCTTCTATGACCTTTGGAATTGTCCCTGTCAAATTCGATAATGTATAATTCAACACAATTATGGCGAGAACAGATGGAAGCAGTAGTTAGGATGTTGCCTTCAAAGTAAAGACAGTGAGAGTAGCGCACCTGTGAGATAGTTATCGCCAAGGTTTGAGAGACGTGCAATTTCCTAGTTCAGGTGGTATAGGTCCTGTTAAATTGTTTGAATTCGGATAAAATAGTTCCAAAGATCTGAGCTCTCCTATGGCCTTTGGAATCGTCCCTGTCAAATTCGATAAGTATAGTTCATAACAATTACTAAGAGGAGGGACGGAAGCAGTTAGGATGGTGCCTTCAAAGTAAAGACAGTGAGAGTAACGCACCTGTGAGATGGTTATGACTAAGAAACAAGTCAAGTAGAGACGTGCAGTTTCGCAGAGAATTTGGAATGCTTCCGGTCAGACTATTGTCGGGCAAGCGGAGATGCTCTAACTTCCCCAAACCACCAAATTCTGCAGGTATGCTTCCCGTCAAGTTGTTGTACGAAAGTCTAATCCACTGAAGCTGCGAGCAATTAGCAAGAGATTTGGGGATGGAACCCTCTAGTCCATTATTGATAAGGTCAAGTATTCTCAACGCTTTCAGGTGGCCAAGCTGAGGTGGAATCCTTCCCGTGAAAGAATTGTAAGAGAGATTTAAAGTGCGTAACAAGGAGAGGTCTCCTATTGATGGAGAGATGGTACCTTTCAATTCCAATTGAGGGAGATTTATGGCCACCACTCTGTTGGTATGTTTCCTGCACCAAACAGTACCGCTCCAGAAGCACACGTTTTTTGAATTGGTCGAAGTCCAGTTGGAGAGAGATCGCATGGGGTCGGCTGTAATGCCATGCTTGAAGGACAGTAGAGCTTCAACGTCCCTCTTCTCATGATCAACTTTCTGTAGCAGCATACGATCTTTCGCAGCAGAAAACTTTCCTTCCACGTGGGGGTGATGTAAAGGAGAAGAGAAAGTGTTTATTGCATTCTGTATTGCGGTGGCGGTGGTTAATGCGAATGCCACAGCCAAGCCCAAGCACAGCATTGCGATCATCATACCTCCTTTCATTTCTAACTTATTTTTTACTCCACCAAAGAAAGACTCAGACTTAGATAGAGGAGGACGATGTGTACAAGTGCAAACCCGGCGTGAGTGAATGTGAAAAGAAAAAGTCGTAGTCAATGTGAAATTGGAAAAGTTTCGAGTATTGCGAAAATAATGAGACGTGTTCTTATTGCCTACGGAAATGTCAAATGTGGACTTCCTTCAAATTTCTGATGGATGCTCTGCGGCGAATGAGAGGCGGCCACTAAACTGACTCCAGTACAGACCCAGAACTAAGTCGGCAATATTGCGGAAAATTTGGGTTTCTCTTGATTTGACGATTAATCAATTTACACGCCTGGACTTCCTTTCTCATACGTGGCGATACATTTCGGATATATGGTCGGTGACAAATGAGAGAAGGCCAAGACATATGCTTGATGTTGTGGGTCTCATTATTGGAAGCAGAGTAAATTATATTATTATAAATAGAAGTATGATTACTACTTATAGCTACCTTTAATCTAGTATGTCGTGCATAATGTACACTTTGGGTCCCCATTGTTGGAAACATAAATAGAAGTAGGATTACTACCTATAGCTACAATTAAGCTAGTATTCATGCCTGGTGTATAGTGTGGGTCTCATTATTGAAAATAAAAATAGAAGTAGGATTACTACCTATAGCTACACTTAATCTAGTATTCATGCATGGTGGTGGGTCTCATTAATTAATAGTATTCATGTATGGTGTATAGTGTGGGTCCTATTATTGGAAACAAAAATAGAATTATGATTACTACTTATAGCTACAATTAATCTATTATTCATGCATGGTGTACAATGTGGGTCCCATTATTGAAAACAAAAATAGAAGTATGATTACTACCCATAGCTACAATTAATCTAGTAATCATGTATGGTGCACACGGCTTACACAGTCGACCTCTCCAACAAATTTTTTTTAATGGTTATCCTTTTACAGTTGTCCTTCAAAAATTAAACATACCTTATTCAAAAATACATATATATTATAAACTAAATATATATGTAACTATAATGTTATATAATTTTTGATAGTTTATTATTATTTTTTTTATGAAAATGCAAGTTATCTATTAAAATAAAATAACACTTCACAAAAAAATAGAGGGTAGTTAAAAGGCACACCCCGAAAATCACATGGGTTAAGCCTAGAAAGTTCTAAATCAAAGTATCAAGGGTACAGAACCCAAATAAAAACATAATAAAAACAAAATTATGCTACCATAGCCACCCCCGCAGATGGCGGATCCTGTCATTCGATTTCCCCCAAATATTAGCGGGGTCTGGGTTGACATCAAGCATAGCCCAGCGATCTTCATTTTGTTGTTCTTTGTTCTAAACATTTGGCTCCTCGTGTTGTGGTGATCATACCACCATCAAATTTAGGCCTTCAATTAATGCATACCATCTTAATATTGTACTTGTAGTAACAAGCCACCATGCCCAAGTGTAATCAAAGTTAATGATTTAAAACAATTCACCAAACTTGAAGATGGTAGAGTGTTAGTCACTAAATGACGAAAGTACAAAATTATTTTTAGTTTAGAGAGCAATAAAAACACAACCTATTTATTTGTTTGGAAAGCGTGCTATGTTTGGTGATTTATTATTACTAGTTAATCAACATTTGAACATAAAGATGTAATTGGGAATAGGTATTATGCTTTAAGTAAAGTAGGTTTGAGAGGTTTTTGTTTTACTATGGTGTAATTAAAGGTTTGAGGAGCCATGATTATATGAAAATATGAGGTTTTTGTTTATTTCAATTTATAGTTTTTATTTTCATATATGTTTTTGTCATATTTTAAATATTTATGGTATAATTGTCCCTCACTATTCCTACTTTTTAAGGATTTTGAGAGTTCTTGTAATTGTTTCTCCTATTTTATAAAGATTTTAAAGATACTTGCAATCATTTTCTTTTCTCATTCCCTTGTTTTCTCACTTCTTGCTTCCAATGCTTTAAAATAAGATAACAATTATTTTGAAACAAGACAATCTCTTTTCTCTTGTCTCTTGTCTCCTGTCTCTTGTCTCTTGTCTCTATCTCAATTTGATCTAAAAAATATTAGTTCCACTATATTTAGGTGGAGCAATAGATAATTGAACCTAAAGATGCAATGGGCACCCTGATGGGTATAATACATACATATGTCGATTGCAAGTGAAGTAGGTTTGATATGTTTTTATTTTACTATGGTGTAATTAAGTCTTGAAGGAGATGTGCTTTTATGTAAAGTGAGAAAATAGGAGGTTTTGGTTTATTTCAATTTATCAATTTTATATTTCATATATGTTTTTTGTCATAGTTTATAATATATTTGGTACAAGTGTCCCTATACATTCCCACTTTTTAAGGATTTTTTAGAGTATCCCCTATTTTTGAAGATTTTTAGGGTACTTTTAATCATTTCCTTTTCTCATCACCTTGTTGTTCCATTGCCTTACTTATAGTGCTTCAAAATAAGATAACAAGTATCCCAAACCAAGTTGTACTCACACATGAGAGTGTAAGAAAATTTGCATCTATTCAAGAATATTTTTTAAAAAATAAGATATAGGAGTATTTTTGGTCTTTTGGCATTTGAAAATGAAGTTCCTCTTAAGATGACATCTTTATTTTCCCTTCATGAGGTATTTCTTAATAATGTACAAATATTGCAAAGTTAGGTACTTGGAAAGTAAATAGAGCACAAGCAATGAAGGAACTGGACAAGGGGAAAGAAAAGGTTTGACAAGAACCAACAAAACACTTGGTAGGTAGAGGCCACCTACATAGATGTTAAATTATCAATGTCATCCAAAGAAAAAGAAAGTGGAAAGCCTTGAGTCACTACTTAACATAGAATATTCTAGTTCTAGTTTATTATTCCTAAGCTTTTCTTCTAAAATGTTTGAAGTTGTAGATTATACCATAATGATCCAAAGGAAATGCTTGATGGGGATAGGAGGATAGACTCAATAGCACATGTAACTAAAAGTCTTGATATGAAAAGTTCATTTTTACTAGTCCAACATACATTCACATCTATGCGGAAGAAATAAGAAAATCAGGTTTAACTTTCATAAAAATGAAATAGTGTTCCATTTTTATATCTCTAAGATCTTAAAATTTATTAATATACCTAAATCTTCCAACTCTTAAATGATTCATAGGTCACTTCTACTTGTTAACTAATTAATGTGATATTTTTATTTTACATTACTTTTCTTAAACACCTTACTTTAATAAAAATATATAAAATGAGTTTTGTAAAATGTTGAAAAATATCTCATGAACTATTTATAGAGTCAGTGCATAATCTACAAGTGTTTCATGTCCAAGTGCACTATTAATTTTTCACCCCAAATGTATTGTGTATTTAAAGATATTGACAATGACTATTTTGCTATTTTGTAGTTTCTTAAATCAGTCATATATTTGTTTAATGTGTGCAAACATGTAGAATGACTTTATGTTAGATTGAAAATTTGACATTTTAATCATTTCCCTTATGAGGCTGCTAGACCATGAATAGATGTCCACACCTTTTGGAGATTATGACCAATCATTTTCATCAATAATATGCATATGTAATCTTAGAAAGTAAAACATCAACACTAACTAGTATTGAAACAAATCCATCCTATCATAATTGAATGGAAAAATCACATTGTGGCTTAATGTAAAGTTAAATTTTATTCTTAAATTGAGTAATATTTTACCTTGGTATTATGTGGGGCACTAGAACCCATTGCCAAACCTTGCAATATCATTTTGTCCTTTAATTTAGAAAGTAAACCGCTTCATTCTCACTCTTAAAGTGGATCTTGGAATCCTCTTAAGATGTTAATTATCATTTTATCCCTTTTGTCTTTGTGATTATCCCCATTGGATGTCACCGACATCTTCATCACTTCTTTCATAGAAGGCTGTTAGTTTGGCATTCTATGAGGAAAAATCTTTTTAAGCCACTTGCAAGATGCACATCACTTGTTCTATGACATTCTATTTAAATTTCAACCATCCAACAATTCCAACTCCCCCCTTCCCATCTAGATTGTGATGTGTATCCACTTCAAAATGTCTACCTCTTCATTGCACTACACCTCTTTCATATCTTTCATCCCACTCACCATCTCTAAAACCATCACCCCAAAGTTGTATTCATCACTTTTCTCATTCACCTTTATCCTCTACCTATTCTACTCACCATATATTACCCAAAAAGAATATGATTAAATTTGTCCACGAAAACTAAATTATTATAATTTGAAGAAGATAAAGTATTCATAGTTGAGGTTATATATCTATGTGACCCCACATAACTAGGTCAACCAAATTTCATCGTATAACATATCAAGCACTCTAGACACATCAAAATCTATAATTTTAGCCCCCAAATTGTCAAATCTTCTCAATGGTCACCACTTGCCCATTCTATGGGATGACCTTGTAAAGTTTTCTAGGACCTCCAAATCCAATCATGTTACTAGAACCTTCAAATTGTAGAGGATGTATGACTCAACCACTTTTGTCAAACATAATGGCATCATTTTCCATGGTGGCATCACTTTGTTTCTTGAGACACTAATGACATAGACAAATGGAGCCCAAGATCATGACTACTATAAGCAAATACAGTCCTAGAATCCAATAGGCTTGAACTAATTTGACAACTAATGTGGAGAAGCATGAAGGTAGCATTAAATTCTGACTCCCACCTAGCCTTGAGTTGTTTAAAGAAATCCTTCCTTGTAACCCAAAATGTTTAGAGCCTCAAAAATGGGTCCAGAAAAGTGATTACCAAATACATTGAAAGTATTCATTTCAATCATCATAATTTGGGAGGAATCTATCTAGAAAGCAAATTATTTGAAAAATTAAGGTGATTCATTTCACTAAAAAATGCAAGGATTTCAAATGTAGGTCGATAATGACCCAATTGACAAGCTTCTTCAATGACATTATTTCCTTGGGAATTTTGAGTTTATTCTTCTTCCTTAACACATGACCAAATATTTTTCTTCTTTTTTAGATTGTATTTGTTTGATATTTAAACCCAAAAGCAAATAATTATTTTTAGCTTTCTATAATTTTATCCTCTACAAAAAATTTAGATCCAAGAAGTTAGTTTTTTCAATTAAATTACATTACCTGGTAGTTTTCATTTATTTTAGGTTATTTGTTAAGTTATTTATTATCAAATTAGACTTGGCAAATATTATATTTAAATTGGTTTTCTAGGTGGATGAATGGCCATATGGCATGTGCTATTTCTAGAAATCCACCCATTGTTTCATTCCCTCAAATTTCATGATTTTCAATCCAACACTCCAAAATAAGATATAACAAATGTTTTAAGCAAGGTAATCTTGGCTCTTGTTGAGCTATCTCAATTTGATTTCAAAAAGGTTCGTCCCATTATATCTAGATGGAACAATAAGCATATAACACTTCCATTCCTAGAAAGTTACCACTACAAATTAAATTTCAAATGTAATTATCTTGGCGTGTGAAGAAAGAAGGGTCTGAAGAAATCAATGATGAGATTAAATTTTGGATTGACATGATCTAATCTCATGTCAAATACTAAACTAGTGTTATTGGTGATTTAAAAGCTAAGTTGGCCATTATTGGGCCCACTACTCACACATAGCACATACTTTTGGTAAAGGAATCTCATGCATTATATTTAAAAGTGAGTTCAATGATATATTAAAACCCAACATATGTTTGAGAAATCCTTAACATTCAACTAATTTAGATCAACAATTCCTAGGAGTTTGAGGGGAAAGAAAACAAGTGTTAGCTCTGTGAAACCCATGTCATTGGTCATGAGATGCCAACATGGCAAGTGTTTGGACCCATGAGATTAATATTTTAATTGTGCTAATTAAATTTGGAGCCTACAATTGATTTCATAATCTCAATGTTAAAATTGAAAATCAAAAGGTTGCTTATTGCCATTTTTATCAAATTTGAACTCATGAAGGTGAAGGCCAAGAAAAAATCAAGTGGTCTTTAATATGCAAGAGGTGAGAAGACATCTATTTTATAAAGTGAAGCCACATGGAAGAAAAAGAAAGAAAAATGAAACATATAGTGCACAAGATCAGGAGTAGGATTATTTCAAATTCTAACTACATACTTGAAAATTTTGGTAGCAACTCCTACTCTCTCTATCTTCTTTTCCAAATTCTCTCTTCCTTCGATATGTAGTAGACTCTTTCAAACTGCATGAGGAGGATAGATTATTCTACATACCCAAGTTGTTGTTCAAGCTTTGTCTATTCATTATCTTTTCTTGGTCTCTTTGTTTTTAAGCTTCAAGGGAACCTTTGTGTATGTGTCTAGGATAGATGACCTTTCATTTCATGCATAGATAAACTATATATTTTTAAGATTGCTATACAAAAAGTTTAGACTCCAACAATCCTAATTCTTGTTTGTTTATGAATGAATAGTTTGATGCATCTTTATGAATGTGCTATCTATTATTTCTATAGACTATTATTTGGTGAGTTGTAAACCTTGAGAAGGGTTACAAATGGCTATTTATCTTGGCTTATGGCATTTTAATTTTTAGTTATTTATTTTATCTTTTCTCCATTTTCCTCTATCAGTTAGGCTTAAGTTAAGATATAAGGATTTGGAATTTCAATCCTAGATATTGGCTTGCAGATTAGTCAGTGCCTTACATGTGTAGGATTGTAGTGAGATTCAAATCCAAGCATCAACAATTTCATGAAAACTAGTGGGATGTGAGTCCAATGCTTTGGACATTATTTTATCCCATATTTTTTATCTATATTTTAGAATTATAGCAAAATTAGATCTAAGGAGCATACATCATCCACCAAGCAACTCTACTATTTGTAAATCCACTTTTATTCATTTTAGCAAATCACGTCTAACCCAAAATCATAATCTTAGTAAACCATGTCTAACCCACAAATGTATGTCCATTTAAATTTGTACCCAAATATGATGACAACCCCTAGGAATCAACCCTTTGTTGCCTAGAATGTTGGTGACTTGTGCAACTACAACAAAGGGGTCTCAATGCTATATGAGCTTTAAGAGCATTACCTATCTTCAATGGAAATGAATCTATGTCTATTGTTGATCATATTATTAATGTGGCACATTTTTGCAACATTCACAATATTGTAGTTGAACATGTTTCTCTCACATTGTTTATTTTATCTCTTAAGGGAAGGCACTAGACTAGTTCAAAAGCTTTCAGCACTTTCTTCTATCACAAGTTGGGATTAGATAAGAGATTTATTTATAATTAGTTCAAGGAGAAGGTAAGAAAATTCTCATTGATCCAACATTTCACCATGATAAGGAGGGACCTAATGGATCTTATGCATGATTCTAACTTTAGATTCAATATAACTTGGGCAAGGATACTTACTAAAATTCATCCTTTACTAGCTTTGGCCCATATTTAATACTTGAAGGCTTTTGATTCAAATGTTACCCTAATGATGCAGATGCTAGGTGGGGAAGCCCTTCTTAAATCCTATAGCCTAGCTTTCCAAGCTTAGCAAAATTTCATACAGCTAGAAAGATAGGCCCTATACCTTTGAAATTTCTATTTCCTCAAACTAGTGGTCCTCCCCAATTGTCTAAAGTGATTCAATATAAAATTTAAGCCTCTTGCCTACCCACAACCTTAAAGTTGTTGACTTAAAAAAATGACACAAAAAAGAAGTTGATAGGTGAGTTTTCTCGCTCAATTATGACATTGAAAAGATAGTTTGTTGTTTGAAACCCTAATTTCACAAGTTAACTTGCTTATACCTTCTCCAAATTCCTTCAAAATAGGACTATATAGGTGAATCAATGTGCCCTTCTTCAACTGTCCAAAAATTAGGAAAAGATTCGTTGAATTGTAGCCCTAAGAGTGAAATTGGTGGAAACCCTAATTATGTAATAACTCCCTTTATTCCACCCTTGACTAACCCTCAAAAAATAAAGAAAAAATTCTCCAAAGGAGAGAGATATACGCTTACCAATATGACCTCCAAAATAAATGAAAATTGCCTTGTTTCTTGCCTTGACAATGCCAAGATCATGCTCTAATACAACTTGTAATGAAATAACTTGCACAAGAGAATAATATAATAGAAAATATGCTGCAAATACTTGATAATACTTGAGAATAATAAGCCACTTTGAGGGGGAAAAGCTCCAAATATATGCAATAAGAACACAATTCACAATTTGATGATAAACTAACCACAACTCCTATATATACCCTATTTATGCCTTGGATGTCACCAAGGCCAACTTAGATACCTAAATATAACACCTAGGATGATCTAAATATATAAATAAGAATATAATAATGATCATATAACTTAATTAAGAGTCAAGGTAGCCACAAGATGACTACTCATAACCCTATAAACACTATAAGATTAAGGGCATAAAATATTAACTGAAGTATCCCTAAACCTTATGAAAATGAAGATAACAACATTGATCCTAATAGTTTATATAGTACCTTCTATATCAACCTAAGGAAGCCCTATCTCCTTAGACCCATTAGGTAGAAATACCTAATTTTAATAGTCTCAATACTTATTCTATTGAAATTCCAATAATTAGTAAGCCAAAATATGATCAAAAGTTGGTAGAAGACTATGTTTTTCCTAGTATGATGTAATAAAACAAGTTGTTGTAGTAAATTTGAAAGTTTCTTTTTGGACAAATTCAATGACTTCACAAGGTAACATTTTATCTCCTTTTGAAGACCAGACTTGGAGAGGAATTATAAAGAGACCCTTAAAGAATTAAAAAAATGTAGGGAGTTCCAATAAAATTTATTTTGAGAATTTGTCTCATAAAACATAACTGTCATAAAACATAAATTTTATTGGAACTCCTTTATAGAATGATCAGGGGGTTGTTGTTGTTTCAGACAAGTAGGAAATGGACTTATTTTCCTTTGAATAAGAAGGATACACTCTCCTTGTTGAAGGAAGTGAACATAGGCATGGAGAATCTAGTGTTTGTAGTAGTGAGAGGTAAGTTTTATGAGACAAATTCTCAAAATCTTACATCTATATATCTAATCTATGGCCTTTCCATGAAAGAAGAAGATGTTAGATTTATTTTGATTGATAATCTACCTAAAAGTGGCCACATATTTTTTGAGTGTCTTCTTGAAAATGATAGCATGTTATTGAGTAGCCAACCAAAATAGCATGGTATCATCAACGGATTATAGATTAGTGACATGATCCAAACCTTGTGCAGCCTTGATTCCTTTCCATTCATCCCTTTTTGTTTCCACCTTTATTAATCTTCCTAGTGCCTCTACTAGAATGTTAAAGAGGAAAGGGGACAATGGGTCCCCCTTCCAAAGTCTTCTTGTGGGATCAAAAAAACACACGGGTTGTTATGGACAAGAATGGAGTATCTAGTTCCCAATATAAAACTAAAGATCGATTCCCTCTAATGTGGACTGAAACCCATTTTTTCCTTGATTTTCAAAGCGTGTTTTGTTGTCTTTCTAGTTTTCCAATCATACCCTTTATCTTGGATTTTTCTATTGAGTAGATGGTCTTGTGTGATATTAATATACCATTAGTGATTGTTATTCTTGGAATGAAGTTTGTATATTCTTCTAATACAATGTTTAGGAGTAAGGCCTTCAATCTATTTACCATTACCTTGTAACTGACTTTATAGATTTATTGCATAGGGAAATTGGTCTATACTTGTTGAAAGAAGATGGATCTTGGTATTTTAGTAAAATAGCTACAAAAGTGGTGTGGAAGTCTTTCAAGATTTTCCTATATTTTCTTGAGTCCTCACCCACCCTTAAAAAGTCATCACCCATAAAATCCCAACATTCCTTATAGAGAATCAATTTGAGTTTGGGGCTTTATCTAAGTGTAACTTTGATAGTGCCATCTTAGCTTCATCCTTTCTGATGCTTCTCATTACTCCTTTGTTCATTTCTTTGTTGATGCATACTTCTATGTTTCTTACAATCCCTTCTTGATTGTGAAGTTTTGTCCCTACAAAGTAGCACAACAATTTTTTGAAAGAAATCAACTGCTTCTGCCACAATTTCATTGTGATCATTTATAGTTCTTCCATCATGAATTGTGATGGAAGAGATTCTATTTCTCATTCTTCTATCCTTGGTTGAATTATGGAAAAATTTAGTGTTTCTATCTCCCTCATTTAACCAGATTTCCCTAGATTTTGATCTCTAAAAAAAAAATCTTCTTGAATAAGAAGCTTCTCATGTGGAGCCAAAAGTGTTTTTCTTTGATGTAATCCGCCTAGTTCATCCCATCTTTCATTAATTTCTAACTCAATACCTATAATTCCTCCTCCACCCTTGCTTTTTCATCTAAGATGTTCTTCAAAGTATCCTTGTTTCATTGCTTTATGCAACCTTTGATAAATACTATATGTATTTGCAAATTCAAATATTTTGGTTCCATGTTGTACCTTTGCTTCTCTCCACTATGACTTGATATTTTCTACAAAATTTACCTCTCTAAACCATAATTTTCAATTTCAAAGGGACATTGATTAAGCAAATGATCCTCTATGATGTTAAGCGATATAGGGAGATGATATGAACCTAATATAGGTAGAATCTTAGCTTCCATGATATTCTTTGTTTGGAACCATCTATTATTGAATAAAAATATATCCAATGTCTCTTCTATATAGGTGAAGCCCATCCTTTTGTTAGTCCACGTGTACAATCCATTTTTAGGAACCACATTAATCAAACCCATATTGTTGATGAAATTCATGAAATCTATTTGCACAACTTGGTAGGATGCATAGCTCCCCTCTTATCTCTACTACTTAATATTGAATTGAAATCCCCTCCCAACAAGATCGTATCATTTTCCACCTTTCTCATGTGTTCGACAATTTGATCCCATATTCTTACTCTCTATTGGACTAGTTTGGTTGTAAACATTAAATACAAAAATAATCAAACTTGAAAAAGGCTTGATATTTTGTTGGCCTACTATTTTTGATCCTCAATTTTTTTCCATAAGATCATAAGACCTCCTAAAGTCCCTATAGTTTCCACATTGTCCCTTCCATATATAGTTATGGTTAAAGAATGTTCTTACTTCCTCTTTGTTCCATTGGGTTTCTTGTATTAGCACAATATCTACTCTTGTTTTGTCAAGGTAATGCTTGAAACAACATATTTTTGAGGGGGAGTTTAACCCCCTTATATTCCATGAATTGATCTTCATTCTCCCTTAATTTGTGCAACCTCACCCCTAGGCCTCAAACTATATTTGTGAAGGGTTGGTTGTTTTCCACTTTGTGCTTCTTCTTCACACTTCTACTTATTCATTTTCTCGCCTTTCCTTTTCGATATAGAAATTTTAGATTTCCAAATTTTTGAAGTAATTTGTTTGGTGTATCTTAATTTTGTGCTTATCGATTCATCCTCTTTCTCATACTCTAAAATCTCCCAACTATCCAACTCCTTTCTTTTGAAACCTAACACACTATCTCTTTTTTGTAATCTTATCCAATTGTATTGCTAGGGATCTCCTTTCCCTCATGTAGAATCCATTGCAAGGTGTGGCCCTTGGTCTCCTTGTTCAGCGCAGCGCTGCGGTGGTTTGGGACAAGGGCTTAACCGCCTCCCGTTCTTGTTAAGTCAAGTGGTTGTATCAAGCATTAATTGGTCAATCTTTTGGTGCAACGGCAACTAACAGTTGGTATCAGAGCTGAGGTCACGGGTTCAAACCCCAGGCTTGCATTGGGGGGATTGTTGCAAGGTGTGGCCCTTGGTCTCCTTGTTTAGCGCAACGCTGCGGTGGTTTGCGACAAGGGCTTAACCACCTCCCGTGCTTGTTAAGTCAAGTGGTTGTATCGAGCATTAATAGGTCGATCTTTTGGTGCGACAACAACTAACAAAATGATGGATTTTGATAGATCCATGGTCATTTCCATCCCCAAGGGAAAATTTTGGTTGTGATGGTTTGAGTTGTGTTTTTAGTCTAAGTTGTCATCATTGCTTCAAAGATAAAATCAATATATTCTAAATTTGGAAATTGACTAGGGTTTGGTTCTTTAATAGGGAGTGGGGGGATCTCTCCCTTGCTTTCCCTAGTTGTGTTTGTCTTTTTAGTCACATTGACCTATTGATGTTGTGATTTTTAACCAACTTCCATGTTTTTTTGGATGAGGCAATTTGTAACAACCCTTCTTAAGGTGGTTTCTAGAGCTACAAACCATGCAATATTTATTTTTATTTCCATCTCAAGTTCCTATGTCCATGTAATCCATGCATTGTTTTCAATAAAATGAATTTAAATTACTTCTTAATATTCCAACTGTAGATCCTTGCATAAATTCTTGAGTTACTACTCAAAATTTCCTCATCCAAGAAGAAACATTGTCTAATGTTGTCCCATATTTCCTTTAGGGTTTTGCATTCCAATATTTGTTTAGAAGGTTATGTAGCCTAACCCAGGTTGGGACTTCTATTTTTGCTTATGTTATGGGATCAAAGTTTGGAGACCATACTTTTATGAATAATCTTGTGCCATCTAGCTTCCATGGGTTGCTATTTACAAGGTTATCTTGCTTTATCATATTCTAGCATTGTGTTAGCAAGTAAATAAGTTGTGATATTTCTCCAACTTATCCTCCATTGGATAACAATGGGAACTTGAAACTTAGATAGGAGAAATCACCATGTGATAGGTGATTTTCCTCTACGTTTGGGAGGGGTAACTCCCTCTATGATGGTTTTTTTGGGATTTTTGGTAATTTTAATCAGAACGTATGGAAATGAAATAGAAATGGGAGAGAACAAGAAAGGAAAACAAGAGAGCATGCACAAGATTAGATAGTAAAGTAGAGTTTAACCCTACATATGCTATAAAAAAGTGAATAAAGATTAACTAATTTTCACTCACACAACCATACAAGGAAGGCTAAATAAAGGATTTCATACTAGAATAAGAATAACATGAACTCACAAAGAAAAAAGAAGGCATAAATTCCTACAAACATTTCTTATTCTTTCTTTAGAAATTGAATTTACAAAGCCTCAATCTTGTTTATTGTACAATGTTATGCAACCTTGCAAAAAAGTCCTTTTCCAATGAAAATTTACAATATAAAGGTGTAAAAACCCTTCATCTTCCCCTATGACCATTCAACTTCCTCGTCAAGGAACTTTACAAATCGTTAAAATGAATAAAATACAAATTCCCAAATGAGCATACTTTTCGGCACATTAAAGTATTTCATTACAAAAATTTTAAAATGAACATTATAAAATCATGTTATGGCAGAGCCAAAATTTGACATTTGCTTAGATTTCATGAATGCTCCTTAGAAAGTTCCTTGGTAAAGCGTGAAAGTTGTAGCAAGATGTAAACATAATTTTAGAGACTTTGTGTAGTCATTTAGCTCAACTCTATTACTGCAAGAGTTGAATTTAACCAATCATTACTAGGAGAAACATTCACCATAGCCTAAATAATTCAGTTTGTAGAAAAAGGTAAACTCCTCATTGATCTAGTGTTAGATTGTCAACTATCACATGCCTTCATAAATGAGTTTGTGACAATGCATTTTCTTCTATATACTTTCTTAAAAAGTAATTATGGACAATTTCATCTAAAAGAAAACATATTACATAAGTCAACAAAGAAGGCTTCTTGCATCCAAAGAAGTTGTGGTTTACCTGTTGCACATATGTTACCTAAGATTGTCACTAGTGTGGTTGTCATTGATGTCAACACTCAGTTTGGGTTTTTATTGATGCTTATGTTGATGGTGTGCTAACAGTGATGTTGTTGATGTTCATGGTTGGATGTCATGCCTTGTTTAATGTCAATTAAAGTAATATTGAGTATGTTTGTTGTCAGCAGAGATGATATCATGATGATATATTAAGATGGGAATTAGAAGCATTAAGATGATGATTAGAAGTATTAATATGAGGATTAAAAGTAATGTTGATGTTGGGGAGATATTGTTGATGGTTTGTAGCATGTTGTATGACTCTCCTATTGTTCCTAAGAAAGTATGTGTTGCTACAAAGAGGCTCTAGTCTCTGGATGTTGGTGAAGGTTTCTGTTACAAGAAGTTGCCTTGAAGACTGATTGGGAGAATGCTCTGCATTCCTCTACCTTTGAAGATATGGTCTTGTGTTTTGGGATTCAGTGTCTTTGTTATGTGGATGTTGCACTATTATCTTTTCAAGTCACTAGTGTTTCCAAGGAGGTCTCTGGTAATTGTAGTGAGTTGGCAGTTTGGTTGCTTGTCAGGACTAGTTCGAAAAATGCTCCACATTTCTCTACGTTGTTGTTTCTATTCCTATGGCTTGGTGGACATGCTCTTAGTGTTTTTGCAATGTCTTAGTTCAGCTTTTATTGTATGATGTTCACCGCAAGTTGGTTTGTAAATGTTCTATCTCATGACTATGTCTTCTAGCTTGCTAGATGAAGTGTTCTGACTTTGTTTAGTTTATGCTAGTTATTTTTGGCATGACAGTAAGAAAGATGTATATGGAAGTATTGATGGATGTTCATGAAATGTCTCTGATGAAGGGGGTAAATCATAAGACACACAACAACAGAAATGGCACACAAAAAATAGAATATTTCTTTATTTATTTGGACAACTCATTACATTACAGAAGCTCAATTACAATCAGAGGAATCAATTCCCCACGGGCTGCAACACACTACAGCTACACATCACTAGGCTTTGAAATATTTTGCCTTTTGCAACCCCAAATCAGCTAGGGTTTCTATTTTCCAACCTATTCTTGACTCTACACTTTCTCCCTTAACTCTACTACTGCCCCGGGTTCCCAAAGTAGTCATAAATAAAACTTTTTGGCTACCTCCACCTAAATTTTGAAATTTGCAACTCCCTCCAAAAGTAGGTCAACTTCTGGGAAGCATAACTTTTGATCCGGGTGTCCAATTGATGAAACATTTTAAGTGCCGGAAACCTCGCGATGTGAACTATCACACCAAAAATCTGTAAATAGATTTCTGTCAACTTTTCAAGATGTTATGGGATGTTTTAGTGCCTCATATCTCATTTTAAAAATTTTCAGGGGCTTTTCAGAAAACAAAAACTTTAATATCTTTCAGCTCACAAATGATGTTTGTTTGAATCCTTCGCCAAAGGTCTTATATTTCAGTTATGAATATTTCTATAAGTTTTTGCTTCAATTTGTGTCCAAATGCAAACTTTCCTAAAATGGCAGTTACACTTTCCAAAACTGGAAGTTTGTTATTTTTAGCAGTTTGGAAAAACTGAAAGTCCTACATCATTATTCAGGAGATTATGGAACCAAAACACTAATTATGGAAATAAATGAAAACAAATGCAATGAATTTGAATCAACTTCTTTTTGGGTGATGGAAGATTACCCTTACACCACTGGATGCTCCTGCATCAGACACCCAAGGTAATTTGAGAAGTGACCCTGTCACGTCTCAGGTGTTTGTTTGAGGAAAACCCAAACGGTCAACCTCTGCCTTAGACAGCCAAGAAGAATCTTCAACAGGCCTTCCTTTCCATTTCACCATATATTCTTCATATTGCCTATTTTGAGTACTTCTTCCCACACGACTATCCAAGATCTCTTCTATCTCCTCCATGGAAGTAAATGCTGGAATACTCCACTGTTCTACTGTTGGTTCATCCTCTATGCCACCTTCATGATATTTTGTTAAATCAATAATGTTGAACACAGGGGAAATATTGATCCCACTCCACAGCTCTACCTCATATGCATTTCTTGAATCATGCTTCTTCAGGATTCTGCACAGTCCAAATTTCTTCATTTTCAACTTATTATATGTTCCAATTAGGAACCTTTCTTTTCTCAAGTGAACCATGACTTCATCTCCTACCTGCAACTCCTTATATCTCATCTTCTGATCTATCTTAGCCTTGTACTAAATATTCATCTTATTAATGTGCTTTCTCACCTCTTCATGCAAATTCTTCAGATGTTCTGCAAAGTCTTTGGCTTCAGCAGTTGTCTTTTCTCCTTTGTCCAGCTTCCTTAACTTAGAAGCATTTCTTGGGCTATTGTCGTATACAATCTGGAACAGTGATTTACCAGTACTCCTATTGATAGAATTGTTTTAAGCAAATTTTGCTTGTGGTAAAATCAAATCCCATCCCTTGGGCTTATCTCCTACTAAGCATCGTAGCAGGTTACCCAAACTCCTATTCACCACTTCTATGTATCCATCAGTCTATGGATGGTGTGCAGAACTGAACTTCAAATCTATCTTCAACTTCTTCCACAATGTCCTCTAGAAATAACCAACAAACTTGGTATCTCGATCTGAAACTGTGCTCTTTGGTAGACCATGTAATCTCACCACCTCTCTAAAAAATAATTCAGCAATATGAACAACACCATTAGTCTTCTTGCAAGGAATAAAATGTGCCATCTTCGAGAATCTGTCCACCACCACAAAAATGGAATCGTGTCGTCTCTGTGTCCTTGGTAAACCAAGAACAAAATCCATACTAATATCATCCCATGGCTTCTCTGGTACAAGTAGTGGCTGATATAGAATTCTGACTTGCTCCTTTCGCCATCTGGCATACTCTGCAACTCTGCACAAATTTCCTCACATCCTGCTGCAACTGTGGCTAATCATAATTTTTACCAACAATAGAAATGGTCTTATCTCGAACAAAGTGTCCCGCCAATCCTCCACTATGCTTCTCCTTAATCAGGTTCTCTCTCATGGAACTCCTTGGAATGCACAACTGGCTTCCTTTAAACAACATGCCATCTTGGATTATGAAATCCAACCATTTTGTCCTGTCCAAAGTAACAGGTTCCAAACAAGCTTTCCAAGCCTCTACAAAATTTGGATCTTCAGGATACAAACTTTTGAGCTCATCGAACCCAACAACCTCTATCTTTATTTCTGTCAACAAATTTTGCCTTATGCTCAAGGCATCTGCAACTCTGTTCAACTTCCCACTCCTGGGCTTCAAAACAAAAGCATAACTCTGCAAAAACTCAACCCATTTTAAATGCCTTTGGTTTAGCTTTCCTTGACTATTAAGATACTACAAAGCCTAATGATCAGTATATAAAACAAACTCTTTTAGAATTAGATAATGTCTCCATTTCTTCAAAGCTTGAACTATAGCATAAAATTCTTGATCATAAAAAATATACTTTTTCTTGGCATCATTAAGCTTCTCACTAAAATAGGCAATGGGCTTACCTTCTTGACTCAAAACAGCTCCTATAGCACTGCCACTAGCATCACAATCTACCTGAAATACCTTATTAAAATCTGGAAGTGCCAAAACAGGTTGCTCTATGACTTTCTACTTCAATGTATCAAAGCTTTTATCTTCTCCTTTAGTCCATCTAAACTCTTTTCTGTCCCCTCTCATTGTCTTAGTTAGGGGTGCACAAAAACTACTAAAATTCCTGATAAACTTTCTATAAAAACTTGTGAAACCATGAAAAGATCTTACCTCTGTAGCACTCCTCAGTGTAGGCCATTCAATGATAGCCCTTAATTTTTCTAGGTCCATCTTAAGACCTTCCTTTGAGACAACAAATCCCAGGTATACCAACTCCTTTGCAAAACTACATTTCTTCAAATTAATCAACAACTTGTCCTCCCTCAGCTTCTCTAGAACTCTTCTGATATGCATCAGATGCTCATCCCAAGTCTTACTAAAAATAAAAATATCATCCAAATAAACAATAACAAAACTTCCCAAAAATTCTTTCAGTACCTCATTCATGAGCCGCATGAATGTACTCGGTGTGTTGGTTAGCCCAAATGGCATGACTAACCACTCATATAAACCCGCCTTTATCTTGAAGGTTGTCTTCCATTCATCTCCTTCTCTGATTTAGATTTGGTGATACCCACTCTTCAAGTCAATATTCGTGAAGTACTTGGATCCACTCAAACAATCCATTATGTCATCCATTCTTGGCAATGGAAACCTATACTTGATCATGATCTTATTTATGGCTCGAGAATCTGTACACATTCTTCACTCTCCATCTTTCTCTGGTGCTAGTACTGTAGGTACTGCACATGGACTCAAGCTCTCCCTTATTAGTCCTTGTATACACCTAAAATTGGCTCATCTCGAATTAAGTAAATATTTTAATATTTATCTTAATTCTTATTTTCTTCTATCAATTAAATAAATATTCTAAGTTTATTTGATTGGTTCATTATCCCATAATTAAATAAAAATCAATTTATTTAATTAAATTTCCTAAATTCTTCTAATGTCTCACATAATTAAATAATCCTAAATTATTTAATAAATCCTAAATTCCTCTATCCTAAATCCTAATTCCATAAATCCACCTCACCTTTTCCACCTCACCATGTTGTACATGTAATTAAATATTTTAAATATTTAATTAGCTAATATTCCCTCACCCGCATGTCCTATTTATCCTCCAGTCAAAATTAGTTAACTCATCAATCAAATCTATTAACTAATTAGTCATTTGAATTCACTAATCAATCAATTCACTTAACTGATTAGTCAATTTAGTCAACTCCCCAATCAACCCAGTTAACTGATTAGTCCATTGAGTTAACTCCTCAATCTATTCAGTCAACTCCTCAATCAATTATGTTAACTCTCCTGTTGCATGATGGAGCTTGGACACTTGTCGTCTTTCTATTCGCGCACATTCCTCAACCATTCTCAACCATTGATCTTCTTATTTTCTCTCAACTGTTGATCTCTTCTCTTTTGAGTCTATAAATTGAACCTTATTCTTCCATTTGAATCATCCAAGCTTTCAGTACAATTACTCTGTCGAATTACTAGCGTGCCTTTGACACCCCATTACTATCCATTTGCTTGAGACCATCACCCCATTGCTTTGAAGCTCATCTTCAATGCACATTCATATCACAGCCATTCTATTCTTGTCATCTTCAACAAGCAAGGGAGTATACGCTTATGAGGGCTTCATTACAATTAAGATCAAGAACAGATAGGCGAACAATGGAAGCAAGGAGATAAATCAAGTTGCAAAGGTATTGTCTTTTGCTTATTTGTATTTGTCTCATTTTCTATTATGTTATTGGATTTTAGTTCATTATTGCTATTGTTCACATTTCCATAAAACATTCTGGCACCCATCGTGATCTGACCCATCTCGTTTGTGAGCATTGGTTGAGTTTGTTTTGTCACAAATTCAGGTGTGTTTTGTTATAAATTTGGCAAGCGACTTTCACAAACGACCTCCTACACACAAACTAAGCTTACCGTTGAGTCCAGAAGGCTTCGGAGGTAAGAAATAACATATAATTTACCTACTTTTCATTACTTGAAAATTTTTGAAATTTTTTTGAGTTTTCAGCTTATTTTTGTTTTAAAAAAAAAATCACAGTCTTTTTAAAGTTTTTGTTTTATTTTTCTTAAAAACAAAAAAAATTAAATTAAAATTATACAGAAAAAAAAAAAAAAAAAAGAGAGAGACATACTAAATTTAAAAATCAAAACAAAAAAAATTATAAACAACAATTTAAAAAAAATAAAAAATAAAAATAATAAATATTTTTTATTAGCAATGGGCCGAAGCCCCCTGCACCACCCCTCCCAAACCCCTATGTCCCTTCCCACCCCCCAACCCTACACGCAGCCCCCGCTCCCCCCTGCACTCTTCCCCCCACCATCCGACCACCCCCCAACGCCCCTTTGCCTACGATCCCTGTTCCCACCCCCGATCCCCCCTCTACCCTTTCTCCCGCCCAACGCCCCCCTCCTAGCTCCCTGCTCTACCGCCCGTCCCTCCCTACGGCCTTCCCCTATCCCGTCCCACCGTCCCTGCGTCCCTCCCATGCCCCTGCCCTCACCCGCCACTACCGCGCCGCCACCTCTTTGCTCCCGCCCAGCCACCACCTGCACCTGCACACACCTACACAATAAAATAATATAAAGCAAATATAAAACAAACACAAACAAAAAAACAAAATTAGGGTTAGGTCATTTTTTTAATGCTATAATTTATTTTTTTTTTAATTTTAATGTTAAAATAATAATAATCTTCCTTTTCTTTTGTTCATTTAATTTTCTTTTAAAAAAGAAATACAAATGTTCATGAGGGAAAAATAGGCGTTTCTTTTTCTTTTTAGCATAACTTTTTGTAGGTACATCTGATTTTTGCAAATTTATAGTCGTTGGAAAGATGATTTCGAGAACTTCATAACGGTATAGGTATTTTCAGCCCACTGGGTCAAAATCATCAAGTATTATTAGTCAAAGTCAACCTTACCTTGGGAACTTCAAACAACCATAACTTTTGCTTTTTTTATCGAATTTTCATGAAATGTTTTTAAAAACAGCACAGAATTTCATGTAGATTTTGATTTTCATATATATTTTGCTATCAAAAATCATATTTTCATGAAGTTTTCTAGATTATGTGTTTTTCACCTAACCATTTGATTTGCAAACTTCTTAATTCAATTTTTGTTTTCGTAGACTACAGGTGGATATCAGGAGACTACTAATCTAGTTTTGGTGCAAAATATCCACTGAAGACAATCATTTTTTTCAATAAGTGTTGATTAGAACTGATTTGGGCATTCTCATGCAACTTGCATACAATTTCCATTTAGCTCTAATTAGGAAGAAGTAAACCATTGTTCATGCAACTTGCATACAATTTCCATCTAGTTCTAATTAGGAAGGAGTAAACCATTGTTCATTCAACTTGCATACAATTTTCATCTAGTTCTAATTAGGAAGGAGTAAACCATTGTTCATGCAACTTGCATACACTTTCAATCTAACTCTAATTAGGAAAGTAAAAATATGCATGCAAATCTCACATAGTTTTTAACTAGGAGGGTGGTAACTGAATCATTGCTATCTTGGTCTCATTGATCATTGCTATATTGCTATCTCTTTCAGTTAAGAATATTGCTATTTTGCAAAAGAAAGAATCATTGCTATCTCCTAATCACTTCAAAGTTTACAACTGTGTGTGTTCCCAAGGAGAATAACGCATATAGTTTTTCTCATTTTAATTAGGATTCGATAAACCACTGTTTATTGTGTCTTCAGAATGATAATAGGCTTATGCTCTCCCCTTTATTGGGTGACCAGAATGCCAGACTTGTCATTTTGCGTGTATAACCTTTAGAGGGGCCTGCCCTTGGATGCCCGCCTGTCCAAGTGGGAATGAACCTAAGTGGTAACAGGCTAAAGCCAAGCCCTGCTAAGCCACTCAAAATAAATTGTGTTTGGAGCGAAAGCTTCAAACAATGAGTGAAGTTGTGTTACACCGATAGCCAACCTCCCCCAAAACCCTCCAAGGTGTAACCCTTGTAGGTCGGGAGACTCCACAACGGAGAGTAGTGCTACCGCATGTGTAACCACTCGAACGACTGCCCTCATTACATATCATTTGTTTAGTAGACCAAAATCCTTCTATTTGTTGGTGCAAAAGGTGGGACCTTTGAAGCCACCCTGATTCAAGTGGTTCTTAGTAGAAATAGCAAAGACAATCCTAAGGTTCAGTGGGGGTACGAGCCTTGGGAAACTTGGATCTTGGTATGCGTGAGAAGTGTGTGCCGTGGAGGGGAGCCGGTGCTACCAAGATCCTGAAGCTATCCACTTTGAATATGCATAGCTAGGGGATCCGACAAATACTATCTTTTACCAGCCTAGGATTGTACTTTTTTTTTTTAGTCAAAAAGAGTCCAAAATTTTTCAATTTTATTTTTAAAAGACCATGAAATCATTCTGTGTTTGCTGTGTTTTCTTGCTATAATTGATCAAATCAAAATCACAAGACCAACCTACACCCAAGAATAAAAAAATCAATATTAAAAAACGTGTCAAAAGCAAAACTTCTGAGTACCCATTTCAACTGTATTCCAATTTTTGAGATCAGTTTTTACCGTGCAAGTGCTTTTTCCGTCCACTTCCGTAACAAGTTCGCAAGAGTTTCCCAAAGTCAAAAAGCACACCAAGTATCAAAATTCAAGTTAGGGCAAACAACTTCTAGATCATTTCAATCTCAAACAAACCTAGAAATTCTCCGCAACCAAGGATCAGTCATCCTTTCGAACTTCTCTAGGGGCTTGTACAAGACTAGTCAACATCAAGTAATCGGATATCAACACCCTTACTTCGACTATCATTTTGTATCTACCATCTTGTTTGACGTGTTTGACCCAAGAGTTCCCTTGTTCAAACCTTGCCACTACAAGTTTTCACTTCAACGTCATCCCATCCAAAAACTCACCTTTGCATGGTCCTAACAAGATCTCAACACCAAAAACAATTAGAAATGGTAGGAACCTTTGAAAAAAATTTCGCCACCCCTCACGACAGTGATGAGGAGATTACTCAGGAAGAGCTGGTACAAACACAACAAGACTGAAAGTTCCAACAACTAATGGATAAGGTGCTCACCCAAGACCCTACTAGATTCTTGCTTTACCTAGCAAGTCAAGGAGCAAAACTACCCAAAGATTTTGATGTTAGTGCCTTAAAAGAAACTGAAGATGAAAGAATCCCTGAGGATAGTTCAAGAGAAGAACGAACCGCAAACAAAGGGAAAGCAGCTATTGACTCCATCAACACTTTCGGCTTAATAAACCAACAAATCCAAGCCTTACAACAATAGTTCACAGACATGCAAACTGACACATCAATGAAACATTACTCTCTAGAGGATATTTCACCATATCCTTTTGATAAATCATTGATCATGATACCTTTTCCCTCTAAGTTTGAGGTACCCAAATTTGACAAGTATCGAGGAAAAGGTGATCCAAGAGACCACATTAGAGAGTTTAGTGCAACATGCATAGAAGTCACCCACAATGATACGTACCTACTGCGAATGTTTCCTAGAAGCTTGGGAGGACAAGCATTGGAATGGTTCTCTAGACTACCCCCTAGCATCCGAACATTCAATGAACTCGTGGACAAGTTCATCCTACACTTCTCCTATAATATTGAGCATGACATCTCAATTTTAGATCTTTGTAACACCAAGCAAAAAGGTGGAGAATCATTTACCGCATTCTTACAAAGATGGAGATAGTTGGCGAGCAAATGTCCACACCAAATACCTGAAAAGCAAATGCTGGAAATGTTCATTCATAACCTCCAAGCTAACCTCAGTTACCAAATCTAGATACAGTGCCCTTCTTCCTTTAGCAAGGTCATTGAGATAGGCTTGATCATCAAGAAGGCATTGGTAGTAAAAGGCCAAATCAAACTGTACAAAGACACTCCAAGTACAAATACCAACATGGAAAAACCACACTTCTGGACCAAGAACAAAAATGTTGTAAATGATGGAGTGGTGGATACCAAAATTGTGGCGCAAAAACAACCAATTTTCACTTTAACGAGCCCACAAAATAATCCCCAACAAAATAAACTGCAAAACACTGAATCACGGTTTACAAACTATCAACCTAGGAGAAAATTCACACCTCTATGGGAATCATTGGAAATCAACCTATGAAAGCTTCTAGCAAATCAACTCATAACACTTCCGGTAGCATGAGATTATGAACCAAAGGTCAAGCCTCCTTGGTGGAATGACGACTTCTACAAGTTTCACCAAAACAAGGGACACAAAACAAATGATTGCATAGCACTTAAGCATACCATTCAAGACCTATTGGACCAAAAAAAGGTGTCACTTGACGGACATGCCTCTAACACTGATCACTTGGCATTCAAGGACCCACTTCCCAATTATGAGCAGGGCAGGGGTTCTAGAAGACATAACAGTGGCAATAATAATGCCAATTATACAAACATAGGATTTGACTGTGGTTAACCACATTTTCGAAAGTGAGTCACACGTCAATACCCTAAATAATACTCCTGATTATAAAGTGACCACTCGCAGCAGAAAGGTTACTCTTAAGGGAGTCCCATCCAAGTTGTCCACTTCGTCTAATCATTATAGTGTCTTGGATCAACTCCACAAGACTCCTGCACATATCTCCATCTTGGAGCTTTTGTGTTTGTCCCTATCTCACCATGCCATACTAGATCAAGCCCTTTCCGAAGTCACCGTGCCAACAAATCTTGCCGAAGAGAAATTTCAAACCATTGTAGATAACATTACCACACCTCACTCTCTATCATTCACTGAAAAGGATGATATGTCTCCTACTCAACCTCATAATGCCTCTCTCCACATTGAAGCCTTCATCCACAAGCACAAAATCAAGAGGGTTCTAATTAATAGAGTGGCTGGTTTAAATATTTGCACTTTAAAGCTAATCCTTGCATTGGGGTTTTCAGAGAAAGCTATTGATCCAAAGAGGAAAATCACCATCAAAGCCTATGATGAAGAAGAAAGAACTTCAAAAGGAGTGGTTGTTTTACCTATCAAAGTGGGACCTGTCGTAAAAGATGTTGTGTGTCAAGTCCTGGATATGGAGCTAGCATATAACATTCTCCTTGGGAGACCTTGGATACATGCTATGAAGGCAGTACCTTCCACCTACCACCAGTGTATAAAATTTCCCTTTGAAGGTCAAGAAATCACCATCCAAGGTGATTCTAATCTGTTTCAATATTGTAACACTGTACATTCTAAACTTGAAGTTGTTATTCCCCATAACCGTGCCTCTACTTCGTCTTCACCCCGTGTCGACCCCACTTCACTTCCTTCTACATCAAAGGCACCACAAACCAACTTCAAAGTCAAAGACAAAGGCCTAGGCGAGTATACAATTTCACAATCCTTTTGTTTTTCATAGCTCCCTATCTCCCCTAGATCTTATGGAAAGCCTTCCATGAGCAAGCCTAAAGAAATAGCAACTACTAAGGGTCCATTTGTCAAATGGGGAAGCCTCGAAGATGAGAGTGATCAAAAAGACATTTTGCAATGGTTATATAAAGATGAAGACCATCTATCCCAGCAACAAGACCATCTCTCCATAGTACAAACTGCACAATATGGTCAAGGATTCTCAATACTACAAAGAATGGGGTATGAAGGTCATGGTCCCATCAGATTGAGAAAGGCAGGTATCACTGAACCTATCCAACCTCTTACATTAATAGCTCGTGATACTACAGGGCTAGGCTACACTGACAAAGCAAAGACCAAGGGATCAGACAAGCATAAAAACAAACAACCAGAAATATCTGCCACTAACATAGTAGATCAAATACACCAACTACAAGGATGGAGTGAGACAGACTCCAATGAGTATGAGTGGGATAGTCTCTCTGAACTATCTTTTGATGAAAAAGATATTGATGTGGTCCACGAGTATGTCCCTACCCATACAACTAATGAGGAACAAAGTCCAAGGGATAGACCGTTAGAGTTTGACCCGCACAATAATGATAGTGCAATTCGAGAGGAAGGAATGATACCGAACTTGATAGATCAACTAGTGGAGAGTACCATTGTGGGCATTGTCAATGCTTATAACGACCATCTTAACTCCTCAATCTTGACCATCAATATCCTAGAACCCAACGAACCAAATGACCCTCTACCACTGGTATATCCAGAACTCATAGATTGGGACCTCCAAGATACTACCCCCGAGCTAGACACCTTCCAAAATGATGAAGCCATCATAGAATTTCTAGAGCTTAGGGAACATATACCCGCAGGGGATCACAGGGCTGGCTATGCCATAGAACTCAATGACAAGGCCTATTTTAGAGAGAGTGCCAAGCCTTTCAGTCTCAAAAATATAAAAATGAAAAATAGATCTAATGGTGAAAACTGCTCTGCGGTAGTATTAGATCATGAAAATAGTAAAAATATGAAAGACGTATCCAATGGTGAAAACCTCTCCAAGGTGCTAAAGGATGGAAGGCTTGACCCTCTACCCAATCTAACACATCAGGAGAGATCATCGATCTTGATAGAACTAGCAAAGCAGATCAATGTCAGCATAGGCGATAATCCAAGGATGATCCATATGGCACAATCTCTAACTACACAGGAAAAACCAGAGTTCACTGAATTCTTCAAAAGGAAACAAATAAACTTTGCTTGGTCATATGCAGACATGCCAGGACTGGACCTGAATCTCATAATGCATCACTTGTCCTTATCTCCAGGAGCTAAACCTGTTAAGCAGAAACTCAGAAAGATGCACCTGCAAGTTGCCCTCATGGTAAAAGAAGAACTAAAGAAGATGTGAGATGTTGGGTTCATCAGACCAATAGACTATCCTGAATGGATCTCCAACATTGTGCCTGTCGCCAAACCAAATGGGAGAGTTCGATTGTGTGACGACTTCAGAGACCTCAATAAAGCTTGCCTGAAAGATGGTTTCCCACTACCAAACATAGACATCATTGTAGATCTCATGGTAGGACACTCTATGTTGTCACTAATGGATGGTTTCTCAGGATATAACTAGATTAAAATTGCACCTGAGGACCAACACAACACCGCATTCACATGTCCATGGGGCACCTATTGTTGGTGTGTCATGCCATTTAGATTGAAAAATACAGGGGCAACATATCAGAGAGCTATGACCACAATCTTTCACGACATGATGCACACCATAATGGAAGATTATGTAGATGACATATTGGCCAAATCACTCACAAGAGGACACCTGGCAGTGTTAGATAAAATCTTCACAAGATTGGAGCAGTTCAATGTGCGCCTCAATCCAAATAAATGCGTATTCAGAGTCACATCTGGTAAGCTTCTAGGGTACATCATATCAGGAAATGGAATTGAAGTAGACCCATCTAAGGTGAAGGCTATCATGGAAATGCCACCACCCAAAAATATCAGTCAACTAAGGTCTTTACAGGGTAAACTGCAATCTATCAGAAGGTTCGTTTCTCAATTGGCAGACAAGTGCCACCCATTCACGTACCTCCTACATAAGAACATTCCTTTCAAATGGACTGATTCATGTGAACAGGCATTTCAATAGTTGAAAGAATATCTCATGAACCCACCAGTATTGATGCCACCCATCTAGGGTAAACCTTTGTTACTTTATATCTCCGCCACACCAACAGCTCTGGGAGCTCTCCTTGCACAGCAAAATCATGAAGGGAAAGAACAAGCTATATATTACATCAGTAGAACATTAGTTGGCTATGAGTTGCAATACATGCCAATTGAAAGAGCATGTCTCATGGTAGTCTTCGCTTCATAGAAATGGAGACAATACATGTTATCACATTCCATCAAGCTAGTAGCAAAAATTGATCCACTCAAATATTTGCTCAACAAAGCTGCTCTTATAGGTAGATTCGCCAAATGGGTTATGCTTCTCAGTGAGTTTGACATTGAATATGTAGACAGGCGCGCAATAAAAGGTCAAGTACTTGCATATCAACTGGCAGAGGCACCTCTAACAAATGATAATCCTTTGAATTTTGAATTTCCAGATGACTCCATCTTTCATATAACAATGACAACTTGGAAACTATACTTTGACGGCTCCTATACTTAGTACAGATAGGGGGCAAGTATCTTGTTGGTCACACCTAATGGTAACACCATCCCAAACTCACACAGACTGCTCTTTCCTTGTACCAACAATGTGGCAGAGTATGAAGCCCTAGTCATTGGCATCAAGTAGGCAGTTGAATGGAACATCACAGAGCTTCAAGTATATGGTGACTCACAGTTAGTTATCAACCAAGTGAACGATGACTACCAAACAAAGGATGAAAATTTAATACCCTACAAAACAATGGTAGATGACTTCAAGGAATACTTTGTTGAGATCTCTTTTGAAGAAATACCAAGGATAGAGAACAAAACAGTCAACACCATGGCAACAATCGCATCTCTCCTCGACGTCCTAGACAACTAATCACGTTATGAGTTCTTGGTAGAGCCAGTCTCTCATCCTACATACGACTCTCCTGAATCCCATGTCATTTGCCACATTGTAGGACCTAACTCTCCCCTCTATGGACAAGTATTTGCCTATCTCCAAGGCAATATCCTACCACCTAATCTCTCAAGTAACCAAAAATGAACCTTCATTCGTCAGCAATCTTGTTATGCTATTATCACCAATACCTTATACTAACGCGGTCTCGATGGTACTCTCCTTAGATGTCTTGATAGCGAAGAACATCAAACTGCCCTGAGCGAAGTGCATGACGGTATATGCGGGACCCACTCTAGTGGTCCTACCCTAGCCAAGAAACTCATACACATGGGATACTACTGGCCAACAATGGAAAAAGACTCCTATCATTTTGTAAAGAAGTGCACGAAATGCCAAGTCCATGGGAACCTGATACATGCACCAGCACAGGAGTTGTAACCTTTATCTACTCCTTGGCCTTTCTGTCAGTGGAGACTCGACTTAGTGGGCAAGATACACCCTTCATCCTCCAGCAACCATAAATTTATAATCACCGTCACTGAGTACTTTACGAAGTGGATTGAGGCCGTACCCCTCACCAACATCACAGGTAAACAGATTGCCTCTTTCATTCTAAACTATATCATTTGTCACTATGGTATCCCCTCATCCATTATCATTGATAATGGATGACCATTCAAAAACCAAGATGTCAAAGAACTATGTGACAAATTCCATAACCAACACCACTTTTCCACCCCATATTACCCCCAAGGAAAAGGCCAGGCAGAGGCATCAAATAAAACCATCTTAAAAATATTGAAAAAGATTGTCAATGATGCTGGTCGTGACGGGCACATCCAATTAAATCCCACGCTATGGGCCTACCGCACAAGCATCCACACACCCACTGGTGCAACACTGTACTCCCTGGTCTATGAATCTGAAGCCATCTTACCCATTGTAGTCGAGATCCCCTCCTTACGAGTATCGTTAAAAGGCCTCATACCAGATGAACAGTACCAAGTATCCAGACTTCAAGAGTTAGAGCTTCTAGAAGAGAGAAGGCAACAGGCCTTTAACCATCTCAAGGCTTATCAACAAAGGATGTCCAGAAGTTACAACCATAGAGTAAAACCCCATGTATTTCAAGTTGGTGACCTAGTACTTAGAGAAAATCCCAGAAATTAGCAAGATAGAGAGAAAAAAGGCAAGTTTGAACCTAACTGGTTGGGTCCCTATGTCATCATTACTGCCTATGGGTCAGGTGCTTATCAATTGGCTACATCAGAAGGTGAACTGTTTGATGATCCCATCAATAGCATGCATCTTCGCAAGTTCTACACTTAAACCCCAATGCAAGGGAGTCAAAAATAACAAAAAAATCAAAAAATAGCAAAAAAATAACAAAAAAATTGGAAAAACAACAAAAAAATCGTCCTTTGGTGAAAACCTGGCAAACAGACTCCTTGGATAGGTACCATGGTGAAAACCTGGCAAATAGGCATCATGTGTACTTTTAGATTTCATGTAGATGAAAGCAAGTGGTGAAAACCTGGTAAATAGGCGCTCCTTGTGATGAACCACCTTCTCCATCTTTTTCAACCTTCTCCTTCGTTCGTACCTGGTGCAGGAGCACCTAGATGTCTAAATTGTGGTTAAAGTTCAAGATGTTTTGTTTTGTTTAATGAGGTCTTGGAGACCATTTACATGTTATAATAAGGTTTAATGCCATTCTTATAGTGGACTTAGTCCAAATGTCTAAATGAATCTAGTTTTTTGTTGCAGTCCTAGTTTGGACAGTCTTGTTGTCATAGGTAGTGCAATAGTCATTTAAGTTTAAATGTTTGTTTAGGGAGTCATTTAAATGTTGTAAGCCTTTAAAAGGCATTTCTTAGGTTAGTAGGTGTGATATAACCATACCAAAGGTTAATCCAAGTGTCAAAAAGCATTTAAACCATAAAAAGCTGGAAATACAGTCCAAGAAAAGACAAGTTTCTAAAAATAGTTTTTAGAACAGCAGTTAAAAAATCATGAAAGCATCGATGGTTTGGGAATGCCAAACATTTTTTGCTTTGTAGAAGGCTTTTTTTAAGCCAAGGAAGGTTTCCAATGTGAAGTGGATTCAAAGGAATAGAAAGAAAGAACAAAAAAGATAACTGTTTGCTGTCTTTTCCTGATTTTCTGTGTTTTTTCACTGTTTTCCTGCCATACCCGCAACTGTACGGATGTATTATTGCCCAAGCTTGTAATGGATGGAAAGATATTTGAAGTACCTTTGATTTGAGTCTAGTTTGGTGTCTTAACAATGATCTATGTGAAAGATATCGTTGTTTTCCCAAAAGCTGTCTTTTTAGAGTTGCTGTTCATTTCTGAAATTGACTATTTTTCTGCATTATTCCGTACCTGTACGAAATTTTTGTGGCACAAGGGTATAATGGTTGGATGGGGTGTTGAAAGAGATTTGCATTTAATCTTGGTTGGACTCCTATCATTAAACTTGCTAAGAGAAATCACCGATTTACCACAGACTGTCTTAAAACTGTTGTTACAACCATTAATTTGTTGTTTTCTACATAAATCTGTACTTGTACGGCACTATCATGATCTCCTTTTGTGTTGCATGTGTAGAGGGGTGAGATGACTTCCAAATGCAATTAGTTTGAAGTCTTGGCAATAGATAATAATGAAGATATGCATGTTTTCCCAAAAACTATTTTGTGACTATTTTTTGAATTTGCACTTTGCAACAATCCGTACCTTTTAGTTGTACGGCCCTGTCATGGGATGTTGACTACTTGGAAAGGAAGGTTGGTGGATAGACTATCCATTAGAGTGAATTTGAGCCCTTGAAGTTGGAGGATGACAGGATAGAATCTCTAAATACCCAAACTGCTCTTTAAGGAAATTGTTGTCTCTGTCAAAAAAACCACTGTTCTCTTCCTTGTCCCGTACCTGTATGGCTCTGTCATAGCCCAAGGTTGTGATGGATAGTTAGAGGGTTGAGTTGACTGTCATTTGCAATTTGTTTGGGCCCTTGACACCCTTGTGTATCCCTACATTCCTCCTTTGTTTGAAAGAGTCTTAAAATCCTGAGTAGGGTATCTTTGAGCAACCTGATGGGTATTCTTTCTTTTCACTGATCTTTTCCATTGGTGATTAATGGAATGGGATGTATGATAGTTGGCTCACAGCCTTGTGAAGGTTACAGGATAGAGGAATGGTGTATGGTGAGTGTGGGCATGTGAGAAACCTCTGCAGAACCACGTGTTAGGAGAGGACAACAGTCATACCAAGAAGGTAGTGAGTTTTATTCATCATGTTGTTGTTTGGTCATTGAAGGCATTAAGAGTTTGGTAGGTTATTGAGTTGGTATGCTACAATGAAGTTGAACTTGTGTTGATAGAGACCACTCTAAGATGGATAGTGTGATTGTCCTGCTCTTGGAGCTATGAGATTGTGACTGAGGGATATGGTAGATGTTGCTGACCTGCAGAGTCTACATAATGGAGATGGTTTAATATTAGTTGGTGTTAGGCATCCTAAGGTGATTGTCTTGAAGTTTACCCTCCTTTTTATATCATGAACATGAGAAGGTTGTGGTGTCAAGGCCTTCCACTGAAGTTTTGTATATTGTTGTCCTGCTGTCCTTGATGCTCTGCATCATTTTTGGTATCAGAGCTAGCTAGTAGATCCTTGAAGGTGTTGTGGATCTTGTGAAGAAGATAAGGTTTGTGAGAGTTTGTAAAGATGCCTCCAAAGAACTAGATGGCAAGAGAGAATGCTGAGTTGAGAGAAGCCTTAGAGGCAAGAGAGAAAGAGCTGAGGGACATAAGAGAACAGGATGTTGCCAGAGACAGAGAGTTGAGGCAAGTAAGAAGGGAGAATGCAACAATCTTGGAAAGATTGGAAGCATTAGAGAAGAATCCAAGAAAGGATGAACAAAATGAGTCAGAAGAAGATGAGGATGCAGATGAGAATCCTCCTGAGGATGAGTTAGATGCTGAAGAGAAGAAGTTTGTGAGATTATTGAAGGTAGTCCAAGGAAGTGGAACAAAGGCAAACATAGAGCTACCTATCTATCAGGGGAAGATGGATAGTGAAGAAGTGTTAGGGTAGATAGATGCCCTGGAAAAATTGTTTGAGTATGAGGAGATGAGTAATGAGAAAAAGATTAAGTTTGCAAAGACAAAACTGAGAGGAACAACACTTACCTGGTGGAGTAGTGTACAGACAGAGAGAGTGGCTAGAGGTGCATCAAAAATTACTTCTTGGGGTAGGATGAAGGATATTATGAAGGATCAATTCCTTCCATCTGATTACTCTATTCAGACAAAGAGGATGAGACAGAATCTGAAGCAAAAGGACATGGATGTTATGTCCTATACTGAGCAATTTCATAAGCTTAGTATTAGAGGTGGATTGGAGGATGAAGAAGAGAAAGTAGCAAGATACCTTAATGGGCTTAGGTATAACTTGCAGGATGAGATTGGTTTAACAGTACCAAAAATACTTGGAGAGTGTTTTCAGTTAGCCATTAGGGCTGAAGAGAGAGTGAAGAGGAAGCAAGAAAGGCCAGGAGGTTATGGAAGAGGAAATAGAGGTAGGGGCAAACCTACTAATGAAGTTTAGAACAGCAATGAGAAGGGTAAGGAGTTGTCTACAGAACAGAGAGGTGGATATAGAGGTGGAGGTAGATTTGTATCTGGAAGAGGAGTGTTCACAGGTAGATGTTATCACTGCAATGAGGTGGGACACACATCTTTCAACTGTCCTAAGAAGGATGGTGTTGACAAGAGAAAGGATACAAGGGTTCACTTGGCACAAGAGGAGGAGAAGCCAGAAGAACCAGAGATGTCGTCAGCCTCTCCAATGATGGATGGAGAGATGCTCATGGTGGAAAGAGGTAAGATGCAGCAGCCACCATAGGTATCTATTTTCAAAACTAATTGTTTGAGCCATGGAAAGATATGCAAGTTGATTGTAGATTCAAGTTCTCATGATAACTTAGTTTCTTGGGAAATGGTGAATAAGTTGGGGTTGAAGACTTTTGATCATCCCAGTCCTTACCATGTCACTTGGGTGAGTCAAGAGCAGTAGGTAATGGTCACTAAGAAGGCTTATGTTGATTTCACAATTGGTCCATATCAGGACTTTGTTTTATGTGATGTTATTCCTATGACATGTGGGCATGTAATCTTGGGCAGACCATGGCAGTATTCTAGAAGGACAATTCATGATGGGTATACTAATACCTATGTAGTGCACAAAGATGGTAATAAGTTCAATTGATTCCTTTACCTTGTGAGGAGAAGAAGGAACAGGTTACAATTTGTTTTGGAGAGAAACTACAGTTGAATGTGCAGGTTAAGGATGATTGCAAGCAGCATGAACAGTTGCAACAGCAGAAGGTGAATGATAGTCCTAGAAAGCAACAGACTTGGGACTTGAGTTATGTTAAGGTAGGGGACATTGAGTGTCCTATAAGGAGCTAGAAGAAGGAAGACAAATAGCAGATAGTCCAGGGAGAAATGAATCAAAACATCCAGTTGAAAAGAGTTGAAGCATTGGAGCAGCAAGGTCCTAGGCAAGGACACCACAACAGGTTTTATGTTTCTAACACTGTTTACAGGAGCCATGCAGGTTGGACAAGGAGAAAGATAACTTTGGGAGAGTTCATGTTTCCTAGTCAAAGATGGAAGAATGTTTGGAGTAGGTCCCACAACTCTTGGGACAAGAGTTTTCATCATGCCGGGGAGTATGGTGCAGGAGCACCTAAAGTTCAAGATGTTTTGTTTTGTTTAATGAGGTCTTGGAGACCATTTACATGTTATAATAAGGCTTAATGCCATTCTTGTAGTGGACTTAGTCCAAATGTCTAAATGAATCTAGTTTTTTGTTGTAGTCCTAGTTTGGACAGTCTTGTTGTCATAGGTAGTGCAGTAGTCATTTAAGTTTAAATGTTTGTTTAGGGAGTCATTTAAATGTTGTAAGCCTTTAAAAGGCATGTCTTAGGTTAGTAGGTGTGATATAACCATACCAAAGGTTAATCCAAGTGTCAAAAAGCATTTAAACCATAAAAAGCTGGAAATACAGTCCAAGAAAAGACAAGTTTCTAAAAACAGTTTTTAGAACAACAGTAAAAAAATCACGAAAGCATCAATGGTTTGGGAATGCCAAACATTTTTTTCTTTGTAGAAAGATTGTTTTAAGCCAAGGAAGGTTTCCAATGTGAAGGGGATTCGAAGGAATAGAAAGAAAGAACAAAAAAGATAACTGTTTGCTGTCTTTTCCTGATTTTCTGTGTTTTTGTCATTGTTTTCCTGCCATACCCGTGACTGTACGGATGTATTATTGCCCAAGCTTGTAATGGATGGAAAGATCTTTGAAGTACCTTTGATTTGAGTCTAGTTTGGTGTCTTAACAATGATCTATGTGAAAGATATCGTTGTTTTCCCAAAAGCTATCTTTTTAGAGTTGCTGTTCATTTCTGAAATTGACTATTTTTCTGCATTATTCCGTACCTGTACGGAAATTTCGTGGCACAAGGGTATAATGGTTGGATGGGGTGTTGAAATATCTTTGCATTGAATCTTTTTTGGACTCCTATCATCAAACTTGCTAAGAGAAATCACCGATTTACCGCAGACTATCTTAAAACTGTTGTTACAACCATTAATTTGTTGTTTTCTGCATAAATCCGTACTTGTACGGCACTATCATGATCTCCTTTTGTGTTGCATGTGTAGAGGGGTGAGATGAATTCCAAATTCAATTAGTTTGAAGTCTTGGCAATAGATAATAATGAAGATATGCATGTTTTCCCAAAAACTACTTTGTGACTGTTTTCTGAATTTGCACTTTGCAACAGTCCGTACCTTTTAGTTGTATGACCCTGTCATGGGATGTTGACTACTTGGAAAGGAAGGTTGGTGGATAGACTATCCATTCGAGTGAATTTGAGCCCTTGAAGTTGGAGGATGACAGGATAGAATCTCTAAATACCCAAACTGCTCTTTAAGGAAATTGTTGTCTCTGTCAGAAAAACCACTGTTCTCTTCCTTGTCCCGTACCTGTATGGCTCTTTCATAGCCCAAGGTTGTGATGGATAGTTAGAGGGTTGAGTTGACTATCATTTGAAATTTGTTTGGGCCCTTGACACCCTTGTGTATCCCTGCATTCCTCCTTTGTTTGAAAGAGTCTTAAAATCCTGAGTAGGGTATCTTTGAGCAACCCGATGGGTATTCTTTCTTTTCACTAATCTTTTCCATTGGTGATTAATGGAATGGGATGTATGATAGTTGGCTCATAGCCTTGTGAAGGTTATAGGATAGAGGAATGGTGTATGGTGAGTGTGGGCATGTGAGAAACCTCTGCAAAACCATGTGTTAGGAGAGGACAACAGTCTTACCAAGAAGGTAGTGAGTTTTATTCATCATGTTGTTGTTTGGTCATTGAAGGAATTAAGAGTTTGGTAGGTTATTGAGTTGGTATGCTACAATGAAGTTGAACTTGTGTTGATAGAGACCACCCTAAGATGGATAGTGTGATTGTCCTACTCTTGGAGCTATGAGATTGTGACTAAGGGATATGGTAGATGTTGTTGTCCTGTAGAGTCTGCATAATGGAGATGGTGGAATATTAGTTGGTGTTAGGCATCCTGAGGTGATTGTCTTGAAGTTTACCCTCCTTTTTATATCATGAACATGAGAAGGTTGTGGTGTCAAGGCCTTCCACTGAAGTTTTGTATATTGTTGTCCTGCTGTCCTTGATGCTCTGCATCAGTACCTCCAAAAATAAAAGCAAGTTTCCATCTGATCACCTAAGTGTACCTACCATGGCTTGTTCCTCACTCATCCTTATCACTTTTGGCCCATCCAGACTTGCGCCCATCTTGTCTTCCATCCTCAACCAATCTGTTGGACCGTTGTCGAACTATGTCGCCTCTGAGCTATCACTAGACAAGGCCATCATCGATGCGCCCCCGAGGCTCCTTTCCCATCCATGCTATCCTATCTCACCTATGCTTTTGTCCTTCTGATCCTCAGCTTTGTCCATCGCGTGGGTCTTAGGTCCACCAAGTTCACCCTGAACTATGTTGCCTCTGCGTTGTCACGTAGGCAAGGCCATTTAGCAATGAGCCCCCGAGGCACTAGGTCAGTCCTTTAGGGTCCGTCTCTGTTCGTCTGTTCATCCATAATAAGTCAATCCTTTATCTGACTGGGGGCGAGTCCTTGACCTAGTTGTGGAATTAGATTCTTGAATGCCACATATTCTAAGAGGACACCTTCCACTAAGACAAGTGCGCATGTAGTAAAACATGCTTTCAAACCAGAATCTTGACACAAAAGCGTCAACCTTTCCAAAGCAAAGCAAAACAAGGACCAAAAACATATCAAAGTGATTCTATCTATACTATAGCAAGATAGCACATCTAATCCAAGAATGTTTTGTGAAAAGGGTTAAGTTAGAGAGTCTTGATTTTTCGTTATTATGCCTTTCTACACTACTCGATGATGCCAAAAGCTAAAGATGCTATGATGGGGGCATAATCATTTTCTTTGTCTACTATTTGTGGATTAATCTTTAATAATGTGAAGCCTTGTATAACGACATGATCGGCAAAAGATCATTGAGGACTTCAAAGGTCTAACATGAACGGGGGCAATCCTTGTTTGTTGACAAGCAAGAAATACTCAGGTCATCTAGATTCAACTTTGACCAAATGCTTGTATTAGCTTGCCATATCAAAATCCATGTAAGCAATACTCAGGTCATCTCGGTTCTATTGGTGTTTATTTCTGAATCGACGGAGGGTTTGCCAGCTCCAATGCACAGGCAGATTCGGCCAACAGATACAGGAGGTTGCGTGAGCTGCCTCCCCTTCACTTTTGGTTCTGCCGCACCAAAGGGGGTATCCCTATAGCTAAAGATTTCACCTTGACTCACCCAATGACAGAAATTTTTAGCTTTACAATAACATGCAGAATACTCTCATGTTTGGACCAAGATTTGTGTGACAAATCACAAGGTTGGCAACATTCTTGGACATATTTGTCTGGTTATGGATGAGAGTATGCAGGGGTTCCTAATCCTACTCCTACAACTAACAGGTGGAAGTTATGAAATGGTTTGAATTGATGTTTGGATGCAAGATAGGGGGGTTTTGGAATATAACTACTAATCCAGAAGCAGATCGGTGCCTATCTCAGGGCAAGGAGTCAACTACACGTATACAAGAAAATGATTTGCAACTGGCATTCAAGTTTCAAGAGGTTAGATTGATGCCTGCCTTACAAACATCACCCAAGAATAGGTATTTAGCTGCCTCTACTTACATATATCCCAGTTGACATACAACCTTCTCCATACTTCACCTAAAACAATTTAATCCACTCCTTGAATGGCGGTTAGAGATGAAGCATGTGATACATAAATCTATATCCTAGAATCTGAGAAGCCCTTAGCAACCAGATTCAAAAGAAGAGAATGCATACAGCACATGGAGACAAGCAACTAAACACGTGCATAAGAGCATTTTTCATATACAATGACAAGAAACTGAATATATGTGCAAGATACACTTCAGATGCAACTCATAAACTCCACAGAGATACAACAGATAGGAAAATGCTCTGTATTTCGTTATTCACACAAAAAAATTGCCCAAGTCTTCAACAACCATAATGAGTAACACAGTTTGGGTTTTAATACCAAGACTGTAAAACTCAGCAAAATTAATTACAAGGCAAATCAAAAAATTTCCAGATACAATGCATGAGAAATGGCGCTTAGAAATAGTAAATGTAGCAGAGAGACAAAGAGGAATGAGCAGGTGAACTTGGGATTTGCACCGCCGCCCAGGGATTTTCTTCATCAATCAGGTGGTTGACCTGTCAACTCCATCGATCATCCTCTGCAAGTCTGCCATTATTGCCTCACCTACCCATAGGCCCCTTTGAAATGTAGCAATGGATGCATCTGTTATTTTCCCGCTCAAAAATGATTGCAAATACACAGGAAAAAACCTTCGCTGTGGGTTCAAAACATGGCCGTCGATCTCCCTCCCATCGCTGAGATCCACAGCTCAAAATCCTGCAAAAAAGTCAATAGCCAATGATAATGTGCCACGTAGGCACTCCACACTTCTATCACTAACATTTCCCCCCCTATATTTTGCCTTTCGCCCTTGTATATGCAAAAACATATGCATATACAATCGCTCTTTAAATCTTTGTATATGCAGGATGCATATACACGCTACTGTTTAACATACAAGGCAGACCCCAAGCTGTTATAGAGCAAATTGGAATTTTTAATTGGGTCCACCTTGCATCTTCTTTCTTGCATCTTTCCTTGTATATGTGCATATACATTCAACTTATATATACAAGGCGCGGATTTCAAATTTTCATAAAGCATGCTGAAGTCGCTTTGAAATCAGGCTTATACCTAACCTTTGTATATTGGTACACATACAAGCATCCAATATACATGCCACGGACGCCAGTGCTTTATCTGCCAACTTTGACTTTTCTTTCGGGTCCGGAATGTATGCCTTTTCTTTGTATATTTCCCTGCATATTGTATCATACAAATGTGATATACATACAATGGACCCCTGCCATTTATCCATCGGATTTGAAAAACTTTCAAATCCGGGCTTTGTATATCCGTGGGCCCCACCCCTTTGTATATCAGCCCCTTCATATGCATACAATTACTTTTTTAAACAAGGCGGACCCCATGCTAGTTTATGAGGCAAATTGAAATCAATTTCGAGTTCAGCCTTGTATCTTTGGAATGCATGTTCGATTGTATATCCGAACATACATTCACCCTTGCATACAAATAGTGAATCTTTCCTGGAATATGCCTGCAATGTATCTTTTCTCTTGTACATAGCCGTTGTATGTCTGAACATACAAACCAAATATACTTGCAACTTGATATACAAACAGGGAATATTCCTGAGAATCCACGAAAGATTCCCCCTTTGTATATGCACTATCCTAAGCCCGATATGCATGCATATAACTTACTTTTTCAAAGGCCGATTTGGATTTTGCAAGCCCGCCAATACATATTCGACCTACATGTATATACAAACACCCTTGTATATACAAAGTGACATGCATTTTAACTGTCTTTTGCATTTTTTCCACTGCAGAGGTTGAAAAAGTTAGAATTTTTTGAATTTTTTGGAAAGGTGCCTACATATTTAAATGCCTGAAACCTGAATGCTTATGCAGGTACCACCAGTGGCTCTGTCTAGGGACACATGCCTCTTGTAGGCATGGCGAGAACTTCAGATCTCTAGTTTCGCAGATTGGGCCTTATCCATTGGGCAACAGAGTCGAACATTGCACCAATCTGCACACAAATTATATTTTTAAACATTATTTTGGCGGCCTTCGGCAGCCAAAAATGAAGAACCACAGCCTTCTCCTATCAAATGCCTGATCCCAAACTGAATAAACCCAACCACAACTGAAAACATTAAAACAATTTGCCCACATGCTGATCCTATCAATTACATGCTTCACCATTTCTGAAAACTTGCCACTGTCAGCACTACCTCTGTCACTCTGCACCTTATAACTAGATATATAACCATACACATTATAATATTCTTCAGCATTAGGTAACATATGTATGTTATGATCCTCAAGCAGTATATCCTCATATTGCATTTGGCAATATTCATTATCTAGTTGGTTGTTGGACATTACCAAACACATATCCAGCTGATCCAATAACTGAAAACACTCAAAAAATATGAGATCTACAATGTCATCACTTATATCACTTATTGACATTGAAAACAAATCCTGATCCACATAGCCATTGCCATCACTGCACATGTCTGAAACAACTGATGCTAAGCATTTATCATCCACAGTTTGCAAATCAGTATCACCATTTTCAAACAGAGGGTTAATTCTACACCAATGAATGTCATAACTCACAATATCAAAAGTATCCACAGGCTCATCATAAAGGGAATTCATACTCATTGCAAAGGTCTCTGTTTCTTCTTCATGACAATCCACTTCTCTTTCATCATTATCAGACCTAGAGTCATAAGAAGAACAAACCTGATCCATGACCTGGTCATGAATATCATCACTATCATCTGATTGCCCCACATACAAAATTTCTACTACTTCAATGCACTCTGAAGTTGAACTATCTACATCATTTTCCAGTCCTCTAATGCTTCCTGATGAAACTGATATTGACTCTTGATCCATATGATCACAACTTTGCACAACTGGATTATTCAAACATAAATGCTCTTTGTTTAGGACTGGTATATTAATACTACTTGAAAAATTATTATTGTCAACTTCATTTGCTGGGTAAAATAGGACATCCCCATCTATAACAAAAACATCATCAACTTGGAATGATGCAAAAACTGGGACAGTAGGTGTGAGTACTTTGACATTCATCTCCAACATTTAAACTGTCCCTCATCAACATTGGTGGCCTTAGGGCAGCAAAAATTTTCAGAGAAATAACCTTTTTGAATCCCATACCTCCAATTATTTTCAATGTCCATTGCAAACTGATGTGCCTGATGCAATGTGGTGGGCTCTTTATCTCTCAATCTATAGCTCATTTTCCTATCAAATGCTCCCAAATAGACAACTAGGCACAATGCATCATTAGGTCTCATACATTCTAAAATTCTATTCAATGCCCTCATAAACCTGAGGTTAAAAGCTAGAATCAACTCATCCTCTTCAACATGGATATACATAAAATCACTAATAACTGCATATTTAGATATTCTTTCACCAAATTGTTCTAGAAATGCAGATTTAAATTCTTGCCAAGAGCTGACAGAGTAAGATGGAAGGTAGGAGAACCAGTCCCTTGCATCTTCATCTAGAGATTGAACAAATACTCTCATAACTACATCTTCATGGTCAATCTCAAAGTCATCTATAACATTCATAAACTGCTGCAAGTGTCTCTCATCTAATTCATCCTTTGCACCATTGAATTTGGGCAAATACTTTCTGATTTTAGATGGAAAAGCATTTGGGTAGCCAGAAATGCCATCAAAGTCTATGGGCTTATATCTGTCAGTGCTGAAACTTCTTTTTTCACATGGTTGGGACTGATTATTATAAATCATTACATTTGACATCTTACAAGGGTACATGGGCTGATAATACATCTTTGTATGTTTTTGCAACCCTCTTTTCAACTCAGATTTTCAACTATAATAATGGCCTTAGGCCTTTAAAATTTAGACTGCTATTTCATCTTTCCTAAAGTCCTCTATATGAGTCTTTTCAACAATATTGCATACCCCCTTTTTTTTAAATACAAATTAGGTTCCTACAATAGCATGCAATCTTTCACTATGATCTCCCTTTTAACTAGTGTTGTTTCACCAAATAGGGAGTCTTTTAAAATTTATGAAAATACCTGGATATGTTGCAGCAACTGCAAATTTAACACCTCTGGTGTCCTCTAATCAGGTTCTTTATATGCAGAGTCGCCACCTCCTTGGCAGAGGAATGAGCTTCAAACAGGCTGAAGCTGCAAATTCATTTCTTTTCTTTCTAGGTTCTCCCATAGCAGAGCCACACATAAAAAAAATTTCCTTTGCTGCAACAAACACTTTCCAAGTTTGATTCTTCAATCTTTTAGAATCAAACTTTCATGGATATGACATTGTCTCCCTAGTAGAGTCGCCAATTCTGTTGGTGTTTATTTCTGAATTGACAAAGGGTTTGCCAGCTCCAATGCATAGGCAGATTTGGCCAACAAATACAGGAGGTTGTGTGAGCTGCCTCCCCTTCACTTCTGGTTCTGCCGCACCAAGGGGGTATACCTATAGCTAAAGATTTCACCTTGACTCACCTAATGACAGAAAGATTTAGCTTTACAATAACATGCAGAATACTCTCATGTTTGGATCAAGATTTGTGTGACAAATCACAAGGTTGGGAACATTCTTGGATATATTTGTCTAGTTATGGATGAGAGTATGTGGGGGTTCCTAATCCTACTCCTACAACTAACAGGTGGAAGTTATGAAATGGTTTGAATTGATGTTTGGATGGAAGACAGGGGGGCTTTGGAACATAACTACTAATCCAGAAGCAAACTGGTGCCTATCGCAGGGCAAGGAGTCAACTTCACGTATACAAGAGAATGGTTTGCAACTGGCATTCAAGTTTCAAGAGGTTAGATTGATGCCTGCCTTACAAACATCACCCAAGAATAGGATTTAGCTACCTCTACTTACATATATCCCAGTTGACATACAACCTTCTCCATACTTCACCTAAAACAATTTAATCCACTCCTTGAATGGCGGTTAGAGATGAAGCATGTGATATAGAAATCTATATCCTAGAATCTGAGAAGCCCTAAGCAACTAGATTCAAAAGAAGAGAATGCATACAGCACATGGAGACAAGCAACTAAACACATGCATAAGAGCATTTTTCATATACAATGACAAGAAACTGAATATATGTGCAAGATACACTGCAGATGCAACTCATAAACTCCACAGAGATACAACAGACAGGAAAATGCTCTGTATTTTGTTATTCATACAAAAAAATTGCCCAATTCTTCAACAACCACAATGAGTAACACAGTTTGGCTTTTTATACCAAGACTGTAAAACTCAGCAAAATTAATTACAAGGCAAATCAAAAATCTGCCAGATACAATGCATGAGAAATGGCACTCAGAAACAGTAAATGCAGCAGAGAGACAAAGAGGAATGAGCAGGTGAACTCGGGATTTGCACCGCCGCCCAGGGATTTTCTTCATCAATCAGGTGGTTGACCTGTCAACTCCATCGATCATCCTTTGCAAGTCTGCCATTATTGCCTCACCTACCCACAGGCCCCTTTGAAATGTAGCAGCGGATGCATCTGTTATTTTCCCACTCAAAAATGATTGCAAATACACAGGAAAAACCTTCGCTGTGGGTTCAAAACACGGCCGTCGATCTCCCTCCCATCGCTGAGATCCACGGCTAAAAATCCTACAAAAAAGTCAGTAGCCAATGATAATGTGCCACGTAGGCACTCCACACTTCTATCGCTAACTTTTCCCCCCCTGTATTTTGCCTTTTCGTCCTTGTATATGCAAAAACATATGCATATACAATCGCTCTTTAAATCTTTGTATATGCAGGATGCATATACACGCTACTGTTCAACATACAAGGCGGACCCCAAGCTATTATAAAGCAAATTGGAATTTTCGATCGGGTCCACCTTGCATCTTCTTTCTTGCATCTTTCCTTGTATATGTGCATATACATTCAACTTATATATACAAGGCGCAGATTTCAAATTTTCATGAAGCATGTTGAAGTCGCTTTGAAATCTGGCTTGTACCTAACCTTTGTATATTGGCACATATACAAGTATCCAATATACATGCCGCAAATGCCAATGCTTTATCTGCCAACTTTGACTTTTCTTTCGGGTCTGGAATGTATGTCTTTTCTTTGTATATTTCCCTGCATATCGTGTCATACAAATGTGATATACATACAACGGACCCCTGCCATTTATCCATCAGATTTAAAAAACTTTCAAATCGAGGCTTTGTATATCTGCGGGCCCCACCCCTTTGTATATAGGCCCCTTCATATGCATACAATTGCTTTTTTAAACAAGGTGGACCCCATGCCAGTTTATGAGGCAAATTGAAATCAATTTCGGGTTCAGCCTTGTATCTTTGGAATGCATATTCGATTGTATATCCGAACATACATTCACCCCTGCATACAAACAGCGAATCTTTCCTGGAATATGCCTGCAATATATCTTTTCTCTTGTACATAGATATTGTATGTTTGAACATACAAACCAAATATACATGCAACTTGATATACAAACAGGAATATTCCTGAGAATCCGCAAAAGATTCCCCCTTTGTATATGCACTATCCTAAGCCCGATATGCATGCATATAACTTACTTTTTCAAAGGCTGATTTGGATTTTGCAAGCCCGCCAATGCATATTCGACCTGCATGTATATACAAACACCCTTGTATATACAAAGTGACATGCATTTTAGCTGTCTTTTACATTTTTTCCACTACAGAGGTTGAAAAAGTTAGAATTTTTTTAATTTTTTGGAAAGGTACCTGCATATTTAAATGCCTGAGACCTGAATGCTTATGCAGGTACCACCAGGTTCAATTATACCTAGATGCTTGTATTAACTTACAACATTTGGAAAAAGTACCCAAAAAAAATCACCCAATGATGAAACAAGCACTTCAAAATACTTGCAATATCAAGATGGCAAAATTCATTTGCATTCCATAGCCATAACATATCCAATTACATTCCATATCCATACCCATACCGTATCCACTTATATATCATATCCATATCCATATCCCATGCAATAAAGATTCTATGCAGAGTATCAATGTCTACAATTCAAAGCTTGTCATTCCTTCATTTGTGTTTTCTTCTATCAAATCAAATTTCTATCTATCATTGTGTCTCTCATCAACAGTTCTAGTTGTCAGTTTGAGCAGTGATCCAAATGCAGGTCCATCATTAGTCCATACCAATCAAGTTAATCAATCCTATCAAATGATCCAATCACAATCAGTGGTCTTGATCCTTGTCTGGTCGTAAATCAACTCAATCAATTATAAATCAATTGTCTTATACAGGATGTTGCATTGTCGAAATCAGACTAATACACGCATCTTACACAACATGTTTCATTTCCTGAAATCAAACATTATCCTTTGTGTTGCTCTAGGGATATATCGTTCCCCGCCATGACAACACTGTCATATATCATTATCAATTAATCAATTGGTTTACAGCTTGATAGGGGCAATACCTTGTTTGTTCTTATATCATTTGTGCATACTTGCTCGCTTGCTTGTGTGTGTTATCATTTTCTCTTGCATCACGTATCATTCAGCTCTTTCTTCACCCATTTTTCTTCAAACCTAACCTGTCTTTCACCTTCTTCATCATGAGATTGTTCATCTCACGCTGTCCACCTTGGCTTTCCCCTCCAATCTCCTGAGGGGGCATCATGTTGGCAAACTTGTACCAGGGGCAAACTGGGACATGTATCATTGTCAAAAAAAATCTTATTCTTTGAAACAACGTGATAAAACACATTGCATCGAAGAGGGGCAAAATGTATACACCTAAAATTGGCTCATCTCGAATTAAGTAAATATTTTAATATTTATCTTAATTCTTATTTTCTTCTATCGATTAAATAAATATTCTAAGTTTATTTGATTGGTTCATTATCCCATAATTAAATAAAAATCAATTTATTTAATTAAATTCCCTAAATTCTTCTAATGTCTCACGTAATTAAATAATCCTAAATTATTTAATTAATCCTAAATTCCTCTATCCCAAATCCTAATTCCATAAATCCACCTCACCTTTTCCACCTCACCATGTTGCACATGTAATTAAATATTTTAAATATTTAATTAGCTAATATTCACTCACCCACATGTCCTATTTATCCTCCAGTCAAAATTAGTTAACTCATCAATCAAATTTGTTAACTAATTAGTCATTTGAGTTGACTAATCAATCAATTCACTTAACTGATTAGTCAATTCAGTCAACTCCCCAATCAACCCAGTTAACTGATTAGTCCATTGAGTTAACTCCTCAATCTATTCATTCAACTCCTCAATCAATTATGTTAACTCCCCTGTTGCATGATGGAGCTTGGATACTTGTCCTCTTTCTATTCGTGCGCATTCATCAACCATTCTCAACTATTGATCTTCTTGTTTCTTCTCAACCGTTGATCTCTTCTCTTCTGAGTCTATAAATTGAACCTTATTCTTCCATTTGAATCATCCAAGCTTTCAGTACAATTACTCTGTCGAATTACTGCACACCTTTGGCACCCAATTACTTTGAAGCTCATCTTCATAGCACATTCATATCACAGCCATTCTATTCTTGTCATCTTCAACAAGCAAGGGAGTATACACTTCTGAGGGCTTCATTACAATCAAGATCAAGAACAGATAGGCGAACAATGGAAGCAAAGAGGTATTGCAAAGGTATTATCTTTTGCTTATTTGCATTTGTCTCATTTTCTATTGTGTTATTGGATTTTAGTTCATTATTGCTATTGTTCACATTTCCATAAAACAGTCCCTTCCTTAACAACTCGTGAACTTGTCTGTTCAACTCTTCATTCTTTGTTGGAGTCATTTTGTGGGCTGCCTTATTTGGCAAACTGGCTCCTAGTATCAAATCCATTTGATGACTTATCTTCCTCACTGGTGGTAAACCTTCTAGTACATTATCAGAGATAATGTCCTAAAATTCTTTGGTTTACAGCTTGATAGGGGTAATACCTTGTTTGTTCTTATATCATTTGTGCATACTTGCTCGCTTGCTTGTGTGTGTTATCATTTTCTCTTGCATCATGTATCATTCAGCTCTTTCTTCACCCATTTTTCTTCAAACCTAACCTGTCTTTCACCTTCTTCATCATGAGATTGTTCATCTCACGCTGTCCACCTTGGCTTTCCCCTCCAATCTCCTGAGGGGGCATCATGTTGGCAAACTTGTACCAGGGGCAAACTGGGACATGTATCATTGTCAAAAAAAATCTTATTCTTTGAAACAACATGATAAAACACATTGCATCGAAGAGGGGCAAAATGTATACACCTAAAATTGGCTCATCTCGAATTAAGTAAATATTTTAATATTTATCTTAATTCTTATTTTCTTCTATCGATTAAATAAATATTCTAAGTTTATTTGATTGGTTCATTATCCCATAATTAAATAAAAATCAATTTATTTAATTAAATTCCCTAAATTCTTCTAATGTCTCACGTAATTAAATAATCCTAAATTATTTAATTAATCCTAAATTCCTCTATCCCAAATCCTAATTCCATAAATCCACCTCACCTTTTCCACCTCACCATGTTGCACATGTAATTAAATATTTTAAATATTTAATTAGCTAATATTCACTCACCCACATGTCCTATTTATCCTCCAGTCAAAATTAGTTAACTCATCAATCAAATTTGTTAACTAATTAGTCATTTGAGTTGACTAATCAATCAATTCACTTAACTGATTAGTCAATTCAGTCAACTCCCCAATCAACCCAGTTAACTGATTAGTCCATTGAGTTAACTCCTCAATCTATTCATTCAACTCCTCAATCAATTATGTTAACTCCCCTGTTGCATGATGGAGCTTGGATACTTGTCCTCTTTCTATTCGTGCGCATTCATCAACCATTCTCAACTATTGATCTTCTTGTTTCTTCTCAACCGTTGATCTCTTCTCTTCTGAGTCTATAAATTGAACCTTATTCTTCCATTTGAATCATCCAAGCTTTCAGTACAATTACTCTGTCGAATTACTGCACACCTTTGGCACCCCATTACTTTGAAGCTCATCTTCATAGCACATTCATATCACAGCCATTCTATTCTTGTCATCTTCAACAAGCAAGGGAGTATACACTTCTGAGGGCTTCATTACAATCAAGATCAAGAACAGATAGGCGAACAATGGAAGCAAAGAGGTATTGCAAAGGTATTATCTTTTGCTTATTTGCATTTGTCTCATTTTCTATTGTGTTATTGGATTTTAGTTCATTATTGCTATTGTTCACATTTCCATAAAACAGTCCCTTCCTTAACAACTCGTGAACTTGTCTGTTCAACTCTTCATTCTTTGTTGGAGTCATTCTGTGGGCTACCTTATTTGGCAAACTGGCTCCTAGTATCAAATCCATTTGATGACTTATCTTCCTCACTGGTGGTAAACCTTCTAGTACATTATCAGAGATAATGTCCTGAAATTCTTCCAACATAGCTAAAACTTCTGATGGTACATCTTCACATTTCTCTTGACTAATCTTAGGAATCAATGCAAAGCAATGATGTTCATGCTTCATACCCTCCAAAAATTTCCTACCATCTACCAAGCAAATTCTGGCAGTACTACATACCTTTTCTTCCACCTCTTTCAAGGGATTTAACTTATGACGAACCCCATCCTTTGTTAGGGAATATGTGTTTGCACGGCCATCATGGACAGCGCTCCTATCATACTGCCATGGCCTCCCCAACAACATATGCCATGCATCCATCGGTATGATATCACACAACACCTCATCATGGTAGTCCCCAATCTTGAACTTCACTAGACGCTGCTCATTGACCAAAGCTCTGTGGTCCTTCTGCAACCATGCAATCCAATATGGATGTGGATGCTTTCTTCTTGTCAACTTCAACTTGTCAACCATCTCCTCTTAAACAAGATTGTTAGTACTTCCACTATCAATAATGATATCACAACACTTACCTTCACATTTACACCTTGTGTGGAATAAACTCTTCCTCTGATCGGGTTCTTTCTCCTCATTCAACAAAGTTCTTCTAACAACTAGGGTTTCTCCCCTTTCAGCATCTTCAGAATGCTCAAACTGCGCAACTTCATCTACATGTGCAACTTGTGCATTACCTTTAGGTCTTCTATTTGTCCTTCCTTGATGTTGCGGACACTCGTATGCTCGATGCCCTTCTTCTCCACATTGGAAACAGGTTCCTCTGAAGCCTCCTCTTCCGGGTCCTTGCCCAGGTCGGCCTCTTCCTCTTCCTTTTGGCTCACCATTGTTCTAGTCACGAGGGCAGTAGGCATTATTCCCTCTCTGATTTCGACTAGTTCCAACTTCTTCACTTTTCTTTTGATCTTCATTACAGCCTCCATAGGGTCTTCCACTAGTCCTTCCACCTTGACCTCTTCCCCTTTGCTTTCTATCAAATCTTTTATTTAGCTTCTCTTCCACCTTCAGGGAAAACTGGTACGCATCTTCTATGGTAGTCATTCTGACCAGGCTCAACTCCTCTTGAATACTTGGCCTCAACCCATTAATGTAATGGGCTACCTTCTCCTTGTTGGCCTCTGCATGGCCTGTCCTAATAGTAATCTTATAAAACTCTTCTGTATACTCCTTAACAGACTTGTTACCTTGCTTCACTCCTTGCAGCTTTTTCAGCAACTCCATCTCATAGTCCACAGGAATGAATTGCTTCTTCAGTTTCTCCACCATTCGATCCCATCTGGTGATCTTTCCTTTTCCTCTTCTGTTCCTCTCTAATTGGACCTCCTTCCACCAAATACTAGCGTGGCCCTTTTGTTAGTTGTCGTTGCACCAAAAGATCAACCTTTTAATGCCCGATACAACCACTTGACTTAACAAGCATGGGAGGCGGTTAAGCCCTTGTCGCAAACCATCGCAGCACAGCGCTGAACAAGGAGACCAAGGGCCACACCTTGCAACAATCCCCCCCAGCGCAAGCGTGGAGTTTGAATCCATGACCTTGGCTTTGATACCAATTGTTAGCTATTGTTACACCAAAAGATCAACCTTTTAATGCCCGATACAACCACTTGACTTAACAAGCATGGGAGGCAGTTAAGCCCTTGTCGCAATCCACCGTAGTGCAGCGCTGAACAAGGAGACCAAGGGCCACACCTTGCAACACCTTCAACTTTATTTTTGCAAACTTGACCCAATCTGGATCCTCCACATCTTCATACTCGAAGCACTCCTCCATGTCATTGATCCAATCAATAAGCTATTCTGGATTCAAATCTCCAGAATATGTAGAAACTTCGATCCTGGGTCTCTTTCCGATCTTTGAAATGGCCCTCAACAACCTAACTTCTGCAGGATCTCCTGCAGCTTCTTGTTCTTCCTCAGATAGCTCTTCTTCAGCTTCATCTTCACTTTCTTCTCTTGTTCTCAGCTCAAACCCTCTTCGTAGCTCCTCTTTCAATACATCAATTTGCCTTTCCAGGGCTCTAAAACCCTCTTCTGTTAAAGCATTCCTCCCAATATGATTTCTTCATGGAGGCATCCTAATCTCCACAACAAACCACAACTTCAGGTCCTGATGCAAACTACCTCACAGTCGGCGATCTGTTTACACACTCAAGAGCCCTTGCTCTGATACCACTTGATGAAGGGGCTAAATCATAAGACACACAACAACAAAAATGGCACACAGAAAATAGAATATTTCTTTATTGATTTGGACAACTCATACATTACAGAAGCTCAATTACAATTAGAGGAATCAATTCCCCACAGGCTGCAACACACTACAGCTACACATCACTAGGCTCTGGAATATTCTGCCTTCTGCAACCCCAAATCAGCTAGGGTTTCTATTTTCCCACCTATTCTTAACTCTACACTTTCCCCCTTAACTCTACTACTGCCTAGGGTTCCCAAAATAGTCATAAATAGCACTTTTTGGCAACCTCTAGCTAAATTTCAAATTTTACAACTCCCTCCAAAAGTAGGTCAACTTCTGAGAAGCATAACTTTTGATCTGGGTGTCCGATTGACGAACCATTTTAAGTGCCAGAAATCTCGCGATGTGAACTATCACACTAGAAATCTGTAAACTTTTTGGGACATTATGGGATGTTTTAGTGCCTCATATCTCATTTCAGAAATTTTCAGGGGCTTTTTAGAAAATAAAAACTTTAATATCTTTCAGCTCACAAATGATCTTTGTTTGATTCCTTCACCAAAGGTCTTATATTTCAGTTATGAAACTTTCTATAAGTTTTCGCTTCAATCCATGCCGAAATGCAAACTTTCCTAAAATGGCAGTTACACTTTCCAAAACTGGCAATTTGCTATTTTTAGCAGTTTAGAAAAACTAAAAGTCCTACATCATTATTCAAGAGATTATGGAACCAAAAACACTAATTATGGAAAGAAATGAAAACAATTGCAATGAATTTGAATCAACTTCTTTTTGGGTGATGCAAGATTTCCCTTACACCACTGGATGCTCCTGCATCAGTCTCTTTGTGGTCCACACATCAATGGTTGATCTCTTTGATGCCACATATTGTTTTGAGTTGGTTTTCTGGGAACTTGTGGATATTTGGCCGACAAGGCTTGTTCTCTTGCTTGAGCTATGTGTTTGGGGGTTTGTGCTAGCAATTGAGGTTGTGTTAAGATGTGTTTGGGTCCTACCCTATCCTGTTGAGAACCACATTGAGTAAATTTAGTTGGAAGATGTGTTTTTGGGATGACTGGTAAAGTGCTACATGTTTCTTTGTTGCCAACTTGGGATGCTTGTGCTAACGTGTTTGTTGTTTGGGATCTTATTGGAAGATTTAATAAGTTGTTTTTGGTCCTCTCTATCTTCTGGATAGGACCACTTTCACCGCATTTATGTTTTGTGGCTGACTTGTTGAGGTCATTGTTTGTCTCCTATTTTGGATGACCTAATTTGTGTTTTGTGATATTGCCGAGGATATAAATAGAAGAACAAATCAGTTGCAAAGTGTGAGAGTGTGTCAAATAATGCAGCAAGGAATGTGAACTGCAAAAGATATAGATCAAATGTGCTTCAATGTCTCGGTCAGCAGAGTGTATTGTTGACATATGTTGTAAATTCAAAGTTTCATGTATCTTACTCTGAGATAGTGAGTCTCATTAGGTCCTTGTATCTTGCCCTAAGGTTGTGCGCCTTAGCCTACAAGTCCTTCAAGGAGAAGTGTGCTTCCTTAGACAATGAGCCTTAAAACAAGTTGTAATCTTGTTCATATATATTATGAGATTTCTCACTGTGGTTTTTCCCTACTTGGTTTCCACATATATCTGGTGTTATCTTGTGCATATGTGTTCATTTCTTTATATTTCATTTTTGCTGATCTATTTAAGGATTGTTTATCTTGTTAGAAGACTAAATTTGCATTGTGCTAAGTGTTTAAGTTTTTGAAGATACTGATTCACCCCCCTCTCAATATCTGGGTGTGTTCAACAATTGGTATCAGAGACAAGTTCCTTAGAAGGAGCTTAACTGCTTGAGGAAGGTCCGGGATGGCACATGATGGATCTTACAAGGCACCTAAGTTTGATGGAACAAATTACACCTTTTGGAAGCTAAGGATGGAAGGCTATCTATCCTCTTTAGGGTTTGGTGTTTGACAGTCTGTCAAGGATGGTTACACTGCTTCTATTTCTACTCCTACAAATCTAACTGAGATTAGGTTGTATGACAACAATGTCAAGGCAAAGAATGCTATCATGAGTGGGCTAGCTGATTCAAAACTTATGAAGATAATGAATTGCAGTTCTGATAAGGATGTCTGGGAAAAACTTAGCATCATTTATGAAGGAGATAATAAAGTAAAGCAATCTAAGATACAAATCTTCAAGAGCAAATTTGAGACCCTGAGAATGACAGAGGATGAAGACATTTCTAGTTATATGATCTGGGTGGATGAAGTAGTTAATGGTATTAGAGGTCTTGGTGGAGAAGTGAAAGAAGATGAGATTGTGAAGAAGGTTCTGAGAACTCTCCCTAAATCTTACAATCATAAGGTATTTGCTATTAAGGAGTCTAAGGACTTGGATAACTATTCAGTAGATCAATTGTTTGGTGCTGTCACAGCCTTTGAATTGAGAGAGTTTGACAAAGATGCTCCAAAGAAGGAAGCAACATTCAAATTCAGTAAGAAGCCAGAAGATGAAATAACTGATCAAGATAGTGACCTTGATGAGGTAGAAGCAAACTTTGTGAGAAGATTGAAGAAGGGCACTGGAAAATACAGAGGTACAAGTTACCCTTCAAGTGATTTAATTGTGGGAGAATTGGTCATTTTGCCTCTAAATGTTCTTTTAAAGAATTAGAGGATAGCAACAAAAGAGAGAAGTTCAAAATAAGTCTTTATTCCATGGAGAATAATTATTCTTCAAAAGATGAGGATCGTGATGATTCAAATGATGAAACACTCTTCATGGCCTTGAAAGTTGGTGACAAGAAGAGTGAAATTGGAAAATGTAAGAAGTCTGGTACCTTGCAGGCTGACAAAAATAATGAAAACTCTATGGTTGTGTGGACTACTTTTCATGCAAGAGAAGAAGCAAATGGTTGGGTTATTGACAATGGTTGCTCTAACCCCATGACTGGTGACAAGGGGAAGTTCATTAGCCTTTCATCAGCCTTAAGAAGTGGAATAGTGGAGCTTTCAAGGGTGCTATAACCATTGATGGAAAGAACAAGACCGAGGATGTCCTCTATGTCAAAGGGCTGAAGCACAATCTCATCAGTGTCAGTCAGATGTGCAGTAAAGGATACAATCTTACATTTCATGCCAAAGGTTGTGAGATCAGAAAGGTAAGATACAAAAGATTAGTAAGGTACTAGGACATATAGAAATGTCTATCATCTAAAGGAGGAAAATGGAAGAACCTGTTTGTTGGCTCAATCCGGTGAGTGTTGGCTATGGTACAAGTGGATAGGACACCTCAACTTTGACAATATGTTGAATATCAGCTCTACTCATGCGGTGAGAGATATGCCTAAGATAACCAAGCCTACAAACACATTATGCAAGGAGTATCAAATGGGAAAGCAAACAAGGACAAAGTTCAAAAGCAAGGAGTGCTCTTCTACAATACCATTGCAGTTAATTCACACTGACCTATGTGGACCTACAAGGACAAAGAGTCAACAAGGTGAATGGTATTTCATTTTGCTTATTGATGATTACTCTCAAATGACTTGGGTTACATTTTTAAGAGAAAAATCAGAAGACTTTGATAAGTTTAAGATTTTCAAAGTAAAAGTGGAGAATGAAATGAATGTTAAGATCAAATGCTTAAGATATGATAGAGGAGGTAAATTTACTTCAAATGAATTTGAAAAGTTTTGTGAAGATCATGGTATTAGGAGACATCTGTCTGCTCCTAGGACCCCTCGGTAGAATGGGGTAGTGGAAAGGAAGAATAAGACTGTGCAAGAGATGGCTAGGGCAATGTTGAAAGATGCAGATCTACCTGATATGTATTGGAAGGAAGCATTCACACTACTGTCTACTTGCTTAACAGAGTATAATTGAGGGTCAATAGCACTAATACTCCTTACGATCTTTGGTATGAAAGACCTCCCACTATCAGATACTTCAGGATCTTTGGTAGCAAATGCTACATCAGGAGAGATGAAGAAGACCTTGGAAAGTTTGATTTAAGGTGTGATGAAGGGATCTTTCTTGGTTACTCAACCAGAAGCAAGGCCTATAGATGCTAAAAAAAGAGATTGGGAAGGATGATTGAAAGCACAAATGTTAAGGTAGATGAAGATTTGTGCAAATCACACAAGAACTAGAGGTTTGTGGATCTGATATACCTCCCTGCATTGAAGAAGAAGAAGAAGAGAAGAAAGAAGAAAAGGAACAAGAATCAGAAAAGAAAAGAAAAACCCTAAGACTTCAGCAAAGTATGTTCAGAGGAACCATTCAATAGATTAGATCATTGGGGATAGGAATGAAGGTGTGCATACTAGGAGAAGGCTTGCAAAAGCAAGTGAGCAAGTGAATTTGTGCTTACTGTCAAAGGTAGAGCCCAAAACTTCTACTGATGCTAGCAAAGATGAAGGATGGTTGAAGGCAATGGAAGAAGAATTGAATCAGATAGAAAAGAATCAAACATGGGAATTGGTTCCCAGACCAACTGATAAGAATGTTATAGGAACAAAGTGGGTGTTTCGTAACAAGCTGAATGAAGATGGTGAAGTTGTGAGGAACAAAGCAAGATTGGTGTGTAAGGGTTATTCACAAGTTGAAGGTATAAAGATTTTGAGGGGACTTTTGCTCCGGTAGCTAGAATGGAGGCAATCAGGATGTTTCTTGCCTTTGCTACTCACAAGAACTTCAAGGTCTATCAGATGGATGACAAGTTAGCCTTTATGAATGGTGATTTACAGGAAGAGGTCTACATTGAGCAACCGGATGGTTTCCAGCTATTAGAAGATATGGACATGGTGTGTAGACTCAAGAAAGCTTTGTATGGACTCAAGCAAGCTCCTAGAGCTTGGTATGTGTTGGTGTTTTTTTAATTCCCAACATGATCTCACAAACAACCTATGACTTAGCCATTTTCAATGTTTAGTTATTGTGGGGGGTTGGCCAACGAATAGGTGAAAGTTAAAATAACTTTCCCTCTACACTTCAGGCTCTGCAAAACCTGGGAGGGTGATCCCTAACAATATTCACTAATATCTTGTGCCAATTATTACAAATACTTTGAATAGTAGATGTGTTCTATGCAGATTTACTTGAGGATTATGAAAAATATGAAGATCTGGCTTGAATCATTCAAGCATTTTATATTCCTAGGACCATAGAATAGAATAAGACTTCACTTCCACACACACTTACACTTGAATATAAAGATTGAAGTATTTTATAATGTGTTTGATCCTGGAGTTGAAAATCAGACACAAAGGCAAAAGATCAGTGCCTTAACCTAGGGCAATGGAGTCAAACTAAATGCAATTGGAAAATTAGCAACATCATTTCATCTAAACATCAGAGAGATTTATAATACTGCCTTATAATATTATACTCAGATTTCTAACCAGTCATACTTACTAAATCCTTGTATACATTCACACAAATCTAAATTCCCATTAAAGTATTTAACCTATTGTTTGAATAAGAGATTTAAGTAGAAAGATACATCCACAAGAATTTCATGGAGACAAATAGAACAGTCCTTAACTTATTCATTCATAATTTGTGCAAACCATACATCAGGAGACAATTGGCTTTAGAAATATTGCCATGGTATTCAGTTAAATGCTAGTATTACTATCAAAATTCACAAAAAACATACAATTCAGATTTAAAAATCCTAAATAGGACTTAATTTCTATTCTTTGCGCTTCATTACAAATTTCTCCAAAAGATCAACCCTTGTAAATGGCCTTGATATCCCTTTTATAATGCAAGGGAGCAACAAGCTTTGGGCCATTTACACATGTAACATTTTCATTTGACAATCATTTTACAACATGATGCCAAGATAATTGTCCTTAGCCCACTAGGCACACCTTCTGCAGCAAATCATCCCCTTCAACGGATAGGAACAACTATTTCTATTTTGTATGCTTTCCCACTCTCAGTGTGGAGGCAGGCCATGATGTTGATAGATCGCAGTTTGCTAGATGCTCTTTCAGCTCAGCTACCCTTCACATTTAGATACTTGTTCATAAAACAACCATCCTCCTCTCTACCTCTCCAACCACACACGTAGACATGAGAATACCTACAAGGAACAACAGAACAAGGAACACCATAAGACCAGAGTACCCCTCATTATTCCATGTTGCAAGTAATGGGATGTGACTACTCATCTTTAAAGCAGAGGTTTCCAACCACCTCAACTACCCAGAAGTCCAAGGGAGCCACATATAGCTAACTCTGGTTGTGCCAAAATTCTAACTAGAAAGGAAGCAACAATAGTTGTATGCTTAATCTTGACAAAGAACTACATGTTCTAGTCAACTTAATTTCACCCCTCCACTTCCAATTGTTTCATCCCAGGGACAACACTCCTACAACTAGAGTTGTTGCTCTATTAGAACCCATCATGCTGAGGGAGGGGATGAGGGAATAATAATGCCTCCCTTCACCCAATCCCAATCTGGAAACTCACAGTAATAGGAAATTATTAGAGTCGAAGAACAAGGAACCCAATCCCAATCCAGGATGAAAACAAGGGGAAACTAGGGTATGACAGGAGTTCAATGCTTGCCACTTTGCTTCCTAAATTTTACCTGAACCACCTATTCCTTAGGAAAACATCTCTAACTCCTTAATTTTGTAAGAACATAACATCAACCATGAAAATAGAGAAGAAAATCCTAAAGAACAAGGCAGTAGAAAAAACATACTAAAAAGATGAATATCCATATTATCCGCACAAAAGGAATGATGTGAATAGTAACAGTAGGGGCACCTATTTATAGTAAAATTGTAGAGGCTCCCATACACTCTGCCAATTTGCCTTATCAATTTATTTCAACTAGTACCACGACACATTGGTCTTAAATGGAAATCTTTTAATACCCTACCAATGCTGCCAGAAAAAGAAAAGGGGGCGACAATTCACCATCACATTGATGTCGCATAACCTGGAGCAACTACAAATGTCAATTCCTACAATGAGGCTGCCAAATCAAGTTTCTTGGTTATAGTATTTTATCTATTTTAAGAAACACATCGTGTTTAAATTTTGCCACGATGCAAGCAGAAGATCTCCTCAAGCCTAAACACAGATCCCCAAGAGCCGATTTTACATCCTGTCAATCCTCACTCAAGCCTATCCCCTTGTACATGGCGGTGAGGAAAGCTTAGCACAAGGTCAAGAAACTCATCACTACACTGGTTCATCATTTCTTACATGTTACCACTCCAATTTTTTAATTTGAAAATGGGTTGTTGATGAGACTACTTTTAAAACATGATCAACGGTCGTCGCGAACCCATCATCCATTGCTTTTTTGCCTTAAGGGTCTCCAACGAAAATGCACTGGGAAGAGTCTCCACGATGAGCCAAGATTTGGCCACATATTCTTCCTGCCGATTTGAAACCTTGCCACCAACTCTACCTTCACGCCCATCACATATCACATTCTAGCCCAGCTCTGACGAATAGAAATCACGATGTGAAGAAGTGCTGCAATGAGCAATAACTGTTGACACCTGGCATAGAATATTCTTGGTTAATACCCTTGCTTCCATCGCCCATCATGCATCACCCCTTTCTTTATTCCTCCCATACTAAATTTGTGATGCACTAAAGCCATGTGATGAGCATATATGAAGACACTTGGAAGATATCAAAATGTCTAGCATGTATCGTGCTTTCCATTACCCTTCATGAGATCAAATCATGACGCGAAGGACCCCTGCGATGTAATATGAAATGGACACCTGTCCTGGAACCTCCCATCACACATCATATTTTAGACATGGGCATTGAGAATTCAAATGCGATGCAAAGGATGAGTGCAATGAAGGAACTTAAGTGAAAACATTTATGCACGTGTGTCATAAATTGTTTTAAAAGGGGGACTCGCTAGGTAACATGGGCAATGGGGATTTAGTTAAAACATATTCATAACATGAAATAGGATAAAAAACCAAGTATTTCAAGGAGTTGAACATTTGATGGGAATTTTTTCACGATGAGGGATCAAACAACGGCGTTAGGTAGAAGGGACCAGTCAAAACACGAGTAAATAGACATAAGTTATAACTTGACTGACGGGGAACTGGCTCAACTAGTCAACACGGGATTAAAACAAATTATCTTAGTGACTAAAAGTAATGTCTTTTGCAAGCTGATCAAACTAAGATGAACCCTAGACACTGTGTTGATAAACCCTAACTGACAATAAATCAAATAGAGGCCCAGAAATGGAGAAATTTTTCCAAGGATCACAAGATTTTTCACAAGTCTCATCAGTGGCTCATGTTCGGGGATGTTTGTTCAACATGAACAAAGTGATCTCCCAAAGAAACTTCTGGTGAAGCAAACCAGATAAAACGTAGAGAAACATAACCCAACCAAAAGCAAATCCTAACAGCATGATGGCCCAAAGCCATCCCAAGAGGGAAAATGAGACCTGCCTCTATCAAAGATTTTATATTCTGATGTTTGCATTAGGCCAAAACTAGAAGTAGCACTATCATTTCTTAGGTTGCTACATGAATGCCCACAAAGCCTTTAAACCTGTTACTTTCAACTTGTCTAGTGCCTCTCTGATTTCGATAACCAAACACAGATTGCATAATTTCTTCACAAACTCCTAGAGTAACAAATAGATCCATCATATCAAGCCAATTGTACTAATTTACAATATTACTTTCCTGGTTACCCTCAAATCTATCAGGTAGAATTGGAATGTGGAAGCTATCATAATCCATTGAATGATTTGCATCAGTATCATCACTTTCACCTACTACACTTATATCAAATTTAAAACGCTCATAAGCAATGCCCTCTTGGATTTCCTCAATGTGTTGTTTTATTGGCTTGAGGTCACACTTTAGCTTTATTTCTGATGAATCACACTAATCAAAGGTAAAGAGTTGAAATGTATAAATTGGATGATCATCTGGGTTTTTCCTCTCATATAAAAATTGCTTACCCATAGGCATCATCTCAAACTGAAGTGACACAGACTTTTGTTTATTCAATCCTGACAAATTACTAATTTCATCATATGCTCTAATGCCTGATAATGGAAGCTCATCTTTAAATATAACTAGGTCCCTTTTCAATCTAAAACCATCTATTTGAGCATATTCAACATTATCCATGCACTCATTAGGCTCTAGGGAATCTTCTTCAAAATTCTCATATCTTGTATCCTCAGGATTCTCTGCAAAAAGTGGATTGTCTCTGCACCAATAAGGATTACCATTTCTAATAACTGATGGAGTTGGAAGCTCATCATACAAGGGATTTTGCCTTATGTTCATTATTGTCATAAATATTTTTGCCTCCTCAACATGAGGATTCTATATTCAAAATCATTACAATCAATACCCTCCTCACAAACATAGTCACAATCAATCCTAAAATCATAACAACTGTTAAGTGTAAAAAGAGGGGTTTTCAATTTCAAAGGATGTTTGGGTTAGATCCTCCTTTCACACCTTACATTCAAGGGCATAAACTGAGTCAAGCCGCAACTCTTGCAAGATGGATCTGCAATAAGTTTAGTGTCACTTGGAATGAAGAGGAAACTTGGAATTTGCTGATTAATTAATTAATTAATGCCCAATTATGCTTAAAACCCTAATTTCACAAAATCATAAATAAACGGATGAATCTCGACAAATGCTCGTAGACAGAGATGTAATATTCAGAATAGATACATACCAGACTTCAAAATTCTAAATGCAGAAAAGTCAAGGACTAAAGAGTGGGCGCCCAAGTCCAAGGTGGCAACTTCTTCAAGGACTTCCAAAACTTGTCTGCAACTAATCACCACTGTCACAGAGGTTCTTTGCTTCAGAGATCTGGAGGACTGAAGAGCGAGCGCCCAAGTCCAAGTCCTTCTTTTTCCTTCAGATACGGGATCTCCAAACTCTGTCACGGCCTCCTGCAACTCCACTTTTGTAGAACACGAAACCTATTACCTGCAATCACAAAGAAGGGGGTTGGGAGTTGCGGTTTTAGGAGCTTGCCTCAGTCAAGCCCTGGAAGGACATTCAAGTATTCCAAACACCATTGTCAGATAAAGAGTGTGTATCCCTGTGAGATAGAGGCAAAACCAAATGATAAATGATAAATTCAACACAAATAGATATCACCTCATAGGTTTAGCTCTCATGGAAGGAAGAAGCTCTTTGATGCCATGAGGAGATGGATTGATGAAGCCAAATCTGCAACAAACAAACACAACAACACAATAATGCTCTGCAACACAATGAAAGCCTTGAATCACCTTAGCATAAGACCATAAGTTCACAATGTGCATCTAGTTTGCAAATGAAATCCTAAACATGCTTATATATGCATTCCCTCTTTAATTTCGTAATTCAAACTTAAGATGACGGCAACAGAACCTTCTAATGGTAACATAACTGACATTTAAAATTTGGGACCCTGCTAAAATAGGGCAGGACTAGGGTGTGAGCACCCTATTCCTTGGCCCTATTTGTAAGACAGGGTCAAGTTCATCACTATCCCCTAGGTCCCATTTAACATGGGTTTTCAAGGATTTTCCATCAGGAGTTAAAATGAATATGCAAGATACAAAACAAGGGACCCGGGAACTAAACTTAGGAGGGAAAAAGTCCTAGGGAGACATTTTCTGACATAACATTTAGCCCCCACTTTAATGTTTGTATCATCTTACAACCCATACATGCATTAAAGTACGCTCAACAAACACGCCAGGCACTTAGAGCTAATGCATACAAGGATTGAGGAACTATTTCTAGCCCCCAGTCTCAAGTAGACATTAGAGAATACATATCGTAGACACGCCAAACACAGTGAAGACAACAACACGGATGCAAAACACAAAGAAGATAGTATTGAAGACACGTAAAACACGGAGAAGATAGTATTGAAGACATGCAAAACATGAAGAATATACAAGAGCAATCAGACAAGACACAATGAATACAATGATATTTCTTTTTTATTTTCATAGATAAATGTAAATGCAAATAGATGGAAAGTAAAAATGCAGTCACACAACCCCAAAGGGAAAACACGCCATACAAAACCTCAAGTGTAAGTGGAGCACGTTGCTACACATACACGAGAGGGGAAGACACACCATACAAAGCACAAGTGGGGGTTAACCACACAAGGGGGAAAACACACGAAAGACACGAAAAACATGAGCACCGTATAGCATGCCAAAGACATACTATACGTCTAAAACACAACAAACAAAGTGATGGAAGGGACTTATTACTAAGCCCCCACCACATCAAGCACGCTACAGGCACACCTAACAGTTGAGCTTATGCCACAACAACCACCAAAGACACGCTTAAGGGAGGATAGTCTCACTTCCAAACCCACCTGCTCAGAGGAATTTTGAAATAAAAGGGTGTGCACTAGCTCAAGAGATACACCATCCCACCTCACATAGAGGGCTTTTGAATAAAAGGATATGCATTATATCCCACCTCTGTAGAGGGATTTTTTATTGTAATATAGATAAAGATGTGCACTCATGCAGAGATACGACATCCCACCTTCGTAGAGGGCTTACTAACATGCTTCGTTAGTACCAAAATCATCAGACAACTTACCTTATATGCCCCCACCTTAATATCGTTGATGTCGTGTACCGATATCAAGCACATTAAGGTAGAGAGAAAACACACAAGGGAACAAGAGATCTCGCAAAGCCCACGCCCCCAAAGGTGACATGTACTTCATGATCGCTGAATGTTCCCACAAACACACAATATCCATTAGAACAATCACATAAAGAGCCAAGGCTATACTATGGGTTTGGAAGCTGAGTATAACCGTGGGGCTATACTGCAGAAATCTCAAAACTGACTGTAACCAAGGCGAGATTCAAAATAATCAAAGTGTACGGAGCAGATATATTGTTATAAATTTATTAGAGAGATAAGAGAACATCAAATATCACACGGAGTGATTCTACTAGCCAAGCATTGGATAAATATATATTAACCCCATCGTCATATATGGACTAGGTCCATTTTTGCTTACTTGCTAAAGGGATACATGGTCCGTATCAGTATTATTTATTTTTCGTCATCCACTAACTAGATAGAACCACTAGAGGAAGGTAAACAATAAATCAAGAGAGGAGAACAAGTGCCTTAGGGTCGTCATGTAGGAAGGTGTCCCCAGGTCACCAACTGCAACGCTATGCCCCTAAGGCACGATACACAACAATAAAATAGAGGAGAGAGGCAATATAGAAGAATGATGATATAAATAGAAGAATGATCACAACAGAGGCAGTCTCCTAGTATCCTTGACCTTACAAGAGTATCAAGGGTCATCCTAGGAGGCCTAAACAACACATAACACATCACAAGGGAACACAACATGAGAGGAAAAGGGTTAGAAATACTTATTTGATACAACCCAATGTTAAGAACATACATATCCAGGAGAAGGCCACCCTTGAGAGAAACTATGATATTTTCTACAACGAGTGTGGTTTAAAGAGGGAGAAATATTTACCTAATTCATAGGGATAGCTCTTGGTAGACAATTATTGTCTATAAGCCCAGGATATCTCTCATTTTATTTCGGTCTTGTTGATATTGCATTAACGTTAAGTTTAGGACGATGAGAGGCTTTGGTGGGTTTTAAAGAGCGATATCCAATACCGGCTGTGTAGTTAATTCCAGCAACTTGTAAAGGTACTTTGATTCCTTTGTGATTTACACCACATCCATTATCTACATAGTCACAGTTGTTATAAAGGATTTTAAATCCTCAACCATAGAGAGATGTCATTTATTTAGAACATGATGAAGCCTCATAGGTCTCATAATCTGCAGTATAAGTAAGGGTATTGTGCTTATTTTCTACAGTTTCTTAGGTGTTTCAAAATATTGCTTGGATAGATCGATGTGAATTTTGATGTGTCAGGGTTATTAAGTTTATATTCTCCTACACTGCAAGGATTAAAATCTAATGAACCCCATTCGTCACCAAAAAGTGCATTTGATGTTTTAGAGTCTTGCACAACATTATCTGTGGCAAGAGGTGTTGATGAATCAACTCATAAGTTGTTTAGACGCGTATGATTGTTAACTTGTTTTTGCATTTCAATATGTAAATAACTATCAGGTTCAGGATCAGCTTCCACGGTGTGGAGCTTGTCTTGATAAATAAACTTTATTGATCTATGAAGGGTAGACAGAATTGCCCCCATGGCATGGATCCATGGTCTACCTAGAATCATATTATATGAAAGTGAACCGAGCATGACATGAAAAAGGGTAGACAATGTCATGGGTCCAACCTTTACGGGTAAAGTTATGGTACCCATGGATTGTCTACCAACATTATCAAAGCCACGAATGCTAATTCTATCTGGTTTAATTAAAGATGTGTCAATCTTGATTTTGTGTAGTAAGTCTATGCCACAAATATTAAGAGTCAATCCATTGTCAATCATAACTCGCTTTATCAACTTTTTATTTACCGTGAAAAAGATTATAAGAGGATCATATTGGTTTTGAACTTCAGCTGACAGTAATTCATGTGGTTGAAACAGAATATCCATTTTTGTCGCATGCAAACAATCCAACAGAGATGCTACAGCATTCGGCTTAACAGCAGGTGGTACAATCACCTTTTGTAAAGCTTCTTGAAGCATTCCATGGTATGTAGGTGATGTTCGTATTAAATCCCAAAGAGAGATCTTAGCCGAAGTAGCATGAAGTTGCTCGAAAAGATCATATTCTTGACCACTTTTATGAGTAAGACAAAGTGGTGGAGGGAGCATAGGTTGAGAATGGAAGAGATACATGCACATAAGGTGCTTGCTTACTTTGCTTGTTATTTCGAGTGTTATATGTGTGAGCAATCACATTTTGAACACCTTGATTTCTTTGAGTTATGTGTATTGCATAGTTTAGAATATAATCTGGGGGTCGAGGTGGTTTTGGATCACCTTGAACCGTAATCACTGGTTTAAGAAAGAGGTGCATTGGGTGCCCCTCGCACAATCATCTTAGGAATATTGCTACAAAGTCTATTAGTGAAGATCAAATTAACATTTTTTCCCTTTCGATTATGTTCAACATTTGTACCTAAAGGATTTAATTTGAAAGACCTTTTTCTCATCCACTAATGCTTCATCTTGGCCAAGGAGAGCATTGGAATGAAAGGAAGGTATAGTGTTGTTAAAGAGTTTGGTATCATTTGAATTTGCAACAAAAGTAGAGTTATCCATAGTCTTCACTTCCTTAGAGATGTCCAAGGTACTCGAACATTCAATCAAAGGTGGAAGATCTAATTGATTATCCCTAGACACCTCATGCACCATGTGATTATTAGTTGAATAGTCATTTTCTACCCATGGAGAATCCTCCTTGAGAGGGAGCCTTTAATATCCACTAATGTTTCATTTTCCATAGAGGGTGGGGTGGTTTTAAGGAATTTGTCTATGATTTCATCCTCTTGTGCTAGTATATGCTCATAGGAGGAATCATTTTTAAAAGAATGATCAAAGGGCAAGTTTATGTCATCATCACATGTAGTAGAGACTAGATGCATAGGAGAAGTGCTATCATAATTATCTTTTTCATTACTACTCATGGAGATGAACTCGGTTAAGATTTCTAATATTGTAGGATGATCACTCATGAGGGTTAAGAATCTATGAAAATAAAGATCTTTGATAAATGCATGCAAAGATACCAAAGAAAAATGACATGAAGGTGCCATAACAAAATGTCCAAAAACATCAATCAGAGTTAGTAATACACCCTAGGTGTTGAAATACACAATGTGTAATTGAGAAAATGCCAAATTTCAAGAAAGGATATCAAATGATGCCAAATTTATGTTTTCAAATATATTCAAGATCAGATTTAAAAGATTTTTTATATGAATGCAAGAAAGTAAGTGCAAAACTATGTGTAAATATGAGCTAAAATGCTTGATTTTTCCACTTTTTTCAATGCAACTGCCTAAAAGTTAAGGTGTTGTAAGGAAATTGATGAGGGGAAGAGAATTATATCCCTAATATCAGTCCACTAATGCAGCAATATCCTTCACAACACACCTATAGTCAAAATTTAGTGAAGAATGCAAGTTTTTCAAACCCTAGAGGTGAAATTAAGGCATAAATGTATGCAAAATGATGTATGAATGTTTTCCAATCAGATTTATGATGCAAAAAAACTCATCTCAGATCTGAAAATGGTTTTAACATCCTACAATGCTCAATGCAAGTGCATTTTTTATGAAAAATTAATGAAAAATGCTAGTTTTTGTTGAAATTGAGCATGTGTAAATGCAAATTCTTGAGATATGAATGCAAAGAAACACAAAAATGCAACAGTACAAAAAAAATTAGATTTTAATGAGTGCCTAAGATGAGTAGAAAAATCTGAAACAAGATTTTACCTATAAACCCTAGTTTTTGAAATCACTAGGGTATAAGAAAAATTCAAAATTTCAAGCAAACCCTAGCAATTTTAATATGAAAAATGTAATGCAAGAGATTGTAATATGATGAATTTCTATTTTTTATATCAGATCTAATGCAAAAATGAGAAATTAAATGAAATGCAATTTAAATTAATTCAAACTATGTCAAAATGCAAGCTTAAAATGCCAATTTTTTCAAAATTTTCAAATATTTTTAAATTTTCAAATGCAATGTGAAAATGATGAATGAAATGAATGCAAATATGAAGTACAACACTCAACAAGGTGCAAAATTCAAATAAAACACAAGTTCACCAAAATGTTAAGTGTAAAAAGAGGGGTTATAAATTTCAATGGATGTTTGGGTTAGATCCTCCTTTCACACCTTCCATTCAAGGGCATAAACCGAGTCAAGCCGCAACTCTTGCAAGAGGGCTTTGCTACATGTTTAGTGTCACTTGGAACGAAGAGGAAACTTCAAATTTTTTGATTAATTAATTACTTAATTCACAATTATGTTTAAAACCTTAATTTCACAAAATCGTAAATAAATGGACGAATCCTGACAAATGCTCACAGACAGAGATGTAATATTCAGAATAGATACATACCAGACTTCAAAATTTTGGATGCATAAAAGTCAGGGACTAAAGAGTGGGTGCCCAAGTCCAAGGTGGCAACTTCTTCAGGGACTTCCAGAACTTGTCTGTAACTAATCACCATTGTCACAGAGGTGTTGATAACTGAGAGGGGGGGTGAATCAGTTATCCTAATTATTTCTTCTTTTGAACTTTCTTATTAAGCAAAGCAGCATTGAGTTAAACAAACAAACATTATCATGAAATGAGAAACACATGACACAGTATTTTTGACGTGGAAACCCGGTTAAGGGAGAAAACCACGGGGTGATTAACCCAAAGATTATTCTCTGTTAGAAGAATAAGGAGTTACAAAAATGGCACTTGCCAATTAGGGCTCACTGCCCGAGCACACTGCTCACAAAGAGGCCCACTGCCTACAAGGAGACACACTGTCTACAAAGAATGTTATACAATACTTGAACTGATTGGAAGCACCTACATATGCTAGGGTTCAGTTCCAGTTAGGCTCTATACACTGATCTGCTGCACTTCATCTTTCCTCTGTTCTTTATTCTGCTATCTTTTCACATACCAGATCTTTCTTACTACTTCTACTCTGATCTGTACTTATTCGCATACACTATCACACAATCACTACTTTCACAACTAAATCTATCCTCTATATATATCCGCACAAGTAATTTCATCACCTTTCTAGTCGGCATCTGGAACAGTCTGGTTTCTTACAAGCTCTGTTCTGTCGGCTGAATCCTTGCTCACCAAGCAATGTGGATCAAGCATATACTTGTAGATATCATTAGTCATGTTGGCCAAACATGATTCATGCCTTCACAACCTTTACCATCAACAGTAACATATCCGGAAAAGATTCTGATGCTCTGTTAGTCAGTTCTTCCTTCTGTTCTCATTGTCTTTCAGGAATCTGGTACTCAGCTATTCATATCTTTTTCTTTGTCCATCACCGGAGGCTAAATCCTTGGAATATACTACTCAAGGTAGTCCTCTTGACTTCCCCAAATCCGCACTGCACCAAGACACTTCCTCTGAGAGGTCCGGACCAATCTGTCGGACCTTGCCACATGCTCTGTTCTTGTTCACCGGACCATAACAGTTCTTCATCCTGACTTCCGGTAGAGGCACACCATGACTTGCGGATATATGGGATGACCTTTGTTGCCATCAATGACAACAACCATGAATCCATATAGTGTCTCTTGCCAACAAGAGGTTCTCTTCTTCGAGGATTCGAAGGACTAAAGAGTGGGCGCCCAAGTCCAGGTCTTGCTTTTTCCTTCAGATACAGGATCTCCAAACTCTGTCACAGCCTCTTGCAACTCCACTTCCGCAAAACATGACACTTGTCACCTGCAATCACAAAGAAGGGGGTTGGGGGTTGTGGTGTCTAGGAGCTTGCCTCAGTCAAGCCCCAGAAGGACATTCAAGTCTTCCAAACATAGTTGTCAGATAAAGAGTGCGTATCCCTATGGGATAGAGGCAAAACCAAATGATAAATGATAAATTCAACATAAATAGATATCACCTCAGAGGTGTAGCTCTCATCGAAGGAAGAAGTTCTTTCATGCCATGAGGAGATGGATTGATGAAGCCAAATCTACAACAAACAAACACAACAACACAATACTTCTCTGCAACACAATGAAAGCCTTGAATCACCTTAACATAAGATCATAAGTTTGCAATGTCCATCTAGTTTACAAATGAAGTACTAAACATGCTTATATATGCATTCCCACTTTAATTTTGTAATCCAAACTTAAGATATCAGCAATGGAACCTTCTAACGGTAACATAACCGACATTTAAAATTTGGGACCCCGCTAAATAGGGAAGGACTAGGGCGCGAGTGCCCAAGTCCTTGGTCCCATTTTCAAGGTAGGGTCAAGTTCATCATTGTCCCCTAGGTCCCATTTAACATGGGTTTTCAGGGATTTTCCATGGGGAGATAGAATGAATATGCAAGATGCAAAACAAGGGACCCGGGAGGTAACTTAGGAGGGAAAAAGTCCTAGGGAGACATTTTCTGACATAACAGCAACCAGTATCACTTCTTATTTCATCTTCTGATTGTTCCACACATGTCTAAATTTTTTTCCATATCCACATAATCTGAGACAACACAGTTAGAAGGCCCCTCAAGTTCCATAACACTATTAACCAACAATGGTGACATTTTATCATTCACATCTTCCTCATAAGGCATGATGTGATCATTTGAGAGTGAACTCATGTCATTAACATATTGCATGCTAATGTTATCTTCATCTACAATAAAACTTTCCAAATCTACTTCATATAAGCCATTGTGACTAGCAGAATAACAATAATCATGATCATTGCTGACAAATCTCTCAACATTGGCAAGATTGTGATCAAGATAACATGTTATCTACATCCTCAATGATGAACATATTGTCTCATTATCACTCATACCATTGAACATACCATCTTAATCATATGAATCAAAAGACTACAATTGAACCTCCCTTGTGATCCCATCACTAAAGCAGCTATTAGTTCCATTACTTGGTGTAATATGCCCAATGTCTGGAAATGCCTTTACCTCTTCACCAGTTACGTCATGACAAGATATTATTTGATGCATTTACATTATTTTAGTATGTAGTGCATTTGAATTTCCATGAATGCAATCCTTAGGTGCACACACCACATGTCTTGGATGCTCACAAACATTTTCTCCATTAACATGAGAAATAATCTCAATTTGGAACATGCCTTCTTCATTCACGTACATTGCGTCATTGTTTGAATCATACCCAACCATAGGACAAATGTGATCAACACTATGGATTTTTCCATTCTTATCATCAGGAATCTCAACATTCTCTACAATGTCTATCCAATCAGGAACCTGAGAAAAATTACTTGGCTTCAACCTCTAAGGTAATGAACTCAAACATCACCCATACATTTCACAAAACAAATCAATGCATACGGACTTCTAAGGTCTGAAACCAATAGGGATATCCGTATAGGTGTTCAAGATTCTGGAAAATAAAGAATATCCTGATTCTCCCTCATGTCTCCTTATGTCAAAGAGAGAATGAACAAAGACCATAGGATCATCAATGCATGCAACTTGTTGACAATTTGTTTGGGGCTCTACGTGATCAACATTATGGATTGATGTATAAGCTAGGACAGAAGGGGTGTAAATGCTTTGATATTCATTTTTAATTTCTGACTTACACCTTTCATTAGCATTGGGTGCCTTAGGGTAGCAAACACTTGTAGACAAATAGCCCTTGAGCATTCCATACTTCCAGTTGTTTTCAATATTTATGGTGATCTCATAAGCTTGATGCAAAGTTATAGGATCTTTATTTCTCAACTGGCAACTCATCTTCCTGTCAAAAGCTCCCAAGTAAACAACTAAACTCATTGCATCATTTGGTCTAATAGCTTCAGGAATATCCCTCAATGTTTTTGTAAATCTCAAATTAAATGTTGGAACTAGCTCATCCTCTTCTTTCTCAATGCTCATAAAATTGTTGATCACTGAACTTGCATTAATTCTCTCACCAAATTGTTCCATGAAAACTGCTTTGAACTCATCCCAAGAATAGATCGAGTATGTTGGTAAATAAGAGAACCAATCTCTTGCTTCATCCTTTAAAGACTGAACAAACAGTTTCATGACAACATGGAATCTTCAAAATCTAACTCATAGTCTCCTATTACATCCATAAAATCTTGCAAATGCTTACTTGCTGATTCAGACTTACCACCACCAAAATTTGGTATTTTATGTTATTTCATGTGGTACATGATTTGGGAAACCAAAGATATTCCTGAAATTTATGGCCTTATATCTTTCACTAATAAAATTTCTTTGATAACACAGGTGAGGTTGTATACTATGTATTGTTACATCTGAGGTCATACAAGGATATAGACTAGCAACACAATCTCCCTAATCCTTTAGAGACTTCTCACATTAGATTTTGCAATTACCCATTTATTCTCAGTCTTCTTTTACAACAGGACCTTAAGCTTTTACAATGCATAATCTTATCTCAACTCACCTAAGATCCTCTAAAATATTTTCTTCCAATCATATGCATACTTCATCTCATAATGTAGGCCACAGTCAAGTAATACAGAAGTATACAAGCTTATCATCAATTTTTCCTTCATTTAGTGCTTAGTCTTCACTTAATAAGGAACCAAATTATTCTCAAAATTTTGCCTAAACAACCTTCAACATAGCACTTCCTTTCAGGAATGTAGGAACATGTAAAATACTTGGAAGTGTGCTACAACTATTGTGAACTTTCCTCCTAACTGGAAAACATAGATGTTGAAATATCCTTCATACTTTCATCAATTTCTTTCTTAACAGAGTCACCACCTCTTTTCATAGAGGACTAAACTTCAAATAGCACAAGGCTTCTTTAAAGCTTACTTTCATTTTGGGTTTTCTCCAATAGTAGAGCCACATAGAAATTTTTCAAATATGTTGCAACAAAACTCCTTCCAGGTTTGAGAACTTCTTCTTTGATCAACTGGTAAGGAGAGTATCAAATTCGCTACCCTCTAAAGGGAATGATACTGCACCGTACATGTGCAAACTCTAAGCACCCATGACAGACAACTAGACTAATTCTTGACAATTAATAAACAAGTCCCTACTAGAGTCACCAATCAGTTGGTGTTTTCTTAATTCCCAACCTGATCTCAAAAATAACCTATGATTTAGCCATTTTCAATGTTTAGTTAGTGTGGGGGGTTGGCCAACGAATAGGTGAAAGTTAAAATAACTTTCCCTCTGCACTTCAGGCTCTACAAAACCTGGGAATGTGATCCTAGGTAACAATATTCACTAATGTCCTATGCCAATTATTACAAATACTGTAAATAGCAAATGTGTTCTATGCATATTTGCTTGAGCATTATGAAAAATATGAAGATCTGGCTCGAATCATTCAAGTATTTTACATTCTAAAGACCATAGAACATAATAAGACTTCACTTCCACAAACACTTACACTTGAATATAAAGATTGGAATTATTTTATAATGTGTTTGATCTTGGAGTTGAAAATCAAATACAGAGGCAAAAGATCGGTGCCTAACCTAGGGCAATGGAGTTAAACTAAATGCAATTGGAAAATCAACAACATTTCATCTAAACATCAGAGAGCTTTATAATACTACCTTACAATATTATACTCAAATTTCCTAACCATTCATACTTACTAAATCCTCGTATACATTCACACAAATCTAAATTCCCGTTAAAGCATTTAACCTATTCTTTGAATAAGAGCTTTAAGCAGAAAGATACATCCACAAGAATTTCATGGAGACAAATAGAACAGTCCTTGACTTAAATTCATTCATAATTTTTACAAACCATACATCAGGAGACAATTGGCTTCAGAAATATTGCCATGGTATTTAGTTAAATGCTAGTATTGAACTATCAAAATTCACAAAAAACATATAGTTCATATTCAAAAATCCTAAACAAGACTTAATTTCTATTCTCTGTGCTTCATTACAAATTTCTCCAAAAGATCAACCCTTGTAAATGGCCTTGATATCCCTTTTATAATGCAAGGGAGCAACAAGCTTCGAGCCATTTACACATGTCACATTTTCATTTGACATTCATTTTACAACATGATGCTAAGATAACCATCCTTAGCCCACTAGGCATGCCTTATGTAGCAAATCATCCCCTTCAGCGAATAGGAACAACTATTTCTATTTTGTATGCTTTCCCACTCTCGACGTGGAGGCAAGCCATGATGTTGACAAGTGGTGGTTTGCTAGATGCTCTTTCACTTCAGCTACCCTTCACATCTAGATACTTGTTCATAAAACAAGCATCCTCCGCTCTGCCTCTCCAACCACACACGTAGACATGAGAATACCTGCAAGGAACAACAGAACAAGGAACTCCCCAAGACCAGAGTACCCCTCATTATTCCATGCTGCAGGCAATGGGATGTGATTACTCATCTTTCAAGAAGAGGTTTCCAACCACCTCAGCTACCCAGAAATCCAAGGGAGCCACATATACCTGACTCTGGTTGTGCCAAAATTCTAGCTAGAAAGGAAGCAACAATAGTTGTACGCTTAAGCTTGACAAAGAACTAACTATTCTTGTCAACTTAATTTCACCCCTCCACTTCCAATTGTTTCATCTCGGGGACAACACTCCTACAACTAGAGTTGTTGCTATGTTACAACCCATCATGCTAAGGGAGGGGAAGAGGGAATAATAATGCCTCCCTTCACCCAATCCCAATCTAGAAACTCACAGTAACAGGAAATTATTGGAGTCGACAAACAAGGAACCCAATCCCAATATAGGATGAAAACAAGGGGAAACTAGGGTATGACAGGAGTTCAATGCTTGCCACATTGCTTCCTGAATTTTACCTGAACCACCTATTCCTTAGGAAAACATCTCTAACTCCTTAATTTTGTAAGAATATAACATCAACCATGAAAATAGAGAAGAAAATCCTAAAGAACAAGGCGGTAGAAAAAGCATACTAAAAAGATGAATATCCATAGTATCCACACAAAAGGAATGATGAGAATAATAACAACAGGGGTGCCTATTTATAGTAAAATTGCAGAGTCTCCCATACTTTAGATAGTCACACTCTGCAGGTGCTGCCACAATAATGGGTTACACTTTCTGGGACATCCTAATTTTTGCTAAAATCACATATTTTTAGAAAATATAATGATTTAAGCCTTGAAAGGTTCCATTTAAAGGATTTTAATTAAAGAGGGCTTGATCAAACCCCCTTAGATTCAAACCCCCTTGGATAGAACCCCGCTAGTTTTAAATGATACCTATAATGGAGTCTCCTCTACACCTATCAAAATGCTGATAAAAAACCACTTTTGATTTACCTTTTGGGAGATTAGATGAATTCATTTAAAATTTATGTTTTGTAAGTATGTAGTCTTTATTATAAGCTTCCCAAAAAGTATAATTTTAAATATATTTAATTTGATTATTATATTTATTTTTTATTTCTTGTGAATGTAGGTTTTTCACCGAACATCAAGTTCTCTGTTCTACACACATGGAAAATTAGTAAATTAGTGAAAAAAAATTTTAAAAAATATATATGCCCTAGGTATTGATGTCCTTGTTTCAACAAAAAAGAAAAATTAAATTTCGATACATACAGAAAAAGTTATGTTTTACGGAATACACCTATGTCTAAATTATAATTGGTTTGACTTCAAAAATTAATTAAAAAAAAATATTCAACAAAACATTATGAAACCAAATGCATGCCCTATATATCGGTGTTACCAATCTAAATTCAAAAGAATTAGAATTTTATCCTTTGTAGAAAAAAAGTTATGTGCTACGGAATACACATCACTTTAAAAAATGTTGTTTACTATTAAAAACTAGTTATCAAAGGAGACACAAAAAAAATTACAATTTAACTCCAAATTTTTTTTAAAAAAATATATTTAGAATCTAAAAACAAAATCTCACAAAAAACTAGTTCACATTATCTTCAAATTCCTAATGGTTTAGCGGCTATAAGTGTCAAAAAGTGAAGATTTAGTTCAAAATGTTGATTTCAATGTCAAGTTTGGCCAAAAAGTGTAACCCATTTTGTGGGATGACCCCTGCAAATTTTCCTTATCAATTCATTTCAACTAGTACCACGGCACATTGGTCTTAAATGGAAATCCTTTAATACCCTACCAATGCTGCCAAAAAAGGAAAAGGAGGTGGCAATTCACCATCACATTGATGTCGCATAACCCAGAGCAACTGCAAATGTCAATTCCTACAATGAGGTTGTTAAATCAGGTTTCTTGATTATAGTATTTTATCCATTTTAAGCAACACATCTTGTTCAAATTTTGCCACGACACGAGCGGAAGATCCCCTCAATCCTGAACACAAATCCCCAAGAGCTGATTTTACATCTTGTCAATCCTCACTCAAGCCTATCCCCTTGTACAATGGCGATGAGGAAAGCTCAACACATGCTCAAGAAACTCGTCACTGCACTGGTTCATCATTTCTTATGTGCTACCACTCCATTTTTTCAATTTAGAAATGGGTCGTTAATGAGACTGCTTTTAAATCATGATCAACGGTCGTCGCGAACCCATCATCCATCAATTTTTTGCTCTAAGGCTCTCCAACAAAAATGTGTTGTGAAGAGTCTCTGTCATGAGCCGAGATGCGGCCATGTATTCTTCCTGCCGATTTGAAACCTTGCCACCAATTCTACCTTTGCAGCCATCACATATCACATTCTAGCCTAGCTCTGGCGAATAGAAATTGTGATGCAAAGAAGTGCTATGATGAGCAGCAATTGTTGACACCTAACATAGAATATTCTTGGTTTATACCCTTGCTTCCATCGCCCATCACACATCGCCCCTTTCTTTATTCCTCCCTTACTAAATTTGGGATGCACTGAAGCCATGCGGTGAGCATAGATGAAGACACTTGGCAAAGATCGGAATGTTTAGCATGTATCGCGCTTTCCATTACCCTTCATGACATCAAACTGCGATGTGAAGGACCCCTGCGATGCAATATGAAATGGACACTTGTCCTGGAACCTCCCATCGCACATCACATTTCGAACACAGGTGTTAAGAATACAAATGCGATGTGAAGAGTGAGTGTGATGAAGGAACTTAAGTGAAAACATTTACGCACATGTGCCATAAGTTGTTTTAAAAGTGGACTCACTAGGTAACACAGACAATGGGGATTTAGCTAAAACAAAAATCCAAGTATTTTAACAAGTTGAACATTGATGGGAATTTTTTACGACGAGGGATCAAACAGTGGCGCTAGCTAGAAGGGACCGGTCAAAACATGAGTAAATAGACTTAAGTTATAACTTGACCAACGGGGAACTGGCTCGACCAGTCAACACAGGATTAAAACAATTCATCTTAGCAACCAAAAGTAATGTCTTTTGCAAGCTAATCAAACTAAGATTAACTCTAGACACTGTATTGATAAACCCTAACCCACAATAAATCAAACAGAGGCCCAGGAATGGAGAAATTTTTCCAAGGATCACAAGATTTTTCACAATTCCCATTAGTATGCTTGGTTGGATAAGTACTTAATTCAGCAAGGTTTCAAGAAAGGTACTGCAGATAGTAATCTTTACATTAAGGTAGAGGAAGATAAGATTTTGATAGTTGTTGTATATGTTGATGACATCATCTTTGGTGGAGATGATAATATGTGTAAGAGGTTTGTAGAAGAGATGCAGAAAGAGTTTGAGATGTCTATGATTGGTGAGTTGTCTTTCTTCCTTGGGCTTCAAATTGATCAACTAGATGATGGTATCTTTATTTCTTAGGCTAAGTATGTTAGAGAGATGTTGAAGAAATTTGGCATGGAGGATTCGAAACCAGTAAGTACTCCTATGGTTACTAGTTGTCACTTCAGCAAGGCTGATGAGTCACCTGAGGTTGATCAAACTCTTTATAGATCTATAATTGGAGGATTATTATACTTGATGGCTTCTAGACCTGATATTATGCATGCAGTATGTTTGGTTTCCAGATATTTGAAGCAAACTCATGGGAAGGTAGCAAAAAAAATATTCAGATATTTGAAGGGAACTCTGGATTACAGTTTGTGGTATAAGAAGAATGATAACTTTTCTTTCAATGCCTATATTGATGCTAATTGGGCAGGATGTGTGGATACCAGAGAAGCACCACCTGGAAGTGCATTTTTCTTAGGAAACAAATTGGTCTCTTGGTTTAGTAAGAAGCAGGACTTAGTGTCCTTATCCACAGCAAAAGTTGAGTACATTGCTTGCACAACATCTTGTTGTATCCAAGTGCTTTGGATGAAGAAGACTTTGAAGGATATAAAGGTGTTGTATGATGAACCCATTCCCATATTATGTGATAATACCAATGCAATAAACATTTCTAAGAATCTGGTGATGCATTCAAGGAGCAAACATATTTCTATCCAATATCACTTTCTAAGAGAGAAGGCTATAGAACAAGAAGTCAGATTGTAGTATGTTCCTACTAAGGATTAGATTGCAGATATCTTCACTAAGGTGCTTTCAAAGGATACTTTTGAGTATCTCTGGTAGAGGCTAGGGGTTATTGCCCCTCATTCTTCTAACTAGATACATAGATAGTACATCTATCCAGGGGGAGAAATTCATGTCATACCCTTTTCTCTTGGATTGATGTGAGCCACCTCTTAGGTGGAGTAGGTAGTTGGTTGGTTGTTGTTGATAAGGGGAGCATGTATAATTGCATGAAGGAGAAGTGTAGTTGTTGAGAATGTGTTGATGATTTAAATGAAGACTTTTTCCCTTTGTCCTTGATGTCAAAGGGGGGGAATGAGCAGGTGTGTGTTGCCATCAATGCCAAAGGGGAAGATTGTTGCACATATGTTACCTAAGGTTGTCACTGGTGTGGTTGTCATTGATGTCAACACTTAGTTTGGGCTGTCATTGATGCTTATGTTGATGGTATACTATGATGGTTTGCTAACAATGATGTTGTTGATGTTCATGGTTGGATGTCATGCCTTGTTTAATATCAATTAAAGTACTATTGAGTATGTATGTTGTCAGCAAAGATGATATCATGATGATATATTAAGATGAGAATTAGAAGCATTAAGATGAGGATTAGAAGTATTAAGATGACGATTAGAGGTAATGCCAATGTTGGGGAGATGTTTCTGATTGTCTGTAGCATATTGTATGACTCTCATGTTGTTCCTAAGAAAGTATGTGTTGCTACAAGGAGGCTCTGGTCTCCGAATGTTGGTGAAGGTTTCTACTGCAGGAAGTTGCCTTGAAGACTAATTGGGAGAATACTGCTCATTCCTCCACCTTTGAAGATATGGTCTTGTAGTTTGGGATTCAGTCTCTTTGTTCTGTGGATGTTAGACTATTATCTTTTTAGGGCACCAATGTTGTCGAGGAGGTCTCTGGTAATTGTAGTGAGTTAGCAGTTTCGTTGAGTTAGGACTGGTTCAAAAAATGCTCTACATTTCTCTACGTTGTTGTTTATGTTCATGTGGCTTGGTGGATGTGCTCTTAGTGTTTGTGCAGTGTCTCAGTTCATCTTTTATGGTATGATGTTCACCGCAAGTTGGTTTGTAAATGTTCTATCTCATGACTGTGTCTTCTGGCTTCCTAGATGAAGTGTTATGTCTCTGTTTGGTTTGTGCTAGCTATTTTTGGCATGACAGTAAGAAAGATGTATATGGAAGTATTGAGTTGGACATTCATGGAACGTCTCTTGGTGGTACGCACATCAAATGGTTGATCTCTTTGATGGTGCATATTGTTTTGAGTTGGTTTTCTAGAAACTTGTGGATATCTAGCGGACAAGGCTTGTTCTCTTGCATGCGTTGTGTTTGGGAGTTTGTGCCAGCAATTGAGGTTGTGTTAAGATGTGTTTGGGTCTTTCCCTATCCTATTGAGAACCGTATTGAATAAATTCAGTTGGAATATGTGTTTTTAGGCCAACTGGTAAAGTGTTACACGTTTCCTTGTTGCTGACTTGGGATGATGTGCACCGGCATGTTTGTTGTTTGGGATCACATTAGAAGATGTAATAAGTTGTGGGTAAGTGCAAAAAGTTGGGTCCACTTTTAGTGGAAGCCTCAGGGCAAAATATTTTTAGAAGTGATGGATTTTGGCAATATGGCTGACAATTTTTTTTTTGAATTTTTTGGATGAAATTAAAACCCATTTCAAATGACAATGTCTAGTTTTAAAATATATAATTTTTTTAGTGTTGAACATATTTTTGTATTTATTATTTATTTCATAAACAAAAAGCTTCAAATGTTTCAAAGAAATGGACTTTGGCAATATGGCTGACGACTTTTTTTAAGAATGTTTAGATGAAATTAAAACCCATTATAGATGAGATTGTGTAGATTCCAAATATGTAATTTTTTTTACAATTTGATTATTTGTTCTATTTTTCAAATATTTTTTTATGAAACTGGTCCATAAAATTGAAATATCAGGTTTTCTTATTATTTTAATATTTTTTATTAAAATAATATTTTGAAAAACAAATTATAAGTGAGCAATCAAACAATTCTTTTCAATTTGAAAAAAAATCAAAAAATGATAAGTTTAGGTCATCTTATGCGTGACGTACACGAGGGATTTTCAAAACAACAATTACGACCAATAAAAAAATATATTCAAAAATAATTTACAAAAAAATATTGTGAGCAATCTTTAGTATGTTATAGATCTTTTCCCAAAAGGATTCAAAAAAATACGATTATTTAGGTCAAAATATGTTTGACGTACACATGCATGGTATGGTAAAAAAAGTGATTTTTAAATAGTGGTTTTTGGACATGCCTATTGAAAATCAATTTGTATCATCTGGGTATTAAAATAAATTACATATTTGAAAACTAGACTCCCAGTACTACATTTCATATTACTAACTTTTTTTAAGATTCAACCTTTAAGTGCTTCAAAGTTTTAGGTCAAACGTCACAAATTCTAAAAAGTAGGGAAAACACTTCCACTTTTTGGCCAAAAAGTGGACTCAACTTCTTGCACACACCCTTGTTTTTGGTCTTCTCTATCTTCTGGATAGGACCTATTTCACCACATTTGTGTAAAGTGTGAGAGTGTGGAATGTGTGGAATAATGCAGCAAGGAATGTGAGCTGCGAGCACTTCAACGCCTCAGTCAACAAAGTGTATTGTTGACATATGTTGTAAATTCAAAGTTTCATGTATCCTTCTCTGAGATAGTGAGTCTCATCAGGTCCTTGTATCTTGCCCTAAGGTTTTACGCCTTAGCCTGCAAGTCCTTCATGGAGTAGTGTGCTTCCTTAGGCAATGAGCCTTAAAACAAATTATAATCTTGTTCATATATATTGTGAGATTTCTCACCATGGTTTTTCCCTACTTGGGTTTTCCACATATATCTGGTGTTATCTTGTGCATGTGTGTTCATTGCTTTATCTTTTATTGTTGTTGATCTATTTAAGGATTGTTGATCTTGTTAGAAGACTAAATTTGCATTGTACTAAGGGTTCAAGTTTTTGAAGATACTGATTCACCCCCCCCCACTCAGTATCTGGTTGTGTTCAACATTCCCTTGATGCAATATCAACATTATTATTATAAACTTGCCCATTATTAGTTTGGTCCTCTTCACAATCCCCATTATATGCAAGCCCTTGAACATTAATGTGATTTTCCAAGATGATTGTCTTGATCCATGTCTAAATTGAACTCTTTAGTTCTTGCAAATGAATTATCTTGAATAGAAGGAAAATAATACCTAGTGGTGCCAATAGAATGCAATCCAATTTCATTGTCTATGATATTCAATACATTTAATATATCGAACCATCAACAACCTTGTAGGTGTAAGCTTTTCCCACTTAGAACCCAACTAAATTTTAATTAGCTCCATGGAGGTTCTTTAAAAAATAGCCCAAAGTCTCAAGACACAAAAAATATAGGCCTGAAATTTTGGGATATCGAGTGACTAAGAAGCTTGAAAGCAACATCTATCACCATATCCATGTTGAAGAATAACTCTATCCAGTGAATCAATTTGTTCTATATCACCTGCCAACAATCTTTAGCCTCAGTAGTGATATTACTTGATTGACAACAAGATTTATTCTTTGGCAAAATGAATGGCCGTCTAATATATAGTTCCTGCAAGTTTTTCAATGTCCATAAAGGGCCATCATATACATGGGCATTAACACCATCACTTTGTATCCCTTCCAAGTTTGATGATATGCCACAAAACCAATCAAGTATAATCAGAGTCCATGAGTTCACTTCATTCAGAGACCTTTTTAAGTCTTTTAGTTTAGCATGCAAGTCATTTGATACCTCCACAAACGCTATAGAAATAGAAACTTCAAAATGTACTAACTAATTTACAATCTTGTCAACTTTCATAGTGGTGCAGGAGCACCTAGAAAATCTTGTTTTCTTTTGTAATAAGGTCTATTTGACCAATGCATTTTCATTTCTGTTTGTCTCTAGGTCTTTCAGGACCTAGAACCCATTTTGCAAGTCCAAAGTGACTTAAAACACACTTTTGTCATATTGTAATCACATAGTGCCAAAACAAGGCCATAGGACAGTTTGAGGCAGTTTGGATCAGTTGGTCTTCCAACTATTTGTATCGGTTGGTTTTCCAACTACCGACAGGTTGAGTTGATAACAACCAAAGGAAGGAACCATCGGAGAGAAGAAGGGAGAAGTGTGTGAAAGTGATTTTATATTGTTCTAAGGAGAAATAAAACTATCTGTTCCATCAATTTGATTTTCATTCCCTGTAACTATAATTCATATAACTGTAGATTTCTATTATTTCTGTGCTTTCCATTGTTGCAGTATGTCGACGTGAAGCATTCCACTGGCACCATTTCTGTCGAAATCAATGGAATGGCTTCGTTGTACAAGTATTTGTTTTGTGTTCGACGGCGCAGAGGATCCAGACAGAATGTTTTGCACAGTAGGTTGACCTAGCATCTCCACGTGCTAGGGTTCAGTTGAAGAGGAAGAAAGTAATCTATGCATCGGCGAGTCGATGGGACTCACAACAAGTCCGTTGAAGTCAAGCAGTCTCGCCAAGGGAGTTGGTCCATCGGCGCATCGGCTAGAATTTGTAAGTGCTCATCGATGAGAAGAGTCTAACCAAAGGCAAATGCCATCGGCATATCGGAAGCACATCAAAGGAGTTTACCGATAGTCACGTCCAACCGGCGTTGAAGCCGTCACGGTTATGATGAGGGGAACTTAACCGTCATCGAGGCATCGGTTGAAGGATAGAAGACTTCGCCAATAGAAGTAAGTCTCACCGACGATGAAGAGTTGATTGACTCGGTGTGAGTCCTGTTGTATCTCGCCGAAGATAAATTTAGTTGAGCTATCGGTGTAAGGTAGAACAATGGTAATACTTGAGAAAGTCATACCGATCCTTGTTGTCTGATGACCAGGATGTATCGACGGCTCATTTGTTAAGTCTTGTTGTCTGCGAGAAAAGTGAGACCCATTCTGTGTTTTCACTATGCACTCCCCATCATATTGGTATCAAAGCGAGCTTTGAAGATCACTCAGGTGGTGTGGTCTTGGTGTATGTCAGATAATGAAAGTGAAACAGAGGCTAACACGATGCCTCCTAAAAGCATGTCACAAGATGCAGTGAAGAAACTGATTGAAGCGATGTTTGAGTCCAAGCTCGAGGAGTTGAAAAGAACCCAGGGTAAGGATAGGGAAGATGAAAGTGACAGCGATGAAGGAGATACAGAAATTGATGAAACCAATAAGAAGATAGAGGAGATACCAGCAGACCAGAGGGCATTTGTAAATGCTTTGAAGTCGGTCAATAGGGACACCATAGATGGGTTACCTATGTATAGTGGAAGTATGGAAGCTAAAGAGGTGATTGTCTGGACTGAGGCATTGAACAATCATTTCGAATACAAAGAAGTCCCTGATGATCAGAGGGTTAAGTTGGCAAAGGCAAGATTGAAGGGGTCTTCTCTTGCATGGTGGAATTATGAGCAAGGAGAGAGAGTCAAGGATGGGAAGTGTTGACTTTTTCCCAGACTGGATGCTTATTCCCAGATATCCCTACAAGGTAGCCATCAGTGATCAACAGGAGCTCTGGGCCAGGGGGTCAATAGTATAGGAGATAGACTCTATATTTTATCTCCTCTTCTTCTTCAGGCTCTGCAAGACCTAGGGGGGTATTCCCTACTCAACATCCACGAGGATATGCATGCAAGGCTGGGATGTTGACAGAAAGCAGATAGTCCTCCTGTAAGTAGACCAAAACTGAAAGATAAGGGCAAAGGGGCTAGCTTTGGGCCTATTTGCAGTTGTAGACAGAGGACTGAGGTTCCTAAAACTAACCCTAATGTCCTAATGTTGGTTTTAGATTTTGCTTTGGAGTTTAAGTGTGGATGCAAAGCTGGATATGGTTATAACACAAAACAAAGCATGATTGGTGCCTATCCAGGGCCTGGAGTCAATAGACATACACCTGTAAATGATCAGCATAAACAACTAAAACTGGATTTCAAGGGGATCTATGTGATACCTGCCTTACAGGCATCTCCCAATACAAAGTGTTAGGTTATCTCTACTTATGGTATCCCTACTGCAGTATATCCCTCCCAATGTTCAACCTGAAAACAGTTTAATCTACCCCTTGAGTAGAAGTTAGAAGATCAGACAGTCAACATAGGAATTCTATGCTCTAGAATCTAAACATTACCAAACATCCAGATTCAGAAGAAGAATACATGCAGTACTGGAGACAGAATTAACACAACACATGCCAAACAGCATTTCTCATATAAGTTTAATCATGAAATCAGTGGGTTCATGCCAAAAACAAACAACAAGAGATACATAAACTCACAGGTAAGCTGTATAGAGCAACCAGATCAGCTTGTCATGCATTACAGAGCCAAAATCATCAACTTTCAACAACCTTGAAATGAGCAACACAACCTGCTTATAACAGCCAGGTAGGTGCTCAGCAATTAATTACAATGTTGACCAAAATTTCGCCAGATACACAGTATCATGAAAATGGCGCTCAAACACAACCGGATTGGCGCCCAAACTTGAATGCAGCAGGTAGGGGAGGAGACAGGAAGATTTCTCGAGCCCTGCGCCATCATCCGCTGATTGACACCTTCAGTCGGGTACAAGATCGACCCACGCCATCGCCCATACCTCTGCAACAATCGCCATTAATGGCGCACCAACCCGCGGCCTTGGGAAAATCATCAAACAGTCGATCGCAAGCCTTTCCCGCCGAGACTCATCATCATGATATTTCGAATATGCAGGATCACATTATCCCACATGCACCCCGCAGCAACCTCCTTTGCACTTTATGTACTAGGTCATGAGCATATATCATGTCGGTACTTTTGCTCCCGACGACACTAGTATAGACTTCATCATCATCATCCTCCAGCAGCATGATATCCTGTTGTTCGAAATATCACCCTGACGTCATCATGATATCGCAATATAACCTTCATGATAATCGGCACAACCTGATCCTTCGGAGGAACATCCTCCTGCTGAGCTTATAACAAAAGTCTGGCCGATGAACATCCTGATGACGTCATCATCATATCCTGCTGACGTCATCATCATATCCGCCTACTGCGCACCTCCTCACATCCGGATGACGTCATCATCATGTTTACAAATATCAGGAGGTCTCTTCAAGATGATCAGTGTTAGAAATATGACCCCCGCGGACCTTCATGACGTCATCATCATATTAACATCATCATGATATTCGGAAGACAACCGGATATTTGGAAATATCCTCCTGATGTTCAAATATCAGGTTGCACTGTAGCTCCTCTATGAGATCGGGGCGATAACTGAATATGATGATGCTGCTTGAAAAGATCACCCTCAATAGATAACGCGCGAAGCTAGCAGGCGGATATCTCCTTGATATCAACATCATCATGATGTTCGAACAAACATATATCCGGGTGATATGAAAATATCACCCCCTCCTTCACGAATATCATGATGCAGATAGGCAGAAAGAAAAATATCACCCTGATATACGGATGACGTCAGCATCATCAGGATGAGAAACAAAGAACAAGAAGTGATACAACCTCATCAGGATGATATTGACTAAGATCATCCTGACGTTCCAAAATATGATGACCCTAGTGAACATCGGGTCGCAATTACAACTCTTCAACAACATCATCAGGATGATGTTAACCAAGATCACCCGATGATAAAAATATCACCCCGGCGAAATATCATGAAGGCAGAAAATATGATGACCTCCGCAAGCAGCAGGATGATAACCGGAAATATGATGATGATGAACACGACCCTTAGGAAAAAACAAGTTAGGTCGAGCAATTCAAAGAATAAACAACATCATCATCATGCTCGCGCAAGGTGATAAATGGAAGATCACCGGAGACTTTGAAACATCACCCTCGCAAGCAGATGCGGGTGCACTGTAGCTTGGCAGCATCATCATGATAAAAACCAAACATCACCCGATGACTGAATATGATGATGACGATGAAAAACCCAGTCGACGAAGAACATGATGATGCAGACCAACGAAGACAAGATGATGATGATGACCTCCTCCTCAGGAAAACATGATGCTGCAGTTGAAAAATGCTAAGGAGGTCCATCACTTAGAAAAAATGGGCAAGAAGATAAAGGCTTCAAATGAAGAAACCTCCTGATCATGACAAATCAACCCCTGGTCAAAATGAGTGTCAACAGGAAGAATATGATAACCTCCTAGGAAAGGATGAAGACCAAAATCAAGGCACAATTCTTACCCCTAGACTATAACGTGCAGATGTATAAGAAATTGCAGAACCTCAGACAGAGAGACCTTGATGTGAATGCATACACACAAGAGTTTCATAAACTAAGTCTCAGATCAAAGAGACAAGAAGAAGAGTCAGAGAAGGTGGCAAGGTATCTGAATGGCCTAAGGATGAACATCCAAGATGAGATCAGCATCTTAGCACCAAAAATAGTGAACAAGTGTTTCCAAATGGCCTTAAGGGTTGAAGAGAAGATAAAGAGAAAGAGTGAGCAGAATAATAGAGGTAGAGAAGGAAGAAGTTTCAGAGGCAGAGGCAGTTTCAGAGGAAGAAGTCCTAACCAGAGGCCTAGTGGTGAGTCTAACCAAGAAGAGCAAGTTGGAGACTCGAGTAGCAGAGGAGGCTACCGAGGAAGAAGGCCTAATGGAAGGGGTGGGACAAATGGATCAGGTAGAGGATCCAAGTTCTCCAATATGAGATGTTATAACTGTAATCAGATAGGGCACCCGGCATACAAGTGTCTAGAGAAGGCCTCAACTTCTCATGGCAGTGAGAAGAGAACCACTTTGATTCAAGAAGATGCCAGGACTGTGACATCTCCTAAAGTGAATCTAACATCAGAGATGGGAGAAAATTTGATGATTAAGAGGACGCTGCTCAAGGAACCAATGCAGACTGAACCGTCTCAAAGAAGGGCTTTGTTTAGAATCAACTGCAACATCCAAGGTAAGGTTTGTAAAGTTATTATTGACTCTGGTTCTATTGATAATATTATATCTTTGGAAGTAGTGAATAAGTTGAATCTAGAAAAGATACCCCATAGCAGCCCATATAAAGTCAGTTGGTTGAATAAGGGGCAGCACATACTCATCAATGAACAAGCATGGGTAGAATTCAATATTGGGGGGTATAGAGATAAAATCTTGTGTGACATCCTTCCAATGGATGCTTTCCATCTTTTGTTAGGCAGACCATGGCAGTTTGACAGAAAGGCTCATCATGATGGAGAAAAGAATGCTTACTCATTCCAAAAAGATGGTGTGACTTATAGGATACAGTCATTGGTAGAAGAGGATCCATAGCATGTAGGGTCTAGTGTAATGATGGTAGGAGAAAAAGAATTCATGGACACATTAAAGGAAGGTGGTGGAGTAGGTTTTGCTTTGATTGTGAAGCCTAAGGGGAAAGGGAGGAAAGTGTGAGGGAAGTAGGACCTAAGGAGGTCAGAGATCTACTTGAAAGTTACAAAGGAGTAATTGCAACAGACATACCTGATTCCCTGCCACCTGTCAGAGATATTAGCCACCAGATAGACCTCATACCAGGAGCAGTACTTCCTAATAAAGTAGCATATAAAATGACCCCTCAGCAGAATGAAGAGATAGCAAATCAGATTCAAGAACTCCTAAACAAAGGGCTGATAAGGAAGAGCCTTAGCCCATGTGCAGTACCTACTATTTTAGCCCCAAAGAAGGATGGGAAATGGAGGCTTTGTACTGATTCTAGGGCCATAAATAGGATAACCATCAAGTATAGGTTTCCTATTCCTAGAATAGAAGATCTAATGGATTGTTTGGGAGGGGCTACTTATTTCTCCAAGATAGACTTAAAGAGTGGGTATCACCAAGTACGAATAAGAGAGGGGGATGAGTGGAAGACAACATTCAAAACCAATGAAGGGTTGTATGAGTGGCTTGTGATGCCTTTTGGTCTTTCAAACGCCCCTAGCACCTTTATGAGACTAATGAATAAGGTGTTGCAGGAATTCATAGGGAAATTTGTGGTAGTCTACCTTGATGATATCTTGGTGTTTAGTAAGAGCAGGGAAGAACATTTGAAACATTTGGAGATAGTCTTGAAGAGGCTACAAGATCAGAAGTTAATGATAAACTTGGAAAAGTGTGACTTCATGAAACAAGAATCGATTTACTTGGGCTTTGTCATCTCTAAGGGTGATTTAAAAATGGATTCTTCCAAGATAGAAGCTATTTTGAATTGGCCTACACCAAGGACAGCAGGAGAGGTCAGAAGTTTTCATGGTTTGACCACATTTTATAGAAAATTCATTAGGAACTACAGTGATATTTGTGCACCTATGTTAGAGACCATCAAGGGTGGAGGTAAGGTGAAGTTTATGTGGACAAAAGAGGCAGATCAGAGTTTTGAAAGTCTGAAGCAAAAAATTGCCGAGTATCCTGTCTTAGTACTTCCCGATTTCAATAAGGTCTTCACCATTGAATGTGAGGCAAGTGGGCTGGCCATAGGGGCAGTGTTGAGCCAAGAAGGCAAACCAGTAGCCTTTTTCAGTGAAAAATTGAATGAAGCTAAGAGGAAGTACTCCTCTTATGATTTAGAGTTGTATGCCATGGTACAAGCTCTAAAAAAATGGAGGCACTACTTGCTTCCTAAAGAATTTATTGTATACACTGACAATCATGCTCTTAGTTTTTTGAATGGACAGGAAAAGCTCAGTCATAGACACATGAAGTGGGTGGAAAGTCTTCAAGCATACACCTTCATCATCAAACATAAGAAGGGGATAACCAATAAGGTTGCTGATGCTTTGAGTAGAAGGGTGTTGACAGTACAAGAAGTGCAGTTACAAAGCATGGGTGTTGAGGCACTCAAAGGATTATATGAAGAGGACCAAGATTTCAAGGAGATTTACAAGGTATGCAGTGAGTTTGTCAATGCTTTCCATAGTGAATTTTTAGATTATACATTGCAGGATGGACTTTTGTTTAAAGGGAGTCAACTATGTATCCCTAAGTGTTCAATAAGGGATAATATAGTGAAGGAGAAACATAGTGGTGGTTTAGGAGGACATTTTGGGCTCAATAAGACCTTAGATCTAGTAAGAAGATTTTACTTTTGGCCAAGGATGCAATCTAATATTAGAAGGTTTGTTGAGAGTTGTATGATTTGCCAGAGAGCAAAGGGGGTCTCAACCAATGCAGGACTATACCAACCTCTGCCCATACCAAACAGACCTTGGGAAAGTTTGAGTATGGATTTTGTGATGGGGTTACCAAAGACAAGGACAGGTTATGATAGTGTGTTTGTTGTGGTAGACAAGTTCAGCAAGATGGCTCACTTTATTCCTTGTAAAACCACCAATGATGCTAGTTACATTGCAAGCTTGTTCTTTAAAGAAATTGTTAGGATTCATGGATTGCCTTTGAGTATTGTATCTGACAGAGACAACAAATTTGTGGGACATTTTTGGAGAACCTTGTGGAAAAGATTGGGCACAAATTTGTCCTTTAGTTCAGCCTATCATCCTCAGACTGATGGCCAAACTGAGGTTGTGAATAGGTCATTAGGCAATCTGCTGAGATGTTTGACAAGAGAACATGGAGGTAGTTGGGATGTGGTACTCCCACAAGCAGAATATGCCTATAATGATTCTACAAACAGAAGTACAGGTCTAATTCCTTTTGAAGTTGTCTATGGTAGTCATCCTAGAGGAATTTTTGAATTGAGAGATGTTCAAGGGTTGGACAAAAGGAGTGAACATGCTGATACATTTGCAGAGGCTATGAAAGAGATCCATCAACAAGTCAGAGATACTCTACACAAGAATAGTCAGAAGATCAAGGCTAGAGTGGATCAAAGGAGAAGGGATGTGCAGTACCAAATAGGAGATATGGTCATGGTCATCTCAACAAAAATAGACTACCCAAGGGAAACCATAGCAAGTTGATGATGAGAAAAATTGGACCTTGTAAGATTTTAGAGAAATATGGTCCTAATGCTTACAAAATTGAACTCCGTGATGATATTGCTATTTCCCCTATATTAAATGTTGCTGATCTAACATTATAAAGGAGTCCTGATACAGGCGAAGGTACAGCAGATTCTGTCCAAGACAATGCAGAGTGGGTGCAACATTTACCACCTAAGGAACCACCTAAGATGGAGTGCATCTTGGATAGCAGGACAGCCAAGAAGACAAGAAATTAGACCTATTTTGAGCACTTAGTCAAATGGCAAGGACTTCCAGACTCAGAAGCCACATGGATGCTGGAAGAAGACATCAAAAAGTAGGGTGATGATTTGCAGCAGTTAGTCTCTAAGAGGACTTGAGACAACTTTCACCCAGGGAGTATGGTGCAGGAGCACCTAGAAAATCTTGTTTTCTTTTGTAATAAGGTCTATTTGACCAATGCATTTTCATTTATGTTTGTCTCTAGGTCTTTCAGGACCTAGAACCCATTTTGTAAGTCCAAAGTGATTTAAAACACACTTTTGTCATATTATAATCACATAGTGCCAAAACAGGGCCGTAGGACAGTTTGAGGCAGTTTGGATCGGTTGGTCTTCCAACTGTTTGCATCGGTTGGTTTTCCAATTACCGGCAGGTTGAGTTGATGACAACCAGAGGAAGGAACCATCGGAGAGAAGAAGGGAGAAGTGTGTGAAAGTGATTGTGTATTTTTCTAAGGAGAAATAAAACTATTTTGTTCCATCAATTTGATTTCCGTTCCCTGTAACTACAATTCGTATAACTGTAGATTTCTATTCTTTTTGTGCTTTCCATCGTTGCAGTATGTCGACGTGAAGCATTCCACTAGCACGATTTCTGTCAAAATCAGTGGAATGGCTTCATTGTACAAGTATTTGTTTTTGTTTCTTGTTTTGTTTTTGTGTTCGACGGCGCAGAGGATCCAGACAGAATGTTTTGCATAGTAGGTTGACCTAGCATCTCCATGTGCTAGGGTTCGGTTGAAGAGGAAGAAAGTAAGCTGTGCATCCGCGAGTCACTGGGACTCACAACAAGTCCGCTGAAGTCGAGCAGTCTCACCGAGGGAGTTGTTCCATCAGCCAGAATTTGTAAGTGCTCGCCAACGAGAAGAGTCTCACCGAAGGCAAATGCCATCAGCATATTGGAAGCACATCAAAAGAGTTTAATGATAAAGTCATGCCCAACCGACGTTGAAGCCATCACAGTTAAGACAAGGGGAACTTAACCATCATCGGAGCATCGGTTGAAGGATAGAAGACTTCGTCGATAGAAGTAAGTCTCGCTGACAATGAAGAGTTGATTGACTCGGTGTGAGTCCTGTTGTATCTCGCCGAAGATAAATTCAGTTGAGCTATTAGTAAATTTAGTTGAGTTATCAGTGTAAGGTAGAACAACGGTAAGACTTGAGAAAGTCATACCGATCCTTGTTGTCTGATGACCAGGATGTATCGGCGGCTCATTTGTTAAGTCTTGCCGTCTGTGAGAAAAGTGGGACCCGTTCTACGTTTTCACTGTGCGCTCCCCATCACATAGTCTCTTTAGGCACATCCATGGTTTGTATTTCTTGCTTGACAAATTTTTCTCTCCATTATTTCTTTTTAGGTATACATCCTTGGCATCAAGCATTGAATCCTATTAAAATAACCACAATGAGTTTTGTAAGCTAGTCTATTTGAACTTCTAAAAGTTCTTAATTTCTTCATCAAAATAGAGCCACACATACTGGATATAGTCTCAATATTTCTTCCCAAATCTACACTAGCCATTATGTCCCCAGTTTGGCAATGTAGGGGAATCCTCAAAGCATAATCCACTATCATTACAAGCATAAACAACACTATTTGATGGAAACAACAATGAACCTTTCTCATTCCATAGCAATGTGGTTTCTCTAACATCATCTAGATAATCACCACTTTTAGATAATGGAGCATAGAAAATAACAAAATGAAATTGTTTAAGTGTTTGTGAAGTGTTTGTCTTGTGAGTATATTCATATTTTATGCACCACCATTGTCCATGGTAGACCTTTAAGTTGGAATGGCAATGCAAGTGGGATTTTGAGTTTCACATGCACCTGCACAAGTGCACATAAAGTCTAAATGCCTAGAAGCACTCGTGTCTCTTAAATGGTAGCCAAAACTCTCAACAAAATTCCTTTATTCTTTATGCTTTGATGAATGCCCATATTCTTGTTGTTGGGAATTAAGGTATCTCTACCTTGAATTTTTTTTGGGAGTTTATTTATTTATTATTTAACATTTTCCTACATATTAATAATTTTTCCTGCATATTATGATTTATTTTATTATTTTAATTTTTTCTAACATAAGTGGGGTGTGGGATTTTGAGTTGACATTATGTGTCACATGTTGGTATTTTGTTACATGAGTTGTGAGTTTTCATAAGGTGGATATTATTAGGACATTTGATGCTTCTTATTCTGTAGGGATTTTATGACAGATTCTTATAATAGTTGTAAAACCCTGTAAGAGGGAGTTATTGGGAATCTTGACCAGAACTATGACGCATGTCATAAACATGATTCGAGGAGATTGTCGAGCCAAAAATGGAGTGTTGTATTTGACGAGTTTATGACAACATATGACAAATGTAAGGAATTTACTATTTTATGATGGATTTGATTCCTCATGACTTGGGTGTTGGATTTTTCCTAGTTTTTATCTCATGGTTTTGGGTTTCGATTTGGTGGTTTCATGTATTGAATCTTCTATAAATTGGTGCTTGAGGAAGTAGTTTATGTATGAGAGTTTAATTTGTTGTGATACTTTTGTAATAACTTACTCTGCAAGTGTGTTATAATCTTGTTCTGAATTTGTTAATACATCAAGCAAATTTTGGAGTGGGGTTTTCTCTGGAAAGGGTTTTTCCAACATATATCTAATGTTATGTGCTTATTGTTTTTTGTTGACTTATATCTGTTTTTGTAACATTTCTGTAATTGTTAGATCAGATTTGAAAAATTTCTGTATAATACTCCTCTCAAGATTAACGTAGGAAGTTGTTCCGCTACTTTAATTGCAGCCTACCACATTCCTTTAAGAGGTGTTCTGCCAAACAACTCTCGTGCCCTTTTTGTTCTTACACATTCTATGTGCCACTTTTGTCAAACGGTTCATGTTCATTGTTTATACTTCCATGTTCTGCATACATGTCTAACAAAGCAATTCCAACTATGATCATCTACAAAGATCCATTTTCAATCACGCTTTGATGGAAGCTTATACCCCGTTTCGAAGCTCCCGTTTTGGTGAAGGCCATGTCGATGCTAGCAAAAGTTGTGAAGTTTGTTTTTATGGCTGTTGTTTGTGTTTTTTAACTAGTTTCATTGCCCCTTTGAACGAATCCATTTTGTGTCGATCCTGCAATCATTGCAGTCTGCAAGACCGCATTTCTTTGATGCATTTTATTAAACAACTCACTGCCTTGTTTATGCTTTCGTATTCTGCATATATGATAAAGAACTCGAGTGCTTTGTTCGAAGCTTTCATTCTTTACATACATGTCTAACAGGATAGTTGTATAATAACATCTGATAAAATTCCTGCATCTTTCATGTTTTAATGGATGAAACAAACGTGGAGTCTGGTTTCATAGCTAACATTTGCATTTGCTTAAATGTTTCAAATGCCTTCTCAACAGATCTACTGTGCACATACCTTGCAACCACCGCATTCCAAGCTCTCATGGACAACCATACTTTATTTCAACAAGATTGCATTTGCTTGAAACCTTCTACAGACTCTTCAATACATCCATTTCATGCATATCATAGCGTTCCATCATACCACAATCCACACAGGCTTCCAAGTTGTATTTGCATGTAAGAACTTCATGGGTGGAGTTTTGATTTTGTACTGCAATGCAAGTGGGGTTTCGGACTTCGCACACACTTGTGTTAAGTGTTACACGACTATGAATGATCCCGCATTCCTGCTTCTAATGCAAAGCTTTAACTTTACACTAAACTTTAAACTACATGCAAGGTTTCGTACCCCACCTGTAGTTTTGTGTTAGCCACGAAACTACAAGTCTGACATGTATTTGTAGTCCGTAACTTGACTTTTTAAGCTTTCACACGTTGAAACTCCATCTTTATTTATTCCAATAAACTTTTGAATTGCATTTGTAATTCAGAACTCTACTTTTTCTACCTTACAGACTTTCGGGGGCAGGGACGTAGCCCCCTAATGTAATTACAAAGCTATGGACAAAGTCCGAAACTCTATCTTAAATACTTTTTTGGACTTTTGGGATTGGGATGTAGATCCATAACGTAGTTACAAGATTACAAGTAAAGTTTGAAATTCGCCTTCTTCAATACTTTGTCCCACTTTTAGATTACATGTGTAGGTGGCAACTCCACCTTTAAACCTCTAACTTGTAAATATGAATGGAAACTTCACTTCGTTTAAGTCCCACCAAGATTTTTATTTGTAGAAGCGAGCCACATTACAATTGTGAACTACATTTTCAAAATCTTGGGCAACATAACTACAAATTCCTTTAGACGCGAAGACGCAATCGAACAAACTTAAACAAACCTTAGAAGCACTTTCTTGTTGCTTCGTCAAACTATTAACTGTGATAATGAATTTACAACTCAACTCATCTCATGGGCAAGTTTGTAACACCTCGAGACAATCGGAGTTTACTCCAAATAATCTACAACCAAGATCGACAAGTAATAATCTTTGATTCAATCAAACCTAAGAAACAAAGGCCTTTATAGATGACTCAAAATATCGACATGACTTTTGAGAAGGCGATCTGACTGATGATTAATGGTTCTTGAATTGATAGACATTTTCGATGACTTAAAATGATCAAGTTTGTTTCATGAATCACATGCAACTGGGAATATTTGGCATTTAACATGTTGACTTGGTCAAGCCTAAATGACACAAAACCTTTGTAAATAGATTGAAATGTTGATACAACCTTCAAGGAAGGGCCTTTATAGATGACTCAAAATATCAACATGACTTTTGAGAAGGCGATTTGATTGATGATTAATGGTTCTTGACTTAGACATTTTTGATAACTTAAAATGACCGAGTTTGTTTCATGAATCACATGCCATTTGGAATATTTGACATTTAACATTTTGACTTGATCAAGCCTAAATGATGTACATAACCTTTGTAAATGGACTAAAATGCTCATACAACCTTCAAAGGAACGAGGTGATCAACAGAATCCAACTTAATAAACTCAAAGTTTAAAAATGTCATGATTAAAATTTTAAGACAGCACATTGAACCATGAAGAAACCCTTCGGTAAAAATCTTGTCTGTAAGCCTTCTCCCCAATTGTATTTAAACCAAAGTCTTTTATATGTTCTCTAGCTAGCCAAATGCCAAAGAATTTGCCTATTTAGCCTTTTGTTTTTGATACACATACTTTTTCCTTGGTTATCTATTAGGGTTTCTTTTAACTCCTTGAGCACCCCCTCTATTGCAAAGCAATGTCTTATTAGCCCCAATGGTAAGGCTTTCTTTTGCAAAGCCACATCCATTCTCATTGTCTTCACATAAATCCCTTTTTGGCAAATGGGAATAGTATTTCTTAGGGCCTGTACCTTTAACATATTCATTTAGATTTGTGCTTCAACATCTGGAGATATCAATATAGGGGAGAGGACCCAGTAGCCGCTCACCCTAACTTCGCACATCTTAAGCTCCTAAACGGTACATCAGATTTTGACAAAAAATTTTGGGTTTCTTTGTATGTGACTTAAGAGCTTAAAGCTATTGTTTGGGTTCTGGTTATCAACGGTGTAGCCTAATCAACTACATCTTCACCGAATTGTCCGAAAACACGCAAAAAAAATATTTGGACCAAAAGATTTGCACGAAGGCACCTATTACTAATCGCCTTACTATTGCCTTATGTGTCACCATATGATTGGTTGTTTCTTTGATGTGACATGTGAAATGTATTATTATACATGTATATGTGCACATGTATTGGTTCCTTATTAAATTTTTTGTAATATTTGTACACATGTATGTTGGCAAAGACACTGTGTGGCTTCATTATTGTTGTCATTGATGGCAACAAAGTTTATCCCACACATCCGCAGTACATAATAGGTCCTTACCGGAAGTCAAACTGAAGAGTGTTTTAGTCCGGTGAGCAAGAACAGAGCATGCAGCAAGGTCCGACAATCAGGTCCAGATATCTCACAGGATGTATCTCAGTAAAGTGCGGACTTGGGGAAGTCAAGAAGAGTACCATTACTACTACATTCCAGAGATTGAGCCTCTGGTGAAGAAAGAGTGAAAAGATATGAGCATCTGAGTGTTGGGTCCCTGACAGGCAGAGTAGACTTAGGAAGAACTGACTGGCAGAGCATCAGACCTTAATCTGAATGAGAAATTGATGGTGATCAAGCTTCTTGAGGGATCATTCATGGTTGGTCGACATGATTGATGACTTCTATAACTATCTCTTTGATGCGCATCACTTAGTAAGCATGGATTCAGCCGACAGACCAGAGTTTGGGAAAATCTTTAGTATTTCGGATGCCGACTAGAAAGATGTTGAAATCCTTGGTGCGGATATATATACCAGATGGATTTCGATGTGAAGGTGTGGTGGTTGTGTGGAATAGTGTGCAACAAAAGGCGGAGAGAAGTGTGGAAGTAGCAATATAGGTCCGGTATGTGACAGAATAGCAGCACTAAAATAGAGGAAGTATGAAGTGCAGTAGATCAGTATATTGAGCCTAAACCAGAACTGAACCTCAACATATGTGGATGCCTCTCTTCAGTTCAAACATCCGGTTACCTTCTATATCCTTGTAGACAGTGAGTCTCTTGTAGGTAGTGTGCCTCTTGTGAGCAGTGTGCTCGGGCAGTGAGCCCTAATTGGCAAGTGCCATTTTGTACTTCTTATTCTTGTAACAGAGAATACAATCTTGGGTTAGTCACCCCGTGGTTTTTTCCCTTAACAGGGTTTTCCACATCAAAATCATTGTGTTGTGTGTTGATTTTATTTCTGCTCTCATGGTTTTATCTGCTTATATGTTTTATTGTTAAAGAAGAACAGAAAGTTAAATTATTTAAGATAACTGATTCACCCCCCCTCTCAGTTATCTACATTGTTTCCAACAATGTATTGGTTCTTTTTATAGATTTAATTGGGGGTAAGGTGCGCCACAGGTGGGCAGCTATTGGTACATGGGCAGCTACTGGGTCCTCTCCCCTATCTATTTTAGGTTGTTCCCTAAATTCACCTAATACTCTTGGCCCTATCTTCTCTTATGTTTCAACTTCTGTGCACAGATTCCATCTATTTTCTTGTTGCAGATTTGTCTCCCACCGTCTTTCCACATTTTCATTGACTCTAGGTCCTCTATGTGGCAGATCAGGAAATTCCTTTGATACTTCTTTCAATCCTTCATTTGTCTAACTTTTTTCTTATATTGTTGATGATTGTGCCTTTTCACACTAATTCAACATTTCGCTCATTTTCGTTACTATATATTAATATATTTTCTATCTTTTTATAATATATTTTTTTTATATATTTAACACTTTTATACATCTTTCGTATAATAGTTTATATGTTAGATAATATATTATATAGTATAACAACATTGTATTCAATTGAAATGAAAATATTTCTCATAAATTTTATCATATAATGTGTATAACTTAATCTATAAGGTTTTTTTATCGAATAATTAGTTTCTATTAGAGCCTTCAATCAAGAAAAAGTTTCTACTATAATGATTAGAAAAGTGACACCCAGGTTGAAAATGGCAAGGCATAAACCTTAGAAGCTTGAATACATATAATGCTAAGAACCAAGAAAATATTACAAAAATTTGAGAACAAAACCCAATAACAAGCCAAAACATTCCAATGAAATAAAAAAATCTCATTAGTATATGTAGATGCAAGATGCAAGCCCAAGAGTCTAATCAACACCTTGTCCTCTAGCCACATAGGCTTCCCTAGCATCTTGATCCAAGTGTGTACCCAAAGCCTGCCCAGCATCCCAAAGATGAAGATTGTAGGTGGCCACCCTCATAAACTAGCCTACCAAACATAACACCCTCACAATCTAGTTGGAATGGAATTAATAGGAAGAATCTCTCTCTTTGCATAAAATGATTTAGCACACCCTCATGCATGCTTGGTTGGGAATATGGACTTGCCAAAACCATACTACCATCCTTATGTGTGATGAGTAAATTTTTCAAAACAATATTAATGTAACCAGAACACCACCATCTCCATCATCTAATTGAACATCACATTACTATTACCCTTTAGTTTATATAGGGCCTAATGGATGTAGGGGCATAACTCGCACCCAAAAATCCCCATCTAAATCATCCATAACCACCTACAAACCACCATCCCTAATAGAACCAACAAAATAATCCACTCTCACACAAAAGCATCCAACACTAGAACACTCAAATTTCCATGAAAACATTTGTAATGTACCACCATGACTAAGGGATGCCATTGTTTTCTAGATCATCTAGACCTAAAATATGCTTTATCATATACAAGGAAGCAAAATTTGGAAGAGTAAAAATAGCCTTTAGCCTACAATAAGATACAACACACTTCTAACAAGGATCCCTTCCAAATGGTAGCATTTTGTGCAAACTAGAGAAATGCAAGAGAACATTGAGAATAATTTTAAAGTAGTCACCAAACCAACCCTACGGAAAGAGGTATCATCTCACACTAGTGGAAAAATAATGAGTAGAGGTAATAATGGGATAATCACTTTGCACATGTGAAGTTAGTACCTATCAACACTCTAAAGAGGCCTCTTCATCATAATAGTTGAACCAAACCTACAAAAACAAATAAAAACTAAGAAAAAAAGACCTAGATGACCTCAAGGCTACTAGGTTAGAAGCTATAAGATCACTCAATCTATCCCAGACACCCTTCCAATCACTAATTTCTGCCATCAAAGGGGATAAATCAATCCCTCTATTTGCCAAGAGGTCTACCACCTTGTTACATTCTATTTAATATTGCATAAGGAATATATCATCAAAATTCTTGCTAAGATCCAAAGCTTCTACTAATATTAATCTAAATTTCTATCATATAGAAAACTTATTACCCAATCTAGGCACCACCAACATCAAGTCCCCCTCAACAATTAGCTTCTTACAAATCACAAAAAATGCTAACTTTAACCCTTCTACCACCATTTACCATTATGTACTACATTATTAGACTTGTGCCAATAAAGAAGGAGGCTCCTTTTTGAAAAGATTACTTGTCATCCATTAACACTTGCCCAACTCTAACATCACCTAGATTACCCCTAGAAGCCCCATTAAAATTTAGCATATAGAATCCTACCAATGGCCTAGCCCAAGTAAAACAAGCTCTTACTATAGTTTTGTTGATTACCCATTAATAGTTGGAATATAATCCATAAGTTTTCATTTATTATTATCATGTAATTCCTTATGTTATATATTTTTAAGTTCATATTATGTAATTTAGTACAAATTACACCATTTTTAAATATAATACATTATATTGTGTTTAATAATAATACATAATATATAAAATCATAATATATAATAATTGTAATGGTGAAAGTTACATACCCATGTATCTCCCATTTAGTCTTGTGCCCATTTTGAGCATATGTCGTGATACATGTACATATCAACACATATCACAATCTTGTGCAAAGTTCAACTCATTCCCCTAGACTTTTATCCATCTCTATACACACATATACTCATGTACTTAGCCCTCACCTTATCCTTACATACACATACTTTGGTACATTCATCAAGTTATCCGAGCATATTTATCATATTTATCCATGCACCCACCTCCATATGGTCATTAGCCACCTAGATTTGATTATTTCATTACCTAGGGTCATTTATGTAGTTATAGGGTTGACGCTACAATCATGGACTTGACCCTTTCCCTCTTAAAATTTAAATTGAAGTTTTGGCTAATTGATCCCATTCATTTTCCCACCTCGAGTCAACTAAACACATATTTGGCACAATTTAATGTTATGTTCTAGTATTTAAAGTCATTCAATGAATTCATTCTAAGATCATTTAGAATACATAAGACCTCTCTCATTCTAGATCACTCAAAGAGAAAGACACACTTTGATTTGATGCTTTAAAAGGAGTAAATTATTTGCATACATTATCTTAGGTCCCTTCGCTACTATCTTCGAATCTTTTATACATATTTCTAAGGGTTGACATGGGATAAATTATCTCCTTGTGACAAAACAATAGCCCTTCCAAGGTATTTGTAAATACCACAAGTCCTCAAATTAGCATAAGGAATAAAGTAGATGAAGATCTATCAAGTGAGTAGAAGAGCAAAACTTTGCATTGCTTAAGGTCAAATTTGGTGCTATAAACAAGTTTAAAATTAAATATTTGACCCCTTATAGAGCAAAGGCTCAATGCAAAATTCAAGTTATTCTTCTAATAGAGACGCATCATTTTTTAAACATACACCGGTCTGATTCTAGAATCTTTATTATGGGCACATGCTCTTTCATCTTAGAGCTAAGTATTGCCTTTCCCACATTTACTTTTATAAACTAACTATTGTAAATTACCAAATTATCAATCCCAACCATTCATTTTCCCACCTTGAGTCAACTATACACATATTTAGCACAATTTCATGCTATGTTCTAGTATTTAAAGGCATTCAATGAATTCATTCTAAGATCATTTAGAATACATAAGTCCTCTCTCATTCTATATCACTAAAAGAGCAAGACACACTTTGATTTGGTGCTTTAAAAGGAGTAAATGATTTGCATATGTCATCTTAGGGCCCTTTGCTACTATCTTCAAATATTTTATACACATCTTTAAGGGTTGACATAGGATAAATTGTCTCCTTGTGACAAAACAATAGCCCTTCCAAGGTATTTCTAAATACCACAAGTCCTCAAATTAGCAGAAGGCTTAAAGTAGATGAAGATCTATCAAGCGAATAGAAGAGCAAAACTTTACATTGCTCAAGGTCAAATCTAGTGCTATAGACAAATTTAAAATCAAATATTTGATCCTAACCATCAGACTTGACCCCTTACAAATCAAAGGCTCAATATGTAAAATTCAAGTTATTCTTCTAATAGAGAGGCATCATTTTCTAAACATACACCAATCTGATTCTAGAATCTTCATTGTGGCACACACTCTTTCATCTTAGAGCCAAGTATCGATCGCCTTGCCCACATTTACTTTTATAATTTAGCTATTGTAAATTATCAAATTATCAGTCCCAACTAGTAAAATAATTAATCTAGGTTAATTTTTGGTTATTTGTATTCAACTTATTAGATTAGCCTAGATTAAGCTGAAGGAAAGTTTATTTTCCAAGTCACATTGTTGGTGACCCATTCGATCGTACATGATCTAGTTTACTTCTAGGATTTCCTATCCACATTAGTGTTTTTCACATCTACACTTTTCTAATATTTACATCTCATTTTTAAATCTAAAAATCTTCATTTTAGTCTTTGCTTTGTTTCTTTCACATTGTTATATATTTTTCTATTAGGGTTTCTGAGCTTTATTGTGATATCTTTTTCACCTACTCTACCCACCCTTGGCTATCATATTATGGTTTCACTTTCAAATATTATACATCATTGATATTTTTCATTTTTTATTTTGAAAGTATGTTTTTTATCTTTATTTTACTATCTTTTTGTTTATGCCAGAAGCTAATTGAGATCCTAATCTTTCACTATTAAGCAATGCTTGTCTAAACCCTAACATGGTCCAAACCAATGAGAATAAATTCTATTATGATGCTCATAATAAGAAAAATGAGGAGTATGACCATAATGCTCATGTTCACACTCAAGATTTTACAAATGAGTTGGCTAGTTAGGATAATGTGGAAAATCCTAAGAAACTAGTGGATATGTTTCATGATGTGTTTGCTAACAAGCCATGTGGATTAGAGACTTTGAAAGTGCTTTATGCTAAGCTTACTTCATCTATAGTGACTAGTGCATCTACTTCCACCCCTGCTTCTACCATGTATCTATCCTTTACTATCAATCCTATCAATGTTACTAATCCTCATAGTATCATGGCTACTAGTCTACCACCATTTAGTACTTATGCATTTATCACTTTCCCTGTCCTCTATGGTTTACCTCCTAGCTGCACTGCACCATGCATCTTTCATCCACCACTATTGGACCTATTATTACCCAACTTAGCCAAGCCACTTCCATACCTAACACTACATCCCATACCCTAAACACCCTTACATACTTTCCCTCTTCCATGCCATTATCCCAAGCCATTACTTCCTCCACCCCTCTTAACTCCCATGCCTATACTCACATGCCTAATAGTGGCTTCCAATCCTCAATAGTGACAATCCCTTCCTCTACCCTAGATTCACTATTTCACATAAGAGATCTAGTAGAAAAGAGAGTAGATGCAATGCCAAATGGACAAGATAGTGATGGATTTAAAGATGTTAGACATACACCACTATCTTTTGATATTGTTACATATCAATTTCCTATGAGTTTTGTGGAACCTCAATTTTAATTTATGATGGAAAAGGTAATGTAGTCAAGGTTGGAGGCTCCAATTCAGAACTATCAATCCTTGCAACAAAATAAAACACTCAAAATCAACACCCAATGAAATAAATAGAAATTACAAAAGAATTAGATTTTATTTATTCAAAAAATAGCTTCAAGAGCTTCAATACATGCTAGGCATCAAACTTTTGATTACAAAATAGTTCTAAGGGATCTCAATACACTAATCTACTTTATTTCCAACTATTCATAACTAACAAATTGTCCTCAAATGATATCAAATTTTCCTTTATATAGAAGATGTAGAGATAGCGTGGATTAGTTGGAAAACATCATTGATGAATGTGATAAGGATCAATGGATCCAAAATTAACTGATTTGATCATTAGTTAGCCTTAGAATTTGGTGCATCACCATGGATAACATGTAGGTCCATTGGTGACATGTATAATCACCATTCTAATGTATCTTGAGCTAGGAGTCTCCAAATTGAATGTTGTTCCATATACGACCCCTCTTAGGACCCATAATGAAGTAGGTAAGATTAGGACTAGGCGCAAGTTTCAATTACTTTCTACATAGTTCAAAAAAATTATTGTTATACACTAAATAGTTTGGTATTGGTCTAGTTAAGCTTCTCTAGATAAGAAACATGTGTGTGGTGATCAAAATCACATGAAAATTAGATGGAACATTTTGGATGCCATATAGTTCTTATGTTCTAAACCATAATCTAAAATTGTAAAAATTTACTACTACATAACTTACTAAATATTGATTGTGCCTATTGTTAGAAACATGAAACTTTGAGCTAACAAAACATAAGTGTGGTATTTTGTGGTACCACAAACTTGACACACACTACCCCAAAATATCTAGAAACTATAGAAGTACTTACAAAAAAAACAAGCATTAAAAGGAAATACTTTTGTTGATGCAAGATTGCCTTTACACCCTAGATGCTCCTACATTAGACACCCCAGGTAATTGAAAAGTGAGCCTCTCACTTTCATTCAAGGATTCGAGCTAAATAAAATAAAGTTGGCTAAACTCAACACTAGACAGATCCATGTGGAGTCTTCAACTGGGTTATCCTTCCATTTCACTATATATTCTTCATTTATCTTGTTTCTTGTGCTCCTCCCTATTCTACTACCAAGTATCTATTCAATTTATTTCTTAGGCACCTATTTACCCCAATCTATCTCTATCACATGATCTCTTGATTCTCATTCATGGTACTCATATAAATCTACACTATTAAATATTATACCAAGATCTTCCACAATTCCATTTCATGTTTAAATTTCCTAAATCAAATTTTTTAACAATTTTACAAGGACCAAATTTCTTTATTTTCAACTTATTATATGTCCCATGTGGAAATATTTCCTTCCTCAAATAGGCCATCTCCTATTTCATATTCCTTATGTCTCCTCTTTTAATCAACATGTTCTTTATACACGTGGCTCATTTTCTCCAACTAAATTTTTACTTATTGATGTAAATTTCTCATATACTCAACATAATCTTTAGCTATAACACTCTTCTCATGGTTTACAATAAAATCTCTTAAATGCAAAACATTCTTTGGATTCGATCAACATAAAATCTCAAATGGTGTTTTTCTTCTACTTTTTTTCATTAAATTATTATAAGCAAATTCAACTTGCAATAAGATTAAATGCTAGTTTCCTATCTTTTCTCTTGATAAACATCTTAATCATTTTCCCAAGCTCCTATTCACAACTTCTATTTGTCCATCTATTTGTGGATGATACGTTGAACTGAATTTTAATTCAGCATCCATCTTCTTCCATAATGTCCTCTAGAAATGACCAACAAATTTCGCATCCCTATCTAATATAATACTCTTAGGTAATCTGTGCAATCTCACAATTTCTCTATAAAATAAATCAGAAATATGTTCCACATCATTAGTTTTCTTACAAGCAATAAAATGTGTCATCTTGAAAAATATGTTAACAACTACAAAAATAGAATCATTTCCTCTTCGTGTTCTTGGCAATGCTAAAAAAAATCCATGTTAATATCCTCCCAAGGTTTATTTGGAATTGGTGATGGATTATTCAATCCAACATTTTGACTATTACCTTTACCATCTTGATAAATTCTACAATTTTGCACATACCTCTTTACATCCTTGTACATCTACAACAAAAAATAATGTTCAGTTACCAATGCCATTATTTTGTTAATTCCAAAATGTGTTAATCTTGCACTTGCTTTTCTTTGATCAAAATTTCCTTCATTGAACTCTTAGGAATACATAACTGGCTTCCTTTGAATAATAATTCACCTCAAATTAAGTAATCCAACTATTTAGATCTATCTCCACTTACCAGTATCTTACATTGTAAGAACCAATCCATTACACTCTAGAATAAAATAATAATATTCTCATAAAATAGTGCGGAAAAAGGAAAGAATTAAAATTTCCCCATAAATAATACAACTAATGTAAAACTATTTCATCATTATAATCAAATATGATTCTATACATCAGCTAATCAAAGATCTTAATAAAAAGGACTATGCATTCACAATATCTAGCCATATAGGCTCATACAAAAGAACAACGCACCATACAATGTCTCCGATACCTTACCATATCTTCGTCACTGAATCTAGCGGAGACAGAACATCATCAAGGTGATTTACCTCCCAGCCACAAGGCTCACGCCTCCCCAGTCTTACTCCTGAATGGAGAAGCCCGACCCTTAACAAGGGGTCTAGCAAACTGAAGCCGTCATGCATGAAGGAATCTAGTGCAACATGATATCTCTAGCATCTCTATAGCATGTGTTAGATGCATATACTGATCTAATATCGTGATATGGCAGAGAGAGAAATAAAACATCAAATAGTAACTGAAGATGAGTAAAACTTCAAAGGTAGAAAACACAAATGAAATGCATAAACAACTCAAATGTATACCTTGAAGTCCTCCTCCTCCTTGATAAGGTTGAGGAGCTTGCACCCAAGAGCTCCTATCTTTACCCAAGTATATGTTGTAGAATGTGGATTGCTCTTGCTTTTAACACAATATGGACAAAGGGATTTGGCTAAGGATGATAATGATGGAGATAAGAGGATGTAGATGAGATGGGGATGAGAGATTATTTTGGCATAGTTTTGATGCTATGAAGAAGTTATTATAACGACTTAGATGAGGGCTCTATTTATAGATTTTTGGTAAAAGGATGGAGGGTGAGGATTGAAAGTTTAGATCAATGACTAGGGATGCTTGAGGATTAAGGTTTGGATTGGAGTTGTAGTATTGTGACAAGTTTCACAAGAGGGTTGGATAAGAGAGATCAAAGGCTAAGATTTGGTCAATAAGATTGGATGGCTCCCATTAGTTGTGAATTTTAAATTTTCACATTGGGAAGGATGAGGAATGAATAAAAAATTCATTTCCATGGGAGAGTGTGAGGATGGGAATAAAAGTGAATTTTTAATTCACATGGGGAAGATTTCCATTAATGGGGAAGAGTTCCATTAATGGAGACTAGGACAAGTTAGATGGAGGAGATAAAATATGAATTTTAATTCACATGGGGAAGAGTTCCATTAATGGAGACTAGGACAAGTTAGAATAAAAAATTACCTTATGTGGAATAAAGGTTAATTTTTTATTTGCGGGATGTGGGAATGACTGTTAAGTGAGATTTGACCAAGCTAATCAAGAGGATTAGCTTAATTAATATGACTAGAGAAAATTAGTAAATGGGTTAATGGAGGGTTAAAATTAATTAAATAAGGGTTTCTTTAATTAATTTAGGTCTAGGGGTCATGTAGGCTAGGGTAGATAATTAAATAATTGTTATTTAATCAACTAGGCTAGGTTTAGGCTATAGGATAGTGTAGATTAATTAAATAAACATGATTTATCTAATTAATCATGATTAGGAGATGGAGACATTAACTAAATAGATATTGGGAATATTTATTTAATTAATGAGGGATAGTGTTGTAAGGTTTAGTGATAAATTAGATGAATTAATTTATCATAAGGGATAAATTAGGGATAAATGGCTAAGGGTGAATGACTAGGGATAAATTAAATAAATAAAATGAATTTATTTAATTAATTGGAAGGGATAGTTAGTGATGTAAAGATGTAAAAGGGTGGTTGAAGGGTTAAGACATTTTTAGGTGTCTACATTTGCCCCTCTTTGAAATGGTGTTGCGGCTAAGTAACATTATTTTAAAAAAGTTTAAAATATAGAATTGGATTGGATAGAAAAAAAGGTTTTGGTTTAGAAGAATAGGGTAAGGTTTAGGGACGATTGTTAAGGGTGATGCCTCCTCGAGAGGATAGGCGGGTCACAAGAACACAAGCATGCTCTCGAAATGGATGAAATGAATTGGTTGAAGTGGTTGGAGTATAAGGGGTGAGATGAAAGATTGATGATCTTGAATAGATTGGTTGATGGGTGATTATTGTGCTGAAAATAATTTAGAGCACTTCTAGGTTTGTTATAGCAAAGTGGAATTTTCACCAAGGTATAGAAGACCAGGGTGATGATGTTTATCGAACATTTGCATGGACTAGACATGCAGACAAAGGGATGATCCCATCCATGCCCAAGATAGTACAACCTTATCTAGACAAGGGATGGGAACTCATAGCATAAGCCCTTAATACACAAAAGGTATGGTGAACCTTAGATGCACAAGGAGATCAATATGCTAGAACCAACCCTATGATCCACAAGATATGAATACTAGCTTGGAGTAATGAGACCAACCCACAAGCACAACATACAAAAGCAAGACTATGCCCCATTCTAGATGTTTTTGCCACATACCATGATATAGTGAGATCAAGGTAGTTTTGATGTGATCTTCGAATTGGATGAAAGATAAAAAAAATCAATAACCAAAAGACCAACTGACCCAACAAATAGCCATTGTATCTCTTGCCAAGATGGATGATGATTGATAGATTCTGCCTATTGTAGGAATGATATATCCGTTAAGGCAAGAATTGATGGATGATTGGATCATGCCCATTGTAGGAAGGATATATCCTAGGACATGATTCTGATACCATGATATGATGGTTGATAGTTGATGATTTTTGTTAAGGGATGATGCTTTGATAAGTGATGCAATGCTTTGGATATTGTGTTTGGATCTAATGTAAGCTCAGGGGACAGGGACCATCCAAGTGCGTTGGATGGGTGCATCTTATGTACCTGAGTACTAGAAACTTCCTTCGTATTCCAGACTGCCTACATACCCTTTATCCACGGGATCAAGGCACATTAAGATGCGGGTGGTGATGATATGTAGTTCTGATTTGTGATGATGATGTGGGATGATTGATTGGTGATAAGATGTTTAGGTTGGTGATGAGATGTTGATGGAAAGATGTTCATTTTAGGATGGATATTTTTGAGATTTTTGGATATTTTGATTTTTTTAGATTTTTGTGATTTTATGATTTTTTTTATTTTTGTGATTTTGGATAGGGAATGGTTTATTATGAGATGGTTGCATTGGATTGCATTTGGATAACCTTTGTGCTAGATACCAATGACAAGGGAACACCAAGTCTAGAGGTGAAGGTGATGGGGTTGGATAGGGGGATTGGTGATGAAAGATGATGGAACGGTGATTCATGATAGATGAATGGACAAGTGGTAGGGATGTATGTTAGATAGATGGAAGATGGGGATAAGGATTTTTTCCAAGGGCTAGGTTGCAAGGAATCATATGCCCCATTGTAGATATGATGCTTAGGATTTTGTATGATGGGAAAATGCTTGGAAGGGATGAATGGACTTTGCAGTAGATGGATGTATGGAGGATATGCTTTAAAAGGGACATATGCCGAGAGGTGTCCAAAGCATGTTTTGATATTTTTCCCCTTGTTTTTATCAAGATCTAAGGAGGAAGATATAGTAGATAGGATGGATGGGAAATGATATGATAAATAAGAGGATGGTGGATAGGAATATGATAGGATAAGGATGGATGATGGGCAATATATGCAAAGGATGAAGGATATGATTTTGTGCCCAAATATAGGGTACAAATGGATGGGAAAGGGAATTATGCATGATGCCCACAAGGGGTTTTCATCATGGTACTTGCCCAAGGTGCCACAAGAAGTGGTTTTCACCATTGGACAGATTTTTTCTCTTTACTATTTTCTTGATTTTTTATTTTTCTTATTATTATTATTTTAATTTTTTTGATGGAATGGGGACTCTAGAGTCTGTTTCCATAGCAAGTGGAAGATGGTCCCATGTTGGATAGCATTATGGATGACGATTGCATGGATGTTGGTAGATAGGAGAAGATGGAATGGATGGTGCATAGTGGATTATGATGTGGATTATGTAAAGTTTATGCAAAAGCATGTACCAAAGGGATATGATGGGGGAGATATGTAGGATAGTGGATGAAAGATGGAGAGATGGAGGTATGTGGGAATTCCATGTGGTGGAGGGAAACCAAGACCAATGGTTGCACACACCGTTTTGGATTTTGAAGCTTATATTTTTTATGCAGGAGCATCCAGTGGTGTAAAGGCAATCTTGCATCACCCAAAAAAAGATGTGTTTCAAAATTGTTGATGTTCTTTCCATTTCTTTTCAAAATTTGTGGTTCTGGTTCCATAATCGCTTGAATAATGATGTAGAACTTTCAGTTTTTCTAAACTACTAAAAATAGTAACCTGCTATTTTTAGAAAGTTTGCATTTGGGCACGGAATGAAGTGAAAATTTACAGGAAGCTTTATAACGGAAAAATAAGACCTTTGGTAAAGGAATCACACAAAGATCATTTGCGAGCTAAAAGATATTAAAGTTTTTGTTTCCCAAAAAATGCCTGAAATTTATTCAAACTCAGGTTTGAGGCACTAAACGGCCCCGTACGGGCCTGAAAATGGCCGGAACCGATAGAGCGAGTTCTTAGTGTGTAGAGAACTCTGTGAGCTTTCTGACGCATAAAATGGTTCGTCAATCGAACACCCAGAACAAAAGTTATGGCTCCCAAAAGTTGACCTATTTTTGGAGGGAGATGCAAATTTCAAATTAGGTTGTTGGCCTCCAAAAAGGCTATTAATGACCATTTTTGGGAACCCTGGGTGGTAGTAGAGTTAAGGGGGCAAGTGTGGAGTCAAGAATAGGCAAGAAAACAAAAACCCTAGCTGATTTAGAGTTACAGAAGGCAAAAGATTCCAGAGCATGGTGATGTGTAGCTATAATGTGTTGCAGCCTATGGAGGATTGATTCCTCTTATTGTAATTGAGCTTCTGTAATGTAAAGAGTTACCCAGATCAATAAAGAAATATTTTATTTTTTGTGTTCTATTTCTGTTGTTGTGTGCTTTATGATTTACCCCCTTCATCAAGTGGTATCAGAGCAAGGGTTTCTGAGTGTGTAGACAGATCGCTGACCATGAGGCAGTTTGCACCAGGACCTGAGGTTGTGGGTTTGCTGCGGAGATTAAGATGCCTCCATGAAGAAATTGTATTGGGAGGAATGCTTTGGCGAAAGAGGGTTTTAGATCCCTGCAAAGGCAAATTGATGCATTGCAAGGAGTTGCAAAGAGGGTTTGATCTGAGAACAAGAGAAGAAAGCGAAGATGAAGCTGAAGAAGAGCTATCTGAGGAAGAACAAGAAGCTGCAGGAGATCCTGCAGAAGTTGGGTTGTTAAGGGCCATTTCTAAGATTGGAAAGAGGCCTAGGATCGAAGTTTCTACATATTCTAAAGATTTGAATCCAAAACAACTTATTGATTGGATCAATGATATGGAGGAATATTTCGAGTATGAAGATGTGGCAGACCCAGATCGGGTCAAGTTTGTAAAAACAAATTTGAAGGACCATGCCAGTATTTGGTGGAAGGAGGTCCAGTTAAAGAGGAATAGAAGAGGAAAAGGAAAGATCACCAGATAGGATCGGATGGTGGAGAAATTGAAGAAGTAGTTCATTCTTGTGGACTATGAGATGGAGTTATTGAAAAAGCTGCAAGGATTGAAGCAAGGCAACAAGTCTGTTAAGGAGTATACAGAAGAGTTTTATAAGATTACTATCAGAATCGATCATGCAGAGGCCAATAAGGAGAAGGTAGCCCATTACATTAATGGATTGAGACCAAGTATTCAATAGGAGCTAAGCCTGGTCAGAATTACCACCATAGAAGATGCATACCAGTTTTCCCTGAAGGTGGAAGAGAAGCTGAATAAAAGATTTGACAACAAGCAAAGGGGAAGAGGTCAAGGTGGAAGGACTGGTGGAAGACCCTATGGGGGCCGAAATGAAGATTCAAAGAAAAGTGAAGAAGCTGGCACCAGTCAAAATCATAGAGGAGATAATACCTACCGCCCTCATGACCAGAACAATGGAGAGCAAAGAGGAAGAGGAAGAGGTCGACCTGGGCAAGGACCTGGAAGAAGAGGTTTCAGAGGAACCTGTTTCCAATGTGGAGAAGAAGGGTATCGAGCATATGAGTGTCCGCAACATCAAGGAAGGATAAATAGAAGACCTGAAGGTAATGCACGAGTTGCATATGTAGATGAAGATGCGCAGTCTGAGCGTTCTGAAGATGCTGAAAGGGGGAAACCCTAGTTGTCAAAAGAACTTTGTTGAATGAGGAGAAAGAACCCAATCAGAGGAAGAGTTTATTCCGCACAAGGTTCAAATGTGAAGGTAAGTGTTACGATATTATTATCGACAATGGAAGCACTGACAATCTTGTTTCAGAGGAGATGGTTGATAAGTTGAAGTTGACAAGAAGAAAGCATCCACATCCATATCAGATTGCTTGGTTGCGAAAGGACCACAGAGATTTGGTCAATGAGCAGTGTTTAGTGAAGTTCAATATTGGGGACTACCATGATGAGGTGCTGTGTGATATCATACCAATGGATGCATGTCATGTGTTGTTGGGGAGGCTGTGGCAGTATGATAGGAGCATTGTCCATGATGGTCGTGCAAACACATATTCCCTAACAAAGGATGGAGTTTGTCATAAGTTGAAGCCCTTGAAGGAGGTCGAAGAAAAGGTATGTAGTACTGCCAGAATTTTCTTGGTAGATGGTAAGAAATTTTTGGAGGGAATGAAGCATGAGCGTCATTGCTTTGCCTTGATTCCTAAGATTAGTCAAGAGAAATGTGAAGATGTACCAGTAGAAGTCTCAGATATGTTAGAAGAATTTTAGGATATTATCTCTGATAATGTACCAGAAGGTTTACCACCAGTAAGGAAGATAAGTCATCAAATGGATTTGATACCAGGAGCCAGTTTGCCAAATAAGGCAACCCATAGAATGACTCCAGCAGAGAATGAACAGTTGAACAGACAAGTCCATGAGTTGTTAAGGAAGGGACTGATAAGGGAGAGCCTGAGTCCATGTATGATACCTGCAGTACTAGCACCAAAGAAAGATGGAGAGTGGAGAATGTGTACAGATTCTCGAGCCATAAATAAGATCACGATCAAGTACAGGTTTCCATTGCCTAGAATGGATGACATAATGGACTATTTGAGTGGAGGCAAGTACTTCACGAAGATTGACTTGAAGAGTGCGTATCACCAGATCTGTATCAGAGAAGGAGATGAGTGGAAGATAGCTTTCAAGACAAAAGAAGGTTTGTATGAGTGGTTAGTCATGCCATTTGGGCTAACCAATACACCGAGCACATTCATGCGACTCATGAATGAGGTACTGAAAGAATTTTTGAGAAGTTTTGTTATTGTTTATTTAGATGATATTTTGATTTTTAGTAAGACTTGGGATGAGCATCTGATGCACATCAGCAGAGTTTTAGAGAAGCTGAGGGAGGAAAAGTTGTTGATTAATCTGAAGAAATGTAGTTTTGCAAAGGAGTTAGTATACCTGGGATTTGTTGTCTCAGAGGAAGGTCTTAAGATGGACCCAAAGAAGGTGAGGGCTATCATTGAATGGCCTACACTGAGGAGTGTTTCTGAGGTAAGATCTTTTCATGGTTTGGCAAGTTTTTATAGAAAGTTTATCAGGAACTTTAGTAGAATTTGTGCACCCCTAACTAAGACAATGAGAGGGGATAGAAAAGAGTTTAGATGGACTAAAGGAGTAGACAAGAGCTTTGATACATTGAAGCAAAAAGTCGTAGAACAACCTATTTTGGCACTTCCAGATTTTAATAAGGTATTTTAGGTAGATTGTGATGCTACTGGTAATGGTATAGGAGTTGTTTTGAGTCAAGAGGGTAAACCCATTGCTTATTTTAGTGAGAAGATTAATGATGCCAAGAAAAAATATTATGTTTATGATCAGGAATTTTATGCTATAGTTCAGGATTTGAAGAAATGGAGACATTATTTGTTGCCAAAAGAGTTTGTTTTATATACTGATCATCAGGCTTTACAGTATCTTAATAGCCAAGGGAAGTTGAATCAAAGGCACTTAAAATGGGTTGAGTTTTTGCAGAGTTATACCTTTGTTTTGAAGCACAGGAGTGGGAAGTCCAACAGAGTTGCAGATGCCTTAAGCAAAAGGCAAAATTTGTTGACAGAAATGAAGATAGAGGTTGTTGGGTTTAATGAGCTCAAAAGTTTGTATCCTGAAGATCTAAATTTTGCAGAGGCTTAGAAAGCTTGTTTGGAACCTATTACTTTGGACATGACAAAATGGTTGGATTTCATAATTCAAGACGGCATGTTGTTTAGAGGAAGCCAGTTGTGCATTCCAAGGAGTTCCATGAGAGAAAACCTGATTAAGGAGAAGCATAGTGAAGGATTGGCTGGACACTTTGGTCGAGATAAGACCATTGCTATTGTTGGTGAAAATTATTATTGGCCACAGTTGCAGCAGGATGTGAGGAAATTTGTTTAGAGTTGTAGAGTATGTCAGTTGGTGAAAGGAGCAAGTTAGAATACAGGTCTATATCAGCCACTACCTGTACCAGAGAAGCCATGGGATGATATTAGTATGGATTTTGTTCTTGGTTTACCAAGGACATAGAGAGGACATGATCCTATTTTTGTGGTGGTGGACAGATTCTCGAAGATGGCACATTTTATTCCTTACAAGAAGACTAATGATGATGTTCATATTGCAAAGTTATTTTTCAGGGAGGTGGCGAGACTACATGGTCTACCTAAGAGCATAGTTTCAGATCGAGATACCAGGTTTGTTGGTTATTTCTGGAGGACATTGTGGAAGAAGTTGAAGATAGATTTGAAGTTCAGTTCTGCACACCATCCACAGACTGATGGACAGACCGAAGTGGTGAATAGGAGTTTGGGTAACCTGCTACGATGCTTAGTGGGAGATAAGCCCAAGGGATGGGATTTGATTTTACCATAGGCAGAATTTGCTTACAACAATTCTGTCAATAGGAGTACTGGTAAATCACCATTCCAAATTGTTTATGGGAATAGCCCAAGAAATGTTTCAGAGTTAAGGAATCTGGACAAAGGAGAAAAGACAAGTGCCAAGGCTGAAGACTTTGCAGAACACATGAAGAATTTGCATGAAGAGGTGAAAAAGCACATTAATAAGATGAATATTGAGTACAAGGCTAAGGTAGATCAGAAGAGGAGATATAAGGAGTTCCAGGTAGGAGATGAAGTCATGGTTCACTTGAGAAAAGAAAGGTTCCTAATTGGAACATACAATAAGCTGAAAATGAAGAAATCTAGACCATGCAAAATTTTGAAGAAACATGATTCAGGAAATGTATATGAGGTAGAGCTGCCAAGTGGGATCAACATTTCCCCTGTTTTCAACATTGTTGATTTATCAGAATATCATGAAGGTGGAACAAAGGATGGACCAACAAAAGAACAGTGGAGTATTCTAGCATCTACTTCAATAGAGGAGATAGAAGAGATCTTGGATAGCCGTGTGGGAAGAAGTACTTGGAACAGGCAATACAAAGAATATCTGGTGAAATGGAAGGGAAGGCCTGTTGAAGATTCTTCTTGGTTGTCTAAGGCAAAGGTTGACCATTTGGGTTTTCCTCACACAAACACCTGACACGTGACAGGGTCACTTCTCAAATTACCCTGGGTGTCTGATGCAAGAGCATCCAGTGGTGTAAGGGCAATCTTGCATCACCCAAAAAAAGATGTGTTTCAAAATTGTTGATGTTCTTTCCATCTCTTTTCAAAATTTCTGGTTCCGGTTCCATAATCACTTGAATAATGATGTAGAACTTTCAGTTTTTTCAGACTGCTAAAAATAGTAACCTGCTATTTTTAGAAAGTTCGCATTTGGGCATGGAATGAAGTGAAAATTTACAGGAGATTCATAACAGAAAAATAAGACCTTTGGTGAAGGAATCACACAAAGATCATTTGCAAGCTGAAAGATATTAAAGTTTTCGTTTCCTAAAAAATTATTCAAACTCAGGTTTGAGGCACTAAACGGCTCCGTACGGGCCCAAAAATGGCTGGAACCGGTAGAGCGGGTTCTTAGCGTGTAGAGCACTCTACGAGATTTTTGACGCATAAAATAGTTTGTCAATAGGACACCCGGATCAAAAGTTGTGGCTCCCGGAAGTTGACCTATTTTTGGAGGGAGATACAAATTTTGAAATTAGGTTGTTGGCCGCCAAAAAGGCTATTAATGACCATTTTTTGGAACCCTGGGTGGTAGTAGAGTTAATGGGGCAAGTGTGGGATCAAGAATAGGCGGGAAAATAGAAACCCTAGCTGATTTGGGGTTACAAAAAGCAGAAGATTCCAGAGCCTGGTGATGTGTAGCTATAGTGTGTTGCAGCCTGTGTAGGATTGATTCCTCTTATTGTAATTGAGCTTCTATAATGTAATGAGTTTCCCAAATCAATAAAGAAATATTCTATTTTCTGTGTTCTATTTATGTTGTTGTGTGTTTTATGATTTACCCCCTTCATCAATTTTGGATGGGGGGTGGGTAGTAATGGGGATCGAGATAGGGGATTTTTGGATGGTTGATTTGGGGATTTTGGGACCCAAATAGACTTAGGAATTATGGAATTTTTAGATGGGGAGTGGGATGTTTGCAATTTTTTAGAGTTGGAGGTGGACGCCTCATTTGGATTGTTTACTTTTTGCTTAAGGACCCATACCATTTTTGTTTTTGCTTTTTCTTTTGATGGTTTGGGCTTTGGTAGCCTTTTGGATTTTTTATTTTTCTTGGGAGAGATAGCATCTTTAGGATTTTGTGCTTTGTGAGTCGAGGCATTCAAATTATTACTTTTGAATCCCATGGGTGTGTTGGTAGCTTCTATTTTGGATGATGTGTGCTTTTGTTGGTCTTGATTGGGGATTTTAGGGGATTTATGGGTGGAGGGGTTAAAAGTGGACTTATGGATAAATGGATGAGGGGATTTTAGGATAGGGATATTAGGAGTTGGGAGGATGGGAGGATAAGGGGATTTAATTTTACGAGTTGGAAGGATGGGAGGTAAAGTGGATTTAATAGGGATATTTGGAGTTGGAAGTAGTGGAGGTAAATTTGATGGAGGGAGATGTATGGTCACATGCTTTTGCAAATGATATGACGATGGAGGGGGAATGGAAACATATGATTTGGAGGTGTGGTGAGGTGCACCATGTTTGGAATTGGATGAATAGATTTGGAAGGTGCGTGGGTGGTACCAACACAGGTAGATTGTTTGCCTTGGGATGTATAGCCAAGGCCATGCGAGGATGGATGGAATGTGGTGTGGATGGGCTCCAAGATGCCTTGTTCGTGAAGGCCTAAGTCTTTTCCTTGATAGTTCATATGCTGGAGCATGTGACATGCAATGGGATGTTTGGTGTTTTGGAAACAAGACGTGAGTCTATTATTTGTTGGAGAAGAATAGGTGGTGGATGGAAGTTGTTCACCTCCTACGAGGGAGTCACCACGGATGAAGGTGCTTTGTCCAAGTGGATAGGAGGATGGATTTGTGGTGGGGTTGGTAGATGGGATGGTTAGATCTTGATTACAATGAGGGGTTGATGTTTAAACATGCTTTGGATTTGACTCTAGACATAGCTCATGTGTTTGGATAGAAGTGGAAGTGATTTGGATAGATGTGTTGGGTGCTTGGATGGATGTGATAGGTGCTTGACTTATGGGTTCTTGAACATGGCTACATGATGATTCTTGACTTATGATAGGAGATTGTTTAAGAGGTTTGGTGGGTGTTGGATTGCATGAGGGTGTTTGATTCCTTGCTAATAGGCAATGGAGGACATCCTTCATGAGTGTATGGGTTGAAGAACAATATAATGGATGAATAATGATGGTGGATGGGGTAGGATTAGGATTAGGATTGGATGAAAGGGTGATGGGATTAGGTAGTGACGGTTCTTGGATGGGTTCAAGGATAGGTGTTGGATTAGATGGTGGTGTTGGAGGAGTGGGGGATTTGGAGGACTCCCTAGCTTCTCTTTTTCTTCGAAGTCGATCCCTCAAGGATTCGTTGGATGTTGTTGGCTAAGGATTTGGAAGGTTTGATGGTGAATTAGATGGTGGATGTGGATGGGTGATAGGGTTTGATGGATTGGGAGATACATAGGATGATGGATTAAGGTTGATAGGGTTGGAGGGATATTGTGGTAGGGGGATTGGAGGACAGGAATTACAGGATGGGGGATTAGCATGGGGAAATGGTTGTTGATGTAAGCTTTGAATTTCGGCCATGAGGTGTGCTAGATTGGTGTTCCCTTGATCAAATTTAGCATGACAAAGGTTGGGGGATGGATAAGTTGGAGGTATTGATTGGCTGGGTAGATATGATGGTATAGATGTATAAGGGGATGAAGATTGATATGAGTGTAAAGGTTGATATGATGAAGAGTGATATGGGGTTGAAGGTTGATATGAGGTTGATGGGGTGGATATGTAGGATGAAGGTTGGTATGATGAAGGTTGATATGATGAAGATGGGGTAGGGGTTTGGGATTCTCCAATGACGAGGTGTGCTAAGGGGATATCTTTAATGATGTTTTTGCATTTCTCTTTAGTGATAGGATCAAAATCCTCACAGGCATATTTAAGTCTTTGTAAATGTTGCATTGCCACATAAGGATCCATATTGTTGGAGATATATGGGATGGAGGATAATAGATGATTGTGATGTTTGTGGATCAAATTTCAAGACCTTAGGATGATTTGATTTGATTTGTTTTTATGGATAATTGATGATTCTTTTATGCTTAAGGTAGAATAATGACACTTAAGCAATAGAGTTGATTGGGTTGATTTGATTGGATGACCTACTTAACATAGACTAATGATCTCAAGCAAGTTTGGATAAAGATTGATGATGATCAACTAAAGTCTTGATTTTTGATTGGGTTGATTTGATTTGGATTTTGATTTGGATGAATTGATCAAATGGATGAAGGAATGGGATTAAGATAATGATACTGGATTGGATTAAGGATGATGAGGATGATTAGGATGGTTGAGATGAAAGAGGTATGATGGGACAAGTGATTAGGAGGATAATATGGGATTAAGCTCAAATGATGGGATTTGATAAATGGAGGGGGTGGTTTAGTGGTGTTGGGAGGAAAGACCTAGCCCAACGTGAGGGGGGGTGTGGGGGGGAGGATGTGACCCCCCGTTGACAGGGATTCGGGGGCATAGCCCCCGACTGGAATTTTTTTTTAAAATGGGCTTATAAAATTGATGTTTTTTTATGGGAAATTTTTATTTTTGAACACAGAGGAAAATGGTGCTAAAACAGATGAAGAAGGTGCTAAAACAAAGGGAAATGGCGTTGAAAGATGAAAGGATGATGCTAAAGGATGAGAAGATGGCGCTACTGGAGTGGATTATGGCGCCAGATAAAATGGTGCCACAGGGGAATTTTTAGGCACCAAACAGAGAGGTTATAGTGCCAAAGTGAGATAGTGTCTAGGTTATTGGCAAATTTTGGATGTTTTGGCTCAACTTTTGGATTTTGGTCTCAAATTTTTTGGATTTTTGAAGGTCAACTGATTGATTTGGAGGGTTCAAATGTTCAATGGTTCAATGATCTAGGTCACTTCGGATAATGTCAATGATAGTTTCCTTGGCAAACATACAAACACTCCAAACAAGAGAATACAATGGTTAAATGTTTGATAGGAAGTGTAACGTTATGTGTATGTTCAAGAAGCCCCTCAAGGCCCAAATTTCCATGGGTACAAACACAATTGAAAACACTTGAAGACAATTCTTATTTTGCCTAATGTCAAGGTGAATGGTGATTTGTCAAGTCCACAACTTGGAATCTCTGACTCAAATGCAAACACACCGATTACTAAGTGTGTCCATTATATTGTCTTTACGAGAGAGGATGGATAGGGGCCTCCTGCACTAGAAGGATGATGTTATCACCCTTTCCTCAGAAGTTACGTATAGCTTATGCTAAGCTGAGGATTCCCATCTCATCTCTAGAGAGCCATATGGTGAGAATCTTGAGACGATTATGTGTCCTCTTGCCTTGAACAAACTACCATAAGGTCAAAAAGGGGTGGGCTTCTAACCAAAGGTGTTTAGTGGTGGATATTTGGGGGACCAGCATGTTACGAGCATCCAACAAGCCACTTAAGGCTTTAACTAGTCATACTAGGAGTCTCATATACACAAGGTTCACCTCTGTTCAGACTAGCACTGTACAGTAAGGGCTAATACCAATTAGACTTGGCTTTTGCCTTATCCTTTTTTATATAGCGGACCGAATGAAAGTACCGTTTGAGGTCATTCCCTTGGGGTGAGTACCTCTTTTCCCACCAAGGCAAACCTCTCTAAGAAAATGAAAAAGAAGAGAATAGAACCATTTATCTTCACCCAAGATCCTTATGAAGGTTAGGGGAGAGGATACTTTGATTCTATCCCTTGGGATCTACTTGACAAGATGTGCAAATGCACCAAACACACCAAATGATTAAGTTCTTTTTAAGCACCAAGATGAAATGTTCCTAGGTCAAGCATGCAAACACACACACAAAAGTGGAAATCTTGCAAGGAAATGTGTTAGTAGTTTAAGCTTATGTCTTTGGCAAGCGTTCTTTCCCCTGCGTTTGAAAGTAGTTGTTATGAAAATAGTGCCAAAATATAGATAAATGGCGTTAAAACAAAAGATGGTGGCAAAAATTTGGAAAATAGCGCTAAAACAAAGGATGGCGTGACATATTTGGAAAAAGGCACCAAAACCTAGGATGGCGCCAAAGATTTGGAAAAAGGCACCAAAACAGAGGATGGCGCCAAAGCAGAAGATGGCGCCAAACTAGAGGATGGCACCAAACCAGAGGATGGAGCCAAAGGATGAATGGAAGGTGCTAAACAAAGGTTTTTTTACCTGTCTTACCTTGTTGTGCAACTCGATAGCACCAAACTGTGTGTGGATAGCTCCAAAATGATGCAGTGTGCCTAAAGTCTTCTAAAGAAGGGTTGTTAGTTGAAAATAATCAAATCAAAAATGGTTAAAATGTCTTCTACACTTTCACCAATACCGTTAGTCAGATAAGATCAAGAGGAACTATTGGCATGGAGCAAAATGACTTAGAGTTAGACAAAAAACTACTTTCAATGATTTCTAGACAAATTTGAGCATTAGGACCCCCTGTAATTGTTAGTTTTCTGATAAAACAAAGAACAAGATTTTTTACTAAAAGTTCCCAAAAGTATCAAAACACTTAGAAAGATTTTTTATGAAGATGAAACTCAAGAAAATGGTCGTGAGAAAATGACACCAAAACAGAAAGAGATGGCACCAAAACAAAGAAAAATGGTGCCACAAATCGAAGAAATGGTGCCAATCTGAGAGCAGATAGCACCAAACCGAGAGCTTTTGGCGCTGAACCTCCAAAAACCCTATTTTCTTAAAAAAAAACTCAAGCAAAAGGAGTTAGATAAGGACCATGGTGTCTCACTAGGCATGCCAAATGGAGATGAGGAAAACTTCAAAGGTAGAAAACACAAATGAAATGCATAAACAACTCAAATGTATACCTTGAAGTTCTCCTCCTCCTTGATAAGGTTGAGGATCTTGCACCCAAGAGATCCTAGCTTTACCCAAGTAGATGTTGTAGAATGTAGATTGCTCTTGCTTTCAACACAATATGGACAAAGGGATTTGGCTAAGGATGATAATGATGGAGATAAGAGTATGTAGATGAGATGAGGATGAGAGATTATTTTGGCATAGTTTTGATGCTATGAAGAAGTTATTATAATGGCTTAGATGAGGGCTCTGTTTATAGATTTTTGGTAAAAGGATGGAGGATGAGGATTGAAAGTTTAGATCAATGGCTAGGGATGCTTGAGGATTAGGGTTTGGATTGGAGTTGTAATCTTGTGACAAGTGTCACAAGAGGATTGGATAACACAGATCAAAGGCTAAGATTTGGTCAATAAGATTGGATGGCTCTCATTATTTGTGAATTTTAAATTCACATTGGGAAGGATGAGAAATGAATAAAAAATTCATTTCCATGGGAGAGTGTGAGGATGGAAAAAAAGTGAATTTTTAATTCACATGGGGAAGAGTTCCATTCATGGAGACTAGGACAAAGTTAGATGGAGGAGATAAAATGTGAATTTTTAATTCACATGGGGAAGAGTTCCATTAATGGAGACTAGGACAAGTTAGAATAAAAATTTACCTTATGTGGAATAAAAGTTAATTTTTTATTTGTGGGATATGGGAATGAGTGTTAAGTGAGATTTGACCAAGCTAATCAAGAGGATTAGCTTAATTAATATGACTGGAGAAAATTAGTAAATGGGTTAATGGAGGGTTAAAATTAATTAAATAAGGGTTTATTTAATTAATTTAGGTCTAGGGGTCATGTAGGCTAGGGTGGCTAATTAAATAATTGCTATTTAATCAACTAGGCTAGGTTTAGGCTATAGGATAGGGTAGATTGATTAAATAAACATGATTTATCTAATTAATCATGATTAGGAGATGGAGACATTAACTAAATAGATATTGGGAATATTTATTTAATTAATGATGGATAGTGTTGTAAGGTTTATTGATAAATTAGATGAATTAATTTATCACAAGGGATAAATTACGGATAAATGGCTAAGGGTGAATGACTAGGGATAAATTAATTAAATAAAATAAATTTATTTAATTAATTGGAAGGGATAGTTAGTGATGTGAAGATGTAAAAGGGTGGTTGAAGGGTTAAGACATTTTTAGTTGTCTGCAGTAACTATTACTAATTTGACTGACAAGCTTTGGCCAAAGCATCTTTTCTAGCCGTGTTCAGCTAGATAGGCTCAAGAAGGAACCTACCCTTCTCTGTAGCTTCATATTCGGCACCCGTCCATGCCTTTTCTCTAACTCATCATACAAAAATGCAAGAATAGAAAATACATTCACATGATCGCAAGAAAGATAACTTACTTTAGCAATATACCATACATCTTTTCATGGAAGCATTCGAACTATTGAAGTTAAAACAATAGCATGCAATTGAATACATGAAAATATATTATTCCACAAGTTATGGCATTTAATAGTATCATAAGATTGATCAAGTGGGTATGCAACCCTTTGTAGGCTCTAGTTCCCCATACAATTTCTCATTGGTTACCACCCACTCAGGTGAATAGGGACAAATTTCTAAAAGAGATTAGATTCAAACAAAAGATCAAGCATATAATTTAAAGGAAACATATGATTTGAGGTGTGTCTAAAAGTTACAAGACACTCATGGCCTAACACTAAGTCAAGGATGTTGACTACAATTTCCATGTCATAAAGCTAATTTCCAACATGAGAAAACATTTTCAATTTGGGTTTAGTTGCACAACTCTACTCCCTGCTAAGAGAACATAAATATCTATAGTTTCTCTATACATAACATTTACTAGGGATCTCTCAAAGGATAACAAGTTAACACTTCTACTACTAATTTATTGTCATAATATAATACCACAAGCCTATATGAGACTAAAACATGGATTACAAGGACAATATTGATTGCAGGCTATGTACAAATTGAAAAGGCTTTGCAAACAATTGCAAGGAGATTACATAAATATAAGATTTGTTCCATACCTCAGTAATAGATCTCCCATAGTAATGAATTTAGAATACATTTAATTCCTCAAGGAAAAAGTTTTCTCCTGGTGCATATAATCTTCCTGAATCCGAGCTCCTGTGAAGTATAACCCCTTTTGCCTTATTCTTGTTAATGAATACTATGATACATGGTATCTATTATAGATTCTTGAAGAGAGAGGAAGAAAAGAGAAGACATAATTTATATGAGAAGGGAGTGAACAGAGAGCCCCTATTCTTTGATTAAAAAAACTCCTATTTAAAGGTTATTCGAAGCATCCCCTATAAACACACGCTCAAGAAGGAAAAATAAATCCATTCAATTTTCCAATAAGGAATAAAATCGTAAAAGCATTTAATTCATATAACTTCACTATCCCAATATCTCTTCCCCTTACTAAGATTAGTCCCTATAATCTTTTAAAGAAATAAATATTTTCAAGACTCCCTCATTACCACTTCATCCATGTGGCCAAAATAGAATTTAAGCATTAAAGGAATTTCCTTTTCAAATGATATTCAAATAATTCTAATAATCAATTTTGAAATAAAGCAATTACTATTTATTGCGACTAGATAATTAATTCAGTCTATCCTCATTATTCTGTTTACAATTAAAAAGGCATCAATTCAATCACACATGTTTATGCAATTTAAGTCTACATGAAACTATGTGGTATGTGCACAGGTCCCTTCACATCAATTTGCCTTCAATCGGCTAGATGCCCTCTGCCTCGATGATACTCTCTCTTCATCGGGAGAGAGAGAGAAGGTATTCCTGTCGCACATACGCACAAGTTGAAATTAGTCGACAGTCATTTAAATAATATATATAAATTCATTTTAATTATTGAAAATAAGGGTTGTGACATACATGATCTCTATGCCTTAACAAAATTAATATTAGTCTCATACAAATTCTTCAGTTCATCAAAATAACAACTTGAGTTCTCATTTCCATTAGCAAGTTATGTCTTCTACTAAATATGTCAAGTACTCTATTTGATTTATCACTCCTATATTTGGACACAAATGAATAAATTTCCAAAAATTCAACCCATTTGACATAAGTTTGATTCAACTTATATTGACTATTTAATTATTGCAATGCTTGATGATCAGCGTACAAAATAAATTATTTTAACAACAAATAATATTTCCATTTCTTTAGTGCTTGCACAATTGCATATAATTCTTGATCATAAACTAAATATTTTCTTTTGGCATCATTCAATGTCCCACTAAAATAAGTAATAGGTTTCCCTTCCTAATCAAAACAAATCCAATAGTAGTCCCACTCGCATCACAATTAACTTGAAATAACTTATCAAAATTTGACAAAACTAGCATAGTTTGTTTAGTTATCGGCTACAACAATTCAAAACTTTTATCGGCTACAACAATCCACTTGAATGTCTTCTTATCTCCCCTCATTGTCTTAGTAATTGGTGTACATATCCCACTAATTTGTTTGATCAATTTTTTTGATAAACTTCTAGTAGAAACAAGCTAATCCATGAAAAAATCTAACCTCATAAATAGTTACTAATGTAGGCCATTCAATAATAGCTTTGACTTTCTTTGGATTCATCTTCAATCCATCAACAAAAATAACAAAACATAAGATATACCAACTCTTTCTTCATGAAACTACATTTCTTTACATTCATCAATAATTTCTCCTCTTACCATTTACGATACTAACCTTGATCTATCAATTCTACTTTGGAATTTAGAAATCAATTAGAATATTAATTAGTTTCCTACTTGCTTTGCAATGAGAGTTTAAATTGTTAAGAGAAGGAAATATTGTGCTTCAAATAGAAAATAAACATGAAACAACTTACAACACGTCAATTTATCTTGGAAAACCTCTAATGTGGAGGAAAAACTAGTTTTGGTAGTGGCTAATAGTACAATAGTGTGTCCCACTTTTTTTGGCGTAAGTGGGATTCTCAAAATTAACATTTTTCAACATTTTTAAATTTGTTTCAATTATAGGAAACAAACGGTCAAGAATTTAAGAATGATGTAAACTAATGAGTTGTGGCATTTTCTATTTATAGTCAAGCTATATTTTTAAAAAAATTTAAAGAATTATTTTTATCAAATTTTTATTTTTATTTTTCAATCATTTTTTTATTTTGTTCTATTATTTTTTATTGAGTGACATTATTCCATAATGCATAACTTTCACTAAAAATTAAAAAAAAAATTAATGATTTATTGGAATTAGCATTAACTCCAATCTATAGTGCATGGATAATGTTTTGTAACTTTTTATCAAATATTTTATTTAATTATTTTTTGAATTACTACTAAAAAAAAATTTAGACCTATATTTTGTAACTCAAAAGAGACTAATGAACAAATGTGTGAATAGACTCTGCAGACACTTAAAATTGACATGTCTTGTGACATCACCTTGTCGATACATCACTTGAGACACCTTATGACACATTTTGTCCTAGGACCCTTTTATAACCCCTTTCATCACCTAATTAGTTAAATAAATCATATTTATTTAACTAATCCCTTTTAATTCCATTTTAATCCCATTTATCCTCCCATTAGCCTATATTTATTTAATTAATTCCCACTTTCCTCCATCCTCCAATTTAAATAAATAAATTATTTATTTAAATTAGCCCTCACCACATAATTTAAATAATTTTATTATTTAAATTTTTTCACCTTTTTAATCCCTTTCATCCAAATTAAAAAATAAATTAAAGATTTATTTAATTAATATTTTCCACATCATCCCTCTCCAAAAATTAAATAAATTTATTTAATTAATTCCCCATTTGTCTTTATCCTGACATGACTAGAAGCTTCTAGAAATCTTTATTACAAGGAAGCCTTTAGAAGATTCTTAATACTTAGCCTTGACTTAATTCCTCTCATTCAACCCTCATGTGACACTTGTCACATGACTACAACTCTAAGCCTTGATCCATGTCTCAATTAATCCTAGCCATCCATCACTAATCTAATCCTAGCCATCCATTCCTATCCCTCACACCCTATAAATGAAGCCTCACCCAAGCCATTTGGGGAGACACATTTGAAGTATCACCATGTTATCCAAATCACTCTAGATCCTCTTATCTATCATCCTCATACTAGTGTTATGTTGTAGAAATCATGAGCAATCAAAATTGCATTATCCATCAAATATCATAGAGAACAAAGCTAGTGGATTATGGTGCATCTACTCTATTCTATCAAAGTGTGAGGACTTTGTTTGAAGGTAAAGGTAATTGGGTATCTTGCATTATCTTTCATTGTCCTTTGATCTATTTTTCTGCATACATTTTTGACATGCCCCGCTGGTGATGCAAGAGCATCCAGTGGTGTAAGGACAATCTTACATCACCCAAAATGATGATTTTGTTTTCATTTCTTTTCAAAATTTGTATTTCTGGTTCCACAATCGCTTAAATAATGATGTAGAACCTTCAGTTTTTCTAAACTACTAAAAATAGCAAACTACTATTTTTGGAAAGTATGCATTTGAGTATGTATAGAAGCAAAAAATTACAGGAGGCTTCGAAATTGAAAAATAAGACCTTTGGTGAAGGAATAAATCAAAGATCATTTGTGGATTGAAAGATATTAAAGTTTCTGTTTCCCGAAAAACCCTTGAAAAAGTTTCAAAGTCAAGTTTGAGGCACTTAGAGGCCCCGTATGGCCCCAAAAATGGGAAAAATTGAAAAAGAAGATTTATAGCATGTAGATCACTCCACGATCTTTCCAATGCCTTAAACGGTTCATCAATCGGACAGCCAGATCAAAAGTTATGGCTCCCGGAAGTTGACCTATTTTTGGAGGGAGTTGCACATTTCAAAATTTTGGCTAGAGACCACCAAAAAGGGCTATTGATGACCATTTTTGGGAACCCTTTGGGTAGTAGAGAAAAGGGGGAAAGTGTAGAGTCAAGAAAGGCAAGAAAATAGAAGCCCTAGCTGATTTGAGGCTACAGAAGCCAGAAGGTTCCAGAATCTAGAGATAGGAAGTTGTAATGTGTTGCAGGTTGTGGAGGTTTCATCCTTTGATTGGATTTTAGCTTCTGTAATGTAATGTGTTGTCCAAATCAATAGAAGAACATTCCTATTTTTATGTGCAATTAGTGTTATTGTGTATTTTAGAATTTACCCCCCCTCATTAACTGGTCTAACCCTGCTTGTTGCAGGTTTATGCGCTTGAATTTGTGAGATCTAACATATTTTGTGTCAAGATTGGGTAATCAAGTTTTGCAGGTCCCCTCCTATGCTAAATCCAACCTCACCGTTGAGTCTAGGAGGCCTCGCAGGCAAAGTTTGACATAAAATACTACATATTTTGTAACTGGAAAAATTTTGATTTTTTTTAGTTTGGCCACTATTACAGGGTTGTACCATACGGACCTGTACGACATGTGTATGGTTGATCTATTCCAATTGCAAGTTTAACACATTTTAATTTTTCATAGTTTCACTCCCTCTCGACTGTGGCAGTCTCCCTCGCTGACCTTTGTTAACAAATCTTCACCGACCGTTACCCTGTAGAACCCTGTCGGCCCCAGTTTTTTCACCGCCACCACTCATATTCGTTGTCATTGCCATCAATAAACTTCCTGCCACCGCTTCCAATCTCCACTGCCACCACTTCCCTACCCCTGATCCATCATTGCCACTCCCTTTTTTCCCATCGCCGTCATGTTATTCCTCTCTGCTCACCCTTCACCGACACCTTCACTCTTGTTGATACTCCGTTGACCTCCCATCTCCTAACCCCCTTACCCCTATCACCTCCCTGTAGCCCCCGCTCAATCGCTGACCCTTTCCCTTCCTCCCAGTCACCACCCACTAACCACCATGTCGTTGTTGTCGCTACCCCTATCGCTAACCTCCTAACTAGCCTCTGCTCCACTGTTTCTCCCATTGACTTCTCCAAATCCCTACACACCTCTTCGTCACCGCTCCCCACCTCCCTGTCGAAACCTTTAGTTTGTCCAATCGATACCACCACCCCTCCTCACGGCTGAACCTTTTTTATTTTTATTTTTTGGTTTTTTGTAGGCACTTAGCCCCTAGTCACATGGGTGACCAGGGGCCCAGTTAAAACCCCAACCGCCTTACTAACCACTAGCCCTTAAAATAGCACATGTGACTAGTGCAGGTTCAAACCATTAGCAATCAAACCAGGTTTACCCCTTCATCCTTCAATTTCCCTAAACAGGCTCTTTTTTTCTTTTTCGCATAACTTTGGGCATGACAAATTATATTTTCACAAATTTGGTGGCGTTGGAAATTTGATTCACCTAGCTTCTCTATGGCATAGGTCTTATCAGTCCATTTTACCAAATATATCAGGTATTTTCTGTCAAACATACCCTTTGTTTGTAATCTTCAAATTGCTATAACTTTTGCAAAACTTATCCAATTTTGATGATTTTTTTTTGAAATGGCATAGAATTTCACATACAATCTGGTCATATCATCCAATCTACTATAGCTATTCATCATTATCAAAAAAATCTAGATTTCTCTTTTTCACTCTAACAATTAGGCTTGCAAGTTGTTTTTTTTTTTTTTTGGTGGAATAGAGGAAGACGTAAGGCACTGCATCAGCATTAGATTTGAAGACAAACATTCCAAGTGCACACAATCCAACTTTTTCATTTTCAATTGATCAAATAACTTTTTTGCAACATCACACTTCAATTTGGGCTTAAAAAGAAATCTCGTTTGCATCATCATACTTTGATTTTGGGCTTAAAATGAACATGTGTTTGCATCATCACATTTGGGCTTGGACATAAAATAAACTTGTGTTTGATTTGCTTGGTGGATTTGAGTGTGATTTAGGGTGTGTATGCTCTTCCCTTGCACTTAGTGTGATCTTGGGAATCAAAAACATCCTTCAATCCATTCATCTTCACACACACATTTCAATTTCTAAGGGTAAATCAACATTGTGAGTGTGAGTCAAGTGTGTGTGTACGCTCTCTCCTCGCACCGCAAGGTGATCTTGGAGATCAAAAACACCAGTTGATTTGTTTTTGTCATCCTTTTAGGAGGCCTACTTGGGGACACACCACTCCAAGGGACGACCTCAACTCTAGTGTCCTAACGGAGTATAAAAAGTGAGAAGTGAATCGAAAGACACACCTCTTGGGAGTTAGAATCTTTTCATTCAGGCTAAGCCCCCAAGAACTTTATACCTTGGGGAAGTGAAGGTGAAGGGTGGGTTACCCCTTTCTTCCGGTTGTGTGGCATTATTTCACTTTCATTTCGCGGAATTGGCCCCCCATACCTTGTGTATATTAGGGACATCCTTAGACAACTTGTTCATCCTAGCTTAAGACCTATTGGCCACACCCATTTGAATAATATTAGACTTGTTGATGTGTCTTCAAGCGTCTTCATAATCACAACGCTCAATTTTCAAAGTCAAACTTGCTATTGTGTCTTGTGTGTGTGATTTATGCATGTACATGTGAAATATTTTGTATGTAAATTGTCTAAGTCAAGCTATCAACAAACACATTCCACATCGTCCTAATCATCCTAATTATCCACCTCAGTTAGCCTAATCATCCCTATTATCCATATCATTATCCCTAATCATCCTACTTGCCATATCCACATCATCATAATCCTCACCTAATCCAATCCAAGTTCTTCTAATACTCATCCAATCCAATCCCCATCATCCTAGTCACTTATCCAATATTATTCATCCATATATCATAGTAATCATCCCTAATTATCCTAGTCATCCTTAATCCATACTAATCTAGCTAATCAATCTCGCCAAATTATCTAATTACATCTTTTGGTCTTGATCCTAGCCCTGTTGTAAACTAAATCCAATCAAATCAATCAATCCAATCATATCAAATCAAATCAATCAATCAAACATCATCAATCATCATCAATGGGATACATCATCCCACATCCTTGTGTTGATCTAGGAATATATCGTTCCCCACAATATCAACACTATCTTTATCAATCAAATCTTGGTGTTGCTTCACATGGCCAACAACACTAGTATCATCAAATCCAATCATCATCATCATCATTATCAATTGATCATTGGTTTACAGCTTGACAGGGGCAATACCTTGTTTATTTTTGAATCATTGTGCATGCTTGCTTGCTTGCTTGTGTGTGTTATCATTTTATCTTGCATTTGTATCTAATTCTTATCATTCCAACTAATATTTGAATCTTGTGTATGTTGGAATAGCTTTTTACATACCTTTGCATCTAAGGTCATTTCATACCTTTTGTACAGTTGGACTTTAATGCTCTAAGTTTCATTCCTCATACGTTTAGACAAGGTTGCATTACGTTGGGTGCACATGACACATCATCATCTTGGTCTTTATACCTTGGTGCATAATGTCTAGTGCTATATCAAACCATATGTTTGCTCACCTCATGCAGCATAACGTATCATTCATCTCTTTCATCCATCCCTTATCTTTCTTCCTCCATCTCCTTGACAAATCCCTTTCATTTCATTTCGAGAGCTTACCCGTGTTCTTCCAAACCACCTATCCTCTTGAGGGGGCATCACACTAGCCTTACATCATTCATCCTATCCTTACATCATCATCCTATCCCTACATCATCATCCCGTCCCTTCATCCATTCCCCGTTGTCACTCTTTCAAGTGGTTGGGGCATCATTTTCTCTTTCATCCATACCTTATCTTCTTTGAAATGATGTTACTTTTCTTAGTCGCAACATCATTCCAAAGAGGGGCAAAATGTAAACACCTAAAATTGACATGTCTTGTGACATCACCTTGTTGACACCACCTTATGAGACACCTTATAACACATTTTGTCCTAGGACCCTTTCATAACCCTTTTCATCGCCTAAATAGTTAAATAAATCATATTTATTTAACTAATCCCTTTTAATTCCATTTCAATCCTATTTATCCTCCTATTAGCCAATTAATTTATTTATTTAATTAATTCCCACTTTCCTCCATCCTCTAATTTAAATAAATAAAATATTTTAGCCCTCGCCACATAATTTAAATATTTTATTATTTAAATTATTTCACCTTTTTAATCCCTTCTATTTATTTAATTAATATTTTCCACATCATCCCTCTCTAAAAATTAAATAAATTTATTATTTAATTCCCCATTTATCTTTATCCTCACATGACTAGAAGCTTCTAAAAATCCTTATTACAAGGAAGCCTCTAGAAGATTCTCAATCCTTATCCTTGACTTAATTCCTCTCATTCAACCCTCATGTGACACTTGTCACATGACTACAACTCTAAGCCTTGATACATGTCTCACTTAATCCTAGCCATCCGTCACTAATCTAATCCTAGCCATCCATTTCTATCCCTCATCTCTTATAAATCAAGCCTCACCCAAGCCATTTGGGGGGATCCATCTTCAAGTATCATCATAGCATCTGTCCAAATCACTCTAGATCCTCTTATCTATCATCCTCATACTAGTGTTATGTTGTAGAAATCAAGAGCAATTAACATCTTATTATCCATCAAATATCATAGAGAACAAAGCTAGTAGATTAAGGTGCATCTACTTTGTTCTATCAAAGTGTGAAGACTTGGTTTGAAGGTAAAGGTAATTGGGTATCTTGCATTATCTTTCATTGTCCTTTGATCCATTTTTTTGCATACAATTATATCCATCAAAAATGACTTGTCAGGATATGCATCTAGTTGGACATCAACATCTTTGACAAGACTAGTCACATTTACTTCCCTAGAATCCATAGCAAAACATTTACCAAAAGACTTGGACACCTTTAAACCCAAATCATTCATGATTTCAAGTGGCATGACATTACTAGATGCTCTAGAATCAAGCATGCAATTATGTAGTAGCCATCAATTTATGACCAATGTGGTGTAGAAAGGATCCACATCCATCTGGCTATTCACCATAGATGACCCTAAATAAACCTCAATTGTTTCATCATCTTTAGAAGGAGCAACAATGGGCTGCATAAGTGCACTAGAGGATATCATAAATGAGACAATCCTATCCCTATGCTCAGGAATCCTAAGAGCTTCCCCTAATGGCATTAAAATTCTTATCTAACTCAATATATGGGCCATGTCAGTGGGATGATACGGAGGCAAAGGGGTGTCACATGAAATTGTAACATCATTCGCATCAAGAATTAAAGGTATCAATTGACTAGAAGAAATATCCATACCTTTCACCTCCTTCTTGTCTTTGTCCTTTTACTATTCACCTAATGCTATAAGTTAGCTCTCTTTGTCATTGACTTGTAGGTATCAATAATAGGTACATCAACTAGTTGGACCATGTGTGTTGGAACCCTTTGTACATATTTCTTTTTGGTGGATTCTGGTTGCATTAGAATTTTCTTCCTTTTTGGCAAATTCTTCTTAGGAGCACTGCTGTCCTTTTTCTCCACATTTACCTTTTTCTTTTCTTTGTCACCATCTAATGCACCATGTCTTGACTCTGTAGGAGAGTTCTGCATAGGTACTTGCCTATTCCTTAGCTGATAACCCCCTTAAACCTGCATAATGGTTGCATCAGTTAAAGCTTTCAAAGCTTTCTCAAAAAGTCGGGACTACTTGTACTTCTTCTGCATAAGATCCCTCAAGTGCCTGAAATCATGAGCTGGCAGTTGATATCTCTTTGGACCTATTGTTAGGTCTCAAAAACATAGGTTATAAACCTTAAGAGGTTGCCAAGCTCTCTTAACGCTTTTGGCTAACGAAACAAGGTTGATATGATTAAAAACCTCCTTCTCTTTAGGCTCTGTCATACCTAGGCAGGTGTACCTTGATAGCTGATGCAGATTTATGTGACCTTAGTGATCTACTCACATTGGCATGTAGATTAGAGACAAATATAAGGCTGAGAGTTATTCCTCCTATTAAGTTTTGAAATGTGAAAGGTTGTTTTAAAGTGATTATGACTAGTGCCTAATTCTATTGGGTTAATGGGGTCAAGATTTGTATGATTGTGGATTTATCTACCTGGCTAAACTCTGACTACCTGGCACCTTTTGAATGTTTATACTTTGTATAAACGTGCAAGACTGTTGGTTATTAGACTCTTCTTTAAAATCCCATTGATATCTCTTCAAGTTACTGTGGTTGTCTAAAAGGATTTTAATTCTATCTTGAAGGAAACCAACTAAGATGACTTATTTAGAGGGTTTTAACTCTGAGAAGAGACCAATAAACATAAATCACTTAGAAGGACTTAAATCAACTTCTCATAGAAACCAATCAAGCATACCACACAGAGACAGCAAATGTGCCTTGATTTAAATAACTGGAAAAGACCAATATGGAGATAGTCAAATAACTCATAAGAATGAATATTAATAGAGTAGTAGAACACCAAAGATATATCCACTGATTAAACCATCTTGCCCATTATATTATTTCAAAAATCTCAGAGAAGTTTTTGTATCCTATTCTTTAAATATGACTGAAAATATGATAATATTGTATGTATAATGATTGTTCTGCAATTGATGATTGTAAACTTGGCCTTGGTTTCCCTTATATATATGGGAAGCAAACAAGCTTCAGGCCGAAACAACATGACTTTTCCTAAATTGCACCTTTTCGAATAACTAACATTTGATATGAAACATAATTAAGAAATAGATAAAAAGAACAATATGGGCATCTGTATCGATCAAGATCTAAATCCATTAATCATCGTAGAGAACCCGTGACCGCTGGCCTGGCAAGGTCCTTCTCTCCAATGTTGCAGTATCTAATGAACATGCTTCACCTATTATTATTATTAATGCACTATTTATTATTTCTCCTTTTTGATATAATATCGCAAAAATTCTTGTATTAGCATTGGCAAAAATTTCACTTCAAGTTTATCACAAGGGTCAAAGGATTTTCTTCTTTAGCTTCTTTCTTAACCATTGTCTTCTATTTTTTAATCAGCTAAGGATGTAGACATGGTTGGTACAACGCATCCTAACCCTTTATGTTGCTCTGGTGATGAACAAGTTAATCTTGGCGATATGATCAATATACTCTTGAGTCGCATAGGGATCTATGGAGATTATATCATCCATGACAAATTCCAAAGTGACAAGTATGAAACCAGACCCATCATTCAACTCAATTATGCAAGTTTGTGGATTGTATTTCTTAGCCAAAGCTTTCAACAACTCCACATTGACAAACACATTTGGCACTATAAGTTTTCCCAAGTTCAGTCTCCATGGATTGGAGACAGGTTTATGCCTATGCATTTTCCTATAGTGATAGAGAAAAAAATCATAAATCATACCCCCTTATTGGGGTCCATGTGTCCCCTATTTGTCTGTATATATCCTCCAATTTTTCGGCTTGGGGGTTTAACTGGGCATTTCTCCTAGATCTTTGTCATGAGCCTGGGCATTGATCTATCAAATCCTAGTTTAAGTGCCTTTCTTCTACTTTCTACCTTTTACCCTTAGGTTTTTCAGTCGTATCTTCCATGATTTAAACTTTTGTAAAAGAACCCTACTTCTGTGAATGTAATTTGAACTAGTATGTTGCAAATTCTAAGCCAAACTCAGAATACTTACTTGGATATCTTCTCTGGTTCTTGAATTATTATTTTCGCTACGCCTTGCCCTTGTTCCTCATGGTTGCTTAATTGTTCTATCTTCTCAAGATTTGCCTCAATATACTCAGTTCTGGTGTATTAATGGTGTCTCATGGCAGCTCTCATATCATCAAAGGTTCATTTAATTTTTGAATAAGGGTCGTTTGATTGCCGCCAAACATGTCTTGTCATCATTCCATCGAGATGATCAACTTTATAATCTCATCAATATGTCTCTTTGCCCTTGATATTCTTTTATTTCCCTCAAGATTTTGGAATGACCCTAGATGGGATCATACCAATAACATGATTTCCTCCCAAAATCTTCTTTATGAAAAGTCTCTTCGATATTTACTTGTCTCTTCGATGTCTCTTTGCTTATTATGTCATTTGCCTTTTCAAAGGGACTAGGGATTACCTCACTCCGATATCCTGGAGTCTCTTCAAAATACCTCCAATGTTCCTCTTTATTCATAAATGTCGTCAGCTTATCAGCGGGACTAGAAATCGTATTACTCTGATACTCTAAAGTCTTTTTGAAATGCTTTTATTTACCCTTTGTAAATGCTATTGCTTTATCGGCAGGACACATTTAGGTGTCACGCCGATATACATCAGTCCCTTCGATATGCTTTTGATGTCTTTAGAATATTGAAGAGAACCTTGAATGACTCACTCTGATAATCCTTAGTCTCTTTGATTTGTCAATCCCTTTGATTTTTTGATATTAGCCCGATATGCCGCCGAGTTGTGTGTTTCTACCCTTTTGGTCTTTCAGTCGAAGAGACTCCAAAGTGAGTCTCCCTAATGTGGTGGTTTCTCACCGATATTCTTCATATTCACTTATCGAAAAGACCCTAGGGTAGGACTTAGCGATATAGAAGTGCTTTTTTGATATGTTTTTTTTGCTTTTAGGGTGAAGGCGACAAGACATGAACTTATTAGGGTTAAGACTCTGGGTCAAATGGATGTATTATTTTGAGCGGGGGAAAATTTAAAACAGTATTTTTGGGATAATATGATGGAGGGAAATGAATTTTTATAAAAAATTTGGGGTTAAAATTTTGTTCCAATAGTGGCTCTGGCTGGGGATGAATGGTCGTGAGGTCATTGCAAGAATTCAAAAAATACTCTCTGGGATGCAAACCAATGGTGGTGGGGAGGGGTGGGAAATGGAAATCCTAATCTACTGTGCATGGAAAAAGAAAGTTTTCAAGAGAAGAAGTATTTCAGGAATTGTCCATGCACTGGCAATTCCTGTACTTCACCACTCATATTCTATAAGTAATAGGAGTCTTCACCACATTTACCAATAATGATAAATGGTCCTATCCATAATGCCTCAAATTTACGATGTTTTCCTTTGTCTTGTCTTCTGGCATTCCACATGAGAACCATGTCATCCACCTTGAACTTCCTTTCCTTAGCCCTTTTATCAAATAGATATTTCATCTGTAATTGCATTTTTTCATTTTGTTCTTGAGCTTGGGCCCTTACTTCATCCAATTCACCCAATGGTTTCATCCTTTCTTCCATAGGTTCAGGAACATCTATATCTTCTTGGAGGATAAACTTATAAACTAGCAAAAGATTATGTATAGGAAGCCTGGCCTGTGCACCGTATACTAGTTCAAATGGGGATTTTCCTATAGCCTTCTTTATAGTAACCCTATCTGCCCATAAAGCCATTTTTAGTTTTGAATCCCATGCCTTCTTGTTATTTTCTAACATCCTTTTGATTATTTTTTGGATGCTTTTGTTGCTTGACTCTGCCTGCCCATTGGCCTGAGGATGATATGGGGAGGCATATGAAATTGTTATGCCATAGGACTCACAAAATGTTTTGAATTCATCTGATCTAAAGCACATGCCATTGTCTATAATGAGTCTCACAGGAACTCCAAATCTAGTGATGATATTTTCTAATAGAAAATTAATCACCACCTTACTAGTGGCTTGTCTAGTTGGAATTGCTTCTATCCACTTTGTAAAATAATCTGTAGCTACCAGGATCCATTTGTATCCACCACTAGATCTTTCTGCAATCTCCCCTACAAAGTCAATTCCCCATTGATGAAATAGAGCTTCAACTTGCATTGGTCTTAATGGTAAGGCTCCTTGGTGGTTTAATCTACCAGAAAACTTTTAATAGGCTTCACATTTTCTCACATATATGTGGGCATCCTTAAAAACTTCAGGCCAGTAGTATCCTACTCTCATTATCTTATGGGCAGTAGTTTTTGCTGAGAAGTGTTCTCCACACATATGCATTTCTTGTAACATCTTCTCAGTTTGTGTTTTATCTAGGCATAAAAGGAAGATACCATCTCTATTTTTCCAATATAAATCTCCATCTATGAAGACATATTTTGATGCAATGAGTTTCAAAGTGCTTCTTTGATTGTCATTCAAGCCTTGCGGACACTTCATGTTTTTAAGATAATACATTATATTGGTGTACCAAGGTGTATGCTCAATTCTTGCAATAATGTTATCTTCCTTTTTTATGTTGCAAACTTGTGCAGCCTCTAAATTTGATTCAACCATTAACTTGGCCAAACCCTGACCTCTAACAAGCCTGGTGATTTGGATGTTGATGTTAAATTCTTGGATTCTATTGATCCATCTCCATCTTCATCCTGTAACTTCATTTTGGATAAAAACATCCTTCACAGCAGCATTTGGTACATAGGCTATTACATGGGCTCTAACAAATAAGGCCTGAATGCCTTTACTGCTTTTACTAGGGCATAAGCTTGTTTCTCAGTAATGTCATACTTCAGCTCTACCCCTGAAGTGATTTACTGAAAAATGAGATGGGTTTTTCATATCCTTCTTTATTTTTCTACAACATTACAACTGCAACTATATGAAAAGATGCAAAAGAGAATATTTGGAATGGCTTATCAAATTCTGGAGATTTTAATACAGGAGCTTCTTTAATAGCTTTCTTAATGGACATAAATGCATCGATGGCCTCCTTAGTCCAATCTATTTTTGCACCTTTTTTCAACATTTTTTAAACTGGCTTAACTATTTTTGCAAAGTTGGGAACAAATCTCCTAACAAAATTTATTTGTCTAAAGAAAGATTGAATAACTTTCATAGTTTTTGGAATAGGAATTTTATCAATAGCTTCTACCCTTTCAAGATCAATCCTTATGCCATGATTTGAGACTATATGTCCTAGCAGCTTTCCTTCTGTCATAGCAAAAAGGCATTTCTTTGGGTTTAGGGAAATACCATATTCCAATGCCCTGATGAAAATCTTTTCCAGATGTACACAATGATCTTCTGCCTTTTTTGAATATGTTGTAAGATCATCCTGATAGACCACCATTATTGTGTTAATTAGATCAGCAAAGGCTACATCCATGGCCCTTTGAAATTTTGCCCCGACATTTGTAAGGCCAAAAGGCATTCTCACATAGACATAGGTACCCCAAGGTGTTGTAAAAGCAGTTTTATGTTGTTTTGATTCCTTAACCTTTACTTGGTTGTACTTAGAGAAGCCATCCATCATGGATAATAATTCACATACTGTCACTTGTTGTAACATTGTCTCCATGTTTGGAAGGGGATAGTTATTTTTTAGTGATGAGATATTTAAATTTTTGAAATCTACACACAATCTTATATCACCATTCTTTTTTGTTATAGGTACCAGGTTTGATACCCAAGAAGAGTGTCTAATTGGTTTGATAATACCTCCTTCTCTAAGCTTCATGAGTTCTTGCATTTTAGGTGCCAGTGTAGGATTTATAGGTCTTTGCCTTTGTCCGAATGGTTTGGCATCAGGTTTCAATGGTATTTCATGCTGGAATAAGTCTTCTATGTATGCCTTTAAATCATCATAGGACCAAGCAAACACATGTTTATATCTTCTAAACAGGGCTATAAGCATTTCTCTGATTTTAGGGTTGATCCTTTTTCCAATGTAGACCTTTTTAGGAGCTATTTTTGTTCCCAGATTAATTTCCTCAACATCCTTAAGATTGATTGGTGTAGGTTTGACATTATATATGTCCTGTCTATCAAATACTCTTTCTAGGGCTACAAGGCCTTTGGGTATTTTGTTTGTTTTGAGCTACACCACTTCTTGCCCAAAAAGAGTTTCCTTGCCATCTACCTCTTCCACAAATGCATTGAAATCTATTTCTTGGGATTCATATTGGTCTACATAATGAAGGAACTTAATCAGATCCTCATCATCATTGAATACTTGCCAATTATAAATATTATCAGGGATTGCAGGCCTAGTCTTGAATTCCACTCCTATTATTCTTGATAATGTAACATCATCTCTCTTCAGGGCCACATTTGCCAAGAAATCTGCCATTATGTTTTTAGATATTTCTATCCATTCTGTAGAGAATGCATCAAAAAGTTCAATGGTGTCCCAAACAATATTTCGATATTGCTTTAACCTCTTGTTCTTTGATGAATATTTTGTCTTGATCTGTCAGACAATTAGTTCAGAGTCTCCATATACTGCTAGCAGTTTGATTCCATGTCTTAGAGCAATGTTCAATCCCAACATCAATGCCTCATATTCAGCGATATTGTTAGTGCATTCAAAAGTCAACAAAAAATGAATACTTGAATGTCTTGCCTGCTGGTGAGATGAATACTACTCCTACCCCATTCCCTCCTTTATTGCATGCACCATCAAAATACATTTGCCATACACCATGTTCATCTAATTGAGCCTCTCTATTGATTGGTTCTATGTTTTGTAACTCAGGCTGTGATTTTTCAATTCTGAAACTCCCAAGATCTACATCACAAAAATAATTCATCTAGTTTGGATCCAAATGTTCTATTATATTTTCATATCTTGGCTCTCTACACAACCTAACTTCCTTCCCACTTACTGGTATTGTTGCGTATGATAAGTCCAATTGGATATTTACCCCTACTGCAGTAGTCCATTAGCTGGATTACAACATTCCATAGTATGGTGGAGTATCTACTACAGTTATATCAGTTCTATAAGTGGCTTTAGGACATGAGGCCAATTTCAATTCCACATCGTTCATGACTCCCACAACCGGGATGGATCTATTGTCCATTGCATAGCATTTACCATATGTTGTGTCCACCTGCAAGCCTAATTCTTTCATAACAACTATTGGCATGATGTTTATCACAACTCTGGATTCAATCATACAATTTCTTTCTAGTTTGTTGTTGATCAACAGTGTTATATAGAATGGATCCACCTAGGAAGGATTCTTTGTTATGGTATCACCAAGATAGATTTCAGGTGTTTTCATGACTTCTTGTCCAAGATTATTTATTTTGTTTTCTGGCCCTTCTTTGTTTTGATTTTGCTGCTGACTTGGTATATTAGAAATCAATTTCAGAGAATTGTCCCTGTATTCATCTATTTTCATCATTTCAAGTAATGGTACTGACATCTTTATTTGAGACAATGCTTGTGTTATGTCAAATGAAAGAGTAATGTTGATTTGCTCTATTTTTTCTTTATTTAAGCCTTTCTCTTTGGATTGCTACTTACTGCTATCCTTTGTCTTATTTTTCTCACCCTTTGATATTTCCTTATGTGTATTTTTCTGAGCTTGCCCTTTCTTCTAGTTATCCAAGGTACCCTTATGATTTGGTTATTTGATGAATAAGCCTCTAGGTATTCCTTGATCTGCATTTATGGTTCTATTCCTCATATTGTAATTAGTTCTAGCCTGAGCCACAATAGCAATTGTAAGAGCTCTTTTCTCTTCCTCAGTGGGCTTTCTTAATTGGAACTGTGGGGCTATGTTGGGTATATAAGTGGTTCCTTCATCATTATCTCCCTGATTAGAGAAGATTTCTTGTTGACCCATGTTAACATTATACCTCTGGTTGCTGACATCATATTCAAACCCATCTTCTTCAAAGGATGAGTATTCTTCATCAATTTGATGAGGTCTCATTTCCAACATGTTTATAGTATGATCATCCCTGTCTTAATCATAAGATACTTCATTTTCTTGTAATGATTGGGCCACTACACAGTATTCAGGTGAATGTGGTAGGTTGCATGCCAAACACCATGCATTATTTTCTACCACATGTGTCACATGTCTCTTTAAGGGATCACGAGTATCTTTACCATAATTTTTCTTTTGTTTGTTATCCACAGGTCTCCCATCCTTCCAATTAGTGTGGTAGGGCATAACATGTAACCTAGGCCTTTCATTTCTATAATAGTTTGCTTGCCTAGTCTGATGGTTATTAGGACTTTGTAGAATTCTGATATTTTCCCTTTTACCAAATTTTCCAGCAGCTCTTCTATTGTTTTCAATATTTACAGCGGCCTTTTGAGCTTCTGCAAGAGTCATAGGAGTTCTATTTCAGAGCTCATACCCAGTTTTAGGGTCAAAGGCTTTGAGGTACAGGGCCAGGACCATACCATCAGGAGGTTTCATTTCAAGTGAGATTTTATGGTATAGTTTTGAAAACCTTTGGTTGAAATCCACTACTGACTCATTGTAGTTATTTTGAATGCTTGTCAATTCATGTATAGAAAAATTTGGATCAGAATGACTCCCATACTACTCTTTGAACTGATCTTTAAATTCTGCCAAGGAACTGATTGAAGCATCAGGCAGATTCTTAAACCAATCCCTAGCATCTTCAATTAGAGATAACATGAATAATTTCATAAGGACATCTTCATATTGCACATCATAGTTATCCATAACTGTCTCAAAGTTTCTGATATGTTCTGCTGAAATGGTATTATTTCCAGAAAACTTTGGGATTGCATTTCTCAAATCATTGTCAATGGGATCATGACAGATTTGATACCCAAATGAATCCAGTTGCCTGTATCTATTTATATTGAGGGGTCCTTATAGGTTTTGGTTTGGCTGGTATTGTTGGTGGTGATGGCGAGGTGCATGTCGTTGTACATTAATATGGTGTGGATTCGTACTCACATTTTGCTGGCGAGGTGGAATATGCTACTGACTAGGAGGTGGATAGGCATTGGCCATATGTTGGGAAGCAATATGAACATTATGTGTTCTTATGTTTCGTGGTGGAATGTTGTATTGCACATAACTAGTGTTACTTGCATTATGTCATGCTTTTGAAGCATTCAAACCACTTACACTTCGATGTGCCCCTTGTGGATTGCTTGTAGGAACATGCCCACCTTGCTTATGGGGGGGTATATACTTTGAGCTACTTGTTGTACTTCTAGACTTTATTGTTGTAATTCTTGTTTTATTCATTCCTCTTCTTCTTTTAGTTTGGCTAGCCTAAGCTCTTCCTGTAATTTCTACAAATTTTGTTGTACCTCATTAGCATCTCTTGTGTCCTTTTGTGGACTGCCTTGAGTCTCTGTCGATGCCATTTGATCCATGAACTCATTATGAACTTCCCCACCATGTTGTAATGACATTTTGTAATCATATTCTACTTGCATTTGTATTCTTTCCTATTCAAGTTGTGCCTCAAATTTAAGTTGCTTTTGAGGGTCAGGTCTATATTGGTCTAGAATATCAAATCTATTTTGTTCAGACTGGGTAGGATTACCTTTTGATTGGAAACCTTCATGAAATTCTAATTCATGCAGAGTATTAAAACTATTATGTGTTAGTAAGGGTTGTTCTGATGTGTTTTCTTGAGTATTCTAGCTATTAGTTTGAAGGCGTTCTGATTGATTTGATATTCTATTCTTCTTAGCAAGGACATTTGAAGGTGGGGATGACTGCTTATCATTCAATTTTTTATCATTAGTCTTAGATCTCCTACCATCCATGTTGCAAGAGACTGAGATCTCATTTTGGAATTGCTGCCTTTCTTAGAAAGGAATGATGTTATCTTCTGAGTCTTTTCCACAAGTAGAGTTGTGATTCTTTTTATTTCTTGACTCTATTGAGATGGCCTTCAACTAGTTTTCCTTATTTTGTCCCCAGCAGAGTCGCCAATTCTGTTAGGTCTCAAAAACACAGTTTATAAACCTTAAGAGGTTGTCAAGCTCTCTTAACACTTTTGGCTAACGAAACAGGGTTGATATGATTAAAAACCCCCTTCTCTTTAGGCTCTACCAGACCTAGACGAGTGTACCTTGAAAGCTGATGCAAATTTATGTGACCTTAGTGATCTACTCACATTAGCATGTAGATGAGAGACAGATATAAGGCTGAGAGTTATTCCTACTGTTAAGTTTTGAAATGTGAAAGGTTATTTTTAAGTGATTATGACCAGTACCTAATTCTATTGGGTTAATGGGGTCAAGATTTGTATGATTGTGGATTTATCTACCTAGCTTAACTCTGACTACCTGGCACCTTTTGAATGTTTATACTTTTTATAAACGTGCAAAACTGTTGGTTATTAGACTCTTCTTTAAAATCCCATTGATATCTCTTCAAGTTATTGTGGTTGTCTGAAAGGATTTTAATTCTATCTTAAAGGAAACCAACTAAGATGACTTATTTAGAGAGTTTTAACTCTAAGTAGAGACCAATAAACATAAATCACTTAGAAGGACTTAAATCATCTTCTCATAGAAACCAAGCAAGCATACCACACAGAGACAGCAAATGTGCCTTGACAAGTTTAAACGATTTAAATAACTAGAAAAGACCAATATGGAGATAGTCAAATAACTCATAAGAATGAATATTAACAAAGTAGTAGAACACCAAAGATATATCCACTGATTAAACCATCTTGCCCATTATATTATTTCAAAAACCTCATAGAAGTTTTTTTATCCTATTCCTTAAATATGACTGAAAATATGATAATATTATATGTATAATGATTGTTCTGCAATTGATGATTGTAAACTTGGCCTTGGTTTCCCTTATGTATACAGGATGCAAACAAGCTTCAGGTTGAAACAACATGACTTTTCCTAAATTGCACCTTTTCAAATAACTAACATTTGTTATGAAACATAATTAAGAAATAGATAAAGAGAACAATATGGGCATCCGCATCGATCAAGATCTGAATCTATTAATCATCGTAGAGAACCCGTGACCACTATCCTGAAAAGGTCCTCCTCTCCAATGTTGCAATATCTAATGAACATGCTTCACCCGTTATTATTACTAATGTACTATTTATTGTTTCTCCTTTTTTATCTAATATCGCAAAAAATCTTGAATTAGAATTGGCAAAAATTTCACTTCAAGTTTATCACAAGGGTCAAAGGATTTTCTTCTTTAGCTTCTTTCTTAACCATTGTCTTCCATTTTTTAATCAGCTGGGGATGTAGACATGGTTGGTACAATGCATCCTGACACTTTATGCTGCTCTGGCGATGAACAAGTTAATCTTGGCGATATGCTCAATATACTCTTGAGTCGCATAGGTATCTGTGGAGATTATATCATCCATGACATATTCCAAAGTGAAGATTATGTCTAAATGTATATGTGTGATTTCTATTACTTTGTCCTCATCATTGATTTTCTCAAGAGCCATTGGTAACAATTGGGCTAATTCATTTTCCAAATACCCTTCTTCTGTAAACTGCCTTCATTATCAAAGAAACTGGGGAATGCCATATCCAAATGTTGATCAAAATCACCAAGGTCCTCTCCTAACAAAGTGTTGAACTTTTCATGCTCACTAATTAGTTCATCATATTCCTTAAACACTTATTTATCAACACTTGTTTTGGCTCTTAATTCCTCTTTCTTCTCCAGCATCTTGAGGTGCAATCTTTTATGCTCTTGGTAGGCACTGTGTGTTCTCTTGTGCAATTCCCATACCTTATCACTCTTCCCCATGATTTTCTCAAATCTTTTCTTAATCAGTTCAGAAGCCATTTTGTATTTAATAACTTTTATTTCAGTGTCCAATTGATCACTCTTCTTTTGGAATTTTTCTGCCTTAATCTTCCAATAATTGGTATCAGCTCTGGCCTCCACCACTCATTTGTCAAATTCCAGATAAGGTGAATAGCTACTTGATGATGATGGCAATCCATCCTTATAAGTGGCAACTTCTTGCCTCAAATTTGCATTTTCTGCCATGTATGCATTATTATTCCTTACCAATCGCTTAATTTGAGCCTTTGTGAATCTAGCAACATTTACATTTAAATCAGCAGTCTCAATAGGATCTGTGTCCTCGACTCGTTGTATCAAGAGATGATCAAATGCTTCATTTGGGTTGTCAATGATTTAAGGTCTCTTATTAGGGGGTATAGTGCCCACATTAGTAATGTCACCTTTTTAGGATCATAGCCTAACCCTGTTTTAATCTTATCCAGTGCTTCAATACTCAGCTGCACTTTTTTATCCTGATCTCTTCTAAAAGTATCAAAAATAATGGCCGAGGTCATGTCCCACCTGGAGACTAGCATCAGCCTTACTTCTTCAAGCAGTGTTCTCCCCTTATTTGGAGTTATAGTCTCCATTGTTTTGTCAATTTCTATTTGGAGCTCCTTCAATGCCTCGGCCTATACTTCAGGAGTGATGTCCTTCATTTTTTCTCTAGCCTGTTTGCCTTTGCACTCATATAAGAAGGCTTTGAATTAAGGGGTTTTGATAAAATCATCATCTGAAACAAATTTTTTGCTTGCCATATGTCTTATATCTTCTAATAACTCATCATGGGCTTCCATCATGACCATTTCTCTATTCACAGGAGGCTCATACTCTTCAATTACAGGTGCAAAGCCCTGTACACCTTCATCTCCACTTTCAAACTCTTCATCCTCTGCAACATTGGTATCAAGAGAGAAGCTGATGTCTGGTGTAGGCTGAGGAGAAAGATGTCCCAAGGGTACTTCACACTCATCTTGTGTCTCCCTGATATTTTTACCTCTTTTTTCAAAAACCTTAGGAGGAACATCCATAGTTAATTCTGTTGCATGTGCAACTAACATGTCCAACCTTTCAACAAGATTATCAACCTCCAGAAAAGCTCCTTTATAAGTGGAATTTTTGGCTATCCTCCAAGCTTCAGCTAGCATTATTTTATGATACAAATTTCTTTTTTCAACTGCGCTATTCTCATCAACATTTATGATCAAACCATCATCAACAAATAGCACATGGTGATATTTTTCATTTTTTATTAACTTTGACACTATTTATGAAGTGTTCAGGGTCAAAGTTTTCTCTTACATTTCCTGATGGCATTTTGAATTGTTCTAATTTTTTATCAATTAATTGATATCCTTTCTCATCAAAAACTATAAAGTATCCAAAACACAAAGTACCAGGCATCAAGGACTGCTTATTGTGACTTTTAAGGTGCATAAAGTCAGAGTAAGCTAATTGCCTCACAATCTCTAAATAGGTAATTCTATCTGAAAAGGTTTTTGGAAACAAAAATGGTGGTCCTTCATACCCAAATACTCTAATCTTTGTGTAGTCATTATAGGCATACCAATCACCCCAGTTGTGATTGAATCTTCCATTTTCTTTCTTGTCCTTTGGCCTCAGAAATTTCTACACTTCCATTGACAAGTTGTAATCACATGGATGGCCTAGCAATTTATACACAGGTTTTACAAAATATTCTTCAAAATATAGATAATGGGATCTCTCACACCTGCTATCCCAGATAGTTGTCCACATCTGCACAGGTTTGATGTTTCCATCCCTATCCAAATCTCTTACTCTTAAGCATTCATCTCACAAACACATATTATGTCCCTCATACAAGATAAGATGCATGAGCAAAGAGTAATGCCTGAATTTACTGTCTCCATTTTTTATAGCAACCAAATCATTGTGAAGATCATTGGCAAGATACTCAGCATAGTCTAGATGTTGTGCATCTTGGCTTTGCACATCTACAGTTAGAACCATTGGTGTAACTTCCATAAACAGAGAGGCTTCCAGACCAAACAATTGATAGACAGAGTAGTAGGTGCATCTAAAGTATTCCTCAAATAACTCTACAGAATAGGGTGGATCCTCAACTCCTGAGAATAATCTAAGCATGTTTCCTTCATCTCGGGGCCTATGTAAAGGTAGCCTCCATCTCTTGTAATTATTTCTCAGATTATAGTACTCATTCAACAGGTCTCTGATTCTAAATTTCACATCAAAGCTAGTGTCCAACTGAAACACCATTAATATATAGTCTTTGGTGACAAGTATGAAACCAGACCCATCATTCAACTCAATTATGCAGGTTTGTGGATTGTATTTCTTGGCCAAAGATTTCAACAACTCCACATTGACAAACACATTTGGCACTATAAGTTTTCCCAGGTTCAGTCTCCATGGATTGGAGATAGGTTTATGCTTATGCATTTTCCTATAGTGATAGAGAAAAAAATCATACCCCCTTATTGGGGTCCATGTGTCCCCTATTTGTCTATATATATCTTCCAATTTTTTAGCTTGGGGGTTTAACTGGGCATTTCTCCTAGATCTTTGTCCTGAGCCTAGGCAATGATCTATCAAATCCTAGTTTAAGTGCCTTTCTTCTAATTTATACCTTTTACCCTTAAGGTTTTCAGTCGTATCTTCCATGATTTAAACTTTTGTAAAAGAACCCTACTTTTGTGAATGTAATTTGAACCAGTATGTTGCAAATTCTAAGCCAAACTCGGAATACTTACTTGGATATCTTCTCTAGTTCTCAAATTATTATTTTCACTATGCCCTACCCTCGTTCCTCGTGGTTACTTAATTATTCAATCTTCTCAAGATTTGCCTCAATATACTCAATTCTGGTGTATTAATGGTGTCTCATGGCAGCTCTCATATCATCGAAGGGACATTTAATTTTTAAATAAGGGTCGTTTGATCGCCTCCAAACATGTCTTGTCATCATTCCATCGAGATGATCAACTTTATAATCTCATCGATATGTCTCTTTGCCCTTCATATTCTTTTATTCTTTTATTCCCCTCAGGATTTCAGAATGATCCTAGATGGGGTCATATCGATAACACGCTTTCCTCCTGAAATCTTCTTTATGAAAAGACTCTTCGATATTTACTTGTCTCTTCAGTCTCCCTTTGCTTATTATGTCATTTTCCTTTTCAAAGGGACTAGGGATTACCTCACTCTAATATCCCGTAGTCTCTTCAAAATACCTCCAATGTTCCTCTTTATTCATAAATGCCGTCAGCTTATTGGTGAGACTGGAAATCATATTACTCTGATATTCTGAAGTCTTTTCAAAATGCTTTTATTTACCCTTTGTAAGTGCTATCACTTTATCAATGAGACACATTTAGGTGTCACGCCGATATACATCAGTCCCTTTGATATGCTTTTGATGTCTTCAGAATATCAAAGAGACCCTTAAATGACTCCGATAATCCTTAGTCTCTTCGATCTGTCAGTCCCTTCAATTTTTTGATATCAATCTGATATGCCGCTGAGTTGTGTGTTTCTGCCCTTTTGGTCTTTCAGATTATTGAAGAGACTCCAAAGGTAGTCTCCTCGATGTGGTGGTTTCTCACCGATATTCTTCATATTCCCTTATCAAAAAGACCCTAGGGTAGGACTTAGCGATATAGAAGTGCTTTTCTGATATGGTTTTTTGCTTTTAGGGTGAAGGCAACAAGACATGAACTTATTAGGGTTAAGACTCTGGGTCAAATGGATGTATTATTTTGAGCAGGGGAAAATTTAAAATGGTATTTTGGGGATAATATGATGGAGGGAAATGAATTTTTATAAAAATTTTGGGGTTAAAATTTTGTTCCAACACCTGCATCATATTCATATTGGAAAATATTATCATCTTCATAGTTGTTATAATCAACATCATCACCCCTCCTCTCATACTCCTGTATATCAAATTGATTTATCTCCTCCTCATAGTATTTGGTTGCATCTTCTTCTTTTGGAAACTCCTCCTCCTTACTGCACAATTTATTGGATTATGAGGAAGGAAACATGCCTGGCACCATGAAGATGTATCCTGGAAATTGATTTGATCCTTTCTCATGGATCAGGTGTGTCTCTTTCAGGCTACTTGAAACTTACATGTCTGGGGCTACTTGTCTGTCATTTTGTTGTGGCCTTTTAGACCAATCTATGTTGCAAGGTTTTTTATGCAATCTTTGACCTTTGTTGAAATGTGTTGCAACACCCTGAGGTGGCAAGCCTTCTCATTTATTGCAACTTTGTAGGATAAATATTTCATAACCTCCATAAGCTTATCCAGTTTGTCTTCAGTTGTAAGGGGCTTATTGAAAGTTGCTTTGTTTGGTTGGGACAATTTTACATCTGATCTTTTAATGTGCTTCTCTAAATCTCTCATGTTGCTTTCAATGTTGATAGTTGTAGCATATGCCTCCCTTAATGTTTGTGGACTCTTGTCCCTCAAACAATAACCAATTTTTTAATCAAATGCACCACAGTATAATACCAAACACATAGACTCATTAGGTCTCATATGAGGAGGTACCTTTCTCATTGTCATGATGAAGCGACTGTTGAAATCAGCTACTATCTCATTTATTGCCTTCTTAATAGCTGTGAGTTCATGGATGACAAACTTGGGGTCAATCCTATCCCCATATTGCAATCTGAATACCCTCATGAACTCCTCCCAAGAGTCAATATCCACATCAAACTTAAAAGCACATGTTTGGCCTACCAATATCTAGAACATGTATATGAGCATCATTAACAACATCTAGAATGGTTGTCAAATATGAAGCATCCACAATAGCATCCTCAATAAAAAAATATGGGATTGGTGACACATAACATGAGTCTCAAAAAATTATTCTATAAATAATCGTGATACTTGCATGTGTATGTTGACTGCAAAAGGTACACAAGTTCAAGTCAAAACAATGAACTAACTCATGTCCATGATGACCACAATGGGAACACAACTAAGGTTGATATGTGGACAGCCTAGGTGTTGGAATCACTAAGACACACATGTGAAGACTCAAATAGAAATGGATGAAGGGTTCCACTAGACACAAAGTGAATGGTTTTGTAAAAATCCTTAAATGTAAGACCGCCCTATTATTTTCTAAGACTCCTAGGCCCACACAATGGATATTAATTGAGGAGTAATACAACCAATGAGAGACACACTTTCATATTTTGACACAACACCTTTCTTTGTCTTAGCTATGGGTTTCTTATGTAACACATGTTTTGGCATGACACATTTTCCTTGTGATATAGTTTTGGACAAATGTTAGGGCATAGGAATTGCAATAGTCTATTTTGCCTTTCAATTTCTTGTCTCTATTGAAGTGTTGGGTGAGTTACAATAGTCTATTTTGCCTTTCAATTTCTTGTCTCTATTGAAGTGTTGGGTGTGCTAGAAGAAACATTTATGTTCTTGATTATCTTACCATCACATTGTAACTAATCTTGTAACCTATTAATCTCATTTCATAATAACATATATTTTTTATGTATTTGCATCAAAACAGGTTTGTACTATTTCAAGGATTCTATGATTAATCATGCTTCCTATTTATTACATTAATTTGAAGTGATAATATGTCATTCGTCTATATAGTTGTTATGAGAAGCAAAGCAAGAAAAATGGAAAAGAGTCACATACACACAAATCTAATTGGATAACAACAAAAATGCTTGGAAGCACAAAATAGTGTTTGTCAAGTCTTGACTTTAAACCATGAAAAAATAAAATTAGAATTTTACAACCACCTTATATCTCCAAAAAATTTACACCTTATTTCTCCAACAAAAAAAAATTAACAATTATATACCTCATCATAAAAAATATCCTTATATTGATTAAATAAATTTGTTTATTCAAAACACCCCTATAATGTTTTCCTCCTTTAAAAAAAGTTTAAAAAAATAATAACCAACCCCTCTTAAATTGAGATGCATTCATTAATTGTTGAGTTTCTTTCCATGCATTATTATTATGAAACTTAGGATTCACATCCTCCTTTGTAATGTTCTCATGCAAATAAATATGTTGTGCGTCCCTTTTCAACTCTACGTTCAAAACTTTAGACCATACAACCTAAAAAATGAAAGTCAAATAGGTTCACCATGATTAACCAATGGCTAGGGTTTTTTTGGCTTTGTTGGTGTCTCTCCCTGATGTCATATTGCTTCTTTTTGAAGCAAGATTTTTTAACCTTTTTCTACATTTATTATGGCACTCTTAGGTTGTTATGCCTGCAGTTGTTTGTCACCTCGACCTTTCCTAACTCCATAATTGTTGTTGGATTTGAAGGTTCAATAGTGATTAACAATGGTACGAGCCCGCTCAAGCGACCCAAAAATTTTATTCTCAAGGTGTTTCATAAGGTATGTCGCCTAGAACACCCTTGGATGTTGTTCTTCCCATTCCTAAATTTGATAATGCTCAAGGACTTGGTCAAGAGGGCTTGGGTGTCACATGGGATTTGCCTTGAATCCATGCAAAACCTTACTAAAGGTTTCTTTCTTTTTTATTCCTCAAAGCCAACCATGTTGAGGCTATTCTTAGATATGGCCCTTAGCTTATCCATCCTTCTTTGTTGGTTTTCAAACCCTAGACGTGATAATTTATCATTTTTAATGAGAAGTTTCTTCAAGTCCCTGTCTAGGTTGATTTCCCTAGGTTACCCTTGCCATGCTATAATTTCTTGATCCAAATAGCCTCCTCTTTAAGTTTTGTGGTATATGTTGCACTATAATAGTTCTATTTAGCTCATCCTTAGAGGTGGGTCTATGTTGAAGTGGATCTCTCTAAAGATTTAAAGGAGACTATGGATATCCAAATTGGATAGATGAGATACAATTAAAGTGTTCTTTATCTAAATTTTTTGAATACTTTTTATCATTATAAATCTATTGAATATAAGATTTGGGATTTCCCTTTGACTTCTCCCCATCCTAAATCTTCCACATAGTCCATCTCTAAGTGGTCACCTCTTGTAAAAAAGAGGAAGGTTGGTCTATAGTGGTTAGTTACAAAGCCAAAAACTCCAGTAATGATAGCCCTCTCTCTAATCCTTCCTCAAGCTCTAGGGGACAGGGTTTGAAAAGTATTTCAAAACCTCCAGATTCCAAGAAATCTAATCTCTCCTCTCCTAGGGAAACATCTGGTGAGGTAAAATTTGTGTGAGCTCCACTAGTAGTGTCATTGTTGTCTCAACCACTAGCTAACATTACCCAACATGCTTCCCCTCCTCCAACTATGTAGCAGAGGTTCCATGGCTCATTGGGGATTCTAGAAGAGGAGGAGTATGTGCTAGAGAAATGGAGACCTATCCAGTTTTTATTTTGGATAGGTAGATTTGATTCAAATGAAGCTCTTCTATAGAATAGTTATTCTACTCTTAATGAGTTGGATAACAAGGAGACGACTCTTGAAACTCATTTATGAATTGTATCTCCAGGAATGTTTAAGGTCTAATGGACCTCTCATGGAAGTATTTCGTTAAAGATGCTCAACTTTAGTATCTAGGTTTAGACATTCTTTGTTTGCAAGAGGTTAAGATTTCTATGTTTTTCCGTTCTATAGATTGATGTGTCGTTTGGCCTTCTTGTCATTTTTGTGTAGTAACCATGAAGTAGGTTGGGGTGGTGTTGTCACCTTTTTCTCTCCTATGTGACATCAACACTTAGTTGACTAGGGATGTGACCCCACCAACTAAGCATTGTGGGCTCTTTTCAACATTAATAATCATTCCTTTGGAGTTATAATGTTTATGCTTTGAATGATGTTGTGGAGAGATCAACCCTTTGGAGATGGATCATAAATTCAATCTTTGCCACCACCTCAATTTTGTGCATGGATTTTAATATGATTAAAATAGTCTATGATACATGTGGGGCATTGCCTATGCACTGGATAGCTAGTGAAAGAGAGGCTTGGTTCTTTATGCACAATAAATTAGATATTTTTTATCCCAATCTTGGCTACTACTAGGATCATACAACATGGTACACATGGAGTAATCTTAGAGCAAGATCTGACAGTGTGTTCAAATGGAGCCATGTTGTTAGCTCAATCTTTTTTTCCTTTGCCAATTGTTATTCCTTACCAACAGAGCCTTTATCAAACATTGTCCTTTCAAACCACTTTCCAATACGATTTCATATTGATTGGCAACTTGCTAAACCCAAGGCCATGAAGACTTAATTTTTTCTAAACATGTTATTGCTTGATCACAAAGCCATGTCAACCCATATTCAACATGTTTGAAACTTGTAACCACGTACCATATGGATAGCTTGGTGGAATGATGCCATCACTTGTACTTCTTGCTTCCTTCGTATTTATGTGTTCCAGTAGGCCTATTTTAGTCGCCACTCATACAAGGCCACCACCTTAAAGCTTTGCCAAGCTGCTACCACTTTGGAAGTGCAACCTTTTGATTTGGCCACTCAACTTCGAGCAGCTCAGCTCCGCCACTAGAAGTAGGTTGCAGATACTCATGCTATGCATGGAGCCTAAATCAAATCTTAGCTTCATTGGCTCAAGATAAGAGACAAGGTCTCAAAGGAATTCTTCTGGGCTCTGCATGCTCACCATACATCTCAAACTATCAAGCAAATCAAGGAAGGGAAACAACTCTTTAATGAGCTTCCTAACATTTTGCAGGCTTTCATCCAACACTATGAAAAAGTTTTTGCTTCTCAAGAGTATACTTTGACTTGGTCAATGGCTTTCCAGCAATGCCTTAATGTGGTTCCCTATCAGGTTTCCAATTCCCATCATATTCTTTGTCATAGGCTTCTCACCAAAGAAGATTTGTGAGAGGTTCTTTTTCAAAATCTAACGACAAGGCTATTGGTCTAGATGAATTTCCATGAGAATTCTATAAAGCCTTTTGGGACATAGTGAGTGGGAATCTTCACAATGTTTATCTAGAGGCTTTTCATACAAAGTCTTTAGGAAATTCAATCAATAAAGGGAATATCAAACTCATACCTAAAGCTATAAATCTTGAAGAAATCTACAATTGGTGACCCATCACTTTGTTTAATGTCTCATACAAGATTGTTGCCAAGGCTCTAGCTCTTAATCTTAGGCTCTTCTTCCCTAGATAGTTCACTCTGAACAAACTGATTTCATCAAATCTAGATACATTCTTGAAAATAGTATTATTGTTTGGGACTTGGGATGGAATGGGCCCAGTATTCTCAAGAATCTACATTTTTTATTATAATTAATTTTGCTAAGGCTTATGACTACATTGAATGGCCTTTTATTATTTCCATGCTTTAGGCGCTTGGATTCAGGCCTCGTTATATTCAATCTATGCAGATGTTGTTTGTCAATGCCTCGAGTTGTATTACCATTAATGTTCAAGAATTCAAGTTGTTTGGTATGTTTTGGCCCATCTCTCAAGGCTACCCTCTAGCCCCAACACTTTATATGCTTGTAGTAGAAGGATTTGGTTATTTATTATCTCATGTGGTTTCCCAAACCCTAGTTAAGGGGATTAATCTACCCAGCTCTTCTAACTAGCTATTTAATGGCCATTTTACCGATGATTCCTTCATCACCATCATTGAGGATGAAAACAATGTCAATTAGGCTCTTCATTACCTTGATGTATTCTTCTAGCCCTCTAATTTGAGTATCTAATGACAAAAGACCCAGTGTTATAGATAGTCATTTCTTCCTCAGCCTATATAGTTAGATAATTTTGGATGGAAACAGATTGATCATGGAGAAATCTTTTAGTTCTTGGGCATTCCCTTTACTTTTCAAGCTTCTCCTACTACCATTTGAAAAATTGTTGTTGTTAGGATTGAGAAAAAAATAAGCTATTGGATTACCAATCCTCTTTATTTAGCTAGTAAATTCTAAATTTACTCCAAAATCTTGGCTACTAATCATGTTTGTTATCCCTCTTGTTGGGTGCCTTTGAAGGCCTGTTAAATAAAAATCAAGAAGTTGTAGAGACTTTCTTTCAGCCTCCAGTGATGGGCATCAAGGATTTCATCATGTTGCCTAGGAATTTTGTTGTCTTCCCCATGACGTTGGTGGCTTAGGATTGCTTTCAATCCATTGGCAAGGTATTACCTTATGTGCTAAATGGATTCTCAAGGCCCTGGAGAGAAATAAAACCTAGAAAATTCTCATCAACCATTGTATTATTTTCTGGTGTGCCTTCTTGGTAGCCAACTTGGAAAGGCCTTGATCTCAGTACTCACCTCACCATGAGGGAACCAGTTTAGATTCAAGGCAGTTTTTTTATCAAGAGCATTCGAAAAACCTAGGAGGCTATTAAGTCATGGCTTCTTTGGGAAAGAAATGATTTTTGCAATGGCCTTTCAATCATTCAACAGTCCATTTGGTGGTCTCCAGTTCTTTCTTGTTAAGACCGCCCTTTGGTTAAGGTTCCATGGATCAATGCCTTGAAATTTTTCAAACAAGACATTAGAGTTCTACTAGATCTCATTAACAGAGATATCAAAAATTTTCTTTCTTGGCCAAAAGTTAAAATCAAATTCAACCTATCCAATCAAGACTAGGAGACTTTTCAGACTGTTATTAACGCCATTTCCCATATGATTCACAAAATTAGGGTTAGATGTTTCAAGCCTTGGTGGAAGGATTGGAAATGGTATCCTGACACACCATTTCGTAATTACAAGCCTTGTAAAGGATATTTGTGGCCTTCACCTTATCTTCTTGTGGTTGGTTAGCTAAACCATTATTGGCATCTTTAGTCTTCTCTTGGTACTTGGCATCACCAATTCCAGTCTATCTAGTTAGCCATTCTTGAGCCTAAATTAGCCCATTTTTCCTGGTGCATTCTTTATCAAGGCCTTCTGCTTGATTCTTATTTAAATCATTTGGGAGTTCTCAACCCCCATTGCTCATTTTGGGGATAGTTTGAGACTCCCAATCATCTCTTTTGGTTTTACACCAAAGACCAAGAAGCTTAAAATTAGATACATGGTTTTTTTAGGTCCTTTCAACCTAATCCTTTCTCATGGCATACGATTTTGTTAGGGGACTGGCCTTGTCTCATGTTCAAGTATACCCATATTTGGCATGCTTTTAGGGTGAAAATTCTCTTCAATATTTGGAAAGATAGAAATTCAGTGTTTTTTTCAAGTTGTTTGGCTGATGTTCATTTCTCATTATATATTGAAGCAATAATTTACCCTAATGTGCTTATGCAAATGTGTGTAACATACCATCTCATATTACTAGGAATTACTCACAAATTTTACTAAGAAAGTAAATGAACATGTTAAACATGAATGAAATTTTTTTTATCATATGCATATTCTCAAGAAATAAATGCATGTCTTTTATGAATATTTTTTAACCTTGAAATTACAATATATTCAAAGATAAAATTGTAGTGAGAAAAATTCACTTTACATTACAAATATTCTGCACTTGGCAAAAAGAATATTTTTTACATAATTTTGAAAAATCATAAGTCAATCATGAAGTATACTACATCTGGAATCTTGGTATATGTCTCACAAGTCTTAGCGAGTCTTCTGCTATAGAGGGAGAGCATCATCTGAGTATTTTCCTCCAACCACAAACTGGCAGTCCCCCGCTCATCTTCCATCTAGAAGTGGCCCTACCCCTCACGAAGAGTATAGACATAAAGAACCATCAAGTTGCCATATGAGTTCTAGTGTTGTGTCCTATGTAACTTAATCGACCATACAACTCAAGACATTCTTCTAGCTAAGTATGATCATTCTGACAGGTCACACAATCTAGACATGGTGAACCGACTAATGCATGCAGAGAGAAACACATCACTTTGGCCAAAGTTTCTATATAAATAGACATTTGCAATAAATGTAGTCGTGTGTTCACACACCTCTAACTTGACTTGGAAACTACCTCATCCTACAGTTTGACTTGCTTGACTAGTAACTCTAGACATAAAATGTCTTGACTGAACTCAAATCTTAGTTAATCTAACTTAGAATTTAATCCTTAATCTAAGATATATGAAATATGTAAGTTTAGGTGAATTTAACCTTTCAAAGAGTCCCTTGTTTCATACTTGCAAATTCAGGGTCTATGACTTCCTGTCACTCTACTCAATGACTCAAAGGTTGAGCACTCTTATGTTATAAAATAAGTTTCTAACTCTATAAGAAATCATTTATTATCAAAATTGCTTCATATATTTTTCCTAAAATATAATTGTTTTGATCTATGGTTTCTTGACTATTCACTGTCAACCACTTTAAACAATAGACTAACACAATGTTATAAAAGATTCAAAAGTTTTTAAAGGTTTCTTAACCCTTCTGGGTCGAAACTAGGGATTTAACTTCTCTATTCCAACACATTGAAATGCCAAAATAAAAGTCATGTTCTCCAAAAGTAAAAGCTTATAATAATATAACATAAAATAAATGGCCTCTAATCTGATCATAATCACTTGGACATCACAATTCTTAAAACATGTATAAACATAATACACGAGGTAAGCCCTCATTCATATATGATCTTAAAGAACACTATCATAATTTTAAATAATCTTTTGACTAAGTTTGATTTTTTCAACCTAAATAGGTTTGAGTCTAAAATAATAAAATAATATTTTCAACCTCTTGGTCTTCTTAAGTCCACTGACTTTTGATATAGGATAGGTTAACATCCTTGAATATCATGGTAATGTTTATTATTACATGTTTAATGCATAAGAGATATTATATCTCGGTACTTAGGTGTTTACAATGAAATCAATTTCATTAAATTCAATATAAACGAATATCTAACACCGAAACTTTTGATTAAAATTCATACATAATTCATTGAGAAATGGGAACCCGTCACTATTCCAAAAGTTTAAATCTATCAAAGTATCAAGGTTTACCTTATATATTCACTATGTGTTTGATGATATTAAAGTAGTGAAAACTTGTTCTTTCTATACATCTATTTTAAGGACAACTCCTTGATAGGAAAAATGAGGCCTTGCTTATGAACAAAGTTTTGTATGCCTCATGATTAAATCATCATTAGCATTACTAGCAATAGTTTTGTATGCAATTTAATGGATTTCTTCCATTTATAGCTTGCTCGAATTCTCTATCCTTTAGATGCAAAGTACTACTGAGAGTTCGCAGTGAAACTGATGGTCACTCATAGCTTGTCTAAACGGCTTACTAGTTTTAGAGACATCAATATAAAGTCATTAGACACATGGTTCGAAGCAAATATACAATACCAATGCTAATATTGGTACTAGCTAATGACAATGACACTATAACCACAGTTGTATCCACCATCATGCCACTAGTCCCTTGCTATTACCATAGGATCCATGTTGAAGACTAAAAACAATCTACTATTTATCTACTGCAGTTTAAGTGTTGTTCAAAAACATTTCCTCTATCATAAATTTGGTTTCTATTGACTCGAGCATACTGAGTGCAATTTCACTTCTAGAAAGGATATTATTATTTCTAATTCACACATATCTAAGTTTACATAGAAGCTTTGATCCTAACTTCACTGATAAAACTTTCCTTAACTCATTACGACTTCTATGTCTACATTTAAGTTCTCAAATGGTTAAGTCTCTGCATAATCTATAAAGCTTACCTAGTTATAACATTGTTGTATAACTCTTAATACTATGCCTTATAAAAAAATACATCTTTCTATGCTTATACAAAAAGAAATTATCACAGTTTAAGAATAATATACTTATTTCTATAAGATGCCCTTACCTCCAAGGTTGACGGTTTTCCCCACAGTTACACAATCTAACTCCAAACTTTCACAGGGTCTTTTCCTTCACATAAGTTGCAACCTTTTTGTGCTTCTAACAACGAAGCTATCCACAGATTCCTTCAGAGAATATGCTCGCTATATTATGCTTCTCTCTACTTGGAGTGGCATACTTCCACATACCAGACCATTCTCCCATGCCTCTCTTCCCTAAAAATCTTGAAATATCACCTTTCCAAGGCTTTTCTCTGCCTTACCCACTACGATCTTGCTGAACTCAAGCCTAAAAACACTCTCTAAGGAGCATGCAGATCGATGATGGAGTGATTGGTCATTAAGACCACTCCCCAATCTTATTAAAAGCTCCTCCACTCTCCAATCCATCATGGAATAAAGGAGTCGAGCATTCATTACTTAACATGAAGTGATTTGCATTGAATTTGCAACTACTCCTCCCATAAGAAGCTCAATGACAATAAAACAAAATGCTTAAACTAATAATTCTTATTAAATACATATATTTAAATATCAACATATCATTGATGTATACGACATATACCTACATTGTTTCTAACACTTGATAAAACTATGAAAATGAGGTCAAGGTATTCTCCCCCTCTCTAAAATTACATAAACGTCAAAATAGACAAAAATAACATGAAAGAATTCCAAACGGGAATTATTGATAATAAAATAGTTTAACTATTATCAACCACTTCCTTTTCGATAGACATAAACTATCCTTCAACTTAGTTTTTGATAAAACCTTAGTTTAATGCATCTAGTTGACAATCGACGATTTATCGAATCAACACCAGACTTAGACCAATTGGTCAAACACAACTTACCAAACTTGACGATGGTTCACTAAACTATGAAAACATGAGACTTAGATGGCAATAACATGTTCTTATCCATACATCTATTCTCTTCTCTCTGATGATGCTCTCCCTCTCTTTCTCAAATGGTGTAAAACTTGTTTCCTGATTACAACTTGCAATCACCAAACTGGGATTAGTGCAGATCATTAGTCAATTCATGAACCTTATGAACAAATAATCATGACATCTTATAATCACATGTCTAAATTCTAATCATATAAACATAAACTCATGATATCATTGATTTATCCTGACATTTTCACATAACATCAAATCATTAATTCATGTATAATCAACTACTAATTACGTGCAAGTAAAAAGTAAAACATAGTCTAAATTTGGGGTGTGACATATCTGCCCCATATGATTCATCGTCGTCAATGATCCAATGTATCCAAAATAATAATAAGATAAAGTTTTTGTTCAATTTTGAAAAGCATAAAACAAATGAGGAAATCTCTGATAAAAATCATGGTAATCTTCCCATGTGGCACTATCCCCTGCATATTGGTCCCACTTGACTTTGCACTAAGTAACCTCTCTATTATGCAAGTGGAGTTTGTGAACTTCGATCACCTTGAGAGGCTCGATCATGACCACTCTTGGGTTCTATACCTGTAAAGCATTCCAATCAAGAATATGATTATCACCTATTATATACTTTTTCAACTATGAAACATGAAAAACATTATGCATCTTGGCAAGAGCTAGTGGTAGAGAGATTATGTAGTCAACTATATTGATCACTTCGAGGACTTCAAAGGGTCCTACATATCGAGGAGCTAGTTTGGAATAATTTCCAAACTTTATGAACTCTTCTGAGGTTTGACTCTCAAAAGAATTTTTTCTCCAACTAAGAATTACCTTGGCGTACGCTTAGCATCAGCATAACTTTTACGTCTATCATTTGCTTCCACCAATATATTTCTGATCATCTTGATCTATTATTCCATTTTTGATAACATTTCTAGACTAATGCTAATCCTATCTTCTATCTTATCCCATCTTATAGGAGTTTGACATATTCTTCCATACAATGCTTCAAATTGAGCCATCTTGATAGCAGAATTGTAGGATGTGTTATACACAAACTCCACAAGTGGTAGACCATCTGCAACAAATCTTCTAGAACTTGATTTACCCTTTAGGTCTAACCATCTATCTCAGGGTGATAAGCTGAGCTTATATTAATTTGAGTTCCTAACATTGAGAACAAAGTTTGCCAAAAAATCTTGATGTCATGCATGCATCTCTATCTGAGATAATTTTCTCAGGAACTCTATGCAATCTAAACACTTCTTGCACAAACTTGCGAGCTAAAACTGGTGCTCCATCCGTAATATTCCCAGGTATAAATTAAGCTACCTTGGTGAGTTTGTCCACCACCACTAAAATAGCATCATGTCTATTTCAAGACATTGGGAGGCCTTGCACAAAGTCCATACTAATGACCTGCCACTTCCATTCTGGAATATCATGCGGATACAGAAGTCCTGTTGGATGTTGATGCTCAGCCTTGACTTTTGGTACTCTAGGAAACTTGCTACAAATCTTGCATTGTCATTCTTCATTCCTTTCTAGAAATAAAGAGGCTTTACATTAGCTAGGAGTTTGGTTACTCCAGGATGACCTAAATATGGTGCAGAATGAACTTCCTTCCACACAAGGTTTCTTAATTCTATAGAATCTGGAACATACATCCTTCCTCTATATCTTAAAATCCCATCTGGTTCTAAATAGAACCCATCGTACCTCGAGTCTTGAGGATTTACTGTGAGAACTTGCTTAACTTGCTCATAATATTCATCACCTGCAGAATTTTGTAACACTAAATCTGTTGGGTTTTTTCCAACTGATTGTCAGAGTTCCCCTAAAAAGTAGCCATCTTTTATCCACATGGACCTCAATTCAGTGGCCAATGAACAGGAGATTGACTCTCTGTCTCCTCTGCACTTTAGGCTCTGCAGGACCTAGGGGGATGTCCCTTAATACCCATGTGATAAATCCTGACTATAACTAAGTATTGACACTTAGCAGATAAATCCTCTATTGTGCAGACCAAAATTGTAAGATAAATACAAAGGGGCTAGCTTTGGACACTACTTCAGTTGTGAGCTAGAGGATTTGAAACCTAAATCATATTCCTATAATCCTAAAAATTAAGGTTTTGAGTTGTTTTGATTTTGTGTTTGGCTGCCAGATTAGGGTTTGATTCATAAACTTAATCCAAGTCTTTGATCGGTGTCTGTCCAAGGGTATGGAGTCTAACTTAAAACATGTAAATAACTTCCCATAAACCAAGCCAATATACAGATTTTAGAGGGTTTTTTAGTTCTTGCCTTGCAAAGAACTCCCAAGATTAAGTATTTCTATTAACTCTACTTACAGATATCCCTGTTATCACACATATATCCCCATATTTGACTTAAAGCATTTTGATATGTTCCTTAAATAGAAGCAAGAAATCAAACATGCAATGCACCAGATATGCACCCCAGAATTTAGAAAACCCTTAGTTACTTCATTCAAAAGAAAGATGCAGATAACAAATGGAGACAGTTAATAGAAACACATGCACATAGCATTACTCATATGATTCAATCTGAAACTGATAAAAGGCTCATGGAAAACACATACATACATTAAAATAGAGCTCACAACACCACAAAGAGAGCAACTGGTGAAAATTTTGTATTATTTTCACTCCTCAAAATCCCAATCTTCCGACAACAATTACAAAGTGAGGCTACCAGTTCTTTATAGACATAGAACATGGTGCCTAGCATTCAATACATTTGGTTGGTTAGGTGGATTCACATTACAAAGCGTCGCCTTAGGGGTGTTGGGGCATTAATTACATTGAGTATGGAGAAAAGATAGAAAATAATATATCATGAGTGTAGTTGATTGGAGGGGCCCAGCCACATAAATGTAGAGGAGAGGTAGAGGTTCGTCCACTTTAGGCACATTTACCCATATTTCTCTGCCCACTCAGCATATGATTTCTCTGATGGCCATTGAAATGAGATCAACTTTGAAATCTTGTCATTGTGTCATGTGTACTGTGCATCCATCAAGATCTTTGCTTCCTTGCAAAATAGTTCAAAATTTATTTCCAATACATGCAGTTTGTCCAAAGTTGAACTCAAAATTTTAAAAATGGGGTCCCCATCAGTACAGTAAGTAGAAATCAGCTCGCCAGCATTGTCATTGAAGTCGGCTCTCCACTTGTTAAGGCTTTGCACCTGCCCATCACCTTCCAATACACTTGGCATTATTTTCTTATCAATTTTTTCAAGAAATTGCTTCTTTTCTCCCAACACCTTGTCTAGCTTTAACTGGAAAGCCACAACTTCCTCAAGAATGAGCAGCATGTCAAGAGTCAATTTCATCTTAGGTGGCACATGTGCATCAAATCTTGAGCACCTGTGCAAGTCTCTCAATTCACTAGTCCTCTGCAGCCACACTTCTCTCATTGTCTTGAGGCTTTCCTTATCATGTTCATGTTTGTCAAGGGCTGCCCTTAGATTTGAATAAGACCTCCATGTCTCATCCACCCTTGCCAAAACTTTGGTCACTTTGTGATTTATCAAATTAGTGACCATCTCCTTGAATGAATTTTTCTTTTCCTCTTTCAATATCTTCACTTCCTCCTTCAATTCTTAAATTTTTCCCAACAGGGGCTCTGTGTCAGCTGGAAATGATTCTGTAGTTGGTATCACAGGCAAAGGATTTGAAGTGCCTGCCCCTAACAACAACTGCTCTTTACATTTATTGAGCTCTATAATTACCTGTGCATATTGTAGCAGCAGCTCATCATGATCTTTCTGCAATTTATTGGTCACTGCTTCAGCAAATTGTGCAGTTTGTACATTCAGACTTGCATCTTGGGGAGCAGGGGTGTTAGATACTTTCTTGATTATGACATCTCCTGTCAACTCCCCCAATCCAATCCTAGGATTATTATTGCTTGGGGCCAAAGCCCATATTTCCAGTGTCTTGAACCTAGGATTGAAGGTTGCACTAGAGAGAGCCTTCTCAACCTACTCATCTGTCACATCTGAATCTTCTCTGGTGATGGTGTCAAATTCAATTACATCTAACAAAGTCCAATGTGAGAGGAACAACACATTACTTTTGGTGACCAATGCCCTCCCCTCCTCTGGAGTCATTTTGTTGATAGCCTGGTTTACTTCTGTCAACACCCTTTGGGTGATGGCCTCATATTCAAAAGGGTCGGCTCCACTTTTGGCCTCCTCAATTTTCTTCTGAAACTCCTCACTTCTCACTTTCAAGACATAACTCTCGAATTCGGGAGTATTTATGAACTCATCATATTCCATGAATTTATTACAAGCCATCACCTTGGTGTCCTCTATATCCACAGTCTGGCTTATCATGGTCCTCATTGACCTATTTTTAGGTGAAGAGTAGGGCCATATTCTATCAAGTGAATTCACTTGATGAGCAACTTCTTGCATTTACTCCTCTGCCTCTCCCTCTAGGTCTACTACAATTTCTTCCTTAGCCTCTAAATCAATTATTTTTACCCTTTTGGCAGGGGAAGGGTCAATTAATTCCCTCTTTATAACATATCCCCCCTTGAGCTGCTAGGTTGGTAAGAAGGCCTTTCTTCACCTATAGCAGCACTAGCAATCAATTTATTTGCATGATCAAACATCAATTGAATTGTTTTTATTAGGTCTTACACTTCTGCAAAGGCACCCTGGTATGCAGCATTCAGGTTCTTTCTCATTCTTTCCCCTATCATAATTGTGTCCCACTTGATTCTCAAAGTATGGACATCATTCATTGTGAAGCAATTCCTGACAGTATCCTCATCAAAGTTGACCTGATGAATGTATCTTGGTCTCTATTTATTGACCCTCACCCTATCAATAAAGCCCTCAGGGTCAAAAATCCTAGGCTACTCCATATACATTCCATAACACTGCAGCACTAAATTAATCTGATCCAACCCGCCTTTGTCAGCTGTCAAGAAGTCACTAAATCTGAGGGAGGTGGGGAAAAATGAGCCTTTCTTATGCTTCCTCAGATGCTCTTTATCTGACTCATTCAGCTGCCTAATAATCTCAAGGAATGCAATTCGTTTTGGTACATATTTAGGCAAAATAAGGGGACGGGCCTCACACACATAGATTCTGATATAGGTGGTGTGTTCATGGTAGAGCCAGTCACCCCAATTATGATCAATCCCCAAATCTGGGGTCCTATCCAAAGGCCTCAAAAAATCTAACACATCTGCATGTAACCTTTCACCTTTTGGCTCTAGGAAACCAAGAACTCTTCTCACAAAATATTCCTCAAAGATTATATAATTTGCATCAACACCATGCATGTCCACATCTGTATTGGAAACATATTTCCTTGTGCATCTATCATTCTGACATGTAGGTTTTGATGCCACATTCGTGACAAAGCAAACAAAATCATATGGCACAATAAAGAATACCATGTGAATTCAACATGGGCATCCACAGTAAATGATTTGTTTTTCAGTGCCGTCATCTATTTGTGCATCTTTTCTGCAATATAGGAAGCATAGTCATATGGTTCCCTAGTTTCTGGATCCTGAATATTTACTGCCATCATCATCAAAGAGATGGGCATCCTGTCTGAGGCATCCCTTCCAAGCACTTGGCACAAACTATGGTAGGTTCTGACAAAATAATCCATGATCAGAGTGCATTGAAAAGGCTCCTCTTCCCTATCTGATATCTTCACTAATTGGCCATCAACCCCTCTCGGTTTGTGCTTGGCCAAGTTGAAATTTCTATATGCATGTTTAACATTGTTATAATTTTCCTTCAATGCACCAAGGTTGATCGATTTACTGGCTACAGGGTTTAAACTGAACACAGTGGAGATGTATGCCTTTGTAAACTTGATTATTGTTGTGTCGTTTCCCACCAAGACTGTTCTTGTTTGAGGGTCATACCTCTATGCAATTGCCCTTACTAAATCAGGGTTTGGAAATACGTTAGGGCAAACCAACTTGGTCAAATCAAATTGCCAAGCATTGCAGACCGAAACTTTAAAGTCCATCCTATGATGCCAGTGTTTGTATAAAACCCAACTTGGTATAGGCAATCAGGCATCCCTACAGTTGTAGCAGAAGTCTAGAAATTTATCATCTGGCCCGTCGGGACCATGTAGATTCAGAGCTCGTCTGGCAGAGCCGGGGAATTGGACCATAAGGTCTTCATCTAAACTATTTTTTGAAGTGGAGGCTTGAGTGGCTTGACTCATTTTTTAGACTATTTGTATTAAAGTAGGGTTTCTCTTTTTCTATAATTTTCTACTCTTTCAATCAAGCAATCAAATTAAAATATACTGAGCATAGTAGAACAGAGTGAACTTACTAGTTTTTCAGAATCTTGAATTTCTTTCTTTTACTCGCCTGAAGAATTGTTACACATCTGAACTCTATTTGTGCTTGAAGAAATGATGTAAAAATCCCTAACTTTTCTTCTTTTCAAGCTTCGTAGCATAGGTTCTGAGGCATTAATGGAGGTAGCCTCAACCTTAATCTCACATTTGTGTCACAGGGCACCTTCAACGTTCTTCACAAAAATTTAAACCTGCGCCGTTGATATGAGTTTTTCCTTATGAAATCCATGGCCACCATTCACCCGCCATATTTGAAAATTTGGGTCATCATCATTGAAAAGTCTTTAGCCAATGGAAACAAGCCAAGTCAGACGTACCTCCTTCACTGACCACATCACTTTTTGTCTGATCTGGACACGTGGCATCATTCCGTGGCATCGCAGCCAGAAATGGCCCACCACTTACCTACCCTGCGCGGGCACGCTAAAGCCCCCACACGTCCACCTTTCATTTGCTTTTCATTTCATTACTATGACGAGGCCACATGTCGCCATCACGCGACCGCACGGTGAATATTCCTTTCTGATAGGATTCCTTTGCGAGCTTGTGCAACCATCAGATTTAAGCTTTCCTGCAGATCATTTTTCACCTTGACACTTGGCAGCATACTGTTCATTGATTTGGGATCTTCGATAAAGGGGCTGTAAGCCCAGATTCCTTAACAGGTGTCATCTTGTCGCAACCGCGTAGCGGGATGATGACGTCACCTATGATGTGCTGTGATGCTATACATTTGTATAACACTTTATAACCCTACGAAGACTGAAGACATAAATTTAATATTTCACAAGCTATAAAGGGTAAACCTAGGACATGGGGCCGGTCACCTAACGAACATAAAGGCTTTGAGTTACAACTTAAGCGACCGGGGACTTACTACAGGCGGTCAATAGGGAATTAAAAGATAAAGCGTACAAGGCCTAGAGACTTAGGTTTAAAAGGTTTTTTAAGGTAAAGACTTGTGATTTCCTGGATCTAAAACCCTAAACCCCTATAGGTACCAACAAAATCCTTGAAGTTCAAGTGGATAAAGACAATTGATGAGATATGCCTCCATCAACTCAAAACATCTACTACTCGATTCTCTTTACCTTTGATATAACTTATCTCAAAGTCATAGTCAGATATCAATTCCAACCATTTTCTTTGTCAAGCATTCAGATGAGGTTGGGAAAATATATGCTTAAGACCTTGATGGTCTGACTTTGGTTCAAACAACTTTCCTAGAAGATAGTGTCGCCACACTTGTAAAGCATGCACAACTGCTGCTAACTCTAAGTCATGAGGAGCATAATTCTGCTCATATGCTCTCATCTTCCTAGATTCATAATCTATCACTCGCCCATTTTACATAATCACTCCTCCTAAACCTTCTCCTGAGGCATCAATGATTACAACAAATTAACTTTCTAGATCAGGAACTTTCAATATTGGTGCAGTTGACAATCTTTCTTTTAATTGATTAAATGCCTCCTGACATTTTTCTGACCAGTCAAAATGCTTTCCTTTTCTCTAAAGCAAAGTGATTGGGTTTGCAATCTTAGAAAAGTTTAAAATGAACTTCCTATAATATCCAGCTAACCCCATGAAATTGTGCACTTCATGCACATTCTTTAGGATAGGCCACTCAAGTATATCTATGATCTTCGCAAAATTTACTAAAATCCCTTCAACTAATATTATTGACCCAAATATCTCTCTTTCTAAAATAAAGTACACTTAGAAAGCTTCCCATACAACTTATGTTCTCTCAGCCACTGCAGAACTAACCGCATATGTTGCAAATGCTCTTCCTCATTCTTTGAATAAATAAGAATGTCATCTAGAAACACTAGAACAAATTTATCCAAGCAATCTTAGAAAACATTGCTCATCAAATTCATGAATGTTGCAGGGGCATTCGTAAGTCCAAAAGGTAAAACTGTGAACTCGTAATGTCCATACCTTGTTTTGAAAGTTGTTTTATGAATATCTTCATCTTTTATTCTCAGCTAATGATATCCAAATCACATATCAATCTTTGAGAATACTGTTGCACCCTGCATCTGATCAAAAAGATCATCAATACGCGGTAGAGGATACTTATTCTTTATCGTTGCTTTGTTGAGCATATGATATTCTATACACAAACGCAAGGTTCCATCCTTCTTTTTGACAAGGATCACAGGTCCTCCCCAAGGTGAAACACTAGGTCTAATCAACCCTTTAGCCAATAGCTCCTAAACCTGGGCTTTCAATTCCATCAACTCCGTAGTAGTCATATGGTATGGCGCCTTTGAAATCGGCTTAGATCCAGGTATTATATCAATAAAGAATTCAAAATCTCTCTTCGAAGGTAACCTTGGAAGTTCATCTGGAAAAACATCCAGAAAATCTTGAAGGAAAGGATAGTTCTCCAAGGTTACATTTTGTTTAATAGGATCCTCTTCTACTTGTTCCATTTTGACTGCAAAAATTTGACATCCTTTACGCCTAGCCCACTTCAATTACATAGCAGAGATTGGTTTGATCTTGACTTCTCTTTGTGTGTCTTGCAAAAAGACTTTGTTTCCTACATCATCTAGACACTCAACTATTTTTGCAAAATAGTTGACATTGGCCCTATGTCTCCATAGCTAATTTATTCCTAAGTTAACATCATAGGAACCTAGGGGGGCTACAAACAAATTTACCTCAGTTGAAAAACTAGGAATATCAATCTTGGCTTCAAACAGGCATTGCTCTACCTAAGCTTTAGTTTGGTTAGAATATTCAACTAACCAGGGCTTAGCCATATAACCAACTCTTCTAGGAAATTTATTTAATACTCTTGGAGAAATAAAATTTTCAATTGCTCTAGTATCAATTAAAATAGAAATAAGAACTCCAAACAAAGTACTTGTCATCTCTATGGGAGGAATATGGTACTCTACATGGCGATTATCCAAAGCCGCATGGATCCTCTGTTGAAAATTTGCTTGTTGGGTAGGTAATGTGTTACCACGTTGTTGAACTTCTTGGTTCTCAGTTGGACATTGATTTGTGTAATGATCTCCATCACAAGAGAAACATCCTCCAGGAGGTCTTCGCTTTTCAGCAAGTTTACTAAATTATTGTCATTCTTTCAAAAATTCTTATTGTTTTTCTTCTCATTTATGGATCCATTCTTGTTATTTCTGAAGCCCTTGTCACTTTTCTTATTCACAACCTATTTTCCATTCCTTTTCTTGAAAGGTTGAGAAGCTGGTGACTTATTGAACCTCTTGTGATTCTTATCGTGATATACAGAAATTGACTTCAATTTTTGCTCTTGTTTGATTGCCTTCTCAAAAACTTGGTCCATAGTGGTAGGACCATGCACATCCACTTCCCTGCCTATTTGGGCATTCAGACCCATGATGAACTTCTTGATTCAGAACCTTTCATCCTTCTGATATTGTGGCACATACTTCAGGAGATAGGTGAACTTTTCTCAATATTCAACCACTGACATTTCTCCTTATCACAAATTTTGAAAATCTATTAACTTTTGGTTGAAGAAAATTTGTGGTAACCACCTTTGTCAAAATATAAACACAAACTGATCCCATGTCTTAGAGAACTTAGCCCCAGTTCCATTTTCTTGTTCATCCACCATGTGGACGCTTCTCCTACCAACTGATAGGCACCCCAAACTGCCTTGGTTATCTCAAAGTAATTTCTTATCTTGAAATATTTTTCCATCTCTGTCAACCAAGCTTCTACAACATCACCACTTATTGTTCCATCAAACTTGGGTGGTGTCACCTTCTTCATATCTCTTGACAGTTCTAAGGCAAGTCTACTTCTCTTTTCTTCTTGAGACTTAGTCTTATCAACATCCTCTCTTCATTCACTATGAGAATTGGGTTCATGGACATAATCATCATACCCTTGATGCGAGTCCTCTTTTTCTCCTTTAGGTATGCCTTGGCCCCTCACTTCCTATTCTAGGTTTCCAAGCCTTTCCTTGGTTTCATTCAGCATGGTCAATATCTGATCTAGCATCGTCATTGGGTTTTCAGAAGGATTCGACTCTCCCTGACTATCTCTAGGATTTGTTCAAGTTTGAACCATGATGTTACTCTATATCACACCTGATATTCATATTAATTTATAGATTAGAATTCATCTAAATAATCCATCTCATTAATTCAAAATTCATCAAAAATCTATTCACAAAACTCATATTTGTGCAAAATAATCTCATATTTATTATAGTTTTTTTGGGTATAAATACATCCTTATTTAGATAGGTAACTCAAGAAGACTACATGTCACTATCGATTAAAGGATATTCCTCAGGTTCCTCTTCCCCATCAGAATCAAGTAAAACAAACTTAGAGGGTGGATGTACATGCAGGTACTCCTCCAACACCTCTTTTCCTAAAACAAGGGCATTACGACCACACCCAAACGACATGTCGCGACTAGCAGACGGTTCGCTTGATTTAACTACATGAGTAGGAACAATGGGTTTCTTAGCCAGTTTGTTGCGTTGTTTCTATTCTAGTCAAAAACACTTAAGAGTGTCTACCAAAGATTCAGAGTCTTCCAGCCATGCACCCTCAACATAGTTAATATGTTCTTGGAGTTTTAGCTCCTCAGTTGGTTCTTTCTTAACCACTATCTTGGTAAGTTCTAGGGAATAGACTTCCTGGTAGTTTTCATGGTTCTTCTCCAAGCCATTCTGGCATAAAACCAATTTTCAAACATTAGCCAATCTGCTAAAAGTTGACAAGTTTTTCTCGTAGTGAGCTTCTAGGTCCATGTGTTGAACCCAGTTGCTCTGATACCATATGTAACATACTATCTTATATTACTAGGAATTACTCACAAAATTTACTAAGAAAGTAAATGAACATGTGTTAAACATGAATGATTTTTTTTTATCATTTGCATATTCTCAAGAAATAAATGCATATATTTTTTGAATATTTTTCAACCTTAAAATTACAATATATTCAAAGATAAAATCGTAGTGAAAACATTTCACTTTACATTTTCAAATATTCTGCACTTGGAAAAAAGAATAGTTTTTACATAATTTTAAAAAATCATAAGTCAGTCATGGAGTATACTACATCTGGAATCTTGGTATCTATCTCACAAGTCTCGGTGAGTCTTCTGCTATAGAGGGAGAACATCATCTGAGTGCTTTTCCCCCAACCACAGACTGGCGATCCCCTGCTCATCTTCCATCTGGAAGTGGCCCTACCCTTCATGAAGAGTATAGACACAAAGAACCAATAGGTTGCATTTTAAGTTCTAGTGTTGTGTCCTACGTAAATCAATCGACCATACAACTCAAGACATTCTTCTAGCTAAGTATGATCAATATGACAGGTCACGCAATCTAGACACGGTGAACAAACTAATGCATGCAGAGACAAATGCATCACTTTGGCCAAAGTTTCTATATAAATAGACATTTGCAATAAACATAGTCATGTGTTCACACACCTCTAACTTGACTTGGAAATTACCTCATCCTACAGTTTCACTTGCTTGACTAGTAACTCTAGACATAAATTGTCTTGATTGAACTCAAATCTTAGTCAATCTGACTTAGAATTTAATCCTCAATCTAGGATATATGAAATATGTAAGTTTAGGTGAATTTAACCTTTTAGAGAGTCCCTCGTTGCATACTTGCAAATACCACCTGGTCTATGACTTCCTGTCACTCTACTCAATGACTCAAAGGTTGAGCACTCTTGTGTTATAAAATAAGTTTTTGACTCTACAAGAAATCATTTATTAAATCAAAATCGCTTCATAGTTTTTTCCTAAACTATAATTATTTTGACCTATGGTTTCTCAACTTTTCACTGTCGACCACTTTAAACAATAGACTAACTCAATGTTATCAAAGATTTAAAAGTTTTTCAAATTTATTAACCCTTATGGGTCGAAACTAGGGATTTAAATTCTCTATTCCAACACATTGAAATGCCAAAATAAAATCTTGTTCTCCAAAAGTAAAAGCTTATAATAATATAACATAAAATCAATGGCCTCTAATCTTCTCTTGATCACTTAGGCATCACAATTATTAAAACATGTATAAACATAATACATGAGGTAAGCCCTCATTCATGTACAATCTTAAAGAACACTATCATAATCTTAAATAATCTTTTAAATAAGTTCAAATTTTTCAACCTAAATAGGTTGGAGTCTAAAATAATAAAATAATATTTTTGACCTCTTGGTCTTCTTAAGTCCACCGACTTTCGATATAGGATAGGTTAACATCCTTGAATATCATGGTAATGTTTATCATTACATGTTTAATGCATAAGAGATATTATATCTCGGTACTTAGGTGTTTACAATGAAATCAATATCATTTATTCAATATAAACGAATATCTAACACTGAAACTTTTGATTAAAATTCATACATAATTCATTGAGAAATGGGAACCCATCACTAATCCAAAAGCTTAAATCTATCAAAGTAACAAGGTTTAACTTCTATATTCACTATGTGTTTGATGATATTGAAGAAGTAGTGAAAACTTGTTCTTTCTATACATCTATTTTAAGGATGACTCCTTCATAGGAAAAACGAGGCCTTGCTTATGAGAAAAGCTTTGTATGCCTCAAGCTTAAATCATCATTAGTATTATTGCCAATAGCTTTGTATGTAATCTAATGGATTTCTTCCATTTATAGCTCACTTGACTTCTCTATCCTTTAGATGCAAAAGCACTACTGAGAGTTTGCAATGAAACTGATGGTCACTCATAGCTTGTCTAAACGACTTACTGGTTTCAGAGACATTAATATAAAGTCATTAGACACATGGTTCGAAGCAAATATACAATACCAATGCTAATATTGGTACTAGCTAATGACAATGACACTATAACCACAGTTGTATCCGCCATCATTCCCTACGCTAGTCCCTTGCTATTACCATAGGATCCTTGTTGAAGACTAAAAACAATCTACTATTTATCTATTGCAGTTTAACTGTTGTTCAAAAACATTTCCTCTATCATAAATTTGATTTCTATTGACTTGAGCATATTGAATGTGGTTTCGCTTCTAGAAAAGATAGTATACGTCTAATTCGTACGTATCTAAGTTTACATAGAAGCTTTGATCCTAACTTCACTGATAAAACTTCCCTTAACTCATTAAGACTTCTATGTCTACATCTGAGTTCTCAAATGGTTAAGTCTCTGCATAATCTATAAAGCTTATCTAGTTATAACATTGTTGTATAACTGTTAATATTATGCTTTATAAAAAAATACATCTTTCTATGCTTATATAGAAAGAAATTATCACAGTTTAAGAATAATATACTTCTTTCTATAAGATGACCTTACCTGCAAGGTTGACAGTTTTCCCCACAACTACCCAATCTAACTCCAAACTTTCACATAGTCTTTTCCTTCGCATAAGTTGCAACCTTCTGTGCTTCTAACAATGAAGTTATCCATAGATTCCTTCAGAGAATATGCTAGCTATATTATGCTTCTCTCTACTTGGAGTGGCGTACTTCCACATACCAGATCGTTCTCCCACTCCTCTCTTCCCTAAAACTCTTTGAAATATTGTCTTTTCAAGGCTTTTCTCTGCCTTACTCGCGGAGATCTTGCCGAACTCAAGCCTAAAAACACTCTCTAAGGAGCATGCAGATTGATGGTGGAGTGACTGATCATTAATACCACTCCCCAATCTTATTAAAAACTCCACTCTCCAAGCCGTCATGGAGTAAAGGAGTCGAGCATTCATTACTTAACATGAAGTGATTTGCATTGAATTTGCAACTACTACTCCTCCCATAAGAAGCTCAATGACAATAAAACAAAAGGTTTAAACTAATAATTCTTAAATTAAATAGATATATATAAATACCATCATAACATTGGTGTATACAACGTATACCTACATTGTTTCTAACACTTAACAAAAATATGAGAACGGGGTCGAGGTATTCTCCCCCTCTCTAACATTACGTAAATGTCAAAATAGACAAAAATAACATGAAAGAATTCCAAACAGGAATTATTGATAATAAAATAGTTTTAACTATTATCGACGATTTCCTTATCGATAGACATATACTATCTTCACTTAGTTTTCGACAAAACCTAAGTTTAATGGATCTAGTTGACAATCGATGATTTATCGAATCAACACCAAACTTAGACCAATTGGTCAAACACAACTTACCAAACTCGATGATAGATCACTAAACTGTGAAAACATGAGACTTAGATGGCAACAACCTGTTCTTATCCATATGTCTATCCTCTTCTCTCCAATGATGTTCTCCCTCTCTTTCTCAAAGGGTGTAAAACATATTTCCTAATTACAACTTGCAATCATCAAGCTAGGATTAGTGCATCATTAGTCAATTCATAAACCTTATGAACAAATAATCATGATATCTTATAATCTCATGTCTAAATTCTAATCATATAAACATAAACTCATGATATCATTGATTTATCTTGACATTTTCACATAACGTCAAATCATTAATCCATGCATAATCAACTACTAATTACGTGCAAGTAAAAAGTAAAACATAGTCAAAATTTGGGGTGCAAGCCAGTAAGGTTGCACTTGAAGTGGAGCATTTACAAAAGCTAAATTGGATCACTAGGGTAATCCTCCATGCACTATTGTTAGAGTCCCACCTCCCCCCTCTTCCTCTTCTCAAGGGCACCAGTAAAGTTGCAGTCAATTTGCTAGAAGAGATCAAGGGTCTCAGTCCTATGGCTTGCAGCCTCTGGGAAATAGAGATAATGCTACTTACAATTGGTCTCAGCCTTCACAGTCACCTTTTGTCCCTTCTCATGGGCATGGTGCTCCTGGCTAGCCTAGCTCTAACAAGTTTCCTCGCCTAGAGTTGGCCATTTCTCCTATTCGTGCTCAGCAACCTTCAAACAACACTCATGAGGAAGAGGGTTTGCTTACTCGTTGGGAGCCCATTGATGATAGTTTTATCCCCGAAAATGTTTGGGGTAAACCTAATGATAAAGACCCACCTACTACGGGTGTTGCATTAGCTACATAGTTTTTTTTATATTTGGGCTTGGCCCTTTGTTGAACTTTCGTCTTTGTTTTGGATGTTGTCCCGCATAGACTTTGAGGGTGTGCCTTTTTACCACTCGTCTTTTTTTTGTGAATATTGTACTACTATCTTTTTTAGTTAATAAAAAGTAAAATATGAATTATTCATCAAAAAAATGAAGAACAATGTGTTCAATATGCATACAATCAATATTTTTATAAAGTTTAATCTACCTTGCCATGTAAAAAATTAACCAATTGATCACTAAGTACATCGATATAAACTATACCCAACTATGCAGTGAATCATGGCCGTTAGCAGAGGATCCATATGGATATCGGTAGTTACACAGACAGTCGCAACAAAGGAGGAGGAGGATAGCAGACGACAATGTATCAATTGATTATCTAGAGTCTTGCAATGAGGTAGAGAATCCACAAGGAATTGAATATGCTTGTAGCAGGGAAGATCATTAGAAATTTATTGATTAGTAGGTGATAATATTTGTATTATTAAGTATTAAAATTACACTTGCATTATAACAAAATTGTTTATAAGATTTGTTTAAAAAAGCGAGAGTTGAAAAACAGGGAAGCTCAAATTAAAAAAAAATACTTCTTTTTATACTAGATCACACCGATTCCAGAATGTGATATAAAACATCAATTTATTTATGAATGTTATAAGTCTTCTCTTCTATTCTATGACTGGAGAGCACACATGGTCCCAGTAACTTTTTTGTAGACTTCTGTGGCAGACGTGCAGGGAAATGGTGGAAGCGACTTTTGATGTTTATTAATTGCAAACTTAGTGGAATCTTTCTAGAGAGTTTATTGAGTACCACAATTCTTGTACATCGACTGACTTCTAATTTGTACCATTTCTTTATTAGCCATCGTTGGCAGACACCGGCAAGGTGCAAACCCGGTAGACTTTTGAGACCTATCACATACAAGTCCAATTAGTGCATGGCAGAGCACCTCCTAATGCTTGCCGCGATCTTTGGCAAGGGTTGACAAACAGGGTTCGGAGTACAAGGATAGTGCAGCCTTTCTTCAACAATTCACATCGAGAACCTAATGTGATTTTTTATGCAGAACACTTCTTTTTGTATTGAACAATGTAGATTTACAAAAGAATAAGCAGTTTTTAAAATAGTAGTTGCCAAGAGGTGAAATTCTAGAACAGTTACATAAACACTTAGCGTTACACCAGTTAAAAGCTACACCAACAAGGCCCTATGAACAACCATGCCTTCAGACCAACCCGATCTGTCTTCAACACTTTTGTAGCCAATGACTTCCATGTGCAAAAACTTTACAGCTAGGGGATGTATTTGACAATTTTTTTCTTTATTTCTTTCTAACAAATCCTAAATATCTTATTTATATATTCATATTCTCAGCAACTAGACATTTTCACTACATTATTTAAACGCCATTTGATTTAATGGTTAAATAGTCAAATAGCAATTTTACACCTCATCCATACCAAAAAGTGGTAAATATTTGTCCTATTTTTATTGGCCAAAATTAACCTTTGACTGTTAAATTGGATTATGTTTAAAAATGACCCATTTTCACTAGTGTTTTGGTACTATATGATAAAAGCACAATACATGATTAAATGGAGAAAAAGGAGAAGAGAGTAAGAAATAATACATAAAATACCATAATTATAAGTCACAATTTCTTATTCTCCAACCATACATATATAATGTAACTTTGCGAGAGAAAGCAACCACCTACACAACTAATGATGGGTGTGATTAGTCAAATATCCAACAAACCCCCTTATAATCCAAAGTAAAAGTAGACTTCGGACTAGCTATGAGATATGCAAATATGTAAACATTTTTTAATTTCATTGCTCTCCAATAGGAATTGTTTATACAATCCAATATTTGGTAGAGGAGATTATGAAAGTAAGTGAATCTCATTCTCTACCTCTCTTTGGGGCAACCCTTCTAGGTTTATGAAAAAACTCTTTAAAAGATTACAACAATTCATCCAAATTCTTTGGTTTCTTAATAGTGTTAGACATTGAAGAAATTTCCATCCCATCACTTTGCTTATCCTTCAACAAAATTAAATAAAATTCCTTGGTCTGTTGAATCAATTTGATATCTTAGTTGGAACTTACCATGGCAATTTTTTCTTTGCTTTGGTGTCCCTTAACGATGTATTTGATTCCATCCTTGACCCACCAAAACTTGTTATCCCTTATCATTAATATATCATCCCTAACATATAAATATGAACTTCTAAGAACAATATCAAAATTTTCAAGTGCAATCACATCGAACTCTACTTCATCAACATATTGTGGGCTTATACCAAAATAAATTTTGCATCTTTTTGTGAATGAAACTTAACACCATTTTTCAAATATGGATGAGAATGATCATATGTCTTCAAACTAAACTTCTTAACTATATTGATCATCTAAAATCAAATTTCATTACAAAATGAGATCTAGAAGTGCACTTGCCCTTGCTTTCTTCACTTGAAGTTTGAGAGTGAATAGTTGGTTCATCACTTTAAGTTCTTTGTTTAAAATTACGGTTCTTGTGGTGGTGAATCCAAGTCTTTCATCTATATCTAAGTTGTCCTTAATTTCCACCTCTTCTTGGATGGTAGCCACGTAATTTTTGGAGTCCTCTTTAGCCTTGCTCTTTGGATGCAATTCAGTTTAAAATGTCCAACACTTGTTATTAGTACATGACCATCAATATGACAATGAGAACAATGATTTTTGGAGTCTTTACGTTGAACTAAACAGTAATTCCAATTACTTTTTCTTCGATTGATTTCCCTTGTCCTTCTTTGGTTGGATATTACTTTGCCCTGCCTGGACAACTCTCCTACCCCCTTTTTGTTTCTTCTTATATGTAGATGCCAAGACAAATGCTTCATCTAGGTCCTTTGGCTATGTGGTGATGACTTTTTCCCTAAGATTAGAGTACAACCCACCAAGATATTTGGTGAAGATATCCTCCTCCTTTAATTTCATGCCAAGAACCATGGCTTGTCTCTATAATTCAATTTTACAGTCTTGCCCACATTTCCCAATACCTTGTCTATAATACAACCACTTAATATTTTGGCTAGTTTCATGTCTAGTTGGATAGAAGTTTCTACATAGAAAATCTTTAAAACTCTTTGAACTACATACTACTACTTTCCTTATCTTCTCCCAAGTAGTGAGGTAGATTTCCCACTATACAAGATCATGACCACTCATCTTGAGGTCATGAAAGGAAATCATTTGTACACCAGTTACATTATGAATATTCAAATATACCTCCATGTACTTTAACCAATAATCTAATATATACATTTACATGACTCTCAAAAGTTTTAATTTCTACTTTAGTTTCAACCTTGAATGGAGTAATTTTACATTTTACCTCATTCCTCTTAGCATTTTTCATTCCAAAAGTTCTTCGTGTCACTCTTGTCCTCTTCTGCATTCATTCCAATACTAAAAATTTCTTGGCTATAGAACACACTAATACATTTGTGGATGGTTTTTCTTGAGTAATTTGGGCTTGTTACGAAGTCATGTGTTCCTAATTTTGAGTTATTCGTTGTTGGTTATTCATAACCTACTCCATGTTGCTCTCCAAAGTGGGTCCACTTGTGCATTCAAGTCTCTTCCCATCCTTATTTATTCATTACACCTATGTTTTCCAAGCTCCAAATTGAAAGAAAGTAGGTTCTAATCTCCTAAAAACCTTATCAATATCCTACAATTCAATTCCATCAATTTTCCCACAATTAGTAACTTTCTTTGATACCAAAATAATCTATAATTTCATCAAACAATTTGTAGAAACTAAGAATCATTGAATTTTTCTTACAAGCTTAGTTTTATTAGAACGATTAAAATGTTATCCTAGAAGTAATTTATTGTGTATAATGAAATTAAACATAATTTAAATAAACATAAATAGCTCGACAATACTCAAAATTTAACATGAAAACCTCCATACCAAAGAAAAACTAGCTAGCAGTGGCCAAATAACTCATTTACCTAAATGTACTAGATGGAAAATAAGTTATAAAGAGTCATTATATAGTACATTTGTTTCTTTCTCATTGTAAAACTTCCTCTATTACAACAACTAAGTTCTTGTCCAAAATGCTTACAATTAAATTATCCAACCCCTAAACCTTGTTAATGTCATTCTCATGCTCTTAAGTAATGCCTTGGAAGTCTTTAATTACACTGGAAGCCTTCACGTGTGATCTGGAATGTCAAAAGTGATGACTCCTTATTTCCCAAATTTGTTCCTTTTGTTGTGAAAAACGTTCACTTCCCTATTTTGGTAGTGGAATTATGTAGAGGAATCCTGCTATTTCTTCTTATTTTCTCATTCCTTCTTAATATGTCCCTTTTTTCCACAATTCCAATACTTCACTCTGTTCTTTTTACCATAAGTTTTAGATCTACCCTTAAACTTGTCTTTAGGCCCCTTATGTTCTCATTTAGATCCACCTCTTTCCTTGGACCTTCCCTTGACATTAAGAGCATCCATTGAGCTATCCATATCTTTATTTCATGTGACAACAATGTTGCAATAAGAGCATCGAGCTTGGGAACTTCAAGATTAGCACTAATAGCAAGAATGGAATTCTCTCGTGACTTGGGCAAAGAACAAAGAAGCATAATGCATTTATCTTTTTCCTCAATCTTAACATCAATAGAGGCTAGTTGACTCAAAGTCAAATTAAAAGTATTTAAAGGCTTAACAATCGAATCACCTTCCTTCATTCTCAAAGAAAACAATTTCTTTTTAAATATAATTTATTTACCAAACTCTTAGCTTGGTAGATCTCACCCAAATATTTCCATAGAGAATATGCAATGGATTCTTCGTCTACATTTAACAAAACTAATTTTTCAAGACAAAGCTAGATTGTCTCTCGTGCTTTCTTATCCATCTTATCCCACTCATCTTGATCTATTTTATCTAGTTTATTTTCCTTTGTTGCAGCCAACCATTGATCCCTCTCTTCAAGGAGATCCTCCATCTTTAGCTTCCACAACTTGTAATTAGTTCCATTGAACTTCTCAGTATCCAATTGAGACGTAGATGCAACCATGGGTTTCACACACACAAATTTAACCAAAACTCCAACTACAACACATAGAACCTTCACTCTTCCACCTGAGAAGAAAAGTTGGCCAAGCTCTAATACCAAATTTTAGAAATGAAGGCAAACCACTACAATATATAAATCTAAAATTATATTGCAAATCTAAATTTAATCTGTAAAATTCCAAATGGAGATTAAAACATGTAGAATCAACAAGGAAATCAACAAACGCATAATAATCTCACAACATAGTTTTTACATGGAGAAAACCCTTTCGGGTAAAAGCTCTACCAAGAAAGAGGCCAAGCTGTATTATATTTGAAAAAATTACAATACATTCACTTCCTTCAATCCAACATCCAATTTGCCTACACCTATGTACCTGTGAAGATTCAACTCATACTCTACACTCCTCAAGCTTTTGTCAAATAGAAAATACAAGCTACAAAAGAGCACATAGAATGTGATAGCCAATATGGAAAAAATCCAATGCCATATTTGGGGAATCTAATCAACAGACTATTATTAGCCTCTTACACCTTCTTATAGATTGTCATAAGATGTTATGCAAAGATGGTCCAATAATAGTTGATTCCTTACAACATGTAAGACACTAATAATAAAAGATGCTCTTACACCTATCATAAGTCATTATTAAACTTGGACACACCCACCTTTCACTTGCAGCAACTTCCAAGATAAAACTTACTTTTTATCATCACCGTAAATAAATATTTACTTTTGTCAATGGATCTATCATCCCTTATGAATGCATTTACATAACAATATTAGGAGTAATTAAATACATAGGATTTACAAGGTTGATGGCACCTTGATCTTAACAAAAATGATGAATATGAATCAGATAGATGACTAATAAATAACAACTAACCAACTAATCATTTGCACAATATAAATCATGATTAAATGACATGTTTGGTGATGGATAATATGATGAGTGGTTTGATTGTGAATGTAGGTATTATGATGATATATAGTGCACATATTTTGATATAGCATGAGATGTTATGCACCAAGGTACAAAGACCAAGGTAATAATGGACCCCATTCATAGGACTGACTTGCAAGCAAATAAAAGTATGCCCCAGCACATCACAAGGATTTTGACAACCTTGGTGGGTACTATGATGGGACAACTAGAAGACAAAAGGATGCCCTAGCACATCACAAGGAAAAGACCTTGGCGAGTACTATGATGGGACAACCAAGTAAACACAACACACAAAAATACCCCAGTATATACCAATCAAGACACATCGTGATATAAGGATCATGGCAACCTTGAGGAGGTATAGTGCAAGTCAAAGATAAATTTGAAAAAAGCAACAATTAATTGACATATAGAAGTTTACTGTTTCTAAAGTGTCGAAATGATGATGATGATGATACTAATGATGCCCAATATAGGGAATGATGAATCTCGCAAAGGAAAAGGATAAGATATTGATTTTATGAGGACAAATGGTTCGATTGATACCTGTTATTGAAGTTACATTTAGATCTTCATTTGAGTATTTTAGTTTGATGTTTCAGGTGCAGAACCTACAGGTGTGACACCAATGTGCTTGCAAGTGCATGAAGCTCAAAATTGGAAAAGAAACTCATCTAGAACATTGAATAAACAATAGGGATAGTGTCAAAATCCTTTTTTGAAGCAAGGCATGATCCACTACCCCTAGCATATCATAAGTTCAATGGTATGGAAGGGGAGATGGGTGAAAGACTAGGAGATAAATGGAGGACTATATGAAGAGGACCTAAAAGATAGCAAAGTCTAGCTTATACACATGGTGCGGGCTACAAGCAATTTTTTTACCATGGTACTTATCCAAGGTGCCATAAAGAGTGGTTTTCACTAAGGACAAATTTTTTCTTGACTTTTTATGATTTTATGTTTTTTTTGTATTTTTTATTAAAAAAATAGATTTTTCTAAATTGGGATACTATGTGGACTAAGCATGGAAACGTTTGAGATGGATGATATTCAGAGGCTTGTCAAGCTCCTAACTATCTAGGGTAGCTAGCTGATAAGCACCTCAACCATATTTGGCAATGATGACATAAGGACCTAGCCAATTAGGCTCAAATTTTCCTTTCTTTTCTCAGTAATGATTAGTGTTCTTCTAACTTTTCTTTAGCACAAGGTCACCAATCTAAAATTATTGAGATCTAGTTTTCTTGTTATAGATTTTATAGAGATGATTTTGATAAGCCTAAAAATGGTTTAGGATGTTGAGACACCACTCATCAAGTAGCTCTAGCTGATGTATTCATGCAACCCTATACTCCTCGTCATATACAAGGTCATGTGAGGAGATGCATAATGATGGGAGTTTGATCTTGATTGACAAGATAGCTTTGGAGCTGAATACTAGGGAATACAGGGTAGTTCCAGTGGGTGTGTGGATGCTAGTACGTTATGCCTAGAGGGTGAGCTTGAGATGGAGGTATCAATCACAATCAACATCATTAATAGTCTTTTCTAGGATTTTGAGTGGGGTTTAATTAGTTGCCTCTACTTGACCATTGATTTAGGGATAATATGGAGTGGACCATCAATGTTAGATGTGGAAACACTTGTAGAGAGTGAAAACTTCATGGTTTTTGAAGGATTTACCATTATTGATGACAATGGCTATGGGAATACCATAGTGGAAAATGATATGATGGAGGATGAATTTGGATATTTGGGTACTAGTGGTGAAGGTGAGGGGGATAGCTTGGATCCATTTAGTGAAATATTTAGTGGCGATGATAATGAACTCATGACCACTAGATGAGGAGGCATGAATCATGTTGATAAGATCAAGGCCCTGCTGAGAAAAGGACCAAGGAGTAGTAATAGGTTTCAAGGCTTGTGATGGTGCACGAATCAAGTCTCCATGTTGTTGATAGGCTAAAAAATGCTTGACGTACTAACATGCATCATGCTCCATGTTGGACCAATAATAACATGTTCTTAGAAGCTTCTTTGCCAAGACCACATGCCACTAGTGTGGCACTACAAATACTATTTTAAACATATTTGAGTGTGATACTAGCCTCTTCCATATTTAGACATCAAAGTAAAGAACGATCAAAGCCTCTTCAATATGGAGTGCCCCAAAGGATGGTGAAACATGAGGTACATTAGAGGAAGGTTTCACGTTGTTTGCATGATAGGCTAGGTGGTAAAGTTTGATCATAGAGGTATGTGTAGATGTCATGATACCATGGCAAATTAGGACCAAAAATATCACATATAAACTCAGATTCTAGGGCATCATACATGGGTATCAACAGTTGTTTAATAAAGAACTTGTAACCAGACTATCTTATGGAATATCTAGTAATGACCCAATAGTGTCCATGGCATATGTTTCTTTGTTATTGAGATAGGATACCTATTCAAACTGGATGTGTGTAAAATATTGCTTGAAGTTGTCAACCATCCATTTGAAGGGGATTAGTTTTTCATCTTTTGTTTGATACTCATCATTGACGTATTTGATCACAAGTTGAGAATCCCCATAGGCAAGGAGATTTTGGATATTCCATTAAACTATTGTTTTAAGACCTACTAGCAAGGCCTCATATTCTACAATGTTGTTTGTGCATGGGAAACGCAATTTGAATGCTTTCAGTATGAAATCCCCTATGGAGTGGCAAACAAGATACCAATGCCTAAGTCGTGATTGGTGTAGGAGCCATCAAAATATAGTTTCCAAGAAGTACTACTATGGTAAATATAGACTCATCAAGGAATTCCATAACAATTGGATGATTATCGTTAAGAGGTTCTTCAACCAATTGATATGCAATAACCTATCCTTTAACTAATTTTTGGTCCACATATTTGATATCGAACTCACTCTATAGCATGAAACATTTAGCCATACATCCTGTTAGAGAGGCCCCATGTAAGAGGTACTTGAGTGGGTCGATCTTGGAGATGAGCTTCATTTTATGACTAGGCATGTAGTGTCAAAGATTTTGGGAGCTGAAGATCAAAACTAAGCATACTCTTTCCATTGGTGTGTAGTTAAGCTCATAACTAATTAATGTGTGATTAATGTAGTGGATTGTCTACTCACAACCTATTTCATCATTTTATTCTTTTTGAGGAGATGGGAGAATGGTTGGCACTTGTCTATAAGTTATGCTATGAATCTTTTGATAGCTTGTATCTTGTCTTGGATACTGTAAAGCTACTTAAGATTCTTGGGAGGTGGCTTATCTTTGATGGTTGTGACCTTGGTGAGGTCAACTTCTATGCGATAGTGAGAGACAATAAATCCTAGGAGCTTTCCAAATGTTATGATAGAGATGCATTTCTTGGTATTAAGGTAAACCTTGAAATCTCTCAAGTAGTCAAAGATGCACTTGAGGAAATGATCGGATACCCTTCTCTTGTTTTTGATTTGCTAGAAGATCATCCACATAGTCTTCCATTGTGTCATTAAGCATTTCACGAAAGATGATTGTCATAGCCCTTTGATAAGTAGCCCCTACATTTTTCAACCTAAATGGCATGACTTGATAGAAAAAGGTGCCCCAAGGTGTGGTGAAAGTTGTTTTATGCTAGTCTTCTGGGGAAATCCAAATTTGGTTGTATCTAGAGAAACCATCCATGAGTGAGAGCATTTCATGACTTGTTGTGAGATTAATGATCATGTCAATGTTTGGAAGGGGAAAGTTGTCCTTGAGACAAGCTTTGTTGAGATCCATAAAATCTGTATAATATTGAATTTCTTGAGTTTTTTGTCAACTGGGACTATGTTTTCTATCCATTCAAGGTATTCGATTGGATGTATAAAGCCAACCTCTAGAAATTTTTGCAAATCCTCTTTGACTAGAAGGGCTATTTGTGGATGCATTTTTTAGAGTTTTTGCTTTACTATTTTTGTATTATGACAAACAACTAGGTAGCGAACCATGGGGGAGGGGTCTAGTTCTAGCATGTCAACATAGGACCAAGGAAAAATGTCTAATGCCTTGTGAAGGATAGATGAAATGTTTTATGCTTCTGCAGATATGAGAGAGGCAACTATGTATGTGTTCCTCATATTATCTTTTGTTCCCAAGTTGATTTCCTATGTCTCCTCAATCAAGTTGGTAGAGCACTCTTGTCAATGTGGAAGTGTCAGGGGTAGGTTGAGTTCCTCATCCATTGACACCTCGAGGAGTTTTTCATCAATAGACACATCTTTATTTCTTTCTCTTGTGTTCGATAGCACCTTAGAGAGGTTTTCAATAGGGGACATTTCCTTTTTCTATCTTTTCATTTTTTATTTTGTAGATTTTGTATTACTAAGGAACTCTTCCCATTCCCTTAAATAGGTAATAGTGTTAAGGTTGATGTCAAACCCTGTTTTGTGATCTCCTATAGGAATACCATTGCAGAGCCTCTGGAATTTGATGATTACCTTATCATTCTAAAACATGTTTAAAGACATGCGATCTTGTTGGTCCCAATCAATAACGTATAGATATTGAAGGGGTAAGTGGATGGTGAGCATAGATCTTTCATGGAAAAGGATGGAGATATCAAGGTATTTGAAAGAGGCGATGATGATTCTACTCGTGGTGCTTTCAATAATGTTAGAGGTTTCTTCCACACTTGTAGAAGTTGCATGGGGTTCGTTGGATCTTAGACCAATCAACATGTATCCTAATCCATGATGATGAGCATAATACTATACTTGAATTGGCTCGAGAATGCACTGATCATGGAGGTCAAGGCCCTTACCCTTATAGTTCATATTTTCACACATGTGCAATGGTTTAGAGTAATTATGTTACAAGTAGCCAGGTTTAAATTATGCTTCATCTTCATATAGCTAGGAGTCAGTAAAACCCTTGATCTATTCTTTAGCCATGGATCCTATGGACATGAAGGTTATGGACCCATATTTTATGATTTTTGGTATCTTTGGAGTAGGTTGTTATTGAGGACGACCATAGGATCATGGAAATTGATGCAATTTTCCAACATGAAAGGTGTTATGCAACTCATATTCTTCACAACCAATGTTGATGATCTTGATCTTGGTTGATTTGGTATTTTGGGAAGGAGATGATGTGGAACCAAGGGTGTCAAGATTGACTTTAGAGGATGAGGCCTTGACCTTGTTGCAGTTAGTGATGTCGGTACTATGACAATGATTTGTTTTGTGGTAGGAAGCCTCTATGGCTTTGCAATATTTGAAAGGTTAGGGATCGACATGAATGGTGACTTCCACACCATTATGGAGGAATTTTAAGGATTGATGGTAAGTGGAAGGAAAAGATTACATGGCATGGAGTCATGGGTGGTTGAGGAGGAGGTTGTAGCGAATATTAAGATCAACCACATGACATGTTGTTTTCTATATGATGGGCCACACCTATATGGGAAGGAAAATAGTTCCTTTAGATTCTCATTCTACATTGTCATAGGCCTTGATGGTGATGACATGTAGCTCTAAGTCATTCATAGAATATTCCAATTTTTTTATCGAGTGGCATGTGAGGATAAGGAGGTCACTTAGATGGAAAGCCTACCATACCTCATGGTTATGATGTGGTTAGGGGATTTGGATTTGATTTTGATGGTAGCAACTTGTATTCAAACACGTTCAATATGCTCTATGACATAATTGTAGGAAGGGGAGGTTTTGTTAGAATAGATATTGTTGCTGCAATTATTATGGGAATGACCTCAATTAGATGTGGATGATTGGGATTGGTCGTGCTTTGGAAGAGGGTCCTGATATATACCCAATTAGTCATTTAACAAAGAGGATGAATTTCCTTCTACCTTGATCTTTTCATGGTCAACAAGATCTTGGATATAGTTTTTAAACTTCATGCACTTACTAGTGGAGTGGCCTTTAATGCAATGGTATTCACAATGTTCATTGTATTTATACCACATAGGTTTGGGTTTAGTGTCATTGAACAATTTAGTCATAGGAAAGGTGATCATGTTTGCTTGGACTACTTTTTGAAACATGATCTCCATGGGTTCTCCCAAGGAGGTGTACTTGCATTTTATATTAAATTGGGATTTCTTTTGTTGTCCTTAAGGGATGAAAATGCTACTTGGTTTTTGGACATTTTAGATTGTTTGATTTTCTTGTGATGCTTGTGCGATTTGCACATGTTTAAAGTTAGTGACACCATCATTGATGGCATTTTTTTTCTTTGCCCAAAATTTAGGCTTGTCATTGTTTTGGTTATTGTCTTTTTCTTTATTGTAAATTTTGACTAAACCTTTTGCAATAAGGGCCTTTTCAATGGTAACCCCATTTTTATTATTTCATCAAATGTAGAGATGTAATGGATTTGAAGGTGGAATGCCATCTCTTGATTGAGGTTTTGGATGAAAATTGACAAGTTATTTCTTAGGGATTAGCCAAAGGAATCGACTTGCAAGACCTCTCCACCATTGTAAATAGGTAGCAAATCCTTTTCCACTACATTGTTTAGCATTACATAGATCCAACATGGTAAGCTCATGCTCAACATTGTAAGAAAAGTGTGCAACAAAATTTTCTAATAAGTCGGCAAATGTAGTGATAGATCCTGGATGTAGATGCATGAGCCACTCTAGGGATTGACCACCTAAACTTTGGGAAAAGAGTCTTAGAAAATACATGTCACTATATACGACCTCTTGGAAAGCCATGAAAAACTCTTTAATGTGGTCTTGGGGGTCTCCCTTTCCCTTGTATTTGACAATTTTAGGAATTTCAAAGTGAGGCAGAAAGGGTACCATTTGTGATTGTGCAATCAAAGGGGTAGGGACAAAGGCATTCAAATTTATATATTTTTTTATTGTGTCTCACTTTGGTTCCCCTTGAGGGTGTTCTTCATTTCTTGACACTCTTGGTCGAAGGGGGTCTCAAGAGGTGGATTAGGAGGTTGGTAGTTGATTAAGCTAAATGATAGAGGTTGTCAGATGGTGTGATGAATGGGGTTGGATGATGGAAAAGGTTGTCAAGGTACCAATTGATTTGAGGTGAATGTCAACACCATGGTTTGATAGGAAGTCATGGGATAGCTTAAGATAATGCATAAAGGGAATCAAAGGGAACTATTTTGATGTCTATTCAAGTAGGCCCCATATTGTAAAGGATAATGTGTCACATTATTGATCTTGACTTCCCATATAACATTCTCCTTGGCTATCCATGGATCCATGTCATGCAGGTCATCCCTTCCACCTATCATCAGTGTCTCAAGTTTCCCCACAACGACATAAAAGTCACTACTCCTGCCAACGGTCCCCATTCTTTCCAATATTACAAAATGTTGGAAGCTCCATACTAGAATTTCCACCATTTCCCTAGCACCTTTATCTCCACAAGCCACCAATCCAAATTATCCACTTTCTATATTGATCTCGAGAACCTTGCATCCACCTCTACCTCCCAACCTTCCAAAATCTCCAAGGTCAAGATCATTAAAATAAGATGTAGAGAATATGAGTTACATGATGCCTTCCATGTTGGCAAGTTGCCTCTATCTCCCCATTCCCATGGTCATCCTTTGTAAAAACTAAAGAAGACATCCTACACCATGTAATTTGGTCCTACTATTGTGAAAAATGGGTTCCTACATGACGAGGACATGGAAGGATCTATTAATTCCTACGTCTATATAGGTCACAAAGAATTTGCACATCATTTTCTAAAGAACACATACCCTATTGCACTCCATATGTGTCAAAATATGAACTATCAAGGTAAAGGCCTTGGCCTCCATGAGCAAGGCAAGCTTGAATCAATTCATGTGACATGTCATGTCAAAACTCAAGGGATAGGATACATACCACTTGGTGAGGAATCCAATGCACCTCATGCAACTTCTAAGACTGTGGGAGAAACCTTCAATGATATTAATAACATTGATCTAAATAAACCATCACTACCTCCATAGATGACCTCACCATCACCAACCTATTCCATGATACATCTATTTGCACCATTGACTTTCTCCTCACTTACCTTGAACTCGTTGATTGGGACCAACAAGATCTTGTGCCTTTAGACATGTTTTAGAATGATGAGGCCATTATCAAATTCTTGGGGTTACACGAGGGTATTCTGGCTAGAGATCATAAGAAAGGATTTAAGATCAACCTTGACACATCACCTTACTTTGGGGAGCAGGCTGAGTTCTTCAGTCCTAAACATTCAAAAAAAAAATCTAACAATCAACATCCCCTAGTGAAAACCTCTATGAGGTGCTATTGGACACAAAAAAGAAAGAAATAATGATGTGTCTCCTGATGGAAACCTCTATGAGGTGTCAATAGACGAGGAACTCAACCTATCCCCAACTTCTTTATAGTGGCAGGAAAAGTCTACAATTCTATTTGAAGACACCTAGGATATCAACCTTGGAACTGAAGACAATAAGAGAATCACATACATGGATGCATCCTTGGAATCCACTGAGCATGAAAAGATCACCTCCATACTCTAGAGGGCGATATATATATTTTCTTAGTCCTATGCTGACATGCCTCAATTGGACCCATCCCTCATGGTTCACCATCTTGTGGTCCATCCTGATGCCAAACTGGTAAAATAAAAACTCTAAAAAATGCACCCAAATATAACTCTCCTAGTCAAAGAGGAACTACAGAAACTATTGGAGGTTGGCTTCATATGCCCTATTGATTACCCAGAGTGGATATCCAATATCATCCTAGTCAACAAGAAACCAAAGGGGATCTATATTTGCACTAACTTTTGAGATCTACATAAAGCTTGCCCTAAATATAAGTTTCCATTACCTAACATTGACATGATTGTAGATCTCACAGTAAGCTATGAAATGTTTTCCCTCATGGATGGTTTTTCTAAATCTAATTAGATTCATATTGCTCTAGGAGATCAACATAAAACAACCTTTACCACTCCTTGGGGTACATTTTGTTACTGGGTCATGCCCTTCAAGTTGAAAAATGTAGGCCCTTCAAGAGAAGAGCACCTGCATGTCCTTCAATGCAAATTTGCTAGGATGTGGGAATACAAGTCCATCTCAACCTAAAGAAGTGTGTCTTTGGGGCCACATCAGGAAAGTTATCAGGTTTCATTATCTCTCAACATGGTGTAAAAGTGGAACCCACCAAGGTCACATCTATAACTTAAATTCCACCTACAAGGAACCTTAAGCAACTATGTAGTCTCTAAGGAAATCTCCAAGCAATCAAAATATGCATCACCCAACTAGTTGATAAGTGCCAACCGATCTCCCACCTCCTCAAAAAGAACACTAGCTTCCATTGGGATGAATCATGTCAATAGGCCTTCTATTGCATCAAAGAGTATCTTGCATCCCCTCCTGTGCTCATGGCACCTATTACAAACAAGCCCCTATTACTATACTACACCAATCACATTCGGGGAACTATTAGCACAACATGACGAACAAGGTCATGAAAGGGCAATCTACTACATCAGTTGGAATCTAGTTGGATATGAACTCAATTATATAACCATAGAACAAGCATGTCTAGTCGTTGCCTTCTCTTCATAGAAACATTGACACTACATGCTTAATAATCATACCAAGATAATCTCCAAAATTGATCCGCTCAAGTATCTCCTATCCTGAGATTCTCTAAAAAGCCACATGGCTAAGTGGGTTATGATGCTAAGTGAATTCGACATCGATTATGTGGACTAGGAAGTAGTCAAGGGATAGGTTGTGGTAGACTAGCTAGTCAAAGTGCATCTTATTGACACTCATCCATTGGTCGTCAACTTCATTGATGAGTCCATCACGACTCTTGCAAATTCTCCTACCTGGAAGCTCTATTTTGATGATTCTTTCACTAATCATGGTTTAGGTGTTGGTATCTTGTTTGTCATGCCACACAAAGATATTATACCTAAAGCCTTTAGACTTAATTTTCCATGTACCAACAATACCATAAAATATGAGGCCCTACTTGTAGGTCTTAAAATTGCAATCCAATGGATCATTTGATGGATCCTTGTTTATGGGACTCTTGATTGGTTATAAGATAGATGAACAATGAATATCAAATGAAAGATGATAAGATTAATGGAACAACCCATGGCTCCTTGTTTATGGGGACTCTTAGCTAGTTATAAGATAGGTGAATGATGAATATCAAACCAAAGATGATAACCTTTTCCCCTACAAATAGATGGTTGATAGTTTCAAATAATATTTTACACACATCTAGTTTGAACAAGTGTCTTGCCTTAACAATGGAGTAGTTGATGCTATGGCCACCATTAGTTCACTTCTAGAGATGCCACAAGATAGCCAATAATGCAAATTCTTGGTGAAACAACTTCTGGTAGCAATGTATGACACCCCTGATTCTAAATTCATTTATGAGATTATTGGTCCCAATTCTCCCTAGTACCATGACATATATACACCTACCTCCATGACCAAATCATACCACCTAACCTTTTGCAAAACAAGTGAAAATCCTTCCTACAACGTTCATCCCGCTTCACTCTCCTTAGTGATACACTATATCGAAGAGGTTTTGATGGTACCCTGCTAAGATGCCTAAATTTGGAAGAGGCCAACTTCACACTCAAAGAAGTTCATGAAGGTATATGTGGAGTCCACACTAGTAGTATGGTCCTAGCTACAAAGCTTCTCAGAATAGGCTACTATTGGCCCACTATGGATAACGATGCATGCTAATATGTCAAAAGGTGCCTAACCTATTAGTAGCATGGAGACCTAATTCATGCACTATCATAAGCCTTACATCCGATTACTACACCTTGGCCCTTTTCTACATCGAGTCTATATCTCATTGGAAAGATTTGTCCCTCCTTGACTAGCCATAAGTTCATCATTACCATGTTTGAGTACTTTACTAAGTGGTTCAAATCTATTTCACTCACCTAGGCTACCGGCTAACAAATTTCCAAGTTCCTCCTCCATCACATCATTTGCCACGATGGCATCCCCCATGTCATTATCACTGATAATGGAAAATCCTTCAAAAATCATGAGGTTTGTATTGTATGCGAACACTTCCATATCAAGCACTATTGGTCCACCCCTACTACCCATAAGATAACGATCAAGATAAGGCATCTAATAAAACCTTAAACAAAATCTTCAAAAAAATTATTAATGATGTTGGTCGTGATTGGCACCTTCAGCTCAATCCTCCTCTTTGGGCTTACTGCACCAGCATCCACACACCCATAGGTGCTACCACATACTCCTTAGTCTTTAGAGATGAATCCATCTTACCAATAGAGATTGAACTTCCATGTGCATCTCTTTGGACGACCTCATTGGTGATGAAGAGTATAGAACTACACAACTACATGAACTATAACTACTTGATGAGCAGTGCCTTAATGCCCTAAGTCACTTGAAGGCCTGTCAAAATCGCCTCCATTGAAACTATAATTAAAAGATCAAGGGTTGAGAATTTAAAGTTGGTGATCTTGTCCTCAAAGAAAATTAGAGAAACACCAACCAAAACTAGGAAAAGAAAGGCAAATTTGAACCTAATTGGCTAGGTCCTTACATTGTCATTGCTAAATATGGGTTGGGTGCATATTAGTTGGCTACTCCATATGGTCAGGAATTTGAAGAACCCACAAATATAGTTCAGCTCAAACACTTTCATGCCTAATCTATAGAGGTTCCCAATAAAAAAATCTAAAAAAAAAAAAAAAAAATTTTGCAAAAATACAACAGAAATAAAAAATTAGAAAGTAAAGAGAAAAAACATCCTCTATTGAAAACCACCATGTGGTACCTTGGGCAAGTACCATGGTGAAAGCCGGCTTGTAGACACCATGTGTAGAGCTAGATTCCATTATCCTTTAGGCCCTCTTCACATCATCCCATCCCATTCCTCTATCTTATCATCCCTCATGATGACTCATCTTCCCTTCCTCGTGTTTGAATTTGACTTACATTGGGGTAGTGTCTTGAGTCCATCTTTGGAAAATGCCTTTGAAATTCTCCCCTTTGTCCCTCTTTTGACATTTTGATGCATCTTCTTCCAAGACACGTTCTTCAAGCATCTAGCATGCCAACATCATGATACTCAATTGTAACTTCATCACAACCTCCTATACCTAAACAAAAAAACAAATACCTTTATCCAACCTCATTGATGCATACCAATTGAATCACTAGCCATTGTTCCACCTTTACATCATTCACCTTCATGGGATACATCATTCCCAACATCAGACATCATCATCATCCAATCTCTTTTCAACACTTTGGCAAGAGGTAAAACTCGTGTGTATTGGTTGACCATTGAATTTTATTACTTGTTTATCTTTGACCCATATTATAACTCCTCAAGGTTTCCATGATCCTTATATCATGGTGCGCCTTGATTGGTATAACAAGGCATGCATATTGTTTTATGTGTTGTATTTGTTGGTTGTCCCATCACATTTCCCAATAATGTCATCACATGCCTTGTGATGTGCTAGGGCACCCTCTTACTTGTTGTGTGTCTTATATGTTGTTTTGTGTGTTGTGTTTGTTGGCTATCCCATCACAACTCCTGCCAAGGTCCTCACATGCCTTGTGATGTGCTGGGGGAACCTCTTCTTTGTTGTGTGTCTATGAGTTAGTCCTTCACACATATGTCACATCGCCATCATGGTCCATTATATCATGATGCATAATGTCTATGCAATATTACAATGTTGCTCTAACATATCAAAGTCTCCTTATCAATTCCCAGCACATACTTCTACTCACCAATCCACCAATTTCATCCATAATAAACCATAATGAATCTTATCCATTATCCCAACCATCATTACTCACACCTTATAATCCCTTATCCTATCCATTATCCCTTTATCCAACATTATCTTCTTCATTCCTATTTCATTCATCCATCTTTTCGCTTAGTAACATCCATGTTTAATCCTTTGCCTGTATCCTTAACATCCATCCTTTAACTCATTTTATTGTAACCAATCCTTTTCATCCATCCCTTCCCATCCAAATTTATTATTATGCATCTTTTTGCTTTATCCTTAACATCATTATTGATATCCATTTTCGAGAGTACACCTGTGTTCTTCAAACCCACATGTCTTCTCGAGGGGGCATCCCATCACCAAATCATCCAAAATCAAAATTGACATTCCAAGTCATAAATTCAAAACCCATTCGATCAATCCAACCCTAATCAATCCATCAAGAAAGCAAAATCCTAAGTCAAAATCCCAAGCACAACTTTTTCACCATCGCCATCCTACCATGGTGTTCATGTTTATCTTTTTATTCAAAACATTGTTACTCCTTTTAGTTGTAATGACACTTTGAAGAGGGGCAAAATAGACACCTAAATTTGATCTATTATCACTCCTGGCAACATTCTATCGACTAACATTTTCATCATCATTAATTAATTAATTAATTATATTATTTAATTAATCCAATCTACTACTAATTAATTAAATAAGTATATTATTTAATTAATTTAGTTCACTACTAATTAATTAAATATATTATTTAATTAATTTAGTCTATTACCAATTAATTAAAAATAATTATATTATTTAATTAATTTAGTCCATTACCAATTAATTAATAATTATATAATTTAATTAAATTTAGTTCGCCACTAATTAATTAAACAATTATATTATTTAAGACTAATTAAATAATTTTTATTTAATTAGTCTAATCTCACACTCAATTAAATAATTTATTATTATATTTCCACCTCACATATTATCTCTCACAATTTTTAAAAAATAAATTATTTAAATAAAATAAATTAATGAAGTAAACTAACTCATTTATCATCCTCCCTCCATTTAAAAAACAAATAAACTAATTGCATTAAGGAGTTAACTACTTCATTAAGTAGTTAACAACTTCACACTCCCATGCAAATCTATCCATTTATTACCCACTTATATTTTGTGAATGACACAAGAAATAAAATTCATTTAATCCTTATAACAAATTTTCCACTTCTTCCTTGATCCAATGAAAGTTTTCTCATTTGTTCTCCACCGTCAATCTTCTTCATCAATCTTCACTATCCATCCTCCTTGCCAAAAAACTATAAATTGGCACATTATCCTATGCAAATGAATCTTCTGAAAAACATAAGTACACGTTGTTGGGATTTGGAGCATTATTGAAGCGACTACATTTTGATATCTTGTTGATCATCATAAGCATGTCCATTCCATCAATGGAGTTCTTTGGCAATGTACATTGTTGAAATATTTGTTTTGAACATCATTTGCTCAACCTAAGTTGAATGCTAATTTAGAATTTATTTTCTGGTTTTCATTTCTGAATTTGTGCTCACATAAACAATCAAATTTATATATGATCTAAAACCCTAATGTAGAAGGATAAACCCTAAGGACTATAAGAATGTTGAATCACCAAAAAAGTTGAGGAAAATAGACAATATTTATTAAAAATCATAGGGTAAATTATTCAATCAATACTCAATCAATTAATTAAGCCTAATTCCTCTATCCTAAAGTTCTAAATTCAAAATTTCACGTCACCTTTACACCTCACCTTTTCCACCTCACCTTGTCCACCTCATCAGGTTGCACATGTAATTAAATATATTTAATATTTAATTACCTTATTTTCCCTCACCCACATGGCCTATTTCTTCTCCAATCAGAGGTCAGTTAACCAATCAATCAAATCTGTTAACTAACCTGTCAGTTGAGTTTGATTCCGAGACTAGCAAGATGATGGAAGTATTTGGTGGGGTCCTCAAGGAGCACTTTCTCCACTAGGCGTTGGAATTTGCTATCTTGCATGTGTGCCACTAATTCTTCACGAGAAATTTCTTCATCATCATCGCATGGTGGGGCGATGTGATCGGATGAGTCGGCCATTTCAGTTAGCTTGTTGTACTGGGATCGAGTAAGAACCATGCAAGGTGGGGTGGGATGAAATGGACTAGGATTAGAAATTTTGGCAAGGTGTCGACTAAGACTGTAATGAATGGGATATCTAGGACAAGACTTGGACAAAGGGTTCTCTCGCTCAATGACTTCAGGTAAGACGGTTGACACAAGACTCTAGCCACTAGCAAGGGTAGTCGATACCAGTCTCACTGTGTAGGGCTTAGTCGTTCAACAAGACTACTAGCAAAAGGTACTGTGACCTACTAGGCTTACGTGAATTCACTAATGAAACAAAGAAGGACCTATGTCGAATCGGTATGGGACAGAATGACGTTGGGGCAAGAGTGACTAGGACAGAAGGTGACTGGGACGACCGTCGAAAGAGAGAGAAATGGGTGAAATGGATGAAAATTGACTGCAAGGTTGATTCTGACCTCAGAAAATGAAACTAGGCTGAAATGGGTACTCTGAACAGCTGACGAAAATTTCTCAAAAATAGGGCAGGTGCTCACTGTCACACATGCGCAGAAACAGATGCGCAGCAAGAATGGGCAAATGCGCCGTAAGTCGCTGTATATGCGCCGCTCTGGTGAAGTATGTATGCGCAGCAACAGTGTGTAAATGCGCAGCAGAAAAGTATATGCGCAGCAAGTCGGTGTATATGCGCAGCAAGTCACTGTAAAAGCGCAGTAAAACAGTGTATATGCGCAGCAGAAAGGTATGTATGCGCAGCCAGTCGGTGCAAAAGCGCAGCAAGTCGTTGTATATGCGCCGCAGGAAGTCACATATGTGCAACTTTATCAAATGCGCTGCTACATTTCACATATGCGCGGCAAAAATACAAAAGCGCCGCCAAATTGCACATGCGCAGCTAGAATGCACAAAAGCGCAGCTTTAACGCATGCGCCGCCGAATGTATACGCCTAAAAATGACACAAATCATCCTAAATAAATATTCTAAATATTTATTCCCTTCTTCTATTAATTAAATAAATATTCTAAATTTATTTAATCAATTCACTATCCCATAATTAAATAAATTCTATTTATTTAATTAAAATTCTTCTATTTGTCCTTCACAATTAAATAATCATAAATTATTTAATTAAGCCTAATTCCTCTATCCTAAAGTTCTAAATTCAAAATTCCACATCACCTTTACACCTCACCTTGTCCACCTCATCAGGTTGCACATGTAATTAAATATATTTAATATTTAATTACCTTATTTTTCTCTCACCCACATGGCCTATTTCTTCTCCAATCAGAGGTCAGTTAACCAATCAATCAAATCTGTTAACTAACCTGTCAGTTGAGTCAAATACTCAATCAATCCAGTCAGTTCCACAATCCACTCTTCTAACTGATCAATCAAGTCTGTTAACAGACCAGTCAATGGAGTTAACTCTCAAATCAGTTTTGTCACATCCCACCTTTCATGATGGAGCTGGGACACTTGTCACATTTCCACTGGTTGCACATTCCTCAACCATCCTCAACCGTTGATCTTCATATCTCCTCTCAACCGTTGATTCCTATTCCTCCGAGTCTATAAATGAAGCTTCATCCCTCCATTCTAATCATCCAGGCTTTTGACATCGTTACTCTGCAGAAATATCACCAGCGCGCCTTTGGCACCCATTTGTCATCTACAAGCTTGAGATCACCATTGTTGCATTGGAGCTCACCTTCTTTGCATATCACACCATAGCCGTTCACCATCGACTTCCTCAAACAGCTTTAAAAGATTGCACTCTCCGAGGGCTCATCTCATCTGCGAAAGGACGATTCGTGATAGGCGAACAACAGAAGTTTCGAAACGGAAGAGGTTTTCTGTGTTTGTTCATTGCTTTGTTTATTTGGATCTTCTTTGTTTCTCCATTCTGTTGATGTTTGGGTCATCTATTATTCATTTGATTGATCACTATTTTACCCTCACATAAGCCATCATAAATAATAATCAAACCTAAGATAAAGAGTTGAGACCGATTATGCTATTGAAATAAATGTTGGAACTTAAATAAATTAAATAAATATACCCAACTCTTGATTTAATGAAGAACTTATTATCCTAGATGTTGCCAACCACTTTTCCAATACAAAGAAAAGAGGACCCATTAGATGAATGCCTTGGAATCGAGAAAATTATTATTTGTTGCTTCAATTCACTCTCACAACTATAAAACTAACCTTTTGCATCTACAAATCTAAACTTGGTCCATAGATATGTACTTCACTAATTTTGATGTTAGGATCTTGTTCATCTTGATGTCTATAATGTTGGGTCCCAAAACAGTAGGTCCACAATCCTAGAGTATCTTTTCACCTTCAAGGCTAGGGGGTGCCATCAAGAAGGCAAAATAGGAGCTCATCAACAGACTGAGGATGGTTAAAGGCCAATTGATGAGAGTGGGTATGCTCTCCCACATTTTAGGCTCGACTAGACCTAGAAGGGTATTCCTAAAGGTATCCTTAATAGGGTTTTAAACCAATCAAAACAAGCATGAATGAAACAATGGCAACTATACCCAGTGTACGCTTGACCCCTATATTTGTCACTAGGTCAAGACCAACTAGCTACATAAGGCCTCTTATAAAGCTAAAATAACACCTTATACATGCACCTATAGATAACAATAGTATTGTAATCTGTGTAGGTGAGTCTTCATTATATTTAATACATAGTGGCAAGGTGCAGACATGCATGACATGATTCTCCAATGATTTGAACAATTTTTAGGTTGCTTAGGATTATTCCCTGATTTATAATAATGAATCATGAAAAACATGTGAAACCCTAATCTAACCCTAATATACTCTTACGACTACCAAGGATAGAGGATGATTAAAATGAAGATGTTTGATCCTTTACTAATATGAATCGATGTCTACTCCATTGGGCAACAGTCATAAAAAATGAGGAGGAAGGAGACATGTCTACAAAAACATCAAGAGAACTAAAAATGTATTCTCATACAAATCATAGATACATCACATGCAACAGACATACTTAATAATCCTAAGCAGAACTCTAATAACCATATGCAATAAAGGAATGACCAATATAAAAGCTTTATATTGCATTAGATGTTATCACACATACATTAGACCTCAATTACAATCACAATAGCAAATGTGGCGAGAGAAAATACATAACTGCAATTACATATTCCCCTGAATCATCACAAACGACTATGGAGACATACATTACATAAAGATGTGCATCGAAGATCCTTCATACGAGTTACAAGATGAATTCCATCCCCTCATAGACCAAACAGGGTTTTTTTAATGCCCTAGAATCACCATGAGGCACTAGTAGACCCAAAATTAGCTCAATGATCAACCCTTTGAATGAGAGATAAACTTGTATTTATAACATTTGAGAAATCATGCCATAATCTAGGCTTGAAAATCAAACACACATTAGGAGGTTCAAATTGAACCATCACAATAATGGTGATCTTCCTAAAAATAATCATCTACCATTGAAAATGCATATCGAACCATGCCCCTGAGATGCGTGATGGCATTTGGGCAAGAAAATGGCAGTTAAGTAGTTGCAGGGGTCAAATCAACTATTAATGGCGTCCTAGGTTGTGTAGGGAGGTAGGTAGGATTTTTGGTTTGAACGACAAAGTTTCAAGATTTCGCATACCATGCGCTTGGAGATACAAAATGCTTCGAAGGTACACAAAGCTTCAAAGGTCTGGTAGGAGGGAAATATGTTGGAGATCGAGGTTTGGGCTTACCACATACCAAATGCCTTTGGGAGAAGAGGAAGCGCAAAGGCCTAAGACCGAGGAGGAAAGGGTGATGCTAGCACAACATCATCATGACATCAATAGGCAAGGGCATGGGGAAAGGGGGAAAATAGGAACTTCTGGGATCAAGGTTTGAGCCTACTGCATATCACATGCCTTTAAGGAATAATAATAAAGGGGAAGGTTGAAAGCTTGATCTTGAAAGACTGGGTCATAGATCGGTGTTTCGGCCGACCTCATACTACATGCCTTTAAGGCATGATAATAAAGGGAAGGCCAAAAGATCGTTCTTGAAAGACTAGGTCAGGGATCAGGGAAGTGAAGGAAAACATGCCAATAAAGAAAAGTTTGAAACCCTAACAAATGCTAGGAAAAGATCCAACAACCTTACACTTAGAAACTTTTTGAGATTTTGGTGACTTGGGCACATGAATAAAGTGTAAGGGGAAGCAAAATCACAACACTAAGCACATATATGAATAAAAAAGGGGGCCCATGGAAGATTTATCTAATCGACTATAACTGATGGGCAACATAGGGTCAATGTAACAAAGGGGCACAAACTTAGGATTATGCAAGCTTGGAGGCTTGTGGAATTGGGCTCCAACATATAACATGTCTATGAAGAGGGGTGGTGTCTGTAAGCACAAAAATCACGCACTGCCTCCACGAGGACCCCTATGATGATTCAAATCCTTGTCACATACATGTAAGCATGAAAATAAATCCTTTGGGCAATATACCTCTTGATGACGTGTCCTCTCTTCTTGTTTTGTGTCGTTTCTGCTTTGTTGATTCTCCTTCTTCCCCGTTTGCGATGTTTTTTTGACATTTGTTGCGACACTTGTCAACTTGCATTTTCTGGCTTTCAACATTGATCCTAAGCCTTGTGAGTGTCTTGTAGGTGAGTTTTCATCTCTCCCCTTTGATTTCGTCTAGTGCACCTCATAGAAGCCTTCTAGAGGTCCCTCGATCCATCTCCCGCTTTCCGTTTTCAATTTCAACCAACCAATCCAAATCTCCCCCTATTATTTCCAGATCCCCACTGGGGATCCTGAAGATGCAAGTGGAGATTTGGATTCTTCCACATGACTGACCTGTTTCTTGATGCAAAAATCATCCTTTTCCTCCCTTATACCTTCTGCCAACCTAAATTTCTGCATTTTGCACTTTTGATCCCGAATCTCCCCGGGTGACCTAGGTGGTGCAGAAGCTTCAATTTACATTTCTTTTTCAAATATAATATTTGATGACCTTGTTAATTTTGGTTTTATCTAAGGCCTTGGAAGCCATTTTGATGTGTTGTAATAAGGACTTAGTCCACTTTATTTGACTAGTCCACTAGAATGTTTGAAAGACCTATTTTATAGGATTTTCTCTTTTAGAAACTTATTGTTTTTATTAAAACTGCCTTTTCCACCATTCCACTACCTTTCCTGGGCAGTTGTACGGACTGTTTGGAAGAGGAAAGGTCTGGACAACTCCCTATAAACCGAGTTTTGTTTTTACATGCAAAAAATAATGAGAAGGAAGGAGTTTTTTAAGAGAAAAACTGTGTTTTTCTGTAAAAACAGCCTTTGTACGGCCAAGTACGGATTGTTAAAGAAGTGATTTTTTTTAAATACTTTAGATCTTGGATGTGACTTTCATTTGCAGGTAATTTGGTCCTTCGAAACGTTTGGAGGTGTTAGTTCTTCTCCTTTTTGTAAATACTGGGTTAAACCCTCTTTGCCTAGGGTTTTGAGGTAAAATGGAGTTTTTTTCCCCTGTCTTCTGAAGGTGAACAGTCATCTTTTGATGAGATGGAGGAATATAGAGTAGTTTTCATGTTTTTGTTGTTTGATAGGTTGTTCTCCTTCTTTCATAGTGTTTGGTATGTCTCTATCTAGTCAAAACAGTGACTAGTTAGTGGAGAAGAGACATTGGACAGCAAGTGTAGAAGAAAACAGTCATAGGATTGGTAAGATGGAGTTGTTCTTTGTGTTTTAAGAGGGATACAGGTCTGCACAAGAGTCCTACACTCTAGACAAGGGACCCTTAATACACCTCTTGTCCATTATCTTAAACTAGACAGTCCTTAGAAGGCAAATAACAATTAATGACAGAAAAAATAGTTTGTTGTCATGCACGTGGGTGCAGTACGGTCTGAAGGTTTGATGGATGGTAAACACCTTATTTTTGGTATTTGGTTCATGCACCAAGCAATGAAGGTCTTAGGAGGTTTGTGAATGACTAACATGGTGTCAAATGTCTCCTTGTTTGCAAAGATAACCTACTTTCTAACATTGTTTCATGGAAGACAGTCAAACAACCGTACTTCTTCTGTTAGAGCAACATTATGGTGGGATGTCAAGTCAGTGGAACCTGTCCTCATGAATGCATGTGATGTTTTGATCTTTGTTTGGAGGAGTTGTTGCAGATTGGGGTTTTTCTCAAAGGAAATAAGAATAAGTTGTCACTTTAAAACTGTCATAGGACAGTCAACATTATATTTGCTGTCCTCTACTCCTTAACCCCAGTGTGGGCCTACACATAAGTAGTTGGTTGTTTTCTCACCTCAAATGTTGAGTATGCATCAAGCATTTATGGTCATCTGAAGTTTTGGAAGGGTATTGAGGATTTAAATCTTTGTTTAAGCTTCAAGAGAAGGGTTTCCTTTTTAATTCTGCTGTAAGACAGTCATACAGAAACTTGCTGTCCACTATTGTATGAGGAGTGGAATGAGAGTTTGGGTCAGTTTCATGCATGTCATAAGTCAGTATATGTTGATTTGTGTTGTTGCCCATGTTGGTAGAGGTGTGGGTAGGAAATTGTGAGTCAAACCAAGGTGGTTGTGTAGAAGGGAGGGATTGAGTAACAACTCTGCAAGGTGAGAGTTGGACAGCCTGTGAGAAGGACATTGGATAGTGGTTCTAGGCTAGATAAAACTCTGCAATAGCCTTGTGTAGGTTTTGTCTTCACATACCACGTTGTAAACCTCTTGGGGTAAGTGATCTAAGTTCATTTAGTGAACTTCTACAACCTATTTCTACCTGACCTCTGCATCACTAGGGTCGCCCTTGGGGTGACCCATGATCTCCCTGGACGACACTGTCTAACAAAGGTGGCAACCCTACCGTCTTTTGACCCGCGGAAAAACTCGAGTTTCTCTCTTGTTTTTGCTCCGTTTTCACCCATTTTTCTTTCTGTTTGCATGATTTTTTATCCTTGATATGGAGTTAACTATTTCATGCACCCACACATGCATAATTAGCTCTATTTGATCTCAAATTAACTCTCTAATCAATCTCATGCATTCCCTCACCTCCATTTCTTCTTCAGTGATAAGCTATCATTGCTTCATCACTTCCTAATCAGCTGAGTTCACTGGGTAATCAACCTTGTTAACTCCCCAATCTATTCTTGTTAACTCATCAATCAAATGAGTTAACTCTTCAATCCAATCCCTTCTTCAAACCTATAAATACCCCCCTCCCTTAAGCACAGAGAGATGCAAATTCATTGTGCACCAGCTCTTGCCAAGTTTGCTCTCCAACCCAGCATTCATATGCTCATACAAGATGTAAGTGCCTTTTGCTTTCTTTGTTTCAATCAAGCAACGCTACTCTACTCAATTCTTAGCCATTATGCTCAATTCAAAGCTCACATCGAGCTCATACAAGCTTCACAAAAGCTTCTCTTTGCTTCTTCAGTTCATTTTGTTGTCAAGAGGATCACCTGCTGCCACAAAAGGATTTGAGGTTGCCTACACAAGGATACTGAGGGTAGTGGAGTCAACAAATCTTCATCTCTTTCAGGTTCTTTCATTGCTTTCATAGTAATTAGATAATCACATTGCTCTTGGAAATAGTAACATTTTTCCTTTTTCCTTGATAGGTTAGATCTTGCATGCTAGGTTAATCATTTTTACATTCATAGATCTACTTTATTAGAAAAAGCATCTTTCCTTTCCATTAGATTAGATTGCATTGAAAACATAAAGAACCCACAAAAACATAGATTAAATTTTGCATGTGAAAAGACATATAGGATTGCATACATATTTCTTTCATAGATTAGAAGCATTTTTCTTTCCATAATATTCTAAAAAAATTACCAAAAAGACGTTTTGCATGTTATCATTTAGTTTGCATTCATATAGATCTATTTGAATAGACAACATATCAAACCCTCGATTCCATCACGAGGTAATCACGATTCAAACGATTCCAAACAAACCCTTGATTCCATCACAAGGTAAAAACAAAGTCAAAACTCAAACCCTAGGTCAAAACCCTAGATCTAGTTAGAGTTAGCAATTATACGCTTTCCTCTATCTCGATTCACAGATGTGTTTAGGAGTACGAGGAGAGTGGGTAAGAGCTATCCGCGAGGAGATCGAGGAGTTGCATCCGCAACAACAACAACAACAACAACAACAACAGACACACATTCCACACAAGATCCATTTGTTCTGTTGTTGATTGAGGAAATTAGGCAATTACGACTGCACAGAGCATTTCTCAGAGACATAGAAACAGTAGAAGCCATCAACGAAAACAACCGTTTGCCCACAGAAAGGTGGAATTCAAGGAATCCAAACAGACAAAGAGAGACTAGTGACCCTTCGATTCATAGGGTTATCTCAACTACCACATCAATTGAGCGAAACATTCAACAAAACGCACAACAACAAAGGCCACAGAACTTGCTGACCCCCCTTTGCGAAGTCCAGCTCTCCAACGAGCCATACCCCCGCCGTGTATCGCCTCCTCTCGACGGCTACTTCCACGTGAGCGAGAGTGATGTGGTGGATCGCCCCGTGGCAAGGAGGGAAAGGGTCCGTGTAAGTGCCGAAATCTGACCCGACAGCCCCAGGCAACTGGAGTCACGATTTCGAGCGTACAATGTCAACATACAACATTTAGGATTTTTCTAGGGAAGGATCATCGAGTCAATGGTATAAAACAAATGATTGAAGATATTAGGCCATGAAATATGCCTAGAGATGCTTATGTAGGTTGATGATGCAATGTTGATGCTCTATGACACTCCTTGAATGATAATGCATATTTTGAGTGAGAGCTTATGGTTGGATCATAATGAATTAGGTTTTATACTTGTATATAACACCTTAGCTTACAATTTGAAATATGTTGTGATTTAGTTAACTCATATCAACTAGTTAAAAATGAGAGAAACATCTTCAATTTGAATTTCAAATCATTTATATGATCTATAGAGCTATCCTAGATTAATTTACAAATTTGACCGAAAATAATAAAGAAGTAAAATGAAGAGTAAGATCAATCTCTAAGATATGTGAAAATAAAATAAAACGTGATTGAGACATTAACCTCTAATATTCTAGGAAAACAATCTATCATGGGCACTTCATGAGACGACCAATTCAGCAAGATATCTAACTTACAGACTAAGGTTCCTACCAAACTATGAGAAATTAATCATCATAGTCAAAGCCATGACCACAAATAAACCTACCTTTCCCACGTCCTATTCTCTCTCGCCTTAAAATTTCAAAAAATTAACTGCCACTAATAAAGCTAAACGATCACGATGGGAACAAGGGACACCTTTACCACTAATCAATAGCCACGTGTACTTCTCTACACATTTTATCGTATGCACGTCTTGTTGTGTGATTTCTTGAATATTCTTGTCCCTCATGCCGCTATAAAAGCATTTAACAGCTACTTCAATAATCGAGAAAATCTCGTGATTCGTCTGAAGGCACTTAAATTCACAGGGAGACGAAATTTGTGGTGCGTACACTAAAAATTGAATAGAAGTTGGTTGAGATCTTGAATCTGCGATACCTAAAAATGGAGGGCGAATGGAAGAAGAGTATTCTGGTAACTGGTGGAGCAGGTTATATTGGGAGTCACACTACTTTGCAGTTGCTCTTGGGTGGCTATAAAGTAGTAGTCATCGATAATCTGGACAATTCTTCCGAAGAAGCTGTCCACAGAGTTGCTCAGCTTGCAGGAAAATATGGTGACAATCTCAGCTTCCATCAGGTTTGTTCTCATTGTCTTTGAGTCGCAATTTCCCTCCAAGTCTTTTGCTTACATACTTTTTGGTAAGATAAGTTTCTGGCGTCAACTGTGTAGTACAATTTTTTTCCTGGACTCATCACTAGAAAAGAGTAAAGATTTTTTTTCCTTTCTTCTTTCTATTTATAAATTGAAACCTTCGGCTTAAAAGGAAACATGGCCTAAATTTGATGTCCGTGTGACCGTATTTAGGTATTTTTGCCTAAAAATACAAACAAAATTTTAGGAAAAACAAAAGGGAGATTTCAGATAGATCATTAAAATTTCTATAGGATTATTGTGATATATATTTAGTTTATAAATCGTTTTTCAAAATAAGGTTTATTTTAACGGCAGGAATGGATAACCATCACAAAATAATTGCTTGATAGGTAAGGTTGATTGTCAAATTTAAGCTCGGGGTGGAATTGTTCATATTTTTTTTTTTTTTTTCTGCCTTTTGTAAAAATATTCAGTGTAGATGGAACTGTTCGTATTTTTCCTTTACTTTTTGTTCATTTGGCAAAACCTTCTTTTTCCCTTTTTTTTTTGCCCTTTGTAAAAACCTTTAAGTTTGATGGAATCTGTCAATAAGGTAGTATTCAGTATGGTACTCTGTTGTACATAATTTTTTTTTTTTTGGGTAGCTCCTTGGGGAAAAATCTTTGGTCCAGGTGGGTACACCCAAAATTTGATCCAGTTTATTGCTTAATTTTACAATTCTTTTTTAAATAACTTGTGCCTTTGTGGAGAAATTTTGGTCTAGGTGGGTACACCCAGAATTGGATTGAATATAACACTCAACTTTGCATCTTCTTCTAAATGTTTGTTGCCTTTGAAGAAACCTTTGTTGTAGGTAGGTGCACCCAGAATTGGATGCGATGAAATACTCAATTTTAAATGTTTTTAAAATAATTTATTAATTGGTCTCCTTGTGCAGAAATTTTTCTTTAGATACCATGATGTTAGGTTAGTCCATTTAGGTATTGACTATGGTATTGAGGTTACTCAATTTTACATATGTTGTTTTTCTTTCTGTTTCTTAGTAGATGTAAAGGATTCTTGTCTTGTGAGTATATGGACGTTAATCCCAATTACATTGGTATCCTTAAATGGACATTTATCCTAATGTTGGTGTGAGCATAAAGGGATAGCGCAGTCATTGTGAAAACTGTTCCAAGCTCCACAACATGTCCATTATGGAATCCCTGCAGATTAGATGGTTCCAGAGACTGACTATGGATGGACATGGACTTAACTGGTCTTCACCTGTCATGGCTGATAATCTCAACATAAATGATGTTGTGCCTGGCTATCGCCTCCCTTGCCCAAATCTGGTTCAATTGCTTCAGGGTGATTTAGGATACAATTTACAATAGCGAGTGTGCAGAACATTTGCAGTCTCTGAACGAAGTTCAAAGGTAGGGCAAAGAGGTGGTAGAATGATGGGTGGTGAGTGGTGGCAGCTGGCAGTCTGGTCTGAGTGGCAGCGGGGTTTTTTCCAAATGTACACATGGCCTGCATTAGGCAGTGCTGGGCTGCAGTTTTTGGGGGTTTTTGCTGACCTTGATTTCCAGCTGGAAGGTTATGGTTTTATTAATTGTTAGTATAGAACTATAGTTGGACACCAAGCTAGGTTCAGGTTTTTATATATTTTTGTAACTCTGTTTTTCCATGAATGAGAGCCCCAATAGATCTCTTGATTCAGAAATCAAAAACAAAAACATTGCTATCTAGAATTTTCAAGCTGACATCCATTGGTGTAGGGAAAATTCTCGTCAGGCACATAGAGGTTAGAGTACTGGGATTTTACCATTTGCATGACATATTATTCTTCTTGTGATTGTAATCCTTAAGTTAATTGGGATCTGTTGGCCTCTGAGGGATTGGTATATACCTTCTGCTGGATATTTGTTTTGCACCTGAGCATTTAATCCTAGCTTCCCTATAAATATTGGTTACAATTTGAGCCCCAAGACTACTCAAATTCATTAGGTGGTTCCAGAGGCCAATTTATGTACAGACTTAACTGCCCTGCCTGTATCATGATTGTCCACTTCCACACACATTAGGCTATGTATGGCTCCCTTAACTTGCTCCAACCTTGTTCAGTTGCTTCAAGGATTTTAAGATTCAGTTTACACCAGTGGGTGTGCAGACTGCAAAGTGTTGCTCTCTACAATCTGCTTATCCCTGACCAAGAAATTGCAATGTACATCAGTAAGTGTGCAGAGCATTGCTCTCGGCTCGCCCTGATCAAGGGAATTTTGTGATCTTATTGTTTGCTGGGTAAAGGTGTGATATCATGTCTATCATTACTTGCCGCTTTCTTTTTCCTTGACTTTCTAGTGTTAAAAACTTATTTTGTCTTCCTCCTAAACCATTTTCCTTGAGCTAAAAATCTGGAAAAACAGAAGTATGCAGCAGACTTTACACAAGTCAGATTTGTCTTTTATCAAACTACATGGAATAGAGAATAGAAGATCAAATGCCAAGGAAAAGTGACTTGTATCAATGTAGCTATATACTACTGTACCAGGGAAACAGCATAGTAACCATTCCTATTGCTTAAGATCTAAAAACATCCCCATTTAATTGTTGAAGTATATACGATCTGCCTTGCACTGCAATGTCTAACTGTTCTGTTTATAGCAAGCTCCAAAAGAGATGAAGGGAATTACTAACTACAACAGTTATAGCAATATTCATAATGGAGAACAGCCCTTTCAAACTGAAGTTTATGAACTGCTTTCTTCTTTTTCAGACATGTCTGCAAATAGACAAAAAGCACTGAAGAACAAGCGAGCTAAAAGCAACAGATGATTAATCTAAACACTAAGATTGCAAATTTTTAAATCAAACCTCCCCACTACAGAAAGTAAGTTCTGTAGATCTTTCCTCCAAAGTTGCTTGTGAATGGAATCCAGTTACTAACTTTGCTTTCAGAGACTAAAGGGAGGTTCTTTGCCTGATCCAAAGGAATTTGATTGATGGGGTTTGGTTTTTGGCATTGAGTTGATCCCCATGGAGGTTCTATTCTTCAGGTTCTGGCTTTATTTTTCAAATCTGCAGCTTCTTCTTCTTCTTCTTCTTTCCTCATTTGAATTGAGTTCTACAACATTTGGCACAATTTTGTTAAGTTTTGCAAGATCTGCCTTCACACCTTGGTATATTTGGCCCTTGATTTGCATCTTCTCCACTTATTCTGTCTTTAATCTTTAAAGGGGTGCATTTTTTAAACAGTAAACCCTATTACGATAAAAACTTCGACAGAAAAATCAGAAGACAGACAAATGATTCTGTGGAAGGGATGAGTGTAGACATAAAAATGATATTGGAGCATAATAGGGGGTGAGCAGAAAATATGAACAGAATTTGTCTCCGTGGATGGATAAGACAAATAAAAAGAAAATAGACAAAAAGAAGTTAGAGTAGGGCTCAATCATCAATTGGCTTAAATTCTTTGAGACCATCGGTATATATCTAATGGTGTATAACCCCTACTCTACGCAGTGCTAATAGAGAAGCACCAGAATGGCAGAAAAATGCAAGAACTTATAACACCCTATAAACAACAAGAACAAGGTTGGGCTGCACCTGCACAGAGAGTTTGAATAGCTTTTGTGCTTGTAAATAGCAAAAAGTAGGTCATGGGACTCAAAAGAGTACATATACTCGGGTATAAGTACCATAGATCATGAAAAATTAACTAAGTACAAAGCACTAAAGAAGCATAATGCCATAAACATTACAATGGGGTGAACCTAAAACAGTTAAATCCTAAATTATAAGGCAAATTACAAATATAGATGGTTGGACCTCATAAGGAAGCATGTAGCTAAAAAGACAAAAAGGGGAAATCATGATTGGGGGCCAGAGCTGTCATACGTGTGTAGCAAAGCTTGGGTCTGAAAAGACAACTAATCATCATCTATCACCACAAAAGTACCAATCCCACATGTAATAATGTTTATTTGGGAATGTCCGGGGCTAATGGGGTCAGTATGGACAATCTTAGGAGGTTGGTTACTCCCCCTAAAACATCAAACAATGTCCAAAATCAATGAACCTTTGGTGGTAGATTAAAAATAGCTTGCCTCGATGTTCGAGCTTGTGGACAAGGGGAATTCCCTTGACAGATCCACTCCAGCTAAATTGAGACTAGGACACTCTAGTTGCAATACACAAGGAGGAATGTTGTCTCACTTATCTGAACATGCTCAATGGGTGCTTACTGCTTACCATCTTGAATTTCTGAGGTTGGTAGAATGAAGGAAATAATCACTGTAACAATTAGACATCCCAGTGGAATGTCACTATCTACGTCTGATAGTGACAGTCTCATGCAGAAAAATTGCCAAGCACTTCTATTGAAGTGTAAAAGAAAACGGATGTCATGATAGATAGCATACTTAGAAATACAATGGTCCTTCGTCTCTCTGTACAAACATTTAGATCTCATCATATATAGCGTGCTTAGGAATCAATGGTCCTTTGTCTTCACCTCTTGTGGGGCACAGAGACAAGTTTTCATGCATTGCAGAATATGATGGTTGGTCTCAACTTGTAATTGGTGAGAGCAGACCTTTAACTAGTCAGGTGGAATCCTTGAGTCATGTAATCAATGATATTAGGGAAAGCCAGGTTGAATGATGATGGTATTTACAATCTTTAAGAAATTTGCAACATAGAAAGACAATTTGGTATTAATCAATTGTGGAGGAGACATCCAGGTAACCTAAACGTACTGTCAGTGTATATTCTCCTTGACAACCTTGTTGATTATCTCCTGAGTTAAAAAGACAAGGAGGGGCATCTTAGGACATTGTAATGTCCCTTCTTATTAATTCCCCTTAGTTGTGATTAATTAATGGAAATACATAGCCAGAAGTAGTGGCAATGAACAGACTCATACAATTGAGAATATTTTACCGGTCAGTAACTTCAGACCAATCACAATGGACTGTATTTTAACTCAGTGTACTACGTCTGTAAGTGAACTCAGATCAGATATTCAGTAAAGCAATTAGTCACAGTAGGTCATTTGCAGTCATCATTTATTAACCTTCAACAAGTTACATTCATATACAGCAAATGATGGTTCTGAAAATATATAACAGATTGTAAATTTGTGATAGAACCATAGTTACCAATCAAATCACACAGAACTTGGATCTCCCTTACAATGTATACAAATGTATCTGACTTATAGATCAAGGGAATGATGAATAACCTCCGTATAATAATGAAGGGCAGCAGACCCGCAATCAGTTGGGTTGGAGGTATCAGTTTTCCCTCTCAGATCTGACTTATACTTATCTGTATTTTGATAGACTCCTTGCGCTGTAAATCTTCTTCACTTTCGTGGCATATTCCAGTTGTATATGGTGCAAACAGATGCTAAGACAGTCCACCACCGGTCAAGGATGATGTGTATATCCACAAATCTCTTTTGGTCTCTCTCTAGTCGCTATAGATCCAACAATGCACACAACCTGGCCACGTGGTTGCAGACACCTTGTGGAAACAATATGGATAGTGCAACAACGATCTCCCCTTGCTTGTGTAGATGTGGCTGTGATGGTTTTTGGGTATGACTTCCAGTACTCCCGTGATCAGGAGAAGATGGTCCAGCGGATGGTAATGAAGATGCGAGATGGTATCACTTATAGTTTTGGCCCAAAATAGTGCGGCGACTTGTAATGGCGATATAGATTTGCTTTCACAAATGTGATAGATATCTGAGTCTTGATGCAATCATGGCAACCAAAGTCTTCCAACAGTGAATCAGGGATTGCGACTATGCTTAGGAAGGATGCGAATGTCTTATATAGCACAACAGTAGGAAATTAGGTCCTACAAATTGATGTGTAATGTCCTCAAGAACTTATGATTGTTGCGGAAGCTCCTCCCAAAGGTTGCGCACCAGGGAAATGATTTTAGATGACCTTGAGCAGCCTTGGAATTGAGATGTATGTTTCTGTTGTAATACTCCAACGACAACCTGTAATGCGAATAAGATCACTAATCAACGCAACTGCAACTCCTGAATAGAATTGCCAAGTATGAGGTAAGGGTTTTCGTCCTAACCTCAGAATTTTGCAGTTAAGGGGTTTTGTCCTCAAATGCAAGATCACTTGAACTCAAAATGAACCATGTAACATGAAATCTGGATGCTGAAATGAATGACTGGAGCTTATAGATATACCCCTACCAATTTGGGCATGTGGGTCCCATTTTCCCTCCAATATTTAAAATTGCTTTTATTTAAATTTTATTTTTTATATTTATTTTTATTTTTTAAGCTAGTGTTTAAAAACACTTTTTTTATTTTTAATAAAATTAATATATATTTTTTAATTTGGGAAAAGGGATATGACATTCCACCCTTCCTCAAATTGCTTGCCCTTAAGCATATGCAGATTTGGGTGATCAAGAATCTCCACTCTTTCCCATATAGCATCCTTAAGTGGAAGATTTTTCCAACGTACCAAGTACTCCGTTATGACTTTGTTCCTTAACCTTCTTTCCCTCATGCCAATGTTAGCTTTGGGCTCCAAGATCAATTTGCCCTCATCATCAAGTGGTGACAACTCGAAAGGAGTAACATGCTGTCCAAGTGCCCTTTTGAGGCATGATACATGAAATACATTGTGAATTTTACTGTTTTCTGACAGTTCTAACTCATATGCAACCTCTCCTATCCTTCACAAGATCTTGTAAGGCCCATAAAATCTTGGATTAAGCTTCTCAACTCCACTTTGCTTGAGAGAAGATTTCCTATAGGGCTGCAATCTCAAAAATATCATATCTCCCACCTCAAAAGTCCTCTCCAAACGGCGGCGATCAACATACATTTTGGGCTTGCTGTAGGTTCTCCTTAGGTGCATTCAAAATATATAGACTTTGCTAAACCAAATCCCTAGCTCTTGGTACTCTACTATCTGAAATGATCAAATCCACATTAAAGATAATGCATCATATCCATACAATGCTTTGAAAGGAGTTGTACCTATGGACATACGATGTGTAGAGTTGTAGCAGTACTCTCCAAGATAAAGCCACTTAATCCATGTTGTTTGTTTCCTTGTAACATAATTTCTCAAATATCCCTCAATCCATTTGTTCACGATCTTCATTTGTCCATCCATTTGAGAGTGATATCTAGTGCTTGGGGTCAACTTCGTGTTTGTCAATCGAAAGAGTTCTTGCCAAAACAAACTAAGGAACTTGCTATCCTTGTTACTCACAATGTTTCTAGGCAGCCCATGTAATCTAAACACCTCTCTAAAAACCAAATTAGCTACCTGTGGAGTTTTATATTTTGAAGATATAGCATAAAAATGAGCATACTTAGTGAGTCTGTCAACTACCACAAAAATACAATCCTTACCCTACACTCGCGGAAGACTAGTGATGAAATCCATGGAAATACTCTCCCATTTCTCATTTGGAATGGGCAAGGGCTGCAATAACCCAGCTGAAAATATCTATTTTGATTTGTTCTGTTGACATGCCAAACACTCCCTAACATGCTTCAAAACATCTCCGTTGAGTCCCTTCCAAGAAAAATGCTCTCTCACCTATTTGTATCTCTTGTAATATCCCGAGTGACTGGCTAATGGTGTGTCATGACATGCTCTCAAAACCTTCTCCTTCATCTTCGATTTTGGAACAAGATGCACCCAGTCCTTATAGAGGATGAGAACATTAGCCACCTTGTACCTAACATTTTGTAGCTCAACATCCAAAATATCAGTAGCAAATGTGTTCTTAGCATACTCAACCATATAGAAACCCTCCAATTAGCTGATATATCAGTCATGGAGCACAAATAGGTTCCTAGATAATGCATCAACTACAACATTATTCTTCCCCTGAACATACTCAATATCAAAATCATAAGCGTATAACTTATTTACCCACTTCTGTTGTCTATCATTCAAATCCTTTTGATTGAGGAAAAACTTCAAGCTATTGTGATTCGTCTTCACCACAAACCAACTATTGTTTGAACTTGGCCAATGCATGCATGATGGCCAACATCTCCTTGTCCTAAATAGAGAAGCTCCTTTCTAACCCCTTGAGATTCCTATTCTCAAATGCTATGGGATGTTTATTTTGCATCAAAACAACTCCAACCCCCTCTTATGAAGCATCACATTCCAAAACAAAAGGAAGTGAAAAATTTGGAATGGCCAAAATGGGACATGAACTCATTACCTCCTTGAGTTTGTCAAAATCTCTTTGTGCTAAATCACTCCAAGAGAAAGCTTCCCTTCAATAAATCTGTCAATGGAGCAGCAAGCTGTGAAAATCCTTTGACAAACCTCTTGTAATAATTGCAAAGACCAAAAAACCCCCTCAAGTGTGATATAATCTTGGGTGGAGGCCAATCGAAGATTGGCTTAATCTTCTCATCATCCACTCTAATCTTATGCCCTAAATATAATATTTGTGTCAACTGAAACTCACATTTTAATGCCTTAGCAAAAAATGACTGTTGCTTTAGAATATCACGCACCTCATCTATGTGTCTCAAGTGATCCTCCCATGTCTTGCAATAGATAAGTATATCATCAAAGAAAATCAATGCAAACTTCCTCAACTGCTTAATACATACGTGATTCGTGCAGGATTGGAATGTGGTGGGCATAACCAGAAACTCGTAGTACCCATAGTGACATCTGAAAGCTTTCTTATGCACATCTTCATCTCTCGCCCTTATTTGATGATACTCTGATTGAAGATCAATCTTGGAGAAGTACACTGCACCATGAAGCTCATCCATCAACTCATCAATCTTGGGAATAGGATAGCAGTTCTTGATTGTCTTCTTGTTGAGAGCTCTATAATCAATGCACATCCTCATGGTACCATCCTTCTTCTTGACCAACACCACAAAAGAAGCAAATGGGCTAGAAGTCGGTCTTATGTGTCTCATATCCAACAACTCCTTAATCGCTTTCTCAATCTCCTCCTTATGTCTCCTAGGATGACAATAGGGTGTAGTAATTGTAAGCGTGAAATATAGCTTAGTCATAGTTAGTTACTTTTGGTTTGGTCGGTGAGGTTAGTTGTCCTCCCGACGGTTGTAAGTAGTTGGTGACGGTTGGCAGTTTAGAGCAACCGTCGGCCACCTTTATATGTTAGTCATGTTGTTGTATTCGGGATTGCATTATTGATGCAAGACATTCTTGTATACATTTGTAAGTGCATTATTCTGGAAATATAATGATATCATCCTCTTATGAATATTTCATGGGAATTTGTTATGAAGCTTTCATGTTTTCTGTACAAGTTATCCTGTTTACTCTATGTGATTCAATCCTAGTCAATTAGGTAGTAAACAGTAATGACCGGCGTCGATCTTTCCTCCAACTCAATGACATGTTGAAACCCTCTATCCGGTGGCAATCCTGGAGAAATATGGTTGAACATTGTGCTATGCTTATCCAAGATGGATTGAATATCAATATGGTAATATTTTTCACCCATGGATAAACCTATATTGTAAAGTACTCCAACCATCACAAAAGTAAAAAGAAAGAAATAGTCCATTTAAATACAACATCTCAAGAAACAAAAGCAAAATGAAGTAAATAATCCACTTATTTACAACACCTTAAAAGATAAATCTCATAAATATGAATCAATAAAAGTCATTAAATCTTACAAAAATCATGTGCTCAATCCAGGTGATAGCACTATAAAATAATATACAAAGTCCATTGGCTTTTATGCCATAATACATCCAATTACAAGTTACAAAAATCATGTACAAGTATAATAAATCAAAACACTCTTCAGTTGCCACGAACCCAAATGTTTCTCCTGCAAGCCGAGAGACGAGAACATAGCTTAGGCGCTTTTCCACCCAACCATGAAGCACTTACACTTCCCCGGATCCCTTCATGATACGAAGGAAACCCAGCCCTGCATGAAATGTCTAGCTACCTGGAAACAACTGGCAGGAGGGAACACCGGATGCAACCTGATGTCTAATGTGCAATTCTAAATAATGAAATGCAGATTGTCTCACAACAGGATGTGGCAGAGATATATATCAATAAAATTTGCTAGACAAAATATTCATCTTTTTCAATGACTGCTCGTTTAGATCTAAACATTTAAAAAAAATAGTTACAGGTTCAATTCTCGAAAAGAGGAAAAACCATCTCTGATATCCACATTCGGCATCCTAGCCCAAAAGTAACCCAAAACATTCCTAGATAAAATCTACTTTCTTTCCCCAATAAATAAGTAAAATAAGAAAAATAAAATAAAAAGAAAATAACGATCCATATTCACCTATAGACCATCTCTAATTCCCTTCCCAAAGCATCACTTAGAAAAACACACTTTCTACAAGCAATAAGTAGAACATCATTCAATCATTCATTTATGCATATTTAATTATAATGTTTATAGTCTGGTTATATTCTCTATCTATATTGTTGCAAGTATGGGCCTAACCGGTGTTGTCATTGATGTCAACATAGTCCTGTTGCATTGATGATAAGGATTGGATGAGCTGTGTGCTGAGGATATTGAGAAAATTAGTCCTAATCAGAAACAGAGAAGAACAGTGAAGTCAGTAAGCTAAAGATCCTAGCTAAGTTGAAGATCAGAGGATGCGCATCAAAGGGTTCGTAGATATGTGTCTTAAGGTGATCCAGAAAAGATTTCAGAGGTTTGCATGAAGATCTAAAGAAGTTATGGCCACTCAAGTAAAACTGGTTCCGGCAGGTGTTCAGAGGTTACAGAGTGACATAGATAGGTCCGGTGAGATCTGGAAATGCAATATCCTGTTCTGAGGATTTGGTGAAGTGTTTAGGAAGTCCATGTGAAGTTACAACTCAATTGGTTCGTGGTCTAGAGGTCCGCAAGCATCTATTCCATTGTGACAGTGATGACAGACTGTGTTCTTGAGGTACTAGATGAAGGAGATAAGGATTTCAGTAAGCATATGTAGTGTGGATGTTCTTGGTGATTCAGGCAAGCTTGTGGAGGTCCTTGGGTTGTGTCCAGTTCGTGTTGATGGTCCGCATTAAAGATTGAGCTGGCAATTGAAGAATTACTTCCGGATGATGGTGTTCTTCTTGAGTCTGGCCGACCGAATGAGTTACATATCCTGCGGATGATCTGGAAGGTGTCCTGTGAAGAATGGCATGTTCCCAAAGAAAGATTGAAGTCTCAGATCTGTGTGGCCGACAGTGTGCTGATCCGCGTGAAGTCCTTTTTGTAATAAGTCATATTGTATTTGCTCTGTTATGTATGCCGACTTGGATGATAATTCCTAAGTCGATGTCTTGTATAAATAAGGAGTTGTAAAGTTATTTCATAGCGTGTCTTGTGGAGATGAGAGTGTGGTAGCGAAGAGAAGAGCGAAAAGCAGAGCAGAAGTATTGGGCTTAAATGGAACTGACTCAAGCATGGTGAAGATGCTATTCTCCAGTTCAAGTATGTGATACTTATTATTTTGTAGACAGTGTGTCTCTTGTAGGCAATGAGCCTCTTGTGAGCAGTGTGCTCGGGCAGTGAGCCCTAATTGGCACGTGCCATTTTGTTCTTTCTATTCTTCTAACAGAGAATACAATCTTGGGTTACTCACCCCGTGGTTTTTCTCTTAACCGGGTTTTCCACGTCAAAATCTTGATGTCTTATGTGTTGATGTGTTTTTGCTCTTGATCTAATGCATTATGTTTCATAATTGATTTATTATTATGCTACTGAATTACAAAGTGGACTTAAGTGTTTAATTGGAAGAAAGTTTTTGGACAACTGATTCACCCTTGTCTGTCCTGAATCTAACAATTTCGTTGTCTAAAAGTTTGTAGAAAACTAAGTTTAACTACTTCCTATCCATTGTTGTTTTGATTCAAGTAATTAGTTTAAATAAAGACATAATATGAGTATAAGAATGGTTTCCACGTCAAATAACATAGGTAATAATCAAAAAATGAAACTGTCTCTGTTCTGTGAATCAATATAACTGTTTTAAAGAGTTTCAAAGAAGCTACAGGAACTTTAAAATTCAGGCTACATAAACTAGTAAAAAGGCGACAGCGATAACAGAACTACTGTGACAGGAAATAAAAGAACAATTGCATGAGAAAAATTAACTCGCTGCTACAGGAGTTTTGCAAGGAAATCTGATTCAAAACAAAGGATTGCGACAGGATTTCAAACGAATTTTTGTGATAGTAATAACATAAAAACTACATGAAACAACGTGTCCAACAATGTTAGAATGGCGAAGAGGAATTAAATACTGCCGACTGAAGTTTGCAAGGTCGTTGAGAATGCAATACATGCCGAATAAGAAGGTAAAACCAGATCTTGTGGAAGTTCTAAATTGAATGTTTTAACTGAGCCAGCGGATAGAATAGAGAGCATTTTCAAGGCCAGAAGATAGGCCATTTTGTGAACTGCAGAAGAGAGATGAATCCAAGGTAAACGCATTTAACGGCGAAGGATAATGGTAAGTTTATAAATATGTTTTTGCAGGCTACGTTTTGACAGGCCGTGGGTAAATAGTTCAGGCTGATGGCACAAAGGAGGTCGATTTGTGCCCAGATCGGCCCAGACATAAGGGTGATCGCTCCTTAATCTGACATGGAAGAGAAAATAGTAGGCGACATGGAGAAATAGTTCATTTGTACAAAGCAAGAACGGAAAATTGGCCACTCACACCATACACAGGTCAGGGAAAAAGGTAGATCATAAGCCTATATTAACCATAGTTTTAACAATATTTCAACCATAATTATAATGCAATAACACAAGGAAAAATACCCGGTATAAAACGCTTCTTCTGAGTTGGACTTTGCTTGGCATCAATCTTTTCTTTCCTCCTGTTGCTGATTGCAGATCTCTTTTCTTTTTGTTGCTCTTCCAAACAATGATAAAATCTCCCCTCTTTCTGTCCTGTCGTTGCTTAGAATAATAGTGGTGATTTCTTCTTTGTGCTGTTCCTTAGTTTTATTTCAAATCTCTGCTAAACTTGGCGTTGGATTTAAGTTTTCTTTTGCTTTTTAATAATCTCCCAGTTCTCCTTAGTTTGCACGCCTCTTTTCATTCCAAAAAGCCTCCAATAAAAGTAAATAGAAAAACTATTTATTCCTGTCGCTTGCATGACAGAATTATTCTTTGAATTCATTTATTTAGATTTCTAAATATAATAAGTATTATTAATATAATTTGTTCATTTTAAAAATACTATAATCACTAAAATCAAAACAAGAAGTATTTATACTAATAATAAAATAATATATATATATATATCTATTGTAATTTAAATTATTTGTTTTAAGTCTAATTTAGATATTGTCTTCCAAACAATAATATTTATATAAATAGGAAAACATTTATTATTTATTATTAAATAATACACCATTTTAAATATAACTCAAAAGAACATTAATATTTATGACTAAATCATGCATTCGAAATAGACTTATTGTAGCAATTAAAACACAATATTTTTCTAAGCATCTAACCATCAATCGTATTTTTTTATCCATACAATAATGCATAATAAGCCATTTAAAAATGCAATATGAGACTATGTGAGTGGGTGAGTGCATTAGGGTTGACCATCCCAAACAGTTCTTGCCAAGTGGCTAGAACATCTCTACCTCAACCATGTTCTCGTCTTCGACGAGTACCTGCATTCATTCGGACTCAACTCGACGTCAATAGGTTAGTTCCTCAAAACATAGCCGAAGCAAAACATTATAATCACATCGATAATATTTAATATTTAAATCAACTTTCCAATTCACGCAAATATAACTTCATGATAATTACCTTCACACACGTGGAATTGACTCAAGTAAAAACAATCATAGTAAATGTTCACTAATCTAGAATAATAATATAATCCATAAAAATGAGACGTGACATATATCTGTAAGCAAATAGTATGCTACCCAAGCTACTTGGCCTTTATGGAAAGCTCTCTCCATCCTCTTGGTTGAAACAACCCTAGGAGGTCTATCATTCAAATCCTTTTGATTGAGGAAAAACTTCAAGCTATTGTGATCCGTCTTCACCACAAACCAAATACTCTCTGAACTTGGCCAACTCATGCATGATTGTCAACATCTCCTTGTCGTAAATGGAGAAGCTCCTCTTTGACACCTTGAGCTTCCTACTCTCAAATGCTATGGGATGTTTGTTTTGCATCAAAACTGCTCCAATCCCCTCTCCCGAAGCATCACATTCCAAAACAAAAGGAAGTGAAAAATCTGGAATGGCCAAAATAGGACATGAACTCATTACCTCCATGAGCTTGTCAAAATCTCTTTGAATCACTCCAAGAGAAAGCTCCCTTCATTAAATTTGTCAATGGAGCAACCAATTGTGAAAACCCTTTGACAAACCTCTTGTAATAATTGCAAAGACCAAAAATCCCCAAGTGTGATGTAGTCTTGGGTGGAGGTCAATCGAAGATTGCCTTAATTTTCTCATCATCCACTCTAACTCCTTCGGCACTAATCTTATGCCCAAAATATAATATCTGTGTCAACCCAAACTCACATTTTGATGCCTTAGCAAAAAATGGTTGCTGCTTTAGAATACCAAGCACCTTATCTATGTTTCTCAAGTGATCCTCCCAAGTCTTGCTATAGATAAGTATATCATTAAAGAAAACCGACGCAAACTTCTGCAACTGCTTAATGAATACCCAATTCGTGCAAGACTGGAATGTGCCAGGTGCATTAATCAAACCAAACAGCATGACTAGAAACTCGTAGTACCCATAGTGACATCTAAAAGTTGCCTTATGTACATCTTCATCTCACCCTTATCTGATGCTACTCTGATAGAAGATCAATCTTGCAGAAGTATACCCCACCATGAAGCTCATCCATCAACTCATCAATCTTGGGAATAGGATAGCGGTTCTTGATTGTCTTGTTAAGAGCTCTATAATCAATGCACATCCCTCATGGTACCATCCTTCTTGACCAACACCACAGAAGAAGCAAATGGGCTAGAAGTCGGTCTCATGTGTCCCATATCCAACAACTCCTTAATCGCCTTCTCAATCTCCTCCTTATGTTTTCTAGGTTGATGATAGGGTGTCGTAATGACCAGCTTCGATCCTTCCTCCAACTCAATGACATGTTGAAACCCTTTATCTGGTGGCAATCCTGGAGAAATATCATTGAACATTGTGCTATGCTTATCCAAGATGGGATGAATATCAATATGGTAAGATTTCTCACCCATGGATGAACTTGATTATCGATAGGGTGTAGTAATGACCGGCTTTGATCCTTCCTCCAACTCAGTGACATGTTGAAATCCTCTATCCGGTGGCGATCCTGAAGAAATATCACTGAACACTGTGATATGCTTATCCAAGATGGATTGAATATCAATATGGTAAGATTTCTCACCCATAGATGAACTTGTATCCGTAATCAAACATTGGGCTGCCCAAGCTACTTGGCTTCTACGAAAAACTCTCTCCACCCTCTCGGTTGAAACAAGCCTAGGAGGTCTATCAATCAAATCCTTTTGAGTGAGGAAGAACTTCAAGCTATTGTGATCCGTATTCACCACAAATCAAATACTGTCTGAACTTGGCCAATGCATGCATGATGGCCAACATCTCCTTGTCGTAAATAGAGAAGCTCCTTTCTAACCCCTTGAGCTTCCTACTCTCAATGCTATGGGATGTTTGTTTTGCATCAAAACAACTCCAATCCTCTCTCTTGAAGCATCACATTCCAAAACAAAGGAAGTGAATAATTTGGAATGGCCAAAACGGGACATGAACTAATTACCTCCTTGAGCTTGTTAAAATCTCTCTGCGCTAAATCACTCCAAGAGAAAGCCCCCTTCTTCATTAATCTGCCAATGGAGCAACAAGCTATGAAACTCTTTGACGAACTTCCTGTAATTACTACAAAGACCAAAAAACCCCCTCAAGTGTGATATAGTCTTGGGTGGAAGCCAATTGAAGATTGCCTTAATCTTCTCATCATCCACTCTAATTCCTTGGGCACTAATTTTATGCCCTAAATATAATATCTCTATCAACCTAAACTCACATTTTGATGCTTTAACAAAAAATGGTTGCTACTTTAGAATAACAAGCACCTCATCTATGTGTCTCAAGTGATCCTTCCAAGTCTTTCTATAGATAATGATATCATCAAAGAAAACCAAGGCAAACTTCCTCGACTGGTTAATCAATACCTGATTTGTGCAAAACTGGAATGTGGCGGGTGCATTAATCAAACCAAACGACATGACTAGAAACTCGTAGTACCCATAGTGACATATGAAATCTGTCTTATGCACATCTTCATCTCTCACCCTTATCTGATGATACTCTGATCGAAGATCAATCTTGGAGAAGTACACTGCATCATAAAGCTCATCCATCAACTCATCAATCTTGGGAATAGGATAGCGGTTCTTGATTGTCTTTTTGTTGAGAGCTCTATAATCAATGCACATCCTCATGGTACCATCCTTTTTGACCTACACCATAGAAGAAGCAAATGGGCTAGAACTTGGTCTTATGTGTCCCATATCCAACAACTCCTTAATTGCCTTCTCAATCTCCTCATGTCTTCTAGGATGACGATAGGGTGTAGTAATGACCGTTTTCGATCCTTCCTCCAACTCAATGACATGTTGAAACCCTCTATCCGGTGGCAATCCTGGAGAAATATCATTGAACACTGTGCTATGCTTATCCAAGATGGATTGGATATCAATATGGTAAGATTTCTTACCCGTGGATGAACCCGTATCCGTAATCAAACACTATGCTGCCCAAGCTACTTGACCTTTATGAAAAGCTCTCTCCATCCTCTTGGTTGAAACAATCCTAGGAGCTCCGTTGGATAAGCCTCAAAGAACCGCCTCCTTCCCTTTGTATTTGAACTTTAGCTCCATAATTTGATAATTTTGGGTAAACTCGCCAAGTGAGTGTAACCATTTCACACCCAAAACCACATCTATTGCACCAATGCCAATCACATAAAAATCATCACGTACTCTATGCCTCCCCAAAGTGATATCAAGGTGTTGAATCCTCTTGGTGCAAGGGATAGCGAATCCATCAACTACAACAACATTAAATCCCTCAAAATCATGTCTTCAGTCCCATCCTAGTCACCAATCCCTCATCAATGAAGTTGTGGGTGGCCTAACCGTTAATCAACACTATCACTCTATTACCCTTCAAAACTCCCTGAACTCGAAAAGGATGTTACTTGGGTGCTTCGAAAAGAGTAGCAAGGGTGCTTCCCAAAGACTCCTCTTCTTCCTTGCCCTCATGTTCTATCCCATCAATTGCACCCTCGGGCTTAGGTTCTTCTGCCTTTGAATCCTCATCAAAAATAACCTCTATGTAGTGTACTTGCCCCTTCCCCAAGCTGTAATGTTCCCTTTTAGGAAGATCAAAATTTCTTAACCTTGCACACAATTTTAACTTGTTAAAGAGAACATTAGTAACCAATAATTCCTTATGACATCATAATATTGCAATTAGGGTTAGTAACCACATATACATAATCAATATCAAAGTTCATTAACATCTATGCGTTTTACATTTTCTCATTTCTATCATATAGAGATCTCCATGATATACCTCGGGAGAGTCATTATTGAGCCTGATCGTTAATATGTTCTACTTCACCCACCCCATATGAGTTATGGTTACGTTAAGGCGCTGGTGTAACAAGACCCATTGCCATAGGCCCAAGAGGCTTCATTGCAACACGCGGCAATTCTTCACCATTTGGCTCAAGGGGCTTCATGCTACACACGGCAATTCTTCACCTGCTTGAGAGTCACCTACCGTTAAGTCATTTATAATAATTATTAAGTCTACGCAACCATAGGCCCAAGGGCTTCACGCTACATGCGGCGATTCTTCACCACTTGACTCAAGGGATTTCACGCTACATGTTGCGATTCTTCATCCACTTGAGGGTCACCTAGGTGCTAGATCACTAGACTGCCCTTCCCTAACTCACCACCATACTCGTAGGGTGATAGAGAGATTAACGGTGAGGCTACTTGCTCTCCTCTGAGTATACCATGATTAGAATTATGAATCATGTCTCGTAAAAACTTATCCTTACTATCTCGTGATCCCCATGGATCACGAGATAGTACCATTGATCATATTGTTCCTCTACGGGAACTCAACTTGTACTATCTCATTGATGGATTGCCATACATACTACTTGACATCATACATTATTCTTTCATGGAGGTTCGGACCTTGTCCTTCCTCAATTAAACATTCTTATTCTTATTGCATTCTCATTCCATTACGCTGTAAGTATTCTCATTCTATATTATATGAATATTCTCATTCTATTATGACTATAAACCAAGTTCATACTACTTTGATGATAAACATTCATTCTATGTTATAAGCATTCTATTACAGTTATGTGCATTCATATATTATTATGATCAGCTTGTTTACTGCCTAAGTGGTCTAACTGGTTTCAGACAGAGTAACCAAGAAGGATATTTGCATTATCATGGTGCACTGAAATAAATTACATTGTACGAGAATAATAACCAGAAAGAATAACAACCAGGATTGGTACTTAAAAGATCAACTGCATATATTACTCAGAACAGTAAGTCCAAATACAATCCAAAAACTCCATGCCCATACAATGGCGTCACATGAACATATATAGTTTGGCCGACGGTTGCCAACCGTCGCCAACCATTGTACCGATCGGGAGTAACTACTCGCCGAAACTAAAACATAAACATACTTCCCGAACCTACTAACAAAACATATTTTTCCAAAAGTACTAAACTAATGTAAAGTACGCCTAACATCATCCCCCCCAAAAAAAACTTGTCGTCTTCCAGACGACTACAAACAAGAGCCCAAATGAACTAGGAGGGAGGGTCAGTGGACGTCCTTGGAGGTGTGGATGCTGTCCGTGCCGATCCAGGAGTCCCCTGCTGAGGTTGAACTAACCGCCGAAGTCTGTAAACCTCCTCAGTCCTTTGTTTCAGATGCGTTGAGGCCACGATGTGCTTGTCTCTGGTGAGACGTACCATCTGGACAGCCTCGGCCAACTGCGGTTTTGTTTTCTCCTGTGTCGCCTGAGATTCGGCCAACTCCTTCCTTGTGGTTTCTAGTTCGACTCTGAGTGCCTCAGCCTTGTTCCTTTCCGACTGTGTGAGCTCGGCTTCCTGTGCCAACTGTCGTTGGAAGTGCACCTGTTGCTCATCAATTTTTTTCCCTCAGCAGCTTGCTCATAGTTGCAGCCTCCTCCAGCCGTTTGTTGCACCGTTCTGTCTTTTGAAAATCCTCCTGTCGAGCATAGTACAAAGCTCTGAACTGGTCCTCAATGCTATGAAGGGCTGCCAGTAGCTCACTGTCTGCATCTCCCACTCCCAAGTCTGGTCTCTCTGGTTTCCATGCCCTCTGCATCTCCTCGGTAATTACTTCTGGCCAACCCTTATTCCAAAATACCCGTAAAAACTCCGTCTCAACATTCTTGACAAAATGTTCAATTCGTTGTACCTCTGCATGTATTACTGGCGAAGAGTATTGGGGGTTGACCCTGGCAGCAATATCAGATACCCTCTGAAGGATGGTTCCCATAGACCCCAAATCCTGTGCATACCGGAGAATGGTACCGAGTGGGTCACTCTCATCTGGCGCACCCATATGTACTGTCAACCCAGCTGGCTCAACCGAGCGAGAAGTATCCTCTGTATCATCAGCACTCTCTGTCCTGCTCGTGCCTTCCTCCTCTGAGCTGCCTGTGGCTGTGCCTTCCTCCTTGGCTTCCGAGTCACTAATCGTGATGGCAACATCAACTGCTTTCTCCTCCTCGGACTGTACCATCTCACCTTCAAGTGCAGGTGGCGGTAAGAGAGATCGAGAGGGGCTTAGAGGAGGAATGTCTGCCAACTCTGAAGGCATGCCTAGTAGCTGAAGCCAAGCATCTACCTGTAGTGAGTTGTCTGCATGTGCTATGCTCTCTGGAGATCTAGTCTCGAATGGAGTAATCTGCCCTGATGGGAGAGGAACTGGTACGGTGTTATCTCCCTTCATCCTCATGACCTGCCCCCAAGAGACGTGTGTGGTGCTAGGCCGAACTGGAATTTCTGCTTGAGTGCGTGTGTCCAAGTGTAAGTGTGCATGCTTCTTTGCCAGTGAAAAATCCCATATGTTTTCCCCTACTGGTACTATAGGACTGGGGCTGGCAGGGTTGCCAGGAGTGGCTGAGGCTGACGAGGCCTCAATGCAATCCCCCTCGGCACCTTGTGCACTATACGAAGCTTCTGATGAAGTCTCCGGTAACTCCCGCTGCTTTCTCTTTTTGCTGCTCCGAGACTCTTCTCCCTTCCCACCCTGTGCAGGAGCCTTCAGGTTTGTCCATCGGAAGACAGTCGGCCATGTAGGGTCATACTGTGCATCTGGCTGAAACGGAGCTCGCGCCAATGAGGGGACGTGAGTGCAGATGGCGTCCAGGAACAGTGCAATGGCCTGCTGAGTCATGTAGAATGACTTGTGAGTCATTTTCATGAACTCGTGAATCCTGTCGGAGAGAACTGCTGCCCAATTGTACATTGCACCCTGGCTAAGGCCAACCATATAATCTGCCATCCAAAATGGAATGTCTGACGAGCGTGACGCTCCCGTTAGCCGTCCCCGGATGACATCCATTATGCACCGCCATTCCTCATTTGCCAAGTGATCTCGGCGAAGTCCTCTATTTCCTGCAGCCTTTATTTGGTTCTTTTCTTTCTCACTCAGGTCTGGTCTGCAAACCTTTGCCATAATGCTGTCCTTGTGTCTTCCGGTCATTTTCTGTTTGCCGACTGTAAATCCTTGGCGCGGTATACCCATCACTCTCTCGAAGTCCTGTGGCGAAAATGTAATTTTGACCGATACATTCATGAACCTGATGATCGTGTGTTTTGCTCGGGGATTGTAATTCGCCACCATGTTCTTCAGTATTGCTTCAAACTCTCAGAAATTGAAATAGGGCATTTGTATTACCTTGTCCACTTGTGCCTTCTGCAGTGCCTTCTTGAGAGGATGATCGTCCGCATGGCTGTTCCACCACTGTTTGCACTCGCTCGCCGTAAGACTTTCCCACTGCAAGGAATCCACTGTGATTTTGTCCTTGTCTTTCCCTTTCCCTTTTGACTGCTTCTTCTGTGCTGATGAACCCACGTCAATTTGTAGTGTCTGTGCTGGTTTTTCTTCCACGATTACCTTTGCCGCCATCTGTTTATCTTCGGCCCGACCTGTTATCTGCAGTTGCTTTCCCCTGTCCAGTGCTCTAGTAATCCTGTTTGACATCTCTATGTTTATACTTCTCTGGACCGTTATTTTTTTCTTCCACTTGCACTGCCGGTTCAGGAGAATCCGTTCGGGCACCACCGCAGAAACTGGCTGGCAGAGGACAATCCGTACGGCAGAATTGTTTGACTTCGTACGGCCTGGCGCAGAGGGTTCCGTACGACCCACAAGAATTTCTCAGGATCCGTACGGTGGTCAGCAATGTACGGATTGTACGACGTACTTGCAAGGAGGGCGTACGGCAGGGAAGGCGTACGCAGATTTCGTACGGCAGAACAGCAGTGTACGGCAGACGGCAGGGAAGGCGTACGGCAGATTCCGTACGGCAGAATGCGTACGGTCGACAGCAAGGGACCGTACCAGCAGAATCCGTACGGCGATGCTAGTGCGTACGGTTTGCTTTGATTTCCGTACGGTCTGATTTCTGTACTTTGTCTTTGTTTTTTTTTACGGTACGGTACGGTTTTATAGAGTTCGTACGATTTTTTTTTTTATTTTTATTTTTTTTATTTTTTTATTTTTTTTTAATATTATTATTATTATTATTATTATTTTTTCTGTTTATTCGATTTTGCTTTTTCCCTTACCTGACTTGTCGAGTTCAGATTTCTGGAATTTTTCGTCCTCCCGGTTCTCCAGGATCTCGATTTCTGTCAGCTGACGGAAGATGCAGTTTATGTAGCCTTTCTGTCTCAGGCAATCGTTCGAGCAACATCTATCAATTTCCTCTAATTCCCATATCTGGTCGAAGATCGTTGATTGATCTCTTACCCACGTCAGATTCCACCCCATTGGCTCCTGGACCCACTGAAATGTTTTTCCGTCTTCGTTCATCTTCACATTCCCGTTCCTGCATCTATATTTTGCTTTCCAGAGCCGACTCCTTGGAAGCTGTATGTGGGGTAGTCCAACTGGCCAATTCTTCCTTCTTAATTCCCAGACTTCATGACAGTAGGGTGATCTTTCTGTAATGAACATTGCTTCCGCCAAGTATTTCCTTCTTGGCAGTTCCCTGACCTCCTTTGGTAGTAGGAACTCAAATTTGTCCAGCACTTGATTGCATTCTTTTATCCAGTTGTTCCAATTCTCTTCTTCTTCTTCCTCTTTTTCGGGGTAGTTCTTGTTAATCCATTTACCACCATAGTCTTCATCAATTTGGCCCTCTCGGGCTACCATCCGCACTGGCTTTGGTGCAAAGAATCCCGTGACTGGTTCAAATTGAGTACTTGCAAATACCATTCCGTCAACTTTGTTTTCTGTCGCCTCACGTTGTTTGCCTCTTTCCTCCTTTACGCCGTGGTTTGTTAATGCGAATCCCAGCATATTGATTTGTATTGTTTCTGTTTTTCTCTCCTTATAAATCTTCAGTTTCGATCCGTTCACTGCTTCGCTGATTGGACTTCCATCGAGATTCTCTAGCTTTATAGCTCCATTGTCCATCAATTCCCGTATTCTGAACGGTCCTAACCACCGAATTTTGAACTTCCCAGGTTTGATTTCGTTACGGCCGTTATATTTCAGGACTAACTGCCCAGGTCGGAACTCCATTTTCCGTAGGTGTTTGTCGTGCCAATACTTCCGGCGTTTCTGCATGATTTCCGTCGACCATTGAGCCAAAATTCCTTTCTCGTCCAATTTAGTCAACTGGAATAGTCTTTCCTCCAGGCTCTTAGTATCTCCTAGTCTGTTTTCCACTGCAATTCTCAGACTTGGGACAAGGTACTCTGCTGGTACTACCGCTTCTTGCCCATACATCAACTGGAAAGGTGTGTGTCCAGTCGTTACCTTATAAGTGGTTCGGTAAGCCCATAACACCGCCGGTAACCTTTCTTCCCAGTCCGATCCTTCGATTCTGCATGACTTGTGGATTACCGAAACAAGCACCTTATTTGTTGACTCTGCCTGTCCATTCGCCCTTGGATAGTACGGACTTGATAGGGTGTGCAGGATTTTGAATTCCGTAGTCATGAGTCGGATGACGTGGTTGACGAAATGTCCCCCACGGTCACTTGTCAATTGGATCGGAATTCCATATCTCGTCACAATCTGTTCGTATAGGAACTTTGCCGTGCTTAATGCAGTATTATCCTCCAGTGCCTTTGCTTCAGCCCACTTCGTTAAGTACTCTGTAGCCACTATTATATACCGACATCGGTGTAGTTGGCTGACCTTCAGAGGTCCTACAAAATCCAGCCCCCATATTTCGAAAAGCTCTTGAGGTTGTGATGGCCAGAGTGGCATATAATCCCTCTTCAATGGTTTTCCTACCCTCTGACAAGTGTCACATTGAATTAACCATTCCCGGGCATCTATGTGTAACGTCGGCCACCATAGGCCGGCGAGTAGGACTTTCCGTGCCGTGGCGTCGGGACCCATATGTCCTCCTGCCAGTCCCTCGTGGGCTTCTGCCAATACCCCCCTTATCTCTTCTTCCATCACACACCTCCGGAGGATTTGATCGGGGCCCATTTTGTAGAGCAGCCCGTTTATCAGTTGAAATGTCTTACTCTTCAGTGCAATCTTCCGTCGTTCACTTGTAGACATTTCTGGCGGGAACGTTGAAGTGGACAAGTACTCACCAATTTTCTCGTACCATGGCGGCAAGGCTGCAGCAATATGGAATAGGTGGGCATCCGGAAAGTCCTCATTGACTCCATCTCCTGGTTCTCCGGATTTGATCCTTGAGAGCTGGTCGGCAATTACATGGTTTTTTCCCGGTCGTACAATAATGGTGAAAGTAAATTCTTGCAGTAGCAACAACCACCTACTGATTCTGCCTTGAATAATCGGTTTGTTGACTAGATACATTAGAGCTTGATGATCCACATAAAAAGTGAATGGTGTTGCCAAGAGGTAGTGCCTGAATTTCTGTACAGAGTACACCATTCCCAAAGCCTCCCTTTCTGTAGTACTGTAATTCCGTTCTGCCTTGGAGAGCAACCGACTGGCAAAGTATACTGGATGATCCAACCCATGGGATCCGACCTGTGCCAGAGTGGCACCAATTGCAAAGTTTGATGCGTCTACGTGCACGTGGAATTCCTTGTCCCAGTTTGGATAGGCTAGGATAGGTGCACTGATGAGTCTTGTCTTTAGTTCTTTAAAAGCTTTCTGTTGTTCCTCCAACCAGACAAACTGCACCCCTTTCCTTGTCAACATGTCGAGTGGTTGTGATACCTGAGCAAGATTTTTGATAAATCTCCGGTAATAGCCGACATGGCCGAGAAAGGACTTCACTCCGGTGACATCTTCTGGAGCCTCCATTTCTACAATTACCCGAATCTTGTCCGGGTCTGCTTTTAATCCTGCTTGGCATACGATATGGCCCAGAAGTTTCCCTTGGGACACCATGAACCGGCACTTTTTCGGGTTTAAGGCCAACCGTGCGGCTCTGCAACGCTCCATGCATTCGGTGAGGGCTTTAAGGTGTGTCTGCTGGTCACTGTAAATTGACCAATCATCGAGGAATGCCTTGAAGTTTCCCACCGACATTTTGTCAAATATATGTAGGATAATCCTCTGAAATGTGGCTGGTGCATTGCACAGACCGAACGGCATCCGGTTGTATGCATATACTCCATTTTCAATCACAAATGTTGTTTTCAGTTTGTCTTCCTCGGCGATGCTAATCTGGTTATATCCCGAAAATCCATCCATAAAGGAATATATTTCATGACCGGCCACCTCTTCCAAAATGGAGTCTGTGAATGGGATGGGGAAGGGGTCTTTGATTGTTACCGCATTGAGGCATCTGAAATCTACGCAAATCCTGATTTGTCCCCCTTCCTTTTTAAGTGAGATCACAATCGGTGACACCCACTCACTCGTTTCCACCTCGAATATTATTCTTGCCTCAAGCATTTTTTCAATTTCCTCTTGTACTTTTGCCGCATAGTTCTTATTCATGCGGTATGGCCTTTTCCGTACTGGACGTGCTCCTGGTATGAGTGGAATTCTGTGGACGCACAGTTCTGGTGGTATCCCCTTCAGGTCCTTGTATGTCCAGGCAAATACATCTTTGTACTCTAGGAAGATTCTGAATGCTGCTGCCTTAAGTACGGGATTCCAGTCGTCGCCAGCCAGAATTATTTTCGGGTCACTTTCCTCGCCGAGATTTTCTTTGTTATCGGCTCCTCGTACATAATCTTCTGTTCCGGTTCAAACTGATGTGCCGGCGTACTGTCTACTTCTGCATTCCCTTCCTTATATTCCCCGTACGCCGCTGGGAACATGTGGGCTACTTCCTTTCCCTTTTCACTTGCTCGTTCCAATGTTTCACCGTCGTCTTTTTGCTCACTCGTCGTTCCCGAGTTTTCACCAATTTCTTTTATTGAAATCATGTTGCACTGTGGCGGAAAAAACTCGTAGTCTTCCATCTGCCAATGGAATAGCCCGCTGAACGAATTTGTTTCATCTTCTGAGCATTCTTGTAATTTCAGTACCCCTTCATCATCGGGCTCCATCGGCCCATTCCTACTTACTGTCGAGCCCCCTCCATCCGAGTCAGAATCTGACGCCAGCTCTTTACTGACGGTTTGTGTCTTCAAGTCAATGACAAACTTCTTACGTCCATTTTCTATGGACAGTGTATTTTTCTTCCAGTTGTGGTTGGCCTTGGCGGCTATTAGCCATCCTCGGCCGAGTAATGCATCATATGATGCATTTTGTGCTGTTATGACTACAAAATTTAACAAGAATTGCTGGGTACCGATTCTTACCTTTTGAGCCATTAGCACTCCCAGCGCCTTGATCCCGTGCTGGTCGGCTCCCACTAACTGGAAGTTTTGTGGCCATAGAGTAGGCTTCCCGAGGCTCTTCCAGGTCGCTTCTGGTAGTACGTTTACTCCGGATCCCCCGTCGACTATAGTATTTGTCAAATTTCGTCCAAGGATTTCCATGCGTACTACAGCCGGTTTCTTCCCAGTATCAATCGCCAGCAACCTCGGGTCGAGTACTTGTTCTCCCGTTGGCGGTGGTTCTACTATAACATCTTCCGTTGTGAGGTTTTGGTCTTCGTGCGGGTTGTCCTCCAGTACCTTGGATATTGCTACTTTTAACTGAGGCAAGCTTTGGAGAAGGTCTGCCAATTTGATTGGTACGGTAGTTTGCAACACTTGACTTGCTATGTGCTTATCTGATTCCGATCGTATCGCCTTTTTGTCTGAATTCTTTCGTTCGGTTCTCATGGCAACTTCCACTTCTTTCCGTGCCTCTCGGAGTCTTTCTTTTTCCGTACGGGGATCTGGATAAGTGGCCTTTTTCCACTGTGCTCGGGTGATAGCCCGGATTTCTTCCTCATCTTCCTGAGATTGATAAGGTTCACTCCTTTCTGCTTCGGACAGTCTTTTTCCTCGTGATCCCCAGGTCCACACCATTTGCACAATGCATTCACTGTGTTCTGATTGTTGCTGGGGCATTCTCTGGCGAAGTGTCCCCACTCGTTGCACTGCCGGCACTGTATTATTGGTCGCCCCTTACTGTCGTACTGCAATCTATTTCTGGGGCTGTTATTGTTGAACCTTCTGTTATTCCTGTATCCTCCCGGGGATGCGTTCGGACTATTTTGAGGTTTTGGTGGTGTGGTCGGCGGAGTTGATGATTCTCCTTGGGTGAACAGCACTTGGGTACTTCTTGCTTTCAAGTTGAATGGACATTCCTTGATTGAATGTCCCATTACCTGACATATGTCACAAAATAATTTTCTCGGGCAATTTGCCTTTATGTGACCCTCGCCATTGCACTCTGTGCACCATAACTCCCTACCTTCTCTCGTTGTCTCTTTATCTGTTTTCATTTCCTTCATCATGCGGATCATGTCCCTTCTTAGTGCCTGTATGGTTTTCGACTCGTTCTCACTGCTGTCATCCCCCGTACTGTCATCATCTTCAGTTCTTCTTTTACTTCGGGATGATGTTTTGCTTTCGCTTTCTATGTCCATTGCCCGATTGTATGTTTCTGCGTACGACGATGGGGGCACCACTTTCATCTTTTTTCTTAATGATGAAACTAGCCCTTCAATGAACCATCTTTTCTTCAGTCCATCGACTAGCTGTGTTTCCAGTTTCCCGAGTAACTCTTTGAGCCTTCTATTATATGCCCTTACGTTTTCATTCTTCCCTTGTTTGGTACTGTAGATTTCAGCGACAATCTCGTTGTCGTCTCTGAGGAGTTTAAATTCGTTCTCGAAGGCTTTCCTGAGTTCGTCCCATGAGGTCTTTTGTGCTGCCTCTAGTTCTGTGTACCAGTCAATGGCAATACCTCTTAGCGTCGCTGGAAACGCTTTTACCCAGTAATCTTCGTCCTCTTGTCCGTTTGCCACCCAAATGGTTTCACACGTCTTACAGTGTCGGACAGGATCCTCTGACCCGTTCCCCATGAACTTCGGCAACTTCTGCCTTTCACTTGCTGGTGGGGTCACCATCTTTTTCCCGAGGTACCCTCTTTGTGTTTTTGACCCGACTGGACTGGTTCTACCGTGTCGTTCCGGTGTCTCCCTGACACTGCCGGCCACGTACGGTTCCTTCCCACTTTCGGTTCCGGCGTCCTCTCCACTTCGAGTTTCCTCTGGCTCTCCTTGGTTTTCCCTCTGGGCAGGGGTCTCGGGCTCAGGTCCTCTGTTCCGCGGCCTTTCGTCTGAAATGGACAATGCCACAATCCGACGTATACTATTCTCTAATTCTTCTGTCAGATTATTTTCTTTTCCTTTATTGGTTATTGGCGTTCTAAAACTATTTTCATCACCTCCTTGATCTACCTCTTCATGTTGTTCATTTTCTTTTTCAACAATCTGTTTCAATCTTTTTCTACGTTCTTCTTGTTCCTTTAGTCTTAATGATTTTCTTAGTATTTCTTCTGGTGTTGCGTGCCCTATTGGTAGTTTATTCTTGTCCTTATTCAGTTGTATGGGCATTAATTATGCTTACCCTTTCTCAATTGTACGGTGTGCGACGGCGATCGCCGTCTCGTTCCTCCTCTTCTTGTTTCAGACGTTCTTCATATCTTCTGAGAATTTGTTGTCGTCGCACTTCCCTCTCTCTTTCTTTTCGAATATCTTGGAAGGCTATCAAGTTCCTTGCCAGAAGTCGAGGAATGCGGTCCAGAAGATTATCCACTTCGCTATTAACACGTAGGTTCTCTGAAATAACCTCCTGCGGAACTTCTCGGCGGATAGACTCATCACGTACGTATTGTCCGACTGATAGTAACCACAGTTTGACTAATTCCTGAGTTACTTCATCTTCCCGACTTCTGGGTTCATTCTCTTCTCTATCGCTTTCCTCGCGTTCTTCTTGAATTTCTTGTATTATTTCTTCTACGTGCTTTCTATCTCGTACCTCTTCGTCGGTATCGACCGGTTGTCCCATTATGCTTCCATTCTCCCGTCTGGGTGTTTCACCGGATTCGCTTAGGCAACGGCGCCAAAATGTTTACTGCCTAAGTGGTCTAATTGGTTTCAGACAGAGTAACCAAGAAGGATATTTGCATTATCATGGTGCACTGAAATAAATTACATTGTACGAGAATAATAACCAGAAAGAATAACAACCAGGATTGGTACTTAAAAGATCAACTGCATATATTACTCAGAACAGTAAGTCCAAATACAATCCAAAAACTCCATGCCCATACAATGGCGTCACATGAACATATATAGTTTGGCCGACGGTTGCCAACCATCGCCAACCATTGTACCGATCGGGAGTAACTACTCGCCGAAACTAAAACATAAACATACTTCCCGAACCTACTAACAAAACATATTTTTCCAAAAGTACTAAACTAATGTAAAGTACGCCTAACACAGCTAGAGGGACGATTATAAAATATTATGATTTGAGGTAAGAAACATACCTTATATGGTCGATTGCTTCTTAGATTGTACTTGCTGATCTAAGTCTAATGCTGATCAAAATACTTGTAACAGTGGAATATTTAAGGAATCACAATCTGCTATGATTATTTGCCAATGCTGACTGATGTTCAATTTCCTTGGATAGTTGTAATGAATGCTGATTGGTGATGATCGATGATAAGCAATGAGATGCTGTGAATGATATTCGGTGAGTGAGATGAGAGATGAAAGGAGTGCTGTGATTGAATGAATGGATGAATGTGTTGAGTGAGATGATTTGTTGTGTGTGATCCCCCCTTCTCAATGTATGAATTTGTTTTGCTGATTGATTGATTGATAGATATATTTTGTATTGCTTGCTTCTTTGATTGCTGCTGATGTTGTGAATTGGATGATCCATGATTGATATAGTATATTTCCTGAATGATGATATATGAGAGATTATTGAATGATTATTGATTTCTTTTGTGTGTTTGATGCTGAGGAAGTGGGATATGATGGTCGCTACTAATGAGATCACTGATTTAATGATACATTTTCTTGCTGCCTAAAGGATTGAATGATATTATAACTTGCTGAGATAGTTATATTCCAATGCTGGTCTGATCGGTGGATTATTGCTCTTTGATGTGAGTTGATGGTAATCACTGATGAGAGAGATCATTGCTGATGAGGTTCCTTCCTGTTCCACTGCCCCGATAGATCATAAATATCATTTGCTACCTAAGGTTGCAACTCTCCAATCAGTCGCAGCCCTTAGTTTCTAATTATTAGATAGACTAACAATGATTGCTAACCTTTATTTATCTTGGTATTATGCATGAAGGATGACAATTACATCAGCGCTGCCTTAGTGATTATGAATCGCTGTTATTAGGAATATTAGTCGCTGCTGTTTATTTGATAGGACTTAATCTTATTTGTCAATCGCTGACTTTATGTACCTAGGCGCTTCCTATTTTGGTCTGTCTCTTCATACTTGAGGCTCGATGGCTATTATTTGAGGAAATCAATCCTCAATATTATTGTTATTACTTATGATAAATAATTACTTTGTAATATTTACTTTATAATATTTATAATAATTAACATTTATTTTATATTTATTCTCATATATATATATATATATATATTATAATAATATAATTAATATTTATATATTTATAATTATAACAATCTATTATATCTATATTAATTTAATTGATTACGTAATTGACTCATAATTTATCAATATAGGGGCATGACACAAGCATCTATGTCTTGGCCCCCATGGCTCTCTACAAGAACAACATAATTTCTTCTTTTGAAGTTCATTCTTGGATTCTTCAACCTTGCTTGGTTTTGGAGGTAGTGCCTTAGGTTGAGGAAAACCCTTTTGAAAAGGTTTTTTATGCTGCCCCAATGGTAGACTAACACTGTATCTAGAAAGGGGACATTACACAAAGGCCTTAACCAAACCCCTGAGTGGTTCGGTTAGTCCTTCCACAAATAAAACAATGAGTCTTTTCTTTGTCACATCCAGAATCATGATCGAAACTTGTTGAAATTCTGCAACATAATCATCCATTGTACCATGTCTCAACTGGGCTAGCTTCCTAAAATGGATCTTGGGGTCCCTCCTATCAAACCTATCCACGAGTCTCTGTGTAAAATCAACATAGGTAACAATATAGTTATGCCTTGTGTAATCAACCCATGTTGCCACCACTCGTGGGCTATGCCTTCCAAATGAAGGATTGCAATTTGACGGCTTCTTCTTCTAGCATGGGGCTGAGTGAAAGATATGTGTCCAACTTTTGGATCCAAGCACGTGCAATACTTTTCCTCGAACTATCAAAAGGAGGAAGAGCCAACTTACTCAACCTCTGTTGCAAATCTCTATGGGGCTGCTGGGTTGAAGGTCTTCTCTCACTTCTTGGCACACTCCTCAATCTGAAATTGCAATAGTTTGCAAATGAAATCTAATTTCTAATGCTTGGATCAAGCCCTTGGTACTCATCCATGCAAGCATTGATATCATATGTTGTTGGATTTTGCTCCTCTTCTTCTGGTGGTGCCTCTGTTGTGGATAGGAAGGTAGGCTGAAATGGCCTAGCTGCTGATCCAACTGATATCTTGGTGTTGTGGTTATTGGCTGGTGCATTATTGGAAGTACTTCCCTCACCGGTGGGGGCTTGACTGGTTTGTTGGAGCTTAGTAATTGCTACATCATTTGAACTAATAGTTGATTTGTCTGCTCCTGACTCTTAATAGCTTGTTCTTGTCTCCTAAGAAAAGCCTGAAACCAAAGTTGCATGGACACGGATACGGTATCCGATATGGATATGACAATTTTTCAAGGCCCCTAATATGGATACGGCCAGATACGACATTCATAAAAAGCACACACATACATATAACACAATTTTATAAGTTATTAGAGGAGATTTTCATTACTTTAGAAGCAATATAGACACATAATTAAAATAAAATAAAGTAAGTATAAATAAAAAATATATTAAAATTTAAATATAAAGAATTTAATAAAGAATAATAATTTAAACTTAAAAAATAAAAATTCACTTTCACATTTAATTTTTTAAATATTAATTTAAAATTTAAAAGTATAATAAAACAAAGTAAATATAAATTAAAATAATATTAATAATTTAGATAATTTAAAAATTGATAATAAATAACAATGAACTTAAAAAAATATAAATATAATTATAAATTAAAGAGATGATTTAAGTAAAAAATACTACAAAACAAACTAATTTCTATTTATATTTAAAACACTATATGAAGTTATATATATATATAATAAAAAGGTTTGCAAAATATGTCCCTTGCTCTGAAGGTTTTTGCGCCCTCTGCTCCGAAGTTTTTCGAGCCTTCCTCTGCAGTTCACAGTGTTTCTGCCCTTTGGGATGTGGCGTCTAAGAGTTGCTCATGCCCTAACACGACGTCTAAGGGAATTCCTGCGCAGGGCTCGATGGGCACCTCTCTATTCCCGCGGCAAAGGGATGATGATCGGCGGCTGGGAATTGGCAACAGGGGCTACACAAACCCTTATTTCCTCCTCACAAAAGGTAGCTTTAAGGGTCTGGGCGTTGCGGGCAAGACGCACTGTGACTCAACTCGGAAGAGCTTCGTAGATGCACTTGCCTCGAGATCTTCTTGTCGCAAGGGTAGCCAAGAGACGACAGGCAACCATGGGGCGTGGGTTGTGGGAAAATCTCCCACCAAGATCAAAACGGCAAGTTCTGTCACTAATGGTGGCACCAAAGGGGTCCTATCCCTTCCAATCCTCACGAGCTGCAGGGCGGAACCTCATTGAGCCCTCCCTTTGTTGTTCAACACGCGTCTTCTGCCCCTGAGATATGTTTAGATAGCTTCACCTGTGACAGAGAAGACTTTTTGCAGGACCACGCCCTGATCTGTATATTTACCAAGGTATGGCCTAAACTGTGCGATCTCCATTCATGGATTGATACAAACTGGAAAGATTATCTGGAGGATGAAATCAACATTTACCCTTGCGCAAAGGGGTTTTTTATTCTAGAATTTGAATCTGAGGAAGATAAAGATATGGTGCTCAACACTGGACCGTGGTTCTTCCAAGGCAATTTTTTATGCATGAAGCCGTGGTTCCCCTCATTTGATCCACGAACAGAGACTTTCTCAACAACATTCTTGTGGGTTCGCTTACCTTATCTCCCATTATAGTTTTGGGAAATAGGTTGCCTGAAGGCGATTGGGAATGGCCTGGAGAAATATCACAACATTTCTAAAGAAACAATCAACTATGAAAATTCGACTTTTGCTCGCCTGTGTGTAGAAATGGATGTCTCAAAAGGCCTTCCAGCAGAAATTTTTCTCAAAGTTGGAAATAGGAGATGGTGCTAGCCAATAGATTATGAAAAGATTGCATTCAGATGTAGAATTTGCTTTGCTACATGACATGTTACTGCACATTGTGAAAGGAGACGGGTGGGAGTGCATGCCAATGCTATCCCTAACAATAAGTCCTCTTGGTGGGAGGGGGCTGAGTCCCGACATTATGCCGTCTCTCCTCCTGAAAAGACTGCAACTACTCCCTCTGCCACTCTTTAGGGTACTAGTCCAGCTATATCCCTCACCCCTTATGTCGAGGAGAATAACCATATTCATGAGTCTGCGTCTGATATGAAGTCAAAAGTTGTTTGTATGGCTGCTTCTTCACCATCCTTGGAGGAATCCAACACTGCGTCCTCTTCTCTTTCATTGAGCACTACTATAGACAACATTTTTGGAATGCCCCTGAAGGAGGATTTGTGCTTAAATTTGCATCTCTCCCTGGAAGCCGAACAAGCCTGGACAGAGGTGAAGAGAAAGAAATCTCCATCTTCAAAACAAAAACATTCAATGTCTTTAAGGTCCTCTAAGAAAGTAGGGAATTTGGAGATGTAATTTGAGGGCACACCCAACTTTGGGATGACGCTAGTTCTTTCAGGTTAGGAGATTAGGTTCGAATAGCACAATCTTGTGTTGTGTTGTGGCATCCCTAGTGGCAAGGGCTGCATTTATTATCCTTTTTTGGATCCTATGTTATCCTTGGCAGCACTTATCAAGCAAAAAATAAAATTAAAATAAAAAGGTTTTATAATTATATTTTATTCTATCGATGTAATTGTAAATCGTAGAACATAATATATATGTGAATATAAACATTTTAAATTCAATAAAATATAAACATTTTACATTTTACATGCGCGCGGAAGGATTTACAGATCAACCCGATTTTAAAACAAGGATCACCATCAACTTTTCCTGTGTCCCTGATTTTATTTATACCTCTGAGTTTGACTAGATTGACGATCGCACAAGATGTAGGGATAAATTAAAATGCCTAGAAAAATGTACAATTTTGTTGGAAGCAAACGTTTTTTTTAGGGTTTTTCAACAGATTTAAGCAAGATTTGGGTCTTTGTTTAAAAGCCAAATCTCTGGATATCCAATGCGGTTGGTAAAATGGATGTTTTTGGGTACAAGTAGGTATGGTATCCAAACCGTCTGTGTCGTACCGTACTCATCCATATCGGGTATGCAGGTATGCGTACCAAGGGAGAGGGGGGGTATATCCTGCAACCCTGCCTGAAACTTATCTTCCTTGTCGGCCATGTGTTTCTTACCTTTTCCTCCTATTCCAACATTGATTTCTTGTTGCACTGCTTCCAACTTTTTCCTTTCCCTTTTTGAGGCACTCAAGTCTTTTTGACTTAGCTGCATGCACTCATTAGATTAACCTACAGGTTGGCAGGGTGTATGTGCTCTGATACCACCATAATGTCCTGTCTTATTAATTCCCCTTAGTTGTGATTAATTAATGGAAATACACAGCCAGATGTAGCGGCAATGGACAAGCTTATACAACTGAGAATATGTTACTAGTCACTAACTTCAGACCAATCACAATAGACCGCGTTTTAACTCAATATACTATATCTTTAAGAGAATTCGGATCAGATATTCAGTAAATCAATTAGTCACAACAAGCTATTTGCATTCATCATTCATTAACCTTCAACAACTTACATCCATAGACAGCAAATGATGGTTTTGAAAATTCATAACAGATTGTAACTTTGTGATAGAACCACAGTTACCAATCAAATCACATAGAACTTGGACCTCCCTTACAATGTATACAAATGTATCTGACTTACAAATCAAGGGAATGTATGAATAACCTTCGTATAATAATGAAGGGCAGCAGGCCCGCAATCAGTTGTGTTGGAGGTATCAATTGTCCCTCTTAGATTTGACTTATACTTATTTGTATTTTGATAGACTCCTTGTGCTATAAATCTTCTTCACTACTGTAGTGGATTCCAGTTGTATATGGTGCGAACGGATCCTAAGATAGTCCACCACTGGTCAAGGATGATGTGTAGATCCACAAATCTCTTTTGGTCTCCCTCTAGTTGCTATAGATCCAACAATGCACACAGCCTAGCCAAGTGGTTGCAAACACCTTGTGGAAACAATATGAATGGTGCAACAATGATCTCCCCTTGCTTGTGATGGTTTTTGGTTGCGACTTCTAGTACTACCACGATCTGCAGAAGATGGTCCAGCGGATGGTAATGAAGATGCAAGCTGGTATCACTTATAGTTCCGGCCCAAAAAAGTGCGGTGACCTGTAATGGCGATATATATTTGCTTTCACAAATGTGAGAGATATTTGAGTCTTGATGCAGCTGTGGCAACCAAAGTCTTGCAATAGTGAATTAGGGATATGCTCATGAAGGTTGCGGATGTCTTATGTAGCACAATAGTTGGAAATTAGGTCTTGTAGATTGATGTGTAATGTCCTCAAGAACTTGTGATTGTTGTGGAAACTCCTCCCAAAGGTTGCACGCTAGGGAAATGATGTTAGATGACCTCAATCAGCCCTGAAATTGATATGTATGTGTTGTAACTTGTAATACTCCAACGACAACCTATAATGCGAATAAGATTACTAGTCAATGCAACTGCAACTCTTGAATAGAACTGCCAAGTATGAGGTAAGGGTTTTCGTCCTAACCTTAGAATTTTGCAATCAAGGGGTTTCGTCCTCTATTGCAAGATCACTTGAACTCAAAATGAACCATGTAACATGAAATCTGGATGCCAAAATGAATGACTGGAGCTTAAAGATATATCCCTACCAATTTGGGCCCGTGGGTCCCATTTTCCCTCCAATATTTAAAATTACTTTTATTTAAATTTTATTTTTATATTTTTATATTTATTTATTTTATTTAAGCTAGTGTTTAAAAACACTTTTTTATTTTTAATAATATTAATATATATTTTAATTTGGGAAAAGGGACATGACAGACATACCTAAACGGACGAAGATGATCAATAGGGATGGTAGTAGAATGTAGGAAATGTTTCACTCATACTTAGAGATGGAAATTCTCTTCATTTTTACACCAATGCTCTATAATCGAAAGTTACTTAAGAAAACATGTCAAATAAAGGGCCTCTAGAACCTAAAGACTGTTGAAAAACCACACCACTTTCAAGAATTGAATAATTTAATAAAGGAAACAAACAATTTGTAATAACCCAAACTAATTTTTTTGGATTTTTTTTTACAATATTGAATGATGCAAATGCAAACCCTCACACTTTCTGATCACCCAAATCCCGGAGTAGGCAAGGTGAGAGCATATGCTGTTTGGAAACACTATTTAGCTTAATGCAATACTGGAAAAGTAAATAGGCGGCATAGCCAACCAGAGCATCCAGGTGGCATAGCCGACCGGATCAACACATCTTCAGCGGTTAAGTATGCATGTATGCACAAAGCCATTGGTAGATAACATGCAGGTCCGATCAAGCCAAATTGGCTGATAACATGTAGACTTGATCAATGCCAAAATGGGCTGGAAATGAAATGCAATGCAAAGGGATCTAGCGGTAAACCTTCCAGGATCCTTACAAAATGGAATGCATTGCTATCTGGCAGTAATACCATCCAAATTTACAATTAATCATGCAATTGAATCTACTGATAAGTACTTCTGAAAAATTCTAACAACACAACTGCAATTATTCAAATCAGAAATATTTTAACTATTGCAGCAAAGAATAGTCCAAAATGATTAACAATATAAATTAATATCAAGCCCAGATGGTATGACCTGACAAGAGGACTGTATATTGCTGATAAACTGTTGTTTGAAGGTTGTAAATTGAAACATAAGGCTGATGAATATTGAAATTTTCACCCAACTCTGCAAAAAACCCTTGAACTGAATTGTACAACCCAAAAAACCAATAATACAGCCCCTCATAACTCCACTACCTACTGCTGTAACTTGTTTCAGACTTGTACGGCAGCTTAGGACAACTATACGGCTGGTTGAAAGCTGCAAAAACACTGCCAAACAGCAGTGACCCACTTCAATCATTCAAACGCCCCATAGAAATGTTGTACAGCTTGAATAGGAAGAGTACACCTAGAAATTCTGATCATTAAGTGTAGGGCCAGCAAGCAAGAAATTGTAAGGCCTATAGCAAGCTATGGTACAACCTCCATAGAAAGATTTGGTACAGCCAAGAACAAAGAATGGTACGACTGTTGAGCACTCAAAATCCAACAGTTAGGCTTGCATAAGCAAATATAGCAATGAAAACTTAACAGTAGCTGAAAACACACCAAAATCTCCAACTTGAAACTAAAAACCTCACACCACAAACCCGAACTAAAAGTCTTCACAACAATTCAGCACTCAGGTAATCCGAGGGTGGAATTACTCAGATGGCTAGGAGGGTTTTTGTCCTTAGGCAAAACAGGAAGAACTCGTGTTCATTCTCTAGAGTATCGAAAATGGATATTAAGTAGGAAGAACTTTTTGAGGGAATATATTTTAATTTTTATATCTTTTCTCTTTTCCCTCCACTAAGTGTCTAAAAAGTCACATCACCTTTTGGACCCCATTCCTAATGACACTGTCTAGAATCACTTTTTAAAAACAACCTTTTTTAATAATAAAATAGAAGTTACCTTTTAAAATATAACATAAAGTTTCTTTTTGGACAACTTAAGTTAAATTATTCAAACTTTTTCCGCCGCATTAGCTTTTGAGAAAAAATAAGAAAATAGGCTAAGGGTCTTCATCAGGCTTACGCTTGAGAAGGGGACATGACATAATCGGTGCATATTTGTCTAGTTTATATGGGTCTACATTACATATAGGATCAATCTCTGTTGTATAGGATCATTAAAATGATTAGTTATTGCTATATGTGGGGAAGTATGGGCTTAGGCCAACTAGTAGATGGTGTGTTTGATCATTTAGTTGTTCTATGCTTTCGCCATTATCCTACAATCCACAATGGCAAAGTTAATTGTATTGTTTGAGCATGGAATTTCTCTTGAGAAGATGTTGAGTGACCTCTTGATAAATTTTTTTTGCTTAGCTAATACTTTTATTTAACCCTTCACATATATTATTGTCGTGCCATACTCATCCCTGGTTTAGGAAATGCATTGTCACTTTCCTCTAAGGAGAGGGGACAAGGACAAGGAATAAATGTTTCCGATTCTTCACCAAAATGCTAAGGATGTTCGGGGACAACCCCAATGTATTCTTGAGTCATCAAGGTCATCTTGAACACCTGATGTTTTTGGAAGAAAGATGCCTAGACATCCTTGAGATGGTGCATGGGATGTCTACTCTGAAATGTTCTAAACTAGTTACACACAAAGGGTAAACCCAGTAAAGATCTTAATAGCATATATTTGTATATATAAATATTTTCTTTTTTTCTGAAAATACATATACCTAAAAAACAATACAATAATTTACACTACTTATAGTCACCCATCTCTCCGCATATTCTTTGCTATTGCTTGGTACTGTTGAGTTCCCAGAATAACCTTGTTGTAGTACTGTAATATTGAGTGTTACGTCCTCATCAGATGTCGATTTGAAGGAGCTTGAGGGTTTCGTCTCAAGCAAACCTGTTGTTGTAGCGGCGCCCAAGTTTTGAAACAGAATCAAGTTTGTTTGTGTTGTAATGATCAATTGAATTCCTTTCCTCTTCCCAATGCTACCTATCTAATCCTCTAACTCCAGCGATCCACAACTAATGGAAGTTAATTCCTTTATTGGGGGGGTATCTTACTAAAACTGACTAAACATATCTCACCATAATTTCTGGCTGTTAACTACTTAGTTATTATCTCATTCATTGATGGGGACTGCAACTACGTCTAGTCAATGGTAATTAATTCCACCATTGGTGGCATCTAATTGAGACTAACTCCCCCTTAAATGTGGGCATTAACTAAACACAACTTCCTTAATTAGTTGAGATAACTGACAATGCTAACTGGGAACTAATTCGCCTTGTTCTAGTTGAAGATCGAAGACTTAGTCCTAAATTTGACTTAACTGCTGACAGGACCTTTATTTCTTAACTACTTGCGGATAGAAACTCCATTCAATGCTTAGATTAAGAAAGGAACATTACAAGTCCTCCCCTCCTGAGATTGCTTGTTCTCAGGCAAGACAAGGTTGGGTGATTGAGGATATCAACCCACTCCCAAGTGGCATCCTCCTTCTGGTGATGGAAGACCATCTATTACTATGCCTACTGGTGATGCCTCATGCCTCTCCACACTTTGTACCACTGTGTGTAACTCATGCTCTCCCTCGTGATTAGAGTATACCTTAATCAAATGCACTTGCCCCTTTCCCAAGCGCCTATGTGTTGGGTGCTAGACGCACACCTCCAATGGTAGACTCTTGAAAGAATCAGTAAGGTGTAGTAGTCTCCCATGTCAATGATTCAAAGGAAGGAGAGATAAGGCAATTAGATGGTTCCAATGTCAAGGCCCTTTTGATGGCTGCTTGCAATGAACATGGGCCAAGGGCCTTAACTAGGCCTTTGAGGAGCTCTTTCAACCCTTCCATGGAAAGGCACTAGGCACCTCTTTGATATATCAAGTACCATCACTGCTATCCTCTCAAATTCAACCACGTAATCTTCCACTGAGCCTTGGTGGCGTAGCTGTGCCAGCTCCCTGAAGGGTCTTCAGGGTCTTGCCTCTCAAATCTAATCTGCCACTCTCTCACAAAATTCCTCATAGGCGGTGATATGGCTATGCCCTTGAGTCGCTAGGCCACGATACCACCATTCGTGTGCAACCCCTTCAAGGTGAATGACTGCAAATTTGATTGCTTCTTCCTCATACATTGAAAATATGTATTCAGCTTCTGGATCCACGCCCTAGCTGAGGTTTTGCTGGATCCATCGAACAAGGGGATAGTGAGCTTTCCCAACCTACTTTGTAAGTCTTTATGAGGCCTATTCGGAGGGGTGTTACTTGCATTTTTAGTTTTGATTTTTGTCTTCAGTGTACAAAAATTCATGAAAGTAATGTTTGCTCAAAATTCTACAGAATCTACACTCTTTGCCCCATATTTTACATGTAGCACATCCAAATCCTCTTCCTACTGTTTGTCCATGTCTTCATTGTATGTCTCTGCTTCTTTCTTCAAAAATGGCCTTGGGTAGACTTGTACCTGTAGCTGACTTCGCTGGGATGTTCTGATTCATGGCTGTAAATGAAGATGCCCCTTGTGCATCATTGCTCGACGGTGTAGTGGTTTGATTGGTTTCCTTATCCTGCTTGCTCGAAGTGAACAACTCAATGATTGTTGTTATCCATCCTTTAATACCATTGTAATATCCCTCAAGGACTTAATTACTTCGAAAAATTCCTGCTCTTTATCCTTGGTTGACATCTTTTGCTTTCGCTGTTCCCTATGCTGATAGCTTGTTTCCCTGTCACTTTCTAACATGTGGTATAGAAGTCTGAAAGTTTTATTTTGTTTTTTTATAATATATATTTTTTGTTTTCCCACAGGCTGGCAATATCACAATTATGATGCCACTAAAATTCTCTAAATTAATTACACACAAAGGGAAAGCCCAGAAGATCCTAACAACAGATATTTGTATAAATATAAATATTCTTTTTTTTCTTGTTTTTTTGAAAATACATATACCCAAAAAACAATACAATAACTTATACTACTTATAGTCACCCATCTCTCTGCATATTCTTTGTTGTTGCTTGGTACTGCTGAGTGCCTGAAATAACCTTGTTGCAGTCCTATAATACTGAGTGTCTCAAAGGGTTTCCGTCCTAATGAGATTCCGATTTGAAGGAGCCTGAGGGTTTTGTCTCAAACAAACCTGCTGTTGTAGCAGCATCTAGGGTTTGGAACAGAATCAAAATGATCAATTGAATTCCTTTCCTCTTCCCAATGCTACCCATATAATTCTCTAACTCCAGTGATCCACAATTAATGGAAGTTAATTCCTTTATTGGGGGTATCTAACTAAAACTGACTAAACATATCTCTCCATAATTTCTCGCAGTTAACTACCTAGTTACTTTCATTCACTAATGGGGACTGCAACTACATCTAGTCAATGGTAGTTAATTCCACCATTGGTGGTATCTAATTGAAACTAGCTCCCCTTTAAATGTGGGCAATAACTGAACACAACTTCGTTAATTAGTTGAGATAATTGACAATGCTAACTGGGAACTAATTGAATACAAAACTGACAATGCTACCTGGGAACTAATTCACCTTATTCTAGCTGAAGAGCAAAGACTTAGTCCTAAATCTGACTTAATTGCTAACAGGACCTTTATTTCCTAACTACTTGCTGACAGAAACTCCATTCAGCGCTCAGATTAAAAAAGGGATATTACATACTCGTCCCTAAACCATCTCAAAGGTGCCTAAGCATCCTTTGTTGCATCCATTGTTCCCTAGGGACACATCTCTAGGGCCTACAGACCCATCTCAAATGTCTGAGACATTCAAGGGATGAGGTGATAGAGATGAGACATCCCCTTCTTGTCGCCCCTCTTTTTTGATGACGTGGGACTTCTCGTCACATCTTTTTTTTGGTTAAAATTCAGCACATGGTATGCAGATTTTGCGCTCTAGGGTTTGACACAAAATGTCTAACTTAAACTTCGATTAAACCCACAACTAGAGTGCACTAACCTGCATGCACAAAACTGAAAGTGTGGAAAAAACAAACAATAAACTTTGAAATAAGAATATGCCTATAGTTTGAAAAAATAATTCTATTATTCTAGAAAATAATTCCGAGTATGAAAATACGGACACCCAGAGTAATAAATAACCAACAAACTTGGCATACCAAAGCAAGGGCTTATTTTTAGTTTTTTTTTCATCACAATAAAAATTGTTCTAAAAATATCCTAGCTTCCCAGAATAAATAAATAAAAATAACATCTTATTTTAGACATCATTATCCCAAGGAAATCTAGCTAAAATAATCCCTTAGTCACCTAAAATAAAAACAAAAAAGTGCAAATTGCACCCTGACTCCAACGGCTAAAGATAAACTGAATTTGCACTTATTTTTAGGACCATGGATCGTATACTCGAACTTGACTCGGACTTGGCAAACCAATTTTTTTTTGACTCGGCAAGACTTGCCAACTTAAAAAAAATACTTGGGGCAAAAAATGAGAGTTTTTCAGTCTATAGTTGTGTTTTAGAGCATGTTTTTCAATATACAGGCTTTTTAGGGCACATTTTTCAGTTTACAATAGTGTTTTTCAGTAGGGCACATTTTTCAGTTTACAATAGTATTTTTCAGTCTATAGTTGTATTTTAGGGCACATTTTTTTGGTATACTGACATTTTTAAAGCACATTTGCAGTTTACAGTTGCATTTTTCAGTCTACAGTTGCGTTTTAGGGCATGTTTTCAGTATACAAGCATTTTTTGGGAACATTTTTTAGTACTCGGCAACTCGCCGAGTATTCAAGGAGTTGCAAACTATGATTAGGACAAAAACTAAGACTATCAATAGTTATTTCAATGCCCATAAAAGTTACATAGTTGCACCTAGAAAAGCTACGTAGTTATGCTTAGAAAAGCCTGCCAAAAATAGAGTCTAGATTTGAATTTTCTAACTGTTGCGCCTATGTTCAGAACAACTGTTAGAATTGCTAGCATTCCCTTGTTGCAAGGAAGGTGTTCTCCATTAATCTCAACTTCTCTCTTAGTGATTCAAACCTCCCTTTTGATAGGGCCTTTGTCAAAATGTCTCCAACTTGCTAATTTCAAGCAAAAACCTCAACAAAATCAAGTCTCTTTCTTTAGAGAATCCTTTGGCAATAAATTTATCCTAGTTCTCTTCAATACTCTCGTTAGTTGCATGCATGGAATCAATCAATGATTCCACGGTAAGTTTAGAAACCATGTCCATAAAGATAGAAGGACACTCCTCCATTATAGCATCTTGTCATATCTGCTTGCTTGGATCAATGAGTAGCTCGTATAGGCCACCATCTCAAAATCATTTGGCCAAAACTTGACTAGGTTTATGGCTACATTTTCTAATAATCGTCCGTTGACCATCAAACTCAACTATACAGTGTAGATCTGCCATGCAAGAATTTGAAATAAGACTCTTAATCAAACTAGGAACATACAAGACATTATCTAGCTCAATAACATCACTTAAAGGCATGTGGAAGGAGACAAAACCCAATTTGGTAACTGGACAAGTGGCATCATTGTCCAACTCCACTTAAATGCCATCCTCTTGTTCTTCAAGTCTATTGAATGCCTTATTGAAGGTCACATGTTTGGATGCTCCGTTGTCCACATAACACGCTACACTGGAAACAATGTTAGTGGATAGGCATGACACCATGGAGAAAGTTGTCTCAAGTCTAGATGCTAACTCGTCTACTTTAGCTGACATTTCTACTCTTCCCATAGCCTTTCACAAGTCCTGGATACTTAAATCACTGAAGTCTTTTGGGCATCACACCCACTGAAATAAATCAGCCACCTATATGAGGTTAAAATCAACCTTTCAATTGCTGGAAGATTAACCTATGAGAAGGCTTGCGCCTCTCACAGGCATAGATCAGCTTCAATCATTGAAACTCGGGCATCACACCTGCTGAAACCCTCCGACAACTCCCTTTCACAGGCAGCAGCTGTTTCCATCCACATAAACCTTGGAAGATTTTAGATTGTCTGCTTTGATACCATGTTAAAATTCAGCATATGGTATCCAGATTTTGCACTCTAGGGTTTGACACAAATTGTTTAACTTAAACTTAAATCAACCCACAACTGGAGTGCCCTAACCTGCATACACAGAAAATTGAAAGTACGGAAAGAAACAAACAATAAACTTTGAAATCAGAATATGCCTATCGTCTAAAAACATAATGTTATTATTCTGAAAAGTAATTTTGAGGACAAAAATATGGATGCCAAGGGTAATAAATAACCCACAAACTTTGCATACCAAACAAGGCCTTATTTTTAGTTTTTTCTTATCACAAAAAAACTGTTCTAAAAATATCCCAGAATATCTCAGCCGCCCAGAATAAATAATTAAATAAAACATCTTAATATAGACAACCTTAACCAGAGGAAATCTGCCTCAAATTATAGTTCAGTTGCCTGAAATAAAAACAAAAAAAACCCCTAAAAATAGATCTGAAAATTGTGCTCAAAATACCCTAATCCAGTGCCTAAATATGATCTGAACTTGTTCTTATCATTAGGTAAAAAAGAAAGACTATTAATAGGTATTTCAGCATCCAGAAAAGCTGCATAGTTGCGCCTAGAAAAGCCTACCAAAATAGTCTAATTTCTGAATTTTCTATTTTTAATTTTCTAACTGTTGCACCTGTTCCCATAACAATTATTGAGCAACCATAAAGAATTCTAACATATTTTTGCCTAAAATTGGGGACATCATGGTATCCTAAGGATGTTAGGGTGTGCTTCCATGCCTAAACCTTTTAAACAACAAAAAAGCACGTGGAAGGCTTCTTGTGAGCTTGCTATGGCTGAGATCAATACTTCTCAGGCAAAGTAGAAAGGAGAGTGAAGAATCGAGGTAGCCTTCCAGATTTAGCGAAGCTAAATTAATAGTTCACTTGATAAAATTTGTCACATTGATTTGAGTCCATTTACATGGGAACTAGGAAGACTCATTTCTCAAACAAACTCCACTTGAACCAAAATGCATTCACAAACAAAATGATAAATATCATCTCTTTTGTATCCATTTTTCTGTACAAAAGCAAGAATGTAGACATGAGGGCATCACTGGTTAGAAGCGAGGAATAAAACACACAATTATTAATGAAAGTTGGGAACCTATTGAATGAAAAACAAACATGTGATCTCATCTTATTTTTGGTACTCAAAGGTTTAATTAAATGCCAAATAAGAGCCTTGTTCTAGATGGAGTTTAAGTAATGTGAAATGTGTGAGAAGAGATTTAAGTCCAATGCATTCTGAAGGATACATTGAACTATTCAAACTTATTTTTTGGTTAAAATAATGTATTCAATGTGTCTATGAGAATAGATGAACTAACTTTGAACAAGTTAAATTCACCAACATCATAATTGAATTCGTCTCAAACTAACATTGACTTAGACATCTACATGGTCACTCACTTTCAATTGTAGGGAAGTTTATAAGAGTTATATACTTTGTATGAATTCATATTTATATTTTTAGCAAATATATTTAATGCTTAATTTTTTAAAATCTTAGCTTCTTCTAGTTTGTATAAGATATTTGTAGGTATTATTAATTTATTTGTATTTTAAAAAATTGTAATATTAATTTATTATATTATTTTAATAGTCATCCCCTCGCTTCCCCAAAAATTCAGAAAATTTTGCCATCCGTAATACCCTACCCCCCCTTTCCCCCATCATCTCATCCTCGAATCTCAGAAATATTTGCTACATCTAATACAATAATACTGATCTAATGACTGACCCATTTGCCTAAGAAAAGTGAAAAAAATAGCATGTGGGTGTAAGGTCCCCCAAACAAAATAAAACACCTCAAAAAACCCTGAACTGTGCAGTTTTTAACAAATTACTCATAAGGGAAGCCAACAAAGAGAGAAAGCATGGGTAGCAAGGACTTTTACCTAAAATTGAACTAGAAGGGACACCAAACTTCTTTCAATTGTGTTTGGAGTGAGGATATCAAGTTTCTTTGTTTCTCATAATGGATCGAGTATGTTTCCGTTCACACTTTCTCTTTTTCTATGGTTTTGTCTATATGTTATATATGATTTTAGTGGTCCTCTATGCCTTGGCCCTGTATTCCCTTGATATCTCTAGCTATCTTCAGAAGTCGTTTACACTGCATGAGCTTCACTAATTTTCTTATATTGGTCCCAATTTGTTGGTGATTGTATACTACCTTCTACTTTCTCCATTTAATTATCTGAAATGTTGTTCAAGGCTATGTCAACAAAGAATCTATTTCCGAGATCAACTAACAATGGGTCATTTCTTATTTGGTGAATGATGTTTACATAACATGATTTTGGTAAACTGCATTGATAGACCATGGTAGACTTTGGATTTCCATCTATAGGGGTGTGATGGAGCACATAGTGTTAATACCTCACTCATTGAATAAAAGCGATTGATTAGTTTCTTGCACTAGTGAAAATTTGCTAGCATTTCTATCGATCCCATAAGAACCTACTGATGAATTAGATGATAAATATATAAAGGATTGAATCTATAACACCGTAAGTTAAATGCAATGCTTTTGCTTGAGATGCTCGTGCAGATGCAATTCAATTTCACATTGCTTCTATGCTTGAGAGGTTTAAAAGAAACAAACTAATAGATCTGCTTTTTTCTTGGTACAGTTTGAGATAGAGTGTTGGCCAGATGGAATTAAATTGTACAATGTAAATAGAAGATGTTCCTCCTCAAGTTTGAAAACTTAAGAGCAATTTGTCTTTCTACCTATAAACATGATTGATGAGAGAATCAATTTATAATTTTATACAAAGATTAGAAACATTGTAAATTTCCAGAGACAATAAAGTTGATTATATACATTTTTTGTCTCTCTTTTGCAGGTTGATCTTCGGGATAAAGAAGCTACAGAGAAAGTATTTTCATTGGAAAAGTGAGTTTTCTTTGATTTTTCTATCTTTTAAATTCTGTTAAACACATTTTATATGGCATCCTATTGACATTTTATGATTTTTGGCATATATTTTTTATTTGCATCATGTTATGGTACCTCATTTGCCTCAGGGGGTACTTTCTAGAATTAAACTTCAAAATCTTAAATGGTTCATTCAAATGAAATTTTTTCAAATTTCATTTCAGCAGGCCAGAAATATCTCAAGTACATAGAATCTTCAAATATCAAATATGCTTAAGTAATATCCTTGGAAATTACAAAAACAAGAAAGCCCAAGAGAAAACAATAGACAAGTGTATAGTATAGTTACACAACAAAGAGAAAAATAAACATAGTCAATAGAAAAAAGAGTCACATGAACTTTACTTTGAAATTGAGAGGAGATATGATGTAGAAGCATCTATCCACCCTCCACGCCCCCTTCCTTCAAGATGAGCTTGCAGATGCGCAGAAAGTGGAGAACACGTTGATTTCAAAGCCTAAGAGCATGGTACTAAGGAATTGTGATAGTGCAAACACCAAGGCATGCATAGTGTTGGTTGTGCAAAGGTTTGCATAAGGACAAGGACGTTGCTTAGAAGGTGTGGCTAAGGAATGGACATGGCCAAGGGGCGGTGCATCAAAGAGGCACAATGGCATGTGGCAAAAGGGGCCACGCCAAGAGTAGAGTGTGTAGGAAGGAATTCCTATGCACAAGATAGAAGATTTGTGTAGAAGCGTGCAATGTAGATAAGGGAGTTGGCATAGGAGACGAGATGACGATGGTTTGGCACAATGGTAGGAAGTTGTAGGTGGTCAATAGAAGTTTAGGATTTGTCAAAGATGCAAACATAAGTTCCAAGACACTTGAGTGTAATCATGGTCAATGGTAGTGTCATGTCCCTATAATGATTTATAATTGAATCGTTTATTTAAATAATAAGTTAGCCTTATATAAACTAAATATATAATATATTTATTTAAAATATATTATTAATATGTATTATTTAATAAATAATATTATTAATTTAATATAATATAAATATTATAAACTATATGAAATATATATATTTAATTAGCTAGATATATTATAAATATAAATATTTTAATATAATATTTATGTGAATAATTAATAAGATATATTATTATATATAAAAATAAATATTACGAAGAGTCTTACCCATTAAATTTAGAAAGTAAAGTAATTTGGAATAAGGCAAAGTAATACGGTTAAACAAAAGGTCAAATTCAAAATAAAATCATATAAAGATAAAAGTCTAATAAGACAAAAACATTATCCCACCATATTATATGCTTGTGAATAAAATAAGATAAAAGAGCTCCCATACTTAATAACAAATGTATTTATTTAAATTTTATACTATATATATTATATAAATAATGTACTTTGAAAAGATTAAGGGGAGGCCGAAGGAGGATATTTATAAGTGTAGCGATTAAGTTGGTTGACACCAGCGATCACATAAATAAATAATATATTATAAATATATCTAATAATATAAATACAAATATTATTATTATTATCTTATATTGTAATATAAATATAAATAATACAATATAAACCATATATCATTTATTATGATATAAATGATATAATATAAATAGTATATCATTTATTATAATGATATAATATAAATACAAATAATATAAATAAACATCTTTTAACCTATCCTCTTATGATAAGGGAGTTACCTATGGTTAGAACTAGTTTTACCACAAAAGGGAATTAATATAAAGTAATAAAAATTATAAGAGGGTAAGTATGTCTTTTACCACCAAGCATAATAAGAGATGTGCCTCTTCGAACATATCCCTTGAAAGGGAAATAAATAAAGGTTGTGAGATAGAAGGAAAACATCATCGGAAGAAAATATAAAAAGAGTATCGGATAAATATATATATTTAGATCTGCATTATATATATATTTCTGAGTCATAAGTAGGAAAGATATCATAAATTAATATATAGAGATATGTACATCAACAGTAAAAGGGAGTGAAATATATATTATAAAATATATAAACGGCAACAACAAAACAATAAAAATTATATTACGGCAGCATAGGTAGAATTCCAGGTAAAGCTACAGCAGGCAAGTAGGTATTTATATTTAATTTGTTCAATCTATAATTGGTAAGATTATTATATATAAAAGAATAAGTATATATATGTATGCGATCCCTATATCAAAATAGAACTATACTATGTGAACAAATAGTTGATTGAAAGTACATTCTTAAATAAAGAAACATGATTGAGACATATATGAACATATACATACATTATGAAACTTGAGGAGAAAAACATAACCATCCCATCACTTCCATTTCCTATAACTAGAGGAGATGCGGTCTTGTTAGGGAAAGGCGAGGTAATTCCATCACAATGCATTAGAGAGGGTTTAACGCGCCCTAGACAAGAATACTAGGGAAAGGCGAAGTAATTCCATTCATAATGCACTAGAGAGGGTTCAACGTGCCCTAGACATATAATTCCCCATCCATGGTTAAGGAATAGAAGGAAGATGACATGGAGAGATAAACGTAGTTGTTACTTCTATATATATTTCTCTATTACTTCATCCTTTAAGGAATGATAGGTGTTGTGAGGGAGAAGCGTAATCCCATCTGTATTAAAGCCCGTAGACTGGGACATAGTTCCCGTAGGCTGGGTCAAGAGATGGTTTCAGTGCCCCTATACATGTAAAGCCTAGTTCCCTGAGGAAGAGTAATAAGGAAATATGAATGATTGAATTATGGAATGGTTATCAATAACAAGTAACAATTAGGAAATAAATAATCCTTTAACAAGGAATTATGTGAATACATTATCATTGATCTTATCTGATCTTATCATTAAAATTTATTGTTCTCTAACGTTACTAATGTCTCCTTGAGAATCATTTTGAATGTAGATTCAGGTTTAAGTGTTTCCTCTAGAAAGGGGACATTTCAAGTAGTGTTGATGATTGTTTTTAGACAAGTCAACAATAGAGTAAAACACTGAGTATCTCACTCTCTTGAATAAAGCTCTTCAAAGGCTAAGCTATGTGATCCAGTGAAGTAACTTCAAGGTTCCTTTTCTTATGATTTGTGATGGATAAACTCAGTGAATACATGTGATCGTGCTGATAATCACAAAGGGACTTACGTAGATTTCTTCTTACTTCATTCAGCTTGTTTCTTCTTTCAGTGTGGATGACATATGTACAATGTTTCAACAATAAGAAAAGGCAAAAGATAAAGGTTTGAGAGAAACTAATCTAAGGTCAATGAAGCAATGATGATGCATGAATAGACAAACTCCTTAATCAACCTAACTCTACTTCGCCAAGGATGCCTACAACTACATGGAGTTGGTGCAATCTTTTCTAAGGATAGCGAAAAGTTTTCAAATCATGAAAGCTCATATAAGCACCCATTAGATGGTGCAGCTCAAACAAGCATCCACAATCGAATTTAAGCAAATGATAAGGCTCAGACTAGCTTTACACAACACTTCACCAACAATGAATGTTAAAAGCATGAGCTAGGAGTTGATCAAATATCCAATACAACATACATTACATCAATGAACTACTAATCTACTTTTAATCTACTTTGAAACATCTCTCCATTCAATCAAGATACAAGAAACCATGTTATTCCACAAGACAACACATAACACTAAACAAACTCCAATGTCTTTGCATTAATCTTGAGAAATATGTACAACAACTTCAAGTACTCTCAGAGAATTTCGAGAGTCTCTTCTACTTTACTCTACTCTACTATTCTCCTACCACTAGCTACTCTCTTTACAAATGACGCAACAAGGCCTTTATATAGAGTTCTAGAATACAATGAATGCCTAGGATCAATTCAAGTAGCCAAGGGCCCAGATCATGCCATCTCAACAGTTAGTTACAACAATTTGCTATTTTTAGTACATAAGAGAGGCAATGAAGGCACGTTTTCCAAGAAGATAAGGATGAAATGGAATCTTCAAAGCATCTTCCACATGGACGTCCTCTTTGGCTTCTTTCTTGTTGAATGATGTGGCGAACTGTGATTGGACTGATAATAGGTACATGCCACATAGGTGCCACCTTAGCATATTCCCAAATCGCATCATCTGTATGATGTCTTTGATGTGATTGCTTGAATGAACTTGAATGTTTGGGATGTATCTTTGATCTTGCCTTGTTCATCTTCTTGTAAACTGGATGTGTATGATAGATGTTGCTCATTTGTTTAACTCTGTGATATTTCTTCTTGTAGGGTGTAAGTTGATATTCTTTTTCTTTGATGCTTCTTCATGTAGAATAGTGTGAATAATGCTTTCTTCATTGATAACATGGAGTAGGAGATCTCTCTTGGACTTGAAGATTGAAGAGTCTCGAAGTTATGGATGGATGTCCTTGCTTGATGATGCAAATGATTAAGTGTTCCAACATGATGATCTTGAAGTGGTCCTTTGGAGTGGCTATCCGCTAACTTCATTTCACTTCTTGCACGAAGGTGACCACAAGCTCTTACTCCTTGGATGATCATTTAGCTCCATCAATACTCCTGCAACACAAGGAAAGAGGCAATATCAATCACTTGGCTTTATAACACAAAATAATCATTATTAAACATTTTCTAACACCCTAAGCATGTTTCCAAGCCAAAGCGCATATCATGGATCAATTTTTAGGTATCTTAATGCTTCAAATCATTGTTAAAACCTTCAAGAAAAACTCCCCACCCCTAGGCGCATTGGATCATGATTTCATTCCCCGGTTGAATGACGCCTTAAAACTTGAGTTAAACCAATGCGCATGAGATCATAATTTTATCCTTCGCATAGAAATTGCATTTCAACAACCAAAATTGACTCCTCCAACTTGGGCGCACTGGATGAGGATTTCATCCTCTAGTCGAAGGATGTCAAAAACAAGGCGCATTAGATGAGGATTTTGGTGTTTCGTTGAAATGTGTTCTTAAAATGCAATTAATCTTCACCAATAATGGCGCCTTAGTTAAGGATTTTGTTCTTTTCTTAAACTCCAAAAAAACTTGAATCTAAACACACTTCATGATGGCGCATTGGATCAAGCGCATGGGTTAAGTATTTTGGATCTTCGTTGAATATTCTCAAAACCTAATTTTTGTTTCCTTTATAGATGGCGCACTAGATGAGGCACATTAGATCAACATCTTGGTCTTTCGTTGAAACTCAAATTCAATCACCCAAAAGTGGCGCATTGGTTCAAGCTTTTGATCTTCTATCGAATGATGTCAAAATTAGAATTATCACACTCCAGATGGTGGCGCATTGGATCAAGCGCACTGGATCCACATTTTGATCTCTTGTTTGAATGGACTCAAGAAACTTGCAATCAAATCTTCCTCAAGCTAGCGCATTGGATGGAGTGCATGAGATGAGGATGTTGATCTCTCTTAAAATATCACCCACAAGTTTACCTTATCCTCCCCTTAAAAAGGCGCTCTAGATGAGGCACAACAGATCTTGATTTTGAATCCTTATCCTAAAAAATTGCACTTCCATCACCAAACAAACCTCTTCTACCTTGGTCGCTGGATCAAGATTTTGGATCCTCTTGAAACCTTCACAAAATTTTCAACTTAGCTATGTTCTAAGATGGTCGCATTGGATGAGGATTTTGAATCCTCTTGAAGTTGTTCACAAAATTTTCATTTCAAGGTAGTCGCTTTAGATGAGAAGTTCAAGGCTTGGTTGAAATGTGTTCTAAAAAAATAATCATTATTTCCTCTGGACAAGGGCGCATTAGATCAAGGTTTTAAGCTCCGCTTGAAATTTGTCTTAAAACTTTACTTAAAACTCCCCTCAAATTGGCGCTTTGGTTGAAGGTTTTGATGCTCGGCTGTCATGATCACTTAAAACTTGAAACAAGTCACTTCATCTTTGGGCGCATTGGTTGAGGTGCAGCAGATCAGCATCTTGAATCCTCTTTAAAATCGCTTAAAACTTAAATCAACACTTCTTCCTTCAAGTGCATCAGATGAAGGTTTTGATCTCCTCTTGAAAGTTACTTGAATTTTAACAAAACCAACTCCTTGTGGTCGCATTAGATGTGGCGCAGAAAATCAATATTTCATTCCTTCCTTCTCAAGGGCGCATTAGATGTGGCGCATCAGATCAAGATTTTGTGCTCCGGTTGAAAGTGGCGCACTGGATGGGAATTTTGTCCTCCTCTTGAGTACTTAGCCATTTTTCAACATTCCTTAGGGTAAGGTATATTGAAAAACATATTTAAGTATAAGTTCTTATACTTTAGATATTTTTCAATATACCATAGTTCCGAGACTCGGACTCGGCGCAGACTCGGCGAGGGTGACTCGGCTCGGGACTCGGGACTCGGCGCCTAGACTCAGCGCAGACTCGGCAAAGTGAAAAACCCAAGAAATTTAGAGATTTTTAAGGATTTAAAACTTGTTTCATGCACCCTTTATTAAATAAACCTTAAAGACACAATAACATCATCAAATAGAAGCTAATTGGATCACATACACAAGTATACATCGATCACATAAGTATAAATGCAAATTGTAGCTGAGCTGCTGAAGGAAATAGCACACTTAGATATATAAATATAGTCAAATGTATACAAAACTCATGGAATATGAAATCCATGACATCAAAATGATCAAATGTTCCAAGCAAATATGAAGTATCAAAACAATAACTAGAAGTCTATGGCTCAGAGGAGCTTGCATCCTTCGCCTTCCTACGAAGGCGTAAATGGTAGGTCTTCAATGATGCAGCAGCCATAATCTCTGCCTGTGACTCCATGCCACCCTCACCAACATCAGATGTGCCTGTGTCTGCTCGTGCTCTATCCACCTCCTCTGCCATGGCTACAGCCTCAGCCTCTCTATTTGCCTGGTCAACCCAATCAAAGTCCTCATCACTAAAGATAGGATCTGTAGCCTCAGTGATCCACTCAGGTTGTGGATCGACCTCCTCTAGCCTGATTGGGGTGGAGTCATGGTCAAAAATCTGTTTGTGTCTAAGTCGAAGGTTGTAATGAACATACACTAGGTCATTCAACCTCTCCATGGACAATCTATTGCGCCTCTTGGAGTGTATGTGCTCAAACATACTCCAATTACGCTCACAACCTGAAGCACTACATGGCTGGCTCAATATGTGAATGGCAATCCTCTGAAGGTTTGGTGTTTTAGCACCAAACATTTGCCACCATACATCTAAGATGAGAAAAAGAAAAAAAAATCAATCTCATTTCCAATTTTAAGTCTCAAGTTTCAAGTTTCAACATTTAATAATAATATAAAAAGAGGAAAATTATGCCCTTAAATATATTTTTACCCAGCTGCAATGTTGTCCTACTCTCTTTGCACATTAGACGAGAAAAGAGCTTTCCTTGTGCACTAGTAAAGGCCTCTATCTCATGGACTATCGGTCTTGTAACTGCAGGCGCCATCCGCTCTATCACTGAGTAGAGCCCACCAAGAACCTCATCATCCGCTTTGAAATCAGGGCGGAATTGGAATGCCGGATTTAGGAAATACGCTGCTGCATGGAGGGGCTTGTGAAGCTGGTGCTGCCATCTCCTATCAATGATCTCCCAAATGGGACGATACTTATCCTCAACTCCCCCATAGATGGATCTAATGGCCTCCTTGGCCCTATCCATGCCCTCATATATGTAGCCCATTGCGGGCTTCTCCCCATCAGCAACTCGTAGGAGAACTACCAAGGGCTCAGTGAACTGCAAATATTGTGAAACATTAAATTAAGTGTGAATAAAATAAAGTTAAACAAATAAAAGAAAAATATGAATAAAAATTAAAGAATACTAGAATTGAATTTTATGGTTACCTTCACAATCTCTGCAGCAGGTGTCCAAAAGCCTGGCTCATCAAAAATGTAACTTGCCACTTCAATCCCTGCGGTGGAAGTACCATAGGATGAGGAAGTCCACTCCTCAGCAACAAACATACGTCTCAAAGGTCCTTTGACCGAATCAAGGATTGTAGTGTGATGAAATTTGTAGCAAATCTGGTGATGCTAGGACGAGCCAACTCCTTTAACCTCGTGTATTGCCTCATTAGGCTAAGGACCCATGTGTGACTGTTTATAAATTTGCAAATATTTTTGGCGATATCCACACATGTTTTGATCCATGGAAGCTTGCCTAAATCCTCAAATACGAGGTCAAAGCAATGTGCAGCACATGGAGTCCAAAATATTGTTGGGTGCCTCTCCATCAGTAGTCTACCTACAACAACATAATTTGCTGCATTATCGGTCACTACTTGAACTACATTCTCCTCACCCACCTCAAATAGGACTTCCTCTATAGCCTCACAAAGGTATGTGGCATTTTTTACATGTGTTGAAGCATCAATTGACTTGATGAACACGGTGCCACCTGAAAAAAGAAGCAAAATCAATGGTTCAATAAAACATAAATTAAAAATATTAATTGTTAAATCAAATTTAAAATTCAAATTATTCAATGCATTGAAGGAAGTACAATTACTTGAAGAGGAAACAAGAAAATTCAGCAGCGTCCTATTTTTTCTATCGGTCCAACCATCGGTCATGATGGTGCAACCCTTCTTGCTCCATACCAAGCGCTGCTCCTCTATTTCAGCTTTTACATCAGCCACCTTTTGTGTGAAAAGTGGGCCCCTTAAGTCATCTTCAGTAGGGCCTTTGAACCTCGCCCCACAAACAGGTATGGCATCAAGCATATTTTGCCAATAAGGAGACCTAGCACATGTAAAAAGGAGAGTTTAACTTTAAATTTGAATTCAACATACATCTAAAATTTAAATATAAAAATTCATGAGACAAAGAATCAAACTATAATAATATAAATTTTAAAACAATCAAACAAAAAAGAATTACCTGGCTGCATGGAATGGAACGGTGCAATAGTACCAAAAGTCGCCAATTGCTCGTCTAGCTGCGTCATGTGCCTCCTTGTTCCAACCCGTGCTCTCAAGCGACGGTTGGGAACCAGGAGTAGTGCGTGGCACAAAAAATGAATCCAACCTAGATTTACGAATTCTAGGACCAATGCTAATACTACCACTACCACTACCAATAGCGGCAGCGGCAGCACTAGCAGTAGCGGCGTCGGCAGCACTAGCAGTAGCACGGACACCAACATTAGCAGAAGTACTAGTACAAGCACTAGCACTAGGATGAAATGGAGGCTTGGAAGAAGCCTCTCCAACACCACCAATGCACGCTAACTCCTCCCTTTGCCTCTTTTTCACTGCTTTTTTCATTTCAAATGTTTCTAATTGTATTTGCACCTCACGAACAACCTCAACAGGTGCATCTTTGCATCCCAAAGCATCATGGACGGCTATGCGTGCAAGATGGTATTTCAATCTATTAATGCCTCCATGAAAAATTGTTTTGCAATAGAAACATTTTGTTTGTCCTTTTTTTTGCCCTGGAAAATTTTCAGCGTGTTTCCAAGTTGGGTCCTTTCGAACTGGGTGTGAAGAGTTAGACATTGTGGAAATTACAATTTGAACTTGAAATCAAGGCTGCTGCAATAACACAAATACAAAAAAAATGAACATTTGTTAATTCATTTATAATTATTAATTTATTAAACTAATGCAAAAAAAAAGTAGGGTTTGTTTCAAAAATAGGTAGGGTTTGTTGATTGTTCCAAAACAAAAGGTAGGGTTTGTTTCAAAAATATGTAGGGTTTGTTGATTGTTGAAAACTTGAATGTAGGGTTTTTTAATTTGTTGAATGTTCAAACTTCAAAGTTCAAACAAAATAAGTAGGGTTTGTAACTTTGTTCAAAATAAAATTTGAAATTTTACAAAACAATGCAATTTTTGCTAAAAAACACAAAAAAAACTAACCTTGAAATGAAATGCAAAGTTGCAAACTCCTTCCAATCGCTGGTAGAGAGCTCTCAATGCACCAACTCTAAGTATGAAGCTGCTCCAATGCGATTTAATGACGGATTTTTCGTTCTACGGTTCTACCTCCTTGCTATTTGCCCTACAATGCACACTCTTATTTTTGCTCACAACTCTCTTTTCTCCTCCTATTTTGCCAAGAAAATGAAATGAAGTTACTTTAAGTGTAATAGAGGCAATATAAGTCCAAAAAAAATCAACTTTGACTTGAGTTTTTATGTTTTTTTTCAACTTTTTACTCATGCCTGCGCCGGTCGAGTTTAACCATCGGGACTCGCCGAGTTTGGGCGAGTTGGGCGAGTTTCCTGAAATCGGCGAGTTTAGGCGAGTTTGAAGACGGGTCCGAGTCCGAGTCTCCAGGACTCGCCACACCTTGCTCAGCTCGCGACTCGCCGAGTTCTGGCGAGTTCGGGCGAGTCTCGGAACTATGCAATATACCTTTCAGGATGTTTGAGATAGGTCTCGGATCCATCGAATTTAACATGCAGATTCTAGAATTTGGATCAGATTTCAGACTTAGTCAATTTTCAAGATTTTCAGGGTATCAGACTTAAGTCATTTTCAGGATCTCAAACATGCATCAGGATTGATCTCAGAACGAAAGCAAATGACTCTTGAATAGAAACTCGATAGAGAACTCCCCTTAGATTAAAGAACAACCACTGACTTCATCATGAAACAAACCAAAGACATCATCCAAAACTCAGGCAAAGCATCAGAGCTCAAAAAAAGGGGGTCCCCATTTGCAATGGGGCGATGTGTGATTATGTCACAATAGGTAGGAGAAGAAATCATGCATGAGCTATAGAGATTCTTGGTTGAGGAATCCTTGAGGTGGCTCTACAAAGTTGATTGGCAATTAAAGTGTAACACATATGGCAGAGGGAAGTTGAACCAACAGAGTTAACAAAAAGTGTTCTAGTGTAATGCTTTCTGCTAAAGGGAGTGGAAATGGCAGCATAAGTGGAGTAAGTGTAAAGTGAAGTGCATGCAATAGATGGAAGTGGAAGTGATGGTCGAACAAATGACATGGAAGTAAACTAGAGACCAAGGTTGGAAAAGGAAGCATTATTTGAGATGGGATAATATTTCATAGTTGGTGCAAAGAAAAGGGAACCACCAGAGAATCGTTGAGGAGTCACAGGGAGGAGAGAAGAGAGATTCTAAGTAGGATGGTGGTTCCAAGGGGGGCCTTTAGAGAGGTATAGTTTCATGGGTACCTTAGTGGGAAAGGTTCTATAGTTAACCTTTGGGAAGAAGGTTCCAAGGGAGCCTAGATCACCCACAACGATCTAGCAGTAGTATTGGATCTCCTACAGAAATGAGGTTAGTCACTTGTAATGATCTAGAAGGTGGTTTTGTATCTCTTGCACAACGAGATTTGGAAACTTAGTCATGCACGACTGGGTAAGGGTCACCTATAGTGATCTAAAAGGTAGTTTTGGATCCCTTGCACAATGAGGTCTTGCAAAGTCATTCATGCGGTTAGCTAGAAGGTTGTCTTAGATCTCCTGTACAATGAGGTCTTGTAGAGTTAGTCGTGCGTGACTGGGTAAGGTCACCTATAGCGATCCAATAGGCAGTTTTGTATCTCTTGCACACCAAGGTCTTGCAGAGTTAGTCATGTGGTTGTCTAGTAGGTGGTTTTGGATCTCCTACACAACGAGGTCTTGTAGAGTCAATCTTGCGGATGGATAGAAGGTAGTTTTGGATCTCCTACGTGAATGAGCTCTTGTAGAGGACACACTAAGAGTAGCAACCTTGAAGTTGGCAACAACTTGAAGTAGAGGATCACGAGTTGTGGTCCTCAAAGATAGTCATGCTTGATTGTCATGAAGGTTGATGGAGTCTATGAGTAGAGGAAGATATAGACACATTAGTAGGGCTTGTAAATTGGATATCCGACTCTAGTAGAGGATGAAGAAAGCATTGGTAGTAATGCAAGGCATTGTGGAGTAGTGTCTTGAATGGTGTTATAGTGCACATGGAGTGGGTCAATGTCCTTGAGAGTTTGCAGAAGTCTATGTAGCAACATGCAACACAACTGGAGGTTTACAACAAGCAAATAGGAAGAGGGATCCTCGTTGTGGTCCTGTAGAGTCAACTGAGAGTGGCTAGTCGAGGTTTGGATCTCCACAAGAGGTCTTGCAGAGGTTACACTGTCACTTGGGTGCAGCAAGCGTGGGTTGGTGAGAGCCCAAAACAAAAGCAGGGACAGTGTGTGCCCTCGAAGAGTGAAGTCCATTGAGAAAAGGGGGTGAAGAGTGAAATTTTTGATGTTTGGAACACAATAGAGTAGTTACTCATGGATGTAATAATATTCCTTTCTATTAATTAAAAAATATCATTTTTCTACAAATTCTTATATGTTGTTCTTGTGTGGCTTCTGTTGTGTGACTTTGGTTGCAGTGCGATGCTTGTCCTTCAATGGACTCCCATTGTGTGTGCATCAAAATAAGAGTTAGTAAAAGGAAAAAAATAAGAAATCCCAAGATAAAATAATATACTAGTGTACATTACACAACAAAGAGAGAAATAAACATTAGATAGAGGAAAGTCATGTGAACTTTACTTTGAGACTGAGAGGAAATAAGATTTGTCCAGAAATTTACACGTTGTACACTCTTCATTAGAATAAATGGTCTATAGAGTTACAAAATAGAAATATGACATGCAATACAAAAACAAATATGGCATGCAACGCCACTTGTGCAACAATATTAATGGGAGTATAAAAGCCATCTAGATTAAGTCTAGATTTAGTGGGTTGGACAAGTTTCATATAAGTAGAAGGTTGCTAAACTAAGTCTACATTTTGTGTACTGGAAAGATAGTTACTATAAATTCCACCTAAATGTCATGTCCTTATAATGATTTATAATTGAATTGTTTATTTAAATAATAAGTTAGCCTTATATAAACTAAATATATAATATATTTATTTAAAATATATTATTAATATGTATTATTTAATAAATAATATATTATAAATATATCTAATAATATAAATACAAATATTATTATCATTATCTTATGTTGTAATATAAATATAAATAATATAATATAAATCATATATCATTTATTATGATATAAATGATATAATATAAATAATATATCATTTATTATAATGAAATAATATAAATAAATAATAATATAAATAAACATCTTTTAACCTATCCTCTTATGATAAGGGAGTTACGTATGGTTAGAACTAGTTTTACCACAAAAGGGAATTAATATAAAGTAATAAAAATTATAAGAGGGTAAGTATGTCTTTTACCACCAAGCATAATAAGGGACATGCCTCTTGGAACATATCCCTTGAAAGAGAAATAAATAAAGGTTGTGAGATAGAAGGAAAAGATCATCGGAAGAAAATATAAAAAAGAGTATCGGATAAATACAGATATTTAGATCTGCATTATATATATATTTCTGAGTCATAAGTAGGAAAGATATCATAAATTAATATATAGAGATATGTACATCAACAGCAAAAGGGAGAAATGATTCAAGTAAAAATAAATATATATATATATAGTTGATAAAGGATGTGATGTCCCGATAGAGATCGACACGATTAAACATTTTAAAAATTATATTTAAATAATATTATAATAATATATATATATTATATAATAATTAAATGATGTCTATATATATTTATAATAATAATATTATAATGATAATAAATAAGTAATATATTATAAAGTTAAATGTTAATAATAATACAACAATAGAATTCAAGTGCTAGCAAATATATATACATATCTGCTGGGTGTATAGAAGAAAATAATATATTTTCGGATTTCTAAGAGTATATAGATATTCTAAAGTGAATTGTGATATTCAGATAAGAACCAAGATACAATTTTAATTAATTACAAAATCATATGGATAATGATATAATAATATTGTAATGACAATAATAATGATCATTGATCATTATAATAATAATGATTAATTATTATAATAATAATTATTGTTATGTAATATAAATAATATAAATTTTGCATAGTACACACACACACACACACACACACACACACACACACATATATATATGGTCTAATTGGAATTTACATGTATGAAAATAACAATATAAGATTAGTCTTAGAACTGCATATAAGTAAGAAAAGATGATCCATTATGAATGAGATATAAAGGCAGAGGTCTTATGAACTCAAGTAAATATGAGACTAATAGATGTCCTATATAAATGCATGATTCTTGTTTAAATAAGATAATGAGTACAAGAAGGTTATAAGTACATAGTTATGAATATGAAATAGATTTGTAAAGGCATGATTACCCAAGGGGTAGATAATAGTCCTTAAACATTAATCATCTTCACCATAGAGGTGGGGTGGAAAACAAGGATTGTAGTTGACCAATTCATGGGATAAATCATAGGCCTTGATTGATGAATCAAGGAAGATAATAAGCCCCCAATCTAGTATTGAAGGGATAGGCCTTGGCTGGAGAACCAAGGAATAATAGGCCTTGGCTGGAGAACCAAGGACTAGTAGGCCTTGGTTGACGAACCAAGGAATAATAGGCCTTCGATTGGAGAATTGAAGGAATAATGATGGACCCATGAGAATTGGGGTGACATTACATCCTTAAGTATCTTCTCCCATAAGGTTGAAAGAATGATTAATAGGCTTAAGGTTATCTCACCCAAGGTAATTCATGAAGTATAAACAAGAAAAGCATATAGTTGTGAAAGAAATAATATATAGTTAAATATTAAAAGAAAAAGATAGAGTACTAATGTGCTCTTTACAAGTTGAAATTGTTTGCAAGATTGCAGAAATTTTGGCTTGCTAGAAGGGGACATTACACTAAATTATGAGTTCTCATTAGAAAGGTAGAGTGCCATAAAGGGGAGAATGGAAGAATATAGTGGAGAAACAATGCAAGAAGAAGATAACAGATAGCAAACGAAAAATAGTAAAATAAGAAAATTAAGGAAGATGCTGGTAAATGGGCAACAAAAAGAAAAGAAAAAAAGGATGAATGTATACTATGTGTATTTTTCTGTAATTTAACACTTGTATTTGTTGAGCTTGATTAGGAAACGTGTCATATTCATTTAGTGGTCTTTACACTCTTGTTGCATTTGTTGTTATTGAATCACATGAATAAATCAATTTGTATACACTTTTTAGTATTTGGATTCTAATTATACCATCATTTATTGATCTATAAACTACTTAGATGTTCTCAAGGATGTTTCACCAACAAAAATTATACTTCCTTATTTGTTGATCCAGGCTTTTGTGCAACTGAAATCAATGTGGAAATCTGCAAATCGATTTTTGCAACACTTATATGGTTTCCATCTACATCATGATCATATATATTATGCAATTGTGTAAATGCTCACATACATTTCTACATGGCTATATATCAGTTTTCACACCCCTTATGTGCTACTACCAACATGTGACTCTTCTTTGTTCCAAAAGACCAATAGTGCAACAAAGCGCATGGCAAGTCTTTAACTTATGTGAGATTGATATCTACTTCTATTTTCTGTTATGAACAAGTACTATGCTTTTAATCAGTGAAACATATCAATCTTATGCTTTCTTAAGCGCTTGAGATAGTGAATTAGTTGCATGGAATGAAAGCAAGCAAGCTTGTGTCAAAATACACATGAGAAGAGATTAGAATAATGAATTTCCTTGGAGAAGTCCAATGTTGGAAACCTTCATAAGAGTGGGGTTGTGCCTCTTTACCTCCACTATTGTCTCATAGATTTACAAGTCAATTTTTCAATTTGAGACTTAAGTTACATTGTGGACCTTGTTGGGACTCCTATTTTCCCTGCATCACAATTGTGAAATTTTGTCAAATTCCACGAAATTTTTCTAAGGGGTAGATGTTCAAAATTCTTATAGATCCAGTTGGAATTATGCCCAAGTAAGGAGTGCATCTTGCTAAGGAGCCAAATTGGATGGGTACTTGCAGTTCAAATTTGGTGAAGATCTTATGAATTTTGGCAAAGTTATGCTCATCGCTCCATCTGGAAGTCAGGACATCCGGTTGCACTTCTTTGTATTTCTATTAGGTTGTCTTCGATATCCGGATCCGGTTGTGTTCCTTTGTATTTCTAATTGGATATCGGGTTGTGTTTCGATACCCTGTTCCAGCTGCACTTATCATATGTTGAAGTGGAATATGTTAGGTTGGAGGGTGATGTCATGACTTATCCAAGCGCTATCGGATGTTGAAATCTAACTGGATGTGGAACACGGGATGAACCGAATGTCCATTGTGCAGGATCGAGTTCGAGTTACTTTGTATTTCTATCCGTTTGTACTTCATATTTGTTTCAGGTTGCACTCTTTTGTATTTCTAATTGGACGTGGAACACGGGATGAACCAAATGATCTAGTTGACTATCCAGATCTAGTTAAATTTTCATATCCAGTTGACTTTTTGTTTCCAACCGAATATCTTTCAAGTAGGCTTTCCAACCGGATATTTCTCAAGCACATCTTCCAACCGGATATCTTTCGAGTGGATATTTCGAACCCGATATCATGTTGCATAACCACATCCGGTTGTGATACTTAATATTTCTAACTGGATATCATGTTGCATATCCACATCTGGTTAGCTTGCAGGATGACTCAGAAATGTGGGGAAACGTAGGGAAATGCACCGCCGACTCTCTAGATCGCCATTAATGCGAAATGGGTAGTTGCAAATGATGTTTTTATTGCAGTAGGTGGAGTGTTTGGCATTTTCCTACTCATTCTTCCATCAGAACCACGTTGTGAATGCTATAAATGGAAGATGGGAATTCATTCAAAGGGTTGGTCATTGAACCAATTGTCTGGTCTAGAAATACTTCAGGAAAATTTTCGGGCATCAAACGAAGTGAAAAGTCTTGTATGCAAGTGAAGGAATGCATCTAGTACAACATAGGAAGAATTCTCAAAGCGCATCTACATACAGTGAGATGTCTCCATGATTGATTGTAATGATTTAGGGATGTCTTCTAGTCGCAGCTAGGATTTCCTCTTGCCACATTCGCTAGCACGAATGTAGATACAAATTTGATGTATGTGACAACATATTAATGCATTGCAAGCGTTGTAATGGTCATCTCTGTGTTATGTATGGATTATTGCAGTCCTTTTATGGATTACTAAGTATGTCCTTGTATAAGGTGTAATTTATGGTTTGTATGTAAATGCAAATCTGGTTCTGTGGATGTTCTATCAGATGTTTCTCCTTCTTCCTCGCATTCTATGACTTTGTTGCCCAATGGAATAGGCACTAGTCCATGTTGGGGAAGGATCAAACACTTTTTAATCAAACTCTCTGCCTTGTTCGTTGTATGAGTAGGATTAGGTTAGGTTCTACATGTTGTTCATGATTCTGTTTAATAACCGGGGATAAATCTCAAGTGATACGAAATTGTTCTATTCATTGGTGAATCATGTACATGCATACCTACACTATGTGTGTTGTGTATGTAAAGATAAGTGGGATCATCTAAAGGAATGTAATATTGTCATGTTTGGGTGCAAATGCATAGTGCAGTAATCAGCTATATAGGGGTTTTGTGACAACTAGTTGTTCTTGGTTCAGTGACAGTTTTGGGATCAAGATAACAAGTTGGGTTTAGTTGTTCGTTGGCTTTTAGTTGCTCATCTAGTTTGAACTCAATACCTCTTAAGGTATACCCCTTGGAATATCCCTCTAGAGCCTAGTTGAGCTCGAAGAGTAGAGGAGCTTACCCACTCCTGTCAGTTGGCCAAAATTGCCCTTAACCTATTGATGAGCCTCTTTCCATCACCTTGATGACACCCCTAGCCTAGGTGATTGTGAAATGTTTTAGGGTTTTGGGTTGTAGTGATTTTGGGAACTGTTGATGATTTTTTTCGACAAGTCAACAATAGAGTAAAACATGGAGTATCCAACTCTCTTGAGCAAAGCCTCTCAAATGCTAAACAAAGTGATCAAACGAGATGACTCCAAGGTTCCTTTTCTTATGTTCGGGGTGGATAACTCAATGACTTAGTATGATTTTGTTGATAAATACAAAGGGACTTACACAATTGTTCAAACAACTCGTTGTTTCAATGAAGAAGGCAAACAGTCAGAGTATCTAAGTACTACAACTTATGACGTATGATATAGCAATGATGTACTTGATCCTAAATTCTAATCAGATTGATAAAAAAGGACAAAAGATAAAAGGTTCGGTGAAACTAATCTAATCCTAGATGTAAGAGATGATTACTGCTCAGGTGAAATCAAACCAACTCTTGCTTCGCCAGATTAAACAACTACACAAGGTTGATGCTATCTTCTAAGGTTATACAAGATATTTAAATCACTTATGTTCATGAGAATTCAACAAACATAAAGATCAAAGTTAAGCTCAATTCGTTCAGACCAACCATACACTGCAATTTGCAAGCCACAAACTACAAATGGTGTGAACATAGACTTCACCACAAACAATAATAAAACCCTTCCACCAGCTAACATAACACTTTTAAAAGGAAACTTAATCTAATCTAAATATTCGCTTGAAGGAATCAGAAACCATGCAACACTTAGAAACATATATAGAATCGTAATTACATATTTCAGGAATTAACTGTGTGTGAGTTTTTTACCTCAACGTTTCGGATCACACTCTATGATCCATCATCAGGAGATAGCAAGAGAAGAGAAGTAGAAAGGTAATTTGCAGACTGAGACTCTAAATAAGATGGAGGTGTGTGGAAACCCAAAGAACAATCAAGAATAAATAAAACAAACAACAAAGCACATTAAGACAAAAACCCAACACAATTGAAACATAAAAGGAGATTAATAAACCTACAAAATAATAGAGGAAAGGTAAAAAAATATGCCAAATAAATATAGTTTGTTTATATCTAACAATTACATGGAGGAAAAGACTAGAGGAGGCAAAATAAAATAACACGAGGAAGCACGACGTTTAGTATATATATAATAAAACAAGGCAAATAGATAAGAATATGTGTGAAAGAGTATATATACATATCTATATATGAGATAAATAAAACCCGAAAGCGAATAAATGCTAACAATAGAATATATATAAATATATATATGTGTGTGCAATTGTATAAAAATAAGAACCAAGCAAAAAATAGAAGAAAATAAAGAGGATGACAAGCCAAATAAATGAAGAAGTATAGAAATATTACGAACAGACAAATACAAAAAACCAAGAAAAGGGTCGAATGTTTGTAATTGCTTGTTACAAACAAACAAAACCAACAACCATGAAATATATAAATATAAATAAGAAAAGACCAAGAAGAATTATAACGAAGAGAAATAAATTAGAAAAAAAATGAAAGATTGATAAAAGAAAGTAAACGGAATGAACGAATAGGAGAAAGGGACAGACAACCAACGAGCAAAACAAGAACACGACGGAGAGCACAACACGAGACACTCTCAAAGACAAAGAACAAGGATCAAAAACAAGAGGGAAGAGAGAAAGGAGGAAAAAGAAGTGTAGGAAGAGTCAAGTAAAAACACCAAAAAGGAGAGCACTTCTATATATATATAGAAGAGAGAGAGAGGTCAAACAACTGAACAACAACAACCAAGGACCACCAAAAGAAAAGAGAAAGAGGACACGACACGAAAGGAGGAACACCCAACTAGGAGGACCCAAAGCAAGCAAGAACAAAGAGCAGAAGGAGCTTAGGGGTTGGGAACACAAGTAACAACCCGATCAAGGGAGAAGGGGGATGACCCCAAAGTGATAGAATCCAAATGAAGGCAGAGAAGGGGGAGGGAGAGAGGTCAACGGGCTAGGTGCGGGGTGGAAAGAAGACAAGAAGGAAGGCATGAAAGAGAGGAGGACTACAAAGGACGGGGAGGAGGCGGAACGCCAGGTAAGGCACGGGGTGGGATGGAAAGAGGGGAGGGGGGCAAGAGCGGGTCCAGAGGCGAAGAGACCCAAGGGGAAGAAGAGAGAGAACTCAAGCAGGAGGACGAGAGCTGTGTCGAATGTGGGCAAGCAAGGGGTTCCACGAGAAGCTTAAGCTCCAACCATCGTCGCGATTGAGATTGGAAGGGTGGTTACTAATCTCAATGGCCTCTTTGAGTTTTCTCTTGAAAAAGTTGTCTTCACTAACTAAGATTTGAGTGTCTTCAAGGCAGATGTGTTTGGTTAGTGAAGAGTGCTCAACAAGGGCGGATTTCTAGGTACGCTCATGCCTGATGTCTGCACTATGCTCTTTAATCCTAGTGTTGAAGGAGCGTCCTGTCTCCCCAATGTAGGGGGTGCCGCAAGAACAGACAATCTTGTAGACACCAATGATGAGATTGCCTCCTTAGTTGAGCTTTGCCTTAGATCAACCTTTTTCACATTCCAAGGAATTGTTTATGAACAGTTGGACGGTGTTGCCATGGGTTCCCCTCTCTCCCCGATCGTTGCCAACCTTTACATGGAGTTCTTTGAAGAATCTGCGCTTAACTCCTTTCCCCTCAAACCAAAATGGTGGAAACGCTATGTTGACGATACCAACATCTGTTGGCCTCATGGCCCTGAAAAGCTGGAAGAATTCCACTCCCATCTCAACCACATAGCCAAGTGCATCTCTTTCACCAAAGAGCTTGAAACTAATAACGAGCTCCCTTTCCTTGACATTCTCCTCATCAAAAAACCTGACAGATCCCTAGGTCGTCGGGTGTTTCGTAAATCTACCCACACCGACCTTTACCTCCACTCTTCCTCCCATCACCACCCTGCTCAAAAAATGGGGGTCCTTAAAACCTTAGCCTCTAGAGCCTTTCATATCTGTGACAAAGAGAACCTTGACCTTGAACTTTCTCACCTCACCAAAGTTTTTGAATTGAATGGTTACAAGAGGAAACACATCTTGCGAGCGTTCAATCAAGCCAGGTCTCGCCTTAGCTCCAAGCCTAAGGACACCAAACCTTCTAACCTCCCGATTGCCACCCTTATCTACACAGAAGGCCTCTCTAACAAAATTTCTAAGATTATTCTCAAAAGTGGCCTCCTATGTACCTTCAAACCTATCACCACTCTTAGAAATCAGATTCCTTCTCCTAAAGACCCCAGGGACCTCCTTCTCAACTCTGGTGTCTACAAGATTGTCTGTTCTTGCGGCACTCCCTACATTGGGGAGACAGGACACTCCTTCAGCACTAGGATTAAAGAGCATAGCGCAGACATCAGGCATGAGCGTACCCAGAAATCCGCCCTTGCTGAGCACTCTTCACTAACCAAACACCACATTTGCCTTGAAGACACTCAAATCTTAGTTAGTGAAGACAGTTTTTTCAAGAGAAAACTCAAAGAGGCCATTGAGATTAGTAACCACCCTTCCAATCTCAATCGCGACGATGGTTGAAGCTTAAGCTTCTCGTGGAACCCCTTGCTTGCCCACATTCGACACAGCTCTCGTCCTCCTGCTTGAGTTCTCTCTCTTCTTCCCCTTGGGTCTCTTCGCCTCTGGACCCGCTCTTGCCCCCCTCCCCTCTTTCCATCCCACCCCGTGCCTTACCTGGCGTTCTGCCTCCTCCCCGTCCTTTGTAGTCCTCCTCTCTTTCATGCCTTCCTTCTTGTCTTCTTTCCACCCCGCACCTAGCCCGTTGACCTCTCTCCCTCCCCCTTCTCTGCCTTCATTTGGATTCTATCACTTTGGGGTCATCCCCCTTCTCCCTTGATCGGGTTGTTACTTGTGTTCCCAACCCCTAAGCTCCTTCTGCTCTTTGTTCTTGCTTGCTTTGGGTCCTCCTAGCTGGGTGTTCCTCCTTTCGTGTCGTGTCCTCTTTCTCTTTTCTTTTGGTGGTCCTTGGTTGTTGTTGTTCAGTTGTTTGACCTCTCTCTCTCTTCTATATATATATATAGAAGTGCTCTCCTTTTTGGTGTTTTTACTTGACTCTTCCTACACTTCTTTTTCCTCCTTTCTCTCTTCCTTCTTGTTTTTGATCCTTGTTCTTTGTCTTTGAGAGTGTCTCGTGTTGTGCTCTCCGTCGTGTTCTTGTTTTGCTCATTGGTTGTCTGTCCCTTTCTCCTATTCGTTCGTTCCGTTTACTTTCTTTTATCAATCTTTCATTCTTTTTCTAATTTATTTCTCTTCGTTATAATTCTTCTTGGTCTTTTCTTATTTATATTTATATATTTCATGGTTGTTGGTTTTGTTTGTTTATAACAAGCAATTACAAACATTCGACCCTTTTCTTGGTTTTTTGTATTTGTCTGTTCGTAATATTTCTATACTTCATTTATTTGGCTTGTCATCTTCTTTATTTTCTTCTATTTTTTACTTGGTTCTTATTTTTATACAATTGCACACACATATATATATTTATATATATTCTATCGTTAGCATTTATTCACTTTCGGGTTTTATTTATCTCATATATAGATATGTATATATACTCTTTCACACATATTCTTATCTATTTGCCTTGTTTTATTATATATATACTAAACGTCGTGCTTCCTCGTGTTATTTTATTTTGCCTCCTTTTATGTTTCAATTGTGTTGGGTTTTTGTCTTAATGTGCTTTGTTGTTTGTTTTTTTTATTCTTGATTGTTCTTTGGGTTTCCGCGCACCTCCATCTTATTTAGAGTCTCAGTCTGCAAATTACCTTTGTACTTCTCTTCTCTTGCTATCTCTTGATGATGGATCATAGAGTGTGATCCGAAACGTTGAGGTAAAAAACTCACACAGTTAATTCCTGAAATATGTAATTACAATCATCATGGACTGTGGAAATCTGATGTCTCTTATATATAGAATCACCGAACAATGAGTCTTATATTATTTCAGAGAGCTCTTGCAATAGTTTTCAGAGTCTTCAATCTTACAAATGAGAGCAAAAGGAGCCCTTATATAGACCTCAAGAATACATTAAGGGTCAAGATCGATTGGCAAAGCCAATGGACCAGATAATGCCACCTCACAAGTAGTTACAACAAACTCCTATTTTTAGTATATGAAAGAGGGAACAAAGGCACGTTTCCCAAGAAGATAAGGATGAAAAATCAACAGCCTATGAGGAGTCTCCATGTGAATAACCATCACTATTATTATGAAATTCAATGAATCTAGACACTATTTGCTTGACGTCATCAAAAGGTACACTTGGCGTATTCTTAGTGTTCCTTCAGCTTCGAGTACATCATCTGCATAGAGGCCAAGTGTCTTCTCCCAATCAGTCATCCTAGCTTTGTTGGGGCCAAAATGGATAAAATTAAAGGCAAAGGGGCACCTAGACTTACAATTCTTGACCACCCCCTAATCATTATAAGGACCTTGATCTTCCCCCATGTGAAGGCGCCAAAATGGATAAAAATGGAAGAGAATAGTGCCTTAGCCCTTGAAACAATTTTTACTAAGTTCAAACTTCCAAAATGTTTCCAAGTATGAGTTAGATGTCTTTAAGTGTGATCTCTCTAGTTCCCATCCTTGGCGCCCAAAGAAATAGAGCTTCCTTTTACTAGCCATCTCATCACTAACCGAGGCGCTCCTTTGAGGTGGTTCAATCATGAACTAGCGCCTAGGCTCTTGATACATCACTCTTTTAAAGGTGCCAAATTCACTTCTCAAAGCCATCCAAATGATTTCAACCCATTATAGAAACTTCCTCACCTAGGCACCTATTCAAGGTGGTCTGAGTGATAAGATGCGCCCAAACATAAATACCTTCTTAGCGCTCATTAGAGGCCCTTTTTAGTCAAATTGGTGCCTAGAGATATGAAGCTTCCTTTCACTCTTCTGATTCCATTATTTTCCACACTTGCAGTTGTGATCATGTAAGGCGCTCAAACTTGATGAAAATAACTAAAGATTGCGCCCAGGAACTAACAAGTCTTCAAGGTACTAATTGATGATGCTCTAAGTATGAAATGGCCCTAAACTCATCATAATTGCTTCTACATTTCACAACATCATTCTTCCCCCCCCGGATCTAAGGTGCTCATACTTATAGGTAACTTAACTACCATTTTCCTAGGCGCCAAAAGATGACCATTTGGATGCAAATTTGCGCCCATGTTACTTGAGCTTGTACTTGTCATCCTTTATGCTTGTAAAAAAAAAGGTCCTGAATGAATTCCCTCATGTAGGCGCCCAAACTAAGGTGTTACTTGAGACTTCCAATTCATATTCTATCTAGGCGCTCATAATGAAAGGAAACACATGAAGACATAATGAAAGCTATCTTCAACCTAGGTGCCTGAATGAGGTGAAATGAGTGGCAAAGTGCGCCTAGATGCTTCAAGGAGACAAACTCTTTCCAAAGCGCTTATGATGATGATCTGAACAACCTTAGGCGCCTAAATCAACACTTAACCTTTTTTTCTATTTATAGCTCTCACTTACTGAAACATATTGAACTCAAGACCTCACTTTAACCCAAAACCCTCCAATTTTGACTTTCAAGGAGTCTTTGTATTGCATTTACAAAGCTTGATTGGTTGACTGACTCTGAGGTGATACAAACAACGAACCTAGAAAAAGTTAATCTTAAGAAGAAAAGTGGGGGTCCCCATCTGGAATGGGGCGATGGTGTGATTTGGTCACAAAAGGAACCAACAGACCTTTTGTGGCACTCCTATAATGCTCCTAGGATATTGTGGGCTCTCTTTAGCACTTTACAATTCTCTAAAATTTTGCCTTGCTGTGGATAATTTGCCTGTTTAATGTGCTTGACCATAGTCACATTATACTTACATGACAATGACATGGAAAATTGAAAGTGTAACGAAATTCAATTACATGGGTTTAAAATAGAAAAAAACATGGGAAATTAAAAGACGCTAAAATACTCATAAAAACACGGAAAAAACTGCAAATGTAATTTCATGCCAAATAGAGTGCATAGAAAGAGAAACTAAGTCCAAACTTCAATTACAAGGCATAAGTAAAGATTCAATGTTGTCAATTACTCTTGAATTCTCATTAAGTCTCAATTGTTCAGTCTTAGAGTACATATCGTCATAGACTCATTACTCGTAAGTCATAGACAAAACAAACATGGAGAATAGAAAATTCAAAATTCAAATGGCCTCTAAGGCAGCCATGACTAGATATGTGAAGCGGAGGTAGATGCCCTTGCGTTTGTAGCTAGTTGCTCCAAACAAGCATAGTCACGATCATCCAAAACCTCATTCAGGATATCCAAATCCTCTTCACTAAATGTAGGCTCCTCCTCGTCTGTGATCCATTCCGAATCAAGATCAATCTCATCTAGATCAATTGGTTGATCATCTTGAACATTACTTGAGGTTAGCAACAATGAACAAATAAGTTTTCAACTTAGTAGTATGTGCTACAAAAATGTCTGAGGTTAGCTGTGCTCTAGTTAGTCTGAAAATCTGTTCACTTGCTGCCCAAAAGTGACAAAAATGAGAAAAAAAATCAATTTTGAGGTTTTTATAGAAAAAAACCCATGACCTATGTGAAAAAAGTGTGTTTTTCAAATACATGCATATTTTTTCCAAAAAAAGAAGTTTTTTTGGTCAGTTTGACTAGTTTATTGGAAAATCTAGGCAGCCAAGTCAAATCGGCAAGGCATAGGTCCTAGGTACATTTAAAACACGAGTACTCGCACATTTTTTCATGTGTTCCGTTACTATGTGCTTGACTGCTATAGTAAGATATACAATCATCTTCTACCATATAAAATCTCTAAATCATTCTTAAAAGCCTTTATGTGACCCTTGCGAGATATATTTATTCTTTTAAGTGAGCATATGAGTCATATAGAGGATTCTAAACTTCCACTCACACAAAGAAATGGAAGAGAAACCATTTCAATTTCCCTTTAGATGCTCAATTCTATGAGATTCTCTCTTATGGAGTTGTTTCATACCAAGCCAAACCCATTGCCTATGACTTATTCTTCAAATGGTTCTAGACCTAGGATTTCTTAATTTATCTTTGGGCCTTCCTAGACTTGTCCCTTGCCTTTGTTCTTCCCAACTTTGTTATACTCAATTCTTCTTCTTGGAGTTAGTGAAAGAATTGCAATCTATCTTGTTATCATTAAGTATTATTATTAGTGGATGAATTAAATGTTTTGTAGATGACTTAGTTGCATTATTAATTATTATATTGTGGCCTTGGGTAGCCTGTTAGTCACTTTTTGGCTATGTACATTTGGATTTGATGTTTGTCCTAATTGATAACCTTTTGCTCTCATAAACAATAAGTTGAAAGTCAAGGTAAAGGCGACTAATGTGACAAGTTCTCCTTATACGAAGCATTGCATATTATACTATCTATTACAATAAAGCTATTATTCTTGTATGTTCTCCTGTGATACATTCATGGCATGTGATTGTATTTATGCAAGTAGTAATTATTGGTAGTATTTTGTATTAACTTTTTTGGCACCATTGCCTTTGCAAAGTTGAGATAGGGTGAAATCAAGTGGAATTCAATTGACAATTGTTAATAACCATTGATGATGAGACAATACATTATTAGGAAAGATTTGTGCACTGAAAGAGATTGAAGTGATTATATTTAATGTAACATTATGCTATAAACATTTTTGGTGCCACTACTGGGGGATTGAAAATGACTCTTTAGATGAGTCTTCTGTAGTCCCCTAACCCAACCTGGTTGGTAAGGTTGTCAACACTTCCTTCCTCGCAAAGGGGGCAATTGACTTGCAATCTCTACCTATTCCTCGTTCATGGGTGACATGAAGTTCTCCAATTCTAGCTAAAACCTTCCTTGGTTTCAGCTTCAACTCTAGTTTTTATTATCAATTTGATCTTAGCTTTTGGTTCGGCTTTGACTTTCACTTTTACTCTGAACTTGCCTTGATGGTTTTTTATAATCACCCACCTCTTGCCAATCCTTTTCTTCTTTCTTCTTGTTCAACAATCTACTAGATCTTCTAATTTCTTGGTCCACCCCTTGAGTGTGTTGTCTTCTTTCGCCACCTTTTGTTGGGCTCAATAGCATTAATTCCTTCTCGTTTAATGTCAATCTCCATATCTTTCATCTTTGTTTGATCTTTCATCTCATTCTTTGGGTTTTTTTTTATTTGGGTTGTATTATAAGGGACCCTGAATTGTTTGAAAGGGAGGGATAAAACAGTGTCTTGTTATTATTAAGTATTTTTTTTGATAGTTTAATTGAGGATTCTTAGGGGTCCTCACCTAGAGAAATTCAATACCTTACAAAATAATGGAAGTTTCAAATAGCCAAACTACAAGAACAAAACATAAAATAAATAGAGAGCAATACCACAAGAAAATAAAAACATGAAACTATTCCATACCTTGCGAACAAGACCAACTCACATCCTTATGGGATCTAAGCACCATATAAGAAGATGACTTTCTCCTGGAAGAAGACTTCTTGGAAGAGAAAGGAGTTCAATCCCCCAATATAGATGAACCACAATTAGGATCCGAAGACAATGGCTTGTACATCCAAACATAAAAAGGCCCAAGTCTAGAAAAGATGGAGGAGAACCACCATCTAACGGAATCGATGCCTGGTTAGCCACCAGGGGAGTTGGAAGCAAGGGAACGAGTCTTCCATAGTGAAGAGGAGACAAGTAAAGAAGCAGAACAAGATCGAACGGGAGAAGTCCTTAGAGGAGACAACCCATAACAATTTGAAACACGAGGGGAAGTAGGAGAAGCTCCAATAGGGGACCAAGGGATAGCAAAAATACGCTGATCGTAAGGCTCAATATCTTTCCACAAAGTAGACCCATAGTGCTTTTGAGGCCACAAACAACCCTCCACCGCATGACCTAGGCCAAAGCATGCTCAACATCTAAAAACCACCCTCATAATCTAAAGGTTGCTTTTAAACATGATTGAAGTCCCCTAGAACAATCCATTTCAACATGTTGTTGAACAAAAGTGGGATGCAGGCAAGTAGTTGTTTCAAGAGAAAAAGAAATGAGCTTGCTCTGGGCATTGCCTATAGCTGATAAATTGGAGGAAAGCCAATACTGTCAAGGGAGATTAGGTAACCTAACCTAGATCGACACCACAAAAAGTTTCCAAAGAGGGATTAAACTCATGAAACCAAGGCTACATACAAAGAGAAGCATTGCTTGCCTCAAGAAGGTACTCACGATCTTCTACCAAACCACAAATCAATATAAAGAAACCCCATGCATATGGGTAGATGACGATCTTTTGAGAGAGCGTTTCCATGTCTTAGTGATCCAAACATGGAGATCATCAATACTCGGCCAAAACTTATGGAACTTACAAATAAGCCCCATCCCTACACAATGTTCCTCATCAAAAACTTATAATCCCATCTCAAGAACTTGACACTTTATAACCTTCTTAACTAGATCAGGACCTCTAGCTCTGAGATGTTGGATATTTCAAACAAAAACAAGAGCAATTGGAGTGACAGAACAACTCCCCGCTTAAGAACAAGGGAATAAACATAGGTTGGCTAGGAAGCATCCAATGTAGAAGGCACACCCAGCTAGAAAAGCAACAAACTTCAGCTAAAACATCACCTATAGCTGCTAGATCAGCTAGTGAAGAATGCACAAAGGGGGGAAAAACAAGGGTACAATAGGAGTTGCAGAGACACAATCCGGTTGTGAACACCTCTTGCGATGAAACGTTCAATAGAAAGGCACAAAGATGAAGAGCGGACAAGAGCTAGACAAGAAATATTTGCGAATTGCCTTAGGGCAGACTTCCAAGACACAATTACAAAATTAGAAGATGTAGGGGGAGTAGCAAGGCAAGGCACAACCACAATGCCGATTGAAATCTCCCGTAAGTTACCCTCCAGGTTAGGACTAGAAGTTGTGCTACTATGCATAGGAGCTATGAGAGACATCAAGAGCATGGATTCAATTAATTCCCACCTCTCTATTATCATTAAATATTGTTATTAGTTTATGCATATGAGAAATGTTTTGTAACTGACTTAGTTGCATTGTTAATTATTTTATTATTGGCTTTGATAGTTTGTTAATCACTTTTTGGTTATGTATGTTTGGTTTAGACAGTTATCTCTTAGCCAACAACCAATTGGACGTGTAAATATATCATGGATTGTTGAGGTAAGGGTGCTAATGCGATTAATCCTCCTTGCATCAAGCATTGTATAATTCACTATCTTGTGCAATATGGTTGTTCTCTCATGTGTTACATTCATGGTATATGATTCTATTTAAGTGGTCATTATTGGTAGTGCAACATTTTGTTGTAAGTAAGCATGTTTTAAGCAATTCGCTAGTCAAACAAACTAAGAATAACTAATGAACTCAATCATATGAATAATGATGGTTTATTATGATTGAATTTGAATCATTTATGGCCATGGGATAATTTTTTTTTGTAATGTTCATTGCATAGTTCACATACTTAGACTCAACAAACCAAAAAACATTCGACTCAACAAAACTCGACACTTAAAAAATACTTAAATTCTTAATTTTTTTTAATGCAAAATATAGTTACAAAATGTATCAGATGAGTTTGGTGGGGTTTTGGGGGCAATGCCCTTGGCACATTCCTTGTTGCCGTACAAGGCTAGGTTAACAGGTGGAGCCATTGCCACCAAGCCCAAATGAAGGCTTTGATCACATAGACCTTCGAATCCACTATACAATCCTTCCAATTTGCTCAACAATGCAGAAATAAACTTCCAATTTGCTCAACAATGTAGAAATTCTAGTGTGCTTCTTTACCTTGGGCGGATAGGGCTTGTAAAGCCAAAAAAACACATTTTTCAATGTCTATTCCACGTTTTCCCCATGTTTTTCTTGCGTCTGCTAGAAAATCCTTGTGTTGTAAGTTTTTCACATGGACTTGGCGAGTACTTGCTCGAATATCGCCACTAACTCAAGCCCTAAAAAAATACATGAGTACTTGACGAGTAGTTAAACTATGGTTTATTGAGGATATAAAATGGTTTTAAAAAGTTGTTAACATCTACGCATTGACCAATCTTGAAGTTCATTGTTTAAGTCTAAACTATTAAAACTTGAACCTGCTATTGTATCAACACTTGCAAACCCAATCAATCTTAGTGAGAAATAGAATCTCCCTTCTATTTTCAAGTTTTTAAATTCTAAGCTTGAGCCTACTATAAGTATATATTTAACAACACTTATAAACTACTCTAAATTTGACAAGTTCTCTTATTTAAAGAACTTTTTTCAAACTTTTAAAACTCATTCCTTAGGTTAGGGAGATTTGTTAATTGTTTATATAAACAGTTGTCCTTGGTATATATATATGATAGTCTACAAATATAGCTCAAACAAGCATCTAAGCCAATTGATACTAATACTTAGCTCCTTAAGAGCATTAACATTTAAATAAGCATTTAGAAATTCATACTAGAAGACAAACAGTGGAAGACCAAGAATCATTTAGAATTTCACCGTAGATGTCACTTTGAGGATTTGAACCTGGTCTCCACAATGAGAACCCAACGCTTTCACCACTTGATCTCAACTGCTTGGACATTTCCATACATTTTGCAAAAATGTGGCTACAATAATAGAAGCTAGAGCAAGAAGGAATACTTAATTGGGTAAATAGTTGATGTATTTACTGGGGTGTTCTTTTCAAGAAACCCTTGAGGGCCACTAAAGGCTATTCTCATCAAATAAAATTTACATTCTTCATTCCTATTAAGGGTATTCTCTTTCTTAATTCAACTGTTGAGGGATGACAATGTTTTTGTTGATGGGGAAATTTATTACTTCTTGACGTTATGGAAGCTTTATCATTGAGGATGGTTTCAAGTAAAACCTGTTTATTTTGTAGTTGCTGTCAAATGATATCTCTAGTTCAAGGCAAATAATTGACCTCACTTTACATTATCTTGTAATTCATGCACATTATTTTAAGATTCATGCCTTTAGTATCTTATCTATATGACTGATAACCACTCCATTGGCTACTTTTGTTCACCCTTTCATCATTCACCTCTTATCGTTCTGATTTCTTGCTACGCTTTCAACATTTGTAAAAGAGAGTTTTGTTCCTTCTAGATGCCTCTATGGGAATCTTGCAGCTTATTAACTAAACCTCATTTGGATAGAGCCAAGGTATTTGTACATAGATATTTTTCTTGATTTAGTTATTCTGAGTTATGCCTCTAGTTGTTTTACTTTTCACCGTTAAAGCATGGTTAAAGTATAGTTAACTTCGGAAGAAAATGAAATTTTCCTTGATTTAGTCGTTTGACACCAGTCAAATTACTTTCATGAATTTCTTTGAGGAGAGCAACTTCATTAATATGAACATCTTTCAAAAAAATTCTCATTGAGGAGGTAGTTTGTGGAAACAATTGATATCAAATCATTCAAACATCAAGCAGTAGACTTGTTTCATATGAAAGTATGGGATATATAGATTAGGATGGATTTAAGGTTGAACTCAATTGTAGTAGCTCTTTAAATTTATTTCAAAAATTTAGCCAAGGTAGGTTACACTAGGAGTTACAAGTTTTAAATCAAAGCAAATTTCGTAACTCTTATTAAATTTTGCCCATACTCTTTAGATAAGTCATTGATTTTATTCAACTGGAGTAAGTAAAATACTCAAGAGCGCCAATTTTAGTATAATTTAAATTTATGTACTTGTTATGCTTGTGTTTTCAAAGTTACAGTTCCTTCAAATCAAATGAAAACACTAATGACAGATCAAAACATGTTGTCAGTTGTAACAATGATCTGGCTATAAGTACATTCTTAAAAATGTTGGTTCAAAAAGAGCTTATTTAAGGTTTATTTGTTTATTTAGTGAGTTTTCTTCAAATTTATATAGTGAGATCGTGGATTTGTCTTTCCTTGTGGAAAGATATCCTTACTGGTTTCCTTATTGTCTACATGTAAAATGATTTCCTTTTGGTTTGTAGATTTGATGCTGTTATTCATTTTGCTGGATTAAAAGCTGTGGGAGAAAGTGTAGCCAAGCCGTTACTTTACTATAAGAACAACATAGTTGGCACCTTAAATCTATTGGAAATTATGACTGCTCATGATTGTAAAAAGGTAATGCTCAAAAGATCCATCTCTTACTGTTGGTATATATCCAATTGTTTGTCAGAGTGCTTTCAAAGTAAGAATAACAGGCATACGGGTTGTATTCATCCAACTTATTACCTTTGCTAACAAACAGTTACAGATGTTTCTTGGTTTGGATTATGTAGTAGATAATTAAAATCAATGATTTTGAACAATGGCCACATATATGATATAAGTGAACTATGAGAGATCTTCACTCTGGGCCTGTATTCAACTCCAATGTGTCACAATTTCTTTATCTAATTTTGAGGTTACAATATTTTCTTTACTCAAAATTGTTGTCTCAATGCTCCACCTTATCTAGCTTTGACAAGATGGAGTTCATTCTATCACGTTATTCTGCTATTTCGTTGCTTGATTGCTTTTCTTCTTGATATGTCATGGTCAAGGATCAAACCCATACATGCTCTTACTGAGTACTCTACTGTCTCTAAAGGATTTTGGAGGTTACATAGAATTAGATCCATCAACATATTTCTTCTCTCTGCTCTTTATCCTATTTGCAGTTCTTTATTTCTTTTTCATCAAAATTTTCCTTTTTACAGCTGTTTTTCTTTAGGTAGTCAGGTTTTAGCGGGGTCCTGCTTTAGACTATTTCCATTTACCACACCATTTAAAAGGTCTCCAAGTAATGTATAGTTGCACTGTTCATTCCATTGAAGCTCTTTGATGATGTAGGGTTCATTCCATTTAATCTGCAACTTGATTTATTGTTGAAACTGCTACAGCCTCTTACACAAACAGTGTTAAAAGCTCCCTTTTGAAATTGCTTTTGAATTCAAATGTTAGCGGTGTCAGGCCATTCATATATATATATATATGAACAAATGCTTTTGGCCGCTGATGTTGATTTTGTCTGAATTTTTCTTTTAAAGACAGGACTTTCATATATTACAAACAAAAATCACAATTACAATATGAGGGGCTATATATAACTCTGCCTTGGCAAAGAGTGCCAACATGTCAAATTGAATCTGGCATCAGCAGATAGGATACACTTTGCAAGCAAATGAAGCTTAGCACACACCTGAGTTTTAAAAAAAATATGAAAATTAGTTTTCTAGAGTTCTTTCTTGTTTACCTGAGAAGTCACCTTGTGCCTTACCTTACAAATTAAAACATGCTTTAGGTGTACAAACATAGGAAATGAAGTAAATTGTAAATTAGTAATATCCATCTTTGATCTGAAACTCGTGGGGGCAAAGTTTTATCCTAGCTTTATTTTTCCGCAATGCTGAGCTATGCGAATTTTCACGAGGCTTCTGCTCTCCCCGACACTCCTACTCTTGGCGTTCATGGCGGCTATCTTGGTGGCGTTTGCGCTGTGGGTGCCACTTCTTCCCTGCGGCCGGATCGTGGCGTTGGCTCTCACCCCGATGTGCTTGGCTCGGTTTTGGGTGAGGTTTTCTCATGTCATGCGGGATTTGATGGTGGTTCGGCGCCTAAAACCATCCCATGCCCTATTTTTGCACAGCGAGTCCCTGCCCCTTCTCACGCTGCTCACTCCTTACCCTCTTATCCTAGGGCTTCAAATGCTTCGTAGGGTCCCTCTTTCTGGGATGCCGTTGCAAATGGGGGTTTGCGCAATGGGGCTGGATCTGCTGCGTGGGATGCTTGGCCGAAAAGAAGTGGGTTGACTCTAGATTCGCAAGTACTCTCCAAGATCTGCTTGAAAACCCCTCCCAGATGGGCTGCATCTCCCTCATTTCTGATTTTTTCTGAGCATTTGAAGAAGGATATTTATGACGGCGAGCAATTTTTCATCTCCAATGGTTTGATTTGCCAATTCCATCGATTATGGCCAAAACTTTCAGATCTGCACAACTAGATCACAGTTGCCTGGCAATCCATGCTCAAAGGTAATGTGGAAGTTTACCCGTGTGCGCAGGGGTTTTTTGTTGTTGTGTTTGATTGCAAATAGGATCGGGACACCATCCTCCAGGAATGATGGTGTTGGGGGCAAAATCTGCTCCTCCTCAAACCTTGGTACTTGATCAAACCTTGGTATCCTGAATTCAATCCTCTCTCTGAGTCCTTTTCGAGAAAGCCGGTTTGGGTCTGCCTTCCAAATCTGCCGCTGCAGTACTAGTTTGAGGACTATTTTGAAGCTATTGGAGATTCTTTCGGCAATTTTCTGGCTGTTGACACTGACACCTCCAATTTTTCCCACACAACATTTGCCCACATCCTTGTGGACTTGGATATCTCAAGAGATCTCCTTGCGGAGATCACCTTCAAGATTGATGATTGTAGCTGGTCACTACCTTTGGATTACAAAGGTTTTCCCTTCCGTTGCAGAAGATGTTTTGAGACTGGACATATGGCTAACAATTGTTCTAGGTCCAGAAACAATGCTGAGCACCAATCTTGGTGGATGGATGTTCTTCCGCATCATTATTCTGTAAATGCTCCTTCAAAGCATCTTGGGAAGGATTCAGACTCTTTTCGGGCTGCTCTTTCATCGCATGAGATGGATTTGCAGTGTGGGGGCAATGTGAATACAATCTCGGAGGCTATCCCATCCCAGCTTTCTGCAGCTGTAGACAATCCTAAAGGGACGGATTATGGGGCTCACCCTCATGCTTCTTCTTCTGAGTTTCGAAAGAGATCCAAGGGAAGTGATGCCCTCACATCTTCAAACCCTTCAGCCACCTCCTCGGGTCCTCCAAAATTGGATGGATTCAGTCCCAGTGCAGCCGTTCAGTCTGCTCTGGATAGGGCAAGTGATTTGAGGGGAAAGAACCCCCTTGGGGAAGTAGACCAAAACTCTCTGGTTGCTTCTCATCCTGAGCATGGGTGGACTGAGGTCAAAAGGAAGAAATCCCATCCTGGTAAGCACCAGATGCAGCTCAGATCTGCCACGAAAGGGGGTATTGGTGGTCAGGGGGGAAGTGTCTCAGAGAAGGGGCTTAAAGAGAACACAACAATTTAATGATTGCTGTATTTTAGCATGGCAATTTTAGAAGGATATGTTGACAGCCTAGCTTTGTGCTGTCTTTTCTGTAGCACCCCTTGTGACAAGGGCTTGCATTGATGTACTTGTTTTTTATTTAATTTAATACAAGTCCTCGCAACCTTGGTTGCGTCTTACGGAGCAAAAAAAAATCCATCTTTGATCTGTAATTGATCCGGGTATCCAATGCATGATTTGCCAATATGGATATACTTTTCCTTATGTGCTGTTCTAAAGTTCTGTGCTTTTGAAACAACAATCTAATGCTGTAAATTCATGTTAGTACAATTATATGGCTGCCATCTATATCATATATCCATTATGCAATTGTATACATTCTTGTACACATGCATCCAATTCCTATTTATCAGATTCCCTAATCTGACTATGCTATTACCAACATGTGATTCTTCTTGATTCCACAAGAACAATAGTGCAACAAAATGTGTGCTGATTCTTTAACTTATGTGAGATTAAATTCAACTTCCATTTGCTTTTGCGAAGAAGTATTATGCTTGTAATCATTTGAATATGTCAATTAAATTCGTTCTTAAGGATTTGAGTTAGTGAAGTAGTTGCATGGAATGAAAGTAAGCAAAAAAATGAATCAAGACACACAAAAGAGAGATTAGCATAAGAATTTACCATAGAGAAACCCAATTTGGGAAAACTCTAGAAGACTAAAGCTATCCTTCTTCATCTGCAGTATTATATTGTAAGTTTTTAGAAGCCAATTTTTCAATTTAACCCTTCACGTGCATTCTAGATTTTATTAGCACCTCTATGATGCTCTTGTTGAAGACTACTTGCTTATTCAAGATTATTGACTGCTACTCGCAACTGTTACAGTCACGTCCTACCTCAAGACTCCCTTGGATTACTCTTGCCTGTACTCTTGCATATTTTTACATGATCTCTAGAGGGAATGTTTATGCTAAGAGATCGTAAAATGAATCGTAAAGAGGATTTTAGAGGGTTCCCACATTAAGAGATGGAAGAAGAATCCATGGAACTTCCCTTTGGACACTCATTTCTACTATTTCTCCCATATGGAATGGTTTTGTACAATACCAAACACGTTTCTTTCCATAATTTTGCTGCAAGTCACCTATTATAGAGGCCTTCTTGTCAGTAGAAGTTCTATTATTCTGTTAAATTATCCAAATAAGTAGGCCAGCTAGGTGAAATTGTAAATCATGGGAGTGCAAGAGTACTGCTTTACTCTCATGCTCCATCTGCTTTAGTTTCTATGAAATAGCAAATTAACTGGTCAATAATTTTATCTAGTTTTTTCTTCGAAATAAATTTGCTTCAGAAAATTCTAAGGGGTTGTGGTGTAATGGTAATGGGTGCCCCTTAACCCCAGCAGACATGTGGCAAGGTTCAAATCCCCCCATCATGATAAGGTGGCCCATAACTCCAAAAGAATGATTGTGGGGCTTTTGAGTATGACACGTGCTTATAAATCTTAAGAATGTGGTCCAAGCACAACCCACACCACTTTACAGGTGATTCACAACCTTGTGCAAGATTTACCATGGAAATAAAGGAGTTTCAGAAAATAAATTCTACCTATATTTAAGCCCTATAAACTATAGTTATGGACAGGTTGGTGTGTCTGCTATCTTGGTTGTTAATAACATATTTCAATTATCAATCCCATTGATAGTTTTGGTTTGTCTCAGGATAATAATTTAATTTCCTTGATTTTTGCCCATTACATAATTATTCTGGCTTGTATTACATATATTGTTCATCCTAGTGTTTTCACACTTTTGTAATAGTTAAGAACATGATATTTGGTTACCTGTTGCAAAATATTAAAGGATAAGTGAGTTCATGATTATTTTTGTGTCTCCATTATCATAACTGTGGGAGTTCATTTTCAATTGGAGTAATCAAACCATTAACATTGTTATATTTCAACATAAACTGATTGATGTAGTGGATCCCTGCAGCTAGTGTTCTCATCATCTGCTACCGTTTATGGCCAGCCACAGGAGGTCCCATGTACAGAAGATTTTCCTCTGTGTGCAATGAACCCATATGGACGCACAAAGGTAGATCTGCTTTAACTTGGTTTGCACAATAATTGGCAATATTACTTGTGAACTGTAGCTTGTTGTGCAGTTTGTATATTTTCTGGAAGATCTTGATCATTTTTTTTTGAAATATCACATGTACCTTATTTGTGATTCAGTTCTCATGTTTCTGTGCAGCTCTTCATTGAAGAAATTTGCCGTGACACTCACCAAGCAGATCCCGAGTGGAAAATTATGTTGCTCAGGTATTTCAACCCTGTTGGAGCTCATCCTAGTGGAATCATCGGTGAAGATCCTCGTGGAATCCCAAACAATCTCATGCCATTTGTCCAACAAGTTGCAGTTGGCAGACGACCTGAGCTGGTTGTTTTTGGAACGGATTACAAGACAAAGGATGGCACAGGGGTATGATTCCATGCCAGTTTAAAATTTCAATTAATATGCAGTTTTTTTAATATGTAACTCTGGAACCATGGTCTTTACTATTGTTGGATATGTGTTGTATACTTCGCATGTTGTGCACCCCTTATGTATACTCTGCCATACCAAGTGGGGCCTGGGGCTGCGCCTCAACTAGGGGGTATGGGGGAGATTTTTTTTTGGCTGTTATAGGTGGTTTTTTTGGTCCATGGTTTTAATTTTTATGCTCATTGTATTGTAATACTGCTTAGCAGTTTCCTTTAGTGATGTGTCTATAAATACTTGTACATGGATTAGGGTTAAGACAAGCAAGAAATATTTTATTGTATTGCAAACTGTTAAAGAGTTAATATAATAAGTGCTGTTTTTTGCTTTTTCTGAATGAGTTTCCCAGGGTAAATTGCGTTTAAGATTCTCTGCTTGCATTTAAGATTCTCTGTATAGGCTTATTAGTATTATTTCTCTTCAATTATTTTCCTTTTATATTCATTTTTAATATGGTATCAATCCTTAACCGTTTTAACTGTTGTAAAGTTTTGTTCTTCATTCTAGTATGCCTTCAAACACATTAAATTATAATATATGATAAGAGGTAAAAAGTAACTTTTTAGGTCTCTGCCTGCATAGCAAGGCTACTTGGTGCATGAGACACCCTTTTAGGGACAAAGGAGCTTCACACTTTAAATATATATAAATGTGAGAGATAAAGGTTGTGTTTTAGGTCACAACCAAGCTAGACACCATTTTAGCATATGACAAACCCATGTGGAGATCCGCAAAGGAATTTTTTCCATTCACCTCATGTAATGACAGATTTTGTTCCCATGGGATTCAATTTCATAACCAAGATTGGGAGTAAATTGAACCTTGCCAATCTGCCTAGACTTCAAGTACAAAGGTGAAGGTTGTTATTTAGGTCAGGACCAAGCCACATGCCAATTTGGCATAAGATGACCCCTTGTGCAAGCCCGCAAGGGTATTATTCCTTTCCATTTACGTTATATATTGCTTAATTTTTGCACCCCTGGTTTTTGACCTCATGACCAAGGTCAGGAGTAAACTATATTTTGCCAATCCAGCTACACCATAGGTTACCTATTCTTTGTGTTCAGGTTTATCTATTTGTTGCCATTGCATATGACACTGACTGAGCTGTAAATTCAGAATTATTAAGTTGGCAAAATGATTATGTAAGCAGCATTTAGTCCCTTGAAAATAAAATTATAGTAGTGAGAGCACCTGAGCTTTGTGGACTTCAGTTGGAGGAGAATGTTGCATGGCCCAAAGACCTCAATCATATTCCTATTGATATCCATACTGTCTTGCAGTGCATTGGTGTTATCTGCTTGTGCAGATTCCTTGTTAGTACAAGATATTGTAGGAGCACAATAGCCCTTCATAAATGGAACAGTTTCCAAAAGATTTGCTTTATGTTCAGAGCTCTAAGTATCTAGGGATTCCAAGACCATGGGGCCCTTTGTATCAAAATTGAAACTGGATGTTGTTTTCTAGTTGGAGAGAGAGAGAGAGAGAGAGAGAGAGAGAGAGAGAGAGTTTGTCCCAGCTATCCTAATCCATAAGAACAACTTTAAAACAAACAAATGGCTGAAGAAAATGGATGTCAAGGAAGTCTGATTTTAGATTTCCATGCCCTCTAAGGCCAAATCTGAGCTAGTGTCTTGATGTAGAAAATCATGGGTTTATTCATAGTTGGCAAACTCGGCGAGTACTCGCCAATTTTTTGCTCTAGCGAGTAGCTTGGCAGTTAACTCACCAACTAAGCGAAAAACTCGCCAGACACATCAAATGAGGCATTTTTTTTTAAATTATAATTTTTTGGATCTTCGTGTTAGTAACTCTAACCCTAATGGTCTATGGGCCTAACCCCCACCCTAAGCACTCGCAAAAGTGAAAAAATGAGAAAGGCTAAAGGTTGCAAGAGTGAGTATTGGGGTATGAAAAGTAAAGACTTGGTATTCAAAAAACAGTAATAAAATTGTGAAAATGACGCGCACCATGAAGGTTTGTGTGGGTATCGAAGGCCTTAATTTGAGCAACGCCCCGGAACCCCGCAAGGGGTGTTGCCCCTCAACCCCACTGCGTGTGTTGCCCCTAGACCCCCACCCACCACTGTCCCCCTGTCGTCCCCAAACTTAGGTCCTTGGTCCCCTCGTCCTGAAACCCGCCCCCCATCTCCTTGTCAAGAAACTCCATGGAACATAGATCAAATATAATAGAAAACACCGTTGTACTCATTATGGACTCATTGGATACATTTTATCATTGAATTTTGTAAAAAAAATGTCTTTAAAGAAATTTAAGTTATTTTTTTAATTTTAAGTTGCTGAGTTTTTGTTGAGTTTTCATTGAGTCGCAAATTTTGGGTCTGCGGAGTTTTTGCCGAGTCAGAGTCTGCCAACTATGGGTTTATTAAGGGTCCTCAATGTCCCTTCCTATATAACTGGGTGGGACCGAGAAACTGGTTAGGTAGAGTGTTTGATCAGCCCTTCCCCAATGCTCGCCCAGGCAATCCCAAGTACCCTAACTTTATAGTCAGGGGCCTATCTATAATAGTAGGGCAAGGCCTGGGTGCGAGGTCCTACTATATATAGCTTCGGTGTCTTGCCAGAATTGATGAGTCTTCAGTTGCTGATTAGCTTGGGGCATACAAATAGCCACTACCATTGATCTTTTGAATTTTAACTTTGTTCAATTTCCATAGAAGTCCCAAATTTGCACATTTGTTTAAGCAAGGTTAGTGAAAATAATCAACTATTTGAAAAACCTTACATTATATTGGAACCTACCATTTTAGTTGAAGTTTATCAAAATATTGTTATGACAGGTAGTAAATATGCTATGTTACTAGGCTTGGTAGAATTGGGTGTTATATTTGATGATTTTGATTTGGGTTGGGATCTTGGGCTGGAATGGCCCTGGGTTCGCCCAGGGTTTGGCTTGGGCACCCTGGGTTCCTGTGGGTCCATACCCAAAAAAAAGACGCAGGTGAATAAAATGATAATTTATTTACAAAAGAAAAAAATGATTTCTTGGCCCTTTGTCTAGTGCATTCGTTCATTGTTCCTGTCTGATCTTTGGATGGGTATTTTGTTTGGTGCCTGTGTTAGAGTTAAGCTCTGTAAGTTTTCTTTACCACTTTTTTCAGGTGGGAACCCTAGGCGGGTGGACAACAAGGTGAGGAACCGTGATGGGCTGAAAATTCATGTAATATCTGTACATTCAGATTTGTAATTTTTCTTTTTGTAAATGTTTTGGAGTTTCTAATCCATCAGATTGAAATCGAGGCAGTCAAGCTGAATGAATGGGAGCTCAATAAATATTATAATGCCTTCATAGGAAAGGAAAGCAGCTTTTGCTGGACACCCTAATTCAATGATTTATTAGATATAATAATTATACCCGATGTTTATTATTTCTATAATAACAACTCCCTGGAATATAAAATAATTAGCCGATAGGCTATTTTTAAGTGGACTTGTAAGTCCACAAATTGCCTGCAAACCTGTCTCACGCCTAAAAACTATTTTTAATTGCCTGGAAACCATTTTTGGTTCACTGAAAAACATGATGATTTTCAGATGCGGATTAATAACAATGGTGACGAAGGGTTTCAATCCCTCTATGGAGGTGGAGAGATGTAGAGATGTGTCGACAGAGGCGGGATAGAGCAAGAAAAGAGCCGGGTAGAGCTCGAGTGGGCAGTTGGAGGGGGCGCTTTAAACAGATGTGCGCGTAGGAGATGATTGCCGAGCGCAGGTGCTGCCTCAAGGCAATGAGAGCCCAATATCTGGGCTCTAGAATTGTCAAGAAGCTGTGGAAGCAGAGCCAACTTTATGGATTCTTCTACGGCGAAGGGGAAGAAGAGGAATTTACAGAGGATGAATTGCAAATGATGGGGTTTGGTTACGAGAGAAACATTTGGTTTAAAGACCAGATGGATTTACAGAGCACAAATTTTATTTAATGAAGAGCAGAGGGTCTGAAACTGCTTCCTGTATTTTAGCAAATTGTGTTATTTTGTGACAATTGGGGTCACTTGGTTTTTAAACATATTTTAGCTTGAGAGGCAGCTATGTAATTATAGTTAAAAACAATGTGTAGCACAGGACCATTCTCTTTCAAATAAAAATTCCTACATTTTTCTCTGCAGCAACTGCATAATAAATTTTGGATCCCCTCATCCATTGGACTGCTAGGTTAGTTCTGCTAGATGAGTTTTTTTGTATATATGATTATGAAAACTATATTGGACAGATCTTGCTTAGCATTTGTTTGATGAAGGCCAATGGATTAAACCTTATAATAAAGGTTTCCTGAGCCCAATGAAAATATTTTTTGCTGTATAGAAACTTAATGTACAGAAATCATAATTGCCCTAACAACTTGAGCTTTAGTAAATTAGCTTCGTTCTTGTATAGAAATTTGATTCCTACATTGTTACTATTGAGTTCTCTATTGGAAACTCTTATTGAGGTAAGATAGAATGCAACTTCCATTTGCAACTTTCTTCTTATCTCCAAAGTGAAAGTTAATGATCTTTTTTTTTCTTATGAGCACTTAAATGGGCCAATTATGTTCGGTGCCTGAATTTACAGAATCAATGAAAATGGTCAAAGCCATTTGAATGTTTGCATGCCTAGTGTGTGGGCACCACTGGGACACCAATCTGTTGCAACTTTTCTTTTTCCAAACACATAGAACTTGCTTCTCTCAATAGTTTGTTTTGACCCTACATATGGATGAGAGGAGGTAGGAGAAGTGTGGCAGATTCAAGGTGATTGTGCAACCCTTTTCTTTGTGAGATTTTGAAGATGGTATGCTTGAAGTCATAGCTGAATAACGAGAGTGAGTGTACAATGAGGTTCTTGCCAGAGCAATGGAGCCTCATGCAAAGTAGCCAAGATATCATAGTGTATTATCAAGATAAAACATGGAAACCTCACGAATACAAGTTTCTTAGTGTGGAAATGCTTTGTAATTTATGTGCATCCAGACTCCATCCATAAGCACCAACAAATAATACTAGAACTCTATAAAAAAGTTAGTTGGAGGTCCAATAACCATGGCAAAACTAAGGTTGGAATAAATCTTTCAAGCAGTTTTTTTGAAATATCTTATATAATTTCTCAGTGGACCAACAGAATCCCATTCGAAATGTATCCATTCCACATCAAGCTCTCACTTTCTCTTCAAATCCTTTAAACACTAATATACATATACATACAGTAGATTTCTATTTCACACATTTTTTTGTTAAAAGACGAAGACATTATTTACATTAAAGATGACCACCCAGCAAGAACTGCCATGGGATTCCTCTATGTTCTATTAGAGAAAGATATGTTATGCAATTTTTGTGCCATATTTAGCAGGATCTTGAATAGCTTTATTAATGTGATTGCCAGCATTATCGTGCATGATGACGCCTAAATTCATAGGCCTTTGCTCTTCAATGGTGGCTTGTATTTTGTGTTATTATGCCGATACGCATTCCCATTGTGGAAAACACTGAGCAAGTACATCTACAACTTACAACTGATGGTTGAGATTAGAAAGATGGCCATTAAAACAATCCTATGTGCAGGTTTTAAACATTAATCTTGTTTGTAGATTTTGAAACTGAATGTTTGAGATTTTGCAAATTAGCATTAGGGCAACAATAAAGTAACATTTATTGGGCCTAGGTCATTGTGCTTGGCCCTCTTCAGAGCATCAGTTCAAAGTTGCTAGCTTCATCTCCTGCAATATCTCTTTAACTCATAATAACAAGATCTATAGAAACCCATATATGGCTTCTTAGTTAGTTCTAAATGAAACCCTGAAATCTAGGCTCTCTGTCATCAATTTACAGTGTCCATAGTCCATTGATTTATTGCAATTATCATAAAGAGAACATAGTGTCTGGCTTATAAATAGGCCAAGCATTTCAGTATTGAATGTAGTTGGTTTTACATAGTAGAAAAGCATCCAGGTTTCCATGGCTTTATTTGTGGTCACTAAACCAGAGGATCTGAACATGGACCACAATAGATCTTGGTTGCAACATCACGAGGTCGTTTTCCATTCAAGTCGCCTTTGTCCACATACCATTGTTTTTGTATTATATTATTATCACAAATCTAGGAGGCTTTTGGTCCTAAATACCTCATGGCTGCAACCTAGAAACCCTCAGGTTCTATGGACCACGGGTTTATACTGTGATTTTCTTGAGGTGGCATATGGATGTGAAATCCAGGGCCATATTGGCATCTTGGCTTAAGTTTTGGAGAAATCTGATTTGAAGTATGGCCGCTACAATTGGCTTGTCTTCCATTCTGTGAGGCACAAGATACAAAGCTTTTTTTGTTCCTAGTCTAGCGAGAGCAATTGTTGTGACCGAGGAACTGCAAAAAACACCAAGTGGTTCTTCTCTTCATTATTATTACTTATAATTTTGGTATCGATCCAATCAACCCATAACTGATGTTCCTTTAATCAACTGTGCAGCCATCTCTCATATTGTTCTAACTAGGTGGATTCCAATTTGATAGATTATATTGAAGTGATTGAGGAGTGATGATGCAAGTGCTTTCTCTTTTCTCTCCCTACCCTAAGTCCATACATGTATACATCTCCTAGGTAGCTTCTTTGAAGACCCCTTATGAAAATCATTATCAAGTCTAAGACCTAATATCTATTATGAAAGGATTTGAGATAATCATCTGTGCCTACCTAGTTTCTGGGTATCTATCAATTGGACCTTTCAACTCACTCTCATTCTTTCCATCATATCATGCTGCCATATATTCTTTAATCTCTCTTTTAGAGGTGATCCCTCAATTTTTATTGTGTAAAATATTACCAAATTTTCCCTCTTTCAATCTTAAACTGACCTCCTTAGACCTCCTAGGGTTTACATGAAAAGGGTTTTTGGGTGCTTAATATTTATGATTTTTCCACAATCTCAAAAATGTTTTGGGAATAAATCTATGCAAAACAGTGGATTATTTTAAGTTTTAATTGGTAAGAAATTATTTTCTATAAACATATTTTGTGGCCATTCTCAATTAGGCAATTCATGTGTCTGAGAGTCCTTTGTATTGATAATAACTATCATGACTTTGAAATGATTAAGTTGAGTTCAAGAACACATTTGGAACTAAAAGCAAGTAACTTTGTAACCCCGTTGGCTTTCTGAGATTTGAAAAAAAGTTTTTAACACTTTGCGGTTTCAAGTTGAAATGAAAAACTGATTTTGAAGTCAGTGAAATATTTAAGGTAGGAAAGGAGAATTTGTCAATTGATTTTAACAAGTACGAGGTGTAGTAGATATGATTTTTCTATCTCTTTTGCATGTACACCATCCCGTACAAGAGTTATTGAAGCCACTTTAGGCAATTTGATTACAACAAACATGATCTTGATTCCACTCTGAATGTATATTTCATTGACTTTCTTGATGTTTTGGGTGAGAAAGGTAAAAAATTCAAATCTTTTGATAAATTAGGTATTCTAGGTATTCATCACCTGAATCGTCCTATTCCTTTAATTCCTCCTAAAGTTCTTAACATTCCTATATTCCTCCTAATCTTCTTAACATTCCCTTGAATTTCCTATTGGCGTATCCCTTGCACCCCCTAAAGTTGCAAGTGCTAGTTTATAATTTATTTCTATATAGCGTATACCAAGAATAATATACTAGCAACATAATATAACCTTACATATGCCAAGAATAATATGCCGATATAATATCACTATAGTTAATATATATATATATAGGAAAAAAATTACTATACCAGCAATCCTAAACCTAAAACCCGTACCTGAACTGGCAACTTAGTAAATATGACAGTAATCTATATGGTAGCAATCTCTCTATTGATCATGAAGCAAGTTAATATCTAACACAATATGAAACTTACCTAGCCATTTCATACGTTCCAATCTTTTTAGAAAGCACATTGCAGAAGTCTCTACTTTTGTTATTGTGGATTTAAAGCTATAGCCACTAAAGGCCATTTTTGAAGTTGAGATATTTTTTATAATATTTTGCAAGGTGAAGGAAGGTAGAATGTCACTGGAAGAAAGTGGTCATCAATACACAGATTTGTGAAGTTGAAGAGAATTGGGAGGTGAAGGATTGGTATATTGAACTAGGAAGGCAAGAGATTGGATGTATTTTTGTGGGGTAACATTGATCTATGTTACAGTGTTAAAAAAATTTAACAATCTAAGGGAATTTTTATTATAACCTATTAGGTTACAGAATACTCATATTATCTTGAAAGTTAGTCCTAGGTAACCTAGTGATTTTTCAACTAGTTTGTTTTGTTGAATTTCTGTTATTGAAAATGTGTTTGGTTGAATTGATAAAGGAAATATCACTTGTTCTGTATTCATTGTTTGTGTCATGTTTCTCTATTTGTTTTCCAGTAGTGTTTTTCTTCCTATTTTTATGAGTAGTTTATCTTTGCTATTGCATTTACATATGATAAGAAACTGTAGCTATTTAAGAGTTGTCCAGTTCAAAGTCAGTTCAAATTGAGAACTTGCAGAATAGTAATTGCTACCCTATTTCTAGGTTTTGAAATTAATCAAATTGTTCTATATTTTTCTTTTTCCTGTTTAAACTTGATTTTGGATTGTGATTGTTACATTTGTATCAAGGCAGAAGTTAGTGCAAATTCAGAATCTTTCTTGGTGTTTGGGCCCCATATAGAATGCTTCTCAGATCGTGTAGTCAGCTTTAGGTTTTCAGAATTTGTAGGAAAGACAACTACTTTATGTCAAGGAACATTCATTTAGAGTCATTTTTAGCATCTTGCTTGGATATTAATCAAGCATTGTCCAACTCATGTTTCCATTTTTCACTTTCTATTTACATGGCTCATAGAATTCACAAAATTGACTAGACGGAGATTACAACATTGCCAACAAAAACTTAGTGTGTGATTGTTTTGTCTACGTATGTACTTAGCGTGTGGATCCCCCATATAGAGTTGGTTGGATAGAGTTGGACTTGTAGTTAAGATTAGGGGTTAGGTCCAAGAATGTTCTAGATGGGCTCAAGAACAAGCCAATGGTAGCTAGAAATAAGGACTCTGAGGTTATTGTAGGACATACCTTGAGTATTCTTCTCTTGCTATTGTCATTTGCAAGATGGCCAATATTTAAGGGCAATGAGCTGTCATTGCTAACATCTGCTGCTGGTGCTTTCATCTATTGACCTACTATTTGGGTTTACCTGATGCTTTTCGTGCTACTCTGAATAATCTGTGTTATAATTGACATATCCTTTATCTATTTTGTGTGGAAGTCTGAGATTATCTATCTCATGTTTCTAACTATTGGTATGGTAGGTCAGAGATTATATACATATCATGGACTTATCAGATGGTCATATTTCTGTGCTTCGCAAGCTCTTTGAAACCAAAGATATGTAGGTATATTTTGCTTTCTAGATGATTCTTTTAGTGAACGAGATTAGCTGGAATCTTCCCTTGTTGGTTGTTTGTCCAATGCTTACTTGAATATTTCCAATTAAATGTACAATGCATTTTAGAATATTGATTAACAAAGACATGTTGGAATTATACCGGGGGTATACTTGGCTTGTCTTATAAGGACTCCACCAATGATGGACAATTTGGTGTGCTCTGAGAGTTCTTTTTATAGTCCTTTTTAGATGCATAGCCACAATACATGTTCATATAATATGTTAAATAGGAAATTTTCATTTTAGTTTTTTCTTAGACATTTTTAAAAAACGTCCCACATTTTTTTTGGCCTTTGCCATTTTACATTTTATGATATCTTTTTAGTATGACTTGTTAAGATATTTTTTAATAACTTTTGTTTTGGAAGCATTGTAGGATATCTTCTTTGGAGATTGTTCAAGGAACATCTTGATTTTGTGGGTGTTATTTTTCTGTTGAGACTCAACTTGAAACCATATATATATATATATATATATATATATATATGGTTGAATAGGAAGTGCATTGATAAACAAACAATTGCGCTGTGGTTTATAGTTTTCTCATTGAAGCACTGCTGTTATATTCTGGCCACAGCCACAATATGTCATGGCAGTGTGCAGATCACATGGCTGTCTGATGAGGGAGTATGATTCTTTTCAAATTGTCAGGGATTTCATTATTCTGTGCCCAGATAACATGCTGAATTCATTGATGTGACAATGCACCTATGTAGGTGGCACACATAACAAATTGAAGGTTACATGATGGGGCAAGGCACACATATGATGAGTGCACCTATCAAATGGCAGTCCTTTGCATGATATGCCTACATGAAAAATATGGGAGGGAACAATTATATAATAATACGGTGGACCATTGAGTTTATAGTGCTCTATAGTGTGTGTATTTTGTTGGAGCATTGTGATTGTAAGTAAAATTCATGATAGGGTCAAAGGGGTTCTATATAAGTTTTGTTAGCTTTAGTTTGTGTTGTTATTGTTATTCAATCACAATTAGTACAAGTATCCCACTAATGATATTGCAAACTTTTAAAATATAAAATTTTAACACTCGTATACATGGGTATATTACTAAATAGTAAACATCAAAGATGTCAATAAGGAAAACAGATGAAACTTTAAAACTATGAATATAATTTTCATCCAAAACAGACTTAATAATTAAACAGTGAGAAATATCTCAACAAAAAGGGATGATATCGCAAATGTATCATCCCATTCATATAATTAATGTTTTACATAGAAATATCTTGTTTGAATGTTGGGCATGCTACAAGCTAAGTTGCTGGTTCAGGTTCGGGTTCAGGGTTCAGCAGTTAGACAATTTATTTTTCCCCGGTCCATTATAGCCATGTTTCACTGTTACACGCATACACACAAAGAAAATCTACAAAATTAGATATAAAGCACAATGGATCTTTGATAATTCAATGTCTATTGTCAAAAATAGTTTATATCAGTGCAATTGCACATGGAAAATCAATACAAATGTAAAATCCCCTATCAAGATTTTGCTCAAAACACCAAAAGATTTCTGATTTATAGCTATGCTCTGATACCACTGTATTATCCCTCTTAGAATAAATGCTAAAATTCTGATCAAATTTCTGAATTTTGTAATTTCCCACTCAAACCCTAGGACTGAAATCTGACTTTATTTCTGCACTCTTCAATCATAGCTTTGCCCATATAAAAACATGAACGACATTTACAAATTGATCATATAACAAGGTATAGATTTTTGCAACCTTGGCATCATGAAATACATATACAAATAGGTTGCAAATGATGAAGAACTAAATCAGATCTGGTTGTTCACACAACAGTCCTTACACAACTTCAATTACAACATATGCATGGCTAAAGGACAGCCAAGGTACAAAGCTTAGACTGCTGTTACAGAATGTATGCAATGAAGAATGATGAACTGAATCAGTTCTAACTGCTGTGAAAATCAGATTTCTGTATCACTCAATCACATCAGAATGGATGGTTTTATGACAGCCAAACACATATGCAAATCTGTTGTTACAAAATCAGAGATATATATGAAATGTTGACATACCAATGATGTTCAAATAAAATTATGGATGTCTGGCTGCTAATCCAACATGTCTCTAGAATTGACGAAACACACGGTGGAAGTCTCCTTTGATGCAGATCGCTGTATTGATGATGGCTTTATATGCTGTGTCAATTCTCCCAAATTCTCACGATCCCTTAATGAGCTGCGGCAGATATACAATGCGATTTACCTGAGTGCTTCATAAAATCTGGAACATTTTGATAGTGCAACACTTACTAGGACCCACGATTTACTCATACATCACCTTTTATTTCTCTAATATATGTGATTCTTAATTACGGTGATTGTTGAGTTGAATTACCAACTCAAATAGAGGTCTGATTATATATATATATGTCTGAAAACCTGTCAGAGATTGTCTCCTTTGATGTATGCGAACCATATCTTTTGACATTTGGCGGCTGTTTCCTTTGAATGAATGAATGAATGAATGAAGGCTTTTAATAATGTCCACGAGGCCAGACAACCTATGGGACCACAGAAACCAAAACACGCTGCAAAGAGAGCCAAAACCCGCAGGAGGGCCACAAACCACAAAAGGAAGATCACGCACACAGCCCCAAACTGCACTCTTTTGCTTTTAGGATCTTATATCTTCTGCTATGTATTTTGATCAAATACACCGCGAGTTTAGCTAACCTCTCTTCTTCAAATAAGCTAGTCAAGGAGTCAACATTCAAAGTATCCCTGTAATTGACCCTAATATCCTCGTAGGCTGAGCACTCCATGATGTAGTGCCATTCCGTCTCCACTAAATCCAGATTGCATAAACAGCAGATTCTCTCCTCCCATTCTTCTTTAGGCCTTGACCACCTTCCGGCGTCACATCTAAGTTGGTGCGAACTAGTTCTTAGTTGCGCCATTAACATTTTGGCTTTCCATTTTATGTCCGCTCCTAAGTAGCTTTTTTGCGTGTGGTCCCATGAGGGATTGAGATGTATTATGTAATATTGTTTTTTCTTCCTACTTGCTTTGTCCACATGCTTACTTTGACTTTTTCTTGCACATATTTTTTGATATCCCCTTTTGTATTTGGACATTCTTTTATGCTAATACCCCACTTATTCATCCACCTGTCATTCTGTTTCATCCATGTACTCCTCCTCCTTTCTAACTTTTCCTCCGCTGCCATTTTGGGCCATCGGGATGCCTCCATGTTCTCAAGCCTCTTTAAATAACTTAACACCCGGGTTAGCGCTGATGCCTCCATCGGAAAGGCCCCGGCCTCAGCTAGAGCAATCTCATAAGGGACCGATGCTTTAATTCTGAGGCTACTTGTGATTAGATGCTTTTGTAGCCTCTCTATTTGTCTCCACTTCAACTCCGAAGTATTACCACCCCAAACCTCACAGCCATAGAGCACCACCGGCACCACTAGCAGCCCAAAAAGAGTTCTCTTAGTTTTCCAATCCCACAATTCGGCCTTCTGCACCGGTTTTGCAAGGAGAATAGAGCTTTCCAGCCCCCTTGTATCCTTTTAGCTCTACATGTCTCCCAGCTGAGTTTATTATGGAAATCTAGGCCAAGATATTTGTATTCATTGACAACTTGTAGGGGGCTGCCATCAAAGACAAACTCCATCGAAACCTTCTTTCTTTTCAAGTTAAAGATCATGAACTTAGTTTTACTAGTGTTCACTTGCATCCCAACCTCTTGGCAAAACGATTCTAGAGCTTTCAAGTGTTCCTTCAAGTCGTGCGCTGTTTTTGCCATTAAAATAAGATCATCTGCATATAAAAGCAGCTTTATAACATAGCTGGCCAAGCAAACACCCCCCCCCCCCCCCCCCAACCAAACTTGTCAATCCACTCTTCTAATTTGTCAATGTACAGACCAAACAGGGTAGGAGATAGTGGACAGCCCTGTTTTACTCCAATGTCACTCCCGAAGCATTCTGATATTCCCTATTTGGTTCTAATTTTAGCACGCACTTGATCATACAACCTATGAACAGCAGCCCTGTATTTTTCAGGAATTCCCAGCTCTTCCATTTTGCTCCATAATTTGCTTCTAGGAACCGTGTCGAACACCTTCTTGAAGTCAACAAAACAATAGAAGACCTCTTCCCCTTGCTTATCCTAAACCTTTTCAATCAAATGTCTAAGGGTAATACAATGGTCGATTGCAGAGTGTTTTGGCCTAAAACCTGCTTGTCCTTTCGCTCTCTTTCCTTCTTTTTCTGCCCACATACTGATACGGCGTTCAACCATACTCCCAAAGAGTTTGCCAAAAAGAGGATTGATCATTATAGTGCGGTAGTTCGAAGGGTTATTGACATCTCCACTTTTGAACAGAGGAATGACGACACTGGTCGTCCAGTTTGTAGGGAAACCATTCCTGATGACTCCATTAAAAATCCTTTTGATGTGCGGTGTAAGAACTTCCAGGCCCCATTTTATGTATTCTGCTTGTAAACCATCTATGTCACGCGCTTTACCCACCGCTAGCTTTTTAATTCCCTCTTTAATGTCTTTTGTAGAAAAGAGCTTGACCATTGAGTTGATAGTTGGGGGAACATCTTTACTTTGATCGTGCTCATACAGTTGTTTTGCATATTCTAACCATTGAGAATCTATAATGTCATTTTCAGCAGTTGTGTTTTTTTGTTGCAATTCTTTCTAGAAGCCTTTTAGGTTGCTCTTCCCAATGTTAAATCTCAAACAAAGACAAAACTTAAGGTTGCGTATGAATTGAAGAAGTTGCGCTCATTTGAGAGGGACCCACGCTGTCAGGGTTTTGTTCCCTTGCTGCCAACAACTCTAATATCACAAATAAACCCACGATCTCCTTCACAAATGAAATCTTCAGTTTTAACAGCACATACAATATTACTATTTATACGTAGTCTGGTTATACTTCAAAAATCAGCCCATAAACTATACACTGAAGAAGGAAAACCATACGGACAGAAGATCAAAACTTCAAAGTCATCAATGTCTTTCATGAAATCTGAGAAATGCGATATTCAACAAAATACCAGACAAGTATAATATTGCAAATTGACATTTGTTTACAAATCAGTGAATTTGCAAATAAAAAACCATTGCATGAACAATATCCTCAAATCTGCATACAATATATATCTTCAAAATTCTTCATCAATGTCTTCAAACAAAGATTTTCAATGAAGCTTTACAAATGGTCTCCGACCAAATATCGAAAACCCATCAATACACTCAAACCCAAATACCTTGAAGCACAACTGTAAAATTTGAAACAATTTCACCTCAACAATGGTAAGGGATCATCATATTGAGCTGTTCTTGAGAACATCAACATCATCATATATTCATTAAAATTTCAATTTTTTTATTTTATATTGGGCAAGTTCTCGTTGGGTTTGCCCAAGCTTAGCCTGGGTTTGCCCAAGTTTCTACTTGAGGCTAGGCCCAGTCTGGGTTTCGTACCCATTTTGAACTAGTCCAAGTTCATCCAGGGTTCTGGAGAACCCAGTACAAAGGCTGCAAGTGAAGAAAATATAAAATCAAAATTTAAACAATAGTATTGTCTTCTTCTCCTTTAGGGATATAGCTAGAGCATTTTACATTCCCTTTGGTACGCCTAATTGAATATCCCCATGGAGCCCCTTATCTCCTTGGATAGTTTCTTCATCTTGACAACTCTTTGGGTGGCCTCTTGAGTTTTTCTTTTGGTAGCCTCTTTGCTATCATTCCGGCTGTCATTATCCATTGCTATGGAGTCTTGGATTTGTTCATGGAGATCACAGTTCTAGTTGAACCCTCATTGATAGCCATGCCTTAGCATTTGCTAAGACAATATAAAATCAAAATTTAAACGACAGTATTGTCTTCTTCTCCTTTAGGGATATAGCTAGAGCCTAGAAACACTATTGTATGTCATTTTGCATTTCCTTTGGTACCCCTAATTGAATATCCCCATGGAGCCCCTTATCTCCTTGGATAGTTTCTTCACCTTGACAATCTCTTTGGGTGGCCTCTTGAGTTTCTCTTTTGGTAGCCTCTTTGCTATCATTTTGTCTCTCATTATCCATTGCTATGGAGTCTTGGATTTGTTCGTGGGGATCACACTTCTAGTTGAACCCTCATTGAAAGCCATGCCTTAGCATTTGCTTGTTTGATTTCACTCTATTTATTAACGCATATTGCAAACAATGAAATTTCTATTCCCCACAAAAAATGTTTAGAAATGAAATTATCCAGATTACAAAAATAATTAGTTTAATACGTAAATTTGCTCTAACTTTTGTTTGGAGAAAGCTTTCCATCGTTCATTCTTCCAAATGATCCTTACCTCATTGATCAACTCTTTATACATTTTTCTTGACATTCCAATGCCCATAATTTAACGGTACCCACTGTTTCATGTATCATTTGGTATTTGTCTCAATATCTTGAATAGCTATAATAGAAATCTGCAACAATCAAATGGATCCATCAATATTTTTCAATTTGAAAAAAATTAGAGCCATGTGTAAAAGAATAATATGAATTTTATTGTCAACTGTGTGCCTTCAATAATAATCCTTATTAATGTTGCATACCTCTGACAAGTAACCTGCCATTGATCTTGTTCTACAACCAATCTCATGTTTTCCTTCATTTTTCTAATAATGTTGTTCTTCGATTGTTTGCTCTATTGCGTATATATTCTTTGCTATTATTTGTTGCTGTTGCTTTCATACTTGTGATGCTATTCTGAATTATGAATAATCTATGTTGTCTGTAATTAATTATCATCAGCATGAATGCAACAGATTTACATTATATTGTTTACCCCCAGTTTAACTCAATCCCTGCATTTGTTAATCCATCTTCTAGAATGCATTGTACATACTACATACAATTGTTGGATGTAAGCATGGAACAAGCCACCAAGAAGGGAAAACACCAGTGAATATCCTTCACTAAAAGAGATATATAGAGAAGAAAATACATAGATCTTATGACAATCTGATTGTGCATGACATGTTTATATTCCTTGACCTACAATACCAGTAACAATAATTAGAAACATGAAATAGATAACATCATACTTCACAAAATAGACAGACAATATGGATAATGCAGATCATCATAGATTATTCATAGTATTAGAAGTATGACGTAAATCTAAATAATAGCTTAAAAGATGAAAGCATCAGCAATGCATAATAGCATTAATAACCCAAGGGTCAATGATAACTCCCTGCTTGACCCTTCGAGATGGGCACTTTACTAATTGAAACTAGCTAGAGAAGGATATAGTATACACGAGGTGTTCACAGGCCATTAGAATAATAGGAAGAGTATCTCGAACAAGTTATATATGTTTTGTTAACATCAAGATATGTCTACAATAACCTTGAGTTCTTAATTGTAGAAGTATGGGCTCATCCAACTCACCCTTTAGGCCATCTCGACATTCTTGGCACCAACCACTAACTCTACTGACTGACTAAACAAAACCATGCCACTCATATTAGGGATACACACGATATCTTAGGTTATATAACAGATTGTATTTGGGAACAACTATAAACACAGGAGGCAACAATCAATAGTGTTCTAGGGGTGCTATATAATTTTTTTTGTAATAATCATTTGTGCTCAAGTGGAATTCTAAGGTGACTTGTTATCGTCTTTCAAGGATCTTGCACAGTAAGGTGTTTTTTTGTGTATTTTATTCAAGTTTGAGGTTAACTATTTCATTTTTCTGACTTTAACTTATTGATAGTGCAGGTCAGGGACTATATACATGTCATGGATTTGTCAGATGGTCATATTGCTGCCCTCCGCAAGCTATTTGAGACCAAAGATATAGGTATAATTACCTCTCTTTATGTATCTTTAAGTCAATGATATTGGCTAGCATTTTCTCTAGTTGGTTGTTTGTTATGCCTTCTGTAAGACTGATAATTGATAAACAAAGATGCGTTTTGTTAGACTGGGGGTAAATTTGGCCTGGATTAAAAAACTCCCATCAGTGATTGATGATTTGGTGGTGCTTTTGAGATTTTTTTTTTGTTATTTCTAGATGCCTTTGGGAATCGTATGTGTCTTTGGATGTAATTTTTTTTATCATATATGTATTTTCATGTGTCGTGAACATGCAAATTTGCTCTTTAAAGTGGCATCTATAATAAAATGAAATAATTGGAAGAGGTTTATCTGTTCTTGGGGAAATGGTTAAGACGAGAACTTTTGTTTTTGTCATAGTATAATCTGTCTTAAGGATAGTTTGTAATGATATCAACTGTCATGCTTGAAACTGTGCTCTAAATCGTTTACATTATGTTGCTTGTAGGTTGTGACCATGACACTATCAAAAATAGATTTTTCGCTAGACTATTAGTATTGGTTTTCAAGTTCCTTGTTTTCTGTAGTTCCCCAGGTCCAACAAAGATGCCAGGTTTTGAAATTATTGCCTCTATTTTTATTTGTTTAGTTGATAATTGAATGCAAAGTTGCAATGAAAATATCTAATTAATATTTGCTTGATGTGGTAGTAATTACGTAAGTGTTACAACCAACAAATCCATTACCAAGTGAAATGAAAGAGTGTAGAGAATTACAAGTATCATAACTACATGGAGTTAATGCCATCGTAAACAATATTTTGAGAGCTTTCAAACAAAATATAACAAGTTTTTTTTGAAGTTAAACAGTATGAACCAAGCACAGCACCTGGTGCAGCTATACGTTAAACTCAGAACCAAAAGTCTAATTATACTGAATGAGTAATGCTGTTGACTTGCACTAATTACGCATTGATAGGACATGTAATTTTCTAGACTGTAAAAATGCTGCTGTCCAGAAAAAATATCTTTTTTTTTTTTCATTTTTGCTTTAGTTTAGGTTGCTATTTAAGCCTATGGTGTAGGGCCTAGGCTCATAAGTATAAACTCAAATAAGAAGAAAGGCTGTATGGAATCGTTGATGCCAAAAACTTGCACAGTTTATTCCGAAAGCATACTAATCATCTTCATGGACTGTGGAAAAATCATGTCTACCAACAAAAGCTGTGTTGAAAATGGAAGAAAGTTTGTTCAAGGAGATAACTTGTCCTATTTTTATTTCAATATGCCTGATGTTCTGCCGACAAACAATTATGGTGCTCATCTTTTTTCTGACAATGACTGGAAATATCCATTCAGCTGTTACTAAGGTAATAACATTCATCATTTCTGGTTTATGAAGGTTGCGAAGTCTATAACCTGGGAACTGGACAAGGCACATCTGTCCTTGAAATGGTGGCTGCCTTTGAGAAGGCATCGGGAAAGGTTAGAGGAAAGAATTCTTAATCATTCTATATCTTACATATATAGAATTTCTTTTGTAAAACTAATCCTGTACAAATCTGTTTTTGATTGTTAGAAAATTCCTCTGAAACTTGCTGATCGCCGGCCTGGGGATGCTGAAACCGTGTATGCATCTACAGTGAAGGCTGAGCGGGAGTTAAACTGGAAGTGTGTATCTGACTTTTTTTTTTTTTTTCTTAGATTTTATAGCTTGGGCTGAAATTTTCAATTTGATTTCCAAGCATAAAAAGTGAACTTCAAGATGGGGTGGTATTGCAGAGCTCAGTATGGAATAGAGGAGATGTGTCGTGACCAGTGGAATTGGGCAAGAAAAAACCCTTGGGGTTATGGATCACCTGAGACTGATTGAAATTTGAATTTGCCAGGTTCTTTTTATACAAAATAGACCAGCATGCTGTTCAAAGGATGTTGACAGTGGCTAAAGGGTATTTGATTATACTTGTATAAAACTAATACATGTTGTATAATGGGATGATCTGGCCATACTCTCTCTGAAAAAATTTCTATCAACGACTGACAACAAACTATAGATTGTAATTTGGGACGGTGGAACTATTTATAATTCCAGCATAGGATCATGTAAACATCACTAGTGGGTGTTGGACAGAAGAGCTCAGAGGTTCTCTGAAGTGAATAATTGCAGTAAATGGCTGTATAGCCTGGATGGTTTATGGCTATAGATGCAAATTTCTACATCATCTGTGATATATGATTAATAAATTGCGAATCATGCAAGGAAGGTTCAGCTAGTCATGATAGTGAAAAGGAAGGATGACAATTTGTGTCATTGCCTTTGATTTTTTGGAATGGCACATCTGTTGTTTAAAATATAATCGTATCCATCTTTTGGATGACAGATAGAAATGCATGTCACGGTGCATCAACATGGTCTAACAAAGCAAATCATAATTGAAGTATGCGCGCAGCACTGATGAATATATTTAACTTATTGTGTTTCTCATTTCCGCGTCATTTATGATTTATATTGTCATTTCGATGGAGATAGTATTTTGTATTTCTACTAGAAGAAATGTGTGAATGCATGCTTGAAGTAACACTGTATAACAAAGTTGAACGATGTATAATAAGATAGAACCTTAATGTACCAAATCATGAGAAGTTGCAAAGAATTGTGCCTTTGAATCGTTTTTGCAGCTTAACCATCACTGCAAACGGTAAAAATCCAGCACGAATAGTGAGGCCGAGATTTATTTACCATTGATTTTCAGGCTTCAATTGGATTGTAATATTACTGTAATCTGCCAAAAGTTTGGAAACGTACATGTCTCAGAGTGGCTGATAATTGAGGACGAATGCCTGTTGCTGTATTAGGGAGGCTGTCCTGATTATCCTCACGCTTACTCTTAATACTATCTCTATCTCTTTTGGAATTCGTTCCGCATTAATATCTCCTCCTCGTGTTGTGTTTGTGTGTAACATCCCCAGATCGATAACAATTAAGGTGTGGTTTACTAGGCATTCTAGGCACAAAAAGTGCTTTTCTTTTTGAAAGCATTAGGGTGCAAGTCTCTAGGTGGTTGTGTTATAGGCCTTTAATTGTTCTTCGTAGGTAAATTTGAACACTTAACCACCGTGAATATCACCTAAGATTTTAGGTGCGTTTGTTAGAGAACATGCCTATTGAAACTCGAACCCACATCATCATCAGAGTAACTGCTCCACCCTACCACTAGACCACGACTGCTGGATCCTTTTTTCACTACAATTCTTATAAGAAAAGTTCATCCGGTATGGCATCCACCCATGGTTTGGCAATTAGAAACGCTGTGTTGTTTTGTTAGGGATATACCTTATACCGCCATTAAAACACCCTAGCTGTGTATATCACCGTGCGGCGTGCTATAGGTCCTCTCTCCTTGCCTGTGAGTTTTTCTTACCACGTTTATACACATACGCGGATAGAATATTGGATGCCTTGCGCTATTGCCGCATTTTCCTAGCCCAACTTTTCTTTCTGATAACAGTTAGTGTGAAATGGTAACGGTGAAGCCCTAAAATTCACTTAGTTGGTCCCATAGGCTATTGAATTATTAGGGTCCTCAATTGAACGATGCGGGATTTCAGTTTGGGTGGAATGGTGGATAGTTCATAATGGTTTTTATCAGATAACAGTTACCTCCAGAGTATTATTTGATATATAACCTCAGTGAATTATCAATATATATTAGAATTTAAAAAGCTTACCTGAAAAAAAAAACGATAGTTGAAAAAGCTGACCTGATAGTTGACAAAGCTTACCTGAGAAAAAAACGGGTTAATGACTGCAGTTAATATGAAGTGATTTGGAAGGATAACAAACAGTCTCTCTACGGAGTGATTTGGAAAGATAACAACCAATCTTTCTATGAAATGATTTGCCATCCTCCTTTGTGATTTGATTTGGGAAAAAACACCAACAGTAAGAGCAGCTAAAAGAGGCTTCCTATTAATGAGAATTTGAGATAACAACGAATCTCTCTATAAAGTGATAAAGTGATTTGGCATCCTCCCTTGTGATTTGATTTGATTTGATTTGTGAAAAACACCAACATTTCTATTAATGAGAATTTGAGTATAAAGTTATCTCGTAAATAAATAGCAAAATTTCATTTCTAAATTTATTGTATGCAATAAAAAATAATACAACATAAATTATATAAGAAGTGAAAGTTTTGACCATGGACATTGTTGGTTCCCAAAATAACTACAATTTGAAACCTTAAAACATTTCACAATCACCTAGGGTAGAGGTGTCATCAAGTTGATTGAAAGAGGTTTGTCAACAAGTTTAGGGCGATTTTGGCCAACTTAAAGGAGTGGGTAGGTTCCTCTACCCTCTGAGCGCAACTAGGGTCTGGAGGGGTATTTGAAGGGGTATATCTTAGTAGGTATTGAGTTCAAACAAGATGAACAACTAAAAACCAATGAACAACCAAAAAACCCATCTCGTTATCTTGACCCAAAATTGTCACTTAACCAAGAACAACTGGTTGTCACAAAACCCCTATATAGTTGATCAAACATCTTGCACATGCACTCATAGATGACAACATTTACATTCCCATAAGATGAATCCATTTGATAATCTACACAATGGCGAGATGCAGACATACATGGTCATGATTCCAAAAGGTTAAAACAATTTTGTATCGCTTCAAATTTATCCTTGGTTATTGCACTGAATCATGAATAGCATGAGAAACCCCAAACCAAACCTACTCCTATTCCTAAAACTAAGAGGACGAGGGTTTGATATTTGAAAAGTGTTTGATCCCTCACCAATATGGACCGGTGCTTACTCTATTGGGCGCTAGAGTCATAGGATGCAAGGAAAAGGTGAAAACATTTGGGAACCATCAACAAAACAGGGAATGCATTCACATGTAAACCCAAGAATACATTTAACAAAATAAACATACTTAGTAATCCCTAACATAACTGCAACAATTCATTTGTAACAAAGGAGAGACCAAATATAAAATCTTTGTATTGCTTTAGAAGCTATCACATTCATCTAAACTTGATTACAATCACACCAACAAATGTGATGAAGGAAATATACAAATGCAATTACATATTCCCAGAATTGTTACAAAATGTTAGATAAAATATGCATTGAAGACCTTCCTCCAAGTTGCATAACAGATTCCACCTATGTGCATGCCAGACTAAAGCTGTTTGGTGCCCTAGAACCTCCATGAGCATATACATGACCAAAAAATTGGTTCGGAGACCAACCCTTGAAATGAGGTACAATCTTGTCTTTATAGCCTTCACAACTTAGATCTAAGGGAAAAAGGGTAGGAAAACCCCACCAAATCTAACCACTGCAATCAAAACCTCATTTTCAACTACCCATTTATCATTAATGACAATCCAGAGAGTTGGCGGTGCATTTTCGCGTGATTTCTACATGTTTCTAGGCTTTTCTGGGCCTTGGTGGGACTTCGGGTCCATGGGGAAACAAAGGAAAAAGGGATGCAAGGGAAAGGGGAAAAGGTTCTAGCAAAACTCGAGAGCCCGGAGGATCCAAAGGGAAAGATGGTGGTGAAACAAGACAGCGAGGGAAGGAAGGACTTTGGGATAAAGTTCCAAAGTCCAGGGAAGACTCGAAGTTCCACCAATGCACAAAAAGTGACGAAAAGACTTTGACACTTAGAAAATTTTACCATCTCCAAACCTGACGTCATGCTAGCATCACCACATTGTCATCCAAAGCCGAAGGAGCACGAATTGGTGGGGGTCGAGAGTATGGAGGATCCAAGAATCAAAACACCAATGTGAAAAGGGTCTGGGTCGGGGAAAACTTCCCACTCGAGAACTTTCGAAAGAACAAGAACCTTGGAACCGGTGGGGATCGAGAACACGGAAGGAACAAGAACTAAAGGCCAAAGAAAGAGGTCCAGATCGAGGAAAACTTCCTACTCGGGATATCTGCCTATGCCTGCAAAACCTAAAAACCCGCTAGAGGCCAAAATGACTAAGGAAAAGCCCCACACTTGGAATTTTTTGGATTTTTCAATGAGGTTAACACATGAGGGGCACATGGGGAGACCAAAGGTAACATGAAGGTGAAAACACGGATAATGTATGATCCATTGAAAGTTTCTATGATTGGATATCAATGATGGGATACGCATGACAACTACAACAGGAGGGCATCGGACTGGGGACTTTGAAGGATCTAGCATGATTTTGTAATTTTGAGGCATGGAAAATCCGGGTGCCAACAAACATCTTTATGTACATTAACCAAATATTGGATTATATTCTTGTAATGGTGAAGTTTTCATACCCATGTCAATTCCCATTTAGTTTTGGGTCTATTTTGAGTGAAGGGCTTAATTCTATTACATATTGATAAATATTATTCCTTTAAAGTTGGACTCTTTCCTCCATGTCATTCATTCACATTATGCCTATTTTTACACATTTATCATTACTTTATCTCTATACACTCGTATTTTGATATATTCATCCAAATTATTCATATATCATGCCTATCAATATGCATCCCTAAATATTCCATTACCACCTTGATTATAGCATTTTTTTGTCTTGGGTTGATTGTGTGGATACTACTATGTGGGTAGAGTATCGAATTTGACCCTTGAGATTTGAAAATTCAAGTTTTAATTTTGGCAAACTACCACCCATTCTTTTTCCACCTAGAGTTGACTAAACACGCGCTTGTCCAATTTATTGCTTTGTCTTTGTATTTAATGCATTCAGTTGCATTCATTTTACAACCTCTCCTATCTCAAAATCAAATAATCATTTGCATTTAAGGAGCATGCTCGAAACAATTTTGTAGGTGCACTAAAATAAATTAGAAATATGCATAATCATCATAGAAGCATATGTATGTTTGACGCTTGTTGCCCTCGATCATTCACATAACCATAAAGTTGATCTTTTATGGGGTTTGACCTAGGAGAACATGTATTTGACCAATTTGGTAGCCCTCTAAAATTATTTTAAATACTGTTAATCCTCATAGCAAAGTAGATAGTAGTGAGTAAGGCAAACTAGGAAACAAAAGTGTATATTGTACCAAATCAAATCTGCAACTAGAAATCATATCCATGTCATTGAAGTGATCTAGACTTGTGGACTCAACCCTCCATAAAGTGACCAGACTGTTCAAGATCTAAGACGAAGTACAAGTAGAGACTTGCCATTTTGAGTCTTGAGATAGTCTAAATTTTAGTGCCATATCAAATTCTTCTTTGAGTCTAGAGGTAAGTACTTTTCTCCCTCACATTTAATTTCATACTTGACACTTAATTGTTCAATTTATCACTCTTGCAACTATTAATTTAGGTTGATTTGTGCTTATTGTGGATGCATTTGATTTAATTGTCGTAGATTAAACTTAGGGAGATATTATTTTCCTTTCCATTTTGGCAAACCAGTTTGCTCTTACATGACCTAGTTTCTCCCTAGAGTTTCTTGTTAGTTTTAGGATTTTCAGATTTGATGAAATTATGGTCTTATCATCTATTTTAAGATATTTTAGGGTTTGATTTACATATGCTTATATTCTTTGTTTAAAGTTTAGGTATACATAGTGATCTCTTTCTTCCCACTCTCCCACCTTACGATATTATTTTATCATGGCACCATTTAGATCTTGCTCCTTGGCTAATTTGCATGCACTTATTTCATATTTTGACATGCTCTATCTTTCATATAATTAGACAACTATGTGTGATATACTCATGAATTTCTATGCTATGGATATGAATGTATTTTTATGGAGGTGTTATTCTACCATGTGTTATCTCTTCTCTCTTCCATGGAATTGGTTAATGCTTATCCTCTTTTAATAGATATAATTACATCATTCATCCATACACTCCATCATGACCCTATGCCTTGTGATAATAATGAGTATATACTCAACAAGACTATATTGTATGATTCACCTATACATGGATTTTATTCACTTTGTGATGACACATCTCTTGCATGTCATAATAGTCTTATGTCCATAGATTTATGTGTTTTAAATGAAAAGGAAACGAGGTATGCAAAAATGCTTCCTACACTAATTTTCTAAGGAGAGTGTTGGGAAAACTTCAATCTTTTATCAATTTCAGAAAGTAGAAACATAAAATAAACAATATACCACAACACGTGTAGGTGGGGAAAACCCTTTCAGGAGAAAATCCTGACACTCTAAAGAAACTCAATGTATTATTCAATAAACAACACAGTTATAATACACTTGCAGAGCAAACCTTCATAGAAGTATCACCAACCAAAGATCTGGAGGAATTTCGACAGCATAACAATACCTACAAAACACAATAACAAACCACCATCTCAAGTGTCTACCTAAGAGATGGGATCCTAAATTACACTCAATCCCAAGCCCAAGGGACCTCAAGATTGAGCCAAATCACTAGTGTGCTTCTAATCACCTAATTGCACCCTATCTAAACACCCTAATGATGATTTGCTCTATGTGAATGTGAAATTAAACTATGCTACTTGTGATTACATTAAGCTAGATGGATGTGAGCACTTAATTTGGCAAAGTTTCTTTTCATATGATAGCTTATTGAAAATGAGAGGTGGAGGCCTCAATTTATAGATTTTTGGGGATGGAAATGGAGGGCTTGGATCAATTTGGAAGATCAATGGATGAGATTGCTTGTGGATCCTCAAGCAAGGGGAATTGGACAAATGACAAGCTAGGATTGGATGAGAATTTTGCTCCAAGATTCAAAGGATGATCAATGGATGAAATTGCAAGTTTGAATGGACGGATGACTAGGATTGGGTAGGTGTATGACATGTAATGATTCATTTATGAAAATGTAAGGCTTAGATTTAGTGAAGAATTTTAAATTGGATGGAGAGGACAAATGGAATTAAAAATTAGATGAATAGTGTTCAAATAGTGCCACATGTAATTTTAAATTTGTATGAATAGTGACACATGGAGTGGGTGGAAGAAATATGACAAATGTACACTTTTTGGAAGATTTGACCATGCTTCTAAAGTACCACTTGTCATGTACATGCATGTACATATGATGACAAGTGGACTTCTAGAAACATGGGGGTTTGTAATGATGAATTAATTAAAATTAATTCATGTGCACATGGATTAGAAGGAGATAATGATGATTCCAAAAAGTAATTAAAAGCAAACAAAATAGGAATTAAATAAATATGATATTTTATTTAATTTTTTTGAATGTGATTTATGAACTATAGTAAAAAAAATATTTAATTTTTGAACTATAGTAGAGGAATTTAATTTTTGTGACAGAGGAAAGATGCAGAATAAATTAATTAAATAATTAAACATTATTTAATTAATAATTGGGTCAAATGGAATAATGCAGGTGAAATAGGGTTGGATTGCGTAGGTGGATGACAAGTAGCTGTAACCATTTTCAGATGTCTACATTTTGCCCCTCCTTGATATGGCGTCATAGCTGTCGCGGTTGGTAGGATATCAAAGAATATAATTTTTTTGATAAATATGTCCCGGTGGGTGAATGGAATAGTGACACATGGATGATTAGGCACTCGCCAAGGAGGAGCGGCGCTGTTGGGGTGGACCGACACCTGCTAAGGTGAACTGGCGACCACCGGCAGAGGGCCTCGGGTGCCCGCCAGTGCTGAACGACGCCCAACGGGGGGCGAGGTGTGCCCGTCAGCACCTGGCAGCGCTTGACGGGGGGTGGGGGCTCAAGAGCAGGTCCTGGCGTTGGGTGCTTGCCCCGAGAGAGGGCACTGGGGTTGGGTGAGGGGTGCCCGGCCTAGGGTTACCAAGGCAGGGTCGGGTGAGGGGTGCCCGACCCAAGGTTAGCAGGGCTGGGTCGGGCGCGGGGCGCCCAACCTGAGTGAGAGGCACGAGGGTCGAGCGAGGGGCGCCTGGCCTAGGGTTAGCAAGGCGGGGGCTAGGCCGGGTGCGGGGTCAGGCGAGGGGCGCTTGACCCAGGCTAGGCATGGGGCACTCAACCTAGGGGAGAGGCGCGGGTCCGGGTGAGGGGTCCCCAACCCATGGTTAGCAGGGTGGGGCGCTCGGCCTGGGAGTGGCATGCGAGGCCGACGGAGGGGTGCCCGACCCGGGCCAGGGGCGTGGGGCTAGGCTAGGGTTGCTCAGTCGGGCCGAAGGGTGCCTGACCATGGGGAGGGGCACCCGACCATAGAGAGGGGCATCCGACCAAAGGGAATGCTTTTAGGGTTTAGGGCGTGCCAAAGGCACACTAATGATTTAGGGCGTTAGGGTGAAATGCATACCATGGTGAAAGTGGATGCTTACATAGGTTGACGTGGTTTGATACAGAGGCTGACATAGTGCTTTTTTTGGGATGATGAAGGATGATGAGTATGTTCTCCAGTCTTGGGAGAGACGACCACTGACGTTCTATCTATGGGAGCAGTTGGACAGGATAGACAAATGTTTCTTGTGGATGGTGGGATTGTGACATATCGTAGAGATGTCATGGATACGCGCAGACAAAGCCATGATGACCGTTTTAGTGGAGCGACGAAAAACAGAGCGGTGTGTCTTTTTGTTTCCCACAGGGGATGTGACGATCACTTTGGAGGACGTATGGAGGATTCTATGGGTCCCCATACATGGCAAGAGAGTGGTGTATGATCATAGACAGGGACGAGCATATGTGAATCAAGTGTTTGCCCCGAGATGAGTGTCGTATGGCGATGATGAAACATAGATGATATATTGGCGGGCGATAGATATGGGCCTATATCGATTGCCCCTATTTTTGGCGGGATTGATAGCAGGGACATTGGTCCCAGACAGGAGATCGCATGGGTTTCCAGTGGGTTGGGGAGTGGTACTGTTACAGATGATCGGAGATGGCGTGATCTATACATGGGGGCCATGCATACTTGCTCATTTATATCATGATATGGATGCCGTAGTGTTTAGGCGATCTGCGAGCTTGGGATGTGGTGTGACATTGCTGCATATCTAGGCGTGGGAGCACATACAAGTGACCCGATCATTGATAGTGTGAGATAGGGCGAGGCATCGACCATTTGTATTTACATACAAGGGACAGTTGACCCACCGTTGTTCGGGGGATATGAGGTACTAGAGATGGGTGATGGATGATATAGTGGAGTTTGTGTGGCAACCATGGAGGGAGGTGAAGAGGTGGCAGGAGGACAGAGCACAGCTGGGTTATGTCATGCAGTCTCAATTTTTGATGGGGCGGACGCATTTGATTATTGATAAATACTTATCAGAGCGAGTGCAGCGACAGTTGGGTTTAGTGCAGGATGTGCCACATGTAGATGCGATGTTCATACGGATACGAGAGGTACATACTCAGTGGGGATTAGCTCTTGATCCACAGATGGTGATAGCGGAGTTTGAGGGACTCCAACCACAAGCATGGCATGCAAGACGAGAGGTAGTAGATGCAGGGACTACATCGACATATGAGGGGTGGTGGGCTCAGCAAAGGCCAGTGAGACTCACGTTGCTAGTAGGATATGTAGCACAAGATGAGGCGGCAGTAGAGGATGAGAAGGATGATGATGAGGATGCAAATGGGGATGAGGAGGATGTGGAGGAGGTAGAGGAGATGGATGTAGATGGTGGTGATGGTGGAGGTGATGCGGGCAATGGTGGTGATGGCGATGGATCAAAGTTGGCTAGGGCATAGGAGCAGATATGCCAGCTACATGCACAGATAGCCTAGTTGGAGGGACAGGTAGTCCAGTTACAGGGACAGATCAGAGATGGGGGCTCGACAGAGGTGACAGGATTACAGGCTTTAGTGCTGCAGCAGCATGCACAGATAGCCCAGTTGGAGGGACAAGTAGCCCAGTTACAGGGGGAGTTGGCCAGATGGGCACCATACATGCGCATGTTACAGGACTACAAGCATAGGTGACACAGGTGCAGGGATTAGCACACTGGTATGCGCATAAGAGGGACCAGGCCCGCCAGGCATTGGGCCTAGGGATGGGAGACGTAGTGAGGGCTTTGCAGTAGCAGATAGCTAAGAGTACTAGGGAGGCTTATCACTATAGGACACTTTATGAGGGGTTAGTGCTAGCAGAACAGAGAGCCAGCCACCCTAGCCAGTCGATGGCTTCTAAATCCAGGAGGTCAGGGTGGTCGGAGAGCTCTATTCAGTAGCCCTCACCATCATAGGCATTAGCAGCAGTACAGATGCCACCTCCACAGGCACCGAGACAAACAGGTCAACAGGGTATGGGGCCTCCTCCTCAAAGGGATTCAAGGCCAACCGAGTCAAAGGTTTCAGGTAGGTATAGCTCTACCTAGGGGCATGATGTATATATATGTATTATTTTTTGAGAGGTCTGAGGACCACATTTTGTATCATGATCACACTTTTGATATATATATATATATATATGAGACAGATTGTTGGATCGATGGACTATGTGTTATTGATGGATGCATTCATGGATATGTATGATGTATATGTGTGATGGATATTTGATGTATTTTATATGATGGGATGTGATTTTATATGTATGTGCTTATGATGGTTGTGATGTGAGATGTTATGATTTGACTTGTTTGGATGCAGGATGGAGCGTGTTTGTGTTATGATGGATGTATGTGTGGATTATATATGATGCAGATGTGTATATTATGTTATATGATGGTGTATGGATGCTAACGTGTTTGTGATGCAGGATGGTATATGATTATTTATGGATGGATGATATGTGATGTTTATGATATTGAGATGTTGGATGATTATAGGTGGACTAACATGTGTGTGATACAGGGTGGTGCGTGAGGATGGATGTGTAGGTATTAGGAATGCGATGTGAGTGAGGGGAGTAATGCATAGGGATGGATTGAGGGTGATGCGAGTGATCATGATATGCAAATAGGTCCCTCAAAATGGTCACAAGATGGTAGGGGGTGAGATGGGATAGTAGAAAGCAGGGGATGATAGAATTGTGTGTTTGATGAATCTTGAAGCAAAAGTAGTGGGACAGGGTGATGAGGGTAGATGTAAATGTGTAGGACAAATGGGATGATATCATATTAAGACACTTTTCCAATAAAAATTAAGTGCTACTATTGATATAGCATGGGATGTTATGCACCAGGGTATGTGGAACCAAGGTACTTGACACTGCAAATAATATGATGAACCTATGCATGCCCATAATAGTACAACCTTGTCTAGACAAATGAGGGGGATTCGAGGCATAAACCCTTAGTACACCAAAGGTATGAGGAACCTTAGATGCAAAAGGGGGATGATATGCTAGAATCGACACTACAATTCACAATATATGAATACTAAGATGGAGTAATGAGAACCTCCCACAAGCATGACATACGAAAGCAACGACTATGCCCCATTCTAGATTTTTCTCCACATGTCATGACATAATGAGATCAAGACATCTTTGAAGTAATCCAAGAATGAATCACAAGAGAAAAATTAAAGACCAAAAGACTGACTGAGCCAAAACACATAGCCATTGTATCTCTTGCCAAAGGGTGGATGGAGGATTGGTGATTTTGCCCATTATAGGAAGGATGCATCCTAGGACAAGAATCGATGATGGATTAAAATAAACTAAGGATAGGCTGGGGGACATAGACTATTAGTTATGGAAAAGCCAATTTGTTGGTGAAAGATTTTTCGTGGGATTGTTATGCTTTGATAGGATGCCTAGCAAGTGTATCATTTGTAGATCAAGCGTAATCAACAAGCTCAAGAAAGTGGGACCATCCAAGCGGGTTGGAAGGGTGCATTGTATGTACCTGCGTACTGGATACTTCCTTCGTATTCTAGACTACCTATATACCCTGTATCCACAGGATCAAGGCACATTACAATGCGGGTGGTGATGATATGTAGTTCTAGGAGACTTGATGATGTAAGGATAGCAGTTGGCTCATGTGAAGTGATGAGGTTTGGTTTAAAGGATGTGGATGTCAGTCTTCCGACTGTACCATGGAGAAAAACTATGGTGGGGATGGTGTTGGTGTGGCGAAATGGTAGCGTAAAGACGTGACTTTTGTGAAAAACCACTAAAGGGACCAAGGTTAGGGATGGATGAGGAGAATCAGGTGAGTTAGAAAGTCATGATATCTATAGAGACCACGAGATTTATGTCGGTGGCTTGGAAAGATATTTTGGGATATGGGAGATATTTTGAGAATGATGGACAATGGAAGCTCAGATGATGGGTTTGTTCTGAAGCTCAGATGAGGGTATTATGGGATACACTAGATAGTGTGGATCTGATGATGAGAGGGTGGTTTAAACAATGGATCTGAGTTGAACCTACACATGAAGCTTGCAAGCAGGTTTTCATCGTGGTACTTATCCAAGGCGCCACAAGAAGTGGTTTTCACCATAGGACGGATTATTTCTCTTTACTATTTTTTTGATTTTTTTTGTATTTTTGACATAGAGTACTCAGCAGGCTAACTGTAGAAACACTTAAGGTGGATGATGTTCATAGGCTCATCAAGCTCTTCTCCTTCGAGGGTGGAGACGCGGTATGCTCCAGAGCCATACTTTGTAGTGACAATGTAGGGTCCTAGCCAATTAGACTCAAACTCCCCTTTCTTTTCTCGCTCTAACAGATTCCTTTGATTTTCTTTCAAACTAGGTCTCCTACTGCAAACTCTCTAGCAGGGATCTTCTTGTTGTAGGATCTGTGAATCCGGTGTTGGTATGCTTGGAGGTGATTGAGGGCGTTGAGGCGTTATTCATCCAATAGCTCAAGCTCTTGGAGGCGTGCAACACGGTATTCTACATCAGTGATGACATTACGCAAGGAGATGCGCAATGAGGGCAATTCGATCTCTATTGGTATGATAGCTTCAACTCCGAAGACTAGGGAATATGGTGTAGCTCTTATAGGGGTGCGGATGCTAGTGCGATAGGCCCAAAGGGCGCGATGAATGTGGAGCTGCCAATCATGGCCAGTTTCATTGACAACTTTCTTGAAGATTTTGAGCAAGGTTTTGTTTGTTGCCCCAGCCTGGCTGTTACCTTGTGGGTAATATGGAGTGGACCAATGATATTGGATGTGGAATTGTTCACAAGGTTCCCGAACATCATGGTTTTTAAAAGGTTTACCATTGTCGGTAACAATGGCAGATGGGATACCATAACAACATATGACATGGTAAAGGATGAACTTGGTGATTTGGTTTCCAGTGGTAAAAGTGAGAGGAATGGCTTCAACCCACTTAGTGAAGTATTCGGTGGCGGTGATGATGAATTTGTGTCCATCGGAGGAGGATGCGTGGATTTTGTCAACAAGATCTAGGCCCCACTGAGAAAAAGGCCATGGTGTAGTGATGGGTTGTAAAGCCTGAGAGGAAGTGTGAATGAGATCTCCATGCTGCTGACAGGGCTTACACTTCTTTACGTACTCACATGCATCATGTTCCATAGTAGGCCAATAATATCCAGTCCGCAAGAGCTTCTTGGCTAGGACAATACCACTTGTGTGCACTCTGCAGATACTTGTGTGGACTTCATGTAAGGTAAGGGAAGCTTCTTTTGTGTTTAAACATCAAAGAAGAGTGCCATCATAGCTTCGACAATACAGGGTGTCGGCAAGGATAGTATAGCGAGTGGCTTGACGAATGAGGGATCTTTGTTGTTTACAGGTGGATTCAGGTGGGAAAGTGTGATGTTGGAGATAGGTGTAGATGTCATGATACCAAGGATTTTCTGGACCAACAATCTCACAAACGAATTCTGACTCGGCAACACAGTATGCTGGCATTAGGAGCTGTTCCACAAGAAACTCACATTGATGGCTGTTGTGAGGCATATCCAAAAGGGAACCAATAGTAACCATGGCATCAACTGCTTTGTTGTGAAGGCGAGGTACCTGTTCAAACTGTATGTAGGTGAAGAATATAGGGCACTAGATTGTCATCCTTGGTGAGAAACTCATCATTTACTTGTTTGATGATCAATTGGGAGTCTCCATAACCCTGTAACTGCAAGATATTCCATTGTATTGTTGTTTTGAGACCAATGATCAAAGCTTCATATTCATCCACATTGTTTGTGCATGGGAAAGCAAGCTTGTATGCCTTAGGTATATAGTCACCTTGTGGGGTTACCAATAATATACCTGCCCCTGAACCGTGATTGGTGAAGGATCCATCAAAATATAGTTTCCAGTTTGTTGATTCTGTCACGGTTAAGATGGACTCATCTGGAAAATCAATATATAGTGGTTGATGATTTGTGAGGGGTGCTTCGGCCAGCTGATCTGCTACAACCTGTCCTTTGATTGCTTTTCTGTCAACATACTCAATGTCAAATTTGCTCAACAACATAACCCATTTTGTCATTCTTCCTATGAGTGAAGTCCTGGAAAGTAGGGACTTGAGAGGGTCGACTTTAGAGACGAGCTTGATAGAATGACTCAGCATGTAGTGTCGTATCTTCTGGGAGCAGAAAATGATAGCTAGACATGCGCATTCCATGGGGGTATAGTTAAGCTCATAGCCGACTAGGGTCCTGCTGATATAGTATATAGCCCTTTCGTGACTGATATCATCCTATTGTGCTAAAAGTGTCCCTAGTGCTACTAAAGTTGATATATATAATAATAGGGGTTTTCTAGGGATAGGTGCCATTAGGACCGGTAGTGAAGCTAGATATTCCTTGATGCGGTCAAATGCCTATTGACCATTTTGGTTCCATTTGAAGTGTACATCTTTGCGAAGCAAATGGGTGAATGGATGACATTTATCTGCGAGTTGAGAAATGAACATGTCAATGGCCTGTAGTTTGCCTTGGAGACTTTGGAGTTGTTTGAGTGTCTTAGGAAGAGGCATTTCTATTATAGCAGTGACTTTAGTAAATTCCACCTTGATGCCCTACGGAAAACAATGAACCCCAAGAGTTTTCTTGATGTTACACCAAAGACACATTTCTTGGGGTTGAGGCGAAGCTTATACGCTCTAAGTCATGCAAAGATCCGTCGCAAGACCTCAGGATGTTCTTCCCTTGTTCTAGATTTTCGTAGGAGATCATCTACATAGTCTTCCATTATCTTGTGTATCATGTCATGGAAGATGGTAGGCATTGCACATTGATAGGTTGCCCCAAAGTTCTTTAGGCCAAAGGGCATGACTTGCCAGCAATATGTGCCCCAAGGACAGGTAAAAGTGATTTTGTGTTGATCTTCAGGGGTGATCCTGATTTGATTGTACCCAGAGAAGCCATCCATGAGGAAAAGCATCTCATGTCCTATTGTGAGATCTACAATCATGTCAATGTTGGGGAGCGGAAAATCATCCTTTGGACATGCTTTGTTAAGGCCTCAGAAGTCTGTGCAACAACGGATGCCCCCAGGTTTCTTAGCAACTGGAACAATGTTGGAGACCCATTCTAGATAGTCAATAGGGCGGATAAAGCCGACATCTAATAGCTTATGCAGCTCTTCTTTGATGAGTAAGGTGACTTGAGGGTGCATCTTGCAGAGTTTCTGCTTAATAGGTCTTGCATCGAGATGTACCACAAGATGGTGAACAACCAAGGATGGATCCAATCCTGGCACGTTGGCATAGTACCAAGCAAACACATCAGGTGCTTCATGAAGCACTAAGGAGAGGTTGGATTTTTCTTCAGTACTGAGACTTTCTGCTAGGTGCGTAAGCTTGGGTACATCTTGTGTGCCGAGGTTGATTTCTTGGGTGCCTTCAATCAAAATGTTGGAACGCTCTTGCCAGTAGGATGGCATAGGGGGAAGATGGAGATTCTCATCTTTTAGCACCTCTGAGAGGTTTTCACTAGGAGATATGTCTTTATTTTTCTCTTGTGTCTGAAAGTGACTCAGAGAGGTTTTCACTAGGGGATGATTTATTTTTTGATTTTTATTTTTTTGGACTAAGGATCTCCTCTTCCCCAAAGTAGGCATGAGTGTGTAAGCATATATCATATTGTGAGGTGTCGTGAAGTTCTAGGAATGCAGAAAGAGCCTCATCATGTGGAAATATATCGAGAGATGAGGGTCCTTGATAATCCCAAGCAATGAGTTCAAGATGAACGAGGGGGAGGTCAATAACGAAGATGGCGTTGTCGGGGAAGATGCATGAAAGATCAAGATCTTCACATGAAGCTATGATGACACTCAGAGTGATGTTTTCAACACTAGAAGAGGATTCCGTTACCTGTAGTGAAGTTTTAGCAGGTTCACGGATTGTCATAGTCGGTGGAGCATATCCTATCCTGAAGTGTTGAGCATATTTCTTGGGAGATGTAGGATCAATCAGGATGGTTTCTGTAACACGTTGTTCATCGGCACCAAGTCCCATTCCATGGTAAGGCATTTTGGTACAAATTTGAAATGGTACGAGATATTTTTCTTTGAAGTATTCCATATTTACAGGTGATGGGGTGGTTTCATCGTGGTATAGCCAATCACTCAAAGTTGTTTCTTCGGCTTCCTCTTCTCTAGAGACCTGTGCTGGTATAAAGGGAATTTTATCATTGATCATACGTTGTTCTTGTTCCTTCTTCTGAAGATGACGACCATGGGAGTGGGGAGACAATGGTAGTTGTCCCATGTGGAAGGCATTGTGAAGCTCATATTCGCCACACCCTTTGTCTATGATCTTGACCTTTTGTGGAGTAGGAGTGGAAGATGAGGTGGAAGCTTGTGATGGATTGATGATGACTTGTGGAGTGGATGATGATGTGAATGGAATGGATGAGGGGTCTTTGACATGATCCCTGTAGGTGCTTGGACAATTAAATTGTCTATCATAAACAACCTCTAAAGCTTTCAATATTCAAAGGGTTGTTGATCGGCAGGAATAGTGACTTCTACGTTGTTATGAGGGAACTTGAGACATTGATGGTAGGTGGACGGAACGGCTTGCATGGCATGCAACCATGGTCGGCCTAGGAGGAGATTATATGGAAGGTCAAGATCAATCACGTGACATAGAGTGGGCATGGTGAGTGGGTCCACATTGATAGAATGGCATATGATACCTTCGGATTCTCTTTCTGCGTTGTTGTATGCCTTGATGGAGATAATCAAAGACTCTAAGTCAGCCACTGAATACCCCATGAGTTTTATGAATTTTAGGGTACATGTATTCAAACCAGATCCATTATCCAAGAGGACCCTCTTGATTTTGTGGTTGGCGATTTGGACTTCGATGTGGAGTGCTTTATTATGTGTGGGATTGATGGGTGGCATGTTGGCATGGCTAAAAGTGAGGTGATAGGATGAGGATAGTTGAGCCACTAGATTTTGGAATTAAGTGGGAGGTATGTCGGTGGGGACATGAGATTCTTGGAGGGCCTTGTCAAGTATTTCACAGTGGATGGTGGATGTCTTAAGGAGTTCCAAGATGGAGATTTGTGCAAGGGTCTTCCCAAGATGGTCGAGGAGGTTGTATTCGGAAGCGGTAGTAGTGGAGGATAGGGATGGTCCCTTTACGATTACACACCCACGATAGGTGGTAATGACACATTCGAGGGTGGTATTTTTGAGTTTGATGGTGGCGACATGAGTAGAATCAAAATCAATTCGACCTACTACATTGTCATAAGGAGGTGAAACGTTGTTGTAGTTGATGTTGTTGTCTTGGTTGTTAGGATTGGTGTTGGAGGATGATGGTTTGGATGCAGTTTGCTTATTGTTGTGGTGAGGAAGAGGGTCTTGGTAGACACCTAGGCCATCGTTGGGTGATGTGTTGTTACTTCCTTCTATTTGGATGTCGTTGCGATCGACAAGATCTTGGATATAGTTTTTCAATTTCATGCATTTGCTTGTGGCATGGCCCTTTATGCAATGATAGTCACACTATTTGTTTTCTTTGTACCACATGGGTTTAGGTTGGTTTTTCATCAAATGGTTTCATCGTGGGAAACTCGACCATGTTTGCTTGGACTAACTTTTGGAATACAACCTTGAGTGGTTCACCCAAGAGAGTATACTTGTGTTTTGGATTGTTAGGGGGATTCCGCTTTGGAGGAGCGGATGAAACTGAAACATTATTTGAAACATTTTGGACTACATTTGTCTCCTTTGGTTTAGGAGCGGTAATTTGGATATACTTGGAATTAGTAGCACCATCTCCTACGGTGTTCTTGTTTCTAGCCCAAAATTTAGGCTTGTCATTAGATGTTTTGTCGTTGTCATTCTTGTTGTAGATTTTGACCAGGCCCTTCGCGATAAGGGCATTTTCAATGGTGACCCCTTTTTCTATGATTTCATCAAAGGTAGATGCACAATGTACTTGCAAGTGGAAGGCCATTTCTTGGTTGAGGTTTTGGATGAAAATGTGGACGAATTATTTTTCGGGGGTTGTCCAAGGTAGCCTACTAGCAAGGGACCTCCATCTTTGTAGGTAAGCAACAAAACTTTTGCCACTTCGTTGTTTGGTGTTGCAAAGGTTGAGCATAGTGATTTGATGCTCTATGTTGTATGAGAAGCGAGTGACAAATTTCTCTGAAAGATCGGTGAAAGTTGAGATGTAGCCATAGGGCAAGTGCATAAACCATTCTAGGGCTTGTCCTCCTAGGCTTCGTGGAAAAAGTTGAAGGAGGAATTGGTCATCATAGGCTACTTCTTGGCATGCCATGAAGAATTCCTTGATGTGATCATGAGGGTCTCCTTTTCCTCTGTATTTATCAAATTTTGGAATTCCGAAGTGTTGAGGAAAAGGTGTGATGGCGATATTTCTATCAAATGGATAAGGACATAAGTCTTCGAACTTATAATGTTTCTTTTGGGTCACTAATTGGATGTTTTTGAGTGTGTTTTTTATCTCTTGCCATTCTTGGTCGAAAGGATTAGCAAGAGGTGGTTGTGGCATGTATGTGGGTTGTTGTGATGACGATTGTTGATGTTGGGGATGGATGTATTGTTGTTGTTGGGTGTATGGAGGTAGGCCTATAGTTTGCGTGTAAATGTGAGACCCATATGTTGTTGTGGGTTTTGGAGTGGTTGTTGTTGTTGAGTGACATATGGATTTTGCATCAAGGACCCATGGGGAGGTTGTTGATGCGTGGAAGATTGATATGTGTGAGTGGGGTTGTTATAGCTCATCAAGGGATTTTGTGTTTGATTGAGTGGATTAGAGGTTTGGATGGTCATTTGTGTTGTGGGTGATAGCACCGTTTGAGTGATTATTGACCTTTGAGGAATATTCAAAAGAGGAAGTGGTTGTGGGACAAGATTAGCGTTGGATGGGTCTCAAGTAATGTTGGTTGTATTTTGTGGAATGACAATTTTTGGATTGGTAGGCATGTTGGGATTGGGCATCATATGAGAAGGCATTCCGTAAGGTTGCTCCAATACTTGTGGTTGTGATACAACATTGCGCCCTATATTTTGTTCAAGAGTATGAACAGTGTTGGTGTTGGATGCGTAACTAGCCCATTGGTTGTCATAAATGGGTTCGTTGGGATTAGGGACACGTCCCCATGGTTGATCTTGAATGGGTGATGGTGGTTTGTCATGGAAAATGTTTTTAAGTTTATCACGGTCGAATGGGTATGGAAGGCGTGCACCATATTCAATGAGACGTTCAAGGAATTCATCCTTATGGTTGTCAATGAATTGGTCAAACTTGTTGTGTAATCCCTTTTCATTGAGAAAATTTGACAAAGGTGGGGGAATATGGGCGAGGATGAGTGGATGTTTCACCCAATTCAAGCTGGTTGACATATCCCTCTATATTACTCGTGGTAGAGTCATGGGGAGAGAGAGGTTGGTAACGTGCGTCCATTTTCTTCCTAGCTTGTGATCGCATGATGGAAGGCATAAAAGGTGAACCTGAGTAGGATTTGGATGATGAGGTACCGATGATGATAGATGGGGATTGACTTTAAGTTCAAAGTCTACATCAAAATGATTAATAGATCAATGATTAATCCTATACACTTAGGGTGGACAAAGAGCCTAAGCAAAAGGATGATGGGATTATTTTACTTGGGGTAGACAAGATGCACCAAGCAAAATGGGATTTCTTGAAGTCCACTAACTTAGGAGTCGTCTAAGTTCCCAAGCTAATTTATCCAATAGGATGGATGATGCTTAGTTTATACTAAACTTAAGATAGACAGAGTCTTAAGCTTAACATAAACAAAAGGATGATTTTGATCTAGATTCTAACCTTAGGATATGGATGTGCTTTGGATTAAATATGGATTTAGATAAGGATTGATTATGGATGGGGATGATATGATTAGATAAGGATTGGATTGATTTGATGATTATGGATTGATAGGGATTGATTAAGGATGGTTGGATTGATTAAAGATGATAATGGATGACAAACAAAGATTTGACTAAGGATGGATTAAGGATAATGATTGATTATTATAAGGATAATGTGAGACTGTTGTCTAGGGATGATGATTATGGATGACCAAGGTTGGATTGATTAAGGACTTAACTATGGATTAATCAAGGATGGGTAATCAAAGATTATGATAAACTATGGATTAAGGACAATGGTTAATGAAGGGTGATGATGATTAAGGGAGATGATTAGGCAATGGATTATGGGGTTAATGATGGGCTAGGGCTAATGAACTATGGATGACTTGGATAATCTATAAACTAATGAGGATGATGACAAGGATAATGATTAGTGATTAGAGTGGATCGCAAGCTAAGAGGTACAAATGGACATGGATATGGATGAGGTGGCATGCAATGTCGAGGGATGACACAGAAAGGGGATTGTTGACAACCAAAAGGACAAAATTTTGACCTTTTTAATGGCTTTGAAATTGGGCACTGGTTTAGGATGATGAGCACTGATTTAGGACACTGGACGTTGATTTGCAGGGAATGTGTGCTATTTTTGGACATTGATGATATCTTCATTCGATGGCTTGATTTTTGAAATGATTCAATTGGTTTTGGACAATATCAATGAGATTTCTTGGCAAGTAGACAAACAAATCAAACAAGGGAACACAATGGTCAAATGTTTAATAGGAAGTGTAAGCGTTATGTGTATGTTCAATAGCCCCTCGAGGCCAAATTTCCACGAGTCTAAACATAATCGAATACACTTGAAAACAATGCTTAGTCTACCTAAGGTCAATGGTGAATGGCAACTTGTTCAACTCGCAACTTGGAATCTCCTTTGACTCAAATGTCATCACACCTAAGATGGGTGTGTACATTCTTTTGTCTTGGCAAGAGAGGATAGGTAGGGGCCTCTAATACTGGAAGGATGACCCAATCACCCTCTCCTCGAAAATCAAACAAGTGACTTATGCTAAGCCGAGGATTTATGTCTCATCGCAGGGGAGCCTTATGGTGAGTAATCTTGGGGGCGTCGTACCCTTGCATTGAATAAGACACGAATAGGTCAATAGGGTAGGCTTCTAACTTAAGGTGTCTAGTGAAAATTCAGGGACTTGACGCTTATTCATGCGGTAGTGACTCACTTAAGAGACTATCCCAACCACTTATATGAATCCTTTTGCAAGGAAAGAATGGGGTTGACATATCACACACACAAGTGTATGGATATTAGGGAACTGTCAGAATAAGAATACTTCGCCAAGAAGTCTTCGGCTTTCACCTAAACCATTTATATAGCGGACCGAATTGAAAGCACTGCTTAGAGTCATCCCTTGGGGTCAATACCGCTTTTCCCACCAAGGCAGGCTCTCCTAGAAAGAAAAAAGAAGATAGAACAATTTCTCTTACACCCAAGATCCTTCGAAAGGCAAGGGGAGAGGATACTCTTGTTCTACCTTTGGGATCTACTTAACAAAATGTGCAAGTGCACCAAACATAGCAAACACTTGTTCTTTTTAGTTCCCAATTGAGATGCTCCTACTTTAAACATGCCCAAGTTCTTTTTAGTGCACCAAATCAAGTGTTCTTATGCTAACAATACAAACACACAAAAAACCCTACAAGAAAATGTTAGTAGTTTGATTTTTTGTCTTGGACGATCGGAGGAAGTTGCAAAACAGATGTTAGTTCAAGACAAAATGGAGAAAATCAAGTTTATTCTAACACAGTAACTAGGTGCCAATACCTGTGAGGACTATGCGCTAATTCAGAGAAACATGCGCCACTATACACAATAGGTGCTATTTTGAATGATTTTCTATACCTAAGGCTAGGTGTTGATATACCTGACTGGGCGTTGATATGCAGGCTGGGTGCTAATATACAGTAGCAGGCACTGATCCGATTTTGGCAGAGTTTCCCCCTTGTAGGATGGACTTTTCCTACAAAATAGAGAGCTCAACCTGCAGAAAAAGGATGATTAGCAGCCTACAAACCCCTATTAGACACTTGGGTTAGCAAAAATGCACACAAAATGTTATTTTTCTGCCTAACTAAAACAGACGCTGATATATTAGACTAGGCGCCACTCTGGATAATGGGCACTACTGTGCAAAGACATGCGCTGATACGGGACAGTCAACACCTCCCCCTTGCAAAATTGATTTTTTCTGCAAAACAGTGAGCTAATATGCACAAAAAGTTAGTAGAAATGCATCTAAAACCTTATGCAAACATGTAGCACTGAAATTGACCAAAAAAACCATAAAAACAAGGCTTTTTACCTTATGCAGAATCGGGCGTTGATATACTTGGCTAGGCGCTAATTTGCAAATGGATGCCACTTTGCAGAGACTTAGCGTTGATCTGACCTATCACAAGAAAAATCACACACAAACATGCAATTGTTAGTCCTAAAGGTGGTGGGGGTCCCACCAGGCGTGTCAGGAATCTCTACCTAAGAGATGGGATCCTAAATTGCATACAAACTATCCTAAATTGCACTCAATCCCAAGCCCAAGGGACCTCAATATTGAGCCAAATCACTAGTGTGCTTCTAATCACCTAATTGCACCCTATCTAAACACCCTAATGATGATTTTCTCTATATGAATTTGAAATTAAACTATGCTACTTGTGATTACACTAAGCTAGATGGATGTGAGCACTTAATTTGGTGGAGTTTATTTGCATATGACAACTTATTGAAAATGAGAGGTGGAGGCCTCAATTTATAGATTTTTGGGGATGGAAATGGAGGGCTTGGATCAATTTAGAAGATCAATGACTGAGATTGCTTGAGGATCCTTAAGCAAGGAGAATTAGACAAATGGCAAGCTAGGATTGAATGAGAATTTTGCTTCAAGATTCAAGGGATGATCAATGGATGAGATTGCAAGTTTGAATGGATGGATGGCTAGGATTGGGTAGGTGTATGACATGTAATGATTCATTTATGAAAAGGTAAGGCTTGAATTTAGTGAAGAATTTTAAATTGGATGGAGAGGACAAGTGGAATTAAAAATTAGATGAATAGTGTTCAAATAGTGCCACATATAATTTTAAATTTGTATGAATAGCGACACATGGAGTGGGCTGGAAGAAATAGGACAAATGTACACTTTTTGGAAGATTTGGCCATGCTTTCAAAGTACCACTTGTCATGTACATGCATGTACATATGATGACAAGTGGACTTCTACAAACATGAGGGTTTGTAATGATGAATTAATTAAAATTAATTCATGTGCACATGGATTAGGAGATAATGATGATTACAAAAAGTAATTAAAAGTGAACAAAATAGGAATTAAATAAATATGATAATTTATTTAATTTTTTGGAATGTGATTTATCAACTATAGATAAAAATATTTAATTTTTTAACTATAGTAGAGGAATTTGATTTTTGTGATAGGGGAAAGGTGTAGAATAAATTAATTAAATAATTAAAAATTATTTAATTAATAATTGGGTCGAATGGAATGATGCAGGTGAAAAAGGGTTGGATTGCATAGGTGGATGAAAAGTGGCTGTGACCATTTTCAGACATCTACATCAAACACGCAATAAATATGAGATACAATACATGAAACCATCAAATGGTAATTAGAAAACCATGAGCTAAAACCACCTAGAATAGTGGTGCCCAAATCCTTAGTTGGAAATCCAACACCCAAATTCTAAGATAACTCTACAAGCTAACAATAACATATTCCTTCCACTGCCATAACATTGTTATAATCCACTCACCAAATTGGGCATTCCATTTTGGCTCCATTATCCCCATCCAAAGATGCCTTATTATGTGTTAGTCAACATGTGTAACTCCCCTTTATAGCTATTTTATGTGTTGATGTTTTTACATTTCCAATGTAGGAGGCCCAAATTCCAGAGGCCATAACTTTTGATCTAGGAGGTCGATTGGGCCCTTTTTTTAAAATTGTAGAGCTTGAAGAGATCAACATGATATGAACTATGGAATCGGTGTTGAACAACCTATATTTTTTATTTTGGCCAAAAACCAACTCTATAACTGAAAAGTTGAGTTTTTCTATTTTTCAACCTAAAAAATACACTATTTGTAATCTTAACATTAGGTGCAAGGTTGAGACACCTTTCCTAACATTCTCCCACTTGTCGAACACCTTGCAAGAGCAAAGGGGAAACTTACCAACACGAAAAATTTAATTGCTAGGGGCCAAGAGGCCCATAGATTCACTATACCACCTGAACTGGTTTGTGCTTACTGACTTTGTCAATGAATTTGCAACATTCATTGAAGTATCAACCTTCTCTAGAATCACCCTTGCATCCTCTACCATATCACGAACAAAATGGTACTGGACATCAATGTGCTTCATCCTCACATGAAAGGTTGGGTTCATTACCAAATACATGGCATTCTGACTGTCATAATGAACAGTAATGGCTTCTGCATCTAGTCCAACATCTAAACACAATCTCTTAAGCTAGATGGCTTCCTTACAAGCATGAGCAACTGCCATGTACTCTGCTTTTGTAATGGACAAAGAAAACACAACCTGTCACTTACTCATCCAATTGATTGCACCACTAGACATAGTGAAAATGTATCCACTGGTGGATCCCTTGTTAATATCACTAGCCTAATCAAAATCCACATATCCATGAATACACATTAAATGTTGGACCCCTGTAGGATAACTATGATAACAATAAAAAAACTCAATAGTATGTGCAAATATCTGAAGACCTTCTTTATTGCATCTCAATGTACCCATCCAGGATAGCATAAGGTGCTCTACTAATATCCTCTATCTCACTAGGAGACTTTGGACAATCCTCAACTGATAACTTTGTTCCCATTGTAACAGGAACACACAATGGCCTGCAAACTGACATGTTGAACCTCTCCAACACCGAGTTCACATACTTTGTCTCAACCAAAGTTTTATGTTTTCTCTATCTCTTTTCATCTCCATCCCCAAGATGTACCTAGTTGCCACTAAGTCTTTCATGTCAAATTGTGCTAAACATTGAGACTTCAATTCATAAATCAAACCCTTCCCATTACCGAACATAACATATCATCAACATATAATGCAATAATGAGAATACAATCATCGTCCATTTTATAGTGGATACAATGATTTGATTTAGATCGTAGAAATCCCAAACTTAACACGAAAGAATCAAACTTTTGGTACCACATCCTAGGAGATTGCTTAAGAACATACTAAGATTTCTTCAACTTACAAACCAAATGTTCTTTACCTTTCGCAATGTAGGGCTCTGGTTGTGTCGTAAATCTCTTCAACTAAATCACCATGAAGGAAAGTTGTTTTCACATCCATTTGCTCAACCTCAAGATCATACACTATAGTAAATGATAATAGAAATCAAATGAATGTCAACTTAGCAACTAGAGAGAAAATCTCACCATAATCAATTTCGTCAACCTAGGAATAACTTTTTGCAACCAATCGTGCCTTGTACTTCTCAACACTACTATTTGAACCGATTTTCTTCTTGAACACCCATTTGCATCCAACGGGTTTCTGTCCATCAAGCAAAGGTACTATATCCCATGTATGATTTTTCTTTAATGCAACTATCTCTTCTTCCATGGCCACTTTCTAGGAATCTGCATCATTCATACCCATAGCCTCATTTACAATCCTAGGCTCATAAGTGTTAATAATTAAAGCAAAAACATATCTCCAATTAGGAGTATACCTTTCTATTTGCTATGTTTGCTGAGTGGACCTCCTCAATAACTAAAGTGAAGGTTCTATCTTTTCTTTGAAACTCTCTAAACTATCTGAGGTCCTTCATGGGATTCTAGTTCAACCTTCTTAATATTTAGGGTTAGTTGAACCACATCTTTCTTTCCATCCTTCTCCAACTAAAGCACTATGGAAGAAGGCTTAACTTCTCTAAAGATATTAATTTTGCTATACAAAACTTTCTCAACCATATGATCCCAAAGATTGTATCCTTTCACACCAACACCATAGATGATGAAGATACATTTTATAGCCTCATTCTCCAGCTTTGACTACTTCTCCCTAGGCACATGTGCATATGCCTCACAACCAAAGACTCAAAGATGTCTCAATGAGGGCTTTTCGCTCGACCACATCTCCATAGGTGTCTTATCAACAAGATCTGATGTACGAGACATGTTAACTAGGTAATAAGCCATGTCAACTGCTTCAACCCAAAACTTTTATTCTAAGCCAATCTCACTCAGAATACTCCTAGCCCTCTCCATCAACATTCTGTTTATTCTTTTTGTAACTCTATTCCCATGAGGGATATATAGAGTTGTCTTATGTCTTTCTATTCCACGATTTTTATAGAATCTATCAAAATCTATCAAACAAAACTCACCGCCATAATCAGTCCTCAAACACTTAATTTTTTCTACGAGACTATTTTTCCATAAGAGCCTTAAACTCTTTAAATTGACTAAAGACTTCAAATTTGCATCTAAGGAAATATACCCATGTCCTTCTACTATAGTCTGTTAATGAGCAGGATTGCACCTGTTATGCAGAGCTGTGAGGCTCAGAAATCCTGTGCAACATGGGATCAAACTTAGGCTGTGGGTGACCTATGGCGAGCTTGAACCTCTATATTATGGGATGGTTCCCTTAAAATATTCAATTGGATCTATGACTTTGATGTGGAAAAGGGTTAAAAAGGGCTACTAAACATTAAAGCTGTAATCTATAAATGGTGATGCACCTAAATTTGATTGAAAACTTGGCAATCTAACTTACAATAAATCTCAGAAAATCTATCCACACAAAACCACTTTCAGCAATTTGACCACAAAAATAATTCTAAGGGAGGCTGAAAAGATTTTCTTCTTGAAGGAAAAGGGTTTTTCACAACAAAAAGGAAATTTCTCCAATTGCACAGCCTAAGACTTGTGATTTTCAAAGCTATCTAACACATGCAAGAACAAATCAGACAATGATTTTAAAGGTTTTGATGTTCAAACACAATAAAATCTCATCAAATCATTCACAAAAGTTGCATTAATGGAAAGGTAGACACTTCATTCAGCTGAAAAATAAATGAAATAATTACATAAAAAGACAAAGTATAGAACCTGTAACCTGCTGTAATCTCTATAAATCTACAAAAGTGAGTTACAAAACCTTCTTTCTCTCTCAAAGTGTAAAGAGCAAAAAAGGCAAGAACTAGAAAAACCTAAGTTTTTCTTACAATACATAATCTGCTCTCTCCAAGAGACCTAGAAAGGTCAACTGCAGTCAACTGCCTCTAAAAATAAGCCCTCAAGATTGATGCATGAGAAAATAAGAAAATCCCTAAAAATAAGAGCTATAACTGTCCCAAAACGAGCAAAAATAGCTCCAAACTGCTCTCCTCCATGTGTTTGACCAAAAAGTTGACCAAAACTCTCCAATTTGTCCTCCAAACCATGCAAAAAGGACTCCAAGGTCTTCAATTAACTCAACTCCTCCAATTCTGCATGATTTTTCATTGCAAATGATGTGGGTAAGGAATAAAGTAATTTTGAGATAATTCTATCTCTATGATTTTACAACTTGTGACAAAATACTAAAGTAATTTATAAAATATTACTTTATTATTTGTTTACATTTATTTTCAGTTGTAAAAACATGCAAGAATGGGTAAAAAGAAATCGACACCTTATCTCTCCCTTTTGATTCACATGATACAACCTTATTACTCCATGTAAGAAAGAAAAACACATCATGCATCATATATGCGTACAAGGTATAAAAATATAACACCTTATCACTCCATGCAAAAAGCAACAATCATATATACTCTTCACTACCTTCGCCATATTTTGACTTTGAAAACCCTCCATATACATGTCAATTACCTTACCCTTCATATATGTCCTCTATACCTTCGAATTATTCCTTTCATTGACTTTGTTAATAGATGCCTTTTGCAAAAAGCACATAAGGCATTTCGGCCTTATCTTGACATGATTATCTTGTCTTGACTTTGCAAAGAATAATAATGAAACACAAAAGAAATCTCGGCCTCACGGGCCCTTGTGGCATTATCACTAGGTTTGCAAGACTTCACAAGTCTCGACCATGGTGGAGATTAAGGTAATGATGAAAGTTTTTTAGAAGTCAAAAGAAAATGAGAAAAGTGGGAAGCAACCGTTGACCAAAAAGAGATGTTCAAACCCTAAACTCCATCATTTTGTTTTTGCTATTCACTTGAGCTTACTTTGCCGACACCATGCTCGGCTAGGGTTTGATGGGGTTTCATGACTCTCTACAACTTTCGAAGGGCTTTCTTGATGGATTTCATCTGTTATTTTGGTGTGAAAAGAAGGTAAACTCCTCTATGTTGAAAAACTGGGCCATTTTCTTGATTTTCTTTGACTGTATCTTTCATCTGGGCCATGGCCATATGGTTTTTTTGAGCATTTTTAAAGTCTGGTACTCCTCACTGTGATTTCTTCGTTCCTCTGCATTCCTTGTTTGTTGGTGACTTCCTCCTGCACATTTGAGAGTTCAAAATACATAGACACGGCATGTGGCTTCTTCTCTCTGCAAAGAACATAAGGTAATGTTCCATTCTTACTTCACCATTCGGATTTCTTTTGACTGTATACTTTATTCTGATAAGGGTTTTGAAAAAAATGACATGAGTATGTGATATTTTTGAAGGAAAAGTCCTTCCTGGCTACGACCATGACCACTGTATCTTCTTTCGTTGATTTCCTTCTTCTGTAGACATGAAAACACAAGGGTTTGAAAAAATATGTTGTGGGTTTACATTTTCTTTAGGAAAAACACCTATTTCAGCCACGGCTTGTAGCTCTTCTCTTTTCTGTGTATCTATCTCCTATATATCTGCTATCAAAGGCCGCCAAGAATGGTATATTTCTGGGTGTCTTCCTTTTTGTCTAAGAGCTCGGGCTTCTCCATTATCTTGTAGATGTAAATAAAAGAAAATATCTATCTCTGCTTCTCATAAAATGTTTGACTATATCTTCATTTAGAAAAGCATGAGACCTATGTACTCTGCTTCCATTTTTCTTTTGTGCTTTTCTTGTGTGTTGTATGGTGAAAGGAATCTTCTTTGTATATGTCACAACCTTACTACAGTTCCACCTCCATTTCTTTGTTTGCTTTCTATAGAACAAAAGAGACCATGCCAACATGTTATGATAGTTATCTTCAAAAGATAGTGATCTTTTCTCCTTTTTGCTACTCCACCTTGAAGCTCATATATTCTGTATGCATTTACACATTGATAAAGGTAAAAGAATAATTTTATGAAGTATAAGTTGTTCCCATTTGCATTTTCCTGTAGATGAATGAGGTATATGCCTCTGCTACTTCACCTTGTTGTCCTTGCAACTGTTCCTTGTATGTCTTTCTGATACAACTTATTTTGGAATGTGATCATCACCAGGATTGATCCAAACTGTACTCTTCCCTCATTCCATTATGATCATAAAATGTCATTTTCATTCAATGTTCACATTAATCTTATGGCATTGTATAAAGTTGATGAAGCATTGTATATTACCTTTGAGGTTTTCTCCTTTGTCTTTAGCATCACTGCTCTGAAGCACTAATGTTATTTTCTATTGATTATCTTTGTCATGATGAACATCTGCCACATATTTCTTTTCCAGGGCTGCATTAAGCAATGCTATATACTTCTGTGTTTGGGATGTTTTGTTTCTTAACAATAAGTAGCACTGTCTTCTCCTTGCATTTAATTCTAACTCATGACTGGTTGTACATGGATTCACATAGGCATTGTAGACTCTGCACTTATGATGAGGGTTATAGAGTGAGTTTAGAATTCTTGTTCTTCTTAAAGGCATCTGCATTTCTTGTAACTATATCTTATGAAGGATGTGATTGCTCTCTTTCTAAGGCTATTACATATGCTCTTAAACTGTTGTCATGAACTCCTTGATTTAGATATATTGTATTCTCTCTTGATTTAAGCATATACTTGGTGTAGTATGAGCTGCCCCTTTACATGGTTGTACTTGATGACTGTCTTCTTGATTTGTATTTCCTTTCTATCAGTGACTGTTGTCCAACAACTATTCCATAGTCTAGGAGACTGTCATGACGATTGTTGTTATATGGTGAGATCTTTAGGTGTTAGACTCTATTGTCTCCTGATTGTATGCATATCATGTAATCTACATGGAAATCTTTCATAAACTCCATCTTCATGAGGCATTGTTATAGTCTATATGGCTGTTCATGTTTGTAGCCGCACTTGGATCTTTCAAAGGTGTATTATTTCCTTATGATGATTGTCCTCCACTGTACCCTGCAAGGCTGACCCATATGTTTGAAAACTGTCATGAATTTCTTTATATACTTTCTACTCAGGTGGATGTTATGTTCTTCTCACACATCTAGTTGTTCCTCCTGCACTATACCTGTAACATGTGGTTGTATCTTCATCTTCATTTGCATATGGTAGCTATATGATAAATGGGCTGTCACTAGGGTGACTGTCCCATCATTTGAAACATTACAAGCTCCTCTCTGGCAGTGGTGTTCAGTCTATTTATGATTTCTCTTGCATAGAAGACAATTGATATGAAATGACATACATGTATAAGGTTGCTTTTGGAATATATGACTGCTCCATAGTTGATAACATGCTTCTAATTGATAGGACGGTCATCTTAATGATTGATCTTGTCCTTCTATGGCTGCTTAAAGAATTGAAAAGCAATTTTATATCTCATTCACAACAAAAGTGGTAAAATACCCGATTTTAATTGCTATATGGGATTGTCCTGCCTTGATGTTGACCTAATGTTGACTTGCATGTTTATCATTGACTTTTAATCAGAATATGCCTTTATTTCTTTGATCTAAAAGTCGTCTCACTTATCTTCTCTTGGAACAAAGGGGAAGCATGTTGGGCTCAACCCTTGTGGGAGCCACATTTTCTCCACATGCTTTAATGTCTTCAAATCGGCAACACTACTTTTCCTATACCTGCACTGTGAACAAATAAGTTAGCATAAAAACATACCTTTGTAAGGTTGATTGATCTTTCTCATGATGATCTGATTTGTTGTGCCTATCTGATCTTGATCCATTCACATTAATGCATAATGTTTGCAAGTTTTATATGTCTGTTGATAAAGCATATGATGAATCTGCATATTCAGAGCTTCTAACAGGACTTTTCTCTAATTTTGCAGGTCCACTATCTTGATCAGGAGCATAAGATGAAGATATGAAGATCAAGTTCTGCCAGATAGGAGAATCAACCTTCGATAAGGCAATGATGGATATCCATTTTCCTCATGTGTTCTTTTTCTTTTCCTTTATCCATAGATGTATAGCTTGCACAATGTTTGCAATGGCTCAGTTTAGTTACTTCCACGGCTTGTGTGGGACATATTTAAACATTCTATTAAATATGATCAGTTATTTTACCTTATGCAAATGATTTATGTATGTTTTCTTTTTGAATCAAATGCATAGGATAGAACAACTGGATCTAATTTGAAACATATGTTTAAAACATGATAATGAAATGACAGTTTATAAATACCTTTCCTTCACACTGAATTGTGATATTTGAATAATTCAACCACATCATAACTAAAAGATAAAATCAGTTAGATGCATGTCATTCATTAAATGTCTGATCTCTTGTCATTATATAAAACTTCACTTGTCAGGATGGTTTGACAGTTTTGATTGGACTGTCGCATTATCTTGACAAATGATCCTTTGTTATTCTCTTGCCAAGATATCATACATTCAACTGATTGATCATATACTCAAAAAAAAAAATCTTTTATTCCTTTTGTGACAACTGCAACTCAGGCCTTACTAAATTAGGTGTGAACATAATTTAGTAACATAGTCATCAATGAAAGATACATAATAAACAAATTTTGAAATCGAAGGAACACTTACATGACCAAAAACATTAGAATATATCAAGTCCAACACCCCACAATATTTATGAGAACTAGAGTAAAACTGAACATGGTTTTGTTTCCCATATATGCAATATTCACAAAATATAACTCAAGGTTACAATCAGTCAACTCCTCAACCAGATTTTTATTTTTCAAGGTCTGTAGACCTTTCAAACCTATATGACCCATTCATTGGTGCCATAGCATTGTTTTCTCTACTAAAAGTTTTATCTCCAAAGAATGAGCACCCTTAGGAACCCAGAAAGCAAGACCATCAAAAGTAGATGCAACACACCTCTTTTCTGTTGGTTCTAATGGTGAAAGTTAAGATTCTATATATCTCTTCACTGTAGGAGTAGAGGAACTAGTGCATTGAATTGTACATGCATCCAACTAAAATAGATTGCCAATTTAGATACCCTTAGCATTAACTACTATAGCTCATGTGACCAAATTACATCCTCCACTCAAGAAATCAACCTGCACACTTGCATCATTAAGTTTACTTATAAAAACTAGGTTCTATACCAAACTAGAGATATGCAGTACACCATTGATCCCCTTTGCTCGTCCATTAGTGAATCGAATCAAAACTCTTCCATGGCCAACAATATTCATATGAGAATCATCTCCAAAGTACACTCTTCATATTTTGTAAACCAACCCTGATGTGAGATCATGTGGAAAGAGGCATCGGAGTCTATCAACCACACACCTTCCAATGCATGAGTAGCCAAGGAAACAACAAAAGCATCACCCTCATCTTGTGAGGATCTCTCAAACTCATCATTAGAGTCAACTTTCTTCTTCTTCTCCTCCTCCTTACAATCTCTTCTAAGGAGTCCATCTTTGCCACAATTCTAACATTTCGCCTTGAACTTACTAGGAGATTTGGATGTAGACTTATCTTGCCTCTTGTCCTTCTTACCTTTTTCTTTAGATCTTCCACGAATCGCTTGGGCCTCCTTGGTTGACTTAGAAGTCTTCCTTCTCATTTCTTTAGAAAGCAAAGATACAACCACTTTGTCCATCTTGAACTTGGTGGTATTGCTCCCAATGGGCATAAACAAGTGGTCCCATGAATTTGGCAAAGAACACAACAAAGTCATACAATGATCCTCCTTCTCCATCTTCACTCCCATGGAGCTCAATTGTGCAATCAACATATTGAAGGCATTCAAATGATTTGTTATAGATCCGCCATCTTCTATTCTAAGGGAGTACAACTTCTTTCTTAGAAATAACTTATTTACGAAGGATTTAACTTGATAAATTTCTCTGATTTTTCCAAAGATTCACTATGGAAGTCTGCTCATGAACATTTAAAAAATTGAATTTGTCAAATAGAGTCTCACAAGATCCTTCACCTTTTTTTCCATTAAGTCCTAGTCTTCTTGTTTCGTACCTGATGGCTTGGTATCGGCTATTATAGCCCATAGATATCTATCCATGAGCATATCCTCCATCTTGAGTTTCCACAACTTAAAGTTTGTGCTTGAGAACTTCTCCATCTCTATCCTTGATGTGCTTGCCATATCTTCCTGCAATAAGATCAAAACCCTCTCTGTGTAAGCTCCCACTCAAATGAAGATTAATACAAAATACCCTCTACCCAACACCTGGAATATGAGGTGATTAGGCTCTGATACCAAATGAAAAGGAAGCAAGGTACGTATAAATGCTTTCTACACTAAACTTTTGAGTAGAGTGTTATGCAAATTTTAATCTTTTATCAATTACAGAAAGTAGAAACACATAAACATAAAATAAGCAATATACCATAAGATAGCTCGTATGTGGGGAAAACTCTTTCAGAAGAAAAACCCCACACTCCAAAGTAGATCAATGTATTATTTAGTAAACAACACATTTACAATACACCTGCAAAGCAAGTCTTCACAGGAGTATCATCAACCAAATATCTGGAGGAATTCTGACAACATAACAATACCTGCAAAACTCAATATCAAACCTCCATCTTAAGCATCCATTAAATAGGAGATACAATTTACATGAAACCATCAAATGGTAATTAGAAAACCATGAGCTAAAACCACCCAATATTGACACCTAAATCCTTAGTTGGAAATCCAACACCCAAATTCCAAGATGAGTCTACAGGGTATAAAAATAGCATATTCCTTCCACCTATCATAACCTCGTTATAATCCACTCACCAAATTGGGTGTTCAATTTTGGCTCCATTATCCCCATCCAAAGATGCCTCATGACATGTTGGTCAACAAGTGTAACCCCCCTTTACAACTATTTTATGTGTTGATGTTTTTACATTTCCAATGCAGGAGGCCCAACTTTTGAAGGCCATAACTTTTGATCCAGGATATCGATTAGGCCCTTTTTAAAAAATTGTAGAACTTGAAGAGGTACATGTGACATGCACTAAGGAATCAGTGCCAAACAACCTGAAATTTTTTATTTTGGCTAAAAACTAACTCTATAGCTTAGAAATCGAGTTTTTCTATTTTCAACCTAAAAATTGCATTATTTGTAATCTTAACATTAGGTGCAAGGTTGAGACACCTTTCCTAACATTAAAGAATTGCCTTCTTCTATACATGTTGATGAATGTAATGATGGTCATTCTTCTACATCTCATGTAAAATCTATGGATACTAGCATACACATAATCTCACCCTACATGATAATAGCATACACATTGATGACAATTTATTAACCTCTCATGTGCCCTCCATTACTATTTCATTGTCTTATCCTACATTTCATGAAAAAAATATCTTAATGATGAACTTTTACACGATGATTAGAAATGGATCTACCAATTCTTCATTACATGTGAAATCATTCTTGCTTGCTAATTATGAACACTTAGATGATGTCATCTTGTTGATTAGTGAGTTTCAATTATACTTGAGTGGTAGATCTTTGCAATGATTTCATTCATCTTGTTTGCTTCACCTACCCTTCAAGAACTTGGGTTGAATGATTTCAACACATATTCACATGAAGATCTCATAAATTTTAAAGTGGTCTCTCATGATCTATCTTTCAACCCTACTTCATCATCTATCAACATGGCTTAAGTGTCTCCTATACCTTATTTTTTTATGTTGCCACTAATTCACATGATTATAATTTAGTGGGTCATATACACCAAATGTTAGGAATAGGACAATACATTAGTCTATCACCACATGTATTAACAATGAACACACTTAACCTAACTCCTATACATCAATTCACATATAAAATAAAGGAGTTTGGCATTATTAAATAGTGGCAAAATATTCAAGCCAAAATATCTCTACGTAATTTAGTGTGTACATCACCCTTTTATATAGATGTAATACAAAAGGCCTTAAAGAAAATTCAAGTTGGGTCCTATTGAGGCATTTTCTGCACAACAACATTAAGTATGTAGATTACACACTTCTCTTTAAAGGAATCAAATGATGGAATCTCAAAGGCTTTGATTACCTAGTCTAGGCATACCAAAACTAGGTTTTCAGGGAGAATATGTGTCAACCATAAGGGGCTAATAATGCTAGTGAATTGAAAACTATCAAAATCACAAACAGACTATATATTAGATTTTTATTTTTACAAACAAACTAATTAAGAAAAGCCTTCCTTAAAATTTTCAATAAAAGCTTAGAAATTGCATCATACCTAATCTAGTCCTATGCTAGTCTAATCTAACCATTTAAAAAAAAGAGAGATAAGGGCAACAAGAGAAATTGGATACATGCAATAAGAAAGTCACCAATTACATGCATAAAATATCAAACAAATATGCTACTCATTGTGAGGCCATGTACCATTCACCAAGACAACAATGCATCAAATATTCAATTAAGCTCCACAAGTTGCTCACAAAAGTTTGCTCATACTAATCTTTAACAATTGAATAGCTCATATTTTCAAAACTCAGATTGGAAATAGAGATTGTTAAAAAAGAAAGGTAAACTAAATTGGTTGCAAAACAAGTACAAAGCTAAGTCTCTGTTTAAAAAAAAAACTCCTATCAAGGTTGATTCACTAGGTATAAATAGATTCTCAAGATACAAACACATAATAAGTTTTTTAGATGGTAAGGTTTCCAGGTAGTTACAATTTAGTTTAATGCATTGCATAATTTCTTAGGTAGAAATCATTTAATGCTAGTTCATAAATAAGAATTCTAATTACAATCTTACATGTCCATAGTCTATGTGCCCCTTACAATATTTGAGAACGTACAGTCCCCAATTGGACATATCTCCTCTATTTTTTGCTTGTTTCAATGCCTGTTTAAAAGAACTTGTTACCTCTAGTAACAAGGTACTATTGATCAAAGGGTCATGAACCTTCACAATCTTTCCTGGGACCAACTCAAAGTATTCCAATGGGTGCAATATTCAAAATTTAGCGTGAAATCCAAAAGGGTCCTTTACACATTACAACCTAACAATAGAGAGGACTTGTAAGGTGGATGTTGTATGTGGTAAGATCTATGTAGTGAAACTTGAAGTAGCTCTAGCCACAAACCTCAAACTAATAAGCTTGGAGATGTTTTCAAATGTTACTACAAAGCTTGAATATTTTTCGCACTATGAGATTTTGACCTAGGACTCAAAATGAATTAAAATGGTGACTAGGAAATAAGATGCCTTTGAGATCTAGGAACTGTCTTTTGCAACAATAATTTGATAATTGGAAAATCACTAGAAACTTACAAAACAAAGCAAAACATGAAACAAAATATTTTTGGGTGATGCAAGATTGCTCGACCCCTAAGATGCTCTTGCATCAGACATTCCAGGTAATAAAATTTTGAGCATGGTGATCAAAATTAAGGAAGTGAGGGAGGTTCCAATGGCCGCCCCAATAGGCCTACTTCATCTTTAAAAATCTAAGAATCATCTTTAGGTCCCCTTCCCTTTTACCAAACCAGAGATTCCTTGGATTCCTTCTTTTTGGTTCTACTCATCTGCTCATTTAGAATCTTCTCTATCTCATCTCTAGCCATCACAGAAACCTATTGTCTCCAATTTGGTTCCTTTGGTGAGGTTATATCCTTCTCTACATCTTTAGCTCCATGATATTCATACATATTAGCCACATTGAACACCAATGAGATGCCCAAACCTTTTGGTAATTCAATCTCATAAGCATTCTTAGAAATTTTATGCAACACCCTGCAAGGGCCAATCTTCTTTGGCTTCAACTTATTATAGGTTCCTCCAAGGAATATTTTCTTCCTCAAATGTACCATGATCAACTTACCCTCTAAGTATTTTCTCTTCCATGCTCATTTGCACTTATTTTATATTTATTATACTTCACTCTAGCTACTACTTCACCTATGTATGTACTTCCCACATGTATATGGAAAATCCTTTGTATCTACACTAACACATTCCCCATCAAGTATCTTGAACAAGTTCACGATTCCTTTAGGGGATATCCCACACACAATTTGAAATGGGGTCTTGCCTGTTGAACAATTCATTGAGTTGTCGAATACAAATTTAGCTTGCACCAACAACGTGTGCCACTATGCTAATTTGTCTCCAACCAAATTTCTTAGGAGATTTCCTAAACTCTTATTAACAACCTCCATTTGACCATCTATCTATGAATGGTATGCATTATTGTAATTTAGTAGTGTACCCAACTTTTTCCACAATGTGCACTAGAATTGACTCAAGAACTTAGTATCCTTATCTGAGGTGATGCTTTGTGGCAACCCATGTATCCTCATAACTTTCTTAAAGCATAGGTCTGCAATCCTATAATCATCATTCATCTTTTGGCAAGGAATTAAATGCACCATTTTTTAAAACCTTTTGACAACTACAAAGATGGAATCATTACCCTCAGAGTCTATGAGAGTTTAAGGAAAAAATCCATGGAAAGTTTCTCTTAGAAGGATTCTTTGGAATTGGTAATGGCTTATGTAACCCTATATTCTAGGCAACACCCTTCATAAATTGATAAATTCTACATCTCTCAACAAAATTTTAAAGCATGATAGATCTCATATTGTAGATCAACTTTAGATCACTAGCTTTAGGTATGAACTTGATATTTCCTTGATTAGTAATAGCGCCTAGAGAGTTAGAATGAAGTGCTTCAAGATAAACTTGATATAAGTCAAGATCAACATCATCTTAAAGGATTTTATAAAATTCATAAGGAAAGCCATCACAACTAGGAGCTTTGTCATTGGCCATGCCAAACACAGCTGAGTGAAGCTCCTCTTAAGAAAGGGCTTTGTCACTAGCAGTAACCTAGTCTTCAGAGAGCCTACATGGCACTACATCCAAACATGCACTAAGAACGACATCCTTTTCTAGGGATGGTGTTATATCCCAAATGGGGATATTTTCTACAATTTTGGATTTCTGGGCTTTCCAACTTAACCTTGTTCAGAATTTCTATTTTTTCTTACTTTAATTTTTGCCCTAATGTCTGAACTTCAGTTTTCTGCTCAAAACCCTAGATTCTAATTTTATTTTCTGCTCACAGACATGTAATCACATCGAACAAACAAGTATCCAAACATAGCAAATAATGATGGCAAATGATGTTAAACAATAACATTCACATCTCCCATGAATTACACCATGAAATACACATTGTAGGACATCAAAATCAATCATCCAAGTCTGCTTTTCTGAGTGAACACGAGTTGCTGCTATAAATTGAAAAGTCTGATCTGATTTACAAGGATTTTAGGGCACAAACAAAATCAAATAATGCCTTGATTTTCTGCACTACAAATCAAATTTACAACATTTGATTGCACATACCAATTACATAAAAAATAGGTGGCAAATGAATAACCCTAGCTGGGTAGATGCTCCAAGAGATGACGCTATGGTTTGCTACTCCAATTCTACTCCAAACAAGAGATCACTTTCACAATGAGGTGCTCCAAATATGCTACAAGGTTTAGGGATTAAAACCTAACAAAGCTGCTCCAAAGTTGTCAATGCTACCCAACGGATGATGGTTAAATGCTGCTCCAAAATGCATTAGGTTTGCTGCTCCAAAAGATGATGTCAAATGACACCAAGAAGCCACAACAACCCTCAAATGTCTCTCTAAGTGATGGCACTTCATAATAGGGCAAAACCCTAACACCAATGTTGAATCCTTGCACCAAAATCACTTCACCAACTAGGGCGAACATGTCTGATATGTTGCTGCTATAAATCAGAAAATATCATCAAACCCTAACCAACAATCAACTCCCACAATTGCCTCCAACAACCTTGAATATAATCCCTCTAAAGTAGCGCTCAAACCTAGGATACAAACCCTAGTCATATAGCATCAAAAACTCGCCAAAGAATGATATCTCCAAGTTTGATTTGCAAATTAGAATTCTGCTCTTCCGCTCCTTGAATCACCAATGAAGTGCAATTGTGAATTCCGTATGAATCCACTTCCAAGATGAGATTGGGTTTTTGTCCAATCCACCTTATTTTCACAAGGGTTTTCGTCCTTAGAAAATAATTGCAAACAAAGTTGCAAATCCACAAAGGAATAAATGAATAAGCTGAATGATGATTTGAAATGTCTCACCAAACCTTGTATTTATACATATTTTTCACCTTTTATTGCTGCTGGCCGACCAAGGCAAAAATACTATTATTTTATCATTTTTTTCCTCACAAGGCCGGCCTTCCTTATGCAAACTTGGCACTCAAGTAAACCTACAATTTGGGCCAACCCCACTTAACCTCCATTTATTTATTTAATGATCTTCTTCTTTGTTTTTTTTTTATCTTCCTTTTTGGCGCCCAAATGGAGAGATATCAATTTATCAAGCTGCCTTTCAAAAAGACCAATGTCCACACTTAATTCTCCTCCAAGGCAAACAACAAAATATATGAAAAGATATCAAATTCGCCCTCACCAAAATATTCCTCAAAAAACCAATTTCCACGCTTCTCTCATCTCCAAGATGGTTTGCTCCATGTGTAGACAAATTATTTAATTCAAGATAAGAGCATCAAAGACAGAGAAAAATATAACAAGTCATCTCCAATACCCAAAATGCCTTCCAAAATTCATATAGTGTGGAAATGTGCCCATTAGGTCCTCTCCTATGATCACTTCGAAAATGGGAACATTACATATGGAGCTTGGGCCAAGAAGACTTGGGTGTACCGAGTGTTGAACAAACGGATGTATAACATCTAGAATGGAAGAAATACTTTATCCATCCTATTTGATGCACTTGATCTTTTGTGAAGAATTCTTAAGTCGGAGGGCCTGAAAAAATTCTTTAGACACACAAGGGAAAATTCTTTAGACACAACCGCCAACTTTTAAGCAATGAAATTTGGCTTTGATGTAAAATCATAAACCCAATAGAACCTTAATTATTTGTGGAGCAAGTCATCAGCAAAATTTTCAAATCAAAAAACCTAAAAACATAATAGAAACGACAACAATCTCTTCCATGAGACAAAAGAGACACTAACAACACCCCATTGAAGCTCTCACTCCATCTTTGTTCCTCCCAAGAAAGGAAAATCAAATTGAATGAATGAAGAATTTTAATAATGTCCAGCGGCAGCAGCCTAACAAGCGATTAAGAAAAACACAATTAACAAGGGATTAAGAAGAAGCATAAATTGGGTGGCCACAAGTCGTCGGTACGAGCCAGTGGGACCTAAATAAACACTCGGATAAGAAAATTCAGGGAAATTGTGGGCAATCTTAAATTCAAAGATTCTCTGCCGCAAAATGAGAAACGAAAATCGGAGAAAAAAAGGAGGCGCGTGGCGAAGCGGCCAGGACGCGTGCCTCCCACACACCTCAATCCCCAATTCACCACGAGGCCAAAGATTTTCCCATGGCAGCTAATTTTTCAGCAGCTCTGAGATTGACTGACCACAACGACTTTGTTGCTCCTTCTCAGTCTTGCATTGTTTCCCTCCACCCAAACTCTAAACTACAGGTAATCATTTTTCATTGTATCTTTGTTTTAAACTCTACTTTTAGGTTATATCTTGAAATAATCAAGATAACTGAAACGGATCTGCCAGTTTGTTTTCCTGAAATTCAAGAAAAGTTAGTGTAGGATACTATAACGACCTTAAAAAAATGCTTCGGCATTCTCATTAAAATTCTTCCTTCAGACAGTTTTTTCTACAGACTGTTTTTTTTTTAATGAAAGAAATTGTTGGATGCGTAGATATATGCATGTACTTTTAAAGCCCGGTATTAACAAGGGATTAATTTTTGGCGACGACTTACAGTTCTACAACAGTAATGCATGTTTGCAAAAAAGTTAACTAGAAAAATGCTAGCCAGGTAACTGCAGTAACCACACAAGGATCGTGGTAATGTCGGATATTAGATGACATGTAGGTTTCAGAACCTTTAGATCTGAATGATTGCTTCCTTAAGATTATGAGCAACATGTACAAATTTTCATTTGATAATTAACAGATTTGGCACAAGGAATTTCAATAGATTTAGCACACTTTCATGTGTTACTAAATATGGTGAGTATGAGAGGGTTTAATAGATTTAACATATAATTACATAATAAGTTTGAAGGATTTCAACAGATTTAACACTTAATTGCCAATTCGATAGATTCAACACTTAATTACCAATTAACCAGCAGTCAGAGGGATTTCAATATATTTACTATATAGTTACCAAATCTAATAAATAGGGCGAGTTTGAGTGGTTTCAATAGATTTTAAACATAATTATCAGACATGACAAGTGTCCATGAATTTCTATTTGTTTTATCTTATAAAATCTAAGATAAATGTAATGACTTTGAGGGATTTCAATAAATTTAAGACAATGTTATTGAAGTTACTTGTGAGTTTGTGTGATTTGGCATTACAATATTAATATTGTGTCCTTGAAGGATTTCAATAGATTTAAAAAGTTACTATTGAAAATATTATAGTAAGTTTAAGTAGGTTTATATGATTTTATCTTATGAAATTTTTTAGAGTTTTATTTAACTTATTGTATTAAATATATAAAGTGATTGTTTTATTTGTATGTTGAGTTTTTAACCTGCTTTAATATGAAAAGTTTAAGCATCACACAGATATTAATTCTATATTATATTAGAAGTCAATAATAGAAGTCCAAGAGTTATTATTTAGAATTCCACCTTTAAATATCATTTTAAGGATTTGAACTTAAATCTTCACAATAAAAATCCAAATCTTGCACCAATTTAATTCAACCCCTTTAACTATTTAAAATAATGTTTATAAAAATATTAAATTTTTATTATAATTATAATTTTATTTTTTTGATGAGTGAATATGGCCAAGGGGGATCATTTCCACTAAAAATTTAACCGAAAAAAAGTTAAAAACAAAGGAAGCAACAAAACCCCCAATTTGCAGCTTGTTTTTCAGTATCTTTTGTTACCCTCTGTTTATCTATGTTGTTTAAATAAAACTACAGAAACTGTTAGTTGTTCATTGGGCCGTGTCTGGTGGTGTAGAGCGGGTGTGGCAATGCAACACAAAAGACCCAGGTTCAAACCCTGACACCTCTATAAAGACAATTCACCAACATACCTTTTCTATTATGCTTCTCCACTGCTGTGCATTGAGAATTATGCTTGATATGTATGGAAAAGTAATGAAATCATTCTCCAATTGATAACTCAACCTTCATCAACTGGAATTGAAAAAACACGTAAGGAAACAATAAGCAACATGAAACACACTAGAATGACCCTGTGTTTACCTAGAATAAACTCATGACAGGAAAAACCGCAGCACTGAAAAAGGCTGTGCCTTTTGTTTCCTTAAATCACCAAGTAAACTGCAAAATTAACAAAGAAAGGTTTAATAAAGTAGCGAGAAACATTGTGGCTTCATTCTTTAATTCCTTCCAATTCCTCACACCATCTGCTCTGGTTCTGGTATTGTAATCAACCTCTCTATTAAGCTGCACTCTGCTTAAGACTGCCAAAAGAAAACCGTATTAACATTGGAAGATCATCTCTTATGCAGAAACCTTATTGAATGAGTAAAGGGTCGAAGGAACACCAATGCAACTCTAGAAATGGAATGCCAGTAATACATGCTCCCAGGTGTCCATGTGTGGAAGGTGTATGGTTCCACCTTGACAGCTTTTCTGCCTGGCTAACACATCCTGCTAAATTTCCAGGCCATATCCAGGCTGGAATGACTGTTTTATTGATTTGTCACTATTGTAACATTGACATCATTTTCAAGTTCTTTCACTTCCACCATTTCCCTGAAGGTCATCTAATGCTGCGGGTAAATTTTGATGAGTTACTGCTTGTATAATGTAGGATTTATTAAACTAAAGTTAGTTTGTTCTATCTAATGGTCAATTTTGTAATATCGTAGATAAAGCCTATCTACTCTGATTTATTGCTTTCTTAGTTGTAGGTTCTATTTTTAGCTTGTATAAACTTTTTATATACAGCCTTGCTGTATCCTGTACATTATTACATTCATTAATAATATTCTTTCAGAGTTTTCGATAACATGGTATCAGAGCCACAAAGGCGGCAAAACCTGTTAATTTGAATTTTTCGCCCTCTGTCCGCATTCCGTACAGTCGTACGACCTCCGGATCTGTTCAAACCTCAAGTTTTTTTTTTTTCTGAGCATCTGCCATCACGTCTTTGTGAGACGCGATTTTTTCCTGTGCCTGTGTAGCTCGCATCGCACTTATTTCTGGCGTTTTCCTTTCATCGGCGGATAAACAAAAAGTGTTTTTGAGGATTCGCGTTTTTTTAACCATGTTTTTTTTGGCGCCGTCTGTAGGATTCACATTTTGTTTTTCTTTCCTGGCACCGTTTGTGGATTTCCTTGAGAGATTCTCCGTCTGTGAGAATTTTTGGCGCCGTCCATGGGTTATTTGGCATCGTTCGTGGGTTGTGAGTTTTAAGACTCTTGGTGTTTCTGTTCAGAAGGTCGCGTGCCTTTTTTGTTGACTATAGTTTCTTTTTGGTGAATCAAGCGCCTTTATTGAAACCATCGAGCTTCCTGCGCCCCCAGGGTGGAAGAAACAATTTTTTCCAAAGAAACTGGGAATTGTTTTCACTGCTCGTACAGGTGAAGAAATCAAGAATAAGCGTCAACTGTCACAATATTTGAAGTCTCATCCAGGAGGCCCTGGCATCATTGTGGTGTTGAAAACGGATGCCAAAAATAAGTTAACCCCAATATAATATATTCCAGGTTCTTCTCTCCACACCTAAAAATTGTCACTGGAGCAGCACAAGTTCAAGTCTACACTGAGAAAGTGTGGCCAAAATATTATTGTTGGAAGAGGCGAAGAAGTGAGTAATTGGTACCCTTGCGGCGTGGTAAGAAGATCATCATTGTATCGATCATCTTCCCTGAGCTCGTGGTTTCTTAATACTTCATCTCTCCAAATATTTACAGTCATGTTAGAAATTTGTCAGAATTTTTTCTGCGATATCTTCAAATCCGTGTTCGGATTCTTGGACCATTTTTGTCTCGAGATAGGTGCTATCTGGTTTCTGTTCATCATTCGGTATTTTATTTTTTGTGCTTTCCTGTTGCCAAACCGAAGACGTCTGCATCTTATGCCTTTATGGCTAAACGCTCTGCGGATCATATCAAATCTTCTGCCTGGTACATAGATTCAGACGCATCCCGACATTTTACACATCGAGGAGACTGGTTTACTGAGTACATGCCATTCAGAGACTTTGTAGTCTTTGGAGGAGGCAAAGAATATACCATTGTAGGAAAAGGCACAGTGCAGATACAGTCTGGTAGGAGAAATTTAATATTTCTCGATGTTTACTTCGTACTTGGCATGGCGCTGAATCTCCTCTCTGTCAGTCAGATCATGCGCCACTCACCTCATCTGGATGTTGTCTTCAGCATGCACTCATGCAGCATAGTGGACCATGAGACACGCATCACTGTTGCTTAGCCTCTTGAGGATCATGGTCTATATAGACTCATGGATTTCGGGGATTCTCCAAAGCAAGCTTTGGCACCCAGAAGCACTTCCCTCAATAAACTTTGGCATCAACGTTATGGGCATCTCAACATGCACTATCTCTCTCAGTTAGCTCCGGAGAGTCTGGTCAGTGGTCTTCCAGACATTCAAACTCAACTTCCTGGCGTTTGCGACGCTTGTCAGGCTGGCAAATAGCATAGGACCCCATTTTCGAATGGTGACAAATGGAGAGCATCCAAGGTTTTGCAGTTGGTTCACGCGGATGTATGTGGACCAATGAACACTCCTTCTGTTACTGGGTGCAGATATTTTTTACTTTTTGTTGATGATTTCAGCAGAAAGATGTGGGTATATTTCTTGAAAAAGAAATCCGATGTGCTCAGTACGTTTCAGCAGTTCAAAGCCTTGGTGGAAAAAGAGTCACGCTGTCCAATCGTCTCTCTTCGGTCTGATAATGGAGGGGAGTTTTGCTCTTTCAACTTCACTCATTTCTGTGCTGCACATGGCATCAAATGTCAGCTTACTACACCTTACACACCTCAATAAAATGGTGTTGTTGAGCGTCGCAATCGCACTATTACAGAGATGGCACATTATATGATAGAATATAGAAGTGTTCCTAAGAAGTTTTGGGCTGAAGCAGTCTACACTGCTGTCTACCTTTTGAACCGGTCTCCCACCTATGCAGTCAGAAATATGACTCCTGAGGAAGCCTGGTCTGGACGTAAGCCTCGCATCAACCATTTGAAAATTTTTGGCTCCACTGCTCATGTTTGGATCCCGGATGCTAAGCGCACTAAGCTGGACTCCAAAAGCCAGAAACTCATGTTCACCGGGTATAGTGAAAATCATAAGGCTTACAGACTGATTGATGTAGACACTGATCGTCTCATATTCAGTCGTGATGTAGTTGTTGATGAGACTACTGGGCCCTTTTTGCTCTCTACTTCATCTATTCCTCCTAACATTCTTTGGAGGCTTCAAATTCAGGTATTTGCATTCCTTTAGCTTCACCCAATGGGAGGGTTCTTGCAGTTTTGCCCACACCACAGTGTGGTATTCAAGCACCCGCCCCTCAGGATATTCTGGATCCTCCTGATCTTGTTCCTGCCTCTCCTGGTGATACTGATGCACATACTTCAAATGTTGGTTCATCTGCTCTCCGGCCTAAATGGTGGGCCAAAACAATCAGTGATCTTCATGATAATGAGCTCATCGAGGGTAGATTTGCTCGGAAGAAGAGCAAACAGCAAAATACTGTCAATTTTGCTCTCATGGCCAATCTTCACAGCATCTCAGAGCCTCAAACATATTCTGAGGCTAAAGGTGTACTTGAATGGAAAAAGGCTATGGATGCTGAGCACCAGAGTCTTCTGAAGAACAATACTTGGGTTCTATTTGATCTCCCTCCTGGGAAGAAGCCCATTGGATGCAAATGGGTATACAAAGTCAAATACAAGGCTGATGGGACTCTTGACAAATATAAGGCTAGGTTGGTCGCCAAAGGTTACTCACAAAAAGGTGTTGACTATGAGGAGATTTTTGCTCCTATAGCCAAAATGAGTACCATTAGGCTTGTTCTTGCTCTGACAGCCCATTTTGGGTGGAAAGTCCATCAAATGGATGTTAAGAGCGCCTTCCTCAATGGCGATTTGCAGGAAGAAGTTTATATGACGCAACCTCTTGGCTTCAAAGTCACGGGCAAAGAACACCAGGTGTGCAAACTGGTCAAAGCTCTTTATGGCCTCAAACAGGCTCCAAGGGCATGGTACATCAAAATTGATCAGTACCTCGTGGATCGTGGTTTTCAGAGGAGCCCCTCGGATTCCAATCTGTATGTCCAACTATATGCTGATGACAGCCTTTACATTGCTATCTATGTCGATGATCTGATTATCACTGGCAGCTCTGAGCCGTTGATTCAGGAGATCAAACAAGATCTCAGTCAAACTTTTGACATGACCGATTTGGGACTCCTACATTATTTCCCAGGTATTGAGGTTTGGCAGCACCCTGACCGCATCTTCATTTCTCAGTCAAAGTATGCGCGAGGTTTGTTGGACAAATTCCGAATGACAGACTGCAAACTTGCTTCTACCCCTATGGAAAAAGGGCTGCAATTCTCAGCTAATTCACACTCTCCTGTAGAGAATGAATCCGTATTCAGGCAATTAGTGGGCAGTCTCATCTATCTTACTGCCACTAGACTTGATCTTAGTTTTGCAGTCAGCTACATCTCTTGTTTCATGACAGCTCCTAAAGCTGAACATTGGGCTGCAGCAAAGCGTGTGTTGAGATATGTGCAGGGTACTTTTGACTTTGGAATTTTGTACGAACGGTGTGTAGACCCTCAGCTGATTGGTTTTACAGATTCAGATTGGGCAGGTTTCGTTGATGATCGGAAGTCTACCTCTGGGTATGTTTCAATTTGGGAACCGGTGCCATCACGTGGACTAGCAAGAAGCAATAGTCATTGGCTCTCTCCTCGACAAAAGCTGAATATAGGGGAGCTGTTAAAGCAACCTGTGAAGCAGTTTGGCTTCGACAAATGCTTTCCGACATGAAAATGTCTCCGATCGGGCCTTCACCCTTGTATTGTGACAATCAAGGGGTATTGAAACTTGCCAAAAATCCTGTCTTTCATGAACGAACAAAACATGTTGGTCTTCATTGTCACTTTATTCGCCAGCTGGTTGAGGACGGATCTGTTGTGTTGCGGTATGTTTCTATAGAGGTCTAGAGTGTAGATATTCTTACCAAATCTCTGCGCCCGGATAAGTTTATCAAATTTAGGGGGCATCTTGGTGTTGTTGACCGATTGACCATTATGGGAGGGTATTAAACTAAATTTAGTTTGTTCTATCTAATGGTCAATTTTGTAATATCGTAGATAAAGCCTATCTACTCTGCTTTATTGCTTTCTTAGTTGTAGGTTCTATTTTTAGCTTGTATAAACTCTTTATATACAGCCTTGTTGTATCCTGTACATTATTACATTCATTAATAATATTCTTTCAAAGTATTCGATAACAGGATTAGGTATTTTCAGCCAGGTTGTCTTGTTGTTCACCATGCGTGTCATGTTATTGGTGTTCTAAACCAACATTCAGTGTTTTGGAGGTCTATGTTGCTATAAGGCAAAAGTTTGCCCTTCAAGATTCAGACTCCATTAAAAAAGACATCTAGCTGAGCTTGTGAAGTCCCTTTGTGTAATTTTCCTAATTATGGAGTCTTGGAATTGTCTGATTATTATATGTTTTTTTACCCTTCTATTCCACTAGTAACAAATGAGACTGAATCATGAAATCAACAATTTTCTGTAAATGCTAGGAATATTAGTCACATCAATAGTTGTCAAATGTTTTCATGATAGAACAGATAGACTGTATAAATGATCTGATAACACACTTGTTCAGCGATTGCAAAAACAAATGATTTAATGTAGAATACCAACAAATCAATGAATTAGAATTCAGATCAGCTATTTCTCTACACAGACAGCATTTACATCTTACAATATAGCTGGATGATGAAATCATTGTCGTGGCGCTATATGTTGAAATACCACCCTCTAAGTGCTTGGCAGACTCAACAATTGTGATCAGCATTGGATGTTAACCAAGCGGCGCCCAAGTGGAAATATGAGTCACTATGATCAAGTCTAGCAGCCAGGTTAAGATGAAGTGATACCTTGCTGTCATCGTTGCTGTGCGAATGGCTGTTCAAAGACTCAACAGCACCTCCAATTGATTCTAGCTTGTGCCTGTAGGGAACCTTTGGATGATGGTGGCTTGTTGGGTGAATGAATTTAGGAGTCGGCAAGTAAGATATATGTCCAATCAACGAAATAGCTACTAATAGGTGCTTACACGTCCCCCTTCCAAAGATCAAGATCAGATCGTTGCTAGGAATGCAGGTGTGACAAGAGTTATGGTGAATCACAACGCCTTCTCCTAATTGCCACCATAATGCGGTTGGTAGGAAACTAAGGCTTCCCACACCAATAACTACCTGTGACTCTAACTTGGGGCCAACAATGTTTGATCTCTCCCTTTAATGCAAGTCGTCACTCTGTATATATATCCACTTGAACAAACAATTACCTCCACCCTTTTTGAAATCTGTATTTGGTTGGTCAGCAACAAAGTCTAGTTTAGGTAGTAGCGTCCCTAATGATGAATGCTGGAACTGACCAACGAATAATGGCTTGTCAATTTGAATCGCCCAAATCCTGAAAATTTGAACAAACTTTGATTAGTGCAATTGCAATCCCTATATAGAACTACCAAAAATGAGGTAAGGGTTTTCATCCTAACCTTGAAGTCTACAGTCAAGGGGTTTCGTCCTTGAATGCATGAACACTCGAAACTCAAAATGAATTATGCAAGCATCAATTTTGGATGATCCAAATGAAAGACAGAAGCTAATTGATATACCTCTACAAAATAGGACCGACCTATTTTCCTACCAATATTTGAAATTAGTTTTATCTTTATATCTTTATATTTATTTATTATTTTTAATTTTTATTTATTTATTTTTACTAGTGTTTAAAAACACTTTTTATTTTATTAATATTAATTATATTTTAATTTGGGAAAAGGGACATGATAGTCCTCCCTTCTCTAAATTGCTTGCCTTCAAGCAATTTTAGATTTGGGTGATAAAAAATCTTCACTCTTCCCATGTATCATCTTCAAGTGGAAGACTTTTCCAACGTACCAAGTTGGTGCAGTCACAGTAGGAGGGTTCACAGAATGAACTGTACAAACCGTGCAGCAAGAGTAAACACAACGGAAACAACTCAAAGATATAGAACAAATACAGATTCAGTCATTCAGTATATCATAGAATTCAAATACAGATCGGCTGGCAACATGCAGGCGTACAATTAGGGCTCACAGGTCTGATTACAGAATATCAGAACATACACAAGATATAGCTTTGAAGCTGCTTCGCGAAAATCCAAACTATGAACTTATGAACCGATCTCTAACTATCAAAATCTGCTTTCCTAGGGATCTATTACATCAATATATATCATCTCTGGTATAAAAGATTCCTTCATGTTGGCCAAGGAAGATCACAACTCCAATGAAGAGCTGTAACATGTGTACACGGATAGGTCGGACCTAAATGTATAGAACACCTCCGCAAATGAATGGAATGATGTGCGGATCTCGGGGAAGGTCGGCCACGAATCAAAGATCATTGAATGATGTGTCATTAGGCTCCATAAGTCGAGGAATGCTTCGCAAGTCTTCTCCTTTAGTTGATTGTCTAAGACTGTCAGGATGCTTTGTGAAATATTCCGAGCCAAATTTTTTTGTTTTTTCAAATTACAAATTACAAACCAATGCACCCATTAAGGTTAGCAGCTAAACCAAAACGTTGCTGAAGCAACTCTAACCAGAATGTACACCAGGATCCCGATGTGGGCAAGGTGTGAGCATTGGTCAGAGGATCTTAATCAAAATGCTTATGCAATAACTCTAACCAAGAATGGTGCCGATGACGGCGAGCATATGGTCAGAGGGTCTTCTACACTAAGTACTGAAAGAGAACTCGACACTAAGTATGTGCTACCCAATCCAATATGGAGTTGAGGCGACCATATGGCGGAGTATTACAAATTACAATGCTTGAAAGAAATAACTGTAATGCTGAAAGTACTCAACACCCAGAATGTGCTTTCTATCTCGGAATGGGAAAGTAGCTACCATAGGGCGGAGGTAAAGTAAATACAAAAGCAAATACTGGAAGTAGAGTTGAGCATTACAAATCAGGATTGAACAAGATTGAGAATTACTGCCAGTTTACAAAATGAAGCTCATTCGCCTTTAAATTAAAACCAGCAACCTATGAAATTACTCATATGCTCATATCTCCCTCATAACTCATCCGACTGACTTGAAACAAAATGCATATTCCCTAAGAATGATGATGCTTAGGATAGAACACTGAAAACAAATCAAAATGCCATGTATTATTTATGCACAGATTCCAATGCATTAGCAGACGGTACGGCCTTCAAGAAAGGGCGATCTGCCTTTAAAAAATCACAGCTATCTCCAAAAAATCTGCAAACTAGAGGAAAGTGACGCCTTGACCAGACAATGAGAATAAGAGAATACCCAGAACAATATTTTTGTTGTTTTTTGACTTATGAATAAAACACAAATCTGCTGTAGCTAAAAATGCAATGCTGGAAAAAACTCTAATATGCAAAACTGAACTAAAGCCAAAAGCTGATTACAATGCACAAATCCCAATGTAAACTCACAAACTAGACTATTTCACCACTAGTCGCTATCTTTCAAGCGAGAAGCAATGCCAAGCTAGGAGGCATACATTCCTCGAAGCAATCCCAAAGCCAATCCGGCAGCATAACATTATCAAGATTTCCGATCCGAAATGAGAGCACTCTTCCTCCTTTTATACTTTTCCAACTGGGAGTCTCTAAAATCCTCTTGTATATGAGATAAAACATGAGAGGGAAAATAATATGATCCTCTTTTTCAACCTCACCCTTAAAGTCCCCTCTTTTAAAACAACATTAATATTAAATAATAATGTTTAATTTACGGACTTTAAAACGGAGGCCAAGATGAAGTCGGAATTCAATGATCTATAGCTCGTTGGAAAGGTCTTGACAAGACGAATCCAACCCCACTCTCAAAATCCAGTTCTGGTGCCAATCCTGAACTTACTAAAAATAGCCGTAACCAACAGGGACTAAGGAGAACAAGCCCGGAAAGAAACCGCCAACCAAACCACAATCCACGAACAAAAGCAACCACCAAAACATTAAACCCCAATTTCAACCTCCGAGTAGCCTACGGGTCTCCGGAATAGGCCAACGGTCAACTGTAAAAGATCAAGCTAGAAAACGGAACATTACAGTCCGCCCTTCCCAAGATTGCTTGTCCTCAAGCAATTGCAAGCCTGGATGCTGCAGAATCTCATCATTCTCCCAAGTAGCATCCTCCATAGGCAAGTTCTTCCACTTCACCAAATACTCTCTGATAGTTCTTTTCCTCAAGGAACGCTCCCTGGAATCAAGAATCTCTTCTGGAATCAAAACTAACTGTCCTTCTTCATCCAAAGGTGGCAACTGTGATGAAGCAACAACATTGTGTCCAAGTGCCTTCTTGAGGCGAGACACGTGGAATACATTGTGCACTCTGCTATCCGAAGGTAGCTCCAACTCATAAGCTACTGCCCCCACCTTCCTAGTGACTTTGAACGGCCCATAGAAACGTGGTTTGAGCTTCTCAGCTCCACTTTTCTTGAGAGTGGACTGTCTATAAGGTTGTAGTCGAAGATAAACCATATCTCCAACTTTAAAAGAGCGCTTAACACGCCGCTGATCAGCGTACATCTTCTGCTGATCCTGTGCAATCTGAAGATTGTTCTTCAATGAGTTCAAGATATCTTGACTCTGCTGCAACAAATCTTTGGCCTGAGGGGCTTTGCTATCACCAAACACCAAATCAGCAAAGATAGGAGCCTCATAACCATAAAGAGCCATGAAAGGTGACATCCTTATTGACATGTGAAAAGTAGAATTATAACAATACTCGCCCATGTGAAGCCACTTCACCCAAACTCTTTGCTGCTCCAAAACATAGTTTCTCAGGTAACCTTCCAACCACTTGTTCACTATCTCCGTCTGTCCATCAGTTTGAGGGTGATAACTAGTGCTTGGAGTAAGCACTGTACCACTCATTCTGAAAACCTCTTGCCAAAAAGTGCTTAGGAACTTGCTGTCCCTATCACTCACAATGTTTTTTGGCAACCCATGTAATCTAAACACCTCATGAAAAAACAGATCTGCAACTTGGGCTGCTGAAAAGGAGCTGGCAATGGCGAAGAAGTGAGCAAATTTTGTTAACCTGTCCACTACAACATAGATACAGTCTTTACCTTGAACCTTGGGCAACCCTGTGATGAAGTCCATTGATATGCTTTCCCATTTTTGATTGGGAATGGGAAGAGGTTGCAGAAGACCAGCTGGTAAAGTATGCTCATTTTGTTCATCTGACAAGTGGGACACTCCTGAATGTATCGTTGAACCTCCCCTTTCAGCCCTTTCCAAGAAAATCTTTCCCTGATCTGCCTATATGTCTTGAAAAACCTTTGATGACCAGCAAGTTGAATGTCATGAAAGGTCAACAAAATCTTCTTTTTGAGCTTAGAATCAGCCACCACAAAGATTCTACCCTTGTAGTGTATCAGCCCTTCGACCACTTTGTACCTTTCGTCAAGAAAAGTACCCTCAATGATGCTGGTTGCAAATTGATTTTTGGCATAATCAGCAAGCAACATGTCCCTCCAATTAGCTGTAAGCTCACACAATGAGCTCAAATGAGGTCTCCTAGATAGAGCATCAGCCACAATATTGTTTTTCCCTTTGACATATTCGATGTCAAAATCGTAAGCTTGAAGCTTACTCACCCACTTTTGTTGCCTCTCGTTCAAATCTCTTTGATGCATGAAGTGCTTGAGGCTATTGTGATCAGTCTTGACCACAAACTTGCTTCCCACCAAGTACTGTCTGAACTTAGCTAATGCATGCATAATGGCAAGCATCTCCTTGTCGTAGATGGAGTAGGTCCTTTCAACACCTCTTAATTTTCTGCTTTCAAACACAATGGGATGTTTGTCTTGCATCAAAACAGCCCCAACTCCTTCACCGGATGCATCACACTGTAGCTCGAATGGCTTGGAGAAGTTTGGGATAGCTAACACCGGACAAGAGCTCATGATCCCTTTAAATTTATCAAAAGTAGTTTGAGCCTTTTTTGACCAACAAAAGGCACCCTTTTTCATGAGGTCAGTAAGAGGAGCAGCATTCTGAGAGTAGCCCTTCACAAATCTTCTGTAGAATCCACAAAGACCCAAAAATCCTTTCAGATGAGTCAAATTCTTAGGAGGTGGCCAATCAACAATTGCCTTGATCTTTTCAGGATCAACCTTCACTCCTTCAGCACTGATTATATGGCCAAGGTAAAGTAACTCCTTCATTCCAAATTCACATTTGGATTCTTTGGCAAACAAACTTTCTGATTCCAGGATGCTAAGCACTTCCTCCAAGTGCTTGAGATGTTCTTCCCATGTCTTGCTGTAGATCAGGATGTCATAAAAAAATATCAATACAAACTTCCTCAACTGCTTCTGAAAGATTTTGTTCATACATGATTGGAAGGTAGCAGGAGCATTAGTCAACCCAAATGGCATGACTAGAAACTCGAAGTGGCCATAGTGACATCTAAATGTTGTCTTCTCAACATCGGATCCTCTCATCCGAATCTGGTAATAACTCGATCTCAAATCGATCTTTGAAAAGAACTTGGCTCCATGTAGCTCATCAATGAGCTCATCTATCCTCGGGATGGGATATCGATTTTTGATGGTGCTTTGATTCAAAGCATGATAGTCCACACACATGCGGATGGTACCGTCCTTCTTTACCAGGACAACTGCCGAAGCAAAGGGGCTCTTGCTTGGATGAATGAAGCCCATCTCCAAGAGTTCTCAAATGTTTTTCTCAATCTCATCCTTTTGCTTCTTAGGATACCGATAAGGAGTTGTAATAACTGGTTTAGCTCCTTCTTTGAGCTCTATGACATGCTCCGAACCTCGATCAGGAGGTGGTCCAGGAGGTAAATCAGTAAACACCTTGCTCTTCTTTGTGAGTAAAGATTGAATATTAGGAGGGTAGTCTCTCTTTGTTTCAACCGGACTAGCAGGAAAAATCATACACTCTGCAGCCCACTCAACTTGATCATGACGAATCAGTCTCGCCATCCTCTTGAATGACACAATCCGAGGACCACCATTGGACATTCCTTTTATCACTACATTCTTCCCTTCGGATTGAAACTTGAGCTCCATGGTTTGCAGATTTAGAGTGATCTCCCCGAGTGAACGCAGCCATTGAATGCCTAGGACGGCATCCGTATCTCCAATTTTGACTACATAGAAGTCGTCCTTGACTTCATAGTTTCCCACTTGCATGGTCATGTTTGAGATCTTTTTGGTGCAGGTGATGTGAAAACCATCAGCAACCATAACCTTGAAGCCTTCAAACTCTTCTGTTTGCAGCCCCTTCTTTGCCACCACAGCTTCGTCAATGAAGTTATGCGTTGCTCCAGTGTCAATCAAAGCAACTATGCGTTGCCCCTTAATCATCCCTCGAACTTTGAAGGATTCATTCCTTTGAAAGCTCGAAAGTTGAGCCAAAGTGCCTCCACTTCCCTTTTCATCTTCGGATTCCTCCGGGACCTTTTCCACTTCACTGTCTTCAGAATCAAACTGCTGGTCTGACAAATCAGAATTACTTTCTTCAGCTGAATAGTATTCAATTTGATGAAATTTGCCTCCTTTTGGGCAAACATGATCTTGGGACCATTTTTCTCTACACCGGAAACATAACCCTTTTCTTCTGAGTTTATTAAGTGTCTCGGGATCCAACCTTGTGACATGAGGTTGATGCTGTTTGAAATCCCTATGCTGAGGTCTTTTTCCTTTATCTCTTTTGTGAAATGATGGCTTGGGTTGAAACTTTGCTTCAGGAGCAGCCCACTCCATGTTTCTTGCCTTCTTCATTGCCTCTTGTAGAGAAGGTGGATCAAAAGCTTTAATCCAACCCTTGAGTGGCTCCGTCAATCCTTCACTGAATAGGATCACCAAGCGCCTCTCAGTGACTCCTGTGACCATGACTGAAAGCCTTTGAAACTCAGCTATGTAGGCATCAACTGTACCATATTGCTTAAGTTGTGCCAATTCTCTGAAATGCACTTCTGGATCTTTTTTCTCAAATCTCTCTATGAGCTTATTGGTAAACTCATCATAGGTAGTGATAGACCGATGACCCAAGGTGACTAGACCATGGTACCACCACTCGTGCGCCACCCCATCCAGGTGTAGCGTAGCAAATTTAATCGCCTCCTCCTCCTCCATGGGTCTAAGAGCTAGATAGTTGTCTAACTTCTGTATCCAAGCTCTGGCTGAACTATTGTCACTCCCATCAAAATGTGGAAGCATAACCTTGTTGATAGCTTGATGCCAATCCCCATGAACTATTGTCCTCCTTTGTTCATAATGTCTTCCTTGTCCTCTATCCTTCCTTTTATGATCCTTAAAATCATTATAAGACATATCTGCCTTAATTTCATCAGGTAGAGAATCATACTCAGCGCAGCCGAGTCTCAACTGTTCAACAAATGACACATTTTCTTCTGGATCAAGATGAGGTTTTATTGGTGCCAAGAAAGTGGGTTTGAATGGCCTGGAAGAAATGTTTGTGTTATTTGAAGCAGGCTGAGCAGCATGTCCGTTATGCCGGACTTAATGATCTTTCTCTTCCTTTCCCATTATTATCTTTGTTACCTCCCGACGTCCCCTCATTATCCCCCATTTCTCCTTCAGGAGAAGACTCCCAATTGGCTCTTAATACCTCTGAAGCTGTCTGACCTTCTGGGGCCTGATGCCAATGAAACTGACTGGTAGCCTTCTTGTATTCTCTTGCTAAGTACCTCTGTTCTCTGTCACTCACAGAAGGTTGTTTTCACAGGATGGCAGGATGCGTGGCTCTGATACCACTGAAATATTCCGAGCCAAATTTTTTTGTTTTTTCAAATTACAAATTACAAACCAATGCACCTATTAAGGTTAGCAGCTAAACCAAAACGTTGCTGAAGCAACTCTAACCAGAATGTACACCAGGATCCCGATGTGGGCAAGGTGTGAGCATTGGTCAGAGGATCTTAATCAAAATGCTTATGCAATAACTCTAACCAAGAATGGCGCCGATGACGGCGGGCATATGGTCAGAGGGTCTTCTACACTAAGTACTGAAAGAGAACTCGACACCAAGTATGTGCTACCCAATCCAATATGGAGTTAAGGCGACCATATGGCGGAGTATTACAAATTACAATGCTTGAAAGAAATAACTGTAATGCTGAAAGTACTCAACACCCAGAATGTGCTTTCTATCCCGGAATGGGAAAGTAGCTACCATAGGGCGGAGGTAAAGTAAATACAAAAGCAAATACTGGAAGTAGAGTTGAGCATTACAAATCAGAATTGAACAAGATTGAGAATTACTGCCAGTTTACAAAATGAAGCTCATTCGCCTTTAAATTAAAACCAGCAACCTATGAAATTACTCATATGCTCATATCTCCCTCATAACTCATCCGACTGACTTGAAACAAAATGCATATTCCCTAAGAATGATGATGCTTAGGATAGAACACTGAAAACAGATCAAAATGCCATGTATTATTTATGCACAGATTCCAATGCATCAGCAGACGGTACGGCCTTCAAGAAAGGGTGATCTGCCTTTAAAAAATCACAGCTATCTCCAAAAAATCTGCAAACTAGAGGAAAGTGACACCTTGACCAGACAATGAGAATAAGAGAATACCCAGAACAATATTTTTGTTGTTTTTTGACTTATGAATAAAACACAAATCTGCTGTAGCTAAAAATGCAATGCTGGAAAAAACTCTAATATGCAAAACTGAACTAAAGCCAAAAGCTGATTACAATGCACAAATCCCAATGTAAACTCACAAACTAGACTATTTCACCACTAGTCGCTATCTTTCAAGCGAGAAGCAATGCCAAGCTAGGAGGCATACATTCCTCGAAGCAATCCCAATGCCAATCCGGCAGCATAACATTATCAAAATTTCCGATCCGAAATGAGAGCACTCTTCCTCCTTTTATACTTTTCCAACTGGGAGTCTCTAAAATCCTCTTGTATATGGGATAAAACATGAGAGGGAAAATAATATAATCCTCTTTTTCAACCTCACCCTTAAAGTCCCCTCTTTTAAAACAACATTAATATTAAATAATAATGTTTAATTTACGGTCTTTAAAACGGAGGCCAAGATGAAGTCGGAATTCAATAATCTATAGCTCGTTCGAAAGGTCTTGACAAGACGAATCCAACCCCACTCTCAAAATCCCGTTCTGGTGCCAATCCTGAACTTACTAAAAATAGCCGTAACCAACAGGGACTAAGGAGAACAAACCCAGAAAGAAACCGCCAACCAAACCACAATCCACGAACAAAAGCAACCACCAAAACATTAAACCCCAATTTCAACCTCCGAGTAGCCTACGGGTCTCCGGAATAGGCCAACGGTCAACTGTAAAAGATCAAGCTAGAAAACGGAACATTACACTTTGTTTTGAGAAAACAGTCGATCTTCTGATAGCGATATCTTTCGGTAACTAATCCAAATGCTTCGAGAATCGAATATGATGTAGATGAATGAGTCTAGATGTTAAGTCCAGCTCCGCAAGATCTGAAATGCAACTGCGGCAAAATGCGGACCAAAATACAGAAATTGCTTCTGACTGAACTGCTTGAACTGAACTGGAAAATGAAAAGAAACAAACTAAACTACAAACAAACTGAATTGCAAATGTTTTTGGTTGATGCAAGATTGATCTTGAACCAGGGATGCTCCTGCATCAAGTACTCCGTGATGATTTTGTTCCTCAACCATCGTTCCCTCATATCAATGACAGCTTCGGGCTCCAAGAGTAATTTGCCCTCATCATCAAGTGGTGGTAGCTCTAAAGGAGTAAAGTGTTGTCCAAGTTGTAGGCGGTCGTAGTTGTAGTCGGCCATTTGTTGGCCAAGTTATAAGTGTTAATTACAATAATAATTGTACAGTTTAGGAGTGTTAGTGGGAACCATCCCGACGGTTGGTTGGATAGTTACGTAGTGGTTGCCAACGGTTGGTATCTCAACTAACCCTGGCAAAGTTATATATTGAGTTCACATTTTGTAGTTGGGACATGATAGAATATGATATGATATGATTTGGAGACATGTATTGTGATGTTGTAATTGTTATGATCAATGGATGAATACATTGCCTTATTCTGCATAATACTGCTATAGATTCATGTTCTATGTTATGCACTATACTACTGCTTTATAATTTTGTTTACTCCATGTTTGTCTAAAACACCACATTGCCAGTAAACATTTGGCACCGTTGCCTATTCGAAAACGGGTTGAGGGGTGACAAGTCGATGACAAGTTGAGTTGTCAGAGACATTTAGTCGATGACAAGTGTGTCGTCAGGGAGAAGTGAATCATTAGGCATACTTAGGGACGAAGGAAAGACAATGATGATGGCTGCATAATGTGTCAACCGATCCAATTAGAGGAAGAAACATACACCAGACGCCAAGTAGAAAGAACAGAGGAAGAACTACAAAGAATACGAGAGGAAAGTGACAATGAGCGAGAACCAAATGATCGGGAAGACGATCTGACACAAGATCTGGTCTTCCTGTGGGATTTGTTAGTGAGGCAACACGTCACGAATGAAGCCATCCAAAGAGACATACCGGAGGAAATCATTGAAAAATCTAGAAGTCAATTCAGAAGTGGACCACTTCTAGATTGTATACCGAGGTTGTTGGCGAGGAATTTGTTGATCTTGCAAGACCTCCGAGAAGAAAGGGATAGAGAACATAGACGACAACAAATTCTTCGAAGGTATGAAGAACGAATGAAACAAGAAGAGGAAGAGTGCGACACCAGCCGTCGTCGAGCGCCGCACAATCAATGATCATACCAATAGTGATTCATGCCCATACAACTGAATAAAGATAAGAACAAAGTACCACGTGGGCAAGAAACACCTGAAGAGACACTGAGAAGATCGCTAAGACTAAAAGAACAAGAAGAACATAGGAAAAGACTAAAACAAATTGTTGAAAGAGGGAATGAACACCATGAAGAAATAAATCAAGACACTACTGAGTCTTACCAAAGCTTCGTCGAGGGAGTCGACGAACAGGATTTCAGAACACCAGTAATAGAGAAAAAGAAAAAGAAAATGGAAAGAAATTGATAGAACTTGAAGATAACATATGCCGCATCGTAGCATTATCCATTTCAGACCGAGGGCCGAGGAGTAGAGGACTTGAGCCAAAGACCCCCGCGCAGAGGGAGCACCGAAAGGAACCAGAGGAGACTCAAAGTGTAGAGGACGTTGAGAACGGACGTGGGAGGGAACCGTACGTGGCCGAGAGTGTGAGGAAGACACCGAAACATCATGGAAGAACTAGTCCATTCAGGTCGAAGACACAGAGAGGGCATTCGCGGAAAAACATGGTGACTCCACCAGCAAGCGACAGGGAAAAACTGCCAAAGTTCCTGGGGAATGGTTCAGAGGATCCCGTATGGCATTGTAAAACATGTGAAACCATATGGGTAGCGAATGGGCAAGAGGATGAAGAACACCATGAAGAAATAAATCAAGACACTACTGAGTCTTACCAAAGCTTCGTCGAGGGAGTCGACGAACAGGATTTCAGAACACCAGTAATAGAGAAAAAGAAAAAGAAAATGGAAAGAAATTGATAGAACTTGAAGATAACATATGCCGCATCGTAGCATTATCCATTTCAGACCGAGGGCCGAGGAGTAGAGGACTTGAGCCAAAGACCCCCGCGCAGAGGGAGCACCGAAAGGAACCAGAGGAGACTCAAAGTGTAGAGGACGCTGAGAACAGACGTGGGAGGGAACCATACGTGGCTGAGAGTGTGAGGAAGACACCGAAACATCATGGAAGAACTAGTCCATTCAGGTCGAAGACATAGAGAGGGCATTCGCGGAAAAACATGGTGACTCCACCAACAAGTGACAGGCAAAAACTGCCAAAGTTCCTGGGGAATGGTTCAGAGGATCCCGTATGGCATTGTAAAACATGTGAAACCATATGGGTAGCGAATGGGCAAGAGGATGAAGATTACTAGCTAAGATCGTTTCCAGCAACACTGAGAGGCATAGCCATCAACTGGTACACGGATTTGGAGGCAGCACAGAAAGCCTCATGGCAAGTACTGAAGAAAGCGTTCCAAAATGAATTCAAACTTTTAAGGGAAGACAACGAAATTGTAGCAGAAATTTACAACACAAAACAAGGAAAGAATGAGAACGTAAGAGTATACAATCAGAGACTTAAGGAATTGTTGGGGAAACTGGAGACCCAGCCAGCTGATGGATTGAAGAAGAGATGGTTCATTGAAGGACTACTTCCATCCTTAAGGAAGAAGATGAAAGTAGTACCTCCATCATTGTACGCCGAAGCGTACAATCGGGCAATGGACATAGAGAGTGAAAACAAGACATCTGCTCGAGGTAAGAAGAGGACCAACAATGAGGAGAGTACCGACGACGACAATAGTGATGGAGAATCAAAAACCATCCAGGCATTAAGAAAATACATACTACGCATGATGAAGGAACTGAAGGCGGACAAAGAAATAGCGAAAGAGGGCCGAGAGTTATGGTGCATAGACTACAACGGAGGACATATAAAAGCAAATTGTCCAAAGAAATTATTTTGTGATAGCTGCCAAGTAATGGGACATTCAGTCAAGGAATGCCCATTTAATCTGAAAGCAAGAAGTACACAGGTGCTCTTCACACAGGGAGAGCCATTAACTCCACCAACCAGACCACCAAAAACTCAGAACAATTCTAGTGCATCCCTTGGAGGTTATCGGAACAACAGGGGTAATAATAATAACAATAGCTCGAGAAACAAAATACAGTACGACAACAAGGGGAGGCCCATGCTATAGTGTAGAAAGTGTAATGAATGGGGCCACTTCGCCTGAGAATGTCAAAATGGTCAAAGCCCTGGGGGAAGACTATGGAAGTGGCGCAGACCAGGCGACCACGAAGATAATGACTGCCTGAAGTAGAAAGGCATCAACATGATGAATGTGGAAGAGCAAAATCAGGAAGTACTGGTGGTCACTACCAGAGCACAAGCAAAGAAGGCCATCTACCCAGATCCACTTACAAAAAAATAGAGAATGAAAGAAGCAAAAGCAAAGGTGGAGCGGGTAATGATGAAGGAAAACAAGTTCACTCTGGATATCCCAAGTACCTCCCGGCGAGCACAAGCCGAGAGTAGTATCGTGCGACAGATACTCCAAACCACCGTACCGATCAAGGTAACGGACCTTCTCCATACTATACCACAACTCGGGATGGCAATCACAAATATAGTCAGTGACAACCAACAGCAAGAGGATGGTCCAAGGAAGGAGGTCATAACAGAACAATCACTACAAGGCGAACAAACCGTTGACCCTATGTTGTTGACAGTGAACATCGGGAAGAAACCGATGATTGTATAGTGGAGAGTGAGGAAGAAGACAAGGAACCAAGTGAAGAGTCATCTGAGAGTGCTTCAGCATCTGTAGAGGTAGTTGTAGCAACAGGGGATGCTCATGAGGCAGAAGAAGTATCACTTGCAGAGGTTACAGACACTGCACAGGAGATGGAGGTACAAGAAGCAATTCTTGTGCCAATCTTACGACCTGCCACTTTTACCTTATCGACATCCACGTAGCTGCAGACTACACCTGCACAACCACCTGCACAGACAGAGAGCACACATGTACAGCTAGAACACACTGTCACCACCAGCTTGAGTCTGTACATCGACATCTTGGGGCACCATTACACACCCAGTGACGGAGTCATCTACAGCACCACCATCAGTGTCACCAACACCGCCAGGAGGACCAGAAGTGGCACAAATTGACAGTTGGTTGAACACAGTGGGGTTCACACTTGAGGTACCAGACTCGGCAGAAGGTCAGGATGAGGGTCTTACACCCTTAGCTGAGAGTGTAGAGTTTTAGCAGAGTTTTGTTCCAGGGGATGGTAACTAGCCAGACGTTTCACCATAGCCCTTACCAGCCATTCACGAGACTGGGGGGCCCTCATAGCAGTCTCCCACAAGAGTAGCGTGCTCATCCCCACATAACCCATTTGACGAGGAGGAAGATTGGGATGGCCTAGATGGTTGACATTCACTATGTCCAAACCTGACACCTCAGATCCATTGGGGACAATGTAGAGATATATAGAGGATCTCCAGAACGTAGCAGTGGTAATGTAGGAAGTAGGAGAAATCTCTAAGCAACTCAGGATTGGCAGATCACATCTAGTAGCCCAGGAGGTACAAAGAATTCTTGTGTTTGTCCAGGTGGGGTGCGAACAAGAGTTTGCACGTTGCTTCACCACTAAAGGATCTCGATCATGAGGATTGCAGGGGAATGCTTAATGCATGGCGAGGAGGAGCACGACCAGTGGTTGGAGGACAAGATGGCCAAGTTATAGAGGCATTGTTCAATATCGAGAGGGCTTTCAGAGATTTGTTTTATCAGATGAAACTACACGAGGTGTTAACACTAGGCCAAGAAGAAGAAAAGGAGAAGGCTCTCCAATTGGTACATAAATTGAGGGAGGAATTGGCCGAGAACATGAAAAAGTTTCAGGACCAATTAGCCCAGCAAACTCAGATCACTAATACAGAGAGGGCACGAGCATCAACATTGGAGGCTAAGCTATCAGAAATAGAAAAGAGTGTCGCTAAAAAGACAAAGGAGATGGAAGAGAAAATGAGGGAAATGGAGCAAAAGATGAAGGATATGGAGATTCAACTTGTAGCCAAGGGAGTAGAGGTGGATCAGGCCAAATCTCAGGTATTGGAGGCAGCCCGCATGGTCAAAGCAGCAAGGGAACAAGAGTTCATGGCAGAACGTCAATTGTGATTAGAGAGGCGTTCACCCACCCCGACTTCCTCGACTCATCTAGGGACGCCCACACTGCTCCCTTCTCAGTAGCTTAATTTGTTAGTCATTTTTGTTGTGATGTCGTCTGGAAGACGACTAATTTTGTGGGGGGGATGATGTAGGCGATTGTAGTTGTAGTCGGCCATTTGTCGGCCAAGTTATAAGTGTTAATTACAATAATAATTGTACAATTTAGAAGTGTTAGCGGGAACCATCCCGACAGTTGGTTGGATAGTTACGTAGTGGTTGCCAACGGTTGGTATCTCAACTAACCTTGGCAAAGTTATATATTGAGTTCACATTTTGTAGTCGGGACATGATAAAATATGATAGCATATGATCTGGAGACATGTATTGTGATGTTGTAATTGTTATGATCAATGGATGAATACAATGCCTTATTCTACGTAATACTATTATAGATTCATGTTCTATGTTATGCACTATACTACTGCTTCATAATTCTGTTTACTCCATGTTTGTCTAAAACACCACATTGCCAGTAAACACAAGTGCCCTTTTGAGGCATGATACATGAAATACATTGTGGATTTTTCTATTCTCTGACATTTCTAACTTATATGCAACCTTTGCTATCCTCCGCAAGATCTTGTAAGGCCCATAAAATTGTGGCTTTAGCTTCTTAGCTCCACTTCCCTTGAGAGAAGATTGCCTATAAGGCTACAATCTCAAAAATACCATATCTCCCACCTCAAAAGACCTCTCCAAATGGTGGCGATCAACATACTTCTTTTGCTGATTTTGGACTTGTTGCAGGTTCTCCTTAAGTGCATTCAAAATATCTAGACTTTGCTGAACCAAATCCCTAGCTCCTGGAATTCTGTTATTTGAAATGATCTAATCCACAAAAGATAATGCATCATATCCATACAATGTTTTGAAAGGAGTCATACCTATAGACATATGATGTGTAGAGTTGTAGCAATGCTCTCCAAAATAAAGCCACCTAATCCATGATGTTTGCTGCCTTGTAACATAGTTTCTCAAATATCCATCCCTCAATCCATTTGTCCATTCGTTTGAGGGTGATAGCTAGTGCTTGGAGTCAACTCTGTGCCTATCAATTGAAAAAGTTCTTCCCAAAACAAACCAAGAAACATGTCCTTGTCACTCACAATGTTTCTTGGTAACCCATGTAGTCTAAACACTTCTCTAGAAAACAAATCAACCACATCCTAAAGATATAGCATAAAAATGAGCATACTTAGTCACCCTGTCAACTACCACAAAGATGCAATTCTTACCCTGCACTCGCAGAAGACCCATGATAAAATCCATTGAAATACTCTCCCATTTATGACTTGGAATGGGTAAGGGCTGCAATAATTAAGCTGAAATACCTGTTCTGTTGGCATGCCATGTACGCTCCCTAATGTGCTTCAAGACATCTCCTTTGAGTCCCTTCCAAGAAAAATGCTCACTTATTTGTATAATGGCTTGCCAATGGTGTGTCATGACGTGCCCTCAAAACCTTCTCCTCCATCTTTGATTTTGGAACAAGATACACTTTGTCCTTATAGAGGATGAGCTCATTAGCCACCTTGTATCTGTCATCTTGCATCTTTCCAACCAAAATATCAATAGCAAATGTGTTCTTGGAATACTCAACTATTATAGAAACCCTCCAATCAACAAATATATTAGTCATGGAGCACAAATAGGGTTTCCTAGATAACACATCAGCCACAACATTATTCTTCCCCTTAACATACTCAATATCAAAATCATAATCCTATAACTTGCTTACCCACGTCTGTTGTCTATCATTCAAATCCTTTTGATTGAGGAAGAACTTCAAGCTATTGTGATCCATCTTCACCACAAATCTCCCACAAACCAAATACTATTTGAACTTGGCTAATGCATGCATGATGGCCACGATCCAAATTAATTTGACAATTCAGAGGACAATACCTAGCATTGGGTTATAGTATTGTAAATCACAACAAACAATGTGCAATTTTTTTTCCCATAAATGAAGAGTTCATACAATTTTGGCAAATTCGCTAGAAGAGATGTATGCCTCAAACTATATCCATTGGCTTCGAATTGAGCCCATTTATACATTTTCAAAGAAGTTGAAAGGTCACCACATCCATGTTGTCATTGGAAGTTGAAATGGACAGCTGGATGGGGACAAAGTTAATTACAAAAATTAAATTGTAGAAAAACTATTTAATTTTGGTATCCCAACTTGGTGGGGTCATAACTCCTAGCCTATTGGGTGAAAATTGGACCTCTTGGATGCGTTGGAAAGATCTCCAAGAGAACTAGTTTGAGTTGCTAGGAAGGCAACCTTTGGCTGTCCCTTCCTAAGCAACCGTTGAAAGTCCTCAAGGCCAATATCGCTTTGAAGGCAAATTACGGAAACATAGAAAATACCGAAAAATTAAATTTTTGATATTTTCTAGATTTGACCATGTAAATGCCACCCAAGTGCTCCTTGATCTCAGTGGGATTAGTTGTTCCCCCTTGAGAGGCAATGGGTCCCATTGCACCTATGTTTTGCAGCAAATGAGGAAAATGTTTTTCAATTTGATTCTTGTTGAACCATTTGCTCTAGTGAGGAAATTGGCTTGCCTTTACCGCACGATAAAGAGGGATCTACTGTAATGTCCCCTTTTAGGATACTCTTGTTTACTTTACTTGTACACAATTAGATCACTAGAAAGGGACATTAGAAATATTAAAGATCAATAAATTAGATAATAATCAGTTCATAGCTGTAATGTTCTAATAAGAATTATACTAATTCTATTGTAAATTATCAATTTTCCAAGCAAACAATGGGTTTAGAGAGTACCTGGGCCTAACTTAATCCCTGCATCAGCAAGCAAATTAGTTAGCTTAATTAAATCTTACCTTGGGAAGCTCAACCATGGGGAGCATGACTAGACTGACTCGATGGGTGTAATTAATCTTCCTAGATCTCAGGGTGGCTATACCATCCCTCCCTAGTCCTCATGTGGCGCATGCCATTCATATGAGGTGTCCTTCTCCTTATGTGGTGCATGCCATTCATATAAGGAGCCCTCGATCTAATGTGGCACATGCCATTCATAATTGATCGCCTCGGCCTCATGTGGCGCATGCCATTCATATGAGGTCGCCCTGGACTCGTGTGAAACTAAAACTATGCAACTAATGGATATGCAATATATATATATAACATACCAAAACTAAGCAACTAATAGATGTGCAACAACTATAAATTGGTACAAAAGAGCAGCATTATCTATATAAAAGGAAAATAATATCTCTAAACTGAGATTTTCTAATCCTAAGAAACCTTACGAATCTTTTCTTGACCGTGTAGCATGTAGGTGATTAACAAGAAAGCACCAGACCGACGTGCACAATATTACTTAACTAAAGAGCTATGAAAGCATGCATACGTTAACTCACAACCATAATGCAAGTACTATTGAAAATAACAATGGGTTGTTTGAGCACATGAAAATGCCGAAGGTCTCATTGCAACTATCACTTAGAAATGACACTGGCATCTATGTGAATCTTCCCTTACAGTATCAATAGAAACACTACATTTCAACACTGTAAGAAAGAGAGGTAACAATAAACACCTGTATAAAGTTGTTGTGTCTGCAACAATGGTTCTCCCTTCCCACTCTCAAGCTCACGGCGCCCCTTAGCTTCTATTCCTCCTGCTTCCTTTGGATGTCCTCCAACGAATGAGCTCCTCCTGCCAAGAACGGTTTTCTCTTTTTTTTTCCAAATGAAGATGCCACCAAAACAAATAGTTCCCTCGAGATAACTCTTCTGTCCATCATGCAGAAAGCCCATCACCTTAATCCGTTACCGCTCCCACGATCAACAAGTCATTCTTTATTTTTAAATACTTCCTTCCACTTTGATATTCATTACAGTTTATTAAATTTTTTTTATTTACATCATGACTTCATATTCCCAAAGGCAATTAACGAAGAGAATGCAAGGATAGTCTCCAAGGTAAAACAAAATAAGGCGTTAATATTAAATGCCTTTAAAGTATAACTTATTCACCCGTATATAAGTCTTAGAGACTATTCTTTTAATTATTAATAATTAAGAACATTGACGATGGTCCTTAAAAACGAGCGTAGTTCGTAATTATCGAAAGCTAATAAGTTTGATTCTTTTATATTTGATTGACTATTTAAATATTTTCGAGAGCCAATTAAATGTTCAAGGTCCAAAACAGATTCATTTTTTTTTATAATTTTAGATTCAAGAAAAAATAATAAGGTTATGCTACACAACCAACAACATGAGTTAGGTGATCCTAACACCTAAGTTCGACCTTGCGGTTTACTTGACAACTCTGGTCTTGTAATTCCAATCCCTACTTAGATGATAGTCTCAAACTTATAGGTTAGGTTTCAGATGGCACTAGACTTTTCTTCCTTTACCCCTCGTACTTGATGATACTTTTCCTCCCCCCCCGGAGGTGATATTTCCTGCAATCACTCGGTCAAACACAAGTAGTTAGTCCGATATCTCATTACATCTTTGCATCTGCATTCAGGTAAACATGAGAACATCTATCAAATGAACTTAATTAAACTAGTTATATATGCATTGTATATCTCTGTTCAACAAGCTGATTAACGATATATGTGTATATACATATCTATGCTTGAGAAACAACATCAAGATACTAGGGCACAACCATCAAAATATCTAGGGCACAAGTGGGATGTAACAGCATGCCATTCATATGAAGTCCATTATCCTCATCTTGTCATCTTTTCCATTTCCCATGATTGCTCTCCCTATATTGTCATACTCTAAACAGCTTGCCACAAATCTTGCTGCATCATTTTTCATTCCCTTCCAGAAATATAGGGGTTTAATATCTGCCATAAGTTTAGTAACCCCAGGATGTCCGGAATATGGTGCAGAGTGCACTTCTTTCCAAATCAAATTTCTAAGTTCGGTGCTTTCGGGTATATACATTCTACCTTGATACCTTAGTAATCCGTCGTTTTCTATTCTGAACCCCTCACACTTTGGATCTTGAGGATTGAGTTGTAAATCCATCTTTACCTACTGGTAATATCTGTCATCCTTTAGCTGATGAAGTATGCAGTTTCTAAAATCTGAATGCACTGTGGTTACTGCGTTAACATGCCTTCGGCGGCTCAAAGCATCTGCTACCTGATTTTCTTTCCCTTTAATGTAGTTAATTTCAAAATCATAGTCTGAGATTAATTCCGACCATCATCTTTGTCTCGCATTGAGATTAGGTTGGGTAAATATATATTTCAACCCTTGATGATTTGATCGGAGCTCAAATGGTTTTCCTAGTAGGTAGTGACGCCACATTTGTAATGCGTGTACTATAGCAGTGAGCTCCAAATCATGTGGTGCATAGTTTTGTTCATAACTTTTGAGTTTCTGGGATTCATAAGCTATTACCTGTCCTTTTTGCATTAGTACCCCACCTAGTCCTTCCCCTGATGCATTAGTTACTACCAAAAATTGCCCCTCACGGTTTGGTACTTTTAATATTGGTGTCGTGATTAGCTTCTCCTTAAGGAGCTCAAATGCTTTCTGACATTTTTCTGTCCATACAAAACTTTTCCCTTTCCTTTGAAGTGATGTGATTGGGTATGCTATACGCGAGAAGTTCATTACGAATTTCCTACAGTATCCTGCTAAGCCTATAAAGCTTCTTACTTCGTGCACATTCTTGGGGGTGGGCCATTCTGTTATCGCCTTTATTTTAGTGGGATCTACAACAATACCTTTTTCTGAGATGATATGACCCAGGTATTGTACTTCTTTTTGAAAGAAAGTGCATTTGGATAACTTCCCATATAACTTGTTTTCGCGCAAGCGCTGTAATACAATTTGCAAATGCTGATAATGTTCTTCATTCTTAGAGTAAATTAGAATATCATCTAGAAATACCAGAACAAACTTATCCAAGCAGTCATGGAACACGTTGTTCATCAGCTTCATAAATGCAGCTGGGGCATTAGTAAGCCCAAATGGTAATACCGTGAATTCGTAATGCCCATAACGAGTCCTAAAGGCTGTTTTGTGGATATCCTCATCTCTAAGCCTTAATTGGTGATACCCTGACCCTAGATCTATTTTAGAGAAAAGTGCTGCTACGTGCATCTTATCAAACAAATCATCGATGCGGGGTAGAGGGTACTTGTAATGTTCCTTAGTGGTTATTTGTATTTTATATTGTAACTTAACCAAGAATATTTGCAAACAATTGGCCACTCAAATGAATTTGAACAAGTGCACAAATACTTTAATGAAACCCAACTCAAAATGGCTTTATTCCTTCAATAGAAATGATGCAATTACAATCAATAGTCCGCTGTCCACTGTGACAGTCACATGCAGAAATAAAATCAGTCCTCTTATCTTATTACAAATAGGCCCAAATGGTAACCCAATGATGAAGGCTTATTGCCAAGTGTCTCCAGCCCTTGATGATCCTTAAAACACCTCCGAAGGGCACTAAGATCTGACTGTGGGACTGTTACAAAAGTCTGATATGGAGCAGCCAATGAGAATGCCTTCGAGTATCTTCAATGCAAACCCTCCAACTGACTTTTCAATGATGTTCAATGATTATCAAGCTCTTCCCAAACCTGCAATAACACTCAATACCTGCAAATTGAATAGCAATGGTGATATTAGAAGCAATAACACCTCAAGGGGACATAGGGGGTCATCACCCTATGTGCAAGGGCACATCTCCTTGCAATTAAGCATGAAAATCGGAATTTTCAGAGTTGAAAGGAATTAACAAACATACCAAATCAGTCATGTTTTCAAATGTCATGACCTCCTCTATTTATCCTTGGCTTTCATGGCCGATTGGGTTCGTGCATTGGTAGGAGCGATCCTTAAGGCAAACGTCACTTTTCTTGGAATTTGAATTCCTCAAATGAAATGCCAATTACATTATTCATTTAAAAACTTGCAAAGCAATTTTAAATGAATGCTACTAGTAAATCGATCCTCAGGGCAATTGGGCATCCTCTATGAAATTGCTATCTTGTTTGTAAGCCTAGCATAGGCGAATGTGACTTGGCCGATTTTCCTTCATGTTCCTAAACTTGGAGAATTCCCTCATGACGACCTTCCTTGAGGCTTGAATGACTTTTCCTCAGCATTGGCGATCCACATAGGAAGGCGTGATAGCTATGACATTGGCGAGTGCATTGATCTTCAACATAGGCGAGAGGCATTATTCCTTGTCTTATTGCTTTTGGCCGAATGAACCCTCATAGGCGAATGATATTAAATGCATTTTGAAAGCCCCATGAGATTATTGTCTTTGGTGAATGTGTCCTTCCTTGGCCGTTGAAAACATCTCTCTATGCAATTGAACCTTCCTTAGTGCTATTCGCATCCCTTAGCTGATCCAATGCAAACCCCCTTGGCGAATGGCATTGGGTGAAGTCCCTTATCATTGGCGCATGGTCCAATTAACTCCTCCAATGCTAAGACAATGGCAAATGATCCTATGTATTTTCCTTCTTCCTCAACCGTTGGCATGTGACCATTTGAATTTAAATCTTTTTCCTCCATGATGCCTTTTCCTTAGCTTGGACCTATTCTTCAATATGGGCGTATGATCCCAATTACCATTGATCACTTTTAAACTTGAATTTGAATTGCCTTTTATTTAAATTTGAATTCCCTCCTTGTGCAATCGTTGGGCTTCTCTATGATGACCGCTCACTCTTTTGAAGGATCATTTGAATGAACACCTTTTAGCTTGGACCTATTTCTTCAACACACTCAACACATATTGTCAATAGGTCCTATCTAAGAAATAGATTAGAGAAAATGTAATTGAAGATTTCATTTTCCCTTTTACAATTTGGCCTTAGAAAACACTTATTAATTTGGCCCCTCAATTATAGGTCCTACCCCCCTAAATATGAGAAATTACAATAGGGATTGTAATTCCACATGATGAAGCCCTTATGATTTTGGCTTACATGAAATATACAATGAAGATTATTGAACCAAAATCACTTCCATTCCCTTACCATGTGTTTTAGCCTATGGGAATGATGAATAGGCTAAACACTTATAACATTTAGTGATCACTCCGGAAATGAGGACATGATAGTACTTGTTTCTGATGGTTAACTTGTTTAGCATTCTGTAATCTATGCAGAGACGAAGGGTCCCATCCTTTTTCTTAACAAATATTACTGGTGCCCCCCATGGCGACACACTAGGTCTAATCAAACCTTTGTTCAGTAACTTGTAATTGGGCCTTCAATTCCATAAGTTCTACCATTGTCATACGATAGGGAGCTTTCGACACTGGTGCGGCTCCTGGTACTAATTCAATGGAGAAATCGAATATCCTCTTTGGTGGGAACCTGGGTAACTCTTCAAGAAATACATCTTGATAATTCCGAAGATAAGGATATTTTTCTTCCAAGGATTCCTTTGGTTTCTTATATTCCGTTTCACTTTCCCTTTGATGATTGCTGGTTTCATACTTCATTAGGTCATCATGGTAAGCAGTTTCTTTGTTTTCACTAATTTCCTCCATTTTTATTGCGAAGATATGACAACCCTTCCTTCCACTTCGCTTTAATTGTATAGTGGAGAGTTGGCGCAACTTGACCTCATGATGAGTGCCTTGTACCAGCACCTTATTTCCTAGATAATCCTCACACTCGACTATTTTGTCATAACAGTCAACCTTGGCTTTGTGTTTTCCCAACCAATTCATGCCTAGAATGACATCATAGGTGCCTAGGGGTGCTACATATAAATCTACTTCTGTGGTTAGGCCTGGAATCTCAACTTTGGCCTCAAATAAACACTACTCTACCCGAGCTCTCGTCTGGTTGGCATACTCAACAGTCCAAGAATTAGCCATAAATTTTGCTCTTTTAGAAAACTTGCTCAGTAATTTAGGAGAAATAAAGTTTTATGTAGCTCTTGTGTCTGAGTACAGTTATGGGATTTCCATATAGCATACCTGGAGTCTCTATCAGGGTAAACTGATATTCTACTTGTCTGTTGTCCACCGCTGCATGGATTCTCTGCTAAAATGCTGTCTGCTATAGAGGTAAAGGGTTCCTTTGTTCCTGTCCCCCTGACTTCTTGTGGGACACTGATTGGCGTAATGCTCGCCTCCGCATGTAAAACATCCCCCTGGGGGTCCTCTCTTATCAGTTCCTCTATTATTTTCCTCATTGTTTCTTCTGGATTTATCAAAACCCCTCCTATCTCCTTGATTGTCCTGACGGCCTCCTTTAAACCCTTTTGCATTTCTGTTCCTGGACCCGAAGTTATCTCCTTTCTTCTTAAATAACTGGGAATTTTGCGACCAATTTCTCCTCTTTTTGTTCATATCCCTAATGGAGTCATCCTTTTTGAGCTTTTGTTCCTGTCTTACAACCTTCTCATAGGCTTCATTCATAGTAGTAGGAGCCAATACACCTACAGACCCACCTATACGGTTGTTGAGACCCATAATAAACTTTCTAATTTTGTACTCTTCATCTTTTTGAAATTGAGGAACGTACTTGAGCAAACAGATAAACTTCTCCCAGTAAGCATGTACGGAGGGTTCTCCTTGTCTCAGTTCTTGAAAGTCTGTCAATTTTTGCTCAAAAAACAACTGAGACAGTCATCGTTGCCTAAAGATTTCTACAAACTGCTCCCATGACACATTGGTGGATGTCAAGCCTAATTCAGCCTTGTTTTCCCACCAACCGGCAGCCTCCCCTGTCAGCTGGTAAGCCCCCCATACTACTTTCATATTCTCGGTATAATCCAAATTTCAAAATATTTTTCCATTCCAGTTAACCATGCCTCAGCGGCATCACTGGCCTCGGATCCATCATACTGGGGTAGTTTAACCTTTTTCATGTCATTAGAAATGACAATACGTACTAGACTGGGAAAAAGTATGTTCTTCACTATCCGTTTGATGTGTGTGGTCTGTTCCGGTATTTCTATCTCCAAACTGAGACTCATGTTCCTCATTCTGAGTTCTTGTATGTCTATCTTCCCTTTGCTCCAAATGTCGGAGCCTGGCTTGGGTGTCTTTCATCATGAGCAAAAGCCTATCTAATTTGGTTGTAGAAGTCTCTGGGGGTCCAGTCTCCCCTCCACCTTCTTTGAGACATCTTTACATTACTTAATTTACCTGAGTTTTATCTTTACTAGACTGGGAAAAAGTATGTTCTTCACTATCCGTTTGATGTGTGTGGTCTGTTCCGGTATTTCTATCTCCAAACTGAGACTCATGTTCCTCATTCTGAGTTCTTGTATGTCTATCTTCCCTTTGCTCCAAATGTCGGAGCCTGGCTTGGGTGTCTTTCATCATGAGCAAAAGCCTGTCTAATTTGGTTGTAGAAGTCTCTGGGGGTCCAGTCTCCCCTCCACCTTCTTTGAGACATCTTTACATTACTTAATTTACCTGTTAAATAAGCATTCTTTTAGTCTCTTTATTCCATTATTTACTTACATAAATGTAATTCAAAGGTTACACACAACAAAATTGATATTTTATTAGCACTACAAATTTTTTATATTACATATTTTGTTTTACATTATTTACATCTCAGAGCCTTTATCTAAGAGCTACTGTCGCTTCCAGTTATGGGCTCTTTCTGCCCTTCAAATGTAGAATAAGGAATTAGTCGGTAACCTGGAGTGGGTACACGAAGTTCCTTTGAGTCATTAGACACATTTTTGTGTACAATAGAGGTTACAGATTTGTTTTCAGTTTTAGATATCCTATTCGCCATGATGGTTGTTCTCACCGCTTCTCTTCTTGGAGCTGTCCAGGTTTGTCTTTCTCTTCTCAGTCGTTTAAGTGCAGCAGCCAGGGTTTCGTTATCTGAGGGTGGAGTGCAGCATGAATAATCATGTTTCAAAATTGTTACTTTCCAAAGCTGAGAATAAACTGGATCTCGAGCTCTTTTACGTTTAGTGGTATGAATCCACATCTTGGCAGAAAACCAAAATGCTTCGTTTCAGTTTTTATTACTCTTAAATTTTCTTGTGGTGACAAGCCCTAGGTTCAGTGTCGAACCCGGTAGCTCTGATACCATAAGTGACAAACTAAAACTATGCAACTAATGGATATGCTATATATATAACATACTAATAGATGTGCAACAACTATAAACTGGTACAAAAGAGCAACATTATCTATATAAAAGGAAAATAATATCTCTAAACTGAGATTTTCTAATCGTAAGAATCCTTATGAATCTTTTCTTGATCGTGTAGCATGCAGGTGATTAACAAGAAAGCACCAAACCGCCGTGCACAATATTACTTAACTACAACCATGACGCAAGTACTATTGAAAATAACAATGGTTTGTTTGAGCACATGAAAACGCCGAAGGTGTCACTGCAACTATCACTTAGAAATGACACCAGCATCTAAGTGAATCTTCCCTTACAGTATCAATAGAAACACTACATTTCAACACCGTAAGAAAGAGAGGTAATAGTAAACACCTGTATAAAGTTGTGTCTGCAACGATGGTTCTCCTTTCCCACTCTCAAGCTCACGGCGCCCCTTAGCTTCTATTCCTCCTGCTTCCTTTGGATGTCCTCCAACGAACGAGCTCCTCCTGCGAAGAACGGTTTTCTCTCTTTTTTTCCAAATGAAGATGCCACCAAAACAAATAATTCCCTCGAGATAACTCTCCTGTTCATCATGCAGAAAGCCCATCACCTTAATCCGTTACCACTTCCACGATCAACAAGGCATTCTTTATTTTTAAATACTTCCACTTCGATATTCATTACAATTTATTAATTTTTTTTTTTAATTTACATCATGACTTCATATTCCCAAAGGCAATTAACGAAGAGAATGCAAGGATAGTCTCCAAGGTAAAACAATTTAAGGCGTTAATATTAAATGTCTTTAAAGTATAACTTATTCACCCGTATATAAGGCTTAGAGACTATTCTTTTAATTATTAATAATTAAGAACATTGACGATGGTCCTTAAAAACGAGCATCGTTTGTAATTATCGAAAGCTAATAAGTTTAATTCATTTATATTTGATTGACTATTTAAATATTTTTGAGAGCCAACTAAATGTTCAAGGTCCAAAACAGATTCAATTTTTTTTTAATTTTAGATTCAACATAAAATAATAAGGTGATGCTACACGACCAACAACATGAGTTAGGTGATCCTAACACCTAAGGTCGACCTTGCGGTTTACCTGACAACTCTAGACTTGTAATTCCAATCCCTACTTAGATGACAGTCTCAAACTTACAAGTTAAGTTTCAGATGGCACTAGACTTTTCTTCCTTTACCCCTCGTACCTGATGATATTTTTCCTCCCCCCTCAGAGGTGATATTTCTTGCAATCACTCGGTCAAACACAAGTAGTTAGTCTGATATCTCATTACATCTTTGCATCTGCATACAGGTAAACATGAGAACATCTGTCAAATGAACTTAATTAAACCAATTATATATACATTGTATATCTCTATTCAACAAGCCGATTAACGATATATGTGTATATACATATCTATGCTTGAGAAACAACATCAAGATACTAGGGCACAGCCATCAAAATATCTAGGGCACTCATCAAAATATCTAGGGCACAAGTGGGATGTAATAGCATGCCATTCATATAAGTCCATTATCCTCATCTTGTCATCGTTTCCATTTCCCATGATTGCTCTCCCTATATTGTCATACCATGATAGGAGAGTGAGGTTGCGAAGGTGTCCTGGTAGCCACTTTCTAAGCCTAGAGGCAATATCCTTACTACTGAAGGCAGTACCCCTCTGGCCCATGTGGGCTCATTGCGGCCCCCCCCAGTTGGCGTACCTAGAAGAGAGCCCTCGCGCCATTCCCTTTGCAATTCTCCTTCTCCATCATGGCGAAGGTCTGTGCGGAATGAAGTAATCAAAATTACATCAATAATAACTTATGAATTTGTCATATAATAATAAGCATAAACTATTTAAATTGTACATTATACTCCTATGTGAGTATCCTACCACAAGTAGAATAATGGATTCTTCCTCAATTGAATGCCTTTTTCATATACCTTGATTGCTGATTGGTATATGTCCTCCTCTCTCATATACAACCAGAAATGTCTTGATTTCAGAATATAAATATATTCTAACTCAGAAAATACATATATAATTCTCTATATATAACTATATATTTCTTATTTTTCTTATTCAGAAATATCTTATTGATTTTCCTTGCTTGCTGTTCCAATGCTTCCCTTGGACTGTTTATTCAATCTGCTTGATATGGATATGATTGATGATTGATATTTTAAATCTTTCCTTTATATTCCAATCTGCATATTCATATATGTGTATCTGCTGCTCCCTTTCAAACACTCATCTCTCCTTAATTTTATATCCTTTGATTTATTCTAAGAGACATGCCTTTTAAATGGATCGCTGCCCCTTCCGAATCAGATCATGGCTTTTGGATGAGCTCTGGTCTGTAGTTTAGAATCGCCGTTTGCTGCATCTTTAATTATTATTTATTAATACTTTCTTTTAGTTTAGAGTTGATGACTCTTAGTTATCGTGGGCTTTAAACAGCCTGCCCATAGTTTATTATTTATATTTACTTTTATATAATTCTATTTATTATTTATAATATCTATAATAATCGATTTATAATATTTATAATTATTAATTTATAATATATTAATATATAATATAACTAGTTTATAATATATAATATTTAATCCAATTTATAATGCTTAATTAAATATATTAAATATATTTAATTTAAGTATATTCTATTTAATTTAAATATATTTAATTTCTATTATGTAAATATATTTAAATATATACAATGTACGGTTTAGGGATATAATAATAGATTAATGTCATTCATATCTTTAATTTGAATGAATAATACATAATCAATTCAATTATAAATCGATAGTATAAGGACATGACATCTGCTACTTCTTCAATGTTTTGAACAAAACATCAGTAGCCTAATCATATGTGAGCAGAATAGTAGTGTTTGGATTCAATTATGTACTATTGATGTGTTCAACAACTTATGAGGTGTCTAACAATGGTGGAAAATATGGACGCAACAACTTAGCATTGAAAACATGATGCAATCCTAGAAAAGGTGGCAGATTGAGCTCAAAAGCATTCTCACCGATTTGTTTGAGGATGGTGTATGGCCCATATCGAAGGGGACGAAGTTTCCTGTGTGGCCCTTGAAGCCTCTCTTTTTGGAGGTGAAGCTAGACCTTGTCTTCAGCCTGAAATTGATGAGGTGTACGATGTTGATCATGTCTTTCCTTGTACTTCTAATTGGTGCGCTGCATTATCTCATAGACTTGTTGTTGGATATGGTGGATCTTCTCAACAAACTTGGATGCTTTATCTACCTCTCATTTAGCATGGCTGGTAGTGCTACATCAATGGGAGCCAATGGTTGGTACCCAAGACATACTTCAAATGGATTGCCCTGTGGAACCATGCAATGCACGATTATAACTATGTTGTACATATGGCAAACTCTCATCCCATGTGCAAGGATGCTTTGAATGATACATCTGCAAAATATGAATGATCATTCGATTCATCACCTTAGTTTGCCCATTTGTCTGTGGGTGGAACATAGCAGACTTCATCAACTTGGTGTCCATCAAGGCCCATAACGATGACCAAAAGTTGCTAAGGAACCTACTATCCCTATCAAAGATGATAGTTTGTGGCAAACCAAAATGGACCCAAACATTCTCAAAGAAAATCTTGGCAATTTCTTCTACGGAGACCCCCTTCTTGCAAGCTACCATGATGGCCATTTTTGAAAATCTGTCTATTGCCACATACACATAGTCATGACCACGTTTGATAGTAGGGAGACCGAACTTGAATTGTTGCCTACGCATTCTTTTGAGCAAAATGATGGTGATTAGATAATTGACGCTGAGCCATGGGCATCCAGTTGCCTACCATAGTGAGACTTTCTTTGATACAGTGCACAAGTATCCCACATATGACGAGTTGTATGCCATTGTTCAGACCTGCAAACAGTGGAAACACTATATCTTGGGGAAGGAGACCATCATCCATATAGGCCATAAACCTCTCCAATTTATGCAGATGCAAAGGAAGTTGCAGAATGATAGGCATCAAAGATAGGCCAACATCTCCTTGTCATATATAGAGAAACTCTTCTCTGACTCCTTGAGCTTCCTACTCTCAAATGCTATGGAGTGTTTGTTTTGCATCAAAATTGCTCCGATCCCCTCTGTCGAAGCATTACACTTCAAAACAAAAGGAAGTGAAAAATCTGGAATAGCCAAAACGACACATGAACTCATTACCTCCTTGAGCTTATTAAAAGTTCTCTATGCTAAATCACTCCAAGAGAAAGCTCCCTTCTTCGTCAAATCTGTCAATGGAGTAGCCAGCTATGAAAAGCCTTTGACGAACCTCCTGTAATAACTGCAAAGACCAAAAAACCCTCGTATAGTCTTAGTTGGAGGTCAATCTATGATTACCTTAATCTTCTCATCATCCACTCTAACCCCTTGGGCATTAATCTTATGCCCTAGATATAATATCTCTGTCAACCCAAACTCACATTTTGATGCCTTCACAAAATTGACTGCTGCTCTAGAATACCAAGCACCTCATCTATGTGTCTCAAATGATTCTCCCAAGTCTTTCTATAGATCAATATATCACCAAACAAAACCGATACAAGCCTCCTCAATTGCTTAATGAATACTTGATTCATGCAAGACTAGAATGTGGCCAATGCATTAATCACTCAAATGGCATGACCAAAAACTCATAATGTCCATAGTGGCATCTGAAGGTAGTATTATGCACATCCTCATCTCTCACCCTTATTTGATGATACCCTGATCAAAGATCAATCTTGGTGTAGTACACCGCTCCATGAAGCTCATCTATCAACTCATTGATCCTAGGAATAGGGTAGCGATTCTAGATTGTCTTCCTGTTGAGAGCCCTATAATCATTGCACATCCTCATGGTACCATCCTTCTTCTTGACCAACATTGTAGAAGAAACAAATGGGCTAGAGCTCGGTCTTATGTGTCCCATATCCAACAACTCCTTAATTGCCTTCTCAATCTCTTCCTTATGCCTCCTAGGATGATGATAAGGTGTGGTGATGACCAGATTTGATCCTTCCTCCAACTCAATGACATGCTGAAACCCTCTCTTCGATGGCAATCCAGGAGGAATATCATTGAACACCATGCTATGCTTATCCAAGATGGATTGGATATTAACATGAAAATATTTCTCACTCATGGATGAACTTGTATCCGTAATCAAACATTGTGTTGCTTAAGCTAGTTGGCCTCTACGAAAGGCTCTCTCCATCCTCTTGGCTGAAACAACCTTAGGAGCTCCATTGGATAAGCCTTGAAGAACCACCTCCTTTCCTTCAGATTTGAACTTCAACTCCATAGTCTGATAGTTTTTGGTAAACTCGCCAAGTGAATGCAACCATTGCACACCCAAAACCACATTTGTCTCACCTATGCCAACCACATAACAATCATCACATATTCAATGCCTCTCCAAGATGATATCAAGATGTTGAATCCTCCTAGTGCAAGGGATAGTGAATCCATCAGCCACAATAACATTAAATCCTGCAAAATCATCTATCTTCAATCCCATCCTAGTCACCAATCCCTCATAAATGAAGTTGTGGGTGGCCCCACTATCGATCAACACCATCACTCTATGACCCTGCAAGACTCCTCTAACCCGAAAAGGATGGTACTTGGGTGCCCAAAAAGAGCAGCAAGGGTGCCTCTCAAAAACTCTCCTTCCTTGCCCTCATGCTCTATCTCATCAGCTACAACTTCAGGCTTAGGGACTTCTACCTTTGAATCCCCAATAGAAATAAACTCTATGTAGTGCCCCTGTCCCTTCCCCAAGCATCTATGGCATGGCTCCCATGGCTCTCTACAAGAAAAACATAATTTCTTCCTTCTAAGTTCATTATTGGGTTCTTCCACCTTGCTTGGTTTTGAAGGTAGTTCCTTAGGTTGAGGGAAACCCTTTTGAAAAGGTTTCTTATGCTACCCTGATGGTGGAATCTTGGAGTAGAACTTGTTCTTGGTCACTGAATCCTCCAAATTCAAGACTCTCTTAATGGCATCCTACAGAGATACTAGATCAAAAGCCTTATCCAAACCCCTAAGTGGTTCGGCTAGTCCCTCCACAAATAAAACAATGAGTCTCCTTTCTGTCACATTCGGAACCATGACTGATACTTGCTGAAATTCTGCAACATAATCATCCATTGTACCATGTTGCCTCAACTAGGCCAACTCCTTGAAATGGATCTCGGGATCCTTGTCAAGCCCATCCATGAGTCTCTGTGTAAAATTAGCATAGGTAACAATATGGTTATGCCCTTGTGTAATCAACCCATGATGCCACCACTTGTGGGTTATGCCCTCCAAATGAATGTTTGTGAATTTGATGACTTCTTCCTCTAACATGGGATTGAGTGAAAGATAGGTGTCCAACTTTTGGACCCAAGGATGTGCAATAATTTTCCTTGAGCCATCAAAAGATGGAAGAGTTAATTTACTCAACCACTGCTGCAAACCCCTATGGGGCTGATGTGTAGGGGATCTTCTCTCAATTCTTGGCCCGTTCCTTGATCTGAAATTGCAATAATTTGCAAATGAAATCTGATTTTTGATGTCTAGATCAAGTCTTTGGTCCTCATCCATGCAAGCATTAATATCATACGTTGCTAGATTCTACTTCTCTTCTGGTGGTGCCTCGACCTTGGTTAAAAAGGTAGGTTGAAATGGCCTAGCTGCTGATCCAACTGATACTCTATTATTATTTGTATGATTGAATGGTCCATTCTGATTTGAATTGCTCCCTTCACCTATGTGATTATGCATTGACCTAGTGGAGTTCAAAGTGGCATTCATATTTTGCATTTGTTGCATCATCTGAACCAACAGCTGATATGTTTGCTCCCGTTTCCTGATGAAAGTTTCACACTTATCCTCCTGATCTGCCACGTGTTTCTTACCTTTTCCTCCTATTCCAATACTAGTTCCTTGTTGTGCTGCTTCCAACCTTTTTCTTTCCCTTTCTAATGCTCTCAAATCTCTCTAACTCAGCTGCATGCATTCATTAGACTAACCTGCAAGCTGGTAGGGTCTATGCTTTGATACAACTGTAATGTCCCTGATTATGGAGCCTTGGAATTGTCTGATTATTATATGTTTTTGTACCCTTCTATTCCACTAATAGCAACTAAGACTAAAACATGAAATCAACAATTTTCTATATATGCTAGGAATAATAATCACAACAGTAGTTGTCAAAAGTTTTCATGACAGAATAGATAGACTGTATAAATGATATGATAACGCACTTGTTCATCGATTGCAAAAAAATTGATTTAATGTAGAATACCAACAAACCAATGAATTAGAATTCAGATGAGCTATGTCTCTACACAAACAACATTTACATCTTACAATATAGCTAGATGATGAAATCATTGTCGCAGCGCTATATGTTGAAATACCACCCTCTAAGTGCCTGGCAGACTCAACAATTGCGATTAGCATTGGATGTTAACTAGGTGGCACCCAGATGGAAATATGAGTCACTATGATCAAGTCTAGCGGCCAGGTTAAGATGAAGTGATACCTCGCTGTCCTCGATTTGATTTGCTACATAAATTGCAGTTTAGAGACTCAACAACACCTCCAATTGATTCTGGCTTGTGCCTGTAGGGAGCCTCTGGATGATGGTGGCTTGCTGGGAGAATGAATTTAGGAGCCGACAAGTAAGATATCTGTCCAATTAGTGAAATAGCTACTAATAGATTCTTACATGTTCCCCTTCCAAAGATCAAGATCGGATCGTTGCTAGGAATGCAAGGGTGGCAAGAGTTATGGTAAATCACAACACCTTCTCCTGATTGCCACGATGATGTGGTTGGTACAAAACTAAGGCCGCCCACACCAATAATGATTCTTCACACTGCCTCAAATCTGACTTGGTGCCAACAATGTTTGATCTCTCCCTTTAATGCAAGTTGTCACTCTCTCTCTATATATATATGCGCTCAAACAAACGAGTACCTCCACCTCTTTTAAAATCTGTATGTAGTTGATCAGCGGAGTCCAATTTAGGTAGTAGCATCCCTAATGATTAATGTTGGAACTGGCAAACAAATAATGGCCTAATGGCCTATCAATCTGAATTGCCCAAATCCTGAAAATTTGAACAAACTTTGATTAGTGCAACTGCAGTCCTTGTATAGAACTGCCAAGAATGAGGTAAGGGTTTTCGTCCTAATGTTGGAGTCTGCAGTCAAGAGGTTTGATCCTTGAATGCATGAACACTCGAAACTCAAAATGAATTATGCAAGCATCAATTTCGGATGATCCAAATGAAAGATGGAAGTTAATTGAAATACCTCTACAAAATAGGACCCATGGGACCTATTTTCCCTCCAATATTTGAAATTACTTTTTTATTTTATATCTCAGAGGTGTCTCCGGCTCAGCCACCGTGACCCTGTTGCCGAGTCAGTCCGGGTGAGCCGAAACTAACCCTCTGGGCCAACGCAATATCCCATTGCCTGCCCCACGGCGTGCGCGGTTGGGTGATTCGAGATTTGAACTCGGGTGGGCAAACTACCACGCACTTAGAGTGGGCAGCCGCACCACTCGAGCTAAACCTCAGGGGCAATATTTGAAATTACTTTTATCTTTATATTTTTTTTTAATTTTTTGATTAGTGTTTAAAAACACTTTTTATTTTAATAATATTAATTATATTTTAATTTGGGAAAAGGGACATGACACTTTGAGGGTGTCTACCCAGAGTGATTCTATTAACTTGCCTTTTGTTTGCAGTATTGGTCATATAAAATCCAGATAACCTGGGCCTTTGCTCTATCCCTCAATAATTTTGTCACCATGTATGTTTTTCTTATTGGGCCCTTCTAGGATTTTGATTACCTTAGGCCAGTCCAAATTTGCAATCTTATATTTCAGGTTTAATAAACTCAAGCTCTCAAACAACAAAGTAGATTGGTGTACATATTACTCATAATTGTATGTTAATGTTCCTTTCTCTAATATAACGAGATGATGTTTTCCAAAGCATATAGCTTTCTAGTTTGATTTTTTTTGGATTTTAACCATGCTAATATTGTCTCTGTTGCTTTTCCACCACTTTTTGGCTTGATTTAGTTCATACATTAAAGAATCTGTACTTTGCATTACTATCACTATTTTATGGTTTTACGGTTTTCATCTAATTTGTTGATAGTTTGATTGATAAGGAGAAAGTACCTTCAGGATTGGACCATTCTCAATCAGAACCAGTCAAAGTTACACTCCATGATTGTTTGGCATGCAGGTAGATTGTTTGTGTACTTTTTTGACAGTATAATCTTACTTTCCATAATTCAGTGCCTAAGGTAGATTGATGTTAGATAGGCTGGTTATAGAAGCCTCATTAAACTAATTTCGAAACATTATGAAAGTGGTATCTTTCTCTTTCAATGAGTTCAATCTTCTATGTGTTCTTTGATTCTCAATGCATCATTGTGAAGTGATTTGACAGTTTCTAGTTAACCCTGTGGTGACATGAACTTGTGGATAAGGGGATTGAATGATCCCATGAATTTTCCAGTATATTGATGTGATGTGCAACCATTCTGGTTTTCTGCTTCAGGCAATGTTATATGAATTGTTCATTGTGATTTAATTTTGTAGTGGCTGTGTGACATCTGCGGAGACTGTAATGCTGGTGCAGCAAAGTGTCAATGAGTTTCTTTCTCGCATTGCATCAGATGAACATGATGTTATTGTATCACTTTCTCCACAATCAAGAGCATCTTTAGCAACTTATTATGGTCTTACTCCTTTGAAGGTACTGACTGTACATCAGAACTTGCTGTTTTTATTCTGTTTTGTTACAAAAAGTAGCTATTTGTTTTTTGCCAAATGCCACTTACCAATATTATTTCACACATTTGACTAGACGTAATGAACAATACAAGCAACTTGGCAGAGATCATATATAAACTATATTCAGTGTCAAGAAAACAAGACGAGTTTCAAAACAAAAAGCAATACAGAGGGGGCTTCTATATGAAATTCCGTTACTGTCTGTATGTTAGAGTTGATAAAAGAGTAAAAGACAGAAGAAACTGTCCCATATTTCTGTAAGATTTTAAAAAGAAAAGAGGAAGTAATTGTATTAGTGTATAAACATTACTAGTATCGGTTGACAGGACTCGATAGGATAACAGATAACCAATAACAATAGCATGTGGGTACCAAAATGTTCCAACTTAAAAGATACAAAATACTACAAGATTCAAGCTAGGAGTACAAAAAATATTTTAACTAACCAGGGTGGATAAACCTAAAACGGGTAAATTTTAAATATGTCAATACAGATAATGTCAGTCATTCCAACATCAATAGCATGTGGGTGCCAGAAATCTCCAAATCTAAAAGATACAAAAGACTACTAGATACATGCTCAGAGAACAAAAGAATATTCTAACTAACTAGTGTGGGAAATCCAAAGGGGAAACTTTAGACATTTTACTCGGTTTAATACAAACAATGTCTCACATTCCAAACTTTACACATAACCATGAGAGAGAAATACATGTTGCAGGAGAAGGGGCTGATGGAGATTCTAATAGGAGATTAAGGCTGATCCAAATATGTATTTGAAGGAGGGTCGACATCCCATCAACCATCGTTGAAAAACCAATAGAAGATCCTATAATGTACATAAATCAGTCACCTGGATTAAAGACTAACTGGCTTGGCAATCCTGGGGGGCACAGAACATCTCTCAGAAACTCTCCTAATGTATACAGTTGATGGTCCTCTGGCAGTAAGACGAAGCTGGTAATTCATGTGAATAGATCTCCTAGATTGTGGGAGAGGGGTGGCAGATGCTCTAGGATGAGGAGGAGATCCGCCATTTCTAGTATGAGAAATACATGAGTAAGGAGGTACCTTATAACTGGTTGTAGAGGGAGGCACATTCTTGGCAATCTGCTGCCATCTACATAGGTAATCATAGAATCCAAAGGACACTTAAAACCACCAACTGTCGCAATAGGTTGGAAGAATAAGGTAATTAATTTGGCAGTTCTTAGAACCCTCTGCAAAGATTGACACCTGAAGGAGGCTGCTTTTTTTATGTAAAGGATCAAGCACTTCCTAAATGTGGGATAGTTGAAGAAGGAAGAGAATTATCCTCAAAAATCTTTGTACAAGTATTAAACCTGGGGTTCTTTAATAATGGGACATCTGAAAATGAAGTGCTTCTCCACCTCTATCTCCTAGAGATTGCAATATACATTACAGTTGGCACATGCATATGCAAAGGTGACATACATTATGTCCAGCACACACACGTGCACATATAACCTTAAACTATGAGTTAGTCTCAATATTAACTTAAGTGATTCCTCTACATGCAAACAGATTGCATGTATAAGTGGTATGTACTTAATCTATAGCATTGCATGTATCTTCTAAAGCGAACAATTCAGACCTAAATTTGATCTAATCTAATATATAGCTGCACATCTGCATGAAGTAAAACTTCCATCTGGATAGTTGCACGACTACATGTAACTGCCTTGCCACATGCTTGCCACATTTTGGAGGCTAGTGTCACTTACAAGAATAGCTCCATGTTCCTAACGTATGGTTAAGGGAAGTGTGGAAGTCAGAGGAAAGACAACAATCAGAGCATTCAATTCATTTATGCCAAGAGAAAGAGGAAAACTAACATCCACGATGTCATGTCCCCATTTTGCAAGTAACTTAAAAAGGTTCTAATTGTAAATTAATTTTATAAAGTATTTTTAATTGCTTTATAAAATTAATATTTTATTAAGTTACTTGAGTCAATTTAAAACACTTTATAAAATAAAGTGTTATTGTGTACACAAAAACAATCATTTAATAAAGTTAAGTGATTGTGTACACAAAAACTTTCAGACCTATTTGGAGTGAGGGCTTTATAAGGAGCAGCTGGGAGTCATTTGAAATCATGTTTTGACTTGGTTTTTGCATATTGAGTTTATCTCTTGGCTGAAGACAAATTTCAGTCCAATCAAGGTGATGATCCCTTGATAACTAGGGTTTGGTGATGGCCCCATTCCCATTTTGAGAGGTGGATGCAATCAGTATTCATCAAAGAGCTTATTGGAGACATTTCACATCATTTCGGTTGATTATTGAAGATTCATCAAGACTTTGAAGATTCTTGTTTTGAAGAGTATTCGAGTATATTGTTTTGCAGATTTGATTTTATTGAAGATTGCATTGTTATTGAAGACCACAGTATCATTGGCAAACAGCAGTGAGATAGATGCGATCAGCATCCCTAGGTTTGCATCAGCAGTTGATATCAACTGAGGGTTTGTTCATGACAGATCTGAGTATTGAAAGTGGTATGTTGAAGTTGTTAACTTGCCTTTGAATTGTAACAGCAAGCACACTGTGTTTTGACTGTCCTGTAGCTTGCATCAAGTGTATTCTGCATGTAATAGTGTCTATCTATCATCATAGAGGCAGCAACCTACAGCTGGATAAGAGCGATCAGTATGAGAAGAGGTGCAACCAGTTTGGAGATCCTTAGCATTGCATTTCATCATCATGAAGAGGTCGATCAGCTAGCTGGTAATTGTACATCAGTCTACACCAGCATCTGATGTTTCATTGTCATCATTAAATATCATCTTGAAGACTGATTTGGTATTGAAGAGATCTGCCCTTCTGTTTTGATAGTTATCATCATGATTGGTATGTTACCATTCAATATTCATCACTGATTTTGAACAGCAGTCTATGTTTTGTATTTTGGCTGTCATAGAGCCACGAAATTGATGTAAGGAACAATTTAAATATTCAGTTTGGAGCAACAGTCTTGCAAATTCAGTCTATGGGTGTTGATTGTGTATTCCATGTTGTAATTTCCTCTAAATAAGGACAGCAGATATATACTTTCATTTGCCATCTTTTATATGTGTTATATGTTGTTCTATGTTGGGTGAAGTGGATTGACAAAGTGCAGAAAAGATATCAGACCTAGGGTTTTGATTAAAAAATTGAAGTGCAGAAAGCTAGGACAGGAATTTGAAAGATATAAATCAGAATTTTAGCAAATATCTTAAGCGGGATATTACACACGACTCCCTACATACAAAAAGAAATGAAAATCTAACGATCCTCATCATCTTCAGACTTGTCTGCATCTTCACTGTAATTGGGTTCGGATGCCTTTATGGACTCTACTTCCTCCTGTTTGCCTCACCTTCTGACATAATTTGTTCTCTTTTTCTTCAAGTAGAGGTGGATTCCAGTGCTCACTGCAACTCCAATTCTTCATTTTTCTCCACTTTTCTTGAAATAGTCATCTCCGTAGGTTTAAATATTCCCCAGTGAGAACGTCTGAATATGGACAAATTTCCATCTTGTGGAACTATCCTCTTGAAGGGATTTTTGCTTAAATTTAGTGGATCAAAAAGCAGTTCAGCACATAAAGGAGGTATGTAAAGTGCCTCTCATCTTCAGAGGCTCCCCTGCTAAAGGACTTCAAACTAATTACAGTTTGACCTGTGAGAAGTGTATGCATGTATTGCACCATCCATAGTCAGGTTGTTTTGTCTTTGTTCTCCTATCAACTGGGTTAGCAACAATTCTGCAGAAAACTATTCTTTTGTCTTAAGATTTTCAGTTTTTATCCCTTGGGTGCCATTTTTAAACAATCTTACTATATCTTGCTCATTGCATGGTTCTGCACATCAACATTTTCTTTTTAGTTGTATTGATATATCTCCTTGCCGTCTTTTTTGACAGTCCAGTAGTCTATGAAGATCCTTAATCCCAACCTGGGAACATATATCCTCATCAATTTATTCAACTCTCAACATATTTTTTAAGCAACGAGCAAGATATAGCAATGAACAAGATTCTCTCCTAGCAATTACATATCTTACTATATCTTGCTCATTGGGTGGTTCTGCAGATCTGTAAAATGCTGGAGATACTCTCCTAGCAATCACCAACTTACAGATTCTTGATTGTCAACCCTGCAAATACCTTCAAACACTGCATATCCACTAATAAAAGATGTTCTAACAGTCTAATAAGTTCATATCAGTTACAAAACACATAATGAAATATGTAACAAGGGAAATCAATCCAAAAGAAGCACACACAGAGACCAAGACACATGGTTACACCGGGAGAAACCCTCAAAAGAGAAGAAAACTCTTCTAGAAGAGTAAGCTTTTGCTCCTTATGCCACTATCTTCTAGTCCAATATATGTGTTCTCAATGCCTCAAGGGAAAAATAGAGCTTTAACAACAATTACAACAAGCTCAAACACCTGCAACATGCCTCTGCACCTTGAAAACCCTTGTTCATGAACTAACAACGTCAAAATGAACATAGAATGAAGGTTACAATGATAGCCAACACCTTAAACATAGTTTACAATGAATAAATACCTATCTTGCATACCCCTAAGGTGCCAAAATGGAATATCAAATGTCAAAAAGACAAAGTGAAATGAAGAAACCCTTCACATTCTAAGCCCTACCTTCATTGTGATGAATTCACTGCTTTCTGCAGTGAGGTGATTTTGTAATAGCCACGGCCAAGGCAAAATCACCACTTTCACTAGGAGGCAAAAACATAATCATCATGGTAGATGCGAAATCATTGTCTATGGGAACCAGCGAATTTGTCATTCTCAGTTTTCCACTCTCTGTGGTCATTTGCAACTTGTTACAAAACAGTTACAACACCCTTGGGATGCTTCAGATCACCCCAAACATGCTTCTAACAAGAAAACAAATTCCTTGATGTTTGATCACCCCAAACTCGAACAATTCTCTTGTTTCTATGCTCTAGAACGACTTTATTGACTGAAAAATGGCATCCCTTGACCCCTTGGTCCAACATCTTTGACCCAATTTTCAGATCACACCTTCCAGCTGAGGATTATTTTGGTTCCTAAAAGCTCAGGGATCCAATAAATGAGGAAATCTCTTTTCTGCCTCCTCTTTAGGAAACCACTTGGCTTTACTCAGCAATAGTACCTTCAAGCCCACTTATTCCAAAGTCTCAAACTGACCATACTTGTTAGGTCTCAATTTCTTAACTGATCTAAACAGAACATTGAAAAATCTGGAAGGCAAATCATTCAAACATGCCTCAGAAGGTGACAATTGATCTTCATGCTCAATCTCTTTATGAGTAGGCAGCCCCTTAGGTTCAAGAAACAACTGCTGACACCTCTCCTTGCTGACCCTCTCCTTGCTGTTCTTCTTTTCCATCCAACAACAAGAGAGCAATTCTTCAACTAGTGTTGATCAATCTCTTGACTTGTGAAGTTCTTGCCATAGAGATTTTGGACTTTCCAACATAGGAGTTCAAGTTGAAAATTTCCCCATTCAAACAGAACCTATAGTGATTCTTTCTTTTAAAATATATAGCATCTCTAACATATAGTTATGTGTTGGAATATTTCAAATATTTTTTTATTAATTTTTCGTTGTAATTATGCTTTATAATGCTTCAATGCCTATAAGAGCAAGTTGATGTAATAGTCTTTTAATGCCTATGTTTAGGTACGTGGATTTATCCCACATGGATTGTACCTCATAGGTCACTGGTTTTGTGACTCTATTTAAAGAGATTAGTTGTACTAGGATTGAAACCGAAACAAAACTATGTTGTGTAACTAAGTTTTCAGACAGTGAGTTGATGAAGTTAGGATACCTTATGTACTTGTTTTTTAATTTGTTTGATTGATTATTTTCATCCTTTTTCCTTCAAGACATAGTTCCTATGCAAGTGTTAGGAAGTTCCTATGCAAGTGTTTTTCCTAACATGGTATCAGATTTTTGGTTTAGGCATGAAGGTCGAGTTTGTGTTTTGTGTCAGATCTTGGCATAGTGTTGGTGCAAGGATACTCCAAGGGTGAATTTTTAACAACTATTTTGCATAGTTTGTGGTGTTCTCCTTGTGTGCTGCTTATGCACATGTTCCTGATGAGAATAGGAAGAAACTTGATGCAAAAAGTTAGAGGTGCATCTTTATTGGTTATAGTGAAGAATTCAAGGTATAAAGACTATGGGATCTGAAGATTAAGAAGGTGCTCATTTGTAGAGATGTGGTATTTGATGAAGGGAAGAGTGGACTAGATGGTAAGAACACCGCTATTCCAAACCTACCAATCCCCAATGCGTGTTCTCTCACTCAAGGTTCCTTGTTGAATTGCAAAATATAGATGAAGGGGGGAATGAAGCACAATCATTGAGCAAGTTGAATAAGGGGAAGATACTACAAAGGAGAGGCCAAAAGCCTTTGGCAATCATAGCAAAATGCCTAAATGGATCAGGCAGACCCTTCTTGATGCTTCAATTGAGGTACTTTTGTCAAATACTAGGAAGACAAGAAGTCAGTTTGCAAACTATGCTTTGATGGCTAAGGTACAAGATTTGCATGATTCAGAGACATACAGGGAAGCCAAGACCAATCTGCATTGGGAATCAACAATGCATGATGAACTTGGTTCTCTCATGAAGAATCAGACTTGAGAGTTGTGCAACTTACCAAAAGGTAGGAAGGTCATTGGTTGCAAGTGGATCTACAAGATTTAGTTCCCCGCAAAAGGGAAAGTTAAGAAATATAAAGCTAGACTTTTAGCCAAGGAGTACTCACAGATTGAGGCATTGACTATAATGAGATATTTGCTCTAGTTGCTAGGTTCACTACAATGAGGACAGGTCTTGCAATTGCAGCAAAGTATAAGAGGTGCATCAATTGGATGTCAAGAGTGCATTTCTTCATGGTTTTTGGAAAGTAAGCTTGTCAAGTTTTGGCATCAGTTGTGTCTCAAAGAGCTTGCCATGAAGGGGAGATTTCATCACGACATTCTCTTATTCATTTTGTTTATGTACTAGTTGTGTTACACTAAATGTGTTGTAAATCCTCCAATTTCACATTAAAGGACATGTTGGAATATTTAAATATTCTTTTATTAATATGTCATTGTAATTATGCTTTACAGTGCTTTAATGCCCATAAGACCAAGTCGAACCATTGCTATAATAGTACTTTAATGCCTATGTTTAGGTGTTTGGATTTATCCCACATGGACTGTACCCCATAGGTCATTGGTTTTGTGACTCTATTTAAAGAGGTTAGTTGTACTATTATTGAAACTGTAGTAAAGCTATGCTATGTAGCTGAGTTTTCAGGCACTGAGTTAATGAAGTTAGGGTACCTAATGTACTCGTTTTATAATTCGTTTCTCTAAGTGCTTTCACCCATTTCGCTTCAATGCGTAGGTCCTATGTGAAGTGTTTTTCTTAATAGTATGGGCTTCCAAAAGTAACACCTCAAACATCTATTGGTATCACATCAACCAATACTTCATCTCTAATCTGCCGATCAAGTACAAATTACAACTCACACTACTTTGTAATTGAGATGTCCAGTGTTTCAGCCATCCTAAAGAATATGGATGAGGATGGTCCATGGTCTTCAACTCAAGCTTGTCAACCAGCTTTTGAGAGATTAGGTTTGCTTGTGAGAATGTATAAAATAAAGCATCTAACTTCTTGCCTTTGATTTGGATTTTGATGTGGAAGAGTTTAGTGAGTTCCACTTCTTCTTTAGAGATGTCACTCACTACACATGCGCCCTTTTGAATTGTGGCATGAGACAACCTTTTATCCACCTCAAAGCTGCAATCAAACTCTTTGCCTTTTCTCACATACACGGCATTCTTGTCATCTTTCTTCTTTGTCCATGAAGGTGCCAACTTGGTATACAACTTCCAACATCTCTCCTCTGAATGTCCATCTTTCTCACAGTGAGAACAATGAAATTTCCCATTGCCTTTACCCCTATCCTTGGTATTGACTGTACTAGTAACATTTTTCTTGTTCTTTCCCTTGTTCTTATCCCTACCATGCTGCTGCTCCTTGAAAACCCCTGTTCATGACTTCCAATAGTCAAAATAAACATAGAATGAAAGTTACAATGAGAGCCAACAACTCAAACATAGTTTACAATGAATATATGCCTCTCCCACGTACTCCCAAGGCACCAAAATGGAAGATCAATCATCAAAAAGGCAAGATAAAATGAAGAAACCCTTCACATTCCACCGTTGTCTTCACTGTGACAAATTTTTCACTTTCTACAAAGAGGTGATTTCACAATAGTCATGGTTGAGGTGAAATCACCACTTATAGATTTCACAATAGTTGTGGTTGAGGCAAAATCACCACTTATAGATTTCACAATAGTTGTGGTTGAGGCAAAATCACCACTTACACTAGGAGCCAAAAATGTAATTGCCGCAATAGATGCGTAATTGCCGAAGTAGAAGCAAAATTGCTACCTGTGGGAAGCAGTGATTTTGTCATTCTTAGTTTTCCACTCTTTGTAATCATCTGCAACCTATTTGAAAATACCCTTGGGATGCTCCAAATCACCCTAGACATGCTTCTAACAAGAAAACAAACTCCATGATACTTGATCTCTCCAAACTCGAACAATTCTCCTAATTCTATGCCCTAAAATGACTTTATTGATGGGAAATGACATCTCTTGATCCCTTGGTCCAGCATCTTTGACCTGATTTTCAGATCAAAGACATAGAAGTGAACATTGGCCATGTGTTTCCCACCACTTCATCTTAGTGTTGGAAGACACATAAATAATGATTAAGCTTTAGTCAGTTTTACTTTTAACTATTCTAGCCTAGTAGAGACCATATAAATATATTACTTATTCAATATAGCAGGTTATTCTGATTGGAATATCACCCTTGTGGTTTTATAGTATTTCCTGCTCTAAAGGAAGATAAACACTAACCTACCATAGAGGGTGTTGGTACACTTTTTCTTGGAATTTATATGTCTATTACAAAAACTGAACATAGAATGATTACCAAGAATATTTAAAAAGGAGCAAAGCATCCTTATATAAGACTTACAAAGGACTTATCCATTGTAGATAAGAACAACTAAAGAATAAAGAATATTTCTAAAGTCTATCCTAAAGTCGGAACGACTTTATTAAAGCCCAAGTTAAAAGCTAATTGATCATTATTAACTAAACATTACTTTAATACCCTCCCTTAATGTTCAATCTACTAACTACACCAAGCTGATCTCGAAATTTTATAAATTTGTCAGGACTCAGAGTTGGTAAGAATGTCTGCAATTTGATCCTCGGAAGGACAATACTACAACATAACCGATCCATCTTCTACAAGTTGTCTGATGAAATGACAATGTAGCTCCACATGTTTGGTACGCTCATGGAAGATTAGATTCTTGGCAAGTTTTAGCACCCCTTGATTGTCACAAATCAAGGGTGAAGGCTCTGCTTGATGCATCTTTATGTCTAAAAGCATCCTTTTGAGCCACACTACCTCACATGTTGCTTTTACTGCTCCTTGATATTTTTCTTCTGTCGACAATAGAGCTACTGTTTGTTGTTTCTTGTTGGTCCATATGACTGCACTTGTGCCAAGGATGTAAACATAACCAAAAGTGGATTTTTTGTCATCCACAAAACTTGTCCAATCTAAATTTATAAACCCAACTAGCCTAGGATCTTTGCTTCTATTGTACAGAATGCCAAAGTCAAGTGTGCCTTTCACATATCTCAACATCCTCTTTGCTGCAGTCCAATGTTCTACTTTGGGTGCTGTCATGAATCTAGAAATAAAACTCACAGCATAGCTCAAATCAGGTCTAGTGGTTGTAAGATATATTAAGCTCCCCACTAGTTGACCCATTGGTAGTCTTAGAGTCAATTTTGGTTGAAAGTTTCAGCCCTTTCTCCATAGGTGTTGACGAGATTTTGCAATCTGTCATTTTGAATTTGTCGAGCAAACTCCTGGCATATGTGGATTGTGAAACAAAAATGCTACCACCTGTTTGCCAAACTTCTACATCTAGGTAGTAATGTAAGAGGCCTAGATCAGCCATGTCAAAAGATTTACTCAAGTTAGATTCGATCTATTCAATTGCATATGCCTCACTACCTGTAATAATGATGTCATCTACATACATGACCAGCATAATGATATCATTACCAATGCTTTTGACGTACAAATTTGGATCCAAAGGACTCCGTTGGAATCCTTGTTCAACCAAATACCTATCAATTTTGATGTACCATGCCTTAGGTGCTTGCTTCAGGGCATATAGAGCTTTCTTTAGTCGGCATACAAGATGCTCCTTCCATGCAACCTAAAAACCCTATGGTTGAGATATGTACACTTCTTCCTACAAATCTCCATTGAGGAAGGCACTTTTCACGTCCATTTGATGGATTGTCTAGCCAAACTGAGCTGCCATGGCTAGGACTAAACGAATGGTGCTCATCTTTGCTATAGGAGCAAAGGTCTCCTTGTAGTTAATGCCCTCTCTTTGTGAGAACCCTTTAGCGACCGATCGAGCTTTGTACTTATCTAGAGTATCATTTGCCTTGTACTTAACCTTATACACCCATTTGCAACCAATGGGTTTCTTCCTTGATGGAAGATCTAAGAGATCCCAAGTCTTATTTTTCATAAGACTTTCATGTTCAGTTGCCATGGCCTTTTCCCATTTAGGTTTCCCTTTCGCCTCCTCAAATACTTGTGGCTCATAAACTCCCTGAATATTGGCCATTAGAGCAAAGTTAACTGTATTCTTCTTACTCTTGCCTCTCAATGATCTGCCCTCGATCATTTCACTCACATGAACATCTCCAATGGTGCTTTCCCACCACTTTGGTCTCTTCTTGGGAGCCTCTTCACCCAAATCAGTGTTGTCACCATGACTTGGGCTACACGTTCCTATGTCATCTGGATGCTTATACAAGTTATCATCAATGAAATCTGGATCTATTATTTGCCTGGAAGATTCCTCATGCTCTGAATCCCCCCTTTAGGTGGAGCTACCTGTTGTGATGTAATCACACATCGCCCCATTGCAAATGGGGACCCCCTCTTTTTTCTTGCTTTCTTTGTTTTACTTTAGGTTTAGTTTTCCTTTGAGCTTGTAGGTTTGGTTGTGTATCCAAGTCTCAACAGTTTCTTGCCAAGAGGTCTATATGCCTTTATTCTGATGCATGTCGCTGAGACCCTGAAAATGACTAAGTCTAGTATCCTGAAAATCCTAAAAAAATGACTAAGTCTGAAATCTGGTGGATCCTCAAAAATCTAGAATCTACATGCTAAATCCTATGGATCCAGGAACTATCTCAAACATCTTGGAAGTATATTGATAAATATTTAAAGTATTACTTAAACATATTTTCAATATACTTCCATTCAGGAAAATCCAAAATTTGACTAAGGCAAGAAATTCCATGCACACCTACCAAACCCGCCCAGCCTGGGCGGCCTCACAAGGTAGTCATGGACAAGGTCTTCACCAGGACAATCTCTCCACATAGAGCCTTCAAACCCACCCAGGGAAAGTTAGGATATTTTCACGAGCTTTTGCCAATTGAAGAGAGTTAGGAAGTGATGATAGAGTCCAAAATTAAGTTTAACTTGCAAATTCCATGTAGCACCTCTAAACCCGGCATGAGGTCATGGACTCAGCGTCCTGCACATGCACTTGTCTAGACAGAACCCTCAAATCCGCCCAAGGAAAAAGTTGTCAAATTTACAAGGTTTTGAGCACAAAAGACAAGGAAATGATGAAACTCCAAGGAAACCCATGAGTTTGAATGACTCTAAGGCATCACAAGGTAGATTCCATGCACTACTTCCCAACCCGCCCTGCCTGGGCGGCTTCACAAGATCCTCTCAGACAGTGTCATCACCATCAAGAGAGCTCCTCCAGACAGCCTCCAAACCCGCCCAAGGATAAAATGATCAAGTTTGCAAGGTTTCAAGTACAAAGCACTAGGATGTGATGAATTTCAAGCAAAGTTCACAAGTTTGAAGGAGTTAAATACATTTTAAGTCAAATTCCATGGGTCACCTCCAAACCTGCCCTACCTGGGCGGCCTCAAGAGGTGCTCATGGACTCTGTCTTGTCTTACAATGCACTCTCCAGACAACACTTCCAGAACCGCCCAGGGTGAGAACAATACACTTTGTAAGTATATTTGATGAAAGTGATGAAGATGACCCCTGGGACATGAGATGACTAAGTTTAAAGGAGTGGAAAGTTTTCTAATTACAAAAGTCCAAGGGTCACTCTCAACCCTGCCCAACTTGGGTGGCCTCAAGAGGTGCTCGTGGACTCTGTCTTGTCTTACAATGCACTCTCCAGACAACACTTCTAGAACCGCCCAGGGTGAGAACAATACACTTTGTAAGTATATTTGATGAAAGTGATGAAGATGACACCTGGGAGATGAGATGACTAAGTTTAAAGGAGTGGAAAGTTTTCTAATTACAAAAGTCCAAGGGTCACTCTCAACCCTGCCCAACCTGGGCGGCCTAGAGAGGTGAGTCTGGAATATGATGTCTAAACGCTACAACTACTCCATCCTGACTCTCCAAACTCACTATGATGCGATCATTCAGGAGGCAAAATTGATGAAGATTACAAGTCATAAGGTAAAATCCTCACAACACCTCCAAAGACGCCCTTCCTAGGTGGGTTTCACCAAGACATGTGGACAAGATCACCTAACATCCCATGTGTGTCTTTCAACTTCACATGAACACCTCAAAAAATGACTAAGTCTTGAAGTTGAAAGAAAGAGTTATTAAATGGAAGGAATGAGCCTTAGATGAAGTTCAAACAGAAAAATCCAAACACCCCTTCCAAGCCGCCCTTGTTGGGCAGCCTTGACCACCTTGCATGGACTTCATGTCCTTCACATCACAGTCTCCACACAGAGCATTCAAACCCGCCTAGGAAAAACCTTAGGAAAAGTTGCAAGTTAGGAGGAGTTAGGAGTTCATTTAGAGGCGAAAAAGAACAAGTTTGAGTGAAATTCCACACAACATTCCCAATCCCGCCCTTCCTGGGCGGCCTTTTGAGGTGGTCATGGATTGTATGATATCCACGTGACTCTCTCCACACTAAGCCCTCAAATCCGCCCAGGAAGAATGTTAGGAGAGTTTGCCAATAGAAGGTGGAGAAAATGATGATGAAGTCAAGTTTCAAGCAAACATTAGAATAACTTGCAAGTTAAGGCAAAGAAGCGCATTTTCGAAAATCCAAGCCACATCTCCAAACACGCCCTTCCTGGGCGGCCTTGTGGGGTGAGCTTGGAATTGGATGTTGACCACTCCGCACAAGCCTTCTCAATCTACCCATCCACTAGGGGCAAGTTGTAAGGTCAATCACTGAAAAGTGGAAGTTGTTAAGGGAAGATAAGGCAAGTTTGAAGAGGTTATGTTGGCCACTCCATACAACATCCTCAAGGCCGCCTAGCCTAGGCAGATTTCACTATGACATAAGGATAAGTCCATCAAACATTTCAAATTTGCCTTCTAACCTTGCCTAAGTATTCACATAAGTTAAACCTTGCAAGGTGATAAGGACAAGGTAGGAAGGAAGAGGAATCATGAAGTAAAAATTTGTCTAAGTATGAAATTCCTTGCCTCACCTTCAAACCCGCCTAGCCTGGGCACTTTAGTAAGGAATTTCAGGTGAAACACTCCAAAGTTGCCCTTCTAACTCCAACCAAGCACTCAAAGATACTAAATTTTGCAAAGTGGAGAAGGAAAATGTATCAAAATGATTAATTATGAGGAAGAGAAGTGTTCAAGTGTGAAATTCCACACTCCACCTCTAGGTCCGCCTAGCCTGGGCGGCCTAGACACCTTGGCTTGGATTTCCATGTATCACATTCCAGATAGACCCTCCAAACCTGCCCAGTATGGGCGCTCCTAGTGTTTGGGCTTGGAAAACATCAAAAGAACATTAAGTTATTCTCTTCACCAGGCCGACCTCTTCTTCCGAGACCATGACCCTTGGAATTCACATCACACACTCCTCACTACCCTTCTAAACTTGCCTAGACACTCAAGCATGGAATTTCACGTTCCACAGTCCAGACATGCCTTTCAAACCTGCTTATGCAGGTCGGCCAAGGAGAGAGGTGAATTGTCAAGTGAATTCAAAGTGTAACTTTCCAAATTTGATTTTGACAAGTGATGGATGATTTGGAATGTCATTTTTTGATCCCACATGCATAAGAAGAATGTAATTTGTCATTGAAAATCTTTTCAAGTCCTAATTTGATGTGTTTCCTTGTGTAGGTAAGTGGTGGGAGTGCAAAGTAAGGAAGAGTGTTGTTCCGAGCTCATGAGGAAGACATCAACGCCATGCGGAGGGGAGCTAGTCTAAGATGATCAAGGTTACAAGTGTAGTTCATCATCAAGAGCATCATCCGTACGAGGCGAGGATCAATGGAAGGTTGTCACTTCTCCATGCACATCTTGAAGGAGGTCATCATCCAGAAGCTCACATTTCATGCACCAGACAAGAACTCTCATCATGCACCGGTCTACTCCATGAGTCCATGCAACTGTCCAGAGCCAAAACCCTGCAAGAGTACATCACAAGATGAGAGATGAGCATGATCATGAAAGCGATCCATGAGTTACATCAAAGACAACAAGAAAATATTCTAAGTAAAGTGAACATGAGGTGAACCAGACTAGTTCGTTTGAAGATGCTGAGGTGGCACGCACACATCATCAAGCCAATCGCATTCTGCCATGTCATTCATTCAAGAGGGCCCACCATAAAGATGCTTATCACATTGGGAAGCGTGCCTTCATTGCCTCTTTCATGTTCTAAAAATAGCAAATTTTGTAACAAACTGCCTTGTCTCAATCTCGGCTATTGATTGCTAAATCAATCTGAGCCATTCATTGTAATTCTTGAGCTCTATATAAGGCTCACTACTCTCATTTGTAAAGAAGGAGGATCATTAGAGGGGAATTAGAAGATACATTAGACATTAGAGGATATACATGAGAGATATACATTAGATTGGAAAGGAGTAGAATAGAGGAGACTCTTCGAAGTCATTGAAGAGATATTGAGAGATTGTTGTAAAGATACACTTCAAGATTAATGCAAGCTCATTGTTGAATGTTTCATGGTGATCTTGTGATTTTGGAATGTTAGCATGGTCTTCATTGTCTCCAAGATGGTTAAGAATTGTTTCCAAAGTAGCTTAGTTTGTCATGTCCCTATACTAACAAATTATAATCGAATCAATTATGCATGATTCATAGTATATTATAAATAACAATTATAATTATTAGTACAAATACAAATATTAATAATCAAATATTATTATAATACCATATTAATATATTATAATAAAATATGAATTATAAATCAATTATTATTATAGATATTACAGAATATATAATATATAATAAATATTAAAATGAAAGGCCTTTTATAAAGGTATTACTATGCAAAAGCCAGCAAATATAAATAAGACTAGAACAAGTAAATAAAGACTAAAGCAACGAATCCTTTATATTACTTAAGCTGCAACGATTATAAATTAAGGCAGAGTTATTAATGAAACCAATGATTAACTATTATAAAGAGAGCAGATTATTGACGAATATAGGTGACCGATTGGGAATATATGATGGTTAGCAACGGTTGTCTCTCTCCTGGTATAAACATAGGATATAAACGGGAGGACAACAATTCATGAGGGGTATGGGAAACAATCTGATCATTACATATGAAACCTGGATCAATCTGAGGAAGAATAACATTCATTAGTAAGATCAGCAATATACAATACAGAAGGAAGGAAAAAAATATATCACTGATTGGTTAGCAGACCAAAAGCAATTCAATGAATAATATTTCTGATTTGGAGCATATGTAAAGAAAGCAATGAATATGGAAATATACAGATCTGCATATAAGAAGATAAGAAAAGCATCACTATATGACGCATAAATACAGATTTGAGAGAAGAGATATAGAGGTATAAATATGCAGGTTGGAAAGAAGAAGAGGTAAGAATAAAATTAATCCATAAGGTATGTTCTAATTCCCATCTGAATATTATCAGCCAATTTAAGTAACAATGATGGATACACAAGTAATGTTTTTATTATGGCAATGTAACATAAGTAGAAGGCTATGATCATGCTTGTTTCTAATTTGTTCTCGTTTTAATTCAGAGGTGAAAGTGATAAGTATTAAATAGAAATTATAGAGAGTTTATGGAAAGAATATAATTAGTAAGAATAGATTATACTTATAGAATGAGAATATGAATGGTATTATGAATATGATGCATGATCATTATTGAGAAGGTGCATTTAATGAATGATTAGTATAAAGAACATCTTGAAGAGATGTGAAAGGCTAACATGTGATAGAAAATGTAATTCATACATATGGACTGCCGGAATGAGAAATGGACATCATTTTTAATCCATCACACCAAGTAAGCGAGACCAAGGGTTTGACAATTGACTAAGTTATTAAAGGCTTGAGTTGATAAGGCTCTAACCCTCCAAGGCAAGTGAAGAGTGCTTGTCCTAAAGAGGTGAAGAGTTCTCAACCAAAATAGGCCCTTATCTCAATTAGTGAAGAGTGCTAATATGAGGTAAGTGGAGATAGGCCCTTGACTCAATTAGTGTAGAGTGCTAATTTGAGGCAAGTGGATGAAGGCACTTGTTCCAATTAGTGTAGAGTGCTAATATGGACAAGTGTATGAAGGCCCTTGTTCCAATTGGTGTAGAGTGCTAATATGGACAAGTGAGAATGGCCCTTGTTTCCATCGGTGTAGAGTGCCAATATGGGACAAGTGGATAGGCCTTTGACTCTAGTTGGTGAAGAGTGCCATTCTAGATCAAAGGAAGGATAATGGACCTATGGCAAGATTGTGCCCAAGGAACCCTCTCTTGTTGGGTGAATGATTGGATTAACATGATTGGCCCAAGTAATAGACTCTTGCAGAGGGAATGCTGATATTGTTAAGTGAAATAGAGAAAGGCATATTGCATATAAGTTATGATTATAAGATTTGATTTTATATAATTGTGATTTATATTATGAGATAAGAAGGATTGAATTCTAATGTTCTGTTTTACAAGTTGAAATTGTGTTCAAGGTTGTGAAAATTTTGGCTTGCTAGAAGGGGACATTATAGTGGTATCAGAGCAGTCATTCTGCCATCTTGTGAATGATAAGCAATTATTAATGTTAATTGATTATATATGTTGTTAACATCGGTGATTGCAGGAATTAAATATGCACACAAAGGTAACATTCTTTCATATTAATTATTATTAATGATGATTCTTTTATAATGACTTCTTTAGGGAATTGATCTTTAAAGGTACTAATATCTCTTCATAGGAATTATTCTTGTTTGCAGGGGGAGAAATCAAGGATATTATAAGATTTATATGATTCATACCTTGTGTATTACTTGTGTTCCTACTTTAACCTTATTGCCTTACTTGTATGCTCTTTGTGTGTACTTACGTATATTCTTGTGTGTATTCACGTATTTTACTTTATGCTTCTTGTTTGTGTGTGTTTATGCGTATTCTTGTGTGTATTTACGTTTCTTATCTGTGTAATCTTGTGTATTTTCGTGTATTGCTTCATACTTGTATGCTTCCTATTGGTATGCTTGCTCATTTTGATGAATGTGTGTTTCTCATATCTAATATATATTCTCGACATGTATACTTCAAGCTCCATATGTGTTCATAAGCATGCTACTAGACAATTATATTTGTTTTATGTGTATACTTCATTGAGTGTATTTGTATGCAAATGTATATTCTATGACTTTATATTTGTATACTCTGACTTGTATGCTCTATGAACATGTATGCTCTATGAAGATGCATTGGTATGCAAGTGCATATTCTATGATTTGTATTTGTATGCAAGTGTGCACTCTCTGACTTGGAATTGGTATTCAAGTGAATACTCTGTGATTTGTATTCGAGTGTATACTCTATGACTTATATTTGTATGTGATTGTATACTCTATGACTTATATTTGTATGTGATTGTATACTCTATGACTTGTATCCCTATGACTTATGATTGCATGCTCTATGCCTTTGCAATTGCATTCAAGTGTATGCTCTATAACTTTGTACTTGTATCCGAGTGAATACTCTATGACTTTGTATTTGTATTTGAGTGTATACTCTATTACTTGTATTTGTATGATTTGTGATTGTATACTCCATGACTTGAGATTGTATTCATATTCGAATGCATATTCTATGAATTGTATTTGAGTGTATTCTCTATGACTTATGTATTCAACTGTATACTTATGACTGCGTGTATTCGAGTGTATACACCATGACTTGTGTGTTCAAATGTATACTACATGATTTATGTGTGTATTCCATGACTTATGTATGTTCAAATGCACACGTCATGACTTACTTTTACTCGTGTATACTTTTCGTGCGTATACTTGTGTCTTACATGAAAGCTTCCTGCCTTATGTATACTTCATGCTTTGTGTATCAAGTGTGTGCTATGTGTTTTATGTATTACGTTCATGCTTCATATTCTTTGTGTATTAAGTGTATAAGCCGTGTGTATGCTCCATGTATTACGTGTATTTATGCTTTATGTTTCATATATAATTGTGTGCATATACTTCAACATGGATCTTCTCTCCGATGGTGCTTTCTAGAGAGAGCCTCACTCATCATAACATAGACAAAGTAATGTTGCTCTCTCATCATTCTTTCTTGATTAACACAATCAGGGTTCACATTCTCTAAACACTGTATATACACTATATTACCATTATCACCTACAATGATCAAAACATTATGCCCTGACTTTGAAATGTAAGTGCTAGGTTCACATCTTTGCCTTACTAGTATTACCTCCATCTTTCATTGATACAAGTTGATGACCTTTACCTAATCATGACCCATATTCTTCATGTTGATAGTTCATACAAACCTTGTATACCAAATGTTTCATACTATAGATCAATCACCTTCTCCAGTCACAACAAAATGCAAAGATTACATCATGTCATGACCCTTAAGACAACCATAAAGAATCAAAAGATATTGTGGGCCCATAACCCACAAATCCCAGGATCATTCTCCATCATTGAGTGATTAGTCTTCACTTTTACAATAATTATAAGCCTTCTTGAAATTGGAATATATTCTTTCCTCCTCAATCTATAATCAATTACTCCTCAAAACATGACTCTTCTCAACTTGAGGCCGATAACATATCAGGTCACGACTACAAGAATACTAACAAAATTCATAGAGATGGGTGGCTTTTCGAATTTTGATGGCTTGAGGACAAGCAATCTTCAGTGGGAAGGCCTGTCATGTCCCTATACTAACAAATTATAATCGAATCAATTATGCATGATTCATAGTCTATTATAAATAACAATTATAATTATTAGTACAAATACAAATATTAATAATTAAATATTATTATAATACCATATTACTATATTATAATAAAATATGAATTATAAATCAATTATTATTATAGATATTACAAAATATATAATATATAATAAATATTAAAATGAAAGGCCTTTTATAAAGGTATTACTATGCAAAAGCCAGCAAATATAAATAAGACTAAAACAAGTAAATAAAGACTAAAGCAACCAATCCTTTATATTACTTAAGCTGCAACGATTATAAATTAAGGCAGAGTTATTAATGAAACCAACGATTAACTATTATAAAGAGAGCAGATTATTTACGAATAGAGGTGACCGATTGGGAATATATGATGGTTAGCAACGGTTGTGTCTCTCTTGTTATATACATAGGATATAAACGGGAGCACAACAATTCATGAGGGGTATGGGAAATAATCTGATCATTACATATGAAACCTGGATCAATCTGAGGAAGAATAACATTCATTAGTAAGATCAGCAATATACAATACAGAAGGAAGGAAAAAAATATATCACTGATTGGTTAGCAGACCAAAAGCAATTCAATGAATAATATTTCCGATTTGGAGCATATGTAAAGAAAGCAATGAATATGGAAATATACAGATCTGCATATAAGAAGATAAGAAAAGCATCACTATATGACGCATAAATACAGATTTGAGAGAAGAGATATAGAGATATAAATATGCAGGTTGGAAAGAAGAAGAGGTAAGAATAAAATTAATCCATAAGGTATGTTCTAATTCCCATCTGAATATTATCAGCCAATTTAAGTAACAATGATAGATACACAAGTAATGTTTTTATTATGGCAATGTAACATAAGTAGAAGGCTATGATCATGCTTGTTTCTAATTTGTTCTTGTTTTAATTAAGAAGTGAAAGTGATAAGTATTAAATAGAAATTATAGAGAATTTATGGAAAGAATATCATTAGTAAGAATAGATTATACTTATAGAATGAGAATATGAATGGTATTATGAATATGATGCATGATCATTATTGAGAAGGTGTATTTAATGAATGATTAGTATAAAGAACATCTTGAAGAGATGTGAAAGGCTAACATGTGATAGAAAATGTAATTCATACATATGGACTGCCGGAATGAGAAATGGACATCATTGTTAATCCATCACACAAGTAAGTGACACCAAGGGTTTGACAATTGACCAAGGTATTAAAGGCTCGAGTTGGGAAGGCTCTAACCCTCCAAGGCAAGTGAAGAGTGCTTGTCCTAAAGAGGTGAAGAGTACTCAACCGAAATAGGCCGTTATCTCAATTAGTGAAGAGTACTAATATGAGGTAAGTGGAGATAGGCCCTTGACTCAATTAGTGTAGAGTGCTAATTTGAGGCAAGTGGATGAAGGCCCTTGTTCCAATTAGTGTAGAGTGCTAATATGGACAAGTGGATAAAGGCTCTTGTTCCAATTGGTGTAGAGTGCCAATATGGACAAGAGAGAATGGCCCTTGTTTCCATTGGTTTAGAGTGCCAATATGGGACAAGTGGATAGGCCTTTGACTCTAGTTGGTGAAGAGTGCAATTCTAGATCAAAGGAAGGATAATGGACCTATGGCAAGATTGTGCCCAAGGAACCCTCTCTTATTGGGTGAATGATTGGATTAACATGATTGGCCCAAGTAATAGACTCTTGCAGAGGGAATGCTAATATTGTTAAGTGAAATAGAGAAAGGCATATTGCATATAAGTTATGATTATAAGATTTGATTTTATATAATTGTGATTTATGTTATGAGATAAGAAGGATTGAATTCTAATGTTCTCTTTTACAAGTTGAAATTGTGTGCAAGGTTGTGAAAATTTTGGCTTGCTAGAAGGGGACATTACATAGTTGATAGATTAGAAGTTCATTGATGTAATGCATGTACGTATTGAATATTTGATCAACTCCTACCTCATGCTTTTGACATCCATCGTTGGTGGAATGTTGTGTAAAGCTAGTCTGAGCTTCATCATAATTTGCTTAAGTTCGGTTGTGGATGCTTGTTTGAGCTGCGCCATCCAATGGGTGCTTATATGAGCTTTCATGATTTGAAAACCATTCGCTAACCTTAAGAGATTGCACCTACTCCATGTAGCTGTAGGCATTCTTGGCGAAGTGGAGTTAGGTTTATTAAGGAGTTTGTCTATTCATGCAGCATCATTGCCTCATTGACTTTAGATTAGTTTCTCTAAACCCTTATCTTTTGCCTTATCTTTTTGTATTTGATTAGAAGAAGTTCCATTTCACAAGGAAAGAGTACATGTTTGAATGGAGTGATGAATAAATTCTGCGTAAGTTCCTTTGTGTAAACAACATTATCACATCATAGCACCGAGGCTATCCGTTGCAAATCACGTACAAGGAACCTTGGAGCGTTCTTGTTTGATCACATAGTTTAGCATTCGAGACGCTTTGTTCAAGAGAGGATAGAGCACTTGGTGTTTTATTCTAATGTTGTTGTTGTCAAGAAAACATCATCAACACTACCAGAAGCAAAACACTTGAATCTTTAGCCACAATAGGCTAGTTGTCGGTAATCTTGAACTCAGAAGAAGTCTGGAAAAGCCTAGCTTCCTCATCAATCACAACATCTTAGTTGAGAGTCAAGCGGTTGGTGTCAACATCAATTAACTTGTAAGCCTTATGATTGTCACTGTACCCTGTAAGCATTAATTTCTTACTCTTAGTGTAAAGTACGCATTCCATCGCAAAAGTTATTGACGTAAATAATCCACTTAATTATATCAACTCAACTAAAAAGATAGATCTCATAAACATTAATCAATAGTCATTAAATCTTACAAATCACATGCTTAATCCAGGTGTTAGCACTATAAAAGAATATACAATGTCCATTGGCTTTCATGCCATAAATCATCCAATGATAACTACAAGCTACAATAATCATGTACAATATAAGAATAATAAATCAAATCAAACTCTACAGCCGCCACGAACCCACGTGGTCCTTTGCAAGCCGAGAGACGGGAACATGGCTCGGGCACTTTTCCGCCCAACCATGAAGCAATTACACTTCCCCGGATCCCTTCATAACACAAAGGAAACCCAGCCCTGCACGAAACATCTAGCAACCTGGAAACAATTGACAGGAGGGAACACCTGATACAACCTGAAGTCTAAATGCAAATCTAAATGATGACGTGCAAATGTCTCACAACAAGATGTGGCAAAGATATATATAAATAAAGTTTTGCTAGACAAATATTCATCTATTTCAATGAATCCCCTGCTTGGCGAAGCATATAAAATAGTTTAAGGTCAAATCTCGAAAAGAGGAAAAGCCATCTCTGATATTCCACATTCGACATCCTAGCCCAAAAAGTAACCCCAAACACACATAAGAGATAATCTACTTTCTTTTCAAAACAAATAGCAACCCATGTTCGCCTAAAATCCATTTCTAATCCCTTTCTTTTGCATAATACACGAAACACACTTTCAAGCAAGTAATAAATAGAAACATCATTTATTCATTTAAACACAAATATATATATATAGATAGATAGATAGATAGATAGAATCTATAAACTGGTTATATTCCCTAACCTATATTTCATTCTTTTCAATATTTTGAAGAAAACTAATGTTAACTACTTTCTACCTGGGTTTATAATTCAAGCAATTAATTGTAACAAGGATTTAATAAGAATGTATAAATATTGCCAGCAACACATTTAAAATCAAAGGCATACATAATAATCAGAAAATGTACTCTCTGTTCCAAGTAATAATCTAACTGGTACAAGAAGTATTAAATCAAGCTACAAGAACAGAACATGTTTTTGGTGACAGGAAGAAACTATAGGAACAAAACATGTTTTTGGCGACAGGAAGAATAGTATGGTGATAGGGATAAAATAAAAGCTATAGGGTTCACCAAATCTATGACGAAACCATTTAACTGCAATAAGAAGTTTATACTAATTGATATACAACTTTTAGCTTGCTACAGGGACAATAGTCAAGTTACAGAAAGTAAGTCTGTAGCGACATAACAACTAATGGCTTCAGGTTTTAAAATAAAACTGCGACAGTAAAAATAAGGCATAAACAAAGGCAGTTTCCAGATTGGTTACGGCTACCAGAATAAATAAATCTATGCCTGAATAACAAACTGCCGCCTAAAAATATAAAGAGACCGATTGGAAAACATGACAGGCCGACCATTAGCAAGGGCAATATCAAGCAGGCTGTTTCTACAGCATGGAAGCTGGTAAATAAGTCAAACAGGTGGACTAGAGTTTAGGAGGTCGAATGAAAGATAGTTTAGGCCAATGACAACTTCATAGTTAAGTTAATAAATAGCTCATCCGTTAACAAATAAAGAACTGGCCGACATACATCATGGCAAGGCTAAAATTTAAACCGAGGCTGTTGTGAATATAACCACTGGCCTAAATACACGAACACGACGAATAAACAATCATACAGGTCAATAATATTTATACGCAGACCTATTAAATATGAAGAGGAAAAAGATAAAAAATTGCACAGGTCGCAAACATTAATAGGCCGATTGGAAACGATCTAGGCCGTCAACAAAATGAAGGGCCGATTTAACTCAAATCGAGAAAGGCATAGAGGTGGCGGTCCTTAAGTAAATATAGAGGAATAAATATCAAGCATAAGCTAACCAATAACAACGACCAAAGGAAACCTCAGGCCGACGCCAACAAAGGAAAGAAAGGCAGGCGACAAGAGAAATAATTCAAGGCATAAGGCATGAATGGAAATCACAAACTGACCGCTCAAAGTATAATGCAGACCAGAGAGTCGACAAGATGCAGGCCAATATTTAAACATGATTTTAACAGTAAACTCAGCCATAAACTCTTGCAAATAAATCAAAGAAAAATACCCGGTTTCCCGCGCTTGCTCAAAGGTTGATTTTGGCCTCCTGACACTGGTCACTCCTCTGTGCTCCTTTCTAACGTTGAAAACAATGGTGTTCTCCTCTCTCCTTTCTGACTCTAAAAGCAATCGATGCCTCCCTTTTCTGTTCTCTGTTTTTTTTAAATGAGAATGCCCTCCTAAAATGGCGTTGGATATTTAGATTGGAGTTCCCTTTTTGATAACTGCCAGTTACCTTTAGTTTTGCATGGCACTTTGTGCCCAAAGCCTCCAATTTTGATTGAAATAATTAACTTTGATGTTACTGTCGCTCCCCAGTTTTGCATGACAAAAGATTTTTCTTTTTATTGTTTTATTAAAGATAAATAAATTATAATTAGATATCTAAATAAAACATTTATTTTTTAGTCTAACCAAGATATTGTTTTCAAACAATAATATATATTATATAAATAGGAAAACACTTTTATTATTATTTATATTTACATAATATCATATACACAACTCCACTAAATATAATTTGAAGGAACATAATATTTACATGAGTAATTTATGCATTCGAATAGACTTATTGTAGCAACTAAAACGCATATTTATCTACTCATAAAACATCATTCACATTTATTGACTATATAAAAATGCACACTAGAGTCATTCAAACATAAAATATGACATGAGACTATGTGAGTGTGTGTGTGTGCATTAGGTTTATCCATCCTATCAGTTCTTGTCGGGTGGCTAAAACATCTCTACCTCAACCATGTTCTCGTCTTCGACGAGTACCTGCATTCAGTCGCACTCAGCTCCACATCAATAGGTTAGTTCCTCAAAATCATAGCCAAAGCAAAACATAATGTACATCCATAATCGTACCAATAATATTCTATTATTAAATCGACTTCCAAAATCATACATTTATAACATTGTGGTAATTACTTTCACACACGTGGAATCACTCATGGTAAAAACAACCATAGTAAATGTCCAATAATCTAATTAATAATGTAGTCCATAAAACAAGATGTGACAATTAGGATCGAACTTGGTTCTCTTTTCATCTGGAATCCAGGCAAAGGCAATAGAACCAAAGACCTTTAAATGACTAACTTTCGATTTTCTCCCAAACCATGTTTCCTTTGGGGTCTTTTGCTTCACCGCTTGTGTTGGAGATCTGTTTAGCAAATAAACTACAGTATATACTATCTGAGCCCAAAACTAATTGGGAACACTCCTGTTCTCCATCATACATCGGGCCATCTCCATGACAGTACGGTTTCGCCTCTCAACTACTCCATTCTGCTCTGGAGTGTAGGGTGTTGTACACTATTCTTTTTATACCATGTTTAGCACATGCAAGCCTCGTATTATGCTAGTAGTAATTATTTATGTTTTGGTTGTGGTCGGTGAGGTTGTTATCCTCCCGACAGTTGTAGTAGTTGGCGACGGTTGGCCATCTAGAGCAACTTGGCATATCATTGTATTGAGGGAGAGGAATGGACATTGATGGGAATTGACTTATGATGACATTGTATGAGCAATTCAGAGATAATATACATATCAGTTCTGTTGTGCATTCACAATGAATATATTGTTATGATGTTACTTTACTTCAGTTCATGTACATTATGTTTACTCTGTATGTTCTCCTCAGACTCAATAGGCAATAAACATTTTGGCACCTTTGCCTATTCGGAGTCAGGTTGAGTGGACGGTGACTATGGCATTATAATGGGTCAGTTGATTCAGTCGAGTGAAGAACCACGACCCACTGAAGAGATAGAAGAAGAGTGTCAGGAAGAAGAAAGTGAGAAAAAAATGACCGAGAAGACAACTTGACACAAGACCTACATCTGTGGAGCGTATCGGTGAGGCAACACGTACAGAATGAAGCCCATCATAGAAAAAATACTAGAAGAGATAATCTAGGAAAATTTGGAAGTGAACAGGGAATTCGATAATCTCCTCACCCGTCTTTCGAGACTCTTGGCAAGGAACTATCTAATCTTGCAAGACCTACGCGAAGAAAGATAAAGGGAGCAATGTTGTCAACAGATACTACAACGGTACGAGGAATGTGTGAAATGGGAAGAGGAGGAGCATGACACTAATCGACATCGCACACTATACAATTAATGTCCTTATATCCAAATAAATATAGACGACCATAAAGTGGTTAGGAAACCCTTGAGTACGAAACACGAAGGTCATTAAGAATACAAGAAGGGAAAGAAGGAGATTGAAAAGAATCATTGAAGAAATAGAAGTGTTAGCCAGAGTTGTAGTCGGGAGGAGAAGAAAGTTCCTCACGTACGACAAAACACAAATGCGTGACAACATACGAACAAGGAGTGGGAGGAATTAGCAAGGCAATTACCACTCTTGAACGAGACAGATTATATTGTCGACCAAGCGGGCAACTCAACTGTATGACTCATCAACTGACGAGTGGGAAGACCGACTATGGCAAGACTCAACTTCAGAGACACATGAAGACATTACTCTACAGGTTGAAGAGTTGTGCATCAATGAGTGAGAGCCTACAACTTCGAGACTAGAGGAGCACAGGAATGACCCTGTAGGCAACAAGAGCATGTGGTTTGCTGAGGAAGGAGGAGTGGAGGACACCTGTGTGGCCGAGAGTACGCGGAAAGCACCAAGATGTACGAGTCAAAACTCTACGACTAGAAACCAATAACTAAAGTTGCGCCAAGGAGGAAAAATGGTGACTTCGCCTGTCAATCCGAGTGTAGAGAGGCAAAAGCTCTCGAAGTTTCTCGGGAATGGATCAGAGGATCCAATGAGACATTGTAAAACTTGTGAAACTATATGGGTGGCCAACAAACAGGACGGTAGGTCCTACTAGCTACGGTCGTTTCCAATAACCCTTAGGGGTATAGCTATTGATTGGTAAACCGAACTGGAGGCAAATTCAAAAATCAGTTGGGATACATTCAAAAAATCATTTCAAGAAGAGTTCAAACTCTTGAGGGACGATAATGGAATCGTCGCTGAAATATATAATACAAAACAAGGCAAACATGAAAATGTAAGAGCCTATAATCGTAAGTTGAAAGAGCTTTTGGTGAAACTAAAGAAGGAACCTACAAATGGCTTGAAGAAATTCTGGTTTATTGAGGGTTTGATTCCCTCACTGAGGGAAAAAATGAAGATTGTACCACATTCGTCGTATGCCAATGCTTACAACTGGGCAATGGACATCGAGAGTGAAGATAAAATGTCAACCCAAGGGAAGAAGGACAATGACAACGAAAGTTTGGACGATAGCAGCGATGAATCAAAAACAGTACAAGCACTCCAGAGAGACATGATGAGAATGATGAAAGAATTAAAAACCGAAAAAGAGGTCAGCAAAGACAAAGAACTCTGGTGCGCAGAATGCAACGGTGAAGGGCATGTCAAGGCAAATTGTCTGAAGAAAATGTTCTATTACACTTGCCAAGTGTTGGGACACTCCATCAAAGAATGTTCGTACAATTTGAAGATGAGAAGCACCCAAGTGCTCTTCACTCAAGGCGAACAATCTACCCCACCAACTACACCGCCGAAGCAGCAAAATAACAATAGTGCATCACCAGGCGGATATCAAAACGGGAGAGGAAATAATAGATTCAATAACAATAGTGGGTGGAGAAGTCGCATACAGTGGGGACACTTCGCCTGAGAATGCCAGAGCAACCAAAATCAAAACAATACAAGCAAGCTTTGTAAATGGTGTGGACTAGGCGATCATGACGATAATGACTGCCCTAAGTAGAAAGGCAGCATTAACCTGATCAACATACAAGGAGAAGAAGGAATCTTCGCCGTAACTTGGGCACAAGCAAAGAAAGTCATCTACCCTGACCCCCATACGGAGAAAGAGAGGCTCCGGGAAGCCAAAGTACTAGTCGAACAAGCAATGGCGAAAGAACGAAGAAATCACAATACAAAAGTCAGTGCCTCTAGTCGACTAGAGTTGGGCAACATCGCCACCCAAGTGTTGCAACACCATACCTATAAAAATGGCCGATTTGTTACAAAGCATGCCACAGTTAAGGATGGTCATATCTAATGTGGTTGACCACGTGATATCTAATGTGACTAGTCAGAAATGGATGTACGAGAAGGATGTAAATGAAGATGTCATAGTGGAACCACCACCGAGTGGAAAGCAAATTGTCAACCCAATGTTGTTGGCGATCAATGTGGGCAAGAAGTCGGTCATCATCCACATGGAAATTCTCAGGAGAACTCTGACAAACACAATTATTGATGGAGGTTCAAGAGTCAATGTACTACTCGAAGACACATGGAGAAACTTGGAGAAGCCAACCCTATGGCCGCCGACTTTCCAATTGGTAGGTGCCGACCAACATGGAATTAAGGCTCTTAGAGTGCTGATGGGACAAAGGGTGAAAATTGGTACTCAGCATTTTCTGTTAAATTTTGTTTCTATCACCGTACATAAGAAGGCGTATAATGCACTCCTCAGAAGAGGATGGTTGGTAGCAGCAAGGGCCTATCACAACTGGAAGGACACTTTGTTGATTGAAAATAAAGGGAGGAAATTTATCATCGTCTTGAAGAACCAAGCCGTGAGTGAAGAAATGGCTTCCTCCGATTACGAGTCGGATGCAGGCGAGGCATTGACAAGAGAAAGAGGACCCATGGAGCCGGACGAGGAAGGAGTATTGGAGTTAGAGTCATGCTTCAAAGATGAGACAAGTTCGCTCAGCGGATTATTCCATTGGCAGATGGAAGAATATGAAGTGTTCCAACCAGTATGCAACCTCATAGAAATCAATGAGATTGAGGAGAATCCCTTGCCGGGAACAACTCGTACACCAGAACAACCGGCGGGAGAAACAAGTCATATGCCAGGTAGGGTGCCAGAGGTGAATCGAACATTTCCTGAAGAAGATCACACCATAGAGGACAGACCTACATTTCTAACAACACATGAAGAGTATAAAGAGGGTGATGCCAAAGTGGACGATACACATGTGCATAAATTTGAACCAGAAAGGGTGATCAAGTACGAGAAGCCATCGACAAGCAAGGTGAATCTCAGAGATGGAACCGACCAAAAAGTGATTTTGGTGGGTGACAATTGGAACCCAGTATTAAAGGCGGTTGCATTTAAAATCTTCCTGGAGCACAAGGACATATTCGCCTGGACATATAAGGATTTGAAGGGAATACCTCTGGAATTGTGCGTGCACAATATTCCTCTCATTTCAGGTGCACAACCATTCAAAAAGAGACCATACCAAATGAACAAGAATTATGCCGTCAAGGTACAAGAATGTATGGAACGTTGCAGATCGGCACAGTTAGCCCTAAATGCAAAGAAGTGTCGGTTTATGATGCCACAAGGCAAACTCCTAGGCCATATTGTCTGCAAGGTAGGATTGAAAACAAACCCAGACAAAATAAGGGTAATCGTATAGATGGAGTCTCCGAGAGATGTCACTGGGGTGAAATCTTTTCTTGGGCATGTGGGGTACTACCGAAGATTTATCAAAAACTTTGCCCAAATATCATATCTCCTAGACATGTTGACAAGGAAAGGTGTACTTGTCATATGGACGGATGAACACAAAAAGGCATTCGAGAAGTTGAAAACAAGGCTGATTAGTTCACCTATTCTAGCCTATTCGGACTGGTACAAGGAGTTCCATGTGCATGTTGATGCTTCAAATTTTGCAATTGGAGCCACCTTGGCACAAGTGGGGCCTCAAGGGCTCGACCACCCGGTATTCTTTGCCAGTCGACTACTCTCGAATGTTGAATGCAACTATAGCATGACTAAGAGGGAAGCACTCGAGATGGTCTACTTAGTCTAGAAGTTCAGACATTATATGTTGGCAACGTTGTTTACCTTCTATGTGGATCACCAGGCACTCATGTATCTAGTGAACAAGCCAATCATAAAAGGTCGAATAAGTAGATGGTTACTCTTGCTTCAGGAGTTCACATTCACCATCATTGTACGACCGGGAAAAGTCATGATAGCCGATCATCTATCATGAATCAAGTCGGGATAACCACTTGAAGGAGTGAACGAGGATTTTCCCGATGCCCATCTGTTCCAAATAGTAACCCTACCTCCTTGGTATGAGAAGATTGTTGAATACTTGTTGATGTCCACTTTTCCTCAAGACATGTCAACCAGTGAAAGAAGGAAGTTGGCTCTCAAAAGTAAAACATTTCAACTAGTGAACGGACTCCTATACAAAATGGGGCCGGACCATATCTTGAGAAGATGCGTAATGGAAGAGGAAATAAAAGGGGTGCTTTAGGAAGCTCATGAAGGATTGGCTAGAGGACACATGGGACCTAATGCCACTGCTAGGAAGGTTCTATTGGCCGGATTGTGGTGGCCAACACTTCACAATGACACCCGAGAATGTGTAGTGGGATGTGACACCTATTAGAGAGTAGGCAAACCACTGAAAATGGACTATATGCCACTTTCACCTTCACAATCACATGAGTTATTTGAGCGTTAGGGATTGGATTTTATAGGTCCATTGAAGGCAAGTAAGTTGCATAGGTGCCGATACATAGTGGTGGTGACAGAGTATTTGACCGAGTGGGCTGAAGCCAAGGCACTTGAAGATAACACGGCTCGAAGCACCGCAAGGTTCATTTATGAGTAGATAGTCACAAGGTATGGTATTCCAATTTAGATAAGGAGTGATCGGGGAGGTCATTTCGTGAACCATGTAATCAGATTGATGACAAGTGAGTTTAAAATATTCCACACTTTTTCAAGCCCCTACTATCCTAGAGCCAACGGCCAGGGAGAATCGACAAATAAAGTGTTAGTAGCTGTCATCTACAAGTCATGTGGCATAGAGGGATCGGATTGGGAGAAGTTGTCGGCAGTAATGTGGGCGTATCATTCGACCTACAAGGTGATAACAAACCACACTCCATTTCAGTTGATGTATGGTTAGGAAGTAATGGTTCTAGCAGAGTATATGGTACCAGTGGAGAATAGACTGGAGGATACAAAGAGCCTGAAAGAAAGGTTAATTTAGTTAAACAAGCTTGACGAACGAAGGATCCTGGCATAATGGTCGACTGAGGTGATGCAGAAACGTCCGAAATATTGACACGACAAACACCTTTGGAGAATGAATTTCCGGCAAGGCCATTTAGTTTTGAAGTATAACGGCCGTAACGAAATAAAGCTAGGGAAGTTCAAGGTGAGGTGGTTAGGACCCTTCTGAGTACGAGAGGTACTGGAAAATGGGGCCATAAAATTGGAGAACCTGGACGAAACAGTAATCAAAGCTACAGTGAACGAGTCCAAGCTTAAGGGTTACAAACAGCGACTGGAAGTTATCTCAATAAACTTCATGGAGTTCGGAATCAAAGGAGAAATGCAAAAGGAAACTGTCAAGGAATTGGAATATGAACCAGGTGAGTATGGATTCCACGGAGTAAAATGCCCTGTGAATACAGACATAAACAGAAGAATTGACGGAGTGGCTTTTCCAAGCACACACTTGGAAGAAGTCACTGGGTTTTTTGGACCGAGAGTATGATCAATGAAAATTGAGGACTACTAGAGGTTATATGCACCTTACACCGATATAAGAGAGGGTATAATCAAAGATAATAACTTCAACCCTTGGGCATATCGAGAAGATCAAGGTTCCGAAGAAGACGAGTGGGACGAATGGAATAGAGAATGCAACAAGGTACGAAACAAATTCAAATTTTTATTGCTAAAAGAAGGAAAAGTTCCACCACAAACAAGGCATTTAGCACAAGGTATGTTTATTATAGAACGCTCTGCCTATTATGATGAACTTCGAAAATGGAGTGAGAAACTTACCAGAAGGGGCACCTCGGAGTGCACCACTTCCGAAAAGCCGGATATGGAAAGCAATGTACAAGACTAGACAATTGATGGTCAACAAGGATGGGAAAACAATTCAATGGGTCCAAGAACCGAAGGGACTGAAGATAATCGACTCTAGTCAATTACACAAAGATATGGGCCAATTGGAATTAGTTGATCAAATCTTTGAGTTAGAAGAAGTTGATCAATGTTGTTCTAATGACTACTTCTAGAAGACATACGCGAATTGCATTTTCCACCACATGACGGAAATCCAGGTTGTAGAGGAAGACGGAAAAGAAGAAAAAATAGAGTGGGAAAAATTATGGGAAAAAGTGGAGTTTGAAAGAATGGAAAATATCCACTCCTGGAAAGTAAACATAGAGTAAAATTGAATATATATATATATATATATATAAATTGAAAAATTGAAGAAATAGGAAAAATTGAAACAAAAGAGAAAAAGAAAGAGTCGTATGACCCAGCCCTACAATTGGGGCATACGACCCCAGGTTGTACGACCACCTTTCACCGACCCCACACCTCAAGTCGTATGACTTGCCATAATCAACCAAAGGAGTATGAAAGCAAAGTAAAACTTCTGGCGATTAAAGTTCATTCACCCACTATACGACCCCCAATCGATAGTAGTCATTACTTCACTCTTCCAATCGACACCAGGGTTTAAGACTTGTTTGCAACAACAAGCTGCTGCAATCTCACAATCGATAAGAAGACATTATCCTTCCAATCGACATGGTAGTTGTCCATACAATTGAGGGTGCGGAAAGGCTGCGCCATATCGTTGAAGTAAGGAAGAAATACACAAGGCTGCGTGAAAAGTCTGCACTCTATAGAGATAGAAATGTATGGTGTGTGCAATGGCGTGAACAACCCTATGAAGTGTTGAAGAATTTATGAGGCATTGTTGGAACTTGGAAGCATTGGCATTCTGAAAGATTGATGTGTAGGGCGCTGATGAGTATGGATGGCTATTGATGTTATATACTTGTGTGGAGTGGTTAAGGTGTATACTTGGTGAAGCCATTATATTACACACAACGGAGGAGGTCTGCCAAATAAACCTTGAAATTGAAGCCATTATATTGCACGCAAGCGAAGAGGTCTGCCATACATTGGGTCGTACCATCTTCAACAAAGGTCGTTCCAATCCGAGGTACCAATTCCATAAGGTCAGTATAGGAAACAAGCAAGGGCAGAAAAGGATAATACGTGGTTGATTCTTAAGGTTATACAAATCGTAGGCAATTCCAATTATTCCAAGTTGGTTGTGGCGCCAAGAACATAGTCGCCAAAAGTTTGCAATAGTCGGGGAGAAATGACAACGAAAGAAATCACTCAGGAAACTCCAGGAAAATTCAGGTCAAAAATATTGAAAGACTCAGAGAAGAAAAAGAAACCCATGCAACCAGCTGCGAAGGAAAAACCTATAGTGGACACCATCAGTTGGGAAAGCTTGACGGAGAATGAGTGCCACACATGGTGGCACAAGCATCCAGCCGACCACCCACTGAAGGAAGCCCTCATAGACTTCAAAGTGGACACCTATATTTAATTTCAGAGATTTTGAGCCATTTATGCACACTATAGTCGGTTGGAAAATGACACAAAAGTCTAGTACATGCAGACTAGTGTAAAAGTCACATTTAAACCCGAAGATTTCACAAGGGTTTTTGGCATTCCCAGTTGGGGAATAGATGTGAGGAAACCTTCGTCTAAAATCGCACAAGGAGGCAAAGAGGCATATATTGATAGGCTTTGTAAACCTGACATTTCAAAGGAAGCCAGGGCAAGGATATGGGGGAAAGGCAACCGAGGGATCAGAAAAGACAATCTAGCCAATGACGAATGGAGTTGTATTATGGATGTGATCAAAAGTACGCTGATTGGGGCTACGAGGTCCTCGGATATTGCAATATAGATGGCCAACTACATGGTAGGGTTGTGGGTGTAAGAACTCTGTCTTATCTAAACTCAATTTTTTTCCCTACTGGTCTGAAAATTTCTGATTTATTTTCCTTGAATTTGGTTTATAATTTTGACATGTGGCTTTCAATGATGTATTTGTAATGCAATGAAGATGGAAAGGTTGCAAACATAGATTCAAATAACAAGATATGATGATATTATTGAACCAAACAACTCACACAAAGCATATGTAAACATACCCGAAATGAAAGCTTCACTTCTTTATTGAAATCAAAGGCTGATTACAAATGGCACTAGCTGTAGATTACATCAGACCAATCTGATTTGAAAATCAGATCTCAAACAATATGCCAATAAGCTCAAATGTTGCACCAAACACTAGCCGCTTGGTATGAAATGTTGTCTAGACAAGGTACAATTATGAAGTTGATGATATGTGATTGAAACAGTACCTGTAGATGATCAATAAAGGTCTGATATGACTGATTAAACACTGCTGATATGACCGATGCAAAATCTGATCACAAATTCCAACCAAACCAATGCCAAAACCTCTTCCAAAATGAATCGCTCTATGCTAGGAATGAAGCGATTTGACCTTAGAGCAATTGGAAACCCTTATACCTTCAATGTATGATGATCAAACCCTCTAAATGTGCGCTGGTAAAACCCTAATGAAGTGTGAAAATGCTGATCACAACCCAGATTTCACAAATCATGCTAAAAAGTGTCAAAACAAGCCAATTATCGCCTAGTAGATATGAAGGACGATTTGACCCAACAAGATTATAAACCTCAAATGATGTCAAATTATGATGATATCAACCTCTGAAACACAATTCCAGCCTACTGTAGCAAAAATCAGAATATCAAATTATGAAGCCAAGCCACAAAAATGCCTCCAAATGAAGGGTAGTCCACCTAGAAACCCTTGTATGACATCAACACATGAAAATATGTTCAATCTAACCTCCGATCTGCCTTATTCTTCCTTCAATCTGCATACAAAACCTTCAAACCCTAGCTGGAAATGAAATCTTCATGAAACCCTAGTTGTTTGAAGCCAATTCTCCATCATAAACCTACAATTATGCTCAATGATGAATTCTAAGTGAATTCATCTCTCATTTTGGAATGGGTTTTCGTCCAAACCACTAAAAATTCAAGGGTTTTCGTCCTTGAACAAGCTGAAAATCAATTATAGCCAAGAGAAAACTCTCACAAAGCAAAATACCAAATGATCAAGATATATGAAAAATGTTCCAAATGACCTTTTATACTTTTCAACTTGGGCGCCCAAATAAAGCATTATTTTATTATTTTTGAAGTCCACCGCCAAAAGAAAATAATATTTAATTATTTTCTTTTTATTTTATTTTATTTTCCTCCAACTTGGATGTCCCACATAAATAATAATAAAATAATATTATTTTATTATTTTTTCTTTTTCTCCATTGAGTGCCGATTTAGTGGAAAATAATATAATATTTTAAAATTAAAATATTATATTTTAACTTTATCTCCAATATTTCATTTTTCCACCTTTTTTTTCATTTTTTTCCATTTTCCACCTCTTGGCATAATATTTAATTAATTTTCGTTTTTCTCCTTGGCTAAATATTTAATTAATTTTGATTTTTCCATAAATATTATTAAAATATAAAAAATAATCTCCAAATTTCATTTTGCCAAGGAAAAATCATTTTTGTTGATAAGGGCGTGGTTTGGTGGTTAAGTCGCTCGGTTGTAGTGGTGGCCACCAGAGTTCAAACCTCCGCTGGGCCAACGAGCTCGCGGGTTTGAAGTGTTCTTGCTAGGAGATGAGGTCCCCCATGTTGTGGCCTCATCGGTTCATTGCTCCAGGCAAAAGCATTCGCGTGGAGCTAGAGGGCGTGTCGCACTAGCGTCGCCGATCACGTTAAAAAGTTTACCAGGCGCGTTTAAAAAAAAAAAGGAAAAATCATTTTTGCCACTAAAAATCCACTTTTCCATTCTCCAAGCTTCAACAACCTTCGTTTTTCCAACCTTGCTCAAAAAAGGTACATTACAGTGAGAGAGCACGATATATAATTGGGTAGCAGTATTAGCTAAACGCATCCAGGAGTTGATGACAATGAAACACAAAACATTTTATATGACAACACTTGATTGGACTCTTCTTGGATGCCATACATAGACAGGTGCCATCGCTGGAGGGTAGCCAATTCCAACCTGATCCTAACTATGACCTAGCAATGCCAACAGTCTTCATGTGGACAAAGCTGGGTGTCTCATCGGAACCAAAATCTGCAAGTAAGAAAAGAAAATTTCAAACAATGGATACATCATCGGAAGATGAGGAGGACAGTCTAGACGAGGAAGAGGGAGAGGATACCATTGAGGTGTCTTCTTTAGCCTCCAACACCCCCGAGATACCACGAATGGGATACACACTTTGAGAGGGGGTTCAACCAGCAAATCCAGAGGAGAGTTAACCAGTAGGTGGTGAAGGGACAATGACACCAGTTGCTTAGCCACTACAGGATAGCGCTACACCTACTACCCGCACCGGGGGGTCACCCGAGTATGACGTTGCACGCATAGATGCTTGACTCAGTACATTAGGGACTACTCTTTGTCATGTCCCGATATTAAGGCATTGTTTAAATTAAAGATTTAAACATCATGATGAAACATTGAAGTCAAATCAAATAATCAAGAAATAATATTATTGAAATATAATATAAATTTGAAGGTATATTATATATCAAATATAAATGTAATTATAAATGTATATATTATAATATATAATATAATATAATTTTAATGTTATATTAATGTAATTATATGATATAATATTAATATTATTATTGTTGATATATATAAATAAATATTATTAAATATATTTATATACATTATATGAAAATAAATATATTGTAACCTATTGATATAAGACAAAAAGAATCATATTAAAGATTCCAAGGAATGGGGACTAAAGAGAGCAACGATTATAAATAAAACCCAAGAGTATGAAGGCTGCGATCTAGGAACAATAAAGACTTAATAATGAACAGCGATCATAATAAGTTACTAATTGATATAACTAATCAAAGGCTGTGCTAAATAATAAAGAGAATAATAAAATGGTAATAATAGACGATTGGAAAAGAGCGCTAGTGATAACAATTAGTAAGGATAACTAAAGGTTGCATTCTAAAGAGGTGTCTATTGGAGAAAAGACACACAGTCGGGTACATTAGGCAACCAAGGAGAGCAAAGTAGGCATGGATGGAAGACACAAGCATCTTACATCCTCCGATCGGACATCAAGCAATCACAAAATAACATATACGAAGCAGAAGAAATCGTCGAATATCATATACAAGCATATCAATAGATCATCGAACAAGACATAAAAGAATCCATGGAAGAAAGATCAGGAACCAGCGCAGTCCAAGTATTGTTAACAGCAACATTGGAAGTTGAAGAAGAATTCCTATTGATATCTGCACCAATAGACATACAGAAGTAGAAGAATAATACTCCCAGATCAAACAAGGGTTTATCAGCAAGGTATGCATTATTGATCTCTCTTTTCATAATGACAAACTGATACATATTGTGTATTGATTTTATGAATAATAATGCTAAATAGCCAGGATGATAAGGAATCACAGAAAATATATTATGGCTGACTGTAATAGTGTTTTCATTTCTGACTTTTCGTATTATAAATAAACTTTCAGGTTAAATGATTGCATGTATGAATAATAAGGGATGATTAACAATGAATGAATAAATATAGAATAATAGATTGTTCTTTGATATGATCATGAATGTGCATAGAAGGAATAAACTAACATGATGAATGAACATAACTACGTATAAGAGATCAATGATGATAATGAAATATGATCATGATTGGATAATTCTGATCTAAGGCCAAGATGTCCTATTATAAGGCATCATGTGTAAAATATTAATGAGAACAAATATGCTATTTATGAGGAATAACATAATCAATGGAAAAACAAGTTTATGAGATGCTTGGAGTTGACTAAGACTCTACCATTAACCCCTCTATCACCTTTTGGGTATGACGTAGTTAGGACTCAGGAGTAGTTGGAATTAGCCTAGGTAACCCTCGACTGGACGAAGTACGCCGGATGCGAGTGAAGTCCCTCGAGCCAAGTGATGAGGTACCCCGGGTGTGGGTGAAATCCTTGGGCCTAGAAGTAACTTGTAAAGTTAATTTGCTCTACGGATGGTGACCCTCGTCTGGATGAGGTACTCTGTGTGAGAGTGAAATCCCACGAGCCAAATGGTGAGGTACTCCAGGTGTGAGTGAAACCTTTGGGCCTCCGTAAGAGATGGTGGACTATCTTCCTAATGAAGTCATACTTGGTGATCTAGAGCTGGTTAACGCTAGAGCCTACCCTAAGTCCCTCCCGAATCATATCATGAACAAGTGATGAAAATGAATAACATATATGTGAATGTGTTTATGAATTGAGAATGTTATAGTGCATGATGATGAAATGAATTATATGAAATATAATGTGAATGTGATCAAATGTGTTATAGTCTTAAAGATTATATGTTGACATAAATGATAAGTAGATTACTAATGCTCTCTTTTACTAAGTTGAAATTGTGCAAGGTGGTGAAAAATTTCGGCTTACTAGAAGGGGACATTACACTCTTGGCCCAGAAGACTTTCCTCCTTTGAGTCCTGCTCAGGGTACAGTACCAATGGTGCAACCGACTATTGATCAAGGCCTCGCGGTTGTCCCCTCAAGGGATGAGGGGAAGTTACCATTGGCAGTGGACCTATCCCTTCAGGGAGCATCCACTAGTCATGACTTCATCCTCCATACCCTAGAGCCCGGAAGAACTAAATATAAAGTTGTGGAAACCCAATCCTGAAGATACATTTGGCACAATGGTGAGGTATGTGCAAGAGCTCAAGTCGTTAGGTGCCTTTATCAGTAATGTGGTGGGGATTGCACGTGGGCTAGACAACACTCATTCCCCCTTGGTCTTCCAAGAGGCACAACGCATAGAGCGATTTGTGACGGAGGAGTATGACGCATAGTTCACACGTATTTTCAAGGAGAAGGGGTGGCCACAGAAAGAAACTTCAGAAATGCAAAAAGCCTGGCAATCTAGGAGGAATGTTCCTTTTTTTGGTGGTCGGGATAGTGAGGTGCTAGCTGCCCTATATAACATTGAGCAGCATTTTAGAGTATTGTTCTACGTGAAGGAAGAGGGGTCTACAAAAGCTAAGGCTAAGATGGATGAAGCCTAGAGGGTGTTGCATGAGCACAAAACCATTTATGAAGATCAACTTAATCGCTCTAAAGAATAGCTGGCCCAACAAAGTGCATTGACTCACATAGAAAAGAATAAAGCAGAGGCTTCACAAAAAGAGTTAAAAGCTAAGGAGAAAGAGTTGGTAGCACAAGGACAAGCCATGGCCGACCTCTCCAACGTCCATGAGCAAACCAAGAAACAACTGACAGAGGCTATTCAAATGGTTAAGGAAGCTTGGGAGAGGGAGCGGAAGGCAACCCATTATTTCAAACAGCGCATAAAAGAAGTCTACCAGTTGCGTACTTTGGTCTCCCAACAGTAGACATTAGCATCAGCTCCATCAACACCTACTCCATCAACTCCATCAGCACATACTTCACTAGGGACGTCTACTTCCCTTCCACCTACTTCTCAATAGTGTGAGTTTATGGGTTTTTGTGGGTTTTCTGTAGTCCTAGTTGTCTGTAAGACGACTAAAACTTTTGGGAGGGATAATGTAAGCCTTGTATTATGCTAGTAACTAGTTATGTTTTGGTTGTGGTTGGTGAGGTTGTTATCCTCCTGACAGTTGTAGTAGTTGGTGACGGTTGGCCATCTAGAGCAACTGCCGGCCTCTTATATATACTTGGCATATTATTGTATTGAGGGAGAGGAATGGACATTGGTGGGAGTTGACTTATGATGACATTGTATGAGCAATTCGGAGATAATATACATATCAATTTTGTTGTGCATTCGCAATGAATATATTGTTATGATGTTACTTTACTTCAGTTCATGTACATTCTGTTTACTACGTATGTTCTATTCAGACTCAATAGGCAGTAAGCAACACAAAAGTTGTTGAGTTATTTTGAACAAAATTTTCCTCCATTATCAAATCTAAGAGTGGTTATGTCACAACAAGACTCTTTTTATACTAATGCTTTAAACTTTTGAAATTCATTAAACACTTCTAATTTTAATTTCAAAAAATACACCCACATTTTCCTACTAAAATCGTCAACAAACAAAGAAAATACCTGGCACCAGTGATTGATGTCATGTTCATTGGTCCACAAATATCTGCATGAACCAGTTGTAGAACTTTTTTCGCTCTCCAAGCTTGTCCATCATCAAATGGAGTTTTGTGTTGCTTCCCTGCTTGGCAAGCTCTGCAAACACCTTGTATTTGTTGTTGAATGTTAGGAAGGCCATCTACCAAATTCTCTTGAGCCAACTGAGAGAGATAGGATAAATTGAGTTGCCCATACCACTGATGCCAAGTGTATTGATGTCAGAAGCACTCTTGGCGACTAATGCACGCTCCTTGACCTATCCAGAGTCAACTAGTCAATACAATCCATGATCTTTTATACCAAGATGTAATGTCCCCTTCTAGACTCATGGTTAGTCCATCATAGAGTTCCCGTGGACTAGCAGTTTGGTTAGGGAACTGGAGTTGTTTTGGGCTTTGGAGGTTGTGTCAGTGGAGGAAATGTGGTTCGGGTTCAGTGGATCCAGTTGGCGGCCTCTGAGTTGGTTCAGATTGCTCGGGGTTGTTACTATTTTTAGTAAGTTTGGGGTCAATGTCGGTTCGGCATTTTCAGAGTGGCATCGGATTCGTCTTGTCGAGGGCTTTCTGACGAGCTATAGATCATTGCTTTCCGACACCATCTTGGCAGTTATTTTATAGTCCGAAGTTATTAATGTTATATTTAAATATGGACTTTATAATATATGATGCAAAAATGACTTAAGGGAAAATGAAGGCTTAAGTTAATGTCTTGACCATGGGCGCCCATCCCTAGGGAGTTATAAGGTGAATTTAAATGATAAAAAGACCCTCCTAAATCCAATGCCCATCTTGGAGGGGAAATAAAAGAAGTTATTGGAGCTCATTTGTTTATGCTTGCTTAATGATATTTTCTTCTTGTGAGCTCTGCTAAGGTTTGCTATTGTGAAGGGTTTGAGGATTCGAACCAGAGGCTTGTGGAGATAGAAACCTCCATAGGTAACGGCATTCTACAAGTGTGAAAGACCCCCTAACGGTGCCCTTGTGAGTGGATGTATTCGACATTCACATTTGTGCTTCATTGGAGTTAATCGTTGAAGGATTGAAGAGGAATTTGAGATATTTCATTGCAGATTTATTCTAGTTCGTCAGTTGCAACCATGGAGTTCAGTTTACCAGCAGATATAAGGCAGATTTTGTGAGTTTTGGGACTGTTAATCTTTGTTGTTGTTGGCCATACCATCCAACCCCAGCCGTAGCATGTGGGAGGAGTTTGTTGAAGTTTTAAGGCAGTTTAGTCTCCTATAGCTGATCGCCCAGCCTTGGGAACAGCAAACAGCCAATATCAAACTTGTTTCAGAGGTTATATCTTGTACTTGCTGCTGATATTCACTTTCAGCCATGGCCGTACTGCTCAAAGAGTGATGTGGGGGTCTTGGGGTATCATTTCCTCTTGTGGGCATCACATATTCTACATTGGTTGAGGTGTTTAGAGCCCATTTATATTGCTGATAACATTTGTAAGCTCAATCTCACATTCTTTGGAGTTTGGAGTGATTCTGGCTATAGCCAGTTGCTGGTGCACTCTCAACACATGTACCAAGTTGCATTTTTGAACATGGGTATGTCACAGGAATTCATAATTGGCTATTCTACTATCTAGGTCTTTGTTATTTTTTTCGCATCTATTGTACTTTTTCTGGGTTTTCTCTATATGCTATATATTGTATGCTTTGGCAGCACATCTGCAGGGAAACTAAAAACCCCTTCTGCATTCTTTTGTCTAGTCTATAAGAACACAAAAATAAAAATAAAAATAAACACATAAAAAGATTTTAAAATATACAAACAGGTACGACACATTACACGAGCAACATTCTTCTTGGTTTCCTTGTCAACTATGTAGCATTTATGTTTGCTAAAGATGACATCCAGATTGGGACAATGTCACACAATTTGACTTATTGAGAGTAGATTAAGCTCCATTCCTTGCACATAATACACATTGAGCAATTTTCCCTCGAGGGCATATTTGCACATTCCCTCTACCAACAACCGTGTACTCCTCACCATCCTCGAAGATCACTGAATCAGAGCAAGCTGTATTTCCTGTGGATAAAATTACGTGATGCTCCTGAATTGACATACCATGCAGATGACTTGGATTGATCTGCTAGTCTTTTGGTCGCAAATGCATAAAAGGTTGGTTCCTCCAAATGCTCTATGACATGAGCCTTTTGTTGAGGCCCTCCCTAGTTGGATTTTTGTTTAGCCAACTTTTTTCTACAGTGCTTCTTCATATGACCCATCTTAGCACAATAATGACGTGATGTTTTTCAAATTCTTCAAGGCATCCTCATTGTTGCCTTGTCCTTTCTTCTGTGACCATTTTTTTTTGCCCTTGTCCTTGGCTGCAAATGCTTGTTCCACACCCTTTGTCTCATTGCTACTACCAAACTGTTTCTTCCATCTATCTTTCTATAAGAGCTTATTGCACAACTCTTCAAACTTCAGCGCGATTACCAACATGTCCTCTTCCATCTTTCGACCAATGGTTGACAACTAATCTCTGATGTCCTTGATCTTGAGTAAATACTCCTACAAGGACACTTTCTCATCCATCATTGTGATGTCCCGATATTAAGGCATTGTTTAAATTAAAGATTTAAACATCGAAGTTGCTCCATAGTCAAATTGAATAATTGTGTATGTATCAAATAAATATAATTATAAATATAATAAATTAATTATTATAAATTAAATATTATTTATAAATTAAATATTATAAATCAAATTAGTGATTGACCACCATAAAGGCTGACGTGATGCAAGCTTAACTCTCATGAATTAAGGACCGATCAATAAGGGAGCAAATAATAGTAAACAATGGTTTATAAGGGTGATACGATGTGAGAAACAAATGACTGTTCAAAGTCAGCAATCCTTACATATTCAATAAGTTGTGCAAGCTAATTCAAAAGGGATCGATGTAGCATTAGGGGCAGCGATCCATATTTAATTAATTACAGCGATTGTCATATGTTAAACAAAAGTTAGATTGTTATTATGAAAACAGCGATGAGGTATATGAAGGAGCAGCGCTTGTACAAGGGCTGCGATTGTCTGAAGAGTCACAATCTTTCAAAAGGGATGCCTCTCCTCACAAGAGGTATAAGATATAAAATCAGATTGGTACGAGGAATAAGGGGATGAGAAGAACATTTGATTTTAATATGCAGAAAAAAAGGAATTGGATCAAGTTGAAGAAGGAATCGATCAAGGATAGAAGACATTTGATTTATTTACAGATAAAGAAAATATTTCTGAGTTTGAAATTATACTTTGAAGTAGATCTGAAATATATATATAGCAGTATATTGGGCTGCAAATAGCATAGAAGAAGGAATAAAATCCTTAAGCGTTCTAAAGGATACAAAGGCAAGAATCATCCTCTTGGTATGATATATCTAACTTTATGTTTATTATAATGAATGCCATGTGTTAAGTAATGACAAATGTATATAATTGAAAAATTATCATTAGTACCATTACACATGTATATATAAGCATTGTGAAACTTGCTATGCAATATATAAGGGAAAACATCAATAGATTATATTCACAACACATTGAAGTAGTGGTATGTTCAAACTCAATGCCTATTTATTTCTATTGCCTCCAACCTGTTAATGAGAGGCAAGGTGTTGTTAGGGAGAGGCGGAGTAAATCCATCCATGGAGGTGGTGTCATCACGCCCTAGACAAGTAAATCCCCATCCATGGGTAAGGATTAGAAGAGAAATAAGGATTGAGACTTGAACATAGCCAATATAGAATGTCCTATGAATAAATGTGATCATTTGGTATGTTGAAGTATATCGAAGTATGTTCAAGTTAATACTTAGTCATTTCTATTGCCTACAACCTGTTAGTGAGTGGCGAGGTGTTGTTAGGGAGAGGTGGAGTAAATCCATCCATGGAGGTGGTGTCATCGCGCCCTAGACAAGTAAATCCCCATCCATGGTTGAGGATTAGAAAGGAAGTAAGGATTAAGACTTGAACATAGTCGATACTGAATTATGTTATGAATTGAACTGAATATGAATTATGCTATGATGATTTGATCTCATTATTTATGTTATGTAGTATTGTTCTTATTATTAATTATGCTATTATAGATGAGTTTAATATGAATGATGGATGAATTTAATATGAATAATGCTATGAACTGAATATTATCTTAATTTACCGATCTTTAATATTTCTAATGTCCCTTTCTAGTGATCTTATTGTATGCAAGTAAAGAAAACAGGAATATCCTAAAAGGGGACATTACAATCATGATCAAAAATAGCATATTCTTTAGGAAGAAGGCCCTACCCTTATTTGAAGTCTCATGTAGTTCTCGCAGATGTTTCCAAATTTTAGTTGAGGTCGTCCTTGGACCTCTGGAAGCATTTCATCAAACACTGATAATTTGATCAACATGACTACTTCTTTGTCACATTTGTCAAACTTGTTCTGGTCTTTACCAGTAGTTGCTAGCTGGGTATCGATACCGAGAACAATTTTTCCAAAGCATCTATACTTGAAGATAGTCAACATATGTTGATTCCACGTGTTGTAATTTTTGCTAGAAAACCATTGGCTGCCTTCCAACATAATATTGGGTAAAGAGGCCATTTAATTGGTTCTTCCCTCCCATAAGGTGTAATTACAAAGTAAAACCAAAAATGAACCCTCTACTGTAATAAACCCTTACTATTTTGAAAACTACAATTCCAACACAAAAACAGGCCCTAACTGAATAAAAAAAAATCTATAGAAAGGAACTACATAAATCCTAGCTTCCAAAACCTTCACAATAGCGAACTACCTTCCAAACTCAAGCTGAGAATAGGACAAGAAAACCCTAGCCACCACGGATTGGTAAAAAACTAGTCAAAAATATCTCAAATAACCCTTAAAAAACACAAACCCAAGAGATTTTTGTGACGTCAAAAAACAGAAAATCCACGTTCCTGTTTGATGCAAAAGAAAAAACCGCAACCTTTTGAAAACCATCGTTGTTTGATGTAGAACTTTCCACAACTTATTGAAAACTCATGCAACCCTTCAAAAACCTTGAAAAAAAGGTGTGATGTTGTAAAAAATTCACTGAAAAAACTGAACCTGCCCGCGTGCGACCAAAAAAAAACAGATGAAAATTGTGATTTTTTTGGGCAACAAAAAATGATGGGAAATTGCTGATAAAATCCGCAAATTTTCAAACACCAGCCTTGAAAAAATCCTTCAGAAATAATGATGCGATTTTTACCATAAATAAACACATGATTTTGTAAAAAATATTGTCAAAAAAAAACCCTAATGTGAATCCATATGGATCTCTACGTTCAACTTCCTTTGGCTTTTTCCAGTGCTACGAGCGTTCCTTTGATCCGTCACTGCCAGCAGCAGTCCCTAGGACAACACGCTTTCACCAATCCCAGAATGATTACCAAGATATTCAATATTTAAAAAAAGGAGCGAAAGCATCCTTATATAAGATTTACAAAGGACTTATCCATTGTGGAAAAGAATGACTAAAGAATAAAGAATATTCCTAAAGTCTATCCTAAATTCAGAACGACTTTATTAAAGCCTAAGCTAAAAGCTAATTGACCATTACTAACTAAACATTACTTTAATAGTCTCTTGGAGTTAATTTTGGTGTTCTACAATCTGGTTCTATAATTATTGCAACTTTATTGTAGAGCTGGACAGATTTTGATAAATTTTATCCATTGTGTCATGTCTGACATTAAAAGCACACTTATAAATATTTTCCTTAATTGACTCTGCAAAGTAAGCAGTGATGTGATGCAGGTTTATATGCTCCATTGCAAATGTTTGCTTTGTTTTCCTGTCAGTATAGAAACTGTTTCTTGTTTTCTTGTGCCTCAAGCTGGGTGAATCAAAATTATGTCTTGATATCTATTACTTGTTCTCTGTAGGTATTTAAGAAGCTTACTGGTTATCTTAAGTCTCTCGGTGTCAAGGCAGTTTTTGATACAAGCTGTAGCAGAGATTTGTCACTCATAGAATCGTGTGAAGAATTTGTGAAACGATATAAAGAGCAGTTTGTATTTGAAAATTCATCTAAGCCAAGCCTACCGATGTTAGCATCTGCATGTCCAGGTACCTCTGTTTTACTTTTTCCTTTAAGTGGCATCATTGCCATCTGCATGTATCATTCAATTTCAAATTGATATCTTGTATTTTATGGGTTTTTCGTACAACATGAACATCTTGTGGGAGTCTGATATGTAGTTTCTTGTTATAATAGCATGGTAGATCCATTTTTAGATCTTGAATACTACCTAATGTTTTTTAAGAGACCAATTGACCTTGATTATGATAGTGTCCTTTCCATATTAAATTTGAGCATGTCCCAGTGCATGTATACATGTAAATGTAATAATCTCATGATTTGTAAACGGATCAACAAATTTTCATCTGTTAGTGTAATATTGTTGCTAACATTGTGCTGTTTTCGAAGTGGGCAAAATTATTGACCCACAAGTGAGTTGAATTTTTAATATCATTAGAATATTTATCGAAGTCTTTGTCAGTGTCATTTAGAAAATTATATTCTTAATCTGAATAATTTGGTATTATTAAATCAGTCTAATCTAAAATAGAATTTGTCATTTTCCAGAAATTACATTCATCATTGTACTGCCAAGCCTTCAATTTTATTTCATAATGTCAGTTATATTTTAAAGATGATTAAAATTTTTCACTTATCATTGCCTGCAGATCTCTTTCCCAAGCCCAAGGGCTGCCATTATTTCATAAGGATTCATGTTATGTAATGTTTCATAGATTATATTTCTCATTGTTCCAAATAACTTTTTCCATTCCCTTCTGTCAGTCTAAAGGAATATCTCATCTCTATGTGACTTTAAACTGATTGATATATTTCTCATGTTTTTTAAGTCAAAATTTATCTTCAACGTTTCCATCAAAATGACTCAATCCTATGTCAAAAATATGTATTCATTTTGGTTACTAAATTAAATTTCTTGTTAGTGATGCGAACATAGAGCCAAGGTGTGAATGTAGAGCCAAGGTCAGTAACTCGGTATTACACGGGAATACAAAAAAACAAATTGCATGTTTGTATTTTATTAGTGGACATTAGAACTACTGGTGCCACATAGGTCTCAAAAAATTAATGGAGAAAGTTTGACGAAATTGGGAATGCTTGAATGTGTTATCAGTTATTCATTAAAGAGAATTCAAAACCAGTAAGAATGCAAGGAAGAAAATATATTATGCCCAGAGATGACTAGAGAATGGACCATGTAAAGATCTGACTGAATCTGTTGAAGATGTTTTATGATAAAAAAATAATGTTTAATGAAGTTATGCCAGTTAGACTTATGAATATGTATTTTGATGTGTCAAAAATGGTGTTTTTTATTTGGATTTGTAATTTGAAAAGAGATGATGATGATGGAAATATGCTGTGCATTTCAGGTTGGATATGCTATGCTGAGAAAACATTTGGATCATTTATTCTACCATATATTAGCACTGTGAGAAGTCCTCAACAAGCAATGGGTGCAATTATAAAGCATCATGCTTGCAAGAAAATGTGCCTCATGTCAGATTTGATCTATTTTCCCCTAAAAGTGATCTTTGAACTTGAGTGAATCAACTTTATTTGCAAAGTTGAATTGATAGATGCTAGCTATTTGATAATTCCCCGACAAAGTGTATCATCTTATATATATGTAATTGCATTCGACAGGCCCAACAAAGTGTATCATGTGACTGTTATGCCTTGTTATGATAAGAAACTGGAAGCAGCAAGGGATGATTTCAAATTTTCAGCTGAGCATCAAGGAGAAACAGGGCAAGAAGCAGCAGGGACAGAAGTGTCCGAGGTGGATTGTGTTTTGACTTCAGAAGAACTGTTAGACTTGTTTAAGGTGAGCCAAAGAATGAAGTAATCTGTTCTTTAATCAAATTGATCTTCTAATTTTTGGTGTTCGTAATTGAAAATATAGTGAGAAAATATCAGATATGCATGTGGGACTTTATAATGATTAGCTTTTCTGAAAATTCATGAGCTCTCATTGCATGCAGATTAAAAATATTGACTTCATGTCCCTAGAAGAAGCTCCTCTTGACAGATTGTGAGTCATGGATTAATCTCATTATTGCAGTTCTAGTACCTTTATTACAGACTCTGGATACAATAATGTTATAGTTAGAATAGTTTCTTATTGCTGGGTAATTTTAATGTTGCATATATTTTTTATCCTAATGATGGATCATGGAGTGTGATTTGAACATTGATGCAAAAATTGTTTATGCAGTTTTTCCAAAAACTTTGTACTTGTCTTCCTTGGACTGTGGAAATCTTATGTCCCTAATTTTTATTTTCTAATGTACCTTTAAAAATAAGCAATCATGTAGGCTGACAAATGTTGATGACAAGGATGGACTCTATGGTGTTCGAGGGGGATCTGGGGGTTATGCAGAGACCATTTTTTGTCATTCTTCTAAACAGCTGTTTGGAAATGACATGAAGGGCCCACTTGATTTCAAGATTTTGCGGAATTCAGATTTCCAAGAAATTTCTTTAATGGTGGGAAAAGTGCATGTCTTTCAGTTCATTTTTATTTAACATAGTGTTGAGTGCTCATCACACTTAATATATTGCTTATAGGTTAATGGAGAAAATGTGTTGAAATTTGCCCTATGTTATGGGTTTCGGAATCTTCAGAATATAGTACGGAAAATAAAGGCAGGAAGATGTGACTATCACTTTGTGGAGGTTATGGCTTGTCCTGCAGGTTCTCCTCAAACTGTCTTTGGATAATTTAAATGGAAGCATGTATCCCAGAATTACATTATTTTTATGTTCAATTACCAAATCATTCATCCCTGTTCTGAAGTTTAAATTCCAGGTTGCTTAAATGGGGGAGGGCAAATCAAACCAAAGAAGGGACAATCTATTAAGGATCTGATCAAGTTACTAGAAAGTTCATATTTGGAAGAGGTAAATAATTTTGTGGTTTAGAAATTGGTTTGAAGGCTTGAATCATGTGAACTAAAAGAGGAATGTCTATTGGAAAGATGGCTTGTAAATTGTTATATAGCTTTGCATATCATATTGGTCTATAAAATTTGTTTCTTGTACTTATCTAAAACAAGGGCTTTGCATTCAGGATATGCTAATTTATAGGGATTTGGCTATTTTGTAGGTATGAATATGATAATCTTGAATATTGAGATCTTTAAAATTAGGTTAATCTTTAAGATAATAGTGCAGTGGAAGCACATGCTATGTTATGCAGTAGCTCCAACAAGATCAACACTAATATTTTATATGTTTTTTTCAAGCTTGCCCGTTCATCTTTTTGATGCATACATATACAATAGTATTTCTTTGTCTTCCCCAAGTTATAGTTCTCGGACAAGCTTAAACATTATCCCTGCTTGATATCCAACCTTTTAGCATGTTTTCCATATCATTATGGTTATCTCAGAAAGAGTTAGTTTTGGTATGATGAGTTTAAAGATCTATGGCATAGCTGCTAATGAAATGTATTAGTTCTTTACCCATTCTGCTTGTGTTCCCAGCCATGGGCAATAGCAGATGGTTTAGATGTCTACAAGTTTCTGCTCTAAATTTGAAATTAATACAGATATTTACTGGTTTTCTAATATAAAGGCAATATTTCTATTATTTACAGAGGTTTAAAGGGTTTATTACAATATTGACATTGCTTTCTGATCTGTGCAGTCTTTGTTTCCACGATTTCTTGCAGTGTATTTGCATTTAGCAGTAGATAGATCATTGTATCAAGGCATGGTAGTCTGCACACAAATATTGATATTTTGTTTCATTTCATGATGGTGCAATTATAATAACTAGTAATAGCATTTTCCCATTTACTTGTGATTTTCCTCATCTAATAATGCCCTTCTAATTTTGTAAGTTCGTGGCTCTTGTCAATGTGTTGAATAGATTAATAACACCATGGTTCTCTTTGGCAGACTTTAATAGCTGATCCTTTTGAAAACCCTTTAGCAAAGGGACTATATGATGAATGGTTGGGCAAACCTGGTTCGGATAATGCCAAGAAGTTCATACACACAGAATATCATCATCGTGAGAAAAGGCTAGGCTTGGAGCTCAGTAATTGGTGAACAAAATTTACATCTAGGGTCTCTGGGGTATCTATACTGCAAGCAGACCTCAACAGGCAGTTCTCTCACGTGTATTATAATGTTCTGTCAACATTCATATTACAATGATAGTAATCATTAGGAGAGTTGTAATGTCATTGACCCACTAATTTGTGACAGTATGCTTAAGTTTGCACAGTATTGGCAGTATTTTTTTGTCTCGTAGTGTCAAGAGAAAATAAATAATGTCAATGTTCTGCTATCGTATTTTCCAACTGGATGGATAAGTTTTGGAAGTTCTTGTGACATGCTGTCCAGCATGAATGTTCCAAAGGTGTCTCACATATAGGCCATCGGGTTTTTGAAATTTGTACTCTTAATGTTGCATTGATCTACTCCGTTGTTTACAGTTCATTGCTATTTGGAGGTTGTGTTTGCTTCTTCAAGGGTTGAAGGATAGGCTTACTATTCTTAACCTTCTTGGGAGAAATTGAATCCAGAAGCAGTGTGTCATCTGTAAATTGTGGATACATTTGACAGGCAATAGATTGAGCAGATTTTAGGCTCTATATGGTGATAATGGTTTTTTTTCTCCTTGCAAGGCTTTGCTTTATGCTTTGGCCATATTATAATGAAGAGATAAGATAAATGTGGTTGCCTTGTCCTAATTGGAGTGAATTTTCATGTTGGCAAGAACAATAGAAGAGAAGAGGAGTCAAACTTCAATCTTCCAATCATTCGATTAATTAATTAGTAAGTTTAGATCTTGAAGCCACACATTCTCAATTTCAAGGCAGATTTAGATGGCATGTTGGTATTTCTCAGTTTCTAGAATTACTGATCAATGATCTGCACTTCAAACTTGTATAGGTAGGTTACATATACCATATTTTTATTCTCCTGAATTCATTCAAGGGCACTTAGTAGATAGAACTGATTTAATTGGTTGTATAAACCCTGCCAACCATGATGAGTCCATTGTTGCTCTTTCAGTTTATTTTTCTAACAATTGATTGTGGGGGATTCCCAAATGTTAATGTCTGGTAGAGCAGTTACCCTTGTCGATCAAATCTTCAGCAAACTTGATAGGCATGTCAATCCTCTGCAAACTAGATTGGCATGTCAAAGAAGTGATAATACTAAAGGGGTTGTAGCCCAATTAGTGAGGATGATGGTGTGTCACACCATCCACCAAGATACAAATTCCTAGCGGTCGATAAGGGGCAGGTTTGATCTCTGGGCAACTTTGATGGAACAAATTCTCTTAGTTATGACAGCTTAGACAAAGGAGACTTTTGGTATAGGTGTATGCTTACTCAACATGTTGTAATCAGCTACGTAGGAAGGGGTCCCATGGAGCCACTATAGGAACTTTTTTTGTGGAGCAAGGGATCCCATGATAAGAAGAAAATTATGCTACAGGGTAAAGTAGTACTATCTTGTGCAAAAAAATAGAAGCCTCTACTTTTAGATTTAGATTTTAAGGGGGTGTCTTTGGGGCAGGGCTGAAAGTTCCCCCCACTAGCTTCCTTAAATTTTGTTGCCAGATATCATTCACATATAATTTTTGAAATTCCTACCAATAATTTTTTAGATTTAACTATAGATTTAGCATTCCTTGTTGCTAAAAATAATAATCATGAGACCACTAGCTTCCTAAAATTTTAGAGCTTAAAGGTTTAAGTTTGCCCATAATTACAAAATCCATAGGACCACTTGCTTATGAAAGCTCTTAAAAATTCTTAGCAGCATCTGCTGAGGTGTTTTAGAAGGCCCCCCTCCATGGGCCGCTGCAACCTTACAAACAAAGATGTCAATATTTGTGTAACCCAATTGTATCAATAATAAAGATGTTAATATTTGTGACATTTACTCATGTTGAAATTGTTTTTTTTTCAAAGTATCTCCAAACTTGATTATTAATATCTCTACCATTTACAAAAAAATTTGCTTGGTACTTTTTACCACTTACATTGAGCAGAGGTTGGAAAAGGAAGTAATCAAATAAATGAAACTAGACAATCATGAAAGACTCTAGTGCCTAGAAGATGTCATCTCTTAGAAAAAGGAGGTAATCAAATAAATGAAACTAAGCAATCATGAAAGAGTAGTGTCAAAAAGATGCCCAATGATCATCATCTATGATATAGTAAAAAAATAATGAAATAACTCCAACATCCCTAAAGAGGTAGCCTGATTTGCTTACCAACCAAAATTACATGTGTATCTATTCATCCGTGGGCGGAATGTATCTAAATAGTAGTATGATATGTTTGCCAACAAAAATGGAAGAAATGTATTTATAAATCCATGGGTAGAATATATCTAAAGAGGTAGCATGATATGCTTTTGTTTTAAGCTTTGAATCAAAGTGAAATAACGTTTGACCTTGATCCAAATTAATTAAGTAGTTCAGATTTGTTTTGGACATTTGGACCATTGAGGTTGTGTTTTAAGTGCACATATTGTCGTTGAAGTGTGGAGTGTTGCCAAAGATGATAGTGGTTACTAAAGATAACAGTGGGTAGAAGATGATGGCTTGTTACCAAAGTTGTGAGCTTGCTACTAAAGTTGTGACAATGTTGTTGAAGAGTATATATTGTTGTCGAAGTGAAAGATTTGATCTCGGTAATCATCGACTTGGAAGGGGTTGTGTTTTATCGATGTGTCTATCCACATGGGCAATGGCAAGGTGGAAAATGACATATGTTGTGGGTAGTTGGGTCGTGGATTATGGATACATCATTGCCAAACAACAATGGCAATCCTCTATAGAAGGTTGTTAGCTGGTAGTTGAAGCATTTAGATGGTGTTGCAGTTACAAGGTTGGTTGTCACTAATCCAGGGCCAGTTGATCTTCTCATCATTCTAAAGGTAGGGAGGCATAATATTAAACACTCTTTTTGGAGGTTCAATTGGCATGTAAAACCACTTTTATTGTTGTGATTAAAGGCAGACAACAAAGTTGTGGAGTACTAGAGAGTGCAAGGAGTTTTGTGGAGACAGGTTAGTGGTATAGGTTGTTGTACAGACCCCAAAAGGCCATTGTTATGACATTTTTTCCATGTAACTACACCATATGGTGTATGAGATGTTGCATGCATTCTCTTGTTGGAGTTTTTCTACTTGTAGGGATTTTCTCTAGGGATAACTAAGGTATCATGTGATTGATCCTTATGTTTATGCTATGTTTATTATTTTTTTATCTATTCCATTTATTGTTTAAGCATTTAATATTGCTACAAGCATGATAAAAGCCATTATGGATGATTGTTAAGGGTTGTAGAAGAGTGCCAACATTAACTCCATAGTTGGTGGACCACTAGGGTTATCAACCCCGTGAGTTATGGATTAAGTGGTATTAGAGCAGTAATTTCCATTGGGAAAATTGAGTGTGTAGGTTGTGCAACTATAGTCCATCCAAAAAGTCAAGTGGAAAAGGAAATAATCGTCACTTGAGCTTGAGATTGAATCTAGGGAGTGCTTGAGGAGAGTGAGATTAACAAGAATGGAAGGAGATGGAGAAGCCAAATTTTAGAGGTTGGAAAGCATGATGTCAAGGTTGGTGGCAAGACTAGTTGGTAATTAGATACACCAAGATGAAGGTGAGGATGATAAAGCCGGTGTTGAGCAAGAAGACACTCCAAAACTTGATAGGTTCTTCAAAGTAGAGGCCAAGATCAATATCCAACCCTATGATGGAGAGATCATTGCAAAGAAATTGGACCAATGGGTGTCCCAAATGGAGGTATATTTCAATTTACACTGGCTATCTCCACAACAACAAATCTTTTTCACAAGGCTGAAACTTGCAGAGCATGCTCTTACTTGGTATGAGAGTTGTAAAAGGAAGTACAGGTGCAAAATACACTTTCTACACTAATCTAGATGAGATATGTGCAAAAAATTAAATTGATCATACAAGTACAAGGAAATAAACACAAAAACAACATACCATAACGTAGTGATTTACATGGGAAAGCCCTCTCGAGAGAAAAAACCCCACTCTATAGCATCCCAATGTATTATTTAGTAATCGACAAAGCCTTTACAGGAATATCACCATCAAGAGATTTGGAGCAATTCTAGTAGCATAATAGTATCTACATAACTCACTATGAAACCTCCATCTCAAGCACCCAATAAATAGGTTAAACAACACATAAAACCATGAAATGGTAATTAGGAAAGCATGAACTAAAACCACCCAAAATGTGGTACCGAAATCCCTAGTCAAAATCCACCTCACAAATCCCAAGATGAGTCCATAGGCTAAAAATAACATATTCCATCTGCCTATCATAAGCTCATCATAATCCACTCACCAACTTGGGTGCTTCATTTTTTATATATTATCTCCATTAAAGATGCATATAACATGTCATAAAATGTGTCATAAGTTCGTCAACAAGTGTAACTCCATAGTACAACTCTTACGCATCTAGATGCTCTTACATTTTTATGTAGGAGGCCATAACTTTTGATCCAAGAAGTCGATTGATCCCTTTTTTTTCAAATTCAAGATATTAGAAAAATCTAGGTCATTGTAACTTGCGTGCTCTAGTTAAGGCTCATTTTGACTTTTTTTAGAGACGAAAATTGACCTCTGTAGCCTTGAAAATTACATTTTTGTCCTCTATAGCTTGAAGCTACATTTTTTTTTAACACAAGGATGCAAGGTTTAGACACTTTTCCTAACAGTCTCCCACTTTTTAAATGCCTTGCAAGATCAAAGGGAACACTAACACTATCAACTACTTTTTAAGGGTCAAAAGGCCTATCGACTTACTACACCACTTGAATTTCATTGTGCTAACTAATTTTGTCAATGCATCTGCAATATTTTGCAAAGCGTCAACTTTTTCTAGCATCACCCTCCCATCCTCTACCATATCATGAACAAAATGGTACTAGACATCTATGTGCATTGTCCTTGCATGAAATATCAGATTCTTTGCCAGAGATATGGCACTCTATCACAAAGAACTCTAATAACTCTTTGACTTAGCCCCACATTTGAACACGATCTCTTAAGCCAGATGGCCTCCTTATAAGCATGAGTAACTATCATGTACTCAACCTCTATATTGGACAAAACAACCACAACTTATTGCTTTCTCATCTAATTAATAGCACCATGAAATAAATTGAACACATATACATTGGTGGATCTTCTACTATCAACATCTCCTGCCCAATTTGAATTCACCCATATCCTGAGTGTTGGTTCCTTGTAGAATGTGACCATGATAATGTAGAATGTGACCATGATAATAAATAGAGTACTTTGAGGTACCCCACAAATATTTGAAAACCTTTTAATTGCATCCCAATGATCTTGTCCAAGATTGGCCACAAAGTGGCTTAAGACTCTCATTGCTTGAGCTGGTCTAATACAAACCATTGTATACATTAAACTCCCAACTATAGTGCCATAAGGAACGCAAACCATATCCTCCTTCTTTGTGGGTGTGGTAGGACACTGCTCAACTATTAAACTTAATTCCCACAAAAATAAAAACACTCAATGGTCTATTATTTGTCATCCTAAAACATTGCAGTACAAAGTTCACATACTTGCTTTGGGCTAATCAAAGCTTTCGGTTCACTCTATCTCTTATGATCTCCATACACAAGATATACTTGGTAGCTCTCAAGTCCATCTCAAACTGTGCTAAAAGTTGAGATTTCAAATCACAAATTAGATTCTTATTGTTTCCAAAAAACATATCATCTACGTACATGATAACAAGGAATTGATTGCCATTACATTTATAGTAAACACAATAATCTTATTTGGATCTCAAAGAATTCAATATTAGCACAAAGGAATCAAACTTTTGGTACCACATCCTAAGAGACTGTTTGAGACCACACAAAGATTTTTCAACTTACAAATCAAAGTTTTTTTATATTTTCCACGTAGTGCTTAAATTGTGTCATGTAGATCTCTTCCTCGAAGTCACCATGTAGGAATGTTGCCTTTGCATCCATCTATTCTATCTCTAAATCAAAAATTATTACTATAGATAACAAGAACTTGATAGATGTCAACTTAGCAATTGAGAAAAAAAATATCACCAAATTCTCTCCTTAACCTAGTATTATCCTTTTGCAACCAACCTTGTCTTGTACTTTTAAATATAACAATATGAATCATTCTTCTTTTGAATACCCATTTACATCCAATAGGCTTTCTTTCTTCTAGCAATGATACCAAGTTCCATGTGTCATTCTTTCTCATTGTAACCATCTCCTCATCCATAGTTACTCTCAAGGACTTAGAATCACCCACATATATTGTTTTCTTCATAGTTATAGACTCATCGATATTAGTAATCAAAGCAAAAATACATCTCAAATGAACAGGAGTATACATGTATTGTTGTTGTCTCTGTCAAGTGGACCTCCTTAAGAGTTAAGGTGAATGTTCTACTTCTTCCAAATTATTGGAATTGTTGGTGCTCAAACATGTAGGCCTATAAATCCTAAAGAGTTGCACTAGGACTTAAGGCCAAAGATGTGTCAACAAAGGTGGTGGGCAAGACTTATGCTTAGACAGTGGCATGAATGGACCAATTCTTGTGAGTGGGTAAACTCACCTGCACCTTTAGGTTCAACAAGGCCAAGGGGGGTGATCCGTAAGGTCTCAACAACAAGACAATTAAAGAGAAACAAACAATTTAGACTCAAGACCCTTAAGCATCCATACTGAGAATGCTATGAACCCTAAGATTTGTCACTAAGTTCATGTTAATGCTGATTACATATAGACCTACAAGACCTTTGATTAACATATAATAATTCACTCTTACATGTGCATCAAACAATAACAACTATGTTATTCCCTAGAAAATGACTTTGCTTACACATGGGTAAGAGGGAGAACATACCAGCATAATCCTCTAAAACCTATTTTAGTTTTAAGATTGCATAAGATATGACAATTTACAACATTGAATCATATAGGCATGGTGGAATCTAAACTACTCCTACAACTAACAAGAGAGATGGTTATAAAAGGTGTTTGGCTCTTCACTAATTAGAGTGCTGCCTACTTCATTGGGTAAAAGAGTCATGGTTGAGAAAGAGGATGGAGACATGTTTGAAGATTGGCAATGGAACGAATCTCGCACACATATACAAACTCATGAAATAAGGAAACCTACAATGACATTCTTAGTTATCCCTAACAGATCAACAATACCCCACATGCAACAAGAGAAGACCATTACAAAAGAGTTTGTAATGTTTTAGAATGTTTGTCATACATTAATTAAATCTTGCTACAGTCATGCCAACAAATGTGACAAGTGAGAGAAAGCAACTAGGTTCAAAGTCCCTTTCCCTGATTTAGAAACATACTTCATCATTTACAAAATTGGACATTCGTTATCGATACCGTAGAACTTGCTTGAGACACTTACAATCCAAAATTGGCTCAATGACCAACTCCTTTTACATCTTACAAACATGTATATATATAGCATTACATTAACCAATGTTGCTTGAATGGGAATTCAAGAGTTGGTCAATAAGTTGCAGGTCGCCCATGCCTATTGCATCATCTTCACATGGCCACACACTTGGAACCATGCCTCTTGTATTAGCAACTATATGTCTTTATACACCAACCATGTCTTTGAGGGGTCCACTGGTACTAGGAGTCATTTGAAAGTCATCTGTCGAATCGTATCCATTTGAGGCCATTAATGATGTCCTAGGTTGTGCAAGGACGTAGGTTTCATGGTGTTTGAAGATTTGCAAGAATTCGGTGCAAAACTAGAAGTTAGAAGTGGACATGCTAGAGGAAGAGTGGAAAGAGATGCAGAAGTGTGGGAAATGGAAGGACAATCAAACTTTGGGCAAAAATGGTCAATGGAAGAAGTCCACCGAATCCTCACAAGGATCACCAAAGGGGGAAGAAAGATGGGTAAGGAAGAAATGGGAAAACTACAGAGATTTGATGCGGAATTGAAAGTGGAAGATGTTTGGAAGTCCAAAGGAATCCCACAATGAGTGAAGAATAGAGGAAAACAAGTGGTTTAAGATATGGGAGAAATACGGAGATGGAAGGGAAGTCTAGACTTTCAGAACTATGAGAAGTGGAAAAGTCCATCGAAAACCTGCAAACCCGCAAAATAAGTTATTTGAATTTTTCGGGCCTTTGAGAGGTTTTGGAAACCATTAAAAGTGTTGATGGAGCCTTTCTTTGAACCTTGTGAATGATTTCAAAAGTTTTGAGAAGATTAAAAAATGTTGACACTCACTTTCTTTCTTTACAAAGATATATGCTTGTCTCTTGTTCCACTTCAGATCGGGTTTGTTGGTAGCAGCTAGTGCGACGACCAGAAGTCACTGCACTTGGCCACAAGAATGATGCAGAGCATAAGGCTGATTAGGCCTAGCAAGAATAGTCATATTTTATAAGGGACACATCCCCACTAAAGTCATATATATATAGTAACATAGGAGTAGAAGTAAGAAGGAAGAGATAGAGAGGATAGAGATGATAGAGAGTGAAATAGAATAGGAAGAACAAAGAAAGAGATTATACATCTGACATTGTAATACATGAAGTTTATATATATATATATATATAAAGGATGACATAACTGGGGTATAAATGCAACATGCAAGGCTCTCAGACTCAAAACTTCGGTCTGTGACTCCCCATTCCTTGCCAACATTTGGTTCTGTTGTCGGCACCCTAGTAAACAAGTAGAGAAAAAGATCAAGACACTAAAAAGAATTACAGAGCTAGGAAAAGCATTTAAAAAAATATTATAAACAAGACAAAAATTAATTATTTGTGGTAGATTATCCTAGGTCCTAACCTTGTGAGAGGAGGTTCAAGAACCTAGGGGATTGTTGGTGTACAGATTTGTCACTTAACTCTATTTTCTCTCGCCCAAACAAATGACAACTGAACCAATAGTTGAGTCAATTGCAGAAAAGGTGGTGCTTTTAACCAAAAAGCATTAAAGGCAATAAATCTCAATATAATTTGAAAACTAAGAAGCACAAAGACTTTAATCACTACTATCTCATCAACACTATCATAAACTCATACCACTTATCATACAATCATCACTGTAAACCATTCATCAAAAGAAAAACATCCAAAGCAATGAGCCAGAATAGAATTCTCCAATCACTTTAATATAGAACTGAAAGCCAACAAATGAATAGCATATTCAACATAAGAAGAATGAACATTCATCAACCATAACACAAAGTTTACGATCTTTGAATTCCACTGCACCAACTTCCATTCATATATTTAAAAGCAACTGAAGTAACATCACATCAACAATTGACCTTCTACCAAAACAAAGTTTGTCAAAAGATTCTATGCATCGATAGGATTTCAAAATTTATAGGCTTGCCAACCATAACTGTCTTTAAAGTAATAACGACTTCTTAGGGATAGCCAATTAAAAAATATTTAAATAAGTCATTAAATTTTAAATAACTTAAAAGAGAGAGCTCTCTAGAGCCAATCATTTTTTGCTAGAAATAAATAACAAAGCATATGAAAAGTCGTTATTCAACAATTGTCATGTCCTCCTCTTGTGTTGCCTCCTTGTGATGCAGGAGCATCTCGGGCGAATGGGCAATCCTGCATCGCCCAACAAAACATTTCATTTTTTCGTTTTTTTTAATTTTAGTTGGCTTCTCTTGACAGTGGATATGACATTCAATGAGAAAATATTACAGTATGGTTTACGCATGTGCTGGCATTGGTGGGATGAAAGAAATGTGTTTTCATGTTGCGCCTTATATAATATGATGAAACTCGTAATGTCCAGCAAATGATGTTTGATAGCAATTGGTCTGTAAGGGTACACCTAACAAAGAATATTTACCATTATGCAGTTGGCATTAGATTGCCATAGAACTGAAGTTATGATATGAGGCCATGATTGTAACCATTTCCCTTAATGGCACGGGAGGTAAACGTTTCATTTAATTCTTATGCAATGTATGGTAACCACATAGTGGAGGCCACACAGGAGGAATTGTTCTTCCTTTGTGTATGTTTTAAATCAAACATATGTAATAATGATGTACATGACAAGGTCGTTTGATGAAGCTGAATTAACTCAATGTTACAATTATCAATTCATTCAATTGGAGGTGTGGACACATAAGCTATGAATAGATTGCCTTTCATTTTATTATATTAGAGGGAAATGGGGAGCCGCAACAGGCAAATACAAGGAATTGTTAGATTAAAAGTTTGTTTAATGTTATGTCTAAGACCCCATGCGCAAGCCGTATGGTATTTTGATGAAGTTTCATTCTAATTTTAAAGTCTTTTAGTATGGAATGAATGGCGCTTCACATTCCTGGGTTGTTAATTGCCCAAAGCAAAATATTGTCACTTATAAAAACATAGGCAGAATGAAAAAGGGGGTGTCGGCCAAAAAAGTTTAGAGGGATCCATTAAGATTGCAAAGGAATGGTTCGGTCTACGGAGTTTGTGAGACAGAGGCTTTTGAACCATCTAGAGGAAGAGAGAAGATCGGCCAGGAGTGAGGTTGCAGAGGCAAACTGAAACACTTGAGAGTGCAGAGAGCATAAAGCCTTGCAAGGCTGGGAGATTGTGATTTGGGTCGTAGAGAAACCATTGAAGGCATTGTAAATAATTTTCAATTTATATTGTTTTGATTAAATAAAAAAAACTTGAATTTTGCTGCAATCAAATTGTCTTGTGCAATTGTATTTGTGTTGTGAGATTGTGTGGGGCAGGGGATTTGTTTTCCTTGCATCACCTTGTTTTGTCCTTCACCTTTAGCTGAGTCCTCCTGTGTCGTTTGAGCTGCCAATGCCCATAACTTTGCCTTGTATGTCATGTACTTGTTAATGATTGGGGTTAACATTTTGCCACTTGGATTGCTAGTGATATGAGCCTGAAGCTTCCATTTACTTATCACTCAATCTGCATTTGCCAATCTTTTATGAATTTCCTTGATTTCACACTTGAAGTTCCGAAGATACATTGCTATCCTTCCAAGCTTTCCTACTGACTCACCAATCACTGTGTCAGTACCCACAAGTTCTTCAGTAATCATTTTCTAGAAACTTTGCTTTACTTCTTTGATCTCGAACAATTTATCTTCATCTTCGTCAAAAGCTTCTATTTCTAAGATTGCGAAATTGCTTTTGAGATCTTTTAGATTAGAAAAATATTGAGTCAATGTATTTCTTAATACTTCTTCAACTCCCCCTAGCATAGTCATTCTCTATTCAAGTGTGTCTAACCATACTATAGATTCATTTTCTTTAGGGTCACCAAAAATCTTCTCAGCTATTGTAATGTCCCATTCTTGGAATGGTCACCATTAGAGATGATTTGGGTTCTCTCCTCGCTCCGGGACTTATGGAGGATGTCATAAGCGATGACTTGTCATATTTGTATGGATGCCATGATGATGCTTTTATTCATGCCAAGAGATGGTCAAGGGTGCCTTGTTCACATTCATGATCACATTGCATACATCATTATGGAGGTTGTTATTGTTACCTTGGACGACTTGTAATAAGGGATTGAATATTCCCTAACACCTCATGGAGATATAAGATATAATATCCTAGCGCTTGAAGGAGAAAACAAAATAATAATAATCAAATCTTTAATTTGATTACATCTAAGCACCCAAGTAATTGGAGACCGGTCGACCCTCTTGGAGGGAAAATATCATTCAAAAAAACAAGGCATAATTGCCCTAGGTAGGCCAAGACAAGGAGGAACAAGTTGTGTATATATACTAGTTCATTTGGCATTGCAAATCATATCATTCAAGCATTCATTCATTCTGTTACCTCCCGAATCGGTAGAGGGTTTGCCAGTTCCAATGCACAGGCAGATTCGGTCAACAGATACGGGAGGTTGTGTGAGCGGCCTCCCCTTCACTTCTGGTTCTGTCGCACCAAGGGGGGTGTCCCTATTTGCTAAAGATGTAACATTGACTTGCCCTATGACAGGGAGATTTAGCTTTGTGATAACAGGCAGAATACTCTCATGTGTGGACCAAGATGTGCATGATACATCACAAGGCTGGCAACATTCTTGGACATATTTGTCTGGTTGTGGATGAGAGTATGCACGGGTCCTAATCCTACTCCTACAACTAACAGGTTGGAATAATGGAATGGTTTGAATTTGATGGTTTGGGTGCAAGACAGGGGTTTTGGATCATAACTACTTCACAAGGGCAGACCGGTGCCTATCTCAGAGTGAGGAGTCACATAGATGTATACATGAGAATGGCTTGCAACTGTCATTCGAGTTTCAAGGGGTTAGTACTGGTGTTTGCCTTACAAACACCGCCCAAGAAAAGGTATTTCACTATCCATACTTACAGATATCCCAGTTGACATACATTCTTCTCCATACCTTAACCTAAAACAATTTAATCCACTCCTTGAATGGAAGTTAGAGATCAAGTATGTGATACAGCAAAACTATACCCTAGAATCTGAGAAACCCTTAGCAACCATATTCAAAAGAAGAAAATGCATGCAACAAGTGGAGATAGACAGATAAATACATGCAATAATGCATTTTTCATATACAATTGCAAGAAACTAAACATATGTGCAAGATACATTACAGATGCAACACATAAACTCCACAGAGATAAAACAAACAGGAAATGCTCTATTTTTTTGTTATTCACACAAAAAATTGACCAAGTCTTCAACCACATAATGAGTAACACAGTCTGGCTTTTATACCAAGACTGTGTCCTCAGCAAAATTAATTACATGGCAGGTCAAAAAGTTTGCCAGATACAATGTATCTGTCAGATTGGCGCTCAAAATATTCAATGCAACAGAGGGACAAGGAGGAGGGAGCAGGTATGTTCAGGAAAAGTGCCACCGCATGGAGATCCTCTTCCTAAATCAGGTGGTTGAACTTGTCAACTCAACCCATACTTCTCTGCACAACCGCCATCAATACTTCAGCTACCCGCAGGATGCAACAGCAGATGCATCTGGAGATTTTTCCGCTCAAAAATGGCCACACACTCTCAGGAAAAACCATCACTGCAGGTTCAAAACAAGGCTGTCGATCCACTCCTATCGCTGAGATCTACGGCCTCAAAATAGCACTGACAGGTCGCCAGCCAATTAGATCGTGCCACGTAGGCACCTTTTGCTATCGCTGGCTTTTCGCTTCTGTACTTTGCCTTTTCGCCATTGTATATGCATATACAATCGCCACTGTTCACCCTTCAAAAATCCCTTGTATATGTAAAATGCATATACATATGTTTGATATACAAGGCGGACCCCAAACTTGTTTAGAACAAATTGAAATTCAATTCGGGTTCGGCTTGTATCCTCTTTTCCTGCATATTTCCTTGTATATGTGCATGTACATTTGCCTCATACATACAAGGCGGATTTCAAATTTTAATGAGGTATGCTGAAGTTGCTTTGAAATCCGACTTGCATCTTAACCCTTGTATCTTTCGAATGTACATTGGCACATACAAGCGCCCAATATACGTGCTGCGGACCTGAAACATTATTCACTGCATTTGATTTTCAATTGGGTCCAGAATGTATATTTCTTCATTGTATATTGGCTTGTATGTGCAAACATACAAATGAATGCACATACAACTGGTGGGCCCCATCACTTGTGTCTCCCCTGCGGCACTGTAGCAAATGTATATTTGCACCTTTGGATGTGCCAATATACAAACACAAATATACAAACCCTCATATACAACTGCAGAATATGCGACAGAATATTATAGGAATGCATCTAAATGCAAGCATACATTCGCTCCTGCATATACAAACAAGGAATCTTTCCTAGAATATGCCTACAATGTATCTTTTCTTTGTATGCGCGCCCGAATGTATATTTGATCGTATGTTTGAAATGCATGCTGGCGGCTTTGTATGTAGCTCGATATACAAGACCACTTGTACATCGCACTCTAGCAGAAGCATGTCCGCCACCCTTGTACATTTTTCCTTTGTATCTCTACATGCAACCTGATGTACAAAGCGGGAATATTCCTGGGAATCTGTGAAAGATTCCCCTTTCTATATTGCACATTTCAAAGCCCAATATGCATTTAAAATGCATATAATTGATTTTTTCAAAGGTCGATGGAGATTTTGCACCCGCCAATGCACATTTTGACCTATATGTATATACAAACACCTTTGTATATACAAAGACACTTGCACCTTAACTAATTTTTTGCATTTTTTCAACTGCAGAGGCCGAAAGTGTTTTTTTGGATTTTTGGGAAGGTGCCTGCATATCTAAATGCTTGAAACTGGACTGCTCATGTAGGCGGTAACATAGGCTCCAATTGGGGACGCATGCCTCTTGCAGGCATGGCGAGAACCTCAGAATCTCTGGTTTCACAGATTGGGCCTTATCCATTGGGCAACAGAGTCGAACATTGCACCAACCTGCACACAAATTGTATTTTCAAACATTATTTTGGCGGCCCCAGGCAGCCAAAAAGGAAGAACCACAACTTTATCTTGTCAAATGCCTGATTCCAAACTGAATAATCCCAACCACAGCTGAAAATATTAAAACAATCTGCCCATAAGCTGATTTGATCAATTACATGCTTCACCATTTCTGAAAACTTGCCACTGTCAGTACTACCTCTGTCACTCTGCACCTTACAACCAGACATATAACCATACACATTATAATATTCTTCAGCATTAGGTAACATATGTATGTTATGATCCTCAAGTAGTATATCCTCATATTGCATTTGGCAATATTCATTATCTACCTAGCTGTTGCATATAACCAAACACATATCCAGCTGATCCAAAAACTGAAAACACTCAGAAAATATGAGACCCTCAATATCATTTATATCACTCATTGACATTGAAAACAAATCCTGATCTACACACCCATTGTCATCACTGCACATGTTTGAAACAACTGATGCTAAGCATTTATCATCCACAGTTTGCAAATCAGTATTATCATTTTCAAATAGAGGGTTATTTCTGCACCAATGAATATCATAACTCACAATATCAAATGCATCCACAGGCTCATCATAAAGGGGATTCATACTCATTGCAAAGGTCTCTGTTTCTTCTTCATGACAATCTATTTCTTTTTCATTATCAAATCTAAAGTCATAAGAAGAACAAACCTGATCCATGAATTGATCATGGATATCATCTTTATCATCTTTAATCTCTGAATGCCCCACATACAAAATTTTTGCTACTTCAATGCACTCTGAAGTTGAACTATCTGCATCATTTTCCAGTCCTCTAATGCTTCCTAATGAAACTGATATTGACTCTTGATCTATATGATCACAACTTTGCACAACTGGATCATTTAAACATGAATGCTCTTTGTTTAGGACTGGCATGCAAATATTATTTGGGAAATTATTGTTGTCAACTTCATTTGCTGGGCAAAATAGGACATCCTCCTCTATAACAGAAACATCATCAACTTGGAATGATGCAAAAACTGGGACAGCAGGGGTGTGAGTACTTTGGCATTCATCTCCAACATTTAAACTATATCCCTTATCAACATTGGTGGCCCTAGGGCAGCAAAAATTTTCAGAGAAATACCCTTTTTAAATCCCATACCTCCAATTATTTTCAATGTCAATTGCAAACTGATGTGCCTAATGCAATGTGGTGGGCTCCTTGTCCCTCAATCTATAGCTCATTGTCCTATCAAATGCTCCCAAATAGACAATTAGGCACAATGCATCATTAGGTCTCATGCATTCTGGTATTCTATTCAATGCCCTCATAAATCTGAGGTTAAAAGCTGGGATCAACTCATCTTCTTCAATATGGATACACATCAAATCACTAATAACTGCATATTCAGAAATTCTTTCACCATATTGTTCTAGAAATGCATATTTAAAATCATGCCAAGAGCTGACAGAGTAAGTTGGAAGATAGGAGAACCAGTCCCTTGTATCTTTATCTAGAGATTGAACAAATAATCTCATAACTACATCTTCATGGTCAATCTCAAAATCATCTACAACATTTATAAACTGCTGCAAGTGTTTCTCAGCTGATTCATCCTTTGCACCATTAAATTTGGGCAAATATTTTTTTATTTTAGATGGAAAAGCATTTGGATAGCCACAAATGCCATCAAAATTTATGGGCTTATATCTATCAATGCTGAAACTTCTTTTATTACATGGTTGGGACTGATTATTATGCATCATTACATTTGACATCACTAGGGTGCATGGGCTAATAATACATCATTATGTTTTTGCAACCCTCTTCTTTTCAACTCAGATTTTCAATCAACAATGACCTTAGGCTTCAAAATATAAATTGTTGCTTCAACTCACCTAAAGCCCTCCAAATGAGTCTTTTAAATAATTATTGCATGCTCTTTTTGAAATGCAAACTAGGTCCTCACAAAAGTATGCAATCTAATCACCAATATTTCCCTTTTGACTAGTGCTATTTCACCAAATAAGGAACCTTTCAAAACTTGTGAAAATACCTGGATATGTTGCAGCAACTGCAAATTCAACACTTCTAGTGTCCTCTTATCAGGTTCTTTATATGCAGAGTCACCACCTCCTTGTAGAGGACTGAGCTTCAAACAAACTGAAGCTAACAATTTAATTCTTTTCGTTCTGGGTTTTCCAACAGTAGATCCACACATAACTTTTTCCTTTGCTGCAACAAAGCACTTCCAGGTATGATTCCTCAATCTTTTAGACTCAAACTTTCATGGATATGACATTGATCTCCCCAGCAGAGTCGCCAATTCTGTTACCTCCTGAATTGGCAGAGGGTTTGCCAGTTCCAATGCACAGGCAGATTCGGTCAACAGATACGGGAGGTTGCGTGAGCGGCCTCCCCTTCACTTCTGGTTTTGCCGCACCAAGGGGGGTGTCCCTATTTGCTAAAGATGTAACATTGACTTTCCCTATGACAAGAAGATTTAGCTTTGTGATAACAGGCAGAATACTCTCATGTGTGGACCAAGATGTGCATGGTACATCACAAGGTTGGCAACATTCTTGGACATGTTTGTCTGGTTGTGGATGAGAGTATGCACGGGTCCTAATCCTACTCCTACAACTAACAGGTTGGAATAATGGAATGGTTTGAATTTGATGGTTTGGGTGCAAGATAGGGGTTTTGGATCATAACTACTTCACAAGGGCAGACCGGTGCCTATCTCAGAGTGAGGAGTCACATAGACGTATACATGAGAATGGCTTGCAATTGTCATTCGAGTTTCAAGGGGTTAGTACTGGTGTTTGCCTTACAAACACCACCCAAGAAAAGGTATTTCACTATCCATACTTATAGATAACCCAGTTGACATACATTCTTCTCCATACCTTAACCTAAAACAATTTAATCCACTCCTTGAATGGAAGTTAGAGATCAAGTATGTGATACAGCAAAACTATACCCTAGAATCTGAGAAACCCTTAGCAACCAGATTCAAAAGAAGAAAATGCATGCAACAAGTCGAGACAGACAGATAAATACATGCAATAATGCATTTTTCATATACACTTGCAAGAAACTGAACATATGTGCAAGATACATTACAGATGCAACACATAAACTCCACAGAGATAAAACAAACAGGAAATGCTCTGTTTTTTGTTATTCACACAACCACATAATGAGTAACACAGTCTGGCTTTTATACCAAGACTGTGTCCTCAGCAAAATTAATTACATGGCAGGTCAAAAAGTTTGTCAGATACAATGTATCTTTCAGATTGGTGCTCAAAATATTCAATGTAGCAGAGGGACAAGGAGGAGGGAGCAGGTATGTTCGGGAAAAGTGTCGCTGCATGGAGATCCTCTTCCTAAATTGGGTGGTTGAACTTGTCAACTCGATCCATACTTCTCTGCACAACCGCCATCAATACTTTAGCTACCCGCAGGATGCAATAGCAGATGCATCTGGAGATTTTCCCGCTCAAAAATGGCCGCACATGCTCAGGAAAAACCATTGCTACAGGTTCAAAACAAGGTCGTTGATCCACTCCTATCGCTAAGATCCACGGCCTCAAAATCGCATTGACAGGTCGCCATCCAATTAGATCGTGCCACGTAGGCACCTTTTGTTATCGCTAGCTTTTCACTTCTGTAATTTGCCTTTTCTCCCTTGTATATGCAAAAACATATGCATATACAATCGCCACTATTCACCTTTCAAAAATCCCTTGTATATGCAAAATGCATATACATCTATTTGATATACAAGGCGGACCCCAAACTTGTTTAGAACAAATTGAAATTTAATTCAGGTCTAGCTTGTATCCTCTTTTCCTGCATATTTCCTTGTATATGTGCATGTACATTTGCCTCATACATACAAGGCAGATTTCAAATTTTAATGAGGCATGCTGAAGTTGCTTTGAAATCTGGCTTGCATCTTAACCCTTGTATCTTTCGAATGTACATTGGCACATACAAGCGCCCAATATACGTGCTACGGACTTGAAACATTATTCACTGCATTTGATTTTCAATTGGGTTCGGAATATATATTTCTTCATTGTATATTGGCTTGTATGTGCAAACATACAAATGAATGCACATACAACTGGTGGGCCCCATCACTTGTGTCTCCCCTACAGCACTGTAGCAAATGTATATTTGCACCTTTAGATATGCCAATATACAAACCCTCATATACAACTGTAGAATATGCAACGAAATATTCCAGGAATGCATCTAAACGCAAGCATACATTGGCTCCTGCATATACAAACAAGGAATCTTTCCTAGAATATGCCTGCAATGTATCTTTTCTTTGTATGCGCACCCGAATGTATATTTGTTTGTATGTTTGAAATGCATGTTGGTGGCTTTGTATGTAGCTTGATATACAAGACCACTTGTACATCGCACTCTAGTAGAAGCATGTCCGCCACCCTTGTACATTTTTCCTTTGTATCTCTACATGCAACCTGATATACAAAGCGGGAATATTCTCGAGAATCTGTGAAAGATTCCCCTTTGTATATTGCACATTTCAAAGCCCAATATGCATTTAAAATGCATATAATTGATTTTTTCAAAGGCCGATGGAGATTTTGCACCCGCCAATGCACATTTTGACCTGTATGTATATACAAAGACACTTGCACCTTAACTAATTTTTGGCATTTTTTCAACTGCAGAGGTCGAAAGTGTTAGAGTTTTTTGGATTTTTGGGAAGGTGCCTGCATATCTAAATGCTTGAAACTGGACTACTCATGCAGGCGGTAACACATTCAAACTTGGAGAGCAATCCCTAATAGGAGCTTGGGACGAAAACCTCAAGTGACTAAAAAAGAGTTGGGTGCCAATCTAGCTTCTCTTCTTGTGGATTCCGTGACGGGGATTCAAGTGAGCTTCATCATCATCAAGTGCAGAAGTTATATCAACTTTGGAGAGCATTCACCATGAGCGAATTAGACTAGGTTTTACCCTAGCTTGGAGTGCACCTCTTGGAGGTGAAGGCGATTTCATTGGAGGTGATTTGGAGGATACATTGGTTGCTAGGGTTTCATGTTTCAGCAGTTTTGTTGCAGCAGTTAAGCCAAACCTCATTTTCCCTCCTTCTAGGGCTTATTTTAACATATTTGGTATGTAACTTGATAGTGAACATCTTGCTATATGATTTGTGACTTGTGGTTGTTTTCCTTGGTCAATTATTTGTCATTTTGGTCTGTATATTTCTAGTTTATAAGAGCAGATCAGATTCTTCCATTTATGAGTTAATATCATGGTTGCAAATGTGTATTTCATGGTGAATATTGCTTGCATTATTGAGCCGGTCATGCGCTGAAGTTATGTTGACATTTTGATATGATTTATGATCATTATATGTTATTATTCAAAGTCTAATTTTGGAGCAACAGTTAGGGTTAGGGTAAAATTATGAAGTGCAAAAATTTTAGGGCAGAATTAGGGTTTGAGCAGAAAATTTAGAATAATAGCCAAATATCCTATTTAGGCTACTACAGTGGTATCAGATCCTTGATCTTGCCATCCTGTGGGACATCATATGAATTTTGGAGAAGGAAAATACATCACATACAGGAGGAGACAACAAATTGTTGGGCCCGAACTAGAAGAAGGAAACATGAGTGAACATAGCCATGAAGAACCTCGTGAAGACACAAGCACATTGGTGGTACTCAATGATCTTGCAAGAGGACAACGGGAGCTACTTCATATGTTGACCTGCTTTATGAGGCAAAACCTTGGAAATAATAGAAACAACAATGATGGAGGTGATAGAGGCAATCAAAAAATGATGCAAGCTCTTCCAAGAATCAAGGTGATGCTCCGGTGCATACATCTCATTCTTCTATGTCGAGACCACTCATGCCTACATTCTTGGAGCAGCCAAGGGTCACGAAGGAAGAACCGCGAGCTCAAGGAGAATCTTTTGAGGATTATTGGAGGGAATGGAAAACACCAAGCAATGAGTGCAATGAAGCCTTGCCATGGAATGACTTCTACCAAGTCAAGTAAAGGAATCGGGACCGGCCTCGAGAAGGGAGGACTTATCATCATACAAATGATGAATTACAAAATAAACTAGGGAAGGTCAACATCACACCATTCGATGGCTCAAGGAAGACCATGGCACGGGCTTGGATTCAAAAGTTGGACAACTACTTTACATTGAGCCATATGGTTGAGAAGGATGTTATAAAGTTTGCCACACTACACTTGGAGGGAGATGTACTCGATTGGTGGTACAACGGCTTGGTGACTCAAGGACATGATTGTATCACTATATACTTGGAGTTCTCTCAAAGATTGATTGATAGGTTCGATGATGCAGATCCAGAACAATTCTTCAAAGATTTGGCACAACTCAAACATGATGGTCCCATGGATGCATATATTACGAAGTTTCAAAAGCTTGCCATGTTGGTGCCAAATGTTTCAGAAACACGACTAACATTCATATTCATTGAGGGACTTGAGGAGCTGATTCGTGGATGGGTTAGAGACTTGGATCCTCCAACACTACAAGAAGCAATCAAGAGAGCTCGAGGAATGAAGTTTTCAGCACCTACCAAACCCAAGTTTCAAAGCAAGCCATTTCAGAAGGAGCCAAAGAGGAACTTTCGTAAGGATGAGCAAAGGAGGCCTATGTTGGATTTTGAGACAAGAAATGAGATGTGACGGAAGAAGTTGTGTTTCACCTATAGGGAGCCATGGGTACCGGGACATAAATTCCAAGGCATACTACATTGAGGTCTTCTCCGATGATGAAGAAGAAGTTGCCCACACTAGCCCGGAGGAAGACATGGAGGCACGACACGAGGAGATCAATGACACACAAGGTACTTTTGCATTTCTTTCCAGTGTTTCGAAGCATTGTCCTTTTAGGATTAGAGGTATGATCAAAGGAGAAAGAGTATCTTGTTTGGTGGATAGTGGTGCTACACATAATCTCATTGATGAAGGATTTGTGGCCAAAAGAGGTTGCGAGTAGAAGAATTATCAGGGTTTAATGTCCTCTTGGTGGATGGGTTCAAGATGAACTGCACAAGGAAGATATACCATCTTAGCACTCAGTTGGAGGACTACACTTTTGAGTATGAGTTCTATGTGGTTGGCATTGGAGAAATGGAGGTCATTTTGGGCATTCAATGGCTCAAGTCTCTTGGGCGGTATATACAAGACTTCAATAAGATGGAGCTAGAGTTCACTTCAAATGGAAAGCAAATTATATTGAAGACCAATGGTGATAACAAACCAGTGAGCATGGTAGCTAAGAGGATGGAGGTCCAATTCAGATTGGAGGCACATGATTTTCAGCTATAGGCCCCCTTGAGTCTACACGCATTGGAGGACATGCGGCGAAGGTGAAGGAGATAAAGGAAGAGCTCAAGGACCATGAATTGAGGTATGAGGATACATCTAATTTTTTTATTCATAGCAGCAGTCATTCCTCTTATATGACAGCTACTTCTCATGAGGAAAACATTGTGGAAGAGGTCCCCTAGATAGATACTTATAACCAAGGTAGGGATTTGTGTGAGCGTTGGTTGCAGTAGGCAAGGAGAGCAAAGGTATTAGCTGCCTAGGCAAGGTTACATCTGCAAGAAGTCAAGGAACAATGCCGACAGTGGGACCAAGCAAGGGAGCAGAAGGAGACACACCTACGATCTCTACTTCTTCCAAGGAAAGAAGATATCATGGTAGAGCATATAGATTTGGATGGGCAAGTAGAGAGGTATGATTTAGAGATCCTTGCATTTGATTTGCATCATGATGTTGTTGACCTTGAGAGCCCTTTGAAGGCTCAAGCAGTTGAGGAGCTTGGAGATACTAAGACCATACTTAGTGGATCAACCACTAATGACATGTCTTCACATGGAGATGGAGTCATAAGGGATGATGCTTTGATGATTCATGAAGTAGGTATAGAGTTGGGTGATATTGTGATACAACTCTATCCTTTGATGGTACTGGAGGTTGTCTTATGTCCAAGTTGGGTGATGCATAACACCGAGACACCTACATTGGAGAAGCATATTTCTGAGTTACAGTTGGTTCATATGCCAAGGTATGACATTGCTCATATTTCTAATTTTGAGACACTAGAGTTTGCTTTATAGTTGGCATGTGACCCCAGAGTTGGAGATGTGCTTGAGGTCACTGACATTCCAACCCTACTACATGAGAATCTCTGGCATACTTGGGTGAGAGATGACTATTTTTTTCATGGTGTACAGATCTCTTATTGAGTTGGTGGAGGACAATAGTTGTTGGGATGTTTTGGAGAGGCTTGGACTACCTCTTCATCATTGGAGGTTGGCCTATGGGTGATACTCTATCATCCCATGTCATTAGAGAAATTATTGACGGCCACATGGAGTTGATTTTCAGTTGGGAGGTCACTGTCCTAATTTACATTAGCCACCTTGGAGGAGTTGATATGCATTTTCTTGCATCAGTATTGAGACTTTTGCACATCCATTAGAGGTCGGTTGGAGTTGGAGGATGGTTCGAAGTTGCTAGCACTTTGAGACGTCTCCCCCTCCTCATGATTGTCGAATGTGATGAGATGATGATTTAGGATCTAGGTGGATGTATGTTGGGCACATCACTTCATTGGAGTGTTGATTTACTTCACATCTCATGTAGCACTACCAATGAGTATATCAAAGTGGCACATCGGAAGTTTGGAGACTTGTGGTTGTGTTTCAGGGATCACACCCTTCACCACTTGTTCTTCGAGGATTCAAATTGGATTAGCTATTGCGTCTTGAGGAGTGGCACCTTGGGAGCTTTAGGGCTTATTACACTTGTGGTTGTGGGCATACTTTCAGGAGAATGGTGTTTGGTTGGACTTGGGAGTATATGGTTTTAGCTGTTGGAGTTCACATTGCATTACATTCATCCATTTCTTCTTGGAGGATGCAACCACCAATGGATGAGTTGTATGGCCACCAAGCACGTGGGCCTATGGAGATACCTATCACTTGACACTATCTCACAACTTGCACACTTGCCATTGCTTGAGGACAAGCAATTCCAAGGAGGGCGGACTGTAATGTCCCATTCTTGGACTGGTCACCATTAGAGATGATTTGGGTTCTCTCCCCACTTTGGGACTTATGGAGAATGTCATAAGTGAAGACTTGTCATATTTGTATGGATTCCATGATGATACTTTTATTCGTGCCAAGATATGGTCAAGGGCGCCTTGTTCACATTCATGATCACATTGCATACATCACTATGGAGGTTGCTATTGTTACCTTGGATGACTTGTAATAAGGGATCGAATATTCCCTAACACCTCATGGAGATATAAGATATAATATCTTAGTGCTTGAAGGAGAAGAAAAAATAATAATAATCAAATCTTTAATTTGATTACATCTAAGACCCAAGTAATTGGAGGCCAGTAGACCCTCTTAGAGGGAAAATATCATTTAAAAAACAAGGCACAATTGCCCTAGGTTGGCCAAGACAAGGAGGAACAAGTTGTGTATATATACTAGTTCATTTTGCATTGCAAATCATATCATTCAACCATTCATTCATTCATACTTGGAGAGCAATCTTTAATAGGAGCTTGAGATGAAAATCTCAAGTGACTAAGGAGGAGTTGGGCACCAATCTAGCTTCTCTTCTTATGGATTCCATGACGATGATTCAAGTGAGCTTCATCATCATCAAGTGCAGAAATTATATAAGCTTTGGAGAACATTCATCATGAGTGAATTAGACTAGGGTTTACCCTAGCTTGAAGTGCACCTCTTGGAGGTGAAGGCTATTTCATTGGAGGTGATTTGGAGGATACATTGACTGCTAGGGTTTCATGTTTCAGCAGTTCTACTACAGCAGTTAGGGCAGACATCATTTGCCCTCCTTCTAGGGCTTATTTTGACATATTTGGTATGTAACTTGATAGTGAACATCTTGCTATATGATTTGTAACTTGTGGTTGTTTGCCCTAGTCAATTGTTTGTCATTTTGGACTGCATATTTCTAGTTTATAACAGCAGATCAGATTTTTCTATTTATGAGTTAATATCATGGTTGCAAATGTGTCTTTCATGGTGAGTATTTCTTGCATTATTGGGCCAATCATGTGAAGTAGTTATGTTGATGTTTTGATATGATTTATGACCATTATATGCTATTATTCAAAGTCTGATTTTGGACCAGCAATTAGGGTTAGGGCAGAATTATAAAGTGCAGAAATTTTAGGGCAGAATTAAGGTTTGAGCAAAAAAATAGAATAATATCCAAATATCCTATTTAGGCTATTACAGCTATGAGGATGCTTGTATCAATTTTTGTTATTTCTTGAGCTTCTTTGAAAACCATCAACAAATTGTTATTACCTTTCCTAACATTATGTAGCTCCACAGCCAATGTCTTCCTTTTGTCAGAGATTAAGGTGCAAAATTTCATAGCTTCCTCAATATAAAACAATCCATCAAGAGTAATTTTCTCCACCCATTATTCAATGGGTTTGCCTATGGCTTGGTATTGCTTGATTTGTTGCAGTAAGTTGGGGTCTAAACCATCCATAGTTATACTAGGTGTCTCATCTAAAGGCTGAACGGTAATCTTTAAAATGGATTGAATAAATGAGGTTAAAGTTCTCCCCTAAGCATGCAATTTGGCTTTCTCTTGTTTCTCAGTTTTAACCCTTTTTGATAAGGTACTCATAGAAAACTTAGCATGGTAAATATCACCTTCAATTGTGGAGGGCCCCATATCAATTTTGCTCATGTTAAAATCTACTTCGGTAACCTCATCCTCATTCTTCTCACCAATAGGATATGCAATCTCCAAAATACAGTGGCCAGTAGTGTTAGAACACAAGCAATCTATTGAGGGGGGGGTGAATTAGTAGGTCAATAAAACTTAAAACTTCAACCATCTAGTATTCAAATCAAATTGACTTTTAATGCAATAATATCAACAATAAGAAAGCATGCACACAAGAACACCAGATATACATGGAAAACCCAATGTGTGAAAAACCATGGTGAGAAAATGCTGCTAGGATCTACCATCCTAATCCAACCTCACAAATGAAATCATCGATTACAATATTTAAGAGCATCAACTCTAAGGAATCACCAAATCCTTGATTTAAGAGCACCAACTCTAAGGAGACTACAATCCCCTGATCTGAGCACCAACTCAGTCCACAACATGCACCAACCTTACTGAATTTTTACACATTCATGTATGCATCCATTTGGTTCTTCATCAACCTCAATTGCACCTTTTAATTCAATCTCTTCTCCTCTCACTCTGCTCACCCAGATTTGCTCTGCACCTCAATTCTACTCATGCCTGCATCAATTCATCTCTATAACACAGTAACACCATTCTGTATCTAGTTGCTTATATTTATATGCAACTAACTCTGCATATACATGCCATTTGCATGTGCACGCTGTACTTCTGATTTTTGCATGATCAGAAAACTTCACTTAAACTCGCCCATTTGTATGCTCGCACTCCAGTCGTGTGCATGTGAACACTTCAGTCATCTTTAGTATTGTATCCAAGCATTCACTTGTTATTCACGCTGATTTTGCATCCTAAAATCGTGCCACAAATCTAGTCGTTTATACTCTTCTATCGTTGACTTCATCTTTTATTGATTTTTGGCTTTCAGCCCTTTATCGACGATTTTCCATCCTTCTGAACTCTCCCCTTTGGTCTTCCATCGACAAGTTTTGTCTTTTCCAAACCTTATCACTTTGACCGGCAAACTTTACTTTTATTGAACCTTGGATCTATCTCTTTTCTATTGACAAAGATCACTTTTTCGAAACTTTGCTATTATCGGCGAAGTCTATCTTTATCGGTGAAAATCTCATCCTTCAAACTTTTCTTTTCTAATGCTTTATGCCTTCTATCGACAATTTCTCCAAAACTCAAACTTCTTCCTTTTAGTGCTTTATCCATTCTATCGGTGAAAATCACTTTTTCGAAATTTGGCACTTGTTGAGTTTATCGGTGATTTCCACTATCTTCAAATTGTCGCCTTTTCCTTATATCGGCAAAAGTTCATATCTTAAAACTTTGCCTTATTTCCTTTCAATTTCCTTTATCGACCATGAACCTTGGCACTCGTTTCCTTGTTATCGGCAAAAATCACTTTCTTCGAACTTTGCTTTATTGGCTAAACAAGCTTTTTACTATCTTTATCTTTAGCACTCTCTTTATTGACAATCTAGTCAAAACACAAACTTTTGACTTTGAGAGTTTCTATCGCCTTGTCGACGAATCGGCAAAATGTCGAACTCTTGAACCAATTCTCAAAAAGAGAACTTTCCCGACTAAGTCCTTTTTCCAACTAAGTCACTTGAACGCCTTTCAACTCTTCTTTCCGTGCTCCCTTTGTTGTCGGTGAATCAATGAATCTTATAACTTAAGAACTAGTTCTCAAAATGAGAACTTTACTGACAAAGAGAAACTTAAACAAAAAACACTTAAGTTTTTCTTTCACTGCTGCCACATGTTGCCTGGTCAGCGAATCAGTGAACTTTAGAACTCTTGAACTAGTTCTCAAAAAGAGAACTTTGCCGACAAAGATAAATTTAAACAAAAAATACACTAAGTTGTTCTTTAATGCTGCCACATGTCACCCAGTCGACGAATCGATGAACTTTAGAACTAGTTCTCAAAAAGAAAACTTTGCCGATAACGCAGTTTTTCCATCTAAGTCCTTAGATTTTTCTTCTAAGTCTTTATTGAAAAGACTTTCTACCTTGTCCATTTTGCCGACTAAGGCAAAACACAAAGAGGTTTGGATTTGGCCATTTTTGCTGACTAAGGGCAAAATACAAAGAGGTTCAGACTTGGCCATTTTTGTCGACTAAGGCAAAATTCACAAAGTTCTTAATTAGCCATTTTTGCCAACTAAGGCAAAATTCACAAAGTTCTTACTTGGCTATTTTTGTCGACTAAGGGAAAAATTGACAAAGTTCTTTCTTGGCCATTTTTGCCGACTAAGGACAAAACTCAAGAAGTTCTTCTTTGGCTATTTTTGCTGACTGACATCTAACTTTGACATCAATGAAAATATATCAACAAACTCCCCCTTTGTCATTGATGTCAATACTTATGCATAATCAGATCTTTGTGTTGCTCTCTTTCTTTTGCTATAATGTTGTCCTGCACTATTTCTCCTTCATTTGCTCTAGTGTTGCTCCCCCTTACTCTTTCTCCTCCTTTGTCATCAATGGCAAAGGGAGGTAATCAACCTCCTTTCTGACAGCCAACTACTACTATCTAAAATGCTTCTCCTCACCACATCACATGAACTTGTGACACCCAAACTACCAACTATCTACCTGCTCCCCCTGAGAGGTAGTCACTGTCCAAATCAGGGATAAAACAAAATATGCCTTGATCTCCTCTCCCTAGACAATTGCCACAGTTGCACTTCTACTTGTGAGGAGCAATTACTCCTAGCTTCTTCCTGAGATATTCAAAAGTATCCTTGGGAAGTGGCTTGGTGAAGATGTCCATAATCTGTTCTGTTGTGGGGTCATACTCCATCTTGACCTCCTAATCTGCAACTTTTTCTCTCAAGAAATGATACTTAATGGAAATGTGCTTCGTTCTTGAGTGCATCATAGGATTCTTTGAGATATTGATTGCACTAGTATTATCGCAAAGAATGGAAATAGGATCAAAAAACTCTACCTTTATATCCTTGAGTGTCTACTTCATCCATAAAACTTGTGTACAACATGAAACAACAACAACATATTCTGGTTCAGCAGTGGGCAACATAATCGAATCTTGCTTCTTGTTGATCCATGATACCAACCTATCACCAAGGAAGAAAGCTTCACCACTAGTGCTTCTCCTATAATTCGTACTTCCTGCCCAATCAACATTTGTATATGTTGTCAAGGTAAAATCATTATCTCGAGGATACCATAATCCATAATCCTCACTACCTTTTAGCTATCTGAAGATTCTCTTCACTATCCTTGGGAAGTGGCTTGGTGAAGATGTCCGCAATCTGTTTTGTTGTGGGGACATACTCCATCTTGACCTCCTGATCTACAACTTTTCTCTCAAGAAATGATATTTAATGGCAATGTGCTTCATTCTTGAGTGCATCATAGGATTCTTTGAGATATTGATTGCACTTGTATTATCACAAATAATGGAAATAGGATCATCAAACTCTACCTTTAAATCCTTGAGTGTCTGATTCATCCATAAAACTTGTGCACAACATGAAATAGTAGCAACATATTCTGCTTCAGCAGTGGACAATGTAACTGAATCTTGCTTCTTGTTGAGCCATGATACCAACCTATCACCAAGGAAGAAAGCTCCACCATTGGTGCTTCTCTTGTATATGTTGTCAAAGTAAAATCATTATCTCGAGGATACCATAATCCATAGTACCTTTCAGATATTTGAAAATTCTCTTCACAACTTGAACATGTGATTCCTTAGGAGTAGCTTGAAATCAAGCCACCATGCATACTACTTGCATGATATCTGGTCTGGATGCAGTTAGGTACAACAAGCTACCTATCATTGATCTATATAAAGCCTGATATGAATCTAATGATTCATTATTCTTGCTCAACTTGCATCCTATCATCATGGGGGTACTTACAGGCTTACAGTCTTCCATCTTGAACTTCTTGAGCATCTCCTTTGCATACTTGGTTTGAGATAGAAATATACCTTGATTTAACTGGTGCAGGAGCACCCCTACAAGACAGGATATAGGTTCATTGTCCGCATGACAGGACATTAGTTTATTTTAGCATGTTTGACTTCATCATGTAATAAGGTCCATTGGACCAATGCATATGTATTAGATCAGCCTAGGAGAGTGTGCAGGTAGTTAGAGTTCGTGATCAGGTAGTATGAGCTGTCCTCTCCCAGCCGCTTGGAAGCTCCCAGCCGCTGGGATTCGAGTTGGTAGTACTCGTAGGATATTGCTATAAATAACTCTGATCAGTTAGGGTTTGATATCATATCAGAGAGTAGTAGTTATGTCATGTTGTACTGGTGAGATCCAGAGATCAGTCCAGACATTGTGAAACATTGTTGTAGAAACAGGACATTTGTGTTTTATCTGAATAAGATCTCATCAAATTGCATTATCTGGTTTATCAGCTGTTTATGTTTTGATTTCTGTTCGAATTACAGGTTAATGGATACTTTCAACCCTTCCACCGGTTGATTCTGTGAATCGGTGGAATGGTCATGCATGTTAGTTTAGGTTGTATTTTAGTTTTCTGTTTATACATTTCATTGTGTGGGAGATCGATTGGTAGCATGTTGTGAATCAACCTAGCATCCTCATGTGCTAGGATTTAGGAAGATAAACTGTTAAGTTTTGATCTAAAGGGATCTGCATGTGCTTTTCCAGACGGATTGAATCGCATCGACTTCTGTGAGTATATCGCTATCCGGATCGGGTTATGAAGCTGACGAAGACTGTATGTTTCAAGTGCCTCAGGATGATATAAGTCGGATATATACTCAGTGTGTATATCATCGTCAGGATCATCTTTCATGTGTATCCATCGTCCGCATGTCGCTATCGCATGCAGAAGTGAAAGTTCATTTTTTTTGGCTAAGGACTGGAGAGGTCATCATCAGGATATTGAAAAGATCACCGGATATTCATTATCATGTTGCGGAGGATATAAGTGTCTTATATCCTATTGACATCATCATCGGGTGCAAGTGACGTCATCGTCATCAGGATATTGCGAATATCACCCTATGCAAGTTTATCCTGCTGTCGCTAAGTGTTTTGGCATCGGCGTAAGTCATCGGCATGAAGTTGAGTAACATCATCAGGATGTTTCGATATGACTGGATAAGTCATATCTTGATGCTGTTGTTTGAGTAGTCGGATATCGGGGTGACGTAAGCATCGAGGGAAAGGTGCTTGAAGTTGTCGTCATCAGGATATATTGGAGGAACCAGATATTTTATATCCTGCTGATGAAGAGGATGTCGAACATCATGATGATGAAGATAGAGTTTGGTGCTAAGTGAATAGTGAACATCAGGAGGATGTTTGCGCTTGCCGAATGTGATGATGCTGCTGATAGTCGAGTATCATGATGCTGCTGACAGGCGAAAGGCGAAAGGCGATAAGTGAACAGTAGTTAGCAGGAGGATATTTCATGCCTCTTCGAAATATGATGATGCTGTTTGTTAGCAAGAAATATGATGATGCTGTTAAGCCGATAGGTATTACATACTGCATGTCTAGGATTTTAACATGCTGGTTGTGTTAATGACTCCTCCTTCCCATTTGTAAGCTTCTGTTGCGTTTTACTCTGCATCATTAACTGTGATATTTGTAAACCTAGAAAGAAAGAAAGTTATCCAAGCATGGACATTTCAAATTCCTTCTGCATCTGATCAACAAATTTCTTGCTCATCTTGTCATCACTACCACCAAAAATAATGTCATCAACATACACAACAACAATCAACATGTGCTCACCTTCTAATTTGAAGTACAAGTTATTATGTACACATCATTTTCTGAATCCTTGATGCTGGAGGTAATTATCCAGCTTAGAATACCATGCCCTATGGGCCTATTTTAGACCATACAAAGCCTTTTTTAGTCTGCAAACATAGTCTTTGTTCCTCTAATAGCTGAAAACCTTTAGGTTGCTCAATGTAGACCTCTTCATTTAGGTTTCCATTCAAGAAAGCAAATTTAACATCAATTTGATAAACTTTAAAGTTCTTGTAAATAGAAAATGCCAAAAACATATGAATGCTTCCAATTTTGCTACAAGTGAAAATGTTTCTTCAAAGTCTATACCTTCTACCTGAGCGTATCCTTTACAAACCAAACATGCCTTATTCCTTACAACTTCTCCATCCTCACTTAGCTTGTTTTTAAACACCCATTTGGTGCCTATTACATTCTTTTCTACAGGTCGTGGAACCAATTCCCACATCTGATTTTTCTCAATCTAATTGAGTTCCTCTTCCATTGCATTAATCCAACCTTTATCTACACTAGCATCATTAAATGTTCTAGGTTCAATTTTAGATAGCAATGAAAAATTTACCTATTCTTTTGACTTTGACAGCTTTCTTCTTGTTTGAACTCCTTCAGTCTTGTCTCCTATTATCAGTTGTTCAGGATGTTCTTTTTATACATACCGAGCAGGTGCTTTACTAGTTATTTCTTCAGATTCTTCTTCAGTAGGCACATCCTCTTCCTCGGGAGTCGCATCTTCTTCTTCTTCTGGTACAACTGATTCAACTGAGTAGCTGTCTTTATTCTGAGTTAGATGCGGTTGGTCCTCATCTACCCCAACATTGGCGCTTTCCACAATCTTATGCAATCGATTATTGTAACATTTATGTGCTTTGGATTTGCCAGAGTAACCCAAAAAATAACTTTCGTCACACCTTGATTCAAAGCTTCCAAGTCTGTCCTCATCTCTTCTAATGTAGCATTTGCTACCAAATACCTAAAAACATTTGACTGTAGCGGGTCTGTCATTCCGTAACTCATACGATGTCTTCTCAGTGTTTACCCTCAGCTGCACTCTATTCAAAGTATACATTGTTGTGTGAACAACCTCTCTCCAATAAACATCCGGTAACTTTGCCTTATTTAGCATAGTTCTTTCCATTTCCTTTACCAGTCTATTTTTCCTTTCCACAACGCCATCCTGTTGTGGAGTTCTAGGTGCATAATATTGTCTCTTTATGCCATGCTTTTCACAATATTCCACAAACTCATTAGAGGTGAATTCTCTACCTCTGTCTGATCTTAGGCATTTGATTGCCAAACCACTTTCCTTCTCAACCAAAAAACTAAAAACCTTAAATCTCTCAAAGGCTTCTAATTTATCCTTTAGAAAGGTTACCCATGTCATTCTTGAAAAATCAACTAATAACATGAAATATCTCTCACCATTTAGTCCTTGTGTCTTGGTTGGACCACATAGGTCAGTATGAACTCACTCCAAGAGTCTTGACGTGGTGTATTCTTTTGTTTTGTAGCTTGACCTTGTCTGCTTCCCATGCTGACATTCCTTACAAACTATATTTGTTGTCTTGGTGATTTTAGGCAAATGCCTAATTGTATTTTTTGAACTAACCTTCACGAGGTTGTCAAAATTAATATGTCCCAATCTTTTGTGCCACAACCAACTTTCATCAATCTGTCCCATTAAACAACTTCTACCTTGAACTTCCTTGAGATTGTAAAGGTTATTGTCTGTTCTACTTGCTTCAGTAACTATCTTCCCAGAACTTGCTTTTCTGATTTCACAACCTTTAGCATTAAAGGTCAAATTGTATCCATTGTCACACATCTAACTTACACTCAACAGATTGTGCTTTAGTCCTTCCACATAATAAACGTTGTGTGTCTTGGCTTTTCCATAAATGCTCAGTGTTCCTTTTCTGCAGATCTTCTTGGTTCTGTTGTCACCAAACTTAACTGAGCCTCCATTCAATTCTTGTAGACTTATAAACGTACTCTTGTCTCCTGTCGTGTGACTAGAACAGCCACTATCTATCACCCATGGATTTTGTCTCTTAGCATGAAATGTTGTCTGGGCTATCAAAGATGCCTCTTTCTTCTGATCATCCTTCTTCTTCTTCCAAACTTTGTTAGAGTCCTTATTCATAAGTGAGTCTGATGTATTATCTTCTTAGGAGGAACATTCTCCTTTCTTTCCTGTTTGTTAGTTTTAACAAAGTTTGTTCTACAAAATTTTGCAATATGACCAAAGTTATTGCATTTATAACAAACTACTCTAAAATCTCCTAGAGGTGCAAAAGAATTTTTGCTGATAAAATTAGTTCTTCTCCTAGGAACAATTCTACAACTAATAGCCCTATGACCATATTGACTACATGAATAACAATAGCCATAAAAGGATTGAGGAAACCTAATTACACCATAATGTCTTGTAGGAGGGGGACCTCTGTAGGTCATCTACTTCATATTTATGACTTTTGTGAAGCCATCATCTTCCTTTTTCTGCTTCTTCTCTTCAATCTTTTTAGGAGGATCATTGGACTTTGAATGCTGACCTTCTTCAAATCCTAAACCAGCCATGCTCTTTGGAAATCTCTAACTGTTGATCATCTCATCAAGCATGTTACTGTTCTTATCAAATTTCAGACTTAGATCAATCTTCTCCTTAGCCTTTTCTAGTTCTTTTCTCAGAGATACCACTTCAGATCCTAGCTTCAAACACTCTTCTGATTTAGCTTACAAAATAGATTTAATAACATCTTCTATTCTTATGGCTTCTTCAACTTGTGTCTTTAATTTAACAATCAGTTCTTCTGATTCAGGAAGCTTCTTTGACACAATATCTTCTCGAAGTTGTAGCTTTAGTTTAGAGTTTTTCTTCCTAAGTAACTCAATCTCTTATAAAGCACAAACTAGTTCTCCTTCCAAATCTACTTCTGCTTCTTCTTCATTATCATGATCTTCTAGATTAGTAATGTTCTGATCTTTATCAGAAGTTTCTACTATCATAAACAGATATTCATTTTCTTCGGGCTCATAAGTGCCTTCATTGTTGTCTTCTGAATTGGGGCTTTCTTCAGAGGAATTGTTGTCACCTTTTGTGTAAAGGATTTTCTTGTTCTTCTGAAAGTACTTCTTGTTACTTTTCTTGTTGTCATGTTCATCACTTTTATCTTTTCTTTCAAAAGGACATTTAGCAACAAAGTGACCAACCTTTCCACAATTAAAGTACTTAAAGGGTAACTTACCTCTATATTTCCCAGATCCTCTTTTCATCCTTCTTACAAAGTTGGCTTCTTCTTCATTTGTACCAAATTCAAGTTCTACATTCTTTGACTTCTTTGCTGCCTTGACTGTTGCTTCTTTCTTGGAATTCTCAGTACCACCAGTCCTCATTTCATAGGCAATAAAATACCATGTAGCTCATCAATAGTTATCTTATTTAGATCTTTTACTTCTATAGTAGATACTTTAGCATCATACCTGGAAAGTAAAGATCTAAGTACTTTCTGAACAATCACTTGCTCTTTTACTTCATCTAGTCCTCTCATAGCATTCAATACTTCATCAACTCTGAGTAGGTAATCAACAATATTTTCTTCCTCTCTCATCTTCAGGCTTTCAAAACTTCCTTTAAAGGTCTGCAGCTTGGCTTGTTTCACCTTTGTATCTCCTTCATAGATGCTCTAAAGTTTATCCCAGATTTCCTTAGCAGACTTGCATCACATCACTTTCACAATTTCAGAGTTAACTAAACCACATAGAATTGCATTCTTAGCCTTAGCATTATTCTCACATTCCTTCTTACCCACTTGGTCTATTGGAGGAGTTGTAGGAGTAGTATAACCATCCGTAATAGATTGCCAAACATCAAACCCTATTGAAATTAGGCAAGTTTCCATACGTATTCTCCAAAGCGCATAATTTGTTCCATCAAACAATGGTGCTTTGTTTGAGTGAGCTCCTTCTTTACTAGCCATGTGTTCAATCTCCGAGATCAACCTTTAGCTGTTATGCTTCTTTCAAGGAACCGTGCTTTGATACCAATTGTTAGAACACAAGCAATCTACTAAGAAGGGGGGTGAATCAGTAGGTCAATAAAACTTAAAACTTCAACCCTCTAGTATTCAAATCAAATTAACTTTCAATGCAGGAATATCAACAATAAGAAAGCATGCACACAAGAACACCAGATATACATGGAAAACCCAATGTGGGAAAAACCATGGTGAGAAAATGCTGCTAGGATCTACCGTCCTAATCTAGCCTCACAAATGAAACAATCGATTACAATATTTAAGAGCATCAACTCTAAGGAGACTACAATCCCCCGATTTGAGCACCAACTCAATCCACAACAGGCACCAACCTTACTGAATTTTTACACATTCATGTATGCAGACATTTGGTTCTTCATCAACCTTAATTGTACCTTTTAATTTAATCGCTTCTCCTCTCACTCTTCTCACTTAGATTTGCTCTGCACTCAATTCTACTCACACCTGCATCAATTCATCTCTATAACACAGTAACATCATTATGTATCTAGTTGCTTATATTTATATGCAACTAACTCTACATATATAAACTCACCCATCTGTATGCTCGCACTCCATTCGTGTGCATGTGAACACTTCAGTCATCTTTAGTACTGTATCCATGCATTCACTTGTTATTCATTCTAATTCTACATCCTAAAATCACGCCACAAATATAGCCGTTTATACTCTTCTATCATTGACTTTATCATTTCTTGATTTTTGGCTTTCAGCCCTTTATCGGCGATTTTCCATCTTTCTGAACTCTACCCTTTGGTCTTCTCTCGGCAAGTTTTGTCTTTTCCAAACCTTATCACTTTGACCAATAAACTTTACTTTTAACCTTGGCTCTATCTCTTTTCTATCGGCAAAGATCACTTTTTTGAAACTTTGCTATTGTCAGTGAAGTCTATCTTTATTGGCGAAAAGCTCATCCTTCGAACTTTTCTTTTCTGTCTATTTTTGCCTTCTATCAGCAATTTCTCCAAAACTTGAACTTCTACCTTTTAGCGCTTTATCCATTCTATTGACGAAAATCACTTTTTTAGAACTTTGGCACTTGTCAGGTTTATCAATGATTTTCCACTATCTTTGAACTATCGCCTTTTCCTTATATCAGAAAAAGTTCATTTCTTCAAACTTTGCCTTATTTCCTTTCAATCGCCTTTATCAGTGAAGCTGCCCAACCATGAACCTTGGCACTTGTTTCCTTGTTATAAGCAAAAATCACTTTCTTCGAACTTTGCTTTATTGGCTAAACAAGATTTTTTACTAATCGTCATCTTTATCTTCAGCACTCTCTTTATCGATGATCTAGTCAAAACATGAACTTTTGACTTTGAGAGTTTCTATCGCCTTGTTGGTGAATTGGCAAAACGCTGAACTCTTGAACCAGTTCTCAAAAAAAGAACTTTCCTGACTAAGTCCTTTTTCTAACTAAGTCACTTGAACACCTTTCAACTCTTCTTCCATACTCCCTTTGTTGTCGGTGAATCAACGAATCTTATAACTTAAGAACTAGTTCTCAAAATGAGAACTTTACCGACAAAGAGAAACTTAAACAAAAAACACTTAAGTTTTTCTTTCACTACTGCCACATGTCACCTGGTTGGTGAATCGGTGAACTTTAGAACTCTTGAACTAGTTCTCAAAAAGAGAACTTTGCTGACAAAGAGAAATTTAAACAAAAAATACACTATTTTTCTTCACTGTTGCCACATGTTGTCCAATCGGCGAATCTGTGAATTTTAGAACTTTAGAACTAGTTCTCAAAAAGAGAACTTTGCTGATAATGCAGTTTTTCCTTCTAAGTCTTTATTGGAAAGACTTTCCGCTTTGTCCATTTTTGCCGACTAAGGCAAAACACAAAGAGGTTCGAATTTGGCCATTTTTGCCGACTAAGGGCAAAATACAAAGAGGTTCACATTTGGCCATTTTTGTCAACTAAGGCAAAATTGGTAAAGTTCTTAATTATCCATTTTTGCTAACTAAGGCAAAATTCACAAAGTTCTTACTTGGCCATTTTTTGCCGACTAAGGGTAAAATTCACAAAGTTCTTTCTTGGCCATTTTTGTCAACTAAGGGAAAAACTCAAATAGTTCTTCTTTGGCTATTTTTTCCTACTGACATCCAATTTTGACATCAACTTTGACATCAATGACAATATATCGACAAGTAGAGGGATCTGCAACCATTCTCAACATCCTCTTAGCCCTCTTGGACTAAGGTGTATCTTGTAGCAACTTGGCTACGTTATCTATATTTGTGTCTACCATAGGAGCATACCTCTTCTTTTCTACTACCTTTTTCAGCCATGAGGGGGAGTGATGTAGGGGCATCGTATGCATTTTATAAGTTTCACTATTTTTCTTGGTTATTTCAATTTCATGACAGGTTGGGTGTAACCAAGTTCCTGTCGCCTTAGCGATAGGAAGTATGTTGATCAAAAAGTGGCCTTCAGCTCTGGAAGAATAATCAATTATGGACAGGAGAATCTGGCAGTCATGGGTAGATTGGTAAAGTTTAGAAAAAGGAAATGTGAATAGGACGAGTCACGGCAGCTGGCAATTGGAGGACGGTTCAAATTCTGGTAACATACAAGGAAGAAGGCGTTAAGGCAAAGACAACGAAGAATCTGGAGCTATAGTAACCAGGAACTAATCCATTTTTTAATGTAGGCAATTTGGAACAGCCATAACAACAGGATAGGAAATTGAAGCGGCATCATATCTGCGAAGGGGTAGTTGGAGTTGAACAATTGGAGGGGTCGTCGGTTATGCAAAGGAAATGATTGGCATTTAGGTGAGTGCGATGATGAAAGAGAAGACAAGTTAAAACTTAAAAGAGAGGCATTGCATTGAGGTTGGAAGGGAAGCAGTCGAGGCCAATGAAGTGGTCAAGGAATCGATATAGAAAGGAGAGGACGAGGAAATATTAGGGAGTGCGGCCTATGTTTAAAAAAGAAGGCCGATAAGAAGAAAAGGGGGGGAATGCGAGCAGCAGAGGACAAGCTATTAAAATGAATTACACAATAATGTAAAGAGGTAGAAACAAGGCCGATTACTAAAGAGGCCGATAGAGGAAGGGAGACCGTAAAAGGGAAGACAACAGGTTGCTAAGAATGAAGTATATCGAGTGGGATAAAGGAAGGCAGAGTTGAGTATAAAGTGAGAAGGGCCCTCTGACAAGGGTCGTTGTACCTTATCATTCAATAATATTTCTTTTGTCAAATCCAGCGTTGTGTCCTTGGCTATCTGCATTTAGGAATCCTATAGTTTCCAGTTTTATTTAACTCTAATGACTTCTACTGATTTAAAGGAATAGGTCTATCTACTATGAAATGAATTCCAAGAATATTGAAAACAGAACTGAACAATAAATTACTTAAAGCAAATCTTATAAATTGAAACATGCATCTATCTATGAAAATAGTAAATATCTTTTAAAGCAAAATCTGAAACAATAAAACAACAATAGTACTAGCCTTCTTCCTTGGTGGTGAGAGTGGGCCCTTGCTCCACAGCCTGAGGGTTGAAGACTAAAGTAAAGAATCAACACAAGAGAATGATATCACAACTCAATTCAGTCCAATTCCATCAGCTTTGTATTAATATCAAAATGAGATTACAGAAATCAGAAGGAAAATAATTGTTTGTTCTCTTTCTGCTTCTTTTGTAAGTATATATAAAATTAGTGATGAGATATCACTTATCTTATCTACCAATTCTTCTATGAGATGACATCCATCTGTTTATTATACTAGTTGTCTAACTACGGAAAATAACCATGCAATAAAAATAGATTGAGTGGAACAAAAGTCCACTCTAAATCTAAGTTTAAGTCTTAATACATTTGGGTAGTGAGGCCCTGAAAATATAGATATTAAATTAGTTTTATCAGTAACTCATGCAAAAACTAAAAAGAGATAAAAACTCCCAGCAGTTAACTATAGATTGCCCTTAATCACTTAGGTAATGATTTGAGTAATATCAGGGGTATCACGCTCACTACTGAAAGTGTCTGACCGACAACTGTGCTAGAAATCTGTTATGCTCTAAAGAGGTGCCGAAGATGTATGTCACTGCCCACAACTCTGGAGATATAATTGTGGCCTTCTTGCTTAGCTCCGAAGATGCTCCAGACTTCAGTCCAGCTCCGGAGATGCTTTTCCTCTTTACTCCAAAACTTCTGATGTCGTGGTATTCTGATATTGTCTCCAAAGATCATTAGGACTACCTTCGAAGATGCACAAAATTGCCAACCCAAACATCTGCACCTGTTGATTCAAAAAGAGAAATTTTTCTGCATATTTCCATCAATTCCATGCACATTAGTCCTTTAATCAGAAATCATGATCTTAAGTAATTCATCTCTTATTAATCATTATTTAGAACAATCTTGCTAACCTATTCGGGTGTAGTCATCAAGAAGATAGAATTAGAAAGGAGAAAAAGAGAGGTTAAAAGATGTATTTCATGGGTACTACCTGGCACTCATCATCCCCCCATACCTAAGGTTTAGTAGGTCCCGCTTCTCACAATCTGGACTTATTCTGGTGGAGTAGCCTATCAATCAAGCTATAATCTTGTGCATAGGTAGTCCAAGTGGTGCGGTGGGTATTACTATTTCCCCTGTACTGATCAACCTATTTCAACCACTCCTGCAACTTATCATCTTCCATCTGCTCAGCCCAAACAAGTAGTGGCTCAATTATGAGAGGGGGTTTGAAATGCCCACCTATCCACTCATGTTTATGTTTATCCATCATTTTGGATATTAACCTTGCTTTCCTCATCAATAACCTTAAGTTCGCAGGGGTTATCACTTCTCTCATTTTCTGCTCTGAGGTCAAAATGTTTCACCTTTTCTTTGCTATTGCAAGCACTGGATTAGTTGAACTGTTCATAAAAAGACCAAAATCAATGGAGTACTCTTGCAGATTTTTCAGATACAATGGCAAAATTTTGTTCTGACTTTCAAGGTGATAGACATATGCCCTGAATTGGACCTCAAAAGCATAAGAGTTTGGACACTCCTTTCTGATGAGAAGAGTTGTTTCTATATTCTTCTTGAGGTGAGCCTCCATTTGCTCATTCCAAATCTGATGATCCTCATCATTGACATGAATGCTTTGAGCTGGCATTCCCCCACAAAATAATTAGGAATGAAGGTCATATCGTCAACACAAAAACCATGCAGATATAATTCATAGAAATTTTTTGTCTTCATCAAAGCTCCTTGTATATGCTTCCATGAACCCCTCTGCCGTCTCTGTATTCTCAGTTAGATCAGATAGGATTAAGGATAACTTCCTCTGCAGGACTCTTTCCTATAAAAACATAACATAATTGGCACTTGGAGGCCTGTAAGATAGGATTTCAGAAGAAATGGAGGCCATCTGAATGACTTTTTCCTCCAGGGTTTCTACTCTTTTTGTCATGGCAGTCATTGCCCTCTATATTCTAAAGTCAGCTTTCTTTGGGGTTCTCTTTGCTTTCTGCCCTGACCTCTCCTCTATTAGTCCCTTAGGAGAAGACTCCTCAGCCAGAATCATCTTCCTCTTGGCTGAACGAGTCATGTATGGAGTTTGCTCAAGAACGTGCTCTTTAACTTCCTTGCCTTTCCTCTTCCTATCAGAAACATGGGTAGCAGATGAAGTTGCTTTTAGTGAGGACTTTTTGCCTTTTTCAACATCTAGAGAGGAGGTTGAAGGTTCTGTCTCCTCTTCTTGCTGGGTAGAGGAACCCTCACCCTCTTCCCGTGCCCTCTCTGGCTCTCTGTCCTGGGGTTTTTGTTCAAGAAATGTTTGCCATAATTCTTCCCCATCAACTTAAGACAGAAAATGGTGTTTAACTGTCATAAAAATGAGGCCATGATGTTTCATAGGACCCTTGTTTTGTTGATACTTTTCTACAGTTGCCCTAATGGTAGAGTACAGAAAGTTGGGAATCTTTATGCTGAATTCAGGGTGTCCATTCCCATGCCTCAGAAAAATCAACATTTTCATTATTGGTCCTAGAGTTAAGGAAAATTGACCATGACATGTGAAATATTTCATCAACCATGTAGCTACAGATTGCCAAGGGTTTGGAAGTGAGGACATAAGAATCCCTTTTACCTTATTTTTATTTAAATGCAATTGTATTGCAGGTTCACCTTCAACAGAGAAATTTCTAATCAAATTAGCATATAAAGTTTTCAGATGGTAGAACCTCTCACCTTGTTTAGGCAACCCAGAAATATGACTGATAGTGGTTGTAGAGAGGTTGATTTGAACTCCTCTGACAATTGTCTAGTTGTCCCTTAGGTTTCTTAGGAAATCATCAACAATATCTTCTTGAAACCCTTCAAACTTTTCTAGAAACTCCAACCATCCTGGATTCTTCAAAATGTTTGCTGTAGCATCATCTTACAAAAGGCCTGTAGCACTTTCTAGCTCTGATTTCTTCTTAACCCCCATTTCTAAATTCTTTTTCTATCCTCTGTGCTTACAATTCTTCCTCACTCCATAAGCTCCAAAGAACTGTATCAGCTGACTCTGTTCTTCAGGGTATTTTGCAGTTTTGAATGAGGATTATTATGTCAATTTGTTTAACGGCTGAGGCTTATGGAAAAAGAACTTAAAATCAGTTAGAGTGCTTATGCGGTCATAATTGAAGCAGGGTGATGGGACACTCCGTAGGCATGGTGATAGTACATCAAAGATGGTGGCATGCATGAATTTGGAAAGGAAAATAATGGCAGGAGGACGTGTCATAATGACGGCACCCAAAAATTGAAATGACAAGACAGTTGCTAATTAATGCTTAATTAAGAGAGAACTACCTGCATCTTATTAATGATGAGGGCGCGATGTACTTGGCTGAGATGTTGTGGCATTGATGAGACTGGACGCGACGTGGCACCTGAGTAGCGTTTTGTGGCGTGAAATGACGTCAATCATCTTTATGGTCATGCAACCTACAATCATTCCCATTGATTGGTTTGAGAATCCATGTATCCAGGGTGACGTCAGCGCACTCCTTGTAAGTACCCGTGCAAACAAGAGTAATGATTTCTCCTAAGATGCATGTTGACTTCATCTTTGTTCTTGCCATAAAGTGGAGGATGAGTCATGATGACCTCATCGGATGGCATCTCTATTTTATTGCCTGGAGAGGTGGGTCCCCTCCCACTTATTATGGTTGTGAATAACTCTTTATTGATGGAGCGCTGGAGGTGCTCCTAGTTTGTGAAGCGCCGAAGGTGCTCCTAATTTGTGAGCGCCAGAGGTGTGTTTTAGTAACTACCGGCACCTAATCACCTCTGTAGCTTGATTATCCTCCTCTGGCATGAAGAAGGGAACCACCATTTGTTGGTTTTCAATTCCCTTGGTCGAGAAAGGTAGTCATTTACCAGTTTTCCGTCTTCCTCTGTTTTTTCTTTTTCTTTTTTCAGAAGGCCGCCATTCACTGGTTTTCAACCTTCTTTTTTTTTCTTTTTTTTTCAGAAGGCCACCATTTGCTGGTTTTCAACCTTTTTTTTTCTTTTTTTCAGAAGGCTGCCATTTGCTGGTTTTCAACCTTTTTTTTTTCTTTTTTTCAGAAGGCTGCCATTTGCTAGTTTTCATCCTCTTTTTTTTCATTTTCAACTAGTCCAAAACTGTGACAGAAGAGGTGTCCCCTGTATCAAAACATAAATCTTTGAGGAACTCTTCTTTAGTGGATGGCCTTTTATAGAGTTTGATTCGGTGGCCATTTACTAAAAATGTGTCTGTACTTCCATCAATAGGTTCCAATAGTACTATTCCATTTTCAAAAACTTTCTTTATCTAATAAGGACCCATCCAATGAGTTTGTAGTTTTCCTTTGAACTCCTTGAATTTAGAATCATAAAGAAGAACCTAATCACCTTGTTGAAATGTCCTTCTCTTGATGTGTTGGTCATGCCATTATTTCCTTTGATACTAAACCAGTTATGTTTGCTAAATGGCTTCTGTCTGGATTTCATCCAACTCATTGAGCTGAAGAATTCTATTATGTTGGGCTATGGACAATGGTCGACCAATATCTAATGCAGTTTTAAGTGTTTGGAGTTCAAATTCTATAGATAGAATAGGATTTTTCCCATCAACTAATTCATATGGTGAGAACTTTGTTGTGGACTTCCAAGTGGTATTGTAAGCCCAAACTACTTTAGGTAATCTGTTAGCCCAACCTTTTCTGTTCATTGTCACTATCCTTGTCATAATATTCTCAAGTTCCCTATTAGTCACCTCCACTTGCCCATTGGCTTGAGTATGGTAAGGTGAAGATTTTCTATGCTTGACTTGATATAGATCTGTGAATGTTCTGAGTACCTGTGAAGTAAACTGAGGTCCTCTGTCTGAAACTATGGATCTTGGGGCTCCAAACTTCAAGAAAATTTTATTATAAAGGAAATCAACAACTTTCTCTTCTCTTACAAATTGTAATGCTTGAACCTCATCCCATTTAGTCACATAGTCTGTGCATACTAGAATATACTCCTTGCTTGATGGTGGTGGAGAAATTGGTCCCACAAAGTCTAGACCCCACTGTTCAAATGGCTCCATCATCACTTGAGGATGCAGTAACATCTCCTGGGTGAAGGTTGGTTGTCCCATCCTTTGGCACTGGTCACATTGCTGCACATACTTCTTAGTATCCTTATGAATAGAGGGCCAGTAGTAACTAGCTCCTAGGATCTTGTGGATAGTTCTATGGGAAGAATAATGCTCACCAGATGGCTCATCAGGACATGCTTTCAACACATCAAAAATTTTATTAACTTTTAAACACTTGCGTAAAATGAAATTAGGACCACATTTAAATAGCAATTCATTTAACCATTTGTAAGATAAGCTTTCCTTAACTAAGCGTTTTTTTTATTTTGAGTTAAAATGGGATGGATACAAGCCTATAGCTAAAAGATTAGCTATGTCAGCAAACCAAGGTACAATAGAGGAGATAGCAAAAAGATGTTCATATGGGAACTTGTCCTCCACTGGCTGGTTTTCTCCTCCTATATGCAATCTTGACAGAAAATCAGCAACCAAATTAAACTTGCCTGGATTATCAACTATGGTAATGTCAAATTCCTACAATAGCAATAACCACCTAATGATCCTTGCACCTACTACTGGCCTATTCATTAGGTACTTAATGGCTGCATGATCAGTATGTACAAATATTTTATATCCAGTGATATAATGCCTGAATTTGTTTATAGCATAGATGACTGCCAAGAATTCTTTTTCAGTTGTGGTGTAATTTCTTTCTGCAGAGGTAAGGTTTTTGTTGATGTAATAAATGGCATGCATACTCTCTCCTTCCTTCTTCTATCCTAAAACTGCCCCAATGGACTCATTTGAAGCATCAGTTTGTATGTGAAATGGTAAAGTCCAATTAGGTCCTCTCAAAACTAGTGTGACAGTAAGCTTCTCTTTTAGGGTTTCAAATGCTGATTGACAGTCTTCTATCCATAGAAATTCTGTGTCTTTGTTAAGCAAAGTAAACAGGGGGATAGTTGTTCTGCTAAAATTTTCTATGAATCTCCTATATTAGCTTGCATGACCCAGAAAACTTCTAACATCTGTCTGATTTTTGGGTGAAGGTAACTATCTGATCATTTCTATCTTGTTTTGATCCACTTTGATCCCATTTGCTGAAATGTGGTGTCCCAATACAATTCCTTCCTCCACCATCATGAAGCACTTTTCATCACTCAGGGATAATTGATTTTTCTCGCAACATTTCAGTACTTTCTCAAGGTTTGTGAGAGCTTCTTCAAAATTGTCCCCATACACAATAAAGTCATCCATATAGACCTCCATGCACTCATTAGCTAATTCAACAAAAATGGCTAAAACAAGCCTCTGAAATGTAGCTGGGGCATTACATAGTCCAAAAGGAAGAACTTTGTAAGAAAAAGTTCCCCAAGAGCAGGTGAAAGTGGTTTTGTCCTGATCTTTAGGTGCTACTTGGATTTGGTTATACCTACTGAACCCATCTAGGAAAGAAAATACTTTCTTCCAGCAAGGTTGTCTAGCACTTGGTCAATGAATGGTAAGGGAAAGTAGTCCTTTTTTGTAGCTTTGTTTAGCTCCCTATAATCAATACACACCCTCCATTTCCCATTCTTTTTAGGCAATATGACCAGGGGTGAGACCCATTGACTGTTTGTGATTGGATATATAAACCTTGCTTGTAGTAATTTTTCTATTTCAGTCTTAACAATGTCTTTTAAAGCAGGATTCAATCTTCTCTAGGGTTGTTTGACAGGTTTGATAGCCTCAGTGTATATATGATGGGTATAGATCTTAGGAGGGATGTCCTTCATAGCTTGGTATTCCCAAGCAAAAGCTGCTGAATGGGAAATTAGAAGTTGGATAATTTTTTCTTCCTGATTTGTTGTTAACTGAGTATTGATATTAAGTGTTTTCCCTGGTAAAATCATGACCTGTTTTGTGATTTGATCCATGGACGTAGTTAATCCATACACTAGAGTCATGGTATTGAGGGGACAAGAATGTGGAAGCAACATGTGGAATGTGGCTAAGTCTCTATAAAAGGTCTCCCCACAAGGAATGATATTTGCTAGGGTACAATGAGTAAAAGTGAGAAGTTCTCTCCTAGAATCTTGGGCAAGCTCCATCACATCCTCATTGATTCAGATGTGGGTAATGTCTTCTATTGTATCATAGTAGATTTCTTCTTCCAACTCTCCCAAATGTTTCTTGATGGTTACCATAGCTACTGAGGCATTGTTGTCCATGTTATCTAGCTCATCCACCCATACTCTTCCTGTATAATGTATTGATGGTTTAGCTGGAGGATATAGAGATATTTTCTTCAAATCTATCCCATTAGAAATGACCATATCTCCAGTTTGACAATCAATAGATGTTGCTATTCTAGCCAGCCATGGTCTTCTCAATATCAGTGCATAAGCATTTCTTTGGTTTCTCAGTTCTAATATTAGGAAGTCTACTAGAAATTCCCATGATTCTATTACAACTGGAACATCAGTAATTACCCCTTTTGAAATAGCTACTGACTGGTCAACAAGTTGAAGGATTGTAGTTGTGGATTGGATACCTGCTAGGGCTAATTTATCCATTGTATGAAATGTCATCACATTAATTGCTGCTCCCAAATCAACCAAAACATTTGAAATTTCTACCCCTAAGATGAAAATGGTTATGACAGGATTTCCAGGGTCTCCATATTTTGGGAGGAGCATTTCTCCCATCAATAGATCTACTACTTTCCCTTCCACCTAGATTGTAGAAGGAAAGTTTTTCTTCCTGCCCTGTGTTTTGACACAATGTTTAATGAATTGATTCAGTTCTGGCACATCTTTGATTGCTTGGAGGAGTGGAATTTCAATATTCAGTTGCCTGATTTCTTGTAAAAGTTTTGATTCCAGGTTAGATTGGACTTGTTTTTGTAAGATCTTTTTTTTGGGAAACATGTTGTTTGAGCCATTCTGGGTATGGTACTAGTTTTTCCATCTCCAAAGCATCTCCAGAGCTTTTATCAGAAGTGTGTCCAGGAATGTTCTCCGGAGTCAACCTTTTAGGAGGAACTCTGGAGTTATCCAAGGATGATTATTTTAGCACTTTTTCAATAGTAATCTCCTCTGGAAGTTGAGTGGATGAATCTTTAGGTTCCTCATCATTGGTTACTTCAACTATAGTTGGAGGAGATGGTCTTGTGAATGCTTTCCCAGAACACAGTTGGAGATTATTTGGATATATAGCATTAATACTAGCCATGTTTTCTTGTTTTGTCATGTAAACAGTTGCTCCTTGTTTATTTCGTGGATTTGGTATAGGTTGAGCTGGTAAGGGTGGTTGGCTAACTAGTTCATTTTGTGACTAACCTTGTGTGTTGGAGGGTCCAGTTAGTAATGCTTGTTGTTGAGGTTGAAAACATCTAGGTTGTCCCTAGTATTGTTGATTATATCCCTGTTGAGGACCCTATTGAGGTTGCATGTTTTGTGATCCAAACTGTGGTGGCCACTGTTGATTCCCCCAGTGCTGATTTTGCCAATTTTGGTTTTGCCAATGTTGATTTGGCCAATCCTATTGTCCCCAAGGAGGATTATTCTAAGGCCCATGCCATGTTGGATTCCATTGATTATTTACCCAATTAGAAGGACCCATGTAAGAAGGCTAGTTTGGATACTAATTATAAGGGAAATTTCCAGCCTATTTTTGTCCCACATAGTTTAATTCTTCTTCTATGATGGCATTCTTCTTACTCAACCTTTTTAAGGCTAGAAGTTGACTACATTGACTGGTAGGATGTTCCCTGTCACAGATCTAACAAATCTCTGATTTGTCTAAAGGGCATTCTCTTAACAGATGCTTGTTTCTACACCTAGGACAATAGATGGAGAGTGGTTCAGTTGTTCTATTTTGATCAGTTGTTCTAGTTTTTGCCTAAATCCCATCTAATGTGGTATTTAGCTAGACCAAAATATTTGTTTTTAGATTTGCAATCTTTTCCATTAACTATCCTATTTCATTCTTCCCTTTGAAGGTTTTGGATGATCTCACTCCATCTTGGGTTCTAGAATAGTTCCTATAGAGTTCTTCTATAGCAGGTATATCCATTTTGTTGATATTTCATTTTTCCATTAGATCCAGTGCTTGTTTTGATTCTTTATCCAATCCTTTTACAAACAAGGTTTTGGCCAAAGAGTGATTTACTGGGTTGCCATACCTTCTCAAGGTGAAGTTAAACCTGACCACATGGTCCTCTAAGGTCTCTTCCTCTCCTTGTTTAATGTTGAATAATTCCTCATTTTTATTACTGACTCTACAGTAATCTTGGTACTTTCTTAAAAACTATGTTTCCATCTGATCCCAAGAATGGATAGAGTTCTGGGGTAAACCCATAAACCATCTGATTGCAAAATCTTTTAGGGTTGAAGGGAACAGTTTGAGTTTTTGGTTATCTGATCCATAATCATAAGTTTGGCATACCACTTTGAATTCAAACAAAAATTGATCTAGATCCTCAGAAGAAAGACCTCTAAAATTTGGCAAGTGTGCTGGTGAAATATTTTTCATAGGAGCATTGTCTCCCACAGTCAGAACAATGGGATATGAGAAGGTTCTTGGAGCCTGATTTTCCTCCTCTTCATGATTATCATCCATGTCTAGTACTGGTTCTTCTCTTTGATGTTTTAGAAAATTAGGTTCTATCAAAGGATCTGTTGGAACTTTTGTTATAATTCTTTGATATAATCAGCGAGTGGGAGATTTGGAGGATTTAAGGGATTATTGATTTGAGATGCAACTTTCAAGGTAGGTTCTAGGTTTCTTTCTTCAACAAGATCTTGTGCCACCCCACTGCTTTCTCCTATAGTTTGTTGATGGGGTGTCTATTTTATGTATCTTCCTTTTGAATTTCTAGCTCTAACCATACAGATCTATCCTTAACTGTTTAGCTAAGTTTCCCTAATTAACACAACATCCTTGGCAACGGTGCCAAAAATGACAAGGGTCATTGTACCTTATCATTTAATCATATTTCTTTTTTCAAATCCAGGGCTGTGTCCCTGGCTATTTGCAATTAGGAATCCTATAGTTTCCAATTTTATCTAACTAACTCTAATGACTTCTACTTATTTAAAGGAATTGATCTATCTACTACGAAATGAATTCTAAGAATACTGAAAACAGAACTGAACAGTAAATTACTTAAAGCAAATCTTATAAACTGAAACATGCGTCTATCTATGGAAACAGTAAATATCTTTTAAGCAAAATCTGAAACAACAAAACAACAATAGTACTAGCCTTCTGCCTTGGTGGTGAGAGTGGGCCTTTGCTCCACACCCTCAGGGTTGAAGACTAAAGTAAGGAATCGGCACAAGAGAATGATATCACAATTCAATTCAGTCCAATTCCATCAACTTTGTATTAATATCAAAATGAGATTATAGAAATCAGAAGGAAAATAATCGCTTGTTCTTTTTCTGCTTCTTCTGTAAGTATATATAAAATTAGTGATGAGATATCACTTATCTTATCTACTAGTTCTTCTATGAGATGACATCCATCTCTTTGTTATACTAGTTGTCTAACTACGAAAAATAACCATGTAATAAAAATAGATTGAGTGGAACATAAGTCCACTCTAAATCTAAGTTTCAGTCTTAATACATTTGGGCAATGAGGCCCTGAAAATATGGATATTAAATCAGTTTTATCAATAACTCATGCAAAAACTAAAAAGAGATAAAAACTCCCAGCAAATAACTATAGTTTGCCCTTAATCACTCAGGTGATGATTTGAGTAATATCAGGGGTATCATGCTCACTACTAAAAGTGTTTGACCGACAGTTGTGCTAGAAATCTGCTCTACTCTAAAGAGGCGCCAGAGATGTATGTCTCTGCCTACAACTCTAGAGATATAATTGTGGCCTTCTTGCTCAACTCCAGAGATGCTCCAGACTTTAGTCCAGCTCCGGAGATGCTTTTCCTCTTTACTCCAAAACTTCTGATGTCGTGGTATTCTGATATTGTCTCCAGAGATCATTAGGACTACCTCTAGAGATGCACAAAATTGCCAACCCGAACATCTGCACCTATTGATTCAAAAAGAGAAGTTTTCCTGCATATTTCCATCAATTCCGTACACATTAGTCCTTTAATCAGAAATCATGATCTTAAGTAATTCATCTCCTATTACTCATTATTTAGAACAATCTTGCTAGCCTATTCAGGTGCAGTCATCAAGAAGATGGAATCAGAAAGGAGAAAAAGAGAGGTAAAAAGATGTATTTCATGGGTGCTACCTGGCACTCATCACCCTCGATAGGGAAGATTGGTAAAGAGCCAAGTTGGTGAGTTTATTGGAGGAAGTGATCAATATTTATTATTGGTCTAGCCCATCTGGGTTATGTATGAGATCAAAGATTTTGTAATTTTCTACTCTCATAATCTAGAATGATGTCATGTTGTTGGTCTATGTGGTTGATTTGTGAAATGCAAATGTTGTTTACTGTTATCTTGATTAACACAGTCCTTTATGTTGAGTTTTGATACACTGTATTATGGTAGCTCCTGTCACCTGGTAAACAAGTATATGTGGTTTGCATGTTTCTGTCATTCCATAAATCTGAGTTTAATTTGGAGAAATTCATGTCTTAGATATTATGTGTCCTGAGGTTGGACTGTAGATTATAGAGGTCAAATGGGAAGTAAAGAGAAAGAGTGTCACTCTGTTGAATGAGCATGTGGGTATTGGATCATGTGGAAATATTCATCCCATCAAGTGGTATTAGAGCCCTAAAAGATCTGGGCAGCGAGCACTATGTGTATTCTTGGTTTTAATGGGTATTGCTAGATGAGTGTTGCAGCCTAATGCATGTTGCAGATTTACAGGTTGTTGAAGAACCCATAAGACTAGGTAAAGGATAGAGGAAGAAGATCACTGGCATGGTGGAAAGTATGCTGAAGAATGAGGTATGAGAGAGTTGATAGAGTTGTGAAAGAGGTATTAGTCATAGTCATGAGAGTATTTGTTGTTGTAGACATGAGAAAGGGCTTGTAACCGCATCCTCCAACAAAGATAAACTAGGTAGAAGGTGTATAACTTCCTCCACGAAGAGAGAGTGGGTAGAGGGGGTTTTGAGGGTAACATCTTCTAGGGTCATTGTTGGGTAGAGGGTAGTTGTTGAAGGTAAGAGATTCTATTGCAGCAATGAGAGGATGGGTATTAGTGTAAGGAGACCCGTCATAATCCCTTTCTGGGATAGATATTGGGATGAAGTAGAAAGCAGAAGATTCTGAGAGGAATTAGAAGAGATTGCAAGAAGAATGGAAATTTTGGAAAAGATTTATATTCCTGACAAGGGTGTGGTTGCAGAAAATGAACAAGAAGAGAAGAGGAAAATCCTCATTAAAGATAATAAGGAAAAGAGAGAAGAGAAAGTGTAGCAAGGAGCACTTGAAGAAGAAAATAAGATAGTGCCTATGGAAGAGGCACTTGAAGAGACATTTTGGTATCTTGATTCATTTGCTACTAATTTGTTTGAAAGTGTGGATGCAAGTATGAAGAAGACTAAGAACAAGCCTTTGGAGGCAAAAAGAGAAAGGGCAAGAGCTCGTAGACAAAGATGAAGATGAGGATGAAAGAAGACAAGTTGCATCAATAGATAAAAGAAGATAGTTTGTAGCAGCTGTGCAATACAAGGCATCTAAAGATAGAAAGAGGGCTAATGAAGAAAAGAAGAGAGCTTGTGAAGTGGAAGAGGTGGTGAGACATGAAGACAATAATGTAAGCAAATTGGGACAACAAACTGATGAAGAGGTAAACATGATTTTTGGTGATGATTTTGATTATGCAAGAAGACATAGGAATGTGAATATGCAAGATAGAAAGGAGAAAATAAAAGTAGTAGATCATGGGTATATAATACCATATTGGAAAAAGGAATCGATTGTAAATGTGCAGCAAAGAGAAGGAGTGGTTTATACTAGCGCTAAGTTTTCCAAATGCTTTTAGCGGGGATTTCATGTGTCACTAGATAAGCGGAGTTCTGAGCATCCAAAGGATATGTGCAGTGAGGCCTAATTTTAGAGTTGGCCTTTTCAAGTGCTTCTGACGGGAGTTTGGGCGGCAGCTGGATTGCAGAGATTTTGATGATAACAGGACATATCCTGTGGATGCAGTTTTCAATGCACATTCGGTCAAGTGGGATTTTAGGGTAAATCTTTGAAAACCTTCGTCGGCGGGGATTTTTGGAACAATGGGATCAACGGAGCTTTTGGTCACCATTGGATATGTCTGGTGAACGTGCCTTTAGTGCATATCCAGTAACCTCTGAATTCAGTGCAAGAGCCTTTATGAATGTCTTAGTGGGATTTTCATCCTACACCAGATCGGCAGGGTTTTTGGTCACCATAGGATATGTTTGGTGAAAACAAGTTTTAGCGTCGATACTCTTGTCTTAGATTTTAGTGCTAAAGTGTAGAAAGAGGGTCCAGCGCTGATATCCGGTGAGATAGGATATTAGTGCAATATGCAGTAAGAGGCATTTTTAGCGCCAAATTTTGAAAGTCCCTGGCTGACAGTATGTTTAAACATTTTGAAATATAGTGTTAGGATGTTTGAGATAGGTCCCGGATCCATGGGATTTAACATGTAGATTCTAGATTTTGGAGGATCCACCATATTTTAGACTTAGCCAGTTTTTCATGGTTTCAGGACATCAGACTTAGCCAATTTCAAGGCTTCAGGAACATGCGCCAGGATGAAAGAACAAGGACCCCTTAGTGAAACCTTATGGAATTTGTCATGATTTTGTAATTTTAAAGGCATGGAAACTAGGAATTCTGGCATGGCACACCCTGCAGTGGCAGTTTTAGGCATTATATCTAGTGACACAAGATTTTGGAGCAAACTGCAGTAACACCCACTTTCAGCACAAAAGGCAACAAAGGTCCATTTCTTAAGCTCAACATCAATCAAGACTCCTCTAAATCAATCCCAAAAGGCATCAAATAATCTCAATCATACCAAATACTCAAATCTAGAACAAATCATGCATTCTAAGCACCATTTCACTTTCTTATTGTCATAAGGAGGGAAGGTTGAGACCCCACGCCAAAGCAAAAGAGGGGGTCCCCATTTGGTGAAATGGGGCATGTGTGCAGGGCACAACAACTTGTAGCTTTAGACTCAAAATATAATGAATATTTTAACAAAATTAGCAAGGTTCTTATTAGAAACAAGGAAATAAACCAAGGAATGTACACACATGAGAGTGAAGAAAATAGAACTAGCAGTTGTGTAGAGTAAATTGCCATAATAGTTGGTCGTGATTACTTGTACTTCTTAGTTTATAGGCATGGAGATCAACCAAGAATTCAAGCAATTAGAAATGGCTCACCCCCTAATAAATGCTCACTTGTTCACAAGTGATGAGGAGTGTTTATTATGGTGTATAAAGAGGTGTGATGGATGAGAAAGATGGAAAATGGTAACACAGAAGCAGATGGGAAAGAAAACACTCTATTTAAATTTTTATGCTATTTAATGATTAATGTATTAAAAGCAATCATTACAAAATATATAGCATTCCTATCATATGGATATTGACATTGTTACCAAAGGCAGCGACGTGATGTGGCATGATGAGCATTTGATGATTTGGAGACATCAATGAAGTGAAAGGTGGAATGCTAAAACTACCTTAGTATTGTCGTATGCAGACCAGATGAAGTAATTATAAAATGAAGTGGGATATTTAATGGAGTGGGAAATTGAGAGGAACAAGAAATGGGAATGATGGAGTGGGAATTGGGAAGTGAAAATAGGCATTCCATTATCAAGAAGAACTAACATTTAGTTCTTATGTTGTAGGTGGAATAAATAGATAGATGGAAGTGTGTGCTATGGCTAGAATAGATGGAAAGATAAAAGTAGATGCTACAGGTGGAATAGATGAAAAGATGGAAGTGGATGCTATTGTTGGAATAAATGAAAAGATGGCACAATGTGATGCAATTTAGCATCCTGTGTTGTAGGAAAACAAGTCTAGTAAGAATTAGGGTGATGTAGTGAGTGCAAAGTGGCTATAAGTTCACTTGTAGCAACCTATCAAAAATACGAGACCAACACCATTGCTATGGGTTCATTTGAGGGATTGCTAGATGAAGTCGAACACTTAGAACAAACTTTCAACAAATGTTAGTTGGCCCAAATGCACTCAAAGTGGAATTGAGTGACCTAGAGCAACATGTAGAGTACCTACAATAGAGTTAGGCTAAAAATTGTTGTGCTTTATTATGAATTTTTTAAAAGTATTTTCTATTTTTTTAATGATTTTATTTAAGGTGAAGATTCATACCTCAGGGGGTCAGTCTGTGAGATGGAAGGCTCACCTACTATTGTGATTGTTGTTCCACCATTTGTTGCTACTAAAGTAAACTAGGGTTCTTGATCAATGACTATTTCCCTTGGTACTCTATAGTGAGTGAAGATTTCTTCATACAAAAATTGAGCTACTTTTTCATCCCTGGCATGTGTGAAAACTTTCACTTCAACCCATTTGGTGAGATAATCTATGAAAACCAATATGTACTCTTTTCTATTGAAGGGTTAATCAATTGGGCCAATAAAGTCAAGTCCCTATTTATCAAATGTTTCAAAGATGGGTTGTGGCTATAGGGGAATTTCCTCATAGCGAGTGGGTTTCCCCATCCACCGACAACAATCACAATGTAATGTATATTGAATGACATCCTTGTGTAATGTGGGCCAGTAATAACTGGTAGTGAGTGCTAAATGAAAGTTGTTCTTTTGGCTGTAAAGTGCCCTCCACATGGTTCATTGTGGCAGACGTGGAGGATGTTAAAGACTTCATCCTCTCTTATACACTGGTGCATGTCATTGTCAAGTCCACTATAGAAGAGATATCCTAAAACCCAAGAATAAGGAAGACTCTTTTCTATTAAACTTCAATTCTCCTTTGGGGAGAAGTGCGGAGGAGCTTTCCCTGCAACCAAATAATTAGCAATATTTGCATACCATGGAGTATGAATTATCAGTCCAAATAAATGTTCATCAGGAAAAGATTCATCAATAATGGGGCTATCCTCATTAGAAGTAATGTAAGAAAGAAAATATGCAACAACATTGGCTTTACCATCGGGCTTATCCAAAATGATAACATTGAATTTTTATAGTAGTAGCAACCAACGTACTATTATGTCACTTACACTTAACACTAGTTTGTTCATCATATACTGGATTGATGAATGATCAGTATGAATGAAAATACGATAACCAATGATAGAATTTATTTTTCATATACAAATGCAAGAAATACTTTCTCGATTATTGTATAATTAAGCTCAACACCTTGCAAATTTCTAATAACAAAATAGATAGAATATTCTAATGACCCATCTTTTTGTCCTAGGATAGCACCTATGGTCATGTCAAATGCATCAATATGGACATGAAAAGAAAGCTTCCAGTCTAGTCTACATAGCACCGGATTTGTGCATAATAAATCTTTAAGAGACTAGAAGGCTTCTTGGCATGTAGGTGTTCAAACAAAGTCAACATCTTTAGCAAGTAATGCAAATAAAGGTGCTACTACTTTACTGAAATCCTTGATGAATCTATAATAATATCTTGTATGTCCTAGTAAACTCCTTACATATTTTTGGTTTTTTGGTATTGGTAGGTTTGTGATGATTACTACCTTAACAAGATCAATTTGGATTCTTGCTAGTGAGATGTAATGTCCCAACACAATTCCTTTTCTCATCATTATATAACATTTTTCATTGCTTAGAGAAAGGTTATGATCTTGGCAGTGCTGTAGGACTTTCTCCAAGTTGGCAAGGTCTTCTTCATATGAGTTCCCATAAACTGTGAAGTCACTCATATAAACATCTAAATAGTCAGGGGTTAGATAAAAAAATACTTAACACAACTTGTTGGAAGGTAGCAAGTGCATGTACAATCCAAAAGGGAGAACCACATATGCATGTACATACCCCAGGGTAGGTGAAAATGATTTTATCTTGATCTTTAGGTGCAATTATGATCTAGTTATAACCACTGAAGCCATCCAAGAAGGAAAAGTATTGTTTATGAGCTAGTGTATCTAGAACTTGATCAATAAAAGGAAGGGCAAAATGGTCCTTTGTTGCAGCACTTAATTCCCAATAATCAATGTAGATACACCACTTACCTCCCTTTTTAGATACAATTACAAGAGGTGAAACACATTAGCTATTAGACATAGGGTAGATGAAGCTTACATCCAAGAGTTTTTGTAATTCCTCTTTTACAATATCCCAAACTACAAGGTTCATTCTTCATTGTGGTTGCCTAACAGGTCTAGAATCATTTTTAATGTAAATATGGTGAGTACAGAGGTTTGGGTTGATACCTTTCATGTCTCAATAATCCCATGTAAAGGTTGTTTTATGACATTTAAGCATGGTGATTAATTGACTCTATTGTTGCGAGGTAAACTTGTTGTTTATGTTGAATGGCTTATCTGTGAATATCTCTACTTTATTAGATAAAGTTTCCATTGAATCAATGTTCTTACATAGGGTATTAAGGTATGCAATTATGAGGCAACAATTGATGGATTGTAGAAAGTATTGTTAAAAATTTTGAAGCCTCTATTGCAGGAAGTATATCGGTGACCAAACATGTGGTGCATCTCAGATGATAATTAATTTGGGGGTCAATGTTATATGTATTATGTATAATATGGGAAAGAACTATGTCATCATCCTGAGTAAGTAACGTGGTACTGAGTTCAATTGTCATCAATGTTTGTGTGGAATATTCATCATTTTCTTCTATTTCTAGCCATAGGGAATGCTCTATTTCTTAAGACGGTTGGGCTGGTGGGTACAAGATCAATTTATTTGTTACATTTCCATTGGAGATAATCATATTCCCTAACCTGTAGCCAATGAATGCATGAGTTCTGGCTAGCTAGGCTCTCCCAAGGATAAGAGGATACCCTACAAGGTTAGCCTTTGGTTGTAGGACCATGAAATTTGCTAGATATTCCCACAAGTCTAGAGTAATTACCAAATCCTCAATCACTCCTTTACGCTTAACAATCAAATGGTTTTCTAATTGGAGCACTATGGGAGTAGGGCAGAGGTTGATGAGTTGCAGGGTCTGCATTGTTTCTTTCATCATTACATTTATCGCCACCCCTGAATTGATCAAGGTGTTTGGTATGAGGGTGCCATTGATATGGACATCGACAAGACTACCTGGATCATCATACTTGGGGGTACAATATTTCCAAGCATAATATCAACAAGTTGTCCAATGACCTAAACAGTTTGAGGGTCCTTACATTTATGTCTAGGTTTCTTGAGGCGTAATTATCTTATAGTTTTAGGATATATGGGAACATTTCTAATGGATTGAAATAAAAGTATCTTCACACAAACATTCTTCAATTGTCCAACAAAGTCAAACTTAGGTTTTGGTTCCATTTTTTGTGAAGCTAATCTTTTCAGAAAAGGAGGGTCATTATTGGTGGTGTAGTCCTAAATGTGCTTGGCTCAGAAATGGGTTTCTTATTCAATTATTATGGGTTAGTGTTGGTGGTGGGAGCATACTCAAGGAGCTCTATAATCAATGGAGTGATAGGGGTGGAGAGTACCCTTCCTGAGCGCAACTACGCATCTCCCACCTCAACCATATAGGTTGGGTATTGCATTACTTCACTATTATACGTCAGTTGAACTGAATTGTTACTGGAGTTAGGTGCAGGCTAAGTAGGTATTTGTGTAGCTCTAGATGGATTGGGAGTAGTAGTATTAAGCATTAAGGTAGGTGTTTTTTGTTTTGTGGGCAGAGGTTGTTGTTGGAAACCAACATTTGAGTTAAACCATTGTTGATTTCCTCTCCATGGTCGAGACCATGGAGTAGGTGGTGTCTACCACTACTGGTTATGGACTTGTGGTCAATATGGTCCTAGTTGGTCTATCCAATTTTGTTGTTACATGGGGTTAGGCCAAGGTTATGGGGACATCTAATTAAGTGGAGCATTATACTAATTACCATAATTTGCATATTAATTAGAAAATGGTACATAGAAAGTGAGAGGGTCCTAAGGCATACCTTGTCTTGGCAGCCATGGTCATTGTTGAGCCACATAGAAGACTTGTCCTTCCTCATCCTCCACTACTTTGAAGTCTAGTATTTTATGTTTTTCCTCCACAATACTGGCTAACTTTTTACACCTACAGTTAGTTGTTGCCCTCCAACGTTGAGGACAATATTCCACTAGCATTGTCTATGCATCTTCTTGTTTCCTTCTTGCATGTAATGTGTCCAATTGGGTAGCCATATGATTGATGATATCTTGCTTCATATCTTTGAGGAGGTTACTAAGTTCTAGTTGTGAAACTCCTATAGCAGACCTTGTAGAAGGTAAAACCCTATTGTTGTAGGTTTTCTTCATAGTTGACCTTGAATAGTGTCTACAAATGGTGCAAATGTTGTCAAATGGAAATTGGGATATGTAGCCTCTACCAATTAGATCTAGAGCTAACACACACTCTTCATTAACTTCTCTAAAGAAAATAAGTGTAAGTGATTCAAGAGTTTAATTTATTTAGATTTCTATAAGAAAAACAAGAATATTTTCACGTAATCCTCTAATGGCTCATCCTCCTTTTGAGTCATTCTAAAGATATCATTCCCTTGCATGTCCCTACTTTTGCAATAATCCTAATATTTTAATAGGAACTTTTCCTTCATGGTCTTCCAATTGGTTATGGCATCCTTGCCTAACCCCATGAACCACTTGAGTGTAACATCTTTGAGAGTTGTTGGAAACAATTTCAAATGATCAACATCCATGGTGTAATCATAGCTTTGGTAAAGCACATCACATTCAAATAAGAAGGTATCAAGATCTTTGATAATTAGGCCATGAAAATTTGGTAGGGCGGAGGGTGAAATATTTTTTATTGTTATTTCCCCCTCCTAATCACAAATGGGGAATTCAAAAGTGGAGGACTCATTGGTATTGTTTTGAAGAGTTCCTTTAGCCATCATGTGCCCAACTACTTTAGGTTCAAAAACTTTGAGAGGTTTGGGTATTTGTGATGAAGATTTTCTAAACAAGGTTTCAAGGGATAGGGTCTATTGGCTATAGACTTTGAGAAATGTAGTATGGGCTAACAAAGTACTTTACTCCTAAGTAGTGGCTACTTCTTAGGGAATTTCAGTGGTGCTTTCAACAGGGAATGATGGTCTTGACCCTGCTTCTATTACAAATACAACTCCATCATTCCCTATTGAAAGCACCACTGAAATTCCCCTATTCCTCTTATTACAGGCTTCAACCCATTTATAAGTGGACCTATTAATTTTTTAAAAAAAATTATCATGTTCACCTTAATAGATTCATAGATTATTCTTCAGTAGTCATTATCTTGGCTTAGGCAAGGAGGTGGTTGTTACATATTGGACATACTTACAAATATGTTTCCAGTTTGTTTGAATCCCACTGTCTGGGTCCTTATGTTTCTTAAAATAGTCGCACTTCTATGGTTTTGGTGCATCTTTTGGTCTTACGTTGGTGCTTTCTTTTCCACAAAATGTCTGCATGTGGTGGTGGTCCTTTTGATTGGTAAAATGCTTTGCAATCAAAGGAATCAGGTTAATTGATGAAATCTAAAGCATTAAAAAATAGAGAGAAATATCATATATCACAAGAATAATTAGAATGTTAGCAAGGTTCACAGAAAAAATATAGTTCAAAATCCAACCTGTTTTAGCACAAATAGGAGTATTGGGTTCCTATCATAATCTATCACACTAACTGCTAGCTTAGATTCTTTCACAGGCAACTCCTGCTCCCCCTTAAATGGTTAGGGAAAGGTTTCTGGTTGCCACCGCTGAACCTGGATTGAAGAAGAGAATGATGTTAAATTTTAGTGTCCATGAAGAAATGGACATGGACAAATTTCATGGAAGGGGCCCTAAAAAGGGTAGAATGAGATGATGAATTTCACTGCATAGTATAGCAAAAATCTGTCTCTGGAATAGATTGGCAAACCAAAAGATATGAGATTTTTTCAATTAATTAGGATTTAATTGATAAAAAATTGGCTTAGGGTTAGGTTTAGGAAAAAATTACTGTAGAAATTAAAAAACCCTAATTTTTTTGGACCAAAAAGTCAAGATTTTATCAGGAAAAAATTGCCCAAAATGAGTTGACTAATTAAATAAAAAAATCATGATTTTTATAAGATTTAAATTGGCAAGGGGTGCAAGTGGGGAATAATCAAGATAAATTGTTGATATCTTCTACTATAGTTAACTGTATGCAAGACATATGAGAACACGGACAATATTGAAGTTGCTAATTCCTCAGTTTTGTCAGGCTTGTACAAGCTAGCTATTAATTAGCCTTTATAATTTACACTAAGTAAACCTGGGCATTTTCAAAGCATGATGTGTATGTAGGAGTGGACAATTCCTTTTCGTTATCTGTAAGTTTAGAAGAATCGACAACTTAAGAATAGGTACCAACTCACAAATTGAATGTTATCACGATAATATGATGTGTTGGAGTACATCAACATTCTTTGTATTTTGTACTCCATGTTTATATATAATGTATTCCTCAAAGATGAGGAAAATTTGCCAAGTCCAATTCAAAACTATAAATTGTTGTATGATAGAGCACTATCCTCTAAGAAAAAATGGTCCAATAAAGTTGTGCAAGTGTTACTCTAGCAAATTCATTGATTAAGTCTGTATGCCTAGTATCTTTGGTTCAACTTCTTATTTGTAACTTGTAGATTACAGTCATTAACTTATGTATCCATTCATCTAAATGCTATTTAACACAGGGACACATTTGCCCCACTTCCCCTCGCCTCGCCTCGCCTCCCCTCCCCTCCCACCAAATTGCATCTCTGCCCCCTTCCCCTCCCCTCCCCCCAAACTGCATCTCTGCCCCTTGGTGTCCCTAGGACAACGAGATAGCAGGGGATGTCCCCTGACCACCCCCTGTCCATAGGGAAAGTATGCATCTTGGGGATGGCAGGGGACATCTTAAATGTCCCTTGACTGTCTTGGGGCTAGTCAGACATACCTCCACCTATCTTTAATTTTTCAATAAAAATTTTCAAATTAAATAAAAGGTAAAAAAAAACATTTTTCAATCAGCAACGTTAAAACATAAATGGATAAGGAAAAAAATGACACAAGTACATAATTGATAATAATCAAATAGCGGTCCCAAATGTTTGCTTTGACATTGAATTACCCTAATGTAGTACAGTAACATTGAATCTCAATATAATTGTGCTTGGATCTAGTGAATGTGTCATTATCCCTGCATACCCTCTTGCAAACCTCAACCTCCATGCGCCACCAACAACAGAAATGGAAGGATAGCCTTGTTAGCTGCCTGAATTCTTATGGTACTCCCATTGTGTTTCCCTGATTGAAGAATAATAGTGAACAGTAGCATCAAACTAGGTTCCTTAAGCAAATATGTAATATACATTTTAGGGTAATGATAGAATAACACTTAAAGAACAAAAAAATGGGAAAAGGGGTAGAGAAAAGGACTTGCCTTTCACCTGTTGAGGGCACTGATGCTAAAGAAAACCCTAGGAAATATTTTTTTAGTCTTCAAATCTAACAACCAAATCTCTTCTACCCATTAAATGATTCTCAATCCATCCCAAAACAAAAGGAGAAACAATCTCAAGAGCAATCGTTCTATACAGGATTCAAATCTTTGAATTGCCTCCAACATGCAAGACTTATAGCTGAATAGGTTTATGGAAAGTACCCAAATGAAGTATGGTTCGTTGTGCAATAATTACATGCCGATTTCATGAATCTAGCTTTTGAAACATGGCCTTGATAGTCTAGTCCAAACACACCATATGCATCCCTTACTATGGAAAGAGCTCTGCCTTGGGAAAAAAATAGATTGGTGATAGCATTAACGAAGAAGAGTATTGGAAATAAATATAATGCATGAGGCCACAAAAAAATGGCGTGAACAAACCCTACACAATAGACACCTTCCTCCATATGTGCCCACCAGGAAACCTTGGAAACAAACTCATCATCTCATCACAAGACACGTCCATAGCACCCAAAACATTAGAAATCCATCTAATTTTTTCTTCTGCCCATTTTTTATTTGTTGGAAGAATTTTTTTCCCTATTTTTGTAAATCAAAAAAACAAAAACCCCCTGCAAAATTATGCTCTGCCAATGAGAAAAAGAAAAGAAAAATCAACTAAAATTCTATTTTAAAAATCAAAATGATGCAGATCATAGCAAAACCTTGTTTCTCCTGTGCTGGCATGATTTCCAAGACGAAAGTATTCACATTTAGTCAAGTGAAAATATTAGTCCCTGCTTTAGGCAGGGACTAATAAGTCACAAAAATTTATAAATCATGATGACATATAGTGCACATAAAATAAACAAATCAATGCAAAATTTATAGACCGACACAATTATTTCTTTTGTATAAACAAAACCTCATTCTGTTAGTTATTTCAAATTTCAAATTTAAATGTTAGAAGAAATTGTTGGAGTGAAGAAAATAGGTGCATACTAAGTGAAAAATATAGTCTTAAAACTATTGATTGTTTTTACTATATATAATCTATAGATAAGATATAAAATATATTATAAGAGATAATGTATTCCATGAACCAATGGTTTAGAAATAACTTTTGGTTTATATTCAGAACCATTATTTTAATGGATATTAAGCCACTAAGTGGGGACACAGGTGAATGACAAGAATTTTTTTTATAGATGATATAATTTATCTACACCTCTTTCCAATGAACTTGGATATTGATGGATTAGTTTAAGTGGGTAAAAAATTTAAAGATAAATTATTGGTTAATCCCAAGATTGGTGATTAATTGGATGCTCAAAATCATCTTGATAAGGTAAAATCAAACATTATTGTTTTTCTCCCATAAACACGTCACTCTTACATAGTTTTTAATTAAATGAATTGATACAACATAAGAAAAAGAAAATGATAATTATGAACAGTATTATGATTTCTCAAATGCAACATGATGAATATACATTTCAACTTACATTATAGTATCTATAGTAATTTATTTTAATTGATTGATAAGACACAAAGAATTTGGGAACCACTCCTAGTTACAAATTTCAAATAAAAATATGGACGACATTTTTCAATGCTTATCCATTTAGGATCTTGGGTAATATTCGGTTCATAATCTACTACATAACAAAGTTTGAGGATCATAAGATTTACAATTTATTTCATTGCCCTTATCTCAAGGGTTTTAGACACAATAGAGTAAAAAACATCCCACTTTCAAGATTAATTCAAGCAATGCTCTTAAAATAAATAGTGGCCCCAAAGATCCTTAGGGAAAAGTTGGACATAGTAGCAAGATTTGTGTCTTCTTAATAAGATAACACTTAGGTCTATATGCATGAAAGTGGGCATACATGACTTCTTAGGGTCAAGGTAGAGCAAGTCCTAGGGAAAGGGGCTTGATTTGAGCCAAATGCTCGAGGTTGTGACATTTTGCAAGAAATCAACAATATAACCTACTTTAGATGAATTGGATTAAACTACTAAAACAATAATCTTTTGAATGTAAATGAGGATTATATCTAGTTCTTTGCAAACAAGAAATAGACAATTTGATGCTTAAGTTTTGTTTGTACTCTACTTTAAACTTTTTTAAATGTTTTGAAAAGCATGAAACAAGTCTAAATCATCATGGAGACAGTCGACATAATAGTCCTACTATCCATATTTGATTTGTTTTATGAATGCTTGGAAGGGTGTGTGAGGAGAAGGTCATGAAAGGACCTTTCTGGAACCTTCAATAGGTGATTTAGGATGATTATTGCTTTAAAAAGTATTTTAGAAGCAAGATTTGTTCAAGAAATGACTAAATATAGTTTTATGCTAAGATGTAGGCACTTGGTAGGGAGTATGAGGAGAAAGACGAAGGAAGAATCTTTCTTTGAACCTCCAATAAGTGGTTTTAGACTTGAGAGTGAATAGAAATGTAATCAAACAAAAGTTCTATGTCTAGATTGGAGAGAATGTGAGGTATGACCCATTGAATAAGCCCAAACCAAACCTTTAATATCCACTTTTGAGAAAATTTGACAAGAAAGCAAGAATTTTTTCTTGAAAAGCACTAAAAATATCTATGCTAACAAGTAAATGAAATCTTATTATAGCCAAATCTAAAATAATCTAACCTATTCTAAGTTACACTAGCTAATTCAATTACAACAAACTAGATTGGAATTATAAAATTTAAATCATTAAATCTGAACTTGAAATTGTATGTTGCAAAATTGAAGCAACTTTGATGTTGTCCTTATATTTGTACACCTCTCTCCATTATTCTTCATGTGCAACTAGTTGGAAATGCTTCCAAGATGTGAGAATCTATTGTCATTGGACATAAAGATGACTAAAAATGGTGAAGATAGTAGTTGATTATGGATACCTATCATGTGATAGTGATAGATTTGTGCTAAGCCAATTCTTTTGACTTGATATAATATTTGGTGTATTTAAATGTGCCAATGAAGAGTTGATTCACATAGGAAAGAGAAAGAATCATTTGTGGAAGAAGAAACACAAAGGGTGTGAGCTATGTTTGCATGATTTGTATAGTTAATTTTGAGAAAACTACAATTTAAAACAAGAGGCGATTTTTGTTAGGAAAGGTGTCTTAGGGTAAAAGTTCAAACCTGTGTCACACTTTCATCCAAATAAATAGTTTCTATAGAAAGGGTTCCACCTAGAACAGTTCCACTCAGAACCACGTAGCACTTATGTGACATTGCGTGGCATGAATGGTTCCAGGCAAAACAATTTCACCTAAATTTTTAAAACATATAAAATTTGATTTAAATTTTAAAAAATGTGTTTTTTTACATTAAAGGTTCCGCCCTGGAAGGGTTCCACCCAAAACTGTCTTTGTGGTATCCCATGTGGTAGCCAACCCCCCTTTTACAACAAATTGAACAAAACTTCAAGTTCAATTGTAAATTTCTCCAACCAAAGGGCATTTTCATGAAAATTTAAAAATGCCCTTTGGTAGATATCAGAGTCTAGATCTTAGAAATATATATTTTTATATATTTTGATAAGTTTTATTATGAATATTTTTAAATTTATTGCAAGTAGGTTAAATTATAATCAAACATCCAGTTGATTATAAATTAAAAATAAATAGACAAAACATATTCAAAAAAATTGAAAAATATATGGTTCACTAGACGAGAGAATTCTCTTCAAAAGGGTATTTTTTTTTTTTAAATTATATATTGTAAAAAAGCTGACGTCCCATGGAAACTACTCTGTTCTGATTAAAATTGACTTTAAAAAATAAAAATAAAAACAATATTTATCAAAGATTAAAAATTTCTTTTCCATGCACTAAATATTTGAGTTGGCTAATTAGGAAAAAATATTTAAAGAAAAAAAATTAATTTTGCTATATTTTTCTTGACGTCCCATCGATGTCACTTTTTTCAAAAAATATCAGCATTTAAAATTCATCAATTAAATTTATAAAACAAAATATCCACCTATTTTTTTTAAAAAAATTAAAATTATAAGCATAAACTACACTGAAAATTCTGCATTTCATTAGTTCATGTCATTTTAAAATTCAAAACATACATATGGCCTTTTTTACGTTTAAGTTGGAAAAATATGTTTGTGTTGGTTGTTCCCTTATAAAAGTGTGACACGATTTTGAACTTTCACCCCTCAACCTTGCATCTAACGTTAAGATTATAGGCAGTGCAAATTTTTAGGTTAAAAAATAGAAAAACTCAATTTTTGGGCTATAGAGTTGGTTTTTGGCCAAAATAAAAATTCTAGGTCATTCAACACTAGTTCTTGGGTGCCTGTCATGTGAATTTCTTCAAGCTCTATAATTTTTTAAAAAAGGGGCCCAATTGGCTTCCCGAATTAAAAGTTATGGCCTCTAGAAGTTGGGCCTCCTGCATTGTAAATGTAAAAACATCAACACATAAAAGAGTTGTAAAAGGGAGTTACACTTATTGACCAATACATCATAAGGCATCTTTGGATGGGGATAATAAAGCCAAAATGGAATGCCCAATTTGGTGTGTGGATTATAATGAGGTTATGATAGCTGGAAGCAATATGCTATTTTTAACCTGTAAACTCGTCTTAGAATTTGGGTGTTGGATTTCCAACTAAGGATTTGGCTGCCACTATTTTGGGTGGTTTTAGCTAATGGTTTTCTAATTACCATTTAATGGTTTCATGTATTGTATCTCCTATTTATTGAGTGCTTGAGATGGAGATTTCATATTGAGTTTGTAAGTATTGTTATGCTGTCAGAATTCGTCTAGATCTCTAGTTGGTGATACTCCTATGAAGGTTTGATCTACAAGTGTATTATAACTATGTTGCTTATTGGATAATACATTGAGCTACTTTAGAGTGTGGGGGTTTTCTCCCAAAAGGGTTTTCCCCATGTACACCTGTGTTATGGTATATTGTTTATTTTATGTTCATATGTGTTTCTACTTTATGTAATTGTTAAAAGATTAAAATTTGCACAACTCTCTCCTCATAAGTTTAGTGTAAGAACTCTTTCCACGTATCTTTCTTCCTTTCATTTGGCATCAAAGTCTAATCACCTCATATTATAGGTGTTGGGTACAAGGGTTTTTGTACTAATCTTCATTTGAGTGGGAGCTTGTGCAGAGAGGTTTTTCATCTTATTGTAGGAAGAGATGGAAAGCACATCAAGGATAGAGATGGAGAAGTTATTAGGCACAAACTTTGAGTTGTATAAACTCAAAGTGGATGATATTTTCATGGATATAGATCTATGGGCTACAATATCTAGTATCAAGCCATTAGGTATGAAATAAGAAGAGTGGGATTTAATGGATAGAAAGATGAAGGGTCTTTAAAGACTTTGTTTGGTAGATTTAGTTTTGTTAAATGTTCATGAGGAGACTTCTACAATGATTCTTTGAAAAAATCTTGGAGAAATTTATCAAGCTAAATCCCTGGTAAATAAGTTATTCTTAAGAAAGAAGTTGTACTCTCTTAGAATGGAAGATGGTGGATCCCTAGCTGATCATTTGAATGCCTTCAATATATGCTAGTTACCCATTTGAGCTCCATGGAAGTGAAGGAGGATGAGGATCATTGTATGAATTTACTATGTTCTTTGCCAGGTTCATGGGACCACCTAGTTATGGCCATAGGGAGCATTACCACCAAGTTCAAGATGGATGAAGTGGTTGCACCTTTTTGTTATAAAGAAATGAGAAGGAAGACTTAAGAGTTAGCGAAGGATGCCTTAGTGGTTCATGGAAAATCCAAAGAAAAAGATAAGAAGGATAAGGGGCAAGATATGTCTAGATCCAAATCCCATGGGAGATCCAAAGCTCCTAGTAAGTTCAAGGTGAAATGTTGGAACTACAATGAAGCTAGACACCTTAGAAGAGATTGTAAGGAGGAGAATAAGGAGGAGGAGGTTGACTTTGATGATGAGTCTGAGAGATCCTCCCAAGATGATGGTGATGCTTTCGTCATTGTCTTGGCAACTCATGCATTGGAAGGTGTGTGGTTGACAGACTCTGGTGCCTCTTTTCACATGACCTCACATCAAGGTTGTTTTACAAAATACGAAGAATCTGATGGTGGGAAGGTGTACCTTGGAGATGATTCTCATCTAAAGATTTTTGGTCATGGAAGAGTCCTAATCTGATTCCCTGATGGATGAGTGAAGGGAATCAATGGTATACCACATATCCCTAGTTTGCCATGAAACCTACTATTTGTATGTAAACTCAATGATGTGGGTGTATAGGTTGTTTTCTCAAATGGAGGGTGTAAGATGGTTAGAGAAGCTATGGTGTTTGCTAAGGGTGTTTGGATTGGCACCCTATTTAGCTGGATGCATGTATAATTTAGTAAAATAGTTCTTCTATTCATGTAGTGAAGAGATTTACAGAATCTTCACCTTCACCATTGGAACCAATAAAAAAGAGGTGTGTTGCATCTACTTCTAATTGTCATGCTTTCTATATTGTACCTAAGGGTGCTCATTCTTTGGAGATAAAACTTCCAATAGAGAAAATAATGTTATGGCACTAGTAGATGGGTCACATAGGTGAGAAGGGTCTTTGGACCATGAAAAATAAAAACCTTATTGAGGGGTTGAATGATTGTAACCTTGAGTTTGTTTTTTGTTAACATTACATATATGGAAAATAAAATCATGTTCTGTTTTACTCTAGTTCTCATAAGTTTTATATGATATTGGACTTGATACATTATGATGTTTTTGGTCCTATTAGTGTTCCTTTGATTTCTAAATATGTTTATTTTGTATCTTTCATTGATGACTACAATAGGACATGGATATATTTCCTTAGAAGTAAATTTGAAGTCTTTAGTCATTTTAAGGAGTTTAAGGCTCTTGTGGAAACCCAGACTGGTAAAAAGATCAAGTGTTTGAGGACTGACAATTGCAATGAGTTTTGTTCGACAAGTTTTTTCAGGTTTTGTAAAGATCATAGAGCGGGAAGGCACAAGACAACTTCATATACCCCTTAGCAGAATGTAGTTGTAGAGAGGATGAACATGACATTAATAGAGAGGGCTAGGAGTATGCTAAGTGGGGTTGGCCTAGAATACAAGTTTTGGGTAGAAGCAATTTCCATAGCTTGTTACTTTGTTAACATGTCTCCTGCATCATCTCTTGTTGATAAGACACCCATGGAGGTGTGGTTGGGAAAAAATCCCTCATTGAGATAGCTTGAAGTCTTTGGTTGCAAGGCATATGTACATGTTCCTAGGGAGATGTAGTCAAAGCTAGAAATAAGGCTATAAAATGTATCTTCATTGGTTATGGTGTTAGTGTGAAAGGGTACAAGCTTTGAAATCCTATGGTTGAGAAAGTTTTGTATAGCAAAAGTGTTATCTTTATAGAAGTTAAGCCTTCTTCCATAGTATTGCAACCAGAGAAGGTAGTGTTGAGAAGTATAAGGTAAAATTAGTTGCAAAGGGTTATTCTCAAGTCGAGGGAATTGCTTATGGTGATATTTTCTCTCCAATTGCTAAGCTGACATCCATTCAATTTCTATTATCACTTACTACAACGTATGATCTTAGGATTAAGCAAATGGATGTGAAAACAACATCCCTTCATGGTGATTCGGAGGAAGATATTTATTTTTAACATAACCAGAGCACTACATTAAGAAAGGTAAAGAGCATTTGGTTTGTAAATTCAAAAAAAATATTTTGTATGCTCTTAAGTAATCTCCTAAGATGTGGTACTTAAAGTTTGATTCTTTAGTGATAAGTTTGGGATTTATAAGATCCAAATCAAATTATTGCATCTACTATAAGATGGACAAATATTGTATTCTCATTATTACATCATATATTGATGATATGTTATTTTTTAGTAACAGTAAGGGTTTGATTTGTGAATTGAAGTCTCAACTTTCAGCACAGTTTGAGATGAAAGAATTAGGGATCTAGCTAGGCACATCTTGCGAATGGAGATCAAAAGAGATAGAGCAAACAAAAAACTTTGGTTGAGCCAAATTAAGTATGTGAACTTGGTGTTAGAGAGGTTCAACATGTCAGCTTGTAGGCCACTACATGTTCTTATTACAATGGGGACACATTTATTAGTTGAAGATTGTTCAAAGTCTCCTAGTGAGATGGAGGATACGAGTAGTACTTTATGCCAGTGTTGTTGGAAGTTTTATGTATGTCATGGTCTGTACAGGACCAGACATTGCCCAAGCAATGGGAGTCCTTATTCATTTCATGGCTAATCCTAGATGGGTACATTGGGATGTAGTGAAGGGGGTCTTTAGATATTTGTGGGGTACTTCCAAGTATTCTATTTGTTATCATGGTTATCCTATAGGGACCAAAAATTCATTGTGTATTCATGGATACATGGATTCTAATTAGGATCGTGATATTGACAGCAAAAATCCCACCAATCGATATGTTTTCACTATGTTTGGTGGTGCAATTAGTTGGATGAGTAAGCGACATGCTATGGCCGCTTTGTCCACTACAAAAGTAGAGTACATGGTAGCTGCCCATGCATGTAAGGAAGTCATTTGGCTTAAGAGATTATGTGCAGATGTTGTGCTAGACATAAGAGTCATTACATGATTCATTGTGATAGTCAAAGTGCCATATGTTTCGCAAAGAACCTGACCTTTCATGTGAGGATGAAGCACATTGATGTCTAGTACCATTTTGTTTGTGATATGGTAAAGGATGGTAGGGTGATGCTAGAGAAGGTTTATACTTTGACGAATGTTGCAGATTCATTGACAAAGCTAGTGAACACAAACAAGTTTAGGTAGTGCAATGAGTTTATGGGCCTCTTTGCCCCTAGAAAATAGTTTTCAGTGTTGGTAAATTTCCCCTTTTCTCTTGCAAGGTGTTCGACAAGTGGGAGAATGTTAGGAAAGGTGTCTCAACCGTGCACCTATTGTTAAGATTACAAATAGTGTAATTTTCATGTTAAAAATAGAAAAAAACTCAATTTATGGGCTATAGAGTTGGTTTTTGGCCAAAATAAAAATTCTAGGTCATTTGACATCAATTCTTGGGTGCTTGTCATGTGGACATCTTTGAGCTCTACAATTTTAAAAAATGGGCCCAATCAACCTCCTGGATCAAAAGTTGTGGCCTCCGGAAGTTGGGCCTCCTACATTGGAAATGCAAACACACCAACACATAAAGAGTTGTAAAGGGGAGTTACACTTGTTGACCAACACATCATAAGGCATCTTTGGATGGAGATAATGAAGTCAAAATGGAACAACCAATTTGGTGAGTGGATTATAATAAGGTTATGATAGATGGAAGGAATATGCTATTTTTAGCCTATAGGCTCATCTTGGAATTTGGGTGCTGGATTTCCAACTAAGGATTTGGGTGCCACTATTTTGGGTGGTTTTAGCTCATGGTTCTTTAATTACCATTTGATGGCTTCATGTATTGTATCTCTTATTTATTGGGTGCTTGAGATGGAGATTTCATACTGAGTTTTGTAGGTATTGTTATGTTGTCAAAATTCCTCCAAATCTCTAGTTGGTGATACTCCTGTAAAGATTTACTCTACAAGTGTATTGTAACTATGTTTTTACTGAATAATACATTGAGCTACTTTAGAGTGTGGTGTTTTTCTCTCAAAAGAGTTTTCCTCATGTACACCTGCATTATGGTATATTATTTATTTTATGTTTATATGTGTTTCTACTTTCTGTAATTGTTAAAAGATTGAAATTTGCACAACACTCTCCTTAGAAGTTTAGTGTAGGAAGTGTTTCCACATACTTTTCTTCCTTTTAGTTTTGTAATTGTTGTGGTGATTACAAAATCATTATTGTGGTTTCATGAATACCACAATAGTTGCAAAATTACTCTGGTTATTATGAAATCACCACGACCATTATGTAACTTTTGCTTGCAAACGACTAGTAATTTTACCCACATGGTGGAAACTACAAGCATAAAAGATAAAAAAGGATGGAAACAAAATGAGGGTACATAAGAGAGACTATGAGGCACTAACATGATTTGACTTGAAGGTGAGTGCCTTCTCACTCCTCATAGCTCTATAAGTACCCCAAAATGCATAGTTGGATATGGCCACTCCCCTCTCTCCTTTGTAAAGAGATGACCTCTTATTTCTTTGTTAGAAGAGTGTCAATTACTTTTTTATTAGTTAGCTGCTTTCCCTACTATAGAGTGTTGAATTACTCTCTTGATGAAGAGGTCATTTAGACATTCTACCAATAGATTAAGGGGATCCTTCATTCTCTTGGCTACATAACGCTTATCAATTGAGCCCTCTGTTAAGAGAAGAGCATAAATACACTAGAGACCATCTTTTTCTTAATAACAATTATATGTTATTAAATTTCACATTTTCACATTTTAAATATTTTCTTCATTTTCCATAAATAATAACAATTATAATGAAAAATGATGAGAGTGGCACATGGACTGTATACAAGGTATGGATAAACCTTAGTGCAAAGATAAATTAAATTTGTAGTGCATTAATATTTGTAGTTATATTATTATTTTTGAAGTTAATGTCTATTGTTTACATTATACATTCAAGTTGTGTTTATGATATATTATTTTAGTTTGATATTAATATGTTAATTTTTATGTAAAACACATACACTAAGTTGTTTTGTTACGGGGATTAATGTCACATCTTAAGCTCTTAGAAATTAATTTTTGCATTTATGGTCCTCGTGAGGACAACACTAATATAAGGGTTATGATGGTTCTGGTAGTGCCAATGACAATTATTATTATTGGAGGATTTTTGATAGTTTGGGCAATCTTATCAAAAGTTATGATCAAATTACATATCCTAACAATAATTGTAGACACCTGAAATTGACCATCATCTAGACATCCCCTTGTCGACATCACCTTGTGTCACTTTGTGACAAATTTATCCTAATTCCCAAATTAATTAGATAAATTATCTTTATTTAATTAATTTAATCCATTTCCCCATCCCCTGATTTAATTAAATAAATCATATTTATTTAATTAAACTAATTCAATCCATCACCTAGATTAATTAAATAAATCATAATTAATTAATTAATTAATCCATGTCATCCTTCTAGCCAAATTAAATAATTATTTATTTAATTAATTTCATCCTCCCATATCACATGTCTCATATAATTAATTAAACAATTTTATTATTTAATTAATTATCTCCCACTTGTCCACATCCTCATCCACTTGCCACAATCAATGAATGAGAGGCACAAAAGTCAAACTGGCTTTACATCTCAACCATCCAATTCAAATTTCACCTCTTAATCTCAACCGTTTGCATAAGAATTGCCCTAATCCTCCACCTCTTAATCTCAACCATCCATTTAATCTATTAATTCCATCCATCCATCCTATCAATCAAGAATCTATAAATCAAACCCTCATCCAAGCCATTATCATATCATCCACAATTTGAATGCAAAGTTATGTTGTTGGTTTCTAGAGCAATCAACATATCATTATCAAGAGCAAAGCTAAGTGGAGATAGGGTGCATTCTACTTCTGCTCTATTAGAGGAGAAAGAGTGATTTGAGGTAAAGATTGTGTATATTGCATTATTTGTGTTGTATTTCCTCTCATCATTTTCTTGTCTTCAATAATGACGTTTGACATAACAAACGCTGAAATTTTAACTCATGAGGTATATTGAAAGGGTTGTTGATTCATTAACAAGTTAATTAGATTTGAATGAGTCCACCAAGAATGATATGCTCTGGTTATACTTTGTTGGGGCTTTTGCACTTAGCGAGACTTTATCTTTGTTGCATTCTTTGTGAGCCATTCAACTTCACTAATAGATTAAGGGTCACTTGACATTGAATTTGAACCAATAAAAAGTGTCCATTGAATTTTTGAATGTCAATTAAAAGCCTATGTATTGGCCCCATTGCCCCAAATGAAAGAATAGAATAGAATAAAAGATTTTTAATGTTCATTAGGCCAAAGATAGCCTATGGTACAATAGATCTTATAATTTTAGTTTTTTGAATCAGTGAACTTTTGCTATTTAATTTAATGATGAACCTCCTCCTTTTCTCAACTATGTTCTCTTTGAACTATTTTTGTAAGGATTCTCTTGCTAAAATACTTGTGTGATTGGTCTAGATGCCATTATAAGTTTCACATTCTAAAATAAAGTGTTTTTATAATTCAACTATCTTCTGTGTACAAAAGACATATACTCCCTCCTTCCATTTATGAATTGAAGTGGAGATATGGCATAGTTATTGGAACTCACCGAATATAATAGATAGATGGTTTTTTAAGTCCACGAGGCTAGCAGCCTATGGTTTTTCATGCTTCTTTTCATTAAATTCTTTGCAGAAACTGCTCGATGCTATAAACCATTTTCTTCTTCGGTCTCATTTTAAGTTCTCGAGCTCCAGCTAACATCGATTTGTTTCTGGTAAAAAACTGATCAATTCGTGAATACATTTTTTCGCATTTGGGGAATAAACGAACAATTCATAACACTTAGCAAAAGATTTGCGATTTTCTTCTTCCTGCGTTAAAATTTGGGTGTAAAGAATTGCAGGTTCTTGTTTCTTGCCTCAAGGAATTTTGAATTCGCGACCGCAGCAATTGGACACCTGTTTTTCAGTCTTTCACAAGGGCTTTTAGATTTGCACCTTGCGGGTATGTTTCTTTCCTTTTTAATACAAGTATTGCGTAATTCTCTTCTGCATGTTTGGTTTGCAGGTTTTACCATTGTTATTTTTAGCTATTTGGATTCGTAGAGCCACGCTGTAGAAGAATTTTAGATTAGAGATTTGAGATATATATAGTTAAACATAATAACATACGTCTGGATGCAACTGTTGAATGGTTTTTCAATGTATTCTTTTTCACATTCTTCAAAACCCCTCTTCAAAGAATCATTAGATCAAAGATACTTTAATTCGGGATGATCCTTAATGGGTCAATCCATTTCGCTTCCCGACTTATGCGTGATATGCGATCGATTCCCTTTGTTGGAGCCATGAAGAGTCCTGGGTTCATAATATGATATCAAACTGTTCGGGGCTTTTTTGACAGGCCCAGTCGCCTGTCACCAGCCTGAAACAAATGCGAAAATTTAAGTCTCGCACACTCGGTAGGTCAATTATGATAATTTATTACAGTCATTTTCAATATCTTATCCTGTTTCAGAAGGTCAAGATGTAACATAACATTTGGCGGGTCATGGTTTATTTGAATCACGAATGGATAAAGGATAAGTTATCATCTCTCATATCTGGACAACAGATTTGTAGTCCATTTATATATCTAAACCCATTTTACAGTATAGTTCTCAAAACTAATGTGGTGCATGTCACGACTTATCATGGTGTGCCCTAGCCATGACAGGGTTTTAAAGAAAATTGAAGTGTACATTGAGCTGTTGGTGCCTCTACCCTCATATGTCACTGTAGTTTTAAAATCTAAAGCTGCCTATGTCGTGACGTATCATGGTGTGCCCTAACAATGGCAAGGTTTTGAAGAAAATTGAAGTGTTCATCAGGCTGGTGGTGCTTATACCCACATATATCACAGTAGTTTTGAAATCTAAAGTTATGCATGTAACGACTTGTCATAGTGTGCCCTACCCACGTTAGGGTTTTGAAGAAAATTGATTAAGTTTTCATTGGGCTGGTGGTGTCTATGCCCACGTATGTTGCTATAGCTTTGAAAGTTTATCATGCAGTGTACACTAACCATGGCAGGGTTTTGAAGAAGGTTGAAGTAAGTGTTCGTCTAGCTGGTGGTGCCTATGCTGACTTATATTGCTAAAATCCTTGATTAAAAGTGGCTGACCTACCCATCCACCTAGAGTTGCTATCACCTGCTTGGCTCTGTAAATTTCAATGTACCTTACTGCAGTTTAAGTTGCTTCCTTACCTTTTGATTTTTCATTCATCTCTCCATAATCACTTTGTTAGCATTCACACCCTATCATAATTACCTCCTAATCTCACAATAATTGGTCTTTAATCTTGTTTTTACCCAAGCCATGTCTGCCTTCTGAAACCATGGGAAGTTGAAATCATCAACAGTTACTGCTAAATTTTGTTGCAGTTTAATTGAGCTTGTGGCTAGCAAGATTGTAGGCATTCTAAACAAGACATTTAAGGTGAAGTTGAAAGATGCGAAACATAAGTACTTTTCTTAGCAGATATATCCTATTGGAATATTACACATATTAAAAAAGTTCTCATGGATATGAAGGTCCAAAGGTATGAAATATTTTAGAAAAGATTTTCTTCCCCAATGATACCTAACATACCAAAATACAGTACTCAATACAAATGTTAATTACTTGGCATTTTTGAAACAGCGGTCTTTAGTTTTCTTTGCAAAAGGGAAAAACTAAACATATGCAATTCAATTAAACTTAATTAAACTTTGGACAATTTGTAACAGAGTGCAGTAAAACTGGCAAATATACCAGCAAAGTTTTAACCATAGTTAACCTCATAAAGATGTAGCTTGGAACATGATGATTCGTAATTTCTACCAAAATTAGTTAGAAACTCTGGGATCTAGCAATGAGACTACTATTCTACTTGCATGAATGCTGTTGTACTAAGAAATGAAGTACCGAAATGTAAAGATGCAACATGACACAAAGATTTATCCTAGGAAAATCCTGTGGGGTGAAAAAAACCCAGTTGCTAGAGGCAATTGCTCTCTACTGGAGTGTATTGCTCAAAATAGACAAGTACAAAGAGTAATACAGTCTCTGGCAAACCTATCACTACTTCAGCTTTCTACTTCTAAGTCTATACAATAATTTAATTCTCTGTCTCCCCTTTACTTTGGGCCCCCAATTGCTTCAAATAGTGTGTTGGAAGACTCCTCATGTGTGTATGAAGCCTTCTACATGGAATTTGAAGAGATGGGGTTGCTGAAACACTTCAAATTCTCTTGTTTTTTTCCTTTGGGACACAACTGCCCCTTTTCAGCAGGAGGTATTTTCGAAATTGCCACTTGATAGTTATGAAACTGCCACTTTTTGACAGTTTTTACCCTTAATCATTTGGAAGCCATAACTTTTGCATAAGGACTCTACTTTAGACACTTCTTCAATATCTCTTATTTAAATAACACACTTCCTCCGTTATAGAATATACGAAATGCCATTAATAAGCAGGCTTAGCAGCTTAAATAATGCTATCGGTAGCTTAACATCAATATGCATCCATAAGAAAGACAAGAACCAACAAAAGAAAGATAACCTGTATATACATCCATAAGAAAGACAAGAACCAACAAAAGAAAGATAACCTGTATATACATCCATAAGAAACACAAGAAACAACAGCCTTTCTCTTCGATCTTATTGTTTGATTATAGGTCCTTGATACACCATTATCATGTTATTGTCTTGAGGTCTATATTTCTATACATTTCAAGTTATTTGTGCATCATTGTTGAGGCAAATGCTGGCATAATTTCTGTGCAACTCAGTGGTGGTTGATTTTTTCTTAACAAATGAATGGGATTGCTTTCAACTTGATTTTATCATTATTTAAAAAAAAATTGTTAGAAAACTAAATGAATCCAATTCATCCTATTTTATACATATGTTTTTTTCAAGAGCATTGCAATTTGTGTTGCTGGTAATTTGTAGAGGATTTTTCAGTGCAAGCCTAGCTTGTTTCTAGTATTAGTTTTTTCCTTGTGCAATGATTCTCAAAATGGATGTCAAGAGTGCCTTCTTGAACAGAGGTTTGGATGAGGAGGTTTACATGGTGCAGGTCGAGGGTATTTAGAGACACGATAGTAATCATCTGGTCTGCAAATTGATTAAGTCTTTGTATGGGCTTAATTAGGATCCATGAGCTTGGTATATAAAAATTGACCATCATCTCCAGGATTTTGGATTCAGAAGAAGTCTTTTTGATCCAAATCTTTATGTCAAAAGCAATGGTGATAACATTGTGATTCTTATTTTATATGTTGATGATCTTGCCATCATAGGTAGTGGGGCCATTGCTCTTCAATAAGTGAAAATAAAGTTGTGTGCAGCTTTTGACATGACTAATCTAGGCCTCCTACACTATTGCTTAAGTGTTGAATTTTGGCAACATGATCATCTTATTTTCATGGATCATATCAAATATGCTAGGAGTATATTGGAAAGGTTTGGGGTGACAGATTCCAGTCCCTCTTTGACACCTATGGAGGTTAGGCTGAGGTTGTTAGCCAATGATGATTCATACCTGGTCAATGAATCTTCATACAGACAGTTGTTAGGCAACCTGATATATCTAATGTCCATCCAACCAAATCTTTGCTTTGCTGGCAACTATCTTTCTCAGTTTTTAACAAAACCAAAGCTCACTCATTGGACAACAACAAAGCAAGTTTTGCAATATGTCAAAGGAACTCTTGACTTTGGCATACTATATTAGAGAACAATAGATTTTGGATTGACAAGATACACAGACTCTGATTGGGCACAATCGATGGATACTCGATGTTTTACTAGATAATACATCTTTTCCTTTTTTAGGAGTTGTTTCGTGGCAGAGTAAGCTTCAACACACTATAGCATTATCTTCTATGGAAGCAAGGTACAAAGCAGCTGTCAGTGCCAATTGTGAAGCAGTTTGGCTATGTCAAATTTTGGCTGATTTTCGGGTCCCTCAACATACACCTACTCCACTTTTTTGTGATAATCAAGGTGTATTGGAGTTAGTGAAGAATCCAGTGTATCATGCTCGTACCAAACACATTGAGATTTATCATCACTATATTCAGTGTTTAATTGATCTTGAAGACATTTCTCTTCATTATTGCACATCGTAGGAGAAATCTGCTGATCTAGTGACTAAACCTCTTGGTCCTACTTTCTTTGTCAAAATTAGGACAAACTTGGAGCTGTTTCCAGTCTAAGTTATTATGGGATGGGGGGGAGGGGTGTATTAAAATAAGAACATAAGTTTATATAAACATACATTATGTTCATATAGACATGTTTATTAATATTCTGTTATAACTTGTTATAACTGTTTTGTAACTCCCTATTGATATAATAAGTAAATCATTGGGCCAACACATTTGTGTAGTGCCTCAGCCGTCTCTCAGTCTCATTTCTTCATTGTTGATCCTTACCAACATGATCCTCCTTCTATAGAGCTGGCCCCTTGGGTGCTTCCTCGACAAGGAGATCCTTCCCCCTCTTGTTTGTGCAGCGACTAGTGCTTAGTGGTGGTTGGTGTGTTGCATTTCTTGTTTTGGCTGGTTGCATTTAGTTTTGCATTTTTATTGCTCGTGTTTTGATGGATCGTGCATACCTAATGGTCACTTTTTATTGTAAACCTTCTTTTGTACTCCTAAAGTTTTATGATGAATATATGATACTCATAGAAGTGTTTCCAATATTTAATTTTTTTTTTGAACTCAATGGCTACAAGAATTCGGCTAAGCTAGACACACAAACTATGACACAAGAAAAACCAATAAGTTGGTTGAGGTCATATGGGACTTTTCCATTGCTATGTACACTTGCCATTCACTTTCTTTGACAAGTTTTTAGTTCCTCTACTGCTGAGAGAAATTGACCTACACATAGCTTTATCCACTTTGTTAAGAACAATAGGCTTATCTCTAGGAGCACATAGAAGCTTGATGTACACAATTCCTTGCATCTCATTGGTCACAAGACAAATGAGTACAAGGAAAGTCCAACAACATGGTAGGATGTAGAGTTTGATGAGTTGAGGCATGTTGATGAGGTCTAAGATGTGCAACCAAGATTGGTTGAAGCCCCATTATAGGAGCAAGAAGAGTAACAATTCCAACGGGAAGGAGCAATTCATGCCATTTCTATATGATGATGATATTGATATTGAGCTTGCTGCTCACTGCAACTAATCATTTTTCATTTTTACATTTAGTTTTGATAGACAGACTTTGCCCACTCGAGTTTGTCTATCTTGCCAATCCAAAATCTGCTATACTCTGATATAGTATGCCAAAGTCAAGAGTTCCTTTGACATCGCAAATTTTTCTTTGTTGTTGTCCAATGAGTGAGTTTTCGTTTTGTCAAAAACTGAGAAAGATAGCTAATAGCAAAGCAGGGATCCGGTTAGGTGGACATAAGGGATATTAGGCTGCCCACCAACTGTTTGTCATAGAAGAAGAAATCTTGAATCCCTAGGTTTTGCAATTTTTGAATAAATCGTAGTCAATGTTCTTTTACCATTTTTTGCCACATAATTGCAAAAAAAATGTGATAAATTTTTTTAAATTGCATGTGAAAATAAATCTTATGTCTTCTCCATGATATGATATATGATGATTGATATATGATATGATATTTCCCTTCTCCTTGTTTGGTTTCTCTTATATATCTTTTTCCTTCGAGAGTCATCACCCTTCAAATGCCTCTTGATTAATAAACTTAATTATATTTTCATTTTGTAATATCATCTAATCCTTCTACCTCTACGGTAGTGTATACTCCTTTGTTCCTTTGGTGCCGAATTCATCTCATGCGATAGCTTCATTTTCTCTTGACCACGACTTTGTCTTCAAACTGGCCTTTAAACTTACAATTTCTCCTTTCTTTTGCGTGAATGAGATGCAACTTCTCGGTTCTTGACAATCCTCAATGAGCCCTTGGAATCAGGTATTTGGCAACGTGTCTTGGCCTCTTCCTACCCCTGACAATTACTCTCCGACTAAGGAGTCATGAGGACATCCTCTCGCGAGTGTTGATTACTGATATCCGAAGAGTTAGTGTTATTGTTATTGGCAGCATATGAAGAATCATTTACAAGCAAACCATGGTGTGCACGAAATTCAAGGCATATGCCCTTGGCATGGTCCGCCTCAGTAATCTCTGCGAGATAATCTTCATCCACACTGTTGATGATGTTTTTGTGACTACAACAACATTAGAATAAAACACAGAGTATCCTATCCTCTCTTGAATAAAGCTTCTCAGACGCTGAACTACGTGATCGAATGAGACTGCTCCAAGGTTCCTTTTGTGTCAGGTCTTGACGTGCGTAGGGATAGACTCAGTGGAATGATGTGATTTGCTAGTAATCACGAGGGGGACTTACGTGGGCTTACTCCTTCATAGACATGGGATTCACTCCTAGGACTCGTACTTGTGGGCGAATGGAACTTTTTCACAAATGGACAGCTTGGAATTCCTAGGTTCCACTTTCTGGTTTACGGATGATTTGGCAATGAAGCTTTCAAAAAACTAATCCTAACGAAAATCTAAAAGAAAATGCAAAAGATGGGGTAAGGGTTTAGGAATCTAATCAATGGAAATGACTGCTGTTGAAGATGAAACTGGAACCAGTCCTCTGCTTCGCCATGAGACAACAACTAGGCAGGGATGGTGCAATCTTCTGAGGGGGAGTAAGGATTTTCAGACTGCTCCTGCAAGGGACATGGAACTGAAACATGCAGAACAGCCGAAGTTAGACTTGGAATTAGTTCAGGCTAACCATGCACGGTGATTTGCAAGCCACATATCACCAATGGTATGAACAAGCAGATTCAATCATTCAATAGTAATAATCTCCATCATTCTAACTAAAGAAATACTGAAAGAAAATAGAAATGAAACAGCTTAGATCCTGGAGCTTATGATTTGCTTCAAAGAAGTCAGAAAACCATGCCACAATCCAAAGAATATCAAGAACAATCTTCAATGTCCATGTATTGATTTGGGAATGTCTTACAACAATCTTGCTGATTCTTCAAAGTTCCTTTGCTCCAGAAATGGAGTGCAACAGAAAGGAACAGCTAACTAACTACGGTGTTCTAGGAGCCTAAGAAATGAAAGAAGAAAGAAGAAGACCCTTTCAAATGAGGCCCCTCAGCCTATTTATAGGCAAACACAAACAAGGAGGTGAAAAAAGATTAGATTTCCTCAAAATCTGTGCAAACCCTAAAGAGATAGGGATGAACATGTCAAAGGCTCCATGGGATGCTGCCACCTGTCTTGGACGTCAGGCTGACTAAGCTGCTTGGTAGGTAGGTGAGACCAGTCAACTGTCCGTTTGTCCTGCTCCTTGGTCGCAAATTCCATGGTGTCCTGGAGTCCATTTGTCCTAGTCGCAAATTCCACTTGGAACAGGATTTTGCGACCAGGAATGATTTTCTTCCTGGGCGCAAATTCCAGGGGGTCAAGGAACTTTGTGTGGAGGAATCCTTCCTTGAGCAGGGGCGCACTTTCTTTAGGGTCCTGGAATGGAATTCCTTCCTGAGTTGGAATTCCCTGTTGTGGAATAGAATTCCCTGTCCTGGATTCCTGGGTTGGAATTCCTCATCCTTGGCGTGGATTCCAGTTCTCCCTGATGGATGGTGAACTGTACTTTTGTTCTTGGCTCTCCAAGGATTGATCCGCTTGTCCGGAACTGGAATCCTTGATATTGGACATGAAGTGTATTTTCTCTTTTCTTCTTGTGGAATTCACATGTAGTCTCCTCGTCTGGCGTTGGAAGTAGTCCTCTTCTCCGGTGTTAGAACTTCATGATGCTTGAGATAATCCTTGGTCATCCTTGAGCTCCGTCTTCGTGGAAGCCCATCCTCGTCCTGGATTCCTGCAAAACAAGGGAAACCTTGAATAGTCATGATGCACAAAATCCATAAATGCAATGCAATATGAAATGAAACATGAATGATTTTGCAAGTTTTGATCAATTTCATTTATAAATTCCTGAAGAAACAAAGGATTTCCCTCATTCTCTGGCATTCTTCATACTCGGCTGACCTTTTCCTTCATTCCAGGGTTACCAGGCATGGACAGGAGGAATTTCAGTTGGTCGGGGATTCCTGCTCATCCTGGAATTCCACCTGTCCTAGAGGATGAATTTCTGCCATCCTTGCTTTGGAATTGAATTAGAATGATTGAAAGTGACTTGAGCGCTGCCTTATATAGGCATTTAAACCTTCTTTGCCACTTGGCCGACTTAGGTTAGCCTAGAAAAACCCTAGCCGCCATACTTTATCACTGGCCGACTTAGACTTTTGTCTTTTCTACTTTGTCGGTCTGTCGGGGAATTTGGCCTGTCGGGGAATTTGGTCTGGCGGGTATTTTGCAATGTCGGGGAATTCCTGATGTTTGGGATTTTGCGACGTCGGGGATTTTTCAATGTCGGGGAATTTGCAATGTCGGGGATTTTGGCATGTCGGGGAATTTATGAATGTTTTGGATTTTCTTCCCCAACACAACTCTAGAACTTTTGCTAAAATCCAACTAAGTCCTGGAATATTCTCCTATGGAATCTTACTCAGATGGAAGGTTGCAATTTTGCTTTCTGTGGAGGAACATGGCGGGATGTGTCCTTGGACTTTTATGTTCAGTCTTTTGGATATTTGCTAAGGGTTTCATCACTCTGTTTTGGCAGGGATAGATTTTCTTATACTAGGATCAGAGACTCCATCATTTTTAAAACCAGAAGTACCTTCCATCTCCTTTAGGGATTCTGGACTCCGAGGTATAACAGGCGAGGAATTCTTTCATGCAGGAGCTAGTAGACTGGATTCCAAAATTTCATTATGCAGGTCTCCCATTCCAGACTGGATCAGGAATGTCCAAGGGCACAGAATCCAGAAGGTCAAGGATTTTGCGCCCAGCACAAAATTTGTCCTGGGGCGCAGAATCCAGAAGGTTAAGGAATTTGCGCCCAGGACAAAATTTGTCCTGGAGCGCAGAATCCTACAGGTGCTGGAATTTGCGCCACTTGCCTTAGGAATTCAGTTTCAGGGAATTTAAGTCAATGACCTGCATTTTCTTGAGTTTCGAAGTGGGATTCTAGTTTTGCAGTAGGTTCATTCTCCTAGCTACTCCATGGAGGTTCAGATGTTGATACAGGATCAAAAAACGGAGTTTATTTCTTCCATCCTCGTTCCTTCCATCCTCGCAGAATCTGTTACTTCCAAGGCGGGATGAGAGGTTCGTTTCTTCCATCCTCGTTTGTTCCATCCTCCGGGAGTCTCTTTTCGATGGCGAGACATGAGGTTCATTTCTTCCATCTTTCGTTTCTTCCATCCTTCGTTCCTTCCATCCTCTGGGAATCTGATGGCGAGACACAAGGTTCGTTTCTTCCATCTTTCGTTTCTTCCATCCTTCGTTCCTTCCATCCTCCGGAAATCTGATGCCGAGACACGAGGTTCGTTTCTTCCATCCTCGCGGAATCTATTACTTCCAAGGCGGGATGCGAAGTTCGTTTGTTCCATCCTTTGTTTCTTCCATCCTCCTAGAGTCTGCTATGGAATTGGCCAAGTCTGGTAGCCTGAAATCCTGAAATCCTGAAAAAAAAATGACTAAGTCTGAAATCTGGTGGATCTTCCAAATTCTAGATTCTGCATGTTAAATCCGGTGGATTCGAGACCTATCTCAAACATCCTGAAAGGTATATTGAAAAATATTTAAAGTATAAGAAATTCAATCTCTCAACTTATACTTAAATATATTTTTTAATATACCTTTACCCTGAAGACGCTGAAAAATGGCAAAGACTGTCCTTGAGCGCAAAATCCAGGAGGTACTGGATTTTGCGACCAAGGACAAAAAGTGTCCTTGAGCGCAAAATCCAGTAGGTACTGGATTTTGCGACCAGGACAAAAAGTGTCCTTGAGCGCAAAATCCAGTAGGTACTGGATTTTGCGACCAGGACAAAAAGTGTCCTGTCGCAATTCCAGCCTACCGGAGGGGAATTCATTAAATGCTAATTGTCTCCTGAAATTGCCCTAAGTCTTCGTTTTGCGAGTCTTCCGAGCCATGAAATGAGGTTGAGTGCCGGACCGAGATTTAAAGAGATATCCCTTGGTTTTGACCTTATGTGCTGGAGCTGTCAGGCCGGGATTAAGTTCCATGACTGAAGGATGATCATTCCAAGGAGTGACAGTTCTTGTTGAATTTTGGGTCTAGTCGGGATAAGAATATGGATAAAACCTTAGAACAGGATTCCAGGCAGGAATTCTTTGAACAAGACTCCGGGATAGGCACTTCCGAACAAGACTCCGGACTGGACCTCCGGGCTGGATTCCTGGACTGGAGTCCAGGAATGACTTCCTAAGTGGGACATGGAGTCTTGGAACAAGATTAGAATTGAGTTCCATGCCGGGAATGGAGAGGGTTCTAAGGTGGAAAGATGGATTTTGACATGGAAATGACAAGCCTTGTTGAATCCAGGACCCTGGATTGGAACTTCGGGACAAGAATCCAGACAGGAACTTTGGAATAGGATTCCTGGATAGGAACTTCGGGACAGGATTCCCGAACAGGAACTTCCAGACTGAAGTCTTGGAACAGGATTCCTTATTCATCACGGAGCCTTATGCTGAGGGTGAAGGACTTGGACATTTCCTATGGAATGATAGACTTCTGCCATGGATTGGCCAGATTTGATCAAGGAATGATAAGTAGGACATTATTCATCCTCAGGAGAAATTCACTATTTCAAGCATTCCTAATGTTCCCTGTGAGCTAACTGCTTGGACATTCTTTCCTAGCTTCATGGATGCAGGCAAGAAACTGCAAGATCAAAGCAAAAAACGACGGCGAAAGTGATCGAAAGAGGGGGTCCCCATTTGCAATGGGGCGATGTGTGAAAACGTCACAACACACACCACAGATAAGGCCATCAATATCGAAACCCTTAGTTGGTGCCCACGCCAACCACTCTTGCAAATCACCCACATCTTTTTCCAATGAGAATGCCATCTCTTTCTCTCGGAAGGGTAGTTTAAGGAATCTCTGTTGATATCACATTGGGGAGAATTCTCAAGATATGAAGCACTTGTTGCATACAATGCATTGCAGTAATTTAAACCAATGAAATCGAATGAGCCTCGAAGTTTGTGGCACAAATCCTCTGTGATAGTGGGCAGCCATATGCCAAGCCTTTTGCGCATAATGGCTGGGTATTCTCCAAACACTATGGGATCCAAATACTGAGCATTATGGAAAGCATGAATTTTGTCCTTGGCTTCAAGGTCTTCTGGGGAGTTTATGAGAGGTTCAAACCATATGGTTGAGATGTGTAACATACACCCCTCGTATATGTTTTCCGCTTTGTATATTTTGTGTTTTTGTTGTTTGATGTTTAGGGTTTCATATTTGTTTTTGCATGTCTTGATTTTGCAATGTAAACATAGAATAAAGAGCATATAACTAAAACCTAGAAAAACTAAAGCATATATCAACAAATGAGCAAAGACCCAGATTGTATCATGTCAAAATATGAATTATGAGTACATAACCATTTGCCAGTTTACAACTTCATTCCGGTGCTGTAGCTGGACCAGCAATATAGCACTATAGAATGACTCCTAATCACCACCAATGGAAGGATCTTCGAATAGAATGTATAACAACAGCATATGAGACTCTAAATGTCCAAAATATACACAATAGCAGCCACAAAGGGAGATGATGTATCAACATAAAATACCCATGAACTCCTCTTAGCTGTATGAACTCCTCACAATATCTTCTGTTTTGCACTGGCTGTGATGGTAGATGTTAGACAACCAAGAAGGGGTGAGAACAAGCATTAAATCCCACACCCAAACACATAATATCTTCAGCAGAGGTACGACCAACAAATAAAATGGAATGCAGCCCCAAATCAATGCAAAAATGATATCAAACTGTTTTTTTCTGATTACCCTCAGCTGCACACAAAATCTCCGTCAAATATGATCATTCCATGCTCAAATCTTCATCAAAATGCATCAACTGAATGCCCAACTTAAGCTCCTGAATGAAGCCTCCAAGAAATCCTCCAGATTGTGTCTTTCCACAACATAGAGAATGTTGCCTGTAAGGGTTTTCGTCCTCACAAACTTAAAATGAAACCTTAGATGAACCAAGTTCAAACTTCAGAACCACAAAGGGTTTTGATCAGAGAAATAGAATAATCTTCCTATCTCAAATGGGCCCCTCAAATGCCTTTTTATATTTTTTTCCCAAACTCTCCAGAAGCTTCTATTTTAAAATTCACTTTTTAATTAAAACTCCATTTTAGCTCTGAAAAAGACCTTTTAATTAAAATAATGATAATTTGACACATAAGGTCCTTGTTTAATGTATCCATAATTTAAAACATCTCATTCTAGTATGAGCTATAACACTAAGGTGCTTTTAAAATATTTAAAATAATATTTAGCAACCTTAGTAAAATAATTAAATCAAGCCATTAATACACTCATTTTGTGGAAATTGCCGGAATGCATCGGAAACTGGTGTGATCTCGATGAAGAATAAAGATAGACGGAGCCAACTGGGCGACTTACTATAAATAGATGCCTTCTCCAAGATTCTTGGAGAGCACACTAGAAGTCGGAAATCACCCCAGAAAGTGGCATATGAGTCCCCTAGACCAATTGAGCTCATTGGGAACATCAAATTACCCTTTTGATCAAACTGACACAAACCCAGAAAACCATTTCCAACTGCAAAGCAAGAGAACCCAAAAATGGGGACATTACAGTCCGTCCTTTCCAAAGATTGCTTGCCCTCAAGCAATGCTATGGCATCCACAAAAACCCCTGAATGAAACCAACTAAACCCATGTGTAATCTCGGGGTCCCAAGTCAATCTTTGTAAATGTCCACCATGTTGTCGCTGCACCACTCTGATAAAACTATAAACTCATCACGCTCTAGATGCGTCTTCAACTCCTGTGACCCCCAAGAATGAACGTCACCAACACCCATACTGAAATACCTACGAGGGCTAAAAACTATATCATGAAAAGTCTCCTGCCAAGGCGCCACAGTGAGGTTCATAATTGAAATTCCACCGTCTAACTTGATCCTGGTCAACAAAAATAATAATCTGCTCATACTCAAAGAATAACCCTTAGCATCTCCTCTCACAGTATCTTGGAAGTAATGCCAATAGAAATCAGTCCCTAACCGGAAGCCGACAACAATAGTGTCATCCCGATCATAAACTGATAACCCCTCACCGACATCTAATCTCCAAGTATCAATATGCCCATATCTAGCACATCAACTTATCCAATCGACTGCAAACATTAAAGCATCATCTGATGATATACATGCCAACACAATGAAATGTCTGCAATAACCATTACTTACCAAAGTGGAAACAAGAAATAACTGAATTGTGGCAGGAGAAACTCTCACAACCCGCTGCCCAAATCCTTGCCAAAGCTCAGAACCAATCGTCTCAATAAAAGGTGTCACCATAACCATCATGAAAATATAAAGACAACGGCAATCCATCTGAAATCCAACTGAAAATATAGGAGGCATGAGTATGGAAGTAACCAAAGAGTCATCTCCTATGATCAAATCACCTCCAGCAACCAACTCCAACCACCAAATACCCCACAGTTGTTCTGAAAATACAAACCAACACAGTTGCGGGTCAAGAGCTGACGCCATGTGTAGGCTGATCGAAAAGTGGAAAGCGGTGCTAACACTCATGGTTACAACTCCAAGATCCTTTGAAAGATGAATCATAGCATGTGGAAACTTGTTGTCTTGAACCCACACTGAGGGCAAGCTATCAAAGTTTACATCACCAACCTTCATAAGATGAACTCTCTGAGTTAGGAAGGTCTGAAGTAAACAATAATGACTTATATCCAAAATCGAAATTAGAGAGGTACAATCTGATTTTAGTGCTCTACACCAAGGACAACAGCAACACCAACGGATTTCCCAAGTACGAGCATGCGTGAAAAACATTGTGATGTGCCAAAGCAACTCATAAGTGCTTGGAAAACATCTCGTCGCAATCATCAACTGAAAATCCTCACTACCTCGACAAAGAATAGTGTTCCAACTGCTCTGAATGTGCTTGGAAAACATCTCGTCGCAATCATCAACTGAAAATCCTCACTACCTCGACAAAGAATAGTGTTCCAATTGCTCTGAATGAAAGCAAACCAAAAAATGAATTGGCTGACCTGCCACCAAACAACAAGCTCAAAACGGGGAGACTGATCCAATCTTTGCCAAGGAACACACCCAATAGTGACCACTTGTTCACTGACCCAATCCTTAAAATTTCTCTCCAATCCCTTTGTAGATGAACAAATGGAATAACTAGATGGTTGGTAAAGGAAGGAACAACATTATTAAGTCTGAAATTTTGATCCTTATCCCTCCAAAGATCACTCTTATGACTCCCAATACTCTTTGACAATTCTTGTTGAGAACTCCAAGCATGGATACCCAACCAAGAATGATCTCCCAAAATCAATACATCCCATGATAGAAATGCATCACCAATTACATACGAGAAGTATGCAATAGTACTCACCAACTCAGCTAAGGTATAAAATGACACACTTGTTGGCCTCAAGGCTAAACCTTATGCAAGAATGAAGAAACTCATAATAAATACCAACAAGGAAATGATTCTCAACTGAAATCATTAATTTGCATACCCAAGTTACCTTCCAATTCCTCATGTAGCAAGGAATGATGATGCCTCCTCGTGTCATATCATCCCAAATGCAAACTTCATCTATCTCCTTACTTGCACATTTCATATTTGGTGGTGTCTCCCAAGAGGGTAACCAAACTCCTCATAAAGTGAACCTGAATCAAAAACAAGTTGAAAACCACACTTCAACTCAAGTTCTGAATCTTCTCCTGGATCCCATACCTTGCTATTTCCACCAAGTGCAATGCTACAATCAACAGTAGTCCCATCTTTCAACACAAGAGGTGGATTGTCATACACCATATCAACACCCATCTCAAACAATGGATTATCAGCAATCACCACAAACGATTTTTTCCAACCATGTTCATGCAAAGAAAATAAACTGCTGCTATGATGAATACTAAAATCAGAACCTTCATTCCTGTCATCAATGACTCCAAAGCTATCCCAAATCACATGTGCCTCTTCCTTTTCAGCCTCAACTGTGAATTGTGAATGTAAATCAACAAGACCACTAGGTCTCTGCTCAGGATCAGCTACATGCAATGGAAATTAGATTTGTTCTCAACATTAAGAACACCACCTATATCACCATCAATCGAAATTTAATGTAGAATCATCATTATTAGTTGATTTGAAGACCTCATCCTCTTTGCCTTCAACAAGCCCATAATCTGAAGGTATAACAATGATCTCAACTATCCCAACATTTTTACTAGTGTTATCAGCTTCATTGGGAAACTCTAATTGTGTATCTAAAGCTGCAGTTTTGTTGCACACATCCTCATCCTTAGTAGCTGCATGCATAACTAAAGAATCATCTTGAAGTCCTGTCAGATAGTCCTCATGAGTCAAGGCACCGCATCCATCCAAATGTTCAGCCATAACCCTCTTTTCATTGTCCTGCTTCTCACTATCCAAGAAAGGTTTCAATTTCTTTTCACATTGATCAATCACCCTTCTAGCTAATCTCCCTTTAACTAATGGAATTCCAAGAATTCCCCTCTTCCTGTTAGTTGATAGGATAGAAAAAAGAGATTGTGACACATCTTCACTATCATTAATAGTCAAAATCATAATGCTTTGCATCGTTGCAATAACATCATCATCATGTTCTATCCTAACTGAAGTAAAGAAATGGTGAAACATGTTGTAGATCAAATCATGCAATCCCAAATCCAACATAAGGTTACTCAATTTGATTTTTGCAAATGTTTTAAGTATAGCAACCCTTCTAGAAAAATGAGAGCATGTTATATCATCAGTATCTCGAAAACTATCCACTACTAGTTGAATCACATCTTTCATTGTGTTATCATTGTATGGAGTGGTAGGTGTTGTAATTCTCATGATTTCACGTAAACAAGAAGCAACAAGAAGTCTTACATCATTATCTTCATGTCTCAAAAATTTTCTCTTACCCAAAGAAGTCACCAAAGGTTTCATATTTCTTTGCATTCCCTGAGAAGGTGATTGTTTCACCATGTATAAACATCCCTCAACTTCCTCCAAAGTACTGAGAAGAACATCTTTTGGCTGATCAAGATTCCCACCTGCATGGTAAAGCTCTACTCCTACGCTAACATCCATGAATTCTGCAAATGAGATTAAAGCATGAAACACTACTCCCATTGCTAGGTATTCCTTCAAAATTTCTTCTTTTGTGAGTGGCTTCATGATTACTGATTCTGCACTTGCAAAGGGGTCTATACGTCGAGGAATCTCAATATCTGGTTGAGACCTTTTCCGTTTGAAATAATATTGATGTGTACCAGGCTGCTTGTCATTTTTAACCTCATAGGATGGCAAGATACACTGCTTTGATACCACTGAAACATACCCCTAGTTGTTTTCCTCTCTGTATATTTTGTGTTTTTGTTGTTTGATGTTTAGGGTTTCATATTTGTTTTTGCATGTCTTGATTTTGCAATGTAAACATAGAATAAAGAGCATATAACTAAAACCCCCCAAAAAACTAAAGCATATATCAACAAATGAGTGAAGACCCAGATTGTATTATGTCAAAATATGAATTATGAGTACATACCCATTTGCCAGTTTACAACTTCATGCCGGTGTTGTAGCCGGACCAGCAATATAGCACCATAGAATGACTCCTAATCACCACCAATGGAAGGATCTTTGAATAGAATGTATAACAACAGCATATGAGACTCTAAATGTCCAAAATATACACAATAGTAGCCACAAAGGGAGAAGATGTATCAACAAAAATGCCCATGAACTTCTCTAAGATGTACGGCCCAGCTAGAGCTATGAATCAGCAATAAATAACATAAATCTCCTCACAATATCTTCTGTTTTGCACTGATTGTGATGGTAGATGTTAGACAACCAAGAAGGGGTGAGAACAAGCATTAAATCCCACACCCAAACACATAATATCTTCAACAGAGGTATGGCCAACAAATAAAATGGAATGCAGCCCCAAATCAATGCAAAAATGATATCAAACTGTTTTTTTCTGATTACCCTCAGCTGCACACAAAATCTCCGTCAAATATGATCATTCCATGCTCAAATCTTCATCAAAATGCATCAACTGAATGCCCAATTGAAGCTCTTGAATGAAGCCTCCAAGAAATCCTCCAGATTGTGTCTTTCAACAACGTAGAGAATGTTGCCTGTAAGGGTTTTCGTCCTCACAAACTCAAGATGAAACTTGAGATGAACCAAGTTCAAACTCCAGAACCACAAGGGTTTTGATTAGAGAAATAGAATAATCTTCCTATCTCAAATGAGCCTCTCAAATGCCTTTTTATACCTTTTTCCCAAACTCTCCAGAAGCTTCTATTTTAAAATTCACTTTTTAATTAACACTCCATTTTAGCTCCGAAAAGACCTTTTAATTAAAATAATGATAATTTGACACATAAGGTTCTTGTTTAATGTATCCATAATTTAAAACATCTCATTCCGATTCCGATGAGCTATAATACTAAGGTGTACTTAAAATATTTTAAATAATATTTAGCAACCTTGGTAAAATAATTAAATCAAGCCATTAATACACTTATTTTGTGGAAACTGTCGGAATGTATCGGAATTGAAAACTAACTACACTAGTGTGATCCCGATGAAGAATAAAGATAGATGGAGCCAACCGGGCGACTTACTATAAATAGACGCCTTCTCCAAGATTCTTGGAGAGCACACTAGAAGTCGAAAATCACCCCGGAAAGTGGCATATGAGTCCCCTAGACCAATTAAGCTCATTGGTAACATCAAATTAGCCTTCTGATCAAGCTGACACAAACCCAGAAAACCATTTCCAATTGCAAAGCAAGAGAACCCCAAAATGGGGACATTACAAGATGACCATTCCAATGAAGCCTCCTTGATCAGCTTGTAATTGTCTTCCTTGTGGCTGCGTTATGTATTGGGAGGGGTGGTGATTTTAATCTCATGCGATCTCTCTATAATCCTTGGTCCACTCTTTGGCAGACCTAAACCTTTTAGCGACAACTTTATTTTGAAAACAAGGCATTACAGCTCTTGGAATCAAGAGTTGGATTGCAAATGCCTATCATTGAGATGTTTTAATTGTTGGAAGATCAGACACAAGGCTAGGAATTGTGATGGTATGAAGCAGGGGAAGTCCAAGTTGGCCCCAAGAACTAAATGGATTTGAAGAGTGAAAGAAAAGAAAGATGTTAAACATAATATGGTGGCAGAAACATTCGTGGTAAAAGACTTGAAAGATAAAGAGGGGTAGGACTTGGGGATGTCGAGTTGTCTTCTAGAGGAATTGTCTCATGTTTTTGAAGCAGAGTGGGTAAAGGAGATAGAGGAGGATCAAGAGCAAAATATGATGAATTCTTCGTTGGAGAGAATTGGTGAGGCAAGGGAGGATGAAGAGTTGGCAAGACTAAAGGCATTGGTAGGTATTGAAGACAGAAGTGTGATTTTTAGAAGAAGCATCATGAGTAGCACGTAGTCTTAGAACTCAGACTCTTCGAGAGCTGATTTGGGAAGAAATAAAGGTAAAGGTAGGAAGACTATAGCGAGCAAGGTTTGAGTAGAGGCTAAGATAGACATAACTAAAGGTTCTTAGAAGTATTTCAATTCATGCTAGAGTGTTGGTGAGGAGATCCTCCCCACCAAGCAACAATGAAGTTCTAAAGTTGGAATGTTAGGGAATTGAATTCCCCTAACAAATGCCACTTGGTTAAGTGGTTGGTGGAGGAGTATGCCTCAAATGTATTATTATTGCAAGAAACAAAGTTGGTTCAAGAGGAAATCGAGATGTTAGTTAAGAGGATGCCTAAGGCTAGAAGAAGGATTGCGATATTTTAAGGATTTACTTACAAACTTCTTAGTAGAGGATAGAAATGCTTAGGATTTCTTACTCAATAATATTCCATCAACCATTTTGGTGGAGCAAAATGTTGCCCTGATGAGGCTGATGAGCATGGAGGAAGTTAAATCAGCAGCGTTCTCTTTGGTTGCAAGAAAAGCTCTAGGTCCATATGGCTTTAAAGTAGGATTTTTCCAACAGTTCTAGCACATTGTCAAACATGATGTATGGTTGGCGTTAGAGGAGTGTAGGGTCAAGAGAGCTACGCCCAATGGATGTAATGTCACATATTTGGCTCTTATTTTGAAGGCCGAGTCCCTAGTGTATTTTGATGCATTTTGGCCGATTGCTTTGTGCAACACAATATGTAAGATTGTTGCAAAGGTTAGGGCTTGAAGATTGAAACAATGAATGGGTGGTATTATTGCGGATGGATAGAATGGGTTTATAGCAAGAGGCAAATTCTGGATGGAATCATAGTAGCACATGACGTTATTCACTCAATCAAGTAGAAGGATGGAATGATTGTGAAACTAGATATGAATAAGGCATACGACAAGGTCTCATGGATTTTTCTGGATGCCATTCTACAAAAGTTTGGTTTTGCGGAGGTGGTGCAAATGTGTTAAAGAGTTGTATTTCCTCTACTTTGTATTCAATCTGAATTAACAACGCTCCCACAGCTTTTTGAAGCATGTCAAGGGCTGTGGCAAGGTGATCTCTTGTAGCCTTTTTTGTTCCTCACGTGGCAGATGCCCCAGGGTGGGCTTTGAAGGCATAAGCATTCAAAGGTAGTATCTTTGGTTTACAAATCTCTACAAGAATTAGCAATATCACATACCTCCAGTTTGTGGATGACACATTATTATTTGAGGAAGCTATGACAAGGGAGGCAAAGGTTATCAAAAAAGTGCTAGAGTGGTACCAACTTTCTTCCTTCAATTTCTGTTGGTTGAGTAACATCTAATGTTAGTGAATCAATGAGGGTTCACTAGGAAAATATGGAGAAATATTGAGGGCACACAAAAGTATAGGCCTTCCTCAAATTGCATTGTCCTTGAAGCATTTTTAAATAAAATTTTGCTTTTAAGTTAACCTTGTTTTTTAATAATTTTTAATTGTTTGGTTTTAGTTGAGTAGGCATGTTAAACACTTATCATTAGGTATTTAAAATCAATGGTTCTTGTTCTTTTGCATGGGTTACTTATGGTCTTCTATAGATTTTGGCATAGATCTTGATATCTGTTTTTTGTTTTGTAAATATTTTGGCTTTTCACCTTACACCCCTGTTGAAGTCCATCACACCTCTTTTACATTAATTACAATGATGTCATGAGGCATTTTACGTATGTACAATTTTAATGCTGTAGCAGCTGAGGTGGGTGACCTTAAAATGGTCTGATTTTTAGAATTCAATATAGATCGTCTTATGGGAACAAATTGAAATGAAATAATGCTTATAATAAATCTTGGTTGTGATATTTTATCCAAGGCATTTATTCCTCAGGTCTGCATAGTGGATTTTTAAGAATAAGAATTAACACTGAAAAATATGACTGTAAAAACAGATATCTTGTGTTGAATTGCCACATGTTTTATCATTCATCTATAAAGTGCCCTTGATTAGATTATTTCCATGTTTCATAACCTCTTTTTTGCAATTGAAATTTTTGGTTTCTCTTTTTCTTTGACATTTTATTGTTTTGAATTTGGTTCAAGCTAGACACGTGGTACTTCAAAAGAATGGACATCATTTCGCAGCTACAAGAGCAAGTTGGTCTAATTGCAGGGATTACCTTCAATACTGTTGGTACACTGCAAAGAGATGCTCCACCAGTGCAATTATCTCCGAATTATCCTGAGCCACAGTCCAACTCAACAGAAGATCCAGCTGCAGTGGCAGATCAACCAAGGTCCATGACTGCTGCTTTAATAGATGCAGCTAAACAGGTAAACTTTTGTTGTGAATTGTGAATATGTGGAAACCAAAATGACTGATATGCTGAAGCAAAAATCTGAACCTTGAAGTTTACTATTATATGCAGCAGGGCATCTCAATGCCTTTTGCTTCCTTAAAATAAAGATCATGATGTTTGCTGTTATTTCACATTGTTATTTCTTTATTGTGCTCTGCGAGACAGTGCTATAAAAGTAGAGTAAAATTTTCACTGTAGACTGTTTATCTTTAATCTCTTCAATAGAACATTGAAACATGCTATCATGCAAAGTGTATCTGCAATAGGGAGTTTATGCATGTCATGCAATTGTCAAATCTATTTGTTATGTTCTGCCAACAGACCAAGAAATTCTCTGTCGTTTATGTCACATTTTGTGATTATATTTAACCAAACATTGTAGCGAGAAGTTTCTGAATCTAAATATCTAATTCTGATTCCTTGTTTGTCAATTTTATAGACTGTTCTATTAGATTGGTTGTTCTTGTTATCCTCAAAATTGTTATGCAAATTTGGGAAGGATACTACCGAACTTTCTGTCATACTTGCTATATGAATCGCCTTTCATTCCTCTCTTCAAACTGCAACAGCCTTAGCACCCCTCAGTCATTTTTGCCTTTGAAGTTGTCTTATAACTCTATGCTGAAGAGGTAGAAGTTTTCATCCTCTGTACACCTTTGTAACAATGCATTTTGAGTCCCAGTTATCTTACTCCGTTCTTTTTTTAATGCAAGCAGTTGGGCTTGTCACATCCCTGCTCAAATACATCTGTTTCCCAACTTCCCTGAAGTTTTTCTTTGAAGTGGTCCTTTTGAATAATGAATCAGACTTATTGAACCTCTTTACGGCTTTTACACTTACGTAAAGGTGAAATGAAGTTGGATTCCAGGACTAGTTTTTGACTTTTTACTTCTCTTTGTATTTTTTTCTTTGTTACTCTGGCCAAACCTGGACTAGGTATGGATCCTGGTCCTGGTCCACCCTGGATTTGCCCAGGTGTAACTGGGCTGAATCCACAAGACCTGGGGTGAACCCAGGGAGAACCTGCCTGAGACCAAAGAAAAAATCATTTTTTTAATGAAAAAAAGCAAAAAATTAAAAACACCTAACCGATAGCTTTCCTTAGTATTAGTTGAGGAGGGGCACAAGACTGCTACTCAGAACTTGCATGGTGGAGCTAGCGGGATTAGCACTGCCATTGCTTGTGGTTCCAACAAACAAGACAATGACTTTGATGCTCTCAATGAAGAGCAATATGATAATTTGAATTGATTTTCTATGTGCAGTTGCACTAATATGAACATTTTGATTTATCTTTTTGAAAATTGACATTGAATTATCAATTATCAGCCATGTTTTGTATTTAATTTTGTGCAAATAATATGTGTATGTATATTGTATGGCCAAACCCAGCCATACCAAAGCCGGGGGGGGGGGGGGGGGAGAGAATTGGCAAACCACTGAACCCGAACCTGAACTGGCAACGCAGAATTTTTTTGGGGCTTGATGGAATTTCTTATACCGCTTGCTATTGGAATTATTTGGTGCAAGAAGTATAGCGATCCCTGCAACCTTGAGTCATCCATTCAAAAGTATTTTCCTTTGTATTTGGTTGGGCTGGTGGAACTTTCTACATAGCGTACATCCATATAAAAGATGTAGAAACCTCTGGTTTTCCTGACTCGTTTCCTATTCCAGTCTTTTTCAATAAAATGATCGGAATATGCAGACTTACTTGGACAACATACACTTATATAAATGTATATTCATTCATCGATTTGCCAAATGAAGAGAAAAAAGACATCTTTCCTTTGTATTTTGTCAGGTTAGGTAGACATCTTTTGCACTCCTTACGCACACACAAGATATGCAGAAATCCTCGTAAGTTTTGACTCCTTTGACAAATTCCATGCTAAAATGTTTTAAATTTCTGATTGAGGTTTCCAAAGCACAAATGATTGGATTTAGCAAGTTTGGTGCCTCCCTTGGACTTGTGAGAAAAGTGTACACAAGGTGGCTTGCAAAGAAGGGAGTACCTCATAAGCTCATTTGTGGAACAGCAGATTGGTTGAAGTTGGAGGTTTTCCCATGTCAATTGAAAGCCCTGAACTGGTCATGGGCTCATTATGACCCAGGAGTAAGGAAGTCCATCCAATTGGAGATGTTGTGGCTCTTCTAGGAACAAGCTATCTTCAAGACCTGCTAAGAATCACTCCATACAAGGAAGTGCTGGCCATTCCATCAGCGATTTATCTATCTTCAAGACCTGCTAAGAATTATCTAGTTTTTGGAGAGCTGTGGCGTGTGTAGTTGTTTCCCTTTTAGAACCATTCATACTAATTTATGCTGATTTATACTAATTTATGCTAATTTTTTGTATTTAAAAATTAAATATGTTGTACTTTGTACTTGGAGATTAGATACAATGGTAGATAGAGAACCCTTGGAATCTAGATCAGGCTCCCACTCCACATCAGGCTCAAGGTCAGGCTCAAGCTCAACCCGGTCAATACCAGTTACTAGAACTCGTCCCCCTGGAGCCAAAGACCCCACTTGGAAATATGCCATATAGGGATTGACACTTGGGACAGTCATTTGCATAAGATGCCAAAACCAGTATCATGGAGGCATCAATTGCCTCAAATACTATCTTGCAAGCATTACTCATTGTGATGCCAAGCCCTATGAGAAGACCACAAAAGAGATAAAACGCGAGATGAATGCACACCTTGTGTTGACAGAAGAGGAAAAACTACAGAGTGAGAAGACAAAAGCAGCCATAGCAGCATCCATAGCTAGTGCTCATGGTCCTCAATTGCAAGCAAAAATGGATGAAGATACGACATTCAAATCACATTGGGCTCCGCTCGTGGTCCACGCATATGAAGCACATCCACCTCATCTACTTCGAGTAGAGCACCTACACATACACCGCATAGCATTTTTGTACCCAAAAACATACCTGGAGCACAATTGTCCTTGGAAGGTACAGGGTGGAACAAGGAGGTGCCCTAAGAAGCAAATAAGGTGTGTGCCAATTTTTGGTATTTCAACAACCTTCCCTTCAATGTGGCGAAGAGTCCATACTGGGAGAATTTGGTAATTGCATTGACAGTTGCAAGAAAAGGCTACAAGGCACCCTCTCCAGAAGACTTAAATGGGAAGTTGCTCATGGATGCAATTGAAGATGCAAAGTTCGTTGTGGAAGAACAAAAGAAGCAATGACAAAAGTTTGGGTGCGCTATTCTTTCAGATGGGTGGATGGATGGAAAGAACCACACCCTTATCAACTTTCTGGCAACTTCAAATGGTGAGGTAATTTTTTTCAAGTCATTTAATGCCTCTGACAAAGTAAAAAATGTAGAATCTTTGAATCTAATGTTGGAGGAAGTTGTCTTAGAGGTGTGCATAGAGAATGTAGTCCAAATTATAATTGACAATGTGGAAAAGATTGGATGTCCCATAATGTCAAGTGGGTGGACAGGTAGAAGGAACTGAACACTCATCAACTTCCTTGTCTCTTGTGATATTGGCATGATTGTTTTGAAATCCGTGGATGCATCAGATAGAATCAAATCTGCAGCTACACTGTTTGAGTTGTTTGACGAGGTGGTCATGGATGTAGGGCCATCAAATGTGGTTCGGTTTATTATAGACAATGTTGCTGCTTGTATTGTTGTTGGGAGACTCTTGAAGGACAAGTATCCTTCTAAATTGTTTAGCTCATGTACGACACATTGCCTTGATCTAACCCTATAAGACATTGGAAAACTTGAATGGGTTAGGGAGCTATTGCAAAAGGCTCGCACAGTTACCAAGTTCATCTACAATCACACAAGGGTGTTGTGTATGATGTGCTCTTTCACAATGGGCAAGGAGCTATTTCAACCATAGTTTAAAAACTCGGACTCGGCAATTACTCGGCGGACCCAAAAATTTTAAAAACTCGGGACTCGGCAAAAACTCGGGGAAAAACTCGGCAATAACTCGGCAAAGTTATCGAACATTAAAAAATACATTAATTTTTAAAAATATGCTTAAAAAACATTCATATTACTGAATTTTATGAATCATAATATCATATTACTGATTTTCTTCATATATAGATCAAAATTAAAGTTCAATACACATCATAATGACATAAACCAAAAACTGAGTTCGAATTTCAAAGTTCGAATACATATAAAATTCTAGTTTCAACTTTCAAGTTTCATCATCAACAAAAAGTTCAAATCATAAATTTCTTCTGCGACTAAAACTCAGAAAAGTATGTTGTCGTTGTGTGGGTGCCGTGGAAGTCGATGGGATCGCTGTAGGCTCCTCAACAGGAGCCTCAACAGGAGCCTTGGCCATGGGACCAATCCCTGTATCCTCTGAATCTCCCTCTGATGACTCGCTAGACTCACCTTCTGAATCCTCATATGCTGCCACATTTGCTTGCCATTCAGCTTCCTCTCTCTCCAAATCAGCAATCTCATCACTTGTAAGCAAACTCGTATCCACATCCTCACTAATCCAATCTGAATATGGATCAATCTCATCGAGGTCAAGTGTTCCATATGAATCCTCCCCTTGTACCTTCTTTTCATGCAGTCGAAGATTGTACCGCACAAACACAAGGTCATTCAAGCGTTTTTGAGTCAATCTGTTGCGTTTTTTGGTGTGAATGGACTCAAAAACACTCCAATTCCGCTCACAACCTGAAGCGCTACAGGGCTGAGATAGAATGCGGATGGCAAGCTTTTGAAGATTAGGCGTTGAGGCACCAAAATCTTCCCACCACAAATCTACAAGGATGACATTTGTAACTTTGTAAGATATTAGGAATTTTAGTAAGCTTAACATTTTAAATAAATTGTAAACTATAATTAAACATAATGTTTTTCTTACCTGGTTGCAAAGTATCTCTCCTACGAATGCATACAGGTGCAGAAAATAATACCCCCTCCGCCCTCTTATACATCTGTAGCTCATCCTCTACAAGGTCTCGAAGTTCATCATTAGGAATCATCCTGTCAATACAAGTGTGGAGGCCATGCATAACCTCTGTATCCCCTCTAAATGAAGACGAGAAGAAAAATTTGGGGTTCAAATAATATGCAGCAGCATGAATATGTCGATGGAGCTGTTGGTTCCACCTCCGATCAATAATGCGCCAGATGGGTTCATATTTGGTTCTATTAGACCCATACAAGTGTTGAATTGCTTCTTTGGCCCTATCCATGGCCTCATACAAATACCCCATGGGGTTTTTATCCCCATCCACCATCCGCAGAACCCTAACCAACGGTTCTGACACCTAAAACAAGATAGTGAATGAAAACGGAATTAGTTAATTAAAATAAATTAAAAATTTTAAAAGGAAATCAAAATCAGCAAATTAAAATATCAAAACATTTAAAAACAGCAACTTGTAACATTGTAAAAAAAAATTAAAAGAAGAAAATTATATTAAAAAACTTACCTTTATGATCTCATCCAAGGTCTTGGCAAATGTATGATCAAATATGGTCTTCACGACCCTCTGTGCTTCATCCTTCTTGCAATAGGGACTCTCCAACCATCTTTCGCTCACAAACATGCGCACGAGGTTGGGCAATGCGGTTGCTATACTTTGCAAGGTAAGGAAATTGGTTGCAAAGCGTGTCACTCCTGAACGCACGAGCTCCTTGCCATTAGTGTGCTCTCTCATGAGATTCAGGACCCATGTGTGATTGTAGATGTATTTGGTTATGTTTCTTCCTTCTTCCACCGCATTCTTCACCCAACTTAATTTCCCTATGTCTTCAAGGAGAAGATCAAGGCAATGGGCCGCACAAGGGCTCCAAAACAATGTAGGGTGTCTCGCCTCTAATAGTTTGCCGGCTGCCACATATGCGGATGCATTGTCTGTAATTATTTGGACAACATTATCCACTCCCACTTCCATCACCACCTCCTCCAACATGCTACACAAGGTCTCGGCAGTTTTTGCTTGACTAGAGGCATCCACTGACTTCAAAAAGACCAATTGCCCCCCTGAAGCCACTAAAAAGTTAATCAATGTCCTGTTTCTACCATCTGTCCACCCATCAGATAAGATGCTGCAACCTTTGCTTTTCCAAATCTCTTTTTGTTGCTCTACTAGTTTGTATGTATTTTTGACCTCATCCTCCAATAATGGGCCACTCAATTCGTAACTGCTTGGGGCCTTGAACCCCTTACCTGCCACGGTCAATGCAGTAACCAATTCCTTCCAATAAGGACTAGAAGCAATGTTGAAGGGAATACTATTGTAGTACCAAAATTTAGCACATGCTAACTTTGCTTCATGATGCAATTCCTTATTCCATGAAGTACCCTCCAACGAAGGTTGTGAACCGGGAGTGTTACGAGGAACAAAAAAACTAGATGCACCGCTGCCCACCTTGCTTCCTCCTCTTATTCGTGGCCCAAGACAAGAACTAGTGCCCCTTGTATCTGTCGATTCTCTCCCAATGGCTCCCATTGCCTCTGCTGTCCTCTTTTTTGCTTCTTTTTTCTGCTCATATGCTTCAAGGAGAGCTCTTGCCTCATTCTGAACCTCCACAGGAGCTTCAGTACATCCCGTAACATCATGGCAAGCAACTCGTGCAAGATGATATTTCAGCCTATTTATACCTCCATTCATTTCTTTCTTACAATGGAAGCAAATGATATTCCCTTTTCCCGAACCTGGTAACGCATGTTTCCAACAAGGGTCTTTAGGCTTGCCTCCTTTCCTAGCAGATGTCTGAGACGTGGATGCCATATTCTTTTAGAAAGCAGGTAATAAAGCCTGCCAATAATTGTGCATAAAAGAATATATCAGATTAACAATTGATAAATCATAATTTAAAGATGACATAGTCACATAGTTTTCATTATGTTTGGAGGCTTCAACAACCAGCTTCTCTTTCTCACGTACAACAGTGTTTTCTTCTGCAATTATCATTCTTCCTCAACCAACTAAATATGTGCATTAATGATTAAGTAACAGACTCCAACTCCACAATGCAACATTGCAACTATATCACTATGCCTTTGATTGGAATTATAATTGTTATTAATAATATTTAATTTTATAACAGACTCCAATCAAATTATTTATTATTTTTAGTTTTATTCCTAGAAACACAAATCTTTTTTATAATAAAACTAAACAATGATGCATATTACAGAATACAGAGTCCAGACATTTATTATTTTTATTATTTTCAAGATATAAAATTTATAATTATTATTTTTAATTTTTAACCTGCAAAAAATTATATGTGAGCATTATAGTATTCGGAAAATTATATATGAGCATTATAGTGCTTGAAAAATTGTCTCAAGCCATCAAAAAAATTCACACCGGAAGATTTTCTACACTCATCAGCGATTTATAAAACAATAGATATCAATGTATCATATAATAAAAAATCGCCTACAGAAATCGCGTTTAAACTCTGAGGGTCGGGATTTACATTGTAAATGGAGGGTCGGGTTTTAATTAAATTTAAAGAAATCGCGTGAAAGCCCTTACCAGTTAGAAATCGCGTGAAAACCTTCACAGAAGCTCCGCGCGCACGGTAGGGTTTTTCGTCGGCTGCGAAATGAGAAAAACGAAGTTCGTTTTTGACTTTTACTGTTTTACTTTTAAGTTTTAAGTTTTAGTTTTAGCTTTATACGCCAAAAAAAATAGGGTTTTTTTTTTCATTGGGTGGGTTTTGGCGAGATTTGCCAAAAACCCGCGAATTTCTGATAAAAAAACGTCGCGCATTTTATGCATAACTCGCCCGCGAGTTTTAGCAGCGATTACTCGCGGCTTCAAACGCTGTGCGAGTACTCGCGATTACTCGCGAGTCACCTGCGAGTTTTTAACCTATGATTTCAACTAGGGGTGACAAGATTTGCTACACAGTTTCTTGCATTGCAGACTTTTTGCCAACAAAAAATGAATTTGAAGCAAATGCTCATTTCAAATGAGTGGATGTAGTCCAACTTCACAAATCAAATAGATGGCATCATAGTGGCATACTACATTTATTTTACAAGTTTTTGGGATGCAGTTGAACAAGTTGTTTTATTTTTAGAGCCTATAGTAAAAGTTTTGCAGTTAGTGGATGGGGAGAAACCCCTCATGGCCTATTTGTATGAGGCCATGGATAGGGCCAAGGAGGTGATGAGGAGTAGGATGGAAAATTATAGGGAAAGGTACATGCCATTATGGGAGATAATCGATAAGAGATGGGACTGACAAATGCACTCCCCTCTCCATGCTATTGGATACTATGTAAATCCAATGTTCTTGTATAGCCCCTTATTCAAAGATGATGGTGTTGAGGTCTCATAGGGCCTATTCACGCGCATGGAAAAAAATATTCCCTGCTGCAAAAAAGTTGGAGGTAGTTATGGCAGAGTTGCCAATATATAAGTAGGCAAGGGGTTTTTTCTCGAGTAGGGCTGCCTTGCAAGGTAGGAAGGCCTTCAAACTAGTTAGATGATAAACTTTGGACAATCTCTATTATGGACATGTACATTAAAGGAGTTAAGTTTTTAGAAAATCTTACATGATATCATCTCAAAATAATGTGTTTTTCAACTCAATGGTGGGATTTTTTGGCCAAGAAACCAAAAATCTTCAATGGATGGCAAGGCACATTTTGAGTAAGCCATACAGTTCATCTACTTGTGAGCGTACTTGGAGTGTTTTTGAACACATACATTCCAAAAAATGCAACCGTCTAACACAACACAGATGAATGACTTGGTGTTCATTCACCACAACCTTCGCCTGAAGCAAAAGAAATCTAAAGGTTAGAGTTTTGAAATACTTGCAATTGTATTATAAATTGTAACCGTTGTTTTTTCACTTTCAATTGCCAAATCTAATTTTTATATGGAAAAAATTAGGTATTGTTAAGGAAGACTAACCAATTGACCTCGATGAGCTCGATCCAGATTCTGAGTGGATAGCATATGATGGTGTCCTTGTTGATCCTAAGGATTTTGACATCCTGACAGAGGCCAACCTTGATAGTGATCTAGTAGAACAACTTAGGGGAGGCTCTGACCCAATAGCTTCATCATTAGGACCTGCAGCCTTCTAGTGTAACTCTCTCCGTAGCACGAAGAGTCATTGGCTATGTCTAATTTTTTGAAACTTTGTAGTTAGTTTGTAGGTTGACTTTGTTCAAAGTAGATTATAATTGAAAATTTGAAAACTATTAGCATCTAGTTATTATTTATGCACTATGATGTATGCATTATGCAATGCAATGTAATCGGCGATATGAACATAAATGACAAAAATCTATATTCCATAATTGATGGGCTAAATTTTCAATTTTATTTGCTCTCCGTATCTCTTTTCTATTGAAATGCCTTCAAATTTAAAAAATAATAGTTTTTCTACCTTCTTGTATGTTTTTTTTAAATCTGATTTTTCCCCAATTTTTTCTCGTTTAAATCCAGATTTTTTGAAAAAATCTTATACTTTTGGTTTGCTGATTTTTTCCCTAAAAGATTTTTGCTGCTATCATCTAAACTAAAACTAAACCTAATTTAAATAGACTCTAGACACCAAAATAGAGACAAGATATACAAATATCAACACTATACAAATAACTTCTTGGGGGAGGGGGTTTTGCATTAAATAAATAACTACTTGCCTATGTTTTTCCCTTGAATACAAGCACCAGACATGTCTTGCAAGTGAGATTTTATAGATTTCATGAAAGAAAACAAATTATCTAAACACACAAACAATAGCACCTTCCTACTGGCTAAAAACAAAGACCAACATTTCAATAACAGAATAATTGGAAATAATAAGACAGATGACACTGATTCCAAGAATTGAACAATTAATTTGTATACAAAGCAACAACCTGTTGAGCAAATGACATCAATACATAGTTTGGCAATGTTGTTCAGCTTCAACTTAATCAAAGGAATTACAAACAAAGTTAACTAATTGAATAACAATTTCTACAATGTAAGGTAGCATCCATCATTCTTCTTGAATGTCTTGTGCTTAAAGCATTTATTTATGTTACAAATGCCCAATATTTGGGAATTTAGAATAATCATTTTAATCGCACAAAGCACACTTTAAAGTGAAATGCTTAAAGTTGTGAAAGAAACAAGAAAGAAAGGAACATCAATCAAACCTATTCTAAATGACTAATAAAATAAAATCACCTAAAAATAGGCTCTCAACTTCACTTAGAAACGGAATGCCGGATGTAGCCATTGCTAAAAGTAGCAATATAACGGACGAATGCCCACCGAGATTCTGATGCATTTTGCTCTTTGTCTTGAAACTATCAAATCTCTTGAAGAACTCTTGAAACTTGATGGATTCATTTGATGAATATTGGAAACCCTTATCACCACGAATCTCCCCAATCTAATCTTGCTGACTCGAATACTTATGCTATTTGAAAAAATAGATAGTTTATTTTTCCAAACCTTAGATCTCATTGTGGAAGATTGAAATCCTTGTTACTTAGCACACCCAACACCCTAATTGATATATATGAGTAGAAGGGCATGAAAACCCTTTCTAGGTGCTTCATGTTAGATGTGTTTATTGTTGGAAACATTTTCAACACTTGCACCTCCATTGTCCTCAACAAACAACATTCAAACTTGGTATCTTTGTGTTTGGAGAAATTCTTTGCTGCTTTATGCTTTAAAGCACAATTTACAACCCCTTGGATGCGATTTCCATATGCTTGGCCGACTACATTGTTTGTTGCGCCATATTGCGTTGTAAACCTAGCAAACAAGACTTTGTCGCGTGATTCTCTATTAAAAAATTCCAATCATGATGATTAATTATCTAGTGCTGAAACATTGAATTAATCACACAAATCATTGAAATTCAACCACGAAAATGAACATGAGTGTGCAAACAATTTACACCTTCCAATCTTCTTTGCATTCCTTTGAAAACATAAAAGGCAACCTCCACAACTGGTACAACTCACAGCTGCACGGAATTATTACATTGTACTAATTAATTAATTTTCTATCTTGCATCTATCTTTATATTATCCAGCTAAAAATCTAATTTTCCAATAAAGCATTCTTGTCTCTCGAAAAGAAAGCAACCTTATCTCATGCAGAAGATGACTTGGAAGATAAGTCTAAGTCATTAGTGCTTATCCACACTTTATTAGACTTAATTAACTAAATAAAAGACTTTCACTTTAATCACTAAAGTGAATTACAAAATAGAAATGACTCGAACTACTTGTAGGTTCACACTGAACCTGTGTAGAAGTGATGAGCACTTAGTTATACTGAGGGGGGGGGGTGAATCAGTATATAATCAAACTTCTCTTATCTCTACTTTAATTAACCACAATCAAATACTCAAGTAAGATCTAGCAATTTAGAACATAGAGACAACACACGATTTTACGTGGAAACCCTTTCGGAAGAAAACCACGGCTCCAACCTACTTTACATGCGATTAGTGAGCTACAACTCACAAGAGACTTCAATCTCCAATCACAGAATCACAGGCTTCAACCTTTTACAAACACTGAGCTCCAACTCAGCAAGAGGCTTCAACCCCTATCCAATAGGCTCCAACCTATTTATCCTTTCTTGGCTGATCTAAATGATTCCTTCCACAAAACTGATCCAATCACTCTTCCTTCACAAATCTGAAACTTATCAACTCAACACACACTTATACAACTATATGTTCTTTTATGTCTTTTCTTTATTGCACAAATATATCCTCATAATCTTCTCAATATAAATCTGATTCACACTTCATAATTCTGCTCTTCCTTCTTCTCTATATTCAGAAAATATCCATTGATTGCTTGCTTTTAAAATCCTCTAACTTTCTCCTTTTATATCCTTTCACTAAATGCAAAGAACACACCTTTTCATAATGGACACCACCTTTTATGGTAGACACAACTCTTGAAATTTATTTCTGCCCTTTCATAAAAATCACTCCACTTCACTTAACAAATCGCTGCTCTAAAACAAATTGAAATGTATAATCGCTGCAATAAAAGGCAGATCGCACCACTTGTAATATTCATTAATTGCATCATATATTATATTTCTTCAGTGCATGTCTTACTACCTTATATATATCTTGGCTTTTCACTTTCTATATGGTCAGCCACATTAAGAAGGTCAGCCTTTTTGAAAGTCGGCCACTATTTGATCAACTTTAAAAACAGGTCGGCCATGTAACTTTCATGAGCTCAGCTCATACAAGGAAAATTCAAATCTTTGTTAAATCATATCTCCTCTAGGCGCCAAGGAATGTATGGGTTGGTCCATCTAAACGTTGTCTTATTTTTTCTTTTACATACATATTATCTTCTTCTTCCAATGTTTAAATCTTTAATTTAAACATACATATATCTATTTGTTGGCCTCCATTTCCGCAAGCTCTTCAATGGTAAAAATATAACGGATATACTCGACTTTGCTTTGGTTAACTCAATGTAACGGGCCGTGCTTTACCTTGATATTAATGACATTACTTATGACTTTGTGCCTTTGACATCAATGACAACTTATTCCAACAAGAAGTTCTAAACTAAGCTAAAAAACTCAAACATTCTCCCCCCAAACTTGATCAAATCATCCTTGTTGTGTGAATTAAACCTCATTGCCACTTAATTGGATATTTAATCGTGTTTTTCATCATCCCTTGCCAAGTGCGACTTTATGGATTCATTGTTGGGCTATTTTACCTAGGTTGCATGAATTTAAGTTCATTGCTTGGCTGAAACCCCGCCATTGCGTGATTTGCACCCATTTGCCACTTAAACTTCCTCATTCTTGTGCTTTTGCTTGTTTATGCCAGGTTATTACAGTTTGATTGTGCATTTTAAAGTCCATTGCCACTTATCAACAGCTCCTGATTGTGCATTTCATGGTATTTTGCTTGGCAATCATGCCTTGGTCATGCGAAATGTGTGGCTTAACCATCATTCATCTACCTGTTGCGCTCTAGAGGACCTTTGCTTGACAAACATCCTCATGTCGCATGACTTCTGCTGATTGCATGAAAGCTTCCTCTCTTTATTTTGTTGTTCATTGTATGTTGATCTTGGTTTTAGAAGACTGTTTTGGATGATTTGTGAGAAAAATGACAAGTCTTAGTGTATAAACGACATGAATATTTTAGTGTTTTAAATCAAAGGTTGGCCTTGTTTAGGCCTAAAAAGCAAGTCAGCCAAAATTTTGGATTTTATATGTTTTTCTTGAAGTTCCTACAAGGATACAACAATTGGCTTTGCTTGGACAACATGGGGCAACTTGGGCCATAGGAGAACCTTAGAATCTTTAGTTTAAAATGCATTAGTGCCATATCCATTGGGCAAAGAGTTAAAGCCTATTTCTAACACCTAAAAGACAACTAACCTAACCTAAACAAAATATGAGACAAAAACAAAGACATGAGGGAAAGGGAAAAACATTACGACAAAAGACAAACATGAGAAAGACATTACCTACCTATGGACGGATAGGAGGACAGAAACTAGCCAGACAAAACTATTTTAGTATTTACAGGCTAGGAAAAGTAGCAACCGTTCTATTTGAGCTCATAGTCCAATCGTGATGGCTCGCATCCTTGAAGCCTCTGCAAAATATCTATTGCATTCCAAGATTCAGGACAATATGAACAATCATGCAAGAAAAACTCAAGCACAAACTCATCAATGTTTTGCAATTCAAGATATTCTTTTTCCTCCATGAAACTTATTGCCATTTGTTGGAGATACTCTGCTTCTTTCTAAAGATATCTTGCAAAGTCTTCGTGTCATAGCATATCCTCAAGAATGGTGATCGCCTCATATGCTATCACTTCACTTATCTGCTCCTCCTCACATGTCACTTTGGTATACTCAACTATAAACTCAAATGAAACATTAATCTTCGGAAAAGGCTTGAGTTGTTGAAGACATCTTCCTCACTTGCATTTGATTCTCCAAGTCTACAATGTGTGTTGGCTATGAACTTTGTATAGGTGGCAGTTCTTCAGCTCCATAAAGTATGGGTACTTTTTGGTATGAGTGTTTTTTATTTATTTTTGGCATGCTCAAAATTGATGTCCATGGGGGACGTCGTCACAGGTTCCCCAACAAAGGGGGGCGGACATTCCCCCCAAAAAAATATGGACAGAGAGGGACATTCTGTCCCCAAAATGCCCCGTCCCCAAAACACTGCAAAAACCCTGGGGATTTTTATATGATAAGTTCCACAACAAAGATTTGAAGCATTGACAATAGGTGACCTACCACTAAATGCTTTAATAGATTTCCAGGAGGGCCCATGCCCTCCACAATGAACAATAGATATTGAGATCTGAAGGCTTAACTGAGAATGAACCAAACAAAAGAATCAGTAGAATGAAGTCTCTTCCAATCAGTTTACCTTTTGGCACACTATTTACCATGTGTCCAACAATTCTTTTCCATGGTTCATTACACTTCAACGATCTTAGAATCCATTTAATTTGTTATGTAATCTCCTGAAGTTTGAGGTCTTTAAATCCAAGACCACAAACTCAAGCAAGCTTACAATAGATACTCCAAGCAACAACATGCAATTTCCAAATGTCTCTCCATTAGAGCAAAGAAAGTCCGTGTAAACTGTAAAGTAACAAATATTCAAAGAAACTCAGTGGACTAATAAACATGCAAGATGTCCAAGCAAACATCTTGTTAGCAAGGCAAAACCTGTATTGAATTGCAAAAAGCATATATGCAAGTGGCAGGGTTTTGCAACTAGAATCAAAAGTCTCGCATATTTTCTTAAATTGCAAATGGAAGTAAATGATGTGCACTAATGGAACTTTACTAAATGTTGTCAAAGGCTTGCAATCCTCCTCATTATTCTAGCTTTCTTTGCTTAGTTAAGCACCTAAAACAACTAGCTTTAATTTAAAGTGTTTTTTAGATAGCATTGGCTAATATCTGTTTAATGTGTTATCTTCTGTTTCTTGGGACAACAGATTATTGGAAGAGAAAATTGAACCTTAGAACTCTACATTTTCATTTTCATTCTCATTCCAATTATGTCTTCCTTTTGTAATATGGTGGGCATTAATATTGTGTTTTGTTCTCAAGATGATGAATTGTTCTTTTTGTAAGAATCTATTTTCTCTAGTGATTTTAGCTCGCTAATACTTGGGCATACTGTCATATAGTTTGATGCCTTGGTAGCTGCACTGCCTTTATCAGAGGGAGGAGAGGAAGCACAACTTAGACAGATTGAACAACTTCAGGTGAGTATTGCCAATTAATTATTTTATAATTTATTCAATGTCAATATATAAGTTGTCGTGTGGTGTGTGCTCTAGACTAAACCATGGTTGGACCTTTATATACAGTACCCTTGGAGAATAAATTTAATTATTTTTTGCCTATCTATCTTCTGGTGGTGTATTTGTTACATGGGCATATTTGCAAGCTTGAATTCAATGCATATCCAATAATGAACATATCATAACTTGCCCTGAGATTTAATAATCAACTATTTGAAGTTGTTCAAATATTAATCGAAATTATAGAAATTTAATGAACTGTTTGATTTTGTTCAAATATTACTCTGCATTACTTTTTCCTCAAGGAAATACCATTTTATGTCTATTTTTAATCAAATCTCTGAGAACATGCAGAAATATGTTCGGACTTTACTGCATAAAAAATTATCAAGATGTTGCTACAAATTTGTATATATATCATAAAATTTGTATGAAAAAAAAGGTCTTTGCCATCTGTCTCTATATGGTCTGAGTTTTGAGTCTTGTAGTTAAACTGTTATAGGTTGCCTTTTGTATGCCTTGAATTCTGTTCTTTTGTTAAAGGGCTAAAGAATGCTGTTCCAGTTTGCATTCTGAGATAAGTCACTTTTATCAATACTCTAATATAGTCTTCTTTGTTGTGTTTGCATTTTAAAATTTGTCATTTTCATGAAACTGAAACTGGAACAGTGTGTGAAGAAATCCTCTCTTCAAATTTGTAGGAGAAGTTCTCTAATCTAATCCACTCCTAAAATCTAAAACAAATAAACTGGATTGTTATGTTAAAATTTCAATTAAGATGAAAGATTACCTAGTGCTGAAAATAACATTGAATCAATCACACAAAACATTGAAATTAGATAGCAGAAATGACGACCATTAGACACAAATAATATTACACCTGTAACCTGCTTCACATTCTTTCAGAAAGTTACAAGCAACCTCCACAACTGATGTTACTCATAGCTGCATGGAAATATTCAAATATTATACTATACTGAGTTCAATTCAGTTTTCTAGTCCTTTGGAATACTTAGCCTTTCAGTCCTTCGGAAGACAATTTGAATGATTAATTTCTATCTTGCATCTATCTTTATACTATTCAACTAAAATCTAATCTTCCAATAAAGTGATCTTATCTCTCAAAAAGAAAGCGAAAGAAAGCAACCTTATCTCACGTAGGAGATGACTTGGAAGATAAGTCTAAGTCATTAGTGCTTTCGCACTTTATTAGACTTAATTAACTAAATAAAAGATTTCACTTTAATCACTAAAGTGAATTATAAAATAGAAATAACTTGAACTCCCTGCACCTCAAACCACCTGCATGTTCACACTAAACCTGTGCAGAAGTTCCAAACCGAGCTAAAAAACTCAACACTCCCTCTTAGTTGTTGTGACCTAATCACACATCGCCCCATTGCAAATGGGGACCCCCTTTTTTTGAGCTCCAATGCTTTGCCTGAGTTTTGGATGATGTCTTAAGTTTGTTTCATGATGAAGTCAGTGGTTGTTCTTTAATCTAAGGGGAGTTCTTTGTCGAGTTTCTATTCAAGAGTCATTTGCTTTTGTTCTGGGATGTTTCTGAGAGCCTAAAAATGAATAAGTTTGATACCCTGATATCCTGAAAAATCCTGAAATCTGACTAAGTCTGAAATCTGGTGGATCCTCCAAATTCTAGATTCTACATGTTAAATCCTATGGATCCAGGACCTATCTCAAACATCCTAGAAGTATATTTCAAAAATATTTAAAGTATAGGAAATTCAATATTAAGGGTGGTTTAACTCAAGTTTTTGACAATTTTCAACCAGAGATCAAAATGCTCATCGAATGTGCCCAAGGTAAAGGAGTCTATTTTGATTGTTAAAATGCAATTTTCAACCGGAGAGCAAAACCTTCAACCAATGCGCCAAGATAGGGCAGTCTTTGTTGATCATTTAAGATGAGATTTTAACTAGAGGATGGAATTGCTAGCCAATACGCCCTCATCAAGGAGTGAAAATAGTATTTTAAAAGTGAAATTTTAAGAAAAGAATGAAAACTTCATCTAATGCGCCTAGACCAAGAGGTTTGTTTTGATTGTTTTAAGTGAAATTTTAAGCGGAGGATAAATTCCTTAACCAATGTGCGGCTCCCATATGAGGCTGAATTCAAATTTTATGAAGCCTTTCAGGCGAGGAACCAAATTGCCATCCAATGCGCCTAAGAGTGGGGAGTTCTTGAAGGTTTTAATAATGGCTTGAAGCATTAAGATACTTAAAAGTTGATCAAAGTGAGCTAGGTGCACTTTTGCCTCCTTGCACACCAAGATGTGCGCTTTGGTTTGGAAAGATGCTTAAGGTGTTAGAAAATGTTTGATAATGATTATTTTGTGTTGTAAAGCCAAGTGATTGATATTGTTTCTTTCTTTGTGTTGCAGGAGCGTGGATGGATCTAAGGAGTCATCAAAGGAGCAAGTGCCTGGAACCACCTTCATGCAAGGAGTAAAATGAAGATAGAAGATAGCCACTCCAAAGGGTCACATCAAGTTCATCATTCAAGTGCACTTCATCATCTACATCCAGAGAAGACATCTATCCACCAAGCTTCAAGTTCTCTCAATCTTCAAGTATCAGAGAGGTCTTCTACTCCATGAAGCATCATCATCATCTACACTACTCTCTATGAAGATGTATCCAAAGAAGATCAACGTACATCTTGCAAGAGAAGAATAACAAAGTTAGACGGATGAGCAACAAGTATCATACACATCCAACTTGTAGAAGAACAAGGCAAGATTAACAAGGATACATCCAAACATGCAAGTTCATCAAAGCAATCACACTCGAAGACATCACACAGATGATGCAATTTGGGCATATGCCAAAAGCAAATTGAATAAACTAATAGAATCCATAAGAGTTGCTGAGGTGGCACCTACGTGGCAGATACACATCATTCAATCACAGTTCGCCACATCATTCAACAAGCAAGAAGCCAAAGAGGACGCCCATGTGGAAGATGCTCTAAAAGATTCCATTTGATCCTTATCTTCTTGGAAAAGGTGCCTTCATTGCCTATCTTATGTACTAAAAATAGCAATTTGTTGTAACTACTTGCTAAGATGGCATGATCCTGGCCCTTGGCTACTTGAATTGATCCAGGCCATTCATTGTAATTCTGGAATTCTATATAAAGGCCTTGTTGCCTCATTTGTAAAAAAGTTAGAAGTTAATAGTTAGTAGGTAGTAGAGTAGAAGAGTAGAATAGGAGGAGAGACTCGAAATTCTGTGAGAGTACTTGAAGTTGTTGTAAATATCTCTCAAGATTAATGCAAAGACATTGGAGCTTGTTTGGTGCTAAGTGTTGTCTTGTGAAATGACATGGTTTCTTGTATCTTGATGAAATGGAGAGATGTTTCTAAGTAGATTAGATTAGAAGTAGATTAGCAGCTCATTGATGTGATGTATGTATGTATTGAATATTTGATCAACTCCTAGCTTATGCTTTTGACATTCATTGTTGGTGAAGTGTTGTGTAAAGCTAGTCTGAGCTTCATTGTAATTTGCTTAAATTCGATTGTGAATACTTGTTTGAGCTGCGCCGTCTATGGGTGCTTATATGATCTTTAATGATTTGAAAACCTTTCGCTATCCTTAGGAGATTGCACTAACTCCATGTAATTGTAGGCATCCTTGGCGAAGTGGAGTTAGGTTGATTAAGGAGTTTGTCAATTCATGCATCATCATTGCTTTATTGACCTTAGATTAGTTTCTCTGAACCTTCATCTTTTTCCTTTTCTTTATTATTAAGACATTGTACATAAATCATCCACACTAAAAGGAGAAATAAGCCGAATGAAGTAAGAAGAAGTCTGCGTAAGTCCCTTTGCGATTATCAACAAGATCACATGTATTCACTGAGTTTATCCACTGCAAATTATGAATATAGAACCTTGAAGTTACCTCATTGGATCACATAGTTTAGCCTTTGAGAGACTTTACGCAAGAGAGAGTGGGATACTTAGTGTTTTACTCTATTGTTGTGTTGTCTAAAAACAATCATCAACATTAGTGAGGAAGGAATTCTGTACCAACCCCAAGTTTGTCTTTGAATGATTCTAACTTCCCTTTTGCTAAGGGTTTGGTCAGAATATCAGCTAACTGTTGCTCTGTGGAAATGTACTAGAGCTTTATTGCTCCCTTTTGAATCTTGTCTTGAATGAAGTGATATCTAATCTTTATGTGCTTGGACCTTTCACGAAACACTAGATTCTCCGAGAGTTTCACGCAACTCTGATTATCACAGTAAATGACCGTGATCGAACTCCTGATCAAATAATTGTACAAGCATTAGGAAGTTTTGCATCGAGATTGAAATTTAACATGGTATTAGAGCAACGTAAAGTTGAAAGAAATTCATAGGTAATTATTTCAAGGAAATTGGTGCGACCATTTGGAGGTAGAAATTGCAACCTTCTTTATTGAAAGCTTGCAAGATTTTAAGAAAAAAAAACTTGTCGTTTTTGGGGAAATCATGAGCGTCAAAATAAAGAAGAAATCCCAGTTCCTTTATGGTGAGAAATTTGACGGAATTTCATTTGAAATTTGCAACCTCCACCTAAAAATCGTGTCCAGATTTTTGAAATCGTGTTTGATTTTGGGATAGATTGTGGCTAGGAGCAAATCAGGGTTTCTTGCAAACCACAGCCAGAAAAAAGATGAAATCACGCCATTTTTAAGAAAAATGCGTGTAGGATTTCTAGGAGTATATTGTGCTTGAAAGAAGGAAAAAAATCGACGGGTTTTAGATTAAAATTGTGTCGGGATTTATTTTGAAAAAAAATTCCAGTTTTGGGCAGCTCGCAGTTAAGGGCAAGGATTTGGAGGTGTTTAGTTCTAGTGCAACCAGTGAAAATTTGAGCTAGATTATTTCCAGTTTTGAAAGAGTTTGTTTTGTAGAAAACAATGGCGTCGTCTAGTCTCCAGTTCGAAGACAAGTTGGAAGGCACAATAAATTTCCTGCCTTGGAAGGTTATAGTGACATTGCTTCTAGAGGACAATGATCTCTAGGACATCATAAAGGATCAGGTGACTCCACTTATAGATGCACATGATTTGACAGTTCACAACAAGAAGGAAATTAAAGCCAAGCGAATGATCTTGGATGTGGTGAAGGATCATTTGATTCCGCACTTGTTAGAAAATAAAACAACCAAGGAGATGTTCGACACTTTGGTCAGTCTTTTCCAGAGTGAGAACATTAATAGGAAAATGATATTGAGAAACAAATCCAGATCCATAGAGATGTCTAGTTTGGATACAGTCACCAGTTACCTTATGAAGGTCACTCAACTTTGTGACCAGCTTGCAGCAGTTGGAGAAAAAGTGGAAGATGTAGAGCTAGCGAACATAGCTTTAAATGGGTTCTCATCTTCCTGACAAGCTTTTGTTCAAGACATTTGTGCTAGGGAAAAGCTTCCTTCATTTGAGCGACTGTGGGATGATTCTATCAAAGAGAAAAATTTGATGGAGTCAAGAGCCAGCAAGAAGGGTGGCGGTGACGAGAATTTAGCTCTCTATGGACATACAAATGGAAATAAAGGAAAAGGGAACATCAAGGGAAAGAGAAAGGATGAGGATTCATCCTCACAGTCAAGGAAGAAAGACTGGAGTAAAATTAAGTGTTTTCATTGTCATAAGATTGGTCATTATGCATCATAGCGTCCAAACAAGAAGAAGAATCAGGGGAAGCAACAACAAAAGGAATTTGTAACCTTTGTAGAGACTTAGATGAATGAGTTTGCTACTAAATTTGAGAAAGATTTTTCAATGGTTTCTTGTCTCTCTACAAGCACAATGTCAAAGGATGCCTGGTATGTGGACAATGGGGCCTCTCATCATATGACATGAGCCCAATAGTTGTTTAGAACATTACTTAGGAGTTCAGGTTGAGCTTGGTAATGATGCCAAGTATTCAATAGCAGGAGTTGGTACAGTTTCTTTTCAATTACAGTCAGGAAACTCTTTGGAGTTTGATGATGTATTGCTTGTTCCTGGGCTCAGGAAAAATTTACTTTCAGTTTCGATGATAGAGGATAAAGGCTTTGCAGTTGAATTCAAGGATCAACAATTCTTTATCAGATCGAAGGGATCTAGCCCAATATCAACACAAGTTATAGGGGTTAGAGAAGGCAACTTTTATAGGTTATAGGGTTAACCAGTTTCAGACTTAGTGCATAACAATAGTGGTCACCGGGGACGCGTCCCAACTGGTTTTCCGTCGCTCCTGAAAATTGGGACGTCTTGGGGACAAGGGGATGGGGACAGAACGTCCTCCCTGTCGTCCCATTTTTAACTTTGAAAGGACATCTTAGGGATGCTCCTTGAGAATGTAAAATCCCTTATAGATTTTTTTGCCCAAAAACTCACAAATTTCTATTTTCTAGTGTGCAAACATTTTGTCAAACACTTTGCATTCTTGTCATATTCATGAGTATCTTCAATGTGATTGTTTAGAATGGTTCATTTGCAATTTAGTAATATAAAACTTTCATAAATGCACTCACAGAAACAAGGATTTATAAAGACTATATCAAATAGTTTGTAACATTGTTGTAATGAAGAAATTTGAATTTATCATTGCCCAGTTTGCTATTTACACACAGTATGACAGAACTGAAATATAGTTCTGTCATATATATATATATATATATATATATCAATGGAACATTGAACATACCAAATATGAGCATAGCCTAATATACATAAGCATGAGCTGGGCGGCCAGCATGGGCATCTTCAAAGGAATTGGGAACTTCACAAAAACTCACGCTTTGTCTAACCTCACATCTCACTTCCTTAAAAAGATGCATCTCCTCCCATATACACAAGCGCCTCTAGGAAGACTTCAGTGCATCCTTAGAGTCTCACGTTTGGCTTTACAAAAAGTTGCGGCTCCTTCAATATGCACATGGCTGCACCAATAAATGGCAGCGCTAGAAATATAGAGGGGCTACGACTAGGGTCTAGGTGCCCAATGAATCATTCGCCATCACAAAATTCCTCCTCACATAAATCTACAATATGTTGGTGTTTCAATTCGCACCTCTGGAATGCGAGTTGGAAACAGACAGCTATGTACAGATAAACTGCTCTCCTATTACGAGGGGGAGTTCCCTTTTTGCTGATGTTTGCTTAAAAGATAAATAAAACAAATTTGCCTATTTTCTTTTTGATTCTCAGCTGTGACAACAAGGTTATAAAACTCTAATCACTGCAGTAGAGGTTTTTCCTTTTTAAAACTTCTAACTACAACTAGGCCTAAAGTAAATGACGTTTTTAATCTCCTAAGTAAATTCAGAGCAAAGGGATTAAAAGTTTACAAAGAATGATTTGTTTTAACATAAAAGCCTTAATAAACTTCTTCCAGATTCACATCAGAAGACTCAATGTACTTTAAGATGAAAGCTGAAAAAAGATTACCCAAGCCACACATCTGATGACAAAACTAGATGATCAGAGATAGAAAATCAAAGCAAATGGTAGGCATGAGACTTATATTCCAATATCATAAAGTTGATACAACTCCAGGACAACAATATTGTAGCAAAAGGCAGGCATACAATATGCTATCGAACACTGGAAAACAGACAACACAGAATGAACGAGCACTTGAAATAACAATTTCTGCAGGCTAGAATAGGCACAACAAATTTTGCTGTCACAATTACCATTCCTTACAATGGGCAAGGTTGCCCTTATTTATACTAAATCAAAGGAGTAGGGAAGCTTAAAATCTCCTTGATTTAACCTAACTAACTTGCCAACTTGCAAGTTTTATTTCTATTCTAAGACAAAGATTACAACTAACAAACGTTTTAAAGCAATTTTACTTTAAAGCAAAGAAAACTCCAACTAATACAAAGTGATTTCTTTCTAAATAAAGAATGGATGAGCTTTGGATGAAAGCAAATGCTTTAAAACAAAAAAAAACATCTGAGTTAAAGTTGCTTTCTTTTGAATCACATCCTCATCTACATTCTTGCTTTATTGGTGATGTCATCCATTGATATTTTGGGAAATAATATCTTCTAAAAAGCGAGTGACCGTATCTTTCCTAGGAACACTGATACTCTCTAAGATGATATTCTAATTTTCCAACATTTCTTCACCATTTGCAACCATCTGAAGGAATTCATGAACTTTGCCCACAACTTTATTGAACTTTATTGTCATCGCGGCAAAACGATCCATCTTGCCGACACTGATTTCACCATTAAAACTGTTGCGGACGAGAGTCTGGAATTTTGTCTGTACTTCCCTGAGATCATACAGGGTACCATCTTCTTTTTCATACGAACACGAGATCTGAGAAACAAAAGATCTCACAAACTTGAGAACATTTACCACTTTTTCTTTCCATTCTGCTAACTCTGAGATTATACTGTCATAAGTTTTTACTGTGAAAATACATTGTGCTTTCCAAATAGAAACAATCTTCTTATTTTCAGCTGAATCAACAGGTTTATGTGCTATCTTCAAGTCGGAGATAATGATCTCAAACACCGGTCTATTTTCAACCGTCTGTTGAAACCCATGAATGCCTTGACGTAGATCATGAGCGTTGTACTTTAATTGATAGAACTGTGAAAGTACAACTCTACCTTTAGTCACAAATTCTTTCACCCAATCCTTCATGTGCTTCCCATAGATGACCAACTAACTGAACTGCTGCTGATCGACCGGTGATCCCAGAATCGGAGGAAGTAGTAAATCGGCCTGTGATGTGCCATGAAAAAGATTGGAAATGTATTGCTGCAACTACCTAATTTCAGCCTTGAGGGCTGCTTTATCCTCTCCGTCTTTCAACCCCCTCTCCTTCAGATTATCCGCTACAACCTCGAAGAGATTTACATCTGTATGCCAGGTACTCCTACCAAGTTTAGCCTTGACAACCTTGAAGTCATCAACCTCAATATCATCAACATTTTTATCTTCTGGCGGTGTTGTAGTTTCAAGGATCAATTCTCCATCCTCATTCCTTTCAATGTGAACTTGCTTCTTAAGTTTCCTGTCTGGTGTGTCCTGGTAGATGCTTTTAAGTTCTATCAAGTTCAACTGATATGAAGGCTTTCTCCTCTTCCTTCCCAGAATGTTTTCAAGCCAAGATGAGCCATCTTCTCTTGGAAACTCGGTTCTAACTTCATCAACTCCTGATGAACCAATATGTGTCTCAGAGTTATGAACTGGCGAATCTGGCTCTCAATTAATGTGAATGGGAAAAGAACTTGGTGAAGAAGGTGGAGAAACATGAATTGAAAGCATCGATTCAACTTTTGGTGCTAGTTCAACGGGAACTTCTGATGTAACTGCTGGTTGTTCCTGCTGAATATGAACTGGAGACTCAATCTTTTTTCTCTTCAACTTGGCCATCTTTGTTCCTTCTAGAAGGACGCTCATAGCTTTAGTTCTTTGTTTTGGTTTGGGAGTGGAAGGTTCTGATGGTTGAACAACTGGCGGCTCTGCTACCAGAATGACTTCTTTCCACTTATTTTTCAAGAATATCAAACAATTTTTGACTACTCGGTTCGTTCTTTCCTCAATGGAGGTGTTCTCTTTGGCTGACCAATTAACTAGTGGCAATGGTTGTTGCTCAACCTGGTCTCTGAAATATGTGGAAAGTAAAACTTCACCATCATTTGACAAGCCCTCTACATCTTCTGACAAAATATCGGCCAACTGCCGAAGAGTAAATCTGTTGTAACTACGTTTCCGCACTTCAAACTCATCCACACAATTAGCCCAGAAATCTTCAACTGCAAGTGCATGTACACAATTTTGACCAAGGTGTGATGAAAAAAACACCACGAAGATCATATGAAGTCCTCCTGTCGAAAAACTTAAGACCATACTTGGATGATTCACTACCAATTACCTTGGCATGTGCTTCATGAACGCTACCTCATCTGTAGGATATCTTGGTAGCATGGCTGGCTCTCCTAAGAAGCCATATACTCTGATGTAGGAGAAAGTGGGAAACTAGATAAACCAATTAGCCCATTCCGCCATCGCCAATCTGGTATCAGCTGAAAATCGTATATGGAACTCATTATCCAGATCTCGCATTGCATGCAAGAGGAATGCATCATTTACCTGCCTGTAATGTCCCTCAGCCTAAGAAAATTCTAACTGCGGGAAATGGTGATATATATGTTGAATACCTAAAGTTCCAACAATATTCAATCCTCTTAATTGACCTTGAAAAACCGTCAAATATACAAGGTATGACATCGTGTGGAATTCATGGGCCCTTTGAAAATCAATTATCTGTTGGAGACTATCACTAGTGAGTGCCGACCAATCATAGTATTCAGTTCCGTCAACAATCTGGGACATGATGTAAAACATCCAAGGTTGAAATTTGTTAGCATCTGCTTGACTTGTGATTCGGCTTAGCAGAGTAATCATTATTGCATGTTCTTCCTTGAACTCTCCACGTCCAACGTTCTTTGGCATAACATTCAGCTTTTCTTTCAACCACCTCTGAGCAATCTTTTTCCGATACTTTTCTTTATCATTGTGCCACACCCTCTTGCATTCTTCAATTGAAACAACCAAGTTTTCCCTCCATATTGGTATTGAAAAACACTTCTCAATGTCGTTTGGCTTGAAACTGTAGAGCACCTGTCCATCTACTGATTGGATTTCTCTTGTGATTGAATTGTAATGCTTCATACAAGCAATTACGAATTCGATACTTTGCACTATGATGGGGTTGTTTCCTGCTTCATTCCCCAGAAATGAAGTTCATTCATTTCTGCATAGCAAGCGCAAGGCGGCTTTCAATTTTCCAATTGGGATGGGTATTTACAGATGTAGATTTGGAGTAGATGCCAAGGTACTTGGTAGTGAATCGTCCAAGTATGGGCTTAAGTTTTTCGATAGAAGGTCTTCATATGATCCTCGTGGTGTTTTTTGCATCACACCTTGGTCAAAATTGTGTACATACACCTGCAGTTGAAGATTTCTGGGCTAATTGTGTGGATGAGTTTGAAATGCGGAAACGTAGTTAGAGTAGGTTTACTCTTTCGGCAGTTGGCGGATATTTTGTCAGAAGATGTAGAGGGCTTATCGGATGATGGTGAGGTTTTACTTCCCACATATTTTAGAGATCAGGTCGAGCAACAACCATTGTCACCAGTTAATTTTTCAACCAAAGAAAACACCTCGATTGAGGAAAGAATGAACCGGGTTATCAAAAACAGTATGATATTCTTAAAAAATAAGTGGAAAGAAGTTATTCCAGTTGCAAAGCCGCCAATAGTTCAACCATCAGAACCTCCCACTTCCAAACCAAAACAAAGAGTTAAAGCTATGAGCATCCTTCCAGAAGGAATAAAGATGGCCAAGTTGAAGAGGAAAAAGGTTGAGTCTCTAGTTCATTTTCAGCAGGAACAACCAGCAATTGCATCAGAAGTTCCCACTGAACCAACACCACATATTGAAACAATGCCTTCAGTTCATGTTTCTCCACCTTCACCAGGTTCTTCTCCCATTCACATAGATTCAGAGCCAGACTCGCCGGTTCATAACTCCGAGACGCATATTGGTTCATTAGGGGTTGATGAAGTTAGAACTGAGTTTCCAAGAGAGGATGGGTCATCTTGGCTAGAGAACGTTTTGGGTAGGAAGAGGAGAAAGCCATCATATCAGTTGAACTTGACAGAGCTTAAAAGCATATACCAAGACACTCCAGACATGAAACTTAAGAAGCAAGTTCACATTGAAAAGAATGCGGATGGAGAAATGATACTTGAAACTGCAACACCGCTAGAAGATAACAATGTTGATGTTATTGAGGTTGATGACTTCAAGGTTGTCAAAGCTAATCTTGGTAGGAGTACCCGACATACAGATGTAAATCTCTTTGAGGCTGCAGCATATAATCTGAAGGAGAGGTTGTTGAAGGACGGAGAAGATAAAGCAGCCCTTAAGGTTGAAGTTAGGCAGCTGCAGTAGTACATTTCCAATCTTTTTCATGGCATGTCACAGGCTGATTTACCACTTCATCTGATTCTGGGATCACCAGCCGATCAACAGCAGTTCAGTTAGTTGGTCATCTATGGGAGGCACATGAAGGATTGGGTGGAAGAATTCGTGACTAAACGTAGAGTTGTACTTTCACAGATCTATCAATTAAAGTATAACACACATGATCTGTGTCAAGGCATTCATGGGCTACAACAGACTATGGCTGAAAATAGACTGGTGTTTGAGATCATTATCTCCGACTTGAAGATAGCATATAATTCCGTTGATTCAGCTGAAAATAAGAAGATTGTTTCTACTTGGAAAACACAGTATATTTTCACAGTAAAAACTTATGACAGTATAATCTCAGAGTTAGCAGAATGGAAAGAAAAAGTGGTAAATGCTCTCAAGTTTGTGAGATCTTTTGTTTCTCAGATCCCGTGTTCATATGAAAAAGAAGATGGTACCCTATATGATCTCAGGGAAGTACAGACAAAATTCCAAACTCTCGTCCGCAACAGTTTTAATGATGAAATCAGTGCCGACAAGATGGATCGTTTTGCTGCGATGAAAGTAAAGTTTGATAAATTTGTGGGCGAAGTTCATGAATTCCTTCAGATGGTTGCAAATGGTAAAGAAATATTGGAAACCAGAATATCATCTTAGAGAGTATCAGTGTTCTTGGCAAAGATGCGGTCACTCACTTTTTAGAAGATATTATTTCCCAAAATATCAATGGATGACATCACCAACAAAGCAAGAATGTAGATGAGGATGTGATTCAAAAGAAAGCAGCTTTAACTCAATGCTTTTTGTTTTAAAGCATTTGCTTTCATCCAAAGCTTATCCATCCTTAAAATAGTAAAAGTCACTTTGTAATAGTTGGAGCTTTCTTTGCTTTAAAGCATTTGTTAATTGTAATCTTTGTTTTAGAGTAGAAATAAAGCTTGCGAGTTGGCAAGTTAGTTAGGGTAAATCAAGGAGATTTTAGGGTTCTCTACTCTTTTGATTTAGTATAAATAAAGGCAGCCTTGCCCATTGTAAGTAATGGTAATTGTGATAGCAAAATTTGCTGTGCCTATTGTAGCCTGCAAAAATTGTTATTTCAAGTGCTCGTTCATTCTGTGTTGTCTATTTTCTAGTGTTCGATAGCATATTGTATTCCTATCTTTTGCTACAATATTGCTGTCCTGAAGTTGTATTAACTTTATGATATTGGAATAGAAGTCTCATGCCTGCCATTTGCTTTGATTTTCTATCTCAGATCATCTAGTTTTGTTGTCAGATGTGTGGCTTACGTAATCTTATTTCAGCTTTCATCTTAAAGTACAATGAGTCTTCTGATGTGAATCTGGAAGAAGTTTATTAAGGCTTTTATGTTAAAACAAATCATTCGTTGTAAACTTTTAATCCCTTTGCTCTGAATTTACTTAGGAGATTAAAAGCGTCATTTAGTTTAGGTCTAGCTGTAGTTAGAAGTTTTAAAAAGGAAAAACTTTTGCTGCAGTGATTAGAGTTTTATAACCTTGTGCTCGCAGTTGAGAATCAAAAAGAAGATAGGCAAATTTGTTTTAGTTATCTTTTAAGCAAACATCAGCAAAAAGGGCACTCCCCCTCATAATAGGAGAGCAATTTATCTGTGCATAGCTGTCCATTTTCAACTCGCATTCCAGAGGTGCGAATTGAAATGCCAACATACATATATTCGAAAAGAACAAAATATAGACACCCAGATGCTTATATTTGATAGAAATGTATTACAATGCATAAGGAAACAATACCCATATGAAATATATTCAAGACAACTGGGTTTTCAACATACCCATTTGCTGTCCAAGAAAGTACAAGGTTGGAAATGAAGGTACAATAGACTGGAAGTTATCAACTTAGTCTTTACACCATGGAAATTGCATACATCTGCTCAAGAACTAAAGTCTTGTCTATTCAAGTGATAACAATGCAAGGAAACTCCAAAATGTGAAGACAATGAAGACCCACGTCTCTGCTGTTTGCTAGTACGGCCTAGTAATAGGGAACAACAACATATAAATGTTGGTATCTCACAAGGAAGCTCACAAAACAGTCCCAATATCCCTTTCAACGGAGGCGCCTAGGGAAGGAGAAGAATATCAACCCAAACCAAAGCACAAATGCCCTCCAAAAACCAAGAACTCATCCTCATGAAGTACAACCAGGTACAGTGTTGGTACGGCTGGTCTAGGGTACAAATCCCTCTCAAAATGCTCTCCAAAACACTATCAAATGCTTGTAATATGTCTTCATATGTTGTTCATTAATTATAGTGCCAATAAACCCAATATATCTTCAATAAATCCACTCCGCGACTACTGATCATTCACAATGAAGCTCACTGGTAACCCTTGAAGTAGAGCTACTCAAATAACACCCTGAGGGTGTCTTTCAACCCTACAGATGCTCTCAATCATGGAGGTTTCTGTCTCCAAAGCTGCTGGTAAAAACTGTTGGTGTGAACAGGGTTATCACCTAACCGGTTTAACCTTGTGTGGACAATTCATCTTATTTAACTATTTATTAGTTAAATAATATTCACATCACACATAATTCACACATGTTGACTTAGTGAGTCTACTAGATGTTTCTACTTGAGTCTAGTTGTGTGTTGAGTTGTTGATAGTTGGAGTGAGTTGTCTTATCCTCCACATGTCAATTAGTTATCATCCTCTAATTGTCACATGTTGTATGAATATCTCCACTTTCCACTCCACCTTTCTAGCTCTCACCTTGCCTTCATAAGTAAGGCTTTCTTCATGTATTGTAATCCACAATCTCTTGTAATCTTGTAATCTTTTGCATTCAATGATAGAATAGCATTATTCTCTCATTTGATCTCTCTTGTGCTTTCATGAAGTCCTAGATCCTGACTGGCTCCAATCATAGCCTACGGGAACCAATATAGTAGACTAGCCCAATGAACAAGTGCTGACTTAGGAAGGGGACATTACACTCAACCAAAAGGTGAGCCTTCCAATCAGCTGAAATCTCTGTTATGGAACATAGAGTGGGTTTCTTGGAAAGGGCATTTGCTACGATATTCCTCTTACCCTTCACATACTCAATGTCAAAATCATAAGCTCGAATTTTGCTGACCGACTTATGTTGCCGCTCATTCAAATCCTTCTACTCCAAGAAGTATTTCAAATTGTTGTAGTCTGTTCTAACAACAAATTTTCCACCTACCAAATACTGCCTGAACTTTGCCAACGCATGCATGATGGCAAGCATCTCATCATAGGTGGAGTATAGTCTCTCTACATCACGTAGATTCTTGCTCTCATAAGCAATGGGATGCCTATTCTACATAAGCGCCCCGCCTATCCCCTCACCTGAAGCATCGCACTCCAAAACAAAAGGCTGATAGAAATCAGGTAATGGTAAAACAGGACAAGTGCTCATTACCTCCTTAAGTTTGTCAAAGCTCCCTTAGTGAGATCTGTAAGTGGTGCTCCAAGTTGAGAAAACCCCTTGACAAACCTCCTGTAATAATTGCAGAGGCCGAAGGATCCCCTCAAATCTGATAATGTCTTCGATGGAGGCCAATCCAGAATGGCCTGAATTTTCTCCTGATGGACCTTCACTCCATCAACGCTGATCAAATGGCCCAAGTAAAGAATCTTTGTCATCCCAAACTCACACTTGGAAGCCTTTGCAAACAAAGGTTGTGCCTCCATAATACCCAACACCTCATCAATGTGCCTGAGGTGGTCCTCCCAAGTCTTGTTGTAAATCAGTATGTCATCAAAGAATACAAGCAAAAACTTCCGCAACTGTTTATTGAAGATGTGATTCATGCAAGACTGGAAAGTAGCAGGGGCGTTGGGCAAACCAAAGGGCATGACTAGAAACTCATAATGACCATAATGGCACCTGAAGGTTGTCTTGTGAATGTCCCCCTCATGGACTCTGATCTGGTGGTATCTCAAACGAAGATCAATTTTTGAGAAATAAACTACATGCAGCTCATCTAACAGCTCATCCATCCTAGGTATCGGGTACCTGTTCTTGATAGTTTTCTTGTTTAGTGCATGATAGTCAATGCACATCGTCATGGTCCCATCTTTCTTCTTAACCAGAACAACTGAAGAAGCAAAGGAACTCAAGCTAGGCCTGATATGTACCATATCCAGTAACTCAATCATTTTCTCTATCTCCTTTGAACCTCTTCGGATGTCTATAAAGAGTGGTAATGATGGGCTTAGAGCCCTCCTCTGACTCGATCACATGCGCAAAACCCTTGTCAGGTGGTCTACCAGGAGGAATATAGTTGAAAACCACACTATGCTTATCCAATACAGATTGGATATGCACATGATACTGTCAACCACTATTAGACGGAGTTTTGGATGATATCAAACATTGAGCTGCCCATGCAACCTCGCCATATTGGAATAGTACCTCCATCCTCTTCGCAGTGACCACTCTAGGTGCCCCATTTGAAATTGCTCAAAGAACAATCTTTTTACCTTCATGTTTGAATTTGAGCTCCATGGTCTGAAAGCTTTGCGAATACTTCCCAAGAGAATGCAACCATTGGATGCCAAATACCATATCAGTCTCACCAATTCCGACAACATAAAAATCATCAGTAACCTGATGGTCACCCAAGGTAATGCTCAACTGAGAGATTTTCTTCTTGTAGCTCATAGTGAAGCCATCTACAACCATCACATTAAATCCTGGAAAATCCTCCACTTGAAGACATCTTTTCATCACCAGGCCTTCATCAATGAAGTTGTGGGTTGCCCCACTATCAATTAGGACAGTCACACGCTGACCTTGCAGAACTCCTCTTACCCTAAAAGGATGATAACTAGGGGTACCTAAAAGAGAAGCTATAGTACCTCCCAAGGGTTCAACTGTAGCTCTCTCCTCATACTCTACCTTCTCTTCTTCCTGTTCACTCTCTGAGCTAGAATCCCTTTTTTTTGCCGCCTCCTCAATGTCGGAAGTAACCTCAATATAATGAACTTTGCCTGTCCCAAGGCATCTATGTCCAGGCTCCCAAGGTTCCCTGCATGAGAAACAAAACTACTTCCTCGTAAGTCCATTTTTAGCCTCTATGTCCAAGTTTGTCTTCTTAGGCCATTTCTTTTGGAAACTCTTCATGTTGTCTTTCTTAGAAGAACGAAAATATTTGTTCTGAAATTTATTTTTAGGAGGTGCTGAAAATTCCATGTTTCCAACTCTTTTTATGGCGTCCTGTAGAGAAGGTGGGTCTAAAGCTTTTACTCAGCCTTGAATTGGCTCCTCTAAGCCCTCAATGAAGAGATAAGACAACCCGTCCTCTGAAACATTTGGTACCATAACTGCAAGCCTCTAAAAATCAGAAATATAAGCATCCACTGAATCCTTCTGTATGAGTTGGGCCAACTCTCTGAAATGCTGTTCAGGATTTGCCTTATCAAACCTATCAATCAGCCTCTAAGAAAAATCAGCATAGGTAACAAGGCTATGATCCTGTGTAATCATCCCATGATACCACCAATTGTGGGCATCACCCTCCAAATGCAAGGTAGAAAAATAAATAGCATCTCTCTCAAACATGGGGTTTAGAGTGAGATAGTTATCTAGCTTTTGACTCCATGCACGCATAGTGCATTTGCCCGAACCATCAAAAGAAGGAATGGACGCTTTGCCCACTTTCCGTTGCAACTCCTGATTATGCCCTATGTATGCTCTAGGCCTGTTGCTATACTTCAACTGATAGAAATCCCGTAATGACATAGCATCCTGAAACTCCGCACCAAGAGATTGCCACTCACACATATAGTCTGCAAAACTCTCTCCTGCAACCTGCTGTCCACCATCCTGTGTCCTCTGCTGATCTAAGAAAATAGGCATAAGAGGCCTTACTGTGGAAGCCTGAGTGGTTCTAGTGTGATTATTAGGAGTGTTTGCATTATTACTAGAGTTGTTTGTCTCACCATTACTTCCATTATTTCCGCCATTGAGATGACCACCCTTGTTATTATTTTGATTTGCATTGTTATTTGCCATACTATGCTGCATAAATTGGGTCAAAAGCGGCAACATTTCTCGCTGCCCTCTAGCAATGTCATTAAGAATGTCTCTAGTGCTAGGATCCTCACGATCTCTATCACCCATGTTGACTTCTACCCTCTCAACACCGGCAAACAGATCAATCTCTTCTAGAACTTCACGAGGGTTACCTGGTCTTTTCCAAAAATAATATCTACTAGCACCTTCACCCGACTGCATAAGAAAAAAGCTCTACACACAGATTGGTAGGAAGATCAGCCCTGATACCACTGTAAAATCCCTTCTAGAATTTTTTGCCCAAAAACTCACAAATTCTGTTTTTTAGTGTGCAGACGTTTTATCAAACACTTTGTGTTCTTGTCATATTCATGGGTATCTTCAATGTGACTGTTTAGAATGGTTCATTTGCAGTTTAGTAATATAAAACTTTCATAAAGGCACTCACAGTAACAAGGATTTATAGAGACAATATATCAAACAGTCTGCAACATTGTTGTAATGAAGAAATCTGAATTTATCATTGCCCAGTTTGCTGTTTACACAGTATGACAGAACTGAAACATATATATATATATATATATATATATATATATATATATATATATATATATATATATATGTACATAGATATATATATTCGTAAGGAGGGATTATTTAGGCTGGCCCCACACCAGCGTAGGTCACAAGGGGACCTCCTCCCCATCAACATATTCTCAACTTATAGCTTAGAATCCACTTAAGAGCCACTGGAAGACCAAGAGTCACTGCATAGAACCACACTAAAAACCACCAACGGAGCCACCACGGAAGTTCAAGAGCCACAAATCCACTTAAGTGCCACTAGAAGACCAGGAGTCACCACATAGAACCACACTAGAAACCACCAATGGAACCACCACGGAAGTCCAAGAGCCACATCTTGAAGTTCCAACTATAGATGTTACTTGGGGATTTGAACTTGGATCTCCATCTTGAGAACCTTATGGCCTTGCCATTAAGCCCAACCCCTTTTCACACACACACACATATATCAATGGAAACATTGAACATACCAAATATGAGCTAAGCCTGATATACATAAGCATGAGTTAGGCGGCCAACTTGGACATCTTCAAAGGAATTGGGAACTTCACAAAAACTCATGCTTTGTCTAACCCCACGTCTCACTTCCTTAAAAAGATGCGTCTCCTTCCATCTACACAAGCGCCTCTACGAATCATTCGCCCTCACAAAATTCCTCACATAAATCTACAATAAAAAAAATCTTCACAAACTCCAATGTATTCGAATAAAGATACCTCAAATTTGTATTTGTTTACAAATCCACAAATTTGTCAATGAATCCTTCCTTCACAAATACTCAAACTAGAAATATGTATCTTTTTGCTATTCCAAAACTTCGAAATTGAACACTAAATGCACTCGCAAACTTTGAGTGAATCCGCCAAGGAATGACCAGGTGGGTTTTCGTCCTAGGGTTTGTTGAACCAGAAAACTCCAACCTTAAAAGAACTCTCCGTGAAAATGAAATGTCAAGAATATGAATTGCTTTTTGGCTCCCATCACTTTTATATCCTTCTTTGAAAGAATTAATTTATTTTCTTTTAATTTATTTCATTTTCCCGCTCACATAAAGTGACCCACTTTATAATGTTGCATTGACATAAAATAAAATCACTTAATTAAAATCCAAGGTTCAGTCTTTTAATTAATTAAATATAAATAATCCTTAGGAACATAGGACTATTTAAAATTTAATTAATTAATTATTCCCTTATATCACCCGACTTAGCCTACGGGAATTAAATAGGCTAACGGTCTCCCACAAATGTCTCATTCAGAAGAAGGGGGCTTTATAGAGAACCAAACGTCCTCCACAACCAAAAAAATGTTAAATCGACAGAGAAAAAACGCGATTTTAGTAAATTTGTAGTCAAAAGAATGTGATTTCAGCAGATTCTAGGGCACACGACGAGACAAATGCAGTCTGCACCTCAAACATTTGGAAATTTGTGCGGAATGGTATTCCGATTTTCCTAAATTAGGTTTATAATATTAATACTTCTATTAATATAGTAAATAGTTACATATTCATATTTATAATAGTATAATATATTTAGAAGTTATGATATTATTATTTATATTAGTAATATTATAATATATTATAAATATTATTATCTATATTAATATATTATAACACCAAAATATATATATATTGAAAAATATATAAATTTATATATAGCTGTCCCCTTGCCGTCCCCAAATTTTTTGAAAAACATTGCCATCCCCAGAAACCTGTCCCCCTGTCTTGAAAACTTGGAGAAACATTGCATAATAGTGACAATTTGTGTGAGTTATGGCACAAGAGCATGGGGCATCTGCATCATGTAGCATTGCCTATTCTGAGGGAAATCGTCACAGGACTTCTAGAGTTCAGCATCGAATAGTAGGGAGTTTGTAGAGGATCCACACTTGGCATGTTTGCCAAGGCTGCTTTCCCAAGCAACTAGCATAGGTCTAAAGGGATTTTAAACTTAGTGCATTTGTATGTATGTGGACCGATGTCGGTGGGATCAATCGTAGGAAGCATGTACTATGTTTCTTTCATTGATGACTTCTCTCACAAGACGTGGATTTATTTCTTGAAGACCAAGGATGAGGTCTTTAGTAGGTTTTAGAAGTTCAAAGCTCTTGTTGAGAACCAGACAGGAAAGAAGATCAAGGTATTGAGATCGGACAATGGGGGAGAGTATACCTCCAAGAAATTTGAAGGTTTCTGCAAAAAAGTAGGAATAAAGAGGGAGTTGATAATTTTGTACAATCCACAACAAAATGGGGTTGCAAAGTAAGAGAATCGTACAATCATAGAGGCTGCTAAGGCCATGATTCATGACTTGGACTTGCCTATGTTTCTTTGGGCAAAAGCATGTCTAACAACAATTTACATCCAAAATAGGTGTCCTCACAGTATTTTGGAGGACAAGACATCAGAGGAGGCATTTAGTGGTGTGAAGCCAAAGGTGAGTCATTTCCGCATCTTTGATTGTCCAATGTATATACATATCCTTGTAGAGAAGAGGACAAAACTGGAACCTTCTAGCAAGAAAGGTTTATTTGTAGGGTACAATGAGACTTCAAAGCCTTACAGAGTCTACATTCTAGAGTTCATGAAAGTTGTAGTCAGCAGGGATGTCAAGTTTGAGGAATACTTTGCATCCAAAAAATCTTAGGAATTCATTCCAGTAGCAAAAGATGAGGAGCAAGATGCTCTAAAGGGTGAATCTTCACAGATTCCAATTGCTTCCACTTCAGGACAATATCCTTCAGGTGAGGAGGGATAAACTTCAATCCCTTCTTCTGTTAGGAGGCCTCGATGGTTTGAACAAACATCGAGGGATGCTTCAGAGCATGTTGAAGCTCCTAGGAGCACATTCAGGGAGAGTAGGCCTCCGAAGAAGTTTCCTAACTACATAGCATTGATAACTACCATCATTGAGTCTTCTAGCCTCTAGGAAGGAGTGGATCAGCAGGTAGCTGAAGCAGAATTCCTTCTTCACTAAGAGGGAGTGTTGAGTTTTTAGCTCAGTTCGGAACTTCTGCACAAGTTCAGTGTGAACATGTAGGATGTAGTTTGAGTTAAAAGTGTTTGAGTTATTGTATTTTGTAATTCACTTTAGTGATTAAAGTGAAATCTTTTATTTAGTTAATTAAGTCTAATAAACTGTGAAAGCACTATTGACCTAGACTTATCTTCCAAGTTATCTCCTGCGTGAGATAAGATTGCTTTCATTTTTTAGAGATAAGATCACTTTATTGGAAGATTAGATTTTAGCTAAATAGTATAAAGATAGATGCAAGATAGAAGTTAATTCATTCAGATTGTTTTTCAAAGGACTAAAAGACAGTTTTCCGAAGGACTAGAAAAATGAATCGAACTCAGTACAGTGTAATAATTCTGTGCAACTATGAGTAACATTAGTTGTGGAGGTTGCCTTGTAAGTTTATGAAGGAATGTGAAGCAGGTTATAGGTGTAAAATTATTTGTGTCTGATGTTCTACGTTTCCACTGTTTAATTTCAATGTTTTGTGTGACTAATTCAATGTTATTTTCAGCATTAGGTAATCTTTCAATCTTATGGAAATACTACACTGTACTGAGTTCGATTCAGTTTTCCAGTCCTTCGGAAAACTTAGTCTTTCAGTCCTTTGAAAAACAATCTGAATGATTAATTTCTATCTTGCATCTATCTTTATACTATTCAGCTAAAATCTAATCTTCCAATAAAGCAATCTTATCTCTCAAAAAGAAAGCGAAAGAAAGCAATCTTATCTCACGCAGAAAATGACTTGGAAGATAAGTCTAAGTCATTAGTGCTTTCACACTTTATTAGACTTAATTAACTAAATAAAAGACTTCACTTTAATCACTAAAGTGAATTACAAAAGAGAAATAACTCGAACTACCTGCACGTTCACATCGAACCTGTGCAGAAGTTCTGAACTGAGCTAAAAAACTCAACATGGTACTTATGCACATTGTACAATTTATCTTTGGGAGGTTTTACATGTAAAAAAAATGTTTGAAAACAATCTAGACCTATTTTTTTTGGATCTCGAAGGTAGAGGCACAAGAATGAAAATACTTTATCTTAACACAAGTATTTTTTGTTATGAAACTAAACAATACTATCTATTGAAGATCAATAGATTTGTATTAACAAAAAAATTGGATTCTTTGACTGAGGTTTGAAGTGTTTATACCCCTTGGCATGGTTTGTGACTGATTTTGCTACTTTGGTATGATGGCTGAGCCTTTTAGATTTGATTCCTTCCTTTGTTGGATATTCATGATGCAATTGCCAGTTGAAGGAACTTGGCAATTTTGCATTTTGATCTGAGTCTTTCGCCATTGTATTTTCTTTCTTCTATGCTAACAATTTAAGAGCTTGATCATCTTTGTCATCATCTCCCCTCCGTTGAGCAATCTGCACACACTGTTAGTGGACAAAATAGACCAAGAGCTGATGACTTTTAAGAGTTGATAGGAAGGACAACTTAGCTGTCATTGAGAATATGACAAGAATGACATGATTGCTAACTAAAATTTTGACCGTATGCGAAGTTGTGTAGGGCTGCCAATATTGGTACTAACATGCTGATAGAATTAGCTTCATTTCTATGATAATCTGTCCATTTAATTGCTTAATCTGCATTGCATTTTCCTCAAGAAAACACCATTTTATGTCTTGTTTTCATCAGAAAACTTGCAGAAATATGTTCTTAATTTACTGCTTAAAGCATTATTAAGATGTTGCTATAAATTTGTGTTTTCCTCAATCTACTTTTCCTTTTCCTTTTCCTTAAGGAAATACCGTTTTATTACCTTTTTTATCAAAATATTTGCAGAAACATTTTCCAAGTTTACCACTTAAAGCATTATTGTCACTGCAAATTTGTACTGTGCTTGTGTGCATGTCTATCATAGATATATCATAATCTATTTATTTTCCTTTACAGGCAGAAAATGAAGAAGTGGGCAAGGATCTCCACAAGGAATTAGAGGCTGCAGGTGAAGATCTTTCTTATTCTCATATTGAAAGTTTCCTGCTTTGCTTTGCTTTTGCCTTTTCTATAATTCTCAACACAGACTTGGTAGTTTCAAGTTTCAATTCTTGTTCTGTACCCTAAAATGAAAATTGTTGTAATTACCTGCCAGAGTTGGAATTCAAGCAAATACAGGAACTTTTTGATATGACAACAGACAATTGTTTTAATCTGAAGTCACCTCACTAAAAGTGGAGCATCCTACTATCTTTAGTGTGTAACAAGACTGGCATATTACCATTGTTAGTCAAGCGTCAATATTCAATGAGATGATTCTTTATCTGAAAGGAATGACTGGCCAATGTTCATCGACCTATGTTTGTATCATATTCTCCTTTTGGAAAGGAGATGACAAAATGTGGTTGTCTAGGAGTATCTTTTACGAGGCTCTAAGTGATTAAATTAATGCAGAGAATTCTGATGCCAAATTATGTACATATATTTGTAATTTTTGGATTGTTTAGTTTCATCGGTAATCAGCGTGGATTTTGCACTACATTATTCATCACGACGAATCTTATTCAACCTGAATGTTCATTGACTGACATAGTTGCTGCTCCATGTGCATAAATATGGAAAAAGAGTACTTAATTATTCAGTTTTAATGTTGGAGAGCAAGAAAAAGTGCAATAATATGAAAATTTTTAAAAAACTATGCATATAACAATTAGAGAGCAAATAACATAAGAAAAGAGAGACAACAAAAATTTAACTTGGAGAAATCCAAAATGGCGAAAAGCCAGAAAAATGAGTAGTTGTTCCTACACTAGTAACTATCTTACGAGCTAGTACAATGATTTACTGCCTTCAAGATGTAAGGTTGGCAATTGCTTACTTTGCAATATCCACCTTACATTTTTGCACTTTTTTTTGTGTCCTCTCTCCTACTGTGTTTTATGTTCATTTCCACTTGTTTCTAGCCTCTCCCAATGATCACACAAGGACATGCGAGTGGTCCCAACCTTATATATCTATTACTAGACAACCTTAGAAACCTTGAAACTCCATCATGCAAAGACACCTGTGCCCATTGGCACCAGTGTCCAAGCACACATGCCACCAAGTGCTAGGGTCCACAGTCAGATTTCAAAAAGTGAAGTTTCCTGCCACTTCGTGCCCTTAAGCTTAGTATGTTTTCAATGGTCATTTGCTTAAAAATTTATTATAGGCTCATTTTTAAACTTTATTTCCTATTAATAACTCATTATGCATCTTTGAGAAAACGTAGCATTCAATTTCCTCCTCCAACATACAAGTGAATTGCAAGATCTCCATTAAAGCAATAGGGTAGCAAGGTGAAGGTTGAAGATCTGAGATTGTGGGAGCACATTTGAGTCATCAAGCTATGGATTCTTTGTAGCATAGTTGAAAAACTTGCTCCGCAATTACTCAGGTGATCCAAAAAATTAAAAAATTTGGGGCACGGCAAAAACTCGGAAAAACTGGGCAATAACTTGGCAAATTTATTGAACATTTAAAAATACATAAAATATTTAAAATACTCTTCAAAAACACATATTACTGAATTTGTAGAACATTTTACTAATTTTCTTCATATATAAATCAAATTAGAGTTCAATACATATCATAGATTAAACAACAAGTTCAATCTCTTAATACATATGAACATCAAGTTTCAATATCAATAAAAATTACAAATCATAATTTTTTTCTACGACTAAAGCTGAAAAAACTGTGTTCTCATTGTGTGGTGTCATGGAAGTGGATTGTATATCTATGGTATCCTCGAGATGAGCCTCATGCATAGGATTAAGTTGTGTATACGATGAATTTGTCTGTGATGGTTCACCAACCTCACCTTTTGCCTCCTCATATGCTGCCACATTTATTTGCCATTCAGTTGCATCCCACTCAAAATCAGTTTTTTCATCATTAGTAAACAAGGGATCCACATCGACATCCTCAGCGATCCAATTTAAATATGGATAAATGTCATCAAGGTCAACCGCGTGATGTGTACCCTGCCCATGTATCCTCTGTTAATGCAATTGAAGATTGTACGGCACAAAGACACAATCATTCAAGTGTTTTTGAGTCAATTTGTTGCATTTTTTTTTTTGGTGTGTGTGTGTGTGTGTTTGAATAGCCTAAAAAACACTTTAGTTGCATTTGCAACCTAAAGCACTACAAGGTCGAGATAAAATGTGGATGGCAAACTTATAAAGATGAGGCATTGTGGCACCAAAATTTTTCCACCACAAATCTGCAATGATGACATTATAACTTTGTAAGGATTTTAGTAAATTTAAAAGTTCAATAAAATAGTAAACTAAAACTAAACATACATGTTTTGTTACTTGACTGTAGAGTGGCTCTCTTATGAATACATAAAACTAAAGAAAATAATGCACCCTCCACCCTCTTATAACCTTGTATATCATCGTGTATGAGGGTTCAAAGGTTGTCATCGAGGACCAACCTCTCAATATAGAACTCTAATCAACGGTTTTGACACTTAAATCAATAGTGGATGAAAATGAAATTAGAGAATTATATTAAATCAACAAATAAAACATTAAAATTTTCCAAAATTAACAAATTATAATATTATAAATTAAAAAATAAATAGAAATTGGAGATCAAAAATTTACTTTGATGATCTCCTCCATGACCTTGGCAAATCTATCATAAAAAAATGGTCTTCATGACCCTCTCTAATTCGGCCTTCCTATAATGACTCTCTAACCACCTTTTGTTCACAAACATGCGCTTACAATTAGGTAATGTAGCTGCTACACTCTACAAGGTGAGGAAATTAGTGGTAAAACATGTGTGCTACACTTAGGTAATGTAGCTGCTACACTCTACAAGGTGAGGAAATTAGTGGTAAAGCATGTGGCTCTTGATTGCACGAGCTCCTTGCCATTAGTGTGTTCTTTCATGAGATTTACGACCCACATGGGGTTGTAAATGTACTTAGTGATACTCTTTGCATCTTCAATCACATTCTTCACCCAACTTAGTTTCCCTATGTCCTCAAGGAGCATGTCAAGACAGTGGGTAGTGCAAGGGCTCCAAAACAATGTTGGCTACATCGCCTCTAGAAGTCCACCGATCACCACATATGTAGCTACATTGTCAGTCACTATCTAGATGACATTTTCCACTCTCATCTTCATCACCATCTCATCCAACAAGTTGCATAAGGTCTTTGCATTTTTTATTTCATTGAAAGCATCCATTGACTTCAAAAAGACTAACTATCCGCCTGAAGCAACTAAAAAGTTAATGAGTGTCTTATTCCTACTACCTATTCACACATCAGATAAAATGGTGCAGCCTCTCTTTTTCCAAATTTGTTTTTGTTCCTCTACTAGTTGGTGCATGTTTTGGACCTCACCCTACAATAATTGATCACTCAACTCATGACGACTCGAGGCCTTGAATCCCTTACCTGCCATTGTCCATGCATTGACCAACTACTCCCAATAAGGACTCAAGACAACCTTAAACGAAATATTGTTGAAGTACCAAAATTTTGCACATGCAACTTCATCTCATGTTGTAATTCCCTATTCCATAAAGTAGCTTTTAACATATGTTACACACAAGGAGAGTTATGAGGAACAAAAACGCTGGAACTACAATTGCCCACACTGCTTAATTCTCATATTTGTGGCCCAATGGAAGCATAAGAGTCCTATATCTCCCTTTGACTATGTAGAACTAAAAATTGGGTTTAGGGCTTCTAATGCCTATGTTGTCCTCTTTTTCTCTATTTTCCTCTACTCAAATGTTGCATGGAGCGTTTTCACCTCCTTTTCAATCTTCGGACTAGCTTCTGTACATGATGTAACATCTTGGCGGGGGACTTATGCATGGTGATATTTGAGGCAATTTATGTCTCCTCTCATATCTTTAGTACAATAGTTACAAATAACCACTCCTTATGTTGGACCTTCTGCCCCATGTTTCTAGCAAGGTTCCTTAGGTTTGCCACTAGTTCTCCTATTTGCATAAGCCATATTCTTTTCGTAAAAATGAAAATGAACCCTAGCAAAAGAAAGACAATAGGAAAAAATCATTAATACTCTAGTTAGTAGCCTAAACTTTAAAAGCATTTAAAAAATGGATCTTCCTTCTCAATAATGTAAGTTCTCTTGATGAAATTCTAGGAAGAGTTAAAGGTGCAGAAACCATACAATGCTAGTGAGAATGATAAGATCTTCCGTCTCTTACTTTTCTTCTTTTTTAGACTTGTAGATGTTAGTTTCCTAGGGACTCATAATTTTGAGGAAAAACTTTACAAAGTTACCTCATATTTCTACCATTATATTTTGTGTTTGTTCATTGTTGCCATTTTCATGTGATTTAAATTTGCCAATAGGTGATCATTGTTGAACAATGAACTTGACAAAAATATGATTGCCTTTTCAATATTTGTAGTTTTTAGCATTTAACTTTTTTGAGAGACTGTCCAAAGTAGTGTTGGTGTAAGTGGCTGTAGAATCTTAGTATTGTTAGGGTGCAACTTCAAATTCCACTCACAAAAACCATGATTTGAATTTTGTAGCAATATTATTTTAATTTTTGGAACCCATGGCCATGTTAATATATCAGGCTCAACCTAAAACAAGAATGAAATCACATTTTGAAGAATGCACACTTGTTAGGAGTTACCATTGTCGTCTAGTCGTTGCATCCTTACCCTAAACATGCACAAATGAAAATCATGGAAAGAAATAACAATGAAATCACTTTTTTTTTCAGTTGGTGCTGGAAGATTTTTTTCCAGCTGCGAGTCGCACAAATTTTGGCACATAATGGTGAGTTTTTAGGGTAAAATTGTAGTAAGTTTTACAAAAAAAACTCACTGCCAAGTTTTCCTTTGAGTTATTCAGTAGGTTTTATGACACGATTACTCAGGAGTCCTATGAGTAATCATAGGGTTTTGGAACTATGATTTGTAGTTTTCCTTCCTCTTCTATTTTTTCCATTAGGAGCCCATTTTCCTCTCCATAGCCAAACCCCTAATTTGCAAACTCTCCCCATTGCTGGCATAGCCAAATTTGAACCATTCCTATCTCTTTTCTCTCACTTGCTAGTCCTTTTATGACCATTTCCATATCCTCTCATCTCCATCACATCCTCACACACCAATTGTTATAGTTTCCCCTCTAGGGCTTGATATTGTGATCACCATTCTCTACACACAAAAATGATTTTACCACTAGGTTGGCATACACTCCCAATATTTCTAATAGTTCTTTGTAGAGGTTGTATTATGCTCAACATGAGATAATATGAGTTGAGTATAGGTGACAAGAGAGAAAGGGTGTGCTATATAGGAAATTGCTAGGAGCCAACTTTTGTACTCTGCAAATGGGAAAAAGGACCAAAAGGTGAAGGCAAACAACTCTAAAAATTTGTACAGTTGACAAAGTGAAAGACACTTATGCCCAAGAGGGGTAACAACACCCAATTATGCAACAACAATGCCCAAGTTTAGAAAGTAGTTTAATAAAGCCCAAAAAGGTTATAAGCTTTGGAATCCTCTAACCAATAATATTGTACATTCTAGAGATTTGATTTTCAGGGAACTTAGAGTTATTTCTGATCATGTACAACCAAAAGAAAAAGGAAAAGGAAAAGGATGGTGCATTTTGATTACAACAAGAAGATGCACATCAGGGAGAACAAAATGATGAATTTGAGGATGGAGAGGAAGACTCTGTTATTACAGAAGAAGTTGAGCATATAGAAGAACATGAGGAAGAATCTCTTACTCCACCCTTGAGAAGATCCACAAGACAACAAAATCCAGTTGATAGGTATAGCCTACTAGATTTCCGTTGTGTGTTTTCTTTATTAAGTATTGACGATGTGTCTAGATCCTAAAGGAAAGGTATTCTTGCAAATGATAGTGAGTCTTGACAACTAGCCATGTAGGAGGAGATGATGGCTTTAGACTTTTGTGGTACATGGGATCTTGTTCGTTTGCCTGAAGGAAGAAAAACAATTGGTTGTAAGTGGGTCTACAAAAAGAAGTTTGGAGCAACTGATTCATTTGAGAAGTACTAGGCTAGACTAGTAGCCAAGGGCTACTCCCAGAGAGGGAGTTGATTTTGGTGAAATTTTCTCCCCTGTTGCTAAATTATCTTCTATTAGATTTCTTTTATCCATAGCTACTGGTTATGATTTTGAAATTGAGCAAATGGATGTTAAGACAACATTTTTGCATGGAGATATGGAAGAAGAAATTTACATGCAACATCCTAAAGGTTTTGAGGTAAAAGAAAAAGAACACTTGGTTTGTAGGTTAAAGCGGTCTCTTTATTGTTTGAAACAATCCCCTCGGATGTGGTATCCAAAGTTTGATTCTTGTATGTTGAAATTGGGCTTTGTGAGAAGTGAAGAAGATCATTATGTTTACATTAAATGCATTGATGGTCGAGTACTAATTGTTGCTTTGTATGTGGATGACATGTTTTTCAGTAACATCAAGGGTATGATTATTAAGATGAAAGCTCAACTTTCAGGTGCATTTGAGATGAAGGATCTAGGAGCAACAAGGTACATATTGGGAATGGAAATCAAAAGAGATCAATGTAACCGTTTTTTTTTTAATCTCAAAGTATGTGAACACTATTTTGCACATATTTAATATGCAAGACAGTAAGCTAGTTAGAATTCCTTTATGAGTTGGCAATAATCTTACGTTAGATATGTGTTTCAAATGTGAAGATGATTTTAAAGATATGTATTGTAGGAAGTTTGATGTATGTAATGGTATGCACTAGGCTAGATATTGCCCAAGCAGTGGGAGTTTTGAGGGTTTATGTCTAACCCTGGTAGAGAACATTGGAATTAAAAAGTTTATGAAGTTGAGAGTTGAACTACCAATCACTGGATCAATTCACTCAACATGACTAAGACAGAGGTGGCATTGACTACCACCAATGAAGGTTTGATGAGGAAGTCGTGGCACTTGTGTACCTCAAGTCAAGGTATATACATGTCTTTATTAGCTACTTAGGTGAGAATAATTAAATTTTCATATTATCCTAAATAAACTTATTAAATAGGTGCAATATCACACTTAGGATAGAATATATCCAAGGCGAATAAAATATCACACCAACACCCTCCCATAAGTACAACTTATGAGAAATGAAAAATAGAAATGGGTCTCGACAACTAGGCCATGTTAGGTAGCCATGCACAAAATAATCCCCTTGGAAAGAAGAGGAGATATTAATATGGTGAGCAAATGAAGTATTAAGATTACACCATAGTTGCAAATAGAGAACAATACAGAATAATATATTATTGAATTCAAGATATTCAATACATACAACTTCAATTGGATTTAATATCGATTTGCAATGGCTTATAAAGCCAATATATTCCCATGTTAACTTCCTTAACTTATTTACGTGAATGTAACTTCCCAATAACCAACTAACCTAACAAATATTTATTTGTAAATTAACATTTGTTTTTATTTATTTAATCTAACATATACTATCTACGCAACTATATAAAAAGATGTAATAAATCCAACATTCCCCCCTTATTACATCAATCTGAACAAAGGATGGAACACTGCAAGGACTGAACACAACAACCCTTCTGGAAACTTTGATGAAGCACTCCACCAATTCTCCTCGCTCACTCAGGAAACACCAAACTGAATCTATCATCGGATTTCCTAACTATCAAACCTGCAAAACCTCTATACCACATGAGAGAACATAAATATTCCAATTCTCCATGCACAATGAAAGAACAACTCTCCTCTGAGAGTCCACATCTCCTCTGAGTGTGTCAAAATCCCTCCTCTAGTGTTGCATATGAGAGAACAACTCTCCTCCGATGCAATGAGAACCAAATCCCTCCTCTAGTGTACAAAAGGAACTAAACCAATGTAGATATGCTAATCCCACACTATTTTAGAGATTAAACTATCCACAAGTACTGTCAAGAATTGCCAAGCCCCTTTGCTCCATGAAGGGACACAGATCAAAACAGGTGCTTCTCATGCAATGTATCATCTCTAAGCGAGAAGCTAGCTCAAGATGACAAAAACTCCTGTCTCTAGTGCCTCCAGCCTCCAATTGAAAGGTTGTACTTAGTCTTTAAGCTTGATGAGTTCTTCATTTTTTGTCTTCTCCATTATCTTTGATATTTGCTTCATAACCCTTTTTAAGCTTTCACTTTTCATGTCATGTGCGACATTTAGCATCAAATAAAATATAATCAAGCACACCATGTGCCAATAGGTATTCAAAATTTAAAGGTCCGATTTCTTTGAGAATTGCACGTAATGCAAAATAGAAGCCATAGGAAGACATCATGTGTCAGATTCCACTGAAACTACACCTTTTACAATATAGTGTAAACAAAAAAACCTTGTAAAGTAGATTAAAAAACAAAACACAACTTTATCACTCCAAAATATCTCAAAAAATCAACTCCTTACAAGTTTGTTTTGTGTTTCTTTTTTCAAAAATAATTCAAAAAATCCCTTGTCTTTTATTAGATCACCTGGAGAAAAGGGTCCAGAACCCTTTACAAAGCAACCCCTAAGGTAAAACAAGGCTTTAAATTAGCCAAAAACAACACATTGACAACACACGGACAAAATAGCTACAACAAGGTAGGGAGGAACAACTAAACAAAAGCAGAACCTAACCTAGTAGGTCGAACAGCCTTGGCCCGAGAATGGGTCAGAGAAACATGCTTAGGAAGACCTCGCTTCCTTCTTTGAACAATAGTCATCGTCCTCTCTAGCGGCATAAGTAGGAGAAGGCGATGTAACTTTCACAAAAGCCTTCGAAGGGGTTGGAACAAGGGGAGAGGAAGAACCTATCCCCACAGCAGCAGCCCCAACAAAAGAAGGCACCCCAGTAGCAGTAGTGGACATCTCGGTAGGAGAAGCCGGACCCAAAGAAGGCAAAACCGAATAGGAAGAAGTAATCCTGCCCAAAGCTAGAGGAGCCGACAAGTGAGTAGCAAAATGATCTGAAGAGTCCAGAGAATGCGAGGGAACTGAAGTAGCAACCACCCCCTCAAGAACAACCCCAACATGAAGCTCATCCTCCTCAGAGGACACATCCTCTCGAGAGGAACAGTCCTCCAGGGAAGCACTAACAGTCAAGTGCTCTAGGAGAGCATCTTTCCACCAAGTTGCAACGCCCTTGCGACGCGTGAGAGGACAACCATAGGCCAAATAACCTATAGCAAAACATCTTCTACGTCTAAATGGGATACCCTCATAATATAATAGTTGTTTCCAAGGCCTATCCCCTACCATCAAAACCACATCTCCATGAAGAGGTTTGGAGATGTCAATATCCACTAGGATGCGGGCTACCATGGAATGATCCATGAAAGAAGTAGTAGAATCAACTTTGAGGAAACAACCGATAGCATTGCCGATGCCCTTGTAACAAGAATCCTCCCAAAACTGGAGAGGGAGATTTGGGAGACGGACCCAAATAGGTTTGATGTTAAGCGGCTTTGTAAGGGGGTTCAAAGACAGAGTCTAGGATTTGATGGACTTCCAGTATGAACAACTTGTGTTATGCAGATGTTTGGGATGATCTTAGTTGCCATCAATGACAATACCTATCAACTCTAAGCAGTGTCTCTTGCCAACAATCTGCCCCTTTGGCATTGATGGCAACACTTAGTGAAAAATGACTAAGTGTAATAGTGCAACTCCCCCTTTGTCTGTACACCCGTGCTCTTTACTTAATCCGGTGCTCCCCCTATGACGAATACCTCATTTCTCACTGTCCTTCACTCCCCCTTTGACATCAATGGCAAAGGGTGGGATCCGCAAGCCAAAATTCACCCAAAAAAAATGTGTTTATACTGCCGCACATGTACAACAAATCATTAAGTTCTACTTACATGAACTTGAGAATGTCTGCAAAGCTGGTTTTTATTTGCACAAGTTCGGATGCCCAAGTGCTCTTCATTCCATCCAAAATTGAAATGTGCTCACTCAACAGAAATGAATATTCTTCTGCCTTTGATAGAACTGATGGATCATTGGTTTGAGCTGCAATCTGAGCTTCAGATAGGGCATTATACATTGTCTTTAACTTAGGGGTAATCAATCCCCGGAGCTCACACATCCTCTTCATAATGTTACTCTTTTCTTTAACAAGCCTCTTTAGCTCATCTGTCAGGCTGATTACTTGACATTCTTGACTTATAGGCGAGACTGTTAGAGGATCAAAATTTTGAGAGAGATTTGATAGTCTCTGTTCTTGCTTCTTTATCTTTTTCTCAGTATCCTCATTTACTTTGGGCCATGATAGACAAAATTTGTACATATCACTTCAATCATTTAAAGAATTCTTAATACTTTTTATGCTAATGCCAAGTATTCTTCTATCATTTCCTATAAGGTTCTTTATTTCATAGAATTTCTTATCCAGGAATTCTTTCTGAACTTTTGCCTCCGCAGACTTTTCAAAGGACTCAAAATGAGTATTCATAGAACTCACAAGGTTCTTCAAATGTTCAGAGGGGGAATCAGATGGATTCTTCTGGTAGGTAGGCATTAACTTTTCCAGAATTTCGGATGCAAGCCCTAGTAGTTCATTGTCCTCCATGTGGAATTTTAACATCTTTTCTCTGGCTTTTACTTGGGTGAATGATGCTATTTTCATCAGTTGAATTGGAGAGAGAGCATCTGGATTGGCTAGACCTTGGAGTAGTTTAGATTCATCAAGCTCACTCATCTCCTTTTCAAGAAGACTTTTTATTGCATCTGCAGTGTCTCTTGTAGTCATTTCAGAACCATCCTTTTGTTCATCTGATTTCTCACTATCTGCTTTAGGTGCTTCAACGTTTGCACCATCTTCTTCTGCTTTGTCTTTCTTTGTGTTCTCTATAGAACTCTTTCCTATTTGTTCATCACTTGCTATAAGATCCGGAGGGCTCTGTGAGATAGTAATATTATCCTCTTTCTCTGAGAAATCAGGTGGATTGGGAGTATCTCCTGCACCAACTTCTTTATCCAACATTTTTGTATTCTCCTGAATTGTTTGTTTTGCTTTCGGAACAGAGGCTTCACCCAACTCAGATTGCTGTTCAATAATGTTCTCTTCTTCACCATCCGACACTTCTTTTGTGACTATGGGAAATTTGTACTTCCTTAATGCTTTCAGAAGAATCTCTTGAGTTTCTTGAACTATTTCACTTGTTTCTCCAAGCATGAGCTTGTTCATTCTTCTTTTGCTTTTAAAGTCATCTTTGACTTCCTTGAATATCATATTTATTTGATCAGGAGAAATTTGAGGACACAAATTTGTTAGCTCATGTTTTCTAATCTCCACATCCTTGCACTTGGCATTTTCTTTTCTCAACTCCAAGATATTTGCTAGACTTTGTGGTAACTCAGAAGTTATCTCAATTAGTGTCTTGTTGTAGATGTTGAGATATCTAACGGTTGCTTCCTCCAACACCCTTTTATCCATATTATTATATTCATCATAAAATTCAATTAAAGGTTTTAGATTACCATCCACAGTGACTGATTTTATCACATCTTCTAGGGAGAGTGTGGGCTTCTCAACATATTCTCAATACTCTTCTATCTTTTGCTTTTTGCTAGTGCTTTTGCTTCTGCAGGACTTCTCTTTGGTTACCTCTTGATCTGCACTGATTAGCCATGTGTCCAAATCCATTGCAAGCAAAGCAGTAGCCATTGAAAGAATTGCCATTTGAGTTATTCATTGTCATACTTCTACATTCATTGGATTTGTGACCATACCTCTTGCATTTGAAGCATTGTCCGGAGAAGGATGAACCATTTTGATTTTCTCTACTTCTGCATTGAATAACTTTATGACAAAATTTATTGCAATTGAAGCAATTTCCATTAAATGATGGATATTTTTGAACATTAGGCTGTCTTACTGGAGGTTTTCTAGTTTTGTTCCTTTTATTCCTTGGTTGGAAATTCCTTTGTTCAAATCCGGAGCTTTCACCTTTCTTATATTTAAGATTATTCTTGTCATTATCCTTTTTCTATTCTTCAATTAGTGCTTCGAGTTTAGGTGAGCTTATTTTGAACTTCTCCTTATACTCATTTGCAATTTCTAGGTCATGTCTGAGAGTGATAATGTGTCTCTCAAGTTCTCTCTCATTGTTTCTTCTTTCTTGTAGATTAGATTCTAGGAGACCAGCTATTCCATCCAATCTGTAGCATTCTTTAGTTCTTTCTTTTAGATTTTGCTTCATCTCTTCTTCAGTTTTCTTCCTATCTTCAATTTCCTTGGTTAATCTCATCACCCCAGTTTCCATCTCATGTTTTAGGACAACAACTTCTTTAGCTAACTTTTCACATTCTTTTGTCTTTTCTTTTAGGGCCTTGTCTTCTAGTTGAAGAGGTTGCTCCTTTCCTTTTGCATTGGATTTGCTCAATTTTTCTTTTAAGATCTCAATGAAGTCTTCAACCTTTTTGAGATTTTCTTGCAATTCTTGGATTTTTGCCTTGGACTGCTCAAGATAATCTAGGGCAAGATTAAGTTGTCCTTGAAGATTATATTCATCCATTTTACTGCCTTCCCAGATCTTCCTTAAGATGTTAAACTTTTCCAAAGGAACCTTGCTCTGATACCAATTGTTGGATTAGGTCCGGACAACTGAGAGGGGGGGGGGGTGAATCAGTTTTCACACATTTACAACTTTAAATTAATGAAATAAACATCTCAGCATCACATAAGCAGAGACATAAATAACACACTTGACACCAATAATTTTGACGTGGAAACCCGGTTAAGGGAAAAACCATGGTGGTGGTTAACCCACAAGAATTAATACCCTGTTAAAAGTATTTTACAAATGGGAATGCACATGCATTCAGGCTCATTGCTCAAATGGAGGCTCACTGCCTTATGAAAATATTACAATAAAATAACAGAGATTTGAACTGATTTATAACATCTGCCTATGCAAGAGTTTCAGTTCCAATTAAGTACAAAAACTGATCTTAAACATTTCATCTTTGCTTCTGCTCTTCTTACTGTTCTGCCTTCATTCACACTTTGTATTTCTGCTCTTCTCACATACACCTTCTTCGCACACTTACACACACTAAATCGTCCACTTTCATCGTCTATATATATCCGCAACATGATCTACAATCATTCTATCAGTCGTCTTCATCAACACTTAGAACTTTTATGAATGCTTTGCTCTATCGGCTAGATCTATGCAAAACTTGAGGTACGGACCAAAACTTGCTCTTGAAAACCATCACTCATGTCGACCACTATCACTAATCATCACCATTTGTCCAACAAACAACTTCTATACATCCGGAATCAAGATCTTCTGCAGGGTTTGCTTGTTCTTCTGTCTGCTCTGTCATACTGGAACCTGGCACTTAGATGCTAATATCTTTTGAATCCTTCATCATAGGAGGACAAAACTCTAGATTTAGAGTGTCTTTGCAATGTTGTCAACTACCTTAGGTCTGCAGCAAACCATGCCTTTCCACCGAAGAGATCCGGATCAAGATACCTAACTCTGTTACTGCTCTGTTCTTTACTGCCTAGACTTAGACAAATTCTGATTCTGACTTCTGGTATGAACAACTTGTGTTATGCAGATGTTTGGGATGATCTTAGTTGCCATCAATGACAACACCTATCAACTCTAAGCAGTGTCTCTTGCCAACAATCTCCCCCTTTGGCATTGATGGCAACACCTAGTGAAAAATGACTAAGTGTAATAGTTAACCCCCACCGTGGTTTTTCCCTTAACCGGGTTTCCATGTCAAATTTTTTGGTGTCAAGTGTGTTATTTATGTCTCTGCTTATGTGATGCTGAGATGTTTATTTCATTAATTTAAAGTTGTAAGTGTGTGACAACTGATTCACCCCCCCTCTTAGTTGTCTGAACCTAATCCAACAGTGCTCACCCCACAACCAAACCCTATCTTCGAGCACTAAGTCTCGCTACTCCGTGGAAGCAAAAGTCACTATAAAGAACCCTCTTGCACAAGGAAACAACTAAATCTTACCTTCAACATGTTGAGTACATGTGTCTCAGATTTACAGGCATCAACAAGAGTGGACCTTTGTCTCAATGATCACGTTGTTCACAGTGGATTGTTCCTTGCATCAACGAGATGGTTTGTTGTGTTACTCCGATGGTTGGACATCGGCATGACAATCATTGTCGGCATGGTTTGCAAATGTCGCTCTGACAATTTGGGTTACTTCGATGGGAGTTGGCATCGGCATGAGTCATTCTGACGATCGGCGTGACAAGTGACATCAACGTGGCTGGAAGCTGTCTCTCCGGTACTTCATGTTACACCAACAAAGGGCTAGCTATCAGGTTGACATGTTCTATCAGTTTGGATTGGTGTTGCTTCTCCGATCGATATGTGTCATACCGATGTGATATGTCTATCGACATAAGGTTGGCCATCGGCTGAGCTTGTGGTAGGTATTCCGACGGTCTTCTGTTACTCCGATGAAGGATGAAGGTTTGGGTATCGGTGGGACAAGGAACCATCGATGTGGATGGTAGAGTGGTCTCTGGTGGCTTGGGCTATTCCGATGAGGCTTAGATTGGCATCGTCGACAACAAAATTGCCGACGATAGTTTTACTGAGTGGTCTTGTATATAAAGCGATCAAAGGATCACTGGTTGATGAATGTGGGATAATTAGATCTCATGAATATGAACAGTCGTGGAAATGGTTATGAGTTGGGATGCTAGGAATTCGTTTGACAGTGGTGACGTGGCTCCTTGACATGGCGAAAGGACAGAATAGCCAATGTTGTATTGGCAATGCATATCACTAATATTATCAATTGAACGGTTGCCTTATTGTAACTGTCTGGTCCGTTATGGTAGTCGAACCAAATGTTCTCTTCTCTAATGTGATATGTTAAACGCATTTGTAACAGAGGATTACGTTAGAGAGATGTAGACATAGAGAGTTTAGGCTGTTATGTTCGGTTGGTTATTAGAGACGAAGAAGAGTAGTCTCGACACTCATGCATGGACATGTAGTTCTGAATGCTGGATGAGTGTGATACCTAGAACCGGGCAAGACAGACAGAGTAGGAGAGATTGTCGGATTGTCTTCAGGTGGAACAAAATGTTAATCTCCTGTAAAGGCTATGAGCCTGTAATTGTATTGTAACTATTTGGTTATTGATTAATACAATGGCTCTGTGATTTGGAGTGTGGGGTTTTTTACTCGTAAGGGTTTTCCCCACGTAAATCTGTGTTCTTGTTCTATCTTTCATGTTTAATATTTCTGCTGTTGAAATTGGTTAATGTTGCTTGTACTTTCCTGTAAGGGTTAATGTTGGAAATGAACTATGTTTGATTCCGCTTTGTGGCATAGTTGTGAGTGTTTTTGAAGAGATTGGAAAAATTTAAACCTGTCGAAGACACCACTGTTCTTAGAAATACGTTCTGAGATGCTCTCATTTCCTTACAAGTGGTATCAGAGCCTTCTGCTGGGATTTTCTATTGTTCCTGGTGTTTCTAGTTCTGGGTATTTCTTCTGTAATGATTTCTTACCCTGGAAAGCTTGAGGAAATCTGAAGGAATTGACTGATGATTGATCCTTGTTTGAGTGGAAGTCTTGCAGTTGATCTTGTCTTCATGTTACAATAGGTGCTTGAAGGATGGTGAAGATGGAGATACTGGAGCTAGTCATATTGAAATAATGTGGTCTGAGGCTCCTAGTTGGCAGCGATATAATCTTGATGCATGGGGTGGAATACTTTACTCTATGGTTGAGATGCAACAAATCTCTCTATTGGGTGTCTGTGTGAGAGGCTCCCTGATGATATGGAGAAGCTTGGGTTGTTTCTTAGCTATGGAGAAATGTGCTTATGCTGGGTGTTTTGTCCTGGAATTGGAAGGCATAATTTTTTGTTACCCTGATTGCATGTAGGCTATGGAGTTGATCATTGGATGGTTTGAGAGCTTCTATAATAGCATGTCTCCCTCAGATGCATGTGCATGTTGGTGTTTGTGGAGTTGGCCTACAGGTGGGCCTGAAGTTCCTGAATTGCTATTTTCTTTAATGGATGCTTTGTACTTGCATGTCTCAAAATCCTGTTCCTTGGTTTTGAGGGGTTTCATAGTTTTTCCTAAAATCTATGGTTATGCATATTCATGATGATCCATTTCTCTAGTTTAATTGTTATGGTGTTTCTTGATTCATATTCTTGGTCTTCCAGATGTGAAGTGGGTATGGATGTGCATGGGTGTTTTTCAAACACAGTGGTTTTGTAGGTTTTACATGGTCAAGAGAAAAACTTGTGGTTTTGTGAAGCTGCATTTAAGCTATTTCTAGACTCTGGCTTTTGGGGTTTGCTAGATGATATAGTTGCAGTTTCGCATGCATGCTTTGTGCATGGTGTGAGGAGGTGAAATGCTTTCTCTACATGGGACTGCTGGTATGTGATATGTCACTCAGCATCTCTATGGTAATGCTTTTGATTTTCTAGACTATGGTGCTTAGGTTGTGGACATGTTTGGTGAATCAGATTTGTAAGTAATCTGGTGCTTGAGTCATGTTGTCTACATTGTTATCTATTCCTTGAGATCTTAGTTTTGCAGTTTCCAGTGTGATAGTGAGTTTGCATGGTACATTGGTTGGATCTTCGAGTTATGTAGTTTTGTGGGTTGATCACCTATTAAGCTACAATGAGATCACTCGGACTTTATCCACAAGATTATTTCAGTGTTTATGCAGATTTGTTAGCTGGCCTTGTCTGTGGTCACTTGTGCATTGGTGTGACTGCTTCAGGATGAGAGGATGGATGTTATAAAGTACCTAGATAGTCGGTTAAGGAGACTTGTAGCATGTGTATCATGATGTCATGAATAGCTTGGACACACAGGTTTGTGTAAGTTACTGACAATGATAGTGTATTTCCTTGGTTTGGAGATCTTGGTGCCACTTGGTTTTATTGTCACATGGACATGTTAATGTGTGGACCTGGAGGATTTTCAGATTAGGAGATGTTTGGTCATGATGCCTGAAAAGATCAGTTGCCACGGTTCAGTGGGAGCTTTAGCATTGACTATACATTCATCACTTAGTGGTGAATGATCTTCTTTAGTGTTGCAGATGTTACTAGGAGGAGCTCTTAGATCCTGTTGCTACAGAAGGGTTCTTTCACATTTGCAGGGGCACTATTTGAGGATGTGTAACATCTTGGAGTCATGGAGGATTCATGAAATCCTTGGCTAAGGTGTTGGTGGTGCTTGACAGGTGATGTTGGTTTAGAGTTTGGTTTGTTTCATAACATGATATTTTCTTGATTTCTGCATTTGAGTTTTGGCATGATACATTGCTCTTGAGACCATGGTTATGTTCACCTGGAGCATGGAATCTCCAAAGGGGGATGGTAAGATCATGATGTCATGATAAGTTCCTGATTTTGATGATTGGAGCTTTGACATTGGTCTGGTGATTCTCTGTGTGTTGGGTGCATTAATCTTTTGCTTGATTACTTCATGTTGGTGTAGTGATGCATTTGGAGTTTAGCATGAATGATTATTTGTAGATGTTCATGGGTACATGGAGAATAAGGTGAGGCTGTAATTCTCTTAAGATAAGAGAAGTGTTGTTGATGGTTACTCTTGATGAATATTTCAGCAGAAAGTCTGAGGAGCCTACACCTTGGTTGGACATGAGTTCAACAGAGACCTACGAGGAGATTGCTCTTACAGGAGTCATGATGGCTTGTATATCTTGGAGGATCATTCTTATCCCCGCTCATGTTCTACTCGGCAGTTTATTACTTGAGAGGTATTGCCCATTGTTTCTCTCAGGTGTTTTATGCTTTCTTTCATAGACATGGATCTTGAACTGCTCATAGATGGTTCTGGAGGATTCATTGTGAGAGATGGATAGCATGATTATCTCCTTATGCATTTGAATTTAAGATATCGTTCATTAATGAGGACTGTTAGGAGATGGTTTGATGGGCTGATTTCCTGAAACGGGAAATGGATTAGTTTGATCTTCTTTGGTTTGAGAGGCTTACATCCATGTTAGTTACATGTTTACATATGTTGAATTTGATCTCTTGAGATTGAATGTTTGTTTGGGTGTTGTTATGCTGTTCTCTTTGGGGTTTGAAGAGGAGATCATACTTGACACAGTTGGCACTTAGTGATGTATGTAGAAGGATTTTCTACAGGTATATGATGTGCAGTGTTTCTCTCTTTGCTCTGGTTATCTTCCTGGATGTTTTGTTTCACACTACTTTGGTTTGAGGTTTTTTATTGGAGCTGATTGTAATCACTAGCTTGTGGTCATGTGTTTTCACTTATGTTCTTGGGTGATGACATGGAGGTTCTGTTATCTCTTTCCTTTGTTGGATGTGGAGAATTTGGGAGAGTTCTAGATTGGTGAGGAGATTTGCTGCAGGATATTTGTTTACAGGTTTTGCATATCATTGTGGTTGATTCCTTGGTACTACATGATGGTGTTATTACACCTACCTTATGGTGCTATTGGTAGACTTTGTATGCCATGATCTTTTTTAGATCTGCATTACCCATGCAGTGGGAGCTCTTGGATGTGTTTGATCTTCTTCGACTGGTTGACACATGGAGCTTGTATTTGTAGTTGATGGGTGTATATGTAGGTGGCATGAGTCTGCTAAAATGGATACCTTCAAGGTATGAGTGATTGGATGGATTAACACTTGCTGTGTGTGCTATTTTCAGTCAAGTGGGTTTTTTGTTCAGTTGGATGGAAGCAGTTAGTTTTCTGATTGTTGTTCTAGCTGATGTTCTATCTTGTTTATGGAGATTGACTTCACAGTTGTGTTCTGGTTTTGGGCTTTGAAGTTGATGTTGTGATGCTTCTATATAGCTTGTGAGCACAGTGGAGTGGAGGCAGTGTGTAAGCTGATTCAGTGTCTTCAAGCGTTGATGGAATCTTGTAAATCCTTCGTTAAGTGGGAGAATGTTGAGTACATGTGTCTCAGATTTACAGGCATCAGCAAGAGTGGACCTTTGTCTAAGCGATCATGTTGTTCATAGTGGATTGTTCCTTGCATTGACGAAATGGTATGTTGTGTTACTCCGATGGTTGGACATCGACATGACAATTATTGTCGGCATGGTTTGCAAATGTCGCTTTGACAATTTGGGTTACTCCGATGGGAGTTGGAATTGGCATGAGTCATTCTGATGATCGACGTGACAAGTGACATCGGCGTGGCTGGAAGCTATCTCTTCGGTACTTCATGTTACATCGACAAAGGGCTAGCTATCGGGTTGACATGCTCTATCAGTTTGGATTGGTGTTGCTTCTGCGATCGATATGTGTCATACCGATGTGATATGTCTATCGGCATAAGGTTGGCCATTGGCTGAGCTTGTGGTAGGTACTCCGACGGTCTTCTATTACTCCGATGAAGGATGAAGGTTTGGGTATCAGTGGGACAAGGAACCATCGGTGTGGATGGTGGAGTGGTCTTCGATGGCTTGGGCTATTCCGACGAGGCTTAGACTGGCATCGTCGACAACAAAATTGTTGATGATAGTTTTACTGAGTGGTCTTGTATAAAGTGATCAAAGGATCACTGGCTGATAAATGTGGGATAATTAGATCTCAAGAATATGAACAGTCGTGGAAACGGTTATGAGCTAGGATGCTAGGAATTCGTTTAACAGTGGTGACGTGGCTCCTTGACATGGCGGAAGGACATAATAGCCAATGTTGTATTGGCAATGCATATCACTAATATTGTCAATTGAACGGTTGCCTTATTGTAACTGTCCGGTCCGTTATGGTAGTCGAACCGAATGTTCTCTTTTGTAATGTGATATGTTAAAAGCATTTGTAACAGAGGATTACATTAGAGAGATGTAGACATAGAGAGTTCGGGCTGTTATGTTCAGTTGGTTATTAGAGACGAAGAAGAGTAGTCTCGACACTCATGCATGGACATGTAGTTCTGAATGCTGGATGAGTGTGATACCTAGAACCGGGCAAGACAGACAGAGTAGGAGAGACTGTCGGATTGTCTCTAGGTGGAACAAGATGTTAATCTCCTGTAAAGGCTACTAGCCTATAATTGTATTGTAACTGTTTGGTTGTTGATTAATACAATGACTCTGTGATTTGGAGTGGGGTTTTTTACCCATAAGGGTTTTCCCCACATAAATCTGTGTTCTTGTTCTATCTTTCATGTTTAATATTTCTGCTGTTGAAATTGGTTAATGTTGCTTGTACTTTTCTCTAAGGGTTAATGTTGGAAATGAATTATGTCTGATTCCGCTTTGTGGCATAGTTGTGAGTGTTTTTGAAGAGATTGAAAAGAATTTAAACTTGTCGAAGACACCACTGTTCTTAGAAATACGTTCTGAGATGCTCTCATTTCCTTACACAACAAGCGGCTTCCATGACTCCATGACCCAATTATGGAGGTTGGGTAGAGAGGGCCAATGTCCATTAAATTTACATATCACTCCTTTATTGCTATAGTAATCCTCATTTTCTATGACCTCCAGACCACACACCGCAACAGGAGACTCCCGGGCACAAGGGATAGGTCGAGAACCATGTTGGGGTGAGTGAGATTGAGCCCCAGAACCAGTCACAACAGCAGTGAAGGATTTCCTCAGGTACCCAGGAGCCCGAAGCCCCACAACAGACTCACCATTACCATCATCCCCAACAGCAGTGCCGCATGTCTCGTTTTCCTCACTATTCTTGCCCCCAATAGTAGCACAAACCGCATCAACTGTGGGAGACACACACTCAAATCCGGACGAGCCCTGTAGTCTGGAGCCAACATCCTGATCCTCACGAGGACCCCTGTGATCAGCGTCCAGAGCTACCTCCTCCATATCTGCGTAGGCGAATTTGAATTCTCTGTAGTCTTCAAAAAATCCCTTGTTTCTCCATTCATAAAACATTTTTTTACAAAAGAAGCACTTAGGAGATTTGAAACCTTAAAAATTCACATTCATAATCTCTTATAACCAACTGTCCACACCATCATACTTCAAATATCCACCATATCTGTAGTCTAAATCTTTTATGCATATTAAATAATGACTTTTGTTGCATTGAAATACCTTCTCCATGCCTTGGAATGAATTTGCAGCTTACATGGCAAGATCACTGTGACCCAAATTCGATGGAATGAAGCAACATTGGAAATTTCAATGCCTCTCAGTCAATGCTATTGACAACAGTTGGAAAATGCATTTCTGGAAAGTCTTCTTCAAAAAATACCTCAAAATTATTTAATACGCTTCATCAAATCTTCAAAACACCTCATAAAATTCATCAAAATTGTTCAAAATGCCATCATTGTTGAGTATTTATGTCCAAAAGGAACTTAGTAATGTGCCAACTAAGAGGTTGACCCATGCAAAGAAATCTTCATTGGATCTAACACACCCAATGTATTACTTTAGTGCCTTCTTACCTCTCCAGATTGAACGGCTCACAATGAGAACTTATATTTTGATGCTTGCAAGAAATATTGTTCTTCCAGGCAGATTTTAAACAAAAATTTCCATGCTTTTCTTCATCATTGGGTCGATTCTATGCATTTCTCCTTTGCTTCATCTCCAAAACACCTGATAATGGCGAAATGTGTTGGCTTACAAGTTGTGGCTTGATGACTCAAGGATATGCATGATTGATTTTTAACAATCTTCAAACATTGCAAGGTCACTTTCCTTCCATGATAATAACCACTTTGATTAAACTCACTGCCAGGGTACGGGTAATATGAAATATTATATTAATTTCATATCTCATTCATAAAAAATGGTGGTACTTCATTTTCTAGTGACCAAGTCCACTTGACAAATAGATCTCTTCATTTTGCACAACTTCTTCAATCGCAGACACACATAAATCATTAACACTCTGATACCATATTGATATGGCGACACCATAGTTGCAGATAAAGAACAATACAAAATAGTATATTATTGAATTCACGATATTCAATACATACAACTTTAGTTGGATTTTACATTGATTTTCAATGGATTATAAAGCCAATGTATTCCCGTGTTAACTCCCTTAACTTATTTATGGGAATGTAACTTCCCAACAACCAACTGACCTAACAAACATTTATTTATAAACTAAACTTTGTTTTATTTATTTAATCTAACCTATACTAACTATATACTAAACTACACAAAAAGATGTAATAAATGCAATAGGAGAAAACCCATAGGATAAAACTCCACCCTAAGAGAGGATGAAGAGAGAATGTCTATGCGAACCCCCTTCAAAAAAGCGAGAAGGATAAAACCCCATGCGAGGAAAAACTCTCTCCCAAAACAGAGATAAGAAGAGAGACCATGCATCCCTCGCTCAAGTAGGCTCCTACACCAATGGTAGATGCTTGACACTAGATGCAAAAAATGATCCATGATCAACAAACATCATTGCTCCCCTCAGAAATATATAAGGGCAAAGGCATATGCAAGATGTCTTCCCATTCCTATAAGGAATATGAGGGAGAAAACTCAAAATATGTTTCATGTAGAAGTTGCTTAAGTGTTTCCATGTTGGTTTTGAGAGGTGCCACAATCAAATTAGGAGTCCCAATCCTAACTGAAGAATGTGACAATCCAGAACCTAATGGAAATGGATGTAGAACAAGCACTAAAGACAAAGATAAATCCTCTGAATGTTGCTCAAGGATTTCCAATCCAATGCCAAGCTGTGACAAATATAGATAAGATGAATCCAGTACCATGCAAGATTTAGGTACAGTAACAGTGGATGTATGGTGCTCACCATATGCAAGACAATTGGACCAATGAGAATCTGGTACTCTTGTAGAGGGGTGTCAACATGACAGATGACTGAGTCAAATATGTGAACTCATGAATATCTATAGAATCTATCACTGTAGAAGCAGATGTAGGTAGAGAAAGAACAAGAGGGCTTGAATGTGCCCTCATGATAGACGAAGAAGATGATGTAACTCCATAGAAGTTGTCATCAAAGAGGAGATGAATGTCCTCAATAGCATCGACAAGATCTGAAATATGGGACTCCACAAATAAATGTGAAATATCTAGTAAGTAGATCTCCCAACAAAGTGGATCATGAAGACTGATATGAACTTGTTGCAATAAATCATTAGAAGTGGATGAAACAACACTAGATTCGAATGGGGCAATAGGTGATCGAGATGAGATCTCAGTGCATGTTATCTTAGTACTTTGCTCATCCTTGAATGATGTGTCCACACTTGAGATGTTTGAGTATGAGCACAAGATTATCTATTGATGATGGATTAGAAGAATCTGGCAAACTGATGTGATTATCCTAAAGAAACCGCTTCAATTCATTGATATGCTTTAGAAAGTATGCATCTTCAATATGATTTTTCTTGCCACAGTAACCACATTTTACCTTCCATGATTTAGAAGGATTACATAGAATATACATGATTAGCTCCACCAAGGTTAAAAGCAAATGTAGAATCACAAGATCAACCCCCCACCTCCCCACCCCCGCCAAATATATATATATATATATATATATATATATATATATATATATATATATATATAATCATGAGACCCCTAATAAATTATGATGATGACACTTTATATTCAATGCAATTATAGTTTTCATTTGCCAAATTAGTAAAGTAGTCCTTATCTCAATGTATTCCAAATTCCAAATTAGGTCATACAGTTAAAACTACAATTTTTATGATAGAATGAGATCAATAAAATTGCTCCAATGAGAAGTAAATGAAAATTATACACTTTCAAAAAAATTACACCAAAAAATGTTATTGTATGAACCCGAACATAGCCTTGGAAGTTCTCAAAACGAGAACTACTCAACATCATCTGTGACAATCTATAATTTCTATAAAATCTAAAAACCAAAATTAACACCATCTACACCACTGTGAAGCTCTCAAAAAATTAGCTCTAAAAAAATTATTCAAAAAAAAAGTTGATTGACCCAAAACGAGGCTTCTAAAGTTCAACACCAAAAATCAAAATGCAAATGCAAAGGGGTTAGGTTAGAAGGGAGAAATGGATGGTATCATGTTGATGTCAACAAAAGAATATTCAAAAATGCCCCAAAATATTCCTTGATGCAAAATTATGCCAATACAAGTGCCAATTTTTTCAAAAATTATTATCATACCCTAAAACCACCTTTTTCAAATGCAAAACTATTGATAATTGGTGGGAAGCCGCTTACTGGTTAGATTGGTGGTTTCCAATGGTGCAGGGCTTTTATGTTGTCACTGTTATAGTGCCAATCAAGTATTGTGTAGGTGTAAGCCTACACAATATTTTTTTTTACAATTTTTGTGACCATATGACCGATGAGAAAAAATCTTGATAGCAAGCAAAAGTGCTCCGATTTTGACAATTTGATAGTCAATTTATGAGTTCTTAGGCCTTTTGAACACAATGATAGGAAATTTGATCCAAAATTCTCTAAAAGATTAGGTGTTGGTTGGATCTAGCATGCACCTCCCAACTTCAAACTCTTGTAGATCCAACCTCCAATGTCTAATTTGGACACATCAAAAAGAAAAATTGACTTTCTCAAACACTGTGAACTCAATGGTGAGCTCAAATTTGCTCCAAAAATTACTCAAAGATACCTGCAAATCAAAACCACAATTGAAAAACCTTCCAAATCTAATATTTCTATCAAGTTTTTTTTCTAATTCTCCAGGTCATCAGTCGATGCAAAAGAAAACATACTCAACTTTTCAAGAGAATTCATTGATCTCTGTCCTAGAAATAGACTAACTTTAGGACATCATGACTCTAATACCATGTTAGAATTTGTTATGAACAACAAACCTACCCATGACCAAATGCCTATAAGCTAATCACAAATCCATATGAACAGAATAATGTTATTTTATATTCAATATTATGAGACAAGTTACAAAGAGTAACATACAAATACATAGGCCTCTTGGATGCTTGAATCAAGGATATGACATGTCCAAGGGGTATAAGTTAACTCTCAATCACTCTCAATCAAGAGGTGAGTTAACTTGTTACAACTATGAAGTCAAGAATTAAACTATTAATCAGTGGATTAGTTCACTCAACCTGACTAAGATAGAGGTGTCCTTGACTACCACCAATCAAGGATTGATGAGAGAGAGAGAGAGAGTAGGATGTAGAGAAGGGAGGTAGATGAGAGAGAGAGAGGTGCCAATTTTTTTTGTTTATCTCAGTGAATGATCTATTAGAAGATGAGTATCATGAGGTCACTCTTGATGATAATTGATATTAAGGGAGTATGCAGATGTTTTTTGGAGTGTGATTCCTAGCATGCAACTAAAAAGGGATGTAGAATTCATATTGATCTTATCCTTAGAGCATATCCCATTTCATGTGTGCCACACAGGATGACCATGCAAGAGCTTAGTGAGCTTAAGATACAACTAGAAGAGTTGCTAGAAAAGGGCATGCTCACCCTAGTGTATCTCCTTGGGGTGCACCTATCATCTTTGTGAAGAAGAATGGATCCCTCCATTTGTGCATTGACTACCATGGTCTTCACAACTTAAGAACAAAATTTAATAGAGAAGAATTTATACAATTTTTTGTGACCATATGAACGAGGAGAAAAAATCTTGATAGCAAGCAAAAGTGCTCTGATTTCGACAATTTGATAGTCGATTTATGGGTTCTTAGGCCTTTTGAACACAATGACACAAAATTTGACCCAAAAGTCTCTAAAAGATCAAGTGCTCGTTGGATCTAGCATGCACCTCCCAACTTCAAACTCTTGCAGATCTAGCCTCCAATGTCTAATATGGACACATCAAAAAGAAAAAATAACTTTCTCAAACACTGTTAACTCAATGGCGAGCTCAAATTTGCTCCAAAAATTACTCAAAGGTACCTGCAAATCAAAACCACAAATTAAAAACCTTCCAAATCTAATATTTCTATCAAGTTTTTTCTAATTCTCCAGATCGTCAATCGATGTAAAAGAAAAGCATACTCAACTTTTCAAGAGAAATCATTGATCTCTAGTCCTAGAAATAGACTAACTTTAGGACATCATGACTCTAATACCATGTTAGAATTTGTTATGAACAACAAACCTACCTAAGACCAAATGCCTATAAGCTAATCACAAATCCAAATGAATAGAATAATGTTATTTTATATTCAATATTATGAGACAAGTTACAAAGAGTAACATATGAATATATAGGCCTCTTGGATGCATGAATCAAGGATATGACATGTCCAAGGGGTATGAGTTAACTCTTAATCACTCTCAATCGAGAGGTGAGTTAACTTGGTCTAATTATGAAGTCAAGAATTGAACTATTAATCAGTGGATTAGTTCACTATGTTGAAATGCACAAGACAACTAAGAGGGGGGTGAATCAGTTGTCACCAAAAAACTTAACCTCTTACGAATATTAGCATATCAATCACTTATTTATTGTTATTCAGATTTAATCATGAAAGCATGAAATCAGAAGCTTAACATAATAACACATTCAACACAGGAGACATAAGAGTTTTACGTGGAAAACCCTGTGAGGGAAAAACCAGGGTGAGTGTTAGCTCAATAAATAATATGTGATAACAATATCAAAAATCAAAGGCTCACTGCCCTTAAGGACTCATTGTCCAAAGATGCTCACTGTATATAGGCTCACTGCCACAAGTTTGAACTGATTGAACATCATCTACACCATACCTGAGTTCAGTTCCATTGAAGCACAATAAAACTCTTCTGCTTTGCTCTGCTTTTCCACTTCGCACTTGTCTTCACATCTTTGCACTACTACTCCTCAACCACAAATTCATCACATGTATTTATACAATTTATCAACCTTGGAATGTACATCAAGGTTGGCATTACATTCATCAACCATAGGAACAATCTCCTAGGTCGGCATTCATACATACATCAAATTAGGTCTGGACCTAAACATCACATGCCACAAAAGAATGAGGGTGTAATGTATTACACCTTAGTTTGGACTTAAATCTATCCAAGCACGCTACACATCACTTAAACATTCATCAAAAATATCTTCTTGATCACCGCAATTAAATAGGTCGGCCAAACAACATAAACTAGGAAGATTCTTGATCCTACGCTTCCTTGATCACAATCATAACAAGTGGACCTTGTACGATGCTTTAACACAATCTTTACACATCCACAAACAACATAAATTCTCTTGAGAGCTGGCAAATCCATCCGCAATAGATCTCACTTGGAGATATTTGAAGACAATAAATATCACCTGAACTCAACAACTTTCACCTGAAGTATAACACCACAAACTTGTCTTCCGAAGCACCAAATCACAAATCCTCTGGAATGAAGATAGATAAGGACTTTATAAGGTTAAGTCCAAAACCGTAAAGCCAAATTCTAATCTACGGAGAAATGCGGAGAAAAACATTTTCTCCCTGTCACTTTGCACACATTGCCAGACACTCTTCAAACTGGTGAATAGATCTTTTTCTGCACAGCATTTTGGACCTTCAAACTCAGGATTTAACATCTTCAGACACCTCTCTAAATCATATCTCAATCTCACACTCTAGTCTTCAATTCTGAGGAAATGCGGAGCAAAACACTGCACTGTTCTGGGAGATAGAACAATCAAACACTTGTTCAAACTAATCCAAATAACTTTCTTAGATGCTGACCTTAGGTTTTGACATCAATGACAACACTTACTACTCATACTTGCAACAATCTCCCCCTTTGTCATTAATGGCAACACATGATGTGAAAAATCATCAAGACAAACAAACTTGCTTTGCTTCTTTGCTCCCCCTTACTTTATGCTTTCTCTGACTGTAATTTTCTCCTTAGTTTTTTTACATGAACTTCTCTCCCCCTTTGACATCAATGGCAAAGGGTGCCAAACCTTTTACTTCTCTCCTTGAGTTAACAAAGCTCAACTCAAATCTTATTATCAGTGCACAACTTCCCTTGTTAATCAACACTGCAACACTTATTGCTCTTTATCAGGTACTCATATCAACATCATCTACCTGCTTCCCCTGAGAGGTAGCCTCATAACCCTTTGACTGCCAACACATATGGCTCTTTATGATCTTGAAATCTTGTCATAAGACTGTTGTACCCAACCAAATTTTTTTTGCTTCATCAAGGCATTTTGAAACAAGTCTAGAAAATTTTTCTTCAAAAAGTCAAAAAAGCAAAATTTCTAAAAATAGATGTCGAGTTCAATTTTCTGGGTTTCTTGAGATATGGATGTTGGCAAAACTTTCTAAAAACAGAATCTCCAAATCAGGTGTCGCGCTCGATTCTCATTGGTCGATTTTCCTTCACGATCGGCACGGTTCAGACGGAATCTTCAAACGACCAAGTTTTCTCTACTGGGTCATTTTTGCTTTTTCACAAGGTGAAGCATGAGCTTGAAAGTCATCAACACAAAAAATTTCACCTGCCAAATCTCTTTGACGAGTTTCCAACGCTGTTTCAATGACGCAAAACTGACAAACGGCCGTCGACTCGACGATGCACGCAAAACGATGCAAGATGGATCCAAGGTGAATTGAAAAGTTGGAAAATCATAAATTTGGCTAAGTCTGGTGAAATTGGGTGCCCCAGGAGACTTGGGGCGCCCATCCTGTCCTGTGTTAGTTTTTTTTCATGTTTTTCAAGAAACGTCGAAAATGCTTCCGTCAGCTCTTTTCCGGTTGGTCAAACTTGGTCAAACTCAGTCAAAAGGCCCATAAAAGCAAGAGATTCATCTTAGATATGCTCAAGTTATCCAATCTACCCTCATCCTGATGCCTATCCGTGGAATCCTGAAATTGGCTAAGTCTGATGTCCTGAAATCCTGAAAAATTGACTAAGTCTGAAATCTGGTGGATCCTCAAAAATCTAGAATCCGCATGTCAAATCCCATGGATCTGAGACCTATCTCAAACATCCTGAAAGTATATTTCAAAATATTTAAAGTATAGGAAATTCAATATCTAAACATATACTTAAATATATTTTGAAATATACGTCAAACAAGACCTTCGAATTTTGGTGAAATTCAAGATTTGCGGCAGAAATTGAAAAATTCCAAAATTTTTCTAAGGCCAGGCACCCCAGGTGGCTTGGGGCGCCCAAAATCTCCAGAGTTAGTTTATTTTTGATGATTTTCTCAAAAAACATGAATCTCCTTCCGTCAGCCCACTCCGGTTCAGTGTTGATCAGTTTGGCATGTTTTTCGAGGCAAACAGAAGGTACAATCAGCTCAATTTTCATCAAGCTTGCATATTTGCCAGATCATCAAAATTATTTTCATCCCAGTTGATAGAAATCGACAGCCAAATAGGGGTCCTGTGCCTCTGGAACACGCACGCAAACCAAGAAATTGAAAAAGTTGAAAAAACTAAAAAAATGGCTAAGTGTTGGAAAACTGGGCGCCCCAGGAGGCTTGGGGTGCCCATCTTGAGTAGTGTTAGAATATTTTTGTGTTTTCAGTGTTTTCCGACATGCCTTGTTACCAATCTTCGCCCGTTGGCAGTTTCTGGGAGGTCAAACTTGGTCAAACGATGTCAGATCGTCGAACGGAGACAGGGGATGGAATCTCAGTTTATCAATCTCCAAAATGTCAGGATCAGTTAGCTTTTTCAGTTCATGATCGACATTTTCCCGCCTTGTCAAAGTCGGAGACATGCCATATTTGAGTTAAAACGAGTGTTGAAGTGTTGAAAATGAAGCAAAAATTTGTTAGCACTTCTTTCAACTCGCGCATTCGATGACATCATCAAAGAAGATATTTTTTGTCATCTTGCACATGAAGCCATAGGCTCCTACAAAATAGGGATTCTTCCTATTCGCAGACATCCACTTGGATTTATGCTTTAAAAGATGCTTTCTTCATCGATGAGGATGAAGTTTTCTTCTCTCACAAGTAAAGCTGCTTTTTGACCAAAAGATTTAGAAAGACAAGCTTTGGCTTATTTATTTCATTATCTTTTGCAGGTTGCATCCAGAGGAAAGATTTTATTTTCTTTCAACGAAGATTCGAAGACCCAAACCAGGTGTTTTTTCAGTGTTCTTCAAAGATTCAGGTTGAGGAAGAAGAGAGGCTTGCTTTTTCAAGGTCCTTGTTTCAAAGAGATCATTTTTCAAAAATCTGACTAGAGCTTTTTCAATTTTCGTCGAGATGGGTCCATCCAGATTATCATCCTCTTGAAGATTGGGAGTTGTGCTTTTTTTTCAGGAAACTACTTTTTTCCCGCTTTTTCGAGAAAATCTCCACTTTTTCAAAATCTAATGATCTGGGTTGCTTCAAAACAGAATTATCTACAAAACCCATGTGCCAGCTTTTTTCGCTCAAAATCAGCTTTTTTTAGAAGAAATCAACAAAAGAATATCAACAGATGACATCACCAAAAAGCAAGAATGTTGATGAGGATGCATTTCAAAAGAAAGCAGCTTTAAAACATATGCTTTTTGTTTTAAAGCACGTGCTTTCATCCTAAGCTCATCCATTCTATATTTAAAAAGAAAGCACCTTGTGATAGTTGGAATCTTTTTGCTTTAAAGCAGATTGCTTTAAAGCATTTGTTTATTGTATCTTTGTCTTAGAATAGTAATAAAGCTTGCGAGTTGGCAAGTTAGGGTTAATCAAGGAGATTTTAGGGTTCCCTACTCCTTTGATTTTAGTATAAATAAGGGCATCCTTGCCCATTGTTGGTAATGGTAGTTGTGATAGCAAATTTGCTGTGCCTATTCTAGCCTGCAAACATTGTTATTCCAAGTGTCTGTTCATTTGTGTTCAGTGTTCTCCGATGTTTGATCGCTTACTGTATGCCTACCTTTTGCTGCAGCCTGGCTGTCCTGGAGTTGTATTAAACTTTCTGATATTGAATAGAAATCTCATGCCTACTTTGCTCTGATATTCTATATCGATTCATCAAGTTTTCATCGTCAGATGTGTAGCTTTTGTGGCTTTCATTTTCAGCTTTCATCATTAAAGTACTCTTAGTCTTGTGGTGTAAATCTGGAGGAAAACTACTTGAGTTTTTGTGTTAACAATCATTCCCCGTTCACTTTCAACTTCCTTTGCTCTGAATTTACTCAGGAGGTTGAAAGCGTCATTAGTCTATGCTAGTTGTAGTAGAAGTTTTATTAAAAAGGAAAAACCTCTTCTGCAGCGTTTAGAGTTTTATAACCTTGTGCTCTGCAGCTGAGAATTAAAAAGAAGATAGGCGAAGTTTCATTCAAGTTATCTTTTCAGCGAACATCAGCAAGAAAGGGAACTCCCCCTTCCAATAGAAGAGCAGTTTATCTGTGCATAGCTGTCCGTTTCCAAATCGCATACCAGAGGTGCGAATTGAAACGCCAACAAAGACAAACTGCATACATTATATTTGATTTGGTAAAGGTTAAATAAATTAGTCCTTCAATCTTAGGTGATTCATCATTCTTGCCCAACCAGTTACCATAGGAGTACATACTGGTTTAGAATCCTCCATTTCGACAACTCTTTCACCTACTTGGACACTTCTGCTCTGATCAATATGAGATTATTCAACCATCTCTGATTACTACCTGCTCTACTGCATCTTTTTCTTTCACTGCTTTGAATACTCCCCCTTAGGAGTACACACCAAACTATGTCAGCTCTTGCTCACATTTCAGAAGACCTTTGGATTAACATATCTTGTCTTCTCAAAACTTTAGATTTGACTCTGCTCAAATTAGAGTAAGGCATCCAACCAGGAACTTTCATTCTTCTTAGAGAACACAACATGACAGCTTGACAACACGTGTAGCCAGTAATACCCTTAGATCAATATAAACTTCAACCATCAATATTTGATCTTCACTTACTGAATCTCTGTTGCAATAGGTATTTATCCAGCCTTGCATACCAAGTTCTAGAAGCTTGCTTTAGTCCATACAAAGCTTTCTTCAATCAGTCAAGAATGCAAACTTCACATTCATCTAGTACACTTTGAAATCTTTGTGTGTAGTCTTGCTTGGTTCCTTACTACTCCATTCTCATTCATCTTGTTTCTGAAAATCCACTTGGTGCCAATCACATTTTTGTCAGTAGGTCTAGGAACCAGTTTCCCAAGTTGATTCTTCTCTATCTCATCAACTCTTCTTCCATAGCTTTTACCTAGTTTTCATCATTGCAAGCTTCACTAGCAGTTTTGGGTTCAATCTTAGAAAGTAAACTATAATTCACCTATTCTTTTATAGCTCTTTTCCTTGTCAACCCCTTTGCTTTTGTCACCAATAATCTGATCTTTAGAATGATTTATCCTTACATACCTGAGAGTCTTAACTGTACTTTCTGGAGCCTTTTCTTCTTCATCTTGATTGTCTTCATGTTCAAATTTCTCTTCATTCATTGTAGCAAAAGGTTCATCTGATTCATATCCATTCAAATATGATGTTCTTTCCATGTCTTCATCAATCTCCATATTTGCACTCTCAATGATCTTTTTCAGTCTCTTATTGTAGCACTGGTAGGCTTTACTCTTGGTAGAGTATCTAAGGAAGATTCCTTCATCACACCTAGTATCAAATTTTCCTAGATCTTCTTCTCTTCTGATATAACATTTGCTACCAAAAACTTTGAAATATCTCACTGTAGGAGCTCTTCCATACCATAATTCATAAGGAGTTTTAGCATTGTTACCTTTAACTTGAACTTTGTTTAGGATGTACACAACAATATGTATGGCTTCTCTCCAGTATACTTCCGCTAGGTCAGCTTCCTTCAACATAGTCCTAGCAACCTCTTGAACTGTCCAGTTTTTCCTTTGAACAATTCCATTCTACTGAGGAGTTTTAGGTGTAGACAATTTTCTCTTTATCCCCTGTTCTTCACAGAAAATATTGAATTCATTTGAAGTGAACTCACCTCCTCTATCATACCTCAAGCAGTTAATCCTTCATTCTAACTCATTCTCAACCATTGCCTTGATCAGAATTCCTCTTTACAAACTTCAATAATTGTCTTAGGTTCAATTTTTGAAAATAAATAGAGATGTACCTATTTATCTGTAATTCTTCTTCTTCTTTGTCAATGCACCTTTGCTCTTTATAGTGTGATGCCTCTGCACAAACCCTTGGGGTCTTAGAAATTCTTTTCAGAGCTTCTTCAACCTATACTTTCTTCATCTTTTGCTTGAAGACTCATTTGATTCATGTCCATTTGTCTCTGAGTTCATCAAATACTTTAAATAGTCATCATGAAAACTGCTTTGTACTAAAAACAATTGTGTTCTATCAACCCAAACTTCTGTTGCTTATTACTTTCAAGCTACTTATCAAAATTAGATAAATTTCTGGATGTAGATGTAACCAATGATATATAACCATATGCTAGAACCACAGAGCAATATCTTTAATAGCGGACCAATGCGAACGAAATTACCAGAGCACTGTAACTTGATTGTAATAGATAGATACTTAGCCAAAAATTCATAACATGTTTTCCTTTCTTGATCAAATCTTCTTGCATAGTAGACTTCTCAAACTGCACAAATCTTCCTTAATCCTTTACAAACACAGTTCTTTATCTTGACTTAGACCTTTGTTTCCAATCCTTGACTTGTTTCTTCATGTTGAGGTATCGACACCAATCCTTTGTCAGGGGAAAAAGATTTTCATTGAAGCTCCCCCTAAGTCAAAGCACCCAATTCACTTCCTGGAGGAAGAATCTGCACCAAAGTCTAGTGCGGACCCATTCTTGACTTCATTTACTTCCTTCTTGACCCAAACCTTGTTCATCTCCTTCCTGACTTCTACCGGATCAACCTTATCCACTAGTTTATGAGTATCCTTCTTCATGTTCTTACTTCTGCATAACTTAGAGGTATGATCAAATCCATTGCAGTTGTAGCACACAACATTTCTCTGGCTAGTATTTCTTCCATTTACTCTGGATCTACATTGGTTAGCTTTATGCCCAAATTTGTTGCATGTATAATAGTAGCCACTGAAGGATTTAACTATCCTATCCCTGCCATAGCCATTTCTCATTTGACTTATGTACTCATTAGCCCTATGTCCCATCTTATAGCATTCATAACACCTAATAGAATTCTGACTCTCTTTGCTTCTGCATACAATAGCTTTATGACCAACTTTATTGCATGTGAAACATTTACCTTTGAAAGTTTGATCATTCCTTCCATTGTTGAAACCTTTCCTAATCTGACTTCTATATTCATTTTCTCTATGACCAATTTTCTTGCAATTGAAACACTGACTAGAGAATGATGGAACATCTTGATTCATTCTGCTCCTACACTAAGTAGCCTTATGACCAAATTTATTGCATGAATTACAATAACCATTGAAAGATGGGTACCTTTGAGTATTTGGTTGCCTGATCGGTGGTCTTCTAGGTATGTTCATTTGATTCTAAGTCTGTTTTCCTTTGTGCTTCTTAATCTCAACATTCCTTTCTTGTCCTATTTTAGAACTTTTACCTTTCTCAAATCCCAAGCCTTCTTTGTCATCGGGACTCCTCTGACTAGCAATCATCTCATCAAGTTTTGTAGAACTGATCTTAAACTTTTCTTCAAAATTTTTTGTTTTCTCCAAGTCTGACTTCAGGATCCAAATTTCCTCTTCAAGCTTAGCACATTCTTTTGATTTGTCTTCCACCAACAAATTTAGGTCTTTTTCTGCTTTTTCTCTTTCTACAACTTCCACTTTCAAATCATTCAAGGTTTCATTTGTTGATATTAGTTGTTCAGTAGACTCCTTATATTTTTCTTTGAGCTTCTTGACTTGGTCTCTTAATTTTTTGATACATTCATCTACTTCTTTAACATTCTCCTTTAGATCTCTGATTTCTTCTTTACTTCTTTCTAGGTCTTCAAGAGCAACCTTGATGTGTGCCATCCCAGATCTACTCAAGTTGTTAAGCTTACTTCCGAGGAACCCTGGCTTTGATACCAATTGTTGAAATGCACAAGACAACTGAGAGAGGGGGGGTGAATCAGTTGTCACCAAAAACTTAACCTCTTTTGAATATTAGCACATCAATCACTTATTTACTGTTATTTAGATTTAATTATGAAAGCATGAAATCAAAAGCTTAACACAATAACACATTCATCACATGAGACACAAGATTTTTGTGGAAAACCCTATGAGGGAAAAACCATGGTGAGTGTTAGCTCACAAAATAATATGTGATAACATTACCAAAAATCAGAGGCTCATTGTCCAAAGATGCTCACTGTATACAGGCTCACTGCCGAAAGGATAATGCTCGTTGCCATAGGTTTGAACTAATTAAATAGCATCTACACCATGCCTAAGTTCAATTGCATTGAAACACAATAAAACTCTTCTGCTCTGCTCTACTTTTCCACTTCGTACTTGTCTTCGCATCTTCGCACTACTACTCCTCAACCACAGATTCATTACATGTATTTATACAATTTATCAACCTTGGAATGTACATCAAGGTCGGCATTACATTCATCAACCATAGGAACAATCTCCTAGGTTGGCATTCATACATACATCAAATTAGGTCTAGACCTAAACATCACACGCCACAAAAGAATGAGGGCGTAATGTATTACACCTTAGTTTGGACTTAAATCTATCCAAGAATGTTGCACATCACTTAAACATTCATCAAAAACATCTTCTTGATCACCGCAATTAAACTAGTCAGCCAAACAACATAAACTGGGAAGATTCTTGATCATACACTTCCTTGATCACAATCATAACACGCGGACCTTGTGCGATGCTTTAATATGATCTTGACACATCCATGAACAACATAAATTCTCCTGAGAACTGACAAATCCATCCACAACAGATCTTACTTGGAGATATTTGAAGACAACAAATATCACCTGAACTCAACAACTTTCACCTTAAGTATAACACCACAAACTTGTCTTTCGGAGCACCAAATCACAAATCCTTTGGAATGAAGATAGCTAAGGACTTTATAAGCTTAAGTCCAAAACCGCAAAGCCAAATTCCAATCTACAGAGAAATGTGGAGCAAAACATTTTCTCCCTGTCACTTTGCACACATTGTCACACAGTCTTCAAAATGGTGAATAGATCTTTTTTTGCATAGCGTTCCGGACCTCCAAACTTAGGATTTAGCATCTTCAGACACTTCTCTAAATCATATCCCAATCTCACACTATGGTCTTCAATTATGAGGAAATGCAGAGCAAAACACTGCACTGTTCTGGGAGACAAAACAATCAAACACTTGTTCAAATCATCCAAATAACTTTCTTAGATGCTGACCTTAGGTGTTGACATCAATGACAACACTTACTGCTCATACTTGCAACACACTCAACCTGACTAAGATAGAGGTGGCCTTGACTACCACCAATCAAGGATTGATGAGAGAGAGAGAGTAGGAGGTAGAGAGGGGAGGTAGATGAGAGAGAGAGAGGTGCCAATTTTTTTATCTCAGTGAACGATCTATTAGAAGATGAGTATCATGAGGTCACTCTTGATGATAATTGATGTTAAGGGAGCATGCAAATGTTTTTTTGAGTGTGATTCCTAGCATGCAACTAAATAGGGATGTAGAATTCATATTGATCTTATCCTTAGAGCATATCCCATTTCATGTGTGCCACATAGGATGACCATGCAATAGCTTAGTGAGCTTAAGATACAACTAGAAGAGTTGCTAGAAAAGGGCATGCTCATCCTAGTGTATCTCCTTGGGGTGCACCTATCATCTTTGTGAAGAAGGATGGATCCCTCCATTTGTGCATTGACTACCATGGTCTTCACAACTTAAGCACAAATTTTAATAGAGAAGAATTTATACAGGTTTTTGTGACCATATGACTGAGGAGAAAAAAATCTTGACAACAAGCAAAAGTGCTCCGATGTCGACAATTTGATAGTCGATTTATGGGTTCTTAGGCATTTTGAACACAATGACAGGAAACTTGACCCAAAATTCTCTAAAAGATCACGTGCTTGTTGGATCTAGCATGCACCTCCCAACTTCAAACTCTTGCAGATCTAGCCTCCAATGTCTAATTTGGACACATAAAAAAGAAAAAATGACTTTCTCAAACACTGTGAAGTCAATGGTGAGCTCAAATTTGCTCCAAAAATTACTCAAAGATACCTGCAAATCAAAACCACAAATTAAAAACCTTCCAAATCTAATATTTCTATCAAGTTTTTTTCTAATTCTCCAGATCATCAGTCGATGCAAAAGAAAAGCATACTCAACTTTTCAAGATAAATCATTGATCTTTAGTCCTAGAAATAGACTAACTTTAGGACATCATGACTCTAATACCATGTTAGAATTTGTTATGAACAACAAACCTACCCAAGACCAAATGCCTATAAGCTAATCACAAATCCAAATGAATAGAATAATGTTATTTTATATTCAATATTATGAAACAATTTACAAAGAGTAACATACGAATCAATAAGCATCTTGGATGTATGAATCAAGGATATGACATGTCCAAGGGGTATGAGTTAACTCTCAATCACTCTCAATCAAGAGGTGAGTTAACTTGTTATAACTATGAAGTCAAGAATTGAACTATTAATCAGTGTATTAGTTCACTCAACCTGACTAAGATAGAGGTGGCCTTGACTACCACCAATCAAGGATTGATGAGGCAATGGGGACACTTATGTACCTCAAGTCAAGGTATACACGTCTTCATTAGCTACTTAATAATTAATTACTCATATTATCCTAAGTAAACTAATTAAATAAGTGCAATATCACACTTATGATAGAATATAGCCAAGGTGAATAAATATTATACCAACAAGAGCAAGACAACTTAGTTGTAAACTAATTTAATTTGGGATGTTGTTTTAGCTTCTTCCACCTAAAATTTATATTTGTATAATTATTTTTTCCAAACTGCTTATTGTAGGAAGCCTTTGAAAAGAAAATAGATTGCTTTGTTGCATTTAGAAGGATCAAATTAGCTAGGTTAGGCTTTCATTTCATCCTAATAAGACATTGTGAAGTCTAGTAGCGAGATATTTGCCTTTAGAGTTTGATTTTAATTTTTATAGATAACTCATATTTCAGAGCGCTTTATTGTAAAAAGGACTTCATATTAAGATTAATGTACTATTCAATTTGCAAATCTTAAGGGTATTTTGTACGTTAGGTGTTTGAAATAGTCATATTGTTTGAAATTCACATCTAGTGTAGGAAAATTAAATTATAGACAAATGATTATGTATGCATCTCTGAAAATGATGAAGTAGGCAAATTAGACACCCACGTGAGGGTGGGGACATATGTGATTATTTATTTATTCTCTGATGACTTGGAAATATTGGTGCAAAAGGGTATTGAATGAGGAGTTACATGGAAAAGGTCAACTTTGTGAGTTATTGGAGCATATTCTATTTTTAGCTTGCATGTAGAAGGCAATTAGTGCAAGTTTATGGAGTGTTTGGAAGTTACTTATATCAACTTACATAATAGAAGTCAAGGATTCATGTGTAAGAGTTATTTTCTATTCTAGAATGGCTCCACACATGTAAGGTTCATTAGACTTCAAAGCATAGTATTTTGGGACCTTGTTTGGGCCCATGCATGGTATTATTTTTTTGGTAGTTTTATGGCCCTCGGTAAGTCTATATATTGGAGACATGGGATAGAGGATGTTGTTGAATAATACATTAGATGTGTGTTCTTTGGGGGTTGGGTTTTTCTTGAGGTATATATGTGTCTTGTCTTCTTTTGGTTGCTTTTATTCTCCTTTATTTCTCATTATTTTCCAAGTGTTGTTTAGATGTCGGAATGCTACTGAAATTTCTATAAATTTGTTTTTTGTAATATTTTTTTGAAGGTTTAATGTGGAAATACCTACATATTTAATAGTTAAGCTTTGTTTTAATTCTAATTGCCAAGGAGTTTGTGGGAACTTTTCGTACACCTCACTATAGTATTTGGAGTGGCCCAAAACTTATAAATTGACATAAAATTCATCTAATTTAGAGCAATTTGGAGGAAAGGTAAAAATGTTACCCCTAGATGTTGTATAGCTTCCCTGTGTAGGTACAAGTTTCTTTTTATTTATTTGAAAAAAATAAAATATTGGAAAACAAAGTTTTAAAAAATACTTATGTAATGTAATACCCTGTACCTCTTCTCTCACAAGAGATAGTAGTACCTTGCATAACAAGTTACAAGGAAAAACCCTCATAGCAAGCTACCATGTATCTCTCACATCATCCACCAACACACCACTAAGATCCTCCACTACTTAACTCCTCCACGATTGGTCAACCTGCCCTCCTCCCAAGAGTTGCCCTTCGACCATCACCATTGATGGCTCTTCAAAGAAAATTTGTAGCAATATAAATCATTTCCACATAACCCTCACGAGAAAAAAATTATAGAAAATAAGTATTCAAAATCCATAACACAAAATAATAATAAAACATACCATAAGATGACACTAGATTGATGTAGGAGCATCTGGGTGCACACGTGATCAACATCAACCAAAAACATTTGTTGGTTTGTTTTTCAATTCTGGGGTTTGTTGTGGTCAATTTTACATCTCATTACATCGGGGAACTTAAAGTTGGCATAGATTTGTGAAAACGAGAATTTATGTGATCGCAGTTATTCAGCCTAGTAGATGGTTTTCACGAAAATAATTGTTTTGGGAGATCCATGAGGTTTGGCGACAAATCCTCTTACAGGTATATTCTTGGATGCATTTCGCCAAATGTGCAAAAAGAATCAAAGTCATATCTTTTATCATTCGGGAGATTTTAATACCAAAAGTTTGTGTCGGCGTTATGGAAGGTTTAAATTTTCAAAATTTATAAAGGCTAGAGTGAAATCCTTCTGAGAGGACCTGAAGGGGTCATAATATATCTGCGGGAAAACTTTTAGGTAAAATGGAGAACTTTGAGTTTTTCGTCTTCCGGCACCCGATCCCACACATTCTGTCACAATCACGCAAATGGATTTTCTTCAATTGGTTTTAGAAGCTTCATGAAGTTTGGTTGCTTCAGGAGCATTTTCAGATTCATCTGGCCCAATCGGCACCTTCTTTGATCAAATGCCACAACGAACCTCTCTTGGGTTCTAATGATTTAGTTTGGAGCATTGATGGTAACTCATGGTTATTTTGATGGAGGCAGAGTCATCACTGTTGTCATGTGTATACTCTTTGGGGAATTACCTCTTACATTCACTACTCCAGATTTGCAAGCCTTCAACCAGGAAATTGTGAATTACCACCAACCAAATATGCCAAGTGTTTGGCAAAATGCCGCCAAGAAAGTGTAATGAACAAGTTTATGCATTTTGTGGTGTGGTGAATCGATGGTATGGGTCGTGTGGTCTCATTATAGGCAGGGAAATCTTCACATGATTGAAGTTTGTATTCAACAAATCAATGGCACATGAAAACGTTTTGTTTGGAGGAGTTAACTTGGCATTTTTGGTGGCTGATTTAATTATGCAGAAGGTATCAAGGCACTTAAGGATTCATTCTCAAAATGCGACAGGGGAGACACAGTTTTGTGGGAGGCCGATTTCCTAAGGCGTTGAAGTGAATTAACATAATGATTTAATGATGGTTATTCTTGAACTTTTGCTTGGTAAGCCGCAGCTTGGGAAGTTTTGGCGTGGGCCAAAATAAATATAATAACAAAAAACCAAAACTATTTTTCATAGGCGTCGATTCAATTTTGGGAGTCGATCCCTATTGGGTGTCTATCCATTTTTTCAGCACCAATGTATTTAAGCGGATGTATTAGTCAGTGAAGGGGTTCGTTTGGGGAAGATACAGGAAAAATAAATATTGCATTGAGGAAATTCTCTGACTGGAATGTGAAGTTCTTCTGTTGCTGGTGAGTGTGTCCCCTGATAATAAGAGTTGTCCTTTCCTGGCCGATTGAGAGAGATTTGAAAGAACAGAGGAGGGCTTGTTGTTGTTTGGCGCGTATTACCATGGTAAATAAGAGGGTCTTCTGAAACTAAGAGGGGAGTATTTTTTAAAAAAGAAATATTACAGCTGAGAAGAGGCAGATTCTTCGAGGGAGATCTCAGCCCATGAGAGGGCGTAGAAGTGAGTGAGAGTAATTGTTGTTTGCATGAGAAGTCATGAAGACTAAGTGCCCGTTTGAAGGATGCAGATAGAGGAAGAGAGTTATGTAGAACATAGCCCATGTGAGGGGCATGTGTAGGAAAATTGCTGTGAGAAGCAACAGAGAGTTTCCTGTAATGTTGAGAGGTCGGCCATTGACTGTAATGTTGTTGCAGATTTGTAATTTGATTGTGAATTAAATTTCAATAAAGTAAAACAGAAATTTGTGTTTGCATTCTGGATTATGGAATTGAGTTGTTTGCAATTTATTTGTTTCCGCTACATTTAAATTTTGATTTGTGAAGCATTTGTATTGAGTTGGCTGCAAGATTGGGCTGCCTAGTAAGGTACACTAATCTTGTTTGCACCATAGATGTACCCTAGGAAAAACCTCTTAAGGGAAAAACTCAACCTCCAAAAGACATAATGTATTATCTCAAGAACAAGATTACAATACTCACAAAGTCTCCATGCAAGGCATTTGAAACATCAAGCAACCTAATTGCATTCCTTCATGCGATCAGACAAATGAGAACCATGTAGCCACACATCCCAAACCATACTTCCTCCAATCACATGTGCAACCTACAAGAGATGCTCGATCCAACCTTAGCCAACAAGCCAAAGGTTACACAAGCCAACCTCAAGGACTACTCATGTGCTTGCTTTTATAAAGACAAGTTTGCACAAAACTATTAAGTGGCATTACATGCACCATGTTCCTCAAAACCATGAACTCACTAAACCATGACCCAAATATTAAATATTTCTCCAATGTCACATACTACTTACAAGTGGCACCACAATTAAATATTATTTTTACATTATTAACATTATTATTTTATTGTGCAAGGTGCACAACACACCTTTTCCCAACAGCTCTAACATAGGACCACCTCAACCTAGCCCTGTTGTCACTCTGCCAATGGACCACCCACCTGCCACTAGCAAAAATTCCCCTCACCATCTATTTTTCAGTCTAGGAAGCCAACTTCATAGGCACATAACTTGCTGATATGAAGCTATTCTTTTAAACAACTATGTTGAAATGGACCAAAATTTTGTGTACTTAGTGTTGTAATTGGTTTTGCTCATGACACATGATTTTCTAAAAAACTTAGTTTCTTATTGACTTAGCTATCTTTTATTCATTTTTGCAATTCCAAATGCCTATAATTTTCGCCTATGAATTCTAATCAATGAGTTGTTTTTTTAAAAATGTGGGAGTTTTCGAGCACTACGTTGTGGTATAATTTGTTTGATCTAGTTTTTCTCTAAAACTATACTTTTAGCTTTCTCCCAATTTCTTAAAATTGTAAAATAATTGGAAGACACATCAAGTATTGTAAACACACTAATTTATAAACTGCCACGAATTGAAATAAAGTTCCAAATTTATTAGGGGAAAATCTATCAAAGTTAATAATGGGCATTTCAATTCATCATTTTGTCATTACCAAGGATAACTTTAAGAAAAGGACCCTAAAAAATATTATAAAATCCTGGTGAATCCTTTTTTTTAGAAAAAAAAATATTAATTTTTATTGGCGATCTTTCATTTTTTTGAAAAAATATTAATTTTATTAGCGATTTTTTTACATCACTATAATTTTTTTAAAATCCTAGCAAATTTTGATGAACAATAGGTATGCACATTAATTACTATGGTGAATCCTTCCTTATAAAAAAATAAATTCTTATGGAAAAGTAGGGGTCTGGGGGTGGCAGTTATTAGCAAGATCAAGAGGTAGTGCTCCTTGTGGGTGTTGAGGGGCAGCATCCCTTGTCGAGGGAGCAATGCCCCCTTGTAGGGTCAAGAGGCAACACCCCCTTGTGAGGTCTGGGGACACCAAGCACAAAGATACTATCAAGAAAACATTAGAGCTCACATGAACTAAATATTTTAAATCAACAACATATAAAGAAAATGCTTATAAAATGGTCCCACTCAAAGCTATAAACTTGTCTCTTTAATCTAACAATTACCTTTACTTTTTGGGCCCAAAATCTCTTTTTGACTATTTATCTCCTCTAATCTAATGATTACCATTTCTTTCTGTGAGCAAAAATGTACCCGTAATTTTAAATGCTCATCGGGCTCATATTTACTTTTGGACCGTTGATCTTAATTTTAGCTTGTAGAATGTAATGAGAACCATTAGATTATGGACAAAATCAATGATGGTAAATAAAGATTGGCAATAGATCCCTAAAGTAACCAAGAATTATATAATATTAATGGCGAATTAATTTAGATTTGTAATATCACTTATAAAATTTAGGCGAATCAAATCTAATCATGCATTGAATATTGTGGCAAAACAATTGAGTTTATATGTTTAATAAAATAAATGTTCAAGTGATTTAACCAAGACTAAACTAAAATTTCATAAAAATATAGCAATTCAGGTCACCTTATAGCTTGTGCTATTCACCAAAAATTGAATCCCCAATTTCAACTATTAACTAGTTGGTGAAAATTTGCCACTAAAAAATTAGTGGTCATTACCTTGGAAAAAGAAACTATAGGTCCCAATGAGACAAAATCATGAAGGATTATAGATGGATTCATCTCTTACCCCATCTTTATAAGTTTGTTTCTAAACATGGTACTCATTGGTGGATGCTTGTATGAGATAATAGAAATGATCATGTCCTAGGTTTAATCGATCTTAGTGTTGGAAACTACACATTATAGACCCTCTCATACATTGAGTACCCTCACACTTTTTGAACCAAAATTTGAGAGATGTGTGGATATTCCAATAAACCTCCATTCCCAAAAATCCTTGCTATGGATATTTTTCTAACCCATGATGATTCTAAGAATTCTTCATATAATGATGATGTGGAAGAGGAGCTTGCTTATTGGAAAAGTATTAAATGTTGTGATGAAAATGAGACTTCACCTAATTCTCCTTTACCTCCAACACTAACTTCACCAGTTTTTCATACTCATGCATCTAATGTAGACATCTTGTGAAATGAGCAACATAGTCACATGATGTGGCACTATGATTCTACCACCACCACCACCTCTTGCTGACACTACAGAGTCCAGAATTGCTTTATTGAGAGCTTATAATAACTATTTGTGGCATGCCATATTGTGGGATGAGTAGTGTAGTCACATGACATGCACTGATATTCCACCTAAACACTTGTTGCTTTTACAATGTTTAGAAACACTTCACCAAAGGCTTCCAATGATTTCTTATAGTAGGACATATTGTGGGATGAGTAGTGTAGCCACATGTCATGCACTACGATTTTACATCCACACACTACTTCTTTGGCATTTGTTGACATCCATTTCCACTTGGTATTAAGCAATCATCCTCTTTGGTTAGTCTTAGGACTCTCGATCTGATATTAGAACCACTCATCATCGACATGGGGATTCTTGCAAAGTTTCTAGATAAATGCATTTTGTGTTTTCTTAGCTCATTTTCCTTGGATGGAGAAGACCTTCTACATGCACCTATGGGTCTACTATTGTCCAAGGGAATGAATTTTTTTTTATGTGCATGGATCTTCATGAGCATTATTTTTATCCTTACATCACTGGTCTAGGAGGCAACACACTTCTAGGCAACTCTCTTGTCCTCTATCTTTCCTCTCCTTGGGAGGAATTTTTGTCTTATGGGTTCTCTCCTTGTCTTCTTTTGGGGAGGTGCACTCTCTTTGTATCTTGGGGTCTTTCAAATTGTATATGGGTATCTAACATGGCTTGTCTTTGCGAGGCTCATTTTTTTCATAAGTTACATTTAAGGGGGAATATTGGGGTAATTATATAATTGTACCTTATATTAAATTTATTTAGGTAATTATTTCATTTACTTGGATAAATTAAGAAATAAGAGCATGTCAACTCCCTTGATTAATGGGATTCTTTGCCACCTCTACCTCATTCGTCTCCTCGATTAACAATAGTTAGGTATCATCTCTTCCTCATCAAGATGAGCTCACTTAACACCTTTGCTTTTAAATGTTGAATCAATCCACAAATCATTATGATTAACTCAACCTCCTCTAGGACACTTGTCGCCTTGACTTGTGCATCTTAGAGTGTATATATTGTAGTCTATTTCATTTATTTTACACACCTTGAATACAAATATTATAACATATTGTTATGTTCATCTTGTTTGCATTTGAATTAGTGCCATCTTGTTGTTTTTGTTCCTAGTGATATTTAATTATTGTTTGTTTTTTTATTGAAACTAACATAGAAAAGTGTAAGGTTATGCACTTTTTTTCTCTACATTGTTTCATGTTTATATTAAATTTGATGTATTTTTTTTTTTAAAAGAGATCTATGTTTCAAGTTCAAATTTATATTTAACACTTCGATCGAACATGTTTTTGTGGCACCTTCATGGCAATATTTTCTTCTCCTATTCACATCTTGCAATTTTATTTGGCAAAACAATCAACTTCTCATCATGCATATGGGCTTTAAATGAAATCAACAAGAGACAAGATTTTACATGTATGTAGCCTTAGAATTAGCTTTCCAAAAATATAATATATAATATTTTTTTAATATTATATTTTTATTTATTTTATAAGAAAAATAGGTCCATTACAAAAAATAAAGATCTCTATTCGAGACACTCAGAGAAAATAACAAATTAGATTCAAAAAATTAAAAAAATGCATCACTTTTTGCATCAATGTCCATAATTTAACAAAAAAAATCAATTTTGATAAATAGGCAAAGAGAAACGAGTTATAGTAAAATCTAGGTCTAATTTTTTGTAAATACCAATTAAAAAATTAATAATAAATCAATATTCAATAAAAATTTACTAAAAATATTCATGCACTAGGTATTGGAGTTAATGATCTAATTCTAAGAAATCTTGGAAAAAAATGTTTGTAGTAAAAGTTGTGTTATGGTAAAATGTCTCTATCAAATAATAGAAAAATAATTTAAGATTTTATGAAAACTAATAAAAAAATGATAGAAAAATATATTTTAATTTAAAAAATATATAGATTGAATCTATAGAGAAAATGATACAAATCACTAGTTTATATCATCTTTAAATTCTTTATAATTTATTTGATATAATTGACAAAATCATTAGTTTATATCATCTTTAAATTCATTATAATTTATTTGATATAATTGGCAAGATGTGTCGAATGTTGAAAAATGTTATTTTTTATGCCCCAATAAAGCTGAAAAGTGAGACACACTATTGTGCTTTCACCCATGCACTTTTCACTTCCATTATTTTTAACTTTTCTCCTAAACTCAAAGGTGTAGAAACACATTTGTAGTTAGATATCTTAAAATTTTCAAGTAAATCACTTACAAATTTTCCTTGAGATATGAAAACCCCTTGTTTCATTTGCTTAATTTCCATGCCCAAAAATAATGCATTTGGCCAAGATTTTTCATCTCAAACACCCTAGTCATAGCCTTTTTAAACTCATGTACATCATCTCTTTACTTGTTGTAGACACTTAAATCTTTCCATGTTCTAACATTACACCAAATTCATCCTGCATCTCCCCTCTTAGTGTTAATTAAATAAATCATCCAACCAATCTTCTAATATTAATTAAATAAATTACAACTATTTATTTAATTAATTAACTAATTCAGCCCTTCTTCTAATGTCCTAACTTTAGTTGAATAAATCATTTACTAAATTAAATCAATTGTCCCCTCAACATTCCCCCAAAAATCAAATAAATATATAATATTTATTTAATTTATCTCAAAATTCTCCCCATCATTAGTTGATTAAATAAACCTAGTTTAATCAACTATCTAATCATACGTAGATTCCCAAATCCAAATCAGTAAAGTCAACCTTGCAAAAGCTCAAAGCTTGCACAAGGCTCCACACTTATACATGGCTCCAAAAATCCCCTTTTCAATCCTCACCCTTCATTCAAATCAAGAAAATCTCTACCCTCCATATATTTTCAATCCTTGTCCTAATCATGTGCACCAATCACAAAAGTGCCACTTGTTGGCTCCTCATTCTCCCTTGTGAATGGATCAACCCCATCCCTCCATCACACAAGCCCTAATCCTAGCCATCCATCATATCAATCCAAATCTATAAATCAACCATTCCAAAAGTCATTTCAAAGAACAACATCGGATGCAAAGCAAGGTCATGTTGCTAGAATGAGCAACCACATCTCAACACAACTACAACATTCATCTTGAGCACATCCCTTCTTGGTAACAAGGTTGCATTGTGAGATTTCTTGTTTGGTTTCCCTCTTTTGTTGTGCAACCTTAGCTCAATTAGAGGTGTTGCTTAATGTAGCATAGGGCAGGTGTTTATGTATTTATCTATTATTTTTTTATTCCACATTTTATCATACACACTTGTACCTATATGGATTTTAGGCATTTGTCATTCAATTTTAGGCATTTTTCTTGGTGCATGAAGGACATATGCAATGCAAACAAATACCCTTAGCTAATCAACACTAACCTTTCTACCACAAACAAATATATAACACAAACAACTACATCACCCCAATAGTAATTCAGAAGACACTTTGATTTCTTCATACTACAAGCCATCTCCACAATTATTCTATTTTTCCTTTCAATGACACCATTTTGTTGAGATGTTTAGTTGGTGGTAAGCTCTCTCATTCAATACTTTTGCAAAATTGAAGGAATTCCTAAGAGGTACACTTTCCATATGTTAGTGTGTAAAAATGTCAACTAGCATCCACCTTCCTTTTCAATATAGGACTTGAATTGCTTGAAATAAAAAAGTATTAATTTTTTTTCAAAAGATTAGCCTATATGTTTTCTTGCTAAAATTATCTATGAAAGTAAGAAAATACTAATTTTTACCAACCACTCTCTTGCTCTCGAACTTCTTGATCATAAAACTTCTCTACATTGCTTGCCATGCATACATTCATCACAAATTTTATCTTTGTTTTGAATGAATGACAAAAATATATATGAGCATACCTCAAGTGCCAAATCCATGAGGAATACTTAAATGTGGTATTTAAACTTCTTGCAAGCTTCAACTGAAACATATGGTCGTTAGTCATATACACTCTTGCTATTACATTTTTACCAATCAAAGGCATGATATTTCCACAATCCATTGTAATTAGATTTGATTGATATTGGTAAAAAATGTGTGAATATTTTTGAATTGACGTTTCATATCAAACTTCATGACCCATCATCAAGAAGAGGAAGAAAATGATAAGATTGCAAATTTTCCTGGAACTAAATAGATGTGGAGATTGGTGAAAAGAAATGAATGAATGAAAAACAATATAAGAGGAATATTTTAATGCAAAGCAAAAAAGACAAGAAGAGGCATATGATTGAAAGATATAACAAAAGTAATGACACATAATTTTAAAAAGGTATAATAGTCGACAAGATTGAAAAATAGTAATATTGTTGCCATTTTTATTAGAGATTGTACATTTATTGTTATCAAAAACTAATTAATAACTATTTTCTAAAAGTTGCCCAATAAAAGATTATGAATTAACCTAGGAACATATATACTTCATGGATCAACTTTACTTCATGCAATTTAGTTCTACTTGAAATTTGTACATTTACCTTCTACTTGGATTTCTTTATTGCCTCCAAACTTCACACTAGATTTGACTTATTCATCCAACTGGGAAAACATCTTTCAATTCTCTATCATGTTGTGTTACTACAACCACTATCTAAAATCCATACATATTTTGAAAAATCTTGCACAACATCATGTGTATAAAATAAACATATTTGTTGATCACTTTCTTCCATGAAAATCATTCTTTGTTTATTTAAATCAACTTATTTACTCTACATTTAACGTTGTAAGGACCATACCTCTTACAATATTGACATTATATGTGTGACTACCATCAAGAGAAGATTATTTTTTTTAGCCTCTTCCTCGATTTATTGAACTACATGTTGACTAGCAGGATTGCATCCGTTATGCAAAGTCGTGAAGCTCAACAATCCTGTGTAACATGGGATCAAACTCAAGCTGTGGGTGACCTATGGTGAGCTTGAACCTCCAGATTATGGGCATGTTCCCTTGTAATTTTTAATGGATCTATAACTTTGATATGAAAAGGGTTGAAGGATTTACTAAAAGCACTAAAACTGTAATCTGAAGTGTGGTGATGCACATAATTTTTATGGAAAATTGCAAATCTAACTCACAATAGATCTCAGAAAATCTATCCACACGATCCACTTTTGGCAATGTGATCACAAAAATGATTCTAAGGGAGGTTGGAAATAACTTTCTTTTTGAAGGAAAATAGGGTTCTCACAACATGAAAGAAAATTATTCTAATTGCACAACCTAAGACCTGTGATTTCAATGCTTTCTAATACATGCAAGCACAAATGAGACAATGATTTTAAAGGTTCTGATATTAAACACAATAAAATCTCATCAAATCATTCACAAAAGCAACACTAATGAAAAGGTAGACACTTGATTCAGCTGAAAAATAAAAGAACAATTACATAAAAAGACAGAATAGAACTTGTAACCTGTTGTAATCTCTATAAATCTGCGAAATATGAGTTACAAAACATCCTTTCTCTCTCAAAGTGTAAAGAGCAAAAAAGCCAAGAACTAGAAAAACCTAAGTTTTTCTTACAATATATAATATGCTCTCTCCAAGAGACCTAGAAAGGTCAACTACAATCAACTACCTCTAAAAATAAGCTCTCAAAACTAATCCATGAGCAAGCAAGAAAATCCCTAAACATAAGGGTTATAACTGCTCCAAATTGAGCTAAAATAGCTCCAAACTGCTCTCCTCTATAAGTTTGACCAAAAGGTGCACCAAACTCTCCAATTTTGACCCAAAACCCATGCAAAGAACCACAAAGAACCTCAGTTAACTCCATCCTCCAAATGTGCATGATTTTGGGATGATAAATAAACAATGTGAGCAAGGAATAAAGTAATTAGGATAATTACTTTACTATGAGTTACAATTTGTTCTATCTTTTTGACTTTACAACTTCTGACAAAATAATAAAGTAATTTATAATTATATTACTTTATTATTCGTTTACATATTTTAGCTGCGAAGTCATGCAAATTTGAATGCATTTGCCCTTTAGAAGATTAAAAAATAAAAATAACCCCTTATTTCTCCCATGCAATATAATGATCTCCTCAAGCAAAATACCTTATGCATTACATTGCATCAAATCCCTTATTACTCCATGCAAAAGTACATTTTATACCATGCGCTATACAATGCCTTGTATCTCCACATACATCATATTTTATGCATCTTTTATTATGTATAACACCTTATCACACCATACCGTAACTCCACCTTATAGATCCATGCATAAATAATCATTACCCATCATTTACCTTTTACACCACCTTTGGATAATATTGAATACCTTATCCATGCACATGTGCAGTATAATCTCCTTCGAATCATTTGCTTATGTTTGACTTCAACTTCATGCCTTTGCAAAAAATAATATAAGGCACAAGGCCTTAACCTTTCATCATTGTTATGACTTTTGAAAAATAAAAAAGGCAAAAATAAAAATAGCCCTCACGGGCCCCTATGGCATCATTGATTCGAATCATTAGGTTTTTAAAGAATTTGAAGTCTTTACCATGACTGCAAATGGATAATAATGATTTTTGTAAAAAGAAGTCAAAAAAGAATAAAAAATAACCTAAGGCATCGACCAAAAAGAAAGGGAAAACCCTAAACTCTTGTCATTTTCACTTGTGTTCTATTTGTGCTCCTCCCGAGCCACCGCTATGCATTAGGGTTTGAGACTCTCATAGGAGCTTTTGTAAGTGCCATGGTGGTCGTTGAGGCCGGTGGGTGGTGTATTTCGGGCCATTGCTTCTTCTCTTACTTCTATAAGTTTTGCTATCTATCCTTTCCTGAGTTTTAATGAGCAAAACTAAAACAAAACTCAGCATTTGTTGTCACTATGTGAGATCTTCATTTCAACCTGTCTACATACTTATTGTCATTGTGAAAAAGAAAGGAAGAACATCTACTTGTACCCCATCATGCCTTTCTGTAAAATGTGAAAAGAAGAAAATGGTTCTTGGCTGTGTATTTGCTTTTTTTTATAGTCTTGCTCCTTTCTGTTGAGAAGAATGCAAAATAGAACGTCCCAAAGCTCTCTTTGTAGCACTCAGTAAGAATGAAAGAAAAGGAAAAATCTCTGGTTTCTTTTCTCCTCTCTGTTTGCTGTTGTTTCTCCCTTATTGCCAATATGCTAGCCTAAAAGATAAACCATCATCCAATACTCAACGCTATGTTGTTTTTTAAGTCCAGATCTATGAGGCCAAGGGGGCATTTTAAAGCTTGTCCATGGTATGACCGTTATGGAGAACAAAACAATGAAAAAATGCTTAGTTCCTTGTTGATTCTTCTCTTTTTGGATTCGGGAAAAGCTTGTCTTACAAAACTTTTGCTTGCTATGGGTTTCTTCTCCTCGTGAAGCTCCTTTGCCACTAGTAAGACTGTGAACAACTTATGTATTTCTTTCTCTGATGTAAACTATGCAATATGCTTCTAAACAAAAGTGGTGCTTCTATGCATAGTTTTCTTGTTGTATATGTGCTTTCTCTAACAAAATAGTAAAGAGACTGTTCCTTTTCGCCCTATCTGCTCATACTATGATAAAATAAGTAAAAAAGGTTACTTTGTTGTTATGATCCCTGCTAGGGTTTTGTTGTGTTCTGCAGAAGCTCTCTATTGTTATCTTTTCATCTCAGATGAAAGTATCTTCATGTATTTTTGTTTTCTCTTGGTTGCTTCTGATTAGTCTCTCATGTTACAGTCATATGATGGTTGTTTTCCTTTTTTGACTTTCTTTTGTCTTCCTTGACTGCTTACAAACACAATCTACAGAGGACTATCCACAAACACAGAGGACTTTAAATCTCTACCTTTTATCACTATCAAGCTCTTTATTGTAGATGCTCCTCAGATGACTGTTTACAACTCCTTTTTGACTCTATAGAGCATGGATCGGTCTTCTTCATGCATAAAAGCCTTTCATTTTGTCTATATCTTTGCAAGTTGTCTTCATATTCAAATTATGCCCTCAATATTTACTTTTGTGTCTTGATCATGCACATACAAACATTAAACAGTTCAAGAAACACAAACTACCAAATTATTGCATCCAACACATTGTGAACTTATTAAACCTGCAAAAGAGAGCTACTGATATATATCTTAATACACAGGGATGGTGTGCATGAGTATGATATTTCATGTATAAGCCTTCCATGACTGTCATGAGTTTCTTTCCTTCATCAACTCTTAATGTTGCTTCTTTTACTATTTTCCACATGATTGTCTCTTATAACTTCTGTCTTGCTCAAATCATGACTATTCTAGTCAATTTTGGCCGGTATAGTGCTTGTTCCACCTGTGTCATTAGCCCATGAACTAATACCAAAATTACTGAACTGAAGGTTATTAGGTTCCTCTTTCTCAATTTCTAAAGGTCCATACATGGGGCTTCTCATGCAACTATCACTTCCATGGTTTGAAATAGGCTTACATGCATAAAGAAAACTAACAAATGTAATATTTGTTTGGAATCAAACTTGATACTGTTGTCCTTTGTTTCTAAGAAACTTGACAGAGACCTCCAAAATGGTTTTGAGAGGAATCAAGAACATTCACTTATTTGTATGAATTTGCATGGGGAAATGAACAACTACTGGCATATCTACTACCTTCTTATGATTTTACTTCCATATCTTTGCTTTGACATTTCATGACTATACCTTGATCATTGAATACTAATTTTACACCTCATTCACAACAAAAGGTGGTAAATGTTTGTCCTATTTTATTGCTCAGGGTCTATCTAAGACCCTTGACTTCTCCACTTCATGATTGTTGTCACACTTATATTATAGTTGGTAGACTTTTTCCTTTGTTGCATATACTTGTTGCTCATGACTCTGCCCATTGTTTTAGAGATTGGCAAAACTCTTCATAAGAGCCTTTTTACTGTCATTCAAACCTGCCAAAGTCATTAAGGCATCAAACAAGAAACCATTTCCTCTATCAGTACTCTCTGATAGACTGCTCCTTGCACACCTGGATACTGCTGCCCTTAGCACTTACCTAATGGTTGCTCCTATATAGTAGCATGCTCCTGTCATGTTAGTCACTGCAGACTGTCTCATATTCCTTTATGATTCAATATCTTTGTGATGACCATGAAGACTCTTGTGTAGGTTATCATAGACCTCTAGACTGTCAAATCAAAGATTCAATTTGTCATTAGACAGTTACCAAAGCTAGGGAATAACTCATTTTGATAACTGTCTACTGCCAAAGGGGTACTCTTTCATGATTGTTCCAAGTTTTATTGAACATTTCTTAGTTCTGGTAATTGTCTATTGTCAGAATGCATTCTTTTGATGACACCTTGATAAAAAGTTTTTACAATTTGAATATTTCTGCATTAATAACAATACTTGAGCATGCTGGGCTCAACCCTTATGGGAGCCCATTTTCTCCACATGCTTTAATGTATTCAAATCAGCAACATAACTTTTCCTATACCTGCATAGTGAACAAACAAGTTAGCATAAAAGCATACCTTTGAAAATTGAATGATCTTTCCCATGATGATTTGGTTTTCAACTGATGATCTGATTTTGCATATGTCTGATAATGATCCAATTGTATTGATGCATCATAATTGTAGGTTATATATCTGTTGATGAAGCATATGATGAGTTTGTATATCCGGAGCCTCTAACAAAACCTTTCCCAACCTTGCAGGTTCTTCATTCTAATTAGGAGCAAAAGGTTGAAAACATGAAGATCAAGTTGCAGATAGGAGGATCAAACCTCATTCCAAGGCAATGATGGATATCACTCTCCTCATGTGTTCTTTTCCTTTATCTTGATGTATAGCTTGCATGCTTTGTTGCATTGGCTCAGTTTAGTCATTCCCACGGCTTGTGTGGGACATATTTAAACATTCTCTTGAATATAATTAGTTATTTTATTTTATGCAATGATTTATGTATGTTTTACTTTCCTAATCAAATTCATAGCATAAAATAATTGAATCTAGTTTAAAACATGATAATGAAATGGCAGTTTATAAATACCTCTTTTACTTGCACTAAAACATAATGAATAATTAGCAACTAAAACATGAAATCCATTATTCTCTTCATTCTTTGAATATTTGTCTTTCTTGATTGCAAATCATTTCACGTATCAAGATGGTTTGACAACCCAACTCGAGTTGTCATATGATTCTGATAAGTGATTTTGCACTTATCTTCTGTCAAGACAACAGGTATTGACTGGATGATCCTGCATAAGCAAAAATCTTGTACCCCCTCTAAACAATTGATGTTTAGGCCTTGCTAAATTAGGTGTGAGCATAATTTAGTAACACTACTCTCACAATACGATTGTTGCTCCTTTTCTTTTAGGATCAACAACATTCACTTTGCTTTGGAATGCTTTCTCCAATAGTGTTGATTTATTCAATCTTCACTGCTAGGTTTGCAAGGAACCCATAAATTCATCGAATGATAGTGCAGTAGCGTAATTTGAGTAGGAGGGTCATTTGAACAACCACCTTTAGCCTAGAAGCCTCAACATTTTCAGCAAACTGACACAACCAAGGGAGAAATAACAATAATACTGTTTATATTTAACTTTGAAAATCAACTTTCAAATGGATTACAAACATGCTATGAACTTATTGAAATACAATTTACATATAAAATGGCACCAGTATAAATTTTTAATCCACACAGTGATCTCTCTCTCTCTCTCAGATAGTCTATCTTTCTTATGTTTTTCTATGTTTATTTCAATTTTTCCAACCTATTCTTCTACCACAAGTTAGGGCACAATTTTAAATTAAAAAAAGCCTATCAACGTTGCTACATCTACCCTTATGTTCCTTACAATGATTTTTGCTTCACTTTCTTGATTATAAACATCCTCATGATGAGTGAAGAAGCAATGCTCAATCATTACACCCTATTTGTTTGTCTTCCATTTGAACTTATCTTTATGTCAAGGGGCGTTTCATACAAGATTTAATTGAGTCCTAAACTTCCATTCAATTTTGTTTAGTCCAAATGAAACTTGCCACATCCTCTTCAAACAAAACCCTTGAAATCACCAAACTTTATTCTGACTAAAATAGCTAGGACTTTGCATGCCAAATACTTGATGAAAAGTCAAAATAAAATTGAAACCCAAAACAATTACACAACTGAAATAATTATGTAGCAATGTCGAAAGCAATTGCATAACAATTAGGAACTCACACAACATTGGGTAAGTAGTTGCACATCAACTTGGAAATCACACAGCAATTGGGAACTCACAGAAGTTACACAAGGAAAGTCCCTAGAATGATTCACTAACCTCTGGTTTCCCCAAACATTCCTTCATTACCAAAATCACTCACACAAAAAGACCAAAATTTGACACAACCTTCCTTATTTTGTTTTGGTGCGATGTAGGATTGATCATGAACCTAGATGTTCCTACATTAGACACAAGTGAAATGTGCCATGAGCTTAAGGCTTGTGAACATTTTAAAAATTTTGAAACTGAAATTATGTCCTCAACAACTTCAAATGCACTCAACCATGTTGTTCATTTGTTGTTTTATTTTTCCATTTCACTAAGTACTCTTTCTACTCTTTTCCCCTAGTCTTCTTGATCACTTGGGAGTTTACCACTACTTCAACTTCCTCCTATTCTTTATCTAGAAACTGTTGTATCCATTCTTCTATTGGAAAACCTAAAAGTGTGTTGTTCTCAAAATCAGCGATGCTCGTTTTTGTAGACAACCCCCCCACGAAACTTGTCCATTTCGTGAATCTACACTCTAAGCTCACAAATCGAGACAAGATTCCCTTGATCTCGTACGAAGTCGTTTGACATTCTAGACGGGTTTATGACGTTCCTTTGAAATTAGTTTTTCGATATGCACGAAGATCGTAAGTTGTAAATCGGTGAAAAATGTCAATTCTTAGTCATTTTTTAAGTGTTAGCCAAATTTTTGTTTTATCATGTAAGAGCGGTGTTTTCAACCGCTATTACATATTTTGAAGTTTGTTTTAACATGTAATAGCGGCATTTTTAGCCGCTATTACATATGTCAAATTTTTGTTTGTTGTGTAATGGCAGCCCAATCACCCGCCGTTACATATGAGTGTTAACTCTGCCTGCCGGAACGGCCGAAACACCCGCTCCAACAAGATCTTCGGATCTTTCAACTGGAGTGACATTAATGATCGCTCATGCCAGGTATTAATGGTTGGACTTTGATCTTTTAAATATGATGTTTAACTCATTGTCTCTCGTCATTTTCTCTATTCAAAACCTTCCCAGTTGATTATCGATCCCTTCCTCGAATCGTTGATTGCACCAACAGTTGGATTCAAACAGATTTTAAGTGGCCATCTTCGCGTATAGGGTTTTTCCTTCCTTAACAGGTGAGTTTGTTAAATATCTTTCTAGGGTTTCTCTAAATGATTATCGGTAGTCTTGTTATTTCAAATTTATCATTTATTTTGTTGCGTTTTTGTTTAAAATTGTCATTTTTGATTTGGTCTTTTGTGTCGAGTCCTAGATTTTCCGTGGTTTGTTCGTGCCCTAGGTTTTAGGATTGATGAGTGAAGTCTTTAACACAAACACAGACCAAATTCTAGTCAGTAAAAACGTCGACGAAGCATCTGATGTAATATCAGTGTTTGGGTGGCAATTTCCGCCACCCTTACACAGAAGACTTGTTCATACCATATGCATTGTCAATTGGAGTCGCCGCTCAAGTACCTTCAACATCAAATTTGTTCTACATGTAACGGTGGTAATTTCTGCCGCCCTTACATTAAAACTCGCATGTTCATTCCCCTGTCTGAGCAGCTGATACACCCGCCTGAGCATTTGTTGGTAACGAAACCCATTATATGCATAAGCGGCCGATACCACCGCCCAAACACTTGAGATTTTCACTCATTACATGCAATAGCGGTAATATTAACCGCTCGTGCATGTTAAACCAAAACTTCCAAAATACATGCAATAGCGGCATTCTCACCCGCTCCTACGTCTGATAACTCTCCCAACCTGCAATGGCGGCCAAATCACCCGCTCAAGCACATTTTCCTGATTTTTCCCCACTAGAAAATTCACTTTTCAAAACTAAAAGCCCGCTTTCACCTTTGCCTTGATTTGCGCACTCAAGTCCTTTAAACGCATGCTTTCCTGTCCATGATCGTCAAAACGTAGTTGACCCAGTTTATCCAATTTTTCCCCTCACTGCGAGATCATGGCCTTTTGCAGTTCTCCATCAACGTTTGTGGTGTTCAAATTCACAGTTCTCTCCAGAGCTCATGTCAGAATCATCTCCGTCAAAGTCCAGAGCCATGAAGTACAAGTACCAGGGTGTCTTTCCGGTAACGGTAGTGCAGTCAAACGTGGACGAAATCAGAGACACAGAAATTGGGCATGTGGACTTGGCCGAGTTCGTAGATAGAACTAAACAAGCAAATCCCTCCAAGCCCATGCAGAAAATCATTGACAGCAGTATTCATTTGGTTGCATCATTTCTAGTCAGTGCACACAATCCTGAATTTGTTCTACAAGTGGCCAATCATTACAAAAGGGATACTAGAGCTGTGACAGACTCACAGGGAAACGTAATCATGAGGTTGGATGCAGAATTCATGGACAAAATCTTCATGTGTCCACCAATTGAAAACGTTGGGCGGATTGATTTTGCTCAGGGTCAATAAGACTATGATAATGACATGGAATCTGCTAGGAGGTATATAAACAGCAAATGGTTAAAGATTCCTAGGGTAACTTTGACCAGATGACCAAAAGACCTTCACAGGAGTGATTTTGTGGAGGAAGTGTGTGATTTGATTACTCTCTTGAGTCACATCAGAGGACTCTCTTCCGCTTCCAAATTCCAGGACTGGATGTACACCTACATCAAAGTGATTCTACGAGGTAATCAAAAGATATTCTAGGGTGAACAGACCAGCAATGCTTTGCACGAGCAACTGGTAAGAGTCAATACTACTTTCAAATTTTACATGACCTCTTATCTTGTCTATGCTGCTGCAAGCATGAGGAACTTTCCAGGTTTAACCCAAGTAGGAGATAGGAGATTGGTCCCAGTGTATGAATACTACCCCCAAATCACTCTGAAGGGGTCAATTCATCATTTCAGAAGAGTCAATGATGCTTTCTTCTTAGTTTTCATGTGCTTGTGGGATGGTGAACTGGTTCAGAATAGAGTCTCAGATGAAGCATGGCAGCTTGTAAATTCTTTTGGTTGCTTGTTCTTGCAATTTCCCACCTTCACATACCTTTGGGTAGGATACTATCCTGGTTACCCTTACATGCTGCCACGGTATCCCAGTGATTGCATTGTTCTTATGGAGCTTTGTAGACAACTGATTGTGGTGCATAACAAACAGATGGAGCTTAAGAAGTCAAGGATAAAGTTTCCCATTGAAATTGGGAGGTACTCGGTTCAATCTACCAACAAAGCAAAGATAATTAACTCCGAGTTGCAGTTGATCACCATGAAGACCTATAAGAAAAGAAATCATTTTGACTTCAGAAGGGTTCAAGATAAAATCAAGAGGAAGTCAACTTTTCATGTGCCAATGGTCGAAGACATATGGGCGGATCTCAAGACTCAAAATGAGATTAGAAAACTAGATTTCTGCAGGCTTCATCTAAGCCAAATTGAGGAACTAGGACTCGCTGATATTCCAGATGGAATGGAGGATGATGGAGATGTCCTAGATCACAAATATGAGGCAGAAAATGTTGAGGCTTCACCTCTCCCAGAGGTGAAATGGTTAGTCAAGGAGGAGACATCCATCAGGAAAAGATTCCAACCAATATTGGCAAACACCAACTTGTGGTTGGAAAGTAAGGGAATTAAGTTGAAAGAGTTCCTTACAGGGTCTGAAGAAGAAACACATGAGCAAACAGGTAAGAAGGTAGAGAACTGAACTAAAAACAAGAGTGACACCCCTTCCTCCCCCAAGATACACAAACCAAAGATCAAATTTGTATCTAAGGGAGGAAAGAAGAAGGAAACCATAGAGGCTTCTGATGCCACTAAGTCAGATGTTGAAGACACTAATGATGATCAGATGGAAATTGAAGATGTTGAGACTGAAGAACAAAATGTTCAAAGGTCTAAGACAAAGGTATCTGTTGATGCTGAACAAGGTGAAGATGAAGATATAGAGGTAGAGTGACTTGATAGTTCCCCTTAGATTCCTACGGAAGATCTTCCCTCCAAGACACCAGTTCTTACACCTCTTCCTCATGTTCTAGTTTCAGATAGTTTGCCAGTGATTTCAAGTGTTCCTCTTTCTCCAATTTTTGTTGTTTCTTCTAACAATACTCCTCCATCCATGAAAGCTAGCTTTGGAACTGTTTTTGATTCTTCTAGTTCCATTCCAAGCTTATCTTCCCCTTCTTTTGATATTGGGGAACAAACTGTTTTGGAGAACCTTCTTGATGCTTCACAAAAGGTTGTTGATACAGGTGTTGTGTTTACCAACACAAGTCCAATTGTCACCATCACAGGTACAAACACGGAGCCAACCAAGCAAGTAGTGGATCCCTCTCCTGCTGTTGGCACTTCTATACTTCCTCCATGGCTACCTGCCTATACTCCAAAGAGGAAGAAGCAAGCCATCTCACCTGATGAGATTGACATTGAAAAGCTATTGCCCGTGAAAGCAAAGAACCAGAAGAAGAAGCCTAAGACTGTTTCTAGGCTGGTCACTGAAAAGGGAATCAGATATGCTGAAATTGCCAAACCTCCTGAAGATGCCATGGTTGACACTTTCGACATGAGTAATTATGTCATCTCAAGGGTTGAACTGGGTAAAGTGACTCATGAAGGTGTCAAGGTAGATTTCCAGACCACTGCCATTACCCTACTTGAAAAGTATGATGAAGCCAAGAGGGAGAAGGAGCAGTACAAAGCAAAAGCGGAACAACTAGCCGCTGTCCTTCAGAAAATAGTAAAGTCATTAGAGATAGTAGAACCAATGGCAGTGACAGTGGAGGATCCCCTGATACAGAAGGTTGAGAAAGCCCAAGCTAGAGGCAAGATAGTGGGGGAAGTAGTGGAGCGGTTGTTGGCTCAAGGACGAGTTTTGTTAAAAACCGCTGTGGAAAGGAAAGAGAAAATGGACAAAGCTAAAGCTGAGCTGGACAATCTGGTAGATCTACTTTCACAAGAGCTGCAAGATCAGGAAGAAAGCCTAGAAGAGTGGATAGACATGAAGAAGATCAAGATTAAGAATCTGATCACCATTGGGGTCATCACCAACAGGGAATCATATCTTAAGACTAAGGAGACTCTAGCTCATCGTATTTTCATAATAAAGAGTCTACTTGAAGATCTGTGCCAAGCTCGAGAAGCCAGCGAAGATAGTGATGTCACACTCCTACACCGGCTAGAAGAACTTCCTTGCACCTTGAAAAGGGAAGATCATAGTTTCCTCACAGCACAGGAAATGATAAGTTCTTTTGAAGAAATGGTACAAAAGAAATTTGAAGAGGAAGCTCCCTCAGTGCTCTCAATGGATAACTTGTATGATCAACATTTGACTCTGGAGAACCTGAAGGATAATTTAGACAAGCATGAGAAGGCGGTAAAGGCGGTGAAAGATCCAATTCTCCGAGCTCGCACCATCTCTGAAAACACAGCAAAACCAGATGCATGCGAGATGTCAGTCGTTCAAACTATGTACCAGAACTTCTTGAGGAAAAAAGATGCAGGAAGCTAGTGCCTTAGCTTGTTTTTCTTAGATGTTATATAAATTGAATTTTGTTTTGGACATCTATACGTGTAATTTTCTAAAATGTAATTACATGTGACACAAGAGAAGTCCTAAGTCAAATAGGACTCTTTTGTGGAATAAGTCAAAGTAGTTGTAGATTTCCTAAATTTTCTCAAGGCCTCTCCCTATAAATAAAGGGGGCGTCTTTTGTAAATATTATCTTTTGTCTATTGCAAGAAAACTCTGGCGAATTGAGAAGCAAATCAAGACTTTGTGCTTTTTGTGAAAATCAATATTCAAATATTTATCAATACAAGAAAGCAAGTTCAATTCCAATCTTTGTCTTGGGATTATTTGTGTTGTGATAGTTTTGTTCTTACGTCTTGCTATCATAATCTTATTTGATAATAATTAAAGTGTGGAGTTTGTTTCAAGTGATTGAAGAGCGCTTTTAATTTGATTCTGATAGACTTTGTGTTATCAAATCATTTGTGAGGTATATGTTCATGTTTGTGAGAATACAATAGTTTGGAGACTTTGTGCTGCAAGTTGTTATATTCGATTTACTTTTATCATCTTGAAGAGGAGTGAAGACTTTGGGCTGCATTCTACTTCAAATAGTTTCGTTTACAAGTAGTAAGTGAGATAATAGAAAACTTTGTGTTTCTGTGATTTTGTGATAATTTATAAGTTCTTTATCAAGAGTTTGAAGTATAAACATCTATTCTGAAAAAAGAGAATGAGATGAGATGGAACCACCACAAACATAGTTTTTAGTGTACATAAAATTCATAAGTTGGTTTGGTTTGCAAAAGTCAAGTAATTAGAGGGAACCTCCCCTTGCTGAGAGGAGAGACTTTGTCTCATCATAGCTGTGGCTGATATATCCATTTTGCCGTTAGCGAGTTAACGACAAAATATTCACCCAACAAAGTGTCCCTTCCTCTTCACTTGTTTGTCCTTCATGGTAATGGTATAAATCAATGACATTAAAAATTGGAGAAATGTCTACTCCTAGAAGTTCAATCTCGTAAGCATTTGATGTAAATTGTCTTAAGACCTTACATAGTCCATTTTTTTCTATTTTAGTTTGTTGTAGGTTCCTTGAGAAAACCTCTCCTTCCGCAAATGAACTAAAACTAAATCACCAACCTAAACTTCATGCTCTCTCTTAAGATCAACATGTTGTTTGTGTTTCATTATATTCTTCTTCAAGTTCTTTTACTTCATGTTGTAACTCCCATATGCAGTCAACAAAATCCTTTTCCATAGCACTCCACCTTCCAAAATTTGCATGATTTAATAGTTCATCTACCCCTCTTGTGTTGTAGCCATACACTATTTAAAAAAGACTCTTGGTTGTACTATTGATTTAGTAGTTGTAAACAAATTCAGCTTGTGTCAATATTAATTCCCATTGATTTGGTTTCTTTTGTGTCAAGCATCTCAAAAAATTATTAAGGATTCTATTGACAACCTTCATGTTCCTATTCACTTGTGTATAATAGGTTGAACTAAAACCCAACTTGGTATCCAATTTTTTCATAGAGTGCACCAAAAGTGTGTTGCAAGTATGTGCCTAATCGGTGTTGTCATTGGTGTCAACTATGCTCCTATCTTGTTGTTTCCTTGTAATGAGTAAGATACTTTGTATTTACTTATGTAAGTAATCTTGATGTTGACGATATTGAGAAAATTAGCTTCTTTGGTAGAAACAGTGAGTTGCAGTGGAAATAGTGTATTGCATACAGAAGAACAGTCCAGAAGAATGCTCTCCATTTTTTGTGGAATGAATATCTTTGTCTGTGGATTGGAATTTATTTAGAAGTCCATCTGAAGATGCTATGTTCTGAGTTTGAGCCTCTGGTATGAATAATTGAGTGAGTTATGTTCACCAGAGTGAAAACAACTTTTTTCTGTATGTTTGGCAAAGACAAAGAAAGTGTTATGCTTCGCATTCCTCCGCATTGAAGTATTTTGATCTATGGTTCTAGAGATAAGTCTGAGATAATGTTAAGTGCCTTCAACTCCAATGGTTCATGATTTGGTGGTCTACAAGCTATCCTATATTTATGACAGTAGCTGACAGTGTTGTTCTTGTGCTCCGGTTTGAAGAATCTTCTTGATAGAGTGGTTAGAGATCGTGCGGTTGTTCCTGGTAATTACAATGTGCTTTTGGATGTCTCCTAATCATGTTCCTACCTTTGGATTGGTCCACAAAGATAAGTGCAGATTGTGAAATAAGAATATTCTTAGAAAACCTAGTGTTAACTTCAGTCTTGGCTGACTTGATTGTTTTCACTATTTGCGGAGATGCATTGACAATTGTAGAAGTGTGTTGTGGTGTGGAGGATTGCACTTGAGTCCTAGCTAAGGCCTGGTGTGTTCATCATACTTCTCTTCTTCTTTCCTTAGCTAAATTTTGTAATAGGTCTAGACCTATTTTTGTGTATGTTCTGTAATGCCGACCTTGGAGAATGCTCCAATGGTTGATGAATGTAATGCCGACCTTGATGTACATTCCAAGGTTGATGAATTGTATAAAAGCATGTAATAGAGTTGCAAAAAAGTGTGTGTGTGCGAATATGAAGAGATAAGTGTGAAGGTATGAAAGAGCAGAGTAGAGATGTTATATTGTGCTTCAATGGAACTGAATCCTAGCATGGAGTAGATGCTACTTAATCAGTTCACCACTTTGGCAGTGAGCCACCCTTTGGCAGTGAGTTGTTCCTTGTAGTGAGCAATTTGGGCAGTGAGCCTCTGTTTTTTAGTATTGTTATAACTCATATTTTTGTGGGCTAACACCCACCGTGGTTTTTCCCTTTTAGTGTTTTCCACGTAAAAATCTGGTGTCTACTATGTTGGATGTGTGTTTATGATTAAGCTTATGGTTTCATGCTTTCATGATTAAATTTGATTATAAGCAATTAAGTTGCTGATGGTTTTATGTTCATATGAAGCTAAGTTATTTGTGACAACTAATTCACCCTCCTCTTAGTTGTCCGGTGTATTTCAACAATTGGTATCAGAGCAAGGTTCCTTGGAGGTAAGCTTAACAGTTTGAGGTAGATCCAAGATGTCTTACAAGAAGGAGGCTCCGTAATTTGATGGGACAAATTATGCAACTTGGAAGATTAGCATGAAAAGCCATCTGCTTTGCATTGGTTATAAAGTATGGAAAGCGACAGACTGAATATACCATGCCAGAGAATGGTCTGACAACTGAAGATGAAGTCAAAGAATATGAGGTAAATATAAAAGCTAGAGATGCTCTGGTTAGTGCATTGATTGACTTTGATTTAATAAAGGTCATGGATTATGAGTATGCTAAAGAATTATGGGATAAGCTGAGTAATCTGTATGAAGGAGATGATTCTGTAAAGATTGCCAAATTGCAAGGACTGAAAGCCAAATATGAAGGTCTCAAAATGGGAGAAGATGAAAACATAACATCCTTCACGCAAAAGGTTGATAAACTTGTTACTAGAATCAAAGGTATGGGAGGAACTGTTGATGAAACTGAAGTTGTGATGAAAATTCTTAGGTCATTACCTAAATCCTATGTACACAAGGTAGTTGTAATTGAAGAAATAATGACTATGAAAAAGATTAATAAGGATCAGTTGCTTGGTAAGATTACTACTTTTGAAATGAGAGAGTTTGGTGATGCTCTGCCAAAAGTAGAAACTGCTTTCAAATCCAATACTTTAGAAAAGATCTCCAGAGCAAAAAAGTACAAGGTAGAACCTGATGATTAGCTTGATGAAATTGAAGCCAACTTTGTTGACAAACTGCAAAGAGGTTCTGGTAAGTTCAAAGGCAAATTACCATTCATATGTTTCTTATGTGGTAAAGTAGGTCATTATGCTTCTAGATGTCCTGAAAGAATTGAAAGGAATAGAAAAAGATTTGAGAACAGGCCTAAAGCTCCAAAGAAATGCTACTATATTAGAGATTTTGATGATGAAGCTGTGACGGATGATGAATCTGATGATGCTAGTTCTAGTGCAAATGAATGCTTGTTGATTGCTATTAAAGAAGAACTTGTGTCTACTAATCCTATTAGTTGTGTGAAGGAAGAAAAACCAATGGAAGAAAGTGCTTTGGCTGTTCAGGTTGAGAAAGATAATGATGAATAGATTATTGATAGTGGATGCTCACATCACATGACCGGTGACAAAAGTAAGTTTGTAAGTTTGGAAAAATATGATGGATGATTGGTTAGGTTTGGAGACAATGCAGCTAATAAGATTTGTGGAAAAGGATCCATTTCATTTGATGGAAAGCATAACACTGACAATGTTCCCTATGTGAAGGGTTTAAAGCATAATCTTTTGAGTGTATGTCATATGTGTGACAAAGGTTATGCTATGAGATTCAAAGACAATGGATGCAAGATAATGGAAAGCTCTGGAACTGTGATTGTTACTGGTAAGAAGACCAAAGGTAACCTCTATCAATTAAGAGGAACTAATGATTACTATTTATTAGCCCAAATAGATGAAAGTTGGTTGTGGTATAGAAGGTTGTGTCATATAAATTTTGATAATCTGGTAAAGATAAGTTCAGGTTTGACTATAAGAGATCTACCAAAACTTCTGAAACCCTCCAATACTATTTGCAAGGAATGTCAGTTGGGGAAGCAGACAAGAACAAGTTTCAAGAGTAAAAGCAATTTTCTGCCGGTTTGTTGGATCTAGTTCATACAGATCTATGTGGTCCTACAAAGATAAGAAGTCTATAAGGTGATAGGTACTTCATGTTGCTTATTGATGATTATTCTAGAATGACTTGGGTTACTTTTCTAAGAGACAAATCAGAAGCCCTAGAGAAGTTCAAATCCTTCAAAGCAATGGTTGAAAATGAAATAGAACTGAAAATCAAATGCTTGAGGTCTGATAGAGGAGGTGAGTTCACATCAAATGAACTCAACATTTTCTATGAAAAGCAAGGGATAAAAAGATAGTTGTATGTACCTAGAACTCCTCAAAAAAATAGAGTTGTGGAAAGGAAGAATAGGACAGTTCAAGAAGCTACTAGAACAATGATGAAGGAAGGAAGCCTGCCAGAAGTCTTCTAGAAAGAATCTATACATACTGTTGTCTACATTCAAAACAGAGTTCAAGTGAAAGGTAATGGCACTAAAACCCCCTATGAATTGTGGTATGGAAGAATTCCAACAATAAGATGCTTTAAAGTCTTTGGAAGCAAATGCTATATCAGAAGAGATGAAGACCTAGGGAAATTTGATGCAAGATGTGATGATGGAATCTTCCTTGGATACTCTACCAAGACTAAGGCCTACCAGTGCTACAACAAAAGGTTGAAGAAGATTGTGGAAAGTATAAATGTGAAAGTGGATGAAGGCAAAGGAAAAACATCAGTTCAGAGTGTCTATGAGTCAGATGAACCTGCTGATATAACTCATGAAGAAAAAGTTGAACAAGAAGACAATCAAAGTGAAGAAAAAAGGCTCTGAAAATTGTTAAACTCCCAGGTATGTAAGAATCAATCACTTTGAAGATCAAATTATTGGAGACAAAGAGAAAGGAGTGTTGATAAGGAAAAGAGTTGTAGTAGAACAAGTGGATTATTGTCTGCTCTCTACAATTGAACCAAAAACTATGAATAAAGCCTGCAATGATGAAAACTGGATTAAATCAATGGAAGAAGAACTAATGCAGATAGAGAAGAATGAAACTTGAGAATTAGTTCCTAGACCTACTAACAAAAATATCATTAGAACCAAATGGGTCTTCAGGAATAAGTTGAATGAAAATGGATAAGTTGTAAGGAATAAATCCAGGCTTGTATGCAAAGGATATTTTTAAATTGAAGGGATAGATTTTGAAGAGACTTTTTCCACAGTAGGTCGGATTGAAGCAATCAGAATGTTTCTGGCATTTGTAACTCACAAAGATTTCAAAGTGTATCAGATGGATGTTAAGTCTACATTCTTGAATGGGGAGTTAGAAGAGGAAGTCTACATTCAAAGTGTATGCAGGTTGAAGAACGCATTATATGGACTCAAGCAAGCTCCTAGGGCATGGTATGCAAGATTGGATAAGTACTTACTGTAGTTAGGATTCAATAAAGGCACTGCTGACAATAATCTTTATTTCAAGATTAATGGTGATCAAATTTTGATTGTTGAAGTCTTTGTTGATGATATCATCTTTGGTGGAAATGAAGGTATGTGTATGAAATTTGCTAGTGAAATGCAGAAAGAGTTTGAGATGTCTATGTTTGGTGAGATGAATTTCTTTCTAGGTCTGCAAATCAATCAATTAGATAAAGGAATCTTCATATCTTAGTCTAAGTATGTGAAAGAGTTGTTAAAGAAGTTTGGGATGGAAGACTCTAAACCGGTATGTACTCCCATGGTGACTAGCTGCAAATTGAGAAAAACTGATGAATCACCTAAGACCAATCAGAAAAAGTACAGATCCATGATTGGAGGATTACTGTATCTAACTCAAACCAAACCTGATATTATGCATGCAGTTTGTCTTGTTGCAAGATTTCATGTTGATCCAAGAGAATCACATGTGATGGCAGTAAAGAGAATCCTGAGGTATTTAAAAGGCACTCCAGATCATGGCTTATGGTATCCAAAGGATAATGATTTTACTCTCAGTGCTTATACAGATGTTGATGACAGAAAAAGTACAAGTGGAGGAGCTTTCTTTTTGGGAAATAGATTGGTTGCATGGTTGAGAAAGAAGCAAGATTCAATCTCTTTATCAACAGTAGAAGTAGAGTATATTGCAGCAGCATGTTGTTGTACTCAAGTATTATGGATGAAGCAGACTTTGAAGGATATAAGAGTTGTTATGAAGATCCAATTGCAATCATGTGTGATAATACAAGTGCCATAAATATTTCCAAGAATCTAGTGATGCACTCAAGAACAAAGCATATATCTATAAGGTATCACCTTTTTAGGGAAAAGACTACAGAGAATGAAGTTAAGTTGGAATATGTGTCCACAAAGGATCAGATTGCAGATATCTTCACTAAGCCTCTACCTAAGGATAATTTTGAGTATCTTGGGGGAAAATTAGGGGTTATTACCCCTCCAGCTCTAAACTAGATGCAAAGGAATGCATCAATCTAGTGGTGCCCAAAGATTTATTCCTTAATCTGGATTGATCTTCTTATGTTTTGAGAGCTACCTCTCAAGGGGAGTAGCTAAATGATGACAAAAGAGTTGGTTGCAGAAGTTTAAATTTGATCAGAGCAGAAGAGGGCAAGTATGTGCCCTTTGCCATTGATGTCAAAGGGGGAGAGAAATCATGTGAAAAACTCAGAAAAGAAAAGAATGCATATGTGTAAAGAGAGAGGGGGGGAATCATGTCTTGATGGTCTTTACAGTTTTTCACCTCTTATGTTGCCATCAATGACAAAGGGGGAGATTGTTGCAAGTATGTGCCTAATCGGTGTTGTCATTGATGTCAACATATCTATGTTGTCATTGGTGTCAACTGTGCTCCTATCTTATTGTTTGCTTGTAATGAGTAAGATGCTTTATATTTACTTATGTAAGTAATCTTAATGTTGAAGATATTGAGAAAATTAGCTTCTCCGATAGAAACAGTGAGTTGCAGTGGAAACAATGTATTGCATACAGAAGAACAATCTGGAAGAATGCTCCACATTTTCTATAGGATGAATATCTTTATCTGTGGATTGGAATTTATTTAGAAGTCCATCTAAATATGCTATGTTCTGAGCTTGAGCCTCCGATATGAAGAATTGAGTGAGTTATGTTCACTAGAGTGAAAATGGCTTTTTATGTATGTTTGGCAAAGACAGGGAGAAAATGTTAAGCTTTGTATTCCTTTGCATTGAAGTATTTTGATCTACAGTTCTAGAGATAAGTCTGAGATAATGTTAAGTTCCTTCAACTCCAATGGTTCGTGATTTGGCAGTCCGCAAGCTATCCTTTATTTATGACAGTAGCTGACAGTGTTGTTCTTGTGCTCTGGTTTGAAGAATCTTCTTGACAAAGTGGTTAGATATTGTACGGTTGTTCCTGGTGATTACAATGTACTTGTGGATATCTCCTGATCATGTTCCTACCTTTGGATTGGTCCACAAAGAGAAGTGTGGATCGTGAAAGAAGAATATTCTTAGAAAACCTAGTGTTAACTTCAATCTTGGCCGACTTGATTGTTTTCACTATTTGCAGAGATGCATTGAAGATTGTAGAAGCGTGTTGTTGCATGGAGGATTGCGCTTGAGTCCGAACTAAGGCTAGGCATGTTCATCATACTTCTCTTCATCTTTCCTTAGCTAAATTTTGTAATAGGTCTAGACCTATTTCTATGTATGTTTTGTAATGCCGATCTTGGAGAATGTTCCAATGGTTGATGAATGTAATGCCGACCTTGATGTGCATTCCAAGGTTGATGAATTGTATAAAAGCATGTAATAGAGTTGCGAAAAAGTGTGTGTGTGCGAATATGAAGAGATAAGTGCAAAGGTATGAAAGAGTAGAGTAGATAAGTTATATTGTGCTTCAATGGAACTGAATCTTGGCATGGAGTAGATGCTACTTAATCAGTTCACCACTTTGTCAGTGAGCCATCCCTTGGCAGTGAGTCGTTCCTTGCAGTGAGCAATTTGGGCAGTGAGCCTCTATTTTTTGGTATTGTTATAACTCATATATTTTTTTGGGCTAACACCCACCGTGGTTTTTCCCTTTTAGGGTTTTCCATGTAAAAATTTGGTGTTTACTGTGTTGGATGTGTGTTTATGATTAAGCTTATGGTTTCATGCTTTCATGATTAAATTTGATTATAATAAATTAAGTTGTTGATGGATTGATGTTCATATGAAGCTAAGTTCTTTGTGACAATTGATTCACCCCTCCCCCCCTCAGTTGTCCATTGTATTTCAACAAAGTGGCCTACAAATTTGGTATCTCTAGCCATGGCAATGCTCTTTGGCATACCATGTAGTCTAACTACCTCTTTAAAGAATAATATAGCAACATGTGTAGCATCATTTAACTTCTTACACGAAATAAAGTGTGTCATCTTTGAAAATCTATTTACCACAAAAAATTTGAAAAAAATCATTATGTCATTGAGTTCTTGGCAATCAAAAAATGAAATCCATGCTCACATCTTCCCATGATCTCTCCAATATTGGAAATGGCTGATATAAACTTATGTTTTGACCTTTCCCTTTGGAAAGATAACAAACTCTAGAACTTTGTACTATGTTCTTCACATCCACACTCATCCTTGGTCAATAATAAGCTTCACACAATTGTGTCAATATTTAGCCCACTCCAAAATGTCTAGCAAGACCTTCACTATGTTTCATTAATCCTTGAGGTATGCACAATCATTTTCCCTTAAAAAATAAACCTTCTTGAATAAAAATTTTCAACCATGGAGTTCTATCCCTCTCAATAGGATTCTTACATATTGCCCACGCCTCTCTAAAATCAAAATATTCTTCATACAATTCTCATGGAGTCTATGCCAACAATATTTACTTTCATCTCATTCAATAAAAGGTACCTCTTTCTCAATCCATCGGCTACCTTATTCTATCTACCACTACTATGTTTTAAAACAAATGAATAGCTCTAAATAAATTCAACCCACTTCGTGTGCTTTTGACTTAAATTACAAGGCATGATGAACCATGCATTGAACAAACTCCTTAGATAGCAAGTAGTACCTCCACTTCTTGAGTGCCTGAAACAATAGTGTAAAATTCTTGGTCATAGACCAAATATCTCCTCTTAGATTTATTTATCTTCTCATTGAAATAAGATATGGGCTTACCTTCTTGACTTGGAACTCCTACTATCATTGTCCCACTCACATCACAATCCACTTAAAACACTTTACCAAAATCTAGCAATGTTAGAACTCATTGTTCAATCACTCTCTCCTTCAAAAGTTGAAATTTTTTCTCTGATATAGTTGTCCACTAAAACTCCTTTCTACCACCCTTCATTATTTTTGTGATAAGTGCTTAAAGGCCACTAAAATTTATAATAAATTTCATATAGAAGCTTGCTAATTTGTGAAAACTTCTTGCTTCAAGCGTGCTTCTTGGTTATTTCCACTCCACAATAACCCTTACCTTTTATGTATCCATCCACAAACCTTCTTGTGAAATGAAAAATCCCAACTACACTAACTCCTTCATAAAACTGCACTTTTTTAAATTAACTAGCAATTTCTCTTCCTTTAATCTTTGTAAAATTGACCTCAAATGCATTAAATGCTCTTATTTTTTCTTACTAAACTTCAAAATAATATCTAAATAGATAATTACAAACTTATCAAGAAATCTCATGAATGTGCTTGGTGCATTGGTCAACCCAAATGACATAACCAGTTGCCAGTCATATAACTCATTCTTTGCCTTAAATGCATTTTCCACTCATCCCCTTCTCTAACTCAAATTTGGTGGCATCCACTCTTTAAATCAATTGTTGTGAAGTATTTTGCTCCACTTAGACAATCCATTGTCATCCATTCGGGATAACGAAACCCTGTACTTTATCATTATATTGTTGATGCTCTTGAATTCTCCATCATTTTTAGGTAATAGTTGTTAGAAATTAGGATCTTAGGATACTAATCATTATGAACAAAATGTAAAATAGATATAAATGAGAATTATATAAGCATAGATTTAACACATTACACAAGATATACATGGGGAAAATCTTTTCAGGTAAAAAATCTTATAGAGCATCATTTTATTAAAAAACTTACAAAAATAGTCTATTAAAAAATAAACTGAACCTGGGGATATACTCCTCTACATACTTCCACATGGCCAATAATACCTCATGTGCGTAGTGATATAATTCACTATAAATCTCCAAATTCCCTTACCTCTCAAATGAGAGAGAACCTCCTTAAATATAGGAGAAGGGGTGGCAAAATACCTGAAGGGGTATTAGTCACACCCATTCAAAGCAATCATTTGTAAATAATTAATAATCTAATAGTTATTAGATTATTAATTATTAAATGGTATATGTTTTATAACATAAAAAATTTATAACCTTATATTAGAACAATATATAAATGTTATAAGGGTATGACCCCTAATAACATTATGTTTTAACGCTCCCCCTAAATGTTAATAGAGGGCATCACATGTCAATTTCTATAAAAGAAAAAATGAAGTACCCCAATAATGTAGGTCTTCTTTGACAGTGATAACAGGGACACAAATATATGTAAAAATGAAGAGCATGTATTCCTGACTACATAAAAGTCATCTTGTCATAATTTATAATCTCAGTATTTTAAAAAATGATGCTTAAACAAGGTCTTATAATGTCTTTATTGGAGCCCAAAACTCCTCAAACCTACCTCCCCCAGGTTCATTACATAGTGTATGTAGGTCTTATATAATGCAATGCTTTTACAAGTGAAAGATTTACAGAGAAGAATTTTCAATATGCCCATAGGGCTTACATATAATGCCTAGAGGTCTTATGTTATTCCTATTAAGTCTTACATCCAAAGTGTTAGTCATATAATGCCTAGAGGTCTTACTTTTTTGCCTTTTAGGTCTTACATAGAGCTGCCATTGTCAGGCACACTCTCTCCCCCTCAATGGCAACTCCTTATGGCCAAGAATTGATGTGAATTTGGAGAATTTAAAACTGCACAGAGGTTTGATGCTATATTGCATATATAATTTTTTTGTGATTACTGAGCGCCTAGCCCAAATCTTCTTGACATGGTATATTTGTCATCGGATAATCAGTCATGTAGAACTGAAGAATAATATTAAGATGGAACTATTTCCCTTGAATGAAGTGCCCATAAACTTCAAATATGCTTTATTTCTAGAAATAAGAGTCTTCGGTAAGAGTAAATAACTTTATCATATAAAGTGGGACTTGTAATAGTAGTCAAATGAAAAACTCTTCTAGTAATCTCCTAAGCACTTCGATTATTTTGCAGCAACTTTTGTAGTCAACTTTTGATTAAAGGGATATAGAAGATAGTTGTTTAAATATTACTCCATCCATGTGATAACAATTGCACCATATTTTGAAGACATGGTTTGAGGTATATGTCCTATCAATAGGGTCACCAACATAGTCAATAACACAGATGTAGAAATAATAAAATCTCATAATTAATTTTAAAAAGTAAGTCAACATATAATATACTATGAAAATACTTAAAAAATGATCTGATGATCTTATCAAGGAGATAATATGGGATTTTCATAAGCATAAGTATATATAATTTGTCATGTTTTTGCAAGGAAAAAAATAATCATCCTACTAAGCATATAGTAATGATCCAAAAAACATTAAAGCAACGAGTGAGCTATCCTTTCCAAACTTGCTCCCCCGACAGTGTATTAGGGCGACAACCACCTATTACAAGTAGGTGCTTTTATACTCAAAAAATTTAGAATAGATACTGACTTCCTTAGATAGTTGTGAAAAAATATTTAAGTACAATATTAAAATGTCATCTTCTTGGATGTCTTTACCATTTGGACATACCTTTTTAGCTTGTAGTATCACCCCTTAATGGACTTTTTTTCTCCATGACATATAGAATAAAATTACTTCTTGATTATAACAATATTCAAATAATTAATATCAATTTTTATCAATCCCCTAGCCATGCAAACTCATCCAAAGTTTTTATCAAATTATTTCATATACAAGATAATTATCTGTAATTGGAGCCTTTACATAGACAATATCTTATATGCATGATATCTTTTATTTTTAGAGGTGGTTATTCTCTTTAACATCAAAAATATCCTCTATAGTTATACTAAAAATAATAATAAAGTTATGTTTGTGGGTGTTGCTTGCATCTTTTAAAAGGCATCAACACTTTAAAGGATTTATCAACGATTGTTGTCTATAGTAGTATATATCTCTAAAGTTAGTTTTAATATATATATATTGATGCAGGAGCATCCAGTGGTGTAAGGGCAATCTTGCATCACCCAAAAATAAGTTAATTCAAAATCATTGCAGATGTTTTCATTTCTTTCCATAATTAGTGTTTTTGGTTCTATAATCTCCTAAATAATGATGTAGGACTTTTAGTTTTTTCCAAATTGCTAAAAATAGCAAATTGTCAGTTTTGGAAAGGTTACCTGCCATTTTAAGAAAGTTTGCATTTGAGCACAAATTGAAGTGAAAACTTACATAAAGTTACATAACAGAAATATAAGACCTTTGGCGAAGGAATCAGGAAAGATCATTTGTGAGCTTAATGAGATTAAAGTTTTTGTTTTCTGAAAAGCCCCTGAAATTTTCTAAAATGAGATATGAGGCACTAAAACATCCCATAATATCCTGAAAAGTTGACATAAATCCATTTATGGATTTTCAGCATGATAGTTCACATCACGAGCTTTCCAGCACTTAAAACGGTTCGTCAATCGGACACCCAAATCAAAAGTTATGCTTCTCAGAAGTTGACCTACTTTTGGAGGGAGTTGCAAATTTTAAAATTTAGCTGTAGGCCGCCAAAAAGTGCTATTTATGACTATTTTTGGAACCCTGGGTGGTAGTAGAGTTAAGGGGGCAAGTGTGGAGTCAAGAATAGTCAGAAAACAGAACCCTAGCTGATTTGGGGTTACAAAAGGCAAATGATTCTAGAGTCTTGTGATAGGAAGCTGTAATGTGTTGCATCTTGTGGAGGGTTGATTCCTCTTATTGTATTTGAGCTTCTAGAATGTAATAAGTTGTCCAAATCAATAAAATAAAGTTCTATTTTCTGTGTACAATTTATGTTGTTGCATGTTTTATGATTTACCCCCTTCATATATATATATATATGTGTGTGTGTGTGTGTGTGTGTGTGTTTAAACATAGAGCACGATGGAGTATGGCTCATTTAGCTTTGGTAGTTCATAAGATATGTTAGGTTTATAATCAATGAATTTAATCCTTCAATTTCATAACTCTAGTGATGTTAGGCCTTTCCATTGCCATCTTACCATAGTCATATAATCCTTGGGACCATGTGAGTATGATATGATTGCTAGATAAGTTAACCAAAGGGAGTTGATAAATCTAGACAACTCCATCCTAATTATCGCTATCAAATCTAAATGACTTAGGAAAGAATGACACAATTTTCTTGAAGTGGCCATGCGCTTAGTATTAAGTCAAGTCAATCCAATTAAACAACCAAATATACCAATTAACTATTAGTTAAGAAAATCATAATTATAAACAAATAATGATGGTTGATCAAATGTTTAACAAAATTATTCCAAGGAGGTGATGACGAATAAGATTGAGGGGATCTCTAATTTCTTGGTCTCGGAGAATGCAAGATTTAATGTTGTCTTCTAGAAGGTTATCCAATAAGCTCTACCTTCATATGGACAAGGGAAGCTCATTAAGTCAGAATACCAATTGGTTCATCAAGTTGCCTCTAAATAACATATCATCCATAGTCATAGCAATAACTGTAATGAATATTAAAGAGAAATACAAAAACTTGTTTCAGGTTTCTTGCATTGAGAAAAGAGACTACAACATTTACATTTTTGTATAATATGGTATACATATGTATAGTTTGATATAAAAATTCTTGAAAGTGATTTAGTTAGAAGTGACAAAAAGTATTTGATTTCAACTTTGAGCTATATGTGAAATGATTGTGGGGCACAAAGAAAAGTACTCATAAAGGTATTTCCTAGGTTCAAATCCCCCTAAAAAATTAATCTTATGATTGTAAATTCATCACTATCGACTATATATAATCAAGATTGATTACTAAGAATGTCATAAGATTATTCTTATTGTTTAAAGTAGATTATTCTTGGTTTTGATCACAAGCTGAATTAATGATCATGCATGACTAGAGGGTCCACTCTTAAACTTATTTAATTATGATATGATTAACACATGGACCCAAGCATGGCTTAAGTCATTGATATTATGACCATAACAAATATGTCCTTATGAGACACATTATTTTTATGCAATGTGCATAGGTTTTGAAAGAATGTCGAAAGTGCTATTAGGCATGACATCTTTATCCCTATGGAGGATTAGTCATTAGCATGCCTTATCATATTATCCTCTTCAAAATAGAGGTTATATTTGATGTGAAAAATGCCACATTGTATGAGAAATAACTATTATTTGGGGCCAACATAAATTAGTCTTTTTAATGTCATCAAACCTACAATTAAAATAAAACAAAACAAAAGTGAAGGACAAAGGTTCAAATTTTTCAAAAAATGCAAATTGGGAGTAACTTTATTGAAATGTCGTAATATAAGCTATACAAGATAACTAGCCTGAAGTAGGAAAAAAAGTCTTGTCTAAGCAATACATAAATCAAAGATTGTACTACAAAGTACCAAAGACTATATGATCAATATAACTAATTTCAACAAGTGCTAGAGAAAAATATGTACAAACAATAAATATTGAATAGGACCATAATAAAGACTATATTACGACAAATGTCCTCCTGATCTAAATGGAAACATAAATGGTTTGGTCATGAAAGTTTGACCTAGCACATGATTATAGATGACTTTCGGTCATTATTATTTCTTTTGACATCAACACTATTAGTCACTTGATTAGAAATTATCTTAAGTTGTGAATGGACATCCATTACGGTATAACACAAGGAGAATTTTTGTCCAATGTTGTAGTTGCAAATACCCTAGTCGAGATGCATAAAAAAAGTGGAAGCATATTCAAGTCACGTGAATTGTTCCAAAAACATGTGTAAGACAAATGTGGTCACATGGAATGCCATGATTGCAAGATATGTTCATAATGAATGAATGAATGAATGAAAGATTTTAATAATGTCCATGAGGCCACAATAGCCTAAGGGACCCAGAACTATACAACATGAACCAAAGAACAAGGCAGCAAAGCACTAAATAGTTTGAAGCCCCCTTTCGAGATCAGATCTTCTACAGTGAATTTTGATCAATAGGTTTGCAGCTTTGTCTAATCTCGCTTCTTCAAACAAGGTACTTAAATTGTTGATATTCAAAATGTCTTCATAGTTGGCATGAATGTCGATGTATGCCGAGCACTCCATGATGAAATGCCACTCTGTCTCCACCACACCTTTGTTGCAAAAGAGACATATTTTATTTTCCCACTCCTCTTTGGGAATCAACCACCTACCCATTTCACATCTAAGATGATGTGAGCTAGTCCTTATTTGAGCAATCAACATTTTTTCTTTCCACTTAATATCTGCCCCTATGTAGGCTTTTTCGACATGGTCCCACATAGGGTTGAACTCCTTGATATAGTAAGCTTTTTTCCGTCCCTTTTGATTAGTCCACATGTGCCTAAATTTCTCTCTAACATACTTTTTTATTTCCTCGTTGGCATGTGGACACTCTTGCATATTAATGCCCCATTTTTCTAACCACTTGTCATTTTACTTCCTCCATGTCTTCTTTCTTCTATTTAGCTCTTCCTCCATGATTAATTTAGGCCAACGGTGGCTTTCCACATTTTGAGTCTTCCTTAGGTAACTTACCAAAAAAACCATCGCTGACGCCTCCAAAGGGAACAATCCTATTTCAGCCAATAAAATCTCATATAGGACAGCAGTCTTAATTTTAAGATTGCTAATGATGAGATGCTTCTAGATCCTTTCAATTTGCTTCCATTTCTTATCAGACAAACTATTGCCCCAAATTTCACAACCATAGAGGATCACAGAAGTAACAAGCAAACTAAAAAGTGTTTTCTTGGTTTTCTAGTCCCATAATTTCGCATTTCTACACCTATTTTGAAGGGAATAAAGTGCTTTCCATCCCCCCTGAATTCTTTTTGCTCTGCACGTTTCCCAACTAAACTTGTTGTGGAAATCAAGCCCAAGGTATTTATACTCATCCACAATTTCTAGCACGCTGTCATAAAAAAGAAAGCTAAAGTGCTTCTTTTTTCTCCGCAGCGAGAAAATCATCACTTTGGTTTTGCTAGTGTTCACTTACATCCCACTTTTTAGCAAAAAGTTTCCAAAAAATCTTTAGAAACTTTTAATAAAATGCAAATTGTGGGTGTTAAGCTCGACTCCCAAACTTTGCCAGCATCTCATTCCCCAACTCTCCAACATTGTCGACTCTCCACTTTTATAAACGATAAGAATTTATCCATTAAAAATGACTATATAATATGGTGTGAAGAGTTTTTAAGAATCGATCTTCTTAAGGAAGCATCAACTTTCATTTAGAAATTGACAATTGTATTTGTTGTACCCAACCAAATTTTGTGCTTCATTAAGGCATTTTGAAACAAGTCTAGAAAATTTTTCGTCAAAAAGTCAAAAAAGCAAAATTTCTAAAAATAGACGTCGAGTTAGGTTTTCTGGGTTTCTTGAGATATGGATGTTGGCAAAACTTTCTAAAAATAGAAAGTTTCTAAAAATAGAATCTCCAACTCAGGTGTCGCGCTCGATTCTCATTGGTCAATTTTACTTCACGATCGGCACGGTTCAGACGGAATTTTCAAACGACCAAGTTTTCTCTACTGGGTCATTTTTGCTTTTTCACAAGGTGAAGCATGAGCTCAAAATTCATCAACACAGAAAAGTTCACCTGCCAAAACTCTTCGACGAGTTTCCAACGCTGTTTCAACGACGCAAAACTGACAAACGGCCGTCGACTCGATGATGCACGCAAAACGATGCAAGATGGATCCAAGGTGAATGAAAAAGTTAGAAAATCACAAAAATGGCTAAGTCTGGTGAAACTGGGTGCCCCAGGAGGCTTGGGGCGCCCATCCTCTCCTGTGTTAGTTTTTTTTCACATTTTTCAAGAAACGTCGAAAATGCTTCCGTCAGCTCCTTTCCGGTTGGTCAAACTTGGTCAAACTTGGTCAAAAGTCAGTCAAAGCCAGGATTTCATCACAGATATGTTCAAACTACTCAGATCACCCTCTGTCCCACCTCAACAGTTGCCAAAACGACCGAAATCGAAGATCAAACAAGAGTCGTCGGCACGAAAATCGAGAAAAGGTACAAATTTGAAAATTTTTGAAAAATTTTCTAAGTCTAGTGAAACTGGGTGCCCCAGGAGGCTTGGGGCACCCAAAATCTCTAGTGTTAGATTATTTTTCATGTTTTTCTCGAAAAACGTGAATCTCCTTCCGTCAGCCTGCTCTGGTTCAGTGTTGATCAATTTGTCACTTTTTTTGAGGCAAACAGAAGGTACAATCAACTCAGTTTTCATCAAGCTTGCATATTTGCCAGATCATCAGACTCATTTTCATCCCAGTTGATAGAAATTGACAGCCAAACAGGGGTCTTGTGCCTCCGAAACGCGCACGCAAACCAAGAAATTGAAAAAGTTGGAAAATTTGAAAAAATGGCTAAGTGTTGGGAAACTAGGCGCCCCAGGAGGCTTAGGGTGCCCATCATGAGTAGTGTTAGAATATTTTCATGTTTTCAGTGTTTTCTGACATGCCTTGTTACCAGTCTTCGCCCGTTGGCAGTTTCCGGAAGGTCAAACTTGGTCAAACGATGTCAGATCGTCGAACGAAGGCAGGGGATGGAATCTCAGTTGATCAATCTCCAAAATGTCAAGATCAGTTAGCTTTTTCAATCAATGATGACATTTTTCCATCTTGTCAAAGTCCGAGATAGGCCATATTTGAGTCAAAATGAGTGTTGAAGTGTCAAAAATGAAGAAAATTTTGTTAGCACTTCTTCCAACTCGCGCATTCGATGACATCATCAAAGAAGATATTTTTCGTCATCTTGTACATGAAGCCATAGGCTCCTACAAAATAGGGATTCTTCCTATTCGAAGACATCCACTTGGATTTATGCTTTAAAAGATGCTTTCTTCATGGATGAGGATGAAGTTTTCTTGTCACACAAGTAAAGTTGCTTTTTCGACCAAGAGATTTATAAAGACAAGCTTTGGGCTTCTTTATTTCATTATCTTTTGCAGGTTGCATCCAAAGGAAAGATTTTATTTTTCTTTCAACGAAGATTCGAAGACCCAAACCAGGTGTTTTTTCAGTGTTCTTCATAGTTTCGGGTTGAGGAAGAAGAGAGGCTTGCTTTTTCAGGATCCTTGTTTCAAGGGGATCATTTTTCAGAAATCTGACCAAAGCTTTTTTAGTTTTCGTCGAGATGGGTCCATCCAGATTATTATCCTCTTGAAGATTGGGAGTTGTGCTTTTTTTAGGAAATTACTTTTTTCCTGCTTTTTTGAGAAAATCTCCGCTTTTTCAAAATCTGACGATCTGGGTTGCTTCAAAATAGAATTGCCTACAAAACCCATGTGCCAGCTTTTTTTGCTCAGAATCAGCTTTTTTAAAAGAAATCAGCAAAAGAATATCAACGGATGACATCACCAAAAAGCAAGAATGTTGATGAGGATGCATTTCAAAAGAAAGCAGCTTTAAAACATATGCTTTTTATTTTAAAGCATGTGCTTTCATCCTAAGCTCATCCATTCTATATTTAGAAAGAAATGACTTTGTGATAGTTGGAATCTTCTTTGCTTTAAAGCAGATTGCTTTAAAGCATTTGTTTATTGTATCTTTGTCTTAGAATAGTAATAAATCTTGCGAGTTGGCAAGTTAGGGTTAATCAAGGAGATTTTAGGGTTCCCTACTCCTTTGATTTTAGTATAAATAAGGGCATCCTTGCCCATTGTTTGTAATGACTTTGGTGATAGCAAATTTGTTGTGCCTATTCTAGCCTGCAAACATTGTTATTCCAGGTGTTTGTTCACTTTGTGTTCATTGTTCTCCAGTGTTTGATCACTTACTGTATGCCTACCTTTTGCTGCAGTATTGTTGTCCTGGAGTTGTATTAAACTTTATGATATTGAATAGAAGTCTCATGCCTGCTTTGCTCTGATATTCTATACTGATTCATTGAGTTATTGTCGTCAGATGTGTAGCTTCTGCAGCTTTCATTTTCAGATTTCATCATTAAAGTACTCTTAGTCTTGTATAAATCTGGAAGAACATTGCTTAAGTTTTTGTGTTAACAATCATTCCTCGTTCACTTTCAACTTCCTTTGCTCTAAATTTACTCAGGAGGTTGAAAGCGTCATTAGTCTATGCTAGTTGTAGTAGAAGTTTTATTAAAAAGGAAAAAACCTCTTCTGCAGCGTTTAGAGTTTTATAACCTTGTGCTCGTAGCTGAGAATCAAAAAGAAGATAGGCAAAATTCTATTCAAGTTATCTTTTTAGTGAACATCAGCAAGAAAGGGAACTCCCCCTTCCAATAGGAGAGCAGTTTATCTGTGCATAGCTGTCCATTTCCAAATCGCATTCCAGAGGTGCGAATTGAAACGCCAATAGTATTTTATAAGAATTGACTTCCCAAGTGAATCGACCTACATTTAAAAGGCTTTCATTTCTTTGTGATATCTAAATTTTCATATGTAAATGATGTAGGGATGTGATTTGAAGGAAGTGACTTTATTAATGAGGAACACGACTTTTTTAATGTTACTTTGATTTCTTTCATATTTATCACGACCTATAATACTATGAAGATATACAATCAACTATCTTAAAAAAATGCAACCCCTCTTAAAAAAAGACTTTTAGCTTTTTCTAAGAAATTTGATCTATTAAATAGATCAGGACTTTAAAGTATTCCATAGTTAAATCATATAGCTTTTTTTTTAAATCATAATAGATATAGATATAGTTAATAATATTTATTAATTTATGAACCATTTTTTTATGTTTATTCATATATATTTAAATAATATATAATGGTTAAATTTCAACTAAATTTTGATGATATAAATCTTTAATTATTGAAAGGAGACTCTATACGACTAATCAAAATGATAATATTATCAATAAACATAGTTAAAGGATACGGAGCAAAATGAATAACAATTTCACCTTGCATCTTAACACCACAAGGTGAACCTATTTGTTACTTCCTATTACAACCTTGCATCTATGTATCTATCTTTAATGTTATTATGATTTAGTGGTAATTAAATACAAAAAAAACTTGATAAAATCTTTTAGCAACAGAAGAGGCCATTTGAGGGAACTTTTTGAGTGTGTTAGGAAAAGTTAGTATGAAAATTTTCTTTTAGATATCACCTACAAAAATGATTAGAATTTCCTTACATGGATTTGATGAATTGATTTTAAACACTAGAAAAGGCACACAAGATATCTTGCACATGTGTTGATTGTGCATAAAGAGGTTTCCCATCAGGGTCTACATGCCTTCTAGTATAACCTGTAAAAATGATTAGTATAACCTAACCTGCTCTGATACCATGTTAGAAATTAGAATCTTAGAATATTGATCATTATGAACAAAATATAAAATAAATATAAATGAGAATTATACAAGCATATATTTAACACATTACACAAGATATACATGGGAAAAACCCTTTCAGGTAAAAAACCCCCATAAAACATCATTTTATTAAAACACTCACAAAAAATAGTCTATTAAAAAATAGACTGAACCTGGGAATATATTCCTCTACATACTTCCACATGGTCAATAATATCTCATGTGCATAGTGATATAATTCACTATAAATCTCTAAACTCTCTTACCTCTCAAATGACAGACACTAGTAGAAATATGGCAAATAAATGACCATGTGACAAACTTTTAGTCATGTGACCAAATTTTTTTACAACACAACTATAAATGACTAATTTAGTCATCGGGCAAAAAACACAACTAAATAATTGGTCAGACAAACAAAAATGACTAAATAAATGACTATTACTCCTCTATTCTTTTTTATTTCCAATTTGATCATAATCCATGAATTCAAAGACAATACAAGGCAAGGCAATAAATGTCCGCTTAGACTAAAGGAATAAAGGGAGAAAGGATTGAACAAAGGGTTAAGAAGAAAAAAGACAAATCATACAATAGGAAATATACAAAAAAATTTAAAAATAAGACAAGAAAATAGACAAACTGGATAGATACAAATAAAATAAAGACAAAATTATTAATTATAAAACTTTTAAATATACTATAATATTGATAAATTATTTAATTTTGCAAGTCCAGTATGCACAAGTATAATTTAAGTTAAATTAATTTAAATTATATAATTTAATAACTTAAGTTGTATAATTTATAACATATAACAAAATAATTATATAATTAAAGTTAAAGATAATTTAATAATATTTCATATTATTTAAATATTGTAATAATGAATAATTATACTGTAATATAATTTCATAATTTTATAATTAAAATTATAATATAATTTTTATTTTTGGAGGGACTTTAGTTTGGAGGGAATGTGCATTTATGTAAAAATGTGAAAATTTTTGGTCACTGATGGATCGGAAGAAGAAGAGTCTGGTCCAAAAATAGTTCGGAGGTAGTCAGAGAATGGCTGGAAGGGATGGCCAACAAGTTGCCTTCATCCATCGATGACCTATTATCAGGCTTCTACGATGCTCTTCTTTTGCAAGGCCCGCAAGTCGATCTTGCAGAGCATGGACACCTTCTATGCACTCTCAAAGTCCCTCCACGCCTCCTGGTAAGATACCCATTTCTTCCTTACCTTAGATAAAGGAAGTTTCATCTCATAAACAATCACTTGTAAACCCCAAAAACAATGGCGGTAGCTTTATTATCAAGTATTGATTTGATCTTGGATTGGGTTTGAACCATTGACCTCATTTAAATTAAGGGTTGAAACCCTATACCCAAATACAAATTCACTTTCTTTTAAGTAGAATCATGCCTCTCATAATAGGATAGAGCGGGTTAGGTTTATTCACTTGATTTAAAGTAGATTCATGCCTCTAATAATATGACAGAGTAGGTTGGGTCTATTGATAGCTTGTGTTGAAAGACCAATCCATGCTCCAAACTGTAAAGGGGCTGGGAGCTCAATGGTAGAGCACTTAGCAGCATGTTAGTGGGAGGTTTTAGGATGGGTTTGGAGCAGGTCCATGGAAAATAAAAACTTTTGGGTTCTTTCTGCTGCAATTCATACTGTACAGAAAGCATTTCAAATTTGCGTATTGCTTAGGGTTAGATTAAGGCAATGCTTTGGTTTTCTTTTCAATGATAATAGTTTTTTGACCACATTTGTTTTACATACAGTGGTATTGGAGCCTTAATTGTCTAGTTAGCTTAGCTTAGCAACTAGTTGCGAGAAATGTGATAGGATATTCATATTTCTATTTCTTGCACCATGGAAATGGTTTTGCATTGCAAATGGGCCAGTTCTCATTGTCAATGGATTTTCAATAGTCGATGTGTTTTCCATCCTGTCAAATTTTTCTTTTTGCTAGGTCTGACCACTGTGACGTTTATGATCTTTGAACTGTCAGTAAAGTGCATGATTGATGAGTCTCTAAATACAACTGTAAATTCCATATACATAGATGATTTAAGGTAAATTACAATAGATTATTAGATATCCACATTAATTTTACGAACAATTTTTATTCTTATTTGAGGGCTCAATTGTCTAAGAAGTTTGTCTTACCATGTTTCTACTTGAGTGCACAGAACACAGGGAATTTTCTTCATGGAGGAGCTACTACAGCATATGTTGATATTATAGGTAGTGTAGCAATATTCACTACATGAGCTAAATCATCTGGTGTTTCAGTTGAAATCAATGTATCATATCTTAATGCTGCAAAGTTGGGGGTAAATCTTGAACATTCTCATTGTAAATATTTTCTTGATGGTCTAGATTTCTTTTGTTTTTTGCATGATGAAGAAACTTTAGTCTCATTTAGATTGTTGAGTTTTTTTCCCTTTAACTCAGGAGGAGATTGAAATTGAAGCCAAGGTTCTCCGGATTGGAAAGGCAATTGCCTTTGTTACTATTGACTTGAGGAAGAAGGAAACATGGGAACTAATTTCCCAGGGGCATCACACAAAGTACCTTGCTGTGACTAGTAAATTGTAACTTTCTAAAATTTGGTGACTCCAAATCTTTTTTTTTGGCATTTTCTAAGCTAGCTATGTTACGAGAAACAAAATGACAAGGAACCATATTTCTTAAGAAATGGCATTTTGTGGGCCATTTGTGGCTGCCAAGCAAGCCGACAAAAGATGTTAAGAAATAAAAGCAATCTTGTCCATCATCTAGCAACCATGTCAACAATTTCTTAATAATCTTTTAATCATTTACCCTGAGCTTTCCATTGGGATGAAGTTCTATTCAGTTTCTTCCCTGGGGTTCAACAGATTTTGTAACTATATATTTTATATTTTATGTGTCATTTAAAGAATGTGATTAAGTGAAATTGAAAATGTGTGGCAATTAAGGTAATTGTTGTGTGAACATTGTTTATAGTTTATCAGCTCTCAACAATGAATCTTGGTAATGATAAATCTTTGTATACAAAGAATTTTAATTTTCGTTGATGTTAGTAAAAGCTTCACCAATTTTTGCATATGGTTTCCCAGTGGTTGACGACAACAGAGATGCCGCTCTGGAGGATGAAGTTTCAGCTTCGCTTAAAGGTATGTCTTTGAACAATAGTAATAATAATAACAAATCTAGGAATAAGAATAGTATGAAGGGGGGAAAGAATGAATATAATGAGGATGATGATGATGGTGACTAGCATAATCAGGTATGACTTGAGCTTTTCCAATTTATCAAAATTTACCCAACTTACCAGTGAAGAAAAGTTCAATGTCAAGTTTAATGGTTATTTTTCAAGTGTGTGTGCACACTACTACATAGGCTTCAAGGACTGGGCAAGATCTGATCATGATCCAGATATTAGGGAACTAGGATTTTTGTCACATAAGCATTGTAGCTTCTTATAATCTCTTTTTTTTTGTGTTCAAGTCCATATTTAGTTGAGGTTACAATATACTGGATAGAATTGTTTTTCAGATTTTTGGTTGTTTGGTTGTAATTAACATTCATTGATTGTGGGTTTTAGTGGAGAAGGTGTACCAGATCTCCTTATGTTACTTGTGCAGTTAACACAAAAAATGGAGGAAAAGCTTATGTACATCAGTGAAGTTTAGGTAAGGTTCATTCTAATTATAACCTCTTGAGACTTTGCTAAGATGAATGCATTAGTTTACTCATTGTCAACAGTACCATTGGAAGTATAGCTAATGTATTGCTAGCATTTAATTGTTTGTGGCCTTAGATGTTTGTAGTAGTTTCTCTGGATGGATGTGGGTTTATTTCTTCCTTATATAATTTCACATGTAAATGTTTATTTAATGTCACTTTAGCCAAGAAATCTTCTTGGTCATACAAGAGGTGTAGATTGAGTTGAGTTGTAGATCTAATCTTGTAGCTTCCTCCAAGATTCTATTCAGTGTCCTTTTAGGGCTTTAGCTTTCATTCATGCCAATAATCACCATAGAACCTTGAGTAGAAGGCTTTGCACACTTTGCAAGATCTTTAGGCTTAGCACCAGCACTGGGACATCCTTATCATTATTGTTTCTTTCTAGAATATATAGAGGAAAGGCCCATAATAAGGCCTCCATATTGGGAACAATGGATGTAATGAGTAAACAAATTTGAGTTTAGGTGATAGCTCATACTTGGTAGCCCATATTATAATTTTCATTCTAATGAAACCTTTACGCAATTCCGCATAAAAATGGACTCACAACAAGATGACAGTCTCTAAAAAGAGCTTTTAGTGACCCTTTGACTATCATGACAGTCTTATTTTTGTGCTCTTCCATCCTACCCACATGAGATTATAGAGGCGTCCTTCCATATGCAATCTCTAACTTCCACGGTCAATTATTGTACACTATGTTGATAGGAAATGCCTTTTAAATCTTAAGTTCTAGGTGTTAAACCTCCTTATGGTCTGATCAATGTGTGACAGCCTTTGAGACATCCACCCTCATCTTGAAGTGCCTAAATGGAACATTCATAGCTCTAAAGTAATCTTCTAATGGCAAAAATCTCAACATCATTGATATCAAGTTCTAGACCAACCTCCTTGTATAATAACCATGATTTGGAAGATCATGAAGGTGGGAGAGAGATAGAAGGAAAATGAAATGACAATGATGACTATCATTACTATTTGACTATGTCTCACATCTTAGGGTGATGAGTGGGTGTCTCCACTAGCACTTTGCTTTGAATAAATGGATATAGAAATCTTTATCCTTCCTCTTTGTGGGGATCTCATGATCTTATAATTGCAACAATCATTCATATATGATTGTGAGAGGAACCTCCTGCAACAATATAATGAAAAATGCATGAAATAATAGAAATAGCAGAAACACAGAAGGAATTTATTGATCGCAGGCCACTTTGAGGGGGCAACCTCCTTTGAGCAAGCTCAATACAATAAATTTGTGGATGCCTTCATTGGCATCAACACGTACTTATATACTAAGTCTAATCTAAACAACTATTACTCCCCATGAATGTAGGATAATACAATATACTCACGGAATGACTTACAAAGCATATGCGTCCAACAACAATATACTAACAAAGTAAAGAGAAGGGTTAAACATGGGTTCCTAACATCCCCTCCCTCTTAGAAAAGCTTTGTCCTCAAATCTTAAGATGTGGAAATTGTTGCTAAATCTGAAAGAGTGGTTCCCATGTAGCATCCTCTAGTTGCATTCTATGCCACTGAATTAATACCTCTGTGATGGATCGAGAGAGAAGCTGATGAGTGAGCCTGTCGAGGATTGCCTCTGGCTCCAAAATGATGGATCTTTCGTTATCCAGTTCTGGTAAAATAGTTTGTGCTCTGATGTTGGTGCCAATAACTTTCTTTAGACAAGAGACATGAAATACTGGATGAATGCAGGAAGGAGGAAGCTCCAATTTATAAGAAACTAGCCCAATCTTCTGAAGAACCTTATATGGCCCATAGAACTTTGGAGCCAGCTTATGACACCCTTTGAGTTTCAGGGATGATTGCTTGTATGGCTGTAGATGAAGAAAAACCATATCACCTACTTGAAAAGTGTGCTCAGAATGGTGCTGATCGGCTTGTTGTTTCATTCAATTTCTTGCCATGTGAAGATAGTCCTGCAAAATGCGAAGAATCTGATCTCGGGTTCAGAGAACCGCATCGACTGCCTTAACTAGTGAACTGTTGGGGGTGTATGGAAGGAGCACTAGCGGTGCTTGACCATAGACTACTTCATATGGAGTCATTTTAGATGTAGTGTGGTAGGAGGTATTGTACCACCATTCAACGAGAGGGAACCACTTTTCCCACTGATGCTGTTGTTCTGAGGTGAAGCAACAAAGATAAGTTTCCAAACATTTGTTGATAATTTCAGTCTGACCATCTATTTGTGGGTGATACCCTGAACTCATCTTTAGTTTGGTGCTAGTGTGTCAAAATAGTTCTATCCAAAAATGACTAGTGAAAGTTACATCACGATCTAAGATAATGGAAGAAGGGATGCCATGAAAACGAAAGATCTGGTCCATAAAAATTTGTGCGACTGAGGAGGCAGTATAGGGATGGTTGAGGGCACAAAAATGACTATATTTGGAGCAACGATCAATCACAACCAAGATCACTGTCTTCCCTCCAGATTTAGGGAGCCCCTTAATGAAATCCATAGAAATATTTGTCTAAATCCGTGTATTCGAGTAATCTAGGAAGGAGTGTTGTTTCACCCTTGTTGCATTGGTAGGTATCACATTCAACCACCATATGTTGAATTGCCCTTTTCATTCCCTTCCAAAAGAAGTTACACCATGCCCGCTCATAAGTTTTGAGGAACCCAGAGAGCCCTGCCGATGGAGAAGCATGGAGTTCATAGAAGACAACTTGTTGAAGATCTGTGCTCTGGGGAAGGACCAGATGGCCCTTGTATCTCAGAGAAGCACCATCCCAAGAGTAATGCGGTATAGAAGAAGGGTTATTGGCTAACTGCTGGATGATTTGAGATAACGAAGAGTCATTGACATAGCCCTAGTGGACGGATTCCAACCAATTTAGAACAGACATAAAAATAGTTGAAAGAGAAGCTTGGTCATCAAATGTGCAAGAAAGAGCATCCGCCACAATATTGTCCTTACCCTTCTTGTGAGTGATCTCATAGTCATAATCCATGAGTTTGCTAACCCATGTCTGTTGTGTTGGGGAGGAGACCCATTGTTCTAGGAAATATTTCAGACTCTGGTGATCAGTCTTGATGCAGAAATGATTCCCTAGTAGCTATGGCCGCCACTTCTATAATGCATGCAAAATAACCATCATTTCCTTCTCATATGTAGAGAGTACTAAATTCTTACCAGAAAGGGCTTTGCTGGTGAATGCAATGGGATGTTCATCTTGAAGGAGAATAGCACCAAGTCCATTGCCGCAAGCATCACTCTCAATAGTGAAGGTCTTGGAAAAATCTGGCATAGCTAGAACATGTGTAGTACACATAGCATGTTTCAATTTTTTAAATGCACACTCAGCAACATGTGTCCATGTAAAAGCATCATTTTTCAACTTAGTTGTTAGTGGAGCTACAATCTTCCCATAATCCTTGACAAACTTGCGATAGTAGCCAGTCAGTCCCAAAAAACCACGAAGGCTCTTGAGTGTCTGAGGATGCGGCTAATTTTTCATGGCATCTATTTTGGCAGGATCCACTTGAACCCCTTGGGCTGAAACAATATGCCCAAGATACTCCACTTCCTCCTGGCCAAAAACACATTTAAACTATTTTGCACAGAGATGATAATCAAAGAGAAGTTGTAGTACAAGATCCAGATGTTGGAGATGCTCAGCCCATGTTTTACTATAGATGAGGATATCATCAAAGAAGACCAGAATGAATTTATGCAAGTAGGGCCGGAATATTTTATTCATCAATGCTTAGACTGTTGAAGGAGCATTAGTGAGGCCAAAGGGCATGACCAAAAACTCATAGTGGCCATCATGCGTGTAGAAAACTATTTTAGGGATATCATCCTCATGAACCCAAATTTGGTGATACCCAAAACGAAGATCCAGCTTGGAGAAAAAATGAGCGCCATGAAGCTCATCAACAACAGGAATCAGAAACTCATCCTTGATTGTGATGTGATTAAGTGCACAGAAGTCAATGCAAAGGCGCCATGACCCATCTTTTTTTTGGACAAGAAGAACTAATGAAGAAAAGGAACTGGTACTAGGGTGAATAATACCTTGCTTCAGTAAGTCCCGAACGAGCATCTCAATGTCTATCTTTTGGTGAAATAGGTAGCAGTAGGGCTTGATGTTGGGAGGAACACTTCCAGGAAGGAGTTGAATACGGTGGTCCTCTGGTCGTGAAGGTGGCAATCCCACTAGTTTGGCAAAGACACATGCATATCTATCCAAAATGTGTTGTAGATAAGGAGTAGTGGAGACCATTGATGGTTGCATCTGAATGGAATGGAGCTGAGTGATGACACCATGTGAATTCTTCTTAAGGATCTTTTCCATGCGATGTGAACTGATGATGTTGAGAAACCCTAGTTGTAAGCCCTTGAATGTGTGTTTTTTCCCATTGTCTGAAAACTGCATCCAAAGTTTAGCAAAATCCCATAAGATGGGTCCAAGTGTGCGTAACCATTGAGTGCCCAAAACCACATCACATCCACCTAAGGGCAAGGCAAACATGTCAGAGCGCAGGTTATAATCTCCAATAGAGATACACACATTGCAACACTTCCCTTTGCAAGGTAATGTGCCCCCATTGGCAATCATGACTTCAAAGCTGGAGCAAGGATGGAGAAAACAATCAGCTTGTTTGGTGATCTGAGGGTCAATGAAGTTATAAGTGCTACCAGAATCAATGAGTATTGTAAGAGGGAGTTTCTTGAAGTAACCCTTGACCCACATGGTTTGTGGGGTAGTGACTCCTACTAAAGCATGGAGAGAGATCTTTGGGTGGTCTTCCTGAGAAGTAGGGTCAACAGGCACATGCTGAGTTTTGATTTGATCATCTACTATATCTTGAGTATCTTCATAAACTTCAGTTGCAGGCAGAGAATCCACATCTAAGAGATACAACTTTTTCTCAACACATCTATGTCCCCGAGTGAATTTCTCATCATAATTATAACAAAGCCCTTTTTCTCTACGTGCTCGCATCTCTGCTTCAGTCAAATGTTTGATAAGAGTTGTTCTAGGAGCTGGCATAATTGGAGGTCTTTAGGAAACCATGTTTCTGAATGGAACAAAATTGGATTTGGAGCACTGTTGAGCTGTGATCTTGTCCTCCGCCAACTTAGCCAACCCTAGGGCTTCCATCATTATGTTGGGACGGAATATTTTAACCTCAGATCGGATTGCATCCTCCAAACCACTGACAAAACAACTCCTGAAGAATTCATCAGACAATCCCTCTGTGTGATTGGCTAGTTTCTCAAATTCTGTCTTATATTCTCTCACAGTGCCAGTTTGGTGAAGTTTAGTGAGTGCTCCTATGAAGTCATCAAAAGCACTAGGGCCAAATCGTTGCAAAATGAGTTTGCAAAAATCTATCCATTTTGGCTCTTCATGAGCCTTGATGTACCAACGGAACCATTGAAGGGCTTCATGTTCCAAATGAAAGGATGCAAGTGGGACTTTGTTGACATCAAAAGTATTATGCAGACTGAAATATTGTTCTGCCCAATATATCCATCCAGTCAGATCATCACCATTGAAGCGAGGAAAATTAAGCTTCGGCCCATGAAAATTATTGGAAGAAGAGAACCTAATGTCTACAAAAGACTATGGTTGCCATCTATTGTTCATGGCTTAATGCTGAAGATTGAGGCCGGGAATTTTTTCATCCAGATCTTGGAGTTTGATGTTGAGGGTTGCAAGTTCATCCTCCATGTTTTTTGCTCCTGCGCGGGTGACAACCATAACCAGGAGTTTTGTTTTGGGGGGGGGAATGGGTAGAAAAACAAAAATAGAAACATTTTTAGTAAAGGAAAATTTGGATTTGGGAAAAACTTTGATGGATAATTAGGGTTTGACTAGGTTTTGGACACTTTCTGAGGGATAGGGAAGTAGAAAATGGGGATTTCAGAAGTGGGGTGAAAGAATGGGAAAATTTTTCCAAGAGGGACAAAGGAGCATAAATAGGAAATGAATACTGTGGCAAAATTTTGAAGGCTATTGGGTGAGAATCAAAGAAGTTATGGCAAACCCTAAAAATAGACAAATGTGAGATTTCTAGCCTCGATAAGTGGAATTTGGGATAGGGTCCTCAAGGAAAGAAATATGCATAATGGAATTTCAAGGGTTCCAGTGAATTTTGAGAGGAAACAGAGCTAAAGCAAGGAAGATATGGCGAAAAAATGATTTTTTTTTACTTTTGTTTTTGGAAACTATCTGCCAATTGCTCTAGACGGATTCAATCTGCAATTTTCCAACTGTCAATAGATATGGGCCCTAGGTATGTTCAGCTTCCTAAAGATTTAGGGAATTCACTCAACTACCAATGTTGTCTAACGACTTGCGTATTGGGGCAGTACCCCTCACTCCACGGCTCAGGTAAAACTGATAATCGCTTTGCCACAAATGATAGCTCTTGGTTTACCTCATGGATGGGAACTAGTCAATCAGGTAGGGGCCATTGCCCTTTTCACTGGCAGGTCCTCTCAATGGGCTAGCTACTTCGGGGTTCTTGTGGTACTCCTCACAATGAGTTTTAGGGTTGTGCCTAGGCACTTCCCATAGTTAAGCAGATAGGGATTATTCTCTAATCTGAACCTGCAATTGAAATGAACAATATAGATGCAAAAAAAGAACTACTACAATAATCACAGCACCTAGAGCCCATTGCAGAAAAAAATAAAAATTGTCAGAAATTCCACCTACCGAGCCCAAGAAAGTGCTCTGATACCATATGAGAGGAACCTCCTACAACAATATAATGAAAAATGCACGAAATAACAGAAATCGCAGAAACATAGAAGGAATTTATTGATCGCAGGCCACTTCGAGGGGGCAACCTCCTTTGAGCAAGCTCAATACAATAAATTCGTGGATGCCTTCATTGGCCTCAACACGTACTTATATACTAAGTCTAATCTAAACAACTATTACTCCCCATGAATGTGGGATAATACAATATACTCACGGGACGACTTACAAAGCATATGCGTCCAACAACAATATACTAACAAAGTAAAGAGAAGGGTTAAACACGAGTTCCTAACAGATTGTTATGGAGGTACTTTGGCTACATACAAATGTGACTATCACAAGATTTGATGCCTATTTTAATATGACAGTCCATGACAAAAGTGTCCATGGAGTTTTATGACTACCCCCACACTAGTGGTGATTACATATGCTTGACTAAGTATGTTGTTGTCTCACTATTGATTACACTTGGGGTGGAATTTTAAGGACTATTGTTTATGGGGGACTAATTTTTATCTTTGCATTAGAACTTTCTTGAGATTGTTGTCATAGTATTGGACCTTCTAGGTTTGTGATAGGGTCTACTTCTTGTCACTCCACTTCAAGCATTGTCAAAAATATTCCAAATAACGTCCATGCCCTCAAGGTTGTTAAAGTATTTACAACAATCCTATGAAGGAACTTGAACTAGGATAGTCCTCCAAAATCAAATGTTGCCTCATTCAATGACTAAACTACCTTTTATCCCAGGCCCTTGGTACTGTAGCATAGAAAGACATTGTTCAGGAAGCTCAAACAGTCAGGTGGGTACTACAAAGAATGAGACACCAACATAACCCAATGTTGATGTATCCTATGACAATTATATATTTATAAGACACCTGCCCATACCAATCTAGATTGGATTGGAATCCAATATGCATGATTATTTCCCTCTATGATCCTATAACATGAATGCATTCCCTTATGGCCAGGATAGTCTTGTTGGGCATGACAATATGGCCACAATACCACCCTATGACAACAAATCCAACTTCATAACTATCCCCCACTTTTATCAACCTAAGATGGACTGGCATTCATAATGATTGGCCTCATGTTTCCTTCAAAACTAATCAACCTATTCTTCCATGTATTCACATAAGTGGCAACACTTTACCAAGAATGGGAAACATCTTGCTAGGGTTGGATAGTCTTTGTTTGACAGTGACATCATTTACATGAAATATCTCCAATCTCTCTTAGTATATTAATACCCTAACCATGATGCAAGACCTAGCAATGGCCCCCAAGGTAAGGTGTTAGGACATAATAACCATACACCTAGGGTTTTGACAAGTCCCCACCTAAAAGTTGTTGACGGTACTACAAAACAATGCCTTCATAAGGCAAGATAACAATATGGGTAAGATCACAACCAACTGCCTTAGTGTTTGAAAAAATTACACAACCTTTGCTAGCATCCTCCCTACATGTGCCAAAATGGGAGCTTTGGAACTGGGTATGGACATCCATCAAAGCATAAAGGATAGAGGAATTTTGACAGGTGTTGTAGTTGCAACTGCTCTAGTAGACATGTATGCAAAATGTGGAAGCATAGATAGGGTACGTGAACTATTTGACAGAATGCCTCAAAGAAATGTGGTCTCATGGAATGCCATGATTGTAGGATATGCACAAAATGGATTTGTTGAAAAGGCTTTAGAAACTTCCAAACAAATGCAATTGGCAGGTGTAAAGATAAATTCCACAACCTTTGCCAACATCCTCCCTGCCTGTGCCAAAACAGGAGCTTTGGAACAGGGTGTTAACATCCATCAAAGCATAAAAGATAGAGGAATTATGTCATATGTTATAGTTGCAACTGCCATAGTAGAGATGTATGCAAAATGTGAAAGCATAGACAAGGCACGTGAAATGTTTGACAGAATGTCTCAAAGAGATGTGGTCTCATGGACTACAATGATTGCAAGATATACACAAAATGGATTTATTGAAAAGGCTTTAGAAACTTTCAAGCAAATGCAATTGGCAGGTGTTAAGCCAAATTCCACAACCTTTGCCAGCATCCTCCCTGCCTGTGCCAAAATGGGAGCTCTGGAATAGGGTATAGACATCCATCAAAGCATAATGGAAGGGGGCATTTTATGAAATATTATAGTTGGAAATGCTCTGATAGACATGTATGCAAAATGTGGAAGCATAGACCAGGCATGTGAACTGTTTGACAGAATGCCTAAAAGAGATGTCATCTCATGGAATGTAATGATTGCGGGATATGCACAAAATGGATTTGTTGCAAAGGATTTAGAAACTTTCAAGCAAATGCAATTGGCATGTGTAAATCCAAATTCCACAAGCTTTTCCAGCATCCTCCCTGCCTGTGCCAAAATGGGAGCTTTGGAATAGGGTGTTGACATCCATCAAAGCATAAAAGATAGAGGAATTATGTCAGATGTTGTAGTTGCAACTACCATGGTAGACATGTATGCAAAATGTGGAAACATAGACAAGGCACGTGTAGTGTTTGATAGAATGTCTCAAAGAGATGTGATCTCATGGACTGCAATGATTGCAGGATATACACAAAATAGATTTATTGAAAAGGCTTTAGAAACTTTCAAGCAAATGCAGTTGGCAGGTGTTAAGCCAATTTCCACAACCTTTTCCAGCATCCTCCCTGCCTGTGCCAAAATGGGAGCTTTGGAACAGGGTATAGACATCCATCAAAGCATAATGGAAAGCTCTGATAGACATGTCTGCAAAATGTGGAAGCATAGACAAGGTATGTGAACTTTTTGACAGAATGCCTAAAAGAGATGTCATCTCATGGAATGCAATGATTGCAGGATATGCACAAAATGGATTTGTTGAAAAGGCTTTAGAAACTTTCAAGAAAATGCAATTGGCAGAAATAAAGTTGAATTCCACAACCTTTTACAACATTCTTCCTGCTTGTGCCAAAACGTGTGCTTTTGAACATGGTATGGACATCCATCAAAGCATAAAGGATAGAGAAATTATGTCAGATGTTGTAGTTGCAACTTGCCTAGTAGACATGTATGCAAAATGTGGAAGCATAGACAAAGCACGTGAATTGTTTGACAGAATGCCTCAAAGAAATGTGGTCTCATGGAATGTCATGATTGCAGGATATGCACAAAATGGGTTTTGCAAGGATTCTCTTAAAATCTTTGAATTAATGAAGCGCTCTGGAACATATCCTGACATTGTAAGCTTTGCTTGTGTTCTATGTGCATGCAGCCATGCAGGTTTAGTGGATGAGGGTTGTACATACTTCAATCACATGAGTAACCTTTATTGCATTACACCTATAGTTGATCATTATGTGTGCATGGTTGACCTTCTTGCCCATGTTGGCTATCTTGAAGACACCCTAAACTTTATCATTAAGATGCCAGTTAAACTTGTGCTGGTTGTGTGGATGTGTTTTCTTGGTGCCTGTAGATTACATATGAATATAAGCTTAGGGGAATTTACAACGATGTTGCTTTTTGATTTGGATCCTAAAAATGCTACAGCTTATGTTCTTCTCTCAAATATCTATGCAGAAGTGGGTAGCCGAGGCGAGGTTCAAATGATAAGGAGATTGATGAAAGATAGAGGAATATATGTTGATTATCACACTGCAACAAAATTTATCTCCAAGACTGTTGCACGAGAAATTGTTGTGAGAGTTGTGAACCATTTCCGTCATTAATGGATGTGCTTTGAAGTTCAACGACGGGAAGGAAACGACATTAGCAAGAGATTTGCATATTGGTGGGAGTCCATTTGGTGTCCCCTCGATCCCGATATCCTCCATCGGTGGGACCTTGCCATATTGGCCTGACTCTAAATGTGGTCTCTTCGACATAGCGATAAGAGTGTTAAACCCTTATCAATGGGGCTCGGTGATATCATTGTGATTGGGTTGGAAGTCTCTTTGACTTGCTGATACTAGTTGTCTCCTGACTGTTATGTGGAAAAAACCAACAAACAGAGTGGAGAATTAACCTCCATGGAGAATTTTTCTATAACGACTACCTTGAAGTTGAAACCCTGGCCAAAGCAAAAAAATAACAATGATTGCTATACCAAATACGGAGATCCCTAAACACAAAATTGAGGTCTTGGATCAAAATAGGAGATTTGGGGCCGATCCAAAAAAATTGGGGCACCAAGAGCTAAACAAAGTGGACAAAGAGGCTACGTAGGATCTGCAGAGGATTTAAGCTCGTGAGGTCAAAAAAATGTCCTTGTGCAGAACCAAAAAAATGACCAAGGTATGCATCCTCAGCGATAGCCATGGTTGCGAATTAGAGATCGACTAGAATGAAGATGACGACTCCAGTGATATGGTAAAGGAAGATCAAACAATGACCTCTAACTGGAAATGGTGACAGATATTTTGAAGATTATTTGGCAGATATATCTGAAAAAGGTGAGCTGGAAATGATAGGTGATCTGCAATAAGGCGGATAAATTAAGTAGCCTTGTTGAATCACTTTTAAAGCTTGTATAAGGCAATGCTTCCAATCTTTTATATGCTTCTTCTCTTGTTTGGTGGCATTCACAATGGTTCTGAATCATACCTTAGAGAACCCTTTGCAAAGTGTCTAGGGGGCTATTTTCTTGATTCAAGGGTTCTTTAGATACTAAGGAGCCTTTTGATTTAAAAAATTTCTTCTTATGATCTAGGAATGTATATCCTTGTCTTGATTCTTTTCTAACATCAAGCATCACACTTTTTTTGTGATTCCTTTGTTCTTTTTTCTTCTGAATGTTACAAATGAAAAGATTACTCAGCAGGGGTAATTCAAAATTTTTAGATTTTAAAGTTTTCCTAGTTTGAATAGCATTTTGTTTGAGAACTTAGTCAAATGTGTGACCATATTATTGCAAGTTTTATGTAATCAAAACTTTTGCGTGCACATTTTTGTGAATAAAAAACCTTTTGGGGTCTTCTTGTGTAGGGAGGTTATAAAGGTTTGTACTCTCACAATACCATCCCCTAAACCCAAATGTTGTTAATGATATTCACAAATGTGGATGTACTGTTCTTGGTACTTCATGGGGTGGTCATGTAACTTCAAAAATAGTTGACAACATTCAAGATTGTGGCATTAACCAGTTGCTTGATTCTTCAATGACCTTGTCTGTTCATCCCTTTTCCACACAATGATTCTATGTTACCATCAAATGTGTTTAAAGTTTCAGTTGTTTTTGTACGATAGGTCTATATTATTGGAGGAGATGGAACACAAAGAGGAGCAAATGTTATTTATGAGGTATTTACTATATGCATCTTGTCGAGATACCATAATGGGAATTCTGCAAATGCAATGATGACTAATAATGTTGAGGCAAAATTCAAACTGTGAAACAAATAAACTAGCATCCAATTATAAAAAAAAATTATAGCTGTGAGAATTTAATGGCATGGTATTGCACCTCTCAAAATAAGAGGTCTCTTACAAAGGGTCCAAAAGTGATTTCAAGAAGCTTTAGGGCCTTTTATGTTCAAGAATTATGACTTCTTCCTCAATGCATCTGGAAAGCATCTAATTTTTTTCATCTATTGTGTTGCTTAAGTATTTAATCATGAGATTTGGTGGTTTCATGAATGTGAAATGGTTCAATGTGCCATGAGTTTGTTGTTATTTAAAAATAACTTTTGAATTCTTCTTTTGATAATGAAGGTTATTTCCATTTACCACTTGTTGAAATATTTTTATATCTGCTCCATTATCTTACCAATTCATCTGTAGTATTTTTGTGTGATGTATGTTTGTTGTTGTGAACGTTGAAATTTTGTGCAGGAAATCCAAAGGCGTGGCTTGAAAGTGGTTGTTGTTAGAATTCCTAAGACCATTGATAATGATATTGCGGTATGGTGAACCTTAACTAATAAAATTTGATATATAATATCACAAATATGAATTTCAAGACTCCAATCTAGCTACCATTTCATTTATTTGGATTATGAACTTTCAAATTATCTCAAATCAGTTCATATTAGCTTGATGTGTTTATTTAACAATCTCATAAAGTCGTGAATGTGGATATTGTTCTTCATATGTCAACTAGTTTTCATTGGACCTGATTTTCAGGTCATAGATAAGTCATTTGGATTTGGCACTGTTGTGGAGGAAGCACAAAGGGCAATCAATGCAGCTCACGTAGAAGTAGAGAGTGTTTAATATGGTGTGGATCTTGTGAAGCTTATGGGATGCTATAGTGGTAAGTTATGCATCCACTTGTCTTGGCCAAATTTTTGTAGGTCTCAATTCACAATGAAATAACTCAAATTAACAAGGACAATGTTTAAGTGCAAATATTTTTTGGGTATTAAGTTTTGGAAACAAATCCACGAGGAAATAGTCTTCAGATAAAATGGGAAGAATTATGGATTAGTTTAGGGAACAAATAATTTCTTAAAGTTCAGAAATATATATCATATCTGATGAAATCACATTATTTATACTTTTCAAAATTTAAGACCTAAGAAAATGAGTTGATTTTTATTTTGGTGCAGGATGCATTGCCATGTATGCCACACTTGCTAGTCGTGATGTGGTAAGGATTCATTCTTATCTAGGTGTACAGAGAAAATGATTTTGTAAATTAGTGCGCCTAGTTCCTAGCAATCTTACTTCCATGTTAATTTTTGAATAGAAACTTGTGCTCTAGAATTTGTACGATATTGCTTACAGGAAAGAAGAATCCATATAAAATCACATTTCTGACTTCTCTTTATAATCAATTATTCTAGTTTTTCTTGCATGCATTTTGTCAAATTTTATATGTGAGCCAATTCTCTTGTAAGTTGAATGTGTTAATTGCAGTGTATGCACAAAATGGTTTTATTGAAAAGGGCTTTCGAAAATGCCTCTATTAATTATTATTTTTTAATATTCTCTTAATGTAAATGTTCAGGGATATTATATAAGTTTTTATTTTATAGCCTTTTTATTGTGGAAATCATTTCTGATTGTAAGCATTCTGAGTCCATATTACCATCATCAATTGTGAGGAGTCACGAAGGCAAAGCCTTTCTTGGCGTGAGCACCTACAGGTTTGAAAGTATTTATTTGAATATTTTCATTTGTTGCTGCAGACAGATTAGTAATTACTGGTAAATTTCATATTGTTGTAGCATTATTTGTGTGAGTCAAACTTGAACATCAGTCCTCAATGTTGTTCAATTGAAATTGTATATGACTGTGGGTTACCTTTGCATAGATCATACTCTATTTCAATCAAATATGAATAAATAAACTATGGAGTTTAACTATCAGACCTGTATATGCATTTCTTCTTAAATACTTTCATAATATATGTCTATATTGCTGTAAAATTCCTTATCATCCCACTTTGTTTTTCATATTTCAAAGTTTCATAAATCTTTTAAAAATATTAACAAATTTTGAGTTTTTTTATTGTGGACAGGTACAGAGTAAGGAGAAAATGCAAAAATAGTGCCTTCTAGATGCATTTACAACCCACCCCATGTTGCAATAATGGCATCACTGAAGACATGCATTCACACTGATGGCTTTTTAGCTTAGTTTTAGTTTATTTCAGTTTTAAAAGCATAATAAATCAATAGTTTGCATACTGCAGAAAGATTCTGTCTTGATATTTTATATACAGTGAATTATTTTCCAGCATTGTTGTTTCAATCCTTTGAGCAGATTTGTTGATAAACGAGTTTTTTGTAACATATTTTATATACAGTTTGAATACATAGTGAATTATTTTCCAGCATTGTTGTTTCAATCTTTTGAGCAAATTTGTTGAAGTTTATCAACAAAAAATGGCATAGTTGATGTTTATCATGTACTAGTTGTTTAAATATGACCAGTTGACGGAAAAATAATGATTAAAATGACCAAATATACTACCAATGGACGAAAATTAGTTAATACAAATGACTAAATATACTATCAATGGACGAAAACCAGTGACTAAATAAATGACTAAATATACTACCAATTGACAACAATTAATGACTAAATAAATTTGGTCGCGAGATAAATGACCGGCAATAAACTACCAATGGTCATGTGACTAAATATACTACCAAATTGATAACTACCAAATTACCAAATATACTACCAAATTGATAACTAAATATACTACCAAATTAATGACTAAAATTTGTTTGGTCATAAATTTGGTCGCGAGATAAATGACCGGCAATAAACTACCAATGGTCACGTGACCAAACTACTGATCACATGACCAATTTTTTGTAGTTTATTTAGTCATTTATTTATGTTTTTATACTAGTGAGAAAACCTCCTTAAATATAGAAGGGGTGGAAAAATACCTAAAGAGGTATTAATCACATCCATTCAAAGCAACCATTTGTAAATAATTAATAATCTAATAGTTATTAGATTATTAATTATTAAATGGTGTGTGCTTTATAACATAAGGTTTTATAACCTTATATTAGAACAATATATAAATGTTGTAAGGGTATGACCCCTAATAACATTATGTTCTAACAATAGTACTATTGGAACAACACATGGGCTCGAACTCTCCTTTCTCAAACCTCTATCTACTAACTCTTAGACTTGATTTCTCACCTCCTCATTTTCCATGGGTGTCATTGATGAGCACACAGTTATACTTAGAGGGGGGTTGAATCAGTATAAAACAATCTTTTACCTTTTTAAAATCTTAACAATCATATCAATATCAGTCACACAAGTTCTATCAATTATGCAACACATAGAGAACACAAGATTTACGTGGAAACCTTTGTGGGAGAAAACCACGGCAATATATATATATATATATATACACATATATTACAATCTTTGTAGGGACCAACCTATAGGAGACTGCAATCCCTTCTTGCACAATTTGTGAGCACCACTCCACTAGAGACACCAATCCCTATTTGTAGAATTCATGAGCACCAACCCACTGAAGACATCAATCCCCACAACTGAGTTATTGAAAGTAGACTCTATACGACTAATCAAAATGATAATATTATCGATAGACATAGTTAAGGATAAGGAGCAAAATGAATAACAATTTCACCTTTCATCTTAACACCACACAAGGTGAACCTATTTGTTACTTCCTATTACAACCTTGCATCTATGTATCTATCTTTAATGTTATTGTGATTTAGTGGTAATTAAATACAAAAAAAAACTTGATAAAATCTTTTAGCAACAGAAGAGGCCATTTGAGGGAACTTTTTGAGTGTGTTAGGAAAGGTTAGTATGAAAATTTTCTTTTAGATATCACCTACAAAAATAATTAAAATTTCCTTACATGGATTTGATGAATTGATTTTAAACAATAGAAAAGGCACACCAAATGTCTTGCACATGTGTTGATTGTGCATAAAGAGGTTTCCCGTCAGGTTCTACATGTCTTCTAGTATAACCTGTAAAAATGATTAGTGTAACCTAACTTGCTCTGATACCATGTTAGAAATTAGAATCTTAGAATATTGATCATTATGAACAAAACATAAAATAAATATAAATGAGAATTATACAAACATATATTTAACACATTACACAAAATATACATGGGGAAAACCCTTTCGGGTAAAAAAAAAACCCCATAAAACATCATTTTATTAAAACACTCACAAAAAATAGTCTATTAAAAAATAGATTGAACCTAGGAATATACTCCTCTACATACTTCCACATGGTCAATAATATTTCATGTGCATAGTGATGTAATTCACTATAAAGCTCCAAATTCTCTTACCTCTCAAATGAGAGAAAACCTCCTTAAATATAGAAGGGGTGGAAAAATACTTGAAGAGGTATTAATCACATCCATTCAAAGCCACCATTTGTAAATAATTAATAATCTAATAGTTATTAGAATATTAATTATTAAATGGTATGTGCTTTATAACATAAGGTTTTATAATCTTATATTAGAACAATATATAAATGTTATAAGAGTATGACCCCTAATAACATTATGTTCTAACAATAGTACTATTGGAACAACACATGGGCTCAAACTCTCTTTTATCAAACCTCTATCTAATAACTCTTAGACTTGATTTCTCACCTCTTCATTTATCATGGGTGTCATTGATGAGCACACAGTTATACTTAGAGGGGAGTGAATCGGTATAATACAATCTTTTGCCTTTTTTCAAATCTTAACAACTATATCAATATCAATCACACAAGTTCTATCAATTATGCAACACATAGAGAACACAAGATTTACATGGAAACCTTTGTGGGAAAAAACCACGGCAAAATATTGCTTTTATATATATATCTTACAATCTTTGTAGGCACTAGCCTACAGGAGACTACAATCCCCTCTTGCACAATCTGTGAGCACCACCCCACTAGAGACACCAATCCCTATTTGTAGAATCCGTGAGCACCAACCCACTGAAGACACCAATCCCCACAACTGAGCACCAACCCAGCAAGGCACCAACCTATAAACTCTTCAATGGATGTTATGTCTTTGAATGTAGATACACTTCACAAATCTGATCACAATCATACACAATCTCTTTTCACAAAATTGATCATAAGTATGGCAATGTCTTCACATAAATTTCTTCCTTGAGATCTGCACTATCTTTTCCTCTATCCCTGCATAGACTTCTCCTTTTATATCTACCCAAACTCTTCCTCTATCTCTACATAGATTTCTCCTTTTATCTCTGCCCAAACTCTTCCTCTATCTCTACATAGATTTCTCCTTTTATTTCTGCCCAAACTCTTCTTTATCACAACATAATCTTCTTCTATATTTCTACCTCTCACTTCTCTATAATTCTACCATGAATCTTCCTTACAAATCTGTCTTCTACTCTTTCATATAAATAGATATAAATTTGTATTACACTTCATCTTTTTTTTCTCTTAGAAATGCTTTATATCTACTCAAATATTCAACTAATATTCATCTCCATTGCATCAATCAACTCTTATTCTATTCTTCTTATATGCTTCATTTCATGCCCTTTCCACCAAAGGTGGCGATCCATCATGGGGTCGGCTGCAATCAAAGGAGGTGTCTCTCGGTTTAATTGTATAACATAAGCACTTCATTATTAGTTGATGCCTTTAATCTTATTGTTGCTCTCCTTAATTATGATCATTGCTCTTTTATTTATGTAATTGGCACCAAGGGTGGTCAGTGACCTTTACTATATTTGAAACTTAAACTCCAACCTTTTTGTCTTATCTAAAGCTCTTCATAACTTCTTTTAATCATTGCTTTATATATATATGATTTATACTCATAAACTAATCGCTGCCCTCTTTATTGATTGCTCCACTTTATCTCTTAGTCGACCATATTAAAATGAACATTGTTTATATTAAGTCAAACTTCAATGTAGCTCCAAAAACATCAGCGCTTCCTTTAATTCGAATTTGCCACCCTAAAATGTTTAAATACCTTCTCAAATTATTTGTGTATTGGTCAAAGATACGCCTACTCAAATATAAGTGTTGTCATGAAGTCGACCATCTTGAAGATCTTAATCTTTAATTGCATGAATCATCTAATTGGCATTCTTCATCTTACCCATCTCGGATGCATGTACATGGAAGGGGAACTCATTTTCTAACATCCAGATTCTTTTTATAAAATCAAGCTTGCTTGATTCCTTTTTCTCAACTAGCATAACCTCATGTAGAGTAGTGGCCTTGGTGATTTGTCACTATCACAATAAGACTCAGCCTATAAGTTTCTTCATTTACTCCAACCACAAATTCTCTCAAAATTCTATAATAACTACTGTCTAAGTAATGTGGGCAAACTCCTAGTCCATTTCGGATGGTTCACTGTGAAACTAGACCACTTGTATTGCTTGCCACGGGTACCTTCCCCTTATGTTGATACATTGTGTGATATTAACCCCATAGATGCGACACATTGTTCACTTACCATTGGAAATACAGGGCACGAAAGGGTCCTAGGAAAAAAGGTGTCGCAAGAAGTGTCAAAAGTGATGTCGCAAGACATGGTCAATTTTAGGTGTCTATATTTTGCCCCTCTTTGAGATGATGTTGCAACTAAGAGAAGTAGCATCATTTCAAAGAAGATAAGGTATGGATGATGGGAAAATGATGTCCCAGCCACTTGAAGGAGTGACAAGGAGGAATGAATGTAGGGATGAGATGATGTCCCCCTCTAGAGAATAGGTGGGTTGGAAGAACACGAGTATGCTCTCAAAAGGGATAAAACAAGTTGGGTAAAGAGATGGAGGATGCAAGAAAAAGAATTGATAAAGTGGATGAATGATATGTTATGTTACATGAGGTGAGCAACCATATAGTTTGATATAGCACTAGACATTATGCACCAAGGTATAAAGATCGGGGTGACGATGTTTCATATGCAAACAAAAAGGAGTGTTCTTATACCTGACCAATGTAATACAACTTTGTCTAGACGTGTGAGAAAGAAAACTTAGAGCATTAAGGTCCTAGTGCACAAAAGGTATGATATGACCTTAGATGCAAAGGACGATTGGTATGCAAAACATTATTCCAACACACACAAGATATGAATATTAGCTGGAGTAATAAGAACATTCAACAAACATGCAATACAAATACAAGATGAAATGATAACACACACAATCAAGAAAGCAAGCATGCACAAATAATTCTAAAACAAACAAAGTTATTGCCCTTGTCAAGTTGTAAACTAATGGTTGATTGACTAGGATTGATTATGATACTAGTGTTGTTGGCCATGCGAATCAACACCAAGATTTGATGGATAAAGATAGTGTTGACATTGTGGGGAATGATATATCTCTAGATCAACACAAGGATGTGGGGATGATATATCCCTTTGAAAATTGATGATGATTAATTGATTGATTGATTGGGTTCACAACAAGGCTATGATCAAGACCATGGATGTGATTGGATAATTTGGTTAGATTGATTAGCTAGATTGGTATGGATTAAGGATGACTTATATTTAAATTTTATTGCTTGGATTTTTTTGGATATTTAATTTTTTTGTCCAATTTTTTGAATGTTTTGATTTTTTTTTGGATTTTTTGAAATTATTTGATTTTTTTGGATTTTTTGAAATGTTACGTTTTTTTGAAATTTTTTGGTTTTTTTTTTGGTATTTTTAATTTTTTTTGGGATGGCATTGGATTACAATTTGGATAGCCTAGATGCTAGATACCAATGACAAGGGAAAACCAAGTCTAGATGCAAGGATGGAGATGGGACTAGATGAATGGATAAAAAAATGGGTGATAGTAAATGGGATGGAAGACTCATGATAGATGGATGGATAAAAGGATAGATGATAGTGGATGGGATGGATGAGTGAATCACAATGGAGGAAGGGATCTAGGATGTGATCTCCAAAGACTATGTCACATAGGAATAGCATGCCCCATTCTAGGTGTAATGCTTAGGATTTTACATGACAAAGCTTATGATAATAGGATGATAGGATTGGTTGGAAAGGATGAGGTATATCAAGAGATGTCCAAAGCATTTTTCAACATTTTTCCCCATGTCTTTATCAAGATAAAATATAGGAAGGGAAGATAGATGATGCAATGGAATAGGTATGTGGGTATAATTAATGAGAATGGTAGGATAGGATGGAAATGATAGGATGACATAGATGAGATAACGTGCCCAAGTGTAAGTCACATAGATAATCAACCTACACATGATGTTTGTTTGCTAAGTTTTCATCATGGTACGTATCCAAGGTGCCACAAAGGTGGTTTTCACTATTGGACAAAGGGATTTCTCTTTACTATTTTGATTTTTTTCTCTCTTTTTTCTTTATTTTTGGAATATTTGGATGGGATGGATGGATATGGAGGAAAAAGGAGGGACTCAAGCGTTTGTATCCATAGCAAGGTAATAGTGTCTCATGATGGATGGAAGTCACACATGGACCATGTTAAGTGTCATTATGCTCATGGATGTTGGTAGAGGATTGCATGAGAGGGAGATGGAGTACGTAGATAGTGAATTATGTAGGGAAGGATAGTGGATTATGATGTGGATTATGGATGGATGGATAGTGGATTATGATGTGGGTTATGAATGGAAGGATAATGGATTATGATGTGGAATATGGATGGAAGGATAATGGATTATGATGTGGATTATGAATGGAAGGATTATGCAAAAGCATGGACCATAGGGATATGATGGGTGAAATATGTGGGATAGTGGATGAAAGATGGGGAGATGAAAGTATGTGGGAATGTTGTGGGAACCAAGAGCAATGTTTGCACACATCGATTTGGATTTTGAAAATTTTATTGGAAGGGGGAGTTAGGAGTAATGGAGATGTTTGCTTTTGGGATTGTTGATTGGGGGATTTAGAAAACCCAAATGGACTTGGGATTTTTATGATTTCCTGATGGAGAGAGGGATTTTTGGGATTGTTTGATTGTGGATGCTCCATTTGGATTGACTATTTTTTGCTTGGGGACCCAAACCATTTTGGTTTTGTATTTTTCTTTTAGAGGCGTGGGCTTGGGTAGTCTTTTGGATGGATTTTGCTTTGATTCTTTGCATTAGTGCCCTATGGCATGCAGATCTTTAGGATTTTTTGATTTATGTGAGGCATCCAATTTTTTTGTTTGAATCCTATGGGCTTGGTGGAAGCTTCATGTTTGGTCGATGTTTACATTCGTTGATCATGATTAGGAATTTTAGGGGATTTAAGGGAACAAGATGTGTGGATGGAAGGATTAGTGGACTTGTGAATGAAATGATAAGGGAATGTGAGGATGGAGATATTAGGCATTGGGAGAAGTGGAGGTAGAGTGGATGGAGGGAGATGTATGGTCATATGCTTTTGGGATTTGTATGACAATGGAGGAGGGATGGCAACATATGTTTTGGAGGTGCGATGGGATGCATGGGGTTTGGGATGGAAAGAAATGGATTTAGAAGGCATGGAGGTGGTACCAACATCTTTGGATTATTTTCCTTGAGGTATATAACCAAATCCATTCAATCATGGAAGGATTTTGACATGGATGGGCCCCAAAATACCTTGTTCATGAAGGCCTATGTCTTTGCCTTGATAGTTCATGGTTTGGAGTATGCGATGTACAATGAGATTTTGGGTGTTTTGGACACAAGAAGTGAGCTCATTATTTGATGGGGAAGGTGGGGTAGTGGATAGTAGTTGTTACTTTCCTAGAAGAGAACATTCATGGATGAAGGTAGTAAGACCGAGGGGATAGGATGATGGATTTGCAATAGGGTTGATAGTGGATGACAAATGATCAATGGAGGATGATAGAGGGTCTTGAGGGGATGATGGGTGCTCAATAGGAGATGGTATTGGGATGCTTGGATCTTGATTACCATTAGGCTCATTAAGAGTTATTGTGCTATGATCCAAGTCATTTGTTAGATTATTTGTGTTCATGGGGACCAAGTGTCTCATCAAGGGAAGTGGATGTTGTTGGATCATGGATAGGACTAGGTGGAGGATGGATAGGAGTAGTGGAGGTTTCTTGATCATTGATGGTGGTGGCTTGGGAACTTGAATCCTTATCATGAACAAGATCTTGATCATAGAGAGGATTAACATGGATAATATTGGGCTTGGATAGGACGAACTTGGATTGCTTACTCATGGGTAGGAACTTGATCATAGATAATATCTTAATCATAGAGAGGATTATGGAGAGGATGAATGGAGGTGCTTTGATCTTGATTTGGATGAGGGGTTAATGTTTTCATATGCTTTAGATTAGACTCTTGACATAGCTCTTGGACTTGATGGAAGTGGAAGTTTCTTGAATGGGAGTAATAGGTTCTTAATGGTCATTAACATGGCTATATGGATCTTGGCTTGTACTTATGGTAAGGGGATCTTCAATAGGCTTGATGGATTGTGGACTATAAGATGGGATTGGAGGAATAGGCATGGTGTTTGAAGGATTTTGAATAGGTTCAAGGATAGGCATTTGGTTACATGGTGGTGGTTGATTCCTTGCTAATAGCCATTGGATCACATCCTTCATAAGTGTATGGATGGATGGACAATATAATGGGTGGACAATAATGGTGGATGTTATAGGATTAGGATTGGGACCGGGTAAATAGATAATAGGAGGGATTGGATTAGGATTGGGATTGTATGGTGGTGTTGGTATAGGATGAGGAAGCTCTTGGGTAGGAATTTGATTGGGTGATGATGGAGGTAATAAAATGGAGGCATCTAAATCATGAGGTATCTTGAATCCTTTGTGTAGTAGCCTTTCGAAATAGTCTGGGGAATTTTGGCAATAATATAGTCCACAAGTGTTTGGTTATCGAGGTCCTCCATAAAATCTTGGATTCTAGAGTCATAATCAAGGGACTCATGGGTAGAGGTATTTAGACTTTGAGGCTCTTGGGTATGCATTTCATTGGATGATGATGAAGGATACATATAGGATGCATAAGCGGGAGTGGTGTTTCCATTGTCAAGGGTAGCATGAGAACTTAAGAACACTTGATCTTGGTGTAAGGGGTAGCTAGCACTAGCATGATCATGTTGTAGGGGATCTTGAGGTGGATGTTGTTGGATATACAAGGGATAAGTTGATGTGGAATTGACATGATATGTGGATGGACTGGGTTGGTATGATGATGGAGGTGACACATAGGATTGAGGTGTAATTTGTTGAAGTTGTATGGGTAAAGGCATAGTAGATGATGTGTTAAATGAAGGTTGTGACTGTGGTTGTTGAAGGGATAGAGGTTGTGGTTGTGTTTGTGTTTGTTGGGCGACTAGGAGTTGTTGAAGGAGGACTTCTTGTTGTTGGATGAGTTGTTGGAGTTTTGAGATAGTGGGATTTGGTATGTGTGAATATGAAGCATGGTTAGGAATTTGGACTTGTGAGGTTTGGGGTAAGGTGGATGTTGGATAAGTTTAGGGTATGGATAAGTTGGATTGGTTGTTGATGGGAGGTAGGGATGATGATGTAGGAGTGACTTGGTGCTTTTTATATAATCTTTTAAGTTTGTCAAAAAGTCTTTGGGTGCCATACGGATCTTGTTCTCTAGTGTTGGGATGGATTTACACATATGTTTAAGTATTTGTAGTTCGGCTTGTTCTTCAAGATATGCATCATGATCTACAAGGTTCTCGTCATCATTGGGAGGAAATTGGGGACCTCCTATTATGATCGAGGGTTTGCTTTTGAGAATGACTTTGGGTTTTGGATTTGACCTAGGCTTGTTAATGATCACAACCATTTTGACAAATGATGGATTAAATTAGGCTCGAGAATGGGATTATGATTTAGGATGATGAAGAATGGAGTGTGATGTGGATTATGTACATAAAAGTGATGAGGATGATTAGGGATATGTTGGATGAGGATTAGGATGAATTTGGATTGGATTGGGGATAGATTGGGATAATGCGGATATGGCAATTAGGATGATGTAGATGATTGGGATAGGGTTTGAATGATTAAGATGATTTGGCTTAGGATGTGGATGATTAGGATAAAATTGATTGGATTGGATGATAGATGGTTGAAATGAGATTAAGTGGATAAATGGATTGGATTAGAGTTTATGATGGAGGATAAGCTTAAGGTTGATAATTAGATTATGATGTGGATTAGGGTGATAAATGGATGGAGAACAATTAGGGAAATGATGAATGATAGGATAGGATGAGGATTAATGGATTTGGATATAGATTATGTAGTACAAATGGATTAAATTGGATTAAGACAATGATGTAGGATGAAATTGGATTAGGGATAGTGGATTATGATGCGGATTATGATCAGTGATAGGATGATGATGGGGATTGGATTAGGTGAATAAAAAGGATGACTACTATGATATATGGATAAATAGGATTATGATGATTGGATAAGTGACTATGATAATGTGGATTAGATTGGATGATTGGGATGAGGTGGATAGATGATTAGAATGAAAGGATGATTATGATGTGGATTAAGGATGACAATGGATGGAGGGTAATGGACTAGGGATTGGATTAGGCTCAAGGATGGGATTATGATTAGGAGGTGGATTAGGTGAATTAGGACCTTGATTAGATTAGGCAAATTGATTAGGATTAGGGTCCTAGATGATGACTTGGATTGGATTGGAATGGATTGGGATGATGTGAATAGTGCAATTAGGATGATTAGGGATAATGAGATGGATAATATGGATGATTAAGATAACTAGGGTGGATAATTAGGATGATGAGGGTTTGGATTAGGATGAAGATGGTTTGGATTAGGATGAAAGTGGTGATAAGGATAATTAGGATGATGTGAAGTAGATTTGTTGATAGCTTGACTTTAGGCAATTTGCAAGCAAAAGATTTCACATGTACATGCATAGATTTGCAAAACACACACACATAAGACACAATGGCAAGCTTGTTTTTCAAAATTGATTGTTGTGATTTATGAAGACACTTCAAGACACATGAACAAGCTTAATATTAATCAATCGGGTGTGGCCAAGAGGTCTTATGCTAGGATGCACAAGTTCTCTAAGGGAGTCATCAATATACACAAGGTACGTGAGGCCCAAATTCGTGAAATGAAAGTGAAATAATGCCAAATAGACGGGAGAGGAGGGTAACCCACCCTTCACTTTCACCTCCCCAAGGTATAAAGTTCTTGGGGGCTTATCCTGAATGACAAGTTTCCCACTTCCAAGAAGCGTGTCTTTCAATTCACTCCCTACTTTTTATACTCCATCAAAACACTAGAGTTGAGGTCATCTCTTGGAGTGGTGTGTCTCCAAGCAAGCCTCCTAAGAAAGGGTGACAAAAGCGAATCAAATAGTTTTTTTGATCTCCAAGATCACCTTGTGGTGCAAGGAGAGAGCATACACACACACTTGACTTGCACTAGCAATGTTAATTTACCCTTAGAAATTAAAATGTGTGTGGGAAGATAAATGTGAATAAAGGATGTTTTTGATTCTCAAATCACACTAAGTGCAAGGGAAGAGCATACACACCCTAAGTCACACTCAAATCCACCAAACAAAGCAAACACAAGTTTGTTTTATGTCCAAGTCCAAATGTGATGTTGCAAACACAAGTTCATTTTATGCCCAAATCCAAATGTGATATTGCAAACAAGAGTTCTTTTTAAGCCCAAATCCAAATGTGAAAAGTTCTTTTTAAGCCCAAATCCAAATGTGATATTGCAAACAAGAGTTCTTTGCTTAATTGAAAATGCAAAAGTTATGTTGAGTGCACCTAGAAATTTGTCTTCAGATTTGATGATGTGGCACTCTCCTCAAATCCTACTCAAGTCCACCAAACAAAAAAAAAGAAAATCCTGCAACCCACTTATTAGATTGAAAACGATAAATCTAGAAAATTCTAAAAAGTATAAAAAGCTACAGCAGATTTGATATGATGATCAGATTCTACATGAAATTCTATGCAATTTTAAAAAAAAATGTAAAATTTTGTTAAAATTTGTGAAAGTTATAGCGGTTTTAAGATTTGCAAGCAAATGGTGAGTTTGACTGATTATACCTGAAATTTTTGGTCAAATATGTTGATGATACCTATACTACTGCGAAGTTGGGCAAACCAGCATTCCAACGCTTCCAGTTTCATGAAAATCCAACACTCCTGTCAAAAACTTTATGCCAGTTTGAAAAAAAACTGCCTATTTTAGCATGTAAGAGGGTAAGAGTTTGATTCTAGTGATTAATTTAAATGCTGGTAGTTAGTGATAGTTTCGTCACATGTGGGCAGCTAGGCACCAAGTAGTTAAGGTCGCAGAAAATGCTATCAGCGTGTAGCTTGATAGCCACTAGTGGTTAGGTTATCATCGTTCACACATGCAGGGTCCTTTGAAGCGATTAGGGCGTACATTTAGGGGCTACGAGGCCCCTAGTCACCCATATGACCAGGGCTACAAACAATACAAAAAAAAATAGAGGGTGCGCGATGGCCCCCTTAGTCACATATGTGACCACATGCCAAGGACAAGGGGCGCGAGGAAAATTTGAAAGCGGTGGGTGCAGGGAGTTTCGAGGGTCGTTAGGGGTTAAGGGTTGGGATTTAGGCAGTTTAAGGTTTAGGTTTAGCGGACGATTACAAGGAACACCCTGTAGACGGTTTACACACCATCAAGAGATTTCTAGCCCCCACAAGAGTGTAATAGGTGGTCCGATGGGGATGGCCCGAGGGGCTAAATCAAAACCCTGCGGATCAAAGAGATTTCAAGAAAATTAAACAGAGCCAATTTTTTAAAAAATAACTATAGAACATGAAAAAAATTTCACCAAATTTTTGTTTTCCAAACCCTTCGACTAAGCCCACCTGCAACCTATGCGCAGGATGTCGTACGGATCCATACGGTCTGTATTGTACGGATCCGTACAGTACGGCCCTACAAGGTAGGGTTAGGCAAAAAAATTACTGTGATGAATTTTAACAATTTTAATGTCTATCCTAGGGTTTTTGGGTCTCCCAAACGCAGTCGTGGGCTCTGTTTTGCCCTAGGATGCCTCTTGCAACAATACACCTCCAACTCTTGCTCAAAATGCCTTCAAATCTACAACAAAAGCTTGCAAATCTTGCAAAAAACAGGGTTAAAACCGAGCGTGTCAAAATGAAGACATGAAAATAATACAAGGCATAATGTAAAAGATAAAACAATGCAAGCAATACCCTTTCGACCTTTTACTAATCTATCATCCTTGATAGAACGGAGTAGAGTGCACCCTAACCCTACTAGTTATGTTCTCTAAGATAGATATTGATTGATAGTGTGATATGTTGGTTGCTCATAATTTCAACAGCATAACATTACTTTGAAAACTTCTTGATGATAATGGCTAGAGGGAAGCTCAATTTATAGATAGTTAATGATAGAATGGATGGCTAGGATTAGAGATTAAGATCGATGGCTAGAATTGGTTGAGACAAGATTAAGGCAAGGATAAGGATTTCTAGGGTTTCAAAAGAAGCTTTTAGAGTTTATCCTTATGTGAGTGGCTAGGATTGAAAGATGTAGTGTCATGTGGATGGCTAGGATGAAAAAGTGATTTAATTTTGGATCACTCATTTAATGAAGGTGGCAAGTGATTGAGGATGAGGACAAGTGTGGAACAAATAATTTAACTAATAAAATTATTTAAATTATGTGGTATGTGAGGGTTCTTTTAAATAAATATTTAATTTATTTAAATTGGATGATAGAGGAAAGTGTGAATTAATTAAATAAATAAAATTAATTTAATTAATTGGCTAGAAAGGATAAATAGATAAAAAGGGATTAGTTAAATAAATATAATTTACTTTACTAAAGGAATGATGGAAGGAGTCATGAAAGGGTCCTAGGACAAAATGTGTCGCAAGGTGTCGCAAGAGGTGTCGAAAGTGATGTCGCAAGACAGTCAATTTTAGGTGTCTACACCTTGCATCATGTACTCTCACACTATTGTACTATATCTATGGACATTCATATGCTCTATGACTAGCCTCTCCACATTTATAACAAGTGTCGATAAATTAGCAACCTCTTCCTCTTCCTCTAGAGTTATTTTGTTGTTTTTTTGCCAACTTCTCCTCTGCCTTTAAGGCATACTAATAGGCCTCTTCTACTAACCTCACTTTAATCATTTTAAATTCACCTTGAATTGATACTTGCAACCCATTAACATACCTTGAGATTTTTTATTTGTCATCTTCTATGTGGTTGGCCCGAATGTTGAGCCTGTAGAATTCTCCCTTTAATCCTTGACATTCATCTCCTTTTGTTTTAAATTCTACAATTTTCTAAATAAACTTAACTAATAATCCATCAATAGGAATTTGACCTTTAAGTTTGCAACCATCTAAACCCAAGTTTTAATTTTCTCATTTTCTTTGTCTTTCTACTTCAACATGATCCCACCATAGGGATGCATGACCTTTTGACTTTGTATCAACAAACTTTACTTTCTTTAGGTCCTCCCTTGATTTGTAATCATCTATTTGTAATCTAATCCATAAGCTTTTCCGAGCTTAAACTTCTACCATAGCAAGAACTATTCTATAAGTTTATTACTTATCTTGGACATAGCTCTTGAAAATCTTCCTTTTGGTTCATCCATTATATCCTCTATAAGATACCCAACTATACTTAACTAAAAAAATTTCTTACTTAGAGAAATTTACTTGCACTTAACTCTTCATTTACTCAATCTACTTAACATCATTCATGAAAGATAACAATGACAACTTGCATGAATCAACTTGAAGTTGGGCACTTGTATTATTACTTGATTCAAATCAATACAATTGTCTTATTACAATAGATGATGTCCTCAATAGCATGAATATACAATCTCATTCAAAGGATTACAAGAAAAGGCCTTGAAGCCTAGATGTATACAATGCTTTCAACTTCTTCACAACTAGCTCTATCTCACTAGTTGATGTAGATCACTTCAATTGAGCCTAATGATGTCAACTAGATGTCAACACCTCACAACGCAACAAGGGAGCATCACCTTGTCAGTTGAGGGAAGATCACCCCAACTCTTGAAACTCGCAGGCCTCAAGATCACAAGCATAAAGCTTTGCAGAGAGAAAATTCACCAAAAGATAAGATAACAAAATGAAGGTGCTCCCCTCCTTTTATAGTGCTCCTCCTCAAAGGCAATGTAGGCACACTTTTCAATGTAAATAAGGAACCAAGGCACGTTTCCCAAGAGCATATTCCAATGGCATATTCCATTTGATGACTCCCTCTAAGGTGGCAACCTTATCCAATGAGTCGGAACAGATCCCAACACCACCACTTGGACCAATAGGAGATCAGAGACTCAGGGTGCCAAAATGATGTCACAGTTACAAGTCTCTCGAGGCTAGGCGCCAACTTGAGATAGTTACTACATGAAATTGCGCCTTACTATTGCTAGGCGCCAATTGAGGGTAGTAGAGACTAGAACAGGCGCCTTAGGCAATTTGATGTTCTCTTTGTCATTTGATCAATATCTTGGCTTGATGAAGGATACCTTAAGCAAGTTTGATCTTCTTCAACAAAATGAAAGGTCAAGTTGTGATTCCAATAGCCTTATCTAGCTTAGGTGCATTTTCAAGGTCCTAGAGTCATGAAATAGCACCTAACCTCCTTGAAGTGAGTTCTAACTCCATTCAAGTCTTTCAAAGAGTTTCTAAGCCTTCTCCAAATGCAACTTAGGTATCAATATGGGTGATATCTCAGTACCATTCCTTTAGGCGCAATATGAGCTTCCAAGGGAAGGCGCAATTGTGAGGTTGGAAATGATGAAAAGTGTGCCTCATTCATAATCATGTTTTACTTGTCTTCAATGATGATTCCTTGATTCAACTTAATCCTTTGATAATCCATTTTAACCTCCTTGTTAAAGCACACTTTCAAGGTTGCTGAGCAAGAGCTAGTGCCTCGACATCTAGGCGCACTTTTGGTGCTCTAGAAGCATGAACTAGCGCCTCAAATAGTAAAGTGCTCATTTTAGGTTGTTTGTTCAATAATTGGCTCCTTGTATTCTTTGGACATTCTTTCAACTTGTGGAGACAACCTCAACTTGTAAGATCAATTCATTATCAAGGCGCCATCTCAAAGTTGCAGAGGAGTGTTTTAGCGCCTAGGCGCACATTGTAGGTTGTTTGATCAAGAAGTGGTGCATTGATCATTTAGTCACATATTTGATGTGACAGGAGTGAAAACTAGCGCCTAGGTTTACTTAGGCAATTTTATGATCCCAAACTCACTTTGATAGTCCCAAATGCGCAATTGGAGATCCAACACTTTAGATATCATTGAATTCTACCTTCACAAGTTAGGCGCTCTTTTGAGGTTGCACAGAGGCCCAAGGGCGCCTAAGACAATTGCTCAATTTTGAGGCTGGAGGAGAGAGAAAGTGCGCCTAACCTTAGGCAACGTCTGGTCTTCAAAACCTTGATTCAGTGTGTTGTCAGGCTTTAATGATGATATGCTTATCATATTGCACTTCCAAACCTTGATAGAGGACTCCAAATCCTTAGGCGCTCATTTGGTACCGGACAGATAGAAGATGCACCCTGGCTTTAGAAGTCAAGTTCCTGCTTACTTGGCTCCCAGACTTAGCCAATTTTGTCAGTTTTGTCACAAGTTGATAGCTTGACTTTGTATCTGCAAAACAACACATTCAGTTAGTCAAAAACCAAGTTCATTCCTTTATCTTACGTATTAGCCCATCGGGAATGATGAATAGGCTAATATGGGTTCATGATTGACTCATGTCAGAAACGGGGACATGACGGCCTCTAGCTCCAATTCCGCACGCAATGCAACGCACATGGCGCGACCCCCCGCCCCGCCCCGCCCGCATGCCTGCCTCTAGTCTCTTTACAACATAGCCTAGCAAGATCAACTTGCTATGATACCACTTAATGTAGCCTAGATAGAGGAGTCAACTGAACAACTACTTTTAACTCACACAACAAAGGGTGAAATAATAATATTATTTATATTAACTCTGCATATCAACATTCAAATGGATTACAAACATGCTATGAACTTATTGAAATACAATTTACACATAAAAATGGCCCTAGAGCAAATTTTACACCTAAAATGGAGGAATTTGTCATGTCCCCATATTTTAAGGCATTGTTTAAATTAAAGATTGAAACATCATGATAAAGGCAATGAAGCTGCTCTCATAAAATAAAATATATTTATTGTAAATATATAAGTAAATATAAATATAAATAAGAAATATTATTATATATATATATATATTATCAATTTAATATCATATTTTATAAATACAAATATATATATAAATGAATATTAATATTATTATACAAGTTGCTCACCCCACATTTAAGCAAAGGCAGCATTAGTTAATGAAGGGTAATGTCTTTTTAATAGACATCTCTTTCAGAGAGATGTATCGCTTCACCTTAACATACAGATTCACAAGTGTATAAGGAAGGAAAGGCATCAAATGAGGGAAGGGGAATATAGAATGAGATGGAATATCATGAAGGAAAGATATTTTCGGAGTTGGAAAAGTATTCATAAGAAGCAGATTTTATGATAAGTTATGAAGAGTGGAGAGCAATGAAAATATAATATATAAGGAAATCAATGAATCATTCGAGGGAATATAAGTGCGTGAATCATTAAAGATAAAAGATATACCAATCGATGGAGTGAATAGAAATTATATATAAAGGACATAAGAACTAACGATATGTATATTTGGAGTTTTAAATACAGCTTGCTGGAGGAAGACGTCACACATAAAAGAGTCCAATCTTGATTGAGAGCAAGGTTTGATGTGAATGGAGGAGGCGTGAAGAGTATTAAGGTAAATCGCTGTCTTTTTAGAGGGCCTTTGGCTTTGTATGCTACTCACCCAACAGTTATTACATTCTGTTCTAGTTGCAGCCTTGTTTCATTGCTGTTTGGGAAGTTATTTGCTGCTACAGTTCAGATTGAAGACATTCAGCCATTCTAGAATATGTTTTTGGGCATCCACAGCATATTGTAATTGTCTAGTGCTCTTGGTGACATCCTTTGAAGTCTTATGAAGGATCTCATATATCAGCGAATCATTATAGAACGATAGATCAGCATCCATTCATTAGACATTAAATTAATCATTGAATGTACGCTGCACCAGAGAGTTGAAGAGGATCATCGATTGGCATTTGCCTCTGAGTTCGGCAGTCTATATTGCAATCCAAGTGAAGTGGCATAGATTCAAGATTGTCATAGATTTGCATCTTGATTAGTTGATAGACTTGTGTTGGAAATATTTGTAAGTGGCAAAGTTAGATAAATTTTATTTGCATAACTGAAAGAACAAGAAATATCATATCATACGAGAACGGGACATTACAGAATTTCCATAGAAAAATTATCCACATAGTGATCTCTTTGGTTTTTCACTTATGTTCTCTCCACAATGCCTTTTTCTCTCTTTAGACAATCTACCTCTCCCATGTTTTTCTCTATTTCTTTCAATTCTTCCAACCTACTCTTCTATTCCTTCAGTCTTTTTCTGCTTCACTTTCTTGATTCCAATCGTCCTTATGATGATTGAAGAAACAATCCTCAATCATTACACCCTATTTGTTTGTCTTCCATGCAGATGTCTTTATGCTAGACCATTTCATACAAGATTTGATTGAGTACTAAACTCCCATTCAATTCTATTTAGTTCCAAATGAAACTTTGCCGCATCATCTTTGTAAAAAACCCCTAAAATTATATATTTTATTCTGACTGAAAAAGCTTGAGGACTTCACATGCCAAATATTTGATGAAAAGTCAAAACAAAACAGCAGAGAATAGTTATGCAACGACTAAAATAATCATAACAACTAGGAATTCAAGCAACACTAAGTAAGTAGTTGTGCAGCAACTAGGAAATCACGCAACAAGTTGCACAACTTGTTGAAAATCACACAAGAAGTTGCACAGCAATAGGGCAATTACCTAGACCAATTCATTGACCTATTTCTCCAAACGTGCCATCACACCAAAAACTTTGACACAACCTACCTTAATTTGTTTTTAGGTGATGCAGGATTGCTCATTAACTCAGATGCTCCGACATCATGTAGTCAAGTCCTTTTGACTCTTCTATGGCTACAACTACTATATTGAATTTTATACATTAGAACCCTCTCAACTATCTTTTGATTACCAAAGAATTCACCGTGAGACTTGATTTGGTTTACAATAGTTGAAACCCTTGTGAATCTTGCATATTTTTGTTATCTTTGATCGTCAACGTTTCAAATTCTCTCAACATCTACAAACTTCATCACTTTCACCTTGTTTGTGCCTTGATAAGCCTTCTACAAGACGTCCCAAGCTTCGTTTGACTTTGTTGCAACAAGAATCTTTGGGAAAATTGAATCATTTTAGGCTGACTCGATTAAAAAAACCCTTTTGAATCTCTCTATCGAATCTTTTTCAACTATTCCTTGTCATCTTGTGTAAGTTCCAAGAAGCCTCGTTCCACCAATTCCTACATATCTTGCCCAACGAACATAGTCTTCATTATGATAGCCCAAAAATCATAATCCTCTCCTTTGAAAATGGGCAATTGGGGTTGATTGAAGGCATTACCACCATTGTTCATAGCCATGTCATAAATTGCTTATGCTAGGACTAAATGTATGCCCTCCTATGGATCTGGTGCTAACACAGTAAACCTACAAAAACTGTCCCAACATTAGCTTTGATACCACTTGTTGGTTTGGGGAACCCCTTAAACAACTATATAGTTGATAAATAAACAATTATTGTTGTAAAAAGTAATACACGCTATAGCATTGAACATAAATAATAAATCAATGAACCTAAAACTTGTACACACAGCTACTGAGCTCAATAATTTTCTTCAATTCTAATATGTTGTTTTGAAAATAATATTGCATTTATAGCCATTATGTTGGCTCCTATTTTTGGAATTTATCAATTTGTGAAGTGCATAAATACTCAAACAAACCTAAGAACTGCAAAATGAAATTACACTAGACTAGACTGCAAAATATAGCATTACTAAGAACTAGTTTTGCCAACTGAACATTTGATAATTTAGTGCTAACTACTATTAGTTGCACTCTTATCGCCTACACATCATGCATGGTGTCAACAACGAAGGCTAACCAACTAGTCAACTGATTAATTAAAACAGTTGTTCATGCACCTCGTTTGCTTTAAAAAAACAGTTGTGTTATTAAACAACTGGATAATAACACAACTGTTTTTTTCAACAGTTGGAATATTCACTTCTGTCCACAATTATTGGAAAAACTCCTATTAACAAATGAGCATAATTTATTTAATGTGTTTTCAAGGCCAAGACTGTCGTGACAGATTTGAGCAAGAAATTCTTAGGGTAAAAACATGGATGATGGAGCGTATAGAAAGAAATTCAAACAAACAATAGTGAAATTGTAAAAATTGGTTGAGATATCCTCCAGGGTATGTCTTTGAGATAAAACTGCAACTTCTTTCTATAAATAACATTTCATGTCTCTTTCTAATATTTGCTACTAAGAAGTTAGAACTTTCTACTTATCACATCTTACCATTTTAGTAACCTCTCGAGACTCGATATTTAATTGAACCTTCCATTAGAGAGATGCTTCAAAAATGTTACAATACTTTATATCAATAACATTTCATGTCTCTTTCTAATATTTGCTACTAAGAAGTTAGAACTTTCTACTTATCGCATCTTACCATTTGAGTAACCTCTCAGACTCGATATTTAATTCAATCTTCCATTAGAGAGATGCTTCAAAAATATTGCAATAATCTTAATACTGCCATTGCCCATAAACTTCTTCCAGAGGAAAGACCTCAAAATTTACTTAAGACTTACTTCCTCCCAATTATAGCAGAATCTTGATGATGTATTATTTTTAATATACAACGAATCTAACTAAATTTAGGTAGCATATGTTTAACCAAAGAGATAATTAACCGGCCACTGTAAATTCCAAAAACTTAAAGTCTGCAAGCAAAAGCACTCCATAAAGCATGTTCCTTATATTATAACCTAGAAGAAACAAAATGGAAATGGGACAATATTACATAAGTTAAGGGCATCTTTGGAATCTAACCCACACCATCGGAGCTCCAAGGAGCTCACCATGATAAGAGACAATTTCAAGTGCAAAATTTTCCTGACTTGACAACAATGTGATAATCTATAACCAAAATTGATTAACTAAAAACGTTTGAAGCAGTTGTCACATCCTAATTTGCATATTTTGGTCATTCATGTCCTAATTTGAAAGAGAAAAGGAGAAGACTAATCAGCATATGCATCAGTTTTTGTGCATATGCCACCGTCATATTTGTAGCACTGTTCTCACATGCCCAAACAAGAATTTACGAGGGCAACCGCAGTTTTTCATTATTTTTCCAACTGCAAAAGACAAAGGTTGTACTCAATGTATCAGCTTTAAAAATTGCATTCAAGTAATGAATGATAAAACTATCCCACGCTTGGTCCAAGAGAAAAAAAAAAAAGTTTCCTGGACAATGCAAAAGTCACACCACTGAACCAAATTTATTATTGTTTTAAACTTCTCATTAGTATCCTTCATCAGTACATAGTGATGATCAGTTTATATCTTGAAGCTGTTCCCAGAAAAACATATCTAAAATTGGAAAAGAGGATTAAAAAAATCATAAAGCAATTAAATTAACTGAAAAAAATTTCTATTTATGGCCATACCTCTTAATATAGTAATAGAAGAAGTCAGCATAGAGAGCCGTCTGGACTAAACCAGATGTCCAAGCTGCAAATCATATATCCAAACCCAACAAAAAGTCACAGACTATGTAAGTTTAACCATGTCAAAAGACTCCGCGTTCGTAGTATTCAAATAAAAGCCAAATTACAAATATGATAAAATCCAGACTTACGTATCCATCGAAAAGCATGGGTCTCGGTCATGTAACGGTATATCCAATTGAAGAGATAGAGTGCTCTATATGCCCTGCAAAACCGCACCTATTCAATATTAATACATGCAACATGTTAGCCTGGGGTGATCATTCATACAGATGCTAAAAAGTGGCAAGAGTGACAGGGAGTGGGGTGGAGAAGAACTGGGGGTGAGATTGGCTGGGTCTCTGCTAAGTATCAGTGCGGGAGGAGGCCCTTTACGGGCTGCAGGAGGGCAGAGCAGTTGGGGGCTAGGGTGGTGCTAGCTCCACATGGGATTGCAATATGGGTATGGACGCCCCATAATGCAGGTCTGGTCTGGCCTGTGTTAAGCTGAAAAGTGGTAGCAGTCTAACTCATTTTGTGGTTTTGGGGGTGAGTATAATATTATGTTGTATATTAAAAATATATGTTTGATGTAATTATCATTTGGTAATACGACTCTATCTGGAGGTTGTATTTTGGAATAACGCTGGTTTTTTTTAGGGCCTCAATAGATCCCTTGTTTCGCCAATCAAGAAAAAAGCATGCAACATGTTAATATACAATTTTTATTTCCATTGTTCCCTTATTTCCTAGGTTACTGAATTGGCATAACACCAGGCCAATTCCGGGGGTATGCCGATTCCAGGTACAACACATCCTAGAATCGGATTCCGGAACGATGTGCTTGTGGGTTCGGACAGGGCTCGCATTTTTCCTGTCGGAATCTGTTGGAAACGGCATCTAACGAACCCAGGAAATTCCATCTCTGACATGGTGATTCCAATGCATTTCCGCCACGATTCTACAAGTGGGCATGGATTTCAAACGGATTTTTTGACCTCTTGACCACCGGAAAACCCTAAACGACAGTATTTCATTTATTTCGTGAGCATTTCATGAGTTTTACATGCCGCAGCAACAGCAAACAGTGGGAGTGAACAGGGAACAAAACAGCAGTTAATTAACATTTTCAACACATTTCGTTTGATTCACAACCAACGGCAAACAACAAAGGAGTAGCAAACAGCAACTAGCAAAGGAGTCATAGAAAACAAAGGTGGTTTTCTACATGCATCTATCTGCTGCTCGAATCACAAACATCTATAACCTATTCCATTTATATATGACAAATTGATTAAAAAATAAGCACTTGATAAGGATATCTCTCTTTAATCAATTTGTCATATATAAATGGAATAGGCACCTCTTCAATATTTTAAATATATTTTTTAAAATATAAATATGCTAGTAGCATTCGCAATTGCAACATGTAAACAAAACTCTAATCCTAACCTTAGCCCTCATTCTAACCCTGACCCTAATTGTATCCCTAACCCTAATCCTAACAATATTGCTAATTCTAACTGTAATTCTAACACTAATTCTAACCCTAACTATAACCCAGTTCTAACCCTAACCCTAAATCTAATTGTAATTCTAACACTAATTCTAATCCTAATTCTATTGCTAATTCTAACCCTAACCCTAACCTTAATTCGAACCCTAATGGTAATTGTAACCATAACCCTAACCATAATCCTACCTAACACTAATTCTATCCCTAACCCTAACCCTAATTCTAACTCTAGTTTTAACCCTAACCCTAATTCTAACCCTATCTCTAACACCAATGCTAACCCTAACTCTAATTCTAACCTAACCCTAATGCTAACTGTAATTCTATCCCTATCCCTAATTCTAACCCTAAACCTAAACCTAAACCCAATTCTAACCCCAACCCTAACCTTAATTTGAACCCTAATTGTAACCGTAACCTTAATCCTACCCCTAACCCCAATTCTATCCTTAATTCTAACTCTAGTTTTAACCATAATTCTAACCCTAACCCTAACTCTAATTCTAACCTTGATTGTAACTCTAACCCTTCTGAGAGTCACTGATTGACTCAAGCCACCAGGATCACCTGCAAAACCTAGGATTTACCTTCTACAAGAGAAAAAAGCAAAGAGGATTAATTTGCACAATATTGGATGCAATAATAAAAATGGATTAAAAAATTACATGTGAGAACTTGCTTTTTATATTTGCAAGTTAGAAAACCCTAATATGACTTAAGAATAACCTAAGACTAAAATTAGCCCTAAGGCAACTTAATAAAGTGTAATTAAATATTTAATTACACCAACACTCCCCCAGAGAGAAATGAAAAACATGCAACTAATGCAAGAATGGGTCCCAACTACAAGGCCATGTTAAGTACCCATGTACAACAAAAATCTCTCATAAAGTGGAGAAAAAGGAGAAAAACCCAGTGGGAGAAAACTCCTCTCCAAAAGAAAGAAATTTTCAAAATACAAAATAAGTGATGGAAGGACTCAACATCTAACACCCCCCAAGGACTAAATCCATCACGAAAATACACTCAATAGATATACAACCCCCCATAAGAGAGGATGTAGAGAGAAGGTTTGGTGACCCCCCAAAAGTGAGAAGGATGAAACCCCATGTGAGGAAATGCTCCCTCCCAAAATAGAGATGAGAAGAGAGACCATGCAGCCGCTCCTCAAGATGACTCCTACAGTGTCGAAAGATGCTCGACACAGAATAAAGATTAAGACCCATGAACGTTGAACAACATTCCTCCCCTTGGGAAGAAATAGAACTACAGCTGTGTGCATAATGTCTTCCCATTCCAGATAAGAATATACAAGGATAAATCTCTAAACTCTGCACATGATCCAAAAACAACAATGATGCTCCTAAAAACTGCTCAAATGTCTCCAATCCACTGCAAAATTGTGACTGAATAGGAGGATGAAGAACAATCTCTGAAGAAGATGATGGTGATGCAACTCCATCGAAGCTATCATCAAATAGAAGACAAGTGTCCTCAATGTGATCCTCCAAATCTGTAAGGTGAGACTCTACAAACGACGACATATCTGGTACATATGTGTCCCAATGAACTATCTCTGGAAGACTGATAATGTCCTGCTGCAAAGAATCTGATGTAGCAATAGGTAATAAAGATATGATCTCGATAAGAGAAGAAGCAAGATAAGTCTTTGTGTCATCTGAACTAGCAAGACCTATCAAATATGCAAGCTCCTCAACTGTATCATCATCAAAGGCTATATGATCTGCATCATCAAGGGGTATGTGGCAATCCATAGCAAGATCATCTGGGAATGGAGAGATATGTGGGTCTCCATACCATAGTTTGCAAACTCGCAGGACTCGCCGCAACTCGCGAGACCTGAAGCCTGCCAAGGTGACTCGGCACGGACTCGCGAACCGAGTCCATGCGAGTCCCGACTAGGGACTTGCGCTGCGCCTGGGATGTGGATATAACAATCAAAATACTCATATTTTTTTCATTTTTTGCTCATTTTCACTCTTGTCGCAGCCATGTAGTGTTTCTGGGTGTGAACATAACTGGTGTTTATTTGAGAACATTCACACAAAAAAAAGAAACAGGTTGACCCAGCAGCACCTAAATGATTTGGTTTTTGTTCGGTACAACCTTCGCCTTCGAACTAGAAAGGTGGAGGGTGTTTCACATGAGTCCATTGACTTGGATGATATTGATCCATATGGTGAATGGACTATTGATGAACAAAATGATGATGCTGATGTCTTCCTTACTGATGAGGATCTTGCTGAAATGGAGAGAGCAGCAGCAGAAGGAGAAGCAGCAGCATTGGAAGCAATGGCGGACGAAGACACTTTTGAAGAAACCTCTCCTAGTCCTCAATCTCCTCATTTGGATACTGTACCAGCACCTACTAGTTCTAGGCCTTCAAAATTGACTTTCATTAGGAGGGGAAAGAGGATGTTATAGATTATATTTGGTTGTTAATATTTTCCTCATTTTGACATATGGTTATATGTAAACATTTATGATGCTATTATACATTTTGAAAGTTTGAAACTATGATGAAATTTCAATTACTGAGTGTTTAATGATCATATGACGTGTAATCTTTGAATTATGACAAATTGATAATCAAATTAGGCTCTTATGTTCTCTAAATGCATTAATTTCTTTTGTTTTTTTAAAAAACTATGGTTTTTTTTGCCGAGTCCTAGCCGAGTTTTTGTCACGAGTCTGTGCTGGGTCCCAAGTCCGAGTCCAATTTTGGGCTGCCGAGTCCGCGGCGAGTCCGAGTTTTCAAACTTTGCTCCACACAACTCCCAAATGCATGTCCAAAGAGCGCGTGGGCACTCAATATGTGAGATAGTGTCATGTCCCCATATTAAGGCATTGTTTAAATTAAAGATTTAAACGCCATGATAAAGACGAAGAAGTCACTTTTGATGATAATCATGTATAAACATATATAATATTATTAATATATAATAATATTAAATAATAAATATTTTTTTATAATTAAATATAATTATTGTAATTATAAATAACAAATATAAATAAAATATAGTATTATCAAATTTAATAGGATTATAATTATAAAAATATATTATTAAAATATGAAATATATTATATAAATATAAATATTAATAAATTAAATATTATTATAATTCATATTATTATTATTATTATTATTTTTTTTTTTATTCGGTAAGTAAGGGATTTTTAGGCTGGCCCACTCCAGCGGAGGTCACAAGAGGGACCTCCTCCCCATCCACATATTCAACTTAGAGCTTAGAAGCCACTTAATCAACTCAATTCAACTTAAGAGCCACGATGTTACTTGGGGGATTCGAACTTGGATCTCCATCTTGAGAATCTTATGGCCTTGCCATTTAAGCACAACCCCTTTCACATTTATAATTCATATTATTATATTATATAAATATAAATAAATATTATAAATTAATTAATATAAATTAAATAGTATAAGAAGTGGTACTAACCTCTTAATAAAGACAAAGAATTACAATGTAAAGTCAGAGATTAAATAAGGTCTTAGTTATAAATAAATACAAAGTGCAGCATACAGTGATTAGTTTGGAGAGATAAGGCAATTGATTAATATAAGAACAAGACCAATCAAGCGCTCCTAGTGATGAGTGGTGTCTCCTTGAAGGGGGACGTCCGATGAGGAAGGGAGCACCTTACAAGTTATAAATATAGAGATGATGGAAAGCATAAGGAGGCATAATGGAATATATATAATATAAAAAAATAGCAGCAGAACGGAATATCATATCATCTGATTTTGATATATGAAAAGGAAGTATTATAAATATATTGGGATTCTTATGAAGAAGAAAACAATATACATTTTCAGACTATATATATAAGAAAGAATAGGATATGATTCGAATATTAAGTAGATATAAAGCAGATAAAAAAGCAGAATTATAGGTAGTTGTAAGAAAGATAAAAGAGCAGATTTATAAGCAAAAATAAAGTAAAGATAAAACAAATAAATTCTGATTTTGATACAGACATATCAGATCATAACAGCGAAAAGGAATAAAAAGAATAAAGTTTGAATTGAATACAAATGAGAAGACTTCTGATTTATATACAGATATAAAAAGGTATATATATTTCTGAGTTGGAAAAGCATACTTGGAAGTAAGAGTTCTAAAGGACACAAAGGCAAGATTTATCCTCTTGGATAAAATTAGTATTGTTCCTATAAGGGACATTACAGATAGAACACAGTGTCAAAATCAACACTAGAACCAATCAATCCTACAATATGATCAATATAATTTCTCCATACAAATTTCCTCCTAAGTGTATCTGGTTTAGGTATGAGTCCATAAAGATAAGGCAAAAGATTAAGCCACCTGAGATGTGTCAAGATGCCCTTTCACCAATACTCATAATTATCCTTACCCAATGTTACCACAGAAGGGTGAATAGCAAAACTCATGATATATCCTCATATAAATCAGATCAGAGATCAACAATCTGAATATGTATTAATCATGATAAATGAAGCCCATCAAAACAAACAAAACTTCTTCAGGTGCTAAAATGTCCAAAATATCAAACAGAAACCATAAAAATGGCAAACTGAATAAAGAATACCTAGGGCTGAATTTTAAAAAAGTGCATGGATGGTTGTGTAGAGCTCCTCTAACTTTTGCGGACCATGTGGCCAACAGATTTGGAATCGCAAAAATTGGAGATCGTGGCAAAAATATACGAGCTCAAAAGCCAAAAAAAGGTATCTGGACTTCAAACAGGAATAAATGTCACCAGCAGAAAATTTTGGAAAAAATACCTACACCATTGGATGGTGCTCGGAACCAGCTTCCCAGCGCCTATTTGTTATCGAAAATCTAACTCCGTTTGCCCAAGATATGCCCAATTTACCAAAACTGCTCCTTTAGGGCAAACAGGGAAAAAAATGACCGCTGTCACTAGATTTAGCAGAACCTCCCCCTGATTTAGTGGTTCTGCCAGAATGGTGAAAGAGCCAAAAAAATGCCAAATTTGGCACAAGCACATACGGTACATGCAATTTTAAAAAGGTTTGATTTTTTGTTATTAAAAAAAAGATTTAAAAAAATATATGAAGGGTTTGTATGTTCTCGTTTTTTTTTGTAACTTTTAATAAACAAGGCCAAACCCCATTAAGGGGTCCGCCGCCTAAAGAACAGAGCACGGCCTGAAAGGGGACACAAAGCCCTATGGGCACCTACAGTACCCCACGGCCTACCAGAGGTGGTACCCCTGTTGCAAGTACCCTGTACGAGGCCTACACAGGGGTAACCCAATTATTAAACCTTCCTTTTTTGCAACCTTTTTTTAACTTTTTACAATTAAAAAACCTTTGTTTTCAATATTTTTTTTCGAAAATTTTTTTAATGCATGAAAAAAATATAATAGTTTTTTTTTTTTTAAATTTCACCTCGATCTACGTGGCAGGCCATACTGCTTGCCTGGCAAAAAAATTTGCCCCAGATGATCTTGAGGCCGATTTTGACAATTTGATAGTCGATCTTAAGGTTTTTGGGCCTTCTGAGCGTGATGGTAGGGTCGGATTTGGCCCAAAACACTCCAAAAATAGCTTTCCTCCGGATCCCGGAAAAAAGCACCCGTTGAAACCCTTGCAAATCCGGCCTACAAAGCTCAAATCAAACCAAATAAAAGGCTAATCTGACTATTTTGACTGCTCTGAATCTAATGGAAGGCTCTGTTTTGCAAAAAAACACACCCAACAAACGGCTCTTGCTTGAATTTTTCTCTGAATTTGAGAAGGAACTTGCAGATCTGCAGCTCTGATACTATATGAGAGTCACCAATTGACTCAAGCCACCAAGATCACTTGCAAACCTAGGATTTACCTTCTACAAGAGGAAAAAGCAAAGAGGATTAATTTACACAATATTGGATGCAATAATGAAATTGGATTAAAGAATTACATGTGAGAACTTGCTTTTTATATTTGCAAGTTACAAAACCCTAATATGACTTAAGAATAACCTAAGACTAAAATTAACCTTAAGTCAACTTAATAAAGTGTAATTAAATATAGTCACTGATTGGCTCAAGCCACCACGATCACCTACAAAACCTAAGATTTATCTTCTACAAAAGAAAAAAAGCAAAGAGGATTAATTTGCACAATATCAGATGCAATAATGAAATTGGATTAAAAAATTACATGTGAGAACTTGCTTTTTATATTTGAAATTTAGAAAACCTTAATATGACTTAAGCATAACCTAAGACTAAAATTAGCCCTAAGTCAACTTAATAAAGTGTAATTAAATATTTAATTACACCAACCACCCTAACACTAATGCTAACCCTAACTCTAATTCTAACATAAACCCTAACTCTAACCTTAATCCTAACCCTAACACTAACCCTTATTCTATCCCTAACCCTAATTCTAACCCTAACCCCAACCCCAATTCTACCCCTAACCCTAATTCTAATTATCTCTAATTCTATCCATAATTCTAATTAACCCTAAGTCTATCCCTAATTCTAATTGTAATTCTAACCCTAATTCTGGCTAACTCTACTACTAATCCTAACCCTAATTCTAACACTAATTATGGCCCTAACCCTAACCTTAGTTCTAACCCTAACTCTAATTGTAATCGTAACTCTAGCCCTAACCCTAAATCTAACTGTAATTCTAACCCTAATTGTATCCCTAACCAAAACATAATTCTACCCCAACCCTAATTTTAATCGTAATTATAACCCCAACCCTAATTGTAACCCTAGTTCTAACCCCAACACTCAATCCAATACTAACCCTAACCCTAACCTTAATTCTTACCCTAAAGCTAACCCTAATTCTAACCCCAACCTTAACCCTAATTCTCACCCTAACCCTAATTCTAGCCCTAACATTAACCCTAACCCTAATTCTAACACTAATTCTAAGTCTAACCCTAACCGTATTTTTAACCCTAGCCTTAATTGTAACCATAATTCTAACCCTAACCCTAAATCTAATTGCATTCTAACCCTAATTGTATCCCTAACCCTAACCATAATTCTAACCGAAATATAATTCTAACCCTAAACCTAACCCTAATTCTAACCCCATCCCTAACCCTAGTTCTCACCCTAACCCTAATTCTACTATTTATTCTTAAAATCCTAAGTTGTCGGTTCTGGTACGGGTGCGGGTTCGGGTTCGCAGGTTCGGTTCGCGGGTTCAGCCAAAAATTTTTTGGGGGTTTGGGTTCGTTTATATATATATATATATGCAAAAAAATTAAGCATAGAAGCAAGAATTAAGTGTAGAAATGCAAGAATAAAGTGTAGAACACCACATAGCATCATATAATCAACAAAATCACTATCAACTTAAATATCATAAAACATAAAACTTGAACTTCAAGTTCAATAACAAGATTCAAAATAATAATATCATGTTCAACAATCAATTTTTATTGTTTCAATGTCAAATGACAAGTGTCAATCATCATATGGATTTGCTAAATCCTCCACATCATCATCATCATCATCTTGGACATTAGCAGGATCATTTGAAGAACCACAACCAGCACCACTGCCACTCGCTGAAAAAGTGTGCTCGCTCTCTGATCCCTCAAGTGCAACATGTTTGGATTGGGAAGTAGAAGCATCCATGTCAATTTGCTCTGGCTCCACATCCCACAACTTTGATTCCCCCTCCTTATAGTCTTGCTTTTTGTGTGAAGGGAGGCGCAAGTTGGAATGCACATACACTAAATTCTCCGCCTTTTTGGAGTGCAATCTGTTGCGCTTTATCGAGTGGATAAAAGAGTATGTGCTCCAATTCCTCTCAGATGCAGAGGAACTAGCAACCTCTAATGGCAAAGTAGAGAGAGTTAAAAATAAAAACTTACAAAGTTAAAACTTATAAAGTTACAAGTTATAAAATTTATAATAATTAAAAATTATGGAACTTCAAACTTCAAATTTTTAAATGTCTTTAAGATAAAATTATAAATCATAAAAAACATAGAAATTTAGTAAACTTACTTGTGATAAAACTTTGACTGCAAGAGGCTGTAGGCACCGGAATTGTTGGCCATGAAAGTACCACCAATTGTGAGCATCTTTCTTGAATCTATCACGAAGAGCCTTAATGCTTAGACCATTGGAGTGTACAAAATCAGTGAACTCATCAGTGACCATATCATGCAAATCTGGATCAAGGAAGAGTCTACGAAATGCTGCCTTGTACCCTTCAGACACTTCTAAATCTCTCCATGGGGGAATCCTATTTGTCACCGAAAGAATCTCACTGCTGTAATATTTTGGAGTCAATGCAAATGCAAGAAGATGCAGCGGGGTTGTCATTGTGTTCCATCTAGCCTCAATAATTTCATGCACTTGCTTGAAGAGAATTTCTTGAGGATCTTTCTCCTTCTCATTTATGATGTTCTTTATCTTTTCTATCATTGAATCAATGCCATCATATATCTCCCCCATGCAAGGCTTGTCCATGTCTGTATAACGAATCATGCTCAAAATGGGCTCGGTGAAACTAAGGAGATACTCCACACGATCCCACCAATAGTCATTTAGGATCATCCCCTTAACATTTGCTGCCCTCTCAGTGTTGCTTTGCCTCCATACAGACCAAGTAGTGCTTGTTACCATGCTGACAAGAGCCTATTTGACCTTCACAAGTCGTCTCAAGGCAATTGTGTTTGAGGCAAAACGGGTCTCGGCAACCTATTGAAATATCAAAAATAAAAAGTACAATAAATAAAATTTAATTTAAACATTTAAAAAATTGAAAACAAACTTTAACTTTTAAGAAGAAATAGAATATGTGAAATTAAAAATTTAAAGCACTATGAAAAATTTAAATTTAAAAATATATTGCTTCACTTACCTTCAACAACTCCAATGTAGAAAATGATCTAAATATGCTTTGGGACATGTGGTGGTTGGTGACGAACATTCGTATCTCCTCGGCCTCTGCATACAACTCTCTAATCCAGTCAATTTTTTTCTCAATCTTTTGTAGCACTAGATTGAGAGAGTGGACAGCACAAGGTGTCCAAAAGATATGTGAATATCGTTCCTCAACCAACAACCCAGCAACTCTACAATTTTTTGCGTTGTCCGTTATCACTTGAACATTACGAGGTCCCACATCCTCAATGGCTGCAATAAGGATCTGAGCAATAAATTCACCATCCTTCACCTATCCCTCACAATCCACAGCTCTCAAAAACATTGCCCCTTTAGGGGACACTGCAATGACATTGATCAAAGGCCGATTTCTTGCATCTTTCCATCCATCAGAGACAATCGACACCCCTGTCTCACTCCATGAATCCCTTAAGGGCTTCAATGCATCTTCTATACTCTTCACCTCATTCTCCAATAAGGTGCCACGCACCTTCTCATAACCTGGGCTCTTATACCCTTTTGGAGCCTCATTAATTTTTCTCACCATCTCTTGCCAATATGGTGAGCGAACAACATTGAATAACATACCATTTGCATAAATGCATCTGGCTATATGTTGGTCAGCAATATCTCGAGCCTCATTTTGAAATGATGTTTCCAAAGGTCCCTTTGGTCTCTTGTTTGTAGTGCTTGTGGGTTGCTCTTGAGGAGTGACCAAAAATGGGTGGCTCTCTATCACAACATTGGAACTAGGAATAGATGGAGGATCCATTCTTTGATTTCTGCCTCTTTTCCTTAACACGTTTGCTACTGATTTACAGCCTGCTGCTTCATCTGTTGCTTCTTGCTCGGTGGTATATGCCAGCACTTGCTCTCGTGGTATAGGTTTATTACTCTTTCCTAGGCAAGCTTTGATCCCCATCCCAAGGATGTTTCACAAATGGGCTTTCACCCGACTATATGAACTGTTATATTGCACATCACAGCCATTGCATTTCCAAAGGTAACCCCCACCACCTGGTTGTTGTTGAATCATTTCAACATGCCTCCAAAGAGGTGAGTGGATCGATTTTGAATTTTGATTGTGATACTGAGCTAGAACTAGCTGCCATTGTGATTCCTGTCACCTGTGGGTGTGGCAATAAGTTTTGTAAACAAAATGGAAACAATGAAAACTCAAAACTTTCAAGAATCAAAACAAAAACAAAAGCATGGTGATACATTCATGATTCATATAAATAGTTTAAAAAAAAAAACAAGTTGAAAAGAATTTGTTTGTTGTTCAAAAATGCAAAAAAAAAATGAATAGAAAACCTACCTCTTTGCAAAAATCTCTTCCTTTGATCTTCTTGGCAGCCTCTAAACCGTTGGAAATGAGTAGGAATGGTGGAGCAATGGACTTTCAACCTTCAGGATTCAATCTTCAAGCTTCCTTCTTCAACCACAAAAAAAATTTTGAGTTCAGCCACAATGGAGAGTTTTTGTGTTTTGGAATGAAAGAAATGAGTTGAAAATGGCAAAATTGTGTTTATAATGACTTTTTAGGGTTTCATTTGCATTTTAGAATGTTTAAAATAATATAAAATTGTGTTTTAGTTGAAAAAAAATTTTAAAAAAATGAAAGGGGGCGTGGGTGCGCTCCGGGTTCTCTTTTTTTAGGCTGGGTTCGAACCTAGCGAACCCGGGTGCATCTGGGACGCACCCAGCCCCCTTACACCGCACCCTACCCACACCGCACCCGCACCCGCACCCGCACCCGCACCTGCACCTCTAGCAGGCTAACCCTGCAACTTAGTTAAAATCTCACTTCTTTCCTACTCAGATATTAATCATTTCTTTTTTATTTATTTATTTTTCTTATCACACCTCTAATCATTCTTTTTCTATTTTAAAACAAAGAACAAATGAAATGGTCCCAAAATAGTCATTTTTATTTTTCTAAACGCCTATTTCTTCTCCATATTCTAACGCTTTTCTTCTTTCACATTTCTACCATTTAAATTGATTTTTAATGCCTTTCTTTAAGGGAAATCAAATCTGAATTTTTGTTATCATTATGAACTGCCAAATCATTATTGTTATTCTTCTATCTTCAACACCTTCCTACCATACAAACCGCCATTTTTGGCATCTATAAAAACAAATTAAAATGCCTTTGTTTATGTGAAATGAAACAACTTTTATTCTAACTTTTAAGACCATTCTAATTTTTATTTTCTAACAAAAATTCTAGGTGCCTGGGGTCACTGGAGATCAATCTATTTCCCCACACCTCAATCTTCATTTTATCACAAGGTATCTCCTTACTAACATCCCTAATAATAATCTCCAGTCATGTTTTCCTCTTAAAACCAAAACATCTAAGAAATGGCCCAACAGTAGCTTCTTCATCAAAATGATTCATACTGATGTAAGCACGACCATCAGGTACTGACATATCACACAGAAGAGACAAAAATGTCACAAGCAATTGCAATGTTGAACACTTCATAAAGAAACTTATTGGGAGAGTCGTGTCTTGTTGTACCAAGTATTTTAAGCGCATCACCGAGATCACCTTCCCCACGAAACTTGAATCCTCTAGCCATCGGAGCATCTCTCGACCGCCAATGATCCTCCCGATGCCCGCTTCAAATTGGATCTGACAGTAAGGATCCCACTAATGGGCAGATCCCTTGCCTCTATAAGTATGCAAACACTAGGGTTGCCTACTAGCAGGGACATGTTGCATGGGTGTTTGTGTATTCAAGGGGGAATCCCTCGACAGGCCCACCTACCCACCTTCCAACACACCTCTAGTATGCCCCGAGGCAAGTGACTTAATAATGTCAAGGACCATGGTGCTAGTGAAAGGGTTTGTATCCTCTCCACCAGTACTTGCAAGGCCTCTTGCACCCTCATCTCCACCAAATATCTCCTCAATCTCAGCACAACCTGTTGTAGCCAGGGTAGACTTGTACTTCTTCTAGAGCTGAAAGTCACCAATTGCTTCAAGTCCTCTGATCTTTTCTTTGAGATACATTTCTTCTGTAGCCACCGGTACACATTTTGAATTTGTTGATGCTCGGTCGTGCTTTCAATCCCCAACAATTCATACAAATCATAACCCAATTCCTCTGCCCCCAAAAAGCATCTGTAACAACTATAATTGTTCTTCCTTTTGCTCTTTATCTGCACTGTTTCACTGTATAATTTCCATGAGGGCGAGGAAGAAAATTCGACGGATTTTTCAGTGGCAAACCACTTAAACTCGAGCAACTTTCTCAGAAGCAAATGCAAACTCGTCCATTTTTATAAAGACAAACAAAACAGTAATTAAGGCTATGTTAGTGGAAGCCGCCTAAAGCAGGAATATCCGCCATATCAAGGAAATTGTCAACAATAACTGTCATCGTCAGAATAAGGGAGTCTCCTTCCATTGTTACTATTTTTTGGTTTTTTGAATATTCCAATCTATTTTTAGGATTTTCTTTACACGGAATCTAGAATCTTGAGGCTTCTTTCTTCCACCCCGTTGTGACTGTAGAACGCCTCTCAGCATAATTACGATTCCCTTTATAACATTCATGATTTTAGCATATGATACATATATTATATATGTTCTACTTATGTATAGATATTTATAATTTATTTATATCCTAATATTTTAGTTTAGTTTTATGTATAGATGACTATTAGTACTTCTACTAAATTATACTCAAATATGCATATCTAGTTGTATATGCTATTTCATATAATAAATTAATATTTTAATGTATTAATATTATTATATATTTATTACTTTTATATGATTTTTGTACAAACGTACCCGGACCCTCCAAAAAAATTGCCATACCGGACCGTACCCAATTCCAATTCGGTAACTTGGCTTATTTCTCAAGCCATTTTCCTGTTTTAGAATTTTCAGTCTCACTGAAAATTCTACAAAATAAATTGGCATTTACATATCAGAACCAAGCAAAGTGAGATCTAAAAAGGGCTGAATACTAATATACCAAGAACAGATATTTTTAATCACCACCAAGTAAAATACTATATCAATAATTTGAAAGTTGAAACTAATACAATGAAGGACGGAACTAAATCAGCTAAACTTCAAGTTCCAAAACTCGGTATCTTGAAAAAAAAAAGAACTAAAAACGAATCATATCTGTGATACTGATATTTGGACTGGCAATGTTATGAATGGAAATGAGAACCCTAGCAGATAAAACAGAAAAAATAATGCATGGGCAAAAAAAACTAGCACTAATGCATCCATTATAGTGCCCATCTATGAAGTTCAGAAAGGTACTTCAACTGAGAGAATCTGGGTGCATCACAGCAAGTTCCAGAGGCAACACAACTATTAAGTGAAACATACCAAAACGTGCAGTAAAACCATCCTTATGCAGAGGATAGTTTCAGTAAGTCCCAAGTCATTGGACTAGTTGGTTAATAGATCACTGGATTCTCCATGCTCTCCATACGAGCAGAGACCTTGAGACTTTTTCTGTTGACCATCTACCTTTAAATGTTCACCACATGTGATGAAGCACTTAGGGACTTATGAGCAGCTTAGACCTCTTGAATGCTTGAGAAGAACAAAGGAGCTTAGTTTCTATAGCACTTACAGGGTGCTTAGCTAAGACCTGGAGCTCATCCTTCTTGATTGCTTCATCTTGAATTTTCACCAGAACCTCTTGATGCTTGCTTGCCCTAAGTTTGGCTCAGACATAGAACAGGTTCTCGAATGGACCTGTTTTCCATAGCCTAAGCATCTAATTTGTCACAGAATTTCTTAACATGTACTTCCAGACGCTGAATGACACAGCAAAGGTTAGATCCAGGCAGTACTGAATAGGCAGAGATTGCTAAGATTCTGAAGTGAGAACAGGATTTGATTGTTGAGGGTTTCTGCAATCCACCTTTGTCAGATAAACATCTCAGTCAGAATGAATGGCGGGATGGGTTTGTCTGTTGACAAAGATTTTGATGTCTCGATTAAAACATCATGCTGGGAATAACTAGCTGGAGAGTAATATTCAGATTGTGGGATTGTTTTTTTCTGAGCTCGAGATAACACACAGGAAGGGCCAACAGCATAGTTACCAGGTTTGAAAATTTTGATTTGTTCAGAACGCCAAAAAAGTCGGTAAAATTTAGATAGGAATTGAAAAGTCTGAACCGAATTGGACAAATTTGGCCAGTCCAGAAAATCCAGATCCAGATGGATTTGAACCAGATTTGGTAACTATGGCCAACAGGAGAAGAGAAAACAGAATCTTCCAAAATGGAACCTCCATTACAATTATGCATGGAGGAGTTGTTCTGAAGCTCAGAGTAAGACTGGAAGTTTGAAAAACAAGGATTGGAAGGATTGTGCAGATATTAACTCGGATGCAAGAAAAGATGGAGAAGCAGATGCAGAGGGTTGGATTGGAAGTGCTTTCTTAGGAGATTTCTCAGGAAGTACGGTACAATGCCCTCTCCTAATGACATGAATAGCCTCCTGGTTGATGCCAGATGTGTAATGCTCTGCAATCTTGACAAGGGCTTTCAAAAGGTATTGGCATTGGATGAACGGAGGAGATTTTCAGACTTCTTTGGCAAAAATTTTAATTCCCAATTTTTTAAAATTCTTCTGCTAAAGACTGAACAAGCATTTAGTCTGTGCATTTGCAATTTAGAGAAGATTTGAATCCTATTAAAAGTGATTTGGAAGGCACTAACTGTGGCAGGGAGTAAATGAGGCAATTGCCATGATGAATTCGCATAAGGCAAAACCAAGCAAAATCAACGGCTTCTCAGTCCAAAGCAAACACAATTGAATTCAATATGTGCCTACGACTAAAGATTTTTCAATTGTAATTTCTGAAAATCAAGAAGAGCACAGTGGGGTTGCAATGTGAGGATAATAATGAGCCAGGAAGATGATAATGCATTCAGGTATTTAATCCACTTTAATGAAATCCTAAGCTTTGATTGGCCAGTGAGAATATAAATTCACCGTCCACATTGACTTTCCACTATCAGTGATAAATTATTTTTAATCAAAGACTTTTGGAGGCAAAGATTCACAAGATCCCTTGCATGTGGCTGTCCTCCATCAACAGCAATTAATATATATATATTAACGCAAATCTTGCAAGAAGCATTCTTTGAATTGTTTGCCTAGAAGAATAATTATTGGTCAATTTTTATGTGTTTATTTAGAGCAAGAAATTGTGTTGAGATATATGATATAGCTATGGCAAAAAGGGTGTCAAATTAAGAGTATAATATCAAGATATGGCACGATATCAACAATGGGCATCTAAGGCACCTCTTCTCTTATCATAAATATTATATATATTAAATGACAGAAGGAAATTAATCCTGAGAAACAATTCTGATCTCTTATAATCACCGAGATTTTTGTGAGGAGGGGCTATATCACCATCTTTCTAGCATGCTTCTGCAGAAATTTCAGCAGGTATTGTCTTGGCATTTGCTGTGTTTCTTGTGCAACAGTTGCTTTCAAAGATTGAGGGACAAAGGTTGAGGAGGTATTGGCCTCCTCTCTTGTAATAGATCAAAATTGAAAGATTTTATGTATAGAAAGGGGAAATGAACCTATCCGTAGAACAGATTTAAGAAATAGGAAAAACATAAATAGTTAATCATTCAAATTAAGAGAGTGGACGCACCATCTTTCAAGCATGCTTCTACAGAAATTTTGATCAGTGGACTTCTCATTGCATTTCTTGTAAACCCTCTGCTTTAGAAGATTGAGGAATGAGGTTGAGGAAGCCATGGCCTTCTCTCGTTGTAGATCAGAAGTGAAGGATCTTAAATCAATTTGTCTCTCAAACAGCTGGGGGAAATTGAGATAACATAAGGAAACAGTTATTCATTCACAAGTCACAAGAGTGCAAGCATCTTATCTTGAAGTGCTCTTGCATTCAAGAACGTAAGTTGGCAGCATAGTCCCCACGCAGCCAATCTGATCAACACAGAGACACCAGACATTTGAAAACATGCTTCAAATCAATGGCCCTGTTATGATAATATGAACCTTCATTACATCCCTATGGAAAAAGCCCAAAGCTCTGAGAATAGACGGACTAAGTTGCTCAGTTCAGGGGAAAGTATGGTGGATTTGATTATCATGCTTAAACATATCTCCTTGGTGACACTTACATTCCTCGTGTGAGAGGATCACACAAAGGATGAGATAACTGCACCACCCTCCTCTGCTGCCCAATGCCAAAAGAGCAAAGAACTTTTGTTTAATTTTTTTGTATTTGTGCTTAGCCTAACAATTGTTTGGTTGTGAAAATATTCGCTAATAATTTGACTGATGTTATATTAATTTCAATCTCAACTTTAATATTCTTTGATCTTGTGAATGAGATTATTTAAATGTTTGTTGTCAATTTATGGTCTCAAGATTAAAATATTATTTTTTGGGGATATTTCTTTATTAAGCCATTTCTTGCTATTGTGCCAATCACAATACGAACAGGGTAGTAAGCCATTTCTTGCTATTGTGCCAATCACAATACAAACATAGTAGACTATGTAGAGAAGTTTTGTGCACAAGGTGGCCCATCTCTGTACACTATACTTAAACATCACACTCTTCAACGATCAAATAGTCAATGACAATTTTACACTTCATCTGTACCAAAAAGTGGTAATTAATGAAGTCTATTTCTTTCCTAAATATTGAACGGATTGGCATTCACTGAAGGAGTTCAAACTACTAAACAGTGTAAAGGTGTAGACTCATTGCCAAGAGCTTGGAGTGTATGTACATTGTCACGAACAAGAGTTATTTGAGCCATTTTAGGCATTTTTACATAGATTTTAATTTTAATTATTTTTCTACTACTTTAAGATAAGGATTGTATTTGTTTCTACAAGGCATTATAGAAACATTACTGAGAATATTGGATAGGCTGACATTCACACTTGGAAACTACTTGTGGCTAGTAAGATTTTCCACCACTAAGCCACTTGCCCTTTCATGATAGAAACTTTCAGATTTTATCAAGAAGTGTATTTCAATTCCAACACGCCCTCTAAGGTACATTCATGTTGAGATCAACTACGATACCAAATTCAAAATTTCAAACATGATATAATTTAGTTCTAATAAATTTCACATAGAATAGAATTTCAGCTATGATATATGATTTTTAATTCTAATTATTTTTCTGCTTTGCAATAAAAATTATTTCATTGATTTCTATCCTATAAACAATGCATTTAATAAACTGCATACATTTGTATCATTTTCCATGTAATTAAGGACTTGACTATAGAAAAATTATCTATCTCTAACAAAATTTTACTGTAATAAAAAAAATTATCAGCGTGCCCATTGAACCTGGGGGTCCAATTGCTAGTTCTATTCTCTAATGAATCCCTTGGGAACATGTTAAACCTCATGACCCATTCAAAATTTGGTTGGCATTGATGTATCTACTTTTATTTGTTTGATGAATAATGCTGAAGCTTGGTACTATTTTTATATATTAAGATTGGTGTATCTACTCAAGTTATCGGGGTGAATACATGTTAAGCTTCATTGTCTCTGATGCAAAATGTTGTACAACAATATAACTTTATATAAATTTCAATTTCTTTTATTCAAATTGTTTACATAAATGATAATTTGCAACTCCAATTTTTTGTAATAGATTTTTTTAAATATTAATTTTTATATATTATTTTAATAGCCATCCTTAAAATCTGGAAAAAAAATTGCCATCCCCAAAACCCATGCCCCCATCCCAGAAACACAGGAACAAAATGAGTAATAAGGTAAATCATGTGCAGAGTGTTTGTTTCTATATGTTATATGTGGACTTGCCAATAACATACAAAATAACTTCTAAAATCAATTTTAATTGACAGTTGAACTGCAACAGAATAACCTACCCAAGAAAGAAGACATAGTTCCCAGTCAGATTATCAATATTCCGCGATCTCTGTAGTAATACAAGCTGGGGAAGAATAGCAACTGCTTCAAGATATAATGAAAATGTCCATAAAACCTATGCCAATAGTTACACTCTGTTAGTTCAAGGAATAAGCACTGAGGAGCTATGAATCTGAGATCTGTAATATTATAAATGAGTTTTAATTTTGCAGGAAGATGATTTCCAACACAATTCATCAATTTAGAAACATGGAACTTCTATTGATGAAGACTAAATTGCTAACTATCCTCCAGAGTCCACATTATTGAGTCATGTTTGGTGTTTGATTAGACAACTGAAAAGAGCAGTGCACCTGACAACATTCTCTAGACTCTATGGTAGAGACAAAACTTGAGTACAGTTTTGCATTCTCTTATAAAGAGAAAACCTCTACATAGATGGTTCCATCTCACTTACTGCATGATCTTCCCAACTTACTTATACAGATTCTCCCATATCCTCAAATCAGGCAAAGCTTGAAAACTAAAATTTACTAAATGCAGCCATGGACTGGGATTTTTGAAAAACTAACAAAATCTAATAAAATGAATAACATGATGGATTGGGTAGTAACTGAAGCCTAATGAATAGTCTGTTGTGGACAAATGCCTAGAAAAACCTTTCCAGAATTCAAAATACTGACATATCCTCCATGGTGCTTCTTTGCAAAAAATTAGTTTTTAAACCATTTGGCATGAATAGATGTCAATCAAGAGAATTACTGCACTAAGAAAGAAAGGCAAGCAGAATCGCACCTCCCGTACAGTAAAAATACGGTGGATCAGAAGTGCCAGCACAAAACACGGTATGACCAGAAGATAATGTCGAAAAGTATCTTGATCTTTGTAATATGTCTGTCGAACAACCTTATGAAACCTCATATACCACAATATAGAGAAGGATGTAACCAAGAATACAATCTTCATGATTGTATTATAAATGGAATAATAATTTGTGAAAATGTCCAGATATCGCGTAGCAAAAACAAGAGCATAAAGTTCTTGCGTTTTCAGTGAGATTCCTGGTAGACAAGAAAACCATGACACAATGTTCTCAGAAAATTAAAATTGGAAAGCAAGGATAAAATTGACTTGTTTGAAATAAAGTTTTCAACTAAAAGCGGCTTTCACTACTAACATAAGAAGTTTCTACAAATTAGGCCCAAGTATCTCAATTACAGTAATATTGATCATATGTAGCCATAAGACATTCACTGTAATGCATATAAATGGCTATTAATGAAACTAATAATTTTTTAAGGGATGCTTTTCCACTTAGTTTTACACCAAACAACATGAGTTTCAGCTCAGTAACATTATCAAAGTCTGGACTGCATAATCAAGGATGACTCTAATGACTCTTGACTACCAATCATCTTTCCACTTTCTAATGCTGGCAAGAGATCTCACTTGTATATCTTAAGGACTGTTTTAATATAGCTATTCCTATATATTCTTACACTTTCTTAGGGTTGCTAGGTTTACATTTCTCGCTAACCCCACTTTTATGTTTATTTTCTGTTGGTGGTGCTTTAGGCACCTCCTTCTGTTATTTCTGCTAGCTGTACTTTCAGTCCCATTGACCTATTTGATTCGTTTATGAACATCAGTGCAATAGTATTTCATTTCATTTCTCTTATCTGTGTCTCCACCTGGATCAAAGGCAGTGTTCTATTTGTAACAGGGATTCTAAGATAGCATTTATTCTATAAGAATTCTTTAGAAACCCACCCAATAACATCATTAAAATTGAATTCAACTCAAGCTAAGTTGCCTGTTTGGATTCAGCAGTTCACCAAAAAAACTTCCCAGGTTTGGTACAGCTTGGTCTGGCCCCATACATATATGCGCACACACACACACACATATATATGATATTTGCATAAAATGTACAAAATTAAATACAAAACAAAACTGATGATTTTAATTCTGTCATTTGTCAATGTTAATGATAAATAAAAATGGTTTATATTATTATTTATATATATAATTTGCATAAAACGTACAAAATTAAATACAGAATAAAGCTGATGATTTTAATTCAATGTCAATTGTCAAATGTTAAAGATAAATCAAAATGGTTTATATATATAATTTGTACAAAATGTACAAAACGAAATACAAAACATATATATATAGCGCACAAAATGTACAAAATTAAATACAGAACAAAGCTGATGATTTTAGTTCAATGTCAATTGCCAAACATTAAATAAAAATCAAAGTGGTTTATATTAATAAAACTGCAGATGAAAAATCGATATAAATCATCATATTACTCTCCATTGAAAGCATCAATGTCATCGGCTGGTTCGTTAGAACCACAAGCACCACCAGTGCTACTCACATTAGCTGCTTTTGTTTTGTGTGTTTTGCGTGTTGTTAGTGACTTAGAAGTCACTTTTTGAGTTAGTTATAGTCATTTTTTTTAATTAAAATTTTGACTTTTTAATGTTTTGCTGGGAAGGTTTGGCCCAGGTTCAACCAGGGTTCTGTCCCAGGCCTGTGGATTTGACCCTAAACCATCTGAATGTACCACAAGTGTCACAGCTCAGCAGGGGCACAAACCTGCAAGCTCAACAGTCCAGCGGAGGTTTGAATCTGGATGGTGACAATAACAACGCCAAACTTCAACCATCACACTATGCCCTTAAGGATGACTATCTAAATAATTTTAATATATATTTGGCACATAAAATGCATGTTGCTCGGGTTTATGACATTTGAGACATTAAATTTGATGACAAAGACACTTTGAAAACCAATAAGAAGCAGAGGATCTTGAAACCCTAATAAATGACTCACTAAAAGAGCTGAATAACATTTCCAAGGTAATTTATGCATTTACAAACCTTATTTAAATCTGTAATAGATTGCGCTAGAGCAAGCCCTTTATTGTTGCATGCCATATCTTTTTCGAGCAACTATAAAACATTCCATTGCTATATTTACTTTTAGTCTCTAAATTGAAAATTCTCCCTATAAAAGAAGCATCTATTTCTAACTTTGGGTCTTTTTTGTTGGGAAACAAAGGGATGAAGGATTTTTGTAGGGGTTAGTAAGCAGTGAGGTAACTTTGGCAACGCCATACACAATTACCAATCAACTAGCTTATTCGTATGTTGAGACTTACCATGCCATGTAAGAAGAATGTGGAATTGAATGCTTCAAAACAGACCAAAAAGATCCTTCAAACAAACTTAGTTTACTCAAAGTATAAGAAGAGTAACTTAAATATGGTCTAGAACATCATATTTAGGTCCATTTGGATATTAACTATAATGTGCTCAACTTCATATTAGCTTAAACTAGTATAAATATCTTAAATACATTTATGTAAAAGACATTGAGAGATATCAGTCTTCAGGTAAATTCGATGAGTACCTCAAAACTAATATCTTCCAGCATCTTTTAAATAAATGTTTTTAAATAGCTATGCTAATATCATATATACTTATATATATGTATATGAATATCAATTTCAATAGCTGTTTAAATTATTGCACACACATAGATACACTGATAGGTAAGTAGGGAATAGAGTTGTTTTATTTACTTAAAGAATCATTTTATTTACTTAATACATGGACACAAAATTAAATAAGTAGGACATAGTGCCATTTTAGTTAGCTAAGAACTATTTTATTTTAGACATTATTTACTTTATCTTTTATTTGAAGAACTATTGATCTTTCAATAGTTCAATAGCTATTTATATTACTTATATGTTTATGAACACCAATTTTTAACAGCTATTTAAATTACTATATATATACATGGACACTGTTGATGTGTTTTCCTTGCACATACAGCACAGAATAAAATACCTATGTACTCTATCCTCTCTTGAACAAAATCACTCAAATGCTAAACTAAGTGATCAAATGAGTAGATTCCAAGGTTCTCCATTGGTTATTTTGGTTTCACAACTTGGGATAGCTTAGTAGTAGGATGAGAATTGTTGTTTAATAGAAAGGGACTTACACAAATGTTCAACAATAGGAAACTTGTTTCTCTTGGATAACATGCAACATAGCTTCTTTGAAGGTCTAACAATATGATAACTTAAGATATGGCAATGAAAGTTCCCGAATCTAATCCTAACGAGATTTTAAAGAAAATGCAAAAGAAATGGGTATAGAGAAATCTAATCTAAATGCAAGCAATCACCACTAATTCACTGGAATCTCAACCACACTTTGATTCACCATAAGGTAACAACTACACAGGTGATGCAATCTTCTAAGGGAAAAGGTAAGATTTTCAGATTACTTCTGCACATCAAGGTAAATGAACATAAAGTAATTGAAGTTAAGCTCAGATAAGGTTCAGACTAACCATGCACTACAATCTGCCATCGACAAATTATAAATGGTATGAACTACACGGCTTCCAAACATGAATCAGCAGTAACAACTTCCATAAAACATAAAATGAAATTGCTGAAAATAAATTAAATTAAGCTTATTCTATGAGTGAACACCTAGAAACCATGCATTCATTTGAAACAACACAAAATCACCATAAAGAATTCAGCAATGAATTTGCATTTATTTCAGTAGAGTCTTGAGCAACAATTTCTCAAAGCATTCCCCCTTTCAAATGAGAGCAAAATGAGGCTTATATAGCCCTCAAAATACAATGAATGGCCAAGATTAAATCTCAAGGGCCCTAATTGTGCCACGCAGGCAAGTGGTTACAAAATTTACTAATATTAGGCACTACATTTATGAGGCACTCACTAAGTGGGATGCCCTCCTTTATGACCTTCCTTTTTTGTGACAAATTCCATAAATCTTGATATGACGTGTAACCTCCTTCATAAGGACACTTGGCAATGTTTGAATGGTACATTCCACGATTTGCAGCGCCTCTATGCATTTGACAACTGTCATCTCCCATCTAGCCATGGATACTTAAAACATGCCCATGAAAGTGGAAAGTGTGCAAACATCATCTAGAAGCTCCTTGGAAACAGTCTGTGTATGCTGAAAATACCTTGTATATATTTTATCCTTCAACAAACGCTCATCAATTTCTCCATTGGAATCAACTATCTTGTTTATAGAAACAAGTATTTTGCCTTGAATTTCATAAAGTGCTTCTTTTGCTCGGAGGCTTTCACTCTCAATCTTCCCCAGAATCTACTCCTTTATGCCTAGAGTGCAATACCAAGAAGGAAAATCATATGTTGAACCCTGTTCAATCACTCCATCTATCAAGGTGGCATTCGGAGTATATATCAATCTTTTCAACTGAGGCATCACCTCTTCCTTGACAACTCTGAATTCTGCACAAAACACCAGAACAACTTGAATTCGATCCAAAAGAGAAGATGCTTCTTTGTACAATTTCATCAATAAATCCATCAGCTTTGATCCTGAAGCTTGTTGTCCACTCTTGCAATGCCTGAGATGAAGATCTCACTCCCTAAGGTGTGCAATGGACTCTTGCGAAAGCAAGGCAGGTGGTGTAGGTATCCCTTCTGCTTGGTTCACTGGCATCATCAATTGTTGGACATAATGTTGAAATGCTTGATTATCCCTTTCCAACTGGATCCTCCGTTCCTGTTCCTTCTTCAATCTTTCTTTGATGGTTGTGACTGAATCCTCAAATTCTTCCATTTCTTGTTCCATCGTGGTCGGACCCAAATCAACAGTACTAATATCATATCCACTTGGAACACCATCACCTGCCTCTACATTGATTTTTGGAACAGCAACATGTACCTGTCTTGACCTAGAGCTGTCTCTTGTGATCTTTGAAAATTTAGTGACCTTTCGCCTTTCTTTGTCAAGTTTGGCTCTACTCAACAAGTCCTCCAAACTCAGGATGGGTTCTCTTTCAACAATGGATTTTTCTTTGACCCTCTCTCTTAGCCACTCCGGCAATTCTGACAAGTCTTCCTAATTTTCCTCCTGAACTCTCTTCTGTTGAACAATAGGGAGATCCTCCTCATCGAATTCATATAACTCCCTATTATCTTGATTTTCTGCATCTATCTCAATCAGGACTTGATTTTGCTCCTTCGGTGGGTTTGACAAGACTTCATCAATCCGATTCCCTTGCATATTGGATTCCAAAGATTCATGCTTATCATTCCCAGCTTGTACATTCAAGGCCATCTATTCATCAGGTCTTGCCTCACCTTCCTCAATATCTATTATACTATTGTCTTCCTGCCTTGAAGAGGTACTGGCTGCATTTTGGTCACTATTTTTCACCTTCTTACTTGGCTGAATATCTTCTTACAAATCAGCACCTGCACCTTCTAAATCACTAGAATCACTAGTCACTGCTTGACTCACTACTTGAAGTATCCCTGGACTGATGCGCACTAACTCCTCCCATCAAATTGTAAGTGAGCTGAACATTTTTCTCCTAAAGCCTTCGAACTTGGAAGTCCACATATTTTCTTGTATGTGCCACAATTGGTATCATCAAATCATCATTACGTGTGACCTGTTCTGATCAATTGATGGTGAAAAGTTTGTCCCTTCTCTTGATCATATGAACTCTGTGAGAGCCTTCTGTGATTTTCCTCAATCTGATCTGGAATGTCAATTACCCTTGTTGCTCTAACCAAGTCCAAAGACAATCTGGAGCAACTTTTCTTCCTTATTTCCATGTCATTGTGTGCATCCTCCCAATGATCCTCGAGCTATGGTCTGTGCTCATATTTACTCCCAAATTTCTGCCTGACTGTATTGAATGGATCAAAATTGTTGCGTGCATCATTGTGGCGTACCAAGTTGTAGGCTTGTAGCTCTATCTCTGAATTTTCAGCTGCCTGCAATGACATACAAGTTTCCAGCCTTCCAATGCTTATTGGAAACTTCGTCGTAGTTCTCTTTCTCTTTCTTTGGATCTTGTCGAATGCTACTAGCTGTCTTGTCACTTCTAACAACACCATTCTATCTGTAGGATATCTTGGCAACCTGTAGGGTAATGATGAATATCCTTCAACACGGAGGTATGTGAATCTAGGAAACTGAATAAACCACTTTCCGTAATTTTCCACAAAACTCATAGCCTCTTTTGACAATCCCCTGCATGTGTTGCCTTGCAACAATCTGACAATCTACATGGAGAAAGCATCATTAAACCTCCTATAATGAGATATAGCCTGTTGGTGCAACTGAGGATAGCAATCATAAACTTTGAATTGCCCATCTCTGTTTCCAACTCTCCCTTTGCAATTTAGCCCTGGGTATCTCTCATTCCTGGCAAGCATGTATATTACATATGAACTCATGTAAAATGGTTTAGTCTCCTGCAAATTCTTGAGCTAATCATCAATATTGCTGCTAATCATTTCAGCCCAATCAATGGCTTGGCTTTCGGCAATGCTTCACCTTTTGCTGCTTTCGCAAATTACCATGAAATGCCCAAGAGTCCCGAACAATTCTGCTCCAAATTTCAGGTCAATGATGTGAACAGGACGGCGGAGGAGCATATTAAGATTTTCGAGGATACTCTTTGGAACAAAAGAATTGAGCATGAGGATGTAGCATGTAGGTTGTTTCCTTATTCATTGGGCAAAGACGCGTATTTTTGGTACATCCATCTGCCTGCAAGTTCCATCAATAGTTGGCAAAGATTGAAAAGTACCTTTTTGGAAAAGTTTAGGATTCCTATCACTCCGTCGGAGCTCTACAAACAGTTCGTTGATGTCAAGAGGCAAGAGCATGAACCTATCAGTTCTTTCAATAATCGATTTCACAAGGCTTATACGAGGTTGCAAGCTCCATATAATGTCGATGATACAATGGCGAGGGAAGTCTATTATGCAGCATTGGATCGTCTCACCAGGGTGGATTTCCAGTTGATTGTTGAAATGCTTGTACTTCCCCTGTTGCCTCAGCTTGAAAGTCATTACCAAATGGAGGGTAATAATCTGAATCTTCAATTGGTCCATTTGCAGATGCTGGAGGAAACCTTCCATTATACTCCATCGTATCATAATCCATCACAAGAGGGAACGTGAAGTCTTCAATAATCAAGGCTTGATCATACCTTGTTGTAGGAACAATCTCATATCCTTTTGTTGATTGAGGAGCCTCTTGAGCTTGCGTGCTTTGCATCTCCTTCTGAAATATATCAGCAGCTATTTTGAACTCCGTACATTGCAACTCAGAATGATGGTTTGTGTTATGTAATCGACACAAACTTGATAATGCTACCTCTGCTAAGAAATACCTTGTCTGCTGGTCTAGAATCAGAATTTGAAGTACTTTCCAAAGGAGAGGGGACATTCCCATTATTTGGAGATGTATTCCATGTTTTGTTTTGCCTTTGGAATCCTTGGATTGTTCCTCGAAATCCCTGATTATACCCTTGATAATTTCCTTGATATCCATTTTGATTTCCCTAATCCCTCTAATTCCCTTGAAAGCTCCTTTGCATACTTTGTAAATGATTATTCTTGTTTCTTAGGTGGGTAACCTCGGTGGATAACCTATTTACTTGATCAATTAACTCTTTCATTTCATCCTTCTCTTCTTGAGTCCTTGTAGAGGATGAGGACCCTTGTAAGTACACAGATTGCGCTGGTGAAACTTGTGAAATGGGTGCTCCTAGATGCAACACCAATTGATTACTAGGTGCCGGAATTGGATTCATTACAGGAGTATGCTGTGTCAAATTTTGGTTAATTCCTTGAATCTGATTAGGCATAGCCAGATGCCCCAGGTGATTAAGTGGTCCTTGAGTGTTCATGCCCAAGTCAGTATTCACTTTGACAGCTTCGGCATAGGCTTCCGTTAGAGTAGTTGGTGGTACTCTCGCCCTCTTTACAAACATGGCAGTGAGACGATCCAATGCTGCATAATAGACTTCCCTCGCCATTGCATCATCGACATTATATGGAGCTTGCAACCTTGTATAAGCCTTGTGAAATTGATTATTGAAAGAACTGATGGGTTCATGCTCTTGCCTCTTGACATCAATGAACTATTTGTAGAGCTCCAACGGAGTGATAGGAATCCTAAACTTTTCCAAAAAGGTGCTTTTCAATCTTTGCCAACTATTGATGGAACTTGCAAGCAGATGGATGTACCAAAAATACGTGTCTTCGCCCAGTGAATAAGGAAACAACCTACATGCTACATCCTCATGCTCAATTCTTTTGTTCCGAAGAGTATCCTCGAAAATCTTAATATGCTCCTCCGTCGTCCTGTTCACATTATTAACCTGAAATTTGGAGCAGAATTGTTCGGGACTCTTGGGCATTTCATGGTAATTTGCGAAAGCAGCAAGAGGTGAAGCATTTGCCGGAAGCCAAGCCATTGATTGGGCTGAAATGATTAGAAGCAATATTGATGATCAGCTCAAGAATTTGCAGCAGACTAAAACATTTTACATGAGTTCATATGTAATATACATGCTTGCCTGGAACAAGAGATACCCAGGGCTAAATTGCAAAGGGAGACTTGGAAACGAAGATGGGCAATTCAAAGTTTGACTGCTATCCTCAGCTGCACCTACAGGCTATATCTCATTATAGGAAGTTTAATGATGCTTTCTCCATGTAGATTGTCAAAATATTGCAAGGCAACACATGCAGGAGATTGTCAAAAGAGGCTATGAATTTTGTGGAAAAGTACAGAAAGTGGTTTATTTAGTTTCCTAGATTCACATACCTCCGTGTTGAAGGATATTCATCATTACCCTACAAGTTGCCAAGATATCCTATAGATAGAATGGTGTTGTTAGAAGTGACAAGACAGCTGATAGCATTCGACAAGATCCAAAGAAAGAGAAAGAGAACTACGACGAAGTTTCCAATAAGCATTGGAAGGCTGGAAACTTGTATGTCATTGTAGGTAGCTGAAAATTTAGAGATAGAGCTACAAGCCTACAACTTGGTACGCCACAATGATGCACGTAGCAATTTTGATCCATTCAATACAGTCAGGCAGAAATTTGGGAGTAAATATGAGCACAGACCACAAATCGAGCATCATTGGGAGGATGCACGCGATGGCATGGAAATAAGGAAGAAAAGTTGCTACAGATTGTCTTTGGACTTGGTTAGAGCAACAAGGGTAATTGACATTCCAGATCAGATTGAGGAGAATCACAGAAGGCTCTCACAGAGTTCATATGATCAAGAGAAGGACAAACCTTTCACCATCAATTGGTCAGAACAGGTCACACGTAATGATGATTTGATGATACCAATTGTGGCACATACATGAAAATATGTGCACTTCCAAGTTCGAAGGCTTTAGGAGAAAAATGTTCAGCTCACTTACAATTTGATGGGAGGAGTTAGTGCGCATTAGTCCAGGAATACTTCAAGTAGTGAGTCAAGCAGTGACTCTAGTGATTCTAGTGATTCAGACGGTGCAGGTGCTGATTCGCAAGAAGATATTCAGCCAAGTAAGGAGGTGAAAAATAGTAACCAAAATGCAGCCAGTACCTCTTCAAGGCAGGAAGACAATAATATAATAGATATTGAGGAAGATGAGGCAAGACCTGATGAACAGATGGCCTTGAATGTACAAGCTGGGAATGATAAGCATGAATCTTTGGAATGCAATATGCAAGGGAATCGGATTGTTGAAGTCTTGTCAAATCCACCGAAGGAGCAAAATCAAGTCCAGATTGAGATAGATGCAAAAAATCAAGATAATAGGGAGTTATATGAATTCTATGAGGAGGCTTTTCCTACTGTTCAACAGAATAGAGTTCAAGAGGAAAATCAGGAACATTTGTCAGAATTGCCGGAGTGGCTAAGAGAGAGGGTCAAAGAAAAAATCCATTGTTGAAAGAGAACCCATCCTAAGTTTGGAGGACTTGTTGAGTAGAGCCAAACCTGACAAAGATAGGCGAAAGGTCACTAAATTTTCGAAGATCACAAGAGACAACTCTGGGTCAAGACAGGTACATGTTGCTGTCCCAAAAATCAATGTAGAGGCAGGTGATGGTGTTCCAAGTGGATATGATATTAGTACTATTGATTTGGGTCCAACCACGATGGAACAGGAAATGGAAGAATTCGAGGATTTAGTCACAACCATCAAAGAAAGATTTAAGGAACGGGAATGGAGGATTCAGTTGGAAAGGGATAATCAAGCATTTCAACATTATGTCCAACAATTGATGATGCCAGTGAACCAAGCAAAAGGGATACCTACACCATCTGCCTTGCTTTCGCAAGAGTCCATTGCACACCTAGAGGGAGTGAGATCTTCATCTCAGGCATTGCAAGAGTGGACAGAAAGCTTCAGGTTCAAAGTTGATGGATTTATTGATGAGATTGTGAAATTGTACAAAGAAGCATCTTCTCTTTTGGATTGAATTCAAGTTGTTCTAGTGTTTTGTATAGAATTCAGAGTTGTCAGGGAAGAGGTGATGCCTCAGTTGAAAAGATTGATATATACTCCGAATGCCACCTTGATAGATGGAGTGATTGAACGGGGTTCAGCATATGATTTTCCTTTTTGGTATTGCACTCTAGGCATAAAGGAGCAGATTCTGGGGAAGATTAAGCGTGAAAGCCTCCGAGCAAAAGAAGCACCTTGTGAAATTCAAAGCAAAATACTTGTTTCTATAAACAAGATAGTTGACTCCAATGGAGAAATTGATGAGCATTTGTTGAAGGATAAAATGCATACAAGGTATTTTCAGCATACACAGACTGTTTCCAAGGAGCTTCTAGATGATGTTTGCACACTTTCCACTTTCATGGGCATGTTTCAGGCATCCATGGCTGGATGGGAAATGACAATTGTCAAATGCACAGAGGAGTTGCAAATTGTGGAATGCACCATTCAAACACTGCCAAGTGTCCCTATGAAGGAGGTTACACATGTCATATCAAGATTTATGGAATTTATCACAAAAAAGGAAGGTCATAAAGGAGGGCATCCCACTTAGTGAGTGCCTCATAAATGCAGTGCCTCATATTAATAAATTTTGTAACCACTTGCCTCCGTGGCACAATTAGGGCCCCTGATTCCTAGATTTAATTTTGGTCATTCATTGTAGTTTGAGGGCTATATAAGCCTCATTTTGCTCTCATTTGAAAGGGGGAATGCTCTGAGAAATTGTTGCTCAAGACTCTACTGAAATAAATGCAAATTCATTGCTGAATTCTTCATAGTGATTTTGTGTTGTTTCAAATGAATGCATGGTTTCTAGGTGTTCACTCATAGAATAAGATTAATTTAGTTTATTTTCAGCAATTTCGTTTTATGTTTGATGGAAGTTTTTACTGCTGATTCATGTTTGGAATCCGTGTAGTTCATACAATTTATAATTTGTCGATGGCAGATTGTAGTGCATGGTTAGTCTGAACCTTATCTGAGCTTAACTTCAATTACTTTATGTTCATTTACTTTCATGTGCAGAAGTAATCCGAAAATCTTACCTTTTCCCTTAGCAGATCGCATCACCTTTGTGTAGTTGTTACCATATGGCGAAGCAAAGTGTGGTTGAGATTCCAGTGAATTAGTGGTGATTGCTTGCATTTAGATTAGATTTCTCTACACCCATTTCTTTTGCATTTTCTTTAAAATCTTGTTAGGATTAGATTCGAGAACTTTCATTGCCATATCTTAAGTTATCATATTGTTAGACCTTCAAAGAAGCTATGTTGCATGTTATCCAAGAGAAACAAGTTTCCTATTGTTGAACATTTGTGTAAGTCCTTTTGTATTAAACCGTAATTCTTATCCTACTACTAAGCTATCCCAAGTTGTGAAACAAAAATAACCAATGGAGAACCTTGGAATCTACTCATTTGATCACTTGGTTTAGCATTTGAGTGATTTTGTTCAAGAGAGGATAGAGTACATAGGTATTTTATTCTGTGTTGTATGTGCAAGGAAAACACATCAACAGACACATTAAAAGATAAGTAGAATATAAAACTATTTTATTTACTTAAGAGCTACTACGAGCTATTTTATTTCAAATATTATTTAGTTTATTTTTTATTTGGAGAATTATTTTATTTTTCAATAGTTTAAATAACTATATATATTTTACATATGTATATATATGTGAATATCAATTTTTAATAGCCATTTAAATTACTATATACACATGTGAACTCATTAAAATAAGTAGGACATAGAGTTATTTTATTTATTATTCCGAGAGACATTCTATAGTAGCATCAATGGAGTGTCATGTCGTGACCATGTTAAAACTATAAAATAACTCTTAAGTAAATAAAATAAAATAAATTAATTCTTAAATAGTTCTAAAGTAAAATAAAATAACTCTTAAGTAAATAAAATAACTCTAAGTAAATAAAATAAAAATCTCTTTAGTAACTAAAATAACTCTTAAGTAAATAAAAATAGCTCTTCAGATAAAAATAAAGTAAACAATGTAAATAAAATAAAACAATTCTTAAATAGTTCTAAAGTAAAATTAAATAATTCTTAAGTAAATAAAATAGCTTGAGACTTAAAGATTGAATTCCTTCAGGAGTTTCAAAATAAGGAAAGCGGACTAGGGCGTGCGCAGAGGAATAGCAAGACAGAATGAAAAGAGGGGATGGCTCCAGCACAGAAGGGTTGGAGGAGCGAACAGGGATGGCCAGACTGGGACTGCAGAAGGAGGGACTCAAATCAGTCAAGAGGTGGAAATGGTAAAATTCTTGATAAACCCATTGTCAAGGGCAACAAAGGAGATCAACACTCAGAAGGAAACCAAAAGATCTGGATACCCAAAAACATCGCTACAAGGGCAAATGCAATACCAATAAGTCCCAAATATCCAACTAAGTGCATTTCATTTGAATTGAATAGCATTGATTTGATTAATTCAGTGACTCGATTGAGCACTCGTGCTTTCTTTATAAAATGGGTTGGGACTTGGCCAGCTCAGGCAAAAATCATTCGGTGGTGCCAAAAGTATTGGGATAAGGATGTTAAAATCAAATCTATGCCCAGAGGCTTTTTCATAGTTGAATGCCCTTTGGCGGATAAGAAAAAGGAAATAATGAATCAACAACCTTACCTAATGGAGGGAGTTGGAATATACATAAAGGATTGGGAACCCAACTTTAATCCGGTCAAGCATGAAATTTTGATTACCCCAATGTGGATTGGGTTCTACCACCTACCTATGAAGTATTGGGACCCATGGATATTAAAACAGATTGGAGAGATATTGGGATCTTTCATCAAAATTGATGACAAAATTATGGAGGGAGAATTTGGCATGTCTGCAAGAATATGTTTGGCCATTGATTTGGAAAACCCTTTCCCTCAAGAAATTGAAATTAGGACAGAGGCAGGTGTCTGGAGACAGCAAGTCAAAATTGTAAAAACTCCTCCGGTGTGTAAGGAATGCAAAAAACAAGGACACCTAGCTAAAGACTATGCAAAAAATAAAAAAAGAGGATGAAGTGGTGGAGATAGGTAACTAGGGTAAAGAGGGACATGAGGAACACAAGGGGGAGGCCGGTCCATCTGAACCACATAAGGAGACAGAGGAAGTTACCCCTAGATTGCAAAATGAGGAGGATCTCTCTATTGAAAGAAGGGAGGGTCACGAAAGGCAGCAACAATGGGTATGGGAGGATAGTAGAGAAAACCCTATATTAGCAATTCTTGATCCAGAGGTGAATCTACCTCGAAATAATGAGGATAGTCCCCGTGTCAAAACTAATAAATGATGATAAGCTTCAACAAGAGGCATGGAAGGAGAATGAAGAAATCCCCAATCCAACAGCCTCAGTCCCAAAGGAGGTCATTCCTCAGGGTGAGACTGGGAGGCAAGTAGGGGGATCTGTTGATGATTGTTTTTAGACAAGTCAACAATAGAGTAAAATACAAAGTATCTAACTCTCTCTTGAGCAAAGCCTCTCGAATGCTGAACAAAGTGATCAAACAAGATGACTCCAAAGTTCCTTTTTTATGATTTTGTAAGGGATAGCTCAGTGACTTGATATGATTCTGCTGGTAAACACAAAGGGACTTACGCTAACTTATTCTTACTTCATTTAGCTTATTCCTCCTTCAAGTGTGTATGATGTATGTACAAGGCATCAATGATAAAGAAAAGTAAAAAGGCAAGAGTTTAGGAAACTAATCTAAGGTCAATGAAGCAATGATGATGTATGAATAGACAAACTCCTTGATTAACCTAACTTCACTTCGCCAAGGATGCCTACAACTACATGAAGTTGGTGCAATCTCCTAAGGTTACGCGAATGGTTTTCAAATCATGAAGGCTCATACAAGCACCCATCGAATGGCGCAGCTCAAACAAGCATCCACAATCGAACTTATGCAAATGAGGCTCAAACTAGCTTTACACAACACTTCACCAGCGATGAATGTTAAAAGCATGAGCTAGGAGTTGATCAAATATTCAATACAAACATACATTACATCAAAGAGCTTCTAATCTACTTATAATCTACTTGAAACATCTCTTCATTCAATTCAAGGTACAGAAAACCATGTGATTCCACAAGACAAGACTTAAACACCAAGTGAACTCCAATGTCCTTGCATTAATCTTGAGAAATGTTTACAACAACTTCAAGTCCTCTCACAGAATTTCGAGAGTCTCCTCTATTCTACTCCTAAAGATCTAATCTCTAGTCTCTATATATTACAAATGAGGCAACAAGGCCTTTATATAGTGGTTCAGAAATACAATGAATGGCTAAGATCAATTCCTGTAGCCAAGGGCTCAGATCATGCCACCTCAATAGGTAGTTACAACTTTCTATTTTTAATACAAAAGAAAGAGGCAATGAAGGCACGCTTCCCAATGTGATAAGGATAAGATGAAATCATTTAAAACATCCTCCACATAGGCGTCCCTTTGGCTTCTTTTATTAAATGATACATTGAATGTAGTTGAAATGATGTGGCTGATTATGATTGGATGATGATGTGTACATGCCACCTAGGTGCCATCTCAGCGTATTCCCAAATTGTATCATCTGTATGTGATGTCTTCGATGTGATTGCTCTTGAACTTGTATGTTTGGGAAGGCATCTTGTTAATCTTGCCTTGTAAACTGGATGTATGATAGTTGTTGCTCATCTGGTTTAACTTTGTGATGCTTCTTCTTCATGTAGGTAAGATACATGATGATCTTCTTTGGATGCAACTTCTTGAAGAGTGCAGTAGGACAGTAGATGATGATAATGCTTGATTCATGATTAGAAGTAGGATCTCTCTTGAACTTGAAGATTTGAAGAATCTTGAAGTTTGGATGGATGAATGCCTTGGAACATTTGATGATGGAGCATATGTGCTAGGAGTTGATCAAATATTCAATACAAACATACATTACATCAAAGAGCTTCTAATCTACTTATAATCTACTTGAAACATCTCTTCATTCAATTCAAGGTACAGGAAACCATGTGATTCCACAAGACAAGACTTAAACACCAAGTGAACTCCAATGTCCTTGCATTAATCTTGAGAAATGTTTACAACAACTTCAAGTCCTCTCACAAAATTTTGAGAGTCTCCTCTATTCTACTCCTAAAAATCTAATCTCTAGTCTCTATATATTACAAATGAGGCAACAAGGCCTTTATATAGTGGTCCAGAAATACAATGAATGGCTAAGATCAATTCATGTAGCCAAGGGCTCAGATCATGCCACCTCAATAGGTAGTTACAACAACTTTCTATTTTTAGTACAAAAGAGAGGCAATGAAGGCACGCTTCCCAATGTGATAAGGATAAGATGAAATCATTTAAAACATCCTCCACATAGGCGTCCCTTTGGCTTCTTTTATTAAATGATACATTGAATGTAGTTGAAATGATGTGGCTGATTATGATTGGATGATGATGTGTACATGCCACCTAGGTGCCATCTCAGCATATTCCCAAACTGTATCATCTATATGTGATGTCTTCGATGTGAGTGCTCTTGAACTTGTATGTTTGAGAAGGCATCTTGTTGATCTTGCCTTGATCTTGCTTTGTAAACTAGATGTATGATAGTTGTTGCTCATCTGGTTTAACTTTGTGATGCTTCTTCTTCCTGTAGATAAGATACATGATGATCTTCTTTGGATGCAACTTCTTGAAGAGTGCAGTAGGAGAGTAGATGATGATAATGCTTGATTCATGATTAGAAGTAGGATCTCTCTTGAACTTGAAGATTTGAAGAATCTTGAAGTTTGGATGGATGAATGCTTTGGAACATTTGATGATGGAGCATATGAAACTGGATGTGAGCCTCTTGGAATGATTTGATACTGAAGTAGTGTACTTGCCATGTATCCTTGAACTTGGTGTAGACGATGAAATGCTTCCTTGAAGATGATCTTGAAGAGAGTCCTTTAGAATGTAGGTATTTGATAATAACATCTCCCTCAGATGTAGAGTAGATGACTCTTCAAAGAGACTTGAATGCACTGGAAGTACTTGAAGCTTTGGAGATGTCTTTAATGATGAAGAGAGGTTCCTCTGGAATGCTTGATTGATATGAAGATGAAGGGTGTTGGCATGTTGAACTTGAAGAGATCTCTAGGAACAGCTACATGATGCCTTCTTCTTGTGGACTACTTCTTGACTTCCTTCCTAGCATGAAAGTGATTCCAACTTCTTCTTCTTTGATGACTCCTTAGCTTCATCCCTATTGCTGCAACATAAAGAAAGAAACAACATTAATCCTTTGACTTTTTAACATCATTTCATAACACAAAAGAAGCATTTGCTTAAGCTCTAAAGAAGATCAAAACATGAAAGCAATATAGAAAATAGAGCATTGAATGAAGTCTTTGAATCTTCCTTTAAACTCTTGAACTCCTCCTTCTTGGCGCAGCAGATCAGAAACTAAGATCTTCTTAAAATTAAGTCTTATCTCCTTTACAAAGTGGCGCATTGGATAGGGATAGTGAGTTCTTCTTCTTTTATCCTTCACAAAAAAAACTACTTCATTCAGCTTCATTTCAAGGTGGTCGCTTTGGATCAGACCTTAGGGATCTTGTCTTAAATCAAATCTTTGATCATGGCACATCAAATATGCATTTTAATCCTTGATTGATATCTTTCTTGAAAGGGCGCTGTGGTTAAGGTGCAACAGATCAGCATCTAGAATGCTCCTTAAAAAAAATTGCATTTAGACTTCAATCAACATCTTCTTTCAAGGGAATTGGATAGGGCATAATGGATGAGGTGCATTAGATCAGGTTTTTGAATCCTCTTCCAAAATGTTGAAAAATTTGTAATTGATTCTTCCTCTAAGCTTAGGCGCAGTGGATGAAGATTCTTAGATCCTCTTTAAAGCTTGCCTTGGAGATGTCAAAACTTGAATTAACACTTTTTCATCATTTCTCAAACTGGAGCAGCAGCTAACCATTTTGAATCCTCATGCTTTGGTCGCAGTGGATCAAGCTTTTAAGCTCCGGATGAAAGCATGTCTTAAACTCAAGCCCAACTCCCTTCACAAGGTGGCGCTTTGGATCAAAGATTTGAGATCTCCTTCACAAGTTTTAATATCAGATGTTAATTTCCTTCAAGAGATGGCGCAAGGGTTAAGTTCTTGAGATCCTAGTCTTTAGGAGTTACTCACAGCTTGCCTCTAACTTAAAACAACCTCCTCTTAGCCTTTGGCGCATTAGATGAAGGAATTGAGTTCTTCTTGATGCTAGCCTAAACTTGTAACTAACCCTTCCCTCCAAGCGCATTGGATAAAAGTTTTGAATCTTCTTAAAATATATCAGAATTTGAGTCTACAACCTCTTTTAAAGGTGGCGGATGGGATGACACTTTTAGGATCTTCATCTTATCCAAAACTTAAAGTGCATTAGATTAGGTCTTAAACTCCTTGAAATGGCGAATCTAGATCAAGCTTAAAATTTTCTCCTTTTAGAATGGGCGCATTGGATTAGGATATTAGGATCTTCCTTCTAAAATCAACAAAATCATCCTCTATAAGGGCGCTTTGGATAGAGATTCGAATTCCTTCTTAGTATTGGCGCATGAGATCAACACTTTGGAATCCTCTATATAGTTGGCGCATTAGATCGAGCGCATGAGATCAAGTTTTTGATCTTTCCTCCAACATTTCTTCAAAATTCACTTTGCTTTTACCTTCCAAGATTGGCGCAATGCTAGGGCGCATTGGTTCTGCCGCAAGAGATCATCATTTTGATCTCTGATTGAAAGCGCACTTCATCAAGATTTTGCGCCAAGATTTTGCGCCACTCTAATATCCCGTCGCACTGGATCAACTTTTTGCGCTCCGTTCAGTACTTAGGCATTTTTCAGGGTCTCTCAGGGTAAAGGTATATTGAAAAATATATTTAAGTATAAGTTATTTCTTATACTTTAAATATTTTTCAATATACCTTTCAGGATGTTTGAGATAGGTCTCGAATCCACCGGATTTAACATGTAGAATCTAGAATTTGGAGGATCCACCAGATTTCAAACTTAGTCAATTTTTCAGGATTTTAGGATTTTAGGCTACCAGACTTAGTCATTTTCAGGATCTCAAACATACATCAGGATTGATCTCAATGTTCATGAATTAGATGGAAATTGATCGATACTCTTCATTACTGCAAGTTCACGTTCCAGAGGAGACCTCCAGTTATAAAGCAAAATCTTTCTAGGAGAGAGACTCATTGTTAGATTGACAGAGGAAACAAACCTAAGACATCATCCAGAACTATATGCAAAGCATCAGAGCTCAAAAAAAAGGGGGTCCCCATTTGCAATGGGGCGATGTGTGATTTGGTCACAACAGGATCCATTTTTGAGATTGGATTGGAGCCATTTGGCTGCAACAAGGATCTGGAAAAAATGGGAGATTTAAACACCACATCAACATCAACTAAGGAACAGAACTCTGAGGAGAGCTATTCCACAGATGAGGAGATTGGGAAAATAGAGGAAAGAACTATCTCTCAAACGAAATCAAAGCTCAAGAAGCCAAAGTTAGGAGAAAAATCACAAAGAGGTAGGAAAACCAATAAAGTTAAGTTGGGTTGGCAGGGAAAGCCAAAGGACAGATGAAACTAAGATCAAGGAAGGGGATAACCCTTCCTGAGAGCAATGAAGCTCCTTTCCTAGAATGTTAGGGGCATGAATGCCCCTGACAAAAGATGCATGCTCAAGCGTCAAATAGATTTGAGCAAACCAGATGCAATTTTACTACAAGGAACTAAGTTGTCAAAGGAAGAAGCAAATATTCTCACAAATAGATGGAAGCAATGGAATGGTCTCTTTATCCCTGCCAGAGGGGCCTCGGGAGGTTTAGGACTCGTATGGAATCCATATAGTGTGAAAGTGGAGGAAGTGCAGTTTAATGAGGCTTGGCAAATTAACAAACGCAGATCACTAGTGGACAACAACAACTTCATTCTAATAAATGTATATGGTCCAATAAGAACAGACCATAAGAGGTTAGTTTGGGATCAACTATCAATTGTCATTCAAACTTTAAAGGACGAAAGTATCATTCTTGGGGGTGATTTCAATGCCATAGTGGATCCAACAGAAAAGAGAGGTGGTCTTTCAAGACGCACTCAGGTACAAATTGAATTCCAAGACTTTATCAATTCCAATCATATACAAGATATCATTCTGAAAAATGGGACATACATGTGGACAAACAGAAGGCAAGGCTTTACAACATTGCAGAAAGACTTGATGGGTTTCTATTGGGGGGAGATTGGTCCAAGTCTACATTACTTTATGAGACTTCCATTCTTCCTTTATCGGGGTTTGATCGTTACCCAATTCAGCTCAGTCTAGACCCTGATGTTAGACCTCAAGGAAGATCATTCAAGTTTGAAAAAATGTGGTTGAGAGATCCAGAAATTGAAGCAAGAATTAGATCGTGGTGGGCACAGGGTCCAAGTATTAGAGGATCTAGATTATTTAAGTTCCACAAAAAAATGAGTTTCATCAAGATCCAACTCAAGGAATGGAATAAATCCCATTTCAAAAACATCTTTAAAGAAAAAATCCTTGTAGAAGCAGACATGGCAGAACTTAATGAAGTCATATTGGCTCACCGTATGGATCAAGGATTCAAGATAGATATGTGAAAGAAAAGGATTTGAAGCAGAAGGATGACGAAATTTTGGCCAGAGAGTAGATCTTTTGGAGACAATAATCTAGGGAGTGTTGGCTCAAAGAGCGGGATAGGAACACTAAATTCTTCCACAATACCACAAAAATCAAAAGGATCCTCAACAAAATTTCCTCTATTAAAGATAATAATGGAACTTTGGTCAACAATCCAGACAAGATTGGTGAGGTGGCAGTAAATTATTTCGAGCTATTGAACAAAGAAGATCACACGGATGAGCAGATAAAGGAAGAGGTCTTGAGTAGAATTCCTTGAATTATAGATTAGGAGAAGAATGCATTTTTAACAAGATAGTTCACAGAGGAAGAAATCCAAAGGGAAATCTTTCAACTCGCCCCTGACAAAGGTCGTGGACCAGATGGCTTTCCAACCTTTTTCTATCGAAAGTTTTGGAACATTATTGGGGCAGATTTGGTTTTGGTAGTAGAGGAATCAAGAAGGAAGACAACCATACTCAAAGATTTAAACAATACATTTGTAGCTCTGATTCCCAAGAAAAATGTGGTGGAATCAATGGATGATTTCAGACCAATTTCATTACATAACACAGTATACAAGATTATATCCAAGGCAATGGCCAATAGGCTGAAGGAATTGTTGCCTCATCATCTCAGAAGAACAAAGTGGATTCACACCAAGGAGATCCATCTCAGATGGGATTATTATTGCCCATGAAGCCAATCATCTAGTGAAAAGAAGTAAAGCAGAAAGAATGATAATCAAGTTGGACATAAGGAAAGCTTGTGATCAGGTGAATAGGGAGTTCTTGTTGGTTGTGTTGGAGAAGTGTGGTTTCAATCTTGACTAGATCCAGTGGATAAGAAGTTGTATATTGCCAAGATTTTCCATTTTAGTTAATGGCAGCCCCAAAGGATTCTTTGAAACTTCGAATGGAATTAGACAAGGTGATCCCCTATCCCCTTTTTTGTTTATAATCATAGTTGAGGCATTGGGTAGATAAATACATGAGGAAGCAAAGCGTGGCAGATGGAAAGGCATAAAGGTAGCCCCACATGTAGAGGCAATTACTCATCAGCGGTTTGTTGATGAGACCCTTCTTTTTGGTGTGGCAAGTCAAAGGGAAACAAGAGTGATGAAAGAAAACCTAGACAAATACTATCAAGCATCAGGTCAGCATATTAATTGGCATAAAGCAAAGATTTTTTCCTTTAATACAAAGCCTTGAAAGCAAAAGGAGATTACATCCAAATTTGGGCTCAAAATAAGACAACTACCAAGTATTTGGGCACTCCCCTTTTTTCATGGAGCTAGTAAATCTAATCTTTGGGACCATCTTGTTTCCAATTGTAACACAAAAATGGCATCATGGAAAGGGAAGTGGTTATCCTCGGCTGGGAGGATACTTATGCTCAAATCGGTCATTTCTGTTATCCCCATTTTTTCCATGACATGTCTGAAGATTCCTAAGAAAATTGGGGACAACCTAAATCAGAATATTAGGAAATTCTTTTGGAATGATACTGCAGAAAGTAAAAAGTTTCCATTGATTGCATGGGATAAAATTTGTTGCTCCAAAAAATCTGCGGGGTAGGGCTGTGCAAATGGTCAATTTTCAACAAGGCACTAGGGGCGAAGCTGGTTTGGAATTTGTATGCTAACTCTCAACTCAAGTGGGCCAAAAGTTTGCAAGATAGTACTTGGATTCAACAGATCCCATTTGAATCCTTACCACATAATTTGCTTGTAGGTTCTGCTATTTGGAACTTCATAGTCAGTTGCAAGGATCTTATTGCCAAGCATATTTCATGGGAGATAAGAAATGGGAAAAAATCTCTCTTTGGGAAGATTCCTAGAACAGATTCACAGCATTGAAAGAGATGCAGGACATATAGGAAGCTAGAAAAAATCTCTCAAAGATGGGGAAATAAGGTAAGAGATTATGTCTATCTTTATGAACAGAACGACATTAGGGAATGAAGCTGGAAGTCTTTTAAGGATATGGAATTCTTGGAGGAGCAAAAGATTAGACTGGAGCGGACCTTGGCAAGTAGGAGGATCTTTATCTCAAAAGGGGAAGACACTGTTATGTGGTGCGGTTCGAAGTCCAGAAGATATAGTGTTAAGATTGGCTATTTAGTGGAGGAGGAAGCCATAATTAAAGTTGATTGGCCTACTCATTTATTTTGGCACAAATAGTATCTGCCAAAAGCAAGAGCCTTTGCCTAGGCAACTCTCCAAAATAGAAAATTTGGTTTTTCAAGCCCTTTGAGATGTTTGTGTAAGAAAGAGGAAGAATCTACTGATCATATACTAAGGAATTGCAATTATGTTGATCATTGTTGGAAAAAAATGATAGAGAAGCTTAATTGGAGGAATGCACTGCCACAAGATCTTTTAACAACTTTCAATTCATGGTCAGTATTGCATAGAAAGCTGTTATTCTCTTGTTTGTGGATAATCAGTCCGTTGATCTTAATTTAGGAATTGTGGAAAGAGAGAAATAGACGAATTTTTCAAGACAAAGCAATGGAAGAAGAAATCCCATGGAAGAAAATTGAACATGCTATAGTAGAAGTTGCCAACAATGTAGTTAAGAATCAAAAACATAAAGATAAATCCTTCACCTTATGGGATGGACTAATGAGAAGTAGTTGATCAGGTCTTGCAGTGCCCCCTACTCAAGGGGATTCTCAGGATTATCCGACTAATAACAAAAGGTCCAAGGCAAAATGACTTCCCCCATAAAAAGAATGGATGAAACTGAATTTTGATGGTGCATCGACAGGAAACCCGGGGCTTTCTAGTGCAAGCTGTGTTTTTAGAGATCAAGAAGGAAGATTGATTGGAGTAACATCAAAAAGAATGGGAATTCAAACAAATAATGAGGCTGAATTTCGCTGACCCTTGATTGGCATTGGCAGTTGGCATGGATGTCAAACAGAGACATTGGGTAGTTTGGCATATTGGTACAGTTTGAGGTGATTGTTGTTGAGCATGTTGGATATTGATGTTCTTGCATGGTCCTTATCTTGCTTTATCAGTCACAGCATTTCATGAAGTCTAAGTGGAGATATCTTAAGTGATCCTTGTTACATTTGGTTGAGTTGAAGTGTGCAAGGGTTAATATTTGTCTAAGCTAAAAGTGATAAAGTGGACACCATTTTGAGTTAAGGGTTATTAAGGTTTATGGTTTCATTTGTTTTGAATTCAATGTGATATATCACATATCATATTCGAAGGTCATATATTATTTGAAGTGATTGACCTGATCAACAGATCTCGGCATCTAGTAACAGGTAAAAGGTGGCATTGTGTGTAAAGGGGTTACCGACCCTTTTTGGGCAAACAGTAACTCTCGATGACATGAGTATATTGGGCAAAAAACACTTTCATTTGTCATTTTGTAAAGTTGAAGCTTGGTTTATGGCACTTAGGGTTTGAAGGGTATGCATGAAGTTTGAATCTCCAGCTGCACAAGGACGGTTGAAGTCGTTATCATGGTGGCTTGAATTGTTACACAAGGTCGTTACCATGGCAGTTGAAAGGAGTAAGTTAACTTTCAGTTATATCATGAACAAAGGTATAAAGTTCTATATGAATCTCAGGGCATTGTGTGCATTAGAAGATAGAGTTTGGTGATCGACTAAGAACAGATATAAGGAAAGGTTTATGAGATTATTGTGTCGACTGTATTGGATTGATGGTGTCTATATTCAGTGTTTGAAAATCTCTGCATTGATCTTTGATTTTTTGTTGAAGATATTGTTTAAAATTTGCAAAGACATGTTGATTTAAAGCTGCAACTTGTTATGTTTGGACTGTCACTGTAAGCTATTTTTTGAAAAAGAGACTGTTACAGAACACAGTAAGATTTTTGGATTCAATGCATACATATGTTTTTTATTTCATGCTTTGTAAGTTTCAAAACCGTTGAAGCTTAAGGAACATGAAATAAGAAAAGGCAATAGAGAGAAACAGAGTAACCCTCTGTAATTTGTTTATTCATGATTCAGAAAATGTTGTATAAGATCAAGTCAGTGAGACAAGTTTGAACTTTTGCCAATGAGGCAGTTGTAAACAAGATGCTAGTGAGGCAGTTGAATAAGCTAGTGAGGCATGATTGGTTAGCCAGTAAGGCTTTGTAATTGGTGGTTTTGCGATTAAGACAGTGAGACAATTTCCGAGTGGTTTTTCATCCCTATGAGGGTTTTCCACTCATGAAAATCATTGTGTCATGGTCTCACTTGATGTGTGGTTTACTTGGTCTTCATACGTAAACATTTAGTCTCGGTTATCTTTCAGTATTTGAATTTGATTAAGTTTTCTAAATTGATTAGATGCTGAAATTTGAAGAGAAGTAATTGAATTGTTTTTTATTACAACACTGATTCACCCCCCCCCCCCCTCTCAATGTTGTCTGTACTCCAACAAGTGGTATCAGAGCCAAACCCTTGCTAAAAGTTTAACTAACTTAGGGGGTTCCTGGTGGAGTACTTGTCATGGCCAGTCAAGAAGGTTATTCTAGTTTCAAAGCACCATTATTTGATGGTTCTCATTTTTCTTTTTGGAAATTTAGAATGGAGTCCTACTTGTCTTCCTTAGGATATGATGTTTGGGCAGCTGTAGAGACTGAATACAAGGGGTCAAATACACCTTCCACTACTGATGAAAAGAAGGCCTATGAATGTAATGTTAACGCCAAAAATGCTATTGGTTGTGGTCTGTCCAATGAAATCTTAGTTAAAATTATGGATTGCAAAACTGCAAAAGCTATTTGGGATAAATTGTCTAGTATTTATCAAGGTGATGCAAAAGTCATTGAAGCCAAGTTACAATCTTATAGAACCAAATTTGAAAGTCTCAAAATGAGTGAAGATGAAAAAGTTGTTGATTATCTTCTAAGGGTTCAAGAGATTGTCAATGTTATTCGGTGTCTTGGTGAAACCTTAGAAGAAAAGGTAGTTGTAAGAAAGGTTCTAAGAACCTAAATATGAATCTAAGGTTTCAGCTGTAGAAGAAAGAGATATATCTAAAGTCACCTTAGATGAACTTTATGGTACTTTTACTGCCTTTGAGATGAGAGTCTGCAATGATGGATCTACAAGTAAGGAAGTTGCTTTCAAATCTGTTAAAAAGGAAAAAGAAACAAATTCTGATTTAGAAGAATTGAATGATCAAGAGTCTTCCTTTGTTAGTAAATTAAAAAAAGGGTCTTCAGGTAAGTATAGGGGTAAACTTCCTTTCAAATGTTTTGGTTGTGGTAAAATAGGACACTATGCTGCAAAATGTCCTTACAAAGATTCTGATAGTAATGAAGAAAACAATAGAAAACAGAGAAAGGAAAAACAATATAATTTTATAAAGAAAAGCAAAGATCAATGTAGTTTATGGCAACAGTTAATCAAAATGAAATTCAGAAAGAAAACAGTTCAAATCAATCTGAACTTGAGGTGGATTTTGAGGGTGAGTTGAGAAGTGCTCTAGATGAAATTAAGAAACTCAAAGAGGAGGCTATGATACAGCAAAATCAAATTCAAAAAGACATTGAAAACCTGATAAGTAAGGTGAATAACTTTGAAAAACAAATTGCAAATCTGAAATTTCAAATTGGAATTTTAGAAGTTACTAAAATGCAATTAGAGATCAAAGAAAAAGAATGCTGCACTTTAGAGGCAAAAGTTATTAACTTAAGAAACGAGCTTGACATGTGTGATAGCAGTAACAAACTAGCAGATCTTTTAGGTGAACAAAGATAACATAAAGATAAAACTGGTCTAGGGTTTATGTAAGGCCAATGCTCACATTCTGTTGAATCTCAACATGCCAATGTTAAAAATGAAAAGTTTTTGAAACCATCAGTTGGAAAAAGCAGTAATCTACATTTCTTTGGCCATTGCTTCTGTTGTAATCAATACAGGCATAAGGCAAGTGAATGTAGGGTTATGTCTAAAAGGAGTTCAAGTTCTCAGAATGAAAAACTCTTTCAGACACAACAAAAGAAAACTAATACCCTTTCCAAGACAAATGCTGATAAAGCAGAGTTAATTTGGAAGCCAAAGAGGGTTGATAAAAAGACAGGAAGTATGCTTGATCAAACAGCTCTATATGCCAAGAAGAAAGAGTTGTGGGTGGTAGACAGTGGATGTTCTCATCACATGACAGGGGATAAAAGCAACTTTATCAAATTTGAATATTGTGATGGTGGTTTAGTGTTGTTTGGAAATGGTGATTGTATTCAGATCATAGGAAAAGGTACTGTCTTTGGATGATAACATATCTTTGCATGAGGTGTACTATGCAAGGGTCTCAGGCACAATCTCTTAAGTGTGACTCAGATCTGTGATCAGGGTTTTTATATTCTTTTTGATGCTCTTGGATGTGAGATTAGAAAGAAAACAGGTGAGGTTGTTGTAGCAAGTTTGAGGACCAAAGGAAACATTTATAATCTGCAAGAAACCAAATGCATGACTATGGTTGATCAGTTGAGGGAGACATTGGATGATCTTCCTCCTATTTCTCTTCACTAAATCATTTATGTGTGTTTTTCAGGGTGTGCTTCAAATATCACCTTATATCCCTGTGTTTATTGGTTACATTATGTTTATGGTGATATCTTTGTATTATAGTGCATTAATGGTAGTTAATAGTGTTTTGGGACTGAAGAACAGTTTGTGCTTTTTCATCAAAGTGGTATATTGGAAATCTTTCAACATGGTGTTGTAGTGTGAAGTCTCTCTCATGACAGATAAAGGCAGATAAAAGAGTGCAGTGTTGTTTTTTTTCCTCGCATAATGAACCCAATGATCTTAGTCAGTGATTGTAAGGGGTGTGATTCTTCATTCAGTTCATGGTGCAGTTCTTGATGTTAATACTTTGATATATGGTTTCACATGTTTGATCTGAGCAGTCATTAATTTATTGCTTTCTTGCTTTTACACTGTGGTTACTCACAATGTTTAGTACAGTGGTTGACAGGGTATACCTATTTGGGACAGGTTTGAACTTACTTTGCTGGTTTGGTAAGTATATCCTTCACAGTTTGTATTAGTGCTTGGTAATTTAATACAGTTGGATGTTAGTGGTTGGAAGTTTGGCATGATAGTACATGACAGTCTTAATGTCTTGCCCATCTATTACTAGTGATAATGTGTTTAATTCCTCAATTATAACTGTGATCAGCAAAGAGCTTCATGGGTGGTATTGTATTTTGTTTGATGTCTTTGAGTGTGGACAAGTATTTCATTTTTGACTGTCCTTGTCATGACAGTAAATGGATAGTAACAATGATGTTACAGCTTGTTGTTTGCCTTTCCACATTGATGTCTTGCCTTGAAGGATTCTTGTAGCAAAGTGATGTTAAAAGTAATGGCTGTAGGTGCTTGCAAGGGAATGATATCAAGTTTGCAGATGTCTTAAATCAGAGAATGGCTTTAATGATGCTCAGGTTGCTATGATGTTTGTTGAAGATGGCATGAGATTCATTAATGTTGTTTTTCAGTAATTGGAGTCAGTCAGGATAGAAAACACACTCTTATGCAGTTGAAGTTATATCATTTTGTGTCATATGATGTAGTTATTCATGGACAGTGGATGCAAAATAGTGAAGTAAAAGCCTAAAGAGATAGACTTGGTGTTCTCCAGTAAATCAGTGTTAGCCTTGGTTTCAGGGGGAGCTTCTAAGCCTATTCTTTATCCTTGATGTTTGTGTTTTCAGCTTTTGTTGGCATGCTCACCATGTATGCATGCTGCATTAATGTGGCAAGTGATAAACAAGCTTCAGTGACAGTTGGCATGGCAGTTTGGTGATTGTGGTTCTTACAGCATTTTACAGTTATTATTTCAGTGATTTGACAGATATGATTCTCTCCTTGATCTGACAGTTTGATGTTTCATGTGACAGTTTTATGAGGAGTATTGGTATATGCACAGGTTTCACAATCTTTGGTTGTATATTTCTTTGGTAACATCCTCTCTCTCAATCTTTATTCTCCTTCACCTTTGGCATTGTTGTCAAAAGGGGGAGAAAAATACAGGTGTTACAATGATACAAACTATTGATGCTATGATGCTATGATATGATGCTCATTACATGTTCATTCATTACTGTTGCTGTTGCATTACTTTCATGTTTCTATTCATTTGATCTTTGATCAATTATGGGGACATAATGTATAAGGCAGAACAGTCTTGGTAACTTCATTTCATGCACCAGTGGTATATGATGTGGTCTATCGTTATATGGTTATTCAATGATACATTTTTTCATTTGCAAAGCTGTTACAGTTATGAGTCTTGCTGGTATATGTTACATATTTATAGCTATGCTGGTATATGTTGCATGTTCCAGTCATTTACTCTTAGAAACTGGTACAGTCTTCATATGATGATCAGCTTTGGTTATGATGTTACAAGAAAATGGTTTACAGGTTGTTTGACATCAATGCCAAAGGGGGGGTTTGTTGACCCCTGATTGGCATTGGCAGTTGGCATGGATGTCAAACAGAGACATTGGGCAGTTTGGCATATTGGTACAGTCTGAGGTGATTGTTGTTGAGCATGTTGGATATTGATGTTCTTGCATGGTCCTTATCTTGCTTTATCAGTCACAGCATTTCATGAAGTCTCAGTGGATATATCTTAAGTGATCCTTGTTACATTTGGTTGAGTTGAAGTGTGCAAGGGTTAATATTTGTTTAAGCTAAAAGTGATAAAGTGGACACCATTTTGAGTTAAGGGTTATTAAGGTTTATGGTTTCATTTGTTTTAAATTCAATGTGATAAATCACATATCATATTCAAAGGTCATATATTATTTAAAGTGATTGACCTGATCAGCAGGTCTCGGCATCCAGTAATAGGTAAAAGGTGGCATTGTGTGTAAAGGGGTTACCGGCCCTTTTTGGGCAAACATGAACTCTCCGTGACATGAGTATATTGGGCAAAAATCACTTTCATTTGTCATTTTGTAAAGTTGAAGCTTGGTTTATGGCACTTAGGGTTTGAAGGGTATGCATGAAGTTTGAATCTCCAGCTGCACGAGGATGGTTGAAGTCGTTATCATGGTGGCTTGAACTGTTACACAAGGTCGTTATCATGGCAGTTGAAAGGAGTAAGTTAACTTTCAGTTATATCATGAACAAAGGTATAAAGTTCTATATGAATCTCAGGGCATTGTGTGCATTAGAAGATAGAGTTTGGTGGTCGACTAAGAACAGATATAAGGAAAGGTTTATGAGATTATTGTGTCAGCTGTATTGGATTGATGGTGTCTGTATTCGGTGTTTGAAAATCTCTGCATTGATCTTTGAATTTTTGTTGAAGATATTGTTAAAAATTTGCAAAGACATGTTGTTGATTTAAAGCTGCAACTTGTTATGTTTGGACTGTCACTGTAAGCTATTTTTGAAAAAGAGACTGTTACAGAACAATAGTAAGATTTTTGGATTCAATGCATACATATGTTTTTTAGTTCATGCTTTGTAAGTTTCAAAACCGTTGAAGCTTAAGGAACATAAAATAAGAAAAGGCAATAGAGAGAAATAGAGTAACCCTCTGTAATTTGTTTATTCATGATTCAGAAAATGTTGTATAAGATCAAGTTAGTGAGACACGTTTGATCTTTTGCCAGTGAAGCAGTTGTAAACAAAATGCCAGTGAGGCAGTTGAATAAGCCAGTGAGGCATGATTAGTTAGCCAATGAGGCATACAACAGCCAGTGAGGCTTTGTAATTGGTAGTTTTTGGATTAAGCCAGTGAGGCAATTTCCGAGTGGTTTTTCATCCCTATGAGGGTTTCCACTCATGAAAATCATTGTGTCATAGTCTCACTTGATATGCGGTTTACTTGGTCTTCATACTTAAACATTTAGTCTTGGTTATCTTTCAGTATTTGAATTTGATTAAGTTTGCTAAATTGATTAGATGCTGAAATTTGAAGAAAACTAATTGAATTGTTTTTATTACAACACCGATTCACACCCCCCCCCCCTCGGTGTTGTCCGTACTCCAACAAATTCTAGGCCTTTGTTATGGGGCTTCAATTAGGCCTCTCTCTTGGAATTAGGAAAATTCACATTGAAGGAGATTCAATGCTCACAATTAACGCCATTGGTAGTAAGCAAACATCAAATTGGAAGCTAAACAATATGTTGATTCAAGGTCTAGAACTTCTTAATAAGTTCAAAGATTTCAAGTTGGACCATGTTTTTCGTGAGGCCAATATATTAGCTGACAAAATTGCCAATTCGGCGTTTGACATGAAAGAGGATTCATTGGTGTGCTCTTCATTGGGAGATTGGCAGAGACAAATTCCTGAGATGGAGAACCTCAGACTACATGAGTATAAGGAAAGTAGGGATAGTAAAATTCATTAAGGCCATTTGGGACTCATATTTGTGGCGGGAGTTTTCAAAGTTATTGTTGGCATTCACCTCCCTCCATCGACATCCACGTGGCAATGACATGACATGGTGCTGATAGATGAGTTTTTTATTCATTACGGAGGAATAGGAGTTGGCAAACATGTGAGGTATATTCCCGAGATTTGTATTACCATGATATAATTTGAAATTATGAAGAGCGATGGTTGAAGGCAGTGCACTGTACCTTGGCTCGTGTGATATAGCCTAGAACTCTGTCGAATTACCAAAACATTTATTACTTAGTATGCCACTGGCAGAGGGGATGCATTTTAAAGATCGGGATGTTAGAATTTATACAGCAAAATGGATTCGACGGTGTTTTTGGCAAGGAATTAAAGGCAAATGGCCTTCCTTGGAGATATATCCGACAAGAGGCTGAAAAAAAAATTATGATCAAATTGTCTATTGGCCTTCATGTAACAGGTATGGTTTTGGGTTACCCTTTCATAAATTTGAAGCAGAAATATAGGGTTAATTATGATATAGCATCAATGTTTGTTGCCATCATGCTAGATTTGGGTGAATCCAAAGATACTATTCGTGAGGTAGCCACTGCACTGATAAGGCCAGCATGGAGGGGTGCTTTGCATAAGACTCTTGATTTGGCGGTCCCAAGCCTCGGCTTCCATCCTGAATAGGGGTTTTGGCCCTCCATATTGTCGGCCTACAATGGCCCCTGGGTCCCGTTTATAATACTTGTTGTTGGCGTCAGCAAGGAGAATAGAAGGAATGAAGCCAAATGGGGACTCGGTTTTCTGAAAGCGGTTGTGGGGGTTGCTGATGCTGATGGGGTGGATCGGACAGATGCCATTGAGACAAAAAATTCAGGAGATGTGACTGTGGAAGAAGATGAATGAAGAAGAAGGTGGCAGATAGTATTAGTATATATATATACAGTATAGGATATTTTGATAATATACTGTTCTATATGTAGGAAGTTGAAGTAATAGATGACAGGCCCTCATTATGAGTAGCCTTTTAACACTTAATTTTTCTTTGATTCATTTCTATGGGGTCTGGCTCCCTTAAAACCAAATTCAATGATTAAAAGAAAATAGCTCGAGACTTGTATCTCTAGGTGTTTTTTTAGATAGATGTATTTACGATATCTATACTAGTTTAAGAGCTGTTTTATTTTACTTTAAAAGTTATTTTATTTTACATTTTGAAAAGCTACTATTCATTAATTAGTAATTTATTTATAGGCTGCCAAAGGTTCTTTAAAAAACTGCTTGTTAAATTTTTATTTTATTAGTTATGAAGAATTTTTGTGAATATACTCATACCATTACATCCACACGTGCTCCCATTATAATTACACCTCTCAAGTAACAACATTAAAAATACCATGACACAACCTCAACTAGTGGCCATCCTTAACTTAAGGCTAGATAAAGTGCCTTTCATATTTCCTGTATTAAAAAAAGTTAAAATCATAAATGTTAATATTAATTGAAAAAAATCATTTGACGCCAAGTTATTCTGTTGTGTTTGTTCATTCTTTGTGAACATTCAGTGCAACACCTACTCAAGATAGTCCTATAGCAAGGAATAAAATGTGAAATAAGTTACAAGGATGTACAAGCTAGAAACAAGGATAACCTAGATGGAATTACAAGAATACATAGTCTTTTTTATGATTTCTGTGCTTGTAAAATACACATAGCTACAAGGTAAAATGAAATGATGTCACAGAAGAGGAATGATCAGGTAAAGACCTCTAATGAATATAATCGCTAGGAAATGGGGGATTTTTAGTGCTCTCAACCACTATATAGTCATCAATGCGAGTCTACTGATGCCACCTAGAGTGGTTTGAGCTGAAAGGATCTAGCATTCAAAGGCAAAGTACTCCAGAAAAAAAAAAGGAAGAGGAAGCTATAAAAGGGGTGGAACCCCTGCTTTTGTCTTTCAGATTGAGCATCACTCAATAAAAAATTAGGTGCAAGCTGGATGTGAGATGTAGGATTTTTACTGAGCATATTCAGATTCAAATTTCATACAACCAAGTACAAATTAAATTTTAACTACAAATGGTTCATGAATCATATTTAATCATAACTCAAGCCTTCCCTTCAACACTGTCCATAAGACAACCCAGTGCAAAATCTGGCCTTGGCAGCCCTCTAGACCCATTTGGTGACCTCCCACAAGCCTCGGCTGGTGTTCTGGCTGAAAAACCCTAAAGTTATAAGGGAACTGTCCTTAAGGGCTGTACAGATTCCAAGATGGCAGCATTGGACAAAACAGGTTTTTGGCTTAGAATGACAAAAGAAGGCCTTTGAAGATCAAGAGTGACCTTCTGGACACAGTTGGAGTTTAGATGATCACTGGCTGGCTAAAATCCTTAAGTGGCACTGGATTTTAGCACATTCACCTCCAAAATGAGGATGAGAGTCAGGAATGTACATGTTGATAGAAAGTCAGGATACTTTATTATAATTATCTATTTATCAAATATAGGCAGTATTACTCGAAAGCTCTCAAAGCATGTTTACCAATGGTAAAGCTCTTATTCAAGGAGTCTAGCCTGAAATTACATCTTAACTTAGGTGGTCTCTGAAGACCCTTACAGTCTACTTGGGGCCAGAAGATTCCATTAAGTTCCATGTTTGCGTCACATGTCTTATAATGCCAAAAGCTTGGGGCCATAACAGTCAGATAGAAACTTGACATACAAATATACCGTCATTATATCAGAAAGAAGCTTCAAGCAGAGTTCATGTATTAAAATACAAACAATCAAGTGTCTGGTGTATTCACCAAATCATTTACCAAAAAGAATAAAGAAAATTTTCAGAAATTGAAATTAATGGAAGTCAACTTGCTAATATTTTAATATTTTCCAAGGTGTTTTAGAGTACTCTACAAAATATTTGAACAGGACTAAATTGCATTTTGTAAATATTTTTTTGTATATAACAGTCAGAAAGAAACTTCACATGCAAATATGTGGACCGCAATACAAATGACTGAGTGACTGATGTATTCACCAAAACAATCAGAAAAGAGAAGCAATATTGAACTTAATGGAAGCCAAGAGTGCTAATATTCTAATATTTTCCAGCCTTTTATAGAGTTTCTATTGAGATATTTGAACAGGAACTCGATCATTTTGTGAATAGTTTTTTCAAGAGCAAACATAATATTATTTTGTTTGTATGAGGATGACACCTGGATTTTTGGAGGTATTTAATGATCTCCCTAAAATTTGTAGTAATAATTTATTTAATTTTGAGAACCAAAATATAGATCCTAAAGTCAAACTTTACCAGACAAAAGGGCAAAAATAAACCTAAGGAAATTGAAGGGAGATCTTTTCAAATCTTTGCTTTGTTGGTAGCTTAGAAATAAGATTTGGCACACGAAGACTATGCTGCATAAATATCCATATGGCATAATTGATTTTAATTTTAAGCAAGGTGATGCTCAAGGCTCAAATTCTAAAACTTCACTTATTAGGACCTCCGAGTCCAAAGCTTGGCTGATGAGAAATTCTTTGAAGGGATTACACACTAGTTGCCGAAGGGCAAGCAATCCTAGTGACCTAAGGATTACACCCAATTGCAGGGAAATTCCCATCACTGAAAGTGATAAAGCCCAAAGTCTTACCTCTACACACAAGGGTAAGAGGATTTGCCCTACCCAATTGGGCATCAGATTTTTATACCTAGATTTGGGCCATCATGGGAGTATATTTCCCATGCCACCATTCAACCGAAACCAAACATTCAAAGCTTTGTTACATAAATGAACCCAACATAGAACTACATTTTGAGTTACAAAACCATATAGAAAATACTGTGTGTATTGTTTCATTACAGATAAATGTGACTTTGGTTGAATAATCCATGCATGGGCACAACTCCCTCCACAGAATTTAGTATTGGTCTTGCTTTTGCTTTCCCTTGGCAGGGTCATGGGACAAGGCCTCTTTAGGACTCGACAGAAAATTCCCTTGGAGTCCCCAAAAAAATATTATCAAGGATCATGCAGTCAACATTTTTTTCACTACATACCATGTCATTACAAATGCCTTGTCACTTCTAATGAAAACGTGTGGATTCTTGAGACAAGTTAGACCTTCTTATCCTATGAGATGTTTCCCCGGCAGTACATGTCTATACATATATCTCTTAGAGCAGAATAAATGAGTAAAGCGCAGAGTGGGTAGGGTATTTTAAAGTCAGGAGACTCCATTACCCAATCCCTTGCCCCCACCCCAAATAGAGATATCACCTCATAGCCTTGACTTGCATCCTTCACATGTGGATTTTGCTTTTGCTTACAAGGATTAAAAACATATCCTTTGAGGAACACGTTTGGACACACAAAAGCCCCTACCCGTTGTTACAGTGCAGATTCCACACACATCTCATGGCACCCACAGACTTCTATGATACATTATATCTTGTCTTGATGCTCATTTTAGGCAACATACTACTCTTTCTACCATGTTATAATACCATGTGTTCTGCTCATGTACAAGGTTTACATTCATACTGTAAAGTGAAATAAACTACCCTGGGAAAGAAATGGTGTTTATCTACTTACTAGTGTGTATTTGCCTAAGAATCTATGTTCAGTTCTTTTATTGCAATTTTAAAATAAATAGTAATAACAAACTTTAAGCAAATACACTGAACTGGAAAAAGAAACCTTAAAGGAAAGAGAATAAGATGAAGGAGTCTCTCTGATTCGACGATCGATGAAGACAAAACACTGAAGAAACTAGAAGAGAGCTCTCAAAGAAGGTTACAGAAACTAGGTTTTTGACACAAATGGACCCAATCTGGAAGTCGCAATCGTGAACTGAGAGACCACGGCAGTGACCTCTGAAACCACGTAGGTGACCTCTAGTTTGTGCTACCATCCGAACTAAGACAATTGTTTGGAAGATTGGTTTTCACAGTCCTGACCTCCAACTTGTGCTTCTGGTCTCTAAATTGCACTACAAACCTGCAACAGACAGTAGCATTTTTTGCTCGTACACCTCTAAAAATTTCTAGAGATTTGCGCCTTGTCCTCACATTCCTCATTGTGCTCACAGAATCTAGAATCGCCTTTTCAGTAAGAAGATATTTGCAGCTAAATCTATAGGAGGAAAAAATAGGGTTATTATTTAGGGAAACTACCTCAGTCAATCCCCTACGTGGCATAGTTCACTCTCAACAGTATTTGGTAAAGATTGACGTTTGTGGTTGCTTATAGTGCAGAAGTGAAGGTGGTGAGTGCTTCAGCAAGTGTAGTAAACTCCTATGGAGATTTTGCTCTTGTGTGTGTCGGTGCTTGTATAAAATGGAGGAGTTATGGTAAATGGATTCACCACGATGCTTGCGAAGAGGATGGGAAATTATATGCAAGGTTTTGGCTATGGAAGAAATGGTATAAAAGGCTTTGATAATGGAGGAAGAGTAAAAGAGTTACAGTAGTGTTGTGACCTCATCACACATCGCCCCATTGCAAAATGGGACCCCCTAATTTTTGCTTAAGTTTGGTCTAGTTTCTGAGTCTTAGCTAGGTCCTGGTTCATAACACATGCAAGGAGGGACACTGGATAAGTCAGATGTGTCATACCTTAGAATGTCTCATAGGACCCTTTGAGTGATCGAGATCGGAGTAAACAAGGTACATCTCCTCGGTCAGAGTCTTCATGTGAAAGGATTGATATTAAAGCTTGTAATGTTTTGACTTATGATTGAAGGGCTTCATGTTTGGCTCTGAGTTTAAGTGAGTTTGAAGCTATAAGAGGCAAAATCCAAGGGTCATGTCCAAACCCGCCCTACCTGGGCGGCCTCAGAAGGGGGTCTTGGACAATTTTGCCTGCCACATGGATTTCTCCACACACAGTCTCCAATCCCGCCCAAGGAGAAAGTGTGCAAATTTTGAAGTATGTCAACACAAAACATAAAGATGATAAAAGGATTTGAAGGCATCAAGTGTCTTTTCAAGGTAAAATCCAAGAGGTACCTTCAAACCCGCCTTACTTGGGCGGTTTCAAGAGGTCCTTATGGACTATTTCACCTCCCACATCAAATACTCCAAGCATTACCTTCAAATCCGCCCAAGGAGCACTCTATAAAGTATACAATAAGTTAAAATGCAATGAGGTGATGAAGTTTTGATGAAAGTGCATAGCATTTGGAAGAGTTGTCCAAGGGGTACCCTCAAACCCGCCCTACCTGGGCGGCCTCAAGAGGGGGTCTTGGACTTTGTTTCCTACCACATGAAACTCTCCACCTGCTGCCTCCAGAACCGCTCAGGGGTGTAAATGGTTCAATTTGCAAGTTATTTGGTCAAGGATGAAGGAAGAGACATTCAGAGAGTGAGATTATCAAGATTGATATGTTTCAAGTATGGAATTCCAGAGGTCATGTCCTAACCCGCCCATTCTGGGCAGTTTCACAAGGTCTTCATGGATGATGTCTCCTGCCACGTGAAATTCTCCACACCTACCCTCCATAACCGCCCTAGAGAAAAATGGTTAAGTGTCGAGGTTTTCATGTACAAAACACTAAGGTATGGTGTTTGTAAGTAAGGTTTATGAGTTTGAGTGAAGTCAAGTGGATGATAGGCAATATTCCAAGTGTCACCCTTGAACCCACCCTATCTGGGCGGTTTTAGCATGGTCACATGGACAGTGTCTTCATCACATCATGACACTCTCCAGACAGTGCCTTCAATACCGCCCTAAGTAAGAATGATCAAGTTTTGAAGTGTTTTCAAGCATAAAATACTAGAAGGTGATGGAATTCAAGAGAAACATGAAGGTTTAGGAGGGTTAAATAGGTTTCAAGTCAAAATCCAAGGGGTACCCTCAAACCCGCCCTACTTGGGCGGCCTCAAGAGGGTCTTATGGACAACTTTACCTCCTCTACATGAAACTCTCCAGACAGTGTCTCCAAACCCGCCCTTGGAGAAAGTATTAAGTTTTGATGTCTTTCAAACACAAAGCATTGGAATACCATGAAGTTTGAATGGAAAACATGGAGGTTTGAATGCATCAAGTAAGTTTTAAGGTAAAATCCAATCACCCTTAAACCCACCCTTCCTGGGCGGCCTCGGGGGTCTTTGTGGACTGCATCACCAAACACATGAAATTGTCCAAACACTTACTCAAAACCCGCCCAAGATGAAGGACAATGCAATTTGCAAGGTTGTTAGATGAGAATGATCAAGATGATATCACAAGGGAAAGAGATAGTCAAGTCCAGAGGCTAAGAAGTTTCTAAGTGTTGAAATACACATCATACTCCTAAACTAGCCTTACATGAGTGGCCTTGAGCTCCATGCTTAAACACCTTCACCACCTGCACATCACACTCTCTATGCAACTCAGTTAAATCCGCTCAAGGAAGAGACTTATCAAATTTTGAAATATTTTGAGTTCAAGTACAAAGGAGATCATGTAGGTTGGATGAAAATGCATAAGATTGAACGTTTTTGAGACATTTTGAAAGCAAATCCAAGGGGTATCTCCAAAGTCGCCCAGAGTGAAGACACTGCTATTGGTAAGAGGGATTAATGAACTGATAAGTTTTTGGAAGGTTTCAAATGCATTAAGTAATAAAATCCACACACCCTCCTTGAACCCGCCCATCCTAGGCGGTTTTAGAACCTTCCTCTGGACACTGTTTCTTGCACATGAAATCCTCCATGCACTACCTTTAAATCCGCCCAGGGGAGAAGACAATTGAAATTACAAGGAGAGATCCATGAACTATTGAAACAAAACACTTTATTGATGAGGTAATCATGTATGGAGAGGTTCAAAAAGTTCTAAGTTGTAAGATCCAAACAATACCCCTAATCCCGCCCTTCCTAGACGGTATTCACTATGACGGGTGGACAACTTCATCTCCTTTCACATGAAACACTCCATACAAACACTATAAAACCACCCATACTCTTAAGAGTTTCACAAAGCATTAAAGGAGGTGAAACTATCAACAACAAGAGTGAGGAGTTTTGAAGTTGCTAAAACCAAGAAATCACTAAGTAATAAAAATCCATACACCTCCATGAATCCCGCCCTCCCAAGGCGGTTTTAGATCATTCACTTGGACAAGTCCATGTTCCCACATGCATCTCTCCATACAACACATTCAAAACCGCCCAGGGTGCTGGAAAGGTCTTCATGAGGATGAACTAAGTGAAGTAATCCTTATACACTCTCAAGACTATCTTGTTAAAGACTCACTTTCATTCACCTCTTTCACATCATCCAATCCATACAATCCACCCATGCAAGGCGGCCTTGAGCCTTCCACAAGGACAACACCAAGTCACCCACACCATTTCATCCACCTATCATCTTCAAAGCCGCCCTCCTCAAATGGTTTCATCATGCCTCATGGACAAGGGCATTGAACACTCTAAGTGTGTCATTCAACTTCAAAGGAGGAGATGAACATCCAAATGAAGGTTTAAATAAAAATCCATGCACATCCTTGAATCCCGCCCTTCCTAGGCGGATTTAGACCCATCACAAGGACAGTGTCACCTTCCACATGACATTCTCCACGCCTACCCTCCAAACCCGCCCATGCTGGGCGCTCTGAGTATGAAGGCATGAAATATTTTAAAAACTTTAATTTTATCCTTTACTAGGCCGACCTCATCACACTAGGCCGACCTGCTTTAAGTAAAGGCAGCGTTTAGTATTTAAGAAGGTTTAAAATTGCATTTTTATCAAATTCAAATCCAAATTTAATTCTGATTTGCAGCTGGGCAGTAAGAAGCAGCAGCAGATTTCAAGGAAAAGGTCAAAAGTTCACAAATTTTTTCAAGTCAAATTTTCCAAATTTTTGATTTTTTTTTTAAATCTGCTTTTTCTAAGGTATGTTATTTTGAAATTCATTGTTTTTTTATCCCACATGCACAAGGAGATAGGATAAATATTAAAAAATTCATATTTTAAGAGGTCACATCAGCCTAGTGACATGTGTTGTCTTCTCTTGTAGGAAGAGGTAGAGGATGAATGCGAAAGAAAGGCAAGCCTTGATCAAGAGCGACAAGCAAGGAGTCATGCTGGAGACGAAGATCATGTCCAAGTGGAGGAATGTGAGTGACACCAACTTGGGTCACATCGACATGGAGGAGATCAAGAGAGAGCTCTACAAGCCAACTCACTCCAAGGTCATCCATGAGATGCTTCGCAATGGAATCGTCCAAGCCGCTTGCTTCCCGCCCGCCTTGCTGAGTGCCGAGCTTATGTGGGAATGTGCTGATCATTACAACCAAGAGACTAGATGCATTGAGACATCCAATGGAGAAGTCTTAGCTCACTTAAGGAGGGAGGCCATCGCCGAAACATTCAACATCCCGAAGCATAGGAAGGTCACCGTCTACATTCAAGAGCAAACTCAAAAGGTGTTTGAAGGTGCAATAAGTGATTGTAAGCAAGAGATAAACATCAATTAGGTAAAGCAACCAAGGAGTCATCATAGCAAATTGCCAAAGAAGCTTCATAAATCAGATTTCATCACGGAGTTTGGTTTCATGGTGATCTTCTTGAACAGAATCATGGGTTGTCGACAATCGTCAACATTCGATACGTGGATGTTCGTATTCATGCAAGAGATCGTCAAGGGTGAAGTGATGATTGATTGGGCCGGCATCATAAGCAACAATATTCATGAGCAGATGATCAAGCTAAAGGAGACTAAGTCCTTCTACATGAGCTCATATGTCATCTATATCCTCACGATGTGTGGAAAGTATGATGGATTGAATTGCAGAGGTGACATAGGATATGGCCCTAGACAATTCGGCGTGTATGATTGCTACCCGCAGTTGCAACTAAAGTCTATCGCCCACTACAAGCGTGTGAATGATGCATTCTTCATGTTCATCGTAAGGAAGCTTCAAGGAAATATGCATGAGAGGTTATCGAAGGATGCAAAGAGATTGATTGGTAAATATGGACGATGGTACATCCAATTTCCGAAGTTCACCTACTTGAGGATCCAAGGATTTTCATCTTATCCTTACTGCTTGCCGAGGTATCCTACTGACAAGATGGTACTACTAGAGGTGACGAGGCAATTGTTGGCTTGGGACAAAATTCAGAAAGATAAGAAGAAAGCCAGAATCAGTTTCCCGATAGGAGTTGGAAAGTTGGAAACTTGCCCAACACTGCAAGCTGCACAGCATTCAGAATACAAACTCCAAGCTTACAATCTTATGCTGCATGACACGAATCGAGATCACTTTGATCCATTCAACACGATTCGGAAGGCATTTGGGAAGAAGTTTAGACATCGAGAGCACCAAGAGGATCATTGGGCAGATGTGGACGATGATGAGCATATCAGAGAGAAGAGGTGTTCGAGAATGGCTTGGGATTTGGTGAGATCTTGTAATATAATGCCTATTCCTGATCAGTTAGAGGAAACTGAAAAGTCTTTCATGCAAAAGATGTTTGACAAGGAAGGACCTATCATTATCAACTGGGCTGAGAGAGAAGATGGTCATGATGACTGGATACAGCGAGTCATACAGATCACCAAGAAGTATGTAGATCGTCAAGTGAAGAAGCTCGAGAATGCAAACAAGGACATGACATATGACTTGATGGGAGGAACTGACTCGCAGCAATCACAAGAGGTGGATGATAATGAATCTAGTAGCGAACATCACAGTGAGTCTAGTGGATATAGTATAAGCTCCAGAGAAGAAGCTCAGCCTGGTAAGAGGAAGCGTCTGGACGACTCACATGGAGAAAGTAGTCGGAAGAAGACAAAGTTGAGTTCACAACATGAGATTAGTACTTCCTCCAGGCAAGAAGGTGGTCCTTCTCAAGATATGAATGTGACATCAGTAGTGGAGAATGAAGAAGGAGAAAATCAAGGAACTCCACAGGCATTAGATCAAGAACACATGCATGAGGTTCTAGTAGAAGAAGTTCGATCAAGTCCCTCCAAAGATCGAGAAGCTGTTACACATGAAATGGATATACACATTGAATCATCTGATGAGGAAGCATCGTCACCAGAATTAGAAGTTGAAGCTCAAGAACAAGATGTTCAAGAAGATTTGTCTGCCTTGCCAGAATGGTTGAGGAAGAGAGTAAAGGAGACTTCAATCGTGGAAGTAGCGCCGGAGGTTAATATACAAGAGTTGTTAGGCAGGACCAGGCGAGACAAAGGAAAGGAGAAGGCGACTAGATTCTCCAAGATTACAAGAGACAGTTCTGGATCCAGGAAAGTGCATATTGCAGCGCTGAGGGTAGAGAAAACAATTGATGATATTGCTCCTGAAGATTACGACGTGACTACTATGGTTTGGGACCAACAACAGAAGAGCAAGAGTTTGAAGAGTTGGAAGAATCAGTTTCAGTGGTCAGAGAAAGATTGAAGCGTGAGAGGGAAAGAGGAGATCGATTGGAGAAAGAAAACCTCGCCTTCAAGCAGTATATCCAGCAATTGATGAATCCAATTCGACAGCGTGAAGGGACGTCTACTCCACCTCCCATGCTTTCACAGGAATCTGTTGCTCAGTTAGAGGGTATGAAATCACAGTCCCAAGAATTGAAAAGCTGGATAGGAAGAGTTAGAAATCAAATAGATACATTCATCGATGAACTCATCCATAAGTATGAAACCGTTGCTCAGTTGTTGGAAAGACTTCAAGCAGTTTCAGCAGCATGTTCCCAATTCGATGCTGTCAAAAGAGAATATATGCCACTTGGAAGATTTGATGAAGACTCCACTGTCAGCATTGATAGAAGGAGTAGTTGAAGAAGGTTCATCGTATGATTTCTCTACTTGGTACTTCACTATGGACATAAGAGATCAGCTTTTTGACAAAGTTAAAATGGATTGTGTTCGAGTGGATAGTGTGCTTCAGAGAGCTCATAATAAGATAGTTGGTGTAATGGATGATATGTGTGTACTCTCAGGAGAGATTGCGTTCCATGACGTGAAGAATTACCTACATTCTCATTACTTCAACTCTATTCCTTCATTTCTGGTGAACAGCTAAACAATATCTACTCCTTGATCTCACTAGTTGGTGGTAAGCGGGTTAGTCTAGCAGAGTGGGAGAGGACAATTGATGAGCATACACGAGATGTGAAGAAGGCAGAAGGAACCATTCGGAACGCGCCAAGTGTACCAGTTGCTGACATGGCGAAGGTTGTTCCGAAGTTCGTGGCATTGGTCGAAAAGAATAAACATAAGAAATAAATGCCACATGGGCAGTCCACATAGGCGCTAAGGTGTCACCTTGAAAAATGTGCCTCTATTGCTCCTTGTATGTCTCTAATAATAGAAAGTTGTTGTAACTGCCTTTGATGTGCCATGATCTGGGCCATCGAATCTAAATTGATCCTGGCCATTCATTGTATTTTGAGGGCTATATAAGCCTCATTTCTCTTCATTTTGCATAATGAGTTTTGAGCAAATTAGAGTTGTTGCTAAGATTTTGCTGAGATCAATACAAGTTCATTGTTGAGCTATTCATGGTGATATTGTGTTCTCTTTGCAAGTTGCATGGTTGCTAAGTACTCACTTGCATTCAATGTTTTAACTTAGTTTATTTCTTTTAAATTTTGTTCGCTTTAGTTTGTGGAAGTCATTGTCTTTCGATTACTTAGTGAAATCTCCATATGTTCATACCTTTTATGATTTGTCGCTGGCAAGTTGTAGTGTAAGGTTAGTCTGAACACATCACAAGCTTCACTTTGATTGTTCATCGAACAATTTGAAAACCTTTAGCTTATCCTTAGAAGATTGCATCACCTTTGTGGAGTTGTTGTCTCATGGCGAAGCAAGGCGTGGTTGAGATTTCCAGGAATTGATGATAATAGCTTACACTTAGATTAGATATTCTTTCTAAACCCAGTCTTTTGCATTTTTTTTGAAAAAACATTGTTAAGAGTAGGACCAAGCGCTGAATTGCCATATCATAAGTTTATCATAGCGTGTAGCCTTGAAGCGATTGTTACAACCTGTGCGAGTGTAAACGGTATTTTCCTGCTGTTGAACACCAAAGTGTAAGTCCCTTTGTATGAAACAGCAAATCACATCTTTGCCAAACAAGCTATCCCAAGTCGAGAATTGACGATAAGGAACCTTGGAGTCTACTCAGTTGATCACAAAGTTCAGCATCTGAGTGATTTTGTTCAAGAGAGGATAAAATACGCGAGTATTTTATGCTGCGTTGTCTGTGCAAGGAAAACACATCAACAAGTAGTAGTGGAGAATAGTATCAGCAAACGTCAGGAATGCAAAGAATAGCTAAATGGCAAAGAAGAAGATTAAGAAGAACCTGCAGACAATTAAAAATGATTCAAAGTGCTTTGAGATCTTAAAAATCCTTAAATCATGTATAGAATACATTTTTATAAAAGTTGATGGTGAGTTAGCCATTTGAAAAACAAAAAAAGGCCAAAGGAATTGGCTTTTAGCTGTTCTGAAATTGGTTTGCACTTGCAGACACTGCAATGATCGCACTAGTGACCAAGGTCACGTCCAAGTGCGCCATAGGTAGGGAGATTGAGAGAGCCATGCTCGAAAACACCATGTTCATCGGGCACCCACCCCTATTATGATGGAGAGACAGCAGCCCAAAAATGAGATTCTCGCCGACTCTGAGTTTGCTGCTCCGACCATTACCGAACCAATACCCATGATCCTTGCAGAAGCCCATCCCATATTCCCCACAAAAGCACAATCCCATCATCTGAATTGTGTCTGAGAGAAATGTAAAGAACCAGATTGATGGGACAAAGCCATGAACGGCAGGCCCAATGTGAATATTGGACAGATTTTCAGAATATAGGAATAGGCAAAAAACAAATACAAAAAATCAAGGTTTGGTAAAAATGGCATCTTGATGAAGGGTTTTAGGCTTTGAAATAGGCAAAATGAACCCTAAAACATATCTAAGGGAATGGACGCTAAATGAGTGCGCAATATAGAGTGAGAATTGTTAAGTTTGCAATTTTCAACTCTACACATACATACAATCTACATTACTATAGCATATTAATTCTACAACCGAAATAAAAAGATATAACACAAGTGCTCCAAATAATCAATCATAAAAATCATTAAAACATATTAATCCCACAATTGCTACGTTGTTCCCCAAAATTTCCTTGGTTCCATATCACATAAACTGAGCAATTCACTTTGATATAGAACACCTTCAAACCCATGTGGAGTCCTCATAATGCAACCCTTAGGAGGCCCAAATTCAAGCTGCTAATTTCTAAGTGAAAACCTCAGTTGCCCTACCTCTAGAACAGATTACCATTTTTCTTTTGGTTGGAAATCTATCGAGGAAACAAGCTCCTTTGAGGCTGTGCAAATATCATGAACCTTAATTGCCCTAGCTACAACATATAACAAGAAATTTTCAATTGCTCTAGCTACAAAATACAGTTGTCCTTTCTCAATTGCCCTAGATCTAAAAGACAAACTACATCTTTTTTACTGTCCTAGCTACAAAATTCCATTGGCATTTTTTCAATTGTCCTAGATTAAAAAAAACACTTGTCATTTTTTCAATTGCCCTAGCTACAAAATAAGCTTGTCATTTTTCTGCTTGCCCCAAGCTACTAAATCCACTGGCATCTTTTTTTGGAAACATTTTTGGGAAAATAAGCCTTTTAGAGGCTGCACAAAAAACATGTCCTTCGGACATAGATGCCAAGGACTAAGCAATAGCTATTTTGCAAAAATTCACCGGGAACTTGCAAAAATATGTGTCTTGGAATTGCTTCTACAACCAAAAAATCCTCATAGCACATTATACACCGGTTGTATATGTATATTTTTCTACTTGGTAAATTTCCCTCTTAGTTGTCATGACCAAGGGTGTATCTCTTCCATAAAACTCACCCAAGACTTGAATCCAACCCCATCTATTGGGATACAATGCACTCACCATATTGAATGTCCTATTTTACCCAATGTCAACACTTTATAACTTCCTTCGGTTTAAATCTGGGGCTCCCCTTTGAAAGACCACTTGCTTATACCACTTAGGCTCATTCCAATTGACATATCTACACTACCATATTAAACACCACCTCATTTCATCTTTTTTCCCCTTATAATATTTCAATAATTTGGAAAATTCTTTAAAAATATTAAAATGTCAAAAAGGGTAAAGTAGGTCTTGTGGGTGGCTAAAGGACAATCCCTTATTTTTTCCTCAAAAGATTGGCACCTAAAACAAGTATTTAGCAAGCTGATATACAACACTCTTTGAACATGGCATATATCACCAATATGTATATCAATAGTTTCCTTAAGGTCTAGGGAAAGGTCTATTTGCATGCAAATCTTGCATTGTGGATGAGTTGAGTAAAATTTGTCCACTTCGACACATACAATCCTCCCAAGAGAGGAGGCAATACAGTTTAGAAACAGCCAATAAGGAAAAGCCAAGCCAAGAAATTCAACCCACATAGGCATCTTAAAGGCCTAGCAATCAGACACAATAGAGTACATAGTCCAAGGGAAGAAAACTATCAACAAGTTTTGAACATAACATGGGCCATGTCTAAGGACAGGGTCTACATGGTTAGCTTCCAGGTGCAAATGATTGATGTGTACACTACCAGAGGAGCACAAATCAAAGTTAGAGTTCATTGGTTGAAGATTGGTGATAGAGCCTCCAATGAAATTTTCCAAGCCTTGCATGCAAATGACTTCGCCCAAAAGACTACGACCATCCAGGAAGCAGATAAACACATTTTGAAGCTTCCTAAGGTTTTGAATGCCTTTGTCCAACACTACAAAAATGTTTCCAAGGCTCAAGAACCGCCCCAAGCCTGGGAGGCAACACTAAAGCAATGTTTGGAGGAGGACCTCCACTTGGCTATTTCTAGCATCGCCAATGAAAAGGCATCAGGTTTGATGGCTTCCCATGTGAACTCTACAAGATTATTTGGGACAATGTTAGACCTGATCTTTACAAAGTTACCTCGAAGCTTTCCATTCAAATTCATTAGGGTCAATAATAAACAAAGAAAATACCAAATTCATGCCTAAGGCTGGAGATAAAAAGTTGATATCCAACTAGAGACCTATCACTTTGCTAAATGTCTCCTACAAGATCATTGCCAAGGCGTGTGCACTACGCATATGGCATCTCCTCCTACTGGTGGTCCACCCTAAGCATATTGGCTTCATAAAGAGCAAATTTATCTTAGACAACATTATTGTTGTCTCGAAAGATATGGAATGGGCTAGGAAATCCAACCAGCAGGCAGTTTTTATTAAAAATTGACTTGAGAAAGCCTAAGATAGAACTGAATGGACCTTCATTGCAGCCATGCTCCATGCTCTTGGCTTTGGTACCACTTTTCTTCAATTAGTTAAGATGTTTACTAATGCTTCCACTTGCCTAACCATTAATGACGTTCGAACTAAGCAATTTGGGCTTTTCAAATCTATTAGCCAAGGTTGTCCTCTTTTACCTTTGCTTTACGTTTTGGCCGCTAAAGGATTTTGCTAACTCCTTGCTGTTGTGACGTTTTCACACATCGCCCCATTGCAAATGGGGACCCCTCTTTTCATTTTTAGGTCTTAGGTTTTGTAATTTAGGTTTTGGTTTTGCTCATCTTTCGCCAAGTTTCTTGCTCAAAATCCATGAACATTTGGCTAAGGAAGAATTTTAACGCACTTAGCTCACAGGGAATTTGAAAAATGCTTGAAATGGTGAAGTAAACAATGATTTTCCTAAGAATAAGTGAAACCTTAACTATCATTCCTTGATCAAAACTGACCAATCCATGGCATAAGTCCATCATTCCATAGGAAATGTCTAAGTCCCTCACTCTGAGCACAAGAATCCGTGATGAATAGGCTATCCTGTTCCAAAGTTCCTATCCAGGAATCCTATTCCAAAGTTCCAATCCAGGAATCCTGTTCCAAGAGTTCCAATCCAGGAATCCTGTTCCAAGAGATCCAATCCAGGAATCCTGTTCCAAAGTTCCAATCCAGGAATCATGTTCCAAGAGTTCCAATCCAGGAATCCTGTTCCAAGAATTCCAATCCAGGAATCCTGTTCCAAGAGATCCAATCCAGGAATCCTGTTCCAAGAATTCCAATCCAGGAATCCTGTTCCAAGGTTCCAATCCAGGAGTCTCTGCCCACAATTCCAATCCATAGCTCCAGTCCAGAAGTCCAATCCAGATTCCCATTACAAGTTCTATCCAAAAACATGTTCCAAATCCAAGGTTATGAATTCGACAAAGCTTGTCATTCCATGTCAAAGTTCATCTTTCCATTCAAAAATCCTAAATTCCTGACTCAGAAACACGGAGAATTCCACAACACAACTCTAGGAAATCCTTAGCAAAATTTGGAAAATCCTTGTCAAAATCCTAAATTCCTTATTCTGGAATAGAAGTTCTCGGATAAAACCCCATTAGAAGTTGAGTCCAAATCCATGGAAACAGGGGATGTACACCTCCAATGTAAGGAATTCCGATCCAAGGAATTCCAGACAAGGAAAATTCCATGACTGAAGTGCAGGCGACTCTTGGATAAGGAATTCTGGACAAGGAAAATTCCACGACTTCAAGAGGAATCCTATGCCTCAACTCAGGAAAAATCGTTTCAAGGAATCATTCCAAGGAAAAATCCAAGATCCCATGAAAAGTGCGCGCTTGGACAAGGAAGAATTCCAAGTTGCGAAATCCACGACATCATGGAAAATGCACTCTAGGATGAATCATTCCAAGACGTGATGAAATCCACAACCTAAGGTAAAGTGCGCTCCATAGCATGAAGAAATCCATAAGATGGACTTGGAATGTGAAGCATAAAGAAATCCCTAACACCATAAAATATGTGACCTTCCACAGGCAAAAATCCACAAACACATGGTAAGTGCGCTATGGACAAAGAATTCCAAGGCATAATAAAATTCGCGCCATGATTGGAATGACGACTTGGGAAATCCAAGGGAATGAGAAACTTGCGATGTGGATAAAGGGAATCCTCAACATGATAAAATCCACGACCTCATGAAATCCCCGACTTAGGGTCTCTAAGGCGGTGGCCGACCTCAAGCAAAAAAACAACTGCTTGGAATTTAAGTGAAAAGGCATCAAAAAATTCATTATCGAAGTCGGCCAAATGTTCTCCTCACTCAAGTTGGCCTAGTAAGTGAAATTAGACTAGGTATATATATGGGCGCTTGAGGCCACAATTCAAAAACAAATCAAAACACAATTCCAAAGCAGATTTCAACTTGACAAGGGCAGAGTTTCCATTTCAAATAAGCAAATTGAAATAAAAAGCAGAGAATTCTTCTTAAGGAGCAGAAATCCACGTTGAAGGAGCAGAAATCCACATTAAAGGAGCAGAAATACATCTAAAAAATAGCAGAAATTTCACTTGGACAAGGACAAATCTTCATTAAAGGAGCAGATTTCTTCAGAAAAGGTGCAAATTCCCTGATTCACTTGATTTTGAGAGATGAAATTTGTCCACAAGACACTTAGAAATGCGATTTGCGCCTAAGGGGAAAATCCAGGACCACATAGAATCTACAATCAAGAGAGAGAAATCCAATTTAGTGTCTCAAATGCCCCTTGCCTTGGAATTTTGTCCTATTTGCTCTGGAGAGTGCCCAATCCCTATCTGATAGTCCTGGAATGAGTGAAAAGTCAGCTAAGTGTGGAGAATGCCGGAAATGAGGGAAATCCTTTGTTTGTTTAGGAATTTATAAGTGAAATTGATCGAATCTTGCAAAATCATTCATGTTTCATTTCATATTACATTGCATTAAGGATTTCATCCGCCTTTGCTATTCAATATTTCTCTTACTTTTGCAGGAATTATTCACGGCAATCAAGATGGATGCAAAGAGTTCAAACGCCGGAGAAGATGACTATTTCATGGATCCAGGAGTTTCAATAACAAGAAGACTACACATGCATACCAAGGGAAGATGAAGAACATCACTGCATTCCATTGCCCGCCTTTCTCCTCTGAACGCTCAACATGATTGGCACAAGGAAGGCAACATCAAGGATTCCAGTTCAATGACAAGGAGACTTCGCATAAATGATAAAGGAAGATCAAAAATCCTTTCAAAATTTCAAATGACATAGAGAATGCTTGCATCAAAGATAATAGGATGGAAGAGATCACTCCAAGTCCAATATCAGGGATTCCAGTTCCGGACAAAAGGATCAATCCTTAGAATCCATGCCAAGAACAAGAACCCATGCCAATGCAAGAGTCCAAAGGAAGTACCTAGCACAAGGACAAAATTCCAAGTCCAAAGTTCACTGAAAGGACAAGACAAGGTGGCGCCCTAGGACAGGTGTCAACTTTTCATTTGCCAAGAGTGGTGGCAGTCTCACCTACCTCCTCATTAGGGTTTTGGTTGACCTAATTTTGGGCGTGGATTCCAAGGAAATCAGATCTTGCCCTCTATTGTACTCTTGGATGCCTATATAAAGGCCCATTCACCTCATTTTTCGAGAGAGAGAAGAGATGAGACATTAGAGAGTAGAGAGGGAGGATAGGAAAAAGAACAGTATTCTGCTGTTCATTACTGCAATACTCCATTTTTGAGAGCAAGGAACTTTGAGATATCAGTAAGACTGGTGAAACACATTTCCGAATCAATATATGAACATTGAAGATTGGTGTTCTTGATATTCTTTGGATTGTGGCATGGTTTTCTGATTTCTTTGAAGCAAATCATAAGCTCCAAGTTCTAAATTGTTTCATTTCTATTATCTTTCAGTTTTCATTAGTTAGAATGATGGAAAACATTGTTGTTGGTGCATGATTGAAACTCCTAGTTCATACTTTGCAATTTGTGGCTTGCAAATCACAGTGTATGGTTAGCCTGAACTCCTTTTAAGCTTAACTTCGATTGCTTTCTGCATTTTTCATTTCCATGTTCTATGTTTATGCAATCTGAAAATCGTCCCAAACACCTCAGAAGATTGCACCATTTTTGTGTCGTTGTTGTCTCATGACGAAGCAAAGCGTGGTTTCAGTTTCCATGGATCAGCAGTAGTCTTTTGCATCAGAGTGGATTTCTAAACCCTTTCCCCCTTTTGCCTTTTCTTTTAAGTCTGTTTGAGGAGTTCCATTCATCCACAAATCCAAGTCCAAGGAGTAATGAATTTCATCCATGTCCATGAAGAAAGAGCAATTTAGCGTAAGTCCCTTTGTGATTACCAGCATTATCACATCATTTCACTGAGTCTATCCCTGTGCACGTCAAGACCTGACATTTAAGGAACCTTGGAGAAGTCTCACTCGATCACGAAGTTTAGCATTTGAGATGCTTTGTTCCAGAAAGGATAGAGCACTTAGTGTTTTATTCTAAATGTTGTTGCTGTCACAAAACACGCATCAACATAAATTGGCGCTAGAAGGAGGGTCGTTCAAGGAATTGCTCCATTCATTTCGGGCAAGAACTACGAATTACTCCATTCATTCCAGGCTAAAAGAAGGATTGCTACATCCATTTCGAGTCATTTCTCCATCAAATTCTCAACAGAAGTGAAGGAACGCTGAATGAACTCCGGATTGTGAATGTGGAACCAAAGTGAGCTTTCAAGGAAGAATTTGAGATTTGCTAGATCTCTCATATGTGGAAAAACACAAAAAAAAAAAAAGTAAAAAATTCAGAAAATAAAAAATATAGATATGGATTTCTCAAGCTCTAGAAGGTAATTCAGTATGGATCATCCTCAAGTTAACATTCTCCAGCTTTGGTGGACTCTGAATGCACAACTTCATCCTAAGAGTTTGGATGACTTTGCGTCACAGAGGGAATGTAGAATTCATGACACCAATGGACACAAGGAGCTATATTGTCTAACATTTTTATCAAGGATGGAATTAGGATTGCAAAGGAAAATTTCCTTTTCACAGGTGCATGAGCGAGTTGTTCCTACGAAGGTGGTGCCTGACGCCCTATTTGATGAAAGAGAATCCTTCATGAGTTTCAAAGAAATGATCAAGAACAGATTGAGCATTGAGAAGGACTTGCCTGCATAAGACATGTTGATTCCAGAAGGATGGTGCAGGATTCATAACATAGCTCATTCAGAACTCACCTGTTTGTCTTGTGAGGAAGCTGTTCATCAAGTCAAGGAGCAATTAAGGTTGGAAGAGGAGTCCAAGACACGATTAAGATTGGACATCTTGTGGAGCAAATGTCTTCAAGAAATCAGTCCACCATCTAAAGGAGAAAGTGTTCCCATTTTTAGTGAAGATAGCACAAATGACCTTGATAATCAAAGCACTATTGTGGAGAGCCAATTTGCATATCTTCTTCCAAGAAAGAAAGAGCCTGCTGAAGTAGAAGCTGAAAAGGTAATAGAAGAGGTCCAAAGGAATACCAGTGATGAACAAAATGGTGATTCCTCGATCAAAGATGAAAGTTATTTAAGTCCATTGCAAGAAGGAGAAATCATTGATGAACACTCGTCCATGCTACAAGAGGAGGTCATCAAGAATGAATCACAAGAAATTTCAAGCGTCCTTGGAAAGGAAGACAATCTTATAGATATGTTGAATGAAGAATTACAAGCTATTGAGTCCAAGAGTGAAGAACAATTCGAAGGGGTGCTGGAAGATCCAAGGAAGGAAGTGCACGAAAAGCTATTGCCAACAATGTTCCAAGATGAACGAGTTGCTACAAGAGGAATGATCCATCATCAACTTCGACCTCCCGATGCGCTGATGAAAAGCAAACAATATCCACTAGAAGATGAAGTACCCCAGGTTGTCTCTTTCCCTGCCTTTAGTTGTGAAAGTTATGAATTTGATTATGGAAACTTAGGAAAAACAACTTGTGTTTAGATAAATCATGGTCCTTTTGAATTGCCACAACTGATAATTTTACATGAAATTTTGCTGGAATATGAGAAGTGTAGTGTGCAAGATGTTTTCTTTGAATTCAGGGATGAATTTGTTAAACTTCAAACCGTCACTTGCGCATTATTTCTCTTATTCATTTTGAGAAATCATGCTAGGTCATGTATATATTTAGGTCCTTTGAGTCTTGTTCGCTCTTTGCTTATAGTTAGATAGGTTTCTTTTTTGTTTGCTTTAGTTTAGGTTCGCTTTCCTTAGCTTGGTAGTTTGCTTCGGGGATCCCTATTTTGCAAAGGGGTGATGAACTTTCAAACACAATCCGGCTTATCTTAAAGTGTTCATTCCTTGGATAAATTATTCATAAAATTCTTTGCAATCCTAGGATGATTTTCTCTAACTTCATCATCAGGACAGGATTTGTACTCAACTTGGAAAGGAACCAATAATTGTGTCTTGACACTGACATCTTTGAATCATATTTTTTGATCTATATTGTTATTGATATCTCTTAGTCTTCCTTTGAGAAGCATGAGTCATGAATTGGAAGTTTATTGTGGACTCCTCAGTTAGTGTTGAATAAGTGTGACTGCTTGTTTCTGGGAGAAGAATCCACTGTTTAGCATAACTTGAAATATTTGAAGATCTTATACTTTTTACACATCTTAATAATCCTAAAGCTTCTAAAGGAATCTTGGTGATCTTGAGTTAAGTGAAAAATCCATAAGCTCACCTTTGTCGCCACTATGATTCCCAACCCAACGTGCTTGAACCGAAGGTCCGAAAATAAGCTCAAAAGCATTTATCAAAAGAATACTCTGCAAAATCAAACGAAAAAGATTTCCTAAGTTCAGTTCAAAATATTCAATCAGTTGGAGGATTCAAGTAACTCTATCGGGGCTATGGACACCCGGCTGGCAATAGAGCAATGCTTGAGGGAATTGTAGAGACAACCTTTTCGGGGCTATAAACACCTGCTGGCAGCGGGGCAATGTCCAAGGTAGTTCAGAAGGTGAGCATCTTTACGTAGCTAACACAAGAAAACCTTGACAATCTCGGTTGTGGAAGGATGGAATGAATTCAAACACACACACTTAGATCTTTTGGCTATGAATGGTTGTGCTAAGCCTTTGATTCTGATCCCTCAATCATGTACTCATGTTTGTTCAAACTAACATCTGGGTGTACGCAGAAGGTTCCAACTCCTTGATTCTTGTTTATCATGTGAATGCTTCGCAGAATCAATGTATTCGTTGAGCACTACACACACCACGATGATCAAAAGATGAAGTGTCCTGATTCAATCCTTTGTTCTTTTCCCTTTCGAGTACATTTCTGGGTCAACTAATAGGTTAGAGGGGTTATCCAAAGGTTCTTGGTTCGGAATAGATCTTTATCTTTGAAATGTTCAGGGACATTTGTTTGAAGGGGGCGCTAGATGTTGTGACATTTTCACACATCGCCCCATTGCAAATGGGGACCCCCTCTTTTTGTTTTTAGGTCTTAGGGTTTGTAGGTTAGGTTTTGGTTTTGCTCATCTTTCGCCAAGTTTCTTGCTCATAATCCATGACCATTTGGCTAAGGAAGAATTTCAACGCGCTTAGCTCAGGGAATTTGAAAAATGCTTGAAACAGTGAAGTAAACAGTGATTTTCCTAAGGATAAGTGAAACCCTAACTATCATTCCTCGATCAAAACTGACCAATCCGTGGCATAAGTCCATCATTCCATAGGAAATGTCTAAGTCCCTCACTCTGAGCACAAGAATCCGAGATGAATAGGCTATCCTGTCCCAAAGTTCCTATCCAGGTATCCTATTCCAATGTTCCAAGAGTTCCAATCCAGGAATCATGTTCCAAGAGTTCCAATCCAGGAATCCTGTTCCAAAGTTCCAATCCAGGAATCCTGTCTCGTGAGTTCCTATCCAGGAATCATGTTCCAAGAGTTCCAATCCGGGAATCTTGTTCCATGAGTTCCTATCCAAGAATCCTATTCCAAAGTTCCAATCCAGGAATCCTATTCCAAGAGTTCCAATCCAGGAATCCTGTTCCAAGAATTCCAATCTAGGAATCCTGTTCCAAAGTTCCAATCCAGGAGTCTCTGCCCACAGTTCCAATCCATAGCTCCAGTCCAGAAGTCCAATCCAGATTCCCATTCCGACTTCTATCCAGAATCCTGTTCCAAATCCAAGGCTCTGAATTCGACAAAGCTTGTATTCCATGTCAAAGTTCATCTTTCCATTCAAAAATCCTGAATTTCTGACTCAAAAACACAGAGAATCCCAAAACACAACTCTAGGAAATCCTTAGCAAAATTTGGAAAATCCTTGTCAAAATCCTGAATTCCTGATTCTAGAATAGAAGTTATCGGATAAAACCCCATTAAAAGTTGAGTCCAAATCCATGGAAACAGGGGATGTACACCTCCGGGATAAGGAATTCCAGACAAGGAAAATTCCATGACTGAATTGCAGGCGACTCTTGGATAAGGAATTCCGGACAAGGAAAATTCCACGACTTTAGGAGGAATCCCATGCATCAACTCAGGAAAAATCGTTTCAAGGAATCATTCCAGGGAAAAATCAAAGACCCCATGAAAGGTGCGCGCTTGGACAAGGAAGAATTCCAGGTCGCGAAATCCACAACATCATGGATAATGCGCTCTAGGATGAATCATTCCAAGACGTGATGAAATCCACAACCTAAGGTAAAGTGTACTCCATAGCATGAAGAAATCCATAAGGTAGACTTGGAATGTGAAGCATAAAGAAATCCCTAACACCATAAAATCTGCGCCCTTCCACAGACAAAAATCCACAAACACAAGGTAAAATTCGTGCACTATGGACAAAGAATTCCAAGGCGTAGTAAAATTCGCGCCATGATTGGAATGACGACTTGGGAAATCTAAGGGAATGAGAAACTTGCGACGTGGATAAAGGGAATCCTCAACATGATAGAATCCGCGACCTCATGAAATCCCCAACTTAGGGTCTCTAAGGCGGTGGCCGACCTCAAGCAAAAAAAACAACCGCTTGGAATTTAAGTGAAAAGGCATCAAAAAATTCATTATCTAAGTCAGCCAAATGTTCTCCTCACTCAAATCAGCGTAGTAAGTGAAATTCGACTAGGTATGTATATGGGCGCTTGAGGCCACAATTCAAAAACAAATCAGAACACAATTCCAAAGCAGATTTCAACTTGACAAGGGCAGAGTTTCCATTTCAAAGAAGCGAATTGAAATAAAAAGCAGGGAATTCTTCTTAAGGAGCAGAAATCCACATTGAAGGAGCAAAAATCAACATTAAAAGCGCAGAAATACATCTAAAAAATAGCAGAAATTTCACTTGGACAAGGACAAATCTTCATTAAAGGAGCAGATTTCTTCAGAAAAGGTGTGAAATTCCCTGATTCACTTGATTTTGAGAGATGAAATTTGTCCACAAGACACTTAGAAATGCGATTTGCACCTAAGGGGAAAGTCCAGGACCACATGGAATCTGCGCCCAGGAGAGAGAAATCCAGTTTAGTGTCTCAAATGCCCCTTACCTTGGAATTTTGTCTTGTTTGCTCTAGAGAGTGCCCAATCCCTGTCTGATAGTCCTGGAATGAGTGAAAAGTCAGTTAAGTGTGGAGAATGCCAGAAAATGAGGAAAATCCTTTGTTTGTTTAGGAATTTATAAGTGAAATTGATCAAATCTTGAAAAATCATTCATGTTTCATTTCGTATTACATTGCATTAAGGATTTCATTCGCCTTTGCTCTTCAAGATTTCTCTTTCTTTTGCAGGAATTATCCAAGGCGATCAAGATGGATGTAGAGAGTTCAAATGCCGGAGAAGATGACTATTTCAAGGATCCAAGAGTTCCAATAACAAGAAGACTACACATGCACACCAAGGGAAGATGAAGGACATCACTCCATTCCATTGCCCGCCTTTCTCTTCCGAACGCTCAACATGATTGGCACAAGGAAGGCAACATCAAGGATTCCAGTTTAGTGACAAGGAGACTTCGCATAAATGATAAAGGAAGATCAAAAATCCTTTCAAGATTTCAAATGACACAGAGAATGCTTGCATCAAGGATAACAGGATGGAAGAGATCACTCCAAGTCCAATATCAGGGATTCCAGTTTCGGACAAAAGGATAAATCCTTAGAATCCACGCCAAGGACAAGATCCCATGCCAATGCAAGAGTCCAAAGGAAATACCCAACACAAGGACAAAATTCCAAGTCCAAAGTTCACTGAAAGGACAAGACAAGGTGGCGCCCTAGGACAGGTGTCAACTTTTCATTTGCCAAGAGTGGTGGCAATCTCACCTACCTCCTCATTAGGGTTTTGGTTGACCTAATTTTGGGCGTGGATTTCAAGGAAATCAGATCTTGCCCTCTATTGTACTCTTGGATGCCTATATAAAGGCCCATTCACCTCATTTTTCGAGAGAGAGAAGAGATGAGACATTAGAGGGTAGAGAGGGAGAAGGATAAGAAAAAGAATAGTATTCTGCTGTTCATTACTGTAATACTCCATTTTTGAGAGCAAGGAACTTTGAGATATCAATAAGACTGTTGTGAAACACATTACCGAATCAATATATGGACATTGAAGATTGGTGTTCTTGATATTCTTTGGATTATGTCATGGTTTTCTGATTTCTTTGAAGCAAATCATAAGCTCCAAGTTCTAAATTGTTTCATTTCTATTATCTTTCAGTTTTCATTAGTTAGAATGATGGAAAACATTGTTGTTGGGGCATGATTGAAACTCCTGGTTCATACCATTTGCGATTTGTGGCTTGCGAATCACAGTGCATGGTTTAGCCTGAACTCCTTTTAAGCTTAACTATGATTGCTTTCTGCATTTTCGTTTCCATGTTCTATGTTTAAGCAATCTGAAAATCGTCACAAACACCTCAAAAGATTGCGCCATTTCGGTGTAGTTGTTGTCTCATGACAAAGCAGAGCGTGGTTTCAGTTTCCATGGATTAGCAGTAGTCTTTTGCATCAAAGTGGATTTCTAAACCCTTTCCCCCTTTTGCCTTTTTCTTTTAAGTCTGTTTGAGGAGTTCCATTCATCCACAAATCCAAGTCCAAGGAGTAATGAATTTTATCCATGTCCATGAAGAAAGAGCAATTTAGCGTAAGTCCCTTTGTGATTACCAACATTATCACATCATTTCACTGAGTCTATCCCTGTGCACGTCAAGACCTAACATTTAAGGAACCTTGGAGCAGTCTCACTCGATCACGAAGTTTAGCGTTTGAGATGCTTTGTTCAAGAAAGGATATAGCACTTAGTGTTTTATTCTAAATGTTGCTGGTGTCAAAAACACGCATCAACACTTGCTAATGCCATTCCACAAAGATAAGTCAAAGGGATCTTCCTCCCAAGAAATAATCCCCATCATCTTGCCAATGGTCATTTTATTGACAACTCTTTCCTCACCCTTCTTGAAGATAAAGACAACATCAAGCAAGCTTTTAAGTGTCTTGACACTTTTTGCTTGGCTTCTGGTTCCAGCATCCAATAGAATAAAACCCAATTTTATAGGTAATCTATTTTTCATCTTGGTTAGGTTGAAAACTTTTGGTGGAAATGAATTGACCAAGGGGAGATTTTCAAATTTGTGGGAATTTCTTTTGTTTTTCAAGCTTGCCTATCCACACTATGGGAATGTGTAGTTGACAGAGTGGAAAAGAAGTTGGCATACCAAATCACCAAGCCGCTTTCGCTAGTTGGCAAAATCCAAATATGCTCCAAAGTTTTTGCGGCCACAAATGTCTATTACTCCTCTTGCTGGATAACTTTTAAGATGTCTTAGTGCAAGCTGGAAAAGCTCCTGCGAGATTTCATTTGGGCCAATTCTGACCACACAAATGTTTTCTTATAGTAGCTTGGGATTTCTATTGTCTTCCCAAAGACTCTGGTGATCTAGGGCTTATTGATGTGAATAAATAGGGAATTGCACCTTGGGCTAAACGGATTATGAGAGCTTGTACTGGTAACGAAGCCAAGAAAGTCCTTTTAAGGAATTGCATCTCTTGGTTCTCCTTATGGGAGACCAACTTGGAAAGGCCTTGACTTTCACTCCCTTGTTATCTCTCATGTTCCTGTCAAGATTATGAAAGCTTTTGTGGCCAAAAGCATCTAGAAAGCTTTGGTAGCTAACAAACCATGGCTTCTTTAGAAAGGCAATGGGTTTCACAATGAGCTCTCTATCAATCAGTAGTCCTTATGGTGGTCTCTCACCATTATCTTCCGAGAAAAGTTGCAGATCGAGATTCCTTGGATGCACTCTCAAATTTTTCAAGAGAGGCATCAAACATATTCAACATTTATACTCCAAAGTCACCTATGCTTTGCTTTGATGGTCACAAGCTAAAACCAAGTATAGCTGAACAATGTGGGTAAAGAGACTTTCCAAACAATAATTAAGGTGATGCCTCTTCAGCATTTGCACAAAAAATTTGTGCATCCTACCAAACCTTGGTGAAAGGGTTGGAAATGGTATTTTGATTCTCCTTTCCATAATTACACTCCCAGCAAAGGATACAAATGACTTTCCCCATATTTGTCCATGGTTCAAAATTTGAATTCAAGTGGTCTCTCCAAACTTCATCTTTTATTTGGGATAAATGTTTTCGAACTATCTAGAAAGCTATTATAGCACACAAGATTGCTCATTTTGCCTGGCATTGGCAAGCGGTTAATGCTTTTAGGTGTGACAAACCCCAAATGTCCGTTTTGTGGACAATTTGAGACAATTACACATTTCTTTTGGTTTTACGCCTTGCACAATTCGCTTAGACTCCGGACGAACTCAACAACCCAAAATTTTGACTTAGACTCTGGACTTGGCAAAAGCGTGGCAAAACTTTTCAAAAGAAAAAACATAATTACACAAAAAATAGAAATTAATGCATTTAGAAAACACGTCAGTCTAATCTAATCATCAATTTGTTATAATTCAACAATTACATATGTGAAAACTGCAAAAAAAAAATAAGTGAAAACTGAAACTAGGCATGTGAATTTTATTTTTTGGCCGCAGCAAAGTTTGATACGAAGACTCAGGGAGACTCTGTCAATTTCTGTGCAAAACTCAGACTGGACTTGGCAAGAACTCGGACTAGACTCGGCACACGAGCCTTGCAGACTCAACACATTTTTGAAATGGGCTCACAAGTCTCAGTGAGTCCATGCAAATCTTCAAACTATGGTTGTGGATTCATGGCTTCTTCAAGCCATTTAGACCAGAGCCCTTCACCTAACACAAAATCATTTTGGGAGATGGTACTAGATTTCTGACTAAATTCACCCAGCTATCACATGCTTTCAAATTGGAGATTCTTTTTAGCATTTGGAAAGATAGAAATGGTGCTCTCGTTATTCATATTTCTCTTGATTCCATTTTTTCTACTCACACCAAGTCGCTAGTGGTGTTTATTGTTTTCATGCAAAACCAAGATCAGGCCAACAAAGTTGCCTTGGAGGTGGCGTACCTCCAAACTCTATTGGATCACTAGGGGAACGCCCCTTGTACTGTAGCCAACGTGTCAACCTCATCTACCTATGCCAAATCCTCTTATCGAGGTCAAAGGCATGGGCATTCTGATTTTGCTCACCATCGCTTGCAGAGTCATCACAGGGGGTCTTCCCCTTTGTTGGCTAGGCAAGCTTCTGGTTGGTTGCCACCGACTAGGTAGCATGCAAGTCGATTTCTGCCTGGGCATCACTCATTTGCACCCTCAAAATGGTGCAAGTGGGCCCCTCTTGGAAGGACAAGACAAGTTCGTTCACCTGGTTCTTGCCATTTCACCCAGCTGTAGAATGAAGTTCCAGACTCACAACCTCAAGAAAATGAAGGCAATGCTCTCACTGATTGGAAGCTCATTGATGATGGAAAATATTTACCCTAACAGAGGCGGGGGCAACCTAGATGATCAGGACCCCCCTCCCAGTGCAGAATTTATGGTTTTGGCTCTTAGCTTTTCTTTTGGTTTCCTGGTTCTACCCAATTTGGGTTACTTTGGGCCGTGATCCCATTCTGTCAGTCTTTTATAACGATAGGCTGTATCTATCCCATTTTAAAAGTTATATATGAATCTATTTCATCCCAAAAAGAAAAGGGCAAAGTGAGTTATGAATAGGAGATTATGGGAATCGGTAATTAAGGACGGAATATTCATAGCCACCCTTTTGAAGTTGTTTATAACAGTAACAATTTTTCCGTCAGAAACATTGACTCATTTTGTACACAGCGTGTAAACTTTTTCATCTCAATATTTAAAAAAATTAATGAATAATTAAAGAGAAAGGGTTTACCACGAACCCTAAAATAGTTGTTAAAAATACGCTATAATTAAGCAATTTTGGTTGATATATGTACTGCAATTTCATTTTTTTTTCAAATGGTAGATAAAAGTAAGATATTTAGTAAATGAGACAAATTCAGCTGGTGAAATTTGATAAACATAAATAAACCCCCGCCGCCCCCACGAAAAAAAAATACCTGCACATGATTTCATGGAATGTATTTTGAGAAGCAACACCACAATGCTGAGCAGGTGGGTCATATCCCCCGCTAACCTGAAAACATTCATTTTTTATCGCCTTTTTCTTAAACCCTGAAAAATTCTTTAATAGCCTTTTTAATAATCCACTCAATTGCGAACAGAACTTCAGATCTGAGCGGTTTTCTAAATATTGTTTTCCTCTGCTCTACTATCTTCAACGGCAACAGAGAAAAAAAAAATAGCTTTTTAGTCCCTGCCCTGCCAGGGTAACTACTGTGGTAAATAAGTGATATCTAGTTATTAACTTCTGTATTGTTTAGTCAATCAAAAAACAAATATTTTTCCAGTCAATGGTAGATAAGTGATATCTAGTTATTAATTCCTGTATTGTTTAGTCAATCAAAAAACAAATATTTTTCCAGTCAATGTTTCATATCTATTTGAATGTTAACACTTAAAGATATTAATTTAAAAAGTCGATGGTAGATGACACACCCACAAAGTCTATGTGGGGCCAAGCTTAAACAACAAGACAAACTATCTAAGTGATGAGAGCTACACCAAGACAGGGAGGAGGGTCGCGGTCATTTGGCTGGTCCCAAACATTAGTGAGGCCAAAGTCATCTGTGATAGGGTCCTTGCTAGTAATAATACATCTTCCTTTATTATCGTCCTTTGCAGGTGGTCATGTGGCATGAATGAGAGAAATAACAAGAGCCAAGTGTGGGAATTTGCTAGAATTTGGCCAATTAGGAGCTCCTTAGTCATGAGGTTGGTAGGAGGCTAAAGTTGGGCAAAAGGGGTGAGACCACCCACAAGCAAACTAGTCCCTAACTCTTCTTGAAGGAAGTTGGGAAGCATATGATTGGCAGTCATGACCTCCCCAAGCTATCTGATTGTATCCACATTGACGCCCATGAGGAAGGGAGTGACCCTTGGGCATTGTTGAAGGTAATGGAACTTTGGCAATCGTACATGTGACATTACCTTAATGATCTAACAACACCTATAAATGTGTCACTTCAAGTGTAATTTTATTGGCTTGCACTTGAATTTGCATAAACACATTAGAACAAGCATAGCTTTAGTGTAAAGCAAGAAGTGAACATCAACAACACAACCAATAAAAATAGTAGAATTTATGTCTCTCCAAATGCTAAAAAGAATCTCCACACTAAAAGAATGCCAAATATGGGTAAATTTAACTAGTAGGTTGGCCAATCACCCAGCAAGACCATATGCCATGAGAAAGGTTCTGACCTAATGGATTTAAAGAAGTCATGAATCTAATTCTAGGTTTCTTGAGCCCTAGAACAAAACTAGAAAAGGTGCTTGAGAGTCTCATGTTGACCATAAAAATGGGCAATGAGATTTGACAACTCCTAAATGAGCCAATCTGGTACCAATAAGAAGACCCTAATAAATAATGCACAAAGCAAAATGAGCGTGCTTCGCTTCAAGGATTGCAAACCAAACAATCTAAAATATGCAGTGCTAAGTATTCAAAGGAGACTAGATATGTCGTATGTGGTTTAGCTGAGAAATCATGGGCAAGTGAGGCAAAAGCCAAGCATATCCCTTACGGGGTCTGTAATTGTGAAATAACATGTTTGGATACCATTTTCAATCCTTCCACTAGGGCTTTAAGGTTCTAACACCAATTTTCTAAAGCATATTAGGAGGAACAAAATCAATGATTGTCTAATAAGTCTCAAATTTGATGTAGTCACGATGGGAGGGTCTAATGAAGGACTATCCAACCATGCAACCAAAATAAATAAAACACTCGCACAACAATAACTCACAACAATATGACACAAGATATACCCTAGGAAAACCCTCAAAGAGGGGAAAACCCGGCCTCTGAAAAAATCATCATTATATTATAAATTTCTCAATCAAAGTTACAATTTGCCACAATGGGTTTAGATACGCTAGGTTGCATCCATTTGATTACTAAACATGAAATTAAACTATTCAAATAAAACTCAAAGTATTCTTACATCCTACACTATCAGCATCTTCATTATCATTATCAATATCAATCTCCATTTCAAACTCTCATCTGTATGCTCGCATTGTCTCCTCAAACTTCTTCCTTGATCTACTCTCTTGATGATCCTTCAAATGATTGTGAGTAGTGTATATATAGCAAACTCAAGCCTTAGAATGATTCCACGTCAACCACAAGGTGGTGCAATGAATGTGTAGTCAACTAGGCATGAAGATGGAACTTTCTAATTAAGTCCCCTTAGGTCCCATATGAAGTGCCCACCCATGGGCATCTCTTATTGTGTCCTATTATTCTTATGGTTAGATGAAATGATAGTTATTGAGTTGATTATTATATGATGTTATTGCAAGATGGATATGTACCTTGCTAGATTATGCATCCTCATTGGTCATTATATGTTGCTTCGGCTATGAACTCCATCGTTGGATTTGATGTGTTTCCTTGAGTGTGCAGGGTAATCTTATACAAGTGTTTGACCAATGGATGGATGTGGAGGAGGAGACATGGAACCACTACATCATCTCACCTTACCTAGCCCAGGGGTTGAGTTTTGACCATGTGTTCATGTGTTATGTCAGTCACCTAAACCATCCTATTTGATTGTGGATAGAGGATGGTTTCATGTGTTCATCCAATTACCTCAACCCGAGCTCATTAGGTATTTGGACCCATATCTTGTGCATAACCCGAAACGTGATGTGTTCCTTGTGTGAGTATGGTTGATTTAAAGCCTCTCTTCCTTCTTTGGTTTCTTTTATGCTTGCTAAGGAATGGTTGCCTTTATTCTTCATGTTTTTCATGTGAGGTCAAATTATCTTAACAACCATTGTGTGATGTCCCTTGCATTTTATTGATGATGTTATGACTTATTGAAATGCTAGCAAGATTAAATGATGGTTTGAGTTTTGAACAAATAAATAGATTTTGTTTAATTTAAGTATTGAAATTTAGTTTGGAAATGCTCTTAAGATAGCATGTGGGGCTAAAATTTCGTTAGTCAACCTTGTTGGTTAAGCAATTCTTTTATGACAGATATCCATTCTATGGTGCCTTAAAATACTATGACACATTTTAGTATGAGTAAACTATATAAAATACTATGGCATATCTTAGTATAAGTGTGAGAACAAAATATATTTATATATAATCTTAATCCTATATAAAATTGGATGGTTTGTCTAGAATCTCTCCTTTCATAGGTTACGACATATTTAAAATGTCCATTGTATTTGTTTTATCTTGTGATATGGCCTTTGTAAGATTTTGGGGGAATTTGTTTTGGTATACTCTAAACAATCAAGACATTAGTTTCTAGCTAATCCTATAACTTGGAATGTAGACATGGCTTGTTCATTTACGTTGGCAATTATAGGTATAACAAAAACATGAGTGTAACCAAGTTAGATTGCAATGGTGAAGTGATTGTTATGTTGGAATAGTCTATTTTTGGTTGTGGGTAACTAGCAAGGGGTACTAGATTGGATAGCAAAGTATGTTGCATTAAATCTTGACTCATCATGGGTATTTGGTTATAAACAAGCTAATTAAGTGATGGTGGATTACTAAGCCCAAATCCTTTAGGTATTAGCTACTATTATATATTCTCTAGCTCAATACATGCTTGCACAAGGATAGTTAACTATGTGATTATTCTTACAAGCATCAAGGTCATGTGATCTAAATCCCTATAATATGTTTGTATTGTTGCAACATCAGTTAGGGCGGAAGGAATAGTTAAGAAAGTGTACATCTTTTGAAACTAGGTGTTAAACACCTAGATGGAATTGTTTGGATAGGTTTTAATTCTGAGGTGGAGATTAGGGCACTGGGGGGGACGTGGAGGAGAAAACTATTTTTTTGTGGTTGGGGAGGAGCTTTGCTTTTGAAGGGGGTGGAGAGACGAGAGTTTTCATTTTTGGAGAGAGGGAGTTAAATTCTTTTTTTTTTTTAAAGGAGCTAGGGATTGGGCAGAAAGAAAGGAACGAAAAGGAGAGGGCAGTTTGGGGAGGCACGACCTCTCTTTGCAGAGGGGAAGCACCTCTTCTTGAGGAGGTTTTTCGGAAGGCGTAGAAAGAGGAGTATGATTGCTAGTGTGGGCATTTTAAAGATGGAAAGGTTTTCTTCTCCTTGTTATCTATGTTTTTTTTTTTTAATTTTGAAATCTCTACTTTGTTATTCACCTTTGAAAGACAATAACTCTATCTTAGTTCAAAACAAAAAATATATATATGCATATTTATTTACCTGCAGAAAATGTAGTAGCAAATATAGCAAAACAAAGGAAGTGAGTAACATGTTTACTGTAATAGTTGGGTTTGTGGGGCTCACAGCCTGCGAGAGGCATGGCCCCAGTACTATGGTGTGGACCCACTTTTTGGCAGGCATGGGCTCTAAGAGGATCGACCTCCATTGGTGTTGCTACCTCTCCTAGTCCTGATGCTCACACTCATTTTCCTTCTCTCTCTTTCACCACTCTACAATAAGCAGAAGGAGGCATTCCAGTTTAGGTGCTAAGGTTTTCCTGTAGAATAGTTTTTAAATTTGTGGTTTATGGTAGAGATCAAAAAATGGCTCAACTTATAAACACTCTGAGGGTGTAGTAAACCAAAACAAAATATTAGTTGCAGAAAATGTATGCAAAATTAGTTGGACATTAGAAAGGCAAAAATAATATCTTTATTTGCAGCTATAGGCTTGTGCTGAGGGGCTCATGATTCGTGAGAGGCGTGGCCTAGCAGTAGGGTGTAGATCCCCTGAAACAGGTGTGTCCTTTGGTGCTAGAGGTGTGGCCTAGTGAGGCTCAACCTCCTCGGGAGTCAGGCTATGTTTTATAGTCATTCACACCCTCCTCTGTAGTCGCCCCTGTGGTAGAAAAAGTAAGAAAACAAATGAAGTGTCGAGGAAAAGAGATTGGAGGGAAGTTTCCCTAAAAATTATTATTTCTTGGTTACCATAAGTATGTTTGTTTGCCATAAGTCTCATTTGCGACCTTTAAACGAAGAGAAATAATCTTAATAATTCATTACTAAGTTCTAAAACTGTAGGAAAGTATTTTTGTTTGAGCTAATTTTTCTATGTCAAAGTTTTGCATATAATCTTTTTAAATTCTATCCTATAGGCTGTGAGAATGCTCTCATCTATATGCGGGAAATGATTCGATTATGGGAACATTGAGTTTTCATAGGGGGTTTAACGTTTTAATAGTAAATGTATTATTAGTGTTATACAATTATTGTTCTAAAAGTTTTTGGTATTTTCTTCTCGTATTCATGATGGTATGGTTTCTTTTTTAAAAATTATATATATTTATATATTAAATGAAGCTTTTAGGGTATGGTTGTGCGTAGAAAACTTGCAATCATTGTTAAGGGTGTTGTAGTTCATGTTAGATCCACAAGATCTTGATAGGTTATGGAAGATTCATGTATTGTGAAATTATATTTGTATCCTTTGTGACGAATAAAAGACCCTTGTTTTCATTTTAATGAGAGACTCTGCTTATGCATCATCATTTTGTTTGATAGCCCTATATATATATAGGTTCGACGAGATGACTTTATGCCCTACTTTCTATGTTATCTTCATGTTATTGAAATATTAGTTAACATGCTTTTTTTGTTTTTTTAGTATATTGTATTTTTGCATTGGGTGATTTTGTTGTCTCTCTTTGATTGCTTCAAATTAAGATAGAATGCGTGAATGTTAAAAAAAGGGGGTTTTGTATGAATTTTAAAGTTGTGTTGCTCCTTTCCTTCTCCTACTTGTTGGGTCAAGAGTGACTCTTTGGAAAATTATGTTGTGGACTATGCTTTATGTATAATCAATTGTGGGTGAGTGTTGTACTAATTTTTTTGTTAGTTGATCCTCATGGCTTGTGTTGGGTGTCAGTGAGAACTGTGTTCAAACCTTAGGTGAATGAGCTTGTTATCTTTCTTGAAACCCTGGTTGTGTGAGTATGGCCCTGCTAGTAGTGGTTGCATGATCTCCTCTCTCCATAGCTCGAGGGTTGCCTAGAGTGCCAATAGACATCTATTGCACTCGACAATGACAATATTGTAGTGATCTCCCTTCAGAGGATCTCTTAGAGGCTTGGCGAGATCCTTGTTCAATATCTTTATGATGTACTCATGTTGTTCACTATTGCGTTGGAGCACCTCGATTGTTACTTAAGTTAAGTTGTATTATTATTACTCTTTGTAATTTATTCTTTAAAGCGTAATTCTCCCATGTTTGGGAAGTAGCCTTCTTGTAACTGTATTATATTATCTTTGTTTTAGAAATGGGTACTTGATTTTAAGGAGAGTATAATGTTGTAAACGTAATTGATTTTTGCCTATATGATTATATCTGGACATTGGAGTCCTCTTACTTCCAGTAATGATCCTATGCTATGCTTAGAGATAGATTCCATTCTTTATGACCTAGAGAATTACACAATACTTGTATGTTAGCATGATTGGAATTGCATCTATTCTAGTATGGATGTGTTATCTTCACAAATGATGGAAAGGTTGTTTTATTTTTACTTCTTTATGATTTGAGTAAGTTTTTCGATGCTTCATGTTGGTTTCCCTAGGTTTTGTTTTCCCTTGGCAAGGTGTCATTGTCTTATCCCGCACCTTGTTTGCCTTCCCCGCCTTGGTGCGATGGGGTTTTAGGGTCAAGTGGGAAAAAATTTTGGTTTTTCATGTCATGACCACATGGCAAATGTGGGCATGACATTTGGTATCAGAGCCAAGTTGCAGCATTTGGAGCTATGGGGTATTTGCAAGTTGTTGGCTCAACATGGAATGGATTTGAGGTGGTTGTGACCCTAGTCCTACTCTGTGTGTTGTGAGAGCAAGGTTGTGGACTGACAACCAACCTTCATCTTGGAGGAAGATCCATCCTCTCGTCTTGTCATCGTGGTGGCTTTGTCACAAGATTATTGAAGTCTTTTGCTTGTGTTTTTGTTGAGGATTGTGTTCCTCCTTGTTGACTCTCCTCTTGAGTAGGTTGGTCTAGTTTTGAAGGTTGTGTTGGGCCTTTTTGTCATCCTTACACTTTTGTGGAGTGTGGTGTGTCCCCTAGTATGCTCACCATGTGGTTGGGAGTAGAGGTTAGCATTGTGGGAATAGTTAGGCATGTGTTGCACCTTGTTGTTTGTTATGCTATTGGATGTGAAAGAGATGATGTTTTGTTCTTATGCTTTTGGATGTGAAAGAGATGATGTTTTGTTCTTATGCTTGGGTCCTTTGGAATAATGATGAAGTCTTAATGCTTGTCTGATTAAATCTTGCCTTGTGTTCTTTGCGTGTGTATATCATACTGTAAGGATAGTATACCTTCTTGATTCTTAACCCTTTATATCATTTGGAGATTGGCATTGTCTCCTTTGGGTTGGTAACTAGAAATGCTTGCATGAAGTGTATCTTTCTTTGAATTTTATGAGTCTAAGTCATTATGTGTGTGTGTTTGCATTATATTAATTATAAAGAATTAAGAAGGAAAGAGGTGAAAATGAGTCTTATGCATGGTAATTGTTAATAAATAATGTATGTTTTCGAAATGTTACAATGGCAAATTGTGTGCTTGGTGACCCTTTTGCTAAGTACTTCCATAGTGTGAACTTTGCATTTTATCATTTTGACCTTGTGTGAATTTGATAACAAGTTATGCATACCTTTGTGTGGAGAAGATGTCTGGCATCATATGATATGATTAGAATATTAATTTAGGGACTTAAGTTTTTAATTGGATTCATCTTATGGTATGTCTTTGCTTTATGAGCCTTGTTGTTAGATAAGTATATGTATTGTTCGTATTGCATATGTGGTATGATGCAGTTTTTAGAGAACTCCATGATGTGAGATGTGTTGTGAGGGACCATCTTCCGAGTTGAAATAATGTTGTTTGGATTCAATTATGGCCTAGTATGCAAATGCTAGTATGTTGGTGTACTTGTTTGGGGTGTATTGCATTGTCTCGAAATGTGAAGTTATGGTTAGAGTCCATTTATGCCTTAGAAAGGTTAATTCTAATTGATGTTGGTAAACTTCTTAGAAACCCTTATGGTAATTGATATGCTAGTTATGTATGAAATGTGTTCTTCTTCACTAAGTAATGGACAATAAAGGAATTTATGTTATGTGTTCCCTTGTGGATGTGATTACCCTGTTATGATTGCACTTGTTATATGTTGTGAACATCCTATACATGATTTGTGTACCCATGAGCTTGTGATATTAGGTATCCTTCAATGGGTTGAGTGTATAGCTATAAGTATTATGGAGTCATGCTTGTGTGGTTGCTTGTTTGTACACCTTGTAAGGTCAAACCTTGGAGTTGGAGACCTTACATGTGTGGAGTTAAGTAGTGGAGTGGCATTGGTTTGGGGTAACCCAACTAATCATACCTTCCTATGCAAGAATACTACCTACTTCTCCTTATGGAATGGACCCTTGAAAGGATTCATACTGCTAGCCTACTTATGCATTGTTTCCTTGATGATACTATTGGCATCTGACTTGGGAATCTTGGTTATGGTTTAGTGTGAACATGTGAATGGTTCGAGGCCATGTTACTTGGTGCAGGTTTGCTCTTACTTTTGGTATCTTATTTTGAGTTGGATGTGTAGTATTTTTTTGGAAACATTGGCACTATGATAGAGTTGGCATTTATACAAAAAAACATATATATGTTTAATGTTAATCATACTAGAGTATTAATTGAGTTGCATTTGACTTATGCTATGTTATGGTATTTACATGCGTCAACACTTGGTTGACATGATGAGAATAGATGTGATGCCACACCACACTGATGTTCCAACATAGTGTTGGTGATGATGACGTGTTACTCTTAGGAGGGAACGATTCCATGTAGTCATACGTAAAGGCGCATTTGGTCCTACTTGCCTACATGATGTTATTGCATTGGTTGTGTTTGCATGGTGTATGTAGTGACTGTGATTTCCCTCCTTCCTTATTGGTGACTTGATGATAGTCACATTATGATGTAACATGCAATTTCATGAATTGTGATCTTTCTTTCAGTTATTGGTGACTTTATTTATCTTGCTTGTGACGACCAACAACGTTATTTTATCTTGTATGTAAGTAGCCTAGTCACAAATCTTTGAATCTTCCTTTTTCATGTAGCTCTGGTAGTCATGTTGATTTATTGTTGAAATTGCACGCATTTATTTACTTTATTGTTGGTTTTGGAAACTTCTTTTGGTATTTTTGAAAATGTGTGTTTGCTAAGCTAGGTTCTTTCTATTTTTGAGTGATGGTCTTGTGTTGTGATGTTCTTCTCGCCATGTCGATGGAGCGACCTCTAGTCAAGTGTATATAAGGAAGTAGACGTGGGAAACTTTTGATGATGGGGGTAAGTGTGGGCTAGTATGGGATAGTCATCATCCACTTACCTTCCTAGTGATTTATGTTCTTCTACTAACTATCTCTTGGAGGCTAATCCCTTTATACAAACAAGAGGTAGGTCATTTGTGGAAATGTATGGAGGGGCCCCTAGGCATGTGGCCTTGAGACCATCATTCCACTTGATTCTTGGATATTTGGTTACTTGACATTGGTTATTGGTTACGTAGTACTATGATGATACCATGGCATCTGCATGGACCTATATGTGAACCTTGTGTTGTGATCCCTGTGATGTGGATGAATGAAAATATGTGTTTAGATGTAAGATCTGTATTTGATATATTTGCATATGAGTTGATGTTTTATATATAAACATGTACGATGTGTGAATTCCTCTATGCATGTGTGAAAATGATTGATGAACATAAAATTCTTTATGTTTAGTTACAATCAATAGAATGTGTTTTGTGAAAAGAATTACACTTTTATGGCATTTAGTTTACCGTGCTTATAATCTTGTGAGGATCTCTATATTGCATGTGATATTTTCCATCTTATGGTTGTTTTCCACGTTGCTTCCCTTGTTGGTGTGAATTAATTTTGGTATGGTGCTTCTATCCTTATCTTCATGACTTCCAGGAGTAAGTCAATCTCTTATTGTGTCCTATTATTATTATGGTTAGATGAAAGGATAGTTATTGAGTTGAGTATTATATGATGTTATTTCAATATGGATATGTACCTTGCTAGATTATGCATCCTTATTGGTCATTATATGTTGCTTCGGTTATGAGCTCCATCATTGGATTTGATGTGTTGCCTTGAGTGTGCAGGATATTCTTATATAGGTGTTTGACTAATGGATGGATGTGGAGGAGGAGACATGGAACCACTAGGTCATCTCACCTTACTAGACCAGGGGTTGAGTTTTGACCATGTGTTCATGCGTTATGTCAGTCACCTAAACCATCCTATTCAGTTGTGGATAGAGGATGGTTTTGTGTGTTCATCCTTTTACCTCAAATTGATCTCATTAGGTATTTGGACCCCTGTCTTGTGCATAAACCGTAACGTGATGTGTTCTTGCGGAAGTATGGTTGATTTAAAGCCTCTCTCCCTTCTTTGGTTTCTTTTATGCTTGCTAAGGAATGGTTGCCTTTATTCTTCATGTTTTTCATGTGAGGTTGAATTAGGTTAACAACCATTGTATGATGTCCCTTGCATTTTATTGATGATGTTATGACTTATTGAAATGCTAGCAATATTAAATGATGGTTTGAGTTTTGAACAAATAAATAAATTTTGTTTAATTTAAGTATTGAAATTTAGTTTGGAAATGCTCTTAAGATAGCATGCGGGGATAAAATTTTGTTAGTCAACCTTGATGGTCAAGCAATTCTTTTATGATAGATATCCATTCTATGGTGCCTTAAAATACTATGACATATTTTAGTATGAGTAAACTATATAAAATATTATGGCATATCTTAGTATAAGTGTGAGAACCAAATATATTTATATATAATCTTAATCCTATGTAAAATTGGACTATTTGTCTAGAAACTCTCCTTTCATAGGTTACAACATATTTAAAATGTCCATTGTATTTGTTTTATCTTGTGATACGACATTTGTAATATTTCAGGGGAATTTGTTTTGGTATACTCTAAAAAATCAAGACATTAGTTTCTAGCTAATCCTATAACTTGGAATGTAGACACGGCTTGTTCATTTACATAGGCAATTATAGGCATTACAAAAATATGAGGTGTAACCAAGTTAGATTGCAATGGTAAAGTGATTGATATGTTGGAATAATCTATTTTTGGTTGTGGGTAACTAGAAAGGGGTACTAGATTGGATAGCAAAGTATGTTGCATTAAATCTTGACTCATCATGGGTGTTTGGTTATAAACAAGCTGATTAAGTAATGGTGGATTACCAAGCCCAAATCCTTAAGGTATTAGCTACTATTATACATTCTCTAGCTCAATATATGCTTGCACAAGGATAGATAAGGATTATTCTTACAAGCATCAAGGTCATGCAATCTAAATCCCTATAATATGTTTGTATTGTTGCAACATCAGTTGGGGCGGAAGGAGTAGTTAAGAAAGTGTACATCTTTTGAAACTAGGTGTTAAACACCTAGATGGAATTGTTTGGATAGGTTTTAATTCTAAGGTGGAGATTAGGGCACTGGGGGGGATGTGGAGGAGAAAACCATTTTTTGTGGTTGGGGAGGAGCTTTGCTTTTGAAGGGGGTGGAGAGACGAGAGTTTCAGTTTTTGGAGAGAGGGAGTTCTCTTTTTTTTTTTTTAAAGGAGCTAGGGACTGGGTAGAAAGAAAGGAACGAAAAGGAGACGGAAGTTTGGGGAGGCACTACCTCTCTCTGCAGAGGGGAAATGCCTCTTCCTTAGGAGGTTTTTTGGAAGGCATAGAGAGAGGAGTATGATTGATGGTGTGAGCATTTTGAAGATGGAGAGGTTTTCTTCTCCTTGTTATCTATGTTTTTTTTCTTTTTGAAATCTCTACTTTGTTATTCACATTCGAAAGACAAGAACTCTGTCTTAGTTCAAAAAAAAAAATATGCATATTTATTTACCTGCAGAAAATGCAGTAGCAAAGATAGCAAAACAAAGGAAGTGAGTAACCTGTTTACTGTAATAGTTGGGTTTGTGGGGCTCACAACCTATGAGAGGTGTGGCCCCAGAACTATGGTGCGGACCCACTCTTTGGCAGGTGTGGGCTCCAAGAGGATTGGCCTCCATGGGTGCTGCTACCTCTCCTAGTAGTGTAGCATTCTTGATGCTCACACTCGTTTGCCTTCTCTCTCTTTGACCACTCTGCAACAAGAAGAAGGAGGCGTTCTAGTTTAGGTGGTAAGGTTTTCCTATATAATAGTTTTTAAAATTATGGTTTATGGTAGAGATCAAAAAATGGCTCAACTTATAAACACTTCGAGGGTGCAGTAAACCAAAACAAAATATTAGTTGCAGAAAACATATGCAAAATTAGTTGGACATTAGAAAGGCAAAAATAATATTTTTATTTGCAGCTATAGGCTTGTGTTGAGGGACTCACGATCCGTGAGAGGTGTGGCCCAACAGTAAGGTGCAGATCTCCTGAAATAGGTGCATCCTATGGTGCTAGAGGCGTGGCCTCACAAGGCTCAACCTCCTCAGGGGTCGGCCTCTATTTTCTAGCCGTTCATACCCTCCTTTGTAGTTGCCCCTGTAGTAGAAAAAGTAAGAAAACAAATGAAGTGTCGAGGAAATAAGATTGGAGGGAAGTTTCCCTAAAAAATTATTATTTTTTGGTTACCATAATTATGTTTGTTTGCCATAAGTCTCATTTACAACCTTTAAATGAAGAGAAATAATCTTAATAATTCATTACTAAGTTCTAAAATTGTAGGAAAGTATTTTTGTTTGAGCTAACTTTTTCTATGTCAAAGTTTTGCATAGGATCTTTTTAAATTCTATCCTATAGGCTGTGAGAATGCTCTCATCTATATGCGGGAAATGGTTCGATTATGGGAACATTGAGTTTTCATAGGTGGTTTAATGTTTTAATAGTAAATGTATTATTAGTGTTATACAATCATTGTTCTAAAAGTTTGTGCTATTTCTTCTCATATTCATGATGGTATGGTTTATTTTAAAAGTTTTTATATATTTATATATTAAATGAAGCTTTTAGGGTATGGTTGTGCGTAGAAAACTTGCAATCATTGTTAAGGGTGTTGTAGTTCATGTTAGATCCACAAGATCTTGATAGGTTATGGAATATTCGTGTATTGTGAAATTATATGTGTATCCTTTGTGACGAATAAAAGACCCTTGTTTTCACTTTAATGAGAGACCCCACGTATGCATCATCATTTCGTTTGATTGCCATATATATTGGTTCGACAAGATGACTTTATGCCCTGCTTTCTACGTTATCTTCATTTTAGTGAAATATTAGTTAACATGCTTTTTTTGTTTTTTTAGTATATTATATTTTGGCATTAGGTAATTTTTTTTGTCTTTGATTGCTTCGATTCGAGATAGAATGTGTGAATGTTGAAAAAAGGGGGTTGTATGAATTTTAAAGCATGTTGCTCCTTTCCTTCTCCTACTTCTTGGGTCAAGATGTTGTTATATGGAGCCTAATCAGACTCGGAGGTTAAATTTACCCCACTTTTATCGGCGTGGTTTCCCCCCAAAGTCCTATGGGGTCAAGGTGCAGCGCCGCTTGCGGGGTCAAGGGGGAGCACCGCTTGCGGGGTCCAGGGGCAGCGCCCCTGGCGCGCTCCTTGTCACGATACAGGGCAGGGTCAAGGGGCAACGCCCCTAAAACCTCACACAATTTTTTATTATTTTATTAAGGCGTCGAGAGTTATTTTTCATTGGCCGACATAAAAAAACCCTATTTTTGTAACCGATAAAAGTCGTGATAAAAATGGCTAAGGGTTAGGGTTTCCGTTGATGTATTGTAGCATTTTGCAGCGGTATTGAGTTGCAGGGATTGCTGGTTGTAATCAGTTTGATTTACTGGATAATAATATTGGACTCTCTGTTTGGTGGATGTAGCCCAAGTTTGGGTGAACCATGTTAAAACTTGTCTCTTGCTGTTATTATTTCTGTGTATTTCCATTCCTCTGTTTAATCTTTATTTGCATTTAATTGATATCTTATGTCAGCTAACTCTAACACAAGAGTGACTCTTTGGCAAATTATGTTGTGGACTATGCTTGGTGTATATTCAATTGTGGGTGAGTGTTGTACTATTTTTTTGTCAGTTGATCCTCATGGTTTATGTTGGGTGTCAGTGAGAACCATGTTCAAACCTTAGGTGAATGTTATTGTTACCTTTCTTGAAACCCTGGTTGTGTGAGTATGGCCTTGCTAGTGGTGGTTCCATGATCTCCTTTCTCCATAGCTCGAGGGTTGCCTAGAGTGCCAATAGACATCTATTGATGCGGGAGCATCCAAGGGGCCACTTTGGAAAAGAGACCCAGGAAGGGTACGGAGAGATGATCATAGAAATGTAGGGGTAAAATATCCTAAGGGCCTGATATGGACCCTAGGACCAAAATGAATGTAATAAACACCTAGGTAGTTTAATTTTGTTTTGTGTTTCATTTTGGTGCGATGTGTTTCCTAAGGTCCAAGCAACCAAGAATGTGATTAGCTGGCAAGAACCGGGATGTAACTGTGAGGTGAGTGGTTGCAGAACGGTTGGCATTCCCACCGTTGCACCTACCACCCATGGAGCGTATGTTTTAAGCATCTTTTGTGATTAGACGGATATAGGTGTGTATGTGGAGTAACAATCGGATTTCAGATTAAAGAAATAAGAATTTCCTTTTTGACAGTGAGTTTTTCTTCTAGTTTTGTAATCCTGTGTATATCTTCTGACTGGCATCAAAGTAGACATTTTCTATTTTTGTTTTTGAGTGTAACTATGCCTGAACGGACCCATCCATGGATGTAAGAGTCTAGTTCTCATGGAGCGGTCCGCAATAACCTGTACCATATTGGACTAACCCTAACTGTGCAGAGGGGATATGAAATTGTGAGGTGATCACCAGATGGAATATGGACTTTGAGCCACGAGGAGAGATTGGTACAGAACGGAGTCAAGGAGGGAACTTTGCGGAAGATTTTCGTGTTGCAGGCGAGCGTCAGACTATCGGCGTAATTGAGTGGGGAGGAGAACGTGTATCGGTGTAAGTATCGACATCAGAGGAAAGGAGTGAAGTCCTACCGAAGACAACAGTCTGGCCGACGGGTCAGGGATCATCAGTGTGAGTACAGTCATCGGCCTGAGGAAATTGTAGTGGGCCGACGGAGAAGGTATCGCCAATCGGGGCGACTGTTATGAGTTGTTGCCGATGAAGGATATCAGTGTAAGAAGCACCGTCGGTTCAAGCGAACGGTTCAAGCGAACAGTTCAAGTGAATGGTTCAAGTGAACGGTTCAAGCGAATGGTTCAAGATTTCAAAAGATACGAATAGTTTGTAAGTTCAATGAGTTTAAGAATTCGATGGTTTGAAACTAACAAGTTCAATGGGTTCAACCGAGAAGTTAAAGGGTTCGAGAGGTTCAATAATTAGAAGATTTGTTCATTTTGTCTGCTTCGCTGCATCCTCTGCATCATCTATTGCGCTTGACAATGGAAATATGGTAGGGAGGTTGGCAAAATCCCCCATTAGTCTCTGTTCAGATGATCTCTTGGAGGCTTGGCGTGATCCTTGTTCAATATCTTTATGATCTACACATGTTTGTCAATGTTCTATTGGAGCACCTCAGTTGTTACTTAATTTAAGTTGTATTATTATTACTCTTTGTAATTTATTCTTTGAAGTGCAATTCTCCAATGTTTAGGAAGTAGCCTTCTTCTTGTAATTGTATTATATTATCTTTGTTTTAGAAATGGGTACTTAATTTTAAGGAGAGTATAATGTTGTAAACATAATTGATTTTTGCCTATATGATTATATTGGGATGTTGGAGTCCTCTTACTTCCAACAATGATCCTATGTTATGCTTAAAGATAGATTCCATTCTTTATGACCTAGAGAATTACACAATACTTGTATGTTAGCATGATTGGAATTGCATCTATTCTAGTATGGATGTGTTATCTTCACAAATGATGGAAAGGTTGTTTTATTTCTACTTCTTTATGATTTGAGTAAGTTTTTTGATGCTTCATGTTGGTTTCCCTAGGTTTTGTTTCCCCCTGGCAAGGTGTCGTTGTTGTCTTATCCCACACCTTGTTTGCCTTCCCCGCCTTGGTGCGACGGGGTTTTAGGGTTGGGTGGGAATTTTTTTTGGTTTTTCATGTCATGACCACATGGAAAATGTGGGCATGACATATGGTTTTCGTGTCATGACCACATGGCAAATGTGGGCATGACACCATATATATTTACATATTCATTCCTTTTCTTGCACAAACTTCTAGAAACCTAGTGCAAGTCCTGAATAGTGAAGTATGTAAACATGTTAACCTAGTAAAGGTTCAAAAAACAAGTTACACATGTGTGGTGATCCAAATCTCTGGAAAATTGAATATAATATAGAAGTATCTTGTTAGAACATATATTCCAAACTATGAGACCAGGTATGCAAATGTGGTGGTATGCAGTGACATCTTCTATGACTGATCTTTGGGATGTTCCCTCATCAAACACCTAGGATAGATGATTTGTGAGAATAGTGGTCGCAAATAAGGCTTTTGGGATCATTCTTCTAGAACTTAATCTCTCCTAGCAATCTAATCTCCATCTTCTATAGATTTCAACCTTTCTCTCTCCTAATTCAAGCCATCTCGTGCCTTATGTTCTATTCCACTCTTTACCTTCTTCTATTATCTTCTCCATCTGTGGTATCCAATCTTTAAATTCCTCTTCACTCTCATCTTGTATACTGCTCCAAGATTCACTTATGCTTGTTACTTCCACATGCCTATGCCAAAATCCCCTACCACAAACTCCCAACTTCTACTATTTTTAGACCTATATTGTCTACTACTATCCCAATCATAACTACTAAATTTCTACTATCATCCTTTTGAAACATCACAACCATAATGTCTTCTACCCTCATACATCCTTCATATCCATCTTTTATACTATTGTGATACAATTCAACACATGTTTCCTTTACTCAATCACTTTCGGTACTCTTTTGGTTACCTTGTGCAAACGCCTAAAATCATCCCCTCTTCATTTTGACACTATTCATCCCTAATCAAGAAATCATTTAACCCCTTAATTAGATAAATCTTCATTTATCAATTAAACATTCAATTCCCCTTCAAATCGTGATTAAACAATATTATATTGTTAAAATCACTACTCATGTACTTTTCACTATTCATCTATACCTGCATCAGTAACTATCCCTAGCATAAATGATTAATTAATCATTTACCATCCCTTTCCTATAGTCTAACATTAGATAAAATATTTCTAAAATTTATTTTCTATGCCATGAATTAAATAAATATTTCTATTTATTTAATTCCCCTATTTTGTCCACTCTTCATTAAGTGGGCTAAGCCTAATTAACTACCTAATCCCCCACTTGCACATTCCTAACCATTAATAAATCCTAGCCAAACCCACACATCCTCCCAAATGTATAAAGGTATGGTCCTTTGTACAAGACCACATGAGCCTCTTACAAAAGCATGGACAAGTCCTTTGTACAAGGGTCTTTTTTGTCCTCTTTTGATCTTGACTATCCCCTTCTTCCAAGACCACTTTTCTACCCTTGATTTGGCCTTGATCCAAGGACATTCCTCATCGTCTAACCAAATATTGCTACTTGGTAAGCTCTAATTAATCCAAGCCTCTCAATTAACCTCATCCATTGATCTCTCTAATCAATCCTAGCCCTTCATCCAACATCCAAAAAATCTATAAATAGCCACTCATCTTAGCCATTTTCAAGACTCCATGAGAGATAATGTTATGTTGTCCATTTGAGGAGCCATCTACATACAATCCAACATCAAGAGCACATCTAAATAACAAAGGTTTACATGGTAGTTAAATTGGTTTAGCTTAATTTCTTGTTTGCATTCCTTTATTGCTCAATCATGAGGTTACATTAGGATTTGAGTAGATTAGGTTAATTTTGCTTTGATTTATTCTCTTAGGATAACTTTCTATTGTATACATTTAGGCATGTCTGGTGGGACCCCCTACGGTCCTAATCTAACAATATTTTATTGTCTTAAGCTTGTTTTCAAGTTGCAGGTTATGTTTCTAGTGTTTTGGCCCAGTTCAATGGTTTCACCTGCACTTGGGTAGTTATGTACCTTGTTGGGATAGTTCTGTAGTGGCCCTTACTTCTTTTCCACCTTCTATCTCTAGATCAATGGTTCTACGTGCATTTCAACAATTCTATAAAAAATTCAGCGGTTCTGCTCTGTGCATAAACACTTCTACTTTCATCATCCAAAACTCATTTTCATCATTTTCTATCTTCTTTAGCATTTTGTTTTTTGACATGGGATCACTTTTATAGGGGGATATGATGCTAATTTTTTCCTAACCATCATTGTTTGTCCAAAATCTAATCATTTTTCTTGAAAAATTAGTCGTTTCAAGGACTTGGACACATTTCAACAGTTTTGTTCCAGAAGTGCAGCTCTACTACCTATTTTAGCGGCCCTACAAGCCTTTCTAGTGTTCATTTTCATCACCTATCTTTGTTTCAGTGGTTTTACTTGCACTTGGGCGGTTCTATGACCTATTGGGGCAGTTGTGCTCTGTAGGTAGTTTTCTTCATTTTTCTTGGGATTTCTCAATTCTAACCCATGAATTCGACAATCACATGCATGTTCCTTATTGTTTAACACATCCTTGTGTAGCTCATGTTGGTTCAAGACAAAATATCAACTACTAACTTGTGTGTTGTAGCACGCTTGTTGAAGGACCCATCTTTTTCCACCAATCTAGGAACATTTCATTTTCTAAGGTCAATGAACATTGCATGCTTTGTTTGAGGTCAATTCCAAGGTGTATGCTCTCCCCTCGCACCATTTGGTGATCTCAGAGATCAAAAACCTTGGCTTGGTCTATCTTTTTATCTTTGTTTAATCCCAAGATATTAAGTGTGTATGCTCTCTCCTTGCGCTTCGTACAATCTTGGAGATCAAAAACACTTTGGATTCTTTCCTCTAGGGGGGCTACCTTAGATTTCATCACCAAGGGGATGACCTCAACCCTTGTGTTCTGGCAGGGTATACAAATTTGGGAGAGAATCAAGAGACTCTCCCATTGGGGTACATTTGTTGTTTGAGTGAATCTTGCAAGAACTTTATACCTTGCAAAGTGAAGGAGGAGAGTGGGTTACTCACTTGCACCTTGCCATTATACATACCCCTCATTTCATGGACATAGGCCTCACACACCTTGAGTGTATAGAGGATACCCCTAGAAACCTTGTTCATCCCAGTATAAGACTTTTCAGTCGTCTTCTTGTGTGGTGCAAGGGATGCAAACCACCCCCTAAAATTACTCACAATGCACTTCCATGTGTTGAGATAGAACTAACCTTGGTGAAGCCTTTGATACTCCTTGGTAAGGGATTTCTCATGTACGTGGCTATCCCTATCCATCCCTCATAGGTAGATAGTATTAATGGATTAATCTTCATTTGTGGTCCCACACTAGGAGTCACTCCTACTTGATTAATCTAGGGTGTTAATGTGCTTGGTGTGTCTTCATCATTAAAACATGTTGTTCTCAAAATCAGCTATGCTCATTTTTGTAGACAACCCCTACGAAACTTGTCTGTTTCGTAATCTACACTCTAAGTTCACAAATCGAGACAAGATTCTCTTGGTCCCATGCGAAGTCGTATGGCATCCTAAACTAGTTTACAACACTCCCTCAAATTGACTCCTTCAAGTTTGTACAAATCGATTAGATTGTAAATTGACTAAAATATCAATTTTGATCATTTTTAGGGTGTTAGTAAATTTTGAGTATTTATATGCAAAGTCAGCTAGATTCGCCTCTTTTACATATCTTTTTTGTTTACATGCGGTGTCGGCAATTTCTGCCACTATTACATGTTATTGTTAAAAAGGCTTGTGTAGCATTGACAAATTCTACCGTCGCTGCATGTGACATTAACATATGTCACATCACGGATTCTACCGATCATACATCCTTATCTTCGTGAGTCAGAGCGGTTAAAAACACCCTCAGAACATACCATTAATGTCACGACGAGTTAACTCGTGTGACATTAATGGCATTTTTCTAGCTTTATATTAAGTTTTTAAGTGTTCTTTTAAATCACTTCCTTTGTGTTCTTGTTTCTTTTGTCTAAGTTGTTCCTGTTGCAATTTGCGGTTATACCTTTTTGAGCCCATGGTTCTCGCGATTTGGAGTTTGCGTCGAGAAAAAGCAGAGGTGTCTTCATTTTTATCATTAGATTTCTTTTATTTTATGTTGCTCTGCATTTAGGGTTTTATTCATCTTAAACTTATTGTTAAACCTACTTTTAGTCCTATCTCCTTCCAATTTGTGTCTACGGCGTGATAACCCTAGCTATTTTTGCTCCATACTAGGCTAGACTTTCCAAATTTTTCTCTACAGCTCATGACCTAGTTTTTGTCTAGATTTCAAGCCTATAGGTTTTAAATCGATGGTGGTTTGCTTTGATTGAACACCGAACTTATTATTGCATTTCATGCAACGACAGTTATAATCGCTGATCAAACACTTCCATAAGCTTGTGACCACATGCGAGAGCGACATTATTCACCGCTTACGAGTTTGAGCATAATCAAGTGGAAGTGTATGGGCGGCGAAATTTGCCACCCTTACACAGAAGGTTTCCTATCAAACTTGCCGAGTCGGTTGAAACCCCCGCTTGGACACTTATGATTCCCCTTTATGTGCGTGGTCAGCATTTTTCACCGCTAAAACATCATGCAATTCAACATACGTGCAAAAGCGGTTAAAATTGCCGACCATGCACATACCTTGAAGGTTGCAAAATACCCACATGTAAGGGCGGTCATTTTGACCGCCCCTACATGTAAAACATTTTTCCAAGAAATCACATGCAGTAGCGGTGTTTTTCACCGACTTTACATGATAATGAATGTTCTTCCCAAACACATGCACAAACAGCTGAAATTACTTCTTTTACACGTGCAAGTACTTCCTCATGCAGGAGCGGTCATTTTGACCGCTCATGCATATTTTCCTAAATTTTTCCCAACACTGAGGAAATTTATCTTCCAAGGCCTATTAACCTGATTTTGCCTTTGCCTCGATTTGCGTGCACTCAAGCCCTTCAACACATGCTTTCCTATCCATGATCATCGAATCGCGGTTATCCCAGTTTATCCATTTTTCCCCTAACTGCGAGATCATGGCCTTTTGCAGTTCTCGACCAGTGTTCGTGGTAGACATCAATTTCAAAGTTCTCTCCAGGGCCAATGTCAAAGCCATCTCTGTCCAAGGCAAAAATCATGAAGTACAAATACCAAGGTGTCTTTCCGGTGACAACAGTGCAGTCAAATATTAATGAAATCAGGGATACAAAAATTGGACATGTGGACATGGCAGAATTTGTAGATAGAACAAAACTGTGAGGACCGCCCTTTTACTTATGTTGTTATGACTATTTACATTACTGTTATTGTTACTTTTTATATTTGTGGGATAGCAGTTCCCAGAATTGTCAAACTATTAAACTTTATTATGATTTCGAAAAAACTAATTGGGTGATGTTTGGATAAGTTTACATTTCAGAAAAGTTAATTAGGTGATGTTGGAAAATTGTAATATGATTTCATTTATGTTAATTGGAACTATGTCATGATAATGCATGTTTATAAGTTGCTTCGTCTATGATGATTAATATGTGGACACTGATCTTGTAATTTAGTGTGCAGGATGTACTAATCGAACCACAGATTTCGGAGATCATTCCGCACCTTGTTATTGTTACTCCCTGTTAAGCCAATCTGGTTCCACGAGGAACCAAGATCTTTCTGTGTTTGATGTGATGTTGTAATGTGGTCTTTCATATGGTCGAGAGGGGTTGGTTACCCTCTTGTAACAATATTTTATGATTTGTGTTGTAAAAAGTTTGAATTTGAATTTCTTTATTTTATTTAAATCTTTGAGGCCTTTTCATGTGCTTTACCTTGACCATGGGTGTCCTGGATGGGTTAAAGTTGACCCTGGGTTATACCCCATGGGTCCAGGGGCCCATTTGGCATGGATAACCCTTGAGTAACCTCCATCTAGTCATCTTAACTTCCCCCTGAAGTTAAGTGGCGAAAATTGGAGGTATGGAGGGGACATGATGGGTTGTACCAACACCCAACCCATCCCTCTTCAATCCCCAAGGTAAGAGATGACTACAAACCCATCCATTATTGAAGGATTGACTTGAAGTCACCTTCTCCATTAGTGAGATTCCCCCATGTGTTGTGGGGCCATCCATGTGAAGGAGGGAAGAAGAGGCATGGGTCACCTGTCTTTTCCTCCTTTAACTCCTTTTATTTCTCCCATGCGTAAGAGAAATGACATGAGGAGAGGGATAAGGAGTACTCTAGGGATGGGTGAGTGACATAAGCCACCAGGACAGAATAGTGGTTTTGGGAAGGGTGAGGAGGTGACAAGTGTCACCTCCCCATTCCTCTAAACTGAAAAGAATTTGGGTTATTTGTTTTCAATTTTGGGGATGAGAGGGAGTTAGTGGAATTTTGGGGAGAGTTTTTATGATTGCCAAAAAAAATAGGGAAGTTAGCTTGGGAGGTGAGGAAAGAGAGAGGAGTTGTTGGCTAAGGTTGGAAGAGAACTCACTGGAGCTCTGCAACAGTTTCATTCCACGGGGGCTTTGTAAGGTTGGTTTGATTTTTACCTTTCTTTCGTATATCTGAATGTGTATGTAAAGTGTGTGAAAGATGATTAATTGTTTGTGTTTTAGATGTGTTTTCTGTGGGGTTTGTTGTCGGGTTGTTTGACAGAGCTTCTCCCACTTGGGAGAAATGCTCATCAAGTTTGGGGTAGGGGAGGAGAGATCCTCCTCGGGTGCATACCTGTTTCCTTCTTTTGGGATGTTGAAAGCCTTGAGGGCATGTATCTGTGACTGTATCCTTGACTTGAGAGTCAAATACAGATTTCTTAAAAAAAAATTGTGATCAAACTTGGTTTGAGGCCAAGAGAAATTGTGTTGGTTAAAATATCTGTAAGGGTGACACTCTGGAGTCGAGTGTGTCCACTCTCCTGCCCCTTATGAAACTCACTGTAGTTGAGTTTCCGTGTTGTGTAATTTACCCATGGGTGTTTGTGTGCGTTGGGTTTGTTGTTGTCCCTGTTGTGAAGTGGAGTGCTTGAGTTACCCAGGTGTGAGTATGGTCTCCCTAGCTCGGGGGTGACCCTCTTGCGGGTCTACGGAAGGGAGGAGAGCTAGATGAGTGGTGGTTTCTTCTTTGTTTGTCTTTGATACGCAGGTTTCCTCTTGGAGCCTCTGGTTGGATTTGGAGAAGTTCTATTCATGAAGAAACAGATTCTTCTTCTTTGTCTTGAGAATTAGTTCATGATCTTTTGTAAAGAGTGTAAAAGAGAGCACCTCTCTTGATATTTTTGTAAATTATTGTCACCCTGGGAGTGAAGGAAATAACCTCCCTGATCTTGTTATTGGGAGTAACTGTTACTTAGTTGTTACATAACTTCTTTTGTATGTTGGTTTTCATCTTGTTAAGGGTAGTGAAAGAGTTGATTCTTCCTGTATTGTGTATGATGTAATTGTTTACCTTGAATTTCTTATGGAAAGGTTGAAATTAAATAGAAAGTCTTACTGTATTAAATGTGTTAGTGAAAGGAAGAGATCATTACTTATTTGCATTCAAATCTGAACTTGTTTATGTAATTATAAGAATAGATTTGCTTAAATAGTTGAAATGGACACTTACTTGACAAATTATAGAATTAAACTGATTAAAAATCCATTTCCTTTGTTCTTTGGATTAGTAGTTATTTAATGTTATCATGTTGAGATTAGTACGAAAGAAATTGTAAATTATGAGATAATGTGACTGTAAGAATTTTGCATCTACTTGGTAAAATTATTCTTTCATTTTATCCTTTTTGAGAAAGTTTTTGTTCTCTGTTAAAATTTGAGTAAAGGTGAGCTAAAAGTAAGTATATATATATATATATATATATATATATATATATTCTTTATTAAATTTCTTATATGATCATTTTAACAAGACATGAGAAACTGAATAAAGCACTGTATTTGTGAAATTTGAGTTTTATATATATATATATATAAATATATTTGAATTGTTATATATTTTACCTTTTTATTTGTTAAATAAAAATTTGAGACACTGTATATATTACTGAGTAATATCATGCAACTGTTATATATATATATTTATCATTAATTATTAATGAGATGAGATTTAAACCTCATGGAAATCGAAATAAAGATATGTGGATGTCGCTGTGTAAAACACAGTATATATAAAAAAAAATTACATGTGGCGGTGGGGTTTGAAACCCCACCGCAGTCCCTTTTAAGGTGTGGGGAGGGGCGGAGCCCCACCCACACCCCACATCGTGGGATGTGGGTGGGGCTCCACCCCTCCCCACATCCCTACAAAGAAACTCGGCGGCCCCGCCGATATGCCTTCCCCGCAGCGCGCTGTGCGCAGCGCTTTCCCCGCCGCGCGGTCCTTCCGCCGCTCACACTCCGCTCTGCCCAGTGCGGCCTCCACCGCCCACACTCTGCCCTGCCCTCCATCTCCGCCTCTGCCCTCTGGTTCCGTCCGCCGCCGCTTCCCTTGGCCCCTGCCCTTGCCCTGCATAAAAATAATCACAGTTAGTTCTTTATTTTTTTTATGTTGTACAAAACAACCAAAGAAAATGATACTATAATCCCATGGTAAGGGTTTTATAAGGTGGAGAGCCTCCTATTTAGTTTAACAATGTTATATATATATATATATATATATATATTCAAAAGAAAAGAAGACATATTATTGTTAAATTATTAGAAATATAGAAGAATAACAATTGAGATAATATAAAAAAAAATAGTAATACTTAAATAATTGAATAAGATAATCTAACTATTGTAATGATAGTATTAGTACGAATTAATAGTAATAATAACAACAGTAATTATAACGATAAGAGAAATATAGTTGTGTATATAGGTATATATATATGAATCGAAATATACATACGTTGTTTAAATGATAATTTTATCGGAGAGTCCATTTGTTTTCCCTTCACAATCTAAGAGAAAATAGAATTATAATTTAACGAGAGCATAAAGTAATTTACTGTAATACTCCGGGAAGAGTTTCTTGGAAGTTTCAACTATCAACGCAAGTCAATAACCGGGAAAATGAAGAGGAAAATTACACGTCACTTGCTTAAAAGATCACTGGAAATAAACTTAAGAAGCCATCACGGACATTCCATGTGAGGCCATTTTAATCTCAACTGTAGTAAACGTCCACATAAGTAAACCTGTAAGAGAGTCAAAAGAAGAAAAAGTAACATTGGAAAACACAGAGGAGAAAATGCGCGGCATTTCCCACATGGGATAAGAGAACTAAGATGATGGACCCTCCAGCCAAAATTTGCTTAGGAACAAGTTTAATTAATACATATAAGAGGAGAAACCTAGATCGGAGAAGACTAGGAGACCGAGTCCAGCAAAGTAGTAAACCAGCCTATGTGACCTGGATCATCCAGAAGTTAGGTTTAATGTCAACAATAGATACAGTGATAACCCTGATTGATGTCCAATATGAAGAAAGGACCGGATAAACATAAATAAAGCATAGAAAACGAAAGAGAGAGAGACTGAAATATAAACAAACTAAATTATCAGAGAAATAGTTAAGGTGAGTGCGATAAAAATACAATCAAAATTAAGACCTAGAGAAAAGGGAAGAGAGAGCAAACGAACCGCCTTGTTGAGAATGCTAAGTCGAAGGAGTATATTTCAGGAAACAAGAGAGGACACAGACAACCGTGCCTTGTTGAAAAATGATTAAATAGGGAGATCACGAGTCGGTTTAGCCAGAACAAGGTGTCGTGGGAAGTTGTTAATCTATCAGTGAACCACGTGCGTAATATAGTGTTGAGTAATTCCCACTTACGCCGTAAGGCGTTATGCTGCCAGAATTCTGTCAAGATTTAGGTGTAGGAACCTGGAGATTATAAACTTTGTAGCGTCGTTAACGGCATCGTAGAGACCCCCTTGTTGGTCTGCTTGCGTCTGGTTGCACGTAATTGTACTTGTACCCCGCCGACAACTGTAGTGTTTTCGCCTTGAGCGAACACCACCGAGCATGCTTACGCATGCGAGGGGGTTTTTAGGGAAGCCTGAGAAAAATTTTGATATTTCGTGTCATAACCACATGACAAATGTGGCTATGACACGTGTGATGTGTGTTGTGACCACATGGAAAATGTGGGCATGACAAAAACAGACAAATCCTTCTAGACCTATGCAAAAAATCATTCATAGTAATATTCATTTGGTTGCATCATTTCTAGTTTCTGCACACAATCCCGAGTTTGTTCTTCAGATAGCCAGCCATTACAACAGAGACACTAGAGTTATGAAAGATTCTCGCAGGAATGTGATCATGACATTGGGTGCAGAATTCCTAGACAAAATCTTCATGTGTCCACCCATTCAAAATATTAGACGGATTGACTTTGCTCAAGGGCAACAGGATTATGAAAAAGATGTGGAAGCTGCCAAAAGGTACATAAACAACAAATGGTTGAAAATCCCTAGAAGTAATTTGATCAGATGGCCAAAGGATCTTCCTAGGAGTGACTTTGTAGAGGAAGTTTGCAATTTGATTACTCTTTTGAGTCGTATCAGAGGACTCCCCTCTTCTTCCAAGTTCCAAGAATGGATGTACACTTACATTAAGGTGATTCTACGAGGTACTCAGAGAATATTCTAGGGAGAACAGATCAATAATGCATTACATGAGCAACTGGTAAAGGTCAATACAACATTCAAATTCAATATGACTTCGTATCTTGTATATGCTGCTGCAAGCATGAGAAGCTTTCCAGGTTTGACTCAGGTAGGAGATAGGAGATTGATCCTTGTTTATGAGTATTACCCTCAAATAACTCTAAAGGGATCAATTCATCATTTCTGAAGGATCAATGATGCTTTCTTTTCAGTATTCATGTGCTTATGGGATGATGAACTTATTCAGAAGAGGGTCTTAGAGGACGCTTGGTAGTTTGTGAATTCTTTTGGTTGTTTGTTCTTGCAATTCCCCACTTTCACATATCTCAAGGTAGGATATTATCCTGGTTACCCTTATATTCTTCCGCGATATCCTAGTGATCATATTGCTCTTATGGAGCTATGCAGACAGTTGATTGTGGTGCACAATAAATAGATGGAATTGAAGAAGTCAGGGATAAAGTTCCCCGTTGAGATTGGAAGGTATTCAGTTCAATTAGCTAATAAAGCAAAAATAGTTGATTATGAAATACAGCTGGTTACTATGAGAACCTACAAGAAAAGAGACCATTTTGACTTCAGAAGAGTTCAAGATAAGATCAAAAGGAAATCAACCTTTCATATACCAATGGTTGAAGATATTTGGGCTGATCTCAGGACACAGAACGAGATCAGAAAGCTAGACTATTACAGACTTCATCTGAGTCAGATTGAAGAGCTGGGCCTTGCTGATATTCCAGATGGAATGGAGGATGATGGGGATGTTCTAGATCCCAGATATAATATTGAGAATGTTGAAGCCTCGCCTCTTCCGGAGGTAAAATGGTCAGTCAAAGAAGAAACATCCATAAGGAAAAGATTTCAACCCATACTGGCCAACATAAATGTATGGTTGGAAAGTAAAGGGATTAAATTGAAAGAGTTCCTCACAGGATCAGAAACTGAAACATAGGAGCATACAGGCAAGAAGGTAGAGAACAGAACCAAAAACAAGAGTGACGCCCCTTCTTCTTCTAAGATACGCAAACTAAAGATCAAGTTTGTATCCAAAGGAGGGAAGAAGAAGGAAGTTGCAAAAACTTCCAACGTCACTGAGTCAAATGTTGAAGATACTAATGTTGATCAAATGGAGATTGAAGATGTTGAGGCTGAAGAACAAAATATTCAAAAGTCTAAGGATGCTTAACAAACATTAGTATCTGATAAATCTGATGAAGAAGATGAAACTGAACAAGGCAAAGATGAGGATGCAGGAAAGGAACAACTTGGTGATCCACCTCAATCTCCTGAGAAAGATCTTCCCACAGGAACACAAGTTTCTACACCTCCTCCTCATGTTCCAGTTTCTGGTAGTTTCCCAGTGATTTCAAATGTTTCGCTTTCACCAATTTTTGTTGTTTCTTCTTATAATACCCTTGCTTCTGTGAAAACCAGTTTTGGGACCATTTTTTATTCTTCCGGTTCCATTCCAAGTTTATCTTCTCCATCTTTTGATATTGGTGAACAATCTATTTTAGAGAATCTTCTGGATGCTTCAGGAAATTTTGCTGATATAGGTGTGGTTTTTACCAACACCAGTCCTATTGTGACTATCACAGGTATGAACATGGATCCATAAAAACAAGTGGCAGACTCATCTCCTATTGTTGGCGCTTATGTGCTTCCCCCATGGTTATCTGCATATACTCCAAAGAGGAAGAAGCAAGCTATTTCACCTGATGAGATCGATATTGAAAAGCTATTGCCTGTAAAAGTAAAGAATTAGAAGAAGAAGCCTAAGACCATTTCTAGGCTTGTCAATGAGAAAGGAATTAGATACGCAGAAATTGCTAAACCACCAGAAGATGCCACCATTGACACTTTTGACATGAATGATTATGTCATTTCAAGGGTTGAGTTGGGCAAGCTAACTCATGAGGGCATAAAGGCAAATTTTCAAACTATTGCCAGCACTTTACTTGAAAAGTATGATGAAGTCAAGAAAGAGAAGGAACATTATAAAGCTAAAGCCGAAAAACTTACTGCTGTTCTTCAAAAGATAGTGAAGTTATAAAAAAATGGTAGAACCCATGGCAGTGATAGTAGAAGATCCCCTGATTCAGAAGGTTGAAAAAGCACAAGCTAGGGGAAGGGTGGTAGGAGGTATAGTGGAACGCCTATTATCTCAAGGGCGAATCCTACTGAAAACCACTGTGGAAAGAAAAGAGAAGATGGACAAAGATAAAACTGAGCTGGACAACCTAGTATATTTACTTTCACAAGAGCTACAAGATCAAGAAGAGAGCTTGGAAGAGTGGATAGATATGAAAAATATCAAGATAAAGAATCTGATCACCATTGGGGTCATTACAAATAGGGAATCATATCTTAAGATGAAGGAAACTCTGGTCCATCGCATCCACACAATAAAAAGGTCTACTTGAAGATTTGTGTCAAGCCCGAGAAGCCAGTGAAGATAGTGATGTCACACTTCTACACTAGCTAGAAGAACTTCTGTGCACCCTAACAGGGGAATATCACAAGTTCCTCTCAGCAGAGGAGATGGTAAGTTCCTTTGAAGAGATGGTCTAAAGAAAATTCGAAGAGGAGGCACCCTCAGTGTTTTCAATGGATAATCTATATGATCAACATTCAACTTTAGAAAACCTGAAAGATAATCTAGACAAACATGAAAAGGTAATAAACGGGGTAAAAGACTCAATTCTTCGGGCCCACACCATCTCAGAAAACATAGCAAAACTAGATGCATGCGAGATGGCAGCCATACATGCTATGTACCAAAATTTTTTGAAGAAGAATGACGGAGGAAACTAGTGCCTTAGTTTATTTTTCTTGTATATGATATGTAATTTGAATTTTATTTTAGACATTTTCACATATAATTTTCCAAAATGTAATTACATGTGAGACAATGGAAGTCCCAAGTCAAATAGGACTCTTTTGTTGAATAAGTCAAAGTAGTTGTAAATTTCCTATTTTTGCTCCAGGCTCCTCCCTATAAATTAAGAGGGCCTCTATTGTAAATAATATCTTTTGTCTATTGCGAGAAAACTCTGGCGAATTGAAAAGCAAATCAAGACTTTGTGCTTCTTTGTGAGAATCAATTATCAAATATTTATCAATACAAGAAAGCAAGTTCAATTCCAATCTTTGTCTTGGGATTATTTGTGTTATGATAGCATTGTTCTTACGTCTTACTGTCATAATCTTCTTTGGTAATAATTGAAGTATGGAGATTGCTTCAAGTGATTAAAGAGCGTTCTTAATTTGATTGTGATAGACTTTGTGTTATCAAATCATTTGTGAGGATTGTGTTTATGTTTGTGAGAATAAAATAGCTTGAAGACTTTGTGTTGCAAGTTGTTATATTCAATCTACTTTTATCACCTTGGAGAAGAGTGAAGACTTTGGGCTGCATTCAACTTCAAATAGTTCTATTTGCAATTAGTAAGTGAGGCAACATAAAACTTTGTGTTTCTGTGGTTTTGTGATAGTTTATAAGTTCTTTAATATTACTTTCATTGAAATCATCATCTTGAAGTATAAGCATCTATTCTGAAAAAAGAGAATGAGATGAAATGGAACCACCACAAATATAGTGTTTAGTGTACATAAGTTTCATAAGTTATTTATTTGTAATAGTTAAGCAACTAGAGGGAACCTCCCCTTGCTAAGAGGAGAGACTTTGTCTCATCATAGCTGTGGCTGATATAACCATTTTGCCGTTAGTGAGTTAATGACGAAATATTCACCCAATAGTTTTTTGGTGACTCTACTGGGGAAGGAATGCGCAACTTGAAGCCTCACGCTCCAAGTTGAAGCATTTTCAGTTCTTTTCCATTTGTTGCAAAATTTTGTTGAAGTATACTACATTCTGGCAGATTCACAGTATATAAGAAGCAAGAGAGCACAAGGTATTATTGATCCTATATTTGAATTGATGCAGCAAAATAATTTTGGTCTTTTGCCTCTATGACCTCGTCTTCAGCGAACCAGGAGTTTTCCTCCTACCAACGCCAGGTCTCCAATACCAGGTGAAGCTTTTAGTTCTAGTGCTAGCAGAGTTTTATTTGTTCATACTCCATAAAGGTTTGTTATCCCACCTTTTAATCAGTGCATCATGGCAGCCTAAGGCCCTTGGGGTAACACTTTTGGTCCTCTAAATTTAACCCCACCATTGCATGAACTACCTCGTAGTTCGAGAAAGAATTTTCCTAAATTCTATGGTGACGAGAAAGTTCACCCTGATGAACACATTGCAACTTTCTGCATAGCTTGTGGTGTGATAGGTGTTGAGCATGAAGATGTAGCAGTAAGGCTTTTTGTGGAAACATTGTAAGGTGCTGCTACAGATTGGTTTTATCATCTTTAAGCTCAGACTATAACTAACTGGAACACTATCAAAACCAAGTTTGAGGCTAGGTTCAAACCTGCAGAAGATGCACACGCCTTATTGGCTTAGCTTACACAAATGAAGAAAGAGCCTCATGAACCTATGCGGGACTTCATCGCTAAGTTCAATAAGTTGAGAAACAGGATTCCTGCAAACGCTCAGCCAACAATGAAGAATCTTAAGTGTTTCTTTATCAATACTCAACTTCCTAAAGTGAGTTTTCTGTTAAGGTGGGCTGGTCCTACAGATCTTCCTGTAGCTCAGATATTTGCTACCGAATTTGAAGATGATCTTATCCTTGTAGGTAAGATAAGAAGAGATTCTAATAGAAATAAAAGTTCCTCTTCTACTGAGAATTCTTCCACAAGCACCACGGACCCTATGGTGCAAAAGTTAGCAAATGAATTGCTAGCTCTAAAAAGGCAAATATCCCAAGGTATGTCTGCCCCTCCTTCTTATCGGGATATACCAAGGAGGACATTTCCAAACAATTCATATCAAGGCAATGCTGCTAAAAATCAAGGGCAACCTAATTGTCTTCCACCTACACAAGGGAAGCTTGCCATTGAAGTAGTGCCGGTCAACTCAATAGTTGGCTATTATGAAGCTGAATATGATCATTCTTTCCAACCCGAGTTGGACCAGGAGAATGATGCTAATATCTTTGCAAAAGGAGAAGAAGAATTAGCTAGCGACTCTACCATCGACTTTTTGAATTACCAAGATGAAGCTGAAAAAGAAGGAGAAGTGTATGATGGAGTGTATGCTGTTTTCACTAGATCCCAAAATTAGTCAACTCAGCAAGTTGATAAGGGAAAAGCAAGAGAAGAACCTCAACCAATGATCTCAATTGCTAAACAAGGAACTCCGCTACCTTTCCAATCAAAGGACCCGGTGGGCAACAAGCAAGTAAGTACATCTAACAATCCTGTACCTTCTTCTTCTATCCCTCAGATCAGTACTACCTCAAATAAAAATTAGAATGATGGATTTCCTTCCTCTGTTTCTAGCTCATTCCAGTTATTTGATATCATAGATCATGCTAGGAAGACTAAGATCCAAATGTTTGAAGTTAAATATTTACAAGCTAATCCTGAACAGTTTGATAGGTTAGCTAAATACGTCAAAAACAAGACTGTCCCTACAGGACAAGATTTTCCAAAAGTTGCCCATGATTCCTCAAAAAGCAAACCTACCCAAAATAATATTGTCACTACTCCCCTTGTTGCTTCTGGAAAGATAGAACCTTTCTATGTTTCTCTATTAGTAAATGGTCATAAATTGAGCAATTGCATAATAGATTCTGGAGCCTGTGATAATGTTATGCCCACCAAGGTAGCAGACTCCCTTGGCCTCACCTTAACTAAGACTTTTGGGAGATGTTTCTCCATGGAAAACAAGCAAGTACCACTTTTGGGTCAAATCAAAGATGCCCAATTTGCATTTGCAGCTTTTCCAGACAAGAGAATTAAGATGACAGTCCTAGTAGCTGATGTTCCAGCTTCCTATGGCATTCTGCTTGGGCGTAATTTTTGCAAGGATGTAGGTGGGGAGTTGAACATGGATCTATCTGAAGCAAGGATACCTGTTAAAGGCGTCATGCAGAAGTTGCTTCTTGAGAAGGAGGCAAAATATATTGTTACCGAAACGGCAAATCCCAAAGCTCAAATTTTGTTTGAGTCCTCAGGAATGGATAATTATTTCCTGTCTACCGAAGATGTTTCTAGTTCATTAGATGAGAGTACATCAGGTGATAGCTTAGACATTTCAGATGAAGAATCAAGTGAGTTTTCAGATGAAAGTTTAGGTGAAGGTATAGTAATGCCAAATTCTTCCCTCACTGATGAAGAGGAATCTTTTGATCAAAGAAATTCCAAAAAATCAAATTCTAATGAGGTCTGGATTTTAGAATTTGATGGCAGTTGTTCCTCTACCAGTTCTAGACCCAGAATTGTTTTGATATCACCACAAGGTAATATTTTCCCTTTTTCATACAAGTTACAATTTGACAATACCAACAACACTGTCAAATACGAGTCATTGTTGCTCAGATTGGAACCTGCTCATGCTAGGGGTGTTAAAATTCTTCATGCTCAAGGAGATGTTGAATTAGTGGTTTATCAAGTGAAAATTTTGTACCAAACCAAAAATGAAAGATTGAGACACTATCGCAATCATGTATGGGATTGCATTGAAGGTTTTGATGCTTTCAACATTTCTGCAGTGCCAAGAGAGTTTAATGATCGTGCAGATTCATTAGCTATTTCTGCCACTCTCATGGTTCCTCATAAAGATTTCAAAAGAAACAAGTACACTATTGAGTTGGTCTTTCGACCAAGTGTACATGATAATGCTAACCATTGGCAGGTGTTCAATGGTGATAACCAAATCATTGCTTTCTTGGAAAAGATGGATAGCTTTGATGAGCTCTATTTTGAAGGTAGTAAATCTCCACCATGGGAATACGTTTCTAAAATAGATTCACAAACCGGCGAAGAGTTTCTTCAACTGAAAGGGAATAAGATTCCAAAAGGTTTGGTTTCCCTTGAGAAGCTATTTGATAAGCATGACAGGTATATCAAGCAGCAGCAGCAACTGGATTCAAGTTCCTTTATGGAATTTGAGCAAGTAAATTTGAGTTCAGAGGTAGATCCCAAAATGGTCATCATAGGGAAGTGTTGCACTACTGATGAAAAGTTCAAATTTATTACACTCCATCGCCATTACATTGATGTCTTGGCGTACTCCTATGATGATCTGAAGTCTTTCAGACCTAAGGAAATTCAACATGAAATTCCCCTCAAAGCTGGGTCATTGCCTCACAAGCAGAAACAAAGGCAATATAACCCCAAAATATCAGGTACTATTCTTTCTAAAATTCAGAAAATGTTGAATGCAAGGATAATTTTTTCAATTCATCATTCCACCTGGATTGCGAACATAGTTCCTGTAAGGAAGAAGAACGGAGAAATCCGTATTTGTGTTGATTTCAGGAATCTCAACCAATCTTCTCTAAAAGATAACTACCCCCTACCCATCATGGACCAAGTGTTGCAAACAATAACTAGTTCGGAAATGTTGTCTATGCTAGATAACTTTTTGAGGTATAATCAAGTGGAAGTCAATGAAGTAGATCAGTATAAAGCTGCTTTCACTACACCTTGGGGCACATTTGCATATCGTAGAATGCCTTTTAGTATGATCAATGTTGGTGCCACATTCCAAAGAGCAATGGACCTTGCCTTTAGAGATGAGATGGAGAAGTTCATTGTGGTGTATCTTGATGACTTGACTATTTTTTCCAAACATCGTCATGATCATGCACACCATTTACGACAAGTGCTGGAACGCTGTCGGCAAAATGGTATTTCTCTCAATCCTAAGAAGTCAGTTTTTGGGGTTACAGAAGGTAAACTTCTTGAACACATTGTATCCCGAGAAGGCACTAAAATTGACTCAAAAAGAGTCAAATCTATTCAAAGTCTTACTCTGCCTGCTAGTAAGACTGCAGTTCATTCTTTCTTCGGAAAGGTGAATTTTCTGCGAAGGTTCATTCCAGAATTTGCAGAGAAAACCCGTCACATCGTCAACATGATGAAGGGTAAGGCTACTTTCCGTTGGACTGTGGAAGGCAAAGCAGCATTTGAGGATATCAAGAGGGCTATTGCTCATGCTCCAGTCCTTGTTTGTCCTGACTATACCAAAGATTTCGTACTTTACAGCTACGCTTCAGAACATACACTTTCAACTATTTTGGATCAGCAGAATGAAGGTGTGGAATCCCCCATATCATTTATGAGTTGTCCTCTCAAAGCTCATGAAAAAAATATTCGAATATGGAGAAGCATGCTTATGCTGTGGTCAAAGCAGTGAAGCATTTCAGGTTCTATATTCTAAATTCACACACTGTTGTTTTGGTGCCTGATACAATAGTTAAGTCTATCCTAACTTAAAAGGAGTTCAAAACTAAAAGAGGCAATTAGATTGCTAAGATCCAAGAGTTTGATCTTGATATCAAACCTACTAAGCTTGTGCGTGGAAAAGGTTTGTGTCAATTGATCGCTGATAACGTACCAAAAGAAACAAGGGACGAAGAAGAAGAAGCTGAAGATACACCAACTGTTCTTTTTGTCACTACTATTGATGAGTGGTATTCAAATATCGCTCATTTTCTTACCTATGGTGAGTGTCCTACCCATCTATCCTATAAGGAGAAAAGAACTGTTAAGTTGAAGACAACTAACTATGTCCTATGGGACAATGGTTTATACAAGAGAAGCCTTGATGGAGTATTTCTCCGTTGCGTGGATAAAGTGCAACAAAGTAGACTTCTGGAGTCTTTCCACAATCTGGCTTGTGGAGGACATTTTTCTGCACCTGTGACAGCTCACAAGATTCTGCGAGCTAGATACTACTGGCCCACACTGTTCCAAGATGCGTACAATTGGGCTTGGGTACATAGGTGTGAGTTGTGCCAACAGTTTGTTGGGAAACCTAAGTTGGCCATGTTAGGTCTCAAAAATGTAGGTCGTTAACCCTAAGAGGGTGCCAGGCTCTCTTGACGTTTTTGGCTAACTAACACGGGGTAGATATGGCTAAACCCCCTTCACTTTAGGCTCTGCCGGACGTAGGCGGGTAAACCTCTAATCAATAAAAGCAGATAAAGAGATGATTACTACTTTAATCAAAATAGATCTAACTACTGATAATGGCACAAATGACAAAACAAATGAAAAAGACAACAAATTAATTCTAAATGATCTAAATTGTAATATTAAAACAATAATGCAATCTAACTAAGTAAATCTAAAATGAATATGGATAAGTGATAATGAAAATATTAGACCCGTGCCTTATTGAATATAGAGTCAGTATGATCATGAAATAAATGATTGTTTATTTGGTAAAAACTTGAACTACCTGGCATGAAATAATAGGTATGTAACTTGTACAACCCTGCAAGGAAGTAGTTAATATTCCATACTTATATATCCAATTGACAAAATCAAATTACTTGCATTCATCTAAAAGGATTTAATCCCTCTTTGAAGGAACCAATCAGAATAATACTGCAATTGTAACAGATTTATCAAAAATTGGAGACAAAATATAAACCCTAACTATATGACTCTTCTTATAGATCCATGACAATGTCTTCACAGTTACTGTGACAGATTTAAAGGATTTAATTATGAAAGCAGAAACCAATTAATCTTATCACACTATAACAGCAAATGTGTATAGACAATTTGAAGATATACTTGATAACTCAAATTGAATAACAGGGAAAACTTTGAAAGGAGACAGTCATATAATTGAATAAATTTAATAGATAGTTGATACTAAAATTTGTAGTCACTGCTTCATGCTTACAGACTTGACTCCATCACAGAATGCTTGCACATGGTCTACCAGAAATAAAATATATTAAAAATGAACTAGCATTGCTGTTCAAATCTAATCTATAGTATCCCCTATTCTATTCTGTAATCTCCTCCTATTCTATCTATCTATTTTCTCCTTTTTTTTTTCTTTTTCTATAATCTCCTCCTATTCTATCTATCTATTTTCTCCTTTTTTTCTTTTTTCTTCTAGTCTTGGTCATCTCTTATAAAGAGAGGCATACAAGCTTCAGACTAGTTACAACAGTTGTGATGGTTGGTAACTGAAATCAGTATTTGTTCTAATAAAACAGATTCAGGAAATTTAATTCTCGCCACTAATCATCAAATGGATAACCATTTCAGGGTCGAACAAAATCTTTAGTTGTAATTCTGCTTAATATCCTTCGAGGGTTTTATTATTCCTAAAAAGACCAGATAAAACACAAATTAGTCTCTGATCAAATGATCAAAACAAATTTATTTAAACATATATATATATATATTTACTCAAATAATTACTTCCCTTATTGATAATTTATCAGTTGCTTAAGATCCTTTCGCGGGTGTTTATACAACTTGATCGCTGCTGTGTATATCCTGCAAAAAATAAATATTTTAACTATTAGAAAGATATCTTAACCACTCTGATTTTAATGTCATTTTAGGGTTTCCTTCATCGACGTGACCTCACAGTTGGGTTGATGCAAAAACTTCCTGCCTTTTCGCTTTCCGTACATCCTTATATCTTTCGCTTATATATCGCTCTTGTATATCCTCTTGTATGAGCGCATATAAAAATGACCCATACAAACCTTCCCTGAAATCCGTGTTGTATGTCCGACAATGTATGTACTGATACATACAATGCGTGAAATATACGACTTATCGTTATTTCACAATCATTTCGGTTCCAGCATTGCATATTGTGTTGTATGTTACTGTGTATCGGCATGATGTGAAAATTTTGTCTCGACTAACTTACTCCAAGCATTATGCACTTATGAACCTGATGAACTGTTTGAACTAATGAACCGATTGAACTAGTGAACCGATTGAACCAATGAACTATTTGAATCAATGAATTGTTTGAACTAGTGAACCGATTGAACTAGTGAACCGATTAAACTAGTGAACCAATTGAACTAATGAACCCATTGAACCAATGAACTGATTGAACTAGTGAACCAATTGAATCAATGAACTATTTGAACCAATGAATTGATTGAACTTGTGAACCGATTGAAGCAATGAACTGATTGAACTCGTGAACCGATTGAACCAATGAACCCTTTGAACTAATGAACCAATCGACTTAGTGAACCAATTGAACTCATGAACCGATTGAATCAATGAACTATTTGAACTAGTGAACTGGTTGAACTAGTGAACCGATTTAACTAATGAACCCTTTGAACTAATGAACCAATCGACTTAATAAACCAATTGAACTCATGAACTGATTGAACCAATGTGAAAGTTCAAGCTCAGAGGTTCAAAATTGACAGCTTCTTCATACACGAAGGTAAAAGCAAAAGACTTAAATGGACGTACTAATTAATAGAAAGGAATGGAATGATGACGTCTATCCAAGGGAGAATAATGAGGATAAAATAAGGGCAACAATTTCACAAACTGATCTCAAAGTGCATACAAGGTGAAGATTTTTTGAAAAATTTGATTTAACATATCCAATTCCAACAGACCGCATTACCTCTCAAGCCAGTGGTGATTGAAGAACCTTTTCAGCAATGGGGCATCGACTTCATTGGCACTGTGAATCCACCGTCAAGTGCAGGACACAACTATGTTCTCACCGTGACATACTATTTTACCAAGTGGGTGGAAGCCATCCCAATTAAGCATGCTACTTCTGAAGTGGTATGTAATTTCCTCAAGGAAAACATTTTTTCCAGGTTTGGAGTTCCAAACAAAATAGTAGCAGATAATGCTGCTTGTTTTTCTTCCCACGAGATTACTAAATTTTGCTATGAGCATGGGATCCTTCTTTCTCATTCTTCAGACTATTATCCGCAAGGAAATGGTCAGGCAGAATCAAGTAATAAGAATCTGGTTACTATTATCAGGAAACTAGTAGATGAGAATAAGAGAATTTGGCATAAAGCGTTGTTTGATGCTTTATGGGCATATAGGATTACCCCCAAAAGGGCAATAGGCATGTCGCCATTTCAACTTCTGTATGGCCTGAATGCAGAGATACCAATTACCTTGGAGTTGCCAGCACTGAAGTTGGTAAAGGTATTGGAAGATAGAACTTTTGATAGTTCTATTGATAAATGGATTATGTACCTGACTAAACTTGAAGAGCAGCGAACTATGGTGGTGGATAGTATTGTTGAGCACCAAAGTCAGGTAAAGAAACTCTTTGACAAGAAAGCAAGGAGTCGTGAGTTTCAGATTGGAGATCAAATCTTGTTGTGGGACAAGAGGAGAGAACCAAAAGGAATGCATGGAAAGTTTGATTCCTTGTGGAGAGGTCCATTCACCATTCATTAGTTCTGTGGTGAAAATAGCTTCTTGTTGGAGTATCAGGATGGAACACCATTCTTGCTGCCTCACAGTGGACAACATTTGAATTACTTCAATCCTTGAAGTATCAGATAAGTTCATTTGTACATTTGTATAGTTTTGTGTTTTTATTTTTGTATTTTAGTTTAGTCTTTTATGTCTTTTTCTTTTTAGCTTGACTCTATAGGCCAATGGCATGGATGAAGGCACTTTGAGACTGGATTCTTCTCCCTTCGATCATTTCAAAGTTTGATCAATGGAAGTTCCCCAGTTAGAGCCAGCTGTTGTTCTCAAAATCAGCTATGCTCATTTTTGTAGACAACCCCTATGAAACTTGTCCATTTTGTAATCTACACTCTAAGTTCGCAAATCGAGACAAGATTCTCTTGGTCCCGTGCGAAGTCGTATGGCATCCTAAACTAGTTTACAACACTCCCTCAAATAGACTCCTCGAAGTTTGTACAAATTGATTAGGTTGTAAATTGACTAAAATATCAATTTTGGTCATTTTTAGGGTGTTAGTAAAATTTGAGTCTTTATATGCAAAGTCGACCAGATTCACCGCTTTTACATATCTTTTTCGTTTACATGCGGTGTTGGCAATTTCTGCCGCTATTACATGTTATTGTTAAAAAGGCTTGTGCAGCATCGACGAATTCTACCGTCGCTGCATGTGACATTAACATATGTCGCGTTGGCGGATTCTACCACTCATACATCCTTATCTTCGTGTGTTGGAGCGGTTAAAAACATCGTCAGAACATACCATTAATGTCATGACGAGTTAACTCGTGTGACATTAATGGCATTTTTCTAGCTTTATATTAAGTTTTTAAGTGTTCTTTTAAATCACTTCCTTTGTGTTCTTATTTTCTTTCGTCTAAGTTGTTCCTATTGCAATATGTGGTTATACCTTTTTGAGCCCGTGGTTCTCGCGATTTAGAGTTTGCGTCGAGAAAGACCAGAGGTGTCTTCATTTTTATCAGGCTGGATTTCTTTTATTTTGTGTTTCTCTGCATTTAGGGTTTTATTCATCTTAAACTTATTGTTAAACCTACTTTTAGTCCTATCTCCTTCCGATTTCTGTCTACGGTGTGATAACCCTAGCTATTTCCACTCCATACCACGCTGGACTTTCCAAATTTTTCTCTACGGCTCATGACCTAGTTTTTGTTTAGGTTTTAAGCCTATAGGTTTTAAATCGATGGTGGTTTGCTTTGATCAAACACCGAACTCATTTTTGCATTTCATGCAACGACGGTTACAATTGCCGATCAAACACTTCCATAAGCTTGTGACCACATGCGAGTGCGACATTATTCACTGCTTACGAGTTTGAGTATAATCAAGTGGAAGTGTATGGGCGGCAAAATTTGCCGCCCTTACATAGAAGGTTTCCTATCAAACTTGCCGAGTCGGTTGAAACCCCTGCTCGGACACTTATGATTCCCCCTTATGTGCGTGGTCGACATTTTTTGCTGCTAAAACATCATGCAATTCTACATACATGCAAAAGCAGTTGAAATTGCTGACCACGCACATACCTTGAAGGTTGCAAAATACCCACATGTAAGGGCGGTCATTTTGACCGCCCCTACATGTAAAACATTTTTCCAGGAAATCACATGCAGTAGCGGGGTTTTTCACTGACTTTACATGATAATGAATGTTCTTCCCAAACACATGCACAAGCGGCTAAAATTACCACTTTTACACGTGCAAGTACTTCCTCATGCAGGAGCGGTCATTTTGACTGCTCATGCATATTTTCCTAAATTTTTCCCAACACTGGGAAAATTTATCTTGTAAGGCCTGTTAACCCGCTTTCTCCTTTGCCTCGATTTGCGCACACTCAAGTCCTTCAACACATGCTTTCCTGTCCATGATCATCGAATTGCGGTTATCCTAGTTTATCCATTTTTCCCCTAACTACGAGATCATGGCCTTTTGTAGTTCTCGACCAGTGTTTGTGGTAGACATCAATTTCAAAGTTCTATCCAGAGCTAATGTCAAAGCCATCTCTGTCCAAGGCAAAAATCATGAAGTACAAGTACCAAGGTGTCTTTCTGGTGACGACAGTGTAGTCAAATATTGACGAAATCAGGGATACAGAAATTGGACATGTGGACATGGCAGAATTTGTAGATAGAACAAAACAGACAAATCCTTCTAGACCTATGCAAAAAATCGTTGATAGTAATATTCATTTGGTTGAATCATTTCCAGTTTCTGCACACAATCTTGAGTTTGTTCTTCAGGTAGCCAGCCATTACAACAGAGACACTAGAGTTGTGACAGATTCTCACGGGAATGTGATCATGAGATTGGATGTAGAATTCCTAGACAAAATCTTCATGTGTCCACCCATTGAAAATATTGGACGGATTGACTTTGCTCAAGGGCAATAGGATTATGATAAAGATGTGGAAGCTACCAAAAGGTACATAAACAACAAATGGTTGAAAATCCCTAGAAGTAATTTGACCAGATGGCCAAAGGATCTTCCTAGGAGTGACTTTGTAGAGGAAGTTTGCGATTTGATTGCTCTTTTGAGTCGTATCAGAGGACTCCCCTCTTCTTCCAAGTTCCAAGAATGGATGTACACTTACATCAAGGTGATTCTAGGAGGTACTCAGAGAATATTCTGGGGAGAATAGATCAGTAATGCATTGCATGAGCAACTAGTAAAGGTCAATACAACATTCAAATTCTATATGACTTCGTATCTTGTATATGCTGCTGCAAGCATGAGAAGCTTTCCAAGTTTGACTCAAATAGGAGACAGGAGATTGATCCCTGTATATGAGTATTACCCTCAAATAACTCCGAAGGGATCAATTCATCATTTTTGAAGGGTCAATGATGCTTTCTTTTCAGTATTCATGTGCTTATGGGATGATGAACTTGTTCAGAAGAGGGTCTCAGATGACGCTTGGCAGATTGTGAATTCTTTTGGTTGTTTGTTCTTGCAATTCCCCACTTTCACATATCTCAGGGTAGGATATTATCTTGGTTACCCTTATATTCTTCCATGATATCCTAGTGACTATATTGTTCTTATGGAGCTATGCAGACAGTTGGTTGTGGTGCACAATAAACAGATGGAATTGAAGAAGTCAGGGATAAAGTTCCTCGTTGAGATTGGAAGGTATTCAGTTCAATCAACCAATAAAGCAAAAATAGTTGATTATGAATTACAGCTGGTTACTATGAGAACCTACAAGAAAAGAGACCATTTTGACTTCAGAAGAGTTCAAGATAAGATCAAAAGGAAATCAACCTTTCATATACCAATGGTTGAAGATATTTGGGCTGATCTCAGGACACAGAACAAGATTAGAAAGCTAGACTACTGCAGACTTCATCTAAGTTAGATTGAAGAGCTGGGCCTCGCTAATATTCCAGATGGAATGGAGGATGATGGGGATGTTCTAGTTCCCAGATATAATACTGAGAATGTTGAAGCCTCACATCTTCTGGAGGTAAAATGGTCAGTCAAAGAAGAAACATCCATAAGGAAAAGATTTCAACCCATACTGGCCAACACAAATGTATGGTTGGAAAGTAAAGGGATTAAATTGAAAGAGTTCCTCACAAGATCAGAAACTGAAACACAAGAGCATATAGGCAAGAAGGTAGAGAACAGAACCAAAAACAAGAGTGACGCCCTTCTTCTTCAAAGATACACAAACCAAAGATCAAGTTTCTATCCAAAGAAGGGAAGAAGAAGGAAGTTGCAGAAACTTCCAACATCACTGAGTCAAATGTTGAAGATACTAGTGTTGATCAAATGGAGATTGAAGATGTTGAGGTTGAAGAACAAAATATTCAAAAGTCTAAGGATGCTCAACAAACAATAGTATCTAATAAATCTGATGAAGAAGATGAAACTGAACAAGGCGAAGATGAGGATGCAGAAAAGGAACAACTTGGTGATCCACCTCAATCTCCTGAGAAAGATCTTCCCACAGGAACACAAGTTTCTACACCTCCTCCTCATGTTCCAATTTCTGGTAGTTTCCCAGTGATTTCAAATGTTCCCCTGTCACCAATTTTTGTTGTTTCTTCTTATAATACCCCCGCTTCTGTGAAAACCAGTTTTGGGACCATTTTTGATTCTTCTGGTTCTATTCCAAGTTTATCTTGTCCATCTTTTGACATTGATGAACAATCTATTTTAGAGAATCTTCTGGATGCTTCAGGAAAGGTTGCTGATACAGGTGTGGTTTTTACCAACACCAGTCCTATTATGACTATCACAGGTTTGAACATGGATCCGGCAAAACAAGCGGTAGACTCATCTTCAGTTGTTGGCGCTTCTGTGCTTCCCCCATGGTTATCTGCATATACTCCAAAGAGGAAGAAGCAAGCTATTTTGCCTGATGAGATCGATATTGAAAAGCTATTGCCTGTAAAAGCAAAGAATCAGAAGAAGAAGCCTAAGACCATTTCTAGGCTTGTCAATGAGAAATGAATCAGATACGTAGAAATTGCTAAACCACCAGAAGATGCCACCATTGACACTTTTGACATGAATGATTATGTCATTTCAAGGGTTGAGTTGGGCAAGCTAACTCATGAGGGCATAAAGGCAGATTTTGAAACTACTGCCAGCACTTTACTTAAAAAGTATGATGAAGTCAAGAAAGAGAAGGAACAGTATAAAGCTAAAGTAGAACAACTTGCTATTGTTCTTCAAAATATAGTGAAGTCATAAAAAATGGTAGAACCCATGGCAGTGACGGTAGAAGATCCCCTGATTCAGAAGGTTCAAAAAGAACAAGCCAGGGGAAGGGTGGTAGGAGATATAGTGGAACGCCTATTATCTCAAGGGCGAATCCTACTGAAAACCATTGTGGAAAGAAAAGAGAAGATGGACAAAGCTAAAACTGAGTTGGACAACCTGGTAGATTTACTTTCACAAGAGCTCCAAGATCAAGAAGAGAGCTTGGAAGAGTGGATAGATATGAAAAAGATCAAGATAAAGAATCTGATCACCATTAGGGTCATTACAAACAGGGAATCATATCTTAAGACCAAGGAAACTCTGGTCCATCGCATCCACACAATAAAAGGTCTACTTGAAGATCTGTGTCAAGCCTGAGAAGCCAGTGAAGATAGTGATGTCACACTTCTACACCAGCTAGAAGAACTTCCGTGCACCCTAACAGGGGAAGATCACAAGTTCCTCTCAGCAGAGGCGATGGTAAGTTCCTTTGAAGAGATGGTCTAAAGAAAATTCGAAGAGGAGGCGCCCTCAGTGTTTTCAATGGATAATCTATATGATCAACATTCAACTTTAGAAAACCTGAAAGATAATCTGGACAAACACGAAAAGGCAATAAAGGCGGTAAAAGACTCAATTCTCCGAGCCCGGACCATCTCAGAAAACATAGCAAAACTAGATGCATGCGAGATGGTAGCCATACAAGCTATGTGCCATAATTTTTTGAAGAAGAATGACAGAGGAAACTAGTGCCTTAGTTTATTTTTCTTGTATATGATATGTAATTTGAATTTTTTTTTTGGACATTTTCACATGTAATTTTCCAAAATGTAATTACATGTGAGATAATGGAAGTCCCAAGTCAAAGAGGACTCTTTTGTTGAATAAGTCAAACTAGTTGTAAATTTCCTATTTTTGCTCCAGGCTCCTCCCTATAAATAAAGAGGGCCTCTATTGTAAATAATATCTTTTGTCTATTGCAAGAAAACTCCAGCGAATTGAAAAGCAAATCAAGACTTTGTGCTTCTTTGTGAGAATCAATTATCAAATATTTATCAATACAAGAAAGCAAGTTCAATTCCAATCTTTGTCTTGGGATTATTTGTGTTATGATAGCATTGTTCTTACGTCTTACTATCATAATCTTCTTTGGTAATAATTGAAGTATGGAGATTGTTTTAAGTGATTAAAGAGCATTCTTAATTTGATTGTGATAGACTTTGTGTTATCAAATCATTTGTGAGGATTGTGTTTATGTTTGTGAGAATAAAATAACTTGAAGACTTTGTGCTACAAGTTGTTATATTCAATCTACTTTTATCACCTTGGAGAAGAGTGAAGACTTTGGGCTGCATTCAACTTCAAATAGTTCTATTTGCAATTAGTAAGTGAGGCAACATAAAACTTCATGTTTTTGTGGTTTTGTGATAGTTTATAAGTTCTTTAATATTACTTTCATTGAAATCATCATCTTGAAGTATAAGCATCTATTCTGAAAAAAGAGAATGAGATGAAATGGAACCACCACAAATATAGTGTTTAGTGTGCATAAGTTTCATAAGTTATTTGTTTGTAATAGTTAAGCAACTAGAGGGAACCTCCCCTTGCTGAGAGGAGAGACTTTGTCTCATCATAGCTGTGGCTGATATAACCATTTTGCCATTAGTGAGTTAACAACAAAATATTCACCCAACAAAACCCATGCACTCCCTTAATCCAAAACCCTTATGCTTTGTAAATTTGTGCATGTATTGTGTGAATTTTTATTTCCAAAGTTGGATAATGTCAAGCACCCATCAAACCATCCCTAATCACCCATCTTAATTCAAATCCAAATCATCCACCTCTTCCTAATCCAAGTCATCCAAGTCCAATTTCCTCCTAATCCATCTCATCTTAATCTAGATTCCTCTTAATCCACCTTATATTAATCCAATTTCTTCCTAATCATCCTATCATCCTACTCATTCGATCCAAATCATCCCAATCCATCCTAATCCAATCTTGATCCATCATCTAGGACCCTAATCCAAATCAATTAGCCAAATCCATTCAAGGTCCTTATCCTAGTTTATTCTGTCCATTGTATCCACCTAATCCACCTTGATCATCATCATTATCCTAATCAACCCCACCATTTTCCTAACCAATCCCATTATTTAAGCTTAATCATAACCCCATCACTTGAGCTTAATCAATTCCCATCTTTAAGCTTAATCCTATCTTGCATCCTTCTAATCATTTCCCTATCCATATCTTAATCCATTTTCATCATCCATCCTTATCATAATCCAATACCTAATCCTAAGCAAATCCCATGCATTATTATTCATATTCCACTTCATAATCTACATCATAATTTCCACCTATCCTAATCATCTCCATCCTAATCTAATCCCCTTTCACCATAGTCCTAATCAACCCACCATTTTCCTAATTAATCCCATCATTTGAGCTTAATCAATCCTCATCATTGAGCTTAATCCTACTCACTATCCTCCTTAATCCATATCATAATCCACTATCCCTAATCCTAATCATCGATCACTTAATCATTCCTTACCTCATCCACCTATCCCTTAGTCCATTATCATCCCTAATCCAATTTCATTCATCTCTAATCTATCTAGTCCACCCCCTTAATCAAACCTATTATCCCAATCTCATCCATCACCATCATTATAAGCCAACTCCCTCATTCATCTAATCCCATTCACGTCTATCATAATCTAATTCCATTTTAATCCTCATCAAATCCAATTATCCTTCACCCAAAATTGACCATCCATTATTCCTCTATTCATCCCTAATCAAAATCCAATCCCTTGTCCTTTTAATAAAAAACATCCTTCAAAAATTAAAAAAAATTGGTTAAGTAACTCACCCCCTTCAACCTTCTCCAAATCCAATTCACAATCCATCCAAATCCTAATAGTTTCATCCAAATCATCATCCAAAACATCATCTGAGAGCCCTTGGCCTAATCAAATCCAATTCAATCCAACCATCAAAGGGCCTTGGCCTAATCCAAAACCAAACTTAATCAATCCAAATCCAACCAAGATCAAGTGTCATACATCATTGACCTTGATTTATCAAATTAAATCAAATCCATCCTAGTACTAAGTGTCATATATCGTTGACCTTGATCAATCCAAATCCTAGTCAATCCAAATTAATCCAAATCCCCTTTAATGTAAATCTAAAACCAAAATCATCAAGTCATTCTACATCACATCATTCCAAATCCAAATCCAATCATGAATCCATTTTACAATCTCAATGATGATGATAGTCTTGTTGGCCAAGATGAAATCAAAAATATTGATGAAATAATCATAAGTGAGCTTGCCATGAACCACCCTTTCCCATCCATAAGCATGCAAGCATCCTTTGATCATGCATTGGCTAGCACAAGCTACACCCCCACACCTAATTCCATACCTTATGGTCATCCTTATGCTACCCTTGACAAGGGAAATTCATTCTATCCTTCATCCATCCCCTAACATCCTTTCTCGTATGAGGTCCCCGTCACCTCCACCTCTTATCCACATATTTCATCCCCTTATCAACCAAATCCATCATCTCCTTATCCACCATCTAATTCTCCTACTAAATCCACACCATCCTTCTCAAATTTCCTCCAAGGACTCCTAGCTAAGGATATTAAGAAAAATCACCAAACCAAACTTGTGGAGTCACGCCACCCAACTCATCCAAATCCATACAAGCATGTCGTTGATGATGCCATCACCGACCTAGTACCCATCAAAACCATATCATCCCATTCATCCTTTATATCCAAAGTCCTATCCCAAATATCATTTGTTTCTCCATCCACCAAATCTAAGGAGTCTATTCAAATGTCAAATGAAATTAAACACTCCTCCCCCACCACACCATCCATGCAAATATAGCTATGTCAAGAGCCTAGTCCAAAGCATGTGGAAACATCCAACCCCCATCCCAATCACAATCCAAGAATCCCATCTCATCCCATTCTTGATCCCATGTCATCATCTATTGATCCCTCATCATCCCCTATATTTGAATTAAGTTTCTTAAAAAATAATGAGAGATTTATTTATTATACATATCTTGCAATCCATGGATGGTGTTCAAAGGATGTAGAGGGAGTATGAGGGGTGCCCTTGCTGTGTGGTTGTGCCCAGCAAGAGGGGTGAACCCTCAAATAGGCCACCACTGATCTTTCACCCTCCCAAGCAAATTTCTCCAACTTTGCATAGATCTCCTAGATGTGATCTATTCCCTTCACAAAGAAAAAAATGTACCATTTATCTTAAGGCAGAAACCCAAAAGATCACATAATTCCCTCTCTTTTCTCATTCCATAATTCAATGTTATGAGTAATATCTATACACATAAATTATATAAATTTATTGTGAGTAAAATTTATTTTGAAGGATGTTAATTAATGGCCACCTTTATAATTTGGAGAAGCTAAATTGAACCTGGCTTAGGAAAATAAGAAAGTGGCCAATACTCATAGTTTATGTATTTAGTAAAGAAATGGTCAAATTTGAATTGGATATTCACCCACTGATTAATTATTTGAATAAAAGACATTTCATTGTGATTGAATAAGGATGTATTTCTATTATTAAAAAGATTACCGTTAAAATTTTTGACTATATTAAGGATTCACACTATAGTCCATACCTTTTGACAGACTTATGAATCACCTTGTCTTATTTGTAATCATAGTGAATAGATAGATGTATGAGTTTACTTAATCAATACCTTGTCCTGATCTATTTTTGGAAGGGTAACATGACTTTGTAAGTATTAGTAAAAACCAAATTACTTATGAATATGATAGATGCACAAGGCGTCCTTTCATACAGAATGATTCTACCGTTAGAGAAGTTAGTATGGATCAATTGGCAAACCAAATGGAGGATTATGTTTAATTGTCAATGTCGACATTCCTATTTTAAATTATTATTTACCCCTAGAATCTAAATACCAATTTAATGGTATAGTGGATTCTTTAATCTTTAGAAATTCCTAAGTGATTACTTATATGGTAATTCTCTTAGTCAATATTAAAAAAACAAATGCTAGACAATGATTGTCGTCATGTTGTTATGCCTAAGAGGAGGATTTGGATAGAGTAAGAAATAGGCCTAACTTATACTTGTACGTCAATTCTTATACTTTGAGATGGTTATGTTATGACACCTTAGCTAGTATAATGATACCTTACTATGTTTGAATGATGTTAAATTAAGGCTGTGCTTAGAATATCATGTTGGTATTTGTCCTTTTGAAGCTAAGACTATTTTAGTGGTTAAGTGGAGTCCTTAGCCTTGGAATAACATTGATCTATCTGAGGTAATTATGAAGTTATTGGAGGGATAGGATGACGATACAAATGGAACAACCAAGAGATTACAATATAGAACCTAGAATGTGTTGCAAGTATGAGGTAAACCAGTGTTGTCATTGATGTCAACATACTCATATTGCTTTAAGGATTCAATGAGCAGTGTGCTGAGGATATTGAGAAAATTAGCCTCAGTCAGGAATAGTAAAGAACAGTGATGAGAAGAAGGCAAATGTACCGTATAGGATGCAAACCAGAGGATGCGGATTAAAGGGTTTATAGATATGAGTCTTGAGATGCTTCAGTTAAGATTTCAGAGGTCCGCATGAAGATCTGAAGGAGTTATGGCTGTCGGTGTAGAACTGGTTCCGGCAAGTATTCAGAGGTGACAGAGGATCACAAAAAGGTCCGGTGAGGTCCGGAACTGTATAATCCTAATCTGCGGATTGGAAGGAGTCTTTGGGATGTCCTTGTGATGTGCCATCTTGATTTGTGTATGATTTGGAGGTCCTAAAGTACCTCTTGCATTATGACAGTGGCGACAGACAGTGTTCTTGAAGTTCTGGATAAGGAGGATAAGAGATTTCAGTAAGTAAAGGAAATGCGGACGTACCTGGTCATTCAGGCAGGCTTGTGAAGGTTCTTGGATCATGTTGAGGTTGTGTTGTTGGTCTGCATTGATAGTAGAGCCCGAAATTGAAGATATTCTTCCGGATGAAGTTCTTGCTCTGTTTAGCCGACCGGATGAGTTGTTCATCCTGTGAATGTTCTTATGGTGGCCGACCGGATGTGTTATTCATCTTACGGATATTCTTATGGTTGATTGCTGACTTAGATGATTGTTCCTAAGTCGATGTCTTGTATAAATAAAGGTTTGTGAGTTCATTTTGAAGGGGGATTTGTACGGATAAAAGTGGAGTAGCGAAGAGAAGTGCAGAAGGCAGAGCAGATGTTTCTGGGCTTAAATGGAACTGATCCGGACATGGTAAAGATGTCATTCTCCAGTTCAAGACTGTGATTCTTATCACTTTGTAGACAGTGTGTCTCCTTGTAGGCAGTGGGCCTCTTTGTGAGCAGTGTGCTCAGGCAGTGAGCCCTAATTGGCAAGTGCCATTTTGTAATTCCTTATTCTTCTAACAGAGAATAATCTTTGGGTTAATCACCCCGTGGTTTTCTCCCTTAACCGGATTTCCACGTCAAAATACTGTGTCATGTGTTTCTCATTTCATGATAATGTTTGTTTGTTTGATTCAATACTGCTTTGATTGATAAGAAGGTTCAAAAGAAGAAATAATTAGGATAACTGATTCACCGCCCCCCCCCCCCCCCCTCTCAGTTATCAACAGAATGATGGTTGTGTATGATATCATTCATATGGACTTTAACCTTTAGCTAATGTTTTCTTAGGAAATATAACATTTAACTAAAATGACACATTTTGTTGCCTTATGTATCTCTAATATTAGGAAATGAAAATTTCCCTTACTGCATGTCAAAATGTCTTGATGAGATGATCAAGACATGATTACTTGGTGTTTATGATGTGTTTTAGCATCATTAGCGGACTATTCATTGATCATTATTACTTTGGAAATGTATTATTTAATTGCATTTATAGGACTAAAAGTCAGTTATGGACTTGTCCTCTGGATAGTTTTATCCATCTTGATGAATGTTAAGATATCATGGTGAGATGATGGGACATTCTTAAGTTGTAGGCATTGATTGTCATTTAGAAAGATTTTATAGATCTATTTTAAAACTATACGTAGTGAGTGTTGTCTCTCAGATTTGCACCCTTGCTAAGTTGCAGAACTTAGCAATCTGGAGAAACATGGGATCTTTCCAGGCCTGTGGGTCACCTGTGATGGAAAGAACCTCTGGAGAAGGCCGGCTTCCTAGTTGGTTATCACCTAGAATCTACTAGATTTGCAAAGGAAAAGGAAAAAGGAATGCTTTTGAAAATGAAAGTTAAAACTAGAAAATGTGAAAACAAGGGTGATTCACCAAACTTGATATGGTTAATGAAACTCATATTTGAATACACTTGGCCATAGACAATAGAAACTAAACCTGCACAACCTATTACTGTATGTTTGCAAAAACACTTCACAAAGAGGCCTAAATGCATTAAACTCTTTAAAAGGAAGCTAACTTCACAGTTTAAAAAGCCTTATACCACTTTAAGACACAGTTTTTCAACCTGCATAAACACACCTTTTGCAGAAAAGGTATTGAAACATGAGACAAAGTCACAAGGAAACAAAAATACTTCACAAATGACCTGATCAAACACTTGATTACACCCAATACTGCAAAAATAAGAAGGCAAAATCTAACTATCAATCGTATCCAAGGTGTTCTCTGTATTTCATATGCCAAAAGGGTTACAAAAACATGCTCAAATTGAGTAAGGATTGCAGAAAAATCACTAGCTCCAAAATGTGCATGAAAAAGAACTCCTTACAAAGAGTCAAATGAATGACTATACCCTCCAAGCAGCTACAACCAGATAAGGATGAGAAACCTCAATTTTCGTGCATCTCATAAATGCCCATAAAATATCTATCTAAAGTCCTCCAAGGTGGGCTCTCAATGCAGAAATGACATAAATACAGCATCATAAATGCTTGATATCTGCATAATAAATGACATAAATACACATTATTTTCTGCATCTAATTAACATTGACCAAGTGGTTTATAATTACACCACTTTAGTTAATGTTTTACATTCCAAATTTACTACAAACCTATGCAGAAAATAATGGCATTTAGGATACAAATATTTAATTTCCCAATTTTGCGTGGTCAAGGGACAAATTAAATATTATGAAAGAACGACAAAGTAATCGACGAGACTTACTTTGCCATGTGTGATAACTCTGCCTATTATTGCCCTTTTGCATTTTTATTACAAATGATAAAGTAATTCATAATTTATTACCTTATCATTTGTTTACAACATTTAATCTGTCTCTAGATTATTTAAAGTCGACATAAAAACACCTTCATAGCTCCTAGGCAAAAACAACATGACTCCATACACTTGCATCATATCACGTGTCACAAGGCTATATTGAAACACCTTATAACCCCATACAATTCACACGTTTCTCATCATGCATCATCACACCTTATCCATCACTCATAATGTACACAAAAAGCCTTATACCTCCATGCATATGTAATTACAATATTTTGCATTATGAATCACCTTATCCCTCCATATGCATTTAAAGGCATCATACCTCAATACTACCTTATAGCTCTCATGTTGTCGATCCCTATGCAAAAGAAAAAGAGAAAAAAGGCCTAAAGCCTTAATTTTACATGATTATTTTGTTTGACCTTTGCAAAAATGATAATAAGAGGGGTGAAAAGACTAAGCCTCATGGCCCCTGTCCCACAAAGTATGTTCATCATTAGGTTTGAAAGACATAAAGTCTTTCCTACGACACAAAAAATATCAATGATTTTGTTTTTAGAACAAAAGTAAAAAATGGACAATGCAAATTAGGTCGATCAGTCAAAAAAAAGGGAAAACCTAAAAACTCTTCATTTGTACTTCACTTTTTCTCTCCTCCTTGCTACCACGCCACCACACCTGTAGGGTTTGTGGGAAAAAACTCCATAGTTTCTGGTTGATTCTGAGAGCTTCTATGCTGATTTTCTGTGTAAACTGCAGGTAAGTTGCATTTTTTAAGATTTTGGCCTTTGGTAGTCAATTCTAGGCCAATTTTGAGCCTCTTTGACCGCGATTTCCAACTGGTTTTTTATGTATTCCTTTGCTTTCTGTCACCACATGTATCCTAGCCGCCATGAATGATCTTCTGAGTTTATTTGGAAGCAAAATGAAAACAAAACAAGGAAACTTGTGGCTCTGTTGACAGATGACAAGGTGAGTTTGTTAAAGCTTCGAACCTTGCATCATTCCTTGGTGTCTCTCCATCATTCTGTAGCTTTGTTATATATTTCAATCATTTGAAGGCCGCAATCAAACGCAATTTTTTTTTTTGTTTGTTCTGTCGAATCTGAAAGCTTTTGACTGAAACTCAAAATGTGTACAGGCAGTCATAGACATGATATCTTCTCAAAGAAAAACTTGTATACTTTCAATGGTGATGATAACCTTGCTTACTCAGTCGAAACCTTATAATACGAGATTCTAAGCCAACATGCTCTCTTTTGCTCTTCTGTCAGAAAATCTATGGTTAATGGGAAACCTTTATTGTTCTGTGTATGCAACTTTCTTTTGACCCCAGATGGGTATACAATTTTGTTATAGGCTTCGGCCTAGAGACACACAGACATCCTCTCTAAAGACTGATAAGAACTCATTGTGACATTGCCTTAGGGTTTCAAAAGATTATGAAAGATGTGTTGTTTTTCCTCTGAATACATATTATGTTAAGGTTCCAAGAATCTGTATATTTACATATTTCAACAATGATGAACTACAATTTTTTGGCCTTCAAAACCCCATATGGGTTATAGAAGTGAAGGACCCTTTGTATTTCATGCTACAGTCTTCATGACATTTCTGTGCACTCCCTTTGCATTCATAGTGACTGAATCTTATCGTTCTCCTGATGAATATTGTCCATTTGCAGGTGCTTGACAAATATATCTTGTCTGTGCTTTCATTGCATGAATCCATGATGACATACACTCATTTTTTGTCTCTTACCCGCGATTGCACCTTATATTCAAAACAAAAGAGATCATTTGTATATTTTATAGAGCACCTGAAACTCATCCTAACATGGTTGCTCCAATGAAACTTCTTTGATAAGCTGATGATATGAACTCATAAATACATGCAAACATGAAGACATAAATACTTTTGTTGCACCTGCTATGTTTTCTATCTCATTGTCATATTTGTACTATTATCTGTATTACTTAACAATCAAACCTGATCTTGTTATATGGCTATCCCATTGCATTTGTCATTTGCATTCACATGATACTTTTATGCATTCATTAATGATTTTCCTTTTGTGGCAACAATATTATCAATGAGGTTAATATCTTTATGAACATTGCAACTTGTTGAACATCTGATGACCACTATCCTCCCTTCTTGATGAGGACCCTTCCTTTGATGGTATCTGATGTATGTGCCTATGACTATTTTCTGTAAGCTTTGGTGCAACAGACCTCAATGATGTATGTGACTTCCTCTAGCTTCATGAACATTGGAACTTTATAGCAGAACACCTTGCCTTGCTATTCCTGACTGATATACACATTCATTCAGCTGCTCATAAGATGTATATGCACTCCATTTGTTGACAGAGATAGTGGCTCATCTTGTACACACATGGCTGAAGTACTGTGTTTGATTGCTTTTTTTCCTTATATCTTCATGGTGGCTATTCTATTTGATAGCAATAGCTGTAGCATGATGAATCTTTTAAACCTCCTGAAGATGATGATGCAAAAACTTTCATTTATCTTTCTCACTTATGCTTAGTAGCACATTTTCTATGCATGACTATGTCATTATGATGTATATGAGCATGACCATGCTGTAATGATGTCCTTGTTGACTCTGGTTAGGCCTTCATGTAGATCTGGTTTGTATATTTTAGAATTGTTGATTTTTATGTAATATGAATTTATCATAAACCAACACCTTCCTTATGGCATTCTTCTATGATGTATGCCTTAGCACATATCATGGTATAAACATATCTGATGCAGTTGACATTTATCAGTCACCTTATCTTGAATGGCTCTTTGTATTAATACTCAATTTTGAGCATATATTAGCACCTTAACTCTGTAATGTTGAAGGTCGTTGATGATCATATACAACTGTACACTTTATGATCATATCATGCCTGTAACTCTTCATTGCTGTACCTTACTTGTATCCCTTGAACAAATGCAAGAACACCTAAACAATGTGTGTTGTAGATGTACCTTTGACAACTATAGATGAATAACTGACATCTGCCTGTCATTTGTAACCTATCTGAAATATATGAACTGCATACATCAATGGGGCCTTATTGATACCATCGTTAATAGTATGCATTCAAACTTGTTGAATCTATTACACATGACTGTCATGGAACACAAAGGTTGTTTGGATAGTTAACATTGCTATACAGTTGTTAATCCACAATGATGATACATCGTGGCATCAATGATGATATATTGGTTCATGCTCTTCATGCTATATTATGCTCAATCTGCATTATTTGTTGCTTGTCCCACTATCATGATCTGCCAAGGCTTTCTTTGTCCTCGTATGCTCTTCATGGGATGATTTCCATGTGGACATCTCTACACTCATTCCTCTATTGTTTAAGACCTCTGCCCACTTGACAATTTCTCTATTTACTATTTGCCATCAAGCTTTGACTGTCACTACCTTTTTCTTATTGTTGAGGATTGATGTTCCATCATACCTTGCTACTCTAACTACAGTCTGTAATGACAAAACTCAAGTAACTCTCTGGATTTTGGCTTATGAAAGTTACAAAATGAAATAAGTGTATATATGTTCTTCCTTTTGATTCCTCTCGTAGATGCATATGGCCTTGAAAGTACTATATAAGCTCCTCTTTGCAATTTCTAAACTGGTATAAATCTGTATGCACTTGTTAATGTGACAGATAAGCTCATTACACTTTATGAATTTGCACCATTGTAGCTGTACTTGTAAACTATGACTATGGCAATTTAGATGATACTCTTTTGATGGCTGACCCACTGTTCTACTGCTGTCCATTTCATGGCTGTACCTATTTTCCTCATTGTACACATCTTGACTGTCAATAACGAGCTGTTCTATGGCCTTTTGACTTGGGATATGTCAGTGATGACATTGTCATTGTATAGCTTGGTAACATTCAAAATAGTTTGAATCACTGAAGATAAAACATTATACATCTATACTTCACCTTTCTCTTGTTGTTCTCTCTGTGTATGAATATACTATATTTCATTTGGCATGGATGTACCTTGCTTACTGCTATCCATTGCCATATGACTACCCTTTTTAACATGATATAAGGTTGTTACATGCATTCAAAAGTAATTTGACACTTCATTGATGACACAAATGAAAAAGGTACCCATTCCATGAATGTATGGTTGTACTTATTTGTCTCTTTGCATGTCATCTCTCTTTTGGCTGTCCCATATAGTGTTTGAATAGACTGTGGTAAGCATGGTATATATATTCTTTGATGCTCCATGACCTTCTACACTATGATAATGATGAAGTGTGATGCTTCAAGTGATAAGTAAGAACACTTTTGTAATGAAACTATACTGTTCTTATATCCATCTTTTGCATTTCTTGTATACTTGCATTCCTTTCAATGAGAAAGGTTGCTATACCCATCATTTCCTATGTATATGTATACACTTTTTCTTTCATATATGTGGGTGTATGATATGGATGCTTCTCATTCCACATATGGCTCCTGTAGCCTATTAGTGCCTGAATCGGCAGACGGTTTGCTAGTTCCAAATGCACAGGCAGATTTGGCCAACAGATACGGAAGGTTGTGTGAGCTACCTCCCCTTCACTTCTGATTCTGCTGCACCAAGGGGGGTATCCCTAGAGCTAAAGATTTGACATTTGACTCACCCAATGATAGAAAGATTTAGCTTTACAATAATAGGTAGAATACTCTCATGTTTGGACCAAGATATGCATGATGCGTCACAAGTTTGGCAATGTTCTTGGACATATCTAACTGGTTAGGGATGAGAGTATGCAGGGTTCCTATTCCTACTCCTACAACTAACAAGTTGGAAATTTGAAAGGATTTGTATTAATTTTTGGATGCAAGACAGGGGGTTTTGGATCATAACTACTAATCCAAAAGCAGACTGGTGCCTATCCCAGGGCAAGGAGTCAACTAGACGTATACAAGAGAATGGCTTACACCTGGAATTCAAGTTTCAAGGGGTTAGGATTGGTATTTGCCTTACAAACACCACCCAAGATAAGTATTTAACTGTCTCTACTTACATACATCCCAACTCACATACAATCTTCTCCATACTCAACCTAAAACAATTTAATCCACTCCTTGAATGGAAGTTAAAGATTAAGCATGTGATACATAAATCTATACCCTAGAATCTCAGAAACCCTTAGCAACCAGATTCAAAAGAAGAGAATGCATACAACACATGGAGACAGATAGATAAACACATGCAATAATGCATTTTTCATATAAAATGACAAGAAACTGAACATATGTGCAAGGTGCACTCAAATGCAACTCATAAACTCTAGTAGAGATAAAATAGCTAGGAAAATGCTCTGTCTTTCGTTATTTTTCCCCCAAAAATGCCCAAGTCTTCAACAACCACAAATGAGTAACATAATTTACACTTTATAGCAAGACTGTGTACTCAGCAATAATTACATGGCAAAATTCAAAAATTTGCTAGATACAGTGCACCACAAAAATGGCGCCCAAAACATCAATGCAGCAGGTAGAAGGAGAGGCAAGGAGTAGTTGGACTCGAGCCTTGTGCCGCCGTTTAGGGATTTTTCACTTAAAACTAGTAGGTGGCATGTCCATCATCAACCCATGCCTCTGTAATTCTACAATCAATGGTCGACCTACCGGTGTCTTGTGGAAACACAACAAACCGTGTGCTTTGGGAGCCTTCCTGCCAAGAACACCACTGCAATCATGAAGAAAACCTGCATTCGAACACATCCATCGATCTTTCTCTGTATTTCCCAAATCTACAACTCAAATCAAACAAGCAAGTCATTGGCCAATGAGAATGTGCCACGTAGATGCTTCCTTGCCATCGCTGACTTTTCCCATCACAAACATGCATTTTTACTTTTTTCGCCCCTTTGTATATGCAAAAGCATATACAATCACCTTACATACAAGGCGGACCCCAAACCTTTATGAAACAGATTGAAAACTTATTCGAGTCTGGCTTGTATCTCTCTCCTTTGTATATCCGCGATATACAACACACACATACATACAAGCCATGGACTTCAAATCATTATGAATCAGAATGTACCTCCTTTTGAAATCTAGCTTGTATCTTTTTCATTGCACATTGGCTTGTATATCGGCATATACAAGCACTTTATACAACCCACGAACCTGAAATATTTATGAAGCAGCTTGAAATCTCCATTGGATCCGGATTGTATATCGCTTTTGCATATTCCCCTTGTATATTGCGACATACAACATGCAATATCCATTCAGCGGATCTTGAATATTTATGAGGTAGATTGGAACTACTCTGAGATTCAAGTCTTCATCTTCAATCTCTATATGTCGGCATATACAATGCGAAACATACAACCTGCGGGCCCCACCATGCATTTGAACTGTTGACTTTTTGACCACTCACGCTTGTATGTTTCACTTGTATCTTCTGCTTGTATGTTCGAATGTGCATTGGGAACCTACAAGCTCACCATACAACCGCGGACTTCATCCACTTTGCCAATGCAGTTAACCTTCTTGTCACGTCTGCTTTGCATCTACTTTTGTATATGCGAACATACTTTTGAACATACATGCAATTCCCTTTGTATGTGCAAACCGACAAGCGAATGCATATACAACCGTGTGGAGCCCACCACTTGCATATATCCTTTGCATGTTTCGATTGTATGTTGCCAATGTAAATTTTCTTTGCATGTTTTCCTTTGTATCTAGCCGTTGTATGTCTGAACATACAACACAAAATATACATGCAACCCGATATACAAGTAGGGAATATTCCCAGAATCTGCGAAAGATTCCTCAATGTATATGCACTTTTTTTTAAGCCTGATATGCATTACGAAATGCATATAACTGATTTTTCACCATTTTTGATGGCTGATTGACATTTTTGCAAGCCCGCCAATGTATATTTGCATTTGCACATACAAACCCCTTTGTATATACAAAGATACACGCATGCAATTGAATTTTTTGCACCTTTCAACTGCAAAGGCCAAAAGACTTAGAAATTTTTGGATTTTTTGGGAAGGTGCCTGCATATTTAAATGCTTGAAACCTGAATGTTTATGTAGGCACTAACATAGCCTATTCTTCATGTGGTCACTTGATGAGACTACTTCACGCAGTTGGCTTCTTCACAACATTCTTATTTCAATCCTTTACAGAGTTAATTCTATATTTGTCACAAGAGTGCTCCTAATGCATTTGATGCATTTCTTATGACATCTAAGGTTGGTCTAACAGGATGTCAACCTATTATGATGATTGTCATACTTATGGCATATATGTGGACAACAAAAGATATTTTAGTCATAACATAAATAAAGAAAGATACCTCTCATGATTTGTACTTAATTCTTTGACCATTATACTTCTAGATCAACATATTAATCCCTCTCCTGCATGGATGCATTTGTTCATTTTGTGACATGAAAGCGATTAAGTACCACATAGTTGTTTGATTTGGATAGATTCCTTTTGTGATGATGCATAGTTTATAGGAGCAACTGCCCCTTTGACTTTCTATTATGATTCCACTTTGACTGCATCAATGATGATTGTTTCTATGCATGGTACCTGAGGATTGTCAGGGAGTTTATATCTTGACTATTATCAAGGTGGCTTTTGAATGAAGCATCTTCTATCTCTTCTAAGGCATTGTGAACATGATACTTCACTTTAATAAGTTCTTTCTAAAATGAGCATGGTTTGCAGGAGCAACTGTTGCTCTTCATTGATGACTTCACTCCATCTACTATGTTAACTGTTCCAACGTATTACATGATAGTGCACACTGTTTATCACAATCTGACATCCTTCTTGAATGAGTAAGGAGGCATGCTGGGCTCTACCCTTGTGGGAGCCCATTTTCTCCTCATGCCATTTTATAAAAGATGAATCAATAAACTGATTTCTCATACACTTGCATAGGAAGCAAACATGCTAGCATATAAAACATACCTTTGTTTATGATGTGATGTGACTTGTATGGATTTATCTCTTTCTGATATAGCACTTGTGTCTGCTCATACTGACTTCTCTTATGCTGATAGGATTACTGATATACTGCTGCTACATAAAAGTAGATAGTACTTGTGAAGTTTTGATTGTGTATGAAAAGATTTGAGACCCCGAGCATTAACAAAAACTATTTTCCAGGTACAATGGAGCTCAAACAGATGGAGGAAGACATCAGTCGGATCGACCACGAGATTTGTCATTCGCAGGCAATGATGGGTCCCCTCTCTTTTCCTATGCAATTTGTTTCTTTTCAAAATTAATATTTACTGTTATGTAGCCTATTTTAGTTACTCCTACGACTTGTGTGGGAGCTTCTTATTTAACATTTATGAATAATGAAAAAGCCTTTCAAAATCTGCAATGTTGTATGTTTCTTCTTGATTGTAAACAATTGCATTTAATTGAAGTTCTTTTATGACATTTTTCTCTTGGCAAAACACTTACTAATAATAGACATGTACCCCTTAAAACTATAAAACTCAACCAGCTCCACTTGATTGAGCTGGAAAATAAAAATGGGTAACAGTGAGATCTAGTGTATTGGGTACATCATGTTTGTTACCTGAGAGATAAGTATAGACATGTGCATTAGATATATGTTTCCTGAACATATAGGTTGGCTAGATTGTCAATAACTCACATATGCTCAGATTCCTTCATGCACATCACCACATTTGTCACGTCTCATTTTTATGGACTATATTATTATTCTATATTAGTGAACATTTACCATGATTTTTTTACTTTGAGTAAGTTCCACATGTGTGAAGGTAACTATCATGATGTTATATTTACATAAATTAGAAAGTTGATTCAACTATTAAATATTATCGATAGGATTATGATGTTTTGCTTCAGCTATGTTTTTGGGAACTAACCTATTGATGTCGAGTTGAGTGTAAATGAATGTAGGCACTTGTCAAAGACGACAACATGGTTTAGGTAGAGATGTTCTAGCCACTTAGCAAGAACTATTTGGGATGGTTAATTTCGATGCAATCACACACTCATGTAGTAGCATATTGCATTTTGAATGGTTTATTATGCATTAATTATGTGAATAATAAATGTGATTGATGTTTAGATGCTTCGAAAATATGGTGTTTTTAATTGTTAGGAAAAATCCTTTTTGAATGCATGATTTAATTGTAGATATTAAAAGTTCTTTCGATTATATTAAATGATGTATTTTAATTCAATTAGTGAATATATATAGGTGGTTGTATTTTCTATTAATTAATACTAAATAATAAACTTTCCTATTTATATGAGTATGGATGTTTGGAATACAATATCTAAATTAAATTTAAACAATTATATTTAAAGTACAAGATATATATATATATATATATATATATATATATATATATAATTTTATTATTTTTAAATACTTCTTGATTGAGTTAAAGTAACTGTGTTTTATTAAAAATAGTTAAAATATATTTGATAATAGTATTATTATATTTAGAATCTTAAATAAAGAGAATTAAAAATAACTTACTGTGATGCATGCGACAATAGGCTAATTAAGTTGTTTATTCTAATTTTAATAGAAAAATTAAGAGTCTTTAGTATTTTATTTATTGCAATCTCATGCAAAATCAGAGGTAATCTTTAGTTATCAAAAAGCAAGAAAACTAAAAAATAAGGATGCCAAAATTAAGAGGAGATTTTTAATAAAAAGAAGAAATGTGTTTTCAAAAGCTCAATCAAGAACAATGATCGAAGAATGGTGATAACTTTGTCATATCAATTTTTTTTAAAACTCTAAAGTGTTCTGGAAAGATGGGGAAGAGTAGAACATAACCCAGAAATACTTTGAAGAGATTCATGTTTTTTGGTGAGAGTTTTTACAAAATTAAAAGACTTGATTTCATTTCTAAACACCAACAATCTTTAGTAGAGAAAACACTTTTGACAGCAGAGAGGAGGACGGTTCTCTTACTATTTTTGCAGTGACAAAGACAACAAAAAGGTAGCAACATGGGAGGGAGGATCGATCCCTTGAACAAGTGAAACTCTCATGGTATTTATCTTTTTTATATATGTAATCTTTTAAATGACTGTTATGGTTGATTTAGCATAGTAAAATCAGCCTGTGTTTTACCTGTTTTTGGCCTATTGTTAAAAGCGACTGACCTCTTGATTTGAAATGACCAAATTCAACCTATCCTTATTTTCTTCCTGCCTCCAATCTTTTCACTACGACGTTGATATTGTAGCGACCTGCTATTCTTATCCTTGTTTTCTTGATATTCTTGGTATATGCTAAGTAAAAATGACTTCTTTCTTGATCTGGATGTATCCATTGGAACCATAGTTAACCAAGTTGTTGTAGATTGTCAAACTTACCCTCTGACAAACACAAATCTTATAATTATCATAGCCTTGCTTGCTATAAGGAATCAGTTTCTTGCTAAACAAATAGACCTTTCCTTATTAAACAAATAAAGTAGAGATGAACTCTTAAATCTAGATAAAGTATTAGATTTCTGTAGATTACCTTTCCATTATTGATTGTTGTTCAAAATGTTATTTTAAACATTATCATCGAATGATAGTAAAAGATTATAAATCATGTTCTTATTTTTATTTTCTGGTACAGTTCCTGTCGCAACTGCGATAGGAAGACTGTTCCCTTGATTTTGGACTTCCTGTCACAGATATGACAGTGAGGTTTGAATAATTTATAAAACTTATTGGAATAGATTGAGATAGTTCTTGTCACAAATATGACAATAAGACTGTTAAATTATTTAGAAAACCTGTTATTTTATGAATAGATTATATGTTTAAATTATCTTTCTTATATGTTAGTATGATGGAGTAAATTCTGAGATATAAATATCATATACTTGTTTTGAACGATTTAGGAGACTTAATATATTATGGAAGTTAAATGAAATAATGACTTAGAATACTTATTACATTGTGAGTATGTTAGAGTGAATGAAATATGGACTTGGTAATTAAATCAAATTTTGTAGTTTTCTAAGATACATTTGTGTAAATCAAATGATGGATTATTGCTTGAAAGATGTGTTTCATGATTGATGCATTCCAAAGGGATTTAGAAATGGTCATAGGTAATTTTGGATCTTTATTAATTGATTTTACTTATTTACATGCTTATTTACTTCTTGGGGAAAGAAGGTAGATTTTTATCTAGGAATGTTATTGGGTTACTCTCTGGGCAAGGATGTTGAATGTGGATTATCATAGATGTCTTTTCCTCTTTTCAGGAATTGATCCAAGTTACTATGTTTAAAGGTTTAGATCTAAATGAACTGACATTGAAAAAGATATTTATTTTATCTAGCGAAATTATTTATACATATCTCTACCACATCCTATTGTGAGACAATCTGCATTTCATTATTTAGAATTGCACATTTAGACATCAGGGTTGCATCGGGTGTTCCCTCCTACCAGTTGTTTCCAGGTAGCTAGACATTTCTTGCAGGGCTGGGTTTCCTTCGTTTCATGAAGGGATCCAGAGAAGTGCAATTGCTTCATGGTTGGGTGGAAAAGCACCTAGGCCATGTTTTTGTCTCTCAGCTCACAGGTAGAGGACCACTTGGTTCGTGCGATTGATGAGCGTATTGATTCATTTATTCTTGTTGAACATGATTATTGGATGTATTATGGCGTGAATGCCAATGGACTTTGTATATGATTTTATAGTGCTTTTACTTGGATTGAGCACACGAATTGTAAGATTTAATGACTTTATTCGATTTATATTGATGAGATTATCTTTGGCAAGATTTAATGATTCTTATGGATTCTTATTTATGAGGATTTCCTTTTGTGAAGATTTATTGACTTTATTGAATCTTATTTATGAGACTTGTCTTTTTACTTATAATTAAGCAGATTAATTACATCATTTTACTTTCGTTAAATTGTGAAGTTGTAATTAAGCGGATTAATAACCTCATTTTATTTTCTTTATTGCGAGGTTGTAATTTAAATGGATTATTTACCCTATTTACTTTATTTACTTTTGTGATGGTTTTGAGGGCTTTTACAACATTTTGCTAGATCCTTTGAGATGGGTCAGGCTTCTCCAATGGGGTAGCATGGGGAAGCTTAATGCTTCATGGTAGGGTGGATATCTCCCCGATGATGCTCTCTCTCTTGCTCTCTTTATTTCTTCCTCTCCTTGCAAAATTCCACGAATGGCTTCAGGAAGTGTGTACCTATAGTAATATTTAGAATGTAAATGTTTTGGTGATGTTGTAAATTATGAGATACTCTTATTATGATCCTTTAGGGCCCTGTTGATTTTAGAAGATTAATCCTAAATGTGTTTCAGATCTAGTCTGTATAGCATTATTGTATTATTCTATGATTTCATATGGTTGATGTGAGATGATTTTGTTAAAAATAAAGAAGAAAAGTTTCCTTCTTTTTATAGTAAATTTTGAATTATTAGTATTTATATTTATTTATTGGGCAGATCTTACAGTAACTCCTCTTGTGCATGCTCTTATACATCTTAGAATATGTCATAAGTAACTCCCATCTTACAAGGTCATAATGACTCAAGATGTTCTTACAACTTCTTACTCACTTCACAAGATACTGACACATGGCAAAGGGTGCCACCTCAAAGTGGGATGCCCCACTCCATATGCGATGACAAAAAAATAAATAAATGCAATTAAATACAAATGATAAATAAATACGAACATTGGGAATGCAAGGTTGAGACACCTTTTCCCAAAAATCTAGAGATCTTCATCTTCTATTTTTTTTTCCCTCATATTCCTTTTAGGAGTGGGAAGATCTTCTACATTCAACTTTGGATTTCTTTCTTCATAAGGGGAGAAATGTTGTTTGATGACCTTGGATCATCTCCAACATTCAGTGTTGAGCATCTACCATTGACACAAGAGACTACACATTGAGGGGGGTTGCATGGTCTCTCTTCTTCTCTCTGTTTTGGGGGGAGTTTTTCCTTGAATGAGATTTAATCCTTCTTAGTTATTTCAAGTGGGGTCACATATTCTTGGTCTCTTCATCCTCTCATGGTGGAGTATTTCCTACAAGTTTTCTCCTTCTCTTCTTTTTGAGGGGATCATTTTGTACATGGGTACTTAACAAGGCTACACATTTGTCAGGATCTATCCATCTTTCCTACACACCTAAGCTACACTTATGGGGGTTGTTGGTGCATTACTTTATTTTTGCATTTAGTTATTTACTTTATTGCATTATATGCATCTAGGATAAGATAAGCTTGCTTAGGTAGATATCTACTTGGTTAGGTTGCAAGTTTGCATCATGCGACTTGTACTTTTCTTGTTTGGTGGAGTTGAACTACACACATGTAACTACATCTCTTATTATCCCACATTGGTTGTACATTCACATCTCTTGTTGGTGTATCCTATATATTCCCACCTCTTGCTCTCATATGAGCAATCTCTTGTACATTAGCTTATGTATTTGACATCCTTTTGAATATAATAGAATCATTATTTCATATTGTTATTCTTTATGCATTCCTTTAGGCATTCTTGATCTTTAGTGGTAATAGTCAAATCTTATAGTTTCCTTTTGCTGGCCATGGTTAGTGTGATTATTTCTTTTGGTTTTGGGGCATGATTCCATGTTGCCTACTATTTTTTGAGGATTCATTGTACATTTCAACTTTCATTTTAATATATGGCTCTAATTCATTAAAAATAATTTTTGAACATGATTTGAAGATCCCTATTGATGCATGAGTACTCTTTGAATGTATTATAACCACATGTTGAAGATTAATTTGCATTAAGTGTGCTTTGGAGAATAAAGTTTTTCTTGAAAGCGTTTTCCTAGGTTATACCTTATGTTCTATGTTGCTTATTCTTTTGAAATTATTAGATAAGTATCTACATGCATTGCTTCTCTCATAGGTTTCGTGTGAAAATTAACATAATTTTACCTATTTTCCTTTCATTTGGCATCAAAGCTTTACATAACTTGTTTTATCCATGGGAGGAAATGGTTTTTTGTTGTTAACCCTTGTTTTGCCCAATTTCTGTTTAGTAATGATGAATATGAAGATGACATTGATGACAATGTTGATAATTATGATGGTGATGGCAATGGTAGTGACAAAAATGGCAATGACAATACCAAGAAAAAAGGCAATAGCAATAGTGATGAGGATGGGGATAATAGTGATGGAAACAATGACAATAATGATGATGTATAAATTAGTGTAAAGGATGCATCGAAATATATGAAAATTAATGCAAATATATATTTGTTGCCTATCATTTATTGTGTTATCCTAGTTTATAAAAAATCATCTTCCTTCTTAATGTTTGACTCTTTGTAAGTGTCTAATATGAATTTTTTGAACAAGAAGTAGAAAATTTCATAAATATATTATTTAAATTTAGTAAGCAACAAATTGGGAGAGAAATAACATTAACAATCTTTTGGCTAAACTCAACACATATGTTTTGATAATATTATGTTTATTTGATTTAGATAATTATTTCAACAAATGTTTATATTCAAAATAGAATCTCCAACCTTTGTTAAATTGTATAGGTTTATAAATTTATCAAATTAAATAAATTATAAATATCTTTATAGTTATGTCCATTATCATTATACATGGATATATTTAGAGAAATGCATTTCATCCTTTATTTCCTTTTAAATATTAAATTTTATGTACTCTATCTTCTCATGACATTTTCAAGAGTATTGATCTACTAGTTTCATAATGCAATTTATGCTTGTTAGTTTTATCACTAAATTGTTTTGGAAAATTACAACATTATTTTCATAGGATCAATTTTGGAATAATGTTTCTATATGATCCTTTGATTTATCCATTATTTTTAAAAGTTTTCATATATTTTAGTATGTTTTTCTCTAGGAGAAAGTTACATCTTCGTAGATCTCACAAAACATTACCCACATGTTTAAGTTTTTCCACCCTCTTTTGAGGTGATTATAGGTTAGACATGATTCAACGATGATGATGGAAAGTCTATTGTGTTCCATGTTAATCAACTTGTAAAGATATAAGTATGTGTTGGCAAGAGACACTATATGGATTCATGATTGTTGTCATTGATGGCAACAAAGTTCATCCCACACATCCGCAGGACATGGTGTGTCTCTACCAGAAGTTAGAGTGAAGAATGTTATGGTCTGGTAAACAAGAACAGAGCATGTGGCGAGGTCCGACAGTCAGGTCCGGATCTCTCAGAGGAAGTATCTTGGTGAAGTGTGGATTTGGGGAAGTCAAGAGGACTACCTTGAGTGATAGATTCTAAGGATTTAGCCTTCAGTGATAGATGAAGAAAAAGATATGAATACCTGAGTATCGGGTTCCTAATTGGCAGTGTGGACAGAGGAAGAACTGACTGGCAGAACATCAGACATTATTCCGGATGCGTTACTGATGATGGAAAAGGTTCTTAAGGCTAGAGTTATGTTTGGCCGATGTGATTGATGACTTCTACAAGTATATGCTTGATACACATTACTTGATGTGCAAGGATTCAGCCAACAGATCAGAGTTTGTGAAAAGATTGACTATTCTGGATGTCGACTAGAAAGGTGATGAAATCACTTGTGCAGATATATATACAAGATGGATTTAGTTGTGAGATGTGTTGTGGTTATTGGTGATGTGCGAATAAAAGTAGAAGAGCAGAGTAAAAGTAGTAAGGAAGGTCCGGTATTTGAAAGGAAATCAACATAAAAGAAGAGGAAAGATGAAGTGCAGTAGATTAGTGTACTGAGCCTAACCGGAACTGAACCGGAACTGAACTCCAGCATATGTAGGTGCTCCCAATCAGTTCAAGTATTGTATAACACTCTTTTTGTAGACAGTGAGTCTCTTGTAGGCAGTGTGCCTCTTGTGAGCAGTGTGCTTGGGCAGTGAGCCCTAATTGGCAAGTGCCATTTTGTATTTCCATTCTTCTAACAGAGAATACAATCTTGGGTTAATCACCCCGTGGTTTTTTCCCTTAACAGGGTTTCCACGTCAAAAATATTGTGTCATATGTATTTCCATTTCATAGTTATGTTTGCTTATTTGAATTAATGCTGCATTGATTCTTAAGAAAGTTCTGAAAGCAGAAATAATTAGGATAACTGATTCACCCCCCACTCTCAATTATCAACAATTGGTATCAGAGCCAAGTTCCTCCTAACAGAGTCTAACAACTTGAGGAAGATCTGGGAATTCAAATGGATGTATATGGGTTAAGGGAGCAACTCAAGACTGCCCTTGATGATCTTGAGCAGTCGAACTCTGAAGTCAATGAGTTAAAGGAAAGACTCAAACAGGCTGATGATTTTATGAGAGAACTAAAAGACAAATTAAGTCTCTCTATGGAAAAGAGAAAGGAGCTACTTCAGCAATTGGCAAGTCAAGGTGAAGCAAATGATACAAATGAAGATCTGAAGGAGAAAACCAAGTTATGTGAAAAGTTATCAAAAGAAATCATTATGGTAAGACATGAAATGGAATCAGGAGTTATGAATTTTACCCAAGAGGTTGAAGAGAAAAGAAAAACTAAAGATAATCTAAGACAATCTCTCAAGGAGAAATCAAAAGATTGCCACAAGATGGATAGAATTATCAGACATCTTGAATCTGATCTTGAAGATGCTAAAGATAATGAAGAAAAACTTGAGGATCAAATTGTCTCTCTCAAAAGGGATCTTCAAACAACAAATGAATATAAAGAGAAATTCAAGATAAGTTCTGCTCAACTTGAAGTTCTTCTTGGAAGTCAAAAGAGGGTAGATGACAAGTGCGGTTTGGGATATGAGAAAGGAGAAAGCTCCGGATCCGGTCAGAAATTTTTTTCAGAAAATCCAAGGAACAGGCCTAGAAGACCTCTGGTAAGGCAGCCTAATGCTCAAAGATATCCATCCTTCAATGGATACTACCACAACTGCAATAACTTTGGTCATAAAGCTAATCAGTGCAGAAAGAGAATGAATCAAACTAATTCATCCTTCTCCAGACAGTGTTTCAACTGCAAAAGGTATGGTCACAAATCTCATGAATGCACAAATATGCAAATGAACAAACCATTCAGTGGTAGATGCTTTGCATGCAATAGAATAGGTCATATGGCTAATCAATGCAGATCAAGAGGATATCAATCAAATATGCAAAGAAATGTTGTTTGCCAAATTTGCAATAGATCCGGTTATATTGCAAAATTCTGTAGAAGCAAGAATCAGGACAAAAGAGGTCTGGTATATCCTAATCAGAATCAAGATAAGGGAAAATAAAAAGTGAATGCGGATGGAGTTCAAAGTGAGATGAATAAGATTTGGGTGAAGAAAAGTACAGAGAATGTAGAGGATAGATCCGCACCAGACTCTGGTGCTGACATTCCTTCTGGAAATTAAAAAGTGAGCTTTGGCTCAGGGGGAGACACAAAGAAAACCTTGTTCCCCCAGCCAATCAATTGGTGCTGGAACCAGCACAAGAAGAGTTGCAGATTAAAGGGTTCATAAGGGAAACATCCAAATAAACTATGGTTAAGAGTTGGAAGATTCGTAAGATGTTTAAAGATTAGGATTGATCCAGTTCTTCAAGTCATCCGACTAAGGCAAATCAGAATGACTTAGGTCGAGCATTTATTGCAACTTGATATTAGGGTTTGCAGAGCAATATAAGGGTTTTCTCATTAAGCATTTGTTCATTCTACATTCAAGAAGAAACAAAAAGTGAAGCTTTGCAACAAAACTCCTCAAGCTCATCAAAGATCATTTGCAGGAGTCAATTCATCCAGAAATCAATCCGGCTAACTCTGTGAAACCGAAAGGCGCAAAAGGTATTCTCCGTTATCAAATATCTCTCTCTAAATCCTTGAATGATGGGTACTCCAAATATTGTAAAAATCTCTGATAGGCCTTGCCCCAAATTCAAGAAACATCCATACAAATCTTTGGAAGTAGATCCCCTAGGGGCATTTTCCAGTGTTCCACATGGTGTGTTGCATACAGAAGACATTAGGGTTTACATACACGCGAATATTGAAGAATTTGGGGAATCAAAGTTAATGGATATCTATCACAAACAGTTAATAGATGAATCTTTTGAGATTAAACCTCAGTATAAAGCCATCCGGGATAAGAATTTTGCACAGTGCATTCATTTCCCCTGCTTTGAAGAAGATGAATGGGTCCGGTATGTGTTGAGTAGAGTGCATGACAATTTCTTATGGTTGAATAAACCATTTAAGATCACCAAAGATGCAATTAGGGCAGTAACTGGTCTACACTCATCCGGTGGAATACCTGTTCTCAAGTCTGTCAAGAATCAGACAATAAGTGATGCAACCAGATCAAAATTTGACAAGAGAGCTATGACAATTGAAGACATCACTGAACCGGATGTCAAATTTGCATCCATGATAATTGGTTACAAGATTTATCACTCTAGTAGGGAAAATTCAGTACCAGGAACTGCAATTTACATAGACTATCAAATGCTAAAAGAGAATGCTGACTGTGATTTGTGTGAACTTCTTCTAAGCCAACTTTTGGAAAATCTGCAAAAGATTAAGAAGGACAAGAAGAACTCCTTCAAGTATGGTGGCTTGATACTCTGCCTGTTCTTTTTTTACATGGATGAGCTTCCCGGATCCAATGGCTAGGTATGGTAGAATGACAGACTGGTTGCAATCCAAATCAGAGACTATTTGCATGGGCTTGGGGATGCTAAAGTAAGAAATACAGCCCTGTGGGGATATTTCAAGAATTTTTAGAACACGATGCAAGCAAGAGAGAGAATTCCCTAGTCTCTTGTTGAGAAATACAAAGACATAGTATGTTTTATGGTAGAGACTAATCAGTGCCTAATGGAGGCAGTAAAACCAAGAACTGTATGGATCATGACTATGGGGTATGAAGTTGATGAACAAATTGTGGAGCTACATGTTCAACACATGCTAAGTCAGCCAAAGGATCCAAAGGCAGAAATGTTTGGAACCTTTGAAGAGCTAAGTGTAAAAGTCCATGTGGAACTCAGACAACCAGAGATCAAGAGGAAGGTAAGAAAAGAAGTTGAAGATGTTGCAAAAGGCTTTGGCATATCAAAGGAGGCACTTGATGCCAACAGGGAAAATATGGAAAGGGTTGAGGAAGAGAACAAAAAGGCAGAAAAGAAAAGTGAGGAAAGTGTTCCGGCAAAATCTTCCACCCGAACCAGATCATCAAAGAAATCAGCACCTGTTACTGCTAAAAGCTCAAAACTGGAAGTCCAGGCATCCGGAAAAGGAGAAAAGAGAACAAAGAAAAAGGCAACAAGGTCCTATGTTAGCCTAAAGGATGATGAGGAAACTAAATCAGATGAGGAGATAAAGAAACTGAAGAAGAAGAAGAAATCATCCGGTGAACACTCTACCGGTCAAGGAGAAGAAGAGAAGGAGAGGAATTTGTTGAAAAACCCACTCTATCCTTAGATGTTGTAGTGAAAGCAATCACTGTGGATGAGAACCTGCAACCTTTAACAGAATTCTATGATGAATATAATGAAGCAGATAAAAATATTCTGGAGGAAGCCACAGTTAAGTTTTTGAACACTTACAATAAAGCTTTTATTGAAATTATCTCTCTAATTCCCAAAAGCTTAGAGAAAAGGCTTGAAATGAGGAATAACAATGCTCAAGCAAAAGATCTAGAAATCTGGGAACAGATAGTAATTCAACTATATCCTTCAATTGATCCCAAGACAATGAATATGGTATTCAAAGATTGTAAGGATGAGTTCAGGAGCAAAGCAAGGATGAATCAACTTATGCTTGGTGAGACTGACAAGGTAGCCAAGGACACAGAAGAGATTCTCCGGAAAGCCTTCAAAAGATTTAATCTTCCTATTATAGAGGACTTGGGTACTGACCCCTCGACCACAAGTGTTGCAGAAGAGTCTTCTGAGAAAATAACAGAAGAGGTTATGAATATCGGTGCAGAAATAGCTAAGGACTTGGAATCCTCTACTCCGGAAGAGGTGGCCCATGAACAGACTAACATCACTCCTCCAGTTTCCCCTACTGTCTCTGGATCTAAAGGAGAAGAAAGAATACAGGAGAAAGAAGTAGAGGTGAAGGAAAAAGAAGATGACAGTACCAAGGTTGCAGAAGGAGAGAAGACCTCAACAGAGAAGACCACAACTGCTAGTGGTAAGAATGTAGAAGGAGAGAAAGCTCCAAGAGATAGCTCTAAGAATGCAGAAGAGAAGAAACATATGTCTCCGGCAAGAGACACTGCAAAAATTGTCCAAGAATTCTTGAACAAAGAAATAATGGAGATTGATGAACCAGAGCTTCTACAAGGACCATTTAATTTTGATTCACTTTCTCTAATACAGACAATGAAGATAGCTTCATTTGCTAATGCAAAGGCTAAAGAAAAACTCCTAAAGTCTCACATGGAAGACTGTGAGTTGATAGAAGCTGCTTCTGGAGTGCTAGAAAAGATTATGCCATCATTTCAGAAGGATCCCATAGCCTCCTCATCCGGTAATCTCAAAACTCTAGTCAATAGTGTTAGCACACATTTTGATTCCCTAGAGAAGTCAGCAGAAGATAAGGTCCGAAAGGAATTTCTTGCAAAAAGATTATCAGAGGTACAAGGGTTGATAATTAATGATAGAAGAAATATGAATATTGGGATAAAGAGCCTAGAAAATGCTCTTAAAGATAGCAGAGAAATGTACAAATTTTGTTTATCATGGTCCAAAACAACAGTGGAGGTTGAGAAGAAAATGAAAGAATAGGAGGATAAACTGATAAAACTTTCTCAAAATTTTGATCCACTTACTACATCCATAATAAATCAAGAATGTCAAACGGTTGTAGTTTTGAATGAGATTAAGAAGCTTGAAAAAGAGAAGAAAAACATAATCAGTAGGTTGAGTGAGCTCAGAGGGATAATTGTCCCTAAGTTAGAGGCCATGCATGAGGCCATAAAAGAAGCTCAAATCACAGCCCAGACAAATGATCCAACAGATCTAAAAAGGGCAGATGCATTTGCATTTCTATTGAGCGGTCATATATCAATTTTGGACAGAATGAAGCAAAGTTGGGCTACAGAATTCATTCAATTGAAAATAACTTTTGCAGACATACTTCAGTATATGTAAGTATTCTATATGTATATACTTATGCGGACAAGGTTTTGAAAATTTTGGTATGCGGACCCTACCCTTTGCCATTGATGTCAAAGGGGGAGTGAGGAGCAGTGAAAAATGAGGATCCAACTAAGGGGGAGCTCCAGAAAATGTATATAATAACAGAGCATCAGCCAAGGGGGAGCATAGTGTAAACATTTAGTCATTTTTCACCAAGTGTTGCCATCAATGCCAAAGGGGGAGATTGTTGGCAAGAGACACTATATGGATTCATGATTGTTGTCATTGATGGCAACAAAGTTCATCCCACACATCTGCAGGACATGGTGTGTCTCTACTGGAAGTCAGAGTGAAGAATGTTGTGGTCCGGTAAACAAGAACAGAGCATGTGGTGAGGTCCGACAGTCAGGTCCGGATCTCTCAGAGGAAGTATCTTGGTGAAGTGCAGATTTGAGGAAGTCAAGAGGACTACCTTGAGTGATAGATTCCAAGGATTTAGCCTCTGGTGATAGATGAAGAAAAAGATATGAATACCTGAGTATCGGGTTCCTAATTGGCAGTGTGAACAGAGGAAGAACTGACTGGCAGAACATCAGACATTATTCCGGATGTGTTACCGATGATGGAAAAGGTTCTTAAGGCTTAAGTTATGTTTGGCCGACGTGATTGATGACTTCTACAAGTATATGCTTGATCCGCATTACTTGATGTGCAAGGATTCAGCCGACAGATCAGAGTTTGTGAAAAGATTGACTATTCCGGATGCCGACTAGAAAGGTGATGAAATCACTTGTGCGGATATATATACAAGATGGATTTAGTTGTGAGATGTGTTGTGGTTATTGATGATGTGTGAATAAAAGTAGAAGCGCAGAGCAAAAGCAGTAAGGAAGGTCCGGTATGTGAAAGGAAAGCAGCATAAAAGAAGAGGAAAGATGAAGTGTAGCAGATTAGTGTACTGAGCCTAACCGGAACTGAACTCCAGCATATGTGGATGCTCCCAATCAGTTCATATATTGTATAACACTCTTTTTGTAGACAGTGAGTCTCTTGTAGGCAATGTGCCTCTTGTGAGGAGTGTGCTCGGGCAGTGAGCCCTAATTGGCAAGTGCCATTTTGTATTTCCATTCTTCTAACAAAGAATACAATCTTGGGTTAATCACCCTGTAGTTTTTTCCCTTAACAGGGTTTCCACATCAAAAATATTGTGTCATGTGTATTTCCATTTCATAGTTATGTTTGCTTATTTGAATTAATGCTGCATTGATTATTAAGAAAGTTCTGAAAGCATAAATAATTAGAATAACTGATTCACCCCCCCTCTCAGTTATCAATAGTATGTTGTTTTAAGGCTTCACTTTTAGTGGATAGCATGCTAACTATAATGAGGAAGATAAGGTGAGATGCAATGTGGTTTATTTTTAAGTTATGAATACTTAAAAAAAAAACAAATTTATTCAATTTCAGTCTATGTTTCACAAGTATTCAACCATACACGATCACCAAGGTTATAAGGCTATTTAATACTAGTAGTTGCACATATGAACACACAATGGTTTTATCAATATGCACTTGTAAAGTAAATGTTTTTTGAGAAGTGTTTGTGTTTCATGACTTGCTGACATTGCATTGTTTGAGAAAGGTAGTGTAATTTGTGATATATAGGCATTGTAATGGAGTATCTATTTGTAAAGTAAATGTTTTTTGAGAAGTGTTTGTGTTTCATGACTTGTTCGCATTATATTGTTTGAGGAAGGTAGTGTAATTGTGATTTATAGGCATTGCAAGGGAGTATCAATTCTCAGAATATACTGGCTCCTCTTGTGTATATTTATATAATCAATTTTTTTGCTGTCATGCTATGTTTTACAATTTAGAAATATGGTTTTTTAATTACATTCTATTGTGTAATAAATAGCTATGCAATATTTTGAGTGACTAGATACTACTACTATGACAAACCTTGAAACAAAATTAGATGTATTGAGCGGATTGTCGAATATATTTTGTACGTATATCTTTAAGAGGAGGGAATTTGTACATTTCATTTGGATTCATAGGTTTTGGAGTATATTTTAGCCCCATGTTTGTCAAAGAGTAGAAAACACTGTTGAAACTTTAATTGTATAGTGAAATCATTATTCTTCTCTAAGTAGTGTCCTTTTGAAAAGCGTTAGGAAGGTGGAGACCACATTGCATTATATGGTTGACCATGCTTGTTTTCTAGTGTATCTATCTAGTTGCCTCCATTTTTTTGAGTGTATTAAAAAGTAATTGATAGCCTCTAAGTAATTTTAGTGTGTAGGAAAAATATTTATGCAAACAATATTGACTCATCTTTATTCTAATATTTGGAGATTTAATAGTATAGAGCCACTTCAACTTTGAAGAGACCAGTTTAACAGTGAGAAAGATTAAGGAAAAAACAAATGCAAGTACAAATGGGTTGCTTCTCTTAAAAAATTGTAAGGCATACTTGATAACCTAATTATTAATTATGATATTAAGTGCATTATTTTGAAATAGTAATTTAGATGATTTAATAATGTACAATTGTCATTTTATGCTTTTATATATTTGAGAGAAATGACATTATGTATTCAAGAAAGAATTTTAGATATTAATATATTTTAGAATTTGTCTTAGGGTTAGGGTTTAATTAGAATTAGGGTTTCAATTAGAATTAGAGGTAGAGATAGAATTACAATTAAAATTAGGGTTATGGTTAGAATTATGTTTATGGTTAGGTTTATAGTTACAAATAGAGTTATAATTAGGGTTACAGTTAGAATTAACATTATGGTTAGGGTTACAATTAGGGTTAGGGTTAGAGTTGGGATTACAATTATACTTAGGATTAGGACTAGAATTAAATTTACAATTATGGTTAGTGTTAGAATTATGGTTATGGTTACAAATACTATTAGAACTAAGGTTAGGGTTAAGGTTAATTTTAGTGTTAGGATTACAATTAGGGAAAGAGTTAGGGTAAGTATTAGACTTATAATATAGTTAGAATTAGGGTTTAGGTTAGAAACAAGGTTAGGTTTAGGATTAGAATTAGGGTTAAGGTTTGAATCAAACTTGGGGTTAGGGTTAGTATTAGAAGTAGGGTTGGGGTTACAATTAGAATTACCTACAATAAGAATTATGGTTAGGGTTAAAATTAGGGTTACAACTATGATTTGAATTAGGGTTTGGGTTAGGGTTACAATTAGGGAGAGAATTAGGGTTAGGGTTTAGGTTAGAATTAGGGTTTAATCTATGATTAGATTTAGGGTTACATTTTGTTTAAAATTAGGGTAAGGATTAGGGTAACACAGTTACATTTAGGGATAGCATTAGATTTATAGTTACAATTATAATTAACAAAAAAAAGGTTAGGGTTAAGGATAAAATTAAGATTATCAATACAATTACGGTTAGAGATAGAATTAGGGTTTGAATTAGAATTAGGGTTAAGTAGATCTAGGGGTAGAAATAGGGTTAGGGGTATAATTAGGGTTAGGGTTAAAATTAGGGTTATTGTTAGGGTTAGAATTATGATTAGAATTAGGGTTATAACCTTGACCTTAATTATATTCATAAACAAAACCCTAATTCTAATCTAACCTTGGTTCTAACTCTAACCCAAACCCTAATTGTAATCATAACCCTCAATCTAACCCTAATTCTAATTCGAACCATAATTAGATATATTATAATAATTCTTATAATTATATAATATAGTTAGAATTAGGCTTGCTGCATGCGGAGATATCCGACACCTATTTTTTAAATCAATTTACTACACATATGTGGAATACACATATGTGGAAATAGGCCCTCGAGAAGGATATCTCTCCGGATACTTTAGATATATTTTTTAAATATAGGTATACTAGTAATATTTATCACACCTCAAGTTACTGGAGCTAATTTTAGATTTTGAAAGAGGAAGAGAAAAGGGAAGCCTAATTTCGCAGAAGAAAAGTCATAGAAGAAGTGGCCGTTACTTGGCTTATAAAAAGTCATGTTCTGAATAGCCTTTTCAATAGACCTGGTGTTCATCAAGCTATGGAGTAAAATCAAGTACCCAGGTCAAGGAGAAAATTTGTCCAGAGAGAGAGAGAACACACCTCATGATCTCTTGGAATGATCATCTTGTAATATTTGATGATAGCAATCAACTAACACTTCGGGAAGTCACGGTCTTCAAAGAAAAGGTCAATATCCTCTCAGCAAGCAATATTTGCCTATAAATTACAAACGACTGTAGGTTCCATGTCAAAGAATTCCACCCATAGCCTGTGCTTTTATATTCTTGAGACTCAGGTATTTCATCAATAGTCTTTAAGCCTTATTCATGCATGTTTATTGGGTTCTTTGGATAGGATGTTGTGGAGTAGTGTTTAATCTTTGATAACATTCATTTAGGCTCAGCCCCATAGGTTGCTTCTGGTTTCCGCTTGGTGCATGCAATCATTTGTTGCTCAGGAGGTGACTATTACTGAGGCTTGCAATAATAATTTCCATTCCTTATCTATCTAATCATTCCCATTCCCTTATGCTTTGATGGAAGATCTAATACTATAATCTAAACTACTTAGTTTGGCTGTGGAGTTTAATCTTATAGCTTCTTTCCGTTAAATCTGACCATTTTTTTGCATATCCTGTGATCATTGTATTCCATGAAATGACATCTTTTTGAGACATTGGCATACCTTCTCTATGCTTCCAGGTTTTTGCATATATGACTACCGGGGAAAATGCCACTACTACATCGGCTTTAGGCCTGTCAATCGCATTTGTGTGTGGACCAAATCTTCGCTGATTTTTTTTTAACTCTTACAGTTTCTTTGTAAAAATTTTTAGATCTCCATATGTAGCACCTCCCAATCAGGTCGTACGCCTTAGTGTCTGTTGCTTTGGAATAGAGGAGCTAAAGTTATAAACTTAGAAAGCAAATCTTGCTTAAACTCTCAAATCCAGTTGGGATTATTTCCCTTTCAGCGTGCAGATTTACAGATGCTTTTTCCTTTTTGGTCGATGTTGTATTAGCAGGCTATGTCAAGGGGTGTGGAAGTCTTCATAGTTGTTTATAATCGGCTTACTTTTCATTTGGATGCTGATTAACACTTGGTATATTTTGTGCCTTTAGATGTTTATTCGTGATAGTAGAGGTAGATATTGTAATTATTTTTGTTGAGCAACCACTTCAGGAGTTGATAAGGATCTGCTATCTTCTAAAAATTTGGATTCCTTCTTTTGCGTGACCGCCATTCTTCCGGTAAATTCTTCATCGTTTTATATTCATTATTGAGGCAACGTATCTTGCTAGCCATAAGTTCTTATTATCTGTAAGTGAAATACAATATTTCATACTTCTTTATACCAGTAGTTGTTCTACAAGAATCGTGAGCAATTATCTTTGGTGTTTTCTTTGACAAAAGTTAGTGTTTCAAAAATACTGAAAAGATAAAATTAAGACTGTTTTTCGTTAATAAATAGTGACTTAGCTGTCGCTCACAGTAAACCACCAGCACTTAACCTATAAATAGGACAATTGTTAAATCTTTTTATCAGAGAATCTATTAAGTGGCAAAGGGCAGATATGTGTTTTATTCATTATTTCACAAAAAAAACTCTCAACGTCGATCTTATTTAGAAACCTATGTATGATATTAAATCAAGTTTTCGTTAGATGATTAGAAGTACTTATATAAGATGAAGTTGTGAGTAGGTAAGATGTGTTAATAGAAATTATATTAATTTTTGTGTCGATGTGAGATTTAACTATATAATCTTATTTATATAAGAAAGTGTAATATGGAGGAATATGTGGATTGTATGAGTAATTAGTGATTTTTTTTCTTAGAGATTAGTATGCTCATAAAATTGACATGGTCATCTAGTATGTTTTACTAAATGGTTGTTAGGAATGTATAGTGGCTTATAGTAGTTTGGGAAGTAATAATCTTTTGGTGAGTATGAAACTGGGTCAATATGTTAAAATCTTGTTAGAAGAGAAGTTAGCAGTTATTAAGTGTTAACATAGTTAAATAAAATGAATCTATGGGTTTCATAAATTAAATTTAAAACTACAATCTCTTATATTACCATGTGGTTTTTTGTTTATATGAGAATTTGTGAAGGAAGTGTTTCAAGTATACTTTTATCTATTTTGAATTCATGTTATGATTAGGTTTATATTTAACTTTAGTATCAAACTTTATTACGTTGTTTACAATATTGAAAGAATTGGGCTCTAGATTCTCTCTTGGTAATACTCTCGTTAAAAGACTTTATTTTTTAGACCAATGTTTGTGATTAATTCATTATGGAAACAACGTTAGACAAGAAGTAATCTCTTTCTTAGTATGAAAACTAGCAATGAGACTATTTAATCATGCTTGTATAGTAATGAATTGGTCGACAATTTGTAGAGATAAATGTAAAGAAAGAAATATCTTGTCTAATCTTTTCTTACTTAGCTTATACTATGTTAGATTACTATATTAACTTAGAGAAATAAGTATTCTTTCCTGTAAGAAAAGTAGTAACTTGTATACTAGGTTGAAGGAGATTGTGAATCTTGTAAGTTAGGTAAAACTCGATCTTCTACCTTCCTCAAGTATGGAATGAAATGCGAATGTGTATCCAATCTATTTAGAAGATGTTGATATCATCTTAGTGGTTTAGATTTGTTTGACATCTTCATGTGGATGTAAGTTCTTTGTCCCAAACTACAATGTCTCTGTGCTACATGTACGTAGGCAAGGCCATCATAGATGAGCCCTTGAGACATTAGGTTAGCCCCTTAGGGCCTTAGGCTTATCATTTTATGATGTTTATTCTGTATGTCGCTATATGAAATGTTTGATGTTCAATTTTGCAGATCTAATGTTTACAATGAATGTGCAAATCCATGTCTGTTTGTTATGCAGGTTACCAGAACTAAGAAAATATCTTTTCACATTGAGAAAGGATGATCTTAAGACAATTATTGAAAATATGTAAAGTTGAATAGGAAGCAGTTGTATCTTGTAATTTATTTTGGATGATATTTATTTATGAGAAGAAAATTTTTCCCCGTAATCATATCTTTATTATTTGTTGAATATTTTATTAAATTATTGTAATTAATTGTTATTTTCCTGAGTGGGCATTACAAAAACAATAAGAAAACCATGCCTTTATAGTCAATTAAAGAAGAATTTCTTCTGTAGAATGTGTGTTCATATGTGAAAACAATATTGACCTAGCCAGAGAATAATGTGCAGGATCGTGCAAGATCGGGTGCGACAGGTAGAAAATACAAACTTCTCGAAATTGAACAAAAATTGGCTAGTAGGCTCAAAATGATGTCCCAAGGTGCTTTGCAAAATTATTTCAGTCCTACTTACAAGAATTGTGAATTTTAAAACTTTCTGCAAACCCATCAACACAAATTACTGGCATTAAATTCTCTCAAACGGTGAGGAATTTTGCACTGATTACTTTTGAGAATTAGGTGAAATGCTTTCAAAAATCTTCCCTTGAAACAGTTTTTGACCATCTCTTACAGAACTCTAGAAATAATTGTTTATGCAAAACTACCCTACAGAGCCTCAATGCGGCAATTCAACGGAAACTCCAAAAATGTAATTTTAACCATAGGAGAGTGTTTCTGACATAGATAGATTCCAACTGAAACCCAAAACACACCCAAAACAAACCCAAAACAAACCAAAAATATTTTTGATTGATGTAAAGTGTATTGTCCTAATTGGAAACTATGTGGTTTATTGGAAGAAGTTATTCTCATTTGTAAAAAAAAAGGGTTTGTTTCCTTCTCCCATTATTTTTGTGAATGGAATGAAGTGGTGTATTTGCTTTTGAACAAAGGAATAGAATAACACATTTTTCCTCTTTAGTCAACTAAAGGGTGGAAGAGTGAGAAGGATTAGATGACATTAAAATTAAAGAGGAGTCATCATGATAAGTATTATAGGTGCCTTGTAGTACACCTTTTTGGTTGGCTTCCCAAGTGGTGTGATTTGGTAATGATAGTTCCTAAGTCCCATAGATCATATTAATTTTGATTTTAAATGTGGCAAGGTTAATGCATGTGTTGTGGTTTTATCTATGGCATTTCTTGAATCCTCACTCTCCTTGCAATAGTTTGATAGGTGTCTTTTTTGGTCTATCTTGTTATGGGTTTGGATATTTGGGTGGTGGTGTGAGAATGATCTTGAAATGGTCTTTGGTTTTTGTGAATTGGTATTGTTTGGAATTATGGAAAGTGGCAGTAAGGGCCCCTTCAAGCATGGTTGGCTTTTCAACCATCATATGAGTAAGATCTTTTGATGCCCTAATTTAATATTGTTGAATCTAGTGAAGCTCATTTTAAGGGAGGAGGGAATTGCTAATAATAGGTCCTTAATTTTTGAGGCCACCATTGTTTTTTTTTTTTTGAAGAAGCTTGAGCAAGTGGTTTAGTTAGAGGATGTTCATTGTTGGTTGGAACTTCTACTCCTCCACTCTAAGAATGCAATTGTGGTAGAGGATGATTTGGAGGAGGCAGAGGTTGTCATGGGTGATTCAAAAAAATTGGTTGATACCAACATGGATAGTGTTGAACTTAAAGTGATTAAGGAAGAGTTGTGTGCAATGAATAATGGAGTTGAGACCCTTACAATGTTTGTCAAAATTTATGTTTGGTTGACAAATTCCTATTGGTTTCTCATAATAAAGGCACTTTTGAAGTTAACAATGCATATACTTTGCCTCATCTTTATGGTGGTCACCTACATAGAGCTTTAGAGTGCTCAAAAATTATTCATGGTATTAAATTCTTATGTCTTCTAGATGGGAATGGTGATATGAAACCAAAATTGATGATCATGGTCACTAAGGGTTGGAACAATTACATGTTAGGCAGGGAGTCTAGGGTCTTGGGTCTAATGTTGGTGTCAATCATTAGAGTCTTTTTGAACTCTTGTAGCTTGGTCTATGTTGGTGGTATATGGTTGGTTTATTTTTTGTTTATTATTAGTTCCAATTTGTTGTTTCATTTTTCTCTTTGCCTACTACTACCCCTATGTGAATTTTCTATGGCAACATTTTAATAGTTCTTCTGTAGTGCCCCTCCATTCTCACCGTGGATGTGCAGGTAGTTAGCTTTGGAACTTGGAGATGAAGGTAAAATAATAGGGATATTTAAAGGTATGTGCTAATGATGTTAAGCAGTCGATGTTTGAAATTGACAACTACAATATTGTTGTGCAACATGGACGGATGATATTTTAAGTAGACAGTTAAAATGTAAGTTGCCTAGTATTTTAGAATGCCTTGGAAGATAAAATTTGCTATTCTCATACTTGGGAATTTTTGCATAAAATATTATTGTCAAGTGTTTGTGTTTACCTTCATTTCTAGGGACTTCCAGGAGGAAGCCTAATCCTAGAGGGGGAGAGTGTAAGACCCCATCCCTTGTGGCCTTATTGATCCTGCTAGTCATAGATGGTTTATGTCCTATATTTTATGATCTTTTATGTTGAACAATATACATTAGTGATTATTGTTCCTATACATCAAGTTTCTTATGCTTTGATTGTTAACTAACTAACTAGTGGTTGTTGTGATTTTGTGTGATAGCCAGATGAGTTATATTCCTCATCTACATAAGTATGCAATGATCGAGATGTTTTGTTGTTGGTAATATTATTATGTATATCAAATAGATTGCATCATGTTAGGTGATTTTATATTATGAGTGTGAGTAAGTGTGAATATAAAGGTAATGATTGATATTAAATATTTGCTTGTAGTAGTATTTGTTACATGTTAATTAGATTATTGATAAGTGGTAATATTTTGATATTAAATAGTATGATCAATCATTGCTTGACTCTAAAAGATATTATGCAAGTAGGGAGAGTTAAATTATACTTGTGTAGATTTAATCCTCTATTTGATTATCATTCTTAGAAGGTTATTTTTCATATGCCATTTGTTTCACTTACTATTAATTATAAGAAGTACTGACACTTTTGGTTGAGTATACAGGTAAAAAAAAAGGCCAATGTTGATGAAGGGATCACATAGATATTTCCCTTATGTCATTCTTGTGAATGTGTTTTAACCTTGTTTTGTAAGGGTAGTGCATGTGTGGGAGGTTGTTTTATTAGACCCTTGAGTCACCTTTTTAAATGTGATTACTTATTGTATGTTTTATGAAGTCTTTATGTGGTTTTAATTGTATAAAAAGTTTCCTAGGTGGTAGGTCTATGGGTTAGGGGTCCTTTTATTCCATAAAACCCCTTAAATAAAGTCTAAAACCCACTCTAATTACCCACTTATGAAAAGTGGAGAAAATTAGAGTTGGGTGGTTGGAAAGTTATGGGAAGTTGCTTGCCTTTTTCCTTCTATATATATTCCTTCTCTTTGAAAGGAGAGGGGGGGGCTTCCCTCTTTTTCCTTGGCTTCTCTCACTTGCTCTTGGTTGTTCTTGATTTTCCTCATTTGAGAGGAGATTTCTTGATGGAAAGAAAAGGAAAGGATGGGTGAGGAAGAATGGAGGAAAGGGCTTGGAGAAAGTGAGGGTTTCTACCATATTTGGGTTTCCAATTATCTTAGTAAGATCTACCATTTTGGATTTAAGTTTTGTTGATATGAAAATGAATGATTGGAGTTTTCATTGGTCTATGTATATCTTTGTTGATCCTTGTTTAAATGGGTATTTGTGATTGAAATCTATGTGAAAAGTTAATGTTGGTTTCCTTGTGAGGATGTTGTGTGTGTTGGGGTTTGTGTGGGTAGGAGTTTCATCTTATTGAGTTGAACATGAATAGCCATTTTTGTGTGTTAAAGTTAAGCTTGACTTATGTGAATGAATGGTTGATTTGTGTCATGTTTGGAAATGTAAGCCATGTAAGTTGGGAAGAGCTATGTGACCCTTAGAGCACGGGGTGGATTGAGCATCAATCCTATGGTTGGGAAGAGAGCTTGTGGCCATATTGTTGTTTTTATTGTCCTCTTCTTTCAGGAGATTACTAATGACATTAATATTATATTTTCTATATTAGGTTCTTTTCTATATGCTTTGGGATAATATGTCATTTGCAAATTAAATTAATGTAGTTCAACTATAATACTTTGATGATGTAGAGAAAAGACTCAAACAAGACTAACTTGAGACATTCCAAATAGGGTTTCAATACAAATGATGCAAATATCCATTCTTGTTCATTCTTGACAACTTGCTCTTAAAGCCTAAAACATGGGCGCAACAATTTAGACCTTTTTAAGCATAACTTTAATTACAGACCCGATATTCAAAATCTAAGACCTGTTTGAGATACCCTTTTGGCCATTACTAAATATATGCCAAAATGGGCTAGGGTTGTTTTGTACAAAATAGGGCAAAACAAGGTTGTTCTAAACTAGGAACCTTAGGCAGAGTTCAAAGATGCTGTTAGTAAAAATGTCATAACTCACTAAAAACCTAATGAAATCACATGAAACCAAAATCATTGTAAACTAGAAACAAATATCATTCAATCCATCTATTACATTCCTTGATATGAGTCCGTACCAGGCTATACCATGCATGTTTTCAGACTACATTTTTTAGAAAATTAAACTTTACAAACCTACCCTCAATAAAAATGCCATAACTTATTCAAATCTCCATGAAATTAGATACAAAAAAAAGAAATAGAAATAAAATTCACTGTACTTTCATTCCCAATTAGTCTCAAACTAGTACTAGGTTGTATAGATCCATACCATGCAAGATAACAATAGAAAACATTTAGAAACTGCAAAAAATAGGGTATTTTTATTACTTCAACTTCCAAAATCCAACCACCAACCCTCCATTTGACTTGGAGGCTCATATTTATGCTTGTACAATCAAGTTATGCCCCCAAACAAACCTACAACTACCATTTAGTAACTTTTAACAAACTTTTAAAAAGTTGTCATTTGACAAGAAAAATTGTTATGACAACACTTGACAACTTTTGACAATGTTTTCATTTTTTCAACTAAATGACACCAAACCTTCATCAATGACTCCAAATGACTTGTATTGGCCTAAAATGACCTTATTAACTTTGAACAACATAAAATAAGATCAAAACTAAAACTTTGCCTCCTGTAGGCATCAAGTCTTGAAGGTGCTCCTGCACCATTTGATCTACTTCTGTGTATGTCCGTAGCACAATGGATCTAAATATATGTAAGTAGCTTAATCATGTGGAATATGGTGCAGGAAGGAAAGAGGTTGCATGATATAGATCTTTATCTTAGCCTTCCACCTCAAGTAAGTGACTTAGTAAGGATTAAATTAGCAATTTCAATACTATAGTAGATATTTAAAATAAGATATTTTTACTTTCTACACTCAGTTGTTTTACGAATCGTGGCCTCCTTTTCAATATTATGATATTAAAAACTTATTGATATGAATATTGAAATTAATGTGGTGCAAGGAAATGGTTCTAGGTAGTAAAAAGATAAAATTCATTATTGTTTTGGTTAGAGATTTATTGACTAATGGGAAGTGGTTTCACCTTGATTGAATAACAAAACAATACTTGGTGAATAATGGAATTAAGTTTGATTAATGTTTCCTTGAAATGATGATTATCTTTCATGCGATTGTGAATGTCTTAATGAATGAAGGAAGTTATTGTGCTTTCTAGATCTTGAATGATACTCTAGAAATTAATATATGATCCCTTTTGAGATATTGTATCTAAGTCGACTTTAAGGTTGAAAAATTAGTTGTTTTGAACTACGAAGTCTCTGCGCTATGTGTACGTAGGCAAGGCCATCATGAGCCCCCAAGACATTAGGTTAGCCCGTTAGGGCCTTAGGCTAGTATATAGTTCTCTTTTATGTTTATTGATAATCTTTGTGGAACTAATATTCACTTTTAGATGCACATATATAGGTCTGTTAATTTAGTAGATTACTAGAGCAAAGAATATGTTTTTCCACTATGCTAAGGACAACCATATGGTTCTTACTATAATTGTTTGTAAATGTATGAGAGATGTCCTGTTCCTGTTTGAAAAGATCTCTTATCATGTATTTGTAAATTGGGATGTACCTCCGTTTGTATCTCTTTATGTAACCTTTGTTTCTTGTAATCTTGATTTGTGAGTAACACAGTCGAGGAACCTTAGAGGACCTAGGTTTAGATCATTATGTTATGTTATGCATTCTATTGTTATTTGCTTTTAAAAAAAAAAAATATTCCATTAATTTGACCTAGTTTAGTGTTGTCCTCTGGGGTTCCTTGGCGGGGGCGTTACATCTTCTCATATTATACTCTTATTTTATGTTAGATTTATGGGTTGTGTGCCTTATAAATCCCTACTACTATGATCTAAAAAAACTAATTACTTGATCCATTGAAGTTAACATAAATAACAATATATATTTCTAAATAGCAACTCTAAGGAGACTTTGAAGCTAAATTGTGATGTCATTTATTTAAGTTATTTAGTTATGTTGACATTTTTTAATAATTTATAAATTAGGCAAATTATATATATTGTAACATGAGATACATGTTCCCTTGAAATATTTTGTATCTTTGAAATGTCATGTGCAAAATCTGTGGAATTTATATAATAGTCACTCTTACATTGAAGAAATGATTGTATTAGTGCTGTAAATGCTCTTAAATTTATGCAATGAATTTAAGTTAATTGATTTTAAAAGGTAAGGGATTTTACCTATATAAAATATCATTTATTTTTCATTGTATTTTTTGATTTATATTTTACGTTATAAGCTTTTTATATCATAGCTACTAATATAGCAAAGAATTAATGATGTTATTGAGAATGTAAATCATATATCTTATGAGTGGACATTTAAGGTAGTTAAGATAGCTCAAAATGTAAAGAAAAATGTGGAAGCTAGTCATAACACTTTTTAGAAGTTTAAATACTTTCTTAAGATTTTTTATCATTTCACAATCTTCTTTTCTAGCAATTATAAAAATCTAAATATATGTTAAAATTGTGTTGTTTGTGTCACTCTATATTTTCACATTGTCCATTTCACATTTAACTATATAGTTACGTCATTATTTTAAAAAGGCACTTTAAAAGTCCACACTATCATTTTCACATTTAATTATGTAGTTACTACGAAAGTATAACTTGAAAACTATATTAAATTATTTAAAATTGTAACAATGAATAAGAATATTTATTTAGAAATAAAAAAAAAAACAACAATCAATAAAAAATTACATAAATAAATTTTATAAAATTTTAAAATTGTGAAAAATGTTGAAAATAATATTTAATAAAAAATTAAATATATCATTGCTCAATTGCTGTGACGTTCTATTAAGGGTGGTGAAACTAATCCTCCATGGGGTTTCCATCTCATAGAATGCTAGTTGATTTCTTATTTGTAGGGTTCAATCAATGATGTCTCCTATATGTGGCTATTAGATTAACTTTGTGTAATCTTTGTTGTCCGATTATGCTTGAAGTTGTATCTAGTATATTTTGTACTTAGTTTTATGTTCTTAGTACATTGACTCTTTTGTGTTCTCCTAGTTTAACCTATCCCCTTAGAGCCTTTTCTATATAACTATGTGTTTCTATATCTTTCACAAAAAATAAACCCCCTTAATAAATTCTCATATTAAAAAATAATAATAAAATATTATTAATTATTATCTAAAATTATTTATATTCAATCAATATTATAGTTTACCTTTAAAAAGACATTCTTTAAAGCATTGAATTTTTTATTTATTTAATTATTTTGAAAGGAACATATAGAAGGCTTTGTTTTTAACAAATTTTTATTTATATAAAAAGTATAATTTTTTAAATTATTTAAACACTATTTTATTATTTTAATTTATATAAAAAGTATAATTTAAACACTATTTACGCTGAGAGGTGTTCTACACTCACAGCAAGGGTTGAAAGATTCAGATTCCGTAAACATTTAGATTCTGTAAACAAAAATCATAAAATATTTAAATAAATAAATGCATGTAAATAAGATTCATTGCAAAAAAAAATCATTGTCCAATTTCTTTTTTGGTTCCATAGTTTTTGTGATTTTCTTATTTTCAATTTCTTTTTTGATTTTGATTTTTTGATTTTTTCCAATTTATTTTTTAGTTTTTTAAAATTTTTTTCCAATTTCTTTTTGGTTTTTTTTTTTTTCCAATTTCTTTTTGGTTTGATAGTTTTTGTGATTTTCTTATTTTCAATTTCTTTTTTCATTTTTATTTTTTATTTTTTCTAATTTCTTTTTCAAATAAACTATGGAAAAGAGATATCACTTGGCGTACTTTAGATATATTTTTTAAAATATAAATATACTAGTTATTATGTATTGTTGTTTTAAAAAAATAAAAAGTAAAAAAAAAATGTTGGAAAAGAGCTAAAGATTCAATAATTTTGTGTAAACATTATTAAAAATAGCAAATAAGATTCCATAATTTAAAAATATATGAACGAATGGATTATTGGATAGGAAGGTGGATGGACACGAATGAAATCCACTAACATCAAAGAAAGAAACGTTACATGAATGGCATATCAAAGGACACACATCTTTTTTAAATAGCAACATCTAATTACAATGTGCAGTAGTTAAGTTAGAATTTTAGGGAGAATCTTGTATGATGTTGAAAATTACTAAATCAATTATTATAATGATCTATACATTAAAGGAGCTCCAAAATTTTAATATAAAAAATGTTTTCATGTGGATTTTTAAAAAAATGAATATTGAAAATTGTTATCCTGCTCTTTAGGATTAATATCTTTGTTAAAAACAACACTTCAATTTTTAATTATATATTATGATTTGAATTATTTTCCAAGTTGCAACTTTCATTGGACCATCTAAACAATAAAAAAGGAGAATTCGTATAGCTGTTCGCCTCATTTTTGCTTTCTTGTTGTTGTCTTAAAGTTAGTATAATATTATTTTAAAGAAAATGTGAAAGAAACAAGAAGTGTAAAAATATCATTTACAAAATTCTAGTAACAAATTTAAAAGAAAATTATTTTTCAACTTAATAATGTAAATGATGTAAATAATTAAATGTGACATATCATTAAAATAAATAAAGATATTTTTAAAAAATTGCAATCAAACATAATTTTCTATGTCAAAATATTATTACAATATATTTTTAATTCCTTTAACTAATTTTTTTCTACTTAAATTTCAATGAACAGTAATTTTTACTTAAAAATTTAAAGTATATTTTACCTATCGGCTAATTTAATTCATACACGGTGCATATTATTATTGTTTAGAGTTAATTACTTGCACATAAAAATGAAATGCCTAGGTTTGAGTTTTAAATAAACTATGTTTAACCATCATCGCTGCAACGTACGACACAACGACTTGACATCTCTGCAATGTACTGAGCAAACCTGAAACCCACAGAAAATTCGTTTGATGGAAAAAAAATTTGTTTGACGGAAAGAGGAATCCGGATTAGTGACAACTTCCCGGCGTGAGACAATTTCCAGGGACAAAAATGTCCCACATATAAGCCTATTGACTAAAAATAAATTTAATAATAATTTTTTTAATTTTTTTAATTGTTTTTTAATGTTAATACAATATTTTGTTCAATCAATAATAATATTTTATATTTTATATTATTGTCTCAAGTTAATTCTTGCTATGGCCATGTCCTTCATGTAAATACATATTGGGTTGTTCTTAAAAAAACAACAAATAAATTTAATAATATAATAATATATATATATTTAAAAAAAATGCAAATAAAAAAATAAATTAAATATACCCACTACATTATTTATTTAAAATGAACGAACTAATTTCTTGACTTAATTCAATGAAATTTTGCTTGTTAATGCCTAATGCTTTTAAAATTAAGTTGCATTATAAGATTTAATGAACCATTTTTTTGTTTTAAATTATTTTTAAAATTTTTTCAAGGACGACAAATTTATTATTTTGATACACTATTACTAGCCTTACCCCAAATTTATATTTTTAATTTTAATTAATTAATTAATTTAAAAAAAGTTGAAATCAATATATAAACCTATTTAAAAAATACTCAAATCAACAAATAAATGCGGTTTATTAATTAAAATTAAAAAAATGCCCAAATTTTGGGGGCGGGGGCCCTGGCTTGATTGGCTAAGTACTCCTATTGTAGGTAAGGAGGTCACGAGGTCCAGTCTACCCCCGTCTGCGTGGAGCCGGAGGGCGCGTCGTGCCAGCGTCAATGGTCACATGTCACATTAAAAAGTTTACCAGGTGCTTTTAAAAAATGCCCAAATCAATTAAAAAAACGTCAATACGGAAATCAATAAACAAGTTTATAATAAAAAATGCCAAATCAATTTATTTTTGTTCTAAATTATTTTTAAATTTTTTTAATTGTTTTACTAAAAAATTCCAAAACTAAAACACTTTCCTTTCATTTAAGGATTCATATAGAAAATGAAAAAAAAAACATCAAAACATTGTACGTCCTATATCAGATTATATAACTACTCTACGTTCTTATAAATATATCCTTCATATTTGATATTATTTTAATATGCATAAACTTCTTAACTTCTTCTAATTGTACTCACAAAGATAAAAGGAACTGAATGAACATCAAATACTTGTCGGGTGAGCCGTTTAAAAATATATGTTAATGCCGAAATCAATTTTGCGGGCTGGTGTCCGACAACTTTCTGGCGTGAGATAGTTTTCCGGGACAAAAATGTCCCACATATAAGCGTATCAGCTAAATATTTTCTTTTCATCCCAATTTGAATGTTGTAAAACTAGTAAAAGCACCAAAGGTGCTATCAAATGGTCGATAGGCACAAATATTTATAGGCCTATCACTAAATAGTTTATATTTTTATTTTCATGGAAAGTCATTACATGTTGTTGTTGGTAGACAAGGCTATAAATACAATAAGAAATTCAATATTTTTTTTGCAAATAAAAATAATTGAGTGGTAATAAATGAATAAGCACATGAAGTAAATCATAAATCATGACTGAACTAAATAAATTCTAAGCAATCAAGAGATTAGGTGAACCATGCAATACCTAAATAATGTAGGATAATAAAAATCCATGTTACTAATTTCCTATCAACCAAGCTGGTGCAGGGGCACCCCTTCAAAAGGACCAACATGCACAAGAAGAAGAAGAAGACTAACATTAGTTTGACATTTCATGTTATCTATAACACCTTCAAATGTAACATATAATGTTAGCATTTTCTTTATGAAGTTTCTGACAGTTTGGATTAAGGGAAAGATAATCAAGGTGTCTTAGCTGTAAGAGTTTTGCTGTCTTATGCAAAACAGATGTCATTCGTAGTAGATTAAGGGTTTCCACCTATAATTTTGAAAAGATAAAAATCCCAGAAACAGAGGAGAATGTCAGTCCCTCGCATTGGGAAAGATAAAAAGGGGAAAACCTTTTGTAGAGGACGGGGATAGTTTTCTGGGTCTAGTCTCTGAATAGTCAAATATAATTTCTGAACATGAAGAAAGAATAGAAGTTCTGCAATTTACTTCCTTTCCAGATTCTGAATACTGTGTAAATATCCTATGTAAATATTCTGTGCAGATTCTTTGTGTAGAAGTTCATTCTGTGTAGAGTTTGTATATAAATTAGTTTTGAGCTTCTGTGGTCAAATTAACTGGATAAATCCATTCCACTGGCAGATTTCTGGGGAAATCAGTGGAATGGACTTGTAGATTAATTTCCCCAACTTTGTTTATTCGTTCTAGGTATGGAAGGCTAGAATTGCAAAACCACTTCAAACATCAGTTCTGAGTGTCTGTTGTTTACAAGGGATAACCTGTGGGTGTATTTCACATTCAAGCCATCGGCGTAAGAAATGATATCAGCGTGTCAAAACTAGGCTCACCCAATGGTGAAAGTCTCACTGAGTGTGGTCTTGGCCGTATCCATCGGCGAGAGTTAGGCATCGACAAGGAGGAATCGTGCTAGTCCGATGGAAGTGAGTCTCACCGACAATGGTATGAGTTAAGTCCGTCGGGATGAGACAAGGTATCGGTGAAAGAAAATTGTGAAGGTCCGACAGTGAAAGTCTCACCGATGGTTCTATCATCGGTGAGAGGAAAAAGGGAGTCTGGCCGAAAAGGAGTTGGCGGAGAGTCCATCGGCGTAAGATAGCCCATCGGAGAACAGGAGGCAAGTCTTGCCGAAGAAACAAGTCCTACCGATGTAAACATTGGTATGTGACCGTCAGAGTGAGTATCACCATCGGAGAAAGAAAATTATCTGGGCCGACAGTTGGAAGCCACACCGATCGGGGAGACCGTTGGAAGGTGTCACCGACAGAGAAAGCTTCGGCGTGAGGTTTGAACCTCTTAGTTGAACCTCGGCGTTGAACCTCCGAATTGAACCGGTTCAACGTTGCCGTCGACGTGAGAGAGAAGCGGTCTGGCCGATAAGGAGTCTTGGTAGCTCATCGGAGTGAATTATGCCATCGGCGGAAGGAATAGAGGTGTCGCCGATAGTTAGTGTTTTACCGACAGCAAGTCCATCGGTGTAATCAACAGCATCGACAGGAGACTTAAAGAGTTCGCCGACAGATAGAAGTCTCACCGAAGGGGAAGGTTGAACCTGTCCATTGAACCTTCCGGGCGAACCTATCCATTGAACTGCCAGTTTGAACCTGCCGGTTGAACCTATCCATTGAACCTCCGGATTGAACCTGTTCATCGGGTAGATAGTGGGCTAGTCCTGCTGAAGGAGAAGTTCATGTTGTGTGCTTATCGGTGAGAGGTTAAGGTGTCGGCGAAGGAGTATTGAACCTGACCGACGGTGGACTGTCTTGCCGATAGGCAAGAGTGTGTATGTTTCGGTGAGACAATTCAAAGGTCTTGCCGATATAGTTTCTTTTGGCTGTCTTGCGGGCTACAAGAGGTTAATGAACTGGTTCACACGCTTTAGCTGGCGTATGCTCTGCATCAGGTGGTATTAGAGCTAGAGAAAGCTCTGGGAAAGGTTAGTGTGTAAATTTCATTTCTAAAGGCATTTGTCCCATCTAGTAGTAGAAGGAGAAAGCAAAATGTTGGAAGGAGAAGCATTGGACACTCTTCCAGCAAAAATGACCAATGCTGAATTGACAGCCTTGGTGAAGAAGCAAATAGCAGAAAGTAGAGCTGATAGAGCTCAGAATCAGGAATTGAAGGAAGAACTAGAGAAGTTGAGGGAAAGAGTGGAGAAAGGGGAAGAAAACTCTGGTGAACGAGAAGATGGGGATGAAGAGGAGACCCCAGAGCAGGAAGAGTTAGTGGTTCCTGCAGACCAGAGACCCTTACTCAATGCCCTCAAGTCCATGGAAAGAAGGACCATGGATGTGAAAATAGACCTGCCTATGTTTACAGGAAAAATGGAACCTGATTTAGTAATGGAGTGGATAGACTGCTTGAATAATTTCTTTGAGACAGAAGAGATACCAGAACACCAACGAGTGAAGATGGCTCAGTCCAAAATGAAAGGAGTTGCACTGACTTGGTGGAATTTCATCCAAGATGACAGGGTGAAAGAGGGAAAGAACCGAGTTACAACATGGAAGAGAATGATGGTATTGATGAAAGAGGCCTATGTTCCATTGGATTACAATATCCAATTACACAAGAGAAAACATAATTTGAAGCAGAAGGAGCTAGATGTCAACTCATACACAGAAGAATTCATGAAGTTGTGTGTAAAAACAAAGGTAAGGGAAGATGAGGAAGAGAAGGTAGCAAGATACCTCAATGGATTGAGACTTAACATCCAGGAAGACTTAAATCTGCATAATCCAGATACAGTTCAAAAGTGCTATCAGTTAACACTCAAAGTGGAAGAAAACTAAAGAGAAGGCATGAGCAGAATCATAGAGGTAGAGGCAGACAATAGAGAGGAGGAAGAAGTCCTTTTAGAGGTAGAGGATTTGGATACCAGAGTGAATCCAACCAAGAGACCAGCAGAGGAGATAACAGTCAGAACCAAGGAGGAAGCTACAATCCAAGGGGAAACTTCAGGGGCAGAAGACCACCTTTTAGAGGAAGATCTCAGGGCAGAGGACCTATCAGATGTTATAATTGCAACCAGGAAGGCCATATAGCCAGCAGATGTCCAGCAAAGGCAACAAGCTCAATAGGAGAAAAGAGGATCAATCTGATCCACGAATCTGATTGTCAGAGTGTAGCAAGCTCAAGCACTATTCAAAGTGTGAATGCTCCTAGCAGTTATGGGTATCCTGAGAATGAAGAATCTTTGATGATTAGGAGAGCAATGACTACCATGAAAGTGCCTGGAAAAGAACCTCCACAAAGGAAGTCTCTCTTCAGAACTACTTGCAAGGCAGGAGGAAAGGTATGCAAAGTTTTGATTGACTCTGGATCTACTGAGAATTTTGTATCCATTGAGATGGTAGAACAACTTAAGCTTAGAAGACTGCCACATCCTTGCCCTTATAAAATTTCATGGCTTACCCAAGGACAGCAAACAGTTGTAGAAGAACAGGCTTGGGTAGAATTTCAAATTGGCCCATACAAGGATAGGTTATTGTTTGACATTGCCAAGATGGATGCTTGCCATCTCTTGTTTGGAAGACCATGGTAGTATGATTTAAAAGCATACCATGATGGAGTTAGGAACACCTATTCCATCACCAAGAATGGTAAGGTGATAGAATTGATACCATTAATGGAGACAGAGGTGGAGACAAAAGGAAAAGAGGTTAAAGTGATGATGGTAGAAAGAAGACAATTCATGAAAGAGATAAGAGAAGAAGGAGCAGATGCATATGCCCTAATTCCTTGCCTAAAGGTAAACAAGGAACAACAGAAAGAAGTCAAGGGAGAAAAGAGACAAAAATCCATAGAACCAGCGGTCCAAGAGCTGTTGGACAAGTACAAAGGTATTAGTTCTGATGGGATGCCAAGTTCCTTACCACCTATAAGAGAAATCAGCCATTGTATAGATCTGATCCCAGGATCTACACTTCCAAACAAAGCAGCATATAAGCTCACTCCAGATTAGAATACAGAGGAAGCAAGACAAATTGAAGGGTTGTTGCAGACAGGCCTAATTGGCAAAAGTTTAAGCCCATGTGCAGTACCGGCTGTACTAGCACCAAAGAAGGAAGGCACTTGGAGACTTTGCACTGATTTAAGGGCTATCAACAAAATAACAATCAGGTACAAGTTTCCAATCCCTAGGATAGAAGATTTACTTGATTGTTTAGGAGGAGCTAAATACTTCACCAAAATAGATTTAAAGAGTGGTTATCATCAGATTAGGATTAGACCTGGTGATGAGTGGAAAACAGCATTTAAGACAAATGAGGGGTCATATGAGTGGAAGGTCATGCCTTTTGGTTTATCCAACGCTCCTAGTACCTTTATGAGATTGATGAATGAGGTCTTGAGAGAGTTCATAGGTAAATTTGTCATAGTATATCTAGATGACATCCTGATTTTCAGCAATCTGAGGGAAGAACACCTCATCCATATAGACTTGGTTCTCAAAAGGTTACATGAAGAGCAGCTAATGATAAATTTAGCAAAGTGTCTGTTTCTGCAATAAGAAATCATCTACTTAGGATTTGTTATCTCACATAACATACTGAGAATGAATCCAAAAAAGGTCAGTGCCATACTGTCTTGGCCAACGCCCAAAACTGTGCATGATGTTAGAAGTTTTCATGGATTAGCAACCTTTTATAGGAAGTTTATAAAGGGATTTAGTCATATCTGTGCACCCATGCTTGACACTATAAAGGGAGGACAGAAATGCAAGTTTACATGGACAAAGGAGGCAGATAATTCTTTTGAAATGTTGAAGAAGAAGATAGCAGAACAACCAGTTCTTGCATTTCTTGATTTCAGCAAGATTTTTCAAGTAGAATGTGATGCAAGTCATATTGCCATTGGAGCAGTACTCAACCAAGAAGGTCAGCCTATTGCATTCTTCAGTGAGAAATTAAATGATGCCAAGAGGAGATACTCATCCTATGATTTGGAGATGTATGCTCTAGTCCAGTCACTTAAGAAATGGAGGCATTACTTGATGCCCAAAGAATTCATAGTATTCACAGATAATCAGGCCCTCAGTTTCTTAAACAGTCAAGAGAAACTGAACCATAGACACATGAAATGGGTGGAAACTTTGCAAGCTTTCACTTTCACACTCAAGCATAAGAAAGGGGTTAAGAACAAAGTAGCAGATGCTTTGAGCAGGAGAGTTCTGACCATAAATCAGATTCAATTGGAAAGTGTTGGGATTGATTCGTTGAAGACAATGTATGCAGATGATGAAGACTTTGGAGAGATCTATAAGGTATGTACTTCTTTTGGAGACAAATATCATGTTGAGTTTTCTAAATTTCTGATCCAAGATGGATTACTTTTCAAAGGTGGACAACTATGTATTCCCAGATGCTCTATGAGACTGAATATTATTCAGGAAAAACATTGTGGGGCTCTGTCAGGACATTTTGGTCTTGATAAAACTCTTGATCTAGTAAAAAGACATTACTATTGGCCTAAGTTACAGTTAGATGTGAGAAAATTTGTGGAAGCATGTGTAATATGTCAGAAAACCAAAGGAAGATCCACCAATGCAGGTTTGTATCAGTCATTACCCATTCCTTCTAGGCCATGGGAGAGCATAAGCATGGATTTTATACTAGGTTTGCCTAGGACAAGGAAAGGATATGATAGTGTTTTTGTGGTAGTAGACAGATTCAGTAAAATGGCACATTTCTTGCCATGTAAAACCACTTGTGATGCTTCATATGTCGCTGATTTGTTTTTCAAAGAGATAGTGAGAATACATGGTTTACCATTGAACATAGTATCAGACAGAGATGTGAAGTTTATTGGCCACTTCTGGAGAACTCTTTGGAAAAAGCTGGGAACAAATTTGTCTTTCTCATCAGCCTACCATCCTCAAACAGATGGGCAGACTGAAGTTGTTAACCGTTCATTGAGTAACCTACTCAGGTGTTTAACCAAACAGAATGGAGAGAAATGGGATAATATCCTCCCACAAGCCGAATTTTCTTACAATGACACCATCAATAGGAGTACAGGAAAGTCACCTTTTCAGATAGTGTATGGACTTCATCCTAGAGGTATTCTGGAGCTGAGAGATCTACCTGTAGGAGAGCCTATTAATGCAGATGGTGAAACTTTTGCTTCAGCTATTAAAGAAGTGCATGATCAGGTCAAGCATCAACTCCAACAGGCTACAACAAAGTACAAAACATATGCTGACCAGAAGAAAAGAGATTTATAGTTTGCAGTTGGAGATTTGGTCTGGGTAAATCTGAAGAAGGAGCGGCTCCCCAAAGGTAAGTATACCAAGCTAATGCAGAGGAAGATTGGACCCTGTCAAATTTTAAAGAAGTGTGGACATAATGCATATGAGATCCAACTTCCTCTTGATCTTGGATTGTCACCAATTTTCAATGTCTGTGATTTGACTCCATACAAGCCAAATGTAGATATAGAACAGGAACCATTGCAGGCAGCAGATGATGATATTCCTAAGCATGATCCACCAAAGTTGAACCACATCTTAGACTCACGAGTGATCAAAAAGACCAGAAACCAAGAATACTTGGAGTATTTGGTGGTTTGGCAAGGACAACCAGATTTAGAGGCAGTTTGGATGACTGCTGACCAGATTTCAAAGCATGGTACAGACCTCCAAACTCTGATCTCAAAGGGGCTTGAGATCTCTTCTCCCGGGGAGTATGGTGCAGGGGCACCCCTTCAAAAGGACCAACATGCACAAGAAGAAGAAGAAGACTAACATTAGTTTGAAATTTCATGTTATCTATAACACCTTCAAATGTAACATATAATGTTAGCATTTTCTGTATGAAGTTTCTGACAGTTTGGATTAAGGGAAAGATAATCAAGGTGTCTTAGCTGTAAGAGTTTTGCTGTCTTATGCAAAACAGATGTCATTCGTAGTAGATTAAGGGTTTCCACCTATAATTTTGAAAAGATAAAAATCCCAGAAATAGAGGAGAATGTCAGTCCCTCGCATTGGGAAAGATAAAAAGGGGAAAACCTTTTGTAGAGGATGGGGATAGTTTTCTGGGTCTGGTCTCTGAATAGTCGAATATAATTTCTAAAAATGAAGAAAGAATAGAAGTTCTGCAATTTACTTCCTTTCCAGATTCTGAATACTGTGTAAATATCCTGTGTAAATATTCTATGTAGATTCTTTGTGTAGAAGTTCATTCTGTGTAGAGTTTGTATACAAATTAGTTTTGAGCTTCTGTGGTCAAATTAACTGGATAAATCCATTCCACTAGCAGATTTCTGGGGAAATCAGTGGAATGGACTTGTAGATTAATTTCCCCAACTTTGTTTATTCGTTCTAGGTATGGAAGGTTAGAATTGCAGAACCACTTCAAACATCAGTTCTGAGTGTCTGTTGTTTACAAGGGATAACCTGCGGGTGTATTTCGCATTCAAGCCATCGGCGTAAGAAATGATATCGGCGTGTCAAAACTAGGCTCACCCAATGGTGAAAGTCTCACCGAGTGTGGTCTTGGCCGTATCCATCGGCGAGAGTCAGGCATCGGCAAGGAGGAATCGTGCTGGTCTGATGGAAGTGAGTCTCACTGACAACGGTATGAGTTAAGTCCGTCGGGGTGAGACAAGGTATCGTTGAAAGAAAATTGTGAAGGTCCGACAGTGAAAGTCTCACCGATGGTTCTATCATTGGTGAGAGGAAAAAGGGAGTCTGGCCAAAAAGGAGTTGGCGGAGAGTCCATCAGCATAAGATAGCCCATTGGAGAACAGGAGGCAAGTCTTGCTGAAGAAACAAGTCCTACCGATGTAAACATTGGTATGTGACGGTCGAAGTGAGTATCGCCATCGGAGAAAGAAAATTATCTGGGGCTGACAGTTGGAAGCCCCACCGATCGGGGAGACCGTTGGAAGGTGTCACCAACAGAGAAAGCTTCGGCGTGAGGTTTGAACCTCTTAGCTGAACCTGGGCATTGAACCTCTGAATTGAACCGGTTCAACGTTGTCGTCGACGTGAGAGAGAAGCGGTCTGGCCGATAAGGAGTCTTGGTAGCTCATCAGAGTGAATTATGCCATCGGCGGAAGGAATAGAGGTGTCGCTGATAGTTAGTGTTTTACCGACAGCAAGTCCATCGGTGTAATCAACAGCATCGGCAGGAGACTTAAAGAGTTCACCGACAGATAGAAGTCTCGCCGAAGGGGAAGGTTGAACCTGTCCATTGAACCTTCCGGGCGAACCTATCCATTGAACCGCCAGTTTGAACCTGCCGGTTGTACCTATCCGTTGAACCTCTGGATTGAACCTGTTCATTGGGTAGATAGTGGGCTAGTCCTGCCGAAGGAGAAGTTCATGTTGTGTGCTTATCGGTGAGAGGTGAAGGTGTCGGCGAAGGAGTATTGAACCTGACCGACGGTGGACTGTCTTGCCGATAGGCAAGAGTGTGTATGTTTCGGTGAGACAATTCAAAGGTCTTGCCGATATAGTTTCTTTTGGCTGTCTTGCAGGCTACAAGAGGTTAATGAACTGGTTCACATGCTTCAGCTGGCGTATACTCTGCATCACAAGCATTGCACAAAATAAATTTTAAAAACATATACTTATGAAGTGTGAGTTTGAATCAACTATGTGTGAAGTGATTCAACTAACTGTGTGAAGAGTGCGCTTTAACTTTGGCATTCACTTTGTGTGTTTGTTCTTTGGCATATTTGAACTCGAGTGTTTGCTTGTGTGTGATTGAACTAACTTTGTGCATGAAGCATGTTTAAAATTTGGCACATGTTCATTTTCTATGTGTGAAGTGTGTGTTTTAACTTTGACATTCATTTTGTGTGAATTGTGTATGTGAAATTTAATTTGGGCATTCACTTTGTCTAGTGTGTGTATTTGAACTTTACTGTGTTTTATAAATTTGGCACCCACTTATGAGTGTGTTCGGAGTTTGGAATGTTTGAACTAAATTTGTGTGAATGAATTATGTTTGAACATTGGCTTATTCACTTTTTGTTTATGTAAATTGTGTGTGTGAGAGAAAGTTAATTTAGGCATTCACTTTGTGGTGTGTATTTTTAAAAAATAATTTTGGTATTCACTTTGTGTGGTATATGCGTTTGAACCAGCTTTGGAATTTGTTGTGTATCTATGTGAGCTTAAAAGAACTTTTACATTTAGTTTTTCTTTATTTATGAATGAACTTAAGCTAACACATTTTGTGGAGTGAATCAACTTCAACTATCACATTTTGTGGAGTGTATGAACAAACTTTGATGTTCACTTTGTGTAGAATGCAATTGGAAGATTTGAAATTCTTTATTTTGTGTGTACAAATGAGCCTTGAATATCATTGTGTAGAGTGTATGAATGAACTTTGATGTTCACTTTATGTGGAATGTGTTTGAAAGAACTAACATTCCTTTTTTGTGTGTATGCACAAATGAACTTTGGATATCATTTTGAGTGATGTATGAATAAACTTTGATTTTCACTTTTTATGAAATGTGTCTACAAACAAACTTCAATGATGTTCATTGTGAGTCTTTGTGTGTTTGAATAAATTTTAACTTTCAGTGTGTGTGTGAATAAACTTTGACATTCATTATGTGCATGTTTGAAAGTTAACTTTGGCATTCACTTCATGTGAAGTGTGTGTGTGTGTGTGAAAGTTATTTAGTTTTGTCATTCAGTTTGTATGAAGTGTGTGCCTATGTATTTGAATGAAATTTGTCACACTCTGTGTGTGCATGCATGTGTCTGTGAATGAGCTTTGACACTCACTCTATGTGTGTATAAAAACACTGATGTTCACTTTGTGTCAAGTGTATGTGTGTGTGAATTAACTATGGTTTTCATGTTGTGTGGGTGGGTAGGTTTGAAAGTTAGCTTTGGTAATCACTGTGTGTGCACATGTTTATGTGAATGAACTTTGGCATTCACTTTATGTGTGTAAGATGTGTTTGAACTAAATTTATTACATCAACCAACACTCATTTTATTTGTTCTCAATGATGAATTACCTATAATGGTGTTTTCATTAAATAAAAATAATTTAAAATAATTTAAAAAAGCACGTCATAATAATTCATCCTCTAATTAAGGAATCCATAAACAAAAATTTAGAGATATGATTGCATATTGAATTTAAAAAAAAACTATTTTTAAATATAAATTTAAATGTTATCACTCACTCTTAAATTAATTTAAAAAGGCATGTTATAATAACTAAAATTTAGGGAAATGATTGCATATTGAGATTAAAAAAAAATCACTTTTAAATATAAATTTAAATATTATCACTCAATTTTAAATTAATTTAAAAAAGAATGTTATAATAAATCAATCCACCAAATGGGAAATTATTAGCTACTTTTAAGGAGTAGATTTATGCATTAGATTTTTTTTTTTTTCTAGAACTTACTAAAATAAATTTATTCCTTAAATTGTATCATTTCTTTTTATCTCACTTTGCAATTAATATGCCAATTTAGAATACCAAACATAGAGAAAAAGAATATTAATAAAAAATATAATTAATTTTAACCACAATAAAATAATTTAAGAATAATCACTTATATAGAGTTTATATGGCAATATATATGTATTTTTTTAAAAATAAATAACTAAATAATGGTAATTAATTAATAAATATATTTCTATATAATAGTGGCCAATTAACTAAATAATACTTACTAACTAAATATTCCAATTAATATAAAATAAAATATTAATATCCCCACCTATCAATTATATCACAAGGAAATTCAATCTCTTAAAATAAGTCATAAAATAGAAATTCCTTTAACTATTTTAAATGGATTGGATTGAGGCAATCACAATGAATAAACTTTAACTAAATACGAAAAGATTGTATTCATGCATTTAAATTTAAATCATTACATTTATATTTAAAATAAAATATAAGTGCTACTCTAAAATAAATGAAATTAAATGCATCCACCCAATAAGGAATCCCCTTAGCTAAAATTTGGGGATATGGTTACTTAATAAATAAAAGTGATTTTAATACACACCTAAATTAACATATAAAATTTATGACAACTAATTAACTCAACCTTATGTCACATAAAATAAGGAAGAGGGGGCTATTTTCTAGGGATTTGTTTTACATAACTTAATGATAAGATTCTATTTTAAATCTCACCTAAAAAAAAATCATATAAACTCTAACATTATTTTATTTTACAAATCTTCTCATTTCATTTCTTTGTTGTTCTTTAATATTTTTATGTTGTGCTGGTAAAATGGAGTATTGGAAATGCAGCTCTGGAGAAACCATGGAAGCTACACAACTCTCCTCTCTTGAGCATGCAATCATGTTTGATGAGTCTTCATTCTAAGATATTTAATTTATTTACAATCCCATTTTTATTAAATATGTTGCATTCTAATATGATATTTATACTTTTAAATTTTTTTATTTATTTATTTTTGTTTCTTTGCAGATCTAAGGTTCAAGAATGATTATCCACATGCAAAATCCTACTTATCTATCCAAGCCAAGCCCATTGCATGTTAGGAAGGCAATGACACAATGGAGAAAAGATATTGTGTTTCCAATTATGTTTTAGGTTTTATTTTTCCAAAATTTACATTTTTTTCTTCTCCAAGCAACATGTCTTTACTCAAAGAAAGATTTTTGTATTTATTTACTTATTTATTATTTTCTATGCTAAGATAGTTGAATAAGTTTTGAAATCAAAGAAAGATGCATGATAAAAGATCTAATGGAAAATATACAAAAAGATAAATATGATTAAACAAATAAATTAAATAGCACTAACAATAATTAAATTAAACAAAAATCATTCTTAAAACTTAAGCTAGATCTATTTTCAACATAAATAAAGATGTCACATAACTTAAACTATTTCTCTAGAATTTTCTTATTAAAATACAAATTATCTATAATCTAATATAACATTTCAATTTTTATACATATTTAACCAAAACATTAATGTATGTATGTATATATACAATGATATGAAAATATAAAAATATGTTTTTTTTTTTTCTTTTAATGTTTAACTATTAATAATATATATATATGCCATAGACAATAATTCCCTAAAGTATATATATTTTTAAAGTGCTAATGAATGGAGTAGAGAGATATGTTCTTACTTATCTACTCACTTAAAATGTTTATATATTTATATGATAACAGAAAAGTATAAATAACTTGGTTACATATATTGGAAAAGAAACATTAGTTCTATTCACTTCCAAAAAACAATGATCTATATGAAAAACATTTAATATAAAACATTGTGTTTATAATAGCATAGATAATACATTATACTAATTTTACATTATATAAATTTTTTTTGAAATGGCCTCTCTCACTTCTCTTCCCGCTCATGAGTTGAGTTTGGAGGGTTCATCTATTGCTAGGTCGCTGCCTATTGCAGTGTGTTGTCCGTGACGGAGGCTGTTGGTGCACCATCTATCACTGGAGGTTGCTGGGTTCTTCTATTGCTGTTGGTGCGCCATGTATTGGTGCGTAGTCTACTATTGGTGCATAGTCCACGATTGGCTTTTGTGGCTATACGTTAGTAGTGGGTTTGGATTCAACGAAGGGGGGTAAACCCTCTTTCTTAGCTATGCTTCAAGGGAAGTGTCAGTGGTCACCCTTGCCCTGTGTTGCTCCACCTGTTATTTCTTTTAGGGCTGAGGTTTTGAAGAATGAGAATTTTTACTCCTCCCACACTTTGATCTATTTAGTCATTTTTGGCCACGCCTCCATGACCTAGGCTCTTGGATCTCTGATACGTGGGGACAAATTACTAATGGTACTATCAAAATTTACCCTTGTGCTAGGGGTTTTTTTTATTATTACTTTTGATGATATTGTGGACAGGGATGCCGTGTTTGAGGGTTCTATTTGGTTTTGGGGCCATCATCCCTTGTTGATTCGTTCCTGGTTTCAACCTCCCTCTCCAACTTTGGCAAGACTCTTGTTTTTCTATGATTGGGAACTCTCTTGGGCGGTTTATTATGACTGATCCTGTTACCTTACAATTTACACATACGACTTATGCTTAGATTCTTGTCGATCTAGATTTGAATAAGGCATTACCTGCAGAGATTATCTTCAATGTTGTTGATCATCAGTGGAGTCAGGTTTTAGACTACGAGGGTATTCCTTTTTGTTGTCGGTGCTACTTTGGCACTAGTCACTTGGATGAGCAGTGTGTTAAATCTATGAAAAATCATCGTGTGGCTTCATGGTGGTGTGATGTTTAACCTTGGACTTCATTGTTCCTCCTATGGGGTCACCTCCTTCCTCTCCTTCCGCTATGGCTCCCCAGCCCAGCCTGAGATTAATTCTCACCTCTCTGTTCCTGCCCAAGAGCTATTTTTGCAGGGTTCATCTGCTACTCTTGTTGCTGTAACTTCTTTTGATGCTGATGTGCCACTCGTGATTGGGGTTGTTGCTACTATTGGTGTACTGTCTGTTGTTGGTGTGCTGTCTGAGGCAGGGGCTGTTGTTGTTGCTAGTGTGCTGTTTGCGGTAGGGGGTGCTATTGTTACCTCTTTGCGCGAGACCTCTTTGGTTGAGGCGTCGGGAATCACCCTATTCGAAGGATTTAGACTTGGAAGCCTCTTGGATAGTGGTCTAGAGAAAAAATAAAGGACTCCCCAAATCTGTTGTAGCTTTGCATCCTCAGGTTCAGGAAGTCAGACTTGTTAGATTGGGATCTATCATGTAGATCCTCTGGTTGGTTTTTGTTTTACAGCAGGGCTGCTATGCCTGTGTTGCTGGTCTTTTTTCTGTGCTATTTGAGTACTGTTTGTGCTTTATTTTCCTACCCCGTGGGCTTGGTTTTGTAATAAGGTTCAACACCCTTGTTTTGACGCTTATCTAATAAAAAACATAGATAATACATTTGAGTAAACAGATCATATTACACAAAGTATATACAAACATATATAAATATTTTCTTCTTAATTATTAAACCAGTAAATAAGAAACAATATACAAATATTTATATCCTTAAATTACATAACCTTAAACAAAATAATACTAACTCCAACTATTGAAAAGAATAAACATGGATAAATTAATACAATTTAAGTACATTTCTCTCCAATATAACCTGTAAAACTTAAATCATTGTTATATTATACAACTTGAACAAAAGACTCATTATCCAGAATCTCTCTGTGTAAAAGCACATTTACATAAATCTTGGAATCATATCACATTCTAGATTACATAGATATGTACTCTACTGGGATATTACATTTATTTATTTATTTTCCTTGTACAATTGTTTCTTCAGGTGTTTCCTACAACAAGCATGTCAATAGAGATGGGTAGGACTACTCACCTCCCTGCCATAGGGGTTGATTCACAACCCCACCCCCAAGTTGGAGGCTTCTAGGAATAGGATTACATCATGCAAGCACAAAGAACATAATATAGGAAGTGAGCACCAGAGAGTGTGGGTGAGGGTGTCATGAGAAAGGTGATGCCGACATTCTCTCTCTTCTCCCAAGTAGGCAAAACCCCAACTTATTACATTCACATCTTCCACATAAATAAAGAATGAATCAAGAATACTAGTGTTTGTTTGCTTATATTTCCATCTCTTGAATTTGATGCATGGAGAAAACAAATGTGGTGCTAAGTAGGAAATGGTGCTGTTGTTTGGTTTCATTTGCATAGGCACCAAATAGAATGCGCTCATGACCCTTCTGAAATATGGAGTGAAAGCCATACTTATAATCTGTAAAACTAAGTGTTATAGCGATCATTTAACTCTCCACATTAATTGTGGCTACTCAAAATATCCATGCATTTAACTCTCCACACAAATTGTGGCTACTCCAAACAGCCATGCACTTAACTCTCCACACAAATTTTTAGACTAGGAAAAAAGGAAGGACTACCAAAAAAATTATTTTTTATTAGGACTACCAAATTTTTTTGGCAGTTACAAAATGTGTGCACATATAGAATGGCCTATCAGCCAAAAAATTCAATACAAATTTTCAAGTTAGTTTATAACTAAGATCAATACCTAAATATATGTAAGAATGGACTTACTCTAGTGGTTAGTCATTGAAGGAAATTAGTGGATAGCATTTTTTTTTCATTTTGATATTATAATGTAATCTTTATCAACATTTATCATCAATTCATACATTTCAAAATATTGAAAAGTAATGAATTGTTTTTCTAGGTCTTTGAGATGTTTAGCTAGATACAAAATGTTCTCAGTACATGGTACTGAGAATAGTATAGTTTCTAGGCGGCACATATACATCTAGTACCTGTTCTAAGAAATTTTCAAATTTTTCTTTAAATGATATGTATGAGTTCCTAACGTACAATGTGACTTCAATATTATCATAAATTTATATTAACTTGCCAATTTAAAGTTTAATGATGTCTCTTCCATATAAGTTATATAATACCAATTCTAAATTTAGGTGCTCTATATTTTTCAAAAAACACACACTAAGGGACAATTTAAAAGTTTTTTTTAATCACCAAAATATCTAAATATGCAAATAGATTTATTTTACCACATTCTCTTCATTGATGATAAAAAAATGTAAGAACATGAATAAATTGTTGGATATTTGCTCTTGAAATTATAGGTTACCTTTTTGTTATTTTAGTTGAACAATCATTTATAACTATAATCTTTGGGGACTTTTATCTTCTAATCTTTTTAAATTAGAATATTAATTATTGTGATATATGTTGACTCATATGTTTTTATGTCATTTTGAGATGATCTATATGAGTAGTCATTTATATTAATGACATTTTACTTATGTATGTTGGTAATAATTACAAGGCAAGGGGACCCACTTAGCATAAAAACACCTGAATCATTTGTTAGTAGAAGAGAGAAAGAACAAAATGTTTTCAACTTCTAATTTTTTTTTTCAATTTATAAAACTTTTAGAATATGTAATGCCTTATATGTCACCCTTACTCCACAAATCTAACATATGTAGGGATTAACCAATTCAGGTATTTGTGTTAAGTGTGGAAGTATTTCACATTAATTTTATTAATCATTTTAAATTTTATGAAATTTAAATAATCTCAATATGACCTTCATAAACAATCATTTAAACTAATAAAAATTTTCTACATTTATTGATGTAGGGAAATAATTACATCCTACAATAAATGTCTAGTGTCTAGCCATAATTAGACTAAACCTATATTGAAATGAGTCAAGACAAAAATAAAATGAGTATTTTAGTTATTAAGACATAAAAATAAAATAAATGAGAAGGGAAATAGATGCGTATTTATTTTAAAGTGTGATCAACTTTGACTTTTTTTACTATCTACGACATCGTGATAGAAAGGTATGCTTGAAACAGTAATATGGTATTATAATAGTGGTTAAGAGCATGTGATAGATGTGTTATGAGATTTATACTATATGTGATAGATCAACCTTCATGGCCTAGTCTTGGGACTAGGACACACATGTGACTTGGTCTAATTGGTATAGTTTAGCCCTTTGTTCCTATTAACTTCTTGAATAAAATTGCATTTTTGGGTACATGTGCCTAAGAAGTTGACAGTGTTAAAAACCATCTTTGGGGGCTTGTTATAGATATAGGGAAGATTGTTGACTTCTTTGATATCATAAGATTAAAAACAATCTAAACAATCATACATTAATGTTGATGCAAATGAGACCGAGCTAAGACTAAGACTAAGACTGACATGATTGTGAATGAAGTATAGATGTAGGGTGATAATATTAAATGATGAGTTCCTCCTACTAAATGACCTAGGATTATGTCCTTAAATATAAGTCCTAGACACATGACTCAATACCTATGGCATGTAAAATGGAATGATTAAATATTCCTAGAAAGTCACCTAAGAAGGAAATTTAGAGTTTAAACTAAGAGAACTAGACTATAGTTACACCCTAGTTTAGGTTAGCCTAATAAGTGGAAAATTTAGAATTTAAATTAAGAGGACTATATTGTGGTTGCAAACTAGTCTACGGAGAAGGAATATTACAAAAATAGATCCATCCTATTCTAAGCTGATGGATTAATTATGTCTAAGTGAGATTAGGATTACTGTTATGCCATATTCTAAATGAGCAAAATTGAGTTGTAAGACCATACATTTATGACATCCACCAAAAAGTAGCATAAAACAAAGTGTAAAGGTGCAAGGTATGGAATTTTATACCTTACACTCCCCTATTGCAAATATGTTCATATGATGTGTTGTCATTGATGTCAACATATCTCTTTGTCAGAGACAGTGAAGACAGTGCAGTTCAACAAAGTAGATTGCTCCACAATTCTAGTGAGACGAAGATTAGAGTCTATAAACTAAAGGGATTTGTAGAGGATTGTCTGAAGTTGCTCCAGTTAAGGTTTGAGAGGTCCACGTGGAGGATTGGTGAAGTTATGGCCATCTGAGTAGAACCAGGTTTTGTAGTTGTTTAGAGGCAACAGAGGGACAAGAATTTGGTTTGAATTGCTCCGCATTGGAATATTATGGTCTATGGTTCTAGAGGTATGTTTGGGATGTTGATGTGCATCCTCAACTCAAGTGGTTTGTGGTTTGGAGGTCCACAAGCAATTTTTCTAGTGTGACAGTCAGTGTTCTTAAGTTCTCGTATGAAGGTGCAAGTGATTCTGGTGATTTGAGGTGGTGTAGTTGTTCTTGTTGATTTCATTGTGCTTGTGGAGGTCTCTGAATCATGTGCCTATTGTGTTGGTGGTCTACATTAAGGATTGAGTTGGTAGTTGAAGATTTCTCCTTGGGTGTTGCTGTTCTTTCTAGTCTTGGCCGACCGGATGCTTGGTGCGTGTTGTAGATGATGTAAGAAGAGTTCTATGGAGTGTGGCATGTTGTTCGAGGAAGATTTGAGTCCTAGATATGTTTGGCCAATAGTGTAATGGTTCGCATGAAGCATTTTAAGTCTTGTGATTATAATTGCTTGTAATGCCTATCTTGGAGAATGTTCTAGATAGATGATTGTAAGGCCTACTTTGATGTTCATTCCAAAGTCGATGTCATGTATAAATAAGTGTTGTAAAGTTGTGGAAATGTGGGAGTGATACAAAGATGCAGATGTAGCGAGGAAGTGTTTGGGGGCAGAGCAGAGGTGTTGTGAGCTTCAATGGAACTGAACTTTGGCATGAAGAAGATGTTTCTCAGTTCAACCTTTCTGTGTTAATCTTGTGAATGTTCCTGTAGGCAGTGCGCCCAAAGGCAGGTGCCTTCCCATTTTTCTATTCTTTTAACAAAGAATAAATCTTGTGGGTTAACCCCCACTGTGGTTTTTCCCTTAACCAAGTTTCCACGTAAAAATCCTGGTGTTATGTGTGTTGATTATGTTTCTGCTCATGTGTTGTTGATTCATGCTTTCATGGTTATATCTTTAATTTGTTTATAAGTGGTAAAGAAGATTAAATGCAGCAAAAGATAAAGATTTGTGACAACTGATTCACCCCCCCTCTCAGTTGTCTGCCCTAATTTCAACAAATGGTATCAGAGCCGGTTCCTCTAAAAGAAACTTGACTGCTTGAGGAGATCCAGGATGTCGACATACAAGAAGGACAGTCTGAGATTTGACAGAACAAATTATACTCTTTGGAAGAGTCGCATGGAATGTCATTTGCAATGCATGGGTGATCCTTATTGGTTGATAACTAAGAATAATATACTCCTCTGCAGAATGGTCCTACAACTTCAGATCAAATCAAAGATGCTGAAAACAACATTCGGGCTAAAGAAGCATTGTTGAGTGCCCTGACTGATACAGAAATGACAAATGTCTTCGAATTGCAATTTGCTCATGAAATCTAGAAGAAGTTGGAAACTCTGTATGAAGGTGATCCATATGTCAAATGTGCTAAGTTACAGAGCCTGAAGGGTAGATACGAAAGTTTGAGGATGAGTGAAGATGAAAACATCACTTCTTACATGTAGAAGGTGAATGAACTTGTGTGCAGTATCAGGTGTGTTGGTGGAAAATTGGAAGAATTAGAAATTGTTGAAAAGGTGCTTGGATCCTTACCTGCTTCATACAAGCATAGAGTTGCTGCTATTGAGGAGATTAGGACTGTAATAGATGTTACAAAGGATTAGTTGGTTGGCAAGCTTTTAGCATTTGAAATGAGTGAGTTTGGCGATTCTCTTTCTAAACTAGAATCTGCATTTAAGGCCAGTGTTTTTGGAAAGCAAAGATTTGATCCAGATGAAATCTCTTTAAGAAGACTAACCAGATATGAGAAGGCAAGGAAGGAACTTGAAGAAGATGAATCTGAGCTTGAAGAACTTGAAGCCCTTATTGCCAAAAGATTACCAAGAGGATCTGGTAAGTATGAAGGAAAGTTGCCTTTCAAATGTTTTGCTTGCCATAAGATTGGTCCTTTTGCTTCAAGATGTCCGAAGAGGGTTTCAAAGCCAAACCCTAACAGACCTAGGGTTCAGAAGAAATGCTACTATGTCCAAGAAGTTGCTGATGAAGGAGTCACAGATGATGAATTTGATATGGGAAGTACCTCTGGAAATGAATGGGTGTTCATTGCTATCAAAGAAGAAGATTTGGTGCCTATTGAATCTACTAGCTGTGTGAATGTGGAAAGTGCCTTGGTTGCCCAGGTTGAAGAAAAGGGTGAATGGGTGATTGACAGTGGATGTTCTCATCATATGACTGGTGATAAAAGTAAGTTTGTAAGTTTAGAAAAATATGAAGGTGGAATTGGGAAGTTTGGAGACAATTCAGCTCGTAGAATCCATGGCAGAGGATCCATCTCTCTTGATGATAAGAATAACACTAATGATGTTTTGTATGTAGAAGGATTGAAGCATAATCTTCTTAGAGTTGGACAGTTGGTTGACAAAGGGTATGATCTCCGATTCAAGGATGGAAAATGCAGAATTTTGGGAAGCTCTGAAACTGAGATTGCATCTGGTACACAAACTAGAGGTAATATCTTTCATTTAAGTGGTACTGTTAAAAGTTGTTTGATTTCTCAGATTGATCAGAATTGGTTATGGCATAGGAGATTGTGTCATGTAAACTCTGATAACATTGTCAAGATAAGTACTACTCAGGTGTGAGAGATCTTCCAAAGCTTATGAAACCTGCTAATAACATGTGTAAGGAATGTCAGTTGGGAAAATAAAATAGAACTACATTCAAAAGTAAAGAACAATTTTCAAATGGATTGTTGGAACTTGTGCACACTGATTTGTGTGGTCTTGCCAGAGTTAGGAGTTTTTAAGGAGATAGATACTTTATGTTGCTGATTGATGATTACTCCTAGATGATGTGGGCCACTTTCTTGAGAGAGAAATCAGAGGCTCTTGACAGATTCAAAGTGTTCAAGGCTAGGGTGGAGAATGAGATTGGTGTGAAGATAAAGTGTTTGAGATCTAATAGAGGTGGAGAGTTTACCTCTGATGAGTTTAATGCATTTTGTGAAAAACATGGAATAAGAAGATAATTATTTGCTCCTAGGACTCCTCAGTAGAATGGAGTTGTGGAAAGGAAGACCTAGACTATTCAAGAGGCAGCTAGAACCATGATGATGGAGGCAAATGTTCCACATGTCTATTGGAGATAGGTTGTGAGTACTGCTATCTACACTCTTAATCGAGTGCAGATCAAAGGTAATACTGGTAAAACACCTTATGAACTTTGGTTTGGTAATGCTCCTACTGTGAAATACTTCAGATTTTTTGGTAGTAAATGCTATATCAAGAGCGATGAAGATCTAGGCAAGTTTGATGCAAGATGTGATGAAGGAATATTTTTGGGTTATTCTAACCAAAGCAAGGCATACCGGTGCTTTAACAAGAGATTGAAAAGGATTGTTGAAAGAGCTCATGTCAAGGTTGATGAAAGCATGGAGAGACCTTCCAAGTCTTGTGGATATGAATCAGATGATCAAAATGAAAGTCCAAATAAAGGAAAGCAAGTTCAAGCTCAAACTCAGATTTAGATTGCTTCAGAGAATCTAGTGACTCAAGAAGCTAGTGTGAATGTTGAGGAACAAGTTCAAGAATCAGAAGTTTAAAAAACTCTTAAAACTCCCAGGTATGTAAGGTTGAATCATTCTGAAGATCAGATCATAGGGGACAAAAATAAAGGTGTTCAAACTAGAAGAAAAATAGCTGAAGATCAAGAGGAGTATTGTTTGATTTCAAAGATTGAACCAAATTAGTGAATGAAGCTTGTAATGATGAAAATTGGGTAAAAGCAATGGAAGAAGAATTAATGCAAATCGAAAAGAATCATATTTGGGATCTTGTTCCTAGACCTAAAAATAAAAATGTAATTGGAACCAAATGGGTCTTCCGGAATAAATTGAATGAAGATGGTGAAGTTGTGAGAAATAAAACAAGATTGGTGTGCAAAGAATATTCTCAGGTAGAGGGAATTGATTTTGAAGAAACTTTTGCTCTGGTGGAAAGAATTGAAGCAGTCAGATTATTTCTTGCCTTTGCTGCTTACAAAGATTTCAAAGTTTACCAGATGGATGTCAAGTCAACATTCCTGAATGGAGAGTTGAAAGAAGAGGTCTACATTGAGCAACTGGAAGGATTACAATTGTCTGATCAAGGAGATATGGTTTGCAGATTGAGAAAAGCATTGTATGGACTTAAACAAGCCCCAAGAACCTGGTATGCAAGATTAGATAAGTATCTGGTAAAGTTAGGTTTTAGCAAAGGCACAACTGACATTAATCTTTATATCAAAATTAATCATGAACACATCTTGATTGTTGAGGTATTTGTTGATGATATCATCTTTGGTGGAAATGAGAGCATGTGTAAAAAAATTGTTGATTAGATGCAAAGTGAATTTGAGATGTCCATGTTTGGTGAAATGATTTTCTTCTTAGGTCTGCAAATCATTCAGTTAGATAAGGGCATCTTCATATATCAGTCTAAGTATGTGAAAGAGTTGTTGAAAAAGTTTGGAATGGAGGATTCAAAGCCAGTAAGTACTCCTATGACAACTGGATGCAAGTTGAGTAAAGATGATGATTCCCCTAAGGCAGATCAGAAAAGGTATAGATCAATGATTGGAGGACTGCTTTATCTGACTCAAACCAGACCTAATATTATGAATGCAGTTGGTATTATTACTAGATTTCAAGTTGATTCTAGAGAATCTCATGTTGTAGCAGTCAAAAGAATTTTTAGATATATGAAGGGAACATCTGATTATGGCTTATAGTATCCTAAGAATGATGATTTCACTCTTCATGCATACACAGATGCTAATTGGGCAGGAGATGTGGATGACAGGAAGAGTACTAGTGGTGGTGCATTTTTCTTGGGAAAGAGATTGGTTTCTTGGTTGAGTAAAAAGCAAGAGGCAATATCTCTATCTACTATAGAGGCAGAGTATATAGCAATAGCAAGTAATTGTACTCAAGTTCTGTGGATGAAGCAAATGTTGGAGGATATTAGAATTGTGTTTGAAGAGCCTGTTACAATCTTCTGTGATAAATCAAGTGCAATAAACATCTCAAAGAATCTAATGTTGCATTCAAAGACAAAGCACATATCCATCAAGTTTCACTTTTTGAGAGAGAAGGTAAATGAGAATGAAGTCAGATTGGAGTTTGTTTCCTCAAAGGATCAGATTGTGGATATATTCACTAAGCCTCTACCTAAGGACACTTTTGAGTATTTCAGAGTGAAGCTAGGGGTTATTACCCCTCCTATTCAGAACTAAGGTGCACTAGTGTGCATCAGTCCGTTGGAACTCACAGTCATATCTTGTGATCTAGATTGGTGTTAAGGGGATGCTACTCAGGGGGAGTAGTTAGTATGTTAATTCTAGAGTTTAGTTTAGTTTTGTCTAATAAACAAAAAGGGTGAGAGATGATTGCAAATATGTTCCCTTTGCCATTGATGTCAAAGGGGGAGAGATGTCATGTGAAAAACTTGGAAGTAAGTAGTTGTTGGTGAAAGGGGGAGCGGTGAAGAAAGTGGTTGCAAGTGTGATAAGAGAAAGGGGGAGAAGTCCTTGTCTTGATGGTTGAATCATTTTTTCACATCATATGTTGCCATCAATGACAAAGAGGGAGATTGTTGCAAATATGTGCATATGATGTGTTGTCATTGATGTCAACATATCTCTTTGTTAGAGACAGTGAAGACAGTGTAGTTCAACAAAGTAGATTGCTCTGCATTTCCAGTGAGATGAAGATCAGAGTCGACAGACTAAAAAAATTTGTAGAGGATTGTCTAAAGTTGCTCTAGTTAAGGTTTGAGAGGTCCGCATGGAGGATTGGTGAAGTTATGGCCTTTTGAGTAGAACTGGGTTTTGCAGTTGTTCAGAGGTATCATAGTGACATGAATTTGGTCTGGATTGCTCCGCATTGGAATATTATGGTCTATGGTTCTAGAGGTATGTTTGGGATGTTGATGTGTATCCTCAACTCAAGTGGTTCATGGTTTAGAGGTCCGCAAGCAATCTTTCTAGTGTGACAATCATGACAGTCAGTGTTCTTAAGTTCCCGTATGAAGGTGCAAGTGATTCTGGTGATTTGAGGTGGTGCGGTTGTTCTTGTAGATTTCATTGTACTTGTGGAGGTCTCTGAATTGTGTGCCTATTGTGTTGGTGGTCTGCATTGAGGATTGAGCTGGTAGTTGAAGATTTCTCCTTGGGTGTTGCCGTTCTTTCCAGTCTTGGCTGACTGGATGCTTGGTGCGTGTTACAGATGATCTAAGAAGAGTTCTATGGAGTGTGGCATGTTGTTCGAGGAAGATTTAAGTCCTAGATATGTTTGATCGAAAGTGTAATGGTTCGCATGAAGCATTTTAAGTCTTGTGATTGTAATTGCTTGTAATGTCTATCTTGGAGAATGTTCCAGATAGATGATTGTAAGGCCGACTTTGATGTTCATTCCAAATTTGATGTCATGTATAAATAAGTGTTGTGAAGTTGTGGAAATGTGGGAGTGATGTGAAGATGCAGATGTAGTGAGGAAGTGTTTGGGGGTAGAGTATAGGTGTTGTGAGCTTCAACGGAACTAAACTTTGGCATGAAGAAGATGTTGTTTCTCAGTTCAACCTTTCTATGTTAATCTTATGAATGTTTCTGTAGGTAGTGAGCCTCCTTTGAGTAGTGAGCTATGGGAAGTATGCCCAAAGGTAGGTGCCTTCCCATTTTTCTATTCTTTTAATAGAGAATAAATCTTGTGGGTTAACCCCCACCATAGTTTTTCCCTTAACCAAGTTTCCACGTAAAAATCTTGGTGTTATGTGTGTTGATTGTGTTTTTGCTCATGTGTTGTTGATTCATGATTTCATGGTTATATCTTTAATTTGTTTATAAGTGGTAAAGAAGATTAAATACAACAAAAGATAAATATTTGTGACAACTGATTCACCCCCCCGCTCAGTTGTCTGCCCTAATTTCAACATCCCCCGTGCTTTAGTGTGCTAAAGTAGAAGTAAAAGAAATAAATAGTCATACTTAAGATATTTTTTTGGATTCTAAAATTTGAGCCAACTAGAATAATCATGTACTCTCTTTGTCCTTGATATGTAGCAGACATCCATTGAGTTTGTCAAACTATTGAAGGAAAAACACCAACATGTGAAAACTACACATAAGATAAGAATATAATTATTAATAACATGTCCCCTCAAATCATGTTTAGTACAAAGGATTGCTGCAAATCAAGGATGAAAAAGAAATAAAAATGAAATAAAATATGAAAATTATAACTAAAAATAGAGCATGATAAGTGAATAGAGATAAGTAAAGATTGAAAGGAAGCTAGGTGTGCGTAAATTGCTTCCTACACTAATCTAATGAGAGATGTGTGCAAATTATTTTTAACCTTTACAATTACAGTGTTATTAATCCAACAACAGAGATATTGCAGCAATACACAACACAAGAATATAAGACAAAAGAGAGAGAGACGATATAACATGGGGAAAACCCTTATAGGTGAAAAACCCCATACTCCAAAACATGCACAATGTATTATCTAAACAATGAAGTTTACAACACACTTGCAATGCAAGTCTTTATAGGAGTCTTTAATACTCATATCTGGAGACAATCTGGAAGCATAATAATACCTGTCAATCACATAATACATCTCCTCTCAAAGCACCTGCTTAAATAGAAGTTTACAAGGCAAAAATAAACTTTCCTTGAGATGGGCGTCCAACTTGGCCTCATGACCCAAAACCCACGTCTAGGGACACTTGTCCAGCACTACAACATGGTTATGACACTTGTCACATTACCCCATCCCAATATGGTTGCCTATTCCCAAGTTGGGCAATGACAGATGCTGTTATGCATCTTACGACTGTCATAGAATTTGTCATAATTGACATCTCTTACAGCTATAAGAGAATATGTCATAACTGAAAAATAACATATTCTCTTACAACACATCATCACCCTCCTTGAGGCACCCAAAGATGCCTTGTGACACATGTCTTCACCTGTTATAGAACATTCCATTTATGACTCTTACGTGTCATAGATTCTGTCATAGGAATTTGTCATAACCGTTACGGTCAAGATTCACATACACACTAGTCAAAGTGCCGACACATGGAAAAATACCTCTACCACTAAGTGGGATGCCTATCTCCTCATATGAGGACAAAATTACATGTGGTCACCTTCCACGTAGGATGACACATCACCGTGCCAACTCCCACAAGATGACGGAACATGACTTGCATCCAAAATACATTAATAGGCAATAAATAAATAAATACAATTAATTAATACAAGGAATTACCAAGGTTGAGACACCTTAATTCCCAACATTCTCTCACTTGTCAAACACCTTGTAAGAGCCAATGGAAATGATAGGATTTAACTGCTATAGGCTGAGAGGCCCATAGACTCCGAACACCATCTGAACTTCTTTATGCCCACTGGTTTCATCAATGCATCCACAACATTCTTCAAAGTGTCTACCTTCTCCAAATTCACCTTCCCATCCTCTACCATGTCTCACACGAAGTGAAACTATACATCAATATGCTTTGTTCTGGCATGGAAAGTTGGATTCTTTGCTAGGCAAATCGTACTATGACTATCACAACAGATCATAATCTATCCTGCATCAACACCAATATCTGAACACAATCTCTTAAGCCAAATGGCTTCCTTTCAAGCATGAGTTGCTTCCATATACTTAGCTTCTGTCATGGACAAAGCGACCACAGGTTGTTGCTTACTCATCCAACTAATTGCATTGAACATAGTAAACACATAAGCACTGGTGGATCTCCTGCTCTTAATGTCACCCACCCAATCAGAATCCATGAATCCACAAATACAAATAGAATACGGAGATCCTATAGGATTACCATGATAGCATTGTTGCAAATATGTGCCTATGATGTGTTGTCATTGATGTCAACATATCCTTTTGTTAGAAATAGGGGAAATAGTACAAATTAGTGAAGTAGATTGCTCTACATTTCCAGAGGAATGAAGATCAAAGCATGCGGACCATATGGTTGTGTAGAGGATTGTTTGGAATAGCTCCAGTTAAGATTTGAGGTGTCCATATGAAGATTTGAAGAAGCTATGGCCATATGAGTATAATTGAGTTTTACAGTGTTCAGAAGAGACAAAGTGACAGGAAATTGGTCCGGATTGCTTCAGGGTCAGTGCAAGAAATTGGGTCCACTTTTTGGCCAAAAAGTGGAAGTGTTTTCCCTGATTTTCAGAATTTGTCACATTTGACCTTAAAATTTGAAGCACTTAGAGATGGAATCTTTAAAGAAGTCACTAAATATAAAATGTAGTACTCAGAGTCTAGTTTCCAAATATGTAATTTATTTCAATAGCCAGATGATACAAATTGATTTTCAATAGGCATTTCTAAAAACCACTATTTAAAGGTCACTTTTTTTAACCATACCATGCATGTGTACGACCAACATAATTTGACCTAAATAAAATTATTTTTCAAAATCCTTTTGGGCAAAGATGTGTAGTACAGTGAAGTTTGATGAGGATATTTTTTTATATTTTTTTCTAAATAATTTTTTTTAATTAATTTTTATTAGGCGTAATTGCTACTTTTGAAAACCCCTCGTGTATGGCCAACATAATTTGAGCAAAAAAAATCATAAAATTAATTTTTTTTTTCATTGTGTAAAGAATGATGACATATAATTTAAAAAAAAATTAAAAATTAAAAGTTATTAAAAAAATACAAACACATGTCATTTCAAGTTTTTGGACTAGTTTTCTCATAAATTAAATAATAAAAAGAAAAATATGTCCAATAACAAAAAAATTTACATATTTGAAAACTAGACACTGTCATCTGTAATGGGTTTTCATTTTATAAAAAAATTTAGAAAAAAGGTCCTCAGCCATATAGGTAAACTCAGTCTTTCCTCTTGTTTTGTACTTAGAAAAAAATTTGTAGGTCCAAGGCTCAAGGTCGGCCAACCATGCCTATCGCGAGCCTAAAACCCAAGCAAAGGTAAGGGAAAAGGTGGTCGGTGATTTCAAAATTCATAGAACGGGTACCCATTATAAAACGGGTATGCGTTACATAATGGGTACTCGTTATGTTTAAGAATGGGTACCTGTTTCTATTATATCCATTATTTCCCATATCAGGGAAAAACGTACAATAATTGTATCCTTACAACTTGCAAGTCTGATCAGTATGGCCCAACAATGACAATTTCTACATTTTTTTACTTATAGGTGTCTTGTGGAATCTCTTGACAGGTCATATTCTATTCAGATTTTGAAAGGAATCAATCATATGAACAATTTTAAAGTGAAATCAAGTGCATGAGCTATTTTCAAGAGGAATAAAGAAAGAGGGTTTTTGTTTTTACATCTACTTTTTACTTCAAAATCTATGGAACAAAAAATCTACATCTAATTCTACTTCAAAATTTTAAAGAAGTACATCAATTATGAAATTGGATTAAGTATCAATTGCTATTTTATCAAGAGAGTTTGGTAATCATGGGATCAAATCAATGTCAAAGAAAAAACAAAGGAGGGTAATGACACCTCAAGAAATTGAAGCAAATAGAGAGAAGGAAGCAAAAAGGCAAAGAGATAGAAGAGCAAGGATTCAATAGATGAAGAATATTGAAGCATCTAGTTCCATGAGTATTGAAGAGAAAGACATTCAAGAGACTATAAATGATGGGATGAATGTAGATGATGCAAATGTGGAAATGGTGAATTTGGAAGAAAATGTGACTATAGAAACAAATGCATGTATGTCTTCAAACCCAACTTTTGAAGATATGGTTCAAAATGTGACTATACAAAGAAATCCAAGCATGTCTTCAAAGCCAGCTTTTAATGATATGGAAAACATGACTATAGAAACAAATCCAGGTGTGTCTTCAGAGCCAACTTTCAATGATATAGAAAACACGACTATAGAAACAAATCTAGGTGTGTCTTCGGAGCCAACTTTCAATGATAGGGAAAACACGACTATAGAAACAAATCCAGGTATGTCTTCAAACCCACCTATTGATGATATGAATGAGAATGATATCCCTTATAGGAGTGAAAAAGAAAATGTTTGATTTGAGATTGAAAGAAATGTCTTAGATAATCTTCCTGGTAAGATTTCTTGGAGGCAGATGAGAACTCATGCAAATAGATTATATAAAATGTTTTTTATAGAAAAAGTCTTGGATTTTAATGTCAACGTATGATGCAATTGATGAAGATGTGAAAATTGCGAAAAGTAATGAAAAAGTTAGGCATCTTTGTAAAACCTAAAAAAAAAGATGAATCAATCAAACAAGTTTTATCTAGTGTTGCTAATGCTATTAATTCTATTGGTAAAAAGAGTTGATCTAAAGATAGCAATGCAACACGAAGAGCTATAACAACTGTTTTAGTCAATAAATCATTTTCTAATAAAAGAATGATAAGTAAGACAAGTGAAATTCTAAATATAAATCCTAAAACTTTGAGAAGAGCAACAAAGAGAAGAGAATATATTGAAAAAGATCCAATTAACCAATGTTGGAGTTTTAGTGGTAGACTCCAAAGGTATGACATGAAATTAAATAGTGAAATCAAATCTTTAATTGAAAAATATTGGCATGATAATACAAGGGTATCATCTAATGTTAGAGATGTTTTAAAATTAAGAGTGGGGTCTAAAATTCATGATCCTCATCCAAAACATCTATTAGACATGACTCAAACTAAATTATATAAAAAATTCTTAGATGATTTAGTGTTAGTACCATTTAATATTACCATAAGCCAAAGATCTTTCGAGAAATGTAAACCTTGGTATGTGAAAATTAATAAACAACGAATCTCTTGTTGTTGTAAAACTCATGTGCAATTTCATTATTATTATGATATTTTTTGATATATACGTTCTACTTTGCATACTAACGAAATTATGCAGGAATGTAGTATTAATATGCCACCTCAAACAATTAAGGAGTTTGTAGCAGGTTTGTTTTGTGAAACATCTACTAGATACTTATTTTATTCAAAAGCATGTATTTCTAGACAATGCAATAGATGTGGCAACTTTTTATTGTTAGGAGAATGTATGCATGAAAATATTTCACATGAATTTGGACAACAATTAGTGGATGTGAAAAGATTCAAGAACGTTGAATATTCTTTAAAGGATGGAAAAATTAGAAAGCATTGTGAGTTAGTCACTGAAAAAATTTGTGTGCATGCATTCATCAAAGATTTTAAGGATAATATTGTATCCAATTATGTCAAACACTCCCAATATGCTCGGTGGCTTGATGGACAATTTTGTTCATGTAAAAACACATTTCCAATTGGAACTATCCTATCAGTGGTTGACTTTGCAGAAATCTATACTCTTGCTCCACAAGAGGAAATTCAATCTCAGTATTATAATTCAGTGCAAGTGGCCATATTTGTTCATATTGTATACAGACATGCAGATGATAGTGTTACCTCCCGAATTGGCAGAGGGTTTGCCAGTTCCAATGCACGGGTAGATTCGATCAACAGATATGGGAGGTTGTGTGAGCTGCCTCCCCTTCACTTCTGGTTCTGCCACACCAAGGGGGATGTCCCTATTTGCTAAATATTTAACCTTGACTCACCCAATGACAGAAAGATTTAGCTTTAAAATCACAGGCAGAATACTCTCATTTGCGGACCAAGATTTGTGTGACAAATCACAAGGTTGGCAACGTTCTTGGACATATGTGTCTGGTTAGGGATGAGAGTATGTAGGGGGTTCCTAATCCTACTCCTACAACTAACAGGTTGGAAATATGGAATGGTTTGTTTGATGGTTTGGATGCAAGACAAGGGTTTTGGATCATAACTACACATGGGCTGATCGGTGCCTATCTCAGGGCAAGGAGTCACATAGACATATACATGAGAGTGGCTTGCAACTGGCATTCGAATTTCAAGGGGTTAGATTGATGCTTGCCTTACAAACATCACCCAAGAATAAGTATTTAATTGTCTCTGCTTATGGATATCCCAACTGACATACAATCTTCTCCATACTCAACCTAAAACAGTTTAATCCACTCCTTGAATGGAAGTTACAAATTAAGTATGTGGTACAACAATACTATACCCTAGAATCTGAGAAACCCTTAGCAACCAGATTCAAAAGAAGAAAATGCATACAACAAGTGGAGACAGACAGATAAACACATGCAATAACGCATTTTTCATATACAATGACAAGAAACTGAACATATGTGCAAGATACAACTCAGATGCAACACATAAACTCCATAGAGACACAACAGCCAGGAAAATGCTCTGTATTTTGTTATTTTTCCCCCAAAATTGCCCAAGTCTTCAACCCCATAATGAGTAACACAATTTTGCTTTTATACCAAGACTGTGTACTAAGCAAAATTACAACGGTCAACTCAAGAATTTGCCAGATACAATGCATCTTCATATTGGCGCTTAAAATTGAATGTAGCCAGGAAGCAGAGGAAGAAAGCAGGTGGGCTCAGGATTTGAGCCGCCGCCTAAAGATTTTCTTTTAAATCTGGTAGTTCATCTATCATTTCATCCATCGATGCATCTAAAAAATGCCATTAATGCTCAGCTACCTGTAGCCAATGCAGTTCCACTTGTCTATGAAGCTTTTCCCACACAAATTGGTGCAGACACATAGAAAGTCCTACCTCCGTCAAGCATTCAAAACAGGGCCGTCGATCTCCCCCCATTGCTGAGATCCAACGGCTCAAAAACCTGCAGAAAAGCCAAGAGCCAATGATATCGCGCCACGTAGGCAACTTTTTCCTCTATCGCTGATTTTTCCATTCACTATTTTGCCATTTCACCCTTGTATATGCAAGAACAGATGCATATACAATCGCCACTATTCACCCTTCAAAAATTCCTTGTATATGCAAAATGCATATACATGCAATAGTTCTTGGGCACGTGGCATCTTGTGATTCGTCCTTCGTCGCTGTGCATTTGATCTCCATCGGCCATCGGAATGACCCAAAAAAGGTTGGCCGATGCATATGGTCTTGGCAATAATCTCTTTGCATATAGGCCTTTGCACATGCATACAATTGCTTATCATACAAGGCAGACCCCAAATGTTCATGAGGCAGATTAAAAACTTATTCAGGTCTGGCTTGTATCCCCTTTCATTGTACCTCGGCTTGTATACTAGCATATACAAGCGCCTTATACAACCCACGGACCTCAAATTACTATTCGTTGTATTTGACTCCTCCTTCACGTCCGGGTTGTATATCTTTGTTTTGTATATCAGGTTGTATACTGTATACACAAACCCAATATACATGCTACGGACCCCAAACATTATTCACTGCATTTGATTTTCAATTGGGTCCGGAATGTATATTTCTTCACCTGTATGTTGTGAATGTATGTTTTGTTTGTATGCTAAATATACAAACACAAACATACAAGTAGGGAATCTTTTCAGAATATTCCATATATATTATTCTCTTGTATATTGAGCACGTACAAACCTGTGTGTATAAAACTGCGGTGGGCCCCACCAAATGCATCTTTGCTATACTGCAGCAAATGTATGTGCTCAAGCCTTTGTATATTTTTCAATGTACATTTCTCTTTGCATACCGAATATACAAATACAATGTACAAGACCCAATATACAAGAGGGAATCATTTTAGAATATACCTGCAATGTATTTTTTCCTTGTATCTAACTGTTGTATGTCAAACATACAAGCTAAATATACATGCGACCTGATATGCAAGCAGCGAATATTCCCAGGAATCTGCGAAAGATTCCCCCTTTGTATATGCACCCCTTTGGACCCAATATACATTGCAAAATGCATATGACTGATGTTTTCACCATTCTTTACAACTGTAGAGGCCCAAAGAGTTAGAATTTTAGATTTTTTAGGAAGGTGCCTGCATATTTAAATGCTTGAAACCAGACTGCCCATGCAAGCGGTAACAGATAGTATAGAAGCTAATAGAAATTTTTTGAGGGAGTATCATTTCTATTTGAGTGATAACCGGTTACACTCTTCAGAGTTTATGCAATATTGTTTCACAAAATTTTATGAAAGTTTAAAAGAAAAAGGAATCCAGATGGCACAACATTTCATACGGTCAGATAATTGTACAGAGCAATTCAAAAATGCAAAAATATTTTATTGGCTATGTAGGGCTCACAAAGAAAACAATATCCAACATATGTGGAGTTTTTTTGAAGCTGGACATGGTAAAGGAGAACATGATGGAGCTAGAGCATGTGTGAAAAGAGCTCTTGCTAGAGAGCAACTAAAATTTGAGGATGCAACAAAATTTAGAGATGCACGTGCAATTGTGGATTGGTGTAATGAAAAATTATCTATGGGATCAATTGAGAACTCTACAATTTGACGATTCTTTTGGTTAGTTGAAGAAGAGAATATTCCTACTTGACTTGATTGTGAGACAATAACTGGATCAACAAAATGACATTCATTTAAGAGTTCAAATGCAAGTACATGGACTATATGGACTAGGGAGCTTGCATGTTTTTGTCAATTTTGTATTACAGGTGATTGGGGAACATGTGAAAATACAGAATGGGTTGAAGAATGGAAACAAAGATCCTTGACACCTACAGAAACACAAGATCAACTTGAAACAACAATTGAAGATGATAATCAAATGTTTGCATCAGATGACTATGATCATGTTTCAGACCTTGTACAAGAAAGTGCTTTTATTTTCAATATTTTTTTATTGCCCTTTTTTTGTACATCTATATATAATTAATTATATATGTATGCATGTACAAATTTATGTGATTTAGATACATGTCACACTTTATTGAATTACATAATTTTTTTTGTAGGACATGTGTATGTTGTTGTTGCACCTGAGGGCAATGAAGAGGAAACCAATTATTGGTTGGCTCGATGTGTTGAGACAAAACAAAAGTTGTTACATCCTAGAGTAGATGATGATAACATGGAGTATCCAACAAGTTCTGTGGTTGTTGTTGGCACTTGGCTACAAAAATATGTAATAAGAAAGAATGGTTTGCCTGCATTTGAAGATTATGAAACACATAAGAAGATCATACACTACTTACATTTAGTCGTGGCAACAAATATAAAACTAGTCAGATATCAAGGCAAACCTGCTAATAAATAGTTATGGACACTTTCAATGGAAGAACATGAGTCAATTATAGATGCATTACAAAAAAATAAGGATGCAGATGGTACAATGGAATAAATCTCTAGGTATGTAAACCATACTCTTACATCCGCTAAATCCATCCTCTTAAATGTATCCTATAATGTTATCTAGTTACATATAATGCATCAATGTTTTGTGTTTTTGGTATATAAGTTCTTTCATTCTCATTTCACCTTCTATATTATTCCCCTTGTCTTAAATTTTATATTGACTCATGTAAATATATAGTTAATTTACTTATACATTTGAACATTACTTTTGCAGGTGTACCTTAGACAAGTAGTCAAATTTGTAGTCTTCAACTAAAAGTATGTGAGGTCAATTTTGTAGTCTTCAACTAAAAGTGAACGCAAATTAGGTAATTGTATATACTTACATTATGGATTTCACATTCAACATGTTATCTAGTTACACAATGCATCAATGTGTTGTGTTTTTGGTATATAAATTCTTTCATTCTCATTTCACCTTCTATATTATTCCCTTTGTCTTAAATTTTGTATTGACTCATGTAAATATATAGTTAATTTATTTGTACATTTGAACATTACTTTTGCAGGTGTACCCTAGACAAGTAGTCAAATTTGCATGATTGTCAATAGAAGTTTTCACCATACAAGTATGCGAGGTCAATTTTATAGTCTTCAACTAAAAGTGAACGCAAATTAGGTAATTGTATATACTTACATTATGGCTTTCACATTCAACATGTTATCTAGTTACATAATGCATCAATGTGTTGTGTTTTTGGTATATAAATTCTTTCTTCTCATTTCACCTTCTATATTATTCCCTTTGTCTTAAATTTTGTATCGACTCATGTAAATATATAGTTAATTTACTTGTACATTTAAACATTACTTTTGCAGGTCTACCCTAGACAAGTAGTCAAATTTTCATCATTGTCAATAGAAGTTTCATCATACAAGTATGTGAGGTCAATTTTGTAGTCTTCAACTAAAAGTGAACGCAAATTAGGTAACTATATATATATATATTTCTCATCCATCCTCTAAAGACACCCACTTGTACATCCCCTCAATTCATCCTCTTAGCTCCCCTTAAGCCATCCTCTTACATCCCCTTAAGCCATCAAGTTTTATCTTATACTTTGTAAATTGACTCGTGTACATATCTCCAAGTAAGCTATCCTCTTTTGTATTCCCTTAAGACATCCTCTTCTAGCTCCCCTTTTAATTAATCCTCTTGTACATTCACTAAAGCCATCCTCTTATGTATCCCCTTAAGACATCCTCTTAACTCCCCTTAAGCCATCGTCTTACATCCTCTTTTGTGTTATCTAGTTACATATTACATCAATATTTTGTGTTTTTGGTACATATTCTTTCATTCTCATTTACATTCATTATTTCTTGCAGGTGTATCCTACAAGTAGATTTTTCCATGATTGCCACTACAAGATTTCATCATAATGTAAATGGTAGATCAATTTTGTAGTCTTGTCAAACTAATAACATGGACCTATAAGCTAATTGTATAGATCTACTCATATGTTTCATAATAGACCTATTTTTTGTTTGAGACTCTTTTTATGATCTATGTATTTAATTTTCACGGATTGAATATTATTTTATGATTGCCACAAATGATATTAGTTTAGAGGTTCAATAAGTATATAGTTTGTATTTTTCCTATCATTTTTGTACCCACTTTAGCTATGTTTTGAGATGTGTTGATTTAGCATTTATTTTATATTATTTAAATGCCCAAAAGTTGAAAAGACTTGTATAGAACCTATCCATCTACTCACTCTAACTCTCATTCATTTGTGCATCCCATCCTTCATACATTTTCACCTTTTGGACACTATTGTGCTAATGTCCCTTGGACAAGATCATTTGCATCATCATGTCCACCTAATTTAAAAATAATTTATCACACATTCCAAATTGAAGAAATTCTAGAATCCAACTCAAGGCCCCATTGGCTTAAATGCACCCCATTGGCTTAAATGCACTAAATTCTTAACTTAGAACCTAGGTTGTCATATTTAAAACATGCCCTCTAGGTCATTGTTGATAACAAGGAATGATCATAGAGAGGCATCATTAGAGTATTAATTCTCACACAAGGAAATCAAGCTCTCATAGGTGTTCATCAACACCACTCTATCGTAAACTAGACCTTAGGTGAAAGCAAGCAATTTCCACAAAGTAAATATATTCACACAAAAGACAAAATTATGAGAATCCTTCATTAAGATTTCTAACCTAATTGTAAGGAATATATCTAGGGTTTAACTATCTTCCCTAAATTTTGGTGAACTTGGCCTAGATCTTACATCTCCTAGGGTTTTGCCTTACAATTTTCCCCTTCTATTTGTTATAATATCCAATCTTTAATATCTATGATTGCATTTTCCTAGACATTTTGGGTGTATCATCATAACTTGTTATGGCTTGGACCACATGACCTAATTCTTTTTGAATTTTTCATCCACTCTTGAAAATTCAAAAGGTTCACTTCTTTCATTTTGGTTCTAAATATGATTTGTTGCTCATGTAACTTAGAATTTGCTCAATGGCGTTGTTTATTATCACTTTAAAATATATTGATTTTTTTGTTATTAATTTCCCCTAGTTGTTTAATGTTCATATCAAACTCCTATACATTATCATATTCAACATCTCTGGTAGTCTATCTTAGTTAAATCCATGTGATTAAATGGAAAAATGTAACACCTGATCATAAATTTTTTTATGCTTATAATACTAGGTTGTAGATCTTAGTGAGTTTTCTTCAAGTTGTTGAAATTGTGTTAAGTTATAATTTATCAGGAACTATTTTGTACATTCTGATAGTCATGTGTATACTATCTATTCAAAAATTTGAAAAAATTATCTACACATTAGATATTCACATGTACTAGTTCACTATTTTAAACACATTAAAGATAGTTTTTCATTTTAAATTAAAAAATGTAGTAGAGAGAAATCTTCTAACATGTCTCGATTAAATAATTTATAATCTAGAAGTGAACAATGAAGCATATTTAACATATTATCTAACATACTAAAATGTTCAAGCATATAGTCAATAATATATACATGTAGATCTATCTAGATAAGTCTATGAAATACTATAAAATATAGGTAGGACCCATGAAATGTGTACTAAAACATCTACTCATAGTCAACATATAAATAAATACAAATCATAGTTCATGAAATACTGAAATATATCTAGAAGTCCATGTAATAGCAAGTTCGACATATATATTCAAAGCCCTGGTGGCATATATAAAAAATAATGCACATCATACAATTTAGTCTATGAAATAAATATCTATGTCAGGTATGATCATCACTCAAGTTCAAATCTGAAAGAGGCCTCTTTCTTCCTCGTGAAATAGATTGATCTACCTCATGCTGTACACAAGAGAAAGAAACTTGCAATCAGATTTAATTTTTTTTAAAATGACACATACATGTGCTTCTGAAATGTAAATTTCATTTTGAATTTCATTTGATTGAAGATTTAATTTAATTTATAAAATACTCATATTAAATATTTAAATCTAGACTAATGTATGATTAAATTACCATATGATGTTGGTCATCTCCTCCCACATTCTATTGCCCAAGTGATCGTAAAGCACCAGGTGCTAATTCCTGGATATTCAAATTTAAAACACTCAAAAATTAGGTTACCATCCAAATTTAATTTAATTTATAAAAAATATGAAATTAAATATTTAAATGTAGGCTTTAAAGTGTGCATTTAAATTACCGTGCAATCATGCTCATCTACTCCCACATTTTGTTGTCTAGGTGGTATAGTTGTTTCATCTTCTTGACCAAAAGTTTGACCTACTAATTCCTAGAATTTCAAATAAAGCAAGTTTGAAATAAGTTAAAATTTATTTAGCATATAAAGACCTAGAAATTGCACATAGAAAATTTAGTAAAGTTTAAGTTTAGGACCTCAAAATGTGTGGATGGCTCATGAAATTGTCCCTTACTAGCAACCTGACCAATGGTCGCACTCCTATCATCCTGCACTTACATATATGGGTGCATATATAAATTTATATAAACTCAAAAAAGAAACTTAGTACAAATTTAGTACAATTTTTTAAAACACACACCAAGGAATACTCAGGCATAACAACTGACGATGGAGGATCAGTGCAAGAAACACCTGAGCCATGTGGTCGGTCAGACATGGGAATTGCCACGTGACCTGAGCCTTGCTGCAACAATAGTGTTTTTGATTATATAAATCAACAAAAACTAGGGGCCGATCCCTTACATTAAGACAAAAAGAGACCCCAGAGGCTTAAGAACAAAAGAGCCTCAAAACCACTACAACATAACCCGCATAAACAACATAAACATGAACAACCTATAGACAATAGATAGAAAGTAGTAGATAATAGACAGGATAACAAGAACTAGAACTAAGGAGAAACATTCTCCCATCCTTTAGCTAGAAATTCAACAAATTCATCTAGCCTTTTGAATTTCTCCTCCTTTTCATCATCAGCATGAGTCCCAAGATCTTGCAACAGAGAAAGGTTAAGCAACACCGTACGACGGAGCACGCTGCTTATGAGCTCTCCCATAGAAGAAACCTTTTGCTCCAACTCCACATGACCCCTCAGGACAGCAATATCATGCCTGTGGTCATCACCTTCCTCAGTCTCATCACCAGCCTCCTCCACAATCATCCTCTCCCCTTCTCCAGCATTATCCTCAGGATCACCGTCAGCACCTCCCGAATCATCAACCCGTTTACTTTCATTCTTACCCTCTTCATCTTCAGAGATCTCTTGAACCTCAAGGTCTTTAGCATTCAGTTGATCATCCCCCTGTGTGGAGGCATTAGAATCACTTTCAGAGTATTCAATTAGTTTAGCTGCAACAATAGTGTTTCACATACATGTACATATAGTTATTTATTTATTTATACACTTATTAATTTAAAATATAATATAGATAAGTTTCAAGAAGAAAATTTAAACTAGAATTAGATACATATGGTTTTAGGGTTAAGATATATTGGTTTACCCCATAAGGTGTGCCAATCTCTACAGCTGTCGATGCAAAACTTAATGTATCAAATCGTGATGCGGCCCTAGAGCGACTTGATATTTGTACAACAAATAGTTCACAATTTGTATATTAATTCATTCAATTATTTATATAAATTTTGATACGTTCAAATTATGCACTTGAAATATTTAATAAAATGTGGTCAATGTACCTGTGTAGGATTATCATCTGAATATGATCCAAGTATGACTCCACTTCTACTGTAGCTGCATCTGATGTGGATGTAGGAGTAGGACCATAACACGGTTGATTGCAATTTGTACACAAATGTGCCCCTGACATGTATGAGGCTCTATGATGAGATGCATCGACTCCTCCATGATGCTATCCACCACTGAATTCATCTACCATGTGGGAAGCTTGTTCAGTGAGATTGCCTAAGAGTCTACTCAATGCTCCTAATGTCGACAACATTGCCTGGTGCTGAATAGGTGTAGGAATCATGGGCAAAATAGGAGCAACCATAAGAGCAGAAGGAACAGGTCGATTGGGATCAACTCGTGCACCTAGCCTATGTTGTGGCATGCCACCACCAACACTCTGGAATTCTCTCATATCAAAATAATTGGGTTTTTGACCCAATTGAAACTCCACCCATAAATTTCTCAACAAATATAGTGGTTACCTCATAATTAGCATGTGGTGGGTGATCAAACACCATCCACCACCGATCCCAAAAATGTCTCGAAATTGCCTCATGCCTACACCACTTAATTGATATTCTTTTTTTTGTTGCAGGTAAAGGTTGATTAGTTTTCAGGTGACGAAAAAATGGGGCTAATGTTTGTTTTGTTATGTGAAGATCATGGATGTCTTTATATGAAAGACTATCTGCATAGAATTGCCTCCTCTCCTCTCGCCAAAGGTGAAATCTATCTAGATCTACATCAATAGACCTAACAGAATCAATAATGGTTTACATCGAAGATGCAAACTGAACCACATGAGGAGGCATCAAGTGAGGTTGATTATTAATCAAATTAACATTTTCCTCAATTGCATTAATATTTTCATTAATGCTTTGCCGCAATTGGGCCTCATCAAGTGGAGGGGGTGGGGGGTTTTCATAAATAATCTCATCTATTAAAAATTCATCTATTGTATGGTCATCCATTAGATGTCTCCTGTAAATTTCCAAATACATCCATATGAAAAACTTACAAATGTATAATTTCACAAATATATACATATTGAAAAATTACAAACAAATATCTATGAATTTAAACTTAATCTAATAGATCTGTAAATGTAAGTTTAAAATATCCATGAATTTAGAGAGCAAGTAATACTTGAAAATGACATGCACAAGTACAACTAGTCAAGAAAAATATGGACCTGATTGTTGATCTCTAGTAAGTTATATACATTTTTGCTATTTATTAGATCATTATGATTATTAATTTAGCTAATAGGTGATTATTTTATTATTAATCTATTCTTAATGTCGAAACCCCTACAACTTTGGAAAATTAATAAGGTCAAACGATTGGGTTGTTGAAACTTTACATTTCATCATGGACACAATTTAATGTATTATATTTTCTACCAATGGGACTTGATTTGACAAGGATATTAAATATATAGGGATTTATGGATTTTGATTAGATAGTAGATATACCCAATAGGATTTCTATAGCTCTCCTTCTATTATTTATTCATACAAATTTCTAAATGTTGTTTTCTATGTAATTACTCTTCTAAAATTTGTGTAGATTAGAAATTTAACCCCTTCTTTTAAGATCTAGTAGGAATATTTTGATTTTTTTTCATTCATTTGACCAGGGCCTAGCTATCTTATTAGATCTATGGGAGAATTAAGGACTAATTCATATTAATTTTTGTTTGAGTGGGAGTTTTGTTGCAATGAACTATTTTTAGGAGATACAGATGATAAGTGCTTTTAGAATAGAGGCGGAGAGGTTTAATGGAACTATATTTGACCTTTGGAATCTTAAGATGGAAGATTTAATTGATAGAGATCTATGGGTTGTAGTTGTTTAGACCAAAAACATTTTAGCACAAAAAGATGAAAACTAGTAAGTTGATGAAAGAAAGACAAAGAGCCTCATTCAGCTTTGCCTCGAAAATTGAATGTTTATAAATATTTTAGGACAAACAAATTGCAAGAAGCCTAAGTAGGTTAAGTTAGGGAATTTGTATTACACAAATTCCTTTGTCAACAAGATTTTTGTACAAAATAATATTTGTTCTTTAAATATATGGGTGATGGTGATTTAGTAACAAAGCACCTAAATTAGTTCAACAACTTAGCTAGTTGGAATTTGTAGATGTGAAAATCGATGAGGAGGATCAATGCATAAATTTATTGCATTCTTTCCCTAATAGTTGGAGTAATCTCATGATGGTGAATAGTAATAATGTCTCAAAGTTGAAGCTTGATGATGTGGTGGGTTTGTCACTTTCTAAGGAGATGAAGTAGCAAAAATTAAATTCCATCAATGATCTTTTGTCTATGAGAACTCATCCTAAGGATATAGAGAGGGACATGAAAAAATACAAGCATGCTAGAAGTCTATGGGGGGATCTTTGTCTCATTGAAAATTGAATGTCAAATGTTAGAAGTAAGGAAATATTAGGAGCATCTAGAGACTACAACTTGGAGAAGAAGGCAAGGAAACATAAATAGATGATGATATAGACTCAAGGGCCTCCAATGATGATTTTGGTGATACTTTTTTGTACATCCTTTTAAGCATGCACACAAGGGTGCATGGCTTATTGATTATAGAGCCTTTTCTCATGACTCTCAATTAGGAGTCATTCTTGGTTTATGAGAGCTTTGATGCTGGACATGTGTGTATTTAGGATCTAGTAGGTAATGTATATGTTTCTAACCTAGTTGGTGGCACATAGAGTTGGTTATGAAAAAGATAGGCACATCATGCATTTGTAAAGAATCCTACATTTTTAGCATGCAAACTAAGCACATTGATCTATGTCATAAGTTATTGTGTGTGACATAATGGAGGATAGTTCATGTTTATGCAGTTGAGAAGGTGGATGCCTATATGAATTTGGTGTAGCTGAATTTTCAAATAAACTAAGCTCAAGTATATAAATTAACAATTTTAGAGATATGATAGACATCATATTGCCACAGTCCATAATAAATGTAGACCCAAGCTTCAAGATTTAACTATGTGTGATTTTTTTCCTCAACATTTCAGATCATACTCACACACAATTAAATCTTGAAGCTTGGGTCTACATTTTAGAGATACTTTTGTTAATAGTTTTAGGGTTTAAAAAGATTATATTTTAGGGTTTATAATTTGGTTTTTTAGGGTTTATAGTTTAGGTTTTTAGAGTTTGCAGTACAACATGGTTTTAGGGTTTATCAAAACATACAATCACAAAAAAACATAAAACTCTAATTTTTACTGAAACCTTAATTTTTATTTTAATCCTACAATCATAAAAAAAATAAAAAATAAGTTAAAAACTGGCAAACAACCAACCTGGAGGAGCTCAGTAGTGATGAGGTGGCGGGAGGAGGTGACAGGGCAAAAAAACTCTGGATTTGTGTTGGCAGGGGCTTCAACAATGCATACCCATTTTTGCTCTGTCATTGTCGCTGGAGGAAAATGAGCTCGCAAGCATTTTTTAAAAAAATATATACACTTTCAAAATGGGTACCCATTTAGTAACAGGTACCTGTTATGTAACGCGTACCCGAAGTTAAACGGGTACTCATTTAGCTTCAGGTGCCCATTCCTGTCAGGAATTTTTTTCCCCATGCGACTTCCCCTACATGTGGATCGAGTTTCTTGCTTTTACCCTCCACAATGAAAAATTATGATCTGCGGAACTAGAGGCATGTTTGGGAAGTTAGTGTGTATCCTCAACTCAAGTGCTTCGTGGTTTGGAGGTTCGCAAGCAATCTTTCTAGTGTGACAATCATGGTAGACAATGTTCTTGAGGTTCTGGATGAAGATGTAAGTGATTCTGATGATTTGGAGTAGTGCGGATGTTATTGTTGAATTCAATGTACTTGTGGAGGTCTCTGGATCGTGTGCCTGCTGTGTTGGAGGTCTGCATTGAAGATTGAGCTCGTTGTTGAATATTTCCTCTTTGGTGTTGTTGTTCTTCCCAGTCTTGGCCAACCAAATGATTCAAGCATGTTGCAAATGATCTAAGAGCAATTCTCTAGAGCGTAGTGTGTTGATCGAAGAAGATTCAAGTCCCAGAAAATGTTTGGCTGACACTATAAGGATTCACATGTAATACTTTGTATCAAATCAAGTCTTGTAATTGTAATAGTTTGTTAGGCCGACCTTGAAGAACAATTGTAATAAGATGTTTGTAAAGATGACTTTGATGATCATTCCAAAGTCGATGTCATATATAAATAAGCGAAGTGAGGCTGTCAAAAGTGGGAATGTGAGCAAAGATGTGGTAGAGCAGAGCAGAGTAGAGGAGTTATGTGCTTCAATGGGAATGAACTAGGCATGAAGAAGATACTATTTATTAGTTCATTATTTTTGTATTAAACATAAAATATTGTAGGTAGTGAGCCTCCTGTAGGCAATGAGCCTCTTTGAGCAGTGAGCTCTGGGCAGTGCACCCGAAGGCAAGTGCCTTCCCATTTCTTTTAAGTACTTTTAATAGGGTACGAATCTTGTGGGTTAACCCCCACCGTGGTTTTCCCTTAACCGGGTTTCCACATTAAAAATCTTGGTGTCAAGTGTGTTAAGTGTGTTTCTGCTCATGTGTTATTGATTCATGCTTTCATGGTTACATCATTAATCTGTTAATAAGTGGTAAAGAAGAATTAATTGCAGTAAGTATTAAAGTTTTGAGACAACTGATTCACCCCCCTCTCAGTTGTCTACCCTAATTTCATCAATTGGTATAAGAGACGGTTCCTCTAAAAAAAGCTTGACCACTTGAGGAGATCCAAGATGTCAACTTACAAGAAGGATAGTCTGAGATTTGATGGAACAAATTACTCCCTTTGGAAGATGCACATGCAGTGTCATTTGCAATGTATGTGTGATGCCTAATGGTTGATAACTAAGGATGAGTATAAGATTTCAGAGAAATGCCCTTCAATTATAGACGAACTCAAGGAAGATGAATACAACATTTGAGATAAAGAAGCATTGTTGAGTGCCTTGACTGATACAGAAATGACAAATGTCCTGGAATTAAAATCTGCTCATGAAATCTGGAAAAAGTTGGAAACTATGTATGAAGGTGATAAATATGTTAAATGTGCCAAGCTTCAGACCCTGAAGGGTAGATACAAAAGTTTGATGATGAGTGAAGATGAAAACATTACTTTCTACATGCAGAAGGTGAATGAAATTGTAAGTGGTATTAGGAGTGCTGGTGGAATATTAAAAGAATCAGAGATTGTTGCCAAAGTGCTCAGATCCTTACTTGTGGCATACAAACATAAAGTTGCTTCTATTGAAGAGATCAGGATTGTGACAACTGTTATAGGGGATCAATTGGTTGGTAAGCTTTCAACATTTGAAATGAGTGAGTTTGGTGATTCTCTTCCTAAATATGAAATTACATTTAAGGCCAGTGTTTCCAGAAAGCAAAGATATGATCTAGGCGAAAGCTCTTCAAGAAAGTTAACCAGATATCAGAAGGCAAAGAAGGAACTTGAAGAAGATGAAACTGAGTTTGATGAACTTGAAGCCCTTATTACCAAGAGGATCCAATAAGTATGAAGGAAAGTTGCCTTTCAAATGTTTTGCTTGTAATAAGATTGGTCATTTTGCCTCAAGGTGTCTGGAGAGGGTTTCAAAGCCAAACCCTAACAGATCAAGGGCTCAAAAGAAATGTGACTATGTTCAAGAAGCTGAAGAAGGTGCCACTGATGATGAATCTGATATGGGAAGTAACTTGGGAAATGAATGGGCATTCATTGCCATCAAAGAAGAAGATCCGGTGTCTACTGAATCTACTAGCCGTGTGAATGTGGAAAGTGCCTTGGCTGCTCAGATTGAAGAAAAGGATGAATGGGTGATTGACAATGGATGTTCTCATCATATGACTAGTGATAAAAGTAAGTTCATAAGTTTTGAAAGATATGAAGGTGGAATTGTGAAGTTTGGAGACAATTCAACTAGTAGAATTCATGGTAGAGGATCCATCTCTTTTGATGGTAAGAATAACACTAATGATGTTCTGTATGTAGAAGGATTGAAGCATAATTTTCTCAGTGTTGGACAATTGGTTACCAAAGAGTACGATCTCTGCTTCAAGGATGGAAAATGCAAAATCTTAGCAAGCTCCGAAACTATGATTGCATCAGGTACACAAACTAAAGGTAACATCTTTCATTTACGTGGTACTGGCAAAAGTTGTTTGATTTCTCAAATTGATCAGAGCTAGTTATGGCATAGAAGAATGTGTCATGTAAACTTTGATAACATGGTCAAGATAAGTACTACTCAGGCTGTGAGAGATCTTCCAATGCTTATGAAACCCGCAAATAGCATGTGCAAGGAATGTCAGTTGGGCAAACAAATTAGAACTACATTCAAAAGTAAGGAACAATCTTCAAGTAAATTATTGAAACTTGTGCACACTGATTTGTGTGTTCCTGCCAGAGTTAGGAGTCTACAAGGTGACAGGTACTTTATGTTGCTGATTGATGACTACTCTCAGATGATGTGGGTCAATTTCTTAAGAGAGAAATCAGAGGCTCTTGACAGATTCAAGGTGTTCAAGGCTATGGTGGAGAATGAGATTGGTGTGAAGATAAAATGTCTGAGATCTGACAGAGGTGGAGAGTTTACCTCTGATGAGTTCAATGCATTTTGTGAAAATCATGGAATAAGAAGACAGTTATCTGCCCCTAGGACTCCTCAGTAGAATGGAGTTGTGGAAAGGAAGAACCAGACTATTCAAGATGCTGCTAGAACCATGATGATGGAGGCAAATTTACCACATGTCTATTGGAAAGAGGCTGTGAGTACTGCTGTCTACACTCTCAACTGGGTGCAGATCAAAGGTAATATTGGTAAAACACCTTATGAATTATGGTTTGGCAATGCTCCTACTGTGAAATACTTCAGATTTTTTGTTAGTAAATGCTATATCAAAAGAGATGAGGATCTAGGCAAGTTTGATTCAAGAAGTGATGAAGGAATATTTCTAGGTTATTCTAACCATAGCAAGGCATACCGGTGCTTTAAAAAAAGATTGAAAAGGATTGTTGAAAGCACTAATGTTAGACTTGATGAAAGCAAGGAGAGACCTTCTAGGTTTTGTGGATATGAATCTGATGATGAAAGTCCAAATGAAGTCCAAACTCAACCTCAGATCCAGACTGGTCTGGAGAACCCAGTGACTCAAGAAGTTAGTGAAAATGTTGAGGAACAAGCTCAAGAATTAGAAATTCAAGAAACTCCCAAAACCCCCAGGTATGTAAGGTTGAATCATTCTGAAGATCAAATCATAGGAGACAAGAATAAAGGTGTTCAAACTAGAAGAAGAATTGTTGAAGATCAAGTGGAGTGTTGTTTGATTTCAAATATTAAACCAAAAATAGTGAATGAAGCTTGTAATGATGAAAATTGGGTAAAAGAAATGGAAGAAGAATTAATGCAAATTGAAAAAAATCATACTTGGGATCTTGTTCCTAGACCTGAAGACAAAAATGTAATTGGAACTAAATGGGTCTTCTGGAATAAACTGAATGAAGATGGTGAAGTTGTGAGAAACAAAGCAAGATTGGTGTGTAAAGGATATTCTCAGGTAGAGGGAATTAATTTTGAAGAAACATTTGCTCAGGTGGCAAGAATTGAAGTAGTCAGATTGTTTCTTGCATTTGTTGCTTTCAAAGATTTCAAAGTTTACCAGATGGATGTCAAGTCAACATTCCTGAATGAAGAGTTAGAGGAAGAAGTCTGCATTGAGTAACTGGAAGGATTCTAGTTGTTTGATCAAGGAGATATGGTCTGCAAATCGAGGAAAGCATTGTATGGACTCAAACAAGCCCCAAGAGCCTAGTATGCAAGATTAGATAAGTATCTACTAAAGATTGGATTTAGCAAAGGCACAGTTGATAGAAATCTTTATTTCAAGATTGATCATGAGCACATCTTCATTGTTGAGGTATTTTTTGATGATATCATCTTTGGTGGAAATGAAAGCACGTATAAGAAATTTGTTGATCAGATGCAAAGTGAATTTGAGATGTCCATGTTTGGTGAAATGATTTTCTTCTTAGGTCTACAAATCACTTAGTCAGATAAAGGCATCTTCATATCTCAGTCTAAGTATGTGAGAGAATTGTTGAAAAAGTTTGGAATGGAGGATTCAAAACTAGTGAGTACACCTATGGTAACCAGATGCAAGTTGAGTAAAGATGATGATTCCCCTAAGGCAGATCAGAAAAGATATAGATCAATGATTGAAGAACTGCTCTATCTGACTCAAACTAAACCTGATATTATGAATGCAGTTGGACTTGTTGCTAGATTTCAAGCTGATCCTAGGGAATCCCATGTTGTAGCATTCAAAATAATTTTTAGATATCTAAAGGGACCATCTGATTATGGCTTATGGTATCCTAAGGATAATGACTTCACTCTTCATGCATATACAGATGCTAATTGGGTAGGAGATGTGGATGATAGGAAAAGTACTAGTGGTGGTGCATTCTTCTTGGGAAGAAGATTGGTTTCTTGGTTGAGCAAAAAGTAGGAGGCAATATCTCTGTCTACTGCAGAGGAAGAGTATATAGCAGCAACAAGCAATTGTACTCAAGTCTTGTGGATGAAGCAAATGTTGAAGGATATTAGAATTGTGTTTGAAGAGCCTATTACAATCTTCTGTGATAATTCAAGTGCAATAAACATCTCCAAGAATCTGATGTTGCATTCAAAGACAAAGCACATATCAATCAAGTTTCACTTTTTGAGAGAAAGGTTAATGAGAATGAAGTCATATTGGAGTTTGTTTCTTCAAAGGATTAGATTGTGGATATCTTCACTAAGCCTCTATCCAAGGATAATTTTGAGTATCTCAGAGAGAAGTTAGGGGTTATTACCCCTCATGATCAAAACTAAGATGCACTAGGGTGGATCAGTCCGGTGGAATTCACATTCATATCTTGTGATCTGGATTGATGTTAAGGAGGTACTACTCACGGCGAGTAGTTAGTATGCAAATTTTGGAGATCAGTCTGAAACAAAAATGGGAAGAAAAGACTGCAAATATGTGCCCTTTCCCATTGATGTCAAAGGGGGAGAGAAGTCATGTGAAAAACTAGTTGTTGATGAAAGGGGGAGCAGTGAAGAAAGTGGTTGCAGAAGTGATAAGAGAAAGGGGGAGAAATCCTTGTCTTAATGGTTGAATCGATTTTTCACATCATATGTTGCCATCAATGACAAAGGGGGATATTGTTAGAAATATGTTCCTATGATGTGTTGTCATTGATGTCAACATATCCCTTTGTCAGAAACAGAGGAAATAGTGCAGATCAGTGAAGTAGATTGCTCCACATTTCTAGAGGAATGAAGATCAAAGCATGCGGACCATATGGCTATGTAGAAGATTGTCTAGAATAGCTCTAATTAAGATTTGAGAGGTCCGCATGAAGATTTGAAGAAGCTATGGCCATCTAAGTAGAATCAAGTTTTGCAGTGTTCAGAAGAGATAGAGTGACATGAAATTAGTCTGGATTGCTCTGCAATGAAAAATTATGATCTACGGATCTAGAGGCATGTTTGGGAAGTCAATGTGTATCCTCAACTCAAGTGGTTCGTGGTTTGGAGGTCCACAAGCAACCTTTCTAGTGTGACAATCATGGTAGACAATGTTCTTGAGGTTTCAGATGAAGATGCAAGTGATTCTGATGATTTGGAGTAGTGTGGATGTTATTGTTGAATTCAATGTGCTTGTGGAGGTCTCTAGATCATGTGCTTGTTGTGTTGGAGGTTCGCATTGAAGATTGAGCTTGTTGTTGAAGATTTCCTCCTTGGTGTTGCTATTCTTCCTAGTCTTGGCTGACCGGATGATTCAAGCGTGTTGCGAATGATCTAAGAGCAATTCTCTGGAGCATAGCATGTTGATCAAAGAAGATTCAAGTCCCAGAAAATGTTTGGCTGGCACTATAAGGATTCACATGTAATACTTTGTATCAAATCAAGTCTTGTAATTGTAATAGTTTGTTAGGTTGACCTTGAAGAACAATTGTAATAAGATGTTTGTAAAGCTAACTTTGATGATTATTCCAAAGTTGATGTCATATATAAATAAGTGAAGTGAGGTTGTCAAAGGTGGGAATGTGAACGAAGATGTGGTAGAGCAAAGTAGAGGAGTTATGCGCTTCAATGGGATTAAACTAGGCATGAACAAGATGCTATTTCTCAGTTCATTCTTTTTGTATTAAACATAAAATCTTGTAGGTAGTGAGCCTCCTGTAGGTAGTGAGCCTCTTTGAGCAGTGAGCTCTAGGCAGTGCGCTCGAAGGCAAGTGCCTTCCCATTTCTTTTAAGTACTTTTAACAGGGTACGAATCTTGTGGGTTAACCCCTGCCGTGGTTTTCCCTTAAATGGGTTTCCACATTAAAAATCTTGGTGTCAAGTGTGTTAATTGTGTTTCTGGTCATGTGTTATTGATTCATGCTTTCATGGTTACATCATTAATCTGTTAATAAGTGGTAAAGAAGAATTAATTTCAGCAAGTATTAAAGTTTTGAGACAACTGATTCACCCCCCCTCTTAGGTGTCTTCCCTAATTTCAACAAGCATATGGAATACTTAGAAGTAACCCTCAAATATCTGAACACTCGCTTTACTGCATCCTAATGTACCCGTCCATGATTAGCAATAAATCGACTAAGGACTCCCACTACTTGGGCAATGTCTGGTCTTGTATAGACCATGGCATACATCAAACTGCCAACAACACTAGCATAAGGTACTCTGCTCATGTCCTCCACCTCAGAAGGAGATTTTGGACAATCGTTAACAGATAACTTTGTCTCCAATGAAATAGGAACACACAATGGTCTACAATCTTCCATGCTGAACCTATCCAACACGGTCTTCACATACTTACTCTAGCTTAACCAAAGTTTTTTGTTAGCTCTGTCTCTTCTGATTTCCATTCCCAGAATGTACCTGGTTGCCCCTAGATTTTTCATCTCAAACTGTGATAACAATTAAGACTTCAAATCAGAAATCATATTCTTCCCATTCCCAATTAACAACATATCATCAACATACAATGCAATAATAGAATGTGATCATTGTCAAATTTATAATACACACAATGATCTGATTTTGATCTCAGAAATCTAATTAACAACACATAGGCATCAAATTTCATATACCACATCCTAGGAGATCGCTTCAAACCATACAAACACTTCTTCAGTTTGCAAACCAAATTTTCTTTACCTTTCTCTAGTAATGCTCTGGTTGTGACATGTAAATCTCATCCTCCAAATCACCATGAAGGAAAGTTGTTTTCACATCCATCTGCTCCACCTCTAAGTCATAAACTGCTACAAGAGATAATAGGAACTGAATAGATGTCAGCTTTGCAACGGGAGATAAAATTTTACCATAATCAATTCCCTCCACTTGTGAGTACCCCTTCACAACCAATCTGGCCATGTACTTTTCAACACTGCCATTTGCACCGAATTTCTTCTTGAACACCCATTTGCATCCAATAGGTTTCTATCCTTTAGGAAAAGGCACTGAGTCTAAAGTTTTATTCTTCTCCAAAGAAACCATCTCATCTTCCATGGCCTCCTTCTAGGAACCTTCATCTTTCATGCCCATAGCCTCTGTCATAGTTCTAGGCTCATTAGTGTTAGTAAGCAAGGTAAAAGCACAACTAGAATCAAGCAATGAATAACCAAACCTATCAGGTTACTTTCTTTTCGTGCAGACCTCCTCAAGGGCTGAGGTTGAGGTTCTACTTCTTCTTCTGAGCTTTCAGAGCTGCTAGAGCTCTCCTCATCATCAAGTCTCATAGGGTCTGTCAGTTCAATCTTCTCAGGGGTAGAAGGAAACTAAACCACATCCTCTTTCTTTTTTGTTTCTTCTTGCTGTAGAGCAATGAAAGAAGGTGTTAGCTCTCTGAAAATAACACTTCTATTATACAACACTTTTTCAACCACAGGATCCCAAAGCTTGTATCCTTTCACATCGACACCAAAGCCAATGAAAATACACTTAACAGGCTTGTTCTCCAACTTTGACCTTTTCTCCCTAGGCACGTGCATATGCCTCACAACCAAAAACACAAAGATGTCTAACTGAAGGCTTCTTACCAAACCACACTTCCATAGGTGTCCTACCAACAAGAGTTGATGTAGGAGACCTATATACCAGGTAGTAAGTAGTGGCTACAACTTTAGCCCAAAACTTTTGTTCGAGGCTTGCTCAACTAAGCATACTCCTAGCCTTCTCCATCAGTGTCTTGTTCATCCTCTCTACAACTCCATTTTGTTGCGGGGTGTATGGAGTTGTCTTATGTCTTTCAACCCCTTTCTATTTACATAACTTATCGAACTCTGCCAAACAAAACTCACCACCGTTTTCAGTCCTCAAACACTTAATCTTTTTACTAGTCTGAGTCTCAACAAAAGTTTTAAACTCTTTGAACTGACTAAAGACTTCAGTCTTGCTTCTGAGAAAATAAATCCATGTCCTTCTACTGTAATCTTCTATGAAAGATACAAAATATACAGATTTGGAAATCGAAGGAACACTAACAGGACTAAACACATCAAAATAAATAAGATCCAACACACCAGATGAGAACTAGAGTAAAACTGAACACGATTTTGCTTTCCATATATACAATGTTTGCAAAAGTCAAACTTGAGATTACAATCATTTAACCCCTCAATGATGTTTTTATTTTTCAGGGTTCTAAGACCCTTCTCACCAATGTGGCCAAATCTCATACACCATAACATTGTCTTTTCAATAGGAAGATTAACTTCCAAAGCATGAGCACCCTTGGGTACCCAAAATGCACTACCATCAGAATTTGTTACAACAGACTTTTTCACTACCAGTTCCAATGGTGGGGATGAAGTGACAATAGCTCTTTTCTTCAAGTCAAAAGAACTATTGCACTATGAAGTGCATGCCTCCAGCTGAAATAGAGTATCTCTTCGTGTACCCTTCATAAGCACCATAGATCCTCTAGTCATCTTGTATCCATCCTGCAAAAAGACAACCTGCACACCTGCATCATTCAACTTACTCACAGAAAGTAGGTTCCATGCCAAGCTTGGGATGTGCATGACCCCAGTGATCCCCTTCACTCATCCATTAGGGAATCAGATTGAGACTCTTCCACGACCAACAATCTTCAGATGAGAGTCGTCACCCAGGTACACTCTTCCACCATCAAACTCTTCATACTTTGTGAACCAGCTTCAATGTGAGGTCATGTGGAATGATGCACCAGAATCAATCAACCACACATCATCAGATGCATGGGTGGCCAGGGATGCGATGAAGACATCACCATCATCTTGTGACTTGTCAGAATTTGAGTATGGGACATTGTTCTTCTTTTTCTTTTTCTCTTTGCATTCCTTTCAAAAATGCCTAGTTTTTCCATAGTTCTAACAGAGAGCCTTGGACTTTCCAGGAGATTTGGATCTTCCATGGGATTTGGATCTACCCTTCTCATCTTTCTTGTCCTTCTTTTTCCCTTTCTCTTTGGGTCTTCCACGAACTGCAAGAGCCTCTTTGGCTGCTTTAGAAGACTTTCTCCGCATTTCTTTGGATAATAGCGAAGATACCACTTCATCCATTTTGAAAGTGGATGTGGTGCTCCCAATAGCCATAACAAGATGATCCCATGAGTCTGACAAAGAACAAATCAAGGTCATACAACAATCCTCCTCCTCCATCTTCACACCAATGAAAGTTAATTATGCAACTAACATGTTGAAAGCATTTAGATGATCTGCAATAGATCCTCCATCCTCCATCCTCAGAGAATACAACTTATTTCTTAGAAAAAGCTTATTCACTAGGGATTTGGCCTGATAAACATCTCCTAGCTTCTTCCAAAGATCTTTCATGGTCTTCTCCTCATAGACATTTAATAGGACATAATTAGCTAGATTGAGTCTTATGAGACCCTTAGCCTTCCGATCTTTGAGATCCCAATCAAATTGTGCCATTGCAATTGGTTTTACATTGGAAATGGTTTCCCATAGGTCTTGATCAACAAGCATGTCTTCCATCTTAAGTTTCCATAACTCAAAATTTGTGCCGTTAAACTTCTCCACCTCTAATCTTCCGGATGTGCCTGCAATCTCTTTCCTACAACAAGATTACAGAATACTCTACACAGACTTCCACTTAATCTAAGATCAGCTCAAAAAACCCCTACCCAACAACTAGGACCAAAGGTGATCAAGCTCTGATACCAACTGAAAGGAAGCTAGGTGTGCGGAAATCGCTTCCTACACTAATCTGATGAGGAGAGATGTGTGCAAATTATTTTTAACCTTTACAATTATAGTGTTATTAAACTAACAACAGAGATATTGTAGCAATACACAACACAAAAATATAAGACAGAAGAGAGAGAGACAAGATATAACGTGGGGAAAACCCTTATGGGTGAAAAAGCCCACACTCCAAAACCTGCACAATGTATTATCTAAACAATGAAGTTTACAACACACTTGCAATGCAAGTCTTTATAGGAGTCTTCGACACTTGTATTTGGAGACAATCCAGTAGCATAAAAGTACTTGTCAATCACATAATACATCTCCTCTCAAAGAACCTGCTTAAATAGAAGTTTACAAAGCAAAAATGAACTTTCCTTGAGATGGGCATCCAACTTGGCCTCACGGCCCAAAACCCACACCTAAGGATACTTGTCCAGCACTGCATCATGATCATGGCACTTATCACATCACCCCATCCCAATATGGTTGCCTATTCCCAAGTTGGGCAATGACAGATGCTCTTACACATCTTACGACTGTCATAGAATCCGTCATAACTGATAGCTCTTACAGTTGTAAAAGAATATGTCATAACTACCTAAAAATAAAATATTCTCTTACAACACATCATCACCCTCCTTGGGGTGCCCAAAGATGTCATCTTCCAAGATGTCTTGTGACACATGTCTTCACTTGTCATAGAACATTCCATTTACAACTCTTGCGCATCATAGATTCTGTCATAGGAATTTGTCATAACCGTTATGGTCAAGATTCACTTACACACTAGTCAAAGTGCTGACACATGGAAAAATACCTCTACCACTAAGTGGGACACCTATCTCCTCATGTGACAACAAAATTACATGTGGTCACCTTCCACGTAGGATGACACATCACCGTACCAACTCCCACAAGATGACGAAACATGACTTGCATCCAAAATACATTAATAGACAATAAATAAATAAATAAATACAATTAATTAATACAAGGAATTACCAAGGTTGAGACACCTTAATTCCCAACAAAGATTGTGTAATTGGTGTATACTTGCCTATGTTTACAATTAATGTTTATGAAAGATTCTTGTGTTTTTGCCCCCAATGTGAGAAAGTATGAGTATGTAAAACCTATAAAAAGAAACAATACATTGTCCCCTTGAAGTGAAAGTGAAAACAATGACATAACATATGTAAAAATAATACTATAATATGTAATAAATAATAGAGAAGTTGAAGAGGCCAAAAATAATGTTGATGTACTGAAGTGTTAGTGGGTCAACCTCAATAGGGCTAGGAGATGTGTGAGAAAATAATGTTCCTCATGAAACTAACATATATTATGCCATGATATAATGTGGTGATGATGATGATGGATACTCATGAAGTGTCTCTCTGTGAAGAAAAGTGGTGTATAATACTGGGAATTTTATTGTTATGTTTGGAGAAATATGTTGAGATATTATCCCTTACACTATATATTTTATTTTATGCACTTGTTATTGCTATTTCATTATAGATGTTTCCTACAACTTTTACCATATCCTTGAGAGTGTATAGATAATGATGTATCCTTGTTAGCAAGAATGGGTACAGATAAGAGATTTGAGCCTAAGTTACTTGAATGTTGTATTCATACCCCAATATTAAAGATAAGAGGAAGATCAAAGCTTATACAGTGAGTTATAGAAGGTTACAGTAGGAAAAAATAAAATTGACAATATACATCCATTAACATGCACAACATATATCATAACACATTACACATTAGTCAGACCAACTTGCAGTATATTATATTCATCATATATACAACTCTAATACAAAGTCTATTCATTCATTAGTTTTCTATCTCTCATTACATCTCATATTTTATTACATATTTGTCCATCCATCTACTTACATATTCTTCTCTCTATCTCTCTCTATTCTTTCTTGTTCTTCTTGTTACATTGATTACATCTTTGAGCCTTACTTATATGTAAGTATAAGTATAGTAAGGAGCATGTCTCTTGTACATATTATGACCTTTGGATGTGTTGGTGGTCGGCTAGATGTGTCACATCTCCTTTGCGGTAGATGTAGCTTGTTGTAAAGTTAGAATCGCCCTACCAACATCATCCCCCCTTTGAAACAATGTCTTGTCCTCAAGATATCATGGCTCTGTCCTACAAAAGATTGTGAGATTCCATAATCAAAACTAGAAAAATTGACTGATGCAAATTCAAATTTTGTAAGGTATATAATCTTCATGGAAAAATATGCTTGTATATCCCCTTAAGCTACGTATATGTGTCCTCCCATTGTAGAATTTCCTTTTGTGGCAAATTTATTTGGCCATTGATAGTTAACAAGTATTTCCCTATCTTCTAAAGTGTCTAGGAATTGGATTATTATAGTCACTTTGATAGCATATATCAATAAACCTATTAGATGTGTAAGTAAGAGCTTGACTACTTCTCTAAGATAATTAATTTGTGCCTATAATCCTTCTCTCTGATCTTGTACTTGTTGATCATATTGGTTGTGTAGGGTTTCAATTTGTACTTTGACACTCCCATCCAAATCCTTCATAGCATCATATGTGGTAGAGGCTTGCATTATCTGATGTTCAATGTTTTCTAGTTGTAAACTTTAGAGCCTTTGTTGATGTTGACCATCCTAAACAAAACTAAAACAGTGTGTTGAGTTTGCCTTTGTATTTTGCATATTTTTAACTTCTACCTCTATTTTTGTGTGTGCAACAACACACTTCTTCCTCTTCTCATCTAGATTTTATTCTTCTTGATATTTCTAGTAATCTTTACTTGATATTATTTTCCTAGTTCTATATTTCTAGCAACATATCATCAGTGAATTTCCTTAACTTCTGACCTAAGGGAGTTGAATTGTCCTTGATGTCCTGTGATGTTATTGATTGTAGTGTATTAAGAGCATGGTCAATGTTATCAACAATATCCACTTGTTATTTCAAGAGATCTTCTCTTGAGGTGGTCTATAGCATGTCTCACAACTGGCATTTCTATAAGGGAGATAAGTGGGAGATATTGGTAATGGGGAATTATAATTATGGAGGTGATGGGATAGACTAAAATTTCCTTTGTTGTGCCAAGAAATTTTATGCATAGGGTTAGGCAATGGAGATGTGGGGTTAGAAGGAGGGGGTTGCTTTGGTGATGAAGTCTCTTGCTGTGGTACCTCCTATTGTGCTTCATCTTCTTCTTTCTATTATGGTGTTTCCTTCTTTTGTGTTTTCTTTTCTTCTTCTAATAGTGTGGTGTAGGCTTTATGTGTAGCTTGTAGGGTCTCCTATTGAACCCTCTCCTTTGCTTCTTCCACCTATGATTGGAGTGTATCCATCCTATGCTTTGACCTAAGATCTTGCTTCTATAGTTGTATTAATCTTTCCCTTTTCTTTAGTGACAATGTCACCGCAACTTCATCTAGCGCCTCCTTTCTAATTTCCTCTTCTTCTCTTACTACTTCTTCTTATTTCTACTTCAAAACTATGTCTAATTCCTCCAAAAACCCTTTAATTATCTCTACCAAGGTATAAGGTGTACTTGAGATGTAATCTAGTAGTGCTTGTTTAATTATTTTATTATTATCTACACCCACTTATACATACATTTGTGCAGACTGTAGTATCATTCCTGGTGGAAAGAGGGATCTATATAATAGTGTGGGGTCCATTAATTCTTCATATTATTCTCCCTCAACAATTTATGGAGTTGCCTCTTTTTGTAGAGGTCCTTTTTCTTTCTTTTGCTTGTGTTGCCTCTCCCTGTTCTATTTTCTTTATATCCTCTATTTGTGTAGGAATATACTTGCATTTATCTTTTTATTTCCTCTTTTTCTAAGAGATTTCCCCCTTCTTCCTTTCTGAACTCATCTATAACAATGCCTCTGTGGCTTCCTTGATTTGTGATTTTGGTTCTTCTGCTTGTGTTTGTAGTAATGAAATGGGTATTTTTCTCCTTGTAGAGATCTACAATGAGTGCCTCTCTATCTCCTCTTTCCCCAGTGCCTTGTGTGTTTGAGAATCTCTTATTTCAAACCCTGGAGATTCAGATTTTAGGCGCTCGGAGCACCACACTTGAGATAGCCCTACATCAAGTGAGGTATGTGAGTCAAAGATTTTTGTGACCTTTGGTGGGGTGGGATCCTTCAGTATTCCCCACTTTTTGTGCAACTTTTCCTTGTTTTTGTCCATATACTTTGTAGCCTTCTGCTTGCTTTGTTTGTCCATAAACTCCATATATGTCCCAAATCTCTCCACTTTAAGGTCCTTAGGGAGAGCTAATAATTTCTTAGCATTTGCATGTACCAATTCATCACTTATCTCATAGGGTAATTGGGTACCCATGAAACATGTAGTTTCACTACCTCCATAAAGACATGATCTTTATCTACTACAAAGGTGATATCATTGCATACTTCCTTACTACAACATATGAGATGTAGTCCCTTGCTTGCATTTGTGGTTGAAGATTCATGAAAAACCCCTAGTAGACTTCATTATAGGAAGTCGCATCAATGAAATGTTTGACATGTGTGTTAATTTGGGTAGCTACCGAGGTGTCTTGGGACCAAATTTGACTAATGAATCATAAAGTAAAATGCTAGGAAAATAATTAGAGATTCATAGTAGTCACTTCCTTTAATTGTTTTGGTTATGTTCTCCATTAGCTATTCTCAAAGAACCTCGCACAAATTAAACTATTTCCCATGCACTACCATTTGATAGGCGGTAAGTATGGCCATGCCTATGGAAGATCCTTCCCTATTTGTGTAGTATAATTTAAGGGTGATCCACAAAGTAGTATATCTAATTGCAGGGTTTGTGATTTTCTCTACCACCAAATTCCTTCCATTTGGTGTAGCCCTCATTATTTTTGTGACTTTTTGATTTCTCATGTTCTTCTTTGATGGTAGGTCACCCTTGTTCCATAGACTTGTTACTATGTGGTTGCTTCTTTGGTAATGCGATAGGGTTTGTTAAGATACATATATTCATCATAAATTTTATTAAAGATAACTCTGATCCAATCCTCTTCTAAGCAAAATCTTGGGAAATCCTTCCATATATCAAGTTTAGATGTACCCACATGCTTGTACTAGTCCAAATATTATTTTTGTCCTAGTTTTAGCAAGGTTCTATATAATGACTCAAACTTTGTGTGGTCAATTTATACTAATGTTGTGTGTATGTACTTCTAACATCCTCTGCATAGATTACATTGGCAGGCATATTAGAGAAAACACCATTAGGGTCTACCTCCATTGATTTGAAAGGATAATTTTATATTTTTGCCATGGGTTGTTCTATGCATCTATGAGAATAGGAGTTGCCATTATCTCATTCTTCTTTGCTCTTTTCTTGTTTTGTGATTAAATTCTTAGCTAGTAATCTCACCAATATCTTGTTTATGCCTAGGGTTTGTAGTGCCAACACTTATCAACTTTTCACAAGTGATTTCTTTATTTGTTCCAAGCAACCTTTATAGATTTTCAATGGTAGGGTTCTCATTTATTTCTCCAACCCACCCCTTGTCTTCTTGCTAATCTTCATGTTGAGATACTTTATTATTTTCCTGGTGCACCTTTACTTGATGGTTACATTATTCTATAATACAAACTATTATACACATGATACACCTTTTTAGGTTATTATTTTTAGGTTGTGGCATGAAAATTCTTTAATCTTGCATTGTTCACATATCCCACCATCAATTGATTTTGTAGTGTTTATAATCACATGGCTTTGGATGATGTTATTTCTATAATTTTGTATGGACCTAGCCACTACATTTTTAGTTTTCCAATTTTCTTGAGCTTACTATCATACAGTAGAATTATGTCTCCAATTTGAAAGATTTTATGCCACAAATTCTTGTCACACCATGCTTTTTGGTGCCTTCTTTCTATTCTTTGATGATATACAACCAATATCCTTTTTTCATCTAATTTTTCTAATTCTCTCAACCTTCCCTATAAGGATTCCTCCTCATACAAAGTTAGTAATATACAAATCTCATCACATGAGAAGTCTTCTTCAAAACCAATAGTAAGGGGAAAGGAAAGGGAAATGTCTTTGTAGTAGTTGTAGCTCCACCTTCCACTTGGATACTTGAATTTGGTGCTTCACACCCCATGACTTCTTCACATATTTGAAGCCTTATTCCATGCTACACATTATGATGGGTGAAGACTGTTGTTATATGGAGCCTAATTAGACTCAGAGGTTAAATTTTCCCCACTTTTATCAGCATGGTTTCCCCCCAAATTATTTAACAGGGGAGTACAGGGGGCAGCGCCCCTGAAGCAAAAATTGCTTATTTTTTTATAAAGGCGTCGGGAGTTATTTTTCTATTTTAGTCGACATAAAAAAACCCTATTTTTGTAACCGACATAAGGCTTGATAAAAGTGGCTAAGGGTTAGGGTTTCTGTTGATATTGTATTGTAGCATTTGCAGCGGTATTAAGTTGCAGGGATTACTGGTTGTAATCAGTTTGATTTACTGGATAATAATATTGGATTCTCTGTTTGGTGGATGTAGCCTGAGTTTGGGTGAACCACGTTAAAACTTGTCTCTCACTGTTATTATTTATGTGTATTTCCATTCCTCTATTTAATCTTTATTTGCATTTAATTGATATATTCTACCAGCTAACCCTAACAAGTGGTATCAGAGCGGGTTGTGTTTGATTATCATCTGCAGGAAGGTCTCACGGTTGAGTGGGAGCAATGGCAGACGAGGGTAAATTGAAGGTTGATAAATTTAAGGGGCAGAACTATCAATTATGGAAGATGTAGATGGAGGATTATCTCTATCAGAAGGATTTATGGAGGATATTGGAAGGAGTATCCAAGAAACTGATAGGAATGACAGATGAGGATTGGGAACTTTTGGACAGAAAGGCACTGGGAACCATTTGGTTGTGCCTGGCATCATCTGTGGCATTCAATATAATAGAAGCAAAGACAACAAGTGAACTGATGAAAACTTTGGCTAAATTGTATGAAAAACCCTCAGCCTCAAATAAGGTATTTCTCATGAAGTGTTTGTTTAATCTGAAAATGATTGAAGGTGGATATGCGACAAATCATTTAAATGAGTTTAATATGATTGCCAGTCAATTAACTTCTGTAAAAGTGAAATTTGATGAAGAGGTGAGGGCTCTCTTGGTTTTATGTTCTTTTCTAGAAAGTTGGAATAGCTTGGTAATGGCTATAACTCTATCTCTGGTTCAAACACTTTAAAATTTGATGATGTTGTTGGTCTTATCCTTAGCAAGAAAATACGATGTAAAAGCTCAGGAGGGTCCACATTAGGTAGTGTTTTGTATGCAGAAAGTAGGGACAGATCAAAGGAGAGAGGAAAAGGTTTTGGAGGTCATGACAAGTCACGAGGAAAATCAAAGGACAAGAGATCCTAATCCAGAGGACAGAAGGATTGCTGGTACTGTGGGAAACTAGGTCATCTGAAGAAAGATTGCTGGTCTCGGAAGAATAAAGGAGACAAACATGAAGGAAATAAGGAGGCAAATGTGGTAAGTAATAAATCTAAAGATGATGCTTTGATTCTTTTCCTAAATAATGCTGATGATTCATGGGTTTTAGATTCAGGGGCCTCATTTCATGTTATGCCCCATAGAAGTTATTTTCTTGATTATGTCCAAGGGGATTTTGGGCCGGTTTTTTTGGGAGATAACAAACCCTGTCAGATTGTTGGAAAGGGAAGAATTAAGATTAAGTTACAAAATGGGAATCATTGGCTACTACAAGAGGTAAGGCACGTTCCAAGGCTAAGTAGGAATTTAATTTCAGTAGGACAACTAGTTGAAGAAGGTTGCATTGTTACATTTATTGATAAAAATTGGAAGGTTTCAAAAGGTACCTAAATAGTAGCAAAAGGTGTGAAAGTAGGCACCTTATATCTTTATATAGGTCATACTATTCCTTCTACTTTAGTTGTTGTAGAGAAAAAACAAACAGGTTCAGGAATAGTTGTTGCAGGTTTGTAGGAAGAGACTGAAACAGTTGCTGTAGGTTCTGAGCTAACACTGTGGAATAACAGACTTGGGCATATGAGTGAAAAAGGTATGAAGGTACTTCATTCTAAGAAAGTTTTACCAGGTCTGAAATGTATTAATATAGATTTTTGTGAAAGTTGTGTGTATGGAAAACAAAAAAGAGTCAGTTTTCTTAAGGATGGGAAGCAAAAGAAAGATAAAAAGTTGGAGCTTATGCATATAGATGTATTGGGACCAGTTCAGGTATCTTCTCTTGGTGGCTCTTGGTATTATGTTGCATTCATAGATGATGCAACTAGGAAGGTATGGATTTATTTCCTCAGATAGAAATCTGATGTATTTGAAACATTTAAGAAATGGAGAAGCTTGGTTGAGAATGAGACGGGTAAAAGATTAAAACGTCTTAGATCTGATAATGGTGGTGAGTATTGCAGCAAAGAATTTGAGGATTATTGTTCCTTTAATGGAGTTCGTAGGTAGAAAATGGTTCCAAGGACTCCACAAGAAAATGGAGTGGTTGAACACATGAACAGGATAATAATGGAGCATGTAAGGACCATGAGATTGCATGTTGGGCTGCCTTTAAACATGTGGGCAGAGGCTGTCAATACTACTGTATATTTAATTAATAGAGGTCCTTCAATTCCTTTAGGCTGTGGTATTCCAGAGGAAGCATCGATAGGTAAGAAGGTGAGTTATTCTTTTCTCAAAACCTTCGGATGTGAAGCATTTACACATGTAGATTCTGAAAATAGAACCAAGCTGGATGCAAAATAAAAAAAGTGTACCTTCATTGGATATGGCATTGATGAATTTGGTTATAGGCTTTGGGATTTTGAAAATCAAAAAATTGTGAGAAGTAGGGATGTTGTATTCAATGAGAAGGTGTTGTACAAAGATCAGTTGCAGTAGCACAAGAAGAAAGAAAAGGATTACGTGGTGCTAAATGATACTCCAAATAGTGATCTTCCAATGGTTCCTCATGCTCTGTAACAACAACCAGAAATACCACAAACTCCAGTGAATGTTAGATGGTCAACAAGGCTAAGTAGACCTCCTGAAAAGATTTCTCCCTCTTTGTATTCTATTTTGTTAATAGATGCTGGTGAACCAGAAGGGTATGATGAAGCTATGCAGGTGGATGCAAAGGTTCAGTGGGAGCTTGCAATGAAAGAAGAAATGGACTCCTTGCTGAAAAATCAGACTTGGGAATTATGTAAGTTACCTGCAGGTAAAAAAGCTTTACCAAACAAATGGGTTTATAGGCTAAAAGAGGAAGATGGAGGTAAGAAAAGATTTAAAGCTAGGTTAGTTGTAAAAGGATTTACACAGAAAAAGGGCATTGATTTTGATGAGATATTTTCTCCGGTTGTCAAGATGACTTCTATTCATACTGTTTTAAGTATTGTGGCTGTTGAAGATTTGCATTTGGAACAACTAGATGTGAAAACTACCTTTCTCCATGGTGATTTGGAGGAGGAGATATACATGGAACAACCACAAGGATTTGAGGTCAAAGGTAAGGAGAAACTGGTGTGCAGATTAAAGAAGAGTTTGTATAGCCTAAAACAAGCACCTTGGCAATGATACTTGAAATTTGATAGTTTTATGGTTGAGCAAGGCTACAGCCGGTGTCATTCTGACCATTGTGTTTATTTTAAGAGGTTGGATAATGACAGCTACATTATTTTATGTTTATATGTTGATGACATGCTTGTACCGGGGTTTGACGTGGATCACATAAGAGAGTTAAAACAACAGTTAGCATAGTCATTTTCTATGAAGGATTTGGGGGCAGTAAAACAAATCCTTGGTATGAAAATTTGTAGAGATAGGAAGAACAAAAAATTGACTCTATCTCAGGCTGATTATGTTGAAAAGGTGTTGTAGAGATTCCATATGGAGAATGCAAAAGCTGTCAGCACACCTTTGCCTAGTCATTTGAAATTGACTAAGGAAATGTGTCCTAAGACACTAGAGGAGGAAGAAAAAATATCCATGGTACCATATGCTTCAGCTGTAGGAAGTTTAATGTATGCTATGGTATGCACGAGACTGGATATTGCACATGTTGTAGGAGTCGTAAGCAGGTATATGAGTCATCCCAGATTGGAGCCTTGGAATGCAGTAAAATGGATTCTCAGATATTTGAGAGGTACATCCAATAAACACTTATGTTTTGGGGGCTCTAATATTGATTTAGTAGGTTATGTAGACTCAGATTTGGTAGGGGATATTGATACCAGGCGCAGTACTACAGGTTATGTCTTTACTGTTGGTGGGACAGTGGCGAGTTGGATCTCACGATTGCAAAAGGTGGTTTCTTTATCCACCATGGAGGTAGAGTATGTAGCTGCAACAGAGGCAAGCAAGGAGATGATATGGCTACAATATTTCATGGAAGAACTGTTGTCTCTCATATTTGCACCCTTACTGAGTTGTTAAACTTGGCAATCTGGAGAAACATGGGATCTTTCCAGGTTTGTGGGTCACCTGTGATGGAAAGAACCTCTGGAGAAGGCCAGATTCCTGTTGATACTCCACCTAAACTACTTATACTAAAGTCTTTGCAAAGAAAAGGGTAAGAAGGATTGCATGAAAATGAAACCTACTGTCTAAGGTGATGCACCAAAAGATCATTAGAAAATACACAGAAATGACACACTACAGAACCAGTAATAATAAGAATCCCTTACACAACCTAGCAAATCATAATCCTTGCATCATTAATTTGTAAGGAGGCTAAATAACAACGGTCCTGCAAAGGAGAAAGAAGATTTCTCACTACCCAAAAACTGATTGTTATTCCTTGCACATCTCACAACCTGCAAAAATATGTAATCCCTGCATAAAGGCACCAACATGAAATACAACTCCAAGGACAAAGAACCTCACAAAGATCTGCACTAACATTGAGGACACACAATATCATAAGAAATGGGAAGGTATAAACTGCTTATTACTGCTAAAAAGATGTTACAATGCTGTATATCTCTAAAAATGGGTTACAAGACTGTTCACTTCTACAAAAGAACTCATAAAATTACAATATATAGAGCAGTGAATAGCAAGAACTGTTGAAAAAAGAACAAGGAAGAAGACTATATACTTCCCAAACAACTATAAATAGATAAACATCAACCACCTCCATTCCCATGCATCTCATAAATGCCCTCAAAATATCTCTCTAAAGTCCTCAAAAATGGGTTCCCAATGCATAAATGGTCAAGGCATGCCATCAACTATCATAAAGGCACCTGAAAATGTCATAGAATGCCTTTAAATGATCTTTAAGACTTCTGACATAAGTCAGATCTGTGTAATAACTCCCCTGCAGCATCATAAATATCTGATATTTTCCAAATAAATGACATAAATACACTTTTTTATGCATTTAATTAACATTTAACTAAGAGGCTTATAATTACACCACCTTAGTAAATGTTTTACAATTCAAAATTACACAAACCTATGTAGAAAATAATGACATTTATGACATAAAAAGGATGTCCATATCTCCTAGGCAAAATAACACGACACACATACATCTGCACCATATCTCGCATTATATGACTATGTCGAAACACCTTATAACCCCCTAGCCACTTACACGTTTCCAAATATGCACCATCATGACACAAGGCTCTAAGCAATACATTATAAGGTGTTTCTATACCTCCATAGCTCCATCACCAAGTCCTACATGCATCACTTCAGCCACCTTGTAACTCATAATAGAACATACCTTGCAAGGTATAATACTCGGTCTTATGTTTATCATAATGCATTTTGACCTTAGAAAGAAAATAACTAAGGCAGAAAAATCATGCCTCACGGCCCCCTCTTGCATTATTACTAGGTTTTAAGACTTCAAAAAAGTCTTCACCACGGTGCATAATAGATAAGAATGATTGCCTTTTTAAACAAAAGTCAAAAACACTCAAATGCGAACTAGGTCATTCGACCCCAAAAGGAAGAAAACCTAAAAAAAATTCATTTTTTCATTTTGCTTCTCCCATTGTGCTCACTGCCGCACCGCCATGGAGGGTTTGAAGGCAGAAAAACATGAAACTGGGCCAATTTTGAGTGTGTTCCTGTCAATTCTCAGAGGAAATCGTGAGGTAAGTTGATTCCTTTGAGGCTTTGACTCTTTGAAGTCAATTTTGGGCCTCCATGGTCGCATTTTGACTGTGCTTTGATGTATCTTTTGGTGTTTTCTGTGTGGCTGACCCTCTGTATTTTTTGGCTGTGTGAGGCCATCATTTTCTAGGCCGTGTAAGGAAATCTAAGGAGTTCGCACGCATAGCATTCGGCAGAAACATAAGTAAGTCATTTTTACCACATATATCCCATCATTTTCTGGAATTTTCTTGCATATTCCACCTTGCTACTGTGCGACTTGAAGGGCTTCTGTTCTGGGCATTTTTTTGTAATTTTTTACTACATATTTCGCTGCCAGAGGCTGCAACCTGGGGTTTTGTGAGCATTTGCTTCAAAAAATGAGTTGAAACCTTAGATCTTTCCTATTTTTTGCATTTCTGGGCTATGAACAAGCCCTAGCCTTGACAAAAACTTGGAACAATGACATAAATGCCTTGCTGCAACTCAAAATCTGTATTTTCTGGGTGGTTGTAGCATGATCTTGAACTTCATTTTTGTCATTCTCTTTCAAAGGGTTCCGTAGCATTTGAACTTGAAAAAATTGCATTTTCTTTGTCTATTCACTGCTGGGTTTAACTAGAAGGAAATCTGAGCATATGAACTTGAAATTTTTTTTGCATTTTTCTTTGAAAATCTGAACTTTCTGTTGTGCTGCTTTGACAGAAAAACTTGAAAGAACTTCATTTTCTGAACATTTTATTCTGAAATGAGTTGAAACCTCAATTGCTGTTTAAAATTGCACTTTGGCTCGAAACTCATTGTTTATGTTGAGAACACTCATTGTTATGTGAGTAAGAAGTCATGAAATATCTCCATATTGGTTTCAGCTTCCTCTTTTTAGACTTCAAATTCTCAGAATTTCAATTTTTCAGAATGCCTAATCTTAGAAAAATCACGAAGCCTTGCTGGAAATAAAGAACATAACAAGGGGTCCTCTTCAGAAGTAGAACTTGTGTCAGAAACAATTGGATTATGCCTCCCTAAGGCTGAAACTTTCCTTTTGCAATTGTTCAACCTACTGTTCTTCCTACCGTCAAGACTTTTAAACTCATTGGTAAGCATTTTTGTCTCCATGATTTCATTCACAGATTTCAAAATCCTCCCTCTGTCACTGAATACTGCTGTCCTTTATTTTTCATTGTATCTTAGAATAGAGGTGATGACTGCATCTTTGTCCAGGCTGTTACAGGAGCTTTGGTAGTTTCCTTTATTCAAAGAGATGACCCTGTTGGGGTTTCAATGCATATCTCCTCTCTAGGATCTACATGCTTATATCACAATGTTGCCATAGCATTAATTGTTCTTTTCTGGCAGTGATTGACTATCTCCATGTTTGATAAATGTGAAACCTGTAGATTGTGATGATAAATGCCTATTTGATATTTGTCACCATGCCTTCAAATTGCTGCACCTTTGGGTTTGGTCAAAACTACTCTTGTACAAGAAATTACTATCCTTGCTATCTGATTTGGAAGGTATTGGTGCAGGAGCACCTACCTGACAGCTGGTCTTGATAAGGCAGTTAGTAGTTTAGGTCTTGTTTGTGTTTCCAAGAAGGTCTAGTAAGACCAAATGCATGTAATAAGGTCACGCTGATCATGATAAGATCATGCTGACCAGGCTTTTGCTATTTTTAGCTAGTTAGTTATAACAGTTGTCATGATGTATGTTCGGTTGGATCTCCCAGCCGCTTGGAGAGTTCCCAGCCGCTTGGAGTCGGGTCAGTAGTACTCGTAGGCAAATCTTTATAAGCATGAGGATCGGTTGATTGTAGATGATCGATCGGCAGTATAGGGTTGCATTAAGCAGAGGAGGTTGAGTGTTCTGTGTGAGGAACATCATATTGTATTGCATCTTTGAATCAATAAAGATCCTGTTTGTGTTCTTGCTCTGGTTGGATTTCCTTTGTGTAATAGATCTGCTGGTTTGAGTGGTTTCATGGATTCACTGATCCATTCCACCGGTTGACTCATCTGATCGGTGGAATGGTAATGTACAGTAGGTTAGTAGGTAGTTTGTTTGTTTGCATGCAGGTGTGCAGGATCGCGGTCGACAGATGTTGAGAAGCCTAGCATCCTCATGTGCTAGGTTGAGCTGATTGTGTTGGAAGATCACCCTGAGGTTGGATCGGGTCATCCCTGGAGGATCGGCGAAGTGAGATTTCGCTAAGTAAAGAAGTTCGTGAAGACGGCATCATCAGGATATCTTGGTGAATATCCTGCAGTCGGGTTAGGCATCGTCATCCGGATAAGTGAAGATGAACATGATGCAGTTGAGCGCATGAAGTGCGGGTTCGTCGGGGTGATCATCATCTGGAGGAGCCGAGGAGGAGTGCATCGGCATCAGGTAGAAGATCGGGTCATGAAACTGTTGGAGTTTTCATGTTGCGAGTGCATCAGGATGTTTTAGGTCGGACATAGACTAAGTGCATGTATCGGCATCAGGATCATCATATCGGGAGTGCCAAACATCCGCATATCGCGAGCAGATGCAGGAGAGAAAGTTCGTGTTTTTGACTAAGTGTTAAAGAGGTCATCAGGATATTGGATGACGTCATCGTCATCAGGATATGACGTCATCATCATCAGGATATTGAGATATCCCCTTATACGAGTTTATACTGCCGTCGTTAAGTGCTAAGGTATCGGCGGAAGTCCGTGGCAGGAAGTTGTGTTAACATCATCAGGAGGTTTCGAAGAGAACTGGATAAAGTAGATCATGATGCTGTTGCTTGTGTCGTCGGCTAGCGGAGCATCGAAGGTAAGCTGCTGAAGGTGGTCGTCATCAGGATATTTGAACAACCGGATATTTGGATATCCTGCTGACGAAGACAGTGTTGAAGGTCATGATGATGACGATGGAGTTCGGTGCCCGATGAACAGTGCAACCGGAGGATGTTTGCGCCCACTGAACATCATGATGATGATGTTAGGAGGAAAGCGGAGAAGGTGAATAGTAGTCGGCAGGAGGACAATTGCGATCGTCCGAAATATGATGATGCTGTTGGTAGTTTTAGGGAATATGATGATGATGGCGAAGATGATGATGATGAGGTTGGTCTGCAGACATTCATGCTATATGCGAAGGTTATAGTGTGGATGCCTCTGCATCATAGTGGTATCAGAGCTCAGCAAAAGGTCTGGGCTGTTGTGTGTTGATTCTGTCACCGAAAGGGCAGAAGTAGAGATAGAGTTGATTGTGTTGTGTGTTGGTTGAGAGGTTGACAAAATGCTGCCTAAAGGTAGTGGTACTGCAAGGGAATTGCAGGAACTGAAGGAGAAACATGCTAGAGAGATGAGGAAGATGAAGGAGCTTGCTGAAGCACTTCAAGCCAGGCTGACAGCCCTGGAAAAGAACAAAAAGAGGGAAGTGGAAGACAGTGAGTCTGAAGAAGAGGAAAATACTGTTGAAGAGTATGAAGAGGTAGCTGAAGATCTAGATGCTGAAGACCAGAGATTGGCAAAACTGTTAAAGGCAGTGCAGAGTGAAAAACCTAAGGTAAAGGTTGATGTTTCCAAGTATACTGGAAGCTTGAATGAAGATGAGTTGTTAGATTGGATTGCTGCACTGGATAATCACTTTGAATGTGAAGATGTTGCTGAGGATCAGAAGGTAAAGATTGCAAAGACCAAGTTAGGAGGTCATGCTTTGGTATGGTGGGATTATGTACAATCTGAGAGAAGAAAACAAGGGAAGTCTAAGATCACTTCTTGGGATAAGATGGTAGCAAGGATCAAGGGTAAATTCTTGCCAAGGGATTATGAAATCCAGATGTTTAAGAAGCTGCAATTTTTAAAGCAGAAAGACAGGGATGTGAAAGCATATACTGAGGAATTTTATCTGTTAAGTATGAGATCTGGTCATCATGAGAATGAGGTAGAAAAGGTGGCTAGGTACTTGGCTGGTTTGAGGTTTAACATACAAGATGAGTTAGTGTTAGCTAACCCTAAGAATGTGGAAGATTGTTACCAAATGGCAATCAGGATTGAAGAAAAGATGAATAGAGGACATGATAAGTCCATGAGAGGAAGAGGAAACAATAGGGGAAGAGGAGCAGCCCCTGCACAAAAGCAAACCAATGAGGGTCAAGAAGACACTGGTAAAGGACAGGGACAGTCTGATTTCAGAGGTGGATGGAAAGGTAATAGAGGAAGATTTGGAGGTGGTAGAGGTTCTACTACATTTTCAGGAAAATGTTACACCTGTGGAGAGTTTGGTCATCCATCTTTCAAATGTCCAGAAAACAAAGGTTCATCCTCTAGAAATGATAGAACTAGTGACAAGAGAGTACAACTGGTACAAGAAGAGAAAGTAGAAGAAAGTGCACAGAGTTCAAACAAAGGTCCTGAGAATTATGGATATCCAGAGAGTGGAGAATCATTGATGCTAAGAAGAATTAGTTTACAGGCATCAAAGGATATGATGCAAAGAAGAGCTCTTTTCAAGACCACATGCAAGAGTAAAGGTAAAGTATGTAAGGTTGTCATTGATACTGGTTCAACAAACAACATGGTATCCCAGGAAATGGTGGATAAACTGAAGTTGGAAAGGATTCCACATCCACACCCTTACAAGACATCTTGGGTGAGTGATAGGCAATCACTTTTTGTCTCTGAACAGGCATATGTGGATTTCCAGATTGGGCCATATCATGATAGAATTTTGTGTGATATTTTGCCTATGGAATGTTGTCACCTACTGTTGGGTAGACCATGGCAATTTGACAGAAGAGTACTGTATGATGGGTATGCTAATACCTACACCATCAAGAAGGATGGGAAGATTATTAAGTTAATGCCATTGCAGGCAAAAGCTGCAGTACAGAAGGCAGCTCAAATCATTTTAATGGGAAAGAAGGAGTATGTGCAGATGCCTAGAGGAACAGGCATAAAGGCAGTTCCAGACACTGCAGAGAAAGGAGTTGTTCAAGACAACAAGCTGAATAAAGTTTCAGTTGTGACTGCCAGAGGTCAGCAGCAGGTTCAGAAACAGGGGTGTAAACCGCAACTAGTTCAGAAGAATGACAAGGATGTTGTCATAGTTGGGACTATTGCTTGTCCTATAAAGATTGACAAGAAGATAGAGTTGAACATTTCAGAAGTTCAAGAGGCAGTTCAGAAAGAGGTTCTGGTCAGACAACCTGACCAACACAAGGTATGTGGGAGAAAGGCCTACATTGACAGGCATGAGGATTTACTTGCCAGAAAGCAAGTTACAGTGCAGAAGACTTGGAGCAGCCAAGAGACAGCAGCAGCAGACAAAGCTGGAGCAGGTTAGACTATTGACAAAGCAAAGTGTAAAGGTGGAGGACTTCCACATGCTAAACTCATGGGACATGAGTTCTTTTCTTTTGGGGAGTATGGTGCAGGAGCACCTACCTGACAGCTGGTCTTGATAAGGCAGTTAGTAGTTTAGGTCTTGTTTGTGTTTCCAAGAAGGTCTAGTAAGACCAAATGCATGTAATAAGGTCACGCTGATCATGATAAGATCATGCTGACCAGGCTTTTGCTATTTTTAGCTAGTTAGTTATAACAGCTGTCATGATGTATGTTCGGTTGGATCTCCCAGCCGCTTGGAGAGTTCCCAGCCGCTTGGAGTCGGGTCAGTAGTACTCGTAGGCAAATCTTTATAAGCATGAGGATCGGTTGATTGTAGATGATCGATCGGCAGTATAGGGTTGCATTAAGCAGAGGAGGTTGAGTGTTCTGTGTGAGGAACATCATATTGTATTGCATCTTTGAATCAATAAAGATCCTGTTTGTGTTCTTGCTCTGGTTGGATTTCCTTTGTGTAATAGATCTGCTGGTTTGAGTGGTTTCATGGATTCACTGATCCATTCCACCGGTTGACTCATCTGATCGGTGGAATGGTAATGTACAGTAGGTTAGTAGGTAGTTTGTTTGTTTGCATGCAGGTGTGCAGGATCGCGGTCGACAGATGTTGAGAAGCCTAGCATCCTCATGTGCTAGGTTGAGCTGATTGTGTTGGAAGATCACCCTGAGGTTGGATCGGGTCATCCCTGGAGGATCGGCGAAGTGAGATTTCGCTAAGTAAAGAAGTTCGTGAAGACGGCATCATCAGGATATCTTGGTGAATATCCTGCAGTCGGGTTAGGCATCGTCATCCGGATAAGTGAAGATGAACATGATGCAATTGAGCGCATGAAGTGCGGGTTCGTCGGGGTGATCATCATCTGGAGGAGCCGAGGAGGAGTGCATCGGCATCAGGTAGAAGATCGGGTCATGAAACTGTTGGAGTTTTCATGTTGCGAGTGCATCAGGATGTTTTAGGTCGGACATAGACTAAGTGCATGTATCGGCATCAGGATCATCATATCGGGAGTGCCAAACATCCGCGTATCGCGAGCAGATGCGGGAGAGAAAGTTCGTGTTTTTGACTAAGTGTTAAAGAGGTCATCAGGATATTGGATGACGTCATCGTCATCAGGATATGACGTCATCATCATCAGGATATTGAGATATCCCCTTATACGAGTTTATACTGCCGTCGTTAAGTGCTAAGGTATCGGCGGAAGTCCGTGGCAGGAAGTTGTGTTAACATCATCAGGAGGTTTCGAAGAGAACCGGATAAAGTAGATCATGATGCTGTTGCTTGTGTCGTCGGCTAGCGGAGCATCGAAGGTAAGCTGCTGAAGGTGGTCGTCATCAGGATATTTGAACAACCGGATATTTGGATATCCTGCTGACGAAGACAGTGTTGAAGGTCATGATGATGACAATGGAGTTCGGTGCCCGATGAACAGTGCAACCGGAGGATGTTTGCGCCCGCTGAACATCATGATGATGATGTTAGGAGGAAAGCGGAGAAGGTGAATAGTAGTCGGCAGGAGGACAATTGCGATCGTCCAAAATATGATGATGCTGTTGGTAGTTTTAGGGAATATGATGATGATGGCGAAGATGATGATGATGAGGTTGGTCTGCAGACATTCATGCTATATGCGAAGGTTATAGTGTGGATGCCTCTGCATCAGGTATAACTATGTTCCATGCACTTGGAAGACTGTTCTATATCCTTAGAACTATATATTCTTCATTTAAAGCCACATAGCTAAAGACTGCCCCTTAACTTGCTTTTGTGTCTTCCACTGCTTCTTTATGGCTATATGAGTCTCTTTCCTCAATTATTATCTCAGATCTCTAAAAGAAACATGACTGAGACACTCATATGATGTCTTGAACTGCCCTTCCACAATAGTGCTGACCGATGATTGATTATTTTGCATGCTTGTTCCTACTCCTGTAGATGATTATAGTCATACATTTCATATGAGAAAGAAAGTGAAAGTTTTGAGCACTTATCTCCAGTGTTGCTTATAGTAGTTGAACTCTATCTGTGCTCTGTCTTTGACATATCATTCATGCAAGACTGTCGCTTGATATTTAAATGTGGAACTCTACATTTTGTACATTTTAAACAGTTGTTACTATTATATTCATCCCCTTTGCAATGTCTTTTATGACTGTTGCTTTTTTGTCACTGTCCTCTCCTTTTGCATAGTCCCATTGACAGGCCGCGGGATCATTGCAACTTTTCATGCTATCTGCCCTCTGTATGTGACTGCCCCATGATTGTTTACTGTCATCTTTCCTATCCAGGCTCCAAAAACTCATGATGGAAGTCTATAGGTTGTAGAGTACATATAGATCTCTTTCTTTCTTGACATATGGCTGTCTTCATGCTTTTACAACAACTATGCTTGCATCATGATTATTGTTTGCTTGTCATATCATACTCTGGCAGGGTTTTGATTACACATGCTAACTATTTTTTTAGTCATAAATAGTAGTCCTTGAATGACTATGTCTTGTTGTTCCAATTCTTCATGTTGCCACACTCTGACAGTCATATGCATGTTGTTAAATGAAACTATTGAAATATCATAAAAGTTATCATTGTTTTCTTGAATCTTAACAATGCAATAGACACAGTGAAACTTATATCTTTGAACTACATATATATTATCACATTGATTTACTCTTTCTTTATTCTCGATATAGTGATTGTCCTTTTGATGCCTTGTGTTCACTATCCACGTGGAATGATGATTGTTAGTCTCATCCTCTTCATTTTTGTAAAGTCTGCTACTAAAAAATTAGAAATGACTGTTGTTTCTAGTTTATCTCTGACTTATTGGCTACTGCTAATAACTGTTGTTTGCTGCACCTTTCTTACCGTTGATGATTGTTGTTCCATCATACTTTGCTGCTCCATCTCATGCACCTTTCCAATGTCTTTTATGACTATTATTTTCATGGTGACTGCACTTGTATATGCTGTCCTATTATGACTGAAACCTCTTGACATCTGTGATCTGCCTTCTAAATATGCTCCTAGAGATGTGCTTTTGCATTCGTTCATTGCATCTGAAATGTTCTGTAAGGTCTATGAGTTGGGCTCAACCCTTGTGGGAGCCACATTTCCTTCACTCATAATGTAATTAATGAATCAAGAAGAAACATAATTACACTTGTATCTGCACATGAAGCAAACATGTTAAGAAAAACAAAGACCTGCAGTCGATATACTTGATTTGTCTTCTCAAAAGTTTCTTTGACACTAACTGGTTTACTACATCTGAAAACACAAATTGTATATTTATAGGTGTATATCATATGATGTATGATGCCTCGTCATTGCTCTAACATTAGTTTTCCAAAATTTTATGCAGATGACTAGGGGTAGCAAGGAGACAATAGCTGGATGCGGGACACACAGACAACCTAGGATGACACAAGACGCAGCAACAACATGAAGGCTCGTCATTCAGGCAATGATGAGTCACCCTACCTCATATGCATTTATGCCTTTTAGCTCTTTTATAAATGTATAGTTTGTCTTTTTCATTTTGCAATGAAACAGTTAGTCTCACGGCTTGTGTGAGATCTTATACACTTATTTTCTCAATACCAATTGCTGATCTTACGAAAGATTTGTACAATTTCTTAAGTCTAAAAAACATCTGAATGCAATTTAATCTCAATTTGTATCAAATATGTGCATGGATATAACGTAGCAGAAAATAAAAATGTATCTTTTCTCTCCTTCAAAACTGGAAGCTCTACCTGATTGAGCTAGTAGTGAAATCTAGGTAACATCTTTGGCGACATCTACTATATGTTTGCCTGCTAAATATCAGACCAGTTGCCTAAAGCTTAGCCATTGGGCATAGAGTCACACATGCTTGACAAAACCTTGAAAAACCTCCTTTCTAACTGCTATGATTTATTATAGCCCTATGAGGACAGGTATGATGTGAGACAGTGAATAGATGTATTCACTATTTCTTATGATGGCTGTACCACATACGGCTGTAGTACATTACAGTAGTTTCACACCTTGCACAACCAGACTGAAGAAAAACTAACAACTATGCAGAAGTGCACTTAGGGAAAAGAAATCTGCAACTAATCTATTGTGCAGCAACACTTATTCAACAACCAAAAATTCATGAAATATGTACAAACAGTCTAGATCATACCTCAGAAGCAATGTTTGAGGTGAATCCCATTGACTGGGATTGGCTCAATGTCACCATCTAGCTTAGACAGCTGGAAAGCATTATGTTGTTTGCATTCTGAAACAATGTATGGCCCACTCCAAAAAGCGTCGAACTTGGAGTGTTTCCCAAGTTTGCTTTTCAACACATCCCACTTCAGCACTATGTCACCCTCCTGGAATGTTCTTGGAGATGCCCTTTTGTCAAAAGACCTTTTCATTTGGGCTTGATGATGCTCTATGTTTCTCATAGCATCATTTCTGGTTTCTTCAAGCTCAATCAGTTGAGCTAGCCTTACCGTCATAGGGCCTTCCTCTAGCATGTCTAGCTGATTTACCAAATCAAGTGCTGGTAACTCAAGTGTGATAGGAAGCCTTGCTTCCTTGCCATACACTAACATGAAAGGCGAATGCCCTATTGACCATTTTGTAGTGATTCTATCAGCCCATAGTGCTGATTTTAACTATGTGTGCCAGGATCTCTGGTTAGCCTCCATAGTCTTCTTGATGATTCTGATTAGGTTCTTATTTGTAGATTTCACTTGGCCGTTGCCTTGTAGATAGTAATTTGAGGATGTATTGAGATAAATGCCATTCCTTATAGCCCAATTAGAAATACTAGAACCAATGAAAGCAAGGGCATTATCTGAAATGATGGACTCAGGCACTCCAAATCTGATAACCAGCTCTTCATAAAAATTCAAAACAACAGACTCATTAGCTTTCTTAAGTGTGACTACTTTAGTCCAATTAGTGAAATAATCAGTGGCTGTAAGAACCCACTTATGGCCAACGCTGGATGAAGGGTTTATAACCCCAATAAAGTCTAATCCCCACCTCATAAAGGGTTGTTCCACCTGAACTGGCTGCAAAGGTAAGGCTGCCAATTTTTCTTTTCCGGCAAATAGAGCACATTCCTTGCATTTTCTGACCCATAAGTGTGCATCTTTAGAAAAACTGGGCCAATAATAGCCACCTTTCATCACCTTAAGAGCTATTGCTCTAGGTGAAAATGGCCTCCAGCTGACCCCTCATGAAATTCATGCAACACTTTTCTGACTTGGTTAGGTCCAATGCATCTCAACAATGCTCCATTAAAATCCTTCCTAAAAAGCAAGTTATTAATGAGCACATAAGGTATGGACTGCAATATGAAATACCTTCATTTGGCTCTATCCAAGCCCTGAGGACACTCACCGGTTTGCAAGAAATGAACCATTTCTTGCACCCAATCAGCAACATGATCTGAAATAGTTGTTTGTTCTTGATCTTGCATTGATAGAACAACTTCTTGATCACGTTCTTCTTTGCTGATAACACCATCAGCAAGCTATTCGCACAACCCTTTTCCTCTGACCAACTTGGTAACCTTAATGTCCACATCATACTCCATGACCTTAGTCACCCAACCAACCCTCTAATCACTAAGATCTCTACTTAGTAGAAATTCTTTCATGCTCGGATGAGCAACCATTAAATTAATCTTTTTACTTGATAACATGTGTTTAAACTTTTTTAAACTCCTTATAATAGCAAGTACATGTTTCTCAACAAAAGTGTATCTCATCTCATAATATTTCAATGCCTGACTGAAAAAAGCTAAAGGCTACTCCATTTCTAGCTCATTTTTCTGTACCAACATGGCTGAAACAAAATCAATATTACCATATGCATACAAGGTAAAGTCCTTAGAAAAATCAGGGTTTAGCAGTGTAGGTGTAGCAACCAAAGACTCTTTGATAAGCTCAAAACTTTGTTTTCCCTCTCTAGTCCAGCTAAAAGACATGTTCTTCCTCAACATAGTAGTTAATGGATTTAACAAATCAACAATGTGAGGGATGAACCTCCTGACGAAGTTGATCCTACCGATGAAACTTTGTAGGCCCTTCTTGTGTGCTGGTAAAGGCAGAGCCAAAATCACACTTATTCTCTTAGGATCAATGGTGATGCCTTGCTTTGACACCACGTAACCAAGCAATCTACCCTCATGGACAGAAAACACACATTTTTTGGGATTAAGTGATATCCCAAACTCCCTACACCTCTCAAAAATCTGCCTTAGGTGATTTAGATGATCTTTGGCTTCTTTAGAGAAAACGGTAATGTCGTCAAGGTAGACTAGGACGATCTTGTACATCAGCCCCTGAAAGGCCATATCCATAGCCTTTTGAAAGGTTGCTCTAGTGTTGGACAAACCGAAAGGCATCCTCTTGTAAGTCATAGTCCCCCACTTTGTGGTGAAGGCTATTTTGTACTGGTCCTCCTCTCTGACTAAAATCTGATTGTAACCGGAATAGCCATCCAGCAAGGAAAACCTTTTTGATCCTGAAACTACTTGGAGTATCTACTCCATGGAAGGTAAAGGATGACGATCCTTCAAAGAAGCTCTATTCAAGTCACGGAAGTCTACACACAACCTTATCTCCCCATTTTTCTTCCTAACCGGCACAAGGTTGGAAACCCATGAGGTGTGTTTGATAGGAAAAATTATGCAACTCTCAATCAGCTTATTTAGTTCCATTTTCATGAGAGGCTCTAATTTAGGATTCAAAGGCCTCTATTTCTGCCTAACAAGCTTGGCATCAGGTTCCAACTCAATAGCGTGTTGAGCAAGCTGGGGATCAAACCCCTTTAAATCACCATATTCCCATGCAAAAATGTCACTAAATTCTTGGAATAGTTGAATAAATGCACGTCTTTCCTTTGCTGTACATACCTTGCCCAGTTTAAGGAGTTTACCTTTAAAGATCTCAAATTCTTCATAATGATCTTGCTGAACCTTTAGGCTCGACCTAGGTTTTACAGCTTCATCATCAGTGTTAAAGATGGATTCTAAGGTGACCAAACCTTTTGGCATCTTGTTATTTTCAGCTGAATGATTTGGTCACCGTACTGGTGATGTAGCTTCCATTGGTTGGCATGAGAGAATTCAGCTTCCTCTCTCAAGAAGTTTACAATCTACTGATCACTATCAAACCCCTGCCAATGTATGTTATTATCTGGCACAACAGGCCTAACAACAATCTTAATATGCTGATTTTTCTTACCACAACTGATTTCCTTGGGAATGTCAAATTCTGCCCCTACAACAACCAGCCTATCAGCATGTTTATTCTGATTTCTAGGTATGAAGATCAAATTGAATGCATCAAAACCTTCCAAAAGGTCCCATACTCTATGCTTGTATGACTTAAGCAAGTCATTTTTTGTGACATTAAGCTTTCTCACCTGATTTACAACTAGTTCGTTGTCCCCATAAACTTTCAGACAGCCAATACCTCTTTGTCTTGCCCATTCTAGGCCTTGAATTAGAGCTTCATATTCAGCCACATTGTTAGTGTAGCTGAAACAGAATCTGAAAGCTAAATAGTACTTTTCAGCCTTCAGAGAAACAAGCATACATCCACCTTTGGCACCCATTCTACTCCTTGAGCCGTCAAAAAATAGCTCCCAGACCTCATTTTCTTGCTGCCCATTCTGCTGTTCTGCACTTTTTTCAATGTTAGGCAAAAATAAATCAGCCTCGTGCATCATATACACGCCCAAGCCAACCTTGTCCAGGTGCTCACACGGATCAACCAATTGAGTCTGATCTGCCCATTCATCAAGAAGGACCTCTGGTATGCCTTCAATCAGCGTATTGCCTTCTTGAACAGCATGTTGCTCCGTTTCTGATTCACTTGCAACCAAGTTGGCATTGACAGTGTATGTAGTGTAAGGCTCAATATGGTCTTTGGCAATGGGCTTTGACTTGATAGTTACCTTAGTGCTGTACCTATTTTTGAACAACATATGAGACCAATCTAAGGATAGGTAACCTCCTATCTTTGCTGTAAAATCCCTTGACAAGCAAGTGGCAAAATAAGGAGGTAACTCAATAACATATATGTCCTGCGGGATAGAGAAATTTGGGCAGGCATGCAGAGTTAAACTCAGTCCTTTGATGACACCCACTGTATTAACAACAGTTCCATCCAGTTGAACAACTCCCTTCTCTAATGGCTCATATTCAATGCCCAACTTGTCAACAATCTATTTGGGCATGACGAAACTGCTAGCACCTGAGTCTATCATGCCGTTATGAACTAAATGATCCCCTATGATCAAAGATACATAAAATGGTGGGGGTTTAACCTCTGAAGCTTGCTGTTCTATATTTTTCTCAAGGTTACTTGTCAAAACAACCTTGGACTTACCTATATCAGACTCTTGAGATAGTTTTAAATTTGACAAGGCTGATTGAAGCAAGTCTTTTTGGCTAGGGATACTCAGGGAATCCCACATAGTCATGGATACATTTACTTTTTTCATATGCTCAAGGATATTGAAAGCAGATGTACCTGATTTAGCCTGGCTTTTGGGGGCAGCCACATCACCTTGAGCGCAAGTTGGCTAAACTGATGGATTAAGCTGTTCCTTGCCTATTAAAGGCTGATCCTTTGATAGGACTTGAGTTTTTTCAGCCTTTGATGGGTTAGAAACACCTTGACTGATGTTTGGCACTTGATGCCCATGAGTTTGAACTTTACTAGCTTGCTTCCCCTCATCAATAGCCCTTTTCTTGCTGTGTGTATTGTCTGCAACTGAAGAACCAACTTGGTTCATACCGCAGAATTCTTCTCCTTGCCAGTTTAGGAGTGTTGTTTCATGTGCCTGTTCTTCTTGCTGATGACTAGGAGGTTCTACAGGCACATTAGACTGTACTGCTGGATTGTTCTAAACCATCAGAGCTTGGTTAATCACCCCATTGGCACATGTATTTTGGTTATGGGGTTGGTTACAAGGAAAGCACCAGTCATATTCTTGAGCCAAATTGTTTTGCGTGGGCACAACCTCTTTCAAGGAACTGACAGTGTTTAGATTGTAGGCTTGATAAGGTCTAGAGTTAAAGGCTTGCCTTGGACCTTGATTATTAGGTTGATATGGTGACCTATTTGGCTGATTTTTCTGGTAATTGGACTGGAATATGGGCTGATAAGGTCTGAAATTTTGACCTTGCTGCCTCTTGAGGTTCACAATCTCATTACCAAAAGATTGCAGTAGTCCTTTGATTTCTTGTAACTCAAAAGACTGAGTTTGAACAACATTTTCTGACTTATTGGGCTGCGCATTAGGTGCTGATAATGTTGGCACAACAGGTATAACAGCTATAGGAGGCACATGCATTGGCATTGGTGGTTGAATAGATGGCAATATTGGCAAGGGAGGCCTAGGGGCGATTTTACCAGCCTGTATGAGGCTATTTTAAGCTCTTATGGCTATGGCATAAGCCTGTGGTAAGGAATTTCCTCCCATAGATTAAATCATGATAGAAATGTCACTGTTTAAAGCTCTTAAATAATATAAGAATGCATGGTCAGCTATAGGCCTTACCGTTGGTGGGATTCTATCCCACGTCTTTTGAAAACGGTGATTGAAGTCTGACATAACTTCGTGAGGAGCTCTTTTTATTATGGACAACTGCTCCACCAATGACAGATGGTCTGATTTGTCTTCGAAGAAGCTGCACAACTCCTCTCCCAAATGATCCCATGAATCTATGGAATTCACCGGTAGGCTTCTAAACCACTGCAAAGCCTTCCCTCTGAGAGAAGTTGCTAATAACCTGATTGCGACATTCTCTTCTATCACATGATGGACAGCACACAGGTTTGTAATGTCTTTTATGTGTTCAGCTGGAGTAGTCTGATCTTCACCATTAAAATATGGTAAACTTTTCAATATAGCAACAGGAATATCATCATGTTGAGTTAAATTCAGTGGGCTACCCTGATTGAATGCAACCAAAGGCTGATTTCTGACTACAGGAATCATTGTAATTGGGATTCTTGTGACAGTATGATTTCCAACAGCAGGAGGAGTAGACTTGGCTCTCCTAGAATAGACATGAATTTTCTTGGGTTTCTCAGCTGTTATCCCTCTTCTCCTAGGTGGGGATAATTGCAAATATTCAAAAGTTGAAGAACTGCTTCTGGTTTGTATCCTTTTCATAAGCAGAAATATACTGATTTCCTAAACCAAAGCTTAGAGTCGCCAGATATGCAGGTTTTAACCTCTTACAGGTCTAAAAATTACTGGCTGCACATCAAAACCAGCAATAAAAGGTAGTATTAGAACTATTTCTAATTCCATAGTCCCACCAGGCATGCCAAAAACTGTTGTCTCTCAGATTTGCACCCTTGCTGAGTTGTAAAACTTGGCAATCTGGAGAAACATGGGATCTTTTCAGGTCTGTGGGTCACCTATGATGGAAAGAACCTCTGGAGAAGGTTGGCTTTCTGTTGATACTCCACCTAAACTACTTATACTAAAGTCTTTGCAGAGAAAAGGGTAAGAAGGATTGCATGAAAATGAAACCTACTGTCTAAGGTGATGCACCAAAAGATCATCAGAAAATACACATAAATGACACACTATAGAACTAGTAATAATAAGAATCCCTTACACAACCTAGCAAATCATAATCCTTGCATCATTAATTTGTAAGGAGGCTAAATAACAATGGTCTTGCAAAGGAGAAAGAGGTTTTCTCATTACCCAAAAACTGATTGTTATTCTTTGCACATCTCACAACCTACAAAAATATGTAATCCCTGCATAAAGGCACCAACATGAAATACAGCTCCAAGGACAAAGAACCTTACAAAGATCTGCACTAACACTAAGGACACACAATATCATAATAAATGGGAAGGTATAAACTGCTTATTACTGCCAAAAAGGTGTTACAATGCTGTATATCTCTGAAAATGGGTTGCAAGACTGTTCACTTCTGCAAAAGAACTCATAAAATTACAATATACAGAGCAGTGAATAGCAAGAACTGCTGAAAAAAGAACAAGGAAGAAGACTATATACTTCCCAAACAACTGTAAATAGATAAACATCAACCACCTCCATTCCCATGCATCTCATAAATGCCCTCAAAATATCTCTCTAAAGTCCTCCAAAATGGGTTCCCAATGCATAAATGGTCAAGGCATGCCATCAACTATCATAAAGGCACCTGAAAATGTCAAAGAATGCCTTTAAATGATCTTTAAGGCTTCTGACATAAGTCAGATCTGTGTAATAACTCCCCTGCAACATCATAAATATCTGATATTTTCCAAATAAATGACATAAATACACTTTTTTCTGCATTTAATTAACATTTAACTAAGAGGCTTATAATTACACCACCTTAGTAAATATTTTACAATTCAAAATTACACAAACCTATGCAGAAAATAATGACATTTATGACATAAAAAGGACGTCCATATCTCCTAGGCAAAATAACACGTCACACATACATCTGCACCATATCTCGCATTATATGACTATGTCAAAACACCTTAAATAACCCCCTAGCCACTTACACGTTTCCCAATATGCACAATCATGACACAAGGCTCTAAGCAATACATTAAAAGGTGTTTCTATACCTCCATAGCTCCATCACCAAGTCCTACATGCATCACTTCACCCACCTTGTAACTCATAATAGAACATACCTTGCAAGGTATAATACTCGGTCTTATGTTTCTCATAATGCATTTTGACCTTGGAAAGAAAATAACTAAGGCAGAAAAATCACGCCTCATGCCCCCTCTTGCATTATTACTAGGTTTTAAGACTTCAAAAAAGTCTTCACCATGGTGCATAATAGATAAGAATGATTGTCTTTTTAAACAAAAGTCAAAAACACTCAAATGCAAACTAGGTCATTCGACCCCAAAAGGAAGAAAACCTAAAAAAAAATTCATTTTTTCATTTTACTTCTGCCGTTGTGCTTGCTGCCGCGCCGCCATGGAGGGTTTGGAGGCAAAAAAGCATGAAACTGGGCCAATTTTGAGCGTGTTCCTGTCAATTCTCAGAGGAAATCATGAGGTAAGTTGATTCCTTTGAGGCTTTAACTCTTTGAAGTCAATTCTTGGCCTCCATGGTCGCATTTTGACTGTGCTTTGATGTATCTTTTGGTGTTTTCTGTGTGGATGACCCTCTGCATTTTTTTGGCTGTGTGAGGCCATCATTTTCTGGGCCGTCTGAGGAAATCTAAGGAGTTCGCACGCATAGCATTCGGCAGAAACATAATGTTGTGCTCAAAATCAGCTACGCTCGTTTTTGTAGACAACCCCACGAAACTTGTCCGTTTCGTGAACCTACACTCTAAGATCATAAATCGACGAAAGATTTTCTTAGTCTCGTGTGAGGTCATTTGACATTCTAAACTCGTCTGCGACATTCCCTCGAATTGATTTCTTGATTTTCGCGAGGATCTTTTAAAGTTGTAAACTAGTAAAAATGTTATTTTGGAGTTAGTAAATTTTCAACTCTTAAAATGCAAGAGCGGCGAAAAACGCCGCTCCTACATATTATTTTTAGACTTGTTTTTGTTTGATGTAGAAGCAGCCTTTTTCGCCGCTATTGCATCATTTTTAAGTTTAATGTGCTTGGGTGGCTAAATTCGCCGCCATAGCATGTGTTTTCTATCATATATGTTTGAGCGGCATTTTTCGCCGACTTTACATATTTATCTATTGTGGTGTCGTAGCGGCCGAAATCGCCGCTCACGCGAGATCTTCAGGATTTGGATGTCGAGTGCCATTAATGGCCACTTGTGCCAGGCATTTAAACTCCAATCTCAAACCTTTTAAATGTGTTTTTCACTCCCATTGTTGTCATTTCTTATACTAAACCCTAATTGACCCGCCAACGTTCTCTCCGACTGCTCGATCGTATACTCCAGAGCCGTGACGGATCTCGCGTTGCAGTTTGAGCCTAGGGTTTCAAGTTGTTACGGGTAAGTTTCTTTCGTTTCTCTTTCCTATTGTTACTCATTAACTACTAGTATTGTTAGTTTATGAAGTTTTGTTAGGTTTTTCTGTTGTTTGTGATTCGTATTTCAGATTAGGGTTTTTGTTTTTATTTTGAAGACTTTGTGTCTTTCGTCAGTCAGACCTTCATCATTTACCAACCTTCCCATTGTATGCAACAACGGCCACATTCGCCGTTAAACCCTTACACCAAAACTACCAACTCCCGTTGTGTGCAAAGACGGCAGGTTTTTCCGCCTCGACACCAAAACTCAATCACTCCCACTTGCATGAGCGGCAATTCATGCCGCTCGAACATCGGTTAAACATTTTCCCGTTAACCTGTAGTAGCGGTCATTCCGACCGCTCGAACATGATTATCGATGACTCCCAAATGCATGAGCGGTGTTTTCATCCGTCCTTACATCGAAACCCAAAATCGCTTCCAACTCGCAAGAGCGGCCAAATTCCTCGCCTGAACATTCAGAGTTTTTACACATGTAAAAGCGGTGATTTTGACCGCTCGACCATGACAAATCAAGTCTTCCAAAGTGCATGTAAGAGTGGCCTTTTTCACCACTTTCACACCTAGAAGTCCGTCCAACTTGCGAGAGCGGTCAATACACCCGCCCAAGCACATTTCCCTGATTTTTCCCTAACACTGGAAAATTCACTTTTCAAAGCCGAAAGCCCGCTTTCACCCTCGCCTTGATTTGCGTGCTCAAGCCCTTTTAACCCATGCTTTCCCATCCATGATCGTCAAAACGCAGTTGACCCAGTTTATCCAATTTTCCCCTAATTGTGAGATCATGGCCTTTTGCAGTTCTCAGTCAGCGTTCGTGGTGGTGTTCGAATTCACAGTTTTCTCCAGGGCTCATGTTAGAATCATCTCCTTCAAAGTCCAGAGCCATGAAGTACAAGTACCAGGGTGTCTTTTCGGTAACAGTAGTTCAGTCAAATGTTGATGAAATCAGAGACACTGAAATTGGACACGTAGATATGGCTGAATTCGTAGATAGAACTAAACAAGAAAATCCCTCCCGGCATATGCAGAAAATCATTGACAGCAATATTCATTTGGTTGCATCATTTCCTGTCAGTGCACATAATCCTGAATTTGTTCTACAAGTGGCCAACCACTACAATAGGGACACTAGAGCCGTGACAGACTCACAGGGAAATGTTATCATGAGATTGGACGCTGAGTTCATGGACAAAATCTTCATGTGTCCACCAATTGAAAATGTCGGGCAGATTGATTTTGCTCAGGGTCAACAAGACTACGACAATGATTTGGAAGCTGCTAGAAGACACATAAACAGCAAATGGTTGAAAATTCCTAGGGCAACTTTTACCAGGTGGCCGAAGGATCTTCATAGGAGTGATTTTGTGGAGGAAGTGTGTGACTTGATTACACTCTTGAGTCGCATCAGAGGACTCCCTTCTGCTTCTAAATTCCAAGACTGGATGTACACTTACATCAAGGTAATTCTTCAGGGTAACCAGAAGATATTCTGGGGTGAACAGATCAGTAATGCTTTGCACGAGCAACTGGTAAGGGTTAATACTACCTTCAAATTTTACATGACCTCTTACCTTGTCTACACTGCTGCAAGTATGAGGAACTTTCCAGGTTTGACCCAAGTAGGGGACAGAAGATTGGTCCCAGTATATGAATACTACCCCCAAATCACTCTGAAGGGGTCGATTCATCATTTCAGAAGAGTCAATGATGCTTTCTTCTCAGTTTTCATGTGCTTGTGGAATGGTGAACTAGTTCAGAGAAGAGTTTCTGATGAAGCATGGCAGGTTGTAAATTCTTTTGGTTGTTTGTTCCTACAATTCCCCACCTTCACGTATCTTCAGGTAGGATACTATCTTGGTTACCCTTACATGCTGCCACGATATCCCAGTGATCACATTGTTCTTATGGAGCTTTGCAGACAACTGATTGTGGTTCATAACAAACAGATGGAGCTTAAGAAGTCAGGAATAAAGTTTCCCATTGAAATTGGGAGGTATTCAGTTCAGTCTGCCAACAAAGCTAAAATAATTGACTCCGAGTTGCAGTTAGTCACCATGAAGACCTACAAGAAGAGAAATCATTTCGACTTCAGAAGGGTTCAAGATAAAATCAAGAGGAAGTCAAATTTTCATGAGCCAATGGTCGAAGACATATGGGCAGATCTCAGGACCCAAAATGAGATCAGAAAACTAGATTTCTGTAGGCTTCATTTGAGCCAAATTGAAGAACTAGGACTAGCTGATATTCCAGATGGAATGGAGGATGATGGAGATGTCCTAGATCATGAATATGAGGCAAAGAATGTTGAAGCTTCACCTCTCCTAGAGGTGAAATGGTCAGTCAAGGAGGAGACATCCATCAGGAAAAGATTCCAACCTATATTGGCAAACACCAATTTGTGGTTGGAAAGTAAAGGGATCAAGTTGAAAGAGTTCCTTACAGGGTCCGAAGAGGGGACACAGGAGCAAACAGGTAAGAAGGTTGAGAACCGAACCAAGAACAAGAGTGATACCCCTTCTTCCTCCAAGGTACACAAACCAAAGATCAAATTTGTATCCAAGGGAGGAAAGAAGAAGGAAACCACAGAGGCTTCTGATGCCACTAAGTCAGATGTTGAAGACATCAATGATGACCATATGGAAATTGAGGATGTTGAGACTGAAGAACAAAATGTTCAAAGGTCTAAAACTAAGGTATCTGATGAAGCTGAACAAGGTGAAGATGAAGATACAGAGGTAGAGCGACTTGATGGTTCCCCGCACACTCTTGTGAAAGTCCTTCCTTCTGATACACAAGTTCTTACACCTCCTCCTCATGTTCCATTTTTTGATGGTTTGCCAGTAATTTCAAATGTTTCTCTTTCTCCCATTTTTGTTGTTTCTTCTGACAATACTCCTCAATCCATGAGGGCTAGTCTTGGAACCATTTTTGATTCTTCTGGTTCCATTCCAAGCTTATCTTCCCCTTCTTTTGATATCGGGGAACAGACTGTTCTGGAGAACCTTCTTGATGCTTCACAAAAGGTTATTGATACAGGTGTTGTGTTTACCAACACAAGTCCAATTGTCACCATCACGAGTATAAGCACGGAGCCAACCAAGCAAGTAGTGGATCCCCCTCCAGCTGTCGATGCATCTATACTTCCTCCATGGTTATCTGCCTATACTCCAAAGAGGAAGAAACAAGCCATCTCACCTAATGAGATTGACATTGAAAAGCTATTTCCCGTAAAAGCTAAGAACCAAAAGAAGAAGCCTAAGACTGTTTCTAGGCTAGTCACCGAAAAGGGAATCAGATACGCCGAAATTGCCAAACCTCCTGAAGATGCCACAGTTGATACTTTTGACATGAGCAGTTATGTCATTTCAAGGGTTGAACTTGGTAAAGTGACTCATGAGGGTGTCAAAGCAGATTTCCAAACCACTGCCACTACTCTACTTGAAAAGTATGATGAAGCCAAAAGGGAAAAAGAGCAATACAAAGCAAAAGTAGAACAACTGGCCGCTATCCTTCAGAAAATAGTAAAGTCATCAGAGATAGTAGAACCAATGGCAGTGACAGTGGAAGATCCCCTGATACAGAAGGTTGAAAAAGCCCAAGCTAGAGGCAAGATTGTGGGGGATGTGGTGGAGCGGTTGTTGGCACAAGGACGAGTTCTGTTGAAAACCGCTGTGGAAAGAAAGGAGAAAATGGACAAAGCTAAAGCTAAGCTAGATAATCTGGTGGATCTACTTTCACAAGAGTTGCAAGATCAAGAAGAGAGTCTAGAAGAGTGGACAGATATGAAGAAGATCAAGATAAAGAATTTGATCACCATTGGGGTCGTCACCAACAGGGAATCATATCTCAAGACCAAGGAGACTCTAGCTCATCGTATTTTCATAATAAAGAGTCTACTTGAAGATCTGTGCCAAGCTTGAGAAGCCAACAAAGATAGTGATGTCACACTCCTACATCGGCTGGAAGAACTTCCTTGCACCTTGACAAGGGAAGATCATAGCTTCCTCACGGCACAGGAAATGATAAGTTCTTTTGAAGAAATGGTACAGAAGAAATTTGAAGAGGAAGCTCCCTCTGTGCTCTCAATGGACAACCTGTATGATCAACATTCGACTCTGGAGAACCTGAAGGATAATTTAGAAAAGCATGAAAAGGCAATAAAGGCAGTGAAAGATTTAATCCTCCGAGCTCGCACCATCTCTGAAAACACAACAAAACCAGATGCATGTGAGATGTCAGTTGTTCAAACCATGTATCAGAACTTCCTAAGGAAAAAGGATGGAGGAAGCTAATGCCTTAGCTTATTTTTTTTAGATATTATGTAAATGGAATTTTGTTTTGGATATCTACACATGTAATTTTCCAAAATGTAATTACATGTGAAACAAGAGAAGTCATAAGTCAAATAGGACTCTCTTGTTGAATAAGTCAAATTAGTTGTAGATTTCCTAGATTTTCTCAAGGTCTTTCCCTATAAATAAAGGGGACCTCTTTTGTAAATATCTATCTTTTGTCTATTGCAAGAAAACTCTGGTGAATTGAGAAGCAAATCAAGACTTTGTGCTTTTTGTGAAAATCAATATTCAAATATTTATCAATACAAGAAAGCAAGTTCAATTCCAATCTTTGTCTTGGGATTATTTGTGTTGTGATAATTTTGTTCTTACGTCTTGCTATCATAATCTTATTTGATAATAATTGAAGTGTGGAGTTTGTTACAAGTGATTGAAGAGCGCTCTTAATTTGATTCTGGTAAACTTTGTGTTATCAAATCGGTTGTGGGTTATATGTTCATGTTTGTGAGAATACAATAGTTTGGAGACTTTGTGCTGCAAGTTGTTATATTCGATTTACTTTTATCATCTTGAAGAGGAGTGAAGACTTTGGGCTGCATTCTACTTTAAATAGCTCCGTTTACAAGTAGTAAGTAAGGTGACAGAAAACTTTGTGTTTCTGTGATATTGTGATAATCTACAAGTCTTATATCAAGAGTTTGAAATATAAACATCTATTCTAAAAAAAGAGAATGAGATGAGATGGAACCACCACAAACATAGTTATTAGTGTACATAAATTTGATAAATTGTTTGATTTGCAAAAGTTAAGTAATTAGAGGGAACCTCCCCTTGCTGAGAGGAGAGACTTTGTCTCATCATAGCTGTGGCTGATATACCCATTTTGCCATTAGCGAGTTAACGACAAAATATTCACCCAACACATAAGTAAGTCATTTTTACCACATAAATCCCGTCATTTTCTAGAATTTTCTTGCATATATAGCTTTGCTGCTGTGCGACTTGAAGGGCTTCTATTCTGGGCATTTTTTTGTAATTTTTTATTGTGTATTTCACTGCTAGAGGCTGCGACCTGGGGTTTTGTGAGCATTTGCTTCAAAAAATAAGTTGAAACCTTAGATCTTTCCTATTTTTTGCATTTCTGGGCTATGAACAAGCCCTAGCCTTGACACAAACTTGGAACAATGACATATATGCCTTGTTGCAACTCAAAATCTGTATTTTCTGGGTGGTTGTAGCATGATCTTGAAACTTCATTTTTGTCGTTCTCTTTTAGAGGGTTCTGTAGCATTTGAACTTGAAAAAATTGCATTTTCTTTGTCTATTCACTGCTGGGTTTAACTAGAAGGAAATATGAGCATATGAACTTGAAATTTTTTTTGCATTTTTCTTTGAAAATCTATACTTTCTGTTGTGCTGCTTTGACAGAAAAACTTGAAAGAACTTCATTTTCTAAACATTTTATTCTGAAATGAGTTGAAACCTCAATTGCTATTTAAACTTGCACTTTGGCTCGAAGCTCACTGTTTATGTTGAGAACACTCGCTATTATGTGAGTAAGAAGTCATGAAATATCTCCATATTTGTTTTAGCTTCCTCTTGTTAGACTTCAAATTCTTAGAATTTTGATTTTTCAGAATGCCTGATCTTAGAAAAATCATGAAGCCTTGCTGGAAATAAAGAATATAACAAGGGGTCCTCTTCAGAAGTAGAACTTGTGTCAGAAACAATTGGATAATGCCTCCCTATGGCTGAAACTTTCCTTTTGCAATTGTTCAACCTACTGTTCTTCCTACCGTCAAGACTTTTAAACTCATTGGTAAGCATTTTTGTCTCCATGATTTCATTCATAGATTTCAAAATCCTCCCTCTATCACTGAATACTGCTATCCTTTATTTTTCATTGTATCTTAGGATAGAGGTGATGACTACATCTTTGTCCAGGCTATTACAGGATCTTTGGTAGTTTCCTTTATTTAAAGAGATGACCCTGTTGGGGTTTCAATGCATATCTCCTCTCTAGGATCTACATGCTTATATCACAATGTTGCCATAGCATTAATTGTTCTTTTTTGGCAGTGATTGACTATCTCCATGTTTGATAAATTTGAAACCTGTAGATTGTCATGATAAATGCCTATTTGATGTTTATCACTGTGCCTTCAAATTGCTGCACCTTTGGGTTTGGTCAAAACTGCTCTTGTACAAGAAATTACTATCCTTGCTATCTGATTTGGAAGGTATAACTATTTTCCATGCACTTGGAAGACTGTTCTATATCCTTAGAACTGTATATTCTTCATTCAAAGCCACATAGCTAAAGACTGCCACTTAACTTGCTTTTGTGTCTTCCACTGCTACTTTATGGCTATATGAGTCTCTTTCCTCAATTATTATCTCAGATCTCTAAAAGAAACATGACTGAGACACTCATATGATGTCTTGAACTGCCCTTCCACAATAGTGCTGACCGATGATTGATTATTTTGCATGCTTGTTCCTACTACTGTAGATGATTATAGTCATACATTTTGTATGAGAAAGAAAGCGGAAGTTTTGAGCACTTATCTCCAGTGTTGCTTATAGTAGTTTAACTCTATCTGTGCTCTGTCTTTGACATATCATTCATGCAAGACTGTAGCTTGATATTTAAATGTGGAACTCTACATTTTGTACATTTTAAATAGTTGTTGCTGTTATATGCATCCCTTTTGCAATGTCTTTTATGACTGTTGCTTTTTTGTCACTGTCCTCTCCTTTTGCATAGTCCCATTGATAGGCCGCGGGATCATTGCAACTTTTCATGCTATCTGCCCTCTGTATGTGACTGCCCCATGATTGTTTACTGTCATCTGTTCTATCCAGGCTCCAAAAACTCATGATGGAAGCCTAGAGGTTGTAGAGTACATATAGATCTCTTTCTTTCTTGACATATGGTTGTCTTCATGCTTTTACAACAGCTATGCTTGCATCATGATTATTGTTTGCTTGTCATATCATACTCTGGCAGGGTTTTGATTACACATGCTAACTATTTTTTTAGTCATAAATAACAGTCCTTGAATGACTATGTCTTGTTGTTCCAATTCTTCATGTTGCCACACTCTGACAGTCATATGCATGTTGTTAAATGAAACTATTGAAATGTCATAAAAGTTATCACTATTTTCCTAAATCTTAACAATGCAATAGACACAGTGAAACTTATATCTTTGAACTACATATATATTATCACATTGATTTACTCTTTCTTTATTCTCCATATAGTTATTGTCCTTTTGATGCCTTGTGTTCACTGTCCACGTGGAATGATGACTGTTAGTCGCATCCTCTTCATTTTTGTAAAGTCTGCTACTAAAAAATTAGAAATGACTGTTGTTTCTAGTTTATCTCTGACTTATGGGTTGCTTCTTATAGCTATTGTTTGCTGCACCTTTCTTACCGTTGATGATTATTTTTCCATCATACTTTGCTGCTCCATCTCATGCGCCTTTCCAATGTCTTTTATGACTGTTATTTTCATGGTGACTGCACTTGTATATGCTGTCCTATTATGACTGAAACCTCTTGACAGCTATGATCTGCCTTCTAAATATGCTCCTAGAGATGTGCTTTTGCATTTGTTCATTGCATCTAAAATGTTCTGTAAGGTCTATGAGCTGAGCTCAACCCTTGTGGGAGCCACATTTCCTTCACTCATAATGTAATTGATGAATCAAACAGAAACATAATTACACTTGTATCTGCACATGAAGCAAACATGTTAAGAAAAACAAAGACCTACTGTCGATATACTTGATTTGTCTTCTCAAAAGTTTCTGTGACACTAACTAGTTTACTGCATCTGAGAACACAAATTGTATATTTATAGGTGTATATCATATGATGTATGATGCCTCGTCATTGCTCTAACATCAGTTTTCCAAAATTTTATGCAGATGACTAGGGGTAGCAAGGAGACAGTAGCTAGATGCGGGACACACAGACAATCTAGGATGACACAAGACGTGGCAACAACATGAAGGCTCGTCATTCAGGTAATGATGAGTCACCCTACCTCATATGCATATTTGTCTTTTAGCTCTTTTATAAATGTATAGTTTGTCTTTTTCATTTTGCAATGAAACAGTTAGTCTCACGGCTTGTGTGAGATCTTATACACTTATTTTTTCAATACCAATTGTTGATCTTACAAAAGATTTGTACAATTTCTTAAGTCTGAAAAACATATGAATGCAACAATACAATTTAATCTCAATTTGTATCAAATATGTGCATGGATATAACGCAGCAGAAAATAAAAATGTATCTTTTCTCTCCTTCAAAACTGGAAGCTCTACCTGATTGAGCTAGTAGTGAAATCTAGGTAACAAGAATTGGGCAAACAATAGGCTAACAATCATTTGTTTACAGATAGTCAGAGTGCCATACATCTTGCAAAGAATTCTGCCTTACATTCAAATACCAAACACATACAGTTAAGGTATCACTTCATTCGATTGGTGTTGGATGATGGACATTTAAGGCTAGAAAAGATACATACATATGAAAATCTAGCGGATATGTTTACAAAGGTAGTGACAAGAAAGAAGTTGAGCTCCTCTTCAGCTTTGATTGGTCTTCAAGATTGAAAACAACAGCCGAGTCCAGGGTGCTTATTTCCAGTGGGAGCTACAAGGTCAACGGTCTTATGATCAATCTCCAAGTGGGAGTTTGTTGTTAAATGGAGCCTAATCAGACTCAGAGGTTAAATTTTCCCCACTTTTATCGGTGCAGTTTCCCCCCAAATTATTTAACAGGGGAGTGCAGGGGGTAGCATCCCTGAAGCAAAAATTGCCTATTATTTTATAAAGGCATTGGGAGTTATTTTTTCTATTTTAGCCAACATAAAAAAACCCTATTTTTGTAACTGACATAAGGCTTGATAAAAGCGGCTAATGGTTAGGGTTTTCGTTGATATTATATTGTAGCATTTGTAGTAGTATTGAGTTGCAGGGATTGTTGGTTGTAATTAGTTTGATTTACTGGATAATAATATTGGACTCTTTGTTTGGTGGATGTAGCTCAAGTTTGGTTGAACCACGATAAAACTTGTCTCTCGCTGTTATTATTTCTGTGTATTTCCATTCCTCTGTTTAATCTTTATTTGCATTTAATTGATATCTTCTGCCGGCTAACCCTAACTCCAATTGAGGTATGCGAGAGAGGGTTCATTGATGTGGGTGATGGGACATTTAGGATGTTCTTTATGTCCCCTTACTATCAACTAATATCCTATCAATCTACCAAATCACTCACACAAGTTTGGGTAAACAGGTTGAGTTCACTCTAGACATAATGGTTATTCATGAGATGCATAATAGTTCAATAGTGGTAGTTGGGAGAGGAGATCATTAGTCCCATTTGTACACTTTTTCTCACTTTGTTCTTGATGTTGAAATACATAGGACAACTGAGAGGGGGGGGTGAATCAGTTGTAAAAAAACTTTAACCTCTTATGAATATCAAAACATCAAATTCTCAATCACTGTTATTAAGATTAATCATGAAAGCATGAAACAAGAAGCTCAAACACAATAACACATGAGACACTAGAATTTTTATGTGGAAAACCCTATAAGGAAAAATCCATGATGGGTGTTAGCCCACATAAATATATATGTTATAGCAATACTCAAAAACAGAGGCTCACTGACTTAGGGCTCACTGCCCAAAATGTTCACTACAAATGTTAGGGATCACTGCCAAGGGGTGGCTCACTGCCAGGAATTGGTGAACTGATTTGATAACATCTACTTCATGCCCGAGTTTAGTTCCATTAAAGCACAATATAACACCTCTTCTCTGCTCTCCTTACACCTTCTTATCTTCACATTTTCACACTTCCACCTCTTTTTCGTAACTTCATTATATGTTTTATACAATTCATCAACCTTGGAATGTACATCAAGGTCAGCATTACATTCATCAACTGTTGGAACAATCTCCAAGGTCGGTATTACATTCATCAACCGTTGGAACAATCTCCAAGGTCGGCAATACAAACATACATTAAAATAGGTTTGGACCTAAATAAGATTAGCTAAGGAAAGGATGCATGCAGATCACGTTTCCCCTTAGTTGGGACTCAAATGCAAATTTCCACGCCACAACATGCTTCCACAATCTTCAATGCATCTTTGCAAATAGTGAAAACAACTAGGTCGCCCAAGACTGGTGTTAACACTAAGTCTTCTATGAATAGTCTTCATCTTTGATCCAAATTTCTCTCTGCGAACCAATCCAAAGTTAGGAACATGATCAACAGACATCCACAAGCACATTGTAACCACCAGGAACAACCACATAATCTCTAACCACTCTGTCAAGATGATTCTTCAAATCGAAGCACATAAACAACACTGCCAGATACTGTCATAAGGAAAAGATCACTTGTGGACCACCAAATCATGGACCATTGAGGTTGAAGGCACTTAACATCATTACCAACTTGATTCTAGAACTGCAGACTATGAAACTTCAATGCGGAGCAAAATACTTCCTCCCTGCCACCACTGAATACACAGAAAAATAATTTTCACTCTAGTAAACATATCTCACTCAAATCTTCATATTGGAGGCTCAAACTTGGAACATAGCATCTTTAGACATGTATCTAAATAACTTCCAATCTGCAGACAAGGATATTCATTCTACAAGAAATGTGGAGCAATCTACTGGACTGTTCTACTGTACCAGGAATACTTATTATCTTCAACACTTAACTCATTATAAGCAAGTATCAAAACAAGAGTACAGTTGACACCAATGACAACACAGATATGTTGACATCAATGACAACACCGATTAGGCACATACTTGAAACACTTGATTCTCTTTTTACCATACTTCTCACTCATTCTAAGGAGATGACTAAGTTGTGGCATGAGTGGTTTGGGCATTTGAACTATCTCTACTTGCAATAATTCAACCAGTAGGGCATGTTTATAGGTTTGCCTTTTGTTTGATTTTCTAATGGTGTTTCCAAGGTTGCATCCTTAGTAATCATCTTGAAGAGAAGTTTGATAAATGTAAAGCATGGAGGGCTACACAGATTCTAGAGTTGATTCACAATGATTCAATAGGGCTAAATACAGCTTGACCTTCATTAATGATTTTGCCAAATATACATGGATGCATTTTCCTTGGAAAAAGTATAAGGACTTTGAGCATTTTTAAGACTTAAATCACTTGTGGAGCAACAATTAGAAAATTCATTAGGGTTCTACACATTGATAACAATAATGAGTATATTAACCATCATTTTGAGTAGTTTTGTACTTTAGTGGGGATTGATTTGCAACTTACAATTCCATATAATTCTCAATGACACATGGTGTGGTAGAGTGTAAGAAGATATCCTTGAAGGATATGACTAACTATATGATTTACTCTATACCTCTTACACCATAATATTGGGTGGAAGCCATTAACTATGTGTTACATCTAGAACCACATTCCTCATAAAGCATATCCCTCCTTTAGAAGCTTGGAGTGGTAAAAAATCCATAGTGAAACATTCAAGGGTTATTGGTTCTTCAACATGGGCCCACATTCTATTAGAGAGATGTAAGGCCACAGATCTAGAGCAGGCCTTGTATATTTATAGGCCATCTAGATGGTATTAAGGGATATCATGTTCTCCACTCCACCACATGAGTTATTCATTGAGAAGAGTGTTCACTTTGTGGACGCTCTTTGAGTTCTACTCTTAACACTTTTCCACTATTTACATTCACATTGGATTAACTTGGGATAATGATAACACTTAAGAGAACTTAGATCCACATAGGCACATTCTTGATGATAATGACTCTTTTTCCTTTGCTTCAATATAAAGGGCACATATATAAGTAATAAATACACACACACATATATAAATAAGTATATATAAAGGGTATATACATACTTTTATATATATATAAAGGGTATATATATCATTTATATATGGGGCATACACACACATATATACACCCTATATATGTATATGACCTTCATATATATGCCCTTTATGTATAATTATATATAAAGGTATGTGGTATACATACCTTACCTTTCTATCTATCTATATATAAGTATATATTATACCCTTTATCTATAGGGTATATAGGGTATATACATACACAAATATATATCCTAGTATACTATATATATAGAGTATATATACCCTATATACCTTATATACACTTTATATATATGTACATAAGGTATATATAATGAGGTATATATACCCTTTATATATATACATCTATATATACCCTTTACATATAGACATATATATGTAAAGGCTATATACATATATATATGTATATAGCCTTTACATATATATGTCTATATGTAAAGGGTATATATATATATATATATATATATATATATATATATATATATATATATATATATATATGTATATGTAAAGAGTATATATACCCTTTGTATATATAGGGTCTATATATTATACCCTATATAACATATAAGGTATATATATAGGGGGAGGAGGTATATACCCTACATATATATATATATATATATATGTAGTCATAATACTACCATATATAGACCACTAGTAGAGTGACCAAAGAGGAATCAACTAAACCGACAATCCACCAAGAACTAGAAATAACAAAATAATAGCTATACTAACCATAATAATGCAACCCAACCAACCCACCCATATACCAAATACTAGCATTATTCTACATAGCTGAGCCCATCCACATATCATCCCAAAAAATAAAAGAGAATTGAAGCCAAGGAAAATTACGTATATAGATATACATACATATATGTATGTATACATACACACACACACGTGTGTGTGTACATACATATATTTATGCATATATAAATATATACATATATACCCTTTGTAAATATAAAGGGTATATATATCTTATATATACTTTATATATAGAAGGAGAAAAGCTTCCGAAATGGTGTCGCTCTTGAAATCTGTCAAATTTAGGGCTTGTGAAAACAAATTTGCATAATTGATTGACAAAAATGTAACAACAGGAGGTGAGATGGGAATAGTCTAGGAGAATGCAAGCAAACAAATACTCACCACTAGTTCCAACATCAAGGCAAAGTGACAAGACTCTATATGCCCAGCGTAGATTAAAGGGCATTCAATTGGAGATGAAATCCCAGTTCATAACTCGCTACGAATTTTTGGTTACAATGGCCTCACTCTTGATTCTGGTAAAGGGGTGAAGTGTTGGGATGATCCATATGTGCGAATCTCAAACATAATAGTATGGAAGAGAAAACTAGTGACTAAAAAGGATGCCGCAGTTATTGACTTGCTAATTCTAGGATCTCCACTAGGCACATTGATTGGGATAATTAGGGATCTGTAATGTCCCCATTTGTAAATGCCCTAGTGTTTTGCCCTAAGATCACAATTTCTAAGCAAAGCAAGAAATGAAATAGAGTTAGCGATATTATTTACCAATTTAAATTGTTGAACAAGATAGATCCTGGTTGAGAACCTACAATCATGTTAGAGAATCATTGAAAGCATAATACATAAAATAGATCTTTTTTACTAGGGTTAGGAAAATTATCTTAATGTAATGTCCCCTATTGGTACTTAACTCCAATTTCCCTAGGATTCCTAATTGAGGTGCAATGTGTAGGAGTACAAACAACACTGAGAGGGGGGGTGAATTGCTATTGTATCTAAAACAATATTTTAGATCTTATCAAAACTTGACAAATAACTTTATCAAAGAAATGAATTAAAAACTAAATGTTCAACCATGAATTCACACAAGACATGAGATCAAGGCACAAAAGATTATATGAGAGGAAAACCCTCCTGGGGTAGAAAAACCTCTAAAAAATGCCTCACTGGCTTAAGTATGAAAATCAACATATACAAGGCCTCACTAGCTGATAAGTGTCTCACTGACAAAACTAAGGTCTCACTGACCTGAACAATCACTTTGAAACAGGACAAGATTATTTAGGGGGTTTCCCTAATTCATTTCATTACAAAAATCTTATCTCTCCTTTAACTTTTACTCAACAACTTTCTTTCAATCACAATCTATCCAATTTGATTAAAAACCAACATATCATCATCACTGCAACATAATCTTTGAAGCATTATAATTACCATTCTCTGCAAATAATCTCTTGATACACTGAGATTCACTTGGCACAATCTTTGCAAATAATCCCCTGTCTCACTGCATATTGTTTTTATCACTCATATTTCATATCTGCATAATACCATCAATATATTCTTCAAAATTGCTTTAATCATTGCTTCTGCATATAGATACTGACTTTAACAACACATATATACAACCAAAAACCAAACACCATCGAACATATACCATATATAAGAATCTCTGGCCCTCACACTCAAAAAACACACAGAAAAATAGAGTAAAGCCATCTTTTTAGGCTTTTATAAAGAAGGCACCTGTCAAATTTAGAAAGGTTAAGTGACCATTGGGATTCAAGTGCCTTTTAAACACAGCCACACGATTTGCACTCCCGCCAACCTTCTTTTTCATCTTTGACCATTTGATGAGATCTCCTGCCATAAGATTTTAAAACAACCTTGTGTTATCTTCAAACATCGATGGCCCTAGGTGGACAGGGCCGGTCATCCAACAGACCAATGACCCTCAAGATGTGACTTAAGTTACTTTTAACATGCTCAGTTGGTCAACATTAAAATAGAAATAAAGTTACATAAGGCTTATGACAGTTAAAATAAAGACTTGCATTTAGGATCCTAAGCACTTAGGGTTTAGAGCTAGGTTTTGAACATGAGAAGCTTAGGATCTATTTAGGTATCACAAAGAATTTAAACCCTAATTTCAACTCTGAGATAGTAGGTAAAAAGATGGATTAAGACTTTGAAAAATATTGACTAAGATTTAAAAGATTCTTTGAGGGATTCTTTTTGAACATTTCTAAGTAAAGTAAAAACCCTCAAACTAATCTTGCAACCTTGACCAATAGAATTTAGAATTTTAGGTCAGACATAGTCATTTAGGGTTTTCATACATGAAAGGACTTGCATTGGAACATGAAAAACTGGATAATGACCCCCAATGATCTTCAATACTAATGAAACATATCCTATAATCTTCAAACCTCATGCTACACCAATCCAATCACTTGTGCCTTAACATGAAGTTATCTAACATGCTTCAAACCTCATGATACACCAATCCACTTATATGAGTAACACTAACATCTCATGAAGAACATATATTAACCTCTGCACTTACTTGAGCATGCATGTGTAAACTCCTGTCTCAACAACACAAACACTAAGCAAGTCCTAAAAGGAACACAAGTCTTGAATGGTCAACATTCTCTGCAACATGATGAGGTCCTACAAATCTCATAATGGCAATGCATGATAACATGATGAAGTCAAAATTCTATCAACTGCCACCAAGACATGAACATGAACCTTCTCCTTGAAACATGATGACTTTGAGAGCATGGCAATTAACATGAAACACTTTGAGAGCAACCTGAGCATGATCCTGTGAACCAAGTCATCATGTGACATGAGAAATCTACTCCTGTTGACATCAATGACAAACTTGCCATCAATCTCCCCCTTTGTCATTGATGGCAAAACTACATGATGTATTCTCACTCTCCCCCTTTTTGACATCAACAGACAAAGGCCTGTTTATTAGCATCATTGTTATTAAATTCAAGAACTATCCACCAAACTTGCAAAAATTAATAGATAAACTTCTTTGGCAGTAAATGAACTGTTTGTGACTAATTAGAGATGACTGCATGCTTTAATGATCTTGCATGAAGACCATACAATCAAAAACTTCATTCAAAAACATTGACATCATTGTCAATCAAGAATATCATACTTCCATGACAACAAGATCACTGTTGAGTTGCTGTTAATACACAGTCATCACATGGTTTGTCATCATCTGCATTGAAAACTATTATGAAAAAGAATAAAGCACCACCCATTTCCATATATCCATTACAAATTATGATTATTGACTAATCTTGACATTCAAATCATGAAAGTAAGAGTAAGGCATATGAACCCAAACCTTAATGCACTGCATCATTAACTCATTAACCCTTTACCTCTTCAAGATCCATAAACTCCAAGGTAGCAAGATTCATAGGAGTCTTCACAGTTCTATGACTTGAAACTATTATCATCAAACCCTCTTGAACATCACATGATAAAGAATAACACAGAATCATGACAAATAAAACTCAATCACTATCCTAATTAACCTACCATCATTGACACAGTCACTATCTGCCCTTAACCTGCACCTCAAGATTTGACATCCACTGAACTATCTGCCAATATCTACCTATGTGCCCTACTTTTCATCCAATCCACTAAACAAATACAACTGTTACTGCACAACATATCATCTCTTGTTCACTGTCAAATTGCTATGAAGAATCACTGTCCCTAAATACTGAAAAAATACACTGCTGTCACACAATCATCACAATCTGATTTCTCCCTGAAAACAAAAAGGTTTGGATTGATGATTGACACAACAATGGCTTATGCTCCAACCATGACACTTGCAATTATACCAACATTGACAAATCTGAATGCCACACCAAATTATGAAGCAAAATAGCTCTGCAACTTATAAGAATTGTCCAACAATTCACTAAAAAAAAATAAAAAATAAAAACTACAAAATGATTGAATTTCAGGACTTCAAAAGACAACCAATCACTCCCCCTGAATCCAACATCATTATGAACTCATTGAAGAGAGGAAAGTGATAAAACCCCAAGCCTCTGTCTCAAGGATTCAAACACCTCTTTAGGCAATAGTTTTGTAAAGATATAATCCAGTTGATTAGAAGTATGTACATAATCCAACACCACTTCATTTGCAATCACCTTTTCTCTTAGAAAATGATATCTAATGGCAATATGCTTGGTCCTAGACTACATGATTGGATTCTTTGGACATATTAATGGAACTTGTGTTGTCACAAAGAATGGATACAGGTTTAGATACCTCCACTTTGATGTCTCTAAGTGACTGAACCATCCAAAGAATCTAAGTACAACAAGAAGATGCTGCAATATATTCAGCTTCAACAGTAGATAAAGAGACACAATCTTGCTTTTTCCTATGCCAAGCTACTAATCTACCACCAAGAAAGAAGGTTGCTCCACTTGTGCTCTTTCTATCATTAGGACAACCTACCCAATCAACATCTATTTATGCAAGAAGAGTGAAATCATTGTGTCTAGGATACCACAGTCCAAAATCAAGAGTACCCTTAATATATCTAAAAATCCTCTTAACAACATTTAAATGAGATTGTTTAGGACATGCTTGAAATATTGCAACTAAGCAAACTGTTTGCATGATATCAGGCCTAGAAGCAGTTAGATACAAGAGGCTGCCAATCATGGATCTATACAAGGACTGTTCCACCTCAGGTGAATTATCATTTTTTCTTTGTTTATAACCTGTTTCCATAGGAGTACCTAGTATTTTACATTCATCCATTTGAAACCTCTTAAGCATTTCTTTAGCATATTTGGTTTATGAGATGAAAATACCCTTTTTAAGTTGAGACACTTGTAAACCAAGGAAGAAAGACAATTCTCCCAACATAGACATTTCAAATTTTGACTTCATGATGTTAGGAAATGAATGGCTCATATCATCATTATTACTTCCAAAAATTATATCATCAACATAAACCACTACAACCAGGATATCCTCACCTTTGGCAATATAGTACAAATTGCTGTCCACACCTCCTTTAGTAAATCCTTGCTCTTGCAAGTACTTATCCAACCTATAATACCATGCTCTTGGGGCTTGTTTCAAGCCATACAAGGCCTTTTTCAATCTATATACATGGTCTGATTTGTCTTTGCATTCAAAACCTTCCGTCTGCTCCATGCAAACTTCTTCTTCAAGATCACCATTTAGAAAGGCTGATTTAACATCCATTTGGAACACCTTGAAATTATTATAAACTGAAAAGGCTAAGAACATTCTTATTGCCTCTAATCTAGCCACAGGTGCAAAAGTTTCATCAAATTCAATCCCTTCAATTTGAGAATAACCTTTGCAAACCAATCTAGCTTTATTTCTAATAACTTTACCTTTGTCATCAAGCTTTTTTCTAAACACCCATTTGAGCCAATAACATTTTTACCTTCAAGTCTTGGCACAAGTTCCCATTTCTTGTTCTTCTCTATTTGATTCAATTCCTCTTCCATAGCTATCCATGCTTCATCCTTGCTGACCTCTACATATGTTTTTGGTTCCATTTCTGATATTAAGCACATATGTGCATGATTACTTGTAGCAGCAAGTCTTCTTCTTGTTAACACACCATCATCTTTTTCTCCTATTATCAACTCTTTTGGATGATCTCTTTGCAATGTTTTTGAAGGAGTTTTGGCTTTAGATTCAATAGACTTTTCAGGAGTCTTTTCTTCCACTTGAACCTCCTCTTCCTTTTTTGAATGATGTTCTTCTTCTTTGTTTTCAATCACCTACACACATGGCTGCAAATTCTCATCCACCTTTACATTAGTTCTTTCTATCACCTTTTTGAGTCTCTTGTTGAAACATTTGTAGGCTTTACTATGTGTAGAATAACCTAGAAAAATGCCCTCATCACACCTAGACTCAAAGCTTCCTAAGTTATCACCATCTCTCTTGATAAAGCATTTACTACCAAAAATTTTAAAGTAACCAACATTAGTTGTCCTACCATACCATAATTCATAATGAGTATGGTTAGATTTTACCCTCAATTGAACTCTATTTAGAGTGTATACTGTTGTATGGACATCTTCCATCCAATAAGTATTGGGTAGATTAGCATCATGAAGTAATGTCCTTGCCATCTCCTTCACAATCTTGTTCTTTCTTTCAGCCACTCCATTCTATTGTGGAGTTCTAGGAGCAGAAAATTATCTTTTGATCCTATGTTTCTCACAATACTTTATGAACTCCTTGGATATATACTCTCCACCATTGTCTAATCTTAGACATTTGAGTTTGAAATCAGATTCCTTCTCCACCATCTTCTTAAAGACCCTGAATCTATCAAAGGCTTTTGATTTGTGTCTCAAGAATGTCACCCATGTCATTCTAGAAAAGTCATCAATACAGAGCATAAAGTATTTTTCACCACCTAAAGCCTTAGTCCTTGTAGGACCACACAAGTCTGAATGAACAAGTTGTAGAGGCTTAGATGAAATATGCTCTTTAGATTTGAAGCTGACCTTAGTTTGCTTACCAAATTGGCATTCTTTGCAAGTTGTATTATTTGGTTTGGAGATGTAAGGCATATTCCTTACATTTTGATGTTGTTGATTCTCTCAAGATTATCAAAGTTTACATGGCCAAGTCTCCTATGCCATAGCCAACTCTCCTCAATTTGACCCATGAAGCAAATGTGTCCATCTGCACTTCTATTTTTAGTCTCATGTAGATTATATATGTTTCCACTTGTTCTTAATCCTGCTACCACAACTTTTCTTGATTTCTTTTTGATTTCACAACCATGAGCATTAAATACAACACTGAATCCATTATCAGAGATTTGACTAACACTCAATAGATTATGCTGCAAGCCTTCAACATAATAAACATCATGTAAAGGAGTCTCATCGTCTAAAAGAATGGTACCTTTTCCTTTGATCAAAATGCAATCATTATTGCCAAACATGACTAATCCCTCAGTAAGGTCTTCAAACTTGATGAATCTGCCTTTGTCTCATGTCATATGATTAGAACAACCACTGTCTATAACCCACTGATCCTTCTTTTTGGCATGAAAAGTAGCTTGAACAATCATAGCTTCAATTTTCTTACTCATCATCTTAGGCTTCCAAACAAGCATTTTCTTATCAGCATTTGAAGAGTACCTTTTGGAAATAATATTCATCCTAGTTTGTTGCACTTACAGATTAGGTCTATAGAATTTGGCTATATGCCCAAAATTTTTGCAATTAAAGCATCTTAATCCTTTTAAAAACTAAAAAGGATTTCTTCTCAAAAGATTTACTCTTCTAAAATCAGACCTGCACTCATTTGCTTTGTGCCCATACTTGTTACAACTAAAATAGTAACCAAGGAAATGCATATTATACCTAAAAGTATTACTTCTTTTGAAGTTTGCTGCTGTTACAATACTTTTGTGGTTGATGTTAGCATGTTGAGAACTATTGGTGTATGAGCATTGTCCTTCCTCAAACCCTAGACCTGATCTGTCTTTGAAACTTTTTTGTTTTTCCAATAAGTCTTCAAGTTTATCACTGTTGCTGCACATATCAAGTCTTCTTCTAAGAGTCACAATTTCAACTTCTAGAACATGACATTCTTTAACTTTGGCATCTAGCTCCTTGCTTGTAACATCAACAACCCTTTTGCTCTCTTCAAGACACAAGTTTAGGTCTGCAATTTATTTTTCATAATCACTAACCTTGCTGATCAAAATTTCATTGTCCTTTTGAAATTGATTTCTTTGAATAATTGTCTCCTTCTTGAGATTTTTGACCATACCAAGAGCACACTTCAATTCACCTTCAAGATCAACTATTGCTTCTTCATTTTCAGATTGAACTTCACATTTTTTATTCTAATTTTCATTTATAATAGCCATGAACAAAGTTTCTTCACCTTTCTCAAGTGACTCCTCTGAATCACTGTTAGTTATATCAGCATTTTTTTATGAACAAGCTCTTCTTCTTTTTGAAGTTGTTTTTATTTTTGAAGTGAACCTGTTTCTTCTTGGATTGTGACTTATTTTCTTCTTCATCACTATCCAAATCTTTATATGGACAATTTACAACATAGTGTCCTATTCTTCCAAACTCAAAACATTTAAATGGAAGTTTACCTTTATACTTTCCAGTTGACCCCTTTTTCAGTTTGCTAACAAATGAAGATTCTTGATCCTCATCCAATTCTTCTGAATCGACCTTTACTTCCTTTTCTTTTCTGATTGATTTGAATGCAGATTCTTTACTTGTAGGAGTATCACTACATATCCTCATCTCAAAAGCTATGAAGGTACCATGAAGTTTATCAAAGGTCACTTTGCTCAAATCTCTCTCCTCTACTGTAGACACTTTGGATTCATATTTAGGAGTTAGAGTCCTCAAAACCTTAGTTACAACAACCTTTTCTTCTAAGGTATCACCCAAGCCCCTAATAGCATTAACAATCTCTTGAACTCTCAAGAGGTAATCAGCCACCTTCTCATCATCACTCATCTTGAGACTTTCAAAATTTGCTCTGTAAGACTGTAATTTTGCCTCCTTGATTTTCTCATCTCCTTGATAGATATTGGATAGTTTATCCCATATGGATTTAGCTAACTTGCAGTCCATGATTTTGACAAGTATCTCATTTGACAAACCACAACATATTACATTTTTAGCTTTAACATTGTTTTCATATGCCTTCTTCTCATCAGGAGTAGATGAAGTTGTGGCTTTATACTCATTTTCTATGCCAACATACACACCATATCCTAAAGAAGACAAATATGATTACATTTTATACTTCCAGAAAGCATAATTAGACCCATCAAATAAAGGTGCCTTATATGTTGAAAATCCTTCTTAACTTCCCATGACTAGTACTCACACTTATAAGACCTACCCAAGCTGATTAAGGCTATATTGGGAACCAGGCTCTGATACCAATTGTAGGAGTATAAACAACACTAAGAGGGGGGGTGAATCAGTGTTGTATCTAAAACAAGATTTTAGATCTTATCAAAACTTGACAAATAAATTTATCAAAGAAATGAATTAAAAATTAAATGTTCAACCATGACTTCACACAAGACATGAGATCAAGGCACAAAAGATTATACGAGAGGAAGACCCTTATGGGGTAGAAAAACCTCTCAAAAATGCCTCACTGGCTTAAGTATGAAAATCAACATATACAAGGCCTCACTAGCTGATAAGTGTCTCACTAACAAAACTAAGGTCTCATTGACCTGAACAATCACTTTGAAATAGGGGGTAAGTGCAAGAAGATGGGGGGCCAAAAAGTGGCCAAAATAATTTCAAAAAAATTTAAGTCATAATGCGAGCGTGTTATAACGCGCTCGCATTATGGCTTGGTAACGACAAGCCTCAGGCTCGTCATTACCGAGCCATGACCCAATATAAATGAAAAAAAAGCAATTGAATTTCATTTCACTCTCATTTTCTCCTCTGCTCGCGGCTTCCAAACCCTCAAAAATGTGCTCGCGTTCTGCAAAATGCCAATCAACACAAAAAGCTTATCAATTCATCGCCAAAATGCTGCCGCGACGTCGAGCACACCAAAGGGGTGAGTTATCTTTTTTTTTTGTTAGAATTTCTTTCTAAATAGGTAGGTTTTTGTTGATTTTTGATGTATATTTTGTTAATTGTCAGGAAATGTTAATGCACCTCCTCCTCCTCCTCCTCCTCCTCCTCAAAATCCACAAAATCTTGAGGAGGAAATACCTGCAGAACAACAACCTCCTCCATTCATTCCTCGACATGCCCATGGAACACAAGATAATATAATGGGGCAAATTGAAAACAACAAAAAACAAATTGAAGATATAATTGCAAGGTTGAAAGATCCTTCCATTTCAACCTTACATAGGTCCACGCTTGCCGAATCTCTTGAGTCTATGTTATCAAATGTAAATTCAATTAGCAAGCAAATAACTAGTTGGACCGATAAAAAGAGAGAGTTTAGAGATTACTATGCAGACAAATTGTCATACCAAGATGTCAAAAAATTACAAATTACAAAATTAGACTTGTGTTAAATTTTCACAAACCCACAAACAAATCAACCTCCACCCATTACATGCAAGAGGCTCCCTATCCATTGGTGCAACAACCAAGCGATAAGGGACAATTTCAGGCAGAGGTGGTGGATGGTTCTTGACCATCCTCCATGTAATAATAATGAGGTCCCGCAATACTTTTTGAGGAAACTCTACTGCGAGTTTGTCCTCAATAAAGTGCCAAACTATTTTGATATGCGGGACTTCCAGGGTAGAGGTGGGGGCTCACCCACAACGGGTAGTGAGACGAGTAATCAGCAGACCAGCCCACGAGCATGTTTCTATCCCTTCCATTGTGAAGGAGAGTGTTGAGGTTGATACACTGAGGTCAATTAGTGCCTTGACCCAGAGCATCATAGAGCATGTTGATCCTGCAACATAGAGTGGGTTGGGAGATAGTGCGAGGAGTAGGGTCCCACCGCATACTTGCCAGGCTTGTGGGTCAGCCTGTGGGTATGACCCCATGGACAGTTAGGACACAGGTGCACAGGCTACATCTGTAGCTGAGCAGATGGTGATGATAGATACCCTCCTGAGTGAGACTTTCGGCCTTGATACTTAGGTAAATATTAGCAAGTTTATTGAATTTAATTTATTAAATTTCATTTTTGAAATACAAGATTAACTAATTTAAATTGATGATTTTAATGAAATTTCAGGGTCATAGTGTCGATGCAGTTTTCAGTGGTTCTCCACCTACATTTTTCACTAGATCATCTACTGTCGAGGTATGTAACTAGTAAACAATTATAAATATTACATGTGAATAGCATCGTTATATGAATGGTATTCTAATTTCTGATTTTGGATGTTGAATAGGTTAATACTGTAGATTTCATGGCAACACCTGCCAGTGGTGGTGGACTTCAAAGCTTTACAGAGGTAATAAAATAAATAGTTTAATGAATGAATTGTACTTACTAAATTTTTGTATTTGATTTGTGTGTTTTATTGTGTGTACTTCCATGTTTAGATGAAAATGTGTGTATGTTAGGAGCCATGATTTGCATCACTATTATAGTTTTCATAATTGAATAATGTTGTTTTATTTCCAGATGATGCAGGCTGTGGAGACACCTCCCCATGTTCATAGGGCAATGGAGCAGGGTGTGGCCTCTGCGATTCATAGCTCCATGGCATTGACAGGGGTATGAGGCAGATTAGTAAATTTCAATTTACATTCATTGTTATAGTTGTCTATTTTTGAAAAATCAAAAGATTATTGATTTGAAGTTTAATTTCTATCTGGATGGTTTCTATAGAACATGACATCACCAGGGCCTATTCCTGCTACTGAGGTAAGCGAGGAGACAGATTATATGTTAGCTGTAAGTGATTATTTTGTTAAATGTTTCATTTTTTTATAACATGTAATTTCTATATATTAATGTCTATACTTTTTTTGTAACAGGTAAAGGTGTAGGAAGAACTAAATAGGAGGAGTAGCCCTCAGGTTTGTAGTAGACCACCCACATGCATGTCTCCATCCCCTAGAAGATCAAAGGCTGCTCGTGATTTATTCTCTTCACCAGCCAGAGGGGAATGACTTTTTATTGTGTTCCTTTGTTGTATGCCTATATGGCATTTGTGGACATATATTTTGTATTGTACATAGTTGACATTGTATGCCTATATGGCATTCTTGTAAGCCTATATGGCTATTTTGTATATATGTTATACTTATATTGACAGATATTGATGTATGCCTATATGGATATTTGGTTAATACAACTCTTTTTTATTGATGGCGTCCATACTTGCATTATAAATCCACTTTTGAATGGATATTTGTAGATGGCTACTTCAAATATTTAAAGTCTGATTGTATTACATAGGATGTTTGCATTTTCTTTGATAGGCTTGATAGGCCATGGATTACATGATGGTGTTTGATGGAAAAGTATGGTACTAGAAGACTAGTTCATTCTTAATAGGCTTGTGATTGATAATATCTTTGCATGATTGCACTTGATCTTGGATCATGGGCATGTTGTTAGGATTTTGATTGCATTGTGATGTTTGATGGATAGGCATGGTGTAAGATACCCAACTAGTTCTACGAAAAATTTTCCTTACTTAAACAATTTTACTTGATATCAATTCATCAACTACTTCAACAACACAAAGATATACATCAAAGATAACTACTTGAATGAATCAACCTTAGATTTGGGTACTTGTCTAGTTATTTGACTCAATCAACTTGCAATGTCTTATTACATGGATAATGCTTTCAATAGCATGAAGTTACAACTTATTCAATGGAGATACAAAAGAAAGGCCTTGAAGCCTTGATGTTTACAATGGTGTCTACACTTGATCAACTCAATCAAACTCAATGATGTCAACTGAATGTCAACACCTCACAATATCACAAGGGAGCATCACCTTGCTTGTTGCATGGATGAACGTCATAGTTGCAAGACTCTTAGGGTTAGGCGCCAACTGAAGGTAGTAGAGACTAGACTAGGCGCCATCCTAAGCTGGGCGCTTCCTTGAGGTGGTAGAGACATGGATGAACATCTGGTGGGGTTTGATGACTCTATATTAACACTTAAATTCACTTAGGCGCAATATTAGTGTTCTTCTAACTAGGCACCATATAGGAGGATTCTCAGGGGTTTTGGCGCCTAGGTTACAACTTGTCAATTTCTCAAAGAATCTTTGAAACACTTGACTTCCAAGGATTATCATCTTACCCTCTGATGGAGTGCCTTGTTCCAAAATTGGTCTTGGGGACTTGCATCTCTCTTAGGTGCATGTTTAGAGTAATGTCAACTGGTATCAGCGCCTATTATCTCAATTCACACTTGACATCAAACTTTTGAAGCTCTTTTACCCTAGCGCCTTTATCTTCTATCAAACGCCTAACATTCTGGAGGTGAATTCCATCTTAATCCAAGTCTTCAAGGTACTTCCAAGTTTAGGCACCAAAACAGGGTTATGGAGGAGCAGAACCATGCCTTAGGAGGATGACTGAACCCTAGGTGCCAATTTGAGGTTGCAAGAGCATAGGTATGCGCCAAGTAGAGTTTGATGCTCAAAACATTAACATTATTCAGTGAAATCCTTTTTTGACTCTAGGCACCATTTGGAGGCTAGAAAGAGGGAAGTTGACACCAACTGCATTAGGCACATTTCTGAGGTGATGGAGACCAATAAGTGTGCCTTGTCCTTTGGCTCTATTCCTTGTTAACTTTACAACTTAGATTATCTGAACAACATTGAGAATGCTTCCCTTCTTCCTGATACAAGTTGAAAGATCCACTGGGTGCCATTTCAGGTGTCTGGAGAGATCATCAACCAAGGGCGCTAATAGAGCCTTTGGCAAATGGAAAGAGCGCCTTACTTAGATTTGATTTCTGGATGCCAGAATTAAGGAATTTTGTGCCTTGGCTAGGAGTTTCTCATTTTAATCTTGATTATTCATCTAAGTGACTTTCCTTAGCTCCCAAGCCTTCAATCTATCCATTACCCCCTGCTAGGCGCTCAAAATAGAGTGTTAATGCCTTATGAAGGTTAGGCGCATTCTAAGGGTGGGGTAGGCAAGTGAGGGCGCCAGACCAGGCCTTGAGACTTCTCTCCTCATCAAAGGCTTTCAATCCTAGGCGCCAGATCCAAGGAGTTCCAACCAACACATGCGCCTAGTGTTGTGAGTTCACCCAAAGGACATCTTTAACTTGAAAACTTACAATCTTCATCCATCTATGCTAGGCGCTTAATTGGAGGATTCCTAGAAACATGTATAGGCACCTTGAGGTTCTTAGGCGCTTAATTTGGATGATCCTTGTGCTAGGCGCTTAGTAAGGAAAACTAGAGTGAAATGGGCACCTAGGCTCCCAAGCTTCCATACTTAGTCAAATTTTAGGGTTCTGACCTTGTTCCTGCAAAACAAACAGATAGAGTTAGTCTGAAACCAATTCATTCCCTCATCATTTGGAATTAGCCTCTGGGAATGAGGAATAGGCTAATCCATTATACACTTGATGATCAAGCCGGGAATGGGGACATGACACATGGTACTAGGCTAATCATTTTGGGTTTTGCATGAGCCTCGGACAAGGTAATAGGCATAGGGTTTTTATCTTGCATAATGATTTTTTCAAACCAAGGGTCCATGATGGAAATGATTAAGGATGATAGAATGTTTGGATTTTGGACTTTGAGATGTTTATTGTTTGGACTCAAATTTTGTTAAATGGTTGTTTGAAAGAGGACACATCAAACACAACAATAAGATTGGTTTAAGTATGGATGCAAATGATGTTTACTAGTTTACTAATGTGATGATGTTTACTAATGTGATGATGATTTTGCATGTTTTCAATGGTTGGGATCTACAAGTTATGCTTTTTTTTGGGATGCACACCTCATTGATTGTAGTGGGATGACTTGAATGCATATTGCCTATATCCATGGGATGAATTTGTTATTTTTCCTTGTCTATGCTCATTTGTGCATTGGTATGTTGGATTGGGATGAGAGGATGGATGTTGCTTTGATAGTGATGTGTATTCGTCACCTAGTGATGGATGATCTTATATAGTGGTTGGGTGTAATGGTTATCTTCATGTGGTTGTAGATGTTGATCCTTGGTTTAGAGGTGTTTGGTAGTGTGTCTTGGTGGACTCTTGATTCTAGATTAGAGTATTAGCATGATACAAGTTCTCTTGAGACTAGGATGTCTGTATTGGTGCATGTGATCTTCTAGGAGGAGATGTTAGATCATAATGTCATGTTTGGATACCTAATTTTGTAGTGGAGTTTTGACAGTGGTCTTGTTGGTTCTCTTGGTATTGAGTACATTGGTCATGTGCTTGGGAGCTTCATGATAACTTGGTGTTGCATTTGGAGCTTAACATGGATTGATTAGTTGTAGGTTCTCATACATACTTCGAGACTTGGGTGAGGCTAGAGTTCTCTTGGGATTAGAGACAATTGTTGAGATGGTTACCCTTTAGAGGTTTTAGCAGGAAGACCAAGGAGACTTTCACTTGGATATGGGCGTGAGTTAATTATGGACTTAGAGAAGATTCTTATTGGAGAGAGTCATTGTGGCTTGGTGTATCTTCGACAAGCATTCTCATTCCCCACTCTTGGTCTACTCGGTAGACTATCATCTAAGAGGTATTTCCCATCCTTTAGATGAAATTTTTTAATGCTTTATCTTCTCATGGTTATGGATCTTGAGCTATGGTTATTGGTTCTAGAGGGTTCATTCGAGGGGTGTCTCTAAACATGCTTTTTCTTAGGCGCTAAACTGGAGTTGTCTAGATGCACAAGTGTGCCTCCCTCAATGAAGTTCCTTTTGTTAACTTAGTTCATCCTAGTGACTCAAGGGGTTGTTATATTCTTTAGGCACAATCTTTCATAGACTAAAACATTCACTCCATGTTAAGGCACTCAAAGGAGGCTCTGGAGATGGAAAATGGTGCCTTAACTCACTTATTTAAATTTTAGACTTTTAGGCAATTGCAAGATGTCTTGGAGGGCTCAATTCTTCAAGGTGCCCATTTTGTTCACCACTTGTAGCATCACTTGTTCAAGGCGCATGTGTGATTTGGTCAAAAACAGGCACCTAGAGTGAATAGGCTTTCATCCTGACAAAATACACTGCCTCCTTCTGACAATTTTTGGGGCAGCAGAAAACCTTTCACCACGGGCAAATGCCTCAGAGCTATAAAAAATTGAGAGAGGTTATTGTAGAGGCACTCTATGTGATTGCATTGCCTCAGACAGAATGTTTCTAAGTGACATGGTTTTTGATTAACATCTCGTCAAAGATTGCTGCCTTTTTGCACTTTGGACTCTTCAGGGATATCGTCGGTATAATGTAGCTCCGACTGTTTCGACATGTTTGGGTGAAAAATAGGACCATGCCTAGTGTAAATGTACCCATTCAGATGCATTGGAACAGTCAGTTTGGTCGCATCAGGAGCAAGATGAAAGTTACACCCCTTTGCAACTTTACACTGCCTCCTTCTGATGATTTTTGGGGCAGCAGAAAACCTTTCACCACAGGCAAATGCCTCAGAGCTATAAAAAATTGAGAGAGATTATTGTAGAGGCACTCTATGTGATCACGTTGCCTCAGACGGAATGTTTCTAAGTGACACGATTTTTGAGTAACATCTCGTCAAAGATTGCTGCCTTTTTGCACTTTCGACTCTTCAGGGATATCGTCGGTACAATGTAGCTCCGACTGTTTCGACATGTTTGGGTGAAAAACAGGACCATGCCTAGCGTAAATTACCCATTCGGACGCGTTGGAATAGTCAATTTGGTCGCATCAGGAGCAGGACGAAAGTTACACCCCTTTGCAACTTTACACTGCCTCCTTCTGACGATTTTTGGGGCAGCAGAAAACCTTTCACCACGGGCAAATGCCTCAGAGCTATAAAAAATTGAGAGAGGCTATTGTAGAGGCACTCTACATGATCGCGTTGCCTTAGACAGAATATTTCTAAGTGACACAGTTTTCGAGTAACATCTCGTCAAAGATTGCTACCTTTTTGCACTTTGGACTCTTCAGGGATATCGTCGGTACAATGTAGCTCTGACTGTTTCGACATGTTTGGGTGAAAAATAGGACCATGCCTAGCGTAAATGTACCCATTCAAATGCGTTGGAATAGTCAGTTTGGTCGCATCAGGAGCAGGACGAAAGTTACACCCCTTTGCAACTTTACATTGCCTCCTTCTGACGATTTTTGGGGCAGCAGAAAACCTTTCACCATGGGCAAATGCCTCAGAGCTATAAAAAACTGAGAGAGGTTATTGTAGAGGCACTCTACGTGATCATGTTACCTCAGACGGAATGTTCTAAGTGACACGGTTTTTGAGTAACATCTCGTCAAAGATTGCTGCCTTTTTGCACTTTGGACTCTTCAGAGATATCATCGGTACAATGTAGCTCTGACTGTTTCGACAAGTTTGGGTGAAAAATAGGACCATGCCTAGCGTAAATGTATCCATTTAGACATGTTGGAATAGTCAGTTTGGTCACATCAGGAGCAGGATGAAAGTTACACCCCTTTGCAACTTTACACTGCCTCCTTCTGACAATTTTTGGGGCAGCAGAAAACCTTTCACCACGGGCAAATGCCTCAGAGCTATAAAAAAATGAGAGAGGTTATTGTAGAGGCACTCTACGTGATAGCATTGCCTCAGACAGAATATTTCTAAGTGACACAGTTTTTGAGTAACATCTCATCAAAGATTGCAGCCTTTTTGCACTTTGGACTCTTCAGGGATATCGTGGGTACAATGTAGCTTGGACTGTTTCGACATGTTTAGGTGAAAAATAGGACCATGCATAGCATAAATGTACCCATTCAGATGCGTTAGAATAGTCAGTTTGGTTGCATCAGGAGCAGGACAAAAGTTACACCCCTTTGCAACTTTACATTGCCTCCTTCTGATGATTTTTGGGGCAGCAGAAAACCTTTCACCACGGGCAAATGCCTCAGAGATATAAAAAACTGAGAGAGGTTATTGTAGAGGCACTCTACGTGATCACATTGCCTCAGACAGAATGTTTCTAAGTGACACGGTTTTCAAGTAACATCTCGTCAAAGATTGCAGCCTTTTTGCACTTTGGACTCTTCAGGGATATCGTGGGTACAATGTAGCTCAGACTGTTTCGACAAGTTTGGGTGAAAAATAGGACCATGCCTAGTGTAAATGTACCCATTTAGATGCGTTGGAATAGTCAGTTTGGTTGCATCAGGAGTAAGACAAAAGTTACACCCCTTTGCAACTTTACACTGCCTCCTTCTGACGATTTTTGGGGCAGCAGAAAACCTTTCACCACGGGCAAATGCCTCAAAGATATAAAAAATTGAGAGAGGTTATTGTAGAGGTACTTTATGTGATCACGTTGCCTCAGACAGAATGTTTCTAAGTGACACGTTTTTTGAGTAACATCTCGTCAAAGATTGCTGCCTTTTTGCACTTTGGACTCTTCAGGGATATCGTTGGTACAATGTAGCTCAGACTGTTTCGACATGTTTGGGTGAAAAATAGGACCATGCCTAGCGTAAATGTACCCATCTAGATGCGTTGGAACAGTCAATTTGGTCACATCACGAGCAGGACACCAAAAATGCAAAAGTTGCTTTGTGCAACTTGACAACATTGACACTTTTTTGCAACATGACTCAAAGACTCAAACTGACCCCAAATGACTCAAAGTGACTTAAAATCACCTTGATTTGGTGCCCAATGTACATTATAGAGGTTGAGGTGCTCCTTATCATTCAAACATCTTAGATGAGCGCATAGGAAAGAAAAAAGCTCTAAGTTTCATCATCATGAGCACCTAATATCAAGAGACTTTAATGGCTCAAACCTTAGCATGGAGTCCTAAGGTGCATTTCATGTCTCCTTTCATCCAGTTTGGCACCCTTATGTAGATTTTTCATCTTGATTTGGCGCCCTATATGTGAAGGAAGATCTAAAGGCATGAAAGTGGATGTCATATTGCAAGAGTTTGGATCATCAAAATTGAAAGAAATAAGTCTATTAAGCTTGGGCGCCCTTGGTCTTCTTTTCATTCATTATGAGCGCCTTGGGAGAATGGTATATAGGTCATCATCATGATTGGGCGTCCTGGATCCAGAGTGTTGGAGAGATCATCAAATGGTGTCTAGTAGGGTGAGTTATGAGTTTGGTCGCATCAGGAGCAGGACACCAAAAATGAATAACATGATGATGTAAAAAATGTGTACATATGTGTAAAAATGCAGGAGGAAATAAAAAAAGACAAACCTTACAAATTAATGTGCATACTTACAACTCAATGTAACATAACTTTACAAAATCAATGTGAATACTTACAAATTAATCCAATGAACCATCTGAGTCTACTCTACTCTTTATTATGTCAAGTATTGCTTCATGGTCAGACTCACGCACCTTCCACAATATTTTGTTCAAAGGTCTACCTTGATACTTTATCAAATGAACATTAGATGCCACGACAAGGTTCGAGTAATGAAGAATCTTCCGATGCATGTCAAAGTCCTGAAATAGCCAAATATTAACACTCTTATGTAGGTACCTTCTAAGCCATGTTCCAGTAATAACCACTGATCCTGTAGGGTATGCTATCCCTAATCCTACACCCTCAACAGACTCGATACTATACCTTAAACTCTAATCGCTTATCCCTAAACCCTCCAACCCTATCCCTAATCCTTACAACCCTAAACCCTAATCCCTCAACCCTTAACTCTGATCCATCAACCCTCAACACTATACCTTAAACCCTAATCCCTTCAACCTCAACCCTATCCCTAAACCCTTGACCCTTGAACCTCAACCCTCAACCCTCGACGTCAAACCCTAATCCCTCAACCCTTAACTCTGATCCCTCATCTCTCAAACCTAAACCTAAACCCTAAACCCTCAACCCTCAACCCTCAACATTAAATCCTAATCCCTCAACCCTTCACTCTAATCCCTCAACCCTAAACCCTATCCCTAAACCCTCAACACTATACCTTAAACCCTAATCCCTCAGCCCTCAACCCTAAACCTTATCCCTAAACCCTAATCCCTCAACCCTCAACCCTAATCCGTCATCCCTCAACTCTAATCCCTCATCTCTAAACCCTAAATGCTATCTCTATTCCTACACCCTCAATAGAATCGATACTATACCTTAAACCCTAATCCCTTATCCCTAAACCCTCCAACCCTATCCCTAATCCCTAAAGGCTATCCCTAATCCTACACCCTCAACAGACTCGATACTATACCTTAAACCCTAATCCCTATCCCTCAACCCTTAACCCTTAAAACTTAAACCCTATCCCTACACCCTCAACACTTGACACTATATCTTAAGCCTTAAACCCTCATCCCTAAAGCCTCAACCCTCAATCCTTAAACCTTCAACCCTAAACCCTATCCCTAATCCCTCTACCCTCGACACTCTAACCCTAACCTCGACATTAAATGCTAATCTATCAACCCTAAACCCTAATCCTAAACCCTCAACCCTCAACCCTCAACACTATACCTTAAACCCTAATCTCTCAACCCTCAACCCTAAACCTTATCCCTAAACCCTAATCCCTCAACCCTCAACCCTAATCCATCATCCCTCAACTCTAATCCCTCGTCCCTAAACCCTAAATACTATCCCTACTCCTAAACCCTCAATAGACTCGATACTATACCTTAAACTCTAATCCCTTATCCCTAAACCCTCCAACCCTATCCCTAATCCTTATACCCTCCACACTCTACTTTAACCCTAATTCCTCAACCCTCAACCCTATCCCTAAACCCTTGACCCTTGAACCTCAACCCTCAACCCTCAACATCAAACCCTAATCCCTCAACCCTTAACTCTGATCCCTCGACCTTCAACCCTAACCCTAAACCCTAAACCCTCAACGTCAAATTCTAATCCCTCAACCCTTCACTCTAATCCCTCAACCCTAAACCCTATCCCTAAACCCTCAACACTATACCTTAAACCCTAATCCCTCAACCCTAACCCTAAACCTTGTCCCTAAACCCTAATCCCTCAACCCTCAACCCGAATCTGTCATCCGTCATCCCTTAACTCTAATCCCTCATTCCTAAACCCTAAATGCTATCCCTATTCCTAGACCCTCAACAGGCTCGATACTATAACTTAAACCCTAATCCCTCTACCCTCGACACTCTTATTTAACCCTAATCCCTTGACCATTAACCCTATCCCTCAACCTCAACCCTCAACCCTCAACCCTCAACTCTCAACATTAAACCGTAATTCATCAACCCTAAACCCTAATCCTTCAAACCTAAACCCTATCCCTAAACCATCAACCCTCAACACTATACCTTAAATCCTAATCCCTCAACCCTCAACCCTAAACCTTATCCCTAAACCCTAATCCCTCATCCCTCAACTCTAATCCCTCATCCCTAAACCCTAAATGCTATCCCTATTCCTAAACCCTCAACAGACTCGATACTATACCTTAAACTCTAATCCCTTATTCCTAAACCCTCCAACCCTATCCCTAATCCTTATACCCTCCACACTCTACTTTAACCCTAATTCCTCGACCCTCAACCCTATCCCTAAACCCTTGACCCTCGAACCTCAACCCTCAACCCTCAACATCAAACCCTAATCCCTCAACCCTTAACTCTGATCCCTCGACCTTCAACCCTAATCCTAAACCCTAAACCCTCAACGTCAAATTCTAATCCAACCCTTCACTCTAATCCCTCAACCCTAAACCCTCAACACTATACCTTAAACCCCAATCCCTCAACCCTAACCCTAAACCTTGTCCCTAAACCCTAATCCCTCAACCCTTAACCCTAATCTGTCATCCGTCATCCCTCAACTCTAATCCTTCATTCCTAAACCCTAAACGTTATCCCTATTCCTAGACCCTCAACAGGCTCGATACTATACCTTAAACCCTAATCCCTCTACCCTCGACACTCTTATTTAACCCTAATCCCTTGACCATTAACCCTATCCCTCAACCTCAACCCTCAACTCTCAACATTAAACCCTAATTCATCAACCCTAAACCCTAATCCCACAAACCTAAACCCTATCCCTAAACCATCTACCCTCAACACTATACTTTAAACCCTAATCCCTCAACCCTCAACCCTAAACTTTATCCCTAAACCCTAATCCCTCAACCCTCAACCCTAATCCCTCATCCCTCAACTCTAATCCCTCATCCCTAAACCCTAAATGCTATCCCTATTCCTAAACCCTCAACAGACTCGATACTATACCTTAAACTCTAATCTCTTATCCCTAAACCCTCCAACCCTATCCCTAATCCTTATACCCTCCACACTCTACTTTAACCCTAATTTCTCAAGCCTCAACCCTATCCCTAAACCCTTGACCCTCGAACCTCAACCCTCAACCCTCAACATCAAACCCTAATCCTTCAACCCTTAACTCTGATCCCTCGACCTTCAACCCTAACCCTAAACCCTCAGCCCTCAACGTCAAATTCTAATCCCTCAACCCTTCACTCTAATCCCTCAACCCTAAAACCTATCCCTAAACCCTCAACACTATACCTTAAACCCTAATCCCTCAACCCTAACCCTAAACCTTGTCCCTAAACCCTAATCCCTCAACCCTCAACCCTAATCTGTCATCCGTCATCCCTCAACTCTAATCCCTCATTCCTAAACCCTAAACGCTATCCCTATTCCTAGACCCTCAACAGGCTCAATACTATACCTTAAACCCTAATCCCTCTACCCTCGACACTCTTATTTAACCCTAATCCCTTGACCATTAACCCTATCCCTCAACCTCAACCCTCAACCCTCAACCCTCAACTCTCAACATTAAACCCTAATTCATCAACCCTAAACCCTAATCCCTCAAACCTAAACCCTATCCCTAAACCATCAACCCTCAACACTATACCTTAAACCCTAATCCCTCAACCCTCAACCCTAATCCCTCATCCCTCAACTCTAATCCCTCATCCCTAAACCCTAAATGCTATCCCTATTCCTAAACCCTCAACAGACTCGATACTATACCTTAAACTCTAATCCCTTATCCCTAAACCCTCCAACCCTATCCCTAATCCTTATACCCTCCACACTCTACTTTAACCCTAATTCCTCGACCCTCAACCCTATCCCTAAACCCTTGACCCTCGAACCTCAACCCTATCCCTAAACCCTTGACCCTCGAACCTCAACCCTCAACCCTCAACATCAAACCCTAATCCCTCAACCCTTAACTCTGATCCCTCGACCTTCAACCCTATCCCTAAACCCTCAACCCTCAACGTCAAATTCTAATCCCTCAACCCTTCACTCTAATCCCTCAACCCTAAACCCTATCCCTAAACCCTCAACACTATACCTTAAACCCTAATGCATTAACCCTAACCCTAAACCTTGTCCCTAAACCCTAATGCCTCAACCCTCAACCCTACTCTGTCATTCGTCATCCCTCAACTCTAATCCCTCATTCCTAAACCCTAAACGCTATCCCTATTCCTAGACCCTCAATAGGCTCGATACTATACCTTAAACCCTAATCCCTCTACCCTCGACACTCTTATTTAACCCTAATCCCTTGACCATTAACCCTATCCCTCAACCTGAACCCTCAACCCTTAACCCTCAACTCTCAACATTAAACCCTAATTAATCAACCCTAAACCCTAATCCCTCAAACCTAAACCCTACCCCTAAACCATCAACCCTCAACACTATACCTTAAACCCTAATCCCTCAACCCTCAACCCTAAACCTTATCCCTAAACCCTAATCCCTCAACCCTCAAACCTAATCCCTCATCCCTCAACTCTAATCCCTCATCCCTAAACCCTAAATGCTATCCCTATTCCTAAACCCTCAACAAACTCGATACTATACCTTAAACTCTAATCCCTTATCCCTAAACCCTCCAACCCTATCCCTAATCCTTACACCCTCCACACTCTACTTTAACCCTAATCCCTTCAACCTCAACCCTATCCCTAAACCCTTGACCCTTGAACCTCAACCCTTAACCCTCGACGTCAAACCCTATTCCCTCAACCCTTAACTCTGATCCCTCATCTCTCAACCCTAAACCCTAAACCCTCAACCCTCAACGCAAAATCCTAATCCCTCAACCCTAAACCCTATCCCTAAACCCTCAACACTATACCTTAAACCCTAATCCCTCAGCCCTCAAACCTAAACCTTGTCCCTAAACCCTAATCCCTCAACCCTCAACCCTAATTCGTCATCCCTCAACTCTAATCCCTCATCCCTAAAACCTAAATGCTATCCCTATTCCTACACCCTCAACAGAATCGGTACTATACCTTAAACCCTAATCCCTTATCCCTAAACCCTCCAACCCTATCCCTAATCCTTATACCCTCCACACTCTACTTTAACCCTAATTCCTCGACCCTCAACCCTATCCCTAAACCCTTGACCCTCGAACCTCAACCCTCAACCCTCAACGTCAAACCCTAATCCCTCAACCCTTAACTCTGATCCCTCGACCCTCAACACTATACCTTAAACCCTAATCCCTATCCCTCAACCCTTAACCCTTAAAACTTAAACCCTATCCCTACACCCTCAACACTTGACACTATATCTTAATCCTTAAACCCTCATCCCTAAAGCCTCAACCCTCAATCCTTAAACCTTCAACCCTAAACCCTATCCCTAATCCCTCTACCCTTGACACTCTAACCCTAACCTTGACATTAAATGCTAATCTGTCAACCCTAAACCCTAATCCTAAACCCTCAACCCTCAACCCTCAACACTATACCTTAAACCCTAATCCCTCAACCCTTAACCCTAAACCTTATCCCTAAACCCTAATCCCTCAACCCTCAACCCTAATCCATCATCCCTCAACTATAATCCCTCATCCCTAAACCCTAAATGCTATCCATATTCCTAAACCCTCAACAGACTTGATACTATACCTTAAACCCTAATCCCTTATTCCTAAACCCTTTAACCCTATCCCTAATCCTTACACCCTCCACACTCTACTTTAACCCTAATCCCTCGACCCTAAACCCTATCCCTAAACCCTTGACCCTTGAACCTCAACCCTCAACCCTCAATGTCAAACCCTAATCCCTCAACCCTTAACTCTGATCCCTTGACCCTCAACCCTATCCCTAAACCCTAAACCCTCAACCGTAATCTATCATCCCTCATCCCTAAACCTTAAACGCTATCCCCATTCCTAGACCCTCAACAGGCTTGATACTATACCTTAAACGCTAATCCCTTATCCCTAAACCCTCCAACTCTATCCCTTATCCCTAAACCCTCCAACTCTATCCCTTATCCCTTAACCCTCATGATTAATAACCTTGAACGTAAAAAAATTTGAGGGGGACATAACGCGAGCGCGTTATAATGCGCTCACGTTATGTCAAACATGACAAAAGACAGACTTGCGGGAAAGAAAAATGCAAGGCAAAACATAACGCGAGCGCGTTATAACGCGCTCACGTTATTTCTTGCTTTGGGAATCCCAAGCCTTGGGCTTGGGATTTGCTTTGGATTTCCAACCCAAAGGCTTGGAGTGCTTGATGAACAGTCACAGACGTGTTTTTCTATATTCTTCAAAATTTCACATAATTTCGTTCGTGCTAACCCTCAGATTTGCACGTGTTTCAAGGTCAAACAAATCGAACACATGGGTAATGTTAGGATTTCTCTTAGCTATTTGACGATGTGATTTTTTTCACATTTTAACAATGTTAAGCCTTTCATCTTTAATTTCTTTTGTTTGTGTGTCCGTTTTTAGGCAAAAAGCACTGTTTGGTCTTTTTTTCATTGTAAAATAACTATTCATTCAAATTTCAAAAAAATTACATATTTAGAAACTAGACTCCATTCTACAAATATTAAAAAAATAAAAAAGTGATTTTTAATTAGTTTTCAAAATTTATAGGGGTAGCACGGCCAAAATTCTATTTTTTAGGATGTGTCCACTTTAAAAATTAGTAAAAAATCAAATATTCATCAAAAAATTATCAGAAAAATCGAGCATAAACTACATGCTATTAGCTAATTTCTCACTAAAGCGATTTTAAAAATACCAAAAAAAAGTTGACCTTTTGAGGGAGCCACAAAACATGCTATGTTATGTTTTTTTGACAGAAACAACACCAATTTCTGTGGCTCCCTCTTTTGAACCCCTTAATCTATGCCATTTTCAAAACAAAATAGTAGTTTAGAAAGTAGACTTAGAGTACTACGAACATTGTTTTGGTTGCATCTCCAAATTTTGAGTGGAACTATGCTCAATTTCTCATCCAAGGCCAGTATTTCCTGATTTCAGAAAAAAAGTGGCCACTTAAGACCCCTTTTTGGCCCCCCATCTTCCTGCACTTACCCTAGGACAAGATTATTTAGGGGGTTTCCCTAATTCATTTCATTACAAAAATCTTATCTCTCCTTTAACTTTTACTTGACAACTTTCTTTCAATCACAATCTATCCAATTTGATCAAAAACCAACATATCATCATCATTGCAACATAATCTTTGACGCATTACAATTACCATTCTCTATAAATAATCTCTTGATACACTAAGATTCACCTGGCACAATCTTTGCAAATAATCCCCTGTCTCACTGCATATTATTTTTATCACTCATATTTCATATTTGCATAATACCATCAATATATTCTTTAAAATTGCTTTAATCATTGCTTCTGCACATAGATACTGACTTTAACAACACATATATACAATAAAAAACCAAACACTATCGAACAAATACCAAATATAAGAATATCTGGCCCTCGCACTCAAAAAACACACAGAAAAATAGAGTAAAGCCATCTTTTTAGGCTTTTATAAAGAAGGCACCCATCAAATTTAGAAAGGTTAAGTGACCATTAGGCTTCAAGTGCCTTTTAAAACATAGCCACATGATTTACAGCCCCACCAACCTTCTTTTTCATCTTTGACCACTCGATGGGATCTCTCGCCATAAGCTTTTAAAACAACCTTGTGTTATCTTCAAACATCGGTGGCCCTAGGTGGATAGGGCCGGTCATCCAATGGACCGATGACCCTCAAGATGTGACTTTAGTCACTTTTAACATGCTTAGTCGGTCAATGTTAAAATAGAAATAAAGTTACATAAGGCTTATGACAATTAAAATAAAGACTTCCATTTAGGATCCTAAGCACTTAGGGTTTAGAGCTAGGTTTTGAACATGAGAAGCTTAGGATCTATTTAGGTATCACAAAGAATTTAAACCCTAATTTCAAATCTGAGATAATAGGTAAAAAGATGGATCAAGACTTTGAAAAATATTGACTAGGATTTAAAAGATTCTTTGAGGGATTCTTTTTGAACATTTGTAAGTAAAGTAAAAAACCTCCAACTGATCTTGCAACCTTGACCAATAGGATTTAGAATTTTAGGTCAGACATAGTCATTTAGGGTTTTCATACATGAAAGGACTTGCATGGGAACATGAAAAACTGGATAATGACCCCCAATGATCTTCAATACTAATGAAACATATCCTATAATATTCAAACCTCATGCTACACCAATCCAATCACTTGTGCCTTAACATGAAGTGTTCTAACATGCTTCAAACCTCATGATACGCCAATCCACTGATATGAGTAACACTAACATATCATGAAGAACATTTATTAACCTCTGTACTTACTTGAGCATGCATGTGTGAACTCTTGTCTCAACAACACAAACAATAACACTAAGCAAGTCCTAAAAGGAACACAAGTCTTGAATGGTCAACATTCTCTGCAACATGATGAAGTCCTACAAGTCTCATAATGGCAATGCATGATAACATGATGAAGTCAAAATTCTATCAACTGCCACCAAGACATGAACATGAACCTTCTCCTTGAAATATGGTGACTTCGCGAGCATAGAAATTAACATGAAACACTTTGAGAGCAACCTTAGCATGATCTTGTGAACCATGTCATCATCTGACATGAGAAACCTACTCCTGTTGACATCAATGATAAACTTGCCATCACAATGTCCCCTTGCTAGATCAATCTCTATTATGTCCAAATTCAAAAAACCACATAGAACAAACATATAAGGTAGTTAGGGATACTTCTCTTTACTTAGGAATAAGATGAACTAATTCTATTCAGGAAGCTGGCAATTAGTTAGGTAACATTGCAAACACAGTTCATGAAATAAACCTATCATTATTGCAGGGGAATCATATATTCATCATTATGTAGCAAGTTTCATTCATACGTGAATCTCTAATTTTATCAACAGTCCCTTGATGTAGGGATTGAAAGGAAAATTGCAATAGGGTGCCCTTAGCCATTCTCTCCCTTTCACAATGCAATAGGGTGCCTGTCTAGCTATTCGCCCTACTTGCCACTATAGCAGAGTGCCCTAAGCTATTCTCCCTTAAAGCATATTTCCTTCCTTCTATTTTGATAGATTGATGTAGTGTTTTATGTATATTTTAATGCTTATTAACATGTGGCAGAGATGTGCAATAGATTCATATATAAAACTAAATAATAATCTATATATTACCACAATGGTTTGGAATATTAACACCTTAAGTTCTTATATGTTATTCACTTCAGATATCTTCTCTTAATTCATTTTATAATGCATTGCATTTCTTACTTATTTATCTCTGTTGATGTATGATTGTAGATTTAATTCTACTAATATATATATTTCTTTCTCTTATGTTGTTATGCTTCAGATATTTTATAATGCATTCTATACTTTCTTCTCTTTATTACTTATAAAATATATTATTGGATGTCCCCTTCAAATGATTTCATCAGTTCCCTCTTATATCTTTCTAAATGATATTTCTTTGGTAACTGGATGTGGCTCTTCATATAATGTTGTCCTTTCCAAAAGGACCATTCTCCTTTATGAAACAAATCGCAGCCCTTTGCAAAGATTGTTGCCTTAACAATGTTTGGCCTATATGGAAATCACACCTCTTGTACATAATAAAATCACTGCGTTGTCTTTCTATAATTCATCTTCTAGTGAATTTTGTCCTATCCACTAATCACCTTATAAGGAATGTTGATTGTTGTTTTAACAAACAAATTTGACTTCTATGGGATCGCTAATCTTTGTCTTATCTTCTTCTGTCCTTTATGAAAATTTTCTTCATTCACTAACACATTATAATAAGTGTTGATTGCTGCTCATAGACTTGAATTCACTGCATATGTATGTGTTGTTCCTTCACACAATAAAATTGTAGTGCTTCATAAAGAATTCGTACCATATGTAAAACTAATCACAACACTTAGTGTCATACACAATGGTATATTATGAATTTTAATTTAATTTTAAATCTTTCCTTTTAATGTCCCAGGTGGGACATTACATTCCACCCTGCCTAAATTGCTTGTCCTCAAGCAATTATATCCTTAAAGGTATGAAGGCAATTTATTGTCCAATATTCTTCTTGTATTTCCCAATATCTTTTAACAAACCAAGAATTGGTAACAGGTAAGGTCCCTAACTTAAGACAAGTTTTCTCTCATCTCAGGGAGAACAAACCAAGTTTTGCACATGGATATCCTTTGAGTCCAAGAAGGAAAGTGAGCTCCTCATATATTAAGAAGCATGACACACATCTATGACCTCAAATGCAATATTCTTTTTTGAATTGATATGATCCATGGATTGTCATATGTATTTTAACATTGTCATGACATTCAAGTAACCTAGAAGGACTTGTCAGTAGCGAGGACAACCATATTCTTAGGAGAATCATTTTCCACTAAAGGAACAAGGGAGAATATCATGATAAGATGGTCATAGTCCTAGATTAAACCTTATTGTCATAAAGTTAATAGGATGGTCAATAATTAGAAGATTGTTATAGAAATTATTCTATCACTTCTTAAATCCTATTATATCACTCAAGGGATAAGAGTTTCAAATCAATTCATAGGTAGACATAACACAATTAGTTAACTATATGTAAATGGAGTTTTATTACTCTGGTTCCAAAGTTAGACCAAGCATTGTCAAATCTATGAGTGGATGATATATTCACTACTCATTACTACTATTTATCTATCCTTTTCAGATTTGACCTATCACAACCAAAACCATACAAGTTCCATTAGACATTGTTAGAGTTTTAGTTTTGCACAAATTTTAGTATAAATGTTAAACATAGGTTGCTCAAAAGTGGAAAACATGGGTTAAAGCTCTCCTAAAGTCACAAAGTTCTTTTGACTCAAAACCATAGTACGACTGGCTACCAAATTCCAATGATTTAGCATAATTAGAAAGAAAACTTTCCAACTATAAAATACATAATTGAAAGGTCACATCATGATATTATATGTGTTTCTAGAAAACTCTACAAAAATAGAGTATCCCATGTTTTGTGTCATAGTAAACATTGTTACCATCATTAGAGGTTATCATGTTTAAATTGCCACTTGGTCTAGCACAGTCGATACCATTATCAACATCGTCCTTCCACATTTTAGGCATAGCATAATCAGTAGAGATGAAATGATATAGCTATAACATTGTCATACATGGTGCTCACTGAAACCAATAGATTCCCATGTGATTGTTCATTTCAAGTTTAAGACTAATGGGCCCCAGACAAAGTTCACTAGATCAATTTTATAGGTTACAAGGTGGATCATATGTGGTATGGACTGGATTGTATCGCCATTGTTTCAATGAGTGTGGGATAGTTCCTTGATTATACATTTGATCTTGTTCTAAATGAATAGAACGATTCATTCTTAATGATGTTCCTCCTCCATGAAGCTTGATGAATATATCATATGATGGATTTCCAACATTTCCCTTAAGATCTCTCAAGAGTCCAAATTTGTAGGTTCCTAAAGAATTGAGTTGTCTTCATTTCATTCTCTCAAAAATGTTGTTTTGGCTTTTAAGAGATTGATCATCCTAGGTCAAGATGATACCTCAATGCACCTAAATCTTAAAGTTTGAAAGATAACCTTAATCCATCTAGTATCTTTAGTTATGCCTAAGTTTTCGTGACAACTAGTGATGGCAATGTATGGATTTTCATTTAAGAATTTGAAGTCAAATTAATCATTAGATTCAACTATGTTGAGTGGTTATGATTGATTGTTCCTTGGGAAACTTTCGATATTTTGATTGCTTGATTTCTTGATGAATAGATGAGTGATGATTGCTTATGACAATGAATTGATTTATCCTTTATATCTATTTCTTGAAGGAGTCACTACTCTTCTTGGCTACCTTTTTCGAGAATAATATTTTACTTTTGAGTTGATTATTAGATTTGTTTCCTATTGATGGTTTCTTCACGAGGAAATGATTCCCTTTTTATATTTTATTATTAAGGAAGCCCTACATTTGAAGGGTCACACTTTTCATATTTGGGGTTTCATCCTTTCTTGCATCATCATTATTCTTGAGAACCTAATTTAATTTACTTATAAAATCACTTAGGGTTATGTTCTTAATTGAATTCTTCAATGATGTTTTGGATATATTTCTCAAAATAAAATGTGCTCCCCTTTTATATCTCAAGTTTGAGGGAGTCACACTTTTTCACTTCACTAGTTACAACTCTTCATTATTGCCGAAGTCAATTTGTTAGCGTTTCTCAACCAAAAAAGTGTTTGAAAAGTAAAGCTTTGATAGATTTGGCATTTTCATAATATTCAAGCATAAAGTAATGGAGTAAACTTGTTTGAAAAAAACATTAGACATGAAGCAAACACATAATTATACGTAATACATGAAGCATACACATAAATATACACGATACACGAAGTATACATGTAAGACACAAAGCATGAAGCATACACATAAATACCCGTAATATATGAAGTATACACATAAATACATGTGAAGCATGAAGTATACACATAAATACACATGATACATGAAGTATACACGTAAGACACAAAGCATGAAGCATATACATAGATACACGTAATATACGAAGTATATAAATACATGTGAAGCATGAAGCATACATAAATACACATGATACGCGTAAGTCACGAAGTGTGAAGCATGAAGTATATGCATAAATATATGTAAGGCATGAAGCATGAAGCATACATGTAATACACGAAGCATGCACATGAATACACGTAAGTCACAAAGCATACACATGAATATACGTGAGTCATGAAGTATACACATGAATACACGTAAGTCATGAAGTATACACCTGAATACACATAAGTCATGAAGTATACACTTGAATACATGTAAGTCATGAAGTATACACTTGAATACACGTAAGTTATGAAGTATACACTTGAATACACGTAATTCATGAAGTATACACTTGGATACACATAAGTCATGAAGTATACACTTGGATACATGTAGGTCATGAAGTATACACTTGAATAAATGTAAGTCATGAAGTATACACTTGAATACACGTAGCATCAATTATCATTCACAGGATGGCAGGAAGGATGCTCTGATACCAATTGTAATGTCCCCATTTGTAAATGCCCTAGTTTTTTCCCCTAAAATCACAATTTCCAAGCAAAGCAAGAAATGAAAGAGTTAGCGATATTATTTACCAATTTAAATTGTTGAACAAGATAGATCTTGGTTGAGAACCTGCAATCATGTTAGATAATCATTGAAAGCATAATCCACAAAATAGATATTTTCTACTAGGGTTAGGAACATTATCTTAAAGTAATGTCCCCTACTGGGAATTAACTCAAATTGCCCTAGGATTCTTAATTGAGGTGCAATGTCCCCTTGCTGGATCAATCTCTATGTTAGCACTTATTTTGACCTGGGGTTGGTTTGTCATGATCATGAGGTTTCTTCATCTGAAGCCTTCATCTTCTTGCCCAATTTTTCTAAGTGTTGGACCTCCTCAGCATTTTTCAACTACAGCATCATATTTTTCTGAGGAGGAGGTCGTCATCATCATCTTGTCTTCGATGATGATCTTCATCAGCATGTTCTTCGTCGGCTTGTTTTTCTCATCGTCATCATCATATTTCAACTGTCGGGTGATGTTTGCTTATTATCCTGATGATACTGGTGAGCTACAGTGCGCCCTCAGTTGCTTGCGGGGGTGATCTTTTCAAGTATCCGGTGATCTTCCGAATATCACCTTGCGCGAACATGATGACGATGTTGCCCCGATATCCTGAAGGGGTTATTCTCTAAGTTGTCGACCTGACTTGTTTTTTCCTAAGGGTCGTCATCATCATGATATTTCCAGTTATCATCCTGCTGCTTGCGGAGGTCATCATATTTTCTGCCTTCATGATACTTCGCCGGGGTGATATTTTTATCATCGGGTGATCTTGGTTATGATCATCCTGATGATGTTGTTCAAGAGTTCTAAGTGCGACCCGATATTCACTAGGGTCATCATATTTTGAACGTCAGGATGATCTTGGTCAATATCATCCTGATGATGTTGTATCACTTCTTGTTCGTTGTTTTGACATCCTGATGATGCTGACGTCATCCTTATATCAGGGTGATATCTTTTTATCTGCCTATCTGCATCATGATATTCCGAAGGAAGGGGTGATATTTTCATATCACCCGGATATATGTTTGCTCGAGCATCATGATGATGCTGATATCAAGGAGATATCCGCCTGTTGGCTTTGCGCATTATCTACTGGGGGTGATCTTTTCCAGCAGCATCATCATATTCAGTTATCGCCCCGATCTTATAGTGGAGCTACAGTGCAACCTGATATTTGAACGTCAGGAGGATATTTCCAAATATCCGGTTGTCTTCCGAATATCATGATGATGTTAATATGATGATGACGTCATCAAGGTCCGCGGGGGTCATATTTCTAACACTGATCATCTTGTGATGATCCCCTGATATTTGCAAACATGATGATGACGTCATCCGGATATGAGGAGGTGCGCAGTAGGCAGATATGATGATGACGTCAGCAGTATATGATGATGACGTCATCAGGATGTTCATCGGCCAGACTTTTGGAATAAGCTCAGCAGGAGGATGTTCCTCCGAAGGATCAGGTTGTGTCGATTATCATGAAGGTTATATTTCAAATATCATGATGACGTCAGGGTGATATTTCGAACAACAGGATATCATGCTGCTGGAGGATGATGATGATGAAGTCTATACTAGTGTCGTCAGGAGCAAAAGCACCGACATGATATATGCTCATGACCTAGTATATAAAGTGTTATTGAGGTCATCGCGGGGTGCATGTGGGATATTGTTATCCTGCATTTTCAAATATCATGATGATGAATCTCGGCGGGAAATGCTTGCGATAGTCTGTATGATGTTCTTCCCAAGGCCGCGGGTTGGTGCGCCATTAATGGCGATTGTTGCAGAGGTATGGGCGATGGCGTGGATGGATCCTGTACCTGACTGAGGGTGTACATCAGCGGACAGTGGCGCAAGGCTCGAGAAATCTTCCTGTCTCCTCCCCTACCTGCTGCATTCAAGTTTGGGCGCCAATCTGGTTGTGTTTGAGCGCCATTTCCATGATACTGTGTATCTGGCAAAATTTTGGTCAACATTGTAATTAATTGCTGAGCACCTACCTGGCTGTTATAAGCAGGTGGTCTTGCTCATTTGAAAGGTTGTTGAAAGTTGATGATTTTGGCTCTGTAATGCATAACAAGCTGATCTGGTTGCTCTGTACAGCTTACCTGTGAGTTTATGTATCTCTTGTTGTTTGTTTTTGGCATGAACCCACTGATTTCATGATTAAACTTATATGAGAAATGCTGTTTGGCATGTGTTGTGTTAATTCTGTCTCCAGTATTGCATGTATCCTTCTTCTGAATCTGGATGTTTGGTAATGTTTAGATTCTAGAGCATAGAATTCCTATGTTGAATGTCTGATCTTTTAACTTCTGCTCAAGGGGTAGATTAAACTATTTTCAGGTTGAACATTGGGAGGGATATACTGCAATAGGGATACCATAAGTAGAGATAACCTAGCACTTTGTATTGGGAGGTACCTGTAAGGCAGGTATCACATATATCCCCTTGAAATCCAGTTTTAGCTGTTCATGCTGATCATTCACAGGTGTATGTCTACTGACTCCAGGCCCTGGATAGGCACCAATCATGCTTTGTTTTGTGTTATAACCATATCCAGCTTTGCATCCACACTTAAACTCCAAAGCAAAATCTAAAACCACCATTAGGACATTAGAGTTAGTTTAGGATCCTCAGTCCTCTGTCTACAACTGCTAATAGGCCCAAAGCTAGCCCCTTTGCTCTTATCTTTCAGTTTTGGTCTACTTACAAGAGGACTATCTGCTTTCTGTCAGCATCCCAGCCTTGTATGCATATCCTCATGGATGTTGAGTAGGGAATACCCCCCTAGGTCCTGCAGAGCCTAAAGAAGAAGAGGAGATAAAATATAGAGTCTATCTCCTATACTGTTGGACCCCTGGCCCAGAGATCCTGTTGATCACTGATGGCTACCTTGTAGGGAAATCTGGGAATAAGCATCCAGTCTGGGAAAAAGTCAACACTCTATTCTGTCCAAATTCACAAAACCACATGGAACAAGCATATAAGGTAGTTAGGGATACATCTCTTTACTTAGGAATAAGATGAACTAATTCTGTTCAGGAAACTGCAATTAGTTAGGTAATATTGCAAACACAGTTCATGAAATAAACCTATTATTATTGCAAGGGAATCATATATTCATCATTATGCAACAAGTTTGATTTGTACGTGAAACTCTAATTTTATTAACAATCCCTTGACGTAGGGATTGGAAGGGAAATTGCAATAAGGTGCCCTTAGCCATTCTCTCCCTTTCACAGTGCAATAGGGTTCCCATCTAGCTGTTCTCCCTACTTGCCACTATAGTAGAGTGCCTTAAGCTATTCTCCCTTAACGAAGATTTCCTTCCTTCCCTTTTGACAGACTGTTGTAGTGTTTTATGTATATTTTAATGCTTATTAACATGTGGCAGAGATGTGCAATAGATTCATATATAAAAATAAATAATAATCTCTATATTACCATAGTGGATTGAAATATTAACACCTTAAGTTCTGATTTGTTGTTCACTTCAGATATCTGCTCTTAAGTCATTTTATAATGCATTGCATTTCTTACTTATTTATCTCTGTTGATGTATGATTGTAGATTTAATTTTTCTAATAAATATTTCTTTCTCTTATACTATTATGCTTCAAATATTTTATAATGCATTCTATACTTTCTTCTCTTTATTACTTAGAAACTGTATTATTGGATGGCCCCTTCAAATGATTTCATGATTTCCCTCTTATATCTTTCCAAATGATATGTCTTTGCTAAATGGATGTGACTTTTCAAATAATGTTGTCCTTTCCAAAAGGATCATACTCCTTCATGAAACAAATCACAACCCTTTGCAAAGATCGTTGCCTTAACAATGTTTGTCCTATATGGAAATCACACCTTTTGTACATAATAAAATTGTTGCTTTGTCTTTCTATAATTCATCTTCTAGTGAATTTTGTCCTATCCACTAATCACCTTATAAGGAACGTTGATTGTTGTTTTAACAAATAGATTGGACTTCTATGGGATTGTTAATCTTTGTCTTATCTTCTTTCGTCCTTTATGAATTTTCTCTTCATTCACTAACACATTATAATGAGTGTTGATTGTTGCTCACAGACTTGAATTCGCTGCATATGTATGTGTTGTTCCTTCACACAATAAAATCGTAGTTCTTCATAAGGAATTTGTACCGTATGTAAAATTGATCACAACACTTAGTGTCATACACAATGGTATATTAGAAATTTTAATTTAATTTTAAATCTTTTCTTTTAATGTCCCAGGCGGGACATTACATAATCATAGGAAATTTAGCCATTCTTTTAAGGATGCCATCAAGCTAGGGAAAAGAGATGCCATTAACAACCCACAAGATTCACCAAGATGTAGGACATTCTACAATTGATCGGGAATACCAATGGTACTAACAAGCCTCTTCAAAGTGCTTGCAAACCCATTGAACTAAAATTAGCGAAATCTATCAAGAAAGACATAATTGAAAATGAAAAATTATTTGCTAAGAATGGGTTAATAGGAAGATTCAACTGTTTATGGCCAAGCCTTCTAGAGCTGCATGAGTGGATCATTGAAACTTGGTGGCCTATTACAAAAGGTAATTTTGAAATCTATCCTTGCACCTGTGGTTTTTCATTGTGATTTTTTATAGTGTGATAAATCTAAGCACTATCCTTTACAAATATCTTTGGTCATAGGGACAACACTTGTGTAAAAATCATGGCATCCCCCTTTCAATCCCACCTTTGAATTCTTTTTTATCATATAGGTGTGCATCCACCTTCTAAATATTTATTTTTATTTTTGGGTTCAATCATGCTTAGAAGCAAGTGGTAACTCATTGGGTAACTTCTTGGGGATAGGTAGAAAATCATCCAATTTCATACACATAACCTTTGCTTAAATACTGGAGGATTTAGATACCTCAAAAGATCTTCTAGTAGACATAATTCTAAAAGTTGATGAGTGTGGTTGGTCTCAAACCTTGGATTATGAGGGACTACTTTTTTATTATAGGAGATGTTATAATATAGGTCACCTTGTTGCAAATTGCCCTAGCTTTAAAAGCAAAGTGAATCAAGCCTCGTGGTGGAAAGATGCCTCTCCCCAACATTATACCATTGAAGGTCCATTGGGGGAATATTAGTCTTATTTTGAGCCCACCCAAGATGTACTCATAAGCAATTCAACAATGCCTGCACAAAAGGATCTCTCTTAGATCAAGCAAAAATCACAAAAAGTGGTTTCAACAGATAGTGGTTCATAGTTTTCTAGAGATGGGTGTGTTAAAGATTTAGTAGTTTCTACAATTATAAATGCTTAGCCTTCTTAGCCTTCCTCAAATGTTTTGGATGATGGAAGAGACAAAAAATTATGGAATGTAGTGCAAAAGAAAAAGAAAGAATCATCTAAATAGGATGAGGCCCTCCACAAGATGTACTTGCAGTCCCATTCTAAAATAGGTGTCAATGCTTCAAAATTGAAGTCAATAGATCATGTTGAGATCCCTTTTTCTAGGATCCTTTTGCTCAATGTAATGCACCCCATTAATAGGTCTGTTGCACTTTAATTTTCCTTTAATGATATAATGGAGTTGCCCTTAGACAACAACTTGCGTATCAAAGATATATATACCCTTTATATATAGGGATATAATATACAAGGGGCATATATATACTCTTTATATATATAAAGGGTATATATATATACCTATATATTAATTTATTAGTTTATGTCATAGAACTTCATTAATATCCCAAAGAATAAAAAAATAGTCTATAGATAGGTATATGTATGCATAGGCATAGACATACACATATATGTGATGGTGGGGACATTTTTATTCTCTGGGATACTTGGAATATTGTGTAAGAATGCATTGAATGGGAAGGTTATTTGGAAATGGCCAAATTGGGAGTTATAGAGCATCTTCCCAATTTGGGTGTTATGATAAGGTATTGAATGCCCTTATGGAGCACCTAGATTTGAGAATTGGTCGATATGATAGTTATGATAGATAAGAGTGGTGTAGGAAGAGACACTTTCTATTTTGGTTTGTTTGACTATGACCATGGGGCATTGGATTTTTGCTAGTGGCTAGTGGTTTTGACTCCTAGTTTTTTGATATGACTCAGTGGCTTCTTGTTTTTAATTTTATCATATACTAGAGATATGACATAGAGGTTTGTAATGTTCTTTTGTAGGTACTATTATGCTACTAGATTATTGTCAGCAGAAGGATAATTGGATTGTAGTGGTGTACTCTATTATTGAGATTAATACAAGCTTAGGTCTCTTTGATGGTGGGGTTTTTCTCACAAGGGTTTCTTCATATATATATATTTGGTATTCATATGGTTTGCTTATTTGTGTTTGCTTCTCTATTGTTTCACTGATAGATTTAATGGTTTATCACATATATTAAATGGATTTAAAACATGATCGATTAATATTCTTATTGCATTGTTCACCTTGTATTCAACAATACATACATACATATATGTAGACATAGACATATATGTATATGTATGTTTATATATCTATGTCTCTCTGGGTATATATATATACTAGTTTACTTTTTTTCATTGAATCATTTTTAACCATTAACATAAACTTCATAGCCCAAAATGGTTCCTAATAATGCACCCCAAACATTGGTTTCTTGTTTAATACAATACATGAATTGAGGGATTTGAGGCCCTCTTCCTTTGTATTAACTTAAAAAAAATCACATTTCAACTATGAAAGCACCCCTAAATAGGAATGTTGAGAAAAACCACCCAAAAAATTGACCTAAAGGGTTCTACTTGAAAATTAGAGGCCACAACTTAATAGCCATATCCTAAACTAAACATATGAAAGCATAACAATAGAAAACTAAAACCTATACCCCAACACCATCATCTTCCTTAGCACCTCAAATGACTTTGAACTGCTATCCCTACCATCAACACCATCCAAGATAGCATTAAGAAGGAGGTATTTCATAGCCCATTTTACTCTTTCCAACCCCTCCTTATCTAGATGAGTGGAAGGAGCCTTAAATGAGTGTTGAATATCAACCAAATCAAAGCTAGGGATAAAATTCTCCTTACCATCCACTTTGAATTTCGACAAGGTATCCATGGTTCCAATAAGTGCCATGAAAAAAGTTTCCAAATCCCTAAATGAAGCCATAAAGACCAACTAACAAAATTCTAAACCCATCACCAACAAAAAGCATGTGGGATGGGCTTTAGAAAACCTTAGGGTAGATACTAGGCAACCTTTGAACTCCACCTAAACATAGAACTTTGTCAATACCTTCACCACATCTTTTTGCATCACAAAATCAAGAAGCTTTAAAGCAAACATGGAAGTAATGTTAAAGTTTACCTAACTCTTGATCTCAACCTCTAGGTAGTATGAACTTATCACCTCCTTCACAACATTCTCCACAAGACTCGACTGGAGCATACATATAATTATCAAAGGTTCTGATTTGAAATGAGCCTCCTAAATGACATTTCTTTCTTTTTTGCATAGAGATGGAACTTTGGCTTTAGTCGAGGGTAGATGGATAAAAAACTAGAGAGAACATACACTTGTGAACAAGTCAATGATCAAGATGAAAATAGTATGCCACCCAACCTTTGTCTCAAAAGACAATAAAAATCATGTGCTAAGTGTGCCAACTTTGACAATCAAGAGCATATATGATGGACAAGTCTCTCTCCATCCTTTCAATGACTTAGTAGCTATTTCTCAAAATTTAATGATTGTGAGAATTGGGGTCTTAGGAGGGACACCATCCCATTTCATAAACAAAACTTACCACTTGTCCAAAGAAGCATCAACAATCAAGTCATTGTTCGATTCAATACCATAATTTGCTAAGAAATCTGTAACCTTGTTTGCTTCATGAAAGCAATGGCCAAAAGAAAATGATTCTAAAGAGACTAGCAAAGGCCAAGCCAAATACAAAATGTTCTCTAATTTTTTGTTGGGAGGACCATGATTGTAGATAATATTGAAAATCACCATAGAATCTCCTTCAATCTGCAGATTTGAGATCCCACATTGAGAGGCCATTTGGAGGTCCAAAACCAGAGCATGGGCTTCAACTTCATTATTCCTCCAAATAAATAATAATTAAAATTATAAAATATAAATTGTTTTTTAATTTTTATTTCCCCCTCCCCCTTAATCTACAAATTGAAACCAAAACCAAAGGTTTCAATTTGGATTGGGAGTGTATAATGAGTTTACAAATCCCTAATATTGCGTTGAATTTACATAAATTTGTGTGCAAAATTTTAAAATTTACCTTTTTTAATCCCCTTCAAATTGGGCCATGCTTTTACCCATCCAAGTGGCAAATCAACATGACTCTCCACCTACCATTATAGTTGTCGTCTTTAGTATCCATGATTGTTTAGATTAATTGATTGTTTAGATTAATTAAAGCAGGGATTTCATTTTTAAAATTATTATTATTATCTTGGATTATGTGGCCTCGAGCCACGCTATTATACCCGTTGTTTTTTAAATAAATAAAAACCGCAAATTTCTATTTATTATATAACAAGATAAGTGATAGGTAATGAGATTGCGGTCACAAGGTTGATTTGAATTGGGCAAAGGTAACATATATACTAGTATTGTTAAAAAGCGAATCTCTCCACTCATTTCTCATTAAGATATTATATCCTAAAATTGTCCTCTAGGTAATTTGAATTGCATTGACATTAATGTATTAAAGCCCATTTTCTTATGGGGAGAAGAGTCAAGGCCCATGGGTTACATGTAATATTTATTTAAAACATATATAATTGTAAAATTAAATTAGAATATTTTATTTAACAAATTTTTTTTTAATTTATAATTAGTTAATGCATAGGTAATAAAAAAAATATTAGAGAATTTTTTAAGTGTGAGTTGTTAAGTAGGTGGGTGATATGTATTAGGAGGTTTGTTATGTGGTTAGGATGTTCTCTTGTTTGTAGATATTATGTTATGTTTTGAAATTGTTGAGATTATATGTAATTGGCACAAACAATTTATTGAAACTTTATTATGTTGGTCACATCTCCTTTAATTCCATGTTCATGCTTTGGGTGCAATATATTTAGTAGTTGTACGACATAAAGTTGGTCAAGGGTTGTAGATCTTATTTTTTAAACAACACTTAGAGGTAAGAGACATGATATTTCCATAGTCCATATTAGTGATCAAGAATCCTTTTGGATGTAACTATGTGAGAGTTTTTTGCATCAACATTTCGAATCAAACTCCATGATCCACCATCAAGAGAAACATTCTTAATCAATACTTATAGGTGTTATCCCATTGATCTAGTGATTTTATGGCCTCTCAATGTGCCTTTTCTAAGGCCCTTGTCTAGATTGAGTTTCCTCATATCTTTCTATGCTTTTAAATGTTCATTTACAATCTCACAAAACCCTTGGGTTAGATCATTTTCACAATTAGGAATAATAATAAAAACCTAGTTTTCATGGTTCATGAGATTCCATTAAGAAGATTATAAAAAAAATAGTGTGTTTGATTTTGTTTGAACATTTTGGATCACACTCTGTGACCCGTCATTAGGATTGAGAAACAAATGATATATGTTGTGAGGATTGCTAAGTTAGTTCAATAAGTAAGCAAAGAGATGCAAAGAGGGGAAAGTCATGTCAACATGAGGATCCAAAACTTAATAGGAGAGAACTAGATGTAAAGAAGTGGAGTTGAAATAAAGATGCAAATCAAAAATTGAAAACAAAAAACAAAATATTGTTGAAGAGAGATCCTACATGAATAAAGTAAATTAAGATTAAATAAGAGACAACATAACCAATTGAACAATAGTAAAAAATATATGTTACCAAGAGAATTTAACGTCACAAATAGAAAGATATGAAATAATGAAAAAACCCCATGGAGAAGTAGAGAAGGGGGTTGCATTTTAATTATAGAGATAAAAATAATATTAAGATTTAAAATGGAAATATAAATTGAAATTATTATAGTAAGATGGAAAAGACCAAATATTAAATAGTGAGGTGGGTTGACCACAAACGAAGCAAGAGAGGGACAAAAAATCAACATGAGAGATAAGAAGCAAAGGAGGAAGAGTAATGTTGCAAAACAAGAAAGGAAGAAATCAAAAGTGTAAGAGGGGGACGAAGGAAAGATCAAGAAGAGAACATGAGAAAATGAAGGAATCCACAGCCAATGAAGGGGAGACTAGCTGGAGAAGAAGAGGGCACAATAGTGGGCAATGAGTCACCAATTTAAATTTTGTTTGTGTGTTAATAATTGGTTACTCAGCATGGATTAAACTCCATTCTTCATATCTATTAAGGTTGTTTGGGTGTTTGTCGATTTCAACAATCTCTCCTAATTTTCTCCTACATTAATTATCTTCCTTGACCAAAACCTTATTTATCTTTATGTATATGTGGTGTGTCATGTTAGAAGAGTGCTTTGCTAGGTCCATTTTGATGTGTCCATGGTTGATGTTTGCATCATGTTCATTTATCCTAATGCTTATAGAGTGACATGTTTCATCGATGTAGGGGGTCCAAAAGGAACAATCAATTTCATAAACATCAATGTTAAGAAGTGGTTCTCTCTTATCTTCATAAAGGAAATCATATTCCTAAAAAAAATATTGTTTTTGATTAGTTCAGTAGGAAAAGAGGGTCATGAACCCTATGCAAAAAAGCCCCAAGGGTAGCAGGCCTTAAACATGCCAGAAATGGTACATCGACAACACTAGAACAACAGACAAAAAATGACTAACCAAAAACACCAGAAAACAATACGCAAAAAACTAAGGACTCTCAGTCGTCCAAAACTTGGCCAAGAATTTGACTATATCTTTGTAGTCGCCGAGACTATCAATCCCCACCTTCTTGACTCTGTCATCCAAATCCTTGACAACAACAAAAATTGACGCTGCCCGATGTAGGGCCTTAGCAGAAAATTCAACCATGGTCTTCCATTTTTTCTGCATTCTCTCCATCTTAAGTTTGAGCTGCCCCAGATCCTCAGCAATTGTAACACACAATGAACAACTACCCTTGTTGTCCAGGCCACCAGCGTCCTCAACAACAACACCTAATTCCTCAAAATCAGACTTGTTCATGGAAGTGAAATGGCTCGCCCCCTCTTCCTCATGCATAGACTCAGTGGGAGTTTCATCCTCACCCTCCTCTATAGTGTATTCAAAAAATTCCAAATCATCAGAAATCTCCACACCCTGGGGATTAGAAGACGGTTTCTTAGCAATGCGAGTAGATCGATGAACCCTCAAATTGCCTTGCTTAACAACATCCTCCCCTTCATCACTTCCAGTCTGCTTGGGCCCCGAGTCTAATTCAATAATTTTTACAAGCCCTTCCACCTTCTTAGCATCCTCCTTCCCAGTCTTAGCTTTCTTAGCATGAACAATCCCCTCCTCAAACTCTGGTCTATCCCTTTTGGCTGACACGACTTTCTCTTTCAAAGGCTCAAGAGTGGCTTTTTCAGGGATTTCATTTTGGATTCAAGGGTGGGGGTCCCAACAAGGGTTTTGCATTCCACAATACGCCCCCCCTTGGTACTTTTTAGGGAAATCTTAGGGGTCCCGACACACATCTTAACTTTGCTTTTAGAACTAGGAGACACAAGCGGCTGGGGATCTTATATCAACTTGACCTTAATCTGCTTTAGGGGACACAGGGCAAGATAGAAATGATATAGTCTCAAAATGAGGCCTTGGTGGATGGGAACAAGAGGGTGGCCAGTATTTCTAGCCCTAAGCTCTTTAGTCGACTTGATGGAATTTTCTAGAGAGGATAGAAGAAAAAAAGGAAATTTGATTTCCATTTTATTCCTAAAGTGGTTGAGCAAGGCAAAGTAATAGTGATAAAATACCTTAAACCTCCCTTCCAGTGTGAAATACTTCATGATCATTAAACAAATTTGGCCCTAGGGCTCCAACAACTTCTTCCTTTTGAACCCACTGTGAAGCTTCACAACCACCTCCCCCTCCCTAAAGAAGAAACCCATGTGCTCGGGATCGGGCACCTTACTGCATCTATCATGCTTCTTCCCTTTAGTGGGGAGCCCTGTAGCCTGCTCTATCACCTCCTCGGAAACTTGGAAGCCAATTCCCCCCAAGCGGACTTGTTTGGTTTCATCATCCCACGACTCGACGAATTGGAGTGACAGGTTTTCGTCATGGCCGATCATTCCTTCCAAAAAAGAAACAACTTCCCCCTCTTGAATGATGTGCCAAACAAGCGGGTCTTGTCTGAATTCCTCCGCAGAAGTCGATTCGAGCTTCATGATTTCTCCTCCCATATTCACTGTTTGAAACTCACACATGCAAAAGTGGTTAAAATTGTTAAGGTAGGTGATGTTCAAAATAGCAGGGAACCTAATACAATGGTAAACTTCCTTCTTGCACATCCAAAAAAACCATATAGAAAGATCAATAATTACATCATAATTATTATGGCGATACGCCTCGCCTTTGCTACCTTGATATTAAATCTCCTTGGGAAGAGATCGTGGTTGTCATATTGTTTACAGGTGGTCTTGATTCCTTTTTTCCTTAGAATCTTTCAAATCTTATTCAAGACGCCTTCAACATAAGGATGAAAGACATCTCAAACAATATTTCAAAGAATTTGAGGATGAAATTCATCACAACCACCTTCAAACCAAATAAAAAGTTAGAAATATGATTTCCTCAATGAAGGATTAGAGAGAACCACTTCTTAATCCTGATATTTACAAAGTTGAATGTACTTGTAGAACCCCCTACATTAGAAATAAATGCTTCTCTATAAGCATCAAGATAAAGGAACATGGTGTGAACATCAACCATGTAAGCATCAATAAATCATCCCTAGGAAAGCGCTCTTCTAACAAGAGACCACATCTACATAAAGACAACCAAGGTTATGGTCAAGGGAGATAATTACCGCAAGAGAATAATTAAGAGAAGTTGTTGAATTAAGAAGCACTCAAAAAATATTAATGGAGGTTAGGGATGAGGTTTAATCCATGTTTGACAACAAATCATTTTCACACTTAAGAGAAATTTAAAATTTTGACTCATTGTCAAATTTTTCCCCTCTTCTTCTTCAATTAGCCTTCTATTAATTGTTTATGGATTCCTTCCTATTGTCATGTGCTCTCTCTAACCTTTCCTTCTCACCTCTCTTAAGCTCTTGATTTGCTATTTTGTAACATTACTCTTCCCATTTGTTGCTTATCTCTCTCATTGATTATTTTATTCCTCTCTCACTTCATTCGTGGTCAACCCACCCCACTCTTTAATTTTTGGTCTTTCCAAACTTACCATTATAATTATAATTTTTGTGTTTCTATTTTGAAACTTAATATTATTTTATCTCTTTTGTTAAAATGCAACCTCCTATCTGCTTCTTGGTGGGGCTTTTCATCAATTTTAATTGTATCATTTACAATTTTAAATTCTCTTTGTAACTTATATATTTAAATTATTTATTTTAAATTGATTTTATGTAAATTAATTGGTTATATTATTGTTGAGTGTAGAGCTTCTGGAATTACTGTGTGTTGCTTTTTTTGTGTCAAAAAACATTTCGGATCATACTCAATGATCCATCATCAGGACAAAAGATAAGAATGAATTAGAGATACAATTGCAGAGAAGGTTGCATAAAAGGAGAGCGGGTTGGGGGCACGCATGACAAGGAGAAGTAGCAAATAATTAACTTAAATAAAATATACAAATTAAAAATGGCATAAAGAGTTATCAGTTGGACCATACTTTTAAAAGAAAGAAGAGTATAATACCAAAGGAAGAGGAAATTAAGAAATGGAGACTACAAAAAGGAGGGACAAAATCTTTAATTACATAAAAAGGAATTATATATATCTATGTATACTTAGAAAGGTATTATAAAAAGATAGAATATAAAGAAGAGGATGAAAGCAAAACTAAGGTATAAAATTAAAGAATAAGATGAAGAATCAAGTTAGCTTAAAGATAAAAAAGGAATTAAACCTTGTTGATATAAAGAGAGTGTATAAAAAGAAATTAGATAATATTATACTAATAAGAAATTATTTAAGATAAAATCCTAGGAAGAATAAGAATAAAAGAAAATGGAAAATTTATAAAAGATGTATAGAAGGTAAGAAAAGAGTAAATAAAGAGAAGACACCATAAAAATAAATAAAAAATAAGATTTACAATTAAAGAAAATTGAGAACCAAAGTTAAATGCTAGTAAAGAAAGAACTAAAAACTAAAGAAAAAGAAAGGAACACTAGTAAAGTGAGCCTATAGAGTAATAACAAAATTACATAAAAATAACTAAAGAAATAACGATCAAGAATTAAATATATAAATAAAATAGGAAACAAGATAAAATAACCAGTTTAAGAATATTAGCAAAGTATGAAAATGAGGGTTAGATAAATAAGGTAAAAATATAAGCAAGTAATCTATAGATATAGAGATAAAAGTAGATAAAGACATAGGAGTATATAATTTATATTATATTATATCCTCCTTGTCTTTATATAGTTAAAGAATATAAAATTATAATTATATATATATATATATATATATATATATATATATATATATATATACCAGGAGCAAATAAAAAAGAAGAAAGAGGAGAGAGGTCAAGCAATGAAAAGAAAAGGAAGAGAGTAAAATAAAGGAGACTAAATCCAAGAGTAGATAAAAATGAAGAAACCCAAAGGGAAGTAACGAGAGGGGAAGGAAATGCCCACAATGGAAACCAATGAGAGGGAAGACATAATACGAAGGAGCAAGGACAAGAATAGAGGAGGGCGAGGACCCACGAAAGGGAGGTGGAGAAAGGATGGTGAGCCACAGGTTGGAGAGAGGAGGAAAGATTCACAGCCAGTGGTCGAGGGGGAGAGTAAAGGGGAGGGAGGAAGAGGGAAGATCTCATCCTCTCCTTTCCACTTTTACCTCTACCGTTCTCCCCCTCCTTCCTTGTCACCTAGTCCACTCCGTCTCACCTCTCCCTCTTTCTCTCTTTGTCCAAACCTCTCCACCCTACCCTCTTACCTCTTTCTTTACCGAGGCACCCTCTTCCCTCTTCCTCCCTCCCCTTTACTCTCCCCCTCAACCACTGGTTGTGAATCTTTCCTCCTCTCCCCAACCTGTGGCTCACCATCCTTTCTCCACCTCCCTTTCGTGGGTCCTCGCCCTCCTCTGTTCTTGTCCTTGCTCCTTCATATTATGTCTTCCCTCTCATTGGTTTCCATTGTGGGCATTTCCTTCCCCTCTCGTTACTTCCCTTTGGGTTTCTTCATTTTTATCTCCTCTTGGATTTAGTCTCCTTTATTTTACTCTCTTCCTTTTCTTTTCATTACTTGACCTCTTTCCTCGTTCTTCTTTTTTATTTGCTCCTAGTACACACACACACACATATATATTTATAATTTTATATTCTTTAACTATATAAAGACAAGGAGGATATAATATAATATAAATTATATACTCCTATGTCTTTATCTACTTTTATCTCTATATCTATAGATTATTTGCTTATATTTTTACCTTATTTATCTAACCCTCGTTTTCATACTTTGCTAATATTCTTAAACTAGTTATTTTATCTTGTTTCCTATTTTATTTATATATTTAATTCTTGATCGTTATTACTTTAGTTATCTTTATGTAATTTTGTTATTGCTCTATAGGCTCACTTTACTAGTGTTCCTTTCTTTTTCTTTAGTTTTTAGTTCTTTCTTTACTAGCATTTAACTTTGGTTCTCAATTTTCTTTAATTGTAAATCTTATTTTTTATTTATTTTTGTGGTGTGTCTTCTCTTTATTTACTCTTTTCTTACCTTCTATACATCTTTTATAAATATTCCATTTTCTTTTATTTTTCTTTTATTTTATTCTTATTCTTCTTAGGATTTTATCTTAAATAATTTCTTATTAGTATAATATTATCTAATTTCTTTTTATACACTCTCTTTATATCAACAAGGTTTAATTCCTTTTTTATCTTTAAGCTAACTCGATTCTTCATCTTATTCTTTAATTTTATACCTTAGTTTTGCTTTCATCCTCTTCTTTATATTCTATCTTTTTATAATACCTTTCTAAGTATACATAGATATATATACTTCCTTTTTATGTAATTAAAGATTTTGTCCCTTCTTTTTGTAGTCTCCATTTCTTAATTTCCTCTTCCTTTGGTATTATACTCTTCTTTCTTTTAAAAGTATGGTCCAATTGATAACTCTTTAAGCAATTTTTAATTTGTATATTTTATTTAAGTTAATTATTTGCTACTTCTCCTTGTCATGCTTGCCCCCAACCCTCTCTCCTTTTATGCAACCTTCTCTGCAATTGTATCTCTAATTCATTCTCATCTTTTGTCCTGATGATGGATCATTGAGTATGATCCAAAATATTTTTTGACACACAAAAAGCAACACACAGTAATTCCAGAAGCTCTACACTCAATCATGGACTGTGTAAATATCATGTCTATATTATTGTTGTTATCTCATTTAATCTTAATTTAATTTTAATCATGTTGGGTCTCTCTTCAATAATATTTTTTTATTTTTATTTTCAATTCTTAATTGACATCTTTATTTCATCTCCAATTCTTTTCTTCTAGTTCTCACTGATTATTTTTGATCCACATGTTGACATGGCTATCCTAACTTGCATCATTGGGCTTACTTATTGAGCTAACCTAGCATTCCTCACATCCCATGTCATTTGTTTCTATATCCCAATGATGGATCATGGTTTATGATCCAAAACATTCATGTAAAAATCAAACACAATTTTTCCCATAAGCTCCTTAGTAGAATTAGTCATTTTTATGTTCATTGCTCATCTAAATCCCAAAAATGATTCCAATAAATCTCAAGAACTAAGGAATGAAGGTAGTTGTGTTAGAAAAATATAATTCTAATATCAAAAACTAACATTGAATCATAAGCAATACACCATAAATAGATAAAATGAAAGAAATTTGTTTACCACAACAAAGTTGAGACATTTTTTTGAAGTGGGGGAATTGTTTGATAGAAGAAAACCCCACCTATATTAACGAAGATGTGAATTTGAAATCTTACAATTCTTACAACCTCTCCACTACAAAAAAATGAGAGTTTCAAGAAAAAGCAACTTATAACCACCATTCAAGAAAGAGAAGGAGAACCTCTATTTTATAAAGGTGAAAAGAGGAGTTATGCCTATAACTCCAAGTCTCTAAGTTTTCTACCTTGCATTAATGTGTCCCTATGTGTCTTATTCCTAATAAAAAGAGGTGAATACATAAATTTATGTAAAGAAAAGAAGTTACACTATGGAATATTCCTTGCAAGGAATATAGTGACACCTAAGAAAGGAATTACACTCCAATACTCCTTGTAAAGAATGTGGCAATACTTAATAAAGGAGTTACACTCCAAGGAATCTAAAATAAAATAAAACTAGGAATATATAAATTAATAAATACAAAATAATCAAATTTATAGCCACCTCACTAAGGATAAAACCTCTTTAAATGTAGGAAAAATCTATATAAAAAGGACAAAAGAGTTTTCCATAAAAATAAAAATAAATAAATAAATCTATCCTATGGCTTTAGGACATAATAACTGGGTCTCTAATGACTAAGGAAAGATTACTTCTAATAGGTTAACCAATATCACGTGTTAAAAGGAAAATCAATTTTCTTAGTGAAACTTCTAGTCATGGTATATGTAATCCATCTTTATTTATTTAAAATTCTATTTGTAATCAATTATCTAATCTTGCTCATAACTCTCAACCATAAAATGGGCATGACCCTCAGGGCTTCTTAAAGCCACTAGTACCTTAAGTGGTACAGAAAAAATAAATAAACATTTGAGGCGTATCTCTCACATCACCTCCTTCCATAAATCTTGATGTTCATCCCATAACGTGTTTTGAGACACAAGATTTTTTTTTTTTAAATTACGAGTGGAAAAAGGGATATTCCTTTCAATTAGGTAATTTTAAGAGACAACCTAATTTTTGAAAGTTTCTTATTTTCCTATTGTGGCAATAGAGGAAGGCGTCTTAGCCAAGGTTTCCTCCACATGGTTTATCTTTCATGGAATGTGTAAGGGATGGAAAAACATTTCAAAATATTATTTGCATGTCCATATATCAATAATTTTACACCTTAGACTTTATTATTCTACAAAATTTATTTTATGGATTTTATGCTTCATATGTCACTTAACTATATTTGATCATGTAGTCTACATATAGTTTTCTACCCCTCACCAAGATAGAAATAGTTGTACCACAAACTTAAGGGATCTTTTCACTTCTTCAACCATTATGATGTGGGTTCAAGACTTTGAGCACTACTCAAACTAGATTTTGTTTGATTTTAATAGTATCTCCTAATTTTCTATTATCTAAATGTGCTTAATGATGTGGTTGAGAGAGTCAATTTTAAAGGTGGTTAGTAAAAAATTCTATTGAATCCCACTACATTAAAAGATACAACAAATTTTAATATAGATGAATAAAGATTCAAGAGAAAATTACATGATGAAATTTCTGGATTGAAAATTCTAACCATATATATATATATATTTGTCTTTATAAAGATTAATGGTTGATTAGGATTATAATTCAAAGCTCCTAAATTAAATGACTCTTTATGCATTAAGAGGTATAGAACCATTAATTAACAATGAGTGTTCCAATGGAACCTTTTTTGTAAAACTAAAAATATTTAATTTTTTCTATGTTATGGATTATTTTTTTTGTATTGAAAGTATGCAAAAATAACAAAAGATACAGGCGGTAGAGTGCTACCAAAATAATACAGCAAGAGCCCAAACTATTTATGTTATGGATTATTACTCTCCCATAATTTTATGAATACCTAGTTTCGAAGAGTCACTAAAATATATTCCTTCACTTTTATTTAAATTATTTATATGCTTTCTATATTCTATTACTTACATCAATTTTTATCATAAATTAGTCTTCTTTTATTATCACTTAGTATGTTCTTTGTGAATCTGATGAGATGTTTTAAAAATAACCGACACGCATCAAGATTTTTACATAACCATAATGAATATCAACACAATATTACTTAACCCTTTTTTTAATAGTTCTCTTTTAATCTCCAATGTAAGGAAGCTCACATCAACATTTGAAACGATAGACTCTAATACATTGTTAAAGGGTTTAAAGTTATTTAGGGTTGATCACATTTTTTCAATTTTTTCTTATTGAACACATAGAATTTGAACAAATAATGATTGTTAGTCCAATTATCATATGTTGGAAAGAGGGAGGTGTGGTTTTATGTCCATAATAAGTCTAGATTTGTCCACCCTTACAATTGAAGAATATTTGACACTTCTTTGTAGTTCATATGGTTAAACCATTTGTTGCCCTTTTTGAGATTGATTTTGGCATTGATGTCAAGGGTTATTTGTGGCACTTCCAGTATTGGCAAGTATTCAGGTATTCTGCATAAGAAAGACATGGTTAGTTTGGTTTGACACATTTCTATAGGTAACATACATATTCAGGTGATACATGTTTTGCATACATGTGTGGTATTCATTAAAGACCTTTGGCTTGGTTAAAAGGGCAACATTTGGTTATCTTCATTTGATTTATGAAAAGGTTAAATATTATTGATTTGGTCTGAAAATCAATAATGAACAAAGGCATTTTAGGGTCACTTAAGATAATTAACCTAATCAGCAGGTTGTCAGCATTCTCATCAAGTCAAAAGGTTATGATTTTATTTGATGGTCACCGGTTTCTTTTAGGGTAAACTTGTGCTCTCGGTGACCTTGGTATATCAGGCAAAAAGAGTGTTTTTTTTTTATCATTTCATAATTTTGCACTTTGTAAAATGATGGCTTTGTCACTTAGGGTTTGAACGGTGAAATTCGGCTATCATGAGGAGGATCTTTTGGACATGACAAAGCTTGGGTTTACAATAAGCTGTAGCAAAGTCAACATGGGAGCTTGGCAGTTATTGTTGTTCTTTTTGAAGCTCAAAAGCACAACAAAACCCTTGTCCTGTTGGTAGCTTTAGGTGATATCTCTCTGGTGCATATTGAAGTTTGTTTTTTAGTTTTCATTTGGGTTCTTTGAGCTTGTTTGTGACAATCTTAAGAGTATAGTGAAGTCTTTGACTTCGAACTGTGGTTTGTTGGCTCATATACACTTCACTTGCCTATTCTGTTGAAAAGATAGTTAAGAGTTAAGAACGGCAACAGTTTTATGAAAGTTCTTTGTAAATAGTGAAGGTTGTAGTTAGGGTTTGAGAAGGTTTTACCCAGATGCCACGATGCTAGGGTTTTATGGAAAGTGTTTGGAATTAGTTTTGTTTATATTGCATCTGATGTGGTTAGTATTGTTAACTACAGTTTGGAAAGGCATTTCTTATTTTCTCTGGTTACATTAAATAATTTGAAAATTATATGAATCACTTTGGCTAAAGTTTGATTATTTGTAATATCTTCAAGGGCATTGTGAAAGGTTTTACATACTCAAGTTTTTCCTAAATGGGTCTATCCGAACACTTGACCTTAACAGTTATTGATTCAAAAGGAAACTGCTAGAGACATTTGAACTGGTTCTGTTACAAGTATAAACTATTTGATGAAAGAAATGAAAGGATGTAAGACAGTATAAAAATATGGTAGTGAAAACACTTTGTAGTTGTATTGATGAGATTGTACTTACATTATCATTGAGATGACAATAGTGTGTTTTAATGCAAGAACATTTTTGATTTGATGTGCACAGTTATGGTTATGAATTCTTGAGTCTCAAATAAATGAGACAGTCAAGATCTGGATTGTAGAGAAACAAAGAAACCCTTTGTATTGTATATCTTTCTTTGATCTTTGAGGATGTGATGCATAAGATCATGTCAGTGAGAAAAATTTGATCTGTAGCCAGTGAGGCTTATGTTGCCAGTGAGGCATTTTGTAGTCAGTGAGACTTAAAAGCCAGTGAGGCTCTGTAATTGGTGATTTTTATGATTAAGCTAGTGAGGCATTTACCGAGTGATTTTTCTGCCCCATGAGGGTTTTCCACTCATGAAAAATACTGTGTTATGATTCTTTTGTGGATGCATTTTTGGTCTTGTTGTTTCTTTCATTTATATTGCAGCATTTGAGTTTACATATTATTTAAGAATCCAAGGGTTGGGTATCACATATAGTTATATTCTTGAAATTGAACATTTGTTGTTTGCAAAGAGTTTACGTGTTTTTGATCATTAAGAAGTTGAAATTGATTATTGGAATATTGATTCACCCCCCCTCTCAGTGTTTTCCGTACTCCAACAAGTGGTATCAGAGCGTAGGTTCCCTATAAAAGTCTAACAGGATTGGGTAGGTCCTGATAGTGGAGTACTATGGGAAAGTGTAGAAGAAATAAAGGAAGGAAAGTTGTCAAGCAAAAGGCTATACAACAAACTCTAGTCAAGCCCGATGATGGGTTTTTTCCTAAGTCACCTTTGAAAGTTGACACAAAGTGTGATAAAGAAAATGATTTTGTTGTTGAGATTGATGATGTAGAAGGAGATCTCTTTGTAGATGAAGATGGACATGAGTTTAATGAAGATGACTGTGAAGTTGATATTGAAGAAGAACTTTTATGTGCTCTAGATAAGATCAAGGAACTTCAAAAAGAGAACTAGAGATTAGAGATCAAGTTGAAGATTTATACAAGTTAACTATTAGCCTAAAGATAGAAGTACAAGAAGCCAAAAGAGTGGTTGACTATACAAAATCTGATCTTGAAGTTAAGACTAGTGAGTGCCTAAAACTAGAGTAAAAAATAGTTTCTTTGAGAAAGGAGTTAGAAAAGCCATCTTCTAAATTGCACAAGAGTCTTCAATTTGAAAAGAGTACTGACTACCTGAATGACATGTTGAGCAAGCTTATGTTAAGTTTGAATCTGTAATGCCCCTCATTTTTGGCTTGTGATAGTTGCTAGTTTCACATTACTCTTTGTCAGTTCTGAGATAGTTGTTAGCTCTTCCATTGCATTTAGATAGTTCTGAGACATTTGAGTTATTAGGCCTATGGTTTATGCTTATTATGATTGTGATAGACTATGTTTGACTGATATAGTTTTGACATGTGTTATGAGTTTATGTTGACATGATTGTTATTCTAGTTATGATGAGATTGACATGATTAGTAACGGTTTAATATTATCACGTGTTATGCGTTTTGTTGATAGCTGATTTTAAATAAAAATGTTTATAGTCTTGTTTCAAGAGCAGGGACGGTGTAGTACTACTCGTTTTGAGCACCCTACTACGCCATGATTCTCTGACTGTGTGTGTTTGATATATATGCAGTTGATCATATGCAACCTATTGTTCTTATGCAGGTTGCAGGTACCGGGCCTTGACACCTATTCCTATTTGATCGATGTTCTTGTTAGGCTAGAATTACCTAAATAATAATAATCAGTGTTAGATAGATAAATAAGTTCTTAAATGTGCCATCCCTTCATAATTAACAATTTATTTGATAGATTTGATTATAGTGTATCTTCATTATTAATGAAAGATTAACATATTTATTCTATTCAAATATTTATCTATTAAACTACACCGGATGCATTAGAATAGTTCGAACTCAAAATCATATATTGCTTGAAAATGATGTTCTTTGTTCCTTTTAGAGAAGTGGATGTAGGGCTAATATATATAGTGTCTTGTAATTTTTGTTGAATTATGTAAAAGGTGGTTTAATGTACGTAATTGAGTTTTGAGCTTTAGCTATTGTAAATTCCTCTTTGTAATTCATGTTGCTTGTGTATCAACTTAGAAGATGGGTTTTTATTTTTTTTAGTTGTTTCATATCTGAGGCCTAGGGTGTGTCGAAGTTATGCATTACCTCAAGTAATGCCTTCCATGTCGCAAGAGATTATGATGATTAATATTAAGTTAAATCTAGATAAGGAGTTCAAATAGTTCCTTAAAATTGTCATCGTTTTAATGAAATTGTCATCGTTTTAATCTAATGATGTGTAACTAGTATTCTTCTTGAGTAGGTTTAGTGTCTTGTAAGGTTTGGAGCTCTTTATTGTCATTAATGCAAGGAAGAAAGAATATTTTGGTTATAGGTTGTAATGTTGTATTAACCTTTTTGTTAAAGTGTTCATTTTCGCGAACCTTGCCTGGAAATAGTATGAGGTCGTCCTTGGAACAAAATTGTATATTATTATCAACTTGTAATAATGATCGTATTGAGTTATTTTTCTCTCTCTTTAACCCTTGTTGACCTTAAATTATTTTGGTCTAAAGGAAAGTGATAGTCGTCTAAGCCTAGTTTCCATATCGGGAAAAGTACTTATGTAACATGATAAAGAATTCAATTTACCGACTCCAGAGGCTTAACTGCTTGGGTTTCAACTTGTTATTTGTGTCAATCTTTTCCAATGATGTGTTGTTTCGAGTTTTGAAGGGGATAAGGGAACTTTTATTGTTGTGGTCAAAGTTGAATGGCTTATGTAATGGATCAGAATCTCTTGTAACCCTTGTTCTTGCATGTTATTAGTTTTGGATGGTTGGTTAGAGATTGCTAGGAGAGTAGCTTTCATGGTGGGGCTGATACCCAAAGTGGCTGCCTGGGTAACCCCATGGAAGTTGTAATCCAGTGATAACATAATAATTTATTTAGGAGGGTGGGGGTAGTAAATTACATAACAAGATAAGTAAGATGCCTCACCCATGCCTTGAGTGCTCTCGCAGGCTAAGGATGGGATGAGAAGAAATGGTTGGCAAGGCTGACCTCCTTGTCTCCATGAGAGGATATGTTAGCTCCTCATGTGTCACCCTATGGGGTCAGTGCCTAGAGAGAGGCTACCAGGGTAACCATAGATGGGGGCCAGCTTCTAGTGAGAGATAGCCTGGGTAATCCATGCTAGGACCATGCGATGACACTCTCCTTACTGCAGTCTAGTTACTTCCTCTTTATCTTTCATTGTTACCTCTGGAGTGTACACTTGTCTTGTTTGACGAGTACTATTTTGTCTGTGTAGTCTTGTTATTCTATTTTGTCTGCATGGAGTCTATATCTTGTGGTTGTATTCATTGTTGTAACCTTGACCTAGTGGAACCTCATTGTTATCTCCTAGCTCAAAGGGGTGGACCTTAGGGTTCCACATGGTTGGGAGGCAGAACTATCCATTGGTCTTATTGGATGTTATGGTTCGAGTTCAGTGTAGAAGTGTTCCAATTCCATATTTGTTCTACACCTTTAGAGTTGTAGTATACATTTATAATTGTACTATTTTGTAAGCCGATGTAATCGGTCTTGTAATCTTGTATTGAACCCTTGTAATTATTCATCTTTGCTAATGTATAATGTAATACTCTTTGGTTGAATTATGATGCATATCACTTGTAATGTTATAATTTTTATCTGATGTAGTCATGTTCCTTAGAGGTGTTAGCTATTCATTTTACTTGATGTTGTTATATTTAATGATTAATGCATTTACTTGCTTCAAAAAAAAAAATTTATGTAAATCTGGCACTTGTTAGTCTAACACTCTAGGGTTGCATGATGGGGCATCATAGAATCTCCCAAAATTCATACATTTAGTATCAAAGCTTATGTTAAGTTTGATTTATGAAAGAGAGGGTATTCTCTTTAGGCAATAAATTATAGTTTTAGTGGGATTTGTGTTTAGAATTTTTTTTAGGTTCCTATTATAATGGAAAGTACTTTTAGGATGACGGAGATTGAAAAATTTAATGGGAAAAAAATTGAGTTTTGGAAGATTAAGGTATGATTTTTTGGTTGACAATGATTTTTGAGTTGTTTCTAGTTATAAATCTTCTAGTATATTTGATGAAGATTGGGTGAAAGTTGAGAGGAAGGATATAATCTTTGTTTGACTTTATCTTGGAAATAAATAGTTTTGCTAATTTTTTTATGTAAGGATAGCATAAGTTAAATTTAGATGAAGTTGGGGAATTTGTATCAAACTAAGTATGTGGTTAGTAAATATTTTCTTTAGAGGAAGTTGTATTCTTATAGGATGGGAGATGGTGATTTTATTGCTAAACATTCGAACACCTTCAATATTGTAACTAGTTATCTTATGTTAGTAGATGTGAAAATGGATGAAGAGGACTAGTGCAATACTCTATTGTGTTTGTTGCCAAATTCATGGGATAAACTAGTCATGATTAGTTCAACTACTTCTAATTTGAAGATTGAAGATGTGGTTCATGCTTTCCTATTAGAAGAGATAAGGTGATTTTTTAAAAATCCACTAAGGATTCTTTGGTCATTAAAGCTAGTTCCAAGGAAAAAGGAAAGAAGAAGAAATGAGATAAGATAAGATCCAAGTCCAAGGGAAGATCTATGTTTCATGGTAGGTCCAAGGTTGTGTTTGAATCATGGGAAAAATCATCATATCCAAAATAATTGCAAAGACAAGAAGCTGAAAAAGGGGTTTGATGATGCCTTATATTTATAATCCTCCAATGAAGAATATAGAGACATGTTCCTAGCATCTTCTACAACTCATTTATGTGATTGTGAATGGATTATTGATTCCAGATCTTCATTTCGTATGACTCCCTATAGGGACTGGTTTAGTATCATGAAAGCTGCAACATATGTGAGCTCTTATTGGGAGACAATACCTCTCTTAGGATCATTGGTTGAGGAAATGTCAAACTATGTTTTTTAGATGGAAGAGTTAATACTTGTTAGAACATAATGTTATTAGGGATCATACCTTTATAACATTTATATATTATTCTAATATAAGGTTATAAAACCTTATGTTTATTATATGCTTTATAAAGCATACACTATTTAATAATTACTAATTTAATAACTGTTAGAGTATTAATTAGTTGTACAAATGGTTGTTTTGAATATGTGTGACTAATAGCCCTTCAGGTATTTTGTCACCTCTTCTTTTATATTTAAGAAGATTCTCTCTCATTGAGAGGTAAGTAAATTTTGGAGGTTTATAACAAATTCTATCACTATGCACAAGAGGTATTATTGTCCATATGGAAGTAAGGAGAAGTGTATCCCAAAGTTCTGCCTATAATTTTATAGACAAGTTTGTAAGTGCTTTATAATAAAATGATGCTTTATGGCAGTTTTTACCTAGAAGGGTTTTCCCCATGTATATGTTGTGTAATGTATTAAATCTATGCTTCTAATTCTCATTTTATTAGTTTTACATTTTATTTATAACGATTAGTATCCTAAGATCCTAATTTATAACAAAATTTTACTTGGCATGTTGCACATCTTAGATTTGGTGAGAAATCTAATTTTAGTGAGTACGATAAATTCTGTCAGAATGCATGTTGTCTTCACTAAGGAAGGTTATAAAATGGCGAGAGAAAATTTGGTGTTTTCAAAGGAGGATAATTTAGGAACTCTATTAAAAATGATGTTAGTACCATGTATGGTGATTACGTTCTTATTTTTTTGACAAATTATCACCTATGTGATACCTCTAAAGAATCATGTAGAGTGCTATAGAAGTCTCACTCAAGTTATACCTAATGTTGTAGTTTGGACAAGGTTATAAGGTATCACCTAGATGATACCTTGGAAGTGTAGGAGTTATATTTGTGCCCCTTGAAGTTTTTAAGGTCTTTCCTTAGTGATACCTTAAACAATAAGACATGTCAATGCTTTTAAAGGACCTTAGAAGGTTTGGAGACATGTGATTGTATAAGAAGAGGTGCAAGGTGTCACTTAAGCTATAACATAGAGGGTAGGGGATGAGAAGCTACCACTAGGGAAAGACCTTAGGAAAGGACAAGATTGTAGGAGAGGGGTAGACAAGCTATCTCCTTAGTGACCTCAAAAGAAGGAAAGGACATGTCAAGTTATCACCTAAATGAAACCTCAGTTGCGAAAAAGAGGCAAAAAGTCTCTTGGAAAGAACCTTCTAAAATAGAAAAGTCAAGATATCACAATAGAGATACCTTGGAAAGATGAAAATATTTTATATTTATATTTTTCTCAAAAATTAATTTAATTTCAAAAAAATGACACCTCATTTTGAGTTTGTATGAATTATGGTTTTTGTGTCACAACCTATTGGTTACAAACCTAGAATTTCACTAAATTTTGACTTGGTTTTTTTGAATAGTTGTTTAAATAAGTTCAAAGGTCCAAGAGTGTGGAATAAATATTTTATTTAACATTAGACATCATGGCATAAATGATGTCATTTCTACGCCACCTTTTCTAACAAGGGCTGCACTGCAGCAGTAGTCCCTATCTAAAGTTGCAAGTGCCCAGAGTAAAAAGAAAAACGTTGGCTCTATTTTGTTTTTATTCAACCATCTTCTAGTCAATAGGTGTTTGGTGAAGTGATCCCCAAGGTCTGCTTGATATTAACCCGCTTCCCTTTGGACTGCCTAAAGCTCTATGAAACATTAGCCAAATATTTACAAAACAAATATGGGACTGTAAAAAATGTATGTCATGAAGGCCATGACATTAATCATGGAAAATAAGTGGAGTACAATTGCATGGCCAACACTTTCAATCTGTCAAATTTTATTTAGCAAAACTGGGGCCCAAATTATGAATGCCTTGCGTATGATCCCAAACCCATCATTTTGGACAACCTACCATGATAGCATCCACACTTTAGCTTCTCTCAAGAGGCACACACCCAAGATGATTTTCTTGAAATTGATATGCTTACAGAAAGAAAGACAAAATAGCCTAATCAATTAGTTATCTGCTTTAAATAAAGAATGACAGACAAAATAGCCTAATCAATTAGTTATCTGCTTTAAATAAAGAATGACACTAACTTGAAAATTCATAAAATGGTGAAATACTATTTGCATTAGAGTCAAGCATACAAAAATATATGGTCAAACTTTGGCACATCTATCGTGAAATGCAGGAATAGTCCTACCCATAATCACACATTTGTAAAAGTATTGAATGCTTGAAAAGAGAAACCGTATAAAATGTACTTGATTGGCAAAGCCCAAAAATAACACTTAAACAACCACACTTCCCATAGCTCTGCCATGACATAAAACAGACATAACCATGTACATAAGAGTATGAAGTTGCAACAGTAAATCCCCTGGCTCTCCATCGGTTCATGGAATTCGTGATCTGGGGCTTTGACCTATGGAATAATTAGCAATCCTTATATAGTTACTTCTTTAATTTTACATGTCTGCTATGGCTTTGCCAGCTGTAATCACAACTCATGAAATTTTCATAGATTTAATAAATCATGGTGCTGTCTCATTGTGGGTGAAGTATATTTTGACTGTTAAAGATAGAGAATGAAGGAATTTGATAATATAATATGGTATTTTTATATGAACAACAAACATTAAATATTGCCTTTATAAAAATAAAGAGGTTTTAGACATGTAAGTTTGATTTATACCTCAGGATGGCTGAGTTGATAGAGGGTTTCTCTTTGGAATTCTGTGCTAATTTTTGAAGTTGTTGGGGGATGCTCTGAACCAAGACCATGGTAGAATTCACTCACTTTCAGCAAGTCTGGAACTGCTTGCAGAAAAAGTTTAAGGGGTAAATACACATCATTTTAATTAAATAGAACTATAACTGGAAATGAAGCCTTAGCTTCATTTTCTACAAATGGAAAGAAGATAGCCAAATATTAATGTGGAAAGCTTCAAAACCACTGTTGCCTTTCTTAGTATGTGCAAAATATCATAAATCAACAAATCTTTCATGGCCATTAGCCTATATGCTTACACCATGCAGTTTTACTATCCAGAATTTAAAGTTTTCCCAGATTCAACACAATTTCTGCAATATACCTAGATCCATTAGTTGGTTTAATATCAACATCTCAGAAATATGAGAGGAAATTCCAACTCAAAAAGAAGTAGAAACTACCCAACTGAGATAATCAAATTTCTGTGTCCAATACAGCCTCTGGACAGAGCTTGAACAACCCTGTTTCTGTGAATGGTTGTTTGGGATCGGACGAAAATATTTTGAGAAAGCGGTCTAAGGTTTCTAAGAGGATTCTGATGACTCTTCTGAATATGGATACAAGTAATTTTAAGGCCATGGTGCAGCACTTCACTGGAGCGTTATTTAGCAATTCCAACATTTTTGTTCCTCCTCCTCCTAAGCAGGGCTTTGAAGGATACAATTTTTATCTGCCCAACAAATCCATGGCTGCTAATCAGAACAAATATGCTTCTCGTTTGAACGCTGCGAAATCATCTTCGGTGCCTTTTGATATTGCCAAATGGATCTAAAACTTTTTCCAATCGTACATCTGTATCAGTCAAGGTGTCATCTTTTTGTTTTATGTTTTTAATTTTTCCTTTCTTCTTTTATATTGGTTTGAGTGTTTTCTTTTATTTTTACAAATGTAAAATCAATTTGCTAATGGGGCAAAATGAAGTTAGCCAATCAAAACATTAGATTCGTCCATTTTATAGGAAAATAAATTCAAAAAAATCTAAAACTTAAGGCAATGGGAGGAATTTTTGTTTGTGCATGGGTTTCAAGGAAGGATTAATACTTAGCGAGTGAATACAAGAGTTACCCTACCTACAACATGGACTAATAATTATTACCATTCTAGACTTCACACAAAATATTGGGCCTTAAACGATATCATGACAGATTATAATCTTGAAAATCACACAACTTTTATGTGGGATTTTATTAATGTATCATTTATTTATGATTTTTGGTGACTCTCTTGAAAGATCACCCCTCACCGCCTTAAGGTTTGTGCTATTCTTCTTCTATAGAATAGCAATCTATACATGTTTTCTGACTGTGAGTTTGAAAATGGGAGGTGATAGGTGTCAAACAGAGCCTATATTTTATGAGGAAATTAAGAATGATAAGACTCTTTGGTATATATACAAAGAAGGATGTATTACTCCTGACTTGGAATCTCTAAATGGGTTTGATCAAATGTTGCTTATTCAATTTTCTGAGTCATGGAACATGAGGTCCGTTCAGGTGGGTGGTGTTGGATTCAAAGTTACTAAGGAGGTAATTTGAGCTACTAGTGGTCTTAAGTGTGAGGGTCAAAAGGTGTGTCAATAGAGAAAAACCAAGGATGTTGAAAGTATGAATAGATTTTTGAAGGAAGGGGAAGTCGTTATCAAATTTCAAAACAACTTCAACAGGAAAAAAACTGCCTTAGCCATGGGACTAGCTATGCTGGATGTTCATCAAATACTTTAGATTAGAAGGTAGGTTTAAATGCATATTTCATTACCATTTCCCCTCCTTAATCATTTGTGTCACAAATTGTTGATTAGCTTCCCTTTTTCCTTTTGAGCACCTTAGAAAATTCTAGTTATGAAGCTAGGGATTTGCATAAAAAGGACCCAAGTCATCCTATTATCCCTTTGCATCAAGGACTAATTTTTAGGATGTATCAGTTTCATTTGGATTTATGTCTTTCTACACTCATTAAATCCTACTCGGTGGATAATGTCCCTCCCAATGATTACTTGGGTAAGGGTAAGAAGCCTATTGAGTTCTGTATGGTAACTCTAGCTTGCATTCCCTAGCTAGTTATCTACCCTCACCTAATTCCAAAGGTCACTCTACATAGATTATTAGGGGTGTTAATAATCTATCATTGAAAGAGGGTTTCAATCTTAAGAAGAAATCCTCTGTTATGTCGAAGAAAACCCAAAATAATGCTAAGTAGGTTGCTTCTTCAATCGCCACCCCTTATCATAGTAAGGGCACTAAAGGTAGAACTTCTATCTTTGAGGAGGGTGTGGTTGTGATTTTGTGCTCCCTAAAACAAACCCCAACCCCTCTGACCAAGAAAGAAGCTACTACTAAAAGAAAAAAAGGGGAGAAAAGGAAAGTTGAAGCTCCTACAGGAAAACATGTGGCTAAAAGCACTTGCATAAATCAAAAGGGTAAGGGGGTGTAGATTCTGATGGGAGATAATCATTTTTGGAGGAAGCTCTATTCAAAACTACCCTTGTTAAGACCAATAAAGAAGGGAAGGAAATTGTTATGGCTCTTGAGAAGAAAATTGACAAAGTGGTAGGGGTGAGGAGATCTACCCATTTTGTTGGTGTTAAACCCCCTGATTTAAAATAAATTGAGTTGTCTAGTGATCCTTCGCAGTTGGGGAAGGACAAGGTTAGTGAAGAAGGGGGTTTTGAGGACAACACTCTTGATCATACCCCCTATGAAATGAGATGGAAATAGTCTCTTTGAGGAGATGAATGCTCCCTATATAGAGTCTGAGTCAATTGAGAGTCCACAAGTTCCTTCTACTAAGGAGAGAAAATTGAACAAGTGTTCCCTTTATGAAGATATTGCTAGACAGATTGCTACTATAAAGGACAAAAAGGATCAAATGGAAAAGAACATGAATAACATGATTATGTTTAGTACCAAGGTTATGCATAGGTCAACAACTACCCTTTATTTGTTGTAGGATAAGGACGTGAAGAAACAGAGGCTCTCTAGCACTAGTATGGAGAATTCTAAAAAGAAAATGTCTAATGATGATTTGTATAAGTTCTTAATTGAGGATTGGGGGAATTTATCTATCCCCTAGCTTGTGTTTGTGTTTCTTTTCTGTGGACTATTCTCTTTGTTACTTTTTGATCCACTGTTTATGTGCTATTAGGCTGTTGTTTCTGGCTGGTTTGGGTCTATTTTCTCTAGCCTCTTGGCTATTTTGTAAAGGGCTAGGAGCCTTCTTTCTTGCTTATCTTATAAAAAACATCATGGTGTATAGATCACTACATGTTAAAATTGCTATATGTAAAGTTTTTTAGGTACTATGTTACTTATATTTTAGGCTTATGCATTGAATCTAATAAATGGATAATAAATGTCATTTAGATATATTGTTCACACTCATGCTTAAGTTATAACTTTAATGACTATATTTTGATACTAATCTAAAATGCCCCTTCACAATTTATTGTACTAATAGAAAATTGATAAATTAAAAGTTAACTATAGTTTAGATGAACATGCCACATCAACAATTTATCTTTCTAAATAAAAATAATCAAAAGGTTAACATTGCATCAATATGTTACCAATCAACTAAGTCATTTCTTTAATCGCTTTATAAATGTACACATATAACCTAGATTAGCATAAAGTGGATTTACTAAGATGCTATCAAGTAATTCCAAGAACATTCAATCTCCTTTGTAACTGTACAACACAATTATCATATTTAATGAATAAAATAAAGTATGCACAACATATAAATTTCTAATACACAATCATCTAATTCACACTCATTAATTATTGTCATATATCAGTAAAAAATTTCTAATGGTTGTACAAGTTATCATACAATTGGAAATCCCAACATAACAATAAAACTTATTTACATAAGATTACTTAGATTAGAAATCAAAATTTCCCCACAAAGGTAAACACAAGTACATAAGATTAAATAAAGTAGAGTATACAAAATGCCGTGAACTAGACATATATATTCAAATTAAAATTGTAGAAGGACAATAAAGTATAACAACTTCAATTGTATACCTTGGTACTAGAAATACATCTCAATAAAAGTTTAAACTTAAACTAGAAAAGTGGAAGAGAGAAAATCATGGAAGTAATTTTCCACCAATTGTAGAGCTATAAGGATCCCTCATACACCACATTGAAAGGTGGGAGCCTAACTTTTATGGATGGGGTCAGATAATTGTACCACATAGGAAGAAAGATAGAAAAAAGTATTGAAAACCCATTATGACTCTCAAATTATAATAAAATCATCACATGAAATATCCCCTTGGCCAAGGTTTGGAATATTAGACATGAACTATCTCCATAACATAGTAAATCATAATAGTTACATTAAAAAGGCATGCAAACCTTGACTCATAATACATGGAAATCAAGTAAGTGCAAGAGGATAAGACCTACTTGCCACTATCTAGAGATGTCAATTTTCTCCAAACATCATCCTTAGCCTTTTGCATATACTACACATCTAGATCACATAATTTACTATGCGTAGTCTATTGGATAACACATAAAGAGTAAATGGCCCCCCATAAGCCATGCCATTCTTCTTATTTTATTTGAGAGACTAGACAAGATGAATGATGTAATCGTCTGATCAAATTATATCTGTGTAATCGATCAAAGAACTCAGATGAATTTTATGGGTCCCCCATAAACCTCATTATTTCATCTAGTTGTCTATTTGATTTACCATAGATAAATAAGTAGACTAAACCAAGCAATCAATCATATTGGAAACATGTGAATTTCAATAATTAAAACATACTACAAACAACATACATGCATAGACTAATTTTGGTCATGTTCTCATGAAATTCATATTTTTGGATAATGAATACTAATCTAAAAGGAAAATAAATACATTTTACAAATATTCACTTAGAACAAACCCTGGCCAACTTTATGTTGGACAAATACCAATATATTTCATCCAAGACATGGAGTCAAAGGATACGTGACCAACATAATAACGTCTCAATAAATTATTTGTGCCAATTTCATATAATCTCAACAATGTCAAAACATAACATAACATCCACAAATGAAAGAACATCCTAACCACATAATAAACCTCCTAATACATATCACCCACCTACTTAACAACTCAAACTTAAAAAAATCTCTAATATTTTTTTATTAACTATACATTAACTAATTATAAATTAAAAAATATTTTTATAATAAAATATTCTAATTTAATTTCAAATTTATATGTTTTAAATAAATATTACATGTAACCCATGGGACTTGAGTCTCATGCCCATCAAGAAGATGGGATTTAATACATTGATGTTAATGAAATTCAAAATTATGCACAGGGCAATTTTAGGATATAATATCTTAATAAGAAATGAGTGGAAAGATTTGACTTTTAACCTTATTAGTCTAGATGTGACCCATATACAACTTCTATATAAATCCATATACCCCTCAACAAAATGGAGTTGTAGAAAGGATGAACAAGGTGCCGATGAAAAAGGCTAGGAACATGCTTAGTGGTACTAGATTAGAGCAATTTCTTTTGGATAGAAGCAATGAATACTACTTGTTATTTGACCAATAGATCTCTTACATTAACTCTTGGTGAAAAATTCCTAGAGGAGATTTATAGTATCTTACAGTGTTTAACTATGATGATATGTGTGTATTCCAAAGGAGAAGAGGTCTAAGTTGGACTTCAAAGCTGAGAAATGCATCTTCATTAGTTATGGTGATACTGGGAAGGGATACAAGCTTTGGAATCCTTAGACAAGAAAGATGATATATAGTCTTTATTTAATATTTAGAGAGATTAGGTCTTCTCTTATTAAGTAATCAAGAGATGAAGAGAAAAAGGAGCTATAAACATTGCTAAGGACTAAGAAAGTTACACATGAGGATGACCTAAAAGTTCATGAGAAACCTATATAGAGGAAGGTGATCTAGAAGAGGATTCAAAGGAAGAATAAGAAACTCATACTCCACCCTTGAGAAGGTCCACTTGGTAAATAAGAGAATTTGATGGGTATAGCCCACCTAATTTTCATTATAATTTTGTATTATCTTCTAGTGACTATGAACCTAGAACTATGGAGGAAGTTGAGTCATAGGAGATTAATCTTGAAAGAAATCCATGGATGAGGAGATGGTAGCCTTGGAGAATGAGACTTGGGAGTTGGTTTAATTTCCTAAAAATTCTTTAGGATGCAAATGGGTTTTCAAGAAAAAGTATAATTTTTATGGTAAAATTTAAAATATAAGGCAAGATTGGTGGCTAAGGGTTATTCCTAGGTTAAGTGGTTTGATTCTGGTGAGATTTTCTCTCTTATTACAAAGCATATGTCCATTAGATTATTTTATCTATTTTTGTTGTGTATGATTTAAAGGTTGAGAAGATGGATGTCAAAATAACATTTTGCATTGAGATTTGGAGGAAATCTACATGTCATAGCTTGAGCACTATGTGGAGAAAGGAAAAAAAAATAGTTTATTGATTAAAGAAGTCTCTCTTGAAATTGAAGAAATCACCTTAGATGTGTTATCACAAGTTTGATATGTATGTTTTAAAGTTGGGATTTGTTAGAAAAAAATGATTAGTATTTACTTTAAGTAGGCCAATGGTCATTTTATGTGTTGATGACATGTTGTTTATTAGTAACCATAAGGACATGATCAAGATGCTTAAATATCAACTCTCATTATAATTTGACATGAAGAATCTAGGGTATGCTAAGTTGATTCTAGGAGTGGAGATTAAGAAAGATAGAGCTAACATAAGACTTTGATTGAATTATAAAAAAGGATCTAAACTTTGTGTTGTAGTGTTTCAATATGTAAGACAATAAGCTACTGTGTGTTCCTATTCCTCTTGGAGCATGGTTTTCTATATAATAGTATTCTAAGATTGAGGATGAGAAATAAGACACATGTAATGTTCCATATTCATGTGTTGGAAATTTGATGTATGTAATCTAGTCTATACAAGACAAGATATTACCCAAGCAATGGGAGTTTTGAGCAATTTTATGTCCAATATAAGCAAAGAATAATGTAATGAAAATGGTCTTCAAATATCTTTGTGGCACTTTAAAATATTATATTTGCTACCAAGGAGGACCTAATTTAGAAAAGGATATAAATTAAAAGGTTTTGTTTATTCAGATAGGTTTGGTGAAATTAATAACCAAAGGTCCACTATTGGTTATATGTTTATCCACTTTGGTGGTGCAACTAGTTGGGTGACCAAGATACAAGCCATAATCTCTCTTTCAACTACAAAAGTTGAATACATGGAAACTACTCACTTGTAAGGAGGTTTTTTGGCTTCAAATGTTATATTCTAAGTTGGCTTTAGCCAAGGTGTGGATTGGTGTGATAGAGTACTATTTGTTTGGCCAAGAACCTTAAGTTTCATGCACACAAAAAACACATTGATTTATAGTACCATTTTACTTGTGACATGGTAAAGGATTAGAGAGTTATGATAGAGAAGGTAGACACTTTTGAGATTGTTATAGATTCATTAACTAATCCTGTTAGAATGGAGAAGTACATATGGTGTAGATTAGTTATAAGAATTGACCCTAGCTATTAGATTTTTTCTTTGTTTTTTGTTTCCTTATGCTTTTTCAATGTATACAATAAGTGGGAGAATGTTAGGATATTTAGGCTAGGTGTATTCTACACACTACAAGACTTATACATATTTTAATATTCTAATGTGCCCTAAGTTTTGGTCCTCATGTAACGGGGCACCAAACTTAGAGGAATCCATGAGATTCCCTGTATGACACAACTCATCACTTAGAATATTGGGTATGAATTGTGTAACAACCCTCGTGTTCGCATTTTGGCTGTTGCTTTTCCTTGATGGATGCTGATACTATTATGATGTTGACATGATTAGTTATTATGATGGATTACATGCTTATATGGTTATATACTGATATCATTGCTTTTGTATGATTATGGACAGGAAAGGGATGATGGCGTAACACTTGTATTGGAGAGGCTTACGATGTCATGACCCTCTTCCTGATGTCCATTGATGCTTCGGCTATTATATGATGTATGCACATGTGCTTTGACGTGTGATCGAAGTGATGTAGGTACTGGGTATCGACTCCACTTGGATTCACAGGCCTGAGCATACTCTTAATCTCTGAGGGTGGTTACTGGAGATAGTCACAGGCCAAATGTCCCTAGCCTAGCCCACTGTACTCTGTAAGTATAGTGTTTCCATGATATGTGTTTACCTTCTGGTTACCTACTGGTAATGTCCAGATTGCCCCAGATGGTCATGTGTAGTTTGCCAGTGTGGTTTGTTGAGGCTTTTCTCCTTGGTTTCCGTTGATTGTTCAATGTGGTTATTTTGTCATCGTGGTTATAACCATGTGGTTTAAATATGTTATTTTAAGTGAATTTTAGTAAACATGATGGGAGGATGATATATTTCATTAAGTAATTTTAAATGATTCTTTTATCTCTTTTTTTATATTGCTAGAAATTAGATTTTCATTAAGGATGAAAAGAAAGTCAGTTTCTTTATTTTAATTTTTTTTTCCATGCCATACGATGGCTCTTGGAAAAAGTGGGTGAGCATGATAAATGCAAAAGGTAAATAAAAAGGTTGTTTGGAGAAAAAGGGGATTCATTCAAGCATGAGAAGAAAAAAATATCTGATTTTGGGAGAAGAAGGAAACCCCACGCCTTGGAATGGAGGTGGGAAGGAAGATCTGTGGTTTGCCAAGGATATTTTGTGGGCATTTGTCTATTGGATTCATTGTAGCATTGTTGTCTTGTTGCTCTATTTTGTTATCTAGCCGTGCCTTGCAAATAAAGCTTTTCCTCTTTTCAATTTAGGAAAAATTAAAGGTATTTTTCTATGTATTCCTTGAAATTCCAAGTTAGAAATGTTTGTATGTGTTTAAATGTGTTGGAAGTCTTGGCTGCTCTAGGTGTTGTTATGGCATATTGGTTTGAGATTTATTTTCAGTTTGGTCATTGTATTTTATTAGAGAAAAATAGAGACTTTGCTAAACCTATTTAATCTCCTATGTTTAAACTCCAATCCAACTGTGGAATTCAACTTGTAATAGCAAAATCCAAACTGGGTCAATGGCATATTTGTTTTAAAGTGGTTCTCATAGTTTGCATCTTCCAATTGTTAATTGGGGGCAGAAAAATATTTTTAAACCCAGCCCTCCAATTCCTATCTTAAACTTGAAACCAATTATGAGATCCAATTGGAAACACTAATATCTCAATTGGGTCGAGCTCTGATTTTAAATGTAGGCACTTTTTTTTTGTCAAAATTTGTGCTAGTCTATTGAAAACGCTTTTTGACACAACTTTTTCTTGGTCATAAACTTAGAAAATAGAGGTGGGTTCCCTGTAGAAACGCCCATATCTCAACTGGGTTGAAGTCAGAATTCAATTCTAGGCACTTTCATTTTTCATATTTTTTTGCCCAGCCTAGCAATTAAACATGTTTTTCAAAATAACACCTTAGATCCGGTCATAAAATTAAAAACCAAAAGTGGGATTCAACTAGAAATGCCAAAATATGAATTGGGTTGTGGTCCAATTTTAGATCTGGGCAATTTTTTTTTGAGCACGTTTATTGTTGTCGGAACCCTGTCATCAACATTGTTACTTATTAGTTTTATCTGGAGCTGTTTGTAGCAGCTAGTGACATCAGTCATTTCTATACTTAGTTTTATTTGGAGTTATTTGTAGCATCTTATGAAATCAGTCATTTCTATGCTTATTAGTTATATCTGGAGTTGTTTGTAGCAGCTTGTGCAATTAGTCATTTCTATGCTTAGTTTTATCTAGAGTTGTCTGTAACAGCTTGTGCAATCAGTCATTTTTATGTTAGTTTTATCTGGAGCTATCTGTAATAGCTTGTGCAATCAGTCTTTTTTTATGTTAGTTTTATCTGGAGCTGTCTGTAGTAGCTTGTGAAATTAGTCATTTCTATGCTTAGTTTTATTTGGAGCTATCTGTAGTAGCTTGTGTAATCAGTCATTTTTATGCTAGTTATATCTTGATCTGTTTGTAGTAGATTGTGATATCAATTAATTTATGATGAAATATGGATTGTTTTAGTTATTATTATTAGATGGAATTTGTTCTTGCTTGGCTGATTTGCATATTTAAATAGCAATTTTTACTTGATAGATTTAATTGATGATTGTCATGGATTGTGGGTGGTTATTGAATTGTTTGATTTGGTTATGCATTCTTCGTTTGGTTAAATGAGATGAGCTTAAGTCTAGGATATTGAGTCCTCATGCATGGCCTTGAGCACTTGTAAAGGCTAAGGATGCATCCGACGTCGAATTATCTGTCTGTGGGGCGTTGATTCGAGCATGATTGAGTCTCCTCAACTGTATGAGAAGTGTACTTGTTCCCATGTGGTGCCATCCCTTCGTGCACACATGATGACACTCCACCCAATCTGCACTCTAGTGTCTAGTACCTTGGTAGTCATGAGTAGTACTCGAGATTATATTTGATGAGCATCTCTATGTTGTGACATTGACTTGATGCATTGTGTATTGTGTCTGCTCCGTGACTGATGTGAGTGTTGGCCATTGCATTCCGTGCCTTTATCCTTTTGTTTGGGCTTTGTGACTATCTCTAAGCACGGTGGGGTGGTCTCTTTTGAGTCCACATGGTTGGGAGGCGTTGCCACCGCCATTGGGGACTAGTGTACAGGTTATTAGAGCACCAGTTGGAGATGTTCTCTATTGTATTTATGTTATCAGTGATTGTATCTTATCCATGGCTATGCCATTGTACTTATGTATATTCTTTTATGTACTTTGTACTCTCTTGAGAGATGATGTAAATTATATTAACGAGAAGAAATGAGATGTTGTCTTATATTGGGCTTATGGTTTTCCAGTGTTGGTATCAGACCCACTTGTACTATGTTGATCATTATGGCACTATGTTCAAAAGTGGAAATGAGAATTAGGAATATTTGAATTGGTGTTTAAAAAGAATGTAGCTTTGGAAATGTTTCACTAGAGGGTGATTTAGTCCTCTCCTTTGGGTTGCTCATTTGGCCATACTTAGCCATGAATGTTGTCGACTTATCATATCGACAACCGTATCATGTGTATGTTATCTTTTTATGTAAAAATTTTTATCTTGTGCTCTTTTGGCTCTTACCCTTCGGGGTTGTGTGGCAGGATGTTACATCTAGTAACAGAGCCCATGTTCACACATTGGGAGCTCTGGCGTACTTGAGCCTTCTATGTTTCATTGTGTTTGGCATGTGTGGCATGAGCTTGTATATTGTTTTCATAGTCTTGATTGCTTTCATGCCTTAGCATGGCATTAGTGGGTTAAGTTAAAACCCCATGCTTAGAAATTATGGAGGAAATAGCCTCCTTGGCCTTACCTTACTCAATGGGACTAGAGTGTTGACCTTGGATGAGAGTCTCCCATGGTTAAGAGTGATCACTCTCCCATGTTATAAGACAAGGGTAGGAATGTTCTGCCTTGGGTGTTTGTGGGTTGAAGGTAACTCAGGATTGCCTAATTACCCTTGCTTGGATATACTCTTCTTGTGTCTTCCTTTATATTGCATGCTTTCTTGTAAGTGATGTATGGTTGCTAAAATTGGTGTGATGTGATCAAATTTTGCTTATAACCTCTTGATGTGCTAGATTACTACATTTATCATTCTTTAGTTACAAATTGAAGTAATTGGTGTACTAATGATGCCTTAAACTTCCCCTTAGTAGAATTTGTATGTTGTATGATGAATATTGGATGACATGTAATGTCTTGATTTGAGATGAAATCTATCTTTATCTCCTCTTCTTAGTTGTCAATACTTGACAAGATGTTAGATTCATGGCTTATGGATTTAATTAGCATGTGGAAGTTGCAGTAAGTAAAATAATTAGTGAAGAATAACTTATGCTTTTTATGGTTATGTATTGAGAGTGATTACATGTTTATTAGTGCCTCCTTACTTGACGAGTTTACATGAGGACAATAATTGTTGTGGATATATCTTGTTGATGAAAGCTGATCTTCTTGAGTGCATTGTGGTTTTAATGAGACCTTATAGGTGAATGCTTGTACTTTAATGCAAGCTGAAAATAGTGAATGCTAAAGTAATAAGAATGTTGCATATCTTTCTTTGAGTGAGCAATTGAATGCCCTTGACGTAGCCAAGGTTACCTATGCTTATATGTGCATGCATAAACTAATCTTCTCAGAACTGTTGTTCGTACCCTTGATAGCTAATCTTGCCTTATGCCTTTCTATTCTTCCATCGGCATTGCTCTTGGTCATATAAACCCATTTCACTCCAATGACTTGCTTGTTGGGAGGCAAATCAGTTAGCTCCCATGTTCTATTCCTCTCTTTTGCATCTATTTCCTCATCCATGGCTTCACACCACTTTTTTTCTTTCACAACATCCTTAAAATAAATTGGATCACTATGAGAAAACAATGCAAAAAATTCATACTTTCATCAAACTCTTCATCATACCTTTCATTTTGGTACATTTCCTTTAGACTCTTGGTCCTTCTTGGCATTAGGGAGGTGAGAGTGGGGTTTGAACTCTCACTATTACTACTGCTATGCTAAGAAGACCCTGTCTGGAGCTGTCTAGAGTTCTCTGTCCATGTCGAGAGCTCTCTTGAGTTGTCTACGAGACTCCATAACATCATCTTTCTGTACTTCATACTCCTTTTCTTCATCAATCGGTGTTGTCGGGAGCTGTATGGAGCTGTTAGTATCTATCAAGCCATCCCATGACTCATTCTCTAGAAACTCCACACCTTTGTAATGATGATTATGAAGATGTTATTTATGTTTATGCACTAATGTAAAGATGGTAGTGATGATGCTATACATGTTCATGCACTATTGCTTTATGTTGAAAGTATTGCAAGTGAATCTATGATGTTATGGGTAAATGAGTTGCCTTGTGAAAAGAGAAAATTAGTATGGATGTTTGGGAGTACTTATTATTGGGTAAAGTTGTATATTTTGCACCATGTTGCATAGTCATATGTGGGCTATGGTATTGCCTGGGTAAGAGAGAATGTGATTGTACTCCCCATGATGTTAACGTCTAGTAATGTGCTCTTGTTGAGCGTTGTGAATAACCAGTACTTGAAATGTGTGCCCATGGGATGATGATATTGTGTACCCATCCATGGAGGATATGTATGGATTATGTGTATGGGAGAAAACCATACAATCTATGTGTTTTCTTTTTGTCACCCTATTGACTGCCAACCTAAGGGTTGTAGATAGGTCAATATGTGGAGGGGTAGTAGCAGCAACAAAGTTCCTTGGGAGGGAAATGCACGACGTATGTATAATGGCGGCATGAAATGACGGCAATCATTTCAACCTCTCGAGAAAGTACTCACTACTTCCCCCTTATTAATGGACCATATACTTGGTTCATACAATGTTAGCCTAATTTGCATAGTTCTTGAGAATGATATTAGTTGTGGTATGAGCACTTGTAATAGCTATGATCTTACCTTGATGTGATTGTTTTAGATATGATGCCACCCCCTGGTGTTTCGACACAGTGCTAGTGAGCATGCCATGTCGCTGATGGTAGCAAGCCAAGCTCAAGGACACGATACCATGTACCTAGATGCATGAAGGAGTAGTATATATGTTATGTTCCTACTTGTGCAACGTGGAGTGAGTGCTAGCACAGAGTAGAGGGTTCACTTAAGAGGGCCTCAATTTTGATTGGTTGGCATGAGAGTGGAACCTAGCCATGTGCACCTCTGGCTTGGTGTGTTGTCGCACGTGCTTTCTCCATAGGTACACACTATGCGGGATGTTCCTATGAGTAGGTCATTGCCATGTGGTATACGACCATTGTGTGCTTTCTTCACTTGGTGTATACCATGTGTGGTTGCGGCGCATGAGGTATGTGACTTGGGTGGCTGACACAATACCTTTCCATGTGAGGTTGTGTGAGTAGTTCGCACCCACATGAAGGACTATTGAGACAGTCACGCTTGTTTCCCTCCTTCCTAGTGTGGTGACTAACAATAGCCATGTAGTGTTGTGATGTATATATTTTGAAGATTGTGAATCTTCTTTTCAGTTATTGGTGACTTTTACGTTGCTTGTGTGGACCGGCACCTTGTTTATCTTGCTTGTATTGGTTTAGCCACGGATGATTTTCTTGGCATGTAACTCTTTGCAGTTACATTTGATTTATTGTTGGAAATTATGTGCATTTTTTCTTACCTTATTGTTGGAATTGAGATTTGCTCTTTCTTATTTATATTTTGGGTGGCTAAACTCATTAACTTTTCTATTTTTGAATGTTGGTCTTGTGTTGTGATGTGATTCCTCATCGGTTATGGTGAGATCCACCCGTTTGAGTGTATACGAAGAAGTAGACGTAGGGAAACCCTTAAGGATGGGGGTATGTGTGAGCTATTTTAAGCTCTAATTCACTATCTTCCTATTGTTTGACGATCTCTTGGAGGCTAAAACCCTTACACAAACAAGAGATATGTCATTGTGGCTTGTATGGAAGGGCTCACTAGGTGGGTCAATGCAATCAAGACACATGGATATGGATTTTGGACATGGTTATTGGTTATGGACTCATGGATATATTGGATATGGACGGTACTACGACATCCACGTGAACCCCTAATGTAGCCTTGTGATGTGATGAGTATGTATGTCTATGTGGGTTGTACATTTTGTCATGTTTGTGGTTGCATATTAGAAGTGAAATCTACATCATCATACCTAGTAAAGTGACAAATTTCTATTTTTAATGCATAGAGATGTCATGCATGCTATGAAATTAGAGGTTGAAATTATGTATATGTGTGTTTGTGAACTCCATTTTATAGATAGCTGCATATGAAAAGTTAGAGAACTGGAAAATTTTGGATATAGAAAAGTACATTGTGCTGCAATTTATGAGAAAATTGTGTGGTTCATGCTGGTATATATGTGCAAATTGATACTGTGAGCAACTAATTGGCTGTTGAGACAATGATTCTTGAGAAAATTGAATGTTATGGCATCATTCCTTAATTTGATTGGAGAAAATTGTTATATGCTAATGTATATGTTATATGAAATCGAGTGTCTTGCCTCTTCTTTACCTGGGTTCTAGGATATATTGTACGTAACTGTGTATATTGGAATGAATGTGACAACCTAAATTTTATATTATATTGAATTTCATGGACTAATGTGTGCTATGGCTGCATCTTAGCATATTGCAGGCTTCCAAGAGTAAGCCTAGTCCTAGGGGGTAGGATGTAACGACCCCCGTGTTCACATTCTGGCTGTTGCTTTTTCTTGATGGATTTTGATACTATTATGATGTTGACATGATTAGTTATTATGCTAGATTACATGCTTATATGGTTATATACTGATATCATTGCTTTTGTATGATTATGGACAAGAAAGGGATGATGTCGTAACACTCATATCCGAGAGGCTTACGATGTCATGACCCTCTTCTTGATGTCCATTGATGCTTCGACTATTATATGATATATGCACATGTGCTTTGAGGTGTGATCAAAGTGATGCAAGTACTGGGTATCGACTCCGCCTGGATTCACAGGCCTAAGCGTACTCTTAATCCCCAAGGGTGGTTACTAGAGATAGTCACAGGCCAAATGTCCCTAGCCTAGCCCACTATACTCTGTAAGTATAGTGTTTCCATGATATGTGTTTACCTTCCGATTACCTAACGGTAATGTCTGGATTGCCCCAGATGGTCATGTGTAGTTTGCCAGTGTGGTTTGTTGAGGCTTTTTGCCTTGGTTTCTGTTGATTGGTCAATGTGGTTATTTCAACATTGTTGTGGAGATTTAAATGGTTATAACCATGTGGTTTAAATATGTTATTTTAAGTGAATTTTAGTAATCATTATGGGAGGATGATATATTTCATTAACTAATTTTAAATGATTCTTTTATCTCTTTGAGCGTTTAATATTTTAAAATGGATTTTTATATTGCTAGAAATTAGATTTTCATTAAGGATGAAAAGAAAGTTAGTTTCTTTATTTTAATTTTTTTCCATGCCATACGATGGCTCTTTGATAAAGTGGGTGAGCATGATAAATGGAAAAGGTAAATAAAAAGGTTGTTTTGAGAAAAAGGGGATTCATTCAAGCATGAGAAAAAAAAAATTTAATTTTGGAAGAAGAAGGAAACCCCACGCCTTAGAATGGAGGTGGGAAGGAAGATCTGTGGTTTGCCAATGATATTTTGTGGGCATTTGTCTATTGGATTCAGCGTAGCATTGTTGTCTTGTTGCTTTATTTTGGTATCTAGCTGTGCCTTGCAAACAAAGCTTTTCCTCTTTTCAATTTGGCCATAATTAAAGGTATTTTTTGTGTATTCCTTGAAATTTCGAGTTAGAAATGTTTGTATGTGTTTAAATGTGTTGGAAGTCTTGGCTACTCTGGGTGTTGTTATGGCATACTAGTTTGAGATTTATTTTTAGTTTGGTCATTGCATTTTATTGGAGAAAAATAGAGACTTTGATAAACCTGTTTAATCTCCTATGTTTAAACTCAAATCCAACTGTGGAATTCAACTTGTAACAACAAAATCTGAAATTGATCGATGGCAGATTTGTTTTAAAGTGGCTCTCATAGTTTGCATCTTCCAATTGTTAATTTGGGGGCAGAAAAATATTTTTAAACCCAACCCTCTAATTCATGTCTTAAACTTGAAACCAATTATGAGATCCAACTGGAAACATTGATATCTCAACTAGTTCGAGCTCTGATTCTAAATCTGGGCACTTTCTTTTTTGGTCAAAATTTGTGTTATCCTAATGAAAACATTTTTTGAAACAACACCTTTTTCCTGGTTATAAAATTAGAAAATAAAGGTGGATTCCATGTAGAAACGCCCATATCTCAACTGGGTTGATTTCAGGATTCAATTTTGGAGACTTTCATTTTTCATGTTTTTTTGCCCAACCTAGCAATTAAACACATTTTTCAAAACAAAACCTTAGATTCGGTCATAAAATTAAAAACCAAAAATGGGATTCAACTAGAAACGTCAAAATATGAACTAGGTTGTGGTTCGATTTCAAATCTGGGCACTTTTATTTTGAGCATGTTTATTGCTGCTGGAACCCTGTCATCAACATTGTTACTTATTAGTTTTATTTGGAGCTGTCTGTAGTAGCTAGTGATATCAGTCATTTCTATACTTAGTTTTATCTGGAGCTATTTATAGCAGCTTGTGAAATTAGTCATTTCTATGCTTATTAGTTATCTCTAGAGTTGTTTCTAGCAGCTTGTGAAATCAGTCATTTATATGCTTAGTTTTATCTGGAGCTGTCTGTAACAGCTTGTGCAATTAGTTATTTTTATGTTAGTTTTATCTGGAGCTGTTTGTAACAGCTTGTGCAATCATTCCTTTTTATGTTAGTTTTATCTGGGGCTGTCTGTAACAACTTGTGAAATCAGTCATTTCTATGCTTAGTTTTATCTGGAGCTATCTGTAGCAGCTTGTGCAATTAGTCATTTTTATGCTAGTTATATCTGGAGCTGTCTATAGCAGCTTGTGATATCAATTAATTCATGAAGAAATATGGATTGTTTTAGTTATTATTACTGGATGAAATTTGTTCTTGCTTAGCTGATTTGCATATTTAAATAGCAGTTTTTACTTGACAGATTTAATTGATCATTGTCATGGATTGTGGGTGGTTATTAAATTATTTGATTTGGTTATGCATTCCTCATTTGGTTAAACGAGATGAGCTTAAGTCTAGGATATTGAGTCCTCGTGCATGGCCTTGAGTGCTTGTAAAGACTAAGGATGCATCTGAGAAGGCCTATCTATCTGCGAGGCGTCGAGTTATCCGTCTACAGGGCGTTGATTCGGGTATGATTGAGTCTCCTTGACTATATGAGAAGTGTACTTGTTCCCATGTGGTACCATCCCTTCGTGCACACATGATGACACTCTACTCAATCTGTACTCTAGTGTCTAGTACCTTTGAAGTCGTGAGTAGTACCCGACATTATATTTGATGAGCATCTCTATGTTGTGACATTGGCTTTATGCATTGTGTGTTGTGTCTGCTCCGTGACTGATGTGAGTGCTGGCCATTATATTCCATGCCTTTATCCTTTTGTTTGGGCTTTGTGACTATCTCCGAGCATGGTGGGGTGGTCTCTTTTGAGTCAACATGGTTGGGAGGCGTTGCCACCGCCATTGGGGATTGGTGTACAGGTTATTGGAGCACCAGTTGGAGATGTTCTCTATTATATTTATGTTATTAGTGATTGTATCTTATCCATGGCTATGCCATTGTACTTATGTATATTCTTTTATGTACTTTGTACTCTCTTGAGAGAGATGATGTAAATTATATTAATGAGAAGAAATGAGATGTTGTCATATATTGGGCTTATGGTTTTCTGGTGTTGGTATCAGACCCGCTTGTACTATGTTGATCATTATGGCACTATGTTTAAAAGTGGAAATGGGCATTAGGAACATTTGAATTGGTGTTTAAAAAGAATGTAGCTTTGGAGGGTGATTTAGTCCTCTCCTTTGGGTTGTTCATTTGACCATACTTGGCCATGAATGTTGTCGACTTATCGTATCGGCAACCGTATCATGTGTATGTTATCTTTTTATGTCAAAAAATATATATCTTGTGCTCTTTTGGCTCTTACCCTTCGAGGTTGCATGGCGGATGTTACAAAATGTATGTTACCTTGTAAGATCATGATGATGATAGTTACAAATGGAACATGTAAGAGAATCTATGACAAAAAAGAGTTACATGCAGGTGAATGTTTCTTGGAAATTGGAGAAGAATAAGTTGGATGCCTACCTTGAGACAAGTGGATGCTTAGGTGGATACTCTTTTTGGTCTATACATTGATTTTTGGTGTTTGAAAAATGGGAGACTATTTTGTGTAGGGAGAAGTTGTTGGAATGCTACTAGAACTTCTTCAAAATTTGGACATAGAACATATGATGCAAAAAATCACATTATAATTGTAATATTTGGTTTGAGTTAATATAGTAAGTGACATTGGATTTATGGTTGGGTTTTTTCTCAAAATTGTTTTCCTAGGATACATTATAAAGATATGTTTCTATAGTAATTTATTTTCCCCATTCATTGCTAAGCTTCATTAAGATTTTCTATCATTTAGACTTTGTATTTTTTGTTTACATTGATTATGAAGTTTATTCTAGTTGTAGGTTTTTGTATTTGATATATATTTGTTATCATTAAATGCTCTAAAATATTTATAACAATCTTCTTTCAATTATATTTTTCCTTCTTTGTACAACTTCATCTTTGTTACATTATTATGATATTTTATAATTTATATCACGTGTATTGAACTTTTTTAAAATAATATTTGCTCATGTATATTTTTCTTCTTTTATATGGATTTATATATATATATATATATATATATATATATATATATATATAAGTTTAGTTCTTCTAAGGTTATAAATTGCATACTTCACAATCTCCACCTTATATTTCAACACTTACTTTAGTCCCCACTCCCCTAACATGTTTTAGAAACACTTTTACGTATTCTTGGCCAACCTAGTGATTACAGAATGTTGTTGTAGAGATACCAAACCATAGTAGAAAACCATTCCCTCATGTCCCCCGTGATTTATCTCAAGTTTTTGATGTTTATTGAGTAAAAATGCCTATTTTTCAAGTAGGAACAAGGTCAATAAATGAAGAAAAAATATAGGAAGTTGTAGATCAATCAGATCATAAGTAATAAGAACCCAAGAAGGGTGATAATGCCCACCACTCACTACTGTGGAACCCCTCTCTAATTTTTGTAGTTTCCAACTTTCTAGAATTTCATCCAACAAACTCTTGAATTATAAAAGAGCATCTTATAGTCCTACACAACCTATTTACCAGCCCTATAACTGACATTTACCAAGTGCACACATTTCTTTTATATCTTTTTCCCTTTTCAATAATCATTTCCAATTTTATGACACATATTCCATTTCCCAACTCTTAAATTTATTAGTATAGGTTATATTATTGTACTTTTAGTTTTCTACTTTCATGTTTTCAATCTAATTTATATTAATAGGTATAATATAAAGAATTTGTTTATCCTAGGACAACTAACACCTAGGGTTATATTTTCTATTTTTTCATTGTTGGGTTGAAAGATTCCAAATAGGGGACTGATTGAGGTAGTCTCCTAAATAAAAAAGCCATTCCCTCATGTCCATGTATCAACTTAGGTTTTTGAGGATTTTGGAGTGAACATTAGCACTTTAAAATGGGAACAAAGTCAATAAATGAATGCAAACAATTATAGGAATTTTTTGATCTATCATAGCATGAATCATGCAAGAACCCAAGAAGGGTTGCAACACCCACCACTCATTTATAGAGTTATCCTACACTATTGTAGCACCCCCCTTGCATTTCTACAACATGAAACATTCCAAAATTTCTTCCAACAGATTCTAGTTTCATAGAAGATCATCTTTTAGTACTACAAGATCTATTTCACAACCCTAGATCCAAAATTTACCAAGTGAAAACATGTCTTTTATATGTTTCTTTCCTTTTCAAAAATCATTTCAAATTTTATGATGCATTCTCCATTTTCTATCTCTTATATTTATTAGTATAGATCATATTATTATACTTTTATTTCTGTCCATTCATGTTTTGAAGTTAATTTATGTTAATAGGTATAATAGAAATAATTAGTATATATCCTAGGCTAACTCACACGTAGGTTCTCTTTTTTATTCTTCCATTTGGTGAATCTAACGTATCCATGCTTATTTTCTAATTTTTTCCTTCCATAAACCAATAATGTATCCCTTTATGATTTCTTTTTCTTTTCATCAACTTTACATAGTTTTATTTTTTTATTTTTTGTGTTTTGCCTTTCCCAATCCTTGGGTGACCTTATTCATCACTCTTTTTTTGTTTTTAATAAGTCGATCAACCTTATCTACCAAATTTACCTCCCCTACACTCTTTCTAACATCCCATTGCTTTCCCTATAATCATACCCACTTATTTCCCATACTTAGTTTCCTTATTTCCTAAGCCTTCCTTGACCTCTAGGATCGTCCCACTATTTTCCTCTTCCCAAGACATACTTGCACCTTACCTACCATTAATCTACTACTTCCCATAGAATTTTCTTCCCACCTAAATTTTACAACACTTCTTTAGTTTTCCCCAACACCCCACTTTTCCCTTCCCACACCTTACCCACTTATTCCTTTACTCCCCCTTTCTTACCACTTCCACCCACATCTATTTTTCCTCATTTCCCTTTCTACACCTTCATTACCTTCATTACCCTTGATTTCTCACTTCATCTATTCTTCCCCATTATTTCCTTATTCATTTCTCCTTCGTATTTTCTTAGCCTCAGTCCCTTTGCCCATGTTCATTCGTTTTCCCTTAGATCCCCCTTACCTTGACCTTTCCCATTCTTAGTTGTAATGTTTAGTCTTCTTTCACCTTAAATTTCCCATTATTAGTGGTGCCCATATAGTTTCCCTTTATCTTAAATTCCCCTACTTTTGCTTTTCCACCCATCATTGTGACATACCCTATCTTTGAATTATCATTCCTTCAATTAATCTCCCCATGCTATAGAATGTACCCTAGTTAGTCCCTCATCCATAGGTTGTCCTTACATCTCTTTCCTCATCCTTAAGTATTCCCACATTATCCTTGGGTTCCCATTTCTTTCTTAGTCACCCCACACCTTAGGCTAGTCTAGTTATCTCTTTACCACTAGATTCCCCTTATAGCTTATATTTCCTTGTACTTAGGTATTTACCATATTATCTATAGGTTCCTATTCCTTTCTTAGATAACCCACACCCTAGTACTCCTTTTTTATCCTATCACCCACATTCCCTCCACTAACCTTAGTTACCTTACTATGGGCCATCTTTCCACTCTTACCCATAGTTTCCCTAGTCACTTCATGGTGTCCTATACTTATATCTTTCCACCTCCTTAGTTTTTCTCACCATAGTTCTAGGTCCCAATTTGTTCCTTTAGCAACCTCATAGACTAGGTTCCTCTTACCATATCTAATATCCTCTTACCACATTTAGTCTCCCTTGATTTCCTAGTTCATGCCCCTTACCCATCATTGATATTAAATTATGCATCCTCTTAACTATACTTCTTGATACAACCCTCATCTAAACCCTACCATATATTTCATTTTAATCCTTTTCTTTGATTTTGATAATATCAAAGATTTCTATAATGTTGATGAGAACTTTGACTAGGAGGCCCATTTGGTCAATTAAGATATGCAACAATATCTACACATATTGCTTAGCCACAACAAGTTAAGGTTTTTGTTCTTCCTAATAGTGTCCATAATTATTTTAAGCTCATAGATGCATTAGGTAACTTTTTGACTAATCCATTAAGGCTAGAGATGTTGTAGAACATTGACCATATCATACATGCTAATGCACCTTCCTCTTTGATATGGTGTGGAGTCTGATCAGTCTCCAAGTGGGAGATTGTTGTTATATGGAGCCTAATTAGACTCAGAGATTAAATTTACCCCACTTTTATTAGCGCGGTTTCCCCCCAAATTATTTAATGAGGTCAAGGGGTAGCGCCCCTTGTGGGGTCTAGGACTTCTAGCCAAGTAGAGGAACCTACGATTTTTTATTATTTTATTAAGGCGTCGGGGGTTATTTTTCTATTGGCCAACATAAAAAAACCCTATTTTTGTAACTAACATAAGGCTTGATAAAAGCAGTTAAAGGTTGGGGTTTCTGTTGATGTATTGTAGCATTTTGCAGTGGTATTGAGTTGCAAGGATTGCTAGTTGTAATTAGTTTGATTTACTGGATAATAATATCAGACTCTCTGTTGGTGGATGTAGCCTGCGTTTGGGTGAACCACGTTAAAACTTGTCTCTCGCTATTATTATTTCTATGTATTTCTATTCCTCTATATAATCTTCATTTGCATTTAATTGATATCTTCTGTTGGCTAACCCTAACAAGTGGTATCAGAGCTAGGTTGTGTTCGATTATCGTCTGCAGGAAGGTCTCACGGTTGAGTGGGAGCAATGGCAGACGAGGGTAAATTGAAGGTAGATAAATTTAATGGGCAGAACTATCAGTTATGGAAGATGCAGATGGAGGATTATCTCTATCAGAAGAATTTATGGAGGCCATTAGAAGGAATAGCCAAGAAACTGGTAGCAATGACTAATGAGGATTGGAATCTTCTAGATAGAAAGGCACTGGGAACCATTCGGTTGTGCCTGGCACCATATGTGGCATTCAATATAATAGAAGTGACGACAACAAGTGAATTGATGAAAGCTTTGGCTAAATTGTATGAAAAACCCTCAATCTCAAATAAGGTATTTCTCATGAAGCATTTGTTTAATCTGAAAATGATTAAAGGTGGATTTGTGACAGATCAATTAAATGAGTTTAATACGATTACCAGTTAGTTAACTTCTATAAAAGTAAAATTTGATGAAGAGGTGAGGGCTCTCTTGATATTATGTTCTTTGCCTAAAAGATGGAATAGCTTGGTAATGGTTGTAAGTAACTCTGTCTTTGGTTCAAACACTTTGAAATTTGATGATGTTGTTGGTGTTATCCTTAGCGAGGAAATGCGATGGAAAAACTCAGGAGGGTCCACATCAGGTAATGTTTTGAATGCAGAAAGCAGGGGTAGATCAAAGGAGAGAGGAAAAGGTTCTGAAGGTCATGGGAAGTCACGAGGAAAATCAAAGGACAAGAGGTCCCAATCTAGAGGACATAAGGATTGCTGGTACTATGGGAAACCAGGTCATCTAAAGAAAGATTGCTGGTCTCAGAAGAATAAAGGAGACAAACAAGAAGGCAATAAGAAGGCAAATGTGGTAAGTAATAAATCTGAAGATGATGCTTTGATTCTTTCCCTAGATAATGCTGATGATTCATGGGTTTTAGATTCAAGGGTCTCATTTCATGCTACTCCCCATAGAAGTTATTTTCTTGATTATGTCCAAGGGGATTTTGGGCTAGTTTATTTGGGAGATAACGAACCCTATCAGATTGTTGGAAAGGGAAGAATCAAGATTAAGTTGTAGAATGGGAATCATTCACTACTACAAGAGGTAAGGCATGTTTCGAGGCTGAGTAGGAATTTAATTTCAGCAGGGTAGCTAGTTGATGAAGGTTGCATTGTTACATTTAATAATAAAAATTGGAAGGTTTCAAGAGGTACCTTAATAGTAGAAAAATGTGTGAAAATAGGCACCTTATATCTTTGTACATGTCATACTGTTCCTTCTACTTTAGCTATTGCAGAGAAAAACCAAACAGGTTTAGGAACAGTTGCTGCAGGTTCATAGGAAGAGACTAAAACAATTGCTATAGGTTCTGAGACAACACTGTGGCATAACAGACTTGGGCATATGAGTGAAAAAGGTATGAAGGTACTTCATTCTAAGAAAGTTTTACCAGGTCTGAAATGTATTAATATGGATTTCTGTGAAAGTTGTGTGTATGGAAAACAAAAGAGAGTTGGTTTTCTCAAGGATGGGAAGCAAAAGAAAGATGAAAAGTTGGAGCTTGTGCATACATATGTATGGGAACTGGCTCAGGTATCTTCTCTTAGTGGTTCTTGGTATTATGTTACATTCATAAATGATGCAACTAGGAAGGTTTGGATTCATTTCCTTAGGCAGAAATCTGATGTATTTGAAACATTTAAGAAATGGAGAAGCTTGGTTGAGAATGAGTTAGGTAAAAGATTAAAATGTCTCAGATTTGATAATGGTGGTGAGTATTGCAGCAAAGAATTTGAGGATTATTGTTCCTTTAATGGAATTCGTAGGCAGAAAATGGTTCCAGGGACTCCACAAGAAAATGGAGTGGCTGAGCACATGAATAGGACAATAATGGAGCATGCAAGGAGCATGAGATTGCATGTTGGGCTGCTTTTAAACATGTGGGTAGAGGCTGTCAATACCGCTATATATTTAACTAATAGAGGTCCTTCAGTTCCTTTGGGTTGTGGTATTCCAGAGGAAGCATGGATAGGTAAGAAGGTGAGTTATTCTTTTCTCAAAACCTTCAGATGTGAAGCATTTGCACATGTAGATTCTGAAAATAGAACCAACCTGGATGCAAAATCAAAAAAATATATCTTCATTGGATATGACATTGATGAATTTGGTTATAGGCTTTGGGATGTTGAAAATCTGAAAATTGTGAGAAGCAGGGATGTTGTATTCAATGAGAAGGTGATGTACAAAGATCAGTGGCAACAGCATGAGAAGAAAGAAATCGATTATGTGGTGCTGGATGATACTCCAAATAGTGATGTTCCAGTGGTTCCTCATGCTCCACAACATCAACAAGAAATACCACAAACTCTAGTGAATGTTAGACGGTCAACAAGGCTAAGTAGACCTCCTGAAAGATTTTCTCCATTTTTGTATTCTATTTTGTTAACGGATGCTGGTGAACTAGAAGGGTATGATGAAGCTATGCAGGTGGATACAAAGGTTCAGTGGGAGCTTGCAATGAAAGAAGAAATGGACTCCTTGCTGAAAAATCAAACTTGGGAATTATGTTTAAGTTGCCTACAGGTAAAAAGGCTTTACCAAACAAATGGGTTTATTGGCTAAAAGAGGAAGATGGAGGTAAGAAAAGATTTAAATCCAGGTTAGTTGTAAAAGGATTTGCACAGAAAAAAGGTATTGATTTTGATGAGATATTTTCTTCAGTTGTTAAGATGACTTCTATTTGTACTGTTTTGAGTATTGTGTCTGCTGAAGATTTGCATTTGGAACAACTAGATGTGAAAACTGCCTTTCTCCATGGTGATTTGGAGGAGGAGATCTATATGGAACAACCACAGGGATTTGAGGTCAAAGGTAAGGAGAAACTGATGTGCAAATTGAAGAAGAGTTTATATGGCTTGAAACAAGCACCTCGGCAATGGTATTTGAAATTGGATAATTTTATGGCTGAGCAAGGCTACAACTAGTGTAATTCTAACCATTATGTTTATTTTAAGAGGTTGGATAATGACAGCTACATTATTTTATGTTTATATGTTGATGACATGCTTGTAGCAGGGTCTAACATGGATCACATAAGAGAGTTAAAACAATAGTTAACACAATAATTTGCTATGAAGGATTTGGGGCATCAAAAAAAATCCTTGGTATGAAAATTTGTAGAGATAGGAAGAACATAAAATTGACTCTATCTCAAGCTAATTATGTTGAAAAGGTGTTGCAGAGATTCCATATAGAGAATGCAAAAGTTGTCAGCACACCTTTGCCTAGTCATCTGAAATTGACTAAAGAGATGTGTCCAAAGACATAAGAGGAGGAAGAAAAAATGTCCTAGGTACCATATGCTTTAGTTGTAGGAAGTTTAATGTATGCCATGGTATGCACAAGACCGGATATTGCACATGCTATAGGATTCGTAAGTAGGTATATGAGTCATCCCAGATTGGAGCATTGGAATGTGGTAAAATGGATTCTCAGATATTTGAGAGGTATATCCAATAAACATTTATGTTTTGGGGGCTCTAATACTGATTCAACAGGTTATGTAGACTTAGATTTGGTAGGGGATATTGATACCAGGTAGAGTACTACAGGTTATATCTTTACTATAGGTGGGACAACAATGAGTTGGATCTCACAGTTGCAAAAGGTGGTTGCTTTATCCACCACGAAGGCAAAGTATGTAGCTACAATAAAGGCAAGCAAGGAGATGATATGGGTACAATCTTTCATGGAAGAACTAGGCAAACAATAGGCTAATAGTTATTTGTTTACGGACAACCAGAGTTCCATACATCTTGCAAAGAATTCTACCTTGCATTCAAAGACCAAACACATACAACTAAGGTATCATTTCATCTAGTCAGTGTTGGATGGTAGACACTTATAGCTGGAAAAGATCCATACAGATGAAATCTAGTGGATATGTTTACAAAGGCAGTAACAAGGGAGAAGCTGAGCTCCTCTTTAGCTTTGGTTGGTCTTCAAGACTAAAAAATAATAAAATTAGAACAGCAGAGTCCAGGGTGCTTTTTTCTAGTGGGAGCTACAGGGTTAGCGGTGTTATGATCAGTCTCCAAGTGGGAGATGATATGGTGTGAAGTCTGATCAGTCTCCAAGTGGGAGATTGTTGTTATATGGAGCCTAATTAGACGCGGAGGTTAAATTTACCCCACTTTTATCGACATGGTTTCCCCCCAAATTATTTAATGGGGTCAAGGGGCAGCGTCCCTTGCGGAGTCCAGGACTTCTAGCCGAGTAGAGGAACCTACGATTTTTTATTACTTTATTAAGGCGTTGGGAGTTATTTTTCTATTGGCTGACATAAAAAAACCCTATTTTTGTAACTAACATAAGGCTTGATAAAAGTGGCTAAGGGTTAGGGTTTCCATTGATGTATTGTAGTATTTTGTAGCGCTATTGAGTTGCAAGGATTGCTGGTTGTAATCAGTTTGATTTACTGGATAATAATATTGGACTCTCTGTTGGTAGATGTAGCCCAAGTTTGGGTGAACCACGTTAAAACTTGTCTCTCGCTATTATTATTTCTATGTATTTCCATTCCTCTATTTAATCTTGATTTGCATTTAATTGATATCTTTTGTTGGCTAACCCTAACACTCTTTATTATTTGATTCTTCCATCAATCCATCTAGAACATCCACTTTTTCTATGACTTACATATCCCTACTCTCTTCTATAAATACCCTCCTTATTCCTCTACACTCCCATAGATTCCTATTATTTCCCCACTTTCTACTTCTACCATTTCTAGCATCTCTCAACCATTGTTTCATGTTCCCATATTATCCCAACCATAGATTAGTGTCCTTCCCCCATGGCTGTAGATACATATTAATTTTCATAAACATAGGTCCCACCATCCTTGTCCCATATAGCCCCTCCTTCCCATCTCATGCTTTCTATATTTCATTATATTTCTCACTATGACCATATTCCTTCCTATGTTGACATCTCCATGGATACCTTTTTTGTGTGTCCTTGCACATATTTTACTAGAATAATTTTACCACATATACATGTCTTATACATAATTGTAGCCACCACCTCCTACATTTCCTTTGATTTCTCTCATCGTCTCTTCATTTTTAGTCTCTCCATGCATGTATTTTACTACTTTCCGTATGTGTGTACCTTCTTCCTATAGTGACCTTCGTCTGACACTACCTCCTTAGTATTCATCCTCATATAATCTTGTTATGCCTCATGTACTTCATCACTTGAACTAGATATAGGAAAAGGTAGATGCCCTTCCAATGAGGTTGAGGGATGTCACCATGGACCTTCATCACAACCCCATTCATGTAACATATTATCCCATCTATTTTTTTATGCATTCATGGTTCCATGCTACACTCTATATGATGGTAAGGATGACCCTACCACTTATGTACATTAGTTTAATGTGATATGTGTTTATTACATTTATGATAACCATATTCTCACCAAACATTTTCCTAAGATGCTTAAGGATCATGGACTTGAGTGTTTTATTCATTACTGCATGGTTTTATATGGTCATTTGATTTGCTTGTACATGATTTTGTTAGTCACTTCTAGGTGTATTTCATTGACCTCATTACCTATAAGAAAAGGCCTAATCAATGGGTTAGTGATCTTATAATTCACTTCCAGTCTATTCTCACCAAAATACATTACCATCTTCTTGACATCCAGATTAAAAAAGTTTTTACAGAGAACCTTCTTCCCTCCATTATTTAAAACCTTGTATTACACAAGCTTCACTAAATTTTGTGCTACACTTTGTGACTATGAGACAAAGATGAAGAAAGAAAAACATGCCTCAAGTGAGATAGTTATTGTCCCCATGTCTTCTTCATCTACATAATATTTTTTGAAACCATTTAATAGGAATTTTAGCTACAATAAGATAGAAACAAAGAACAATATTAGTGTTATTACCCAATCTCTATCTTCCTTTATTTTGGATCTTCCACCTCCTCCTACTGTAGCAAAAAATAGCATTTTTCTATCCATGTCCCACACACCAATTTACTAAATTGGTTGATACATATCATCTGGTCATGTTGCAAGTGATTGTGGCAATTCTTCTCACACTTGCTCCTTTACAACTACTAGATTCTTGTGAAAATCTTCAATAAATCCATATACAAAGAGTTTTTAAAAATGTTTACGACTTTGCATGCTCAAGACCAAATGTGGAGCCAATGCACCTTCATAATTCAAAAAATTACACAAATTGAGTGATTCAATAAATCACACCATTAAAATTTTAATATTTTCAAATAAAATTATTTTAATGAAAACCTGTGACCATGGGCTATGAATCAAACTGAAACTCCCTAGAAGCATGATCACTACAAAATAATCCATGAACACATGCTTAAAACTCCACAATTATACTCTGTCAAAGCCTCTATCACCTCTAACAAATAATTGATCAAGTGCAATATTATTCTTGAACAAATTACGAGATGGATAAGATATGACTACTTGGTGTGGAAAACATGCAACACTTAAGGAGGACATATTTGAATACTAATAGCTTGTGACTAAGAATGCATATTGATGACCACAAATTGGCAAGTGATTTGATATTTGAGAACAATTGAGAACATTTATGACCAAGACTAAATGATGAGAACATTTTAACATTTCTGGGTCAAACAAGATGACATGATAGAGGAACTTGATGCATGATGACACATGCCATTTGTGGATGCAAAAAGTTTAAAAATTGGAAAGGTAAAAAGTGAGGCCAACAATATGTACTTGTGATTATTTTCCTTCATTGTAGTGGATGAGGTATGAAACCTTTAGATGCATACTAACACATGGTGCATGGTAATGTTTGGTGTTTACTATTGTCATCCTTTTCCCTCTATTTTTTGCTTCACCCATTATCCTCTATATGTATTATCCTTACCTTTTCTTCTATGTATTTAGGGATGATGCAAGGCATTATGATGTCACAACCCTCTTCATGTTAACCCAATTATTGTAGGACTATCTATTATTATGTACTACATTTCACTCTTTATGTTGTACTTGCTTCATGTATTTTCCACCATGTGTTGTTATTCATCTTTGTGTTTCTCATCCTTTGTATGTTTGCGGATGATGTAAATCATTAAGGTGTAAAACCCCTTCTCATGTTGACTCAAATATGATTTAGTGGTCCACCTTATCCTTTGTCATATTGTGCTCTTATCTATTCTTCTTCCTACTATGTGTATGTATTGTTTTTCAAGATGGAGGAGGATGATCCTTTCTAGTGATCACATTTTATTTCATCCTTGTAGGACAAACCCCGTTATTGTAGAACCCTTTGTGCTCACTCATGTGTGTTCCCTACCATTATGTTTTATATACCTTATTATTGAACCTAGGAGACATTCACCTTGAAAATTTCTAGAAAATTACATTGTGTTATTTTATTGTTAATGGTTATAATATTTGGTTTTATGAAACCTAAGAAATATAGTAAATGTAATATTATTATTTAACATTAGAACCCTCTTGGAATTGGGTGTGGATTCCATGAGAGAAGTCTATAACACTCTTTAGATAGTTGGCATATTTATTATGACATTGTAATAGGTGTGGAAGAGATAGTATTCACCTATAACACATTATGACATATTCTATGATACATTGTAAGAGCATTTATTGGGTTGAATAGTCCACTAGGAAAATGGTGCTTCATTTTGGGGAGATGAAGATTCATAATAATCTTGCATTAAATGATGAATTTAACAAGGTGGGTGGATCTTAAATGTAACTGACTCAACACATGTTGAGCATTAGGACAAGTGTTAGATGGTTTCCTTCATAGTTTTGAATATCATTGGAGGTATTGTTCAATCCAAAACTATATAAATAGGGAAGGTTGGGATAGTAGTTTTATATGGTGTAGGTTGAAGCAAAGTTACTATGATTGAATGCTACCAAAATTCCACCATGGGTGAGGGATGGTATAATCTTATGCATTATTATTCTTCATTGTAATATGTAATATGGATATGTATGTTTGGTTTTATGTGTGAGATGTGATAGGTTTCTAAAGAAAAATGATATTGCATGTTGTGTTATAGGTTGAAGAATAGGATATTGGAGATGGTGTTTATCTCCATGATATTGAAACTAGCTCTTTGTATTGTAAATGTTTATTTGTTGAGGTTTCATGGTGTTTGGTGGGTGGGCTTTTTTACCCAAAAGGTTTTTCCCCATGTACATCTTGTTTCCTTTCTTGGTGGATGTACTTTCTATTCTTCTCTTCTTTTCTCTCATTTTATTTTTATCTAAATGTGGATTTTACAAGTTGTTATGCTACAAATTTTTTTCTAGATATATAGACTAACAAAATCTCTTTCTTAGGATGAATGGTTGAAATGAACCTTATTTCTCAACATTTGGTATTAGAGCTTGGTTTTGAGTTCTAGGCATTCATCCTTTTTTAATTATTTTTAAGCCTAGAAAGCTTGAAGGAATGGGTTGACTTTTTAATCCTTGATGGAATGGGATTCTTGTTGTAGATGATCTTGTTTTTTAGGAAACAATGGCTAGAACATGTAGAATGGATAATGAAGAAATTTGAAGATACTTATTGCTATACCTAGAAAAACTCTGATTAACATATAGTAGGAGTTTTAGGTAGTGATGTGAATCTATTTATTTGTGACAAATGATATTATTGTTAGTGATGTTACTTGTGTTAATAACTTCTATGTGAGTCTTATTTTAGTTTAAAGAAGGTTTTATTTAGTTACAACTATGAAAATTTTCAGATTTGATCACCATTGCATTTTTCTAGTTGTAATCATTGACCAATTGTTCTATGAAGAGAGGGTTGCCTTTCTTTAAATTTGTGGTTTTTGGTTGTAGAGGGATCATATGGGTTAATGGTGGAAATAAAATCTATGGTTGGAAATAATGGTAAAATCTTCAAGAGCTAAAAGGTAAAAGATAAACATATAACATTGTCTTTTTAAAGATGTAGGGGAAGAAACCCTAATGTTGGAACTTGCGTGAAATTTTGTGATGTTTATTTTCTGATATGTAATCTAATTTATTTTTGTTATCATTAGATTTATGTGATTTTGTATAACCTATTAATACTCTCTTTAGTTTTAGGTTATCGAGACATGTAAACAAGATGTAATGAAACCTTATTTTTTGTAAAGCTTAGAGTTTTATTTAAAAGGATTATGTTTGTAGAACACTTGTGTGCATGAATGTGACTACATGGTGGATGGCTACATATAAATCTGGATGGAAATCTATAGTTTATTACATTTTTAAAAGATATATTAGTGTACATTGATGAACCTTCATTATGTGAGCTTGATTTCTAGTGTTTTGCATGCTTGCCTAGGTAGTCTTATTTTGTTGCTTGATAGGAAGGAGTTTTGTATATGATAAAATTGAAATTTATGTGTTACATGGAAATGGTTGAAATTAATTATTATGATAATGTTGGAATTGACATTAAAGTTTAGGGCAATAGTGTGGTTGCACATGTGGTGATTGGATGAAATTTAGATAGTTATGGGACTACTTTATGGAATAGATATGATGTTTAAATTAAATATGAATGTACTTGAAAGAATAAAGTTTAGTTTATCCATTATCAATCTGGGAGCATAAGCTTGTGAAATATATAGTGGCAATATGTGCAAGGGCTGCAGGTAATGTAGATGAGTGTGGAATGTATGTATCTATTTTAAAAGGAAAGATGGATAAGGGTTAGGGAGAAATCCTTCCTCAAAGTAGAAATTGGCTATAGAAACATCTTACAGTATAGCATAGAAATTGTAAATGTTATAGAAAATAACAATAGAACTAGCTACATGAAATGTAAGATTTGGCTATGGACATAGCCACCCAAGATCAAGAAAGCCTAAAGGAAAACACAAAGAGCTTAGAATATCAATATGATAGAATAAATTATATTCTAATCAAAGGGTGCAATACAATTAGATTAGCTCATATGAGAATGAGAAGTGGGTATATATAGGATAGACCACCAACAAATATGAATATACAACCAATTGGGGATAAATGAGGTGGAATCACATGTGTGCATGACATCTCCACCAAATAAGGAAAGTACAAGTCACATGATGCAAGTACAACCTACCCAAGTAGATACCTATATAAGTAAGATTATCCTATCCTAGGTATGTAATATGCAATAAAGTAAATACACTAAATGCAAGAAAATAAAATAATGTACCAACACCTCCCATAAGTCTATCTTAGGTGGGTATGTAGAGATGGATAGATGGGGTCCAAATAGATTTATAGCCATGTTAAGTACCCATGTACAAAATAATCCCCCCCAAAAAGAAGAGAAGGAGAAGACATGTAGGGAAAACCTCTCTCCCATGAGAGGATGAAGAAAAAAGGTTTAGGTGAGCCCCCTCAATGGAATAGTGTCGTGATCCCCCAAGAGAGTTCATAAATGATGGAAATTTCTATTAGTGAATGGTTTGGTGAAGATTTATACAACTTTCTTTTCTATAAAACATACCACAAATAAATGACCTAATCCTATATTATCTCCATGGTGTAGTGCATATGGATCTTGATGTGTTTGGTCCATTAATAATAAACCAAGTTCTTCAACATTTGAATGGAAATTTCATTGTCACAAAGATAATATAATGTTTAGGGAATAAGATGCTAAACTAACTAAGAATATTTTGAAGCCAAAGAGCCTTAGTGGTGTCATTAAAAACACCTTGATACTCAACCTCAGTCAAAGAAAGAGCAATAGCATGTTGCTTCTTCCTCTACCAATAAATGGGCCTAGAACAAAGTGAAATCTATAGCTAGATGTAGACTTATGATTATTAAGATCACAAGCACAACTAAAATTATATATCTAACCATGTTTGAACCTATACTTGTTGCATAGTGAGTCCCATAGTTTTGGGTGCCCTATATATAGTGCAAGATGCATCCGGTGGCTTTCTAATGAATCTCATGTTGTTCTTGAATAAAGTGTGAAACCATGCCAACCATATATGAGTTTTTTGGGTGAGTGTGACTTAGATATATGAGGCTACTAACAAGTTGATCATACAATGTGGAACCAAAAATTGGAGTGGAGCACTTAGCCTCAATATTGACTCCAAATAAAAAGGGAGTCAAGGGAGGCTTACAATCAAATATGTGAAACTAAGCCAAAAGACCAAAAGTATACTTGGGCTGAGTAAGAGTAATCATAGGAGAAGACCTAGCAATCTCAATTGTGAGAAAATAATGTAATAAACCCAAGTTTGTCATGGAAAACCTATAATGCATTTTAGATATGACTTTGCCAGTGATGGAAGATGAACTCCTTGTAATGATCAAGTCATCAACACAGAGAAAAAGAAACACATGGGAGTCATCCTATCTCAAGATGTAGACATTCAAATCTGAGTGACATATTGAGAATCTAAATGAGAGAAGAAAATATTCCACATTGGCATACCAAGCTTGAGGGGCCTATTTAAGGCCATAGATAGGCTTCCTTAATCTACATACCAATGAAGAATCATGTATCAAACCTTATGGCTACTCCATGTAAATCTCCCCCTAAAGATATTTGTGATGAAATGCACTCTTCACACCCATCTAATGTACAACTCAACCATGAATTGCAACTATAGTAAGAGTCAAGAAAATGGAGTTCATCTTTGCAATGAGGGAAAAGGTCTCAGTGTAGTCAATAGTAGGAATGGTGCAGGGGCACCTAACACAAGTCATTTAAGTTCATGTTTTGTTGTAATAAGGTCTATTCGACCAATGCATGTAATTTTGATTTGTAGGCCCCAAGTACTTAGGTTGTAATTGTCAAATTAAAATAAGATGGTGGGTTTTCTCCCAACCGCTTGGAGATAGTTAGTTTTTCTCCCACCCACTTGGAATCACTCTCCCAGCTGCTGGGAACAGGGTTGTAGTTCTTCTGGGTGAATGTATAAAACCCAGAGAAAGGAATAGGATTAGGCATGATGATCAATATTGTAGTCAGATCGATTGAATGTAATCAAGCATTGTTAAGGACAATCAAACTATTTCTGTGTTGTCAATTCTATTTCCCATCCTCTGTAAATACGAATTGCATAATCGTAGCTTTCCTTTCCTTTCTGTTTTCCCCATTGTTGCAATATGTCGATTTGAAGCATTCCACTAATAAGATTTCTGTCGAAATCAGTGGAATGGCTTCGTTGTATAAATGTGTGTTTTCATTTCCTATTTGTTTCCTTGTTTTGGCAACACAGATGTTCTAGATCATGAGTTATGCATAGTAGTTTGCCTATCATTCCATGTGCTAGGGTTCGAAGAAGGTAGACTATGCATTAGAGAATTGGCGTAGCAAACCCTAGGCGGCTGATGGTAAATGCCTCATCAGTGAACAAAGAACAATGGAGGTTCATTGGGAGGGATCTGTGAGTCGATGACTGTGGAGCAAGTCTCGCCGAAGGAGCTGGGACTATCGGTGCATCGTCCAAGGAATGCAAGTTCATTGAAAGGTGGAAGTCAAGACTGGTGGTGAGAGGTTGTAAGAGTCTGCCGAAAGTTGAAGTCACAACGGGGTCAATGTATATCGACATATTGGAAGGATGAACAAGGAGTTTTTCGTTGATACAAGAAGTGACCGAGTGTAATGGTGAATCGGTGCATGTAAACCGGTGATAACAAGTCAAGCGATGTGTATGAGTTGATTTGTTGACCTATTTGTCCACTTTTGTTGTGTGCTCTGCATCAAGGAACATGTTAGAAACCTTTAGCCAAAATTTGTGCTTTTAAATTTATCATATATTCCATCTGATACATATTTGGGTTAATAGATCCACTTGCACGAAACTAATTTTCTTCCCTTAGGAAGTGGGCCTAGCTCCTAGGTGTTGTTCCTCAGTAAGGAACTATACTTTTCCTCCATTGTTGCATCCCACTCAACAATAGTTGATCCATCATGAAAAGACTATGGATCTAAAGTAGAGGCAATGTAAACATGTGGAGGATCCCTATGTTATGATTATGTCCTCCAAATATCTGAAGGATCCCCAACAAATGTGCTTGCTGACAAAGGATCAATAATGTCCTCAATTGCTTCCCTCTAAGAAGATTTAACAAAAGGGGCAACAATTCCCTCAAACCCTAGGGTAAAATCCTTAGATCTCTCCCCAACCAAATTTTTATGATAAAAACATGCCTTGGAAAATGATATACATCTCTCTTAGATACTATAGCTCACCCCTATCCAATATAGTTTGGTATATCTAGATAATAACATTGAGGTTCAAGTGAACTTCAATGTTTAATTACATAATAAAATATAATGGCACATGGTCATTATTTGGATAAAGGCCACATGTGGCTTGAAATCTAGGGTAGATGAAGCATGCCATGAGTGGAAATGCGCACATTGTAACTAAATACCCTATACTCTCCTCTTACCTACATAATAAGGAAAACAACTTTGTTTGATCTCTTTTTTTAGTACATCATTAATAGCATTAGATTCAACTATTCTGGATACACTAGATCATTGTTGCTCCATAAATGTATCTATGGCATCATGATTATAAGAGATAATTTATTATAAATGTGTCTTGATTGTTTTTATGTTAGTTAAAACATTTTAGAATGTGTTTTATTATTGTAATGTCTGGCCCTACATGTGATTCTTGTACCACCTATTCCTACTGGTTGACTAATGTTGATAGCTAGTTGAATCTTTTGGTGAACCTTGTTACCTTTGTTCTAGTGTACTTAAATTGGTAATAATAACCTCCTAAGTGAACTCTATGGATGACTCTTTGAATAGAAAGATCATGTGGTTAATTGTGCATTATTGTCAAGGTTGAGTGTTGTCACCTAATTTACTTTATGTTGTGAGACCACTTACTATTATAACCTTAGTCACACTCATCACACTTAATGATCTTGCTAATTCTAGTTGATTATGGAATTTACATAGAATCTGCTAATATTTATATGTTTGATTCATAGACTTCACATTCACTATCTCATATTACTAAATCGCAACATGTGGTTCTTTAACTTAGTAGATAGGGTTTGATTAGTGGATTATCAGTGATTGAATTAAGATTGGATAAAGTGACCTAGCTTTAATGGTAGGAGTTAGTTTGGATATGGAGTATAGGGTGGATATTATGCTAATATTATTCACTTAGAATCAACTATTGATATGGCTACATTATTTATTTATGGGCATGATCATGACTAATGGAATCTTCAAGGTGACTCTTGAGGATTAGTGATGCAGAGTGCACAACAGAAGCGAACAAATAGGTCAACAAATTAACTCATACACATCACTTGACTTGTTATCACTGGTTTACATGCACCGATTCACCATTACACTCGGTCACTGCTTGTATCAACGGCAAACTCCTTGTTCATCCTTCCAATATGTCGATATACATTGACCCCGTTGTGACTTCAACTTTCGGCAGACTCCTGCAACCTCTCACCACCAGTCTTGACTTCCACCTTTCAGTGAACTTGCATTCCTTGGACGATGCGCCGATAGTCCCAGCTCCTTCAGCGAGACTTGCTCCACAGTCATCGACTCACAGATCCCTCCCAATGAACCTCCATTGTTCTTCATTCACTGATGAGGCATTTACCATCGGCTGCCTAGGGTTTGCTACGCCAATTCTCCAATGCACAGTCTGCCTTCTTCAAACCCTAGCACATGGAATGCTAGGCGAACTACTATGCATAACTCACGATCTGGAACATCTGCGTTGCCAAAATAAGGAAACAAATAGGAAACAAAAACACGCATATATACAACGAAGCCATTCCACTGATTCTGACAGAAATCTTATCAGTGGAATGCTTCAAATCGACATACCGCAACAATGGGGAAAACAAAAAGGAAAGGAAAGCTACGATTATGCAATTTGTATTTACAGAGGATGGGAAATAGAATTGACAACACAGAAATAGTTTGATTCTCCTTAACAATGCTTGATTACATTCAATTGATCTGACTACAATATCGATCATCATGCCTGATCCTGTTCCTTTCTTTGGGTTTTAGAGATTCACCCAGAAGAACTACAACCCTATTCCCAGCGGCTGGGAGAGTGATTCCAAGCAATTGGGAGCAAAACTAACTATCTCCAAGCGGCTGGGAGAAAACCCACCGTCTTATTTTAATTTGACAATTACAACCTAAGTACTTGGGGCCTACAAATTGACATTACATGCATTGGTCGAATAGACCTTATTACAACAAAACATGAACTTAAATGACTTGTGTTAGGTGCCTCTGCACCAATTAGAAACTAAATAAACTAAAATGAATCCAACTGATGGCAGTGCTAACCCTTTTGAAGTTAAGAATTTTGGTAAGTTATAAATGCATGGTGTCTTAATAATTGTAACCTTCTTGCATGTAGCAATTCTAGGATAAATTAAATAATATGATGAGATGTTATCTTTAACTCTAGTTTTTATATCATTGCTTAGATGATAGTTTAATTGTTATTGTGAATTAAATGAGATATAATTGATATAAACTAATCTTTATTGAACTATGATTTTGATTCCAACTATTATGACAATTCATAAGTATTATGTATGTGAATTACTTCAATTATTATAACTAAATAGTATAATTTTGATTTTGTCTCTTATACCATATATAGTATGGATTTATTAATGTTTGCAATGAGTGTGATGGTGTAATTATCAATGGGATAATCATTAGGAACCTAACTGTAATATGGTTCATGTTGTATGAAGTAATGTGTTTTTAATTGTGTGTTTTAGTGAGACAAATGCCATAACATAGTGTGGACTAAGACCCCCCTAAGTGTGAACCATGTTATTTAAAATGTCTAAATTTTATCTCTAGAACCCATTTCAATGTGATAATGCATAGGTATAATTCCATGTGTCAAAATATGGGAATAAGAGTGCAAACCCGTATAGGTATAAAAGTGAAATTTAGTGTTGAAAACTCTTTTTTGGGACCCCAACCCAAGTAAATATGGGTAGAGTACTTGGGGAAGGATGTAGGAAGTGTTTTGAGAAGTTAGAGAGGTACTTTATAGATTCTTGGAAAGAGCTCCCATTTGTGAAGACAAAATTGCTTGGCTTATAACACTAAGTCAACCTAAGACTTGCCAAATTTGTAAAATGGGAAGTGAACCCTGTGCTTTTGGAAGGAAATCTATGTGAAATCACATGAGTAGTATTGTCAATTTGAGTCCCATGTGAACTCACATGAGTGGTCTTATCCATTTGATATCCATGTGAATTCATATGAATCGTCATGTCCATTTGATGTAATGTGAAGAAGGTGGGTGTAGGGGTTAGAGAGGTGCAATGTGTCTTCCTCCCATTTAATGGAGAGAAGTTACATGGAAGTCTCAAATTACTCTAATTTTAAGTTTTTAGAGGCTATTCTTGAACTATGGGGAGATCTTGTTGGGAGAGCAATTGGTCTTGGAGTGGGAAGACTTTGAAACATAGAAACAAAGGAGAATAGTCTCATCTCTAAGAAGCTTCTTGAGAAGATAAGTCTTCTCTCTTGTTATTTTTTATTCTTATTTTATTCTTAGATTTGAAATAGAGAAATGAGCCTTAGATTGAGATTATTTTTGTTTGTATTATGTTGTTCTTGTAAAATCTATAGCTTTATTCTGTCTTGATATATCAGTGTGTATGTGTATCAAAGGAAAATATTTCCCTCATTTTGGTTATGGGACGAGTAATGAGATCAATCCATTCATTTTATGTTTGTGTGAGCTTGGATCCCCATTATTCTTTTTCATCTCCTTGTCATGCTTATATATTTTTGTTGTAACTAGCTAGTTGATTCTTTTAGCTTGGGTCATGACTAGAGATTTATATGGATTAATGACACCATATTGGTTAGGTGGAGAGATTTCTCCTCCCATTGGCATTGTTCAACATGTTGTTGGTTCAAGTTGTGATCTTTCAAGTTTGTGCATTCAAGTAGTTCTCATGCAGTGAAGGCCTTCTTGATACATGTTAGTAGAAGAAAAATAATTGTAATAGTTGTGCTCTCTTTTGGAAGTTGTATAATGTAAACATGAATGTGTTTGAAAGGGAAATTAGCATTATTTTTTTGAGTTGAATGGAAAATTATTGCTCTTGAATTAAGTATAGACCCTAATATTAATGTAATATATCTTTCATAACAAGAATTTTAAGTTCCATTATAAACATTATTATGTAATGGAGAATAATTTTGAATCTAGATTGAGTGGGAAGATGTAGGATGCATCAGGAGGGGAGGATGATGGAGATGGTGAGGAAGAAGATGATGGTGGAGTGGATGAATAGTGTTGTATCTAAGATGATGAGGAAGATGATCACTTACTAGACATTTGGTTGGAGGCTTAATAGATTACTAGCATTTGAATGGATTCTTCTACTACCTCTAAAGTGTCATAGATTCTTATTGCTACAAAGGTCTAGGAGATGGATGCAAATGTGTCATTGAGCCTTGTTTTTGTGAAATGATGAGAGATAGTTGGTACCTTTTCTTCACTTAAGGGTCTTTGTAGAGGCTTCCTTCTATATGATAATGTATCGCATAATGAGACTAGAATTCTATTGGTTCATGAAAAGGTTAGTGAATTCATTTCATTCCCTCTCTATTTTAGTGTAGAAAATGTTTGTGTTATAGGTGAGTTGGTTGTTGGAGGGACTTCAACTGGTGTTACTTCCTTCAACTCTCCCTTGGATGGTGGCTCCCCTGGGTTGGCAGGGGTTGTTAGAAGAGTATCCCCTGGCCCCCTATCTTTCATGGACCTAAATAGGGATCATCCACTCTCGGAATCATTTCTTATGCTACTACTAGTGCTAATGCTACCACTATTTATAATGTTGCCATTGGTCTACACCCTAGTCTAGTGAATGGACAAGGCATTCAGGCTAATATTATTAGTGGTAAGGGTTGCCATTTCCCTACTTCACCTCTCACTTTAAAAACTTGCATGTCTAATGATGGATGACACCTTAGGGTTCCTAATTCAATGGTGGGTTGTGCATCTCTAAGAAGTTAAAACTCTCTTGTTGGTAAATTACTCAACTTTAGGCCCAACATTGATGTGGTTAGAAAATGGGCTTTGAGAAAATAGAATCTTTGTGGACATATTGAGGTTTTATCTAATAAAAATAGATTATTCTTATTTTCTTTATTGACTAAAAGGATTATATCCAAAATCTTAATGGAAGACCATGGTTCTTGGAAAACATGGGCTCTATCTTTATAAATGGAGGATAGGTTTTGATCTAATAATTGCTTTCATTTCTAGGGCTACCTTTGGAACTGTAGGAAGGGGAGGTGTTGATGGGTATTGCCAATTTTTTTAGTCAACTAGTGATTATTGATGCAGTAACAAAATCTAGGTCATGCTTGTTATTTGCAAGATTATGTGTTTTTGTTGATAAGGATAAACCAATCCTCTCTTTGGTTGTCTTATCCTTAAAATTTAGTGTTTGGAGGAAAGAAATTCTAGTTGGAGATTCTAAATCTATTTATCTCAATTGCAACAAAGCAAGTCACTCCTTAGTATCTTGTAATCCTAAGATAGATTCACAAAAGGTTTCGATAAAGAAGTCTTCTTCTCTTCTTTTGGTTACTATGGATTAGGACTATAGTGTTTGAGGCCAACCATTCTAAAAAAATAATGTTGAGGAGAATTACAATGTTGAGGTTAAAGAATTTTCCCCTTCCATTAGGCCCTCATCTAAAAATAAACCAAGAAGTTTAGGTTTGACCCCTAATGTTTGTGGTTTGACTCAAATCTCTAAAGATAGTGATAACACCTCTACAGGTTCCATGTTTATTGATGTTCCTAGTTTGACAAAGTTGGCTGCAAAAATTTCCAAGGACTCTTGTTATGGCCTTGACACTGGGTCTGTGATTGGGATGCAACACTCTTTAGAGTCCTTGGGTTTTAAGCCACCATGATTTATTGTATTACATCTTCTCCCTCAACTACTTTCTTTGCCTTATGGATTATCTTTTGTAGCTAATTAAGTGAGTACTCTATGTTGCTACTCTTATTTTGTGGAGTGGCTTGTTTATTATTTTCCTATTAGTTCCTATCCCTTGTTTTGTTATTCTTCATGGCTATTTTTTTGCTACTTTTGTGGCTTCATTGACATTTTTGAACTAGACTTTGTATAAAGGTTTTGGCCCTTTCAAAAACCTACCTTTACCCATTATCTAAAAAATTATCTTTCATAAGCTCTTATAGAATGTTATTTTTATATCATGCCCATGATAGTCATATTTGATGTCATAAACAAATCTTTCATAATCTCTAGCAAAATATTATTTTCATGCCATGCCCACCATATAATCATAAAATGTTTATTGTTCTCGAAAAAAAACCTATTATTGAGGTGAAAGAAGTTACATGCATATTTTTTTTAAAAGAGAAAAAATATATATTTAATAATTTGTGTGATTCACAATATGTATATTTATTATATTCCTTATATTAAATTCATTATTATTATGATTTATAATTATATTTATTTACATACATACAAATAATTCACATAGTTAAATAACAAATTATTACTTTAAATATGTGATTCTTTTAATTTTTTTTGTTTAAATATGTTTTCTAAAACACATACAAAAAGAAATTTATACCACCCACATATCTAAGTTGAAACACACCTCTCTGTGTGTGTGTGCATGCATGCACACATATGCATGTTGATAAGAACATGATGTATTGGTTAAAAATATGGCCTTACTATCACACCACCAAGGTTTGAACGCCTATTGGGCCATTGAGCTCACAGGCCTCTTGCCTCTGATAGGCCATTGAGCTTGTGGGTTTGGACTACCTATGTTAAAGCAAGGAAGGTGATAATGCCTTGGGAAGAAGTCCCCATTTGTGGCCTCTCTGGTTCAAGCTAGGATAAAAATTTTGGAGTTTACCACCATATATATATATATATGAGAGAGAGAAAATATATTTATATGAGTAGGTATATTTGAGAATATGTATTAAAAATTATATATACATATTAAAATGTGAGTGTGTGCATATATAAATATATACTAAAACAATTAAAAAAAGAGAAAAAGGGGGTCCACAGGTATGACACAACCCTTAAGGGGGTCATAACCCTCTATGGGTGCAACCGAGGCCATGAGCCATAGGGGGCACTATGGCCATGGGGAGCCATGACACCTCCCACCTCCCAAATAGGGTTTAAAACCCTTACAAAATATATGAAATTTAAATATTAATAATAGTATCTCCATATACATTTATATGAATTAAATAATATATATAAATAATTTAATTTTGTTACAAAATAATATTTGTTAAGTAAAAATAATAACATTAATAAAACAAATAAATTAATTAATTAAAATCAAATAAAAGAAATTTACAAAAATATTCATGATCATACTTTGGTTAAAGTTGATCTTCAAACTCTCTTTTTGTTTTCTCTTCTCTATCTTTTCAAAGCTATAAATTAGCCAAGAATGCAAAGATTTTTTTAATGGTTATTGTTTTAGATTAGGAAACATTTCAAAATGGCTTAGATCTAAGGGTGAACAAGAATATCATCTAATGTATAAGATTTGATGCCATCCCTTTTGAAAAATCTTAATCACTTAAAATAAAAGCACTTTTAGTTAATTAAATTTTATTTTGAGTTAGGTCATGGTGGGAAACCATAAAGCTTAGGAATACATAATTTGAGTTTATACGAATTTATTATTCATTTTATGAATAATATAAAAGCTTTTAAAACCATATTCTTCTTTTTCTAAATCCACAACATCTTATCCTTATCCATCTTCAAATCAATTTATATCATTTACATCCATGGCCATCATCTATATATTTGCCTTCATCAATTTCCAAATAATCAACAAAGGCCATGAATCCACAACATCTTATCCTTATCCATCTTCAAATCAATCTATATGATTCACATCCATGGTCATCATCTATATATTTGTCTTCATCCATTTCTAAACAATCAAGGAAGACCATGAATATACAGTGCATGCTGCAAAGATTTTGATAAACTACATCCTATCACACTCTCAAACCTTTGAGCAAATACATTTACAACAATGGAATTTCCATGCAGTAACTTCATTTGTTGCATGTTGATTTAATTCCATCATGCTCTATCTAGAAGTTTGTATTTAGTATTATTGTTTCATTCTTTCATTTTTATATTTTGTGCTTACATTTTGGTGACCATGTGGGACAAATCCCTTCCTCTAATTTATTTGTTGCTAGTTTTTAATACTATTTTTTTTTGGTCTAAGTCTTCAAGTGTTTTATGATAAAGAGGATTAAAAAGTTTTGTGTGGATCTAATGGTATTTCTTTGTATCTTGTGGAAGGGAGATATGATATAGTATTTTGAAAAGAAAATTGAGTATATTTGGATATAGTTGTGAAGTGTATGCACTAACAATTGATGGAAAAAATAAATAAAATTAGGTGGGTTGGCCTGAACTTAAGTGGCTCATTCAACTCATTGGATCTCCCATGTTGTCTATATCACTCTCAATAAATGACACATTTTAATTGAAATTTGGTTTATAAAGATTTGGTATATGCTCAATGCAAATAGTGAGTCATTGTGTACCATGTGAAATAGATTTTCGTAAGTTTTATAATCACTTGTAATCTTATATGTAGTAAATTCCACCGATTTACCAGTTGCCCAATTATTGTTGTTGCTACTATTTGTGGGTTATTTACAACCTTATGTCCTTTCTAATTTTCTTTTATTGTCCATTTTAACAAGATTATCATGGGACATGACATCAGGCATAGAAATAGAGTGAATAAAGAAACCATTGTATTTTATTTTAGTTTAGTAGTTCAGTTTAGATAGCACCGATGAGGAAGGCATTGATGTCTAGCAACATATGTAGGTAAACATGACGGTTTGTCTAATAATTTCCGTACAACTAGGTATTGGCCCGGTCTTGGTGATGACTATTACTAGCACTTGCACCCATAGGAGGTTCAAGGAATATGCTAATAGCAACAACTGACAACTTCAGAAGTGAATTTTTTTTACAGCGTGAGACAATTCCTAGTACTATAATGCTCACATATAAAAGCTTATCGGCTAATTACGCTAAGAGGTGTTCTACAATAACAACATGGGTGGAGTTGAAGAGTTGAAAGATTCCAAGATTCCATGTAATTTTATAAGATTCCAATCTAAAAAAAGATTTATATGCATGGCCACAATAAATACACCACTAAACTTGACACCACTCTCAAAGATGTTTTTGCTATTTTAAATAAAAAGCAAAGTAATTTAGAAATGCCAAGAATAAGAAATATATTTAATGGGAAATGAAATGCTTGCATTCTAACCAATAATTTATTAAAAAAATAAAAAATAAAAACCAAAAACCAAAAAAGAAATTGGAAGATATGTAAATATATTTTTTTAAATATAAATATACTAGTTATTTTGGTGAGTTGGGTCTACTAATATATGCGTCATAATCTCACTATTACAAAAACCGCATATGAATCCCCCATCTATTTTATAACAATAACCATCACATGTTAATGTTATCTTTCTATTTTCTTCGACTGTCACAAGAAGGTCGTGGGTCTACTAATCACATTTTTAAAATTGAAACACCAATGCAAGTAAGGACCTATAGATTTCATCAATGGGTTTTTATTTAATGTGTCTAACTTTGTAGGGGATTTTTGGTTGTTAATGAGAGTGTAAGTGATTTTTCTTGTGACGAAGATTAAATTTTTGAAACTAACGCTTAATATTTTTGTACAAGCCTATCTTAAATGGCATCTGTGTGATACTTTGAGTGAAAGGATGGCCTTCGACATAATATTAGAGATGTCCAAATAATATTCGTGCATATCTCAAAAACCATTCAGATATATAATTTTGGTGTGCAGAATTAAATGCAAATGTTATTGACAACGATCACATGGATGGTACAACTTTTCTTTAAAGTTTTACTAAATTAAATAAAACTATTAATGATGTGCTATGTTATCTTTTCACAAAAAAATACATCACATGAATGTGATGTAAGTAGCAAGATATGCACAAATATTTTTACTTACAATAATTTGGCACACAACTTCTAAATACGTATTAATTTGAAACCAAAAAATATAAAAACTAGAAGTTACCCTGCCATGAAGCTTTGGTAAAAATTATAGATATATAAATGTAGATTTAAAAAAAAAAAGGAAATACATTTGAAAGTACAGATATCCAATGACCCATGGTGAATGCCATCCCTAGCATCTTAGAGGATACAAGCTATAGAAGATAATTTTTCAACCAACTTCATTGGAAAGTAATCTCTGAAATCCCATGGATCATCATCTCTCTTGTAATATTCTGAGTAGCATTTAGTTTATCATCCAAAACAAGGGAATCATAAACATATGTATTATCTAGGAGCTTGACTAATTCAACATCTTAGATGATGTCCATGATGTTAGACAAAAAAATGAGGTAATGTTCCTAGGAAGATTCTTTTGAGGAAAATCCTGGAGTATATCCTCACCAATAATAACCCTTATAGCGGTTTCTATTATACATGAATCAATATAAGAGACCTTCCTTAATTTTATTAAATCAGATCTCTCTACATCTCCATATTCCCACTTGTTAGGGACCAAAAAAAGCCTTCTATTTCCTTGAATAGCCATGAGAGAACTATCACTTGAAATTGCAATACCGTTGAAAAAGCTGAAACTAGAACTTGCACAACCAACCTTAGAAACCCACAAATACATTGTGAACTATATGACATAGGTATCAATAAATAATGATGAAGGTTGTCTTCTCACAAGTGAATTATATCAAATTCTTAATGATGCTTGTAGAGATCAAGACACCAATGTTATGTAAGTGATTTTTCTTGTGACGAAGATTAAATTTTTGAAACTAACGCTTAATATTTTTGTACAAGCCTATCTTAAATGGCATCTGTGTGATACTTTGAGTGAAAGGATGGCCTTCGACATAATATTAGAGATGTCCAAATAATATTCGTGCATATCTCAAAAACCATTTAGATAGTTAATTTTGGTGTGCAAAACTAAATGCAAATGTTATTGACAATGATCACATGGATGGTATAACTTTTCTTTAAAGTTTTACTAAATTAAATAAAACTATTAATGATGTGCTATGTTATCTTTTCACAAAAAAATACATCACATGAATGTGATGTAAGTAGCAAGATATGCACAAATATTTTTACTTACAATAAATTGGCACACAACTTCTAAATACGTATTAATTTGAAACCAAAAAGTATAAAAACTAGAAGCTGCCTTGCCATGAAGCTTTGGTAAAAATTATAGATATATAAATGTACATTTAAAAAAAAAAGGAAATACATTTGAAAGTATAGATATCCAATGACCCATGGTGAATGCCATCCCTAGCATCTTAGAGGATACAAGCTATAGAAGATAATTTTTCAACCAACTTCATTGGAAAGTAATCTCCAAAATCCCATGGATCGTCATCTCTCTTGTAATATTCTGAGTAGCATTTAGTTTATCATCCAAAACAAGGGAATCATAAACATATGTATTATCTAGGAGCTTGACTAATTCAACATCTTAGATGATGTCCATGATGTTAGACAAAAAAATGAGGTAATGTTCCTAGGAAGATTCTTTTGAGGAAAATCCTGGAGTATATCCTCACCAATAATAACCCTTATAGCGGTTTCTATTATACATGAATCAATATAAGAGACCTTCCTTAATTTTATTGAATCAGATCTCTCTACATCTCCATATTCCCACTTGTTAGGGACCAAAAAAAGCCTTCTATTTCCTTGAATAGCCATGAGAGAACTATCACTTGACATTGCAATACCATTGAAAAAGCTGAAACTAGAACTTGCACAACCAACCTTAGAAACCCACAAATACATTGTGAACTATATGACATAGGTATCAATAAATAATGATGAAGGTTGTCTTCTCACAAGTGAATTAAATCAAATTCTTAATGATGCTTGTAGAGATCAAGACACCAATGTTATGTAAGATATGTACATATATTTTTACTTTTTATAAGTCCCCACTTAACTTACAAATTCATATTAGTTTAGGTTTTAATTCAATGCCACAATATATATATATATATATACACACACATCTTATAGCCCATTTTTTACCAAAAATGTGCGCTGTTAGGGTTTCTAACCAGAGTGCTTGTTCACCTTATTCACGTTTTGCAGAACAAAATGACCTATCTCTAAAAGCCAAGGGTTCTTTTGTGGAGGTGGTGTCTGATTCAAAGCGAGGGACAAATTAGGCGGTAGGTAGTAAGCATTCTATCATCCGTGAGAGCCTAATCAGGGTTCATTTGGGCAGGGGTTTGGATCCCTCTACCTCCTTCCGTGGTTTGCCTCTTGTTCAGGAAGAGGGCAGGGCCCGGCCTACCAAGGCAGAGGGGGCTACTTTCATCTATAAGGGATGCGATGGGGCTCAGTCGATGCAGAGTTCTAGTCCCATGTTTTGCTTGGATAAGCTTCCAGAAGTAGAGTTTGGAGATGAAGTCAAAAAGGATATTGTTGAGAGTGAAGCTTTTTGTCATAGAGAAAGGTTTGATTGGAAGATTTGTTAAGTTCTGGCCCAGCCTGGCTGGGTTACACAATTGGATCAAGGATAACTGGATTCCTAGTCTAAAAGGCGATGTGGAGATTTATTCGTGCACTCATAGTTTTTTCATAGTAGTCTTTGATAGCATTAAGGATATAAACTCAATCCTTTGTGATTATCAGTGGTTCTTAGATGTGCATATGCTCATGCTTAAACCCTGGCACCCAGCTTTCAACCCATTGACAGAATCCTTCTCAGTTATTCCTTCTTGGGTGCGGCTCCCAAACCTCCCTCTCCAATGTTGGCTAGAGCCTTGTTTTGCGACAATCGGTAATAGATTGGGGAAATTCATGGCTATAGATAATGGATCCATTACTTCCCATCACACCACCTTTGCTCACATTCTGGTTGATATTGATATTTCAAAGAATTTACCAGCTGAAATCTCTCTGAAAACCTCTAACAACTGCTAGATTCAATGTTTGGATTATGAAGGATCACCCTTTCAATGCGCAGGTGTTTTGAGACTGGTCATGTGGCTGCTAATTGCTCTAGGTTAAAGGTGGAAGGTCATGCCTCTTGGTGGAAAGATGCTACTCATTGCCATTACACGGTGGAAAACGTGGTTCCAGCCCCTTCTCAGGAGTTGAGTAATGATAATATTCTCCCTCCTAATCTGCCAGAGTTAGGCTCAATGAAGAAGAAGAGTACAGATTTGGATTCCTCTCTTAAGCAATGTCCTTCTGTTGAAAGTCTTACTATCTCTAAAGATTCAACTCTTGGTAGGGATGACTATGGTTTAGGTTCACCCTCAACATCTCGTGAGCCGGATGGATCTTCAATTAATCCTTATGCTACTCCTATGGCTTCAAACCTTTGCAACCACTGACCCAAGTTTTTCCACTGTGGTCTCAAAGTTAGGGGATAAGGATGGAAAATGGACTGAGGTGATTAATAGAACGAAGAAGTCTTCGACAGCTCACAGTATGTAGTTACGCTCTCACCACAAATAATTTCACCCAGGGGCGATGTTTAGCTACCTTGTTATTGGGGTTGGTGCTCTTAGGTGTTCAATTTTTTATTTGAGCAATGTAGAGGTAGCGTCTGGTCTTTGGTAGATTTGTTTGATCTTAGATTTGGTAGCTGGGAAGATGTTAAAAATCTATAGGTTCAGCCCTCTTTTTGATGGGTCCCTGGTCTCTAACTAGGGTATTTATACCAAATATATATATATATATATATAATTAGGTTTTAATTCACCCCCTTAATTACAAATTTATGAGCAATTTAGGCTAGCCACCATGGAAAATTTAGGTCCTCCTTCACTAAATTGATTAAAAACAAGAATAAATATTGGTTCTCAAATTACCCACAATTTATTTTTAAAATTATGTTTTCACATAAAATAGCCACCCACTCAATCACTTTGGTTCATTTTTAGGAACAAATCGCCAAGACAATTAAGTAGAAAGGCAAAGGCCATGGACTTCACAAGCAAGGGATCATCAAACCCATCCAAATATGGGCCAACACTTCAACTTGGGGATTGGGATATGTGCCTTGGGATGAGCAATCCAATGGTGCCAGTGACTCCTCAAAGATCAATGGGGATGCTCCTTTTGATGTTCAAACCATTAAGACAATGATCGTTCATGATCCTTATGAAGATTTGGTTGCCACCAATCTCTTCCATGGTATTTCTATTTGCACTATTAGCCTCGACCTAAAATATCTTGAACTTATCAATTGGGACCAACAAAATAGTATACCGCTAGACACCTTTTAGAATGAAGAAGCATTTTCAAGAATTTTGGGACTTCATGATCACATTCCACAAGGGGACTATAAGAAAGGATTCAAAATTAACCTTGACACATTAGCCTATTTTGGGGAACAAGAAAAGTCTTCTAGTCCATTAAAAGCAAAAAAATCTAAACCATCCCAAAAAAAACTCATTGATATCATCTAATGAAGACCAAGATGGGATAACCTTTGACGGAGAACTTCATCTTGCCTAGCCCCAACCCAGTTGTAGGATGGGTCAAGTTTGTTGGTTGAAGAAGATATAGACATCAATTTAGGGATAAAAGATGGCCCAAAAATCACATAGATTATAGCTAGCATGAATTATAAGGAAAAGGAAGTTCACACTTCCATGCTCAAGGACTTTGTGAATGTATTTTCTTGGTCCTATGTAGGCATGCCAGGACTAGATCCTTCTTTGGTTGTTCACCATCTTGTTGTTCAAACTAATGTCAAGCTAATAAAATAAAAGCTATGCAAAATGCATCCCAATAGTTCCCTCCTTGTTTAATACTTGATCTATAGAAACTAGAGGTAGGTTTTATAAGACCTATTGATTATTCTAAATGGATCTCCAATATTCTACCCATAAGAAAGAAAACCAAGGGAATCCATATATGTATAGATTTTTGTGATATCAACAAAGCTTGTCCTAAGGATGACTTTCCCTTACCCAATATTGACATCATAGTTGATCTCATTGTTGGCCACAAGATGTTATTGTTGGACAAACCAAGATACCGAGGGGGGTGAATCAGTATTTAAACAAACTTCAAATCCTCTGGAGAAGATTAACACTTAAGCATTACAACATCAACATAAACATGAAAGACCAACACAATGCATATTAACACATAACACTAGATGTACTTGAAAACCCAAGAAGGGAAAAACCATGGTGAGGATTAACTCACAATATATGAAGCTCAAAACTACAACTTTGTTTTAGGGCTACAACCCAAGGAAATAACTACTCCTTGCAAACTTTGTTTTAGGGCTACAACCAAGGAAGCTACAACTCCCCGAAGAAAGGTTTTAGGGTCACTCCCAAGGAAGCTACAACTCCCTGCAAACTTTGTTCTAGGGCTTCAACCCAAGGAAGCAACCACTCCCTGAACTGAGAACTAACTCAGAAATGATTATAGTATGGTATTTCTTCTACTGCCTAAAATCTGACATTGAAGCTCACACCTTTGATGATTGCAATTCTGCCTCTTGTAATGATTAGATCAATTAGGCACACTCTTCACTTCCATCTTGTCACAAAATTGTCTTCAAGATGAATCAGGACAACCTCTAACACTTCTGCTCTTTCTCCTTTAGTCACACATCACAATGCATATGATATTCATATTCTACTCTTCACCCTCTCACCTTTCCATTTCATAATCATGCTCCACGTAGATCAACTAGGTTCACAATATATACATGATATTAATTGCAAGTCAGCCAATACAACAAGAATATTAGAATTTACAAGTCAGATAGAGGTTACACATCATGAAGCATGTATAGGACAAGCCTTATCATGAACTACACGCTACTCCAAGAGAAGAGACTCGCCTCACGGACCCCAACACATGCTTATCCTAGTCCAAAACATTCTTCATAGAATCAAACTTCAAGGAAAAATATCCACACGCTTCGCTCATTTGAAATAGGATGACTTTAAGCAAGAAGACATGAAACTTGAAGCATAAAGGTTACAACCATTTGAAAACATTGTGTAGTATTGGAAACAAGAAAGATCTTCATGACATCCTTCCATATGAGTCTTCATGACTCATACAACATCCTTAGATACACCTCTAACTCTTCATAACCAAGATATTGTCCTGCATACCTTCAAACACGTACTTTGAGATCAAATAGTCATCTAGAACACATCGTAACATACTGTCTTCAAACTGTCAGCTACAAAAACACTCCTTTGGCAATCCAAACAACATGAAACTTGGAAAATATAGGGTTTGGCATTATATGAAGCTATCTTCCAATCCACAAAGGCACAAGATCAATAGCATGAAAATGCAAAGCATTCTCCCAGATAGACTCCCAGGCAACATCAAGCAGTCTCCCAGATATCTTTTTGTATCGGAGAACTTTATCAACTTTCACAGACCAACACCTTCTTGTGACAACTCATACATCCTTAGAAGTGCTTCTAATTCCCTTATTAATATATCTTCTTGACACTTCTAATTCTCATCTTAATATAACTTCATACTCAACTCTACATTGACTAAGGCATGACATCTAACCATGAACTTCTAATTCCCATCTTAATATGTCTTCTCTATATGACATCCAACCATGAACACCATCAAACATCCATGTGAAGATCAACATCATATGTACAACGATCTCCCTTATCAACATATCCATCACCACATCAATGACAACCTTATGACAATGTTGACATCAATGATAACCTTATGAACCATATGTGTAACAATCTCCCCCTTTGGCATTGATGGTAACACACACCTACTACACATACTTTCCCATTCTCCCCCTTTGATAGCAAGGAAAAAGGGAAACTACTTCTCCCCCTTTGGGCATGACTTCTTCTTGCAACAAACTCCTCCTGCCATTAGCAACCACTACCTGCTCCTCTAGAGAGGTAGCCACCATCAGTTCAAGAAAAAGATATAGCAGGATTTACTCCCCCTGGATAGATGCACCAATCATGCATCTAGTTAGGAGGGGAAATTACCCCTAACTTTTGCTAGAGATACCCAAAGGTATCCTTTGTAAGAGCCTTTGTGAAAATGTCTGCAATTTGATCCTTTGTTGGAACATATTCCAACTTCACTTCTTTCTCTGCAGCCTTCTCTCTCAAAAAGTGAAACCTCACTGATATATGCTTGGTTCTGGAATGCATCATTGGATTCTTGGAAATATTGATAGTACTAGTGTTATCACACAAAATAGGGATAGACTCATCATACATCACCTTAATATCCTTCAAGGTTTGTTTCATCTAAAGCACTTGAGTACAATAGGATGTTGCAACAATATACTTAGCTTCTATTGTGGATAAGGACATTGAGTCCTGCTTCTTACTCTACCAAGAGATTAATTTGCTTCCTAGGAAGAAAGCACCACCACTTGTACTTCTTCTATCATGAACACAACCAACCCAATCAACATTAGTGTAGGTACTTAGATCAAAGTTATTACCTCTAGGATACCACAAACCAAAATCTAGAGTTCCCTTCAAGTATCTAAAAATTCTTTTCACTGTCTTCTCATGTGTTTTCTTAGGATTTGCTTGATATCTGGTGACCACACATACTGCATGCATAATATCAGGTCTAGAAGTAGTCAAGTACAATAATTCTCCAATCATAGATCTATAAAGAGTCTGATCAACCTCTAGAGACTCATCATTCTTGCTCAAGTGTCAACCAGTAACCATGGGAATACTTACTAGATTGGAATCCTCCATACCAAACTTCTTCAACATCTCTTTAACATACTTAGCTTGAGAAATAAAGATACCAGCATCCAATTGACAAATTTGAAGCCCAAGGAAGAAAGATATCTCACCAATCATAGAAATTTCAAATTCTTTCTGCATCTCTTCTAAAAACCACTTACACATACTATCCTCTCCACCAAAGATGATATCATCAACATATACTACAACTATAATAATCATGTCTTCATTTTCCTTAATGTAAAGATTACTATCTATGGTACCTTTCTTGAAGCCTTGCTTAAGTAAGTATTTATCCAATCTAGCATACGAAGCTGTAAATGCTTGCTTGAGACCATATAAAGCCTTTTTGAGTCTGCAGACCATGTCCGGATCTTCTAAAAACTGGAAACCATCCGGTTGTTCAATGTAGACCTCTTCCTCTATATCACCATTCAAAAATGCTGACTTGACATCCATTTGATAAACCTTGAAGTTCTTGTGAGCAACAAGAGCCAGAAACATCCTGATTGCCTCCATACTAGCTACCAAAGCATATGTCTCCTCAAAATCAATACCTTCAACTCGTGAATACCCTTTACACACCAACCTTGCTTTGTTCCTCATAACTTTACCATCTTCATTTAATTTGTTCTGCATTTAGTTTGTTTCGAAACACCCACTTTGTTCATATGACATTCTTATGTACTAGTTTGGGAACCAATTCCCATGTCTAATTCTTCTCTATCTAATTCAATTCTTCTTCCATTGCCTTCATCCATCCATAATATTTGCTAGCATCAGTAAAGGTTTTGGGCTCTACCTTTGATAATAAACACAAATTCACTTGCTCATTTGCCTTTGCAAACCTTCTCCTAGTCTGCATACCTTCATTCTTATCTCCAATGATCTGATCTGTAGAATGGTTCATCTGAATATACTTTGCTAGAGTCTTAGGGATCTGCTCTGGTTCTTGTTCCTTTTCTTCTTTCTCCTCCTCCTCTTCTTCTTCAATGTAGGGAAATATATCAGATCTGGAGTCCTCTGATTCTTGTGAGATTTGATACAAGTCTTCATTGACCTTGACATTTGTTCTCTCAATCATCTTTCCCAACCTCTTGTTATAGCATCTATAGGCCTTGCTTCTGGTTGAGTAACCAAGAAATATCCCTTCATCACTTCTTGAATCACTTTCCTAGGTCCTCTTCATCTCTTCTTATATAGCATTTGCTGCCAAAGATCCTGAAGTATCTGACAGTGGGAGGCCTACCATACCATAGCTCATAAGGGGTCTTAGTGTTGTTGACCCTTAATTGCACTATGTTAATTAGATAGACAACGGTGTGAACTACTTCCTTCCAGTATGTATCAGGCAGATTTGTATACTTCAACATTGCCCTAGCCATTTCTTGCATAGTCCTATTCTTCCTTTCCACTACCTCATTTTGTTAAGGGGTTATAGGAGCTGACAAATGTCTCCTAATACCATGATCTTCACAAAACTTTTCAAAGTCATTTGAAGTAAACTCACCTCCTCTATCAGATATTAAACATTTGATCTTAGTAGCCATTTCATTCTCAACCATAGCTTTGAAAACCTTAAACTTATCAAGGGCATCTGATTTTTCTCTTAAGAAAGTAACCCAAGTCATTATAGAATAATCATCAATAAGCAACATGAAATATCTTTCACCTTGTTGACTCTTTGCTCTTGTAGGGCCACATAGGTCAGTGTGAATCAGCTCCAGTGGCATTGTAGAAGAATACTCCTTGCTCTTGAAACTTGTCTTTGTTTGCTTACCCATTTGACATTCCTTGCATAAAGTGTTTGTAGGCTTGGTTATCTTAGGCATATCCCTTACTGCATAAGTAGAGATGATCTTTAACATATTATCAAAGTTTTTGTGTCCCATTCTTTTGTGCCATAGCCAACACTCACTAGATTAAGCCAATAAGCATGTTCTTCCATTTACCTCCTTTAAATGATAGATATCACCATATGACTTGATACCTTCTGCAACTAGTTTTTTGGATCTTGCCTTCCTGATTTCACAACCTTTGGCATGAAAGGTACAATTGTATTCTTTACTACACATTTGACTGACACTGAGAAGATTGTGCTTTAGCCCTTTGACATAGAGGACATCCTCAATCATGTTCTTCCCATCAATAGCTATAGCACCCATACCACAGATTTATGTTGACTAATCACCACCAAACTTGACAGCGCCACTATTCCACTTCTCAAGGCTAATAAACTTCTCCTTGTCACCATTCATATGATTAGAGCACCCACTGTCAATAACCCAAGCCTTGGCTTCTTCTCTTGCATGAAAGGCAGTCCATACAACCATTGATCTATCATTGTTTTGGTCAGCATGCAAGGCATCAATCTGTTCACATTTTTTGACATCATCCTTTTTGTTACCAACATTCAAGGCCATGAAGAGAGTTTCATCATTTGAGTCATCATGATCCTCATCTTCTGAAGAACAACTACTCTCTATGGAATACAAGCTTCTTTTGAACTTGTCTTTCTTGTTACCACCTCTTGATTCTTTAAAAGGACATTTAGAAGCAAAATGACCAATCTTTCCACAATTGAAACATTTGAAAGGTAACTTACCTCTATATTTGCCAGTGCCTTTCTTCAAGGTTCTTACAAAGTTTGATTCTACTTCATCATCTTGATCAGTTGCTTCATCTCCTATCTTCTTGTTTGCTTTGAGTGTAGCTTCCTTCTTTAGAGCACCTTTGTCAAATTCTCTCATCTCAAAAGCTGTGAGAGAGCCAAACAATTGATCTATTGTGTATTTATTTAGGTCTTGAATTCCTTTAATGGCATACACTTTATGACTGTAAGATTTAGGAAGAGATCTCAAAACTTTCTTCACAATCTCATCATCTTTCACTTCCCCACCAAGACCTCTGATGCCATTGACTATTTCATCCACCTAGAGCATGTAACCAACAATGTCTTCATCTTCTATCATCCTCAGGGTCTCAAACTTGCTCTTGAGAATTTGCATCTTGGCTTGTTTCACTTTACTCTCTCCTTCATAGATACTTTCAAGTTCTGAATTAGCTAGTCCACTCATGATAGCATTCTTTGCCTTGGCATTGTTATCATACAACCTAATCTCATTTACATCTATAGAACCACTAGAAGGAATAGTGTAACCCTTCTTGACTAATTGCCAAATGCCATACCCTAGAGAAGATAGATAATTTTCCATTCTTAGCTTGCAAAGGGAATAATTTGTTCCATCAAACATAGGCACCTTGAGAGATCCATTATTAGCCATCCTGGACCTTCCTTAAGTAGTTAAGCTTATTTTGAGTAACTTGGCTCTGATACCAATTGTTGGACAAACCAGGATATTGAGAGGGGGGTAAATCATTATTTAAACAAACTTCAAATCCTCTAGAGCAGATTAACACTTAAGCATTACAACATCAACATAAACATGAAAGATCAACACAATGCATATTAACACATAACACTAGATGTATGTCAAAAACCCAAGAAGGGAAAAACCACGACGAGGATTAACTCACAATATATGAAGCTCAAAATTACAACTTTGTTTTAGGGCTACAACCCAAGGAAGCAACTACTCCCTACAAACTTTGTTTTATGGCTACAACCCAAGGAAGCTACAACTCCCTGAAGAAAGGTTTTAGGGTCACTCACAAGGAAGCTACAACTCCTTGCAGACTTTGTTCTAGGGCTTCAACCCAAGGAAGCAACCACTCCCTAAACTAAGAACTAACTCATAAATGATTACAGTATAATAGTTCTTCTACTACCTAAGATCTGACATTGAAGCTCATACCTTTGATGATTGTAATTCTATCTCTTCTGATGATTGGATCAATTAGGCACACTCTTCAGTTCCCTCTTTTCACAAAATTGCGGTCAAGATGAATTAGGACATCTTCTAACACTTCTGCTCTTTCTCCTTTAGTCACATAACACAATGCATATGATATTCATATTCTGCTCTTCACCCTCTCACCTTTCCATTTTATAATCATACTCCACCTAGATCAATTAGGTTCATAATATATACATGATATTATATTGATTACATTGCAAGTTGGCCAATACAAGAAGAATATTACAATTTACAAGTTAGCTAGAGGTTACACATCATGAAGCATGCATAGGACAAGCCTTGTCATGAGCTACACACTACTCCAAGAGAAGAGACTCACGTTGTGGACCCCAACACATGCTTAGCCTAGTCCTAAACATTCTTCATAGCATCAACCTTCAAGAAAAAACATCTGCACACTTCACTCATTTGAAATAGGATGACTTTAAGTAGGAAAACATGAAACTTGAAGCATAAAGGTCACAACCATTTGAAAACCTTGTGTGGTACTAGAAACAAGAAAGATCTTCATGACATCCTTCCAGATGAGTCTTCGTGATATCCTTCCAACATCCTTAGATACACCTCTAACTCCGCATAGCAAAGATATTGTGCCACATACCTTCAAACATGTACTCTGAGATCAAATAGTCATCCAAAACACACTGCAACACACTGTCTTCAAACTGTCAGCTACAAAAACACTCTTCTGGTTATCCAAACAACATGAAACTTGGAACATATAGGGTTTGGTATTATATGAAGCTATCTTCCAATCCGCAAAGGCACAACATCAACAATATGAAAATGTGAAGCATTCTCCTAGACAGACCCCCAAGCAGCATCAAGCAGTCTCCCAAACAAGTTTTTGTAGAAGAGAACTTTATCAACTTCTGGAGACTAGCACCTTCTTGTGATAGCTCATACATCCTTAGAAGTGCTTCTAATTCCCATATTAATATATATGAACTTGACACTTCTAATTCTCATCTTAATATAACTTCATACTCAACTCTACATTGACCGAGGCATGACATCCAACCATGAACCTCTAATTCCCATCTTAATATGTCTTCTCTACATGACATCCAACCATGAACACCATCAAACATCTATGAGAACATCAACATCATATGTGCAGCCATGTCCCTTATCAACATCATCCATCACCACATCAATGGCAACCTTATGATAGTGTTGACATCAATGACAACCTTATGAACCATATGTGTAACAGTTATCCCTCATGGATGGGTTCTTTGGTTACATTCAAATTTAGATAGCACCCAAGGATCAACACAAAACTGCTCTTATTGCTCCTTGGGGAACATTTTGTTATCAAGTCATGCCTTTTGGCTTGAAAAATCCTAGGGAAACCTATCAAAGAGTGATGACTATAATCTTTCACAACATGCTCCATCAAGATGTAGAGGACTATGTCGATGATATATTAGGTAAGGCCAAAACAAGGGCTAGACATCTTGAGGGTTTGAGATTGATCATACATAGGCTTAGTGAATATAAAGTCCATTTAAACCTACAAAAGTGTGTATCTAGGTAACCATTGGAAAATTGTTGGGTTACATATGGGGTACCTATAGAGATTAATCTTGCAAAAATTGATTGCATAACAAAAATGTGTCCACCTAGAAATATTCAACAACTTCATAGCCTACAAAGCAAACTTCAAGGTATCAAACGGTTTATTACATAGCTTGCCAACAAATGTCAACCATATTCACATCTTTTGAAGAAAAACATAGATTTCCAATGGGATAAGTCATCCCAACAAGCCTTTGATAAAATCAACAATACTTGGCCAACCCACCAATCTTCATGGTAGGGTGATAGCACTAGTGTGTCTCACTTTTTGGCCTAAGTGGGATGCTCAAAATTGGCATTTTTAGTATTTCTTAATTTGTTAATTATGGGGAACAAATGATCAAGAATTTAAGGATGTTGTAAATTAACGAGTTGTGGAATTTTCTATGTACATTCAAGCTATAATATTTTTATATAAGTTTTAAAATAAACATTTCTATCATTTTTATTTTTGTTTTTTAATCAGTTTTTAATTTTTCTATTATTTTTTATTGAGCGACATTATTCCATAATGCGTAACTTTCACTACAAATATTTTTTTTCATGATTTATTGGAATTAGACCATTAACTCTGCTATCTAGTACATGGATTTTTTTGGTCATTTTTTATTAAATGTCTTATTAATTATCAATTTTTGAATGAGTACTAACACCTATAACGCATTTCTCTTAGCATATATATCAATTTTTTTTCTTTTTTCATTAAAACAAGGACATCTATGTGGCATGCAATATATATTTTTGAGATTTTTCTAACAATGTTTGTTATTTTTCCTAATGACTTGAATATAGGTCATTGTTTTTTGTAATAGACCCGCATTCATTATACAAAAATTAAAATATAATATTAAAAAAAACATACTACATATTATAATTTTTGGAAAGGTAATACTAAGGACTACATACTTGTAAAATAGAAATTTCATATGACTCATTTGATCCCCTAAAAGGTAAAGCAAAATTGCTTTTTTGTCAACATTTTGATAGGTACAGAGGAGACTCCATCAGGGGTTTGATTAAAGCCTAGGGGGTTCTATCCAATGGGATTTGATCTAAGGGGGTGTGATCTAACCCCCTTCAATCAAACCCTCTTAGATGGAACCCATCTAGGCTTAAATAATTATTTTTTTCTAAAAAATACATGTGATTTTGGGTAAAAATTAGGATGTCCAAGAAGTGGGACACATTATTGTGGGATCACTTGGTACCTATATAAAATTAGCCTTTGTTTCTATACATTTCAATGACACAACACACCTTAGGTGCCCTTCTTGCATAACATAATGACCAAGGCTAGGAAAGAGCTAGTTATTACTTGAGTAGGACCCTAGTGGGATATGAAACTAATTACACATCCATGGAAAAAATTATGCTTAGCGGTAGTGTTTGTGTCATAAAAACTCAGACACTACATGCTTACTAATAAGACAAGGCTCATAACTAAGATTGATCCACTTAAGTACCTTCTCTCCAAAGCAATGTTAAGAGGATGTATGGCTAAGTGGGTCATGTTGCTTAGCGAATTTAAAATTGAATATGTGGATCAAAAGGCCATTAAGGGACAAATAATAATAGATCAGTTGGTAGAAGCACCTTTGAGAGACATGCTTGACCATTGACCTTGGATATTCCCTATGAGTCAATCCTCCACCTAATAAAATCACATCAATGGATGCTTTACTTCAACGGGTCCTTCACTTGTCATGGATGGGGAGTAGGAATCCTATTCTTCATTCTACAAGGAATCTCATTCCTAAAACTTTTAAAATTGGGTTCCCATGTACCAATAACATCACACAATCTGAAGTGATAATTTTAGGAATGAAAATATAGTAATTCAATGGAAACTCCAACATCTATTGGTCTTTGGGGATTGTTAATTGGTTATTAAGTAGGTTAATGATGAGTAGCACAAAAATATGACAAGCTTATCCCATACAAAAGGATGGTTGGTAGTTTTATTGACATCCACTTTGAGAAAATCTCTCGAATAAAAAATAAGGCTATGGATGTCATGGCTACAATAGGCTCTCTTCTTGACATGTCGACAAATGCTAATGAGTGTCAGTTTCTGGTGGAATAACTTTTCATCCTTGCATATGATGTTCCAGCATTTGAAATGGCATGTGACATTGTTGGTTCCAATGATCCTTGGTATCATGATATCCACTCTTATCTAAATAATCAAATCCTTCCACTTGACTTTACACCTAATCAGTGACAAACCTTCATCCAATGTGCATCTCATTAAAACCTCCTTGGTGGCACCCTTTATCATAGGGGTTATGACATCCACTTTGAGAAAATCCCTTAGATAAAGAATAAGGATGTGAATGTCATGGCTATAATAGGATCTCTTCTTGACATGTTAGTAAATGCTCATGAGTGCCAATTTCTGGTGGAATAACTCTTCATCCCTACATATGACATGTTAGAATATGAAATGGTATGTGACATTGTTGGTTCCAATGATCCTTTGTATCATGATATCCACTCTTATCTAAATAATCAAATCCTTCCACCCAACCTTACACCTAATCAATGACTAAACTTCATCCAATATGCATCTCATTACAACCTCCTTGGTGGCACCCTTTATCATAAGGGTTATGATGACACATTATTGAGATGTCTAGACTCAAATGAACCAAACCTAGCGGTCAAAGAGATTCATGATGGTATTTATAGAGTCAATACCAAAAATATTGTCCTAGAAAAGGATATTCTAAGAATAGGTTATTACTGGCCCACTATGGAACATGATGCTTTCCAATATGTGAAGAAATATGTATATTTTCAAAAGCATGGGAATTTGATTCACACTCCATCTTAGGCTTTGTAACCAATCACTACTCCTTGGCCCTTATCCATTTGGGGCCTCAACCTCATTTGTAAAATCAGTCCTACTTCCTCTGATGGTTATAAACATATCATCATCGTTACCAAATACTTCACAAAGTGGGTCAAATCAAAATTTCTCACTTATGTGACTAGAAAACAAATATCCAAATTCATCCTTAAACACATCGTTTGTCAGTATGGTATTCCCACATCCATCATCACCAATAATGGAAAATCCTTCAAAAACTCTAAATTCTAGACCCTTTATGAGAAGTTCCACATCAAACATAGATGGTCCACCCCATATTATCCCCAAGGCAATGGTCAAGTAGAGGCATCTAATAAAATCCTCATCGAGATCCTCAAAAAGATTGTCAATAATGTTGGTTGTGATTGGCACCTCTAAATTCATCCCACCTTATGGGCCTACTGCACAAACATTCACACCCCAAAAAGAGCCACTCCATATTCCCTTATATTCAGAGCCAAATTCATTTTACCAATTGAGGTTGAACTACCATCCTTGCTAATCTCCCTACAACATCTGATTGATGATGAGGAGTATCGAGTTACATGGTTACTTGAGTTGGAGCTCCTTGATGAACATAGAATCAATGCACTCAATCATTTGAAAGGGCATGGGAATCACCTCCATTGAATCTACAATAGATGCATCAAACCTAGAGAATTCTAGATTGGTGATCTTTTTCTTAAATAAAATTAGAACACCACTCAGGATAGAGAAAAGAAAGGAAGTTTACACCAAATTGGTTGGGTCCTTATGTAATTGTGGCCAAAAATGGATCAGGAGCATATAGGTTGGATACACCTAATGGTCAAGAGTTGGAGGAACCTATGAACATTGTGTACCTCAAATGTAAAATAAAAAAATTGAAAAATTAAATCTAAAAAAAAGTAAAGAGAAAAATTATCCTATGGGGAAAACAATTCTATGACGTCTTGTGGTAAATGTTCAAAATTGTGTCACACTTTGGTCCAACTAAATGGTTTTGGGTGAAATGATTTCGCCCAAATTGCCCCAAACGGTTTTGGGAAAAATAGTTTCACTCAAAACCACGTGGCCCCTATGTGGCATAACAAGTTTTGGAACTATTATATATATATATATATATATATATATATATATATATATATATATATCAACTTTGAAAGAAAAGATTTGTTTATATTCATTTTTTTGGTGAAAAGTTTTAGGGAAAAAGAGTTTCAATTAAAACTTTTTTGCCCAAAAATGTCTAGGTGGTAGCCTAACACCTGTTTTGGGGGAAATTCAATAAAAAATCAACTTCAACTCCAGATTTCTCCAACCAAGGGTATTATCATGAATATCTAAAAATACCCTTTTGTAGAGCTCAGAGTCTAAAATCTTCTTTTTTCAAAATTTTGATTAGTTTTATTATGATTTTTTAAAAATTTATTGCAAGTAGATTATTATAATCAAACATGAGGCTAATTAGAAATTAAAAATATATATTAAAATATATTTAAAAAATTTAAAAAGTATACACCACACTAAAAGAGAGATTTCTCTCCAAGAGGGTATATATTTTTAAATGATAATAAAATTAGACAAAAGTTGATGTCCCATCAAAATTATGACATTTTAAGTAAATTTGACTTTAAAAATTATTAAAAAAAAATATTCATCAAATTTTTTTTTCTCCATGCACAATTATATTTTCAAGTTATTTAAGTGGAAAAAAATCAAGGAAAAAACAATTGCTATATTTTTTGCAACATCCCATTGACCTCACTTTTTTCAAATTTTTTTAGCAATTAAAATTATTCTCTTAAATTTATAAAAATTATATCTAGCTAATTTAAAAAAAATTATAAATTATAAACATAAATTAAATTAAGAGTTTTTCAATTCATTAGTTTATATCATTTTAAAATTTAGAACATACATGTCACTTTGAGGCAATCCAAGTTGAAAATTATGTTTGTGTTGGCCATTTCCTTTATAAAAGTGTGACATAGTTCTAAACTTTTACCCATTGAGCAAGCACCATGATGAAAACCTACTTCTAGGCATCATGTGTGAGAACTAGGCACCCTTTTTCTATGAGCATTCCTCATGCTTAGGGGCACTATCCATCCATCCATCCATCTCCCACCCTTCTTTGGTTTTAGTTTTGGACTGGGGGTAGCACATCAATCTATGCTTTGGGAAAACTCTTGAACCATCTCATTTGACACCTTTGTCATTATGAGTAGACACTCTTCTATGACATGACTCCTTAGAAAAGCAAGTCAACCTAAACATCATGCAAACCAAGTGGCACCTAGAATCAACACCCCTAAAATGAAGATAAAATGTCCTTACTTAGAACTAATTAGCCTTATTCAACATCACTATTAGAAGAACACAATATTTGGGTCTCTTTTCTTGTCAAGAGGAAATTTCTTTTTATGGTGTCCACATATTTTGCTATGTCATCCCTTTGACATAATCCACCGAGGCCACCATGGTCCATTCTAGCATGTTGTGTTTTATGGATATGCTTGGTGAGATAACTTTTTTTTTTCTTTTTCTAGCTCATATTTCTTTTTCACTTTTTCCTTTGATTTATTAGTGTCATTATTTATTTTTACCCCTTGTATAAGTCAGTCCTTCATGCATAAAGCACAATGCCACCTTGATCTTTATATCTTGGTGCATCTTGTTTTATGCTATAGCAAACAAGTTATTCAATGCATTAGAATCTCCTTAAAGAGTCCTCACATGTACCTACAATCACCAAAGTGTCAATTACATCATATATCATATCCCAATCAAATCACATCCATATACATCATTATATTTTCTATCCATAGCATAATCACTATCATAAACCATTTACATCATCATCAATCACATATATCACATGTATCCTCCATCATGTATCAACATCCATACATCTATTTGCACATTGTTAACACTCGTCATTCATCTTTAATTTCCATATCTCTCTTTTCCATTCATCCACTACTATTTTCATCCTTAAACATCCATCCTTTAATAAACTCCATTTGTGATCACCAATCCTTTCATCCATCATTAACATCCAAATCTATTTTTATCATTCATGCATTTTGAGAGCACACCCATGTTCTTAAAGCCCACCTATCCTCTCGAGGGGCATCCCTAAGCCAAATCATCTAAAATCAAGGTCAATAAATTGAATCCAAAATCTCTCCAAGTGTTGAAGTATCAAAACCAATCATCACTCAATTGGTTTAATCAATCAACTTGAATTAGTCAATCAATCAAGTCAAACAATCTATCCTAAAATAAAAATCTCAATGCTTGGAGCATATTATCACAATGTCATTCATATCGAGTGCCTACATCTACTTTCTTTGAAATGTCATCACTTCACAACACCATTTCAAAGAGGGGAAAATGTACACTTTAATTTCACCACCTCCTAACATCATACTTAACATTACATCTTAATATTATTCTAAAACCCTTTTGACATCCCCTCATTATCTTGCTAATTTTCCCTCTTCATTTACCATTGCTAATTAATTAAATAATTCATGTTAAATTTAATTAATTAGGATAATGTTCATCCCATCTACCCTCATCTATTTCCAAATCATCAAGGAAGAGAGTGAATATATAGGAACATGTTGCAGAGGTTTTGAGCAACTACATCTTATCACTCTCTCAATCCACTCAACAAATCCATTTACAATAGTGGAATTTAAATGTGGTAACTTTATGTTGCATGTTGATTTAATTGCATTATTCTCTATCTTGAAGTTTGCATTTAGTTCAGAATATGATTTATTATTGTTTCCTTCTTTTATTTCTAGATTTTATGATTACATTTATAATTAATAATTAATAAATAATTAAATGATGTTATATTTGTCAAATGGAATTCCTTGTTCAACCTCACCTCAAACCCTTATTATAAGACTCAACCCTAACTGATCTTAATGACTTGACATCACCTCATTCTCTAACTATAGGTCCCATCTATGTAATCATCCCTTCTTCCTTGTCCCTTATGCATTGTTGACATGTACCTTCAACACATGTTGGTTTCATGTGGTGTTGCATGTAGCAATGACACATGGAATCAACTTCAATCAATCAAGTCAAACAATCTATCCTAAAATGAAAATCTTAATGCTTGGAGCATATTATCACCAATGTTGTTTCTACCAAGTGCCTGCATTTTCTTTCTTTGAAATGTTGTCACTTTGCAACACCATTTTAAAGAGGGACAAAATGTAGGCACTTAAATTTCACCATATATAACATCGTACTTAACATTACATCTTAATATTATTCTAAAACCATGTTGACATTCTCTCATTATCATGCTAATTTTCCCTCTTCATTTACCATTGCTAATTAATTAAATGATTCATGTTATTTAGTTAATTAGGCTAATTTTCATCCCATTTATTCCAAAATAAATAAATAAATCCATTTTCACCTATTATCTACTCACATGTCCTATCATATCTCCTTCATGATTCCTTTCTATTTTTTAATTCATGAACAACTAATTAATTAAAATAAACAAATAAAAGCTAATTATCCTCTCATATCCCATCTTATCTCTTTCATGATTTCTTTCTATTTTAACCCATGTAAAACTAATTAATTGAAACAAATCAAACTAATTATCCTTATCCATATTCTTCTTTTTATAGAAACCACAAAAATCTTCTCCTTATCTTGAATCTATCTATAATCATCACCTATAAATCGACCCTCATCTATTTCCAAATCATCAAGAAAGAGCGTAAATAAATGGGTACATGTTGTAGCTCGGTTTTGAGCAACTACATCATGTCACTCTCTAAATCCACTCAACAAATCCATTTACAACAACGGAATTTAAATGTGGTAACTTTGTTTGTTGCATGTTAATTTAATTGCATTATGCTCTATCTTGAAGTTTGTATTTAGTTTAGAATAGGATTCACTATTATTGTTTCCTTCTTTTATTTCTAGATTCTAGGCTTATAATTATAATTAATATTCTAATTTAATTAAATGATGTTTTATTTATTAAATGAAATTCCTTTGTCAACCTCACTTAAGGGTGCTCTTAAACCCTTATTATAGGACAATCCTAACCGAGATTGATGACTCGACACCACCTCATTGTCTGACTATAGGTCTTATCTATGTAATCATCCCTTCTTCCTTGTCCCTTATGCATTGTTGACATGTACCTTCAGTGTATGTTGGTTTCATGTGGTGTTGCATGTTGCAACAATACATGGGTGTGATTGTTGTACTTTGACAAGGTGATGATTCTTCTTTAAAAAGTTAGGTTTTATTTGAGTTTCTCTTTGGTTAAATGCAAGAATTACAATTATGGCCCTAGTGGTTTTAAGATTCTCTAAAATTTCTCTAAGTTTGTTGATTTCAATCTTGGTTCTACTGAATATGTTTGCATAATTATAATTTAACTATAAAATAAAAATATAACTTAATTGATTTAAACAATAAAAAAACCTACCCATTCCCTAAAGTTACATTTTTCATGTTACATATAATTTGATTCAAATTTATATTAATTTTATAAAAAAAGTCTCCACCCTCTTCAATAACATTTTTATGAAAAAATTTAAAAATGAGAAAAATCTAAAAATGCCTCAAAGGAGGAGGTTCAAAAGTTAGTTGGAGGTATTTGAGTTGTGAGCAAGAGGAGGTTTGATAGAAGCCCTTGGTTAAAAATACATTCTTCAAAAGTTAAAAAATTCTCCTTTAGATCAAACCCTTGCATGAATTTTAAGGGTTTGCTGATAGGTTTTAATCAAACCCTCCTTTAGATCAAACCCTTGCATGAATTAATGGATTATGTCTCACATTTCCCTATTTGTCCCACTAGTGGGACACATCTTCATGCTTCTACCTACCTACTTTTCCCTTTGAACCTTCATTTACACTTACTTCTAGTCTTATCATAAATGCATGGTCATAATTGTCTTAGGTTAAATGTGGGCATTACAATTATGGCCCTAGTGGTTTTAAGATTCTCTAAAATTTCTTCATGTTTGTTGATTTCAAGTTGAATATGTTTGCCATAATTATAATTTAACTATAAAACAATTTTTTTTAACTAAATTAATTTATACAATAAATAAACCTACCCGCCTCCTAAGGTTACACTTTTTTGTATTATATACAATTTGAATTAAATTTATATCGATTTTAAAAAATATCCTCCCCCTTTAGTAACATTTTTATGCAAAAATAAAAAAAATGAAAAGAATTAAAAACACCTCAAAGGAGGAGGCTCAAAAGTTAATTGGAGGTGTTCGGCTTGCGATCAAGATGAGGTTCGATAGAAGCCCTTGGCAAAAATCTACTCTCTTTAAAAGTTAAAAAAACCCTTAACCCTTATATATAAATATGTTAGGCCAGGCTTCGTTCAAAGCTCTCTCTACGACACAATACCACACATTTGCTGATAGGGTTTGATCAAACCCCCCTTAGATCAAGCCTTCACTTGAACTCAATAGATTGTGTCTCACATTTTTCCTATTTGTCCATTAATGGGACACATCTTTATACTTCTACATGCCTACTTTGCCCCTTGAACCTTCATTTTACATTCACATCCTATAATAAATACATGGTCCAAGTGCTCACTTTACACTATTTTGCACATAAGTTGAACCTAAAATAGGAACTATTAGTTAGTCAGCGTTTCCTAGTCCCAAATGGCTTGGACCAATCATTTTTTGTAATCGTTCTTATGCTCTGGACTAAACCATGGGTGAAAATCTATCCCCTTGGATATGACCACACTCATAGCTTAATCCTTCTAACTCAAATGTGATTTCTTGTTTTCTTGAGCCAAACTTTCCAAGAAATTTGATCATTACCCATAGACGTGCACGTTAAAACACTTCAAATTCAACACATGTGATCTTGTGTTTAAGGACAACACTAGATCATTAGTTTTCATCAAATCATCTCATTGTACCTTTACTTTAGAATATACAAGTATCAAGCTTTCTTGTAGCTTGTATTAACACTATATAGGTGGCAATTTATCATCTAAGCACTTTGAATCTTTACTTGTCATGTCTTCTAGCTTTTTTCACTTGCAAAAGGGGTTGACTAGTTATCAAGGAAGCTCTCACGCTTCCCTCTGCATACCAACAATCACCCCAAGGTGATTTTTAGCACCACTAGTTTCATATGTAGTGATGCTTTTAGACACACATACACCATAGAGTAGAGAAGTACATGATTAATCCACATTGTAGAAAAGAGTCCTAGGACTAGACCATAGACATGACCCCATCCAAGAGCAACACAAACTTTTTGGTTTAATATTTGTAACAGTTAAAACATTGCATATTTAATATCAAAGCTCAGATCTCAATTATTGATTGTAATATAAAGTTAATCATCCTTTGTTAACTATCTAAAATAGACAAAACAAAGTTAAGTTATTCTAACGTTTTGAAATTCATTTATATCTACAATCTCAACTCTTTATTAACATCAAATTTATAATTACTCCTAATTTTATACCAATTTTTAAAATTAAATATACATAGAGTGTGAATTATTTCCTACATTTATATAATAATATATTCTTAAATTATTAATATTAACTATAGAATTTATTTTGCAACAGAAAAAGTAGTGAAGTTGCTTTCCCTAGGTTGAATTTGAATTGGGCTAAGGTCACACCTAGGCTTGATAGGCACATGGGGAGTAAAAAGTACATCTTTGAAATCCCCTATTCGTTGTACCTCATTCTTTCCACTTGGTATTTAGGGCATTTAAGGTTCAAACCATCGTCACTCACTCTGAATTTCAATAAAACTAACTGTAAAATCAAAGTGGAATATTCTATCCATTCCAAAATTACCTTTTAACTCATGATTTAGTTAGTGCACGCTAAATAATCTCATAATGAAGCACGGGCTGCGAAATATACGGGCTATATGCATGCCGTAGAATTAGATATGGAAAAAAGCACAAACGACAACTAAAAGCAAAATTCCATGGCAAAGCACAATCAAAATTTTAATCATACTGTAACATTTTAAACTTTAAAACATGTTATCTGGATAGCCGTGTAGACTTTGGAGAATGTTGGTTGATGAGATCTGAGTAAGATCATTGTTGGCCACAATCATACAGTCGACTAAATCTTTGTTTTTTAAAATCAATACAATCATTATAACCCCCATGGGAAACTTCAAAATAATCATATCTTTCTTCGGACAAAGAATTGCCTACAGTGCCTCAAATGACTCTTGTCCGGGACGGTGTACATGCACTCCGAGCTATGGGGAATGAATCTGCACCTTACACCGTTGGGTTATTTGAGCTCCTTTACTGATCACCCTTAGACAAAGCCTATGATGATGTTTTTTTTGCTTTACCATGCAATTTGTTGTAGCATTTTGTAATAGCCTATTACTATATTGTGTAGTCCCCACAAATTCCCCAATATCAAAACATTTGGAAAGCTTTTTCCTGCACATTCACCAAGAAAGTAAGACTTTAGAGGGCACATTTGACCCAGTTGTTTTCAACTCCAATTCGTATGGAATCATGCCATCTGCACTAAACTACTCCTTTGACCTTCGAGGTTATGTTGTTATCATGGACAAGATCATGTTTCCTTACACACCAAATCCACTTACTAAATACCCAATACAAGAAAGTACTTGAGAACGAGTCCATTTGAGGGAGGTGAGGTGTTATAGGATAGAGTTAATGTTAAAAGTTGGAACTTATCATTCAAATGTAGTGGATGTTTACCTGTACTTTATGGAATTGAGTCTACATGAGAAATATAGTATATTGGGGTAATGTTAAAATTAGAATCTTATCATTGATATCTAGTGGGTGTTGTAGATTTGTTTATCAAGCTGGACAAATGATGTGATATAATACTATTATACATGGGATATGAAAATTGAAATGATGTAGTGGGTGCATTCTTGGGATCTTCAAAGGAAAATGCTTCTACTCAATCAGTGCTTAGTAGCCTTGCATGCCTAGAACTTTTTGGCTTAAAACCCATGATTCATTCCATTTCGTATTAATCAGCAGTAGTCCAAATGGCAGCAAATTACAACAACCTCTGGAACTGGGACTATGAAAATTTTAGGCTTGATTCAGATTTTCCTATGGGTAAGTTGACTTAGTGTTTGTTTGTTTGTTTGTTGTTATATTATTCAGTATGTTTCAATCTTTTTTGAGTATTTTCTGATGAGGTATGTGATTTGGCCTGTGAATTCATGCTCAGCTATATCTCAGTCATTGTGGGATGAATGGGAGCACAGTTTACTTGCATCCACACCTTCATCACAGATAATTCAGCAGCCCCAGTTATCAACATTATCTCTATACAATGAAGGTCAGTATGCAGTCCCTTGATCTGCTACTGATCTATGAATAGATAATATGTATGATTTTGCTGCTAGTAAATGTATGGATAGATAGCAGATATGATTTTGTTTGAGGTATTTGTGCTATATAGCAATTCAGGCACTAGACTGCATTGCTAGTTAACAACTTTAGATTGGCATCTTTAATTTCATAGCTGGTTCCAAATTCATTCAAGGCCTTTTCATCATTTTCTCACTGCAAGATCTTTCTTGGAGCTCTATTAATTCCTTTTAAACTAAAGCATCTTTGATGGCAGGAATAACTGATATTTCAGCAGCTACTTCAACTTGTTATAGAGATTTTTGTGAAGACAGCCCTATATGTAAAAGAAGACGGATGCTGCTGTTTCCAGGAGATGAGGCTACTCATTATGGAAATTATGATTATGAATCTATGAGGGTAAAGATTGAATTCCATAGCTTTTTTTTTTGAAACAAACACTGCAGGGTCACCTTTATGATACATGAGTCTATATAAGGATTCTGTATTATATTTAGTTAACAGCTTTTAAACTAGTACACGTCTAACAATGAAGGTGATAGTGAAAAAATGGTCCAAGAAAAACTGAAGGTAATGGTAAAAGAAAAAAGAGGGAAAGTATTCAAACTAAAACAAACTATATGTTTTTCTGACCCAAACTAATCTGATTGATGCAGAGTTGTTCAGGGTATGACTTGAAAAGTATATGCGAGAGCATACAACTACCGGAATCAACAGCAAGTTCCCTCTGGTTCTCTGGTAATACAACAGTATTAAATTTAGTTTATTCTCAGACTTTCACAGTGGAGGTCTATAATGTCCACAAAGTTGGATGTGTTCATAATTGAACGATGATAATTTAGATTTTGATTGACAGATGATCAGATTCTTTGCCCCAAGAAGTTGTGCCAGGAAAAATTCCCTCAGCAACAAGGTCTCGAATTAAAAATAGATGGACAATCGTAAGTTGTGTATATAGAGGGTTTTTTGTTTTTTTTACACTGATATACTCGGAAGAGCTGCAATAGTAGTTTGAGTGCAAAAGGATTGGCAATTGTGCTTATGAAAAGCTTTTAGGGCCTTGTATGAAATTTAACTAGTTTTCTGTCTGAATGGAACAGGAACATCTCACCACCACCATTTTGTAACCAACAAGGTAAATGAAATCAATATTAGGGGCGATTTTCTTATATTATTCGATTCTTTGGTTTGCAGACAGTGTAATCATTTGATATTGTGGTTTTTCATTGTAGAAAACAAGGCCCCAGTGAAATCTGATTTACAGCCATTTGAGGAAAAACCTTCAATCAACAGATCTTCACTTGAGGGTAAATTAAGCTTCCCCTGATGACTAATCTGTCTTTTTTTAATGAATAATCAACTTTCTTTGATCATAATGTTAAGATGTGTTTGATAAGGTGTTACCTATACATTTTTAGGTGTGGGTGTAAAGAAAATCAATACTGATCCTCTTACAGTTGCTAAGAAGAAGGACAAGTTAGCTACCCCAGTTCTGGCATATCCATTTGCTGTGCTAAAGCCCAGTGGGGTTGAAGGAGATGTGACACTCAATGACATAAACAAGAGAATTCTGATGCCTCCCAAAAGACCCATCCAACATCCTGTTGGGGACTATGCCAGAACTCCATCTGCTGCTTCAACTGGCTCTGGGCTTTCTGGAAAGGCTGTGGTTGCTCTTACCAAAATACACACACAGGGCAAAGGAACCATTACAATTATGAGGACAAAAGGCTGAGTTCTGCATTATATGCAACCCATGTATAGGATCTGCATTGCACCCAAGGTATACTTGCCTAAGTTAGGTTTCGGCACGACTTGTGTCCACAAAAGTATTCTAAATTCAGTTAAACATGTTGTAGATGCTCTTTCCAAGTCTTGATATACATTCAAAACCACCTGAATAGATACCAAAAGGGTAGACCTTAAAGGTCTCACAAAGTAGGAGGTTTAGTACACGAGTGCAACAAAGTAGAAGTTAGAGGCCTCACAAAGGAGGAGTGGAGTTTAAGGGCATAATAACTCGTTTGTAGTATGTATACATATGCATATTCTTTTTATCTAAACTGGATTTGAGATGTGCCAGTGATAGGAGAATTGAGCAATATTGGTTTGTAATGTATTGTATTGGGATTTCATGAAACTCTGCTTCATGTGTTTATAACAGATTGATAATTATATATACATAATGAAGACTTGCATTACATCTTTCTAGCTTTGTTCAATAGCTGTATCTCATGATTCAATGTCACCAAAGTTTCTTTTGGTCTTTCTGCATGATGAATCAAAAGTATTCTGTGGTTTCTTGAACTGCCATTGGATATTTCTTCTGCTATATTTCCACGTTGTAGGTTGGAAAAAAATACTAAAGAATCTACGAAGTCAATGCTAGCCATGTTGAAGAGGCAGTAAAGAACCCTTCAAATGGTACCTATCCAGTGGGGGTAATGAGAACAGAATATTCCCATTAGTAAAAGGTGTAATAGTGGGATGTAAAGTAGTAAGTAATCGAGTGAGTCTTCGGAGAGAAATGGGTCAAAAGCAGGTGACAGATCCATGTCTTCATTTGTGCCTTACATCTATCCGTGGCTCACAATTTCTAATTTTTTCCATGTTCATGATGGAAACGTGAATTGTGGGTCATCGATAATATCTATAGGATGTAAATGAATTGCATCTTTGTTTCCTCCACCATGAAGTGAAAGTTTAGGAGTTTAAATATAAATTTTATATTAAGAATAGATTTAGTTAAAACTTATGTAATAAACAAATAATTTAATTGGAAATTTTTATCACTTTAAAAGAATTATGGAAAGAAGATTTGAGTCTGCTTCTTCACAGTTATGTGTGAACGATGAATTGCTCTTAAAGTCACACAAGATGGAAAAGTAGATTACAAGCATATATCCTTTACACAATGGTCAATGATGCTTTGTATATGTATATATTTAGCTGTAGTGAGTTTGAGAGGAATAGTCACAACAGCTAAATAGATTAGATTGGCTATTAATGATGAATTCCAATTGACAAGGAGGTAAAGGAAAAAAATGATATTGTGGAAGAATGTCAATGGTGAGCATAAATTGGGTGTCCCAAGCTAATTAGCCATGAGGAAATATTAGACTAGTCTTTTCTTCATTATCCTATAAATTTTTTTCATAAGATGTTAATCAATTGCTTTTTTGTTTCATCCATGATGAAGTGAAAGTACGTGAATTTACACATAAATTTCATACTAATAATAAATTTAGTTAAAAACAATGTAATAAATAGGTAATTTAATTGAAAAAATGTATCACTCTACGAGAGTTAATGGAGGGAAGATTTAAATCTACTTCTCCACAATTATATGTGAATGTTGAACTCCTTAAAAGACCATGAATTACTCTTAAAGTCAAAAGACCCAAAAGTAGATTTCAAGCATATAGCCTCTACACACCAACAATGCTTTGCATACATATATTTAACTTTAGTGTATTCGAGAGGAGTATAGTCACAACAACTAAAAATATTAGATTGGATACTAATGATGAATACCAATTGACAAGAAGATAAAGGAAAAATATGACATTGTGGAAGAATGTTAAAGGTGATTATGTTGGGACTTGGGTGATATTCACTTGTAGAGAGTCCTTGTAGGAAGAGTTTGTCTACATACTTCAATGCATTAATAGATTTTGTAGTACAATAGACATAATGATTTTCATGTGATAATGTTGTGGTAGATAATGCAGTACAACATACATGTTGGTTCACATGTGGTGGTGTCGTTACAACAATTGCAAGTCATTTGAAGAAGAGCTTACAACCACATATGAAAGACAATATTTGTTGGAAGGATTAACAATGATCCAGGGGCACTTATGGTAGAGCTGGAGTTCATGCAAAATAATTTGAGAGTAGGAATATGTTTTGGAAGATGGCACAAGATACCACAAGTAGTTAGAAGTAATGTTAATTTTGTACATGTGCTACCACAAGCATAGAGATGGTATTGGTGGCTACATAAGAAAAATATGAACTTATTGACGCATTAAAGTTGTAACTATTGATTCATAGTGTGTAGTAGTGACTATGTATACTAGGTGATTATCCACATGGATACATCATACTTGGTGATATGTGCATTATTTTGATGTCAAAATATGGTCAAAATATAGCTGCATGACTCTTGGTATTCCATGTGTTGGTTGGATAGTTAGATGATTGGTATTCCTATGTGAAAGTCTATATGTATCATTTTGTGTGAAGGTGCCAAGGTTAGAAGGTTATAAAGTTGTACAAACATTGGAGTGAACATTGTTGGTGTAAAACATCAGAGCAATTGCAAAAGAAGTATATGTTGTAGATTGAGACTTTGTGAAAGATCTTGTTGTATTGAATCCTTGTTGATTCTGAATAACATTTATACTATGAAAGTCTTTGGCTAGTGGGTATTCTCCCATAAGCATTTCCGAAGTAAATGAGTCTTGTGTAATCTTGTGGATGCATAATGTTTTATTTAGTTCTATACATGTTGTTAGATAGATTTTGTAACTGTTGTTGACTATTTTTTGAATACCTTATTTTAAGTTTCTTTATCCTAGTCCATCAATCATCTGTAATAAGGGTTAAAATCCCCAACATTTGGTGTCAAAGTAGAGTATTTGTTTGGGTGGTTACTATGTTGTTAGGAATCCAAACCTTAGTGTGTGTAGTGTGTTAGTGTAGGTTTTTATTTTTCTAGTTGGGTTATTTATTTTCCTATATCCCTAGGTTTTTCCTACACATGAACATTAAGCTTGCTTAAGGGTAATTAAGTGAGTATTAGTGTGAGTGGGTGCAAAGTGTCGGCATCTTCCATGGGAGTTGCACTTGCCTATTTTAGGCTATTGTGGTGGACTCTTCCCATTGGTCATATTTGACATCTCCTCGCTCTCTTTTAGTCTATTTATACTCACCTCCAAGCTTGTATTTTGCAACTTTTGCTTTTGCATCCTCATAATGCTATTTTGCTTCTAAATAATTTGCATTACTCTTGTGGAGACTAACTATATGTTGCTATTGTGATTTCGTATCATTTGCATTCATAGTTTAATATCTATTCATTTTCACTAGTTTTCTAGGTTAAATTTTAGCTTTCTTTTTGATAGATTCGGGGGAGGGGGGGTAATAAGCTTTAAATGTAGGTTTCTTGAAAACCTAATATGCTCTTCTCTTGCATCTTTGAATGATTTGGAGAATCAGAAAAGTTTGACAAAAATATTTTAACCTCTGAGGTTTTGCATATGTGTTTTGTGAGGTGATTGCAACATTTCTGGTTATACTGATAGCATTTCTAGGTGGTTCCAATGTGTCTAGGAGGCTTGAGAAAGTCAATATTGGATTTCATTTCATCCAATTTGGAGATCATTTGACAAAGTTGCGGAATGGGCTCAGATTTGGAAGACAGCTTCTGTTCGGAGCATTTTTAGGCCAAAAGGACCTTGTCATTGCGTCCAAGAGGCCTCATAGATAAATTTTGACATATTACATGCCATTTTTTGTTGTTGGAGGCATTTGTTTGCATTAGATCCACATCTTAGGCACATTAAAAAGAAAAATACTTTCTAGGTTTTGTTCGCCGCATTGAAAAACTATCTAGGTATATGTTACTTTTTACATACAACAAATAGATCATGTGAAAACTTAATTAGAAATTTTCTGCAAGCTCCCTCTCTGTTGGCATTTTGATTTTCATAATCAATCTTTATAGGCCTTTATCTCAGTCATCCAGGCTTCTTTTTTGGAGATTTTTTTTTAATTTGGAGTCGAATTTTGTAGGCTTCATAGTGGTGTAGACGTTTGTTTGGTTTTAGTGTCTGGTGTTTCTATAAATTGCATATTCTCACAGGTAACACTGCACAGTTCCCGTTTTTTAAACTTCAGAGACTCATAACTTTCACATATGAGCTCAGATTGAGATACTTATTTTTTTAAAATGAATCATTTTTCGAGTAGAATGTAGTAGCGTTGTTAGTTTCACTTGGTTTCATTCCCATATTGTACTTTCAACATACAAGTATTGTTGAAGATTTTGTAAGCATTGAGATCAAGACCACTAAGTAATTATTTCTAGTGACAGTTGTAAATGCACTAAATTATAAAGTTCTAGATCATATTTTCTTGAGGGGTTCTTTGATTGAGTGAAAAGGGGGGTTGTCCTCTATGTGTTCTCTTCTTTTCAGCGCTTTATTTTTGCAAATTTCTTAATCATGGATCAAACAATAGTACTCATATTAACTCCTTACAACTACTTTGAGTGGAAATCACACATGACAATCTACTTAAAGAAAGCTGGGTTGCATAAGATAACAATGGGACTAGAAATTGAACCTATTAAAGATGAAGATAAGCCTAAGTGGTTTAACAAATGTGATGAGGCCTATGCAACATTGTGTTTGTCTGTTTCTCTTGATTTGCTTTTTCACATTAAGTTTTTGAATTCACCAAATGAAATATGAACAAAGCTAGAAATATTATTTGACACACAGGATTCAATGAGGGGTCATATGTTGGAAAATGAACTAATTAGTTTAAGTCCAAGCAACTTCAACACAATTCAAGTTTTTTTTCACAAAATTGAAATCACTAAGGCTGCAATTAAAACAATGTTGAATTAAAAAGAAAGATGAATAATTGATTCTTAGTATTCTCTCTACGCTAAGTTCAGAACATTCTGTATTTGCTTCTACCTTCTATGCTACTAACGGTGCACTTGGTACTCAATTCACCATGCTATCTTTGAATGATTTTGCTATCCCTCTCACACGGGAGCAAGATAAGCTAATCCATATGGGCACTCTAAAATCCTGTAAGTCACATGCCCCAGCTGCAAACCAAGGCACAAAAAAACATAAAGGACAAAATAGTAATAATAAGGATAAGAAACAAAATAATAACAAGGAGAAGAAGAATCATAAACAAATTGCCTCAAAAGAACTAGAGATAAAAAGAGGGGAAAATGAGCTATTGTTGTAGTTTGAATTTTTAAAATACTCCCATTCAAATGCAAGTTGCAAAGATTAAACATTAAAATTTCACTTTAATATTCCTATGAAATATTTCCCCCATATGTTTATCTTTATGCTCAAACATATCTATTTAACATTCACCGAGCTAAAAATATTGTTTTAGTGGCAAGCATTTTAAACTCCTATGAAAATATGTATTCCTCAACAATATTCTTATCTTTTGTAAGAATCCCCTATTTTACTTTTGCAAGGATTTCCCACAAACATTCACCTTTGTTTATATTTTCATTTGGTTTTGCTTTTCATGTGAATATTTCTCTCTCCTACCCTCACATTCAAATATTAAATCTTTACTTTAGTATTTAATCTATTTTCATCTTCACAGCTTTTGATCTTTAAACATTGGAAAAAAAACTTAAAATACCTGAGCATTTTAACCTTGGAGCTTTTAAAATTGCAACCATGGGCCATTTTGAATTTTTTAAATCAACGTCGAGTCCTTTTAAATCAAATGCAGGGCCCGGCTTGATTCAAAGCACCACATGCCACATCACTTCTCCTAGCCAATGGCAGTGTCCGAGCTCTAACAAACCATTGCTTCTTCCTAGGAGCCATTGACCTAGATTTGATTACATGAAGTAGGTCAATTTAAAACAAAAGCCTTTGCTTTATAGTATATGGGCTCCTAAATATAATGCAGACTTATTAAAAATGTATATGCTTCATTTATTGGCGAGCCCTCTTCCATCTCAGCATCTAAGAACCAATGACGCTCATCCTTTTTGACAACATATGAAAGAACCTTATAGAAGCCCCAAGAGCTATTGATTATGCTTAGTCAAGCAATGGCTGAGTGTCATATTAACAAAAGATTAAATGAAGCTTTTCCTCCTTTGTGCCGTCCCCGAATCCACAGCCTCAATATGATCATTCAAAACTCTCCATGCTGGCTTAGCTTCTTAGACATGCCGCCACTCTTCTAACATTTATGCCCCTTTGAATTACTATGCAATGCATAATATGTTGTACCAAACTTGATTGGTCTATGCTCAACCCATTTGTGCCATGCTGGATTTATTTCTAAGGCCACGGGCCTCTTGAAACTCCATGTTGTTCTTCATGTTGGCTACACCAATCTCCACTGACATTTCATGTAATCCATACCTTTTACAAACCATGAGCATCCATGCCATGGTGACTTGTTTATTTGATGGTGTGAAGGCCCTTGTATGACCGCAGAGTTTATAGATGGGCTGCAGGTGTCAATCATGATAGGGTGGGCTACATGTAACGGAAGGGATCTATCATCCACTTGGGAGGCCTTTGTTCCCCTCCATTCAAGTCCTGAGTTGGGCTATTTCATTATGGTACATCCCCTAGAGTAGCAAAACAAAAATTTTACCTAGCGTGCAAAACAACATCCTTTACTTGTCGGCTTTGTGGCACACCATTTTTCAGTGTATGATAGAAAAGGTGACTCTAATATACACTTGAGATTATTTATTGCAGCATGCTTGAAGGCAGGTTATCACTTAAGTTATTTCTAAAGACTCTCAAGAATTATGTTATTGAATGGTTTTTTAGATTGTTCTAAGGGTCTATTTATACATTTGATGATTTGACTGAGGTATTCTTCATATAATTAAAATTCAATATGAGCCTTAGAGTTTTGTTTCCATTCTATTTAAGTGTGTCTATGAACCCAATGAATGAATTAATGAGTATGTCATAAGATTGCAGTCCTTATGTTCTAAATGCTTACTCCCTTTCATGATCTTGAATTGAAAAATATCTTTGTTAATGGGTTACTTAAGCCTATTTTTGTTAGTGTGTACTTGAACAATTTTACATCTCTCATGGATCTATGTGCATATGTGAAAAATTGTCAACTATAAGTTATATTATTAAGAAATGTTTTAAGTATGGATCATCAACTCAAAGTCCTTCATATGCTTCACAATATGTCAAAAGTGAAATAATATTTTAAAGGGATATGATTCAAAGGAAAATGTTAATCAAGTAGCTAGTACTAATTTTCCCTCTTTTAAACAGAATGTTCCTAGGAAATTTACAAAGTTACAAGAATCTTTGGATGATGTGTTACAAAGTCTTTTGAGCTCTAATTTGTTTACTCACCCCCCTATCCATCCATTAGATCTAAATAAACCACTTCCAAGAGGTTGCAAGGAGAAAGCATTTTGTAACTTAAATAGATTTAAAGGTCATTGTACTCAATCATGCATGGGCCTCAAGCATAAGGTACAAGATCTTATAGATAAGAATATGATCCATGTTGATGATGTCAATGACAATGGAAATCCTTCAATTGCACAGCTACAAATAGATGCTTGGGAATTTATACTAATCCATTTGCTAATCATACCAATAATATTGAACCACATGATACCATTGACATGCATGGCATACGTGAAGATAATATTGCTATGGATGATTGTCATGATGAATCTCAAGATATAGATCACATGCTTTTGTTGGAGCAATTGAAACTAATGCTATATCTTCCTCTCCTCTTCCCACTCCATGGATTGTATTTTATGATGTGGAGATACTAGAAAACAATTGTTATGGCCCATTGTATGTTGTCGGGAAGATAAAGAATGTATTCATTAATGATATACCCATAGACCCCAATAATTGTTTTAACATATGCATGGAAGACTTTTTTGGTAGCTAATCATTTGGAACCAACATCCTATGTAGATTTTGGAGTATTATTAAAGATGGTTAGTAAATTATTGGTTTGTACTTCAGGCTATCTTGTTCTACCAATTACAAGTAGACCTATGGAAGTACTACATTTGGGAATTGTAGTTTCTCTTGTGCATCAATGTGTAAAATTCATTCATGAAGGTAGAGTTATCAAGGTTGACGGAAATGCATACCAACCCCTTGTGTAGTTGACTCACTTTACTTTGGACAATTATATTCCTACTCCTAAGGATCCGCTATATGAGAGTGAAAGAGATATTCATGAGATACATCAAATCAAATTTTATCAATAAAAAATAGAAAGAATAAAAAAGAGATGGGCTAGTGAAGAAAATCTTGCAAAATCTAAAGAACCTCAAGTTGAAAATCCTACAATGATGAAGTAAAAATATGTTTTTGCAAGCATGTCTTCCAAGGAACATACTAAGGGACAAACCACTCATTAACAAAGGAAAGAAGCATAATCAAAAGTGAAACAAAATCTAATGCAAAAAAGACTTGTTGGATATATCAAAGCAAAGTTTTGTGGTGCACGAAATGTCAAATGTTCTTCCACAACCCTAATTAAAGAAGCAGGAAATTTGGATCAAGAAAAAAATACCTAATGTTCCACCTTTTAAATATGTGTTTGTGAAAAGTACAATGGATTACCAAGAAGAAACACATGTAATACGAAAAGGAGAGAAAGAAGCAAGAATCAATGAAGAAAGATATGGAGACATATGTTGGGAGGATGATGATCTTTTGGAGGATGATGATGATCCTCCGAGATTTGTCTAATGATACATGAGCATCTCCATAGTCTATATACCCATATTTCTAATTTTTCATTTTCATTTTGCTTACTTTGTGGCCTTTTTTATTATGCCTTGTTTGTTGTGTGTTACATGCTCATTTTATCTTCTATATCATGTTTCATGTTTACCTTTCCCCACTTGAGGGAATTTTCCTTTCTCCCTTTTCTTACTTGATATGTTTTCTCTTATGCTTACATTTGCATTTTCCTTGCTTATTCACATATCCTTGCATGCATTGTCCTATTATGCTCATATGTTTACCTACCACTCTAGGTTTGTTTCCTTATTGCTTCCACATTCTATGATTGTCATGCTTCCTTATGCTTGTTCTTTGCCATGATGGTTTGCTTACACTTTTCATGCTTATTTACTTATGATCTTATGGTCCATATCTTATGAAGCTTACAATGCTTTGATCAAATGCTTACATGATGCTTATCCTTCCTTGATACATTTGATCCGTAGCATGTCATTATCTTATACCTAGCTTGATCCTATGTGCCATGCTCATTGCATACATCTTAAGTTGCCATATTACACCTATATTTCCATATCATGATTTTATAACTACCTTTTTACATTAGGGTTGTTGGCTGGAAAAAGTACACATGCCAACTTCAGGAGATAGAAAATCAACTCCTCTCTTGAAACGAGGCAAAAGGATCTCCTTGGCAAGGTTTTATCTCACTAGGTCTTGACCAGTGCTGCAAGACAACCTAGTGATAAATGTATAATTGTTTTACAAGGAGCATGATAGGAATACAAGGAACATTCCCACACTAAATTAGATTTGGATGCAAGCTCAAACTTGGAAATCACATTCACCAAGTAAATACACCAAGAATATTTTTAAATCTATTACATAGATCCAATATATTTTACTTGGAAATATGCATGACAAGGAAAATTGATTGAACAAACTAATCTAATTCTATTCAATCTAATTTTAAAAAAAGAACAAAAGATCGAAGGGTTAGATTGGGCTTGTTTTATCATGAAACCAAGCTTGATTTGATGTTGGAGATGGACCAATGTTGAAAAACCAATATTAACTTGAGTCTACAATTGCACAATCGAAGTCTCAAGATGATGCTATCATTAGAGGAAGAGTTGGTTCGTGAAATTAGCATAACCATCCACCGCATTACATTTGGAAGATAAGAATTTAAACACCAAAGACCATTAAATCAGAAGTATATCTATTAAGATCATGTTGCATCAATTCATTTTACAACACTCAAATTACAAGGTTGAGTTCTAGAGCAACATAATCAAGACTAGAAAATCATTAGAGTACAAAGACACACATACTAAAAAAATAAACACAAAAATAAAATGATTTTCTAATATCCTCTCAAAGGCATACAATTCAACTTTTCTAGAGTTACATGAATCCAAGAGAAAGTGTAGGAAGGAGACACTAATGATCAAGGATAATCTAGAGTATTCCTTGAGTTTATTTTATTCTTAGATCTTTCTACATTTCATATATTAGCCACCTTCTTGAACCTTCATTCAACATCTAACACAAGGATTAGGTGAATAACAAAAGGATTCGGTGAATAAGAGCTTGGATATTCTCCAAGCCCATTGCCCTCAAGTAGATCTCATTGTATTTAATTCATGTAGACATTTTCTCAATCCATGTTCTTTGTATCTTTGTCGTATTATCTTGGATCTAGTAGTGATTAAATGCTCTACGTGAGTTTGTGTCCAATTTATGCAAGTTCATACTTTCTAGGCGATCTTGACCATATTATATCATTTAATGCTATATTTAACTCTTGAATCCATTCAAATGTTTGACACTCATTCTAGTTGATTCGGTCACTTCGGGATACCTACGCACTAGGAAAATTGATTATCATTATTAAAGCAATTCAATTTTTCATTAATAAATGATCTTTTGTCTCATATTAGGTAGTAATTCATTCATTTAAATTCACTATTTGTTCCATTTATATATTCACAATGCCAAGATGTCTCAAAATCACAAGGCTTCGGGTTCATGGGACACATGTTAAGTCCATAACAAGTACTAAAGAAATGTGGCAATCATCGAGTTTGTTTCAACAGTCATAAAGTCATTGACATTGCCATTAAGGTAGGAAATAGTGCTAATGCTAAAGACGGGGTGTGGGACAACTAGCATAGGAGGAAATCAGATTTATATTTGGCTTAATATTAAGGGGGGGTTTCATAGGCATCACATAGTACTTGAGTTTACACATGGCAACACGAGTTGTCATATTTCATGACTTGTCAACAAAATATGGGCATTCAAACTTTATACGGGCTTGGTACGGAGCAATTTCTTACTACTAGACTTGAAATCTCTAAATCATAATGCACTCATGTGGATGGGTCGAGAGGGCTCTCAAGACAAAATAGTTTTGGAATCTAGATGTGAGAAATATATGAATTCGTGCTTAGGGTTTCATGGAAATGCATAATGGTATGTTGTCTTAATCTTAAGAGAGCTCCTCTAGTGAAGCCATGTCATGTGTTTACGTCACCATGGCTCACTTAGATTTAAACAATTGTTGATGTGTTATTTATGGGAGTTTAGACTTAAAAGTGGATTTAAGCTTTATGGTAAATTAGAATTTATATAGGCACACAAGCTTGAAGAATCCTCATAGTTTAACTATGTTTTAGTAAGAGGCTTAAAAAAATCATTTAGTAGAGCTTTAGAATCTACAAACAAAATACTAGACACTTTATGGTAAGGGCAAAAAAAAGTTGTTGGATGAAAAAGTGTCGACATTTAGACTTATATTTAGATTTGGATGGATAAAGTGTTAACATTTCTAGCCCAAATATGGATTCTCTCCAAAAATTCTTTGGGATTACATTAGATTTAAGAAAGTGGGAGTCATAAAATTTATTAAAGAAAATTGCAAAATCACCCATTTAGTGTTATCATCAAATTTTCCATGACTTCATCCTTAAAGTTTTTGTAACTAAATTTAATACAACGAAAAGGGGTTTGTAGAGAAAACTATCAAGATTATAAAAATACAATATATACCTTGTTATAATTTTAATAGATAGTTATTATTAGTTTTCTACATACACTATGTATAATTTCTTTATAGCTATACATATTGAAAAACATTCATAAAATTTAAACTACTTATCCTTTTTTAAATCCAAAAAGATGTGCCACATTTTAGGCTTTATTGGCTATAGGTTGAAAAAAAATTGAATTTCATATTTTTTTTACTAAGTTAGGTTGGCGGGAAAATTATTTTTTATATTTTTAAAAAATCACAATAAAAAATTCATATATAATTTTTATTTATTAATTTTTTTTAAAAAAGTATGCATCACATTTGATCTTCAAGATCATGTGTCCTTAAATCCAAATCTTGGAGGAAAATATTTTCTTTTGCTCATATTTAGGTTGACTGAATGACACCTACTTTTTACGTTTTTTTTCTAAAAAATTAGTAGTGCCTTATTGAAATATTCAATTTTCACCAAACTAATTTTAAAATTTTCAAACAAAAAAATAGTAGTCAATAAACTACATTCAATTTATTACAACTTTTATTACTACCCTATTTTTAGATTTTGAAGATAATTCATTCAATTTTTGACATGAAGTTGTTTAAGTCTATTTTTAACATTTTCATTGCCACTTAGGGGTATTGTTTGGCTCATCATGGTCCTGCACTCACCCATAAGAAAATAAATACTATAAAAGTTAACTTCATTCATTGTGCACGTGCAAGTAAGACTCGTTCTTCCTTTCTCAAATTCATGAGAAATTCTAATTATTATGACAAAAAATCAGGTTAGTTTACCCACAAGAAGACATAGGTCTCTATAAGCATGAATATCCCGGTCGATGTGTTGCCACAAGCCTAGATATTGTTTTGCTACTAGCTAGGTGTCCATAACCCCAACAAAGATAGGTCCAGTCCCATCAAGGTATTGCTCTATTGCCAATCAAGTGTCTATAGCCTAAGTAGAGTTATCTGAGTCACCCAAAAGAATTAAATTTGTCTAATTTTTCCTTCTTTTTCTGCTCAATTCTTCAACCTTTTAATTCTTTTAATTTTTCCTTTTCTTTCACATTTTCTCTCTTTTTAAATATTCTCTACTCAATTAGCAAACATTAATCTTGTTGTCTAGGTTCAGGACTCCTATGGCACATAAGAGGGAAAAATAAATGAAGAGTTTCAATTGCTAACTCAACCATAATAACTAATTTATTATAGTTATGCACATGGGTATGTGAATCCTTGAATACTTGGGACCAATAATATCCTACTCATAAACTTTGATGTGCCATGGTATTTATGGGGCCATGTCGTATTTTGAGCTTGTCATGAAGGATTTTCAAAATGTTTGTGGCCTCTTCTCTATTTAAACATTTGAGATGCATGCCCTCATGATTTCTTCAATATAAACTACCTATTTTGAATATGAAATGAGAACTTCTTATTTTAAGGGTTCATGTTTGTGTAGGACTCAAGTGGTCAAGTCACTTGTTATTGATTAAATAAATTGCCATGTCTTTATATTAGTCATCCTAAGTGACCTACTATGTCATGTATTCTTGGCATGTAGATTGTTGATCCACTTCAGCGATGAACTTGTTTAATCATTTTCCATGGATTATCTTTATGCACCAAATTTCAATATCAAATTCTTGTAAAATCATTGACCCATTTGCCCTTGTGTTCCCCTAATTCATTTTGAATTAACTTTTTTTTTTTACTATGCGATCAAGTACAATGGCATAAACCTTGTTGTGTAGGAGATAATGATGGAATTTCTTGGTTTTGACTAATGTGTAATCATGTTCAATCATGGCATTCCCCACAATGTGTCAAGCTCATTAAGGCAATTGGTTTCTCTTCCCCTGCTTCTTTTTGTGTGTGTTAATACTATAGCTACATAGTGATTCAAGGTGAAGGAATAAACATGACATGGTTGTGAATAATATAGTCTGACAAGCACAAGTGTATTGACATTTGCCTCTAAATAATTTTTTGAATGCTACTTGAGCTTCAAATGACCAAGAGATCTTGGCCTCTTTCTAAAGCATGGCATTAAGAGGTCTTACTATTTTAGTGAAGCCAAACACAAGTTTTCAAATAAAATTGTTCTTGCCAAAGAATGATTTGAGATCCTTCTTTCTCCCCAGAAGTGAAATTTTCAACATTACATCCAATCTCTCTAAATCAAAAACAATTCCTTTCTCTAAAATGACATGTCCCAACAATATTCCCTCTATTATATCGGAAAGAAATTTTTGGGTTTGAGGGAAATTCCATGTTCTCTATAATATCTAGCTAGCTTCCTTAAATCAACAATGTGATCTCCATGTAGCCAGTGCTGTTAGAGAAAGGAACAACAAGAAGGAGATTGCAGGAGGGATGCAAAAAACCCTCATGGACCTATGCTCTAAGAGCACAAACTCTCTTTTATCATGAAGATCTTGTCATGGAACATAAGGGGGTTAAATAATAGTCACAAACATGACCTCCTGTCAAACCTGATCTGAGATCTAAATCCAAATATTCTGCTTATTCAAGAAACTAAGATGTAGATGGAAAAACTTCATGCAATCAAGAACAAATTCTTTGTTGAGTGTGGCCTTCAAGGAAGTAATTCTGAGGGTGCCTCTGGAGAGGTGGTGACTCTTTGGAACCCTAAATCAGTTACTAGTTATCCCATTTTAGCAGATTCTAACCAAGTGGTGACCAAGTTTGTTCATAAAAGAGATGACACTTCCTGGATTGTCTCTAACATTTATGGACCTAACATCAAGAATGCTAGGAAGAAATTTTGGCAAAGGCTTGGAGCCTTCAGAAGGATGTACCTTGATCGTAAATGGCTTGTCATGGGTGATTTCAATTCTGTCCTTAGAGACGATGAGAAAATGGATGGTTCTCAAGTTCCCCTGGAATCCAGAATGGACCTAATGGACTTTGTCAATGACAAAGCTTTATTTGATCTGGATCTAAAGGGAGCCAAGGTTACTTGGTCTAATCAAAGAATTGGTGATAATCTCATCCAAGTGAGATTGTACAAGGCCCTTATCTCTATGGACTAGTTCAAAACTTACTCCTACTCTCCCTCAGCTCTTATCAGATTAGGGTCTGTTCACTTCCTAGTTGTTCTCTCAGCGGACAAAAGGGGCAAGAGGAAAAGGTTTCCCTTCAGGTTTGAAAGGATGTGGCTGCGTCACCCAGAACTGAAAGAGAAGATCAGAGAGTGGTGGAACATAGAAGTGGAAGGTACATCCATGTACAGGTTGGCCAAAAAACTGCATAATTTCAAGATCAATGTGAAAAAATTGAACAGATCCTCCTTTGGTTAGATCTTTAAGGAGGAGTCCATCAAAGGTGAGCTGAACAGGATCTAGGACGAAATTCAAAAAGAAGGTATGACACAAAAAATTAGGGAAGAAGAGATTGACCTCCTCAATGCCCTTCATGAGGTTGTTTCCAAGGAGGAAGATTTCTGGAAACAAAGATCTAGAGCTATCTGGATCAAGAGTGGGGACCACAACTCTAAATTCTTTCACATGACAACCTTGAAGCACAAAGCGATGAACTATATCAAGGAAATTTCTTTGAAAGGAAGGTCCATCTCAGACGAAGATGAGATCCAGAAGGAAGCTATGCTCTTTTTCTCTTCTTTATTCAATAAGGAAGGGCCCCTGGATCAAAATATGGAAAACGCTTTGCTTTAGGTTATTCCCAAAATAGATAACAAGATGATGTCTAAAATCCCTTTGGAAGAAGAAATGAGAGGCGTTGTCTTTTCTTTTGAAGGTAATAAGGCTCCTAATCTTGACGGTTTTCCCCACTTTTTATCCCAAACCTTCTGGGAAATTGTGGCCAAAGATACTTGCAATGCCATTAAAGAATTTTTTGGTAGCAAAAGATTGCTTAAAGAACTGAACTCCACTTTTCTTGTTCTCATCCCAAAGAAATTGGGTTCTAACACCTTTGTTGATTTCCATCCCATAAGTTTGTGTAATTCTATCTTTAAGATTATCTCAAAGGTGATGGCCTGCAGGCTCCAAGCCCTTCTCCCGAGCTTGATTTCAGCGCAACAGAGTGGTTTTGTTTTAGGCAGATTAATCCTTGACTCCATTATTTCAATTCAGGAGAATATTCACTCCTTGGGTAAGAACAAAAAAGAAGTCTTCCTTCTTAAGCTTGACCTCATGAAATCCTATGATAAAGTCAACTGGAACTTTCTATTCAATGTGTTGAAGAAGTTTGGTTTCAATGAGAATTCCCTTATGCTTTTTCAACAACTTATCCTCTCCCCTAAGTTTTATGTTCTCATTAATGGTTCTCCTTCGGGATTCTTTGTTAGTTTGAGATGGTTGAGGCAAGGGGATCCGATCTCGCCTTTCTTGTTTGTTATCATGGTGGAATTCCTTTGCAGAAATATCCAAAAAGAGGTTCTTGAAGGTCGGTTTAAAGGGTTAATCCCTTCTTCAATGGGCCCCTCTTGTTCTAACCAACAATTTGTGGATGACACTATCATTAATATGGGAGAGGTATCTATCAGGGAAGCTAGACAGATGAGGAGTATTCTGCAAAACTATGAAGTGGCTTCAGGTCAGAAGATAAGCCTTCCTAAAAGTTTGATTTTCTTTTTCAATACCTCGGAAGCTAGATAGCTCAAGATAGCTCAGATCCTGCAGTGTAAAGTTGAATCCTTACCCTCCATCTATCTTGGCCTTCTTCTGTATGATAAAAGGATTCTTGATTCCTTTTGGCATGGGATGGTGGACAAATTCCAGTCCAAACTTGCTGGTTGGAAGGGTGCGATCCTTAGTCAGGCAGGTAAGATTCAATTGATTAAAGCCTCCCTTAAAAACTTGCCTGTTTACTCTATGTCCCTATTCAAAGTTCTTGCTAAAGTTAGAGAAAGAATTGAACAAATCCAAAAAAGATTCCTTTGGGTAGGAATGGACGAGAAGAAAAGAACCACATTAGTCGCTTGGGACACGGTTTGTAAGCCCAAAGCTTATGGGAGTCTCGGTTTGAGAAAGCTTAAAGACTTCAACTCTGCTCTCTTGGCAACCAATTCTTGGTGCCTGATGAATGAGAAGAAAGAATGGATGGAAATTGTGAAGAATAAATATTTGAGAGGGTTCAATAACTTCAAGGAAGTGTTGGACTGCCCCAATCTACCGGAAGGTTATGATATCTAGAGAAACATTTTACAGGCAAGAGATATTATTAAGAATGGTTCTAGATGGAAGATTGGGGATGGTAGCATGGTGGATTTCTAGAAGGACTTGTGGTTCGGTAACTCCCCTCTCAATCAGTAGGAATGGGCGAGTCCTTTTGAAGAAGTTTGTTCCTCCACCTTTGGTCTGAAGGTCATGGACTACATTTCTGAGGGCAAATGGAAGAACTTCCTGACTATTGATAGGCTCATGGAGGATTTCCAAGCCAGGTTAAATCTCTTCCATTCCTCTTGACTGGAAAGAGGATCAACTCATTTGGCAAGCTACTTCCTCTAGGCAGTATTCTATTGCTTCTGCTTTCAATGGCCTTATCCCTAAGGTGGTTGTTCCTCCTTTTTAGGCTAGATTGTGGGATGATAAACTTCTCCCTAAAGTTAATATATTCTTTTGTTTGCTAGCTCAGGATAGGGTGCTTACATTAGACAACCTATGTAAGAGGGGTATCTCAGTGGTTAATAAATGCTTCTTATGCCTTCAGAACTCAAAAGATCCCTTTCACTTGCTCCTTGCTTGCCCTTACTCTCTGGAGGTTTGGAATATGATCCTGTCTTTGTGGAAACTAAGCTGGACCTTCCCTAATTCTTCTAAGGAGTTTATTTCTCAATGGTTCTACCCTATGCCTAATCCTTCCCTTAGATTTCTTTGGTCCCTGATAGTCCCTCACATTGCCTGGAGCCTCTGGAAGGAGAGGAATAATAGAGTGTTCAAGAATAGTAGCCTGACTCCAGAAAACCTTTTTTTCAAGGCCATCAGGAGCATCAAGGAGAATTTTAAAGTCAAGATTGAAGAACAGTTAGCTCATGAAAAAAGAATAGAGGTTTCTTAGGTGGAATATGATATCTCTAAGAATTGGGATATCAAAGTGGATATTTCCATGCCTTTTAAAAGAATGAAACAACCGAGAGGAGAAGTGGTAAGGAAACTACCCCTAAAGGGTGGATCAAAATTAACTTTGATGGGGTAGCTAAAGGGAATCCCAGAGTTGCAAGTAGTGGGGAGTGATAAGAGATGATCTTGGTAGGTTCCTTGTAGAGGTGGCACTCCCTCTGGGTACCTAGACTAACCACTATGCTGAAGCTGCGGCAACCTACCACACTATAGCTCTAGCTCAAGCTAAGGGTTATAGAAAAGTTTGGGTGGAGGGTGATTCTAATAACATCATAAAATGCCTCAAGAATATCACTAAACCTAGTTGGTCTATAGAAACCTTAATCAGAGATACTATTATGATTATGGGAACCTTTGAAGCCATCCATATATCTCATATTCTCTGCAAAGGCAACAAGGTGGCAAATATTTTTGCCAGCCTAGGGATTAATAGCCAATCAAAGAGCATATGGGAGAAAATTGAAACAATCCTGAGCAAGGCAAAGGAATGCATTTTCAATGATGGAAAGAATGGTACAAATATCAAAATTTAATAAGGAGACCATCATGAACTCAAAGGGTGCAAAGGCTACTCCCATCTAGAAAGGTCTATTCACACAGATTATGGGTAGAGATAACGACAAGACTCTCCAGTATAGGCTTTAGTGCATTCTTGTTTTCGTTCTGCTCTGCATTAATAGTGAATTTTATAGAGATTAGGGTTTCAGTATGGGAGGAGATAGGAACATAATCAAGCCATCATCCTGTAAAGGGACCCGTCAGAAACAGAAGGTCTGGAAAATTCTGGAGGAAAGGGGGTTAACTCCCTATATGGAGAAACTTCATGGTGCGGACCCTAATGCTACAACGTTGTTTGTGAAGATCTATAGAAATAAAAGGGTCTCTACGTATGGTTGGGAGCTAGCCATCACTAAAGACCTTATTGCCTTTGTTTTTGGTCTTTCGACTAAAGGGAAGAAGTTCTTCCGCGAGAGGAAGTATAGTGATGAAGCCCTTAACAACTTCTTTAAAGGCAATGAAAGGAATAAGTTGGTGAAGATGCAGTTAGGAGGGTATAATCATCTCTCTATCAAAACTATTTGGGCTGAGGTGGTTAAAGTGATCATTAGATACATTACTTTGGACAGAGGGTACATCGCTATTTATACTTACCATTTCAATCCACTTAATCATTTCTTCCATGGTATGTTTGTTTCTATCCCATTCTACTTGCTTTCCTCTCTGGACTATGGCATTAAAGAAAATAGCAGAATACCTAAGCTGCCTATCTTGCATGAAAGTCTCATTTTGCTGATAATGGAACACATGAAAATTAATACTCCAAGAAAAGGGCCTAAAGTTATTCATAGTGACAAAAAGAAGGGGTGTGTGGAGTCAAGCATGAGTGAGGATGATTCCAAAACAGATGACGAAGAGTGGAAACTGGAAGAAGAGGGTGATAGTGAAGCGAAGTCTTCTAAGAAGAGGAAGAATACTCAAAAAAGGGAAGTAAAAATTTCTTGTTCTGATGGGGCCATCACCGGTGATGACTTTGATTCCTCCATTAAAGAGGCATCTAGTAAGAGAGCTATGCCTGTGAAAAGGAAAACCCCTACTTCTATGAAGAAGGGTAAGAAAATCTTGGAGAAAGACAACAATGAAGAGTGGGAGGCTCCTGGTAATGTTAACATCCCCTAGAAACATGGGACATCCCAGAAACAGGGGACCAGTTCGAAACATGGGAAATGGGAAAGGCCGTGTGAGAAGGAAGCTGAAAGTGGGTTGGAAACCCAGGGCAAAACAATGCATATTCCTAAACCTAGAGTGGGCCTAAATTTTCCAAAAATCCATGATCCTTCGACCAACCTTCCTCCTAATTTTGACAATATTATAGCCCAGGCTAGCAATAGAGATCAGATTGAGGAAGTTTTTGATTTGGTGAAGAATGTTGTTAACTCCCAGCACAAGATGACTAAATAGTTTTCCTTGAGATCAATAGGATCAATATTAAATTACAGTTGATGTAGGAAAGCTTGGGGAAAGGGAATAACATTACCGCGGAGTAGGACACTTTGATCTTCAAAAACTGGGAAGCTATCCCAAAAATGGAGGAGATAGACAAGGAATTGGGTAGGATGAGGGAATAATCTAGTACTATAATTCAATATTTGGAGGAGAAACTCATGGAGGTGAATAGCAATCTTGAAAAAAAGATTCACATCAGTAAACAAACTATTCAGAATAGTCTCAACGGTATGAAGATGTTGACTGAGACGCTGAAAGAATTGTAGAAAGAGCAGTTTAAAGAGTTCAGAGCTAAGGATATCTTCAATGTTGAAGGCTTGGGTATATAGGATAAGGAAGAGTATACTAAAGGCACCAGGGTAAACATGTGGTTACTGAGGATTCAGGTGGTCTCTCTACCCGCACTAGGGGGAGCAAGAGGAAGCAGTTTGAAGCTGAAAAGAATGATCTGATCGACTTTTCCAAAATGCATGAGACCTTTTATGAAAAAGAAATAGAAGCAGTTGAGACCGTGAAGAAGATGAATTAGTTTAGCTTGGTCTGTGTTCTTTTTTGCTATGTTTTTATGCTTATATTGTTTGTTATCTTTCAGTTGGTTGTTGGTTGGTATTCAGTTCTTGTTTGCTTCCTTTTGTAAAGGGTTTCGGCCCCCCCTTCAAAACCTGTTTGACCACTTTTATCAAAAACAATGTGATCTCGATGTCTTTTGCCTAAAATTGTAAGATCATCTACGTATATGTTGATGAATTTGCTAATCAAATTCTTGAATGCAATGTCCATTGCTCTTTGAAATATCATGCTAGAATTAACAAGTTTGAATGACATCCTTTTATAGGAAAATCTTCCCCATTTTATTATGAATACAATCTTGTATCTATCTTATTGATCCACCATGATTTTATTATAATTGAAATATTTGTCTGTTGGTTTTTCTTCTGAATCAGCATTAGGGTTTGCCAGTTCTAATGCACAGGCAGATTCAGCCAACAAAATACAGGAGGTTACGTGAGCTCCTCCCCTTCACTTCTGGTTCTGCCGCACCAAGGGGGGTGTCCCTATTTGATAAAGATATGACCTTGACTAGCTCAATGACATAAGGATTTAGCTTGATAGCAACAGGCAGAATACTCTCATGTATGGACGAAGATTTGTGTAACAAATCACAAGGTTGGCAACATTCTTGGACACATATGTCTGGTTAGGGATGAGAGCATGCAGGGGTTTCCTACTCCTACTCCTACAACTAACAGGTGGAAGTATGAAATGGTTTGATTTGATGTTTGGATTTATGGGACTTTCCTAGACCCTTTGAACAGATAGATTCCCAAACCAGTGCCTTATCTGGGCAGCAGAGTCAAATCTACGAATGTAAGTGTTTCCCTATGACAACATGAATTCATATCCAGAGGACTTGAGTAAAATATTACTGCCTAATAGCAATATGTTCAAGAAAAAGTATTACCTATGATCATACTTAACAGATCCTATGATGCAATCTATTTTCCTTTGTATCTGATCAAAAGCCTATTTAACTACTCCTTGAGCAGATGCAAGAAATCAGAAACACAGTATAGAAAGTATATACTGGAAAATTGGAAGCCCTTGACAAACTTGTTTGAAAGGAAATCAAATAACATATAGGAGACAATCCTAAACAATACACACCACAAGTGTTTTTCATTTAAAATCAATCTGCATAGAAAATCATCATACAGGAAATTGCCACTTACAAGACAAGAATGAATGATACACCAAAATAAGGACCAAATCTGCAACAAAATGTCTTTCAAAATGTGAACACCTTGTGTTCAGAGTCAGAGCAAAAGGCCCCAAAGATATCCAACCCCTGAAAAAGTGACACAGTCTGCCCTTTATACAGAATTGTGTACTTAGCCAAAAATTAATTACAAGGCAAATCAAAAATTTGCCAGATTCAAAGCATGAGGAATGGCGCTCAAAAAAATTCAACACTACGGGGGAGACAGAGAGGATGGAGTAGATGAAAACAGGGTCCCCACCGCCGTTCAAGGACATCCATCTTCAAACAGGTAGCTATCCAGTCATTCAGGCCATACCTCTGCAATCCCTATGTCATTAATGGCATACCAACCCATAGGATGTAGTAACAACCTGCGTTCAGAAGGTTCCCGCCAGTAAGAGCACGGGAAATCCCATGCTGATGAAAGTTTGAAACGTGACCATCAAAATCTTGCCCATTGCCGAAACCTGCGGTGCCAAAATGGTCTTGAAAAGTCAAGAACCAACAAAACTGTGCCACGTAGGCACCCCGTGCGTCCAATTGCTGATCATTTCAAAAAAAAAGTGAAATGAATAATCCCACATTCAACATGTAATGCATGTGAAACCACCTTATAAACCAGGCCACGGGCAAGCATAGTGTCGTGCGCTTTTGCCCTGCACGACCACCGAACCACCTGCCATAAACCTGTCACCCAGACTCCCACTGATACCAAGATCCGATCGGCGAGACTATAACCCATCAGCGAGCTCGAAAATCCTTCCACCAATACTGAAGTCATCCCGATGACCACCCCGCATACACCTTGTCCATCGGCCATCGACGACACCCAAAAAACATCCGCCAATGCCCACAGCTATGCCGATGACATCGTCATCAGGGAGACCACCCCCATCGGCCCAACACCAGCCTTCCAATTCTGATTCCACAACTCTCACCGACCGCTACACCCTTCGACAAGACAAAGATCGTTGGCCAACTCAAAAATTCTCCAACCAATATACACCGTCCACCCGATGAAGTCTCCGAACTACCCTGTTGGCCAGACCCATGCCATCAGCACACTGCCTTGTTATCTGCCTGATATGCAATGTTTCCCCGACAATCACCTCCATTGGACAGACTAGGACTATCGGGTCCACCAAGAACCCCCTGTCAATAACAAAATTCATGCCGATAAACACTTGATGAAAGATTCAAACCACAATCCATCGGCTGGACAACAACCATCGGCAGACCTCTTGCCAGCTCGCCCAATAAGCAATGTCACCCCGATGAAGGATCATAGTGACAGAAAACTCGATGACCCCTCAGAAATATCAAGGTGACAAACTGAAAAATGATAATGATGATGACCCCCTCCCTCAGAAAATATGATGCTGATGCTGGAACATGGTGAGGAGGCCTGAATACTTTGAACTTTTTTGGATTTTTAGGGAAGGTGCCTACAAAATATATGCTTGTAACTTGACTGCTCATGCAGGCACCAACAGTGGCTCTGTCTGGGGATGCATGCCTCTTGCAGGCATGGCAAGAACCTCAGATCTCTGGGATGCAGACCAGTCCCCTATCCATTGGGCACAAAGTCATAAAGCTACAAATCTGCATCACCAAACACATTTGATGGCCTAAGGCCACCAACTAAAGGAAAACCTATATTTCCCTTTGTCAAATACCTTGTTTTCATCTGCATATACTGGGTCAAGCCTGAAGATGCTGCCATGATCTGCCCACAAGCAAGCTTGGTCATTTGCACATTCAACCCTTTGATCTAGCTTGTCACTGTCAACCCTATGCAAACAACCCTCAGCATCAGGCAACAAGTGGATGCAGTATTTATCAAGCAATGCATATTCAAATGGCACAGAACATAGGTTATCATCACTATGCATTGCAAAATGATTTCCTAGCTGGACTAAAAATTAAAAGCACTCAAAGTCCACCATGCTACTAGGAACACCAGGGCTCTTTTCATTGTAAGCTGGCCTATCAAAAGAAAAGCTTTCAAATTCATAATTGTGCACATTATGCACACAATCACCAGGTACACCAAGCTAGAAAAGATCAGGCTCTAGCACCTCTTTACAATTAGGCACATTTTTACAGTCACTTACCTGATGTATGTTGGTTTCTCTTTCATCAGGATGAGAAACAGAATCCAAGTCAAAAACAATGCTCAAACCTTCACCATACTCAAATAGATCCTCATCACCATATGTGTCAAAAATGGGTGATCCAGGTACATCAGCTTGATCATAATATGCCATTTGTTCATGGGCAGCAGAGCATGCATCTTCATCACCAATGGGTTCATTTTGTGGAAGAATATCAGCTTGTGTGTCATAAGCAAAACAATCACCAAATAAAAAACAATCATGCTCTGCACTAGCACTTGTTTCAATCTCTGACTGCTCTTCATGATCTCCATGTGTTTGAAAAGAAGGCAATGGTTCACAAATGGAACTGTTTCTCTGTTTGCTTATATCTTCTTTGTCTTGAGTGCAATACTCACAATTATCTCCACAAATCCATTCAAAAAGTTGCTCATTGTTGTCCACAACTTCATTATTGCTTTCATGGCCAGATGCCTCATCATTGCAATGGGAGTCCTCATTAGTCCTTTCACTAGCATCTTAACATGATGCCTTAATCTCTTGGTCATTTGCAGCTTCACAACCATTTCTCACACCAAGGCCTGGAGACAGGGATTTCTACAGGTGCTCATTTCTCATTTCTTCTACATTTTCTAAAAAATTGTATGCCATTTGCGTGCTTGTCACCTTGAATTCCCTCAGTATTGCACTAGAGCCCTCCTCAAAAGCCTCAAAATATATGCCAACACAGGCTGAAATATCAGGTCTGAAGACTTCTGGGATCTATGAAAGGGCTAGTGCAAACCTATGACTGAAATCAATACATGGCTCCTCATCTTGTTTTCTGATTTTTATTAATTCTACAACAAGATCGCTGGTTTTCTCACAAATTCTTTTTTGAAACAGTCAGCGAGCTCATCCCAACAGGCAAAGGATCTCTTTGGAAAGCTCAAATACCAATCTCTAGCTTTTGCATCAAAGGATCTAACAAAAAACCTCATCCACATATCCTCATCTCTAAATGAATGTATTTCCATAAAACTGCAAAATTTTTGGATATGTGCACCCCCATCACATACACTGTGACCACTAAATCTAGGTATCTGATAGTATATCCTAGCAAGCATACTTTCTACTTTATAATCAACCAATGACAAATCCAATTGGTCATACAAAGGATCAAAAGGGCTGACAAGAGGTTTAGCTTTCTGACTGGCAGACATGATAGGGTTATCATTATTCTACTGAGCCTACCTAGCCTCTAAGAGTATCAACCTATTTCTTATCTCTTCTATTCTATCACATAACATTGCATCTCCCTCCTGGTTGAGCGTGGGTGTATACATATTTGGATTCATATAAGTCCCATTTTCAGACATCTTATATATACCTAAGACCTATAACCTCCCCTGGCATCTAACCTATGCAATAAAACAACAATTACAAGTAGGAAGGAGCAAGGTACCTTTTCTCATCCAGATGCTGAAGTTTGAATAGCACATTTTTTTTGTCACAACACACACATCAACTTTCATGTGCACTTGAATCTTTCTTGCAGAGTCGCCACCTCTCCAGAGAGGACAAAATTTAAATAGCTGAAAGCTATTTTTCCAAGTTCATTCCACCAGTAGAGCAAGGCAAAACTTCACCAGAGGTTGTAAGATATCACTTTTTATGTTCATTCCCCAGTGGAGTCACCATTTTGTTGGTTTTTCTTCTGAATCAACATTAGGGTTTGCCAGTTCTAATGCACAGGCATATTCAGCCAACAAAATATAGGAGGTTGCGTGAGCTCCTCCCCTTCACTTTTGATTCTGCCGCACCAAGGGGGGTGTCCCTATTTGATAAAGATATGACCTTGACTAGCTCAATGACATAAGGATTTATCTTGACAGCAACAGGCAGAATACTCTCATGTATGGACGAAGATTTGTGTAACAAATCACAAGGTTGGCAACATTCTTGGACACATATGTCTGGTTAGGGATGAGAGCATGCAGGGGTTTCCTACTCCTACTCCTACAACTAACAGGTGGAAGTATGAAATGGTTTGATTTGATGTTTGGATTTATGGGACTTTCCTAGACCCTTTGAACAGATAGATTCCCAAACAAGTGCCTTATTTGGGCAGCAGAGTCAAATCTACGAATGTAAATGTTTCCCTATGACAACATGAATTCATATCCAGAGGACTTGAGTAAAATATTACTGCCTAACAGCAATATATCCAAGAAAAAGTATTACCTATGATCATACTTAACAGATCCTATGATGCAATCTATTTTCCTTTGTTTCTGATCAAAAGCCTATTTAACTACTCCTTGAGCAGATGCAAGAAATCAAAAACAAAGTACAACAAGTATATACTAAAAAACTTGGAAGCCCTTGACAACCTTGTTTGAAAGGAAAACAAATAACATATAGGAGACAATCCTAAACAATACACACCACAAGTGTTTTTCATTTAAAATCAATCTGCATAGAAAATCATCATATAGGATATTGCCACTTACACGACAAGAATGAATGATACACCAAAATAAGGACTAAATCTGCAACAAAATGTCTTTCAAAATGTGAACACCTTGTGTTCAGAGTTAGAGCAAAAGGCCCCAAAGACATCCAACCCCTAAAAAAGTGACACAGTCTGCCCTTTATACAAAACTGTGTACTTAGCCAAAAATTAATTACAAGGCAAATCAAAAATTTGCCAGATTCAAAGCATGAGGAATGGCGCTCAGAAAAATTCAACACTATGGGGGAGACAGAGAGGATGGAGTAGATAAAAATAGGGTCCCCATCGCCGTTCAAGGACATCCATCTTCAAATAGGTAGCTATCCAGTCATTCAGGCCATACCTCTGCAATCCCTATGTCATTAATGGCATACCAACCAATAGGATGTCGTAACAACTTGTGTTTAGAAGGTTCCCACCAGTAAGAACATGGGAAATCCCATGCTGATGAAAGTTTGAATCATGACCATCAAAATCCTGCCCATTGCCGAAACCTGTGGTGCCAAAATGGTCTTGAAAAGTCAAGAACCAACAAAACTGTGCCACGTAGGCACCCCGTGCGTCTAATCGTCGATCATTTCAAAAAAAAAAGTGAAATGAATAATCCCACATTTAACATGTAATGCATGTGAAACCACCTTATAAACCAGGCCACGGGCAAACATAGTGTCGTGCGCTTTTGCCCCGCACGACCACCGAACCACCTACCATAAACCTGTCACCCAGACTCCCACCGATACCAAGATCCGATCGGCGAGACTATAACCCATCGGCAAGCCCGAAAATCCTTTCGTCGATACACAAGTCATCCCGATGACCACCCCGCATACACCTTGTCCATCGGCCATCGGCGACACCCAGAAAACATCCGCCGACGCCCACAACTATGCCGATGACATCGTCATCGAGGAGACCACTCCCATCGTCCCAACACCAGCCTTCCAATTCTGATTCCACAACTCTCACCGACCGCTACACCCTTCGGAAGACAAAGACCGTCGGCCAACTCAAAAATTCTCCAACTGATATACACCGTCCACCCGATGAAGTCTCCAAACTACCCTATCGGCCAGACCCACGCCATCGGCACACCGCCTTGTTATCTGCCTGACATGCAATGTTTCCCTGCCAACCACCTCCATCAGCCAGACTAGGACTATTAGGTTGACCAAGAACCCCCTGCCGATAACAAAATTCATGCCGATAAACAGTTGATGAAAGCTTCAAACCACAATCCATCGGCTGGACACCAACCATCGACAGTCCTCTCGCCAGCTCGCCCGATAAGCAATGTCACCCCGATGAAGGATCATAGTGACAGAAAACTCGATGACCCCTCCAAAATATCAAGGTGACAAACTGAAAAATGATAATGATGATGACCCCCTCCCTCAGAAAATATGATGCTGATGCTGGAACATGCTGAGGAGGCCTGAATACTTCGAACTTTTTTGGATTTTTAGGGAAGGTGCCTGCAAAATATATGCTTGTAACTTGACTGCTCATGCAGGCACCAACATTGTCCAAAAGAGATCATTTGGGAATTATGGACAATTTGTAGAATTTCATTTAGAGGGAACTAGACATAATTATCCTTTTTAGAGGTCCTATTCCAATTCTAAAATTTCACACATAATGTGATCTTTCCATTCTTTTTTATAGACTAGAACTAGATTAGCAACCCATGTATAATGTTGAATACGAAATCTTATGCACACTACTAACAACTTCTAGAGTTATTTGAAAATTAATGGCTCTAAGATTGCATTGGCATGTCCCTATTTTTTATGGAATGGCTTGGAATTGGGCTTAAGAGGATTGTATGTGTGATTATAGAAGGGTGGAATGTTTTCAAATTTTTATAGATCCACACAATGGAATCAAAGTAATTTTTGAGAGCTCAAATAATTCTTGTCCTTTATTCATAAGTGCATGTTTCTCCAATCAAGATGTCCTTGGGATCCCCTATATCTGATAGTTACATGGCCTAACAATATTACTCACTAGAATTGTTGATTTGGCTTGACTTTGTTGGTAATCCCCATCATACAAGAACTCCAACTTGACCACTCTTTTTGGAATTACATTTTTAAAAATCTAGCACTCCATCACCACCTAGTTCAGGTCTATTTCTCAATCTTCTTAAATTACTTGAGATTTAAAGCATCTAATGTTTGTGATGAAATCAATAATATGTTTGTCATTATCAAATACTTGAAAATTCTTGCCATTATCAAGTATTGATTAGCATGAGATGTGATCAATAGAAAATTTCTTTATTTTAGAGTCCACAATAGGCTCCATAGAACTTATAACCACAACTAGTGCATCAACATCTTAATTATCTTTGTATGAAATTTTTGGATGTTGAAGGCATCAAATTCTTTAATTAAGTTCCATATGTGGCTAGTAATAGGAAATGTTCCTTTCATGGCATGGACATTGAGATTTGACCAATAGAACCAATAACTTAAAATCTTTAAAAATTTGCAAATAGTTGACTTTCTTCTTGAGTTCAAATTGTAGGCCAAGAACTAGAGCTTCAAACTTGGTCATGCTATTTGTACAAGTAAATTGGAGTTTGTATGTAGCTAAGTAACTCTTTCTATGTGGATTAAAAAGCTCAATCTTTACAGCAACACCTTATTTGGACTTCTATCCATAAAGTTTTAGCATCCATTGTTGATTTTTAGTCACTCTTTTATTGATTGGGTGCTCAAGGGTTGTAGCCTCATCTTGTTTCTTTATTTCCATAGTGTATGCCCCCAATTTGGACTAATCAAACATGACTTCACTTGGTTTGTTACACTCAATGATTGAGTTTATCATCCTTGGTTCCTACTCAATTCTGATTTAGTTTGGCAAACCTCTCCATGGCAGCCACATATGATAAAAAATAGTGGCCATGTATTCATTTAATGTCTTGGAATTGTCACAACTTAATAGAATGCCATATGCATTAGTGATATTGACTACTTGAACACCAAATTAAATTGTTGAATTATCAGGTCCAATGCAATATACATATGAATATGATTCAATTCCCTAATTACATTCACCTCTATCTTATCTAATTGAAAAACTTTTTGATTTGATTTTGTTGGAGTGAGGTTCAATTTCTGACAAATAGAGTATGGCATAACATTCCTTGAAGCACCTAAACACAAGGCACTTATATTTTTTTGCCAAAAATATTGATTGTCAACAAGAAAGGATGGGATTCTATTTTTTCCTTATAGACAAAAGCATTGACATTAGAAATATTACTTGTTTCAACTTTATCCTCTTCTTGGTTAGTCAATGTTTTAAATGAAATTTCTTTTTGTACTAGAAATTGAGCTACATCAAATAAAGAAATGTTTGCCTTGATTTTATTTAAATCATCAACAATTTTATACCTTGTTTTTTCTAGTCTAAAATTTCCTTTAATTTGCATGGATGAGTGTTGCTTTTGGGTGGTTGGGTATAATTAGGTCCCTTTGGTGGAGTTGTATTGTTATTGGCATCCAAATTAGGAGGTGTATTTATCACATTAGGTGGAATGGAAAATGGTAGAGGTTATTTTCCCTTGTTTTTCAAAGCATAATTCCACCCAAGTTTTGATATTGTTGATAATGTTTAAATTTCCTCCACATTATCCTAGGTTCATTTTCATCTTCTTGAGGAATTCATATGTTTCTTAAACAAGTCCAATTCTAGTATTATTTTTTCTTTATTTTTTCCTATGTGCATGTGTTAATTCATGACCTTCTATGTCTTTCTACACTATATCCATGGTCATATAGAATTCAAGACAATCCTTTTTGCTATAAGTACCCATAGAATGAATTCTACACAATTAAAGACATTAATTTCCATAGTCCATGAAACTAGTTAAGATTGCTTCTGGAAGATAACTCATAGAAGATTGATCTTGTAGGAACTCTCATGCAATTATCTTCCAGAAGCAATCTTAACTTGAATTCTACACCAATTAGGCAAGACTAAATCAACTAAATTTATTGTTGTTTCATAATTACTGTTAGATTGATTAGAAATTTTAGGGGGGTTCAAGTGCTATTATTTAGACATGTTTTCCATTGTTTAATGTTTCTTTGGAAGCTATAATTTCTTTTTTAATAATTGCCAATCTTCTAATTTGTGGTGTTCCATATTTGTAAGTTCAAAACATCATTACTCATTGGTTGAACCATCCTCTAATTATTGTTTGGTATAGGAATTGATGTAGGGGATTTATTTTAAGATGGTTGATTAACATGTGTAGAATTAATATTCACAGACATCTAGGTATTCAAGTAAGAGGGAACACTTGATGGACCATTGACTAGAGTTGTTTGATTGAACACATTGCCAAAAGATGCTTTACCATTCAAATAAGGAAGCATATGTTATTGAGCATTAGGAATTATTTGATTAATTATTGTGACATTTATAATTTGGTTCTAGTTGTAAACCTAATTATAGTTATAAGCTTGGGTTTGAGTTTGATAAGGTGTGCTAATAATTAGATTGAGAAGAGGTGTATGTTGAATGAGAGTACAATTTAACATGGGTACTTGATTATACACAACTAGTTGTCCAAGAGAAGTAAGGGCTTCAATAACTAGAGCATGGGATAATGACCTCTCACAAACATAGATATTAGGGGATTGAATGCTACAAGATACATTTGGTTAGTTGTCACCTATATTGATTTATAGGGAGCCACGAGTCTTGTATATAGCCTATGAAACCTTATATTAAAAAGACTTAATGATTTGTTTAGTTCTATGTGACATGTAGCAAATTGGCAGTACATAATTTTAGGTCTATTAGAAGCCTAAAATAGTTTAAGAACACATTTTCTAGGTTAGTCCATGAGGTAATGGACCCCACATATAGAGCAAGATACTAGTTGTAGGTTAACTCATTCAATGTGTATAGGAACATGTGGCATGCCACATCATCTTCATGCATTTGAGCTCTAATCAAGGCATCTTTGTATACATATATGTGTTCCTTAGTAGTACATGTCCTAGTAAACAAAAATTTTAGTAAAAACTTGTCTAGAATTTTGTGTAAATCATGACCTTTTGATTATGGTAAGATGGAAACAAGGGTGCAGATCTATTTACAAAACAACCCAGAGGGCAAAGCAAAGCCTCACACAGGCCAGAAACATCGCTTTAACAATAGATGGACAACAAAGCCCAAAAGGCTAAGCTACAGGATAATAGCCTAAATAATTGTAAAACCTAACCTAGTAGGTCAAACACCCTTGGCTCGTGTGTGGGTTTGTGAAATATGCTTGGAAAGACCTCTCTTCCTCCTTTGGACAACAGTCCAAGAAAATCATTATCTCCATCCGTAGAAATAGGAGATGAAGGAGGTGAAATTCTCACCGAATCCTCGGAAGGGAGCGAAGCTTGGGGCACAACAATACCAACCCCTACATCAAACTATTCACCTATAGTAGCAGTCTGAGACACAACATCATCAATAGGTGAGAACCCTGCAGTAGTCCTAGCAGCAACATCAACAGCAGGGGAGGTCCCTGCAGCAAACCCAGAAGCAATAGCAATAGCAGGGGAGATTGCTGCAACAGTTCCATCAACAGCAACATCAGGGGAGGTCCCTGACAACACAACAACAACCCCAACAATAGACAAAGCCCCAATAGCAGTAGAAGTCACAACAGTAGAACCATCAGCAACAACCACAGCCTCAGAATGGACTACCAGAGCAGGAACAACAGTAGAAGTCACAGTAGTAAAATCATCAGCAACAGCCACAGCCTCATAATGGACTACTGGAGCAGGAACAGTAGCAGAAGTCACAACATCAGTCCCAATACTAGAACCATCAGCAATAGCCATAGCCTTAGAATGGACGGCTGGAGCAGGAACCGCCAAAACCAAAAGGAGCGATGAATCAGGAACCACCACAACATCAGGGGTAGACCCATCATCATCAGAGGAAGATTCAGCCTCCACTGAACCAGGAGTGTCCCTAGCAGAATCAACTATGAGAAGATCAGGTGAAGCATTCTTCCACTAGGAGGAAGGATGAGGGATCTTTAAACGAGGGCACCCAGAAGCTAGATGGTATGTAGCAAAGCACCTACGACACCGGAAGGGAATACCTTCATAGTCTAAAACTTGCCTCCAAGAACTATCAGTAACCTATAACATAATCTCTATAGGGAGAGGCTTAGAGAGATCCAAATTCACAAGAACAAGAGCGTATGTGGTATGAGAGAATAACGTAGTCGCTTGATCCACCATAATAAAAGTACCCAATGAATTACCAATACCCATATAACAAGAATTACACCAAAGATGCAACAGAAGATTTGGGAGGCGAATCCAAACAAGCATTCTATTGAAAGACTTGATCAAAGGGTTAAAGGAGGGTACCCAAGGCTTGAGAAGGAGGGCATGTTGGCCCCAGAACCAAGCATGGGTATCAAGAACAATATTCTGGTCATAAACTAAATCAAAAACTACTACAAAGAAACCCTTTGCACAAGGGTAAATTTCTATTTTCCCCTCTGTGATAGGGTGCTAATGCTCTAAAGTTCAGAGGTTTAAATCTCCAATCCTAGGCCACAATCGGTCAAATCTACAGATCAAACCTTTCTTAGAAAAATAGTCCACATTTTTTAAAACCTCATCCCCTAAGACCACTACAGGGGGAGGCAAGTAAGACTAAGAAACGAATCTCCTAGCAACCAGAGAAGCAGCAGCATTAGCAGACTCCTCACACCTTTGAGGAGAACCATTACCAACAACATTTGCATAAGAGGCAACAACAATAGTAGTAGCCTTAGTCACAGATGGTGCTCCAATGGCAACAAAATCAGGAAGAGCCTGCAAGCCCCCCACCGTAGTGTCATGCCTTGCACACACACCCCATTTCAAAATAGGGACCCCCTCTTTCAATTTGGTCTAGAGTGTCAAGTAGATTTTTCACCTCCTAAGTAGTCAAGTGGTCAAGGTGCATTTTTGCCATGTTTAAATGGTGATGTTGAAAATCATTTCAAAAATCTGCTAGGTCAAGTCCTTTGCATTACCAAAACTAGGTTTGATTTTCCCTTTGCGCTAAAATGCTTCCTAACCGACTGTTGCACTAAAATGTTCCTTATCTGACCATTGCGCTAAATTTCCTCCCTACCGACCTCAATGTTTAAGAAACCTTTATCACCAGCTCAAGTGCTAGTTTTTCTCCTGGCGGACTTTTGCACTTAAATCAATTGTCTCTAACTTGCACTATATTGTTTAATTGCTGACTGAGTCGGAAGATACCAAAATACTCGTAAAATCTAAAGAGCCCTGAAGTCCCGCAAAGGATAGGAAATTAAATTTATTGTCGCAGCGCTAAAAAGACCTTTTGTCGACCAAGTCTGTCACGGCTAATTTCCCCACCAAGTCGGAGCGAACAAAAAATCACACTAAACCCTAAATCTGCTGACTGACATTGCGTATGTCACGCATTAATGGCAATTTGGCCAACACAATAAAAGGTTAAATTGCATTGTTTTGATCATTTTCTGCATTTTGATAAGAGATTTGGAGAGCCCCTTCACAACCTGTCCAGCGTTCTCGTCGTTGTTGCCCTCAAACTCGATCCCACGACCATCTCCCGCCTGTGTATCTCAGACATGTTTTCTGCAACTAACCAGGTAGGGTTTATACTTCACCTCTTTAATATTTTGCTAGGAGAAGTTAGGGTTTCATTCAAAGTACATTTTTCTTCTAAGCAACACGTTTGGGGTTTCAGCTAGGGTTTTGTGCATGGATTGTTTGTTCTCTTCAAAACCTAGTTTGAATTTCTCCTTGAAAATGTAGTAGGATCGCCATGGGCTAAATAGAATGACTTAACTAGGTTTGGATGTAGTAGGATAAAATTTGAACCTTTTTGTAAACTATGGAATCATCTGGCCTTTGCGCCAAATTTGAGACCGACCGACTTATAAACAATTCAGCTCATCCAATCGGTTGGCAGTCATGAAAACTCGCGCTATGTTTTGAAACCCATTTAGCGCTGAAAACTTCAACATCTGACCTACATAGATTTTGCCACGTTAACTAATTAGATCGACACGACCTAAAACCCCTGCAAACTTTAAAAATCTACTTAGCGCTAAAAACCTTTTGCACTGACCATACACTAACAGACTCCGTCTCTAACTTGGTTAGACACTCAGAATATCTCCGCAAGTCGGTAACGACCCAAAATCCCATTGGAAACAAGAAAAATAGCTCTATGCTATAATTAACCCCGTCCAACCTTGCTCTAAAGCATGCCTTCACCAACTCAGTTGGTTGACCTCAAATCTCGTGCAGGTCTAACAAAGCCAAATCCCGTGCAAACATAATAGAATGATCTTAGTGGTCTCGCGCTAAACTCCAACCAACTAACTAAAACAACCAAACTCAAAGTCAGTAATCTTTGAAAGTCGTGCAAGTCGGTCAATCTAGAAACCCACGCAAAAGTGAAAAGACATTTCAACACTGATAGAATATTAGGTCGGATGAACTAGATTTCCTTGCTGAGATTGGTGGACCTCAATTATAGCGCTTTCCTGCTTACAGGTCGGTTGACCCTAAAACTAGCGTAAATGGTAAACAATGACTGTGTTTAAAGAATGGAAAATGTTAGAAATGATGTAATTAATGTTGCAAATGTAGATAATGATGTTTTTCATGCTTCCAATGAGATGTCTTGCAACATTAAATGTTTTTCTTTGCATGCATTAATGGTGAATTGCTATGAAGTAAGTGCAATGATAATAAACTATTAGATTTGTGATTCTTTAAAAGGGCATATCAGTAGTATTAGTAGATTCATTAAATTCATCTCAAACTTAGGAGTTTGTGGAAAATTCTCAAGGTATCAAACTTATAAGGTCCAAACCTGCAGATTAGATGACTACTCGAGCTCAAACCATGAAGTACAAGTTCAAGGGTATCCCTCCAAAAACTAAGATTCATTCCGGATGGAGTGATGTAGGAGACACATATCTAGGTCACATAGACTTAGATGACTTCAGATTGAGAATCTTTGGCTCAAATCCAATTCCTAGGGCCAAAACACTTAAAGACAGTGGAATTGCACAAGCGGCTACCTTCCCTACCTCAGTACAGTGTGCAAAGTTGATGGTAATATGTGCAGAAAGATATGATATCATGAAAAGGACAATCCAAACTATCAACGGGGATATCCTGGCTGATTTAAGCCCACCCTCTCTGGCTGAGACTTTTGATATTCCATGGCACATAGTTATGACCATGCCAGAAAAACAAGGATCAGAGGAGACTTACAACAAAGATGTGAATGGGTGCATGAAACACATGAATGATCATTGGGCAAAAAGTAGGAGGTTTGCCATGAGCAAGTTTTCCCAAGTGCTCTATAGAAGTGATTTCCATGACAAGATTGGGGATTTGATAACCTTTTTAAGCAGAATATATGGGTTACCTACAGCCTCTACTTTTGAGGAGTGGATGTTCATCATCATAATTGAGATATTGAAAGGGACTAAGTTTCACTGGTCCCAAATCCTTAGGGACAATATTCATGAGGCCTTCAGTAACTTCAAAGAGAAGAGATACTTTAGATGGACATCTTATGTTGTCTATGCGCTAGCAAGAAGAAATCACTATGTTGGGTTGTCTAAGATTGGAGAAGTTGGAAATGATGAGCAAACCCAAGTAAAAGTATATGAGTGTTACCCTTAGCTAACCTCATCTCAATCTCTAATACACTTTAAAAGGGTGAATGATGCTTTTACAATGTATATAGACAGATTGCTGCAAGGTAATATAGCCTTGAGGATTTCCACTGAAGCAATGAATGAAGTAACCAGATATGGTACATGGTATATTCAATTTGAAAAGTTCACATATCTAAGAGTACAAGGTTTCACTAGGATGGCTTATAGACTTCCTAGATATCCTGATGACAAAACATTGCTTCTAGAATTGACTAGACAGTTGATACCTTGTGCTGAGAAACTTAAGCACTTACACAAAACCAATGTTCAGTATCCTATCAAGTTTGGTAAGGGGAATTATGCATGTCCTTCCTTGGCATCAGCTGAACACTCTGATAAGGAACTCTAGCTTCTTAACTTACACTACTACAATGCAAGGGATCATTTCGATCCGAATAAGATAATGGAAAGATTTGTAAGAAAGAAATTGTTTCATAATATACATATTGAAGACTTTTGGGCCAATTGCATGGACGATTATGAAGTTATGAAAAAGTCTCATTCAAGGCTATCTCTAGCCTTCATTAGGAAGTTCCATATTATTGCAGTGCTTGACCAGTTAGAGGATAATGAAAATGTTATGGTCAGAGGAGCTTGGGAGACTCAGTATCATCAACCCATCCCATTACCGAATTGGGCTAATGCAGAGGAAAGCTCTTTAGATATCATAATGAAAGAACCAATCATATTGAGCAAGGCTTGGGTAAGAGGTTAGATGGTTGCTTTGGAGAAACAAGGAGTGCAGCTTACCTACACTACATTAGAGTCAGACAAGGACTCTGGAGGTGAGGAGGATGAACCAATGAATGTCACAGATGGGGCAGAGCCAGTTGAGAAGTAGAAATCAGATAATGAAGAACATATATCTTTGGCAAAGAAAACAAAGAAAGTTAAGAAGCCATCTGCAAGGCCTCCTTCCAAGAAAGACCAACCTCCTTCCACCAGGACAAGGGCCTCCAAGAAAAGAGATATGCCAAGTGGTCCTGGCGAAGGTTCTAAGACCAAGAAAGTTAAGGTGAAGAGGGTAACTGAGGAAGGTGCTACAACACAAGTAGATACTAGTCTACCAACCTCCCCATCTCCTGCTACTCCAAGTATAAACATGGCTCCCTTAACCTCTATAGCTTCTACTGCGTTTTCTCCCCCCACTACTTCTACTACTGCTGCATCCACTTCACCCATGACGTCAGCTGTGGTCATTGAGGAAATATCCACTGCTACCACCTCTCTTGCTTCCTCCATTTCAACTGTTTCCTTCTCATTAGTAATATCTTCCAATGCCCCTAGCAGCCCTATTTCCTCCACTATTGCCACTTCATGTCCTTCTACTTCTACTACACCTTCACCTTCTACTTCTTCTACTCAATTATCCACCCCCACAACATTACCTCCTATTTTCACCATTCTTTCACCTTCTCTTCCTCTACCTTCACTACCTTTTCCTTCACCCCTTGTCATTTCTTCTACCTTGTCAGCAGTATTAGTTAATCTAATGCAGACCAATGTGCCTACACCACCCATATCCTTTGCAGTTCCTATTTCACAAATGCCCATAGATTCAACCTCCTTAGCCGTACCTCTGCTGCCCAGAATTGATAAAGTATGTGCAGAATTGGGTTTGCAAGAGCTTGAAACTGAATTGATGCCTAAGGTAGAGAAAGATGCATTTGTGGAAGTGACTAATGAAGTTCCAAATGAACCCCTAACTGAGACGGTCAATGTTGAAATCATTGACATATTCGACAACCCTCCAGAGAAAGGTCAAACAGAGGAAGTTTTCAAGGCAGCCCAAGAAAGTATGATGATAAATTGGAGGAACTTGGCCAAAGAAGGAGAGAAGGAAGAGGAGATGAGTACGGATAAAAAACTAGAGCAGGAGTAGGGATTACCTGAAGAGCTGGCTAAAACTAATGATGATAAAGCCAATGAACTGAATAAATCATCTTCTACAGCACCCGAATGGTTGCAAAACAGAGTGGCATATCCTGAGCCACAAGTAGAGATAATGCAACTAGATTTGAGCACTATCTTGTCACAAGCTCGTAGGCCCAAGAAGCAAAAGAAGGCAAAGATACAATCTAGAATCTATAAGGATGAATCAAGATCCAAAATTACAGAGGTAGCCATCCCGCCAGCAAATACAACTAAAGAACAAGTTAGAGCGGAAGATTATGTAATTTCCATAGTTGATTTGGGTCCGCCACTCGTTCTCAAAGAGTGGATGAATTTAAAGGATCGGTCACTTCAATTTTTGGAATAGTAGATAAGGATGAGATATCAAAGGAGTTAAAGCAACAAAATGAAGAACTCCACACTTGTCTCCAATTTCTGATCAATCCAGTCAATGCGGGAGGAGATATAAGGACAGTGCCCACTTTCCTGTCTACTGATGAAATGGCGAGACTAGGCGAGGTAAGGGCCAAGTCCCAAGGTACTGAAAATTGGTTGTTTAGAGTTTTTGAAAAGGGATGCGAGACTATCGATGTCTCTACTCAAATGCACAAGAAGCTGGTTGAACTTCATAAAAAATGGAAAGATCTGCACGAAGAATGTGATTCCTTCGATGAGTATTACTCTCATATGTTTTCGCAGATAAAGAGCATCAAGGATTTGCCTACCCAGACTCTAGTAGTAGAGAATATTCTAACTGGAGACAAGTTGTCCAAGGCCATTGAATGGTATCAATAGCTACTTTTGAGGAAATAACTTTTAAAAACATAAAGGAAGCATATAAGCCAGCAGATGAAGAGTTGCGGTCTATTATATACGATATCAATGATTCTTTGAAGGATTGCCTAGAAACATCCTATAATGACTATGCCCCTTATGATATCGAGAAGTGTAAAAGTAAATTACATAAGGTAATTTTTGAAAGTACCGAGCTTAGTATGGAAGACTGGTTGGATAAGGTAAGTGACCTCAGAGATGAATTCAAAGCATTCCATAAGGCTGGGGCAGAGATAGAAAAGATATACAACAGATTTAGCCGGGAACTGGAGATGTTTGATTATCGGATCAATCATTTGAAGAATCCAGATCCCTCGGAGATCAATCCTGCACTCAAGGCATGGCTAAACTACCGCAATAAGCTGGTTGATGAAGACAAAATTAATTTAGATGAAGAGTCTTGATATTATTTTGAATATTTTAAGAATGTAATCCTGTCATAATTGTAAATTGTTGTATTTGGGGCAGCATGTGACTCTATTTTGTCTTTTCTATGCTTTAAAATTGTTCTTTTCTATTAATATATTGAGTTGGCTAGTCAAATTGACTAGATTCAATGTATTTGGAGGTTGTTTTTCATCTTTTTCATAAAAGACAAAGTGTAATCCAGGAATTGATATGAGCTGTTGTGCTGGCACTTATTGAGGTAATCTAGACCATCAGTCTTGAGTTAATCTAGACCGTCAGTCTTGAGTTAATCTCCACCGTTTATTTGAAAACTTGGTATGCTACTTTCCTATATGAAGGGTTGCCATTTCCACTTTTTGTAGGAGAGATTTTGATATCGAATTGTTGACACTATGCCATTTGAAGTAATGCAAAGCAAGTTTCTGCAATTATCTTGAGAATTTGTATTTTGTATTGGCTCTTTTTGGTTTTCATGGTTCGCTTCTTTCTCTCCCATTATTAGTTGGTTGTGCTTTATAGTGTTTATGGTTTGCTAAAAGTATTTGATGAATGCTCTAGTCCATACTTTTGGTTATTTACTGATGGTAGATAGCTCTTTAAAGTTAGTCTGGACTTATCAGTTGTGCTTAGTTCAATTGCATTCAGTGAGTTAAATTGCGCCAGTCATTGGGTATTTAATGAATGAATGTAATATGAAAATCTCTAGATTTCTATTGAAGATAGCACCATTTTCTGTAGTGCTGTAACACCTATTTCAGTTTGGTAACTCAGAAAACTAGTTAAGTTTTAGAGCATTTGTCTACTTAAAGTAAAATCTATGCATTGTGAATGTCACTTAGGATTCCTCTAAAACCCTATATCTTTTGTATTTTCTTAAAAAACCTTAGTTAGATTAGGAATTTCAACAGTATTTTACATTGTTTATCAACTGAAATCTTGAAGGGTTTATGTGTATTTGCTATTCCAACTTGAAGATCTATAGATTGCATGTAAGACCCCTTGTTGGCATAGCTAGACATTCCACTGAAGTTATTCCAAGAAAGCTAAGACCTAGCTATATTATCCTTGGAGTAGTCTAACCTAGGGTAGGATACTTTTCAAGAGAGGTGTGAAACCAACAATCACACCTGCGTTGCTGCATGCTAAAACACCCATCAACACGTAGCAGCCACATCCACAATCATATCTCTAGAAGCTAAGAGCATTGTCGCGAATGATGCACCAACAGCCGCAACCACACCAGTAGCAGAGGAAATCCCTACTATTGACCCAACAATAGACAAAACCTGTAAACTAGATGCATGGGTGGGAAGAGGAGCGAGAGACTCCATTTCAAATTTCCTCCCTGCAACTTAGTAATGTTAACATTTGAGTTGTGTGCTATTATTGTAAATCATGACCTTGTTGAGGGAAACTCAGAGGACTATTTGTTCCTAGCTAGCATAGAGGATTTACAACCATGTTTTGAATTTGAAATCTTGTAACTTGATGAATAGGTGGATTTAAATGTGTGACAAAAGGATCTATGAGTTGAGGATTTGCAAATGGGTTTGATAAATTGACTTTGAGGGTCAATTTGTTAGTCAACAAATAAGTTACTAAATAACTAGATAATGGAGTGAGTATATTTCTCCAAGAGTAGATAGCACACAATTTTTCATAATAACATTATTAACAAAATAAATCCTTTATGATCCTTTGCAAGAGCTACCAGTAGAGATTGAGCATTGGTTACTTGATTCTTGGAATTGTTTCTTTTAGGCTTTCAAGATTAAATTGTTCCTTTTAAACTTTCATAAATTTTGAGTTGTTCTTTGTATATTTTATTATTATTATTAATAGATGCATTTAAAAATATATATATTTCCTATTTGAAAACAAACATTTTTTAGATTACAAGAGTGCCTTGTTAAGAAAATAAAAATATGAAAATGACTCACAACTGAATTCTGTTTAAGGAGTTGTGGAAGAATCGCGCAAATTGCGAAGGAACAAAAACTGAGGGAGCGAAGAAAGTAAAAATAAACAAAAAGGGAAGAAACTGCAATCAAAGATTAGTGTGAAAGAGTAATGAGCCATGTGGGGATTTTTAGAAACACAACAAAGAGGAGCATGTCCGTCGAAATGGGGGACAAGACTTTCAAAGATACAAGTGAAGTTGGTTGGAATAATTCTTGGAAATACAAAAGTAATAATAGGAGAATGAAAGATCCTAAGTAAAATAGGCAATTTCTAAAATCATGTGTTGCTGAAGGAGGACAAGAAGATTTGGCTACCAAAAGGGCAATTGCTAGCTACAGGTGTGAATAGGATTCCATTAACCCTAAAATCCCTAGTGAAATGTATCTCATTTTCCTTAAAAAAGTGTTGAGTTGGCTAATTTGATGGCTCACCTAAGTACATTTGCCTTTTCTTATCAAATGAGTGGGGGCATGGCCATCTGGGGCCAAAGTACACAACTAGTGTAGGGGTCAATGGGGAAAACAAATTAAAATAAAATAAATGCTTAGGGTTTTTTATGGTTGAGTGACCTTCAAGGGAGAAAAAGAAATAAATTATGAGCTAGGGCTCGTATTTGATGGATGAAGTGGGATTCTATATAGAGGATTGGGAACTAAGCTTTAACCCAATTATGCATGGGATCACAAATGCATTGATGTGGATTAGACTCTATAATCTACCAAATGAATATTGGGATCCAGGTATTTTAAAAATGATAGCAAAATAGATTGGAACATTTATTAAAGCAGATGGCCACATGGAGGATTGTTAATTTGGTATGTATGCAAGAATTTGCGGTATAATCAACCTCAACCCCCCCACCCCATAGGAAGTTGAGATAAGATTGAAATCCAAGATTTGGTGACAAAAATTTGAGATTGAAAATCACCAACAAAGTCTAATTTAAAATGCCACCAAATCAAACATTTACTAGAGGATTGTTGTTTTGGCCAAAATGAAACCAAAGTAGTAGAAAGGATCTGAGTGGTTTCTAATAATGACAAGGAGATTGTTAAAAATGACACATCCAAAAGGAAATAAAACTCACCCATCTTGGATGAAGAGGTTAGGGATGATAACCCCTGCCATTTAGGAAGAAGGGGCAAGTATCCCAAGGATAGAGGTGATCAGGGAGACATGGAATGGAAGATCCATTTTTGAAACTAGTCTCAACTTATTTGGCTACACCAAAGAATTCAATAACAAAGAAAATTCATAGAAAGATACAAACAATTTTGAGGAAGAACCCAACACAGACTTAGAAATTGGAAGTGAATTCTTAGATGATGAAGTGGATTTGTTGGAGTAAAGGACAGTGAACTAGACATAGTCAAAGCTCAAAAACCAAGGCTTAGGGAAAAAAGCATGAGGGGTGGAAAATCGAACAAAGAGAAACTAGAGTTGGTTGGAAGAGCTAAAGAGCAGATGAAACTAAGATTGGGGAAGGGGATCACCCTTCTTGAGGAGCCTTGAGTCTCATAAAATGGAATGTTAGGGGTATCAATTCCCCTAACAAAAGATGTTTAATCAAGCATCAGATAGATAAGTCCAAAATTGACATATTATTAATCTAAGAAATACAAATGGAGATGGAAAAATCAAAATATCTAATGGAAAAATGGAAAAATGGCAGGGACTTTTTGTAGTTTCCCAAGGGGCTTCTGGTGGACTAGGTATGACTTGGAATCCAAGTAGGGTATTGATGGAGGAATTACAAAAAAGCCATAACTAGTAGGTATGTAGAATTAGATTTATTCCCATGAATTGTAGCTTCATTTTAATTAATGTCTATGGACTGATGGGAAATTTAAAGAGAAAATAAGTCTGGGATCAAATAATTTCTATGGTGCAAACATTTAAAGGTGAAAGTATAATTGTGGGAGGAGACTTTAATGCAACCATGGATGTATCAAAAAATGTGGAGGTATAACAAAGCTAACACAAACACAATTGGACTTCTAGAACTTATTCAATAGTAACCACTTCTAGGATATAATCCCAAAAAATGGAAGCTACACTTGGACTAACAAGCGACAAGGCTTCACAAATATTGTTGAATGATTGGACTAATTCCATATAGGTGGGAATTGGACCATTATCCCATTGTTATATGAAGCCTCAATCCTCCCCTATACTGGATCAGATCATTTCTCTCTCCTTCTATAGTTCTCTTCGGATTCCATGCCTCCAAGGTGCTCCTTCAAGTTCAAAAATATGTGGTTGCATGACCTAGAATTGACAAATAAGATTGTAGAATGGTGGTCAAAGGCCCAAAATCTTAGAAGAACCAAATTGTTCAAGTTCAATAAGAAACTTGACTTCATCAAAGTACGGCTTAAAGAATGGAATAAAAGTCACTTCAAAAACATCTTTGAGGAAAAAGAAAAAGTGGAGGCAGATTTGGTTGCTCTTAATGAGGTCATTATTTGAGAGGGTATGGATCAAAGTACATTTGCAAAGGAGAAAGAATTGAAAGGAAGATATGCAAAATTATTATCCAGAGAAGAGATTTTTTGGAGGCAAAAGTCAAAAGAATGTTGGCTTAAAGAGGGAGATAGAAATACTAAGTTATTCCACAATACCACAAAAATCAAGAGAAGTATAAACAAAATAACCAACATAAAAATAGTGATGGCTGCATGGTTGAGAAGTTGAACGACATTTGTTTGATGGAAGAAAATTTCTTCAAAGAACTTTTGAATAATTCAACACCTACAAATGATCAAATCAAAGATGAAATCCTGAGTAGGATCCCATGCTTGGTAGGCTTAGAGAAAAATGAGTTCTTGAAGTGTCTATTCTTTGAAGAGGAAGTAAAAGAACCAACTTTTTAGCTAGCCCCGGATAAGCCCCTAGGCTCGATAGCCTTACTACTAGATTTTTATAGAGATACTAGAACATAATTAGCAAAGACCTAGTGATTGTTGTGGAGGAGTCTAGAAAGAAAGCCAAGTTGTGCTAAAGGACATGAATAACACTTTCATATCACTAATTCCCAAAAATAACCATGTGGAAAAATGGATGAATTTCACCCAATATCACTTTGTAATATAATTTATAAGATTATTTCTAAAGAAATAGCCAATGGATTTAAGGTGTTGCTACGAGAAATAATTTTGGAGGAATGAAGTGGCTTCATGCTAGGGAGATCTATTATAGATGGAATAATTATAGCACATGAAGCAATACACACAATAAGAAGAAGCAAAGAAGAAAGGATGATCATCAAACTCAATATTAGAAATAATTATAATCAAGTGAATAGGCAATTCCTACTGGAGGTGTTGGAGAAGTTTGGGTTTTGCATAGAATGGATCAATTGAATCTAGAGCTGGATATCATTACCCAAAATTTTAATTTTGATTAATGGGATCCCACATGGCTTCTTTCCCTCTTCTAGAGGACATAGACAAGGTGACTTTCCATTCTTGTTCATAATAATGGTTCAGGCATTGGGGAGATTCATACAAGAAGAAATAGTTAGGGGCAAGTGGAAAAGAGTTAAGATAGTACCAAATGTTAACACTGTCACACATCAATAATTTTTCGATGACACAATTTTGTTTAGTGTTGTGAGAAAGAGAGAAGCAAAGGTAATGAAGATGGATTTGGACAAATATTGCCAAGCATTAGATCAACACATCAATTAGAGAAAATTAGAGATTTTCTTCTTCAATACAGACCTAAGAAAATAGAAAGAGATTGCTCACATCTTGGGATTCAAAATTAGCCAACGTCTATGTAAGTATCTTGGAATTCCCTTGTTTATAGGGGCTAGTAGATACATTCTCTAGGAATCTCTTATTTTAAATTACAATTCAAAATTAGCCTCTTGGAAGGGAAAATGGCTTTCCTTCCTAGGTAAAATCCTAATGTTAAAATCAATAATTTGTGATATTCCTATTTACACAATGTCTTGCCTCAAAATTTCAAAGAAGACATGTGACATCATTGATTAGAAAATGTAGAACCTTTTTTTGGAAAGGAAATATTAAGAACAAGAAATTTTCACTAAAAACATGGGACAAGATTTGCCATCCCAAAGATGCAGGCGGGGTGGGTCTACGACATCGGCCAATTCTCAATACAATTTTTTTTTTTGGGGGGGGGGGGAACTTGTTTGGAACCTGCATTAAAACCCACATCTAAAATGGGCAAATATACTTTAGAATAAATATCTAGACTTTGCAGATCCTAGAAGAATACTCACCACGACAAATCCTCCTTATGGATCTACAATCTGGAACTTTCTAATCTCAAGCAAAAACCTGATAACTAATCACATCACATGGGAAATCAAAAATGGGAAAAAGGCGTTGTTTTGGGAAGATTCATGGAATGGATTTCAGATCGTGAAAGACATTCTAAATTTGGAGGTTGCTAAGGAGATTCTGGCTAACATTTGGGGAACCCATGTGAGAGACTATGTAATTCTAATAGAAATAGAGGGTGTAAAAGAATGGAAATGGAGATCCCTTCAGGGTTTAGGTATACTAGAAGATCAACGGGTTCGAGTAGAAGACATACTAGCAATTAGGAAGGTCTTCATATCTGAGGAAGAAGATATCATGAAATGGTGTGGCTCAAAATTAGGGAGCTATAATGTCAAGATTGGATACACAATAAAGGAGGATGCTCTCAAAAAGAAAGATTGGCCCATTCATCTATGCTGGTAGAAACAATACTTACCAGATGTAGGAGCCTTTGCCTACAAGTGATAGATTGTGGAAGTTAGGCTTTAATGTCCCATCTAGATGTGATTTATGTAAAGAAGTAGAGGAGATTGTGGACTATCTTCTACCCAGGTGTAAATATGCAAAAACATGTTGGAAAAAGGTAATAGGAAAACTGAATTGGTACAGTTCCCTCCCATAAGGCATCTTATTGATTTTCAATGCTTGGCCAATCATTCATAGAAAGGCAGTTTTATCGAGCATTTGGATTACTTGCCCTTCACTCATAATCTAGGAAGTTGTGTAAAGAAAGAAGCAAAAGGATATTTAAAAAAAAGAAATGACTTGTGATGTCTTCTTTAGTAAGCTGAAGAATGCCATAGTAGATGTGGTCAACAATGTTACTAGAAATCAAAGATGTGGTCAACAATGTTACTAGAAATCAAACACTTAAGGACAAATCCTTCACAAACATGGGATGGAGAGATTCATAAATATTGACATGAATTGGTTTTTTCCCTATTGATGGGGTTGTTTAGGTTCACCCATCATCCAAGACAAGAGTAGATGCGCTTGGTGGGTCCCCTCCTAATGAGGGATGACATAAACTAAACTTTGATAGAGTGTCACAAAGAAATCTTGGATAATCAAGAATAGGATGCATTATTAGAGACCATGAAGGAGTGATGGTTAGGACAATGGCAAAAAAACTCCCAATAGGAACAAATAATGAAGCTGAATTTCAAGCAGTCCTACTAGGGCTTCAAATTTGTAGAAAAATTGGATTGCAAAAATTCCAAATCAAAAGGGACTCTTTAATCACAATCAATCCCCTCCAAAAATGAAGGACTCCAAACTAGAAACTTAACACCATTTTATCCCAATGCTGGGAGAAAAATTGGATTGCAAAAATTCCAAATCAAAAGGGACTCTTTAATCACAATCAATCCCCTCCAAAAATGAAGGACTCCAAACTAGAAACTTAACACCATTTTATCCCAATGTTGGGAGTTGATGGAAACACTCGAGGAGTTCAAATTAGGACATGTTTATCATGAGGCGAATGGCTTGGTTGACAAAATAGCCAACGTGGTGATCAAAATGTAAGGGGACTATCACTACAACAACTCCCTAGGTGCATGGCAATATTTGGCCCCTAATCTTCTGCCTTTAATAGCTTGGTTGATATAAATAAAAATCATAATGGGAAGGTGATATGTGATGCTTGGCTTGCTTCTTGTCAGGATCAATACATGAGAAGTTACTGCAAGAAGGCATTTGCAATTATGGATTCAACATCTTGGCCACTAATGAAGATTATTAAGTTCCATGCATCCTATTATTGTTTGGCATACATAATTCTAAGTATAGACATGATAGTATGTCTCAAAGCAAAGAAATGATAGATTGCATTTCTGGGGATGGTAACAAAATTCAAGTTGAAGAAAATGCTTAAAACAAAATTGGTGGTGGTGTTTCATGCAGTGAAAATGGTGTTGGGGGAGACTTTTCACTCCTTGACATGTAGACACCGAGTGAACACACATGTATCATCAATGTTTTTGGTGGTCCTATTGGATGCAAGGGGATCTAAAGAGGTAATCTGAGTAGTTGCAGATACACTTATCAAGCCCCATTGGTGATGTGGTTTAAAGAAAATTGTGGATGATACGGTTTTGGGGCTAGACTTCCACCCTGGCCTAGGTAGACATTGACCAATTATCAACCCACCATATTCTAGACAGTGGGTGCCTTTCATAATCACGGTTGTTGGAGAAAATGAGAATGCATGCATGCACCAAGCCAAATGGGGCATCAAGTTCTTCAAAGCAGTATTGTGAGCTTATATTGCAAACTGGTCTTTCATGCTGCAGTTTGGAAACACAAATTTTGATGAAGATGGAGAAGATGGAAATCAAGCTTTTGTCACCTAGGTTCATGAATAATTAAAGAGTCTTTGAATGTTAATATAAAACACTTTAAATGTTAATATAGAGCACACATATATATTAAAAGAAACTGTAATACAACATTTTGTTAAAAAATAGAAATATACAAGGCTTATTGACTTGGCTCTCCAATGGAGTAGCCATGGTTGTATTGCCTTGGCACTCCAATGGAGTAGCCATGGCAATGTTTTTTGTTCTGGACTGTTAGGGGTATGGCTCCCTAAAGCCAGTTTTACTGATTATAAAACAGAGTGCCTTGTTAAGAATTTTATAGAAAAATAATATTTTTTATGATTTTGGGAATTTGTGTTTGTCCAGCATGCCGATGTACTGTTTAACCAATATAAACTGTTTTGCTAGAAAGTCCAGCCAGCCTGCTGAATAGAAGTTGCCGTATTAGAGTTTGATGTTATTTACTTAATTTTAAGTGGATGCTTAAATTTGGGTTGTCTTATGTATGTTCATGAAATAAAGACATAAAATTTTAAAGTGGTAGAGTAAATATAACACTGCAATGTAAAGTGGGATTTTTATGTAGTCCTTAAATCAGGGCTTAAATTTGACAGTTATACAACTGTATTTAGCCATTTTTTCTGTAAAATACAATCAAAATTTTAAAAAGACTGTATCATATGAAAGGAGAGATTTTGGACAAACTGTCAAAATTTATATAGGATTTTGTTGATATATATATTTGGTTTTTATATATTCTGCTTATACTAAGATATATCATAGTATTTTACAGGCAGCATTGAATAGATAACTGTCATAAAAAAATTGCTTGACAGGCAAGGTCGACTGTCAAATTGAAGCCCTGAGTCCTTTCTCTCATATCCAAATTTTTGTAATTTAATTCTTGCAAGTGCTCAATTTCTGATTTTTTTAAGAATAGCAACCTTATCTTTCTGTTCTGTAGTTTCCTTGCCCTCCTTGCGATTATGTCCATCGCTATTACCCAGCACCACACCAGACACCCTTTGTGCAAATTTTAATGTGCTGATTGTCTGAGAGTAAGATTCAATTTCTGGATTAACATGTATAAGCATTAGTGTTTTTGCTTGTCCACCCAAGGAATCCTTAAGAAACTGAGTAAGGTTGCTATTACGGAATGGTACATGAACGCTTTTATTAGCCAAAGCCAATATGACATCTCCAAGAGCTGACAAAGATTTATTTATATTCTTCGCTTCGCTAAGTCTGTCACCACTGGACATGGACCTGTCAATTCTATCTCTTCCACCCAGATCCACCAAAGTAAGCCGTCCTCTGAGAATTGCAGCAGAAGATGAGTTTTTTCCTTCCACATGCACAGTCAGGATATAGTGAGAACGGCTACTCTGTTCGTTAATCTTAGTAGCACCTACTGCCCTATTTTGCTCCCCAGTTTTCATCAAATGTAAAACTTGTTCTGTTGAATTAACAGGAAACATGGCAGCATCAGGCACATTGGGTTTGTTGGGTTGAGATGTGCTTCTAATCCCAATTTTTTTGCTTGAACCAAGTAGATCACGAACATGTTCATTAGATATTTCAATCATTTGGATGCTAATTTCATAGTTAAATGAACTGTGTCTTCTAGTGACATTTGAAAAAGGTCATCTATTGCTCTGTAAATAAGTCCCCTGTCTTGCGCAGATGATGGATTTGGACCAGCCATTGTATAGGTTTTTCCAGAACCAGTTTCACCATATGCAAGAACACATACATTGTGCCCATCTAGAACAGACCTGATCAGTGGCTGTGTGTCCATATACACTTCAACTTGAGATGCAGAGGGACCAAACACTTTGTTGAAGTAAAACATTTTTTGGGCTTCTTTCCCTTTCTTGTAGGGATTGGTAATTATCAACTCTTCTTTTTCACAATTGTATTCAATTGTACTTTGTTTCTTGTTCTGGTCAGAGGGGGAAGGCCTCACTCTACAGTACACATGAATATTTCCTTTCAGATCATAATTATTCCTTTTTGAATGAATCATAAGATTACCCAACTTCTGCAACTCTAATTCCTTGTCATAATTTTGGGCCTCCAATTGTTGCATTCTTTCCATAATCGTCTTTTTTATACTTTCTAAATCCTCTTTCACACACTGCATAACAACTTTTCTGTCCCTCCTCCTTTGGAGTAGTCTTGCTATATCTTGTTCCTTTGCCTTTCTCTTATCTTCCACTTGTGTTTTCTCCATCCTTGTCTTCTCCAAGTCATGCATAAGAAGCTTGAAGTATTCCCCATTGGTAGCTGCAAGAGTCTCTAGTCTATTTGCCTTGGCCAACTTATCTTCTTGTCCAAAAACCCCTCTCAGCCCATCTATGTGTAGCCCTTGACCTGCAAGCTTGTGTTCAAGCTCTTCCATTATATTCCTGATTACAGATTCTACCAGAGCTCGCATTTCTTCATTCTGTTTGTCCCCAGTGATAGCATTCACAAGGCTTGAAAGTGATTGGGGTGGTTCATTATCAAACTGTTTCTCAATTTTGTTGGCATCCAGCCTTGGAGATCTCTCATAATATTCCCTTAAAGATAAAAGACATTTCACAACAGTTGCCATGCTACCCTGCTCCAGATCAGACACACCAAAACATGGCAGCCTTAAATCATTTACTGCCACAATGAAATTTCTAACATTCTCCAACCGATGAATCACTGAACATGCATCACTTCCCTTATCATTCTTGCCTATGATCTTTGGTATAACTCCAGGTTTGAGCTTGTTCATGATTTGACAAAGAATGGATCCATTAAGCAAATATGCTCTCAAAACTTCTTCTGAAGGTTTGTGTGGAAGATCGAATGTGTCAAACATGCTGTTAAGCCAAGCTGCCATTGCCCACCTTTCTACAGCTGCCTCTTCATCTCTTCTTGAAGCCATATATATATCCATCAATTTGCTAGTAAAATTTTCACATGCATGCTTTATGGCTTCTTCAATCAGAGCCTCCTCACTCCGAAATCCAAGCTTTCTGTCACAGCAACTGCTATTAGTTTTACTATTGCTATTCTTCAGAAGGTTTGCTTTCTTAAATTTCCACCCGACTGAAAAAATCTTTCCGAAACAACAAGACTTCATGGCAAAGCTTTTCTTACCCATTTTGTATATTTTATGTCTGAAAGAAAGAAATTGACGGTATTTTACCAACGATGTGCGTCTTTACAGCAGAACGTATGATTTCTATCACCACAATGGTCTGCGAGAAAGAATTTAAAAAAAAAAAAAAAAGAATCTGTGGTTTTTAAGAGCTGCTAGGTTCGTGTTAAGGTAATTAGAAACGGTGATAATGCATCATCCTACTATTATAAAGATTGATTGGCTATACGAGATGACTATCCTCAATCCGAACAGCCGACCAATTGTCTGCCACTACAAGCACATGTGAGTAACCTTCATATGTATGTGTGTATGTAATTAATAACAGAAATGACTTTTCTATTAATATAGTGGTTGGTTTTGTTTTTTATTTTGTAAATTTTTGTGAGTTAAAATTTTAAAAATTTAAAAACAATTTCTTTTCAAAATATATTTTTCCCTTCAAAATCTATTTTATTTTTTATTTTTAATATGTTTTGGGTCTACATTGATTCCTAAAGTGTCCTAAATACAATAATTAGTTTATAAGTGGCATACTTGTGTGTGAATTTGGTTCATATCTCAATTTTTTTGTCATCACTTTAATTGTATTGCATTCCTAATCCCCAAATTCATTGTTTGTCACACTAAATCAAATTTGCACATAGGGACCCAACCCAAGTCAATATTGTAGTCGTGCATATTTGATTAAAAAAATTCGTCAAAATTTAAATTTCCAACTTGACTAACCATTTCACTATTCATTGTGATCCTTAACACATGTTATGTTGATTTGTGTGCATGGTTGTAATAATTAAAGACATTCGCTCATTCATTTGAAATCATCTAGGAATCAATTGTGCATATCCAAATTTTGATTTACAAAAGGAACAAAAAGGAATCTATCACATAATTAGAGTATGTAGAGTGCATCATCCTAGGTACACTATACTCTTTCTTATCTCCAAATATTCACTTAGAGTTGTAAAGCTAGCCCATGCAAGGGTTTGATGGAAGAGAACTTGACCCTTGTGATTCAACAAATTCTCAAAGGTATTTATCCTAGGGGATTCACTTAGTAAATTTATCCTATATCACATGTGATCATAGAATCTTAAATATTACTCCTAATTTCATTTCTACCCCTAAATATCGAACTTTTTATACCCCTTCTAAAATATCCCTTTTTTTACCATGTATCTTTGGTACCTATTTTTTTAATGAGACTTTTTCTACGTTATTTATTTATAGCCCTCCTACATGCAAAACATTTCATTTCCACCACTATCACCCCTATCTCTAATAAAAAGTCTTGAATGGATTTTTATAGGAGATTATAAAACTAAAATACATTAAAAATACTTTTATACTATAATAATTTGACAATGATCCCTATAATGAAAATATAATTAAAAATTAACTATTTGATGTGAATATGTGGCCATTTTTATTTCTCTACATGTTTAGATCAAGAAAATAAATTAATACTTTCGCATAGGGTAAACTACGAGAAACTATAGCTATAATTGTTCACCCATTTCATATCTACCCATCAAAATAAAAAATTCCTCTTTAGTGTTATCACTTGAATTTTTTTAAATAAGGTATCTACTAATCTCTACAAATAAATTAAAAATGATGAAAAAATGTAAATATTTTTTTAATTAGTATTGCCAAGTGAGACATGAATTTGATGTATGCACTCTCAAGTGGTGGATGCCCACATTGAGAGTCATTTCACTTTTACCTTATACTGTCCTACAAAGTGTATATAGTCAAAACCATCTTTTTGAAACAAATTTGTATCTCTTGTATGGTGTATAATCACCTTCCTCATTTTAGTCACTACAATCCCTACATAAATAACATAAACAATTCCTCTTTTTGGCCTTATGAAAGCCAAATGTAAGAAGATCCTTTTACTTTTTATCCAACTTCTTATCCCTTAGACGTAACTCCCAATCCATTCCACACTCTTACCCCCAGTACTTAAGAAAAAACATTAATATAAATACCTTCTCTACCTCTAAAACATAGCAATATATCTATCTATTTTTTAACAATATTAAACACCCCATTACGCATTCACATGTTATGATATTGTCTATCTAGCAATACTTTCAAGGTATTTGTAACAACATTGTCAATTCTTACAAGTATGTGCAAAACATTTGGGGGCCAAAAGGTGGTCAAAATAAAATTTTAAAATGAAATTCATTGAACATGATTGTATTTAAAACAAATTACATGAACATGTTATAGTTTATAGTCATATAAGCCATAACACAAACATATTATGCCTCATATGCATGCAAACCACAACACATGTACGTATATAACACACACAATATTCTAAGTTAAAACAAAATATGATTTGTGGTTGAGAGGGCATTTTTTTTTTTCATTTTCTCCAACCAAAACATGAGTAGTGAAATTCTACAAGGACACTTCTATAGATTTTCATCCCCAATGCTTGATTTCATACACCAACTTATCATTTATTAATGACAACTTGCAAAAAAGGTATTTTAAATATTTTGTTTCTCATTTTTTGTTTTTTAATTGAAATTAGGTTATAATTTTATTATTTTTATCATTTATCTTATCTTATTTGTGTTGAATTATACAAACCAAGTTGTGCAAGTATTCAATTGTAGCTAAATGTTTTAGGTTCAAAAACATCAACACATATAAGAGTTCTATAGGGGGGTTACACATCTTGACAAACATTTCATAAGACATATTTGGATGGGATTAATGGAACCAAAATAGAACACCCAATTTGGTGAGTGGATTATAATGAGGTTATGACAGGTGGAAGGAATATGCTATTTTTAGCTTATAGACACATCTTGGATTTAGGTGTTGGATTTCTAACTAAGTATTTGGGTGCCACTATTTTGGGTGGTTTTAGCTCATGGTTTTTTAATTACCATTTGATGGTTTGATGTATTGTATTTTCTCTTTTTTGGGTGCTTGTGATGGAGGTTTGATAGTGAGTTTTGTAGGTATTGTTACGTTTTTAGAACTCCCCCATATCTTTATTTTGGTGATTACTCTTATGAAGGCTTTGTTTGCAAGTGTTTTATAACTGTGTTGCTTATTGAATAATACATTGATCTTCTTTGGAGTGTGGGGTTTTTCTCCTGAAAGGTTTTTCCCCACATACACTTGTGTTATGGTATATTATTTATTTTACATGTTTATATGTGTTTTGATCTTCTGTAATTGTTAAAAGATTGAAAAATTGCATAATGCTCTCCACATTAGATTAGTGTAGGAAGCATTTCCATGTACCTTTCTTCCTTTCACCTAGAAGGTTGGTAAGATGCTAGCATGAGCTAAAAGAATTAGCACACATGCACATAGAAAGCATATAGTTAGGTTGCATATGTGTGAGTATGATTGGTGAAGTTCTAAGGATTGTTAATAGATTCTTTCTGTGAATTTGACCCAAGAAATTTTAGTGTTTTTTTGGTAAAACATTTTATAACTTGAGGTCATATTTCTTGTGACATAATGTCAAAAAGTTTATGCACCCTATGCATACATTTTACCTCAACCTAGGTAGTCTTAATTTTTGTTTGGGAATAGTTTATTCGATATAATCAAATTTGTTTGATTTATGACATTATTTGAATATCTAAAGTGATTTATTCTAAGAGACCCTAGTTATTGTACCTTAAGTTAGGTAGGATTATAAAAGTATTTTCATTTAATATAATTTGTATCAAATAAATAAATATAGAGAAACTTAATTAAATTAAATTAATTGAAGTTTTTAAATAAAATGAAAAAAGAGATAAGTTAGAATAAGGGAGTCCTAAGAAAAGGAAGGGGATCAATTACATGTACATGAAGGGATATACCGGCTAGAGAGAGAAGTTTTTGGAAAAGTAGTTATCTCCTAACTTCCATGACCTCTCGTGGATTAAAAAAGAAAGAAGATGCAAGAAGGGATAACGGTTCATGGGAATGATCTAGGATTCCACTTTTTCTTATAGGACTTCCCTTGACATGCACCCAAGAAGCTCCTTTGTGCTTAATTTCTTCCTTCACTTGGTATTTCAAACCAATTACCTAGGGATGGATTTGCTTCAAATGAGGATACTACCTTGGCAAAAAAGGTTGCATGCCACCTTTAGGCCTGATAAGAAGTAGCTACGTTTTGGGATATAGTGAATTTAGCATGGCTATCATGGAAAGTGAATTGGAGCATTTTCTTTATCATCATGGTGGAAAGAAAGAAATATTCTTATGCATTATTGGGGCTTCAGTATGGACTGCTTGCCTAGTAATGCACATGTGGAAGCTGAGTAGAGCTTGAAAGGTTTGTCGTAGCACTAAGTTTCCCTATTGAAACCTATTTAGAGGTCTCAGATGGTATGATGACACATTTCTTTATGCATTCTATTTCTTCTAATTTGATACCTAGCTATCATAATAAATACTTGATTTCTATTTAGTTAATTGTCATGGTTTGGTCTTAAATTGTTTTCATAAATTATTGGAATATTAAGTTTATACTGGTATATTTGGTCATATTATTTGAATATACACATATAAATTCATTTGTTTAGGTCTTGATAAGTCGTTGTATTTATAACTTAATTCTAAATACTAAATCTATGTTGAGAGGAATTATACAACTTAGAAAAATGGTACAAGAAAATTCTAGACAAGTGCAAAGTGGAAAAGAAAGATTATGGTAACAAAAAGATTATGTGTTGAAATATTTTCACATTGTTATGTAACTTGAACTTCATATACACTAGCAATGAGATCCAAGAAATATAGGTAAATCTATAATTTTTCCTCTCTATAAATTTGTGCCAAATTTCACCATATGTGTAGTCACTGGATAAGATTCATGACTCAAGTAATGAGTATTTTTATACCTTTGTCCATGTGATAAATATATGGATATTTGTCAACTTTTTGATATATAACTTGTTGGGTTAAATTCTTTACTGATCCATTGCAGAAAATTGATTATACATCATTTATAATATGAAGAACCTAAGTACATGTTTACATATCTACTCAAGCATTTCCAACAATAATATCTAACAAGAATTTATTTACTATTACTCTATGATGAATGCCCATATTTGTTCCAAGCTCCCATTATGGTGTGAGAAGGGGAAACACTGGCAAAGGTTGTGTAATTTGACTTTACACCTACCAATTGCATTTGCATTAAAGTTCCTATTTTTTAATAAAACCTTTATGTGTAAATCCTACACTCATTGCATATCAAGAAAATGCATTCTTGGAATATTTTATCAAGATTTTTATTATTTGACCCCTAGGAATCTACAAGGAAATCTCTAATATGATTACGATTTGATCATTTAATATTACGATGATCTTCAACTTCTTGATGGTGTTTAGTTTCATCTAAGAACATTATGCACAAGTATAACTATGGGTTTATACTAGTTGAAGATAAGAAAAAATAACACTAGAAATATCTTTTGTGTTTGGCTATATGTTAGTTTTCATTATTTGAACTCTTTATTTTCCTAGTGGGCATTCACCTTAACCCATTGTGGTTGAATGGAAAGGGAATACTATGCAAAATGGAGTTAGATAGTATCCTCTTTAGTGGGTTTATACCTTGGATATAATGTGATGTCCATAGGCTTTATTTAGCATTTTCACTCCTTGTTACATTTTCTAGAGAACAATAGCTTGATTATAAGCAATGTTCACTAAGCATTCAACTCTGTAGGTACTCATAAGAGTGGTCTGAAACATAGTTTACTTGTAACAACATCTTGCATGTATAGGAAGAGTAAACTCTTTTCATAAGACCCTCTAAAAAATATTTTGATATCTAGACTAGCATATTGCCGTGTTCATATTATATAAATAGTTGAATGAAATTGTTCTTGACTCTAATTATGAAAGTATGATAAAATTTTATGATGCATAACACATAAGCCTTGTTTATAAGGATAACTTGTCACTATATAATCTATTAGAATAATCAGATGTGAAAAGTAATTTTTTGGTATGCAAGAATAAGGTAGTTGGGTAGTATCAATTATGCTCATGTCATTTATGAGAGTGGAAATGAGTATTAGTTGCACATTAGTTATGCTAATATCATTAGTTATATACACAACAATTATGTGCTATTTTGGGTTTCATAGTAAACTTGGGCAGCACTTAAAATGTGTTATAAATGGTTGTTGGTAATTGGAAAATTTTCCATCTTGATATGATTGTCATGATTTCATTATGTTATGACTAGGACTTTATTACACTACATCATTAGCTAATGCACTATATTGTTTGTGGCGTTTTGATTGCCAATTGCCCTTATGGGGTGATTTTATCAACCTATTTTAAAACTATATGGGTTATATATCATAATATGTCAGTTTAGTATTGCATATAAATTGTAGACACTTAAAATCATCCACTCATGATTTCATCACTATTCATCCATAATCAGGACATCTTGACCATTTTCCTCTATACTTAGTTGAATAAATTTCTATTTAAACAATTAATTATCTAATTCCCCTTCTAATATTGATTAAGTAATATTTACTATTTAATTAATAAACAATTATTCATGCATTATTCATCACTATTCATCTGAACCTATGGGTCAGTGCAAGAAGTTGGGTCCACTTTTTGGCCAAAAAGTGGAAGTGTTTTCCCTGATTTTCAGAATTTGTCACATTTGACCTTAAAATTTAAAGCACTTAGAGATGGAATCTTTAAAAAAGTCACTAAATATAAAATGTAGTACTCGGAGTCTAGTTTCTAAATACGTAATTTTTTTCAATACCCAGATGATACAAATTGATTTTCAATAGGCATTTCTAAAAACCACTATTTAAAAGTCACTTTTTTTTAACCATACCATGCACGTGTACGGCCAACATAATTTGACCTAAATAAAATTATTTTTCAAAATCCTTTTGGGAAAAGATGTGTAGTACAGTGAAGTTTGATGAGGATATTTTTTTATAATTTTTTTCCAAATAATTTTTTTTATTAGGCCTCACCCCTTGTGTACGACCAACATAATTTGAGCAAAAAAAATCATAATTTTTTTTTCCCATTGTGTAAAGAATGATGTGTAGATTGATGACATATAATTTTTTTTTAAAAAAATTAAAATTAAAAGTTATTAAAAAAATACAAAACACCTGTCATTTCAAGTTTTTGGACCAGTTTACTCATAAATTAAATAATAAATAGAAGAACATGTCCAATAACAAAAAAAATTACATATTTGAAAACTAGACAATGTCATCTGTAATGGGTTTTCATTTCGTAAAAAAATTTAGAAAAAAGGTCCTTAGCCATATAGGTAAACTCAGTGTTTCTTCTTGTTCTGTACTTATAAAAAAACTTGCAGCTCCAAGGCTCAAGGTCCGCCAACCATGCCTATCCCGAGCCCAAAACCCAAGCAAAGGGAAGGGAAAAGGCAATCGGTGATTTCAAATTTCAAAGAACGGGTACCCATTATAAAATGGACACGTTACATAACAGGTACCCGTTTATAGATTAATGGGTACCTGTTATAACGGGTACCCATTATATAACGGGTACCCATTATGTTTTTAAGAATGGGTACCCATTATTTCCCATATTAGGGAAAAATGTACTATTACTGTATCCCTGCAACTTACAAGTCTGATCAGTACGGCGCGATAGTGACAATTTCTACATTTTTTACTTACAGGTGTTTTGTGGAATCTCTTGATAGGTCATATTCTATTCAGATTTTGAAAGGAGTCAATTATATGAACAATTCTGAAGTGAAATCAAGTGCATGAGCTATTTTCAAGAGGAATAAAGAAAGAAGGTTTTTGTTTTTACATCTACCTTTTACTTCAAAATCTATGGAACAAAGGATCTACATCTAATTCTACTTCAAAATTTTAAATAAGTACATCAATTATGAAATTGGATTAAGTATCAATTGTTATTTTATCAAGAGGGTTTGGTAATCATGGGATCAAATCAATGTCAAAGAAAAAAATAAAGGAGGGTAATGACATCTCAAGAAATTGAAGCAAATAGAGAGAAGGAAACAAAAAGGCAAAGAGATAGAAGAGCAAGGATTCAAGAGATGAAGAATATTGAAGCATCTAGTTCCATGAGTATTGGAGAGAAAGACATTCAAGAGACTATAAATGATGGGATGAATGTAGATGATGCAAATGTGGAAATGGTGAATTTGGAAAAAAATGTGTCTATAGAAACAAATGCATGTATGTCTTCAAACCCAACTTTCGAAGATATGGAAAATGTGACTATACAAACAAATCCAAGTATGTCTTCAGAGCCAGCTTTTAATGATATGGAAAACAGGACTATAGAAACAAATCCAGTTGTGTCTTTGGAGCCAACTTTCAATGATATAGAAAACACGACTATAGAAACAAATCCAGGTGTGTCTTCAGAGCCAACTTTGAATGATATGGAAAACACGACTATAGAAACAAATCTAGGTATGTCTTCAAACCCACCTATTGATGATATGAATGAGAATGATATCCCTTTTAGGAGTGAAAATGAAAATGTTTTATTTGAGATTGAAAGAAATGTCTTAGATAATCTTCCTGGTAAGATTTCTTGGAGGCAAATGAGAACTCATGCAAATAGATTATATAAAAAAAAATTATAGAAAAAGTCTTGGATTTCAATGTCAACTTATGATGCAATTGACGAAGATGTGGAAATTGAGAAAAGTAATGAAAAAGTTAGGCATCTTTGTAAAACCTAAAAAAAAGATGAATCAATCAAACAAGTTTTATCTAGTGTTGCTAATGCTATTGATTCTATTGGTAAAAAGAGTCGATATAAAGATAGCAATGCAGGACGAAGAGCTATAACAACTGCTTTAGTCAATAAATCATCTTCTAATAAAAGAATGATAAGTAAGACAAGTGAAATTCTAAAAATAAATCCTAAAACTTTGAGAAGAGCAGAAAAGAGAAGAGAATCTATTGAAAAATATCCAATTAACCAATGTTGGAGTTTTAGTAGTAGACTCCCAAGGTATGACATGAAATTAAATAGTGAAATCAAATCTTTAATTGAAAAATATTGGCATGATAATACAAGGGTATCATCTAATGTTAGAGATGTTTTAAAATTACGAGTGTTGTCTAAAATTCGTGATCCTCATCCAAAACATCTATTAGACATGACCCAAACTGAATTATATAAAAAATTCTTAGATGATTTAGTGTTAGAACCATTTAATATTACCATAAGCCAAAGATCTTTCGAGAAATGTAAATCTTGGTAGGTGAAAATTAATAAACAACAGATCTCTTGTTGTTGTAAAACTCATGTGCAATTTCGTTATTATTATGATGTTTTTTGATATATATGTTCTACTTTGCATACTGATGAAATTATGTAGGAATGTGGTATTAATATGCCACCTCAAACAATTAAGGAGTTTGTAGCAGGTTTGTTTTCTGAAACATCTACTGGATACTTATTTTATTTAAAAGAATGTATTTCTGGACAATGCAATAGATGTGGCAACTTTTCATTGTTAAGAGAATGTATGCATGAAAATATTTCACATGAATTTGGACAACAATTAGTGGATGTGAAAAGATTCAAGAATGTTGAATATACTTTAAAGGATGGAAAAATTGGAAAGCATTGTTAGTCACTAAAAAATTTTGTGTGCATGCATTCATCAAAGATTTTAAGGATAATATTGTTTCCAAATATGTCAAACACTCCCAATATGCTCGGTGGCTTGATGGACAATTTTGTTCAAATAAAAACACATTTCCAATTGGAACTATCCTATCAGTGGTAAACTTTGCAGAAAACTATACTCTTGCTCCACAAGAGGAAATTCAATCTTAGTATTATAATTTAGTGCAAGTGGCCATATTTGTTCATATTGTATATAGACATGCAGATGATAGTACAAAAGATAATAGAATTTTTTTGAGGGAGTATCATTTCTATTTGAGTGATAACTGGTTACACTCTTCAGAGTTTGTGCAATATTGTTTCACAAAATTTTATGAAAGTTTAAAAGAAAGAGGAATCTAGATGGCACAACATTTCATATGGTCAGATAATTGTACAGGGCAATTAAAAAATGCAAGAATGTTTTATTGGCTATGTAGGGCTCACAAAGAAATCAATATCCAACATATGTGGAGTTTTTTCGAAGCTGGACATGGTAAAGGAGAACATGATGGAGCTGGAGCATGTGTGAAAAGAGCTCTTGCTAGAGAGCAACTAAAATTTGAGGATGCAACCAAATTTAGAGATGCATGTGCAATTGTGGATTGGTGTAATGAAAAATTATCTACAGGATCAAGTGAGAACTCTACAATTCGACGATTCTTTTAGTTAGTTGAAGAAGAGAATATTCCTACTCGACTTGATTGTGAGACAATAAATGGATCAACAAAATGGCATTCATTTAAGAGTTCAAATGAAAGCACATGGATTATATGGACTAGGGAGCTTGCATGTTTTTGTCAATTTTGTATTACAGGTGATTGGGGAGCATGTGAAAATACAGTTTGGGTTGAAGAATGGAAACAAAGATCCTTGACACCTACAGAAATACAAGATCAACTTGAAACAACAATTGAAGATGATAATCAAATGTTTGCATCAGATGACTATGATTGTGTTTTAGACCTTGTACAAGAAGGCACTTTTATTTTCAATATTTTTTTATTGTCATTTTTTTGTGTATCTATATATAATTAATTATATATGTATGCATGCACAAATTTATGTGATTTAGATACATGTCACACTTTATTGAATTACATAATATTTTTGTAGGACATGTGTATGTTATTGTTGCATCTGAGGGCAATGAAGAGGAAACCAAGTATTGGTTGGCTCGATGTGTTGAGACAAAACAAAAGTTGTTACATCCTAGAGTAGATGATGATAACATGGAGTATCCAACAGGTTCTGTAGTTGTTGTTGGCACTTGGCTACAAAAATATCTAATAAGAAGGAATGGTTTGCCTACATTTGAAGATTATGAAACACATAAGAAGATCATACACTACTCACATTTGGTTGTGGCAACAAATATAAAACTAGTCAGATATCATGGCAAACCTTCTAATAAACATTTATGGACACTTTCGATGGAAGAACATGAGTCAATTATAGATGCATTACAAAAAAATGAAGATGCAGATGGTACAATGGAATAAATTTCTAGGTATGTAAACCATACTCTTACATCCCCTAAATCCATCCTCTTAAATGTATCCTATAATGTTATCTAGTTACATGTAATGCATCAATGTTTTGTCTTTTGGGTATATAAATTCTTTCATTCTCATTTCAGCTTCTATATTATTCCCCTTGTCTTAAATTTTGTATCAACTCATGTAAATATATAGTTAATTTACTTGTACATTTGAACATTACTTTTGCAGGTGTATCGTAGACAAGTAGTCAAATTTGCATGATTGTCAATAGAAGTTTTCACCATACAAGTATGTGAGGTCAATTTTGTAGTCTTTAACTAAAAGTGAACGCAAATTAGGTAATTACATATACTTACATTATGGCTTTCACATTCAACATGTTATCTAGTTACATAATGCATCAATGTGTTGTGTTTTTGGTATATAAATTCTTTCATTCTCATTTCACCTTCTATATTATTCCCCTTGTCTTAAATTTTGTATCGACTCATGTAAATATATAGTTAATTTACTTGTACATTTGAACATTACTTTTTGCAGGTGTACCCTAGACAAGTAGTCAAATTTGCATGATTGTCAATAGAAGTTTTCACCATACAAGTATGTGAGGTCATTTTTGTAGTCTTCAACTAAAAGTGAACGCAAATTAGGTAATTATATATTATATATATACTCATATATTTCTCATCCATCCTCTAAAGACACCCACTTGTACATCCCCTTAATTCATCCTTTTAGCTTCCCTTAAGCCATCCTCTTACATCCCCTTAAGCCATCAAGTTTTATTTTATACTTTGTAAATTGGCTTGTGTACATCTCTCCAAGTAAGCTATCCTCTTTTGTATCCCCTTAGGACATCCTCTTCTAGCCCCCCTTTTAATTAATCCTCTTATACATCCCCTAAAGCCATCCTCTTATGTATCCCCTTAAGACATCCTCTTAGCTCCCCTTAAGCCATCGTCTTACATCCTCTTTTATGTTATTTAGTTACATATTGCATTAATATTTTGTGTTTTTGGTACATATTCTTTCATTCTCATTTACATTCATTATTTCTTGCAGGTGTATCCTACAAGTATATTTTTCCATGATTGCCACTACAAGATTTCATCATAATGTAAATGGTAGATCAATTTTGTAGTCATGTCAAACTAATAACATGGACCTATAAGCTAATTGTATAGATATACTCATATGTTTAATAATGGACCTATTTTTTTGTTTTGAGACTCTTTTTATGATCTATGTATTTAATTTTCACGGATTGAATATTATTTTATGATTGCCACAAATGATATTAGTGTAGAGGTTCAATAAGTATATAGTTTGTACTTTTCCTATCATTTTTGTACCCACTTTAGCTATGTTTTGAGATGTGTTGATTTAGCATTTATTTTATATTATTTAAATGCACAAAAGTTGAAAAGTAGTGTCATGATAGTTAAAGGGAAATAGTCCTAGGACAATTTGCATATTTGAAACATGGTTTAATATCACCTCTATGAATGCCATGGTCCTCCTCTATATCCTTCAATCATTTTCTTGAATAGTCTAATGCTATCACTAATAAATATGGGACTGTGCTATCATATTACCTAAGTGTAGTCATAAGTATCATGGTATGGATTGAGTCATTGGTATTGTAGAGTTATTTATGACTGCTAAGGTAATAATGAGGGTTATCATGCATAGGTAAGGTAGTAAATTGTCATTATTTCAAACTAAATGACTACCATAAAGGTTACTCATTGTCATAGAAAATAGAAGATTATTGTCATGTATGAAGATTATTGCCATATCCAATCTAGACTATCATAAATCATTGAGATGTTCTCATAAGAGCAATTCAAATCTAAAAATTAGTCATAATGAGGTTATATCATCTAAAGTCCATTGCATAAATCCATATGACAATAATAAAACAAATAGGATAGTCATGAAACAAATAGGACACTCATGAAACAATAAAGTAATCATGTTAGTCAAGAGGTTTTCACAGTGATTGATGATCTTATACCATTCTAAATGGTCATATGCTAGTTAGATAGACATGTATTTATGGCAACAAGTGGCCTTCATGAAATTCATAAGAGGCTACCAAACCAATTATAGGATTGTCCTAATGAAACAAGAGAGTACTGTAAAATGCATAAGTGGTCATCCAAACACCTATATAATTGCCACAACAATCCCTAATAGCCACTTGCCTTCATGACCAATCAAAGATGTTATTAAGAACTTGAAGATAATCCCTAATACCCACTCAATAGAACTACTAAGAGAATGACCAATCAAACCAAGACAAGAATCTACATAGCAAAAGGAATCTCAAAAATGAAATAATTCCCTAGCACTAGAAACATTCTGAGTAATCATTATAAGCCCGATTAATGCACCAACATTGTCAACCAATAAGGTATAAAAGAGAAGATCTCAAGAGAATGTATAAATACAAGAAGAGATCACTTGGAGAAGGCTACTAAAGCTAAACACATGAAACTGGAAGTTCTGGAAAGAGCGGAAAATGGATTGTCAAAAATAGGAAAAATGAAGGGGCCTTGATAAGGTATATACTATCTATTCGAAAATTGGAAAAAATTATCTACACATTAGATATTCACATGTACATATGAGAATCCATCAAAGCATAATTGAAAGTGGATTTTTATAAGATGTATTAGTTGCAAGTGCTACTTTTGATCACCACAACCCTCACAAGAAATTATGCACAAAATCTCTCTTGAATAATTTCAAATTGTGATAAATTTTTTTGTAGCTTATATTGTGTGGATAAGATTTGAATTTCCTTCTAGTTTCTTCTAAAGAGTTAGTTTCTCTACAAGAATTGAATGCTTCATTTGAATCATGTTGTGAATTTTTTTTAAGGAAGATTTTTTTTGGACACTATCAAAGTGAGTCTAACATCCTTATCATTTTATCATATTTTAAAATTCACTTTACCATATGTAGCAAATTGGACTAGGTATATTACCTTATGAAGAAGATTAGTCCAAATTTTGTATTGAATTGCTCACATAGTGGGTTGAGCCTTACACTGTTGTATTTTGTAGTTTGTTTCAACTTTTGAAGAAAATTGTAATATAGGTGCACTTATCTTTTGAAGAAAATCACTCTACCTATTGCATTGGATTGCACAAATATCGTTTTATTGCCAAATTAATTGTTGTATTATAGAGTATGTATGCTTGTGTACACTAGACTATTAGAGTGAATGACCTTACTTTTTGATTATGCATGCATCTACATGAACCCCATCTTTAGTTCCAACATTGTTGCTACTATAACTATGAAGTCTACTTTAACACATACATGAAGGGAAATGCAAGGTTTATCCTAGGTAAATTACCTTGTTATAAAGTGCCCTAAATTTATCTATTAGATAATTGTAACACCAAACTTATCTATTAGATAATTGTAACACCAAACCTATCTATTCCACTATGTAAATTAACTTAATTTAGGTTTGTGATGTGATGTATTAGAATTTTGAATTTTGAATATAAATATAAATGAAAACATTTAATTAATTTTGGCAGTTAATAGATTGTTCACTATTTCAAGAAGAACTATTGAACCATAATGCATAATCACTTCTTAAATTAAAAAATGTAGTAGAGAGAAATCTTCTAACATGTCTCAATTAAATAATTTATAATCTAGAAGTGAACAATGAAGCATATTTAACATATTATCTAACATACTAAAATGTTCAAGCATATAGTCAATGATATATACATGTAGATCTATCTAGATAAGTCCATGAAATACTATAAAATATAGGTAGGACCCATGAAATGTGTACTAAAACATCTACTCATCATCAGCATATAAATAAATACAAATCATAATTCATGAAATACTAAAATATCTAACAGTACATGTAATAGTAAGTTCGACATATATAGTCAAAGTCCTGGCATGGCATATATAAAAAATAATGCACATCATACAGTTTAGTCTATGAAATAAATATCTATGTCAGGTATGATCATCAATCAAGTTCAAATCTGAAAGAGGCCTCTTTCTTCCTTGTGAAATAGATGGATCTACCTCATGATGTACACAAGAGAAAGAAACTTGCAATCATATTTAAAAATTTAAAAAATGGCACATACATGTGCTTTTGAAATGTAAATTTCATTTTGAATTTCATTTGATTGAAGATTTAATTTAATTTATAAAATACTCATATTAAATATTTAAATCTAGACTTTAATGTATGATTAAATTACCAAATGATGTTGGTCATCTCCTCCCACATTCTATTGCCCAAGTGATCGTAAAGCATCAGGTGCTAATTCCTGGATATTCAAATTTAAAACACTCAAGAATTAGGTTACCATCCAAATTTAATTTAATCTATAAAAAATATGAAATTAAATATTTAAATGTAGGTTTTAAAGTGTGCATTTAAATTACCGTGCAATCATGCTCATCTACTCCCACATTTTGTTGTGCAGGTGGTATAGTTGTTTCATCTTCTTGACCAAAAGTTTGACCTGCTAATTGCTAGAATTTCAAATAAAGCAAGTTTGAAATAAGTTAGAATTTATTTAGCATATAAAGACCTAGAAATTGAACATAGAAAATTTAGTAAAGTTTAGGACCTCAAAATGTGTGGATGGCTCATGAAATTGTCCCTGACTAGCAACCTGACCAATAGTCACACTCCTATCATCCTGCACTTACATATATATGGGTGAATATATAAATTTATATAAACTCAAAAAAGAAACTTAGTACAAATTTAGTACAATTTTTTAAAACACACACCAGGGAATACTCAGGCATAACAACTGACGATGGAGGATCAGTGAAAGAAACACCTGAGCCATGTGGTCGGTCAGACATGGGAACTACCACATGACCTGAGGCTCGCTACAACAGTAGTGTTTCACATACATGTACATATAGTTATTTATTTATTTATACACTTGTTAATTTAAAATATAATATTGATAAGTTTCAAGAAGAAAATTTAAACTAGAATTAGATACATATGGTTTTAGGGTTAAGATATATTGGTTTACCCCATAAGGTGTGCCAATCTCTACAGTTGTCGATGCAAAACTCAATGTATCAAATCGTGATGTGGCCCTACAGCGACTTGAGATCTATACAAAAAATAGTTCACAATTATATATTAATTCATTCAATTATTTATATAAATTTTGATACGTTCAAATTATGCACTTGAAATATTTAATAAAATGTGGTCAATGTACCTGTGTAGGATTATCATCCAAATATAGTAGATCCAAGTATGACTCCACTTCTGTTGTAGCTGCATCTGATGTGGATGTAGGAGCAGGACCATAACACGGTTGATTGCAATTTGTACACAAATATTCCCCTGACATGCCTAAGGCTCTATGATGAGATGCATCTACTCCTCCATGATGCTCTCCACCACTAAATTCATCTGCCATGTGGGCAGCTTGTTCAGTGAGATTGCCCGAGAGTCTACTCAATGCTCCTAATGTTGACAACACTACTTGGTACTGAATAGGTGCATGAATCGTGGGCAAAATAGGAGCAACCATAGGAGCAGGAGGAACTGGTCGATAGAGGTCAACTCGTGCCCCCGGTCTGTGTTGTGGCATGCCACGACCAACACCCTAAAATTCTCTCATATCAAAATAATTGGGTTTTTGACCCAATTAAAACTCCACCCATAATTTTCTTAAAAAATATAGTGGTACCTCATAATTAGCACATGGTGGGTGATCAAACACCATCCACCATCGATCCCAAAAACATCTCAAAATCGCCTCATGCGTACACCACTTAATTGATATTCTTTTTTTTTGTTGCAGCTATAGGTTGATTAGTTTTTGGATGACGAAAAAATGGGGCTAATGTTTGTTTTATTATGTGGAGATCATGGATGTCTTTATATGAAAGACCATCCACATAGAATTGCCTCCTCCCCTCCCGCCAAAGGTGAAATCTATTTAGGTTTGCATCGATAGACGTAACAGAATCAATAATGGTTTGCATCGAAGATGCAAACCGAACCACATGAGGAGGCATCAAGTGAGGTTGATTATTAATCAAATTAATGTTCTCCTCAATTGCATTAATATTTTCATTAATGCTTTGCCGCAATTGGGCCTCATCAAGTGGAGGGGGTGGGGGGTTTTGAGGTGGAGGGAGTGGGGGGTTTTGAGGTGGATCACGGGTTGGGGGGTTTTCATAAAGAATGTCATCTATTAAAAATCCATCTAGACTCTGGTCATCCATTAGATGTCGCTTGCAAATTTCTAAATATGTATCCATATGAAAAACTTACAAATGTATAATTTCACAAAAATATACATATTGAAAACTTACAAACAAATATCTATAAATTTAAACTTAATCTAAAAGATCTATAAATGAAAGTTTAAAATATCCATGAATTTAGAGAGCAAGTAATACTTCAAAATTAAACATGCACAAGTTTATCATATAATATGATGAAATGATGATGCCTCAACCCTAAATATATCTTGTATACCCTTATTTAACCTATCTTCTCAAACACATGTCTCCCATGCACAGTTTATCATTGTCATTGAAAATCAAAGGACTTCAAAAAGAAGCCAACAACTTACTAAAAGGTCATGCACCTATTGCTTGAATAAAACTACTCTATTATTAAAATAATGAGATTGATATTTCATTAGATATAAGAGTTCTAATGCTTGGTTTAACCCTCTATCTCTTCCATTCAATAACACCACCATTTTCCTAAGTGATTGCTTTACCTTCACAATTTGAACAACCATGATAATCTTGTGAAGGAAAGATTTAGGAAGGACAAAGGTGGTTTTTTCACATAAGATGGGGTTAGCACAATATTAATGGTTTTGCAAGGGGGTAAAGGGGGATAAATTAAAGGGAAATTAAAGAACATTGAATAGGGATAAAAATTAGATGAAAATGGACATATAGGAACTCTAAATGTAAGACCGTGGGAACAACATAGGAAAGGGGAACATGGATGGCTAGGGGTGATTTAGGCTAAGAAAAAGGGGCCAAAATGATAGAAGACACACACAAACATGTTAAGGCTGATATGGACACAAAAACATAATATCGAATTTGTAGGGTGTACATTAATTTCATTATAACATGCATATGCATGCTTGTGTACATCTTATTGTGAGGTCTTGTAGGTTTATTCATGGTTTCTAAGAACTTATTCATATTTCTTCATTTCTTTTTAATTATCCTATTAGAGAGACCTCAAGGATCACCCTCCAAGGTTCTGCAAAGCTTGAAAAAGAAGAGGGGATACCATACCCTATGACTTGGCTCAAAGTTGTTCTCTCCTTGTCGATGTTTCATATTCTCTACGTGAGATATTTTATTCCCCTTTTCTTAGTTTGAGTAATATTCTAGAAGAGAGGGATTATATTTTTAGTAGCAAACAAAATCTAAAGATACATCAAATTTACATGCTTTTGTGGGAGAAATACATACACAAGACAACTTGAATCTCATTAAGACAAATGCCTGGACTAAAAGCCTAATCAAACAAACATGAAACCCCAATGTATAATATTTCCAATCACTTGTCAATGTAGGGTTTACCAAAGCAATAAGGCACATAAGAAACATAAAAATTTGCACTTTGGGGCATGGGCCAACAACCTCCTAGGTCTAACCCCATGCAACTAGAGTAATATGCAAGGGCTCATCACTAAAGATTAGACTAGGCTAGTAATGACATGATAGATGGGTATGCGTGCAGATGAGTTAATAACTTTTGAAGGATGTATTTCTTTTCAATGTGGCTGATGGTAAGCTAACTCTTTGGAACTCAAAACTTGATGAATGAAAACATGAAAGATCCACCTACAAGCCTATAGGAATCAAAAGTGGGATTTGATATTAGGAAAGTGGGATGAGAAATACAAGCATGGACAAATCATGGAATTCTACATAGCATAAGGTAATAAATACAAATAATGCTAGTAAGAATAATGATAATAGAAATGTGGATAATGAAAGTTACAAAATACAAGAATAATGTGACTAGGTCTATGAAATTGCTATAGGCAAGAAGGTGAGGGTAGACAAGAGAAAAATATACTATGAAAAATATGAGAAGATATGAGTAGGACATATGATGGAATATAAAACATGGAAATACAAGTAGGATATATATATTACCAAAAGGGATTTATCAATATCAACAAAATCTATTCCTTCTAGAATGCATAAATGAAGGGTACATCACTAGATACATCTATGGCCATGTGATAGAGTCTTAGCGAGGAGATGAGAATTGATAATGTAATAGAAGATGGTCATAATATACATATATCATGTGGAAATCTATGATAGTAAGATACATGTATGAGTCATAGGGGGATCAATAACACTATATAAAGAGAATTATGATAGCAATCATAACAATAAGATATGATGATAGAGATAAATAGGAGAGGAATAAATGACTTATTGTGGCATAGATGATATAAATAATGAATGTATAGTATGTATAAGAAAGATGTATATAGACAATAAGAGATGATTGAGATAGGAGATGGGGGTACAAAAAAGAGGCAAATAGAGAGGTGCAATGATCTACTATAGGATATATGGGAAATGAAAACAAAGGGTTCTGGTGCTCGATGGAGTCAATCCTAATAATACATAAAATGGTACTATGAATAGAGACTCGTCATTGTCTAGAACAACACAACCATGGGGAAGAAAATTGTAGGATAAAAACACAATATGACAAGGGCTAAAGTGGATAAATGTGTTACATTTAGGTCAAAATGAAGAGGTCCCTAATGCTTTGCATCCTCCTTAAACATGGTCAAGGAAGGATAGGGATAATAGGTACAAAGAAGAATCAGGGTAAGAAAGAAATAGAGGAAAGAAAAGGAGTACCAAAAAACACATCATACGCTGTCCCCTAAGTGTTGGCATGTATAATAGCTCATCCACATAACAAGGGACAATAAACACAAACATAAGAATAAGGATGAGAGAAGATATGTACAAAAGTAGGGTAGAGACAGAGGCATCTAAGGATCACAACCAAGTGGGACTTTATTAGCCATAAGATCATCATGCTCTAAATCAACATTTAAAGATGTTGTCAAAATAGCTATCTATGTCAACACAAGCAGTAAAGATAGATGAAAATGGTGGATTGTGGGCAAGACCATCAAGCATACTATCAAGTGGTGGTGGAACAATGTGTAGTGTGGATGATGTCTCAATAATGGTGGTTGCAATGGAATTAATAGGAGGACAAGAATGCTTAAAGCGGAGAGAATCTAAGAGATGGAGAACTGTGTAGTTAATGGGCATGGCATGGGATTCAAATGAAACTATGGGATCCTCAAAAGCAATAACAGTTGTAGAGGTCATAAAAGGAATACTAGTAAATGATGATGAAGATATATATAGTAAAGTAATTATTAGATATTTTTATTAGTAGTTTGCATTTTTAGGAGGATGGAAGAGTGGCTTGTTTGGAATTTCAAGTCAATTCAATATAAAATTTTGTTTGACCACAACAATTCAATTCATAAATCTTCTTTTGAATGCTATTACATTCCTGTTAGAAGTCATTGAAAAGTCAAATGCATTCAAATCATACTCACACACAATTAAATCTTTATAATTTGGTTTTTTAGGGTTTATAGTTTAGGTTTTTAGGGTTTGCAGTACAACATGGTTTTAGGGTTTATAATTTGGTTTTTTAGGGTTTATAGTTTAGGTTTTTAGGGTTTGCATTAAAACATGGTTTTAGGGTTTATAATTTGGCTTTTTAGGGTTTATAGTTTAGGTTTTTAGGGTTTGCAGTACAACATGGTTTTAGGGTTTATAATTTGGTTTTTTAGGGTTTATAGTTTAGGTTTTTTGGGGTTTGCAGTAACATGGTTTTAGGGTTTACAATAACATACAACCACAAAAAAATCATAAAACTCTAATAACAAGTGAAACCCTAATTTTCATTTTAATCCTACAATCACAAAAAAAACATAAAAAACAAGTTAAAAACTAGCAAACAACCAACTTGGAGGAGCTCAGTAGTGACGAGGTGGCGGGAGGAGGTGACAGGGCAAAAAAAACTTTGGAGTTGTGCTCGTTTGGCCTTCAACAATGTGTACCTGTTCTATGCTTATCGCTGTCGCTGTAGCTATCGGCTGGAGGTGGAAGAAAATGAGCTCGCAGGGTTGTTTTTTAAAAATATATACTTTTTTGAAAATGGGTACCCGTTTAGTAATAGGTACCCATTTTGTAACGTGCACCTGAAGCTAAACGAGTACCTGTTTAGGCTTGAGTACCCGTTACTAAATGGTTACCTATTTAGGTTCGGGTGCCCGTTCCTAAACAGGTACTTGTTTCTTTGAAAACAGGTACCTGTTTCTGTCAGGAATTTTTTCTCTGCGCAACTTCCCCTACATGTGGACTGAGTTTCTTGCTTTTACCCCTATTCCTAGCATAAATCATTATTTAAACATTTATAAACATTCTTCTATAGTCCACCTTAGGTAAATAAATCCAAATTTTTATTTCCCTAAGTCTCTCACCCACATTCCAAAAATTAATTTAACATTTTTTGATGCAGGAGCATCCGAGTGGACAAGCTATCCAGCATCGCCCAAAAAAAATGCATAGTTTAGTTTCTCTTATTTTTTGTGTGTGTTGTAGAGACCTACAGTTCCGTTTGGTTTGTGGTCAAATTCCAGGCATGGAGTTCATGTTCTAATCGTGTATCAAATACTCCATTGGCGGGAAATATTTCATATTTCCTAATGGCAGGAGGAGTTTCTTGCGTTCCAAGGCGGGAGATTACTTTTCATCAGCGTGACCGCTCATTTTGGAGTGACTGCTTGGATGGTCACTTCGACATCCTGAAGTCTCTTTGGTATTCATCAGTTGGTGGATTTTGGTGTGACCTTGCTTTTCGAAGTGACCTAGAACATCGTCCCTTTGACATAGCGAAGTGCAGTGTTAGGCGAGACCATACAATGTCGGTGTGACTCTAATCTCTGTCTCTTCGACATCCCAAATTTTGTCCAGACTCCAGTCTCTATCCCAACGATACTCTGATGCCTTTATTGGCAAGAGATTCCTATATCAGTCATCGGCAGGGCATGACTTCATCGGTGTGACTTCCTTGCGGGTCCTACCGACACAGTGATAGAGTTTGACGAGGGGTCCATTGCTGACTTGGCATTATTGGTGGGAAAACTACCTCAGTGGGACTTCATTCTGTGTCTCCCAGATACAACAATGGTTGAGTTTCTATTCCTATTTGACTTTCATGGACCGTGTGGAACACTTGGAGCACATTTATTGGCTTAATTAAGAAATGACCCAGCGCCAACAATGAAGACTATTTAGGGTTCAAGTAGTGGAGTTTATGCATAACGAAGTCTGTAACGCATCTAGGATGAATGTGGAGTGCCCTGTGGATTGTGGTGAAGGCGTGTATGCTAATATGGAAAATTCATTGATGAGCTCGCAGCCTGAAATCATTCTAGATAGTAGAGATGTATTGAAGAATGAACATGGGGAACACATGCAGAGTTGTTAACCGTAGCCATTTATGGAGCATAAAAGCCATTATCTAGGAACAGTGAGGGAGAGAGCCCAGAAAGGAAGAAATTTGGCATCTGTGTAATGTTTTTGACCTCTGAACTAAAATGAAATCTCTGTAATAAAATCTAATAGACTATAAGATGTAATGTCCTCTGCATATTGTTTTCAATAAAGAAGATTGTGTTTTTTATCTGATTGTTAAGTTTTGCTACAAGATTGATAAGCCTGATAAGGCTCCTCGATCTCGACTATGTCAAGTGGTATCAGAGCCAGGTTTGCTCCTAAAGAAGGTGTCAAGAGAATTACGAAGTCCTAAGAGAAATTTTGTGGGTAAGTGAGACGAGGAAGAAGGCCTGCAACTGCAGAGGACTTGCATAAAATGGCACAAAGAGGACGAGGCAGAGGAAGAGGGGCACAAAGAGATGCAGACCCCGTACTAGTGGAGATGTTGAGAGGAATTACAGCTAGATTGGAAGCTATTGAGACTGCATAGCGAAGAGGTCAACCTATTGAAGATGTGAGTGATACTGAGGAAGAGCAAGTTGAAGCCAAAGGAGAGGAAGGCCAACTTGGGCTTGATCAAGGTGAAGAGAGGTTCATTAGAGCCCTAACCAGAATTAATACCAGACCTTGTTTTGATCCTCCAAACTATGGTGGTAATTTGAATTCAGATGAACTATTGGATTGGATCACTAAGATGGAGAAGTACTTTGATTTTGAAGGTACTGAAGAAGACAAGAAGGTAAAATATGCCTGTACCAAGTTGAAAGGGCATTCATCCCTTTGGTGCGATTGTTTGCAAACTAACAGATAGAGGAAGGGTAAGGAGAAGATAAGATCATGGGATCAAATGGTGAACAAATTGAAGGCAAAATTCATGCCTTCGGACTATCAGATAAATTTATTTAGAAAATTACAGAACTTGAAGCAGAAAGACTCCAGTGTCAAGGAGTACATAGAAGAATTTTATAGATTGAGTATTCAAGTAGAGCACACATAGGATGAAACAGAGCAAGTTGCAAGATATCTAAATAGCTTGTGGATGTCTATACAAGATGAAATTAGTTTCCTCAGATTGCAGAGCATGGAGGAGTCTTATCAATGTGCTTTGAAGGCCAAGGAGAAGCTGAACCAGAAGCAACAAAATAATAACCGGGGCAAAGGTAAAAATGCTCATGGTAGAGGACAGAGTAGTGGTGGAAGGGGATATTTTGCAAGATAGAATGCAAATGGTACCTCTCAGACTCAGGAAACTGGAGGTAGAGGAAACTTCAGAGGAAGAAGAGAATCCTTTTGAGGGAGAGGAAACTTTGGAAGAGGAAGAGGTAGAGGCTTCACTGGTACATGTTATCAATGTGAGGAGACTAGGCATAGATCTTTTGAATGTCCACAAGTTCAAGGTGAAAGTAAAGGAAAGGATACCAAAGTGCATGTGACCTAAGCAAAAGAGGAGGAGATTTTAGAATCTTCAAAGAATGGATAAGATCTAGAGAACAGAGAATCCTTGATGATAAGGAAGATTTTGTTAAGCCCTGAGAAGGCAGAAACTGAACCAGTGTAAAGAAGAAATTTGTTTAGAACCAAATGCAAATCCGGTGGCAAATGTTGCAAGGTGATTGTAGACAGTGGCAGCACAGACAACATTGTGTTTGAAGAAATGGTGAAGAAGTTGAAGCTAAAGAGGATGAAACATCCCAGCCCATACAAGGTTTCGTGGTTGCAGAAGGATCACCAATTAGTGGTAAGAGAACAATGTTTAGTTAATTTTCAAATTGGTAATTATAAGGAGGAAATACCTTGTGATATAATGCCAATGGATGCCTGTCATCTCTTGTTGGAAAGACCGTGGTAGTTTGATAGACAAGTTGTTCACGATGGTAAGAATAACACATATACTATTAAGAAGGATGGGCAGGAATTCACATTGAATCCTATGAAAGACAAGGATGAAGAGATTGAAGGCACTTCCAAAGTGTGTCTTGTCTCAGGAAAGAAGTTCCTAAAGGATCTGAAAGAAGATGATGTTTGTTATGCATTCATGGCTCAACCATCACAAAGCTTGACAACTGAAAGAGAAGAAGAAGAGCTTCTAGTAGAAGTTCAAGAGATGATTGATGAGTACTCTGACATAATGATGAAAGAGTTGCCAGATGGACTACTGCTAGTAAGAGAAATCAGTCATTGGATGGATTTGATTCCAAGTGCAAGTTTTCCAAACAAGGCACCTATAGACACTAAAATTTGTCCATGTCTTATCTACACCTAGTCAACATGACCTTATAATGTTTTTCCCTAGCTCCTAGGTCATCCCAATCACAATTCCAACTTAATCACATTCCATTTAACTAAATAAATCCCATTTGTTTAGTTAATAATACCCCTTCACATGTCTCACATAATTCAAATTAAAATTTTGAATTATTCCCTCATCTCATCACACTGCGACACATGTCACATGTCTCATCCCCCACTTAATATGCCTTCACAAGTCAAACTAATTCAAATATAATATTTGAATTAGATTCCTTTTATTCTCCATCGCACACTTGTCATGTGAGTACAATCCCTCTTTGAGTGGAAAACCCTAATCCAACCCTAATTGATCTTGACCGTCTATAGCATCCAACATAACTTTCAATCCTATCCATCCATTCAAATCAACCTCTTTCTATAAACCTAGCCTCCTCAGCCATTTTTGGGGCATTGATCTTGAGTACTATTATGCTTCCGAAATCTTGAGCAACCAACATTCAACCACATTCATTAATCTCTCTCTTGAATCCATTTCCATCTCCATCTTGCATCTTTCTTCATATTGCATCCATCATCTTGCAGGTATCGATCAAGCTGTCATCTTGCGCATATCATTCAAGGTGTATTGAAGGTTTGGGTTTGGTAATGTATGCATTTGTTTCATAATTTCATTTAATTCAAATTTTTAGTATACATTTTGGCACGCCCGCAGTTGTAAACCTCATTTTTGTAGGTTTTTTGTGATCAAATTTGCGAGGTTTTAACATTTTTTCTTGAGTTTTGCAAGTGAGCTATTGCAGGTTGCCTCCTTGGCAAAAACCAACCCCACCATCGCTATTAGTGACTGAAATTTTTGAAATTTTTTTAGGGCCGCAGGTCCATATAGTACGGATCCATATCGTATGGATCTGTACCGTATGGATCCATACCGTACGGATCTGTAATATATGGATCCCACGACCCCTGTGGTATCGATCTCTAGTTTTCTGTTGTAGGTTTTATCTTTTCACATGCAAGTTTATTGATTGGGTTAGATTTTTTAAAGATTCTCTTTGTTGCCACCTAAGTTTTCTGTCACCTCTTGCTCTGCACGGACTGTTGACATCTCTTCCTCGCCCTATTGTCTTCTATGGTCGCCACCATGGGTGGTGATTAAGCCCATCGCCATCAAACAAAACATTGTTCTATTCTGTTGTTGGGTCAAAGTTCTATTGTTCGCTAAGTCATTTGTCACCATCATTGATATTGTGGCTCTGATTTCATTTGGCTGATCTCCATTACCACCTAGTCTCTGCCACCTACCATTTATGCAGTCACCATAGTCAAATGCCTGGTCCTTGTTGCCTAGCACTGCCTTACATTCACTTGTTTGCATTTAAAATCTTGCCTCCATTGGAAATTTTGTCACTCCCCCTTTTGGTGTGAGGTCGCCACCCATCTGGTGGCGTTGAACCTCTTGTCGCCACTTCCCAAGCACCGGTCGCCATCAAACATTTGCTTTGGTTATACCTGGATCCCACTGTCGACATATGCCCTAACTCCACTACTGGTATGAGCATTTCTCCCCACTGCTTTGTGCCTGGTCATGAGCTCCATCCGTGGTCGATAAGAAAACCCTAACTGTGAACCCCTGGGCTTTAAGCCCTTTCAATGGTGAGCGCTAGGATTTAAGCCCCCCAGAGATCGCACAACCAAATCAAGCTTTACACCCCTCAATTATAGACTTCGGTCACTCTTGTGACCATCGACTGGGCCTTGAGCCCCTTTTCTTTTTTCCCCTTTTTTATTTTTTCACTTGGCCAGCCCCTGGTCATATTGATGACTAGTGGCCAATTTTAGTCCCTGACTGCTAGAGCTAAACCCTTAATCGCCACAGTCACCTAAACCACCAGGCTAACAACACATGTGATCAAATTGCCCCTAACTACTAGTGGTTAGTGTTATAGTCAGGACTGTACCCCTTTCTTCCAAAGACCTAAAGGAGGCTGATTTTTTTCTTTTGCTCATAACTGGAGCATACAGCGGCAAAATTTTGCAAACTAATAGTTGTTGGAGAGAGGATTCAGAGGAATTTACAATGGTCATGATAATTTTAGGTGAAAGTGCCATTTTGACCAATTTTTTTGCAGTCAAAGTTTAGCTTCTTTGCAAACTTCAAACGCACATAACTTTTGCAATTTTGATCGAATTTTTGTGATTTTTTTAAAAATTACATAGAATTTCTTGAATAATTTGTTTATGCAACTGATTTTTCTGTATCAATTCATTTTCATCAGATTTTTATCAGATTTCTCTTTTTCACATAACGGATCCCTAGGCACTTTCACTTGCTTGTTTTTCAATTTGGTGGCTTGTAGATGACCCCAAGGAGCTGGAGTAGTGTTCACATCAGCATCTACAGCAACTTGGGACATTGAAACAATTAGGTGTATCCATTTCATCATTCATCTCTTTGATTTGATCAATCAATCTTGTTTCATCACACATTTGGACTTTGGGCTCCTAAAACGAACATTTGTCTTCATCACACATCAAAATTGGGTATAAAATGAGCAAGTGTCTTCCATTCATATTTTGACTTGGGCATAAAAAGAACCATTGCTTGAATTGTTTGGTGAATTTTATTGCAATTAGGGGTGTATATGCTCTTCTCATGCGCTTTGTGTAAACTTGAGAATCAAAAACACCTCTCATCCATTCATATTCGCACCTCACATTTTGATTTCTAAGGGTTAATTAACCACTGTGAGTGTGAATCAAGTGTGCATGTGTATGCTCTCTCCTCACACTGCAAGGTGATCTTGCAGATTAAAAACACCATACTTGGTTTGCTTTTGTTTACCCTTTTTAGGAGGCCTGCTTGGAGATAGAGCACTCCAAGGGATGACCTCAATCGAGGCTGAATCAAAAGACACCCTCATTGGGAGTTGGAATCTTGTCACTCTCGGCTAAGCCCTAAAGAACTTTATACCTTTGGGAAGTGAAGGTGAAGGGTGGGTTACCCCTTTCTCCCAGCTGTGTGGTAGGATTTCGCTTTCAAATTCCTAGTCAACCTCGTGTAAACATAGCCCAAAATCTAATTGGCCATACCCTATTTCAAACTAGACATTAGGCTTGTTGTTGTGCCTTCAAGTGTGTGCTTAATCATAACATTTAAATCTTGAAAGGAAAATTCATCATCTTGTTGGGTGTGTGTGCTCATGCATTTGCTTGTGAAATCTTGTGTTTGATATTGCCCTAATCAAACTTCAAATAAATGATTGCTACATCATCATCTTTAACCAACTTGTCATAACACATATCTTAGACCACCTCATCCACATCGTCCAATCCTAATCACCCAATTCATCAATTCATTTTAACTCACCTTCATCCTAAACAAAACTCTAATCATATCCAAGTCATCATCCCATCACATTAACATCATCCTAATCATCCTAGTCATCATCCCATCACATCAATGTCATCCTAATCATCCTAGTCATCACACATCATCCAATCATCAAACCTTCATCCAAATCACCCCACATCTACCAATTGTAAATATGGACATGGCATTTCTAAACAAAACCTATGAGAATGATCCTTATGGTACCAAAAGAATGCTTAATCAACTTAGTCAACTTAGGTGGTTATATAGAAGGGAAGAAGACCCTGTGTCACCACAACATCAACAATTCCCACAACATCAAGTCCTAGGCCAATATCAACGATCCCACATTCAATCACAAGCCCAACAAGCACATAATCCAAGCACTAATGCCATTACATCCATTCCACAAATCACCCTCACTATTCCTAACAACACTACAAACACAAGTACTTCCATAAGTCTACCATCCAACGATCCTAACTCCATTGCCATCATATCCCAACTAATGTCTCAAAAAACCTCCAACATCAACCAATGTCCACAACAATCCACCTCACAAGACCTTTCAAAGATTACAAATCCTATCATGCCACCTCATCACCAAACCTATCCACATGGCAATCAAATGTCCTTACAAGAACAACATGCAAGTCCAAATGGCCCTATGTACATAAATCAAGAAAGTCCAAGTCATCTTATGCAAGCCCTAAAATCCTTTGACAAGGGAGAAACCAACCTAGAAAGTACCTCCTTTGAGTCACCTTCACCATCCAATCATATGCCAACACATAAGCCAACTAGTCCCATCTCAACACCTTTATCAAGCCCTTTATCACCTTCATCCCCATGTTCCACTAATCCTTCATTAAAAGATTCTATGGTGATACTTTTAGAGAAATTGGTCCAAGCAAATTTGATTGAGCTATACCCATTCAAAGCATATTCTCCATTTATGATTAAACCTAGAGGGAATAATGAAAACCATTATTGTGCATACCATAGGTATAGGGGCCATACCATATCCACTTGTGTTCGATTTCAAAGATTGGTCAAGAACCAAGAAGATTGTGGTAAGATTGTCTTGGATAAGACCGATCCCTCTAATTCCATTATCTTTCCATCTAGCCAAAATCCTAATCCCATTATCCATCTAGCAAATCCCAATCCTAAGCCTTCAACTTCCACTATTATCATCCATCCCCTATATTGTCCATTCACCCATACCCTTGCAAAGGATGTGATCCATTGGCTACTAGCAAGGAATAAAACATTGCCATGTCATCAAACACCTATTCTTGAGCCTCCCCATGAGTCCTTAAACACTTTGTCTAGTCTTCTAACCCCATCATGTGATCTACAAGCTATCAAGATTATTAAAGATCCTTCCATTTCCATTCAAGAAAACCAAGAGTTATGTCAAGAGTATGATCCTAAGCAGGAAGAAACAATAACCCCTAAATCTAATCAAGAGCAAATCATCCCCATCCAATCTATCCATAAAATGTACCTTCTTTATGATCAAGATGATACCTATGAAGAAGCTATCGATGAGCACCTTGATCCTATCCATAATCCTATAATCCATGAGCAAGACATCCAAATTTCTCCTAGTCATCCTCCATCTAGCCCAATCCATGATCCTACACCTTCCACTTGCCATAATGAGACATGTTCCTCCCAAGAATACATAAGCATAGAAGATCAAATGAATACCTTGGATCTTGGTGAACAAAATGTTAATCAAGATCCTAATGGCCTTTCCACATCCACTATTGATCATGTTACAAATCCACCATATCCTACTAGTCTATCCACATTCATTCATGAGTGTTCCTCCTTAGAAAACCAACAACCATTATCCACTTTACCTTCTCCATCCAATATTCAACTCAAGTCTAGTGTCCAAACTACACATAGTCCCATTGTCAATCGCATGCTCCAAAACATTTTGGAGCCAATCCATGTCAAGGTCCCTCCTCGCTCATTTGGCCTTGGATACACACCCCAAGGTCAACAATCTAATGATATTGGTACTTCCTCCACACTTCCTAAATCCACTTCCTTCCATCATAAACCCCATCATATTCCTAAAACATATGTTGCCATTCCACCTCCCTCATCCTACAAATGTCAAAAGCATGTGACCATTCACCTTCCACCATCCACTTTACCTCCACTTCTTCCAGCTCCAAATATCCCTCCATCTGCTTTGCCACCATTGCTACCAACACCCCCTTACCCAATCATTCATAAATTCCCCCACATTCCTAATCTTGACCAACAAACACACACATTGTGTAAACATAAAAATTCCACCCTTTCCACCCACCACATGGGATTTAAAAATAAACATTTGGATGCCTCTACATATAAAGCCCAACATCCTAACGGTCCTAATACCTTAGGAAATCAATCCAAAAATTCAAAGCAAGGTACGTTCAAAAATCCATCCAAACCCATACCTCCAAAAGTAAAGTCCAAAAGAAAAATGGTATGGGTACCTAAGAAAAAATCAAGCAAATCAAATGAGGCATCCACATCCCAAAAATCCCAACCATCATCTTCCATTCAAAAATGCCATTCCATTAAAAAGTATCAAATTTCTCCACCCCACATGAAAATCAAAAATCATAAAAATACTAAGTCCATGTGGGTTCCAAAAGTCCTAAATCATCCATCTCCTAAGCAAACATCACCATTACTTCCTACACCACCATCAAATCAAAAGATTCCATGTTTAACACGGTGTGTGCAGCCGTTGGTCATGATTCCTTTCCATACCTTCATCACTCCATCATTCACTCATTATCTTACATATCTCCCCCATCACCTTCCTATGTTCCATGCTTTTGCATAAGTCCATTATAATCCACATCATAATCCACTTTCTATCCCTCCATAATCCACATCATAATCCGCTTTTGATCCCTCCATAATCCACTATTTGCCTTATCCATCTCACTTTCACGCAATCACCCTACCAACATCTTGAGCATAATGACTTGACATGGTCCATTTGTGATGACATCCTTCTCTAATGGGACTATCACATTACATGGAACTAGACACTTGAGTCCCACCCATCCATATCCCCCCTTTTTCCAATTCAAAAAAAAAAAGTCAAAAAAGAAAAAAAAAAAAGTAAAGAGAAATCCCTTCGTCCAACGGTGAAAACCTGGTAAACAAGTGCCTTGGATAGTACCATGATGAAAACCTGGTAAATAGGTGTCATGTGTAGGTTGATCTTCTATGTCACTTACACTTGGGGGCACCTTGTCTCATCCTTTTCCAAACTATCAATACCATTTTCATACCATTTCCATCAACATACCTATCACATTGCATCCATTCATCCTCCCTTCCTCTTTTCATCTTGACAAAGATTGGGGACAACTATTGATAAGTGTTTTGGATATCCCTTAACATACCTCATACTTTCCAAATGAACCCTCTCATCCAAGTCATAAGCTTTGTCATGACAAATCTTATCATCCTATTGTCTTAAGCATTGTCTTGAAAAATCCTAAGTCTACTACCTAGACTGGGGCATGTTATTCCTATGCAACATAGTCCTTAGAGATCACATCCTTGCTCTCTTACACATACATCATTTCCATTCCATAGCCTATCCTTTTATCCTACCCACCTATCATAATCCTTTCATCCATCCACTATTAACTATCCTTTTCATCCAATCCCATCCGCTTATCCATCACCTAGACTTGGTTTCCCCTTGTCATTGGTATTGATGCAAAGGACCTAGGATGACTCAAACACTCTACAACTTGTTTGACAAAACTTCAACATGATAGGGAATTCAATGTCTTACTATGACAGTCTCTTAAAGGTTCACAAGTCCCCATCCAAGGGCTCAACATGAAAGTGGCACAAACCTATGATTTTCACAGGGGCAATGACTTTAGAGGGTTCAGGGCATCCAATTGGAACATTCCACACCCTTGGTTTGAATTCCACATCTATTGGATTGGTACTTGCTTCATAGATCATACCTTCTCCTTGTAGCCCTATTTTAGGGGGCAGTGCTTACAAATTCCTACAAAGGTCTTAAACTAACAAACTCTGACCATCCACAAGTGCATTACCATCAGACTCACAACATACATGAATTTGGTTGGGGGTTTCTTTGGAGTAAATGCCTCCAATAATGACTGGCAACCTTGAATAAAGCCCTAATTAGGCCTCTTTTCCAAAGGGTCTACCCTTCAATTTCTTCACAGAACTCTTCCAACCATTGGAAAATCTTAGGTACATGACAAAACAATAGATTTCACAGATATTTGGCCTTCACAGTTGACTGTGTGGGTTTTCTACAATGTTGTTCCTTGACTGAAACCTAACACATGGTTTTGTTAGGTGTTTACTTGGAAAACTCTCACAATCTCAATCCCCTATTCTGAAAACTCTTACAACACATAAAAACAACTATAAACAATTCCATCCCACTAATTTATAGAGATCAAACCAGTGGAATGGAAGAGAAACTCATCATTTTGTGTCAAAACCCTAGATCAGGGTTTTACGACCCGTTTCTAGAAAAATCTTTGAATCTTTGTTATAGGACCAATTCAAAAGCCCAAACTAGATTCAAATTAATTCTAACTCACCCTTCTACCAATCCAATATCATGAGGGTCTATGATAGTTCCATACAAGAGTAGGGTACAACCTGTAACAGGAAAATAACCACAGAAATAACAGAAAATTGAAAGTTCTTTACTTATTTCTCCTTCAAATTTTCATCAACATCAACAATGATCATTATCATGGCCTTTTAATCATGTAGAAATCCTTGACAAATAATTGAAAGGCAATTTGGGGTCGATGGAAGGCAGAAACTGACTTTGCAACCACCAAACTGCTCCTTTTGTCTCCTAGTTACAATTGCCTGCAGATAGGCTTTGTTTACAAGGTGGATGGTCCTTTCACAAGGTATTCAAACTCTCCTAGTGTACTTCCTATATGCCATGAATGGCCACAAAACATAAAACTCATTCTATCTTTACTCTTATGAAAGATTTGACTGTCACTAACCAGACTTATCTACTAGCAACCATTGGTGCCAAGGCCATACAATATGACTACCAAAGGTACAAGGTTACTTTATTACATTTCATAAATGGTCTTCAAGACCTTATTGAAACACAAAACAAAACAACATTACTAGAAACTCAAAATAGGCCTCTTAGACCTATGGGCCCCCTACACCATGCTCCTGGGGAGAGAAAAATCTCAACTCTCTTTTGAGATGAGGTCTTCAACTGAAACCCCATGTTGTTTGATGTCATTCTCAGATATCCATGTAGCATCTTCTGCTAGGAGACCTTACATTTGATGAGATACTCCTTATATGTCTTCCTCCTAGTCTTCTTCACCTCCTTTGTGTCCAAGATGCATTCAAGTTGCATGGGTTGGCTTGGTGGCAACTCCTTCACCCAATCATCATCTTCATCTATTGTTAGACCTGCATTAGAATCACCAATGACAGTTCCTTTGTATGGATACATGTCTGAAACATTGAAGATTTGAGATATGGATATTTCGGGAGGCAACTCAATTTCATATGCATTCTGCCGAAATTTATGGACCACCCTACAAGGTCCTATCTTTTTCATCATGAGTTTGGTGTACTTGCCTTTAGGAAGCCTCTCCTTTTTTAGATGTGCTAACACCAAGTCACCAATCTTGAATTGAAGGTCTCTTCTTTTCAAATCTGCCCTTTCCTTGTACTTGTCCACATTCCTTTGAAGAGTATCTCTCACTTGTTGATGTATATCTCTGATTGCAACAGCAAAATCTTCTCCTTGTTCACTCCTTCCATCCATTCCTTGTAGATCTCTCAACTCATAGACACCCCTAGGATGCATTCCATAGACTACTTCAAAAGGACTCTTCCCAATGCTCCTATTCATGGAGTCATTATATGCAAACTCTACCTGGGGTAAAATCAGATCCTAGCCTGTCCATGCTCCTTTGTTAGACACCTTAGAAGGTTTCCCAATGATCTATTTACCACCTTAGTTTGCCCATCCGTTTGAGGATGATAGGCATAACTATATGACACCTTTGTGCCTAGCTTCTTCCATAAGGTCCTCCAGAAGTGACCTATAAACTTGGCATCCTTGTCAGAGACAATATTCGAAGGCAAACCATGTATTCTCACTATTTCTTTAAAGAATAAACTGGAAATATGAGATGCATCATTGGTTGTTTTTCAAGGAAGAAAGTGTGCTAATTTACTAAACCGATCAACAACCACAAAGACACTATCAAATCCCCTTTGTGTTCTAGGAAGCCCCATATACTTTGACTCTCCCAAGGCCTATTAGGAATAGGAAGTGGATGATAAAGTCCTGCATTAGATGAAGTTCCTTTGGCTCTTTAACATATGGTGCAGCCCTCAACAAATTTTCTGATATCCACTTGCATTTTAGGCCAATAGTAGAACCTCCTAACCTGGTCCAAAGTTTTATCAAGTCCAAAATGACCTCTTGAACTCCCACTATGTTTCTCCTTGATAATATTCTCCCTCATTGAACACCTAGGCACACATAATTGACCCCCTCTAAAAGTAAACCATTCTGAACCAAAAAATTAGAATATTCATTGTGAAATGTGTTTGAAAACTGATTTCAAACCTCATAGATCTCTTTGAAACCAGGATCATCATGGTACATGTCCTTGAGTGCATCTCTTCCCATGCTTTGGAATTGCATTTCTTGTACCATAAGAGCCCTCCTACTAAGTGCATCTGCCACCTTATTGGCTTGACCCTTCTTATTCTTGATGGTGAAGGTATAGGCTTGTAGATACTCCACCCATTTCATATGTCTATGACTGAGTTTGTCCTGCCCATTCAAAAAACTTAGAGCATGATTGTCAGTATAAACAACAAATTCCTTGGGTAACAAGTAGTGCCTCCATTTCTTAAGTGCTTGAACCATAGCATACAACTCTAAATCATATGATGAATACTTTTTCTTGGCCTCATTCAACCTCTCATTGAAAAATGCAATAGGTCTGCCCTCTTGGCTCAAAACAACCCCTATTGCTTGGTTACTAGCATCACACTCAATGGTAAAAACCTTATTAAAATCAAGAAGCACAAGTATAGGCTGCTGGGCTACCCTCTTCTTCAAATAGTCAAACCCTTTATCAGCTTCATGGGTCCAAGAAAACTTACCCTTATTACCTCCTTTGATGGTGTCAAGGATTGGTGCAAATATGTGACTGAAGTTCCTTATAAATTTTCTATAAAAAGTTGCAAGTCCATGAAAACTCCTCACATCTCCCTTGGATTTTGGAGTGGACCAATTAAGAATAGCATCTACTTTGGAAGGATCCATCTTCAAACCACATTTAGAAATGACAAGACCTAGATACACCAATTCTTCTTTCATGAAGTCACACTTTTCCAAGTTTATCATCAATTTCTCCTCATGTAGCCTCTGTAGCACCATGTCAAGATGCCTTAAATGTTCTTCCTTGGACCTACTAAAAACAAGAATGTCATCGAAATAAACCACAACAAACTTTCCAATGAAAGGTTTCAATACCTCATTCACAAGGCACATAAGGGTGCCAGGTGCATTGGACAGCCCAAAGGGCATCACCAACCACTCATAGATGCCCTCATTTGTTTTAAATGTTGTCTTCCACTCATCCCCCTCTCTAATCCTTATCTGATGATAGCCAATTTTCAAATCAATCTTTGAAAAATAACAAGCTCCCACCAAACAGTCCATAAGATCTTCTATTTTGGGCATGGGAAATCTATACCGGATTGTGATCCTGTTGATGGCTCTAGAATCAATACAAAGCCTCCATTTCCCATCCTTCTTGGGTGCTAGCATAGTAGGAACAACACATGGGATTAAAATTTTTCTCACCAAGCCCTTATCTAACAATTTTTGCACTTGTTTGGCAATCTCCTCATTCTGGACTGGGGTCATCTTGTAGGTAGCCTTATTAGGTAATGTGGCTCTAGGAATCAAATGTATATGGTGGCTTATATATCTGATTGGAGGTAGGGAATTAGGCATTTCATCTACCACAATGTCCTTATACTTCTCCAACAAATCTTGGACTTCACTAGGGATAGACTCCTTTTTTGTAGATAAAATAGTCCCACACTTTGGTTTGACAATAAATGCAAATCCTAGACCTCCCTCTTCTTTTAAGGTCTGCAAAAACTCTTTTTCCCCCACCACCATGACACTAGAACCTACATGTTTATCTATGCCTTCATCCGGCAAAGGACTCATAGTGAAAGACTTCCCATCCTTGGTTATTATATAAGTGTTTTTCTGCCCATCATGATGAGATTTCCTATCATATTGCCAAGGATGACCTAGAAGTATGTGGAAAGTATCCATGGGAATGACATCACACAATATGTTGTCCTTATACTCCCCAATTTGGAAATCTACCCAACATTGTTCATTGACAAGGACTTGTTGACCCTTATTCAACCAAGACACCCTATATGGAGTAGGATGGGGAATTCTTTTCAAATTAAGTTTTTCAACCATCTCTATGGACACTAAATTATCTGTGGAACCTAAGTCTACAATCACTTTACATACCTTGCCATGGGATTTGCATGAAGTTTTGAATAAAGACTTCCTTTGGGGTGGCTCCTTGGTACTTGGGACCTTGAGAAGTGTCCTCCTCATCATCAAAGCTTCTCCAAATTCAGGATCAGCAGGCCTAGAAGGTGAGGCCACACTTTGAGCATCCTCCTCTTGTACTAATTAATTCCTCCTTTCTCCTCCATGAGAGATAGAGCCTTGTTTCTCAGGGCATTTGAAGGCTGGGTGTCCCACTTGATTGCAATTGTAGCATCTACCCATGAATGTGCTTGTGCCTCTTCCTTGGCCACCAAATCTACCTCTCTCATTTGGTCTTCTCCCGCTAAAACTTCCTCTACCACTTGAATCACCACTTTGCTCACTGGAATTAGACTCACCTTGCTACCTTTGGGACTAATTTTTGCCCCCAAAACTATCTCTTTCTCTAAAATTTCTGCCTCCTCTACCCCTATTTTGTTGATCACCCTTTCTTTTCAACTTCTCTTCTGCCCTCAATGCAACTTGGAAACACTCATCCACGGTTTTAGGGGTTAAGAGACCGATTTCATCTTGGATCTTGTACCTCAATCCATTAAAGTACCTGGCCACCTTCTTCTTTTCACTTTCCTCTTGTTTGGATCTCAAGTTGAGTTTGTGAAACTCCTCGGTATATGCAGGCACATCCATATCTTTTTGTTTTAGATTTTGTATCTTTTTGTAGATCTGAACCTCATAATTAGCCGGTAGGAATTGGGCCTTTAGTTTGTTCACCATCCTCTCCCATGAATAGATCATAGACTTACCCACTTTCACCCTTTCTCCTTGGGTGTAGTTCTACCATGTCAAAGCTGACCCCTTCAATTTAGTTTTTGCAAACTTCACCTTCTTATCCTTTGCCACTTCTTTGTATTCAAAGTAATTTTTCAAGGCATCAATCCATTCTATCAACTCCTTAGCATCCATCTTCCCTCCATACATTGGCAGGTCCATCCTCACATCAGAGGCTTCTCCTTTCACTGACTTCAAGGCATTGATAAATCTTCTCTCATCCGGGGCCAACTCTTCCTCTCACTCTGGAGATTCCCCCTCTTCACCTTCTTCTTCTTGTTCAGGATCACTATTTCCTTTTTCTTCTCTTTCTCTCCTTCTCTCTCTAGCCTTCAAGGCCTCAATCTCATCTTCCAAGGCCTTCATTCTCCTGGCTATCACTGACCCACCTTTTGGAGGCATCTTGGCTTCTCAAGATGATTTATTGACTCAACTATTTCTTCTCCCTTTATTGATGAGATAGTGGCTCTGATACCACTATGATGTAGAGGACCTAGGATGACTCAAACACTCTACAACTTGTTTGACAAAACTTCAACATGAGAGGGAATTCAATGTCTTACTATGACAGTCTCTCAAAGGTTCACAAGTCCCCATCCAAGGGCTCAACATGGAAGTGGCACAAACCTATGATTTTCATAGGGGCAATGACTTTAGAGGGTTTAGGGCATCCAATTGGAACATTCCACACCCTTGGTTTGGATTCCACATCTATTGGATTGGTACTTGCTTCATAGATCATACCTTTTCCTTGTAGCCCTGTTTTAGGGGGCAGTACTTACAACTTCCTACAAAGGTCTTAAACTAACAAACTATGACCATCCACAAGTGCATTACCATCAGACTCACAACATACATGAATTTGGTTGGGGGTTTCTTTGGAGTAAATGCCTCCAATAATGACTTTTAACCTTGAATAGAGCCCCAATTAGGCCTCTTTTCCAAAGGTCTACCCTTCAATTGCTTCACAGAACTCTTCCAACCATTGGAACATCTGAGGTACAGGACAAAATAACAGATTTCATAGATATTTGGATTTCACAGTCAACTGTGTGGGTTTTCTACAACACTATTCCTTGACTGAAACCTAACACATGGTTTTGTTAGGTTTTTACTTCGCAAACTCCCACAATCTCAATCCCCTGTTCTGAAAACTCTTACAACACATAAAAACAACTATAAACAATGCCATCCCACTGAATCTTTGAATCTTTTTTATAGAACTGGTTCAAAATCCCAAACTAGATTCAGATTAATTCTCACTCACCCTTCTATCGATCCAATATCATGAGGGTCTATGACAGTTCCACACAAGAGCAGGGTATGGGCTATAACAGAAAAATAACCACAGAAATAACAAAAAATTGAAAGTTCTTTACTTATTTCTCCTTCAAATTTTCATCAACATCAACAATGATCATTATCATGGCCTTTTAAGCATGTGCACATCCTTGAAAAATAGTTGAAAGGTAGTTTGGGGTCAATGGAAGGTAGAAACTGACTCTGCAACCACCAAACTACTGCTTTTGTCTCCTAGTTACAACTGCCTACAGATAGGCTTTGTTTACAAGGTGGATGGTCCTTTCACAAGGTATTAAAACTCTTCTAGTGTACTTCCTGTATGCCATGATTGGCTACAAAACATAAAACTCATTCTATCTTTACTCTTATGAAAGATTTGACTGTCACTAACCAGACTTATCTACTAGCAACCATTAGTGCCAAGGCCATACAATATGACTACCAAAGGTACAAGGTGACTTTATTACATTTCATAGATGGTCTTCAAGACCTTATTGAAACACAAAACAAAACAACATGACTAGAAACTCACAATAGGCCTCTTGGACCTATGGGGCCCCTGCACCAGGTATCTAGCACAAAGGCTACAAAAATTGTGATCCAATGCCACCCCAAAACATTTCAAAATACAAAAAAAAAAAAGGAAAACATCCCAAACATACAAAAAAAACAAAATATCCTCAAAATACAAAAAAATCAAAATATCCTCAAAATCCAAAAAAATCAAAACATCTAAAAAATACGAAAAAAATCAAAACATGTCAAAAATCAAAAACATTAAAATATTCCCCAAAACCCAAAAAAATCAAATATTCCCAAAAAGACAAAAAAACAAAATATGTCAAAAAATCCAAAAAAAAAAAAATCCAACAAAATCCAAGCAATAAAACTATTCCACATCAAATCAACAAAATCACATTCTTCCAATCAAATCAATCCCAATCAATCAATCCATCACATCAAATCCATCAAAACAAGTCCAATCATATCATCAAATCAAGCCAATCTATCAATCATCCAGTCTATCAAACAATCAAACCAATCAAAACATCCAATCAATTCCAATCAATCCATAACCTGATCAATCCATCCATTTTCATCATCCCCATCAATAAAACACAAATCAAAACTACATCTCATCTTCATCGTTAAGTGCCTTGATCCTGTGGATACAGGGTATGTAGGCAATCTAGGATATGAAGGAAATACCTAGATTCAGGCATAGGCGATAGACCCCTTCTTCCATCTCTCATCCTTCATCCAATCATTATATCCTTACATCATCATCTTCATCCATCTCACATTTCTTCTATCATCTATCTCCCCCATCACCAATAAACACCTAAAATCCAATCAATCCATCAAACTCAAATTCATCAATCTAATCAAATCAAAATTCTTCAATCATTCAAATCAATCATCACTTCATTCAAACCAATTCTTCTTCAATCACTTCATCTATTAATCAATCAATCAAATCAATCCAAATGCAACTCATCATTAATCCATACCAATCACATTAATCAATCTTATCAAATTATCCAATCACATCCATGGTCTTGATCCTAATCTTGTTGTAAACTCAATCAATCAATCATTATCCCCATCAATGGGATATATCGTTCCCACATCCTTGTGTTGATCTAGGGATATATCGTTCCCCGCAATGACAACACTATCATCAATCATCAATCAATCACGTAATCATTGGTTTACAACTTGACAAGGGCAATACCTTGTTTGTTTTTGTATCATTTGTGCATGCTTGCTTGCTTGGTTGTGTGTGTTATCATTTTTAACTTGCATCTGTATCTGAATCCAACCCAGCTAATATTCATATCTTATATCTAGACAAGGTTGTATTATGCTGGGGCACGAGACACATTGTAACCAAGTGGTCTTTATACATTGGTGCATAATGTCTTGTGCTATATCAAACATCATGGTTGCTCACTTTCATTGCAGCATAACACATCCATCCCTTCTTCTATCCATTCCTTTATCTTTTACCATTCCTTTCATTTTGAGAGCCTACCCATGTTTGTCCAACCTGCCTATCCTCTCAAGGGGGCATCATAACACTATCCTTTTCTTCTATCCATTTCCTTAGCTTCTATGAAATGATGTTACTCGACATAAATCTTATCATCTCGCAACATCATCTCAAAGAGGGGCAAAATGTAGACACTAAAATTTGTCCATGTCTTATCTACACCTAGTCAACATGACCTTATAATGTTTTGCCCTAGGTCCTAGGTCATCCCACTCACAATTCCAACTTAATCACATTCCAATTAACTAAATAAATCCCATTTGTTTAGTTAATAATACCCCTTCACATGTCTCACATAATTCAAATTAAAATTTTGAATTATTCCCTCACCTCTCATCACATTGCGACACATGTCACATGTCTCATCTCCCACTTAATATGCCTTCACATGTCAAACTAATTCAAATATAATATTTGAATTAGATTCCTTTTATTCTCCATCGCACACTTGTCATGTGACTACAATCCCTCTTTGAGTGGAAAACCCTAATCCAACTCTAATTGATCTTGACCATCCATAGAATCCAACATAACTTTCAATCCTATCCATCCATTCAAATCAACCTCTTTCTATAAACCTAGCCTCCTCTAAGCCATTTTTTGGGCATTGATCTTGAGTACTATTATGCTGCCAAAATCTTGAGCAACCAACATTCAACCACATTCATCAATCTCTCTCTTGCATCCATTTCCATCTCCATCTTGTATCTTTCTTCATATTGCATCCATCATCTTGCAGGTATCGATCAAGCCGTCATTTTGCGCATATCATTCAAGGTGTATTGAAGGTTTGGGTTTGGTAATGTATGCATTTGTTTCATCATTTCAGCTAATCCAAATTTTTAGTATACAACACCATATAGAATGACACCACAAGAGAATGAGGAGATAAATAGGCAAGTTCAGGAGTTGTTGGACAAGGGGCTAATCAGACAAAGTCTCCGTCCATGCACTGTACCTTCAGTATTAGCACCTAAGAAAGGAGGTGAATGGAGGATGTGTATAGACTCTCGTGCAATTAATAAGATCACCATCAAATATAGATTCCCATTGCCCAAAATGGATGATTTAATGGTCTATTTGAGTGGAGCAAAGTACCTCACAAAGATTGATTTGAAGAGTAGATGTCATCAAATCAGAATCTGTGAAGGGGATGAGTGGAAGACAACATTCAAGATGAAGGATGGGTTATATGAGTGGCTGGTCATGCCATTTGGATTGACAAATGCACCCAGTACATTCATGAGGCTAATGAATCAAGTGCTGAAGCCCTATCTTGGTAAGTTTGAGATAGTTTATTTGGATGATATTTTAATTTTCAGTAAAACAAAAGAGGAACATCTAGAACATATTAAGGCTGTCTTGCAAAGGTTGAAGGAAGAAAAGCTGATGGTGAATCTAAAAAAGTGTACTTTCATGAAGGAGTTAGTGTACTTAGGATTTGTAATCTCAGAAGAAGGGTTGAAAATGGACCCAGAGAAAGTAAAGGCTATAGTTGAATGTCCATCACCAAGGAGTACTTTTGAGGCCCGTAGTTTTCATGTGTTAGCAAGCTTCTATAGGAAGTTTATAAGAAATTTTAGTAGGATTTGTGCTCCCATAACTGAGACAATGAAGGGACTAAGAAAAGATTTCAAGTGGACAGTTGCAACAGAGAAAAGTTTTCAATATTTGAAGACTAAGGTGACAGAGCGGCCGGTGTTAGCACTGCCAGACTTTGGAAAAGTTTTCCAAGTTGATTGTGATGCAAGTGGAACAACAATAGGAGGGGTTCTCAGCCAAAAAGGAAGACCAATTGCATACTTTAGTGAGAAGCTGAATGAGGCAAAAAGAAAGTATTCAATATATGATCAGGAATTCTATGCCAAGCATTAAAGAAATGGAGACATTATTTGTTGCCCAAGAAGTTTGTTTTATACATGGATCATCAAGCTTTGCAGTTCATTAACAACCAAGGTAAGTTAAATCAAAGACACATGAAGTGGGCTGAATTCTTGCAGAGTTATTCTTTTGTATTGAAACATAGGAGTGGGAAATCAAATAAGGTAGTTGATGCATTAAGTAGAAAATGTCTCATGACAAATGAAATGCAAGTGAATGTAGTTGGTTTTGATGCCATGAAAGAATTGTATGAAGTTGATAGTGATTTTAAGGAAGCTTGGAATGCTTGTAACAATCCTCTTGAGAAGGATAGGACACCTTGGTTGGATTATATTGTTCAAGAAGGTTTGTTGTTCAAAGGAAGGAGATTATGCATACCTCAAGGTTCCATGAGGGATAATTTGTTGAAGGAGAAGCACAGTAGAGGTTTGAGTTGACATTTTGGTGTGGACAAAACACTAGCATTGTTGAGTGAAGCATACTTTTGGCTAGGAATGGCTGCAGATGTGAAGAAGACGGTGTAAAGATGCAAAGTATGTCAATGTGCCAAGGTGGGAGGTAGAACACTAGGTTGTATCACCCATTACCTATTCCAGAAAGGCCATGGGAACACATTAGCATGGATTTTGTTTTGGGGTTGCCTCGTACACAAAGAGGTAATGACTCTATTTTTGTTGTTGTGGATAGATTTTCCAAGATGGTACATTTTATTCCCTATCAGAAAAGTAATGATGCCTCCCATATTGCTGCTTTATTTTTCAAAGAAGTTGTCAGATTGCGTGGTTTGCCTAAGAGCATTGTGTTTGATAGAGATGTTAAGTTTGTTGGTCATTTTTGGCATACTCTATGGAAGAAGTTGGGTACCAATTTGGGTTTTAGTTCAGGATACCATCCGCAGAGTGATGGTCAAACTGAAGTAGTAAATAGAAGTTTGGGAAATCTGTTGAGATGTCTTATTGGGAAGAAGCCAAACCAGTGGGATATGGTATTGGCCCAGGCATAATTTGCTTACAATAACTCTGTAAACAGGAGTACATGAAAGAGTCCTTTTGCATAGTGTATGGTTTTAGTCCTAGAGGAGTTGATGAACTTCGAGACAGTGTAGATTTGGGAAGGAAGAGTGCTGTAGTAGAAGATTTTGTTGAATACATTCATGATCTACATAAATAAGTACAGGAGGAATTGACAAAAAGTGTAGCCAAGTACAAACAAGCCGATTTGCATAGAAGAGAGCTAGAGTTTGAAGTAAGAGATCTAGTCTTAGCACACTTGAGGAAGGAAAGGTTCCCACAAGGAACATACAATAAACTAAAGTGGAAAATGATTGGACCTTGTAAGGTCTTGAGGAAATTTTCATCCAATGCATATGAAATAGAACTTCCACCTGGCATAGATATTTCACCCATATTCAATGTGGCAGATCTAGTAAAATACTATGAAGGAGAGTCAAGTATGCAAGGAGAAATTGTCTCAGATGTACAGGATGCAAGTGATTGGATTGCTCAAATGCCTGAAAAGAAGTCTGAATAGGTTGATCAAGTGATTGATTCCTGTATAGCCAAGAAAACCAAGGGTAAAGAATATCTGGAGTATCTTGTTAGATGGAAGAATAAACCAATTGAAGATTCAACTTGGCTGACAGGTTCAGAATTGGCCAAATATGGTATTACATTGCTAGATTTGTCAAAATTTTCTTGAGTCTCTGCCTCAAGGAACATTTCACTTACCCGACGAGTCTTATGCAGGAGCATCCGAGTGGACAAGCTATCCCGCATCGCCCAAAAAAAATGCATAGTTTAGTTTCTCTAATTTTTGGTGTGTGTTGTAGAGACTTGTAGTTCTGTTTGGTTCATGGTTAAATACCAGGCATGGAGTTCATGTTCTAATCATGTATCAAATACTCCATTGGCAGGAAATATTTCATATTTCCTAATGGCAGGAGGAGTTTCTTGCATTCCAAGGCGGGAGATTACTTTTCATCAGCGTGACCGTGCATTTCGGAGTGACCGCGTGGATGGTCACTTCGACATCCTTAAGTCTCTTTGGTATTCATCAGTCGGTGGATTTCAGTGTGACCCTACTTTTCGAAGTGACCCTGAACACCATCCCTTTGACATAGCGAAGTGCAGTGTTCAGCGAGACCATACTATGTCGGTGTGACTCTAATCTCTGTCTCTTCGACATCCTAAATTTCAGCTAGACTTTGGTCTTTGTCTGAATGATACTCTGATGCCTTTATCAGCTGGAGATTCCTATATCGGTTAGACCCTAATATTAGTCCCAGAGATACCCCGATGCCTTTATCGGCAGGGCATGACTTCATTGGCGTGACTTCCTTGCGGGTCTTATTAACACAATGATAGAGTTCGACAGGGGGTCCATTGTTGACTTGGCATTATCGGTGGGAAAACTACCTTTTGGTGGGACTTCATTCTGTGTCTCCCCGATACAATGATGGTTGAGTTTCTATTCTTGTTTGACTTTTGTGGACTATGTGGAACACTTGGAGCACATTTATTGGCTTAATTAAGAAATGACCTGGCACCAGCAATGAAGACTATTTAGGGTTCGAGTAGTGGAGTTTATGCATAACGAAGTTTGTAACACATCCAGGATGAATGTGGAGTGCCCTATGGATCATGGTGAAGGCATGCATGCTAATATGGAAAATTCATTAATGAGCCCGCAACCTGAAATCATTCTAGATAGTGGAGCTATAATGAAGAATGAACGTGGGGGATGCATGCAGAGTTGTAACCTTATCCATTTATGGAGCATAAAAGCCATTATCTAGGAATAGTGAGGGAGAGAGCCCAGAAAGGAAGAAATTTGGCCTCTATGTAATGTTTTTGACCTCTAAACTGAAATGAAATCTCTATAATAAAATCTAATAGACTATAAGTTGTAATGTCCTTTGCATATTGTTTTCAATAAAGAAGATTGTGTTTTCTGTCTAATTGTTGAGTTTTGTTGCGATATTGATAAGCCTAATAAGGCTCCTCGATCTCGACTACATCATTTTCTTATTTATTTAATTCCTATTTTGTTAACTTTTGATTAAGTTGGTTAAAACTAATTAATCGACTTAATCACACACTTACACATTCTAAATCCATGTTTAACTTATTGAAACCTCTCACATTCCTCAAAATTTTTAAAGGCATGGGTCCTTGTACAAATCACATGGGTTCTCTTACAAAGGGATGAGCAAGTCTTTTTGTACATCCCTCTAAAAAGGGTCCTTTTGTCCTCCTTAAATCCTCTCCATCCACTTTATTCCACATAGTTCTCCACCCTCAATCCAAAGACTCCACTTGTCCTCCAATCCCATCATGCCACTTAGTGGCTTCTCATCAACCCAATCCTCTCAACCAATGTAGGCCATTGATCTTCCAAATCAATCTTGTCCCTCTAATCCTCCATCAAAAAATCTATAAATAGCCATCAACCCAAGCCATTCTCAAGTCTCCAAATTATTGCAATGTTGTGCTACTAATTTGAAGAGCAATCACACATCCAACATCAAGGAGCACATCCAAAACAAGCAAGGTATGTATTTGAGGTTCATATTTTAGCTTCACTTTGTTTATGTATTCCTTATTTTCTCAATTGGGAGGTTGCATTAGATTATGAATGAAATAGCATCTCTGTATCTACTTGGGCACCTCTATGACATCCTGATTTTTGTCTAAAATCACATATTTTTTAGAAAAAAATAATTATTTAAGACTTGAGGGGTTCCATCTAAAGGGTTTTAGTTGAATGGGGTTAGATAAAACCCCCTTAGATCAAACCACATTGGAAATAACCCTCCTAGTCTTAAATCAAACCCTCGATGGAGTCTCCTCCACACCTATCAAAATGCTAACGAAAAACCAATTTTGCTTCACCTTTTGGGGGATCAAATGAAGTCATTTAGAAATTCTTTTTTGTAAGTATGTAGCCCTTAGTATAAGCTTTCCAAAAATTATGATTTTGAATATATTTCATTTGATTATTATATTTATTTTCTATTTTCTTGTGAACATATGTTTTTCACCAAACATTAAGGTCTCTACTCCACACATGCGGAAAAATAAAAAAATAGAGATTTTTTTTGAAAATTATCTACACACTAGGTATTGATGTCCTTGTTTCAACAAAAAGAGAATAAGCTAATTTGGATACATACAAAAAAAATTATGTTGTATGGTATAAACTTATGTCTAAATTATAATTAATCTCACTTCAAAAATTAATTAAAAAAATAAGCAACAAAAATATGAAAAATATCTACAAACTAGATATTGGTGTTACAAATCTATGTTTAAAAATTTATAATTTTATCCTTTCTATAAAAAAAATGTATGCTCATAGATGGTATAAATGTCACTTTTTAAAATATTGTTAACTATAAAAAATAAGTTATTAAAAGTGACAAAAAATTCATAAATTATTTCTTGATTAAAAAAAAAACATTTAGAATCTACACACAAAATCTCAAAAAATACTAGTTTGAACATCATCTTCAAATTCTTAATGAATTAGTTGCTATAGGTGGCAGAAAGTGAAAGTTTGGTTAAAAATGTTGATTTCAATGTACCACTTTGGTAAAAAATGTGGAAAACATTGTTATGGGCTAACCCTCAAGCATGTTTTTGGCATACTTGAGTGCCTTAGTATCAAGCTCGAGAGTCTATTTCACTAAATTTTTAAATATGTTTTTAGGCTTTCTAACCATCATTTTGGGCTCAAATCAGGTGTTTTTGTAGGGATTTTGCATATTAATATCTTATATATCATCTAAACCCTTCATTTTGCACTGTAACGATATTTTTACAGCAAAAAATGTCATTTTTCTAGCCCCAATCACGGATGAGCATTTCTATAAAATTCAAGCTCCTCTATAGAATACTCAAGTGTCTTTGTATTCAGGCATGAAAAATCACATTTTTACAACTTCTAGCAAATCTAAAATTTAGGTTTTTGATAGAGGGTAACTGTTACAGGGGATCTTAATGCCAAAATTTGTCAAAATCCATGTCTAACCCATGGTTTTGTTAGATTTTTGTCTAAATCTTGTGTTTTCAAGCTTGCCTTCATATTTGAGTGCCTTTGTACATGTATGAGCTCCTCTATGCATGGATGAGCATTTCCATAGTTTAGCGTTTATGTAAAACTTGAGTGCCTATGTAGGGTAAACAACCATTTTTGCAAGCAAGCATTTTTATAAAACTTAAGTACCTCTAGGACTATATTTGAGTGTCTTTTAGTCTCACTTTTTATTGGGATTTGAATCAAGCTAACCCTAGACTAATCATTTTCCTGGTGTGCTTTGTCATCAAACATTATTTTGTGCAGGTATCATTTGTCCAAGAAAACATATCAAACTACTAACTTTTGTTTTTTAGCATGTCTATCGAAGACATATCATCATTTATCACTAATCATTAGGCACACTTCATTTTCTAAGGGAAATTTTATCATTGTATACTTTATTTGTGATCAATTCATAAGTGTATGATCTCTCCTCCTACCTTCAGGTGACCTTGGAGATCAAAATATTTGGCTTGATCAATCTTTTTATCATTTTTAATCCTAAGAACTTAGTGTGTGTATGCTCTCCCTTTGCATCGAAAGGAAACCTTAGGGATAAAAAGAACCTAGGTCTCTTTCCTTTTAGTGGTCCTGCCTAAGGATTTGTTCACCTTAGGGGATGACCCAAACTCATGTGTTCTGGCAGGGTATACAAATTTGGGAGAGAATCAAAAGACTCTCCCATTGGGGGATATTTGTCACTTTCGACTTAGCTTGAAAGAACATTATGCCTTGCAATGTGAAGGTGGAGAGTGGGTTACCCTCTCAAACCATGCCATTAGACATACCCCTCATCACATAGATATTAACCTCACTACCTTGCATTTATCAAGGATGCCCCTAGAATCCATGTTCATCCTAGATAAGACCTTTTAACCGTATATGCTTGTAATGCACCAAATACCTATTAGGCCTAAAAAATTACTCACCACACACAAGTGCTTATGCCCCCTAGAAATGGGCATGTGTGTTGTGTATTCTCTCCTCTCTTGCCTTTGAGCGATCTTGGGTTATCAAAAGGAAATAGTTTCCTCATCATGGGACTTGCACGTTACACCTAAATAAAGGAAGTAAGGTGAGATTAAAAGTCTATACACAAACACTTGAATAAATCTAGGTTGTTCATGTGCTTGGCATGTTTTCACTTGTTGAAACCCATGCAAATCCCCCTTAAATCCAAAATCCTTGGAAAATTAAAATCTTTTGCAAACTTGTGCATGTTGTGTAAAATTTATTGTTTGCAAATTGCTTTAGGTCAAGCATCCATCAAGCCGTCCTAATCACCCTTTCCACATCATCCCTATCCCTATCCATCATCAAGGGCCATAATCCTAGTCAAGCTACCCAAATATAATCAAGGTCTAAATCCTAATCCATCCAATCCACTTAACCATCTCTCTAATCATCATCATAATCCTTAATCAATCCCACATTGAGCTTTGCCATCATCAATTACCTATCTCTAATCAAACTCAATCCCTAATCCTATCCATTATCCACCTAATCACCATCATTCCCCTAATCAATTCACCTACCCTAATCCAATTTCATCATTCATTCTAATCCTAACCAAACCCCATCCATCACCTAATATTAATCATTTCACCCAAATCCTAATCTAATCCAATTAATCTATCCATCCATCCATCTCAATCAAAATCAAACCCTAATCCTTAATAAAAAATCATCTATTGAAAATTAAAATTGGTTAAGGACTTGATCCTTTCAACCCTCTCCAAATCCCAAATCAAATCATCCAAAACCCTAATAATATTCCATCCCAAATCTATCACTACCATCCATCATCATCATCCAAGGGTCTTAGACCCAATCCCTAATCAATCCCCATTAAGTCCATCAAAAACCCATTAAATACAATCCCTAACATCAAATTTGAGGCCTATTTTCATAAATATATGATAATTTATCAATTTATAATACAAAACATGCACAATTAGAATTTTTTTTGTCAATGTAAGATAAAAAACTAGTTGATTTATTCAATCAAGTGTTGTAATTCCTCAAAACATAAGACAATTATTTGCAATATCAAATTTTATTTTAAAACATGTAATTGGAATATTTTATATTGATACAAGAACAAAAAGTGAACTAATTTTGTCAACCAATCATTGTAGAACCTCAAAAGCATCAAAAGTGTCTTTGCATGTTGGAAAAGTGCAAAACAGGGGAATAAAAAAGAGCATGTGGGATAAAATCATGTGATATGCCTTTTTGCAAGCCATTATTTAGAATTTTACCTAGTTTGAAACATGCTTGTGTTATAACACGAGCACGTTTCTTAAATCTTTTTGGACTCTCTGTCATCCTCTCTTCTGCTCTTTTCCAAACTCTCTTTCTATGCCCCAACTAATTTACATAAATTGTCAAATGTATATAGTAGGTGAAACTAAGGTAAGGAAAAATGTCAAACATATAGAAGGTGAAATGTTAATCATGCCAAACATGTCTCTCTCTCTCTCTCACACACACACTCTCTCTCTCTATCTCCCTATGTCTCTCTCTTCCTCTCTCTCTCTCTCTATCTCTTTCCCTGAGCCTCTTTCTCTCTCCCTAAGGATATGGTAGACCCATAGAAGATGAAATGAGGATAACCAATCTATATAGTTTCTTCTTGGCTCTTCTCATTCACTAGATCTAGAAATTTGTCATGTGGGAACACTTTTTGATTCTCATCTAGTGGTGAGGGCAATCCCTACTAGACTAGTTGATGAATATAAGCCTAGATACCCTTTATTGTTTGTCCAATTAAATCTAAGTGTGCTTTACATTCCTCATTGACCTTATGTGTTTCTGTTGCCCTATTTTTGAAATTTTGCTAAAGCACTCGTGCCTTTGAAAAATTCTCCATTCTTTGTTTCCCACTTCCTTTTCTTCCTTCCCAAGTTCAACTTTACTTAGTCGTTTCTTGAGTCATCGAAAATCCCTCATGTTTTTGAATTGAAGTCAGCGGGTTCAAAAGTTCATGAACCACCTAACTTCCTAACTTGTCTTTGAGTCTGATGTCTCAATATCTTCCCTTGCGTCAGTCTTAGTCATTTGTGTTATGAAGGCTCTATGTTGTCGGGAGGTCGGAAGTTCTTTAAACTTCCGAACTCTCAATGTTACGGTTCAAAGGTTCTAAAATTGCTCGACTTGCTGACTTCAAGTGCTCTCTATTCCTATGGCACCTTTTCTGAGCTAGCGTGTGGTACAATGAAATGATACTTGTCATTCTACATTTAATTTGAAGTACATGCGAACACATTGGCACATTTTTTGGATGGAAACTTGAGGCAAATGTTTATGATTTTCGAGGCTAGATTCGCTGCCAGAATTTAATGTTCTTTATGAACAAGTTTATGAGAAGTGACATGAAGTTTTGATAAATTCCCTATCTCACATGAAGTTGCATTATTTTGCTAAGGGAATGCATTACAGAGTGAAGAATAGCTCATCCACTATGTGCGAGATATAAACGGGAATTACATGCTTACAGATTAGCACGATTAGCCATTTCTATCTTATTTCTTGTTTTCCTCTGCTATAAAAACACAACATTTCTCTCAGGTGGTCGAAACTTTCTATTTTTCATGTATCTACATAGAGAATTCCCTGTAAATGCAATGCATATTCATGCATTCTCTATGAATGCTTCAGAGTTTTTGGCTGTCTAGTTTCTCAATTCGGTAAGGATGAAGTTCAAATTTCAAGGGGCTCCTATGGTCCCTATTGTGGAGAATGGTTTATCTGGTGTAAGAGATACTAAATTGGGCCATGTTAATTTTGAGGATTTCTAGAAAAGAATGCGGTCCAAAGGCCGAACTCCCCTGGAAAATAAAATTGTTAGCAGTGGGTTGGATAGAGCCGGAGGCTTTCCACTCATAGTACATTGTCCTGAATTGGTTGTAGCCTATGCAAATAGTTACTTTTTGGAGTCTTAAGAAATCAGAGCCTTGGACGACTTTGTGGTTACAAGAATTGATTTGAATATGTTGCCCTAGCTCTGAACTTGGAGGAGTATGAAGAAAATGTTGATGTTTCTGTGTCTTCTGCATGGACATAGTATAATGAAAAGAAGGACTAGCCTGTATCGCCAAGACTTGGTTGGAAATCGAGAGAAAAGGGAAATCACAGCTCCTTGTCAATATTAAGAGGAGTCATTTCAAATAAAAAAATTTAGACATGATAACTCTATTAAATCATGTAGTTGGGAGCTCGGAGTCAGATACTTTCTCTTTTTGGATGTGTAGATTTATTTTGCTAATTTGTGGAGACCATCAGATTGATTGGTCAAGACTAATTAGTGAAAGTATGCATGAACAAATGATAAATTTTTTATGAGATGTGAGGTTTCACATGTGTTCCCAGCTGGTTTAAGTGTTGGCTCATAGAAAGGCTACTTGGCATGGCCTAAGGATTTAAGGGACTCCTGCTACCGGTATGCTTGTGTATCAGACTTTTCCTTAGTTATAGAAGACTGAAAGTATGAAAGATTTCTGGAGGGTGAATGATGCCTTTTCCATGTGGTTAACTAAGAAGATTGATGGCTCACCGGAATGAAGATTTTCTACTGAAGTGGCCGCATTGGTCATGAATTTTGGAATTTTTTATGTGCAGTTTGATCGCTTTTCTTACTTGAGAATTAGGGATTATGAAAATGCTTCGTTGAAGTTACCACGATACCCATCTGACTATCTTGTGTTCCTGGAGGTATGCCATCAAATGGCAGCTGTGAATGCAAGGTACCATGCCATGAAAAAGAAAGGTTACTCTTTTCCTGTGACTCTGTCATTTTATTCTTGTAAAAGTAATGATAGTGCCAGAAGTGTTGATAAGTTACTGTTTGAGTTTAGTCTCCATAGTTTGTCGGCTCGTGCAGTCTTTGACAATAAAAATTATGTAAAATAAAATATGCATGGAGGAGGTTCGTATCTGCACAAACCCTAGCTTGAAGACTTCTCGAAGAATTGTTTGGATGAGAGGGAAGTGTAGAGAAGGAGTTGGATGAGATTAACCATTGACTAGATCTGATCCTTCGAGTTGCATATTCAAGTTCCTGACATGGTTGACAACAACTCCAATATTATAGATGAAGGCTATCATGTTGCTTCACTATGGCCTCTACCTCCTATGAAATGGTCTGAAAAGGAAATCACGGATGTGAATTATCACTCTTTCCAAGTGATAAGAAGGACAGAGAAATGGTTGAAGGGAAAAGTGAAAGAATGTGCTGGCTCAGCAATGCCTAGAGAATCAATCTCTCAGGGTTAAAATAGATCTCAGACTACCCACTCTCAAAGAAGATCATCTAGTTTGGACCCAACTCTCTAGAGAGTTGGCTCACAATCGAATGGAGACGGTGATCAGCCCCCTGACGAGGTCAATAAACTAAAGACAGTGTGTGAGTAGGATAGTCAACCAGTGAAGAGCAATACCAGATTGGTTGCTTCCTCATCAAAAGTAGACCATGTGCCATTTGTCAATAACCTTGTAAGTGATAGTGACGAGCATTCATTTTTACTCAATTAGGAGAAGATAGTATGCTGCAATCTCTGCTAAGTACCCTGAGTTCTCCCAATCTAAATGAACCCCCAAAGCACACTTCTCCACCTATGCCTATGGATGGTACTATGAGTGTTTTTAATGCTTCTAGTATTCCCTCCCCGTCTCTGATGCAGAGGAAAATAATAAACACAACTTTTACCAAACTTCAAAGTTTGTCTTCTAGATTGGACCTCACAAGACCATATAGGAAACTTCAATGAATTAGTTTTAATGCATTGCAATGATTTAACCCTTCCACTAGGGTATAAGAGGCATCTAACAACACTAACTCCACTCACCAAACACATTCAAACCACTCCAAGAGTCAGGATACTCCATCAATTCCCATTTCACAGATAGGTTGCTCCATTCCTAGTAGCCCTGTTTTATGGAACAGTCACTCATAACTTCTGCCATAAGACTCTTCTCAAAACTATGGTGGGTGTTTTGAGTACCCATTACCAAGTCTTAAAACATATATAAAACTCAATGTATATTGCTTTGTAAGAAATTATCCAAAAATGGACTAACAACGAACAAATCAGGGCTATTAGGCCTCGTCAACACAAGGGCTTATTGGTTCTTCTACCTACACACCTTGAATCCAAAAACCAACACTTGGAGCATGTGAGATTAGGTACATTCTTTCTTATTCCTTCATTATAAATCCATTAGAAAGGTCTCTTAACACAACCAAAACCCTATACCTCTTAACTGTCCTAGAAACTCTGTTTTTTCTAGACTATCACAGAAAAATAGTCATAAAACTTAGCTTTTCTACACCTTAGCCTTAGCTATTTGGTCAGAGACCTCAGGGATTAGAAGGCACATACTACAACACTCACTTTCCACCAAGGATTAATAACATGCAATGGATAAGAAGGAAGAAAAACAAGATTTCCTTGCCACTGTTTACCCTAATCAGGGTTCTTGACAGTTTTTAGGAAACTCACCATATCTAACACAAAACAAAACTAAAATGCATGAGACCAACTGCAACTGGAAGGTGATTGAAGGAACAAACACTTATAACCAATTAAACAGCCATGCATGCCCGTACAGAGCCGTACAAGGACTGGAAACAACATTTTTCTGAAGAAAATGCATAAAATAGTGTTTTTTTGTTGATCCCATTCACATATTCAATCACCTCCGAGGTTACAAAGATAAATAAGGCCTTTTTAAAGGCATTACAAATGACTTTTCAGTTTCCCACTGTCTTGGAATGAACCATGACCTTTGGTATTCCCTCTTATGGCATCTTCTTTGCATTTTTATGCACTTTTACAACAAATTTAGTAACTTTTACATTTTCAACTTCCTTCTCTTACACTTGAAGGTCTCAACTTCCTTCTCTTACACTTGAAGGTTCAATTTTACAAATTTGCCAGTTAAATGAATCTAATGAGCAAGGTGCTCCTACACCATACAACCAACCAACAAAATTTCCAAGTCCCTTGGAAATGTATCAGCAACAAAGTCTTTTTCTGCATCTCCTCTGGCTTTATCTTCTTTAGCTTCAATCTTCCAATCTTTAGACTAATAGGAATGGTAACCAACCAACCAACAAAGCAAACTACCATCTTCACAAAGCATCCTCAGGCTCCTTCTACTCCCATCAGTGGAGTATTCTTCAGGCTGCAACATCAAGTGCTTCTTTAGGTATCCATCTCTCTCACTGCTTCACAACAAACCAACTCACCAAACCATTCATCTCACCCAACAACAGATCCTGGTGATGCACCTACCACTCCCTCCTCAGTGGTTTCTCTCTGCACCCTTATCTAGCCAAATCTCCATTGGAGAATGGTCATGATAGACCTCATCTTGTTTGCCCACACACAGAACCTCAGAAAACATCCTTCTGTAGCTAGATGGATAAGCACCTGCAACCAAACAACTTAGTAAACAAAAACAATGGTCACCAACACAATCTTTCCTTCAGTTCTTCACCTGCCTTCTCAGTGACAGGAACAAATACAACATCTCCTCCCAGAGCTTTTGCTAGCTCTGATACCAATCTAATGCTGAGGAAAATGATAAACACATAACTTTTACCAAACTTCAAAGTTTGTCTTCTAGATTGGACCTCACAAGACCATATAAGAAACTTCAATGAAATAGTTTTAATGCATTGCAATGACTTAACCCTTCCACCAGGGTATAAGAGGCATCTAACAACATTAACTCCTCTCACCAAACACATTCAAACCACTCCAAGAGTCAGGATACTCCATCAATGCCCATTTCACAGATAGGCTGCTCCATTCCTAGTAGCCCTGTTTTATGGAACAGTCACTCATAACTTCTGCCATAAGACTCTTCTCAGAACCATGGTGGGTGTTTTGAGTACCCATTACCAAGTCTTAAAACATATCTAAAACTCAATGTATATTGCTTTGTAAGAAATTGTCCAAAAATGGACTGACAACGAACAAATCAGGGCTATTAGGCCTTGTCAACACAAGGGCTTATTGGTTCTTCTACCTACACACCTTGAATCCAAAAACCAACACTTGGAGCATGTGAGATTAGGTACATTCTTGCTTATTCCTTCATTATAAATCCATTAGAAAGGTCTCTTAACAAACCCAAAACCCTATACCTCTTAACTGTCCTAGAAACTCTGTTTTTTCTGGACTGTCACAGAAAAATAGTCATAAAACTTAGCTTTTCTACACCTTAGCCTTAGCTATTTGGTCGGAGACCTCAGGGATTAGAAGGCACATACTACAAAACTCACTTTCCACCAAGGATTAATAACATGCAATGGATAAGAAGGAAGAAAAACAAGATTTCCTTGCCACTGTTTACCCTAATCAGGGTTCTTGACAGTTTTAAAGAAAACTAACCATATCTAACACAAAACAAAACTAAAATGCATGAGACCAACTACAACTGGAAGGTGATTGAAGGAACAAAGACTTATAACCAATTAAACATCCATGCATGCCCGTACAGAGCCATACAAGGCCTGGAAACAGTGTTTTTCTGAAGAAAATGCATAAAACAGTGTTTTTTTGTTGATCCCATTCACATATTCAATCATCTCCAAGGTTACAAAGATAAATAAGGCCTTTTTAAAGGCATTACAAATGACTTTTCAGTTTCCCACTGTCTTGGAACGAACCATGACCTTTGGTATTCCCTCTTATGGCATCTTCTTTGCATTTTTATGCACTTTTACAACAAATTTAGTAACTTTTACATTTTGAACTTCCTTCTCTTACACTTGAAGGTTCAATTTTACAAATTTGCCAATTAAATGAATCTAATGAGCAAGGTGCTCCTGCACCAGTCTCCTACCCGGTTAAAGAAAGTGGTTGAAAAGAAGAAAAGGTATACACCGACATTGGATGCCTATATTGATACTGTGGCTAAGTTACTATAGGATACCGCTACGCCTAAACGTGTCAGGAGGATGTCAAGAATGGTGACTAATCCTACCTCAAGAAATCAATTTTTGGAAATTACAAATCTAGTGGAGAATAAGAACGAAGATGGAGTGGTCAAAGTTGACTTCAGGATGAGCAAAGTAGACTTGGGACCTTCTACTACTGAAGGTGATCTCTATCATGTTAAACACTCCATCAATAATATATCAAAAAGGGTCAAAAGATAGAAAGAGGAGAATTCTAAGTCGCAAGCTCAAGTAAGTTCTTTATCATTATTTGTTTAGTCAATTGTTAAAATAATGACACCCTCAGCAGAAGCCCCTCTTGATATGAGTCTAAGTGCCCTTGATCCTAATATGTTACAACAAATAAAAAGATCATTATCTCTAAGAAATGATATGGATCAATGCGTGGAAAAGGTCATTTTTGATGGTCTTTTGTTCATCGAGGAGGTAGTTAAATTGTTTGACTCCATTCATGGAAAAAGAGAAGCTTTAATAGTAGAATTCCAAACAACTAGGAGTGATCATAACAACCTATCTTTAGCTTCTAAGGAGATATAGGAGATGGCCAATATGGATGTTGGTATCTTAGTGGCTGAGAAGATCTTGAATGACCCTGGGCAATTAGACACACATGTGTGCATGGGCTAATGCAGTTGAATGGAAGCTATGTCTTATAATATCTACTGAGGATGAGATGAGGAAAGCAATTTTAACTTATTTCTTAGAAATTATGAGGATCAAAACAAAATTTTCTATTATAGAAATCGAAGCTAATGGGACCCATGATGAAAAGCTGCTAGATGTTAAGGAGATCAAATAGAATTTCAAGAAGTTGGTAGCTGAGGAAATAATGAACTATGATATTATAACAGGTGAATCGCTTGGTAAACTTGCAAGGATGGCAACTTATATTAAGACTGTCAGGAGTGGATTTGATGATGTGCATCAAAAGGTGGCTGATGCAGAAAGAGCAGTGAGTAAAAGAAAACGTCATATTAGCATGACTAGGACTCCACCTGGAATGCCTTTGACACCTGTAATCAACAAATACAGAGCATACAAGGTGAAACTACGGCCATAGACATCTCAAACGGCACAAAGTGACATGGGGAATGAAGATGAACAAGCGAGGGAAGAGGAAACGACAAATGAAGTTGATAATAGAGAGGAGGATGTGGCAATCCTCAATTGAATTTCTTTTCATGTGCTTTAGTTACATTTGAATATTTTCTCAAAAACTATTGGCTCTAGAGGGTCCTTTATATTATTGTTTAAAAATTCTTTTAATCGATTGTCTTCAAGAAGCCATTAGGGTTTAAAGACGGTTGTGGTTCAGCTTAGCTATAAATTTGATTAGCTAGTCGATGTAGGAATCTTTTGGTAAACTATATTTTTGTGATAGATCAATTTTTACTTTCTGTTCAATTACTTTATATACATGAAATAGAAATCAATGCAGTGGGATTTGGAATGATCGTAAACTTTGCATTATGGTTATTTTGATTCATATTCTTCTTATGTTGGATGTGTTGCTATTGGTGTTGATGATATTTGTGTATTGAGGTGGTTAGATATTTGTAATTCTTACTCACTACTGGGAATTGTTTATCTTTTGATACATTGTTCATGGTGGTGATTATGTGGTGTATGGTATTTGTTTTATGATTTGTAGATGTTAGCTTGGTGGAAGTCTTTGAGCTTCTGATTATTTGGATGTATTCTACCTTTACTATTTTCTGGTTAAAAGCACCACCTTTGCCTTGATTTTTGGTTAAAAGCAATACTAGTTTTCATTCATAAGAATATCAATCGAAGGTAGTTGTGCCTTGTAAAAGAAGCATAGAGCCTTTGTAGAATACCAATACAGTAGGCTCAACTGTTGTTACATTTGTCATCTGTCCGGGCGAGAGTATATAGAGCTCGATGACAAATTTGTTAACCAACAGTTTCTAAGATGTCATTGATTTTCCATGTGTTGCAAGTATGGGCCTAACCAATGTTGTCATTGATGTCAACATACTCCTATTACATTGATGTCAAGGATTGGATGAGTTGTGTGCTAAGGATATTGAGAAAATTAGCCCTATCGGAAATAGAGAAAAATAGTAAAAACAATGAAGTTCTATGAAGTAAAGATTTCAGTCAGTTGAAGATCTGAGTATGCGCACAAAGGGTTTGTAGATATGTGTTTGAAGGTTCTCTAGTCAAGATGTCAAAGGTCCGCATGAATATTAGAAGAAGTTATGGCCATATGAGTAAAACTAGTTCTGGCAGCTGTTCAATAGTAACTGAGTGGCTCAAATAGGTCCGATGAGAATCGGTAATGCAATATCATGCTCTACGGATCTGGTGGCATGCTTGGGAAGATAATTTGAATTAAAAACTTGATTGGCTCATAGTTTGGAGGTCTGCAAGTGATTCTTCTAATGTGACAGTGATGACCGGCTGTGTTCTTGAGGTTCCAAATGAAGATGCAAATGTTTGTAGTAAGCAGAAGTGGTACGAATGTTCTTGGTGATTCAAACAAGCTTGTGGAGGTCTCCAGATTGTGTCTAGTTTGTGTTGTTGGTCCACATTGAAGATTGAGCTCGTAATTCTTTGAGTGATGGTGTTCTTCCCAGTCTTGGCCGATCGGATGATTTGCACATGTTACGGATGTTCTTGAAGATGTTTTGTGAAGCCTGGTGTATTCCTCGAAGAAGATTGAAGTCCCAGATATGCATGGCCAATAGGGTAGTGAAGCTTATGAAGTTTTTGTAACAAGTCAAGTTGTATTTTTGTAATTTCTCTGTAATAAAATAAATGTATGTTGTGCCAACTTTGATGATCATTCCAAAGTCGATGTCATGTATAAATAAGAGTTGCAAAGTCATTCAAAAGTATCCAGGTCATGATGAGAAAGTGATAGAGAGGAGAGGAGAAAAAAGTAGAGCAGAAGTGTTGAGCTTAAATGGAACTGTCTCAAGCATAATGAAGATGCTATTCTCTAGTTCAAGTATGTAATACTTATATTATTCTGTAGACAATGCATCTCCTATAGGCAGTGGGCCTCTTGTGAGCAGTGTACTCGGGCAGTGAGCCCTAATTGGCAATTGCCATTTTTCTTCTTATTGTTTTAAGAGATAATACAATCTTGGGTTAGTCACCCCGTAGTTTTTCCCTTAACCAGGTTTTCCACATTAAAATATTGGTGTCATATGTGTTGAATGTGTTTCTGCTCTTGAGTTATTGCATTATGCTTCCATGATTAAATCATTATTATGCTATTGAAATATAAGAAGGCTTTAAGAGTTAAAGAACATAAGTTTTTGTGACAATTGATTCACCCCCCTCTCAGTTGTCTGTCCTAAAACTAACAATTGGTATCAGAGCTAAGTTCCTCTAAAAGAGCTTAACCGCTTGAGGAGATCCAAGATGTCTTCCTACAAGAAGGATAGTCTGAGGTTTGATGGAACAAACTACACTCTTTGGAAAAGTCGCATGGAATGTCACTTGCAATGTATGGGATTTTAGTATTGGAACATGACTATAAAAGAGTATATTCCTCCAAAGAATGGTCCGACAACTCTAGATGAAATCAGAAATGTTGAAGATAATCTTCGAGCTAGAGAAGCCTTACTAAGTGCCTTATTTGATACAGAGCTGACAAATGTTATGGATTTAAAAATTGCATATGAAATTTGGTCAAAGCTAGAAATTTTGCATGAAGGAAACAAATATGTTAAATGTGCCAAGCTACAAAGTCTGAAAGGAAAATTTGAAAACCTAAAGATGAATGAAGATGAGAATATCACTACATTTATGCCAAAAGTAAATGAGCTTGCTTGTGGTATTAGATGTGCTGGTGGAACTTTGGATGAAGATAAGATTGTTGCCAAAGTTCTCAGATCCTTACCTCCTGCTTACAAACACAAGGTTGCTACTATTGAGGAATTCAGATCTTTATCAAATATTACAAGGGATCAATTGGTTGGGAAGTTAGCTGCATTTGAATTGGTTGAGTTTGGAGATGCTCCTCCCAAGACTGAATCTACATTCAAAGCTAGTTCCTCTACAAAAGGTAAACAAAGGTATGATCCAGGAGAGAGTTCCTCAAAGAAATTATCATGGTATGAAAAAGCAAGAAAAGATCTAGAAGAAGATGAGGCAGAAGCTACTCAACTTGAAGCCCTTATTGCAAAAAGACTACCAAGAGGATCTTGTAAGTATGAAGGAAAATTGCCCTTCAAATGTTTCAACTGCAACAAGATTGGTCATTTTGCCTCAAGATGTCCGGAAAGATTTTCAAGGCCAAATCCTAATAGGTCAAAATTCCAAAAGAAATGTTACTATGTTCAAGATGATGATGATGATGAAGGACTAACAGATGAATAATCTGAGATAGCAAACAAATCTGGAAGTGACTGGGTGTTTATTGCCATCAAGGAAGAAGATCCAATGCCCATTGAATCTGTCAATCATAAAATGGTAGAAAGGGCTTTGGCTACTCAAGTTGAAGAAAAGGACGAATGGGTCATTGACAGTGGATGCTCTCACCATATGACTGGTGACAAGAATAAGTTCATAAATCTGAAAAGATATGGAGGAATTGTAAAATTTGGTGATAATTCTACTCATAGAATCAGAGGCAGAGGAACTATTTCTTTTGATGGAAAGAACAAAACCAATGATGTTCTGTATGTTGAAGGTCTGAAGAATAATCTTCTCAGTGTTGGACAGTTGGTGGACAAAGGCTATGATCTCTATTTCAAAAATGGAAAATGTAAGATCCTTGAAAGCTATGGAACTAAGATTGCATCCGGTACTCAGACAAAAGGTAACATCTTCCACTTCATTGGTACTGACAAAAGTTGTTTATTTGTTCAAATTGATCAGAGTTGGTTGTGGCATAGGAGAATGTGTCATGTAAATTTTGATAATATCATCAAGATAAGCAACACTTAGGCCGTAAGAGATCTTCCAAGACTGGTGAAACCTACTAACAGTTTGTGCAAAGAATGTTAGTTGGGTAAGCAGAACAGAGTCACTTTTAAAAGTAAGGAACAATCTTCTACCGGATTGTTCAACTTGGTACACACTGATCTATGTGGACTAGTAAAAATCAAGATTCTGCAAGGTGATAGATATTTCATGTTACTAATTGATTACCACTCCCAGATGATGTGGGTGACTTTCCTGAAAGAGAAATATGAAGCACTTGAGAAGTTCAAAATATACAAGGCTATGGTAGAAAATGAAACTGGGTTAAACATAAAATGTCTCAGGTCTGATAGAGGTGGTGAATTCACATCCAGAGAGTTCATAGAATTCTATGAGAAACATGGGATAAAGAGACATTTATCTGCTCCAAGGACTCCACAACATAATAGAGTAGTGGAGAGAAAGAACTGGACCATCCAGGAAGCATTGAGAACCATGATGATGGAAGCAAATGTCCCTCAGATCTACTGGAGAGAAGTTGTAATCACTGTTGTCTATACTCTTAATCAAGTTCAAATCAGAAGCAATACTGGTAAGAATCCTTATGAACTCTGGTTTGGCCTCACTCCTATTGTGAAGTATTTCAGAGTCTTTGGTAGTAAATGTTATATTAAAAGAGATGAAGACCTTGGCAAATTTGATGCTAGAAGTGATGAAGGAATATTCTTGGGTTATTCTACTCAAAGCAAAGCATACCGGTGTTATAACAAGAGATTGAGAAAGATTGTAGAAAGTACAAATGTGAAGGTTGATGAAGGCATTGAAAATACCTCAAGGTTTTATGAGTATGATGCAGATGATCAGAATGATGTTTCAGTCCAAGAAGAACAAGCCCCAACTACAGTTCAGATTCAGACTGATCTGAAGAATCCTGAAATACAGGAAGAAGAGATAAGTTTGAATGAACTTGTCCAAGAAATAGATGTGCAAGAAATTTCCAAAACTCCCAGGTATGTAAGACTGAATCATTCTGAAGACCAGATCATAGAAGATAGAAGCAAAGGTGTTCAAACAAGAAGAAAGATTGCTCAAGATTCAGAGAAGTATTGTCTGATTTCAAAGGTTGAACCAAAAATAGTAAGTGAAGCATGCAATGATGAAAGCTGGGCTAAAGCAATGGAGGAAGAATTGATGCAGATTAAAAAAATCACACTAAGGATCTTGTTCCCAGACCTAAAGACAAAAATGTGATTGGGACTAAGTGGGTCTTCTGGAATAAACTGAATGAAGATGGTGAAGTAGTCAGAAACAAAGCCAGATTGGTCTGTAAGGGTTATTCTCAAGTAGAAGGAGTTGACTTTGAAGAAACTTTTGCTCTAGTATAAAGAATTGAAGCAGTCAGATTATTTCTTGCCTTTGCTTCCTTCAAGGATTTCAAAGTATATCAGATGGATGTCAAGTCTACTTTCCTGGATGGGGATTTGGAAGAAGAGGTATACATTGAGCAACCAGATGGATTCCAATTGTCTGATCATGGTGATATGGTCTGCAAGTTGAAGAAAGCTTTGTATGGAGTCAAACAAGCCCCAAGAGCCTGGTATGAAACATTGGATAAACATCTTTTGAAGATTGGTTTCAACAAAGGTACTGCTGACAGTAACTTGTTCTTCAAGATTGATCATGAAAATATCTTGATTGTTGAAGTATTTGTTGATGATATCATTTTTGGAGGAAAAGATAGCATGTGCAAGACTTTTGCAAATCAAATGAAAAGTGAATTTGAGATGTCTATATTTGGGGAAATAAATTTCTTCTTGGGTCTACAAATCACTCAAACAAAGAAAGGAATCTTCATATCACAGACCAAATATGTGAAAGAATTGTTGAAAAAATTTGGGAAGGAAGATTCAAATCCAATGAATACTCCCATGGCAAGCGGGTGTAAACTGAGCAAAGATGATGAATCTCCTAAGGATGATCAGAAAAACTACAGGTCAATGATTGGAGGACTACTGTACCTTACTCAAACTAGACCTAACATTATGAATGTTGTTGGTCTTGTTGTCAGATTCCAAGCTGATCCTCGAGAGTCTCATGTCATGGCAATCAAGAGAATTCTTAGATATCTGAAGGGAACAGTTGAGTATGGTTTATGGTATCCTAGGGATCATGATTTCTCTCTTCATGCATATACAGATGCTGATTGGGCAAGAGATATGGATGACCAAAAGAGTACCAGTGGTGGTGCATTCTTTTTGGGGAAAAGTTTGGTTTCTAGGCTGAGCAAGAAACAAGATGCAATATCTCTGTCCACTGCAGAAGCAGAGTATATTGCAGTAGCAGGTAGTTGCACTCAAGTATTATGGATGAAACAAATGCTAAGAGATATCAGAGTGGAGTATGAAGAACCTATCACAATCTTCTATGACAATTCAAGTGCAATAAATTTATCAAAAATTCTGGTGTTGCATTCAAAGACAAAACATATATCCATCAAGTTTCACTTTTTGAGAGAGCAGGTGAACAAGAATGAAGTCAGATTGGAGTTTGTTCCCTCAAAGGATTAGGGGTAAAAGCACAAAGCTGTGTCACACTTTGGGCTAACAAAATAGTTCAAAGTGAGTCATTTTCGCGCAAGTTTGACTTGTCTGAGCCAATTTTGCATGAAAACACGTGGCCATTGCTTGGCGCATATATGACAAGCTATTTTCAAGCAAGTCGATTTTGCCCGAAATCATGTAGTTAAAAACAAAAAAAATGAAATTGCCACATTTCTCAGTAGGCATTTTTCAACAATGACAGTGGTAGGGTTTGAAAGTTTTTCGCACGAAGGGCGTCCTCGCCACCTTTTGCAATAGTCTCGTCACCTTGAACCAGGTATGCCATCTTCACCTTGGCATTTTTTGTGAAACATTTTGTATGGCACGATGTATAGAAGTGTTTGAAATAAACCTGCACCTTATATGATTGTATGCAAGTAAAATGGGTTTGTATCTCTTTGATTTAAATGTGCAAAATGGGTAAATTTTGTTTAAAATTTGTGAATGGGTACAAAATTTGATAGATGTTGTAGTTGCAACAACCCTGCTAGACATGTATGCAAAATGTGGAAGCGTAGAGAAGGCACGTGAACTATTTGACAAAATACCTCAAAGAACTATAGGATATGCACAAAAGAGTTTAGGCATCATGTCTATGCTTCTGCATTTTTTATATAGGTCTACCAGGGCACTTGCAACTGATACATCTGACAAAAACCCACAAGATATGCACAAAATGTGGACTCATGGACTGCAATGATTGTAGGATATGCACAAAATGGATTTGTTGATTTAAGTCTTTAGAAATTTTAAAGCAAATGCAATTGGCTGGTGTAAAGCCAAGTTCCACAACCTTGATAAAAATTTATGCACAAATTTTAATAAAGAAGAATTTGTGCATAAGTTTTTATCAAGGCTGTGGTGATGGAAAATTAATCACAATTTGAAACCATTCAAGAAAGAATTTGTGCATAAGTTATTGGAAAGGTTGTGGTGATCAGAAATAGCAAGTGGCTGATGGCTACTGGGTGGGAGTCAGTTCACACATAAAACAGGTCAAATCAAGTGCTACAACAAATGCAGGACATGCACTTTTATCCCTTGTAAGGTTATCCATTCAAATTTGCCCATCAAATGCTAGGGAATAACATGGTTAAAGAAGGAAACAACATACATCAGATTGCAGACATTTTTACTAAACCTCTACCTAAGGACTCTTTTGAGTATCTCAGGGAGAAGTTAGGGGTTATTACCCCTCTGGTTCTAAATTAAGGTGCACTGATGTGCATCAGTCCGGTGGATCTCACAGTCATATCTTGTGGTCCAGATTGATGATAGGAAGCTGCTACTCAGGGGGAGCAGTATGTATGATTCTGAAGTATTGATGCAAGTATGTGCCCTTTGGCATTGATGTCAAAGGGGGAGAGAAGACATGTGAAAAACAAAAGAGATTGTTGATCAAAGGGGGATAAATGAAGAAAGAAAAGATATGTGAATAATTTTGTTAAGAGGAGACAGTGAGGAGAAGTTCTTGTCTTGATGATCAAAACAGTTTTTCAAATCATATGTTGCCATCAATGACAAAGGGGGAGATTGTTGCAAGTATGGGCCTACCTGGTGATGTCATTGATGTCAACATATGCCTGTTACATTGATGTCAAGGATTGGATGAGTTGTGTGCTGAGGATATTGAGAAAATTAGCCCTATCAGAAATAGAGAAAAATAGTAAGGATAGTGAAGTTCTATGAAGTAAAGATTTTAGTCAGTTGAAGATCTGAGTACGTGCATCAAAGGGTTTATAGATATGTGTCTAAAGGTTCTCTAGTCAAGATTTCAGAGGTCCGCATGAAGATTAGAAGAAGTTATGGCCATATGAGTAAAACTGGTTCTAGCAGCTGTTCAGTAGTAACAGAGTGGCTCAAATAGGATCGATGAGAATCGGTAATGCAATATCATGCTCTACGGATCTGGTGGCATGCTTGGGAAGCTAATTTGAATTGACAACTCAATTGGCTCGTAGTTTGGAGGTCCGCAAGTGATTCTTCTAGTGTGATAGTGATGACCGACTGTGTTCTTGAAGTTCCAGATGAAGATGCAAATGTTTACAATAAGCAGAAGTGGTGTGAATGTTCTTGGTGATTCAAGCAAGCTTTTGGAGCTCTCTAGATTGTGTCCAGTTCGTGTTGTTGGTTCGCATTGAAGATTAAGCTCGTAATTCTTTGAGTGATGGTGTTCTTCCCAGTCCTGGCTGACCGGATGATTTGCACATATTGCGGATGTTCTTGAAGATGTTTTGTGAAGCCTGATGTGTTCCTCGAAGAAGATTGAAGTCCCAGATATGCGTGGCCGATAGGGTAGTGAAGCGCATGAAGTTTTTTTAACAAATCAAGTTGTATTTTTGTAATTTCTCTATAATAAAATAAATGTATGTTGTACTGACTTTGATGATCAGTCCAAAGTCAATGTCATGTATAAATAAGAGTTGCGAAGTCATTCAAAAGTATCCAGGTCATGATGAGAAAGTGATAGAGAGGAGAGGAGCGAAAAGTAGAGTAGAAGTGTTGAGCTTAAATGGAAATGTCTCAAGCATAATGAAGATGCTATTCTCTAGTTCAAGTATGTAATACTTATATTATTCTGTAGACAGTGTGTCTCCTGTAGGTAGTGGGCCTCTTGTGAGTAGTGTGTTCAAGTAGTGAGCCCTAATTGGCAAGTGCCATTTTTCTTCTTATTATTTTAAGAGAGAATACAATCTTGGGTTAGTCACCCCGTGGTTTTTCCCTTAACTGGGTTTTCCATGTTAAAATCTTGGTGTCATATGTGTTGAATGTGTTTCTGCTCTTGAGTTATTGCATTATGCTTCCATGATTAAATCATTATTATGCTATTGAAATATAAGAAGGCTTTAAGAATTAAAGAACAAAAGTTTTGGTGACAATTGATTCACCCCCCCTCTCAGTTGTCTGTCCTAAAACCAACACCATGCTATGTTAGTTCTACTCATAATTTGCACCATGAATAGCTTAGTTGAGGGGAAACTATAGAACTTCTTGACATAGGACCAAACATCTTCAATTATTGGAGAGAGGGTGGTATCCACTATATCAATCTCTTTCTTCACCATATCATTTAGAGCCTACACCATATGGTCAAGCAACAACATAGAGATAGAGAAATAAGATATTAATATGGTCAAGCAACATAGAGAGAGTGGTAGAGGGAGAGATAGAGATAGGGAGAGAGAGATAGAGATAAGGAGAGAGAGGGAGAGGGAGATATAGATATAGAGTGAGGGGGAGAAGGGGGATAGAGAGAGAGTATCTTTCTACCTATTCTCTATCTCTCTATATCTATCCTCCCTCTATCTCTACATTCTTTCTCTATAGATAGCTATCTCTTTCTATATATCTCCCTCATTCTCTCTATCTCTATCTCTCTCTCTCTCTCTCTATATATATATATATATATCCCTTTAGCTCTTTTTTTCTATTCTCCCTCTCTCCTTATCTATCTACCTCTCTATCTCTCTATCTCTCTTCCTCTCTCTATCTTGCTCTCTTTGTCTACCCCCCTCTCTAATTCTATCTTTCTATCTCTCCCTCCCTCTTTATCACTTTCCCCCTCTCTATCTCTCTCCTTCTCTATCTCTCTCTCCTCTATCCCTCTCTCTAACTCTATCTCCTCATCTAATAAGGTGCATATGATGCTACTTGTTCTAAAATTTCCTCTTCTATTTTAAATTATGGCGGCCTTGAATCTTCCTCCTCATGATCACTTAATAATATAACAATTGTCTCTTCCTAGACATGAGGCTACTCTAGAGTGAAAGAAGATGGCTCAAGGGTGACATCAATTTTACAAAGCATTTTAACTAATCATTCAAAGGATTTTAATTTATCTAAAATGTGAGTGCATTATATTGTGCTCATGTTATAACATGAGCACATTTTTTCCTACTTTGGGAAATTCCAACCCTAAGGGTTGGACCTACCTTTTGGATACCAAGGACGTGTTTTCAACAAATCTTAGAAAATCAACCAAATCCTGAGCATGCTCTTCATTAGGTTTACATGTTTTTCAATGTCAATACAAAAAAATGTGAGGATGACTTCAAAATTTTTATGAGCTTTTTGACCATGTGTTTTTTTCAAAAATCTAATAACATTAAGGTTTCCATCTTGTATTTCTTTTGCTAATGTGTTCTTTTTTTAGAAAAACTATGTCTAGTATTTCTAGTGTCATTTTTTACGTGTTTATCGAAATTTGAAACAAATTACATTTTTAGATTTTAGACTTAATTCTATACACATTGAAAAAAATGATTTTTGATTAGTTTTCAAAAAAATTAGGGAGAAGAACACTCAAATTTTCATTTTTTAGGATGTGTTCACTTCAAAAATTTATAAAAAAACATATATTCATTAAAAAATTTATAGAAAAATCAGGCATAAAATAAATGATGGTAGCTAATTTTCCACTGAAGTGATTTGTGAAATACTTTAAAAAGGTTAACATTTTAGAGGGAACACACCAGACACTATGTTATATTTTTTTGACAAAAATAGGAGCACTTTGTGTTCTCCCCCTATTTGAACCTCTTAATCTCCACCATCTTTAGAAAAAAATAGTAGTTTAGAAACTAGATTCCAAGCACTACAAATCTTGTTCTTGTCACATCTTCTAATTTTGAGGGTGGGTATCTTCAAATTCTCATCCAAGATCAGTTTTTACTGATCCAGAAAAAAAAAGTGGCCACTTTTGACCCCCTTTTGGTCCCCCATTTCCATGCACATACCCATTAGGGGCTAGAGGATTCAGAATTTAGATTTGTTAATATCACATTGCTGAAATTTGAGAATGACTGTTATAACCCCCATGGCAATGAACGTATCTTGTAAATTTTAAGTTGAAAGAGTTTCCAATTGGCTAATAAATTTCCCAAGACCTACCTATGTTTGATACATGGTTGGTTCAAATGATAATAATCCACCCTTTCTAATGAACTTCAAAATAGTACATGGAAAACTATCATAGAAGCTCATCACAAACTAGGCCTATTTGACGTTCTCAAAACTATACAAGTATAATGTTTTTAAGGTGTAGTGTCTCCAAAGATTTGGGCATCACAATCATAACTTCGAATGAGCTAGAAGCAATATTTTACATTTCTTTTCATGACAGATTGGTTGAAAAGTATACAACTAAAGAGGCTCAACAACTAACAATTTTAGGTAATTATTAATATTTCATACCTTAGCTGAATAATATGGTTTATGTCTCACTTGCATGATACCTTGTTTTTGTACAAACATTGCATGTTTTTTATATGTTTTCTTGGCACAAGATCCATGAATTATTTGTTTGGCATGGGCAACATTGTATTTTTCCTTTATGTAACATTTTGAGTATTTTTCCTAGGCAATTGGGATTTATATTGAATTTCTTATCCAATGAGATATGTCATTTTTTAATATCTTTAGGCCAAGAATGGAGATATATTCATACCTCATCCTTTCTAGAAATCATCTCACCTTCTTGTTGTTAGTGTAAATAAGGTCATATTATATCTAGTTAGGATATCACCTCTCTAAGATTGACCTATTCACACTTTGCTTAACTTTACTTAGACTTTTTAGGAGTTTGTCTCAACTCGTATGGTTGAGACATGTGTCCTCATGATTTTGAGACACCTCTTGCATGTTTACTTTCCACTTGCATGAGCACTTGTCACTTGAGCTCACAAGTCTCGCATCTTAGGAAGGTTAGTCAGTCATTGTGTTCAACCATCCTACCTCCTCTCTCATGCCTATTTATACAAGGCATCTATGTACATTCTAATTATCTCTTGAATATATATATATCATTGGCTTATTATGTGCAATTATCTTTTGTGGAAGTGATTCTAGCTATTGCTCGCTGATCTTGGTTGCTCTAACACTTGTCACAATATAGGTGATTATATATAAATTTAGTAAAATTTGATAAGTTTTAAAGAATCATTTGATGTGAATTTTTGCATCTCGATATTGCTATCTAATTTCATTTCTACTTGGTTATCTTAGGTTCACACTTTAAGTGAATAACATAGTTTACGTATTACTTTTGTGACACTTCATTATTTCTAAAACTATTGCATGATGTTTATATGCCTATTTAACATAAAATCGATGAATTATCTATTTTTTACTTGATATATACTCTTTTGAGTTTGTTAACTCTTCCATTTAGATTTTATATTGAACTACATGTCCAATGAGTTATGTTTATTTTGAATATGTTTAGGCCATGAAAATAGTCCAATGTGTTCTTCATTTGCTCTAGTAATCCACTCACCTTTAAATGCTAATGTAGGTGATTATAAATAAACATAGTAATAATTAATTAGTTTGAAACAACCTTTTCATTATTTTTGGAAGTATAATACCATTTCTTTGTGGTTCATTTTTGTTTATTATTAAATTTATTTATTTCTTTTCAGAATCTATGATATATCTTCTCATCATTTTAATTTACATGATTCCATGGAAACGATTACACATATACAAATTGTGTTTACAATTTTTCTAAGTGTCGATAAAATAAACACTTACTATTGGAAGAAGCTATTATGTTTATTTCCCTCTTACTATCTCCCTAGATAATTTAGTTTTATTTTAAATAGCATCATTTAGTTGGATGTATAAACTTCTAGGATTAAAAGTATCCCAAGTCTAGGAAAGCAACACTCGCTCAAGAGAAAAAAGCCAATCATCCAAAAGAATATCTTGACATAAAAACAAAAAAAAGTAACATAGTGTATTTGTAACAAATATTATAGCATTGAAATAGACCAAAAGCTATCATTTAACAATTGTGTTAGTGATTTTATATACCATATTTTATAATTTATATCTATTTAGTTATTGTGGAATACATTTAACTATTTAGTTAGTTCAAAATATATCCCTTAAGGAATTTCATATGTTAATTTTGAATTATTAATTATAGTGTTTAAGAAAATTTTCATCTCAAATCCTTCAAGCTAATGTTCAAGAAATATTTACAAGCATATTGAGATTTTATACTTTATTAACTTGGAGTACAATGGTGGAAGCATTACTGAAAGTTTCTTCATATGTGAGTTGTAAATAAGTTTGCTTCTACTTTGATGAATTTTTAGTTTGTTATGCACTCAAAATAATTCGTTTCCTTGAATTTCAATTGCATATACGAAGATTATTCCATATAATTACAAATAATTAAAAATTTATTGTTATTTCTATTATTTTATCAATGATGATAATATATAAAAGTTACTTTCATATTTGTATTTATGTTTAGATTTATAAAGGAACATAATTTTGAATTTGTGTGGCTTCTTCTAGATAATAATGAATTGCATGGGAAATGTTGGTTAAGGAAAACTCACAATGCAATTTGATGTGATTTTTATTAGAGGTGTTGGAGAAGTTTGGATTTTGTACATAATGGATCAATTGGGTCCAAAGCTACATATCACAACCCAAAATTTTAGTTTTGATTAATGGGAGCCCACATGGCTTATTTCCCTCTTCTAGAGGACTTAGACGAAGTGACCCATTATTTCCATTCTTGTTCATAATAATGGTTGAGGCATTGGGAAGATTCATAGAAGGAGGAGTTAGGGGCAAGTGGAAAAGAGTTAAGATAGTGCCAAATGTGAACACTGTCACACATCAACAATTTGCTGATGGCACAATTTTTTTTAGGATTGTGAGCAAGAGTGAAGCAAAGATAATGAAGATGGATTTGGACAAATATTACCAAGCATCAAATTAACACATCAATTAGAGGAAATCAAAGATTCTATTCTTCAATACAGACCTAAGAAAACAGAAAGAGTTTGCTCACATCTTGGGATTTAAAATTAGCCAACTTCTAGGTAAGTATATTGGAATCCCCTTGTTTGTAGGGGCTAGTAGATCCATTCTCTAGGAATATCTTATTTCAAATTACAATTCAAAATTGGCCTCTTGGAAGGGCAAATGGATTTCCTTCGCAACCTGTAAAATCCTAATGTTAAAATCAATAATTTGTGTTATTCCCATTTACATAATGTCCTACCTCAAAATGCCAAAGAAGACATGTGACATCACTAATTAGAAAATGTAGATTTTTTTTGGAAAGGAACTACTAAGAACAAGAATTTTTTTCCAATAACATGGGACAAGATTTTCCATCCTAAAGATGCAAGCGGGGTGGGTATGCGACAATGGCCAATTTTGCAATACAACTATGGGGTCCAAGCTAGTTTAGAACTTGCATTCCAACCCACATCTAAAATGGGCAAAAATACTTTAGAATAAATATCTAGAGTTTGCATATCCTAGAAGAATACTCACCACGACAAATCCTCCTTATGGATCTGCAATCTGGAACTTTCTAATGTCAAGAAAAAACTTGATAACTAATCACATCACATGGGAAATCAAAAATGGGGAAAAGGCCTTGTTTTGGGAAGATTCATGGAATGGATTTGAAGCCATGAAAGACATTCTGAAATTGGAGGTCGCTAAGGAGATTCTGGTTAACATTTGGGGAACCCATGTGAGAGGCTATGTAATTCTAATAGAAAAAGAGTGTGTAAAAGAGTGGAAATGGAGATTCCTTCAGGGTTTAGGTATACTAGAAGATCAATAGGTTTGAGTAGAAGATATACTAGCAACTAGGAAGGTCTTCATATCTAAGGAAGAAGATATCATAAAATGATGTGGCTCAAAATCAAGGAGCTATAATGTTAAGATTGGATACACAATAGAGGAGGCTACAGTCAAAAAGCAAGATTGGTCCATTCATATATGCTGTTAAAAACAATACTTACCAAATGTAGGAGCCTTTGCCTAGGCTAATCTACATAATAGGATATTAACAAGTGATAGATTATGGAAGTTAGGATTTAGTGGTGCATCCAGATGTGCTTTATGTAAAGAAGTAGAGCAGATTATGGACCATCTTCTACTCAGGTATAAATATACAAAAATGTGTTAGAAAAAGGTAATAGGAAAATTGAATTGGTGCAGTCCCCTCCCATAAGACATCTTATCGCTTTTCAATGCTTGGTTAGTGATTCATAGAAAGGCAATTTTCTCAAGCATTTGGATTACTTGCCCTTCACTCATAATTTGGGAAATTGTGGAAATAAATAAACAAAGGGAAATTTCAAGAAAGTAAATGACTTGTGACATCTTCTTTAGTAAGCTAGAGAATGCCATAGTGGAGGTAGTCAACAATGCTACTAGAAATCAAACACTTAAGGATAACTCCTTCATAAATCTTGACATGGGATAATTGTTCCCCTTATTCATGGGGTTGTTCGGCTTCATCCATCATCCAAAACAAGAGTAGATGCGTTCAGTGGGTCCCTCCGAATGAGGGATGGCAAAAACTAAACTTTGATAGTGTCATGAAGAAATCTTGGGCAATAAGGAGTAGGATGCATTATTAGAGACCACGAAGGAGTGATGGTTAGGGTTATGGCAAAAAACTCCCAATAGGAACAAATAATGAAGCCAAATTTTAAGCGGTGCTACTAAGGCTTCAAATTTGCAAAAATCTTGGATTTCAAAAATTCCAAATTGAAAGGGACTTTTAATCACAATCAATACCCTTTGAAAATGAAGGACCCCAAACTGGAAACTTAACAACATTTTGTCCCAATGCTGGGAGTTGATGGAAACACTCAAGGAGTTCAAATTAGGACATTTTTATTATGAGGCGAATGTCTTGGCTGACAAAATAGCCAACATGGAAATCAAAATGCAAGGGTACTATCACTACAACAACTCCCTAGGCACATGGTAATATTCGGCCCCTGATCTTCCATCCTTAATAGCTTGGTTGATATAGATAAAAATCATAATGGGAAGGTGATATGTGATGCTTGGCTTGCTTCTCGCTAGGATCGGTATAGAAGAAGTTACTGCAAGAAGGCATTTGCAATTATGGATTCAACATCTTGGCCACTAAGGAAGATTATTAAGTTCCATGCAACCTGTTATTGTTTGGCATACATAATTCTAAGTATGGACACACCAGTATGTCTCAAAGAAAAGAAATGATAGATTGCATTTCTGGGGATGGTAATACAATTCAAGTTGAAGAAAATGTTTAGAACAAAATTGGTGGTGGTGTTTCATGTAATGAAAATGGTGTTGGAGAGACTTTTCTCTCCTTGACACATAGATGCCAAGTGAACACAGATGTATCATCGATGTTTTTGGTGGTCCTATTGTATGCAGGGGAATCTGAAGAGGTAATTTGAGCAGTTGCAAAGACACTTATCAAGCCCCGTTGGTGATGTGGTAAAAGAAAATTGTTGACGACACGGTTTTGAGGTTGGACTTCCACCCTGGCCCTAGAAATTCACCAATTATCAACCCACCATATTCTAGACCATGGGTACCTTTCATAATCAGAATTGTTGGAGAAAATGAGAACGCACGGAGAAGATGGATATTGAACTTGTGTCAACTAGGTTCATGAATAATTTAGAACCCTTTGGATGTTAATATAGAACATATATATCTTAAAAGAAGTGTAATACAACATTTTCAAAAAAAATAAAAATGTTTTTTTTCTCTTCACTGTTAGGGGAATGGCTCCCTAAAGCCATTGTTAAGAATTTTATAGAAAATTAATATGTTTTTTATAATTTTAGGAATTTGTGTTTGTCTAGCATGCCGATGTACTATTTAACAAATAAATAATTGTTTTGCTAGAAAGTCCATCCAGCATGCTGGATAGAAGTTTTCGTATTAGAGTTTGATTTTATTTACTTAATTTTTAAGTAGATGCTTAAATTTGGGTTGTCTTATGTATGTTCATCAAATAGACAAATTTTTTTAAAGTGGTAAGAGTAAATATAACACTGTAACGTAACATTGTAAAGTGGGATGTTTATAAAGTCCTTTCTCTGATATCAATTTTTTTGTAATTTAATTCTTGCAAGTGCTCAATTTCTGATGTTTTTCAATGATTTTGTTTAGAATAGCAACCTTGTCTTTCAGTATTACCCATCTGTCGATCTGTATTACGCAGCACCACAGTAGACACCCTTTGTGCAAATTTTAATGTGCTGATTGTCTGAGAGTAAGATTCAATTTCTGGATTAACATGTATAAGCATTAGTGTCTTTGCTTGTCCACCCAAGGAATCCTTAAGAAACTAAGTTTGCTATTACGGAATGGTACATGAACGCTTTTATTAGCCAAAGCCAATATGACATCCCCAAGAGCTGACAAAGATTTATTTATATGCTTCGCTTCGCTAAGTCTGTCACCAGTGGACATGGACCTGCCAATTCTATCTCTTCCACCCAGATCCACCAAAGTAAGCCGTCCTCTGAGAATTGCAGCAGAAGATGAGTTTTTTCCTTCCACATGCACAGTCAGCATATAGTGAGAACGGCTACTCTGTTCATTAATCTTAGTAGCACCTACTGCCCTATTTTGCTCCCCAGTTTTCATCAAATGTAAAATTTGTTCTGTTGACTTAACAGGAAACATGGCAGCATCAGGCACATTGGGTTTGTTGGGTTCAGATGTGCTTCTAATCCCAAGTTTTTTGCTTGAACCAAGTAGATCACGAACATGTTCATTATATATTTCAATCATTTGGATGTTAATTTCATAGTTAAATGAATCTGTGTCTTCTTGTAACATTTGAAAAAGGTCATCTAGTGCTCTGTAAATAAGTCCCCTGTCTTGCGCAGATGATGGATTTGGACCAGCCATTGTATAGGTTTTTCCAGAACCAGTTTCACCATATGCAAGAACACATACATTGTGCCCATCTAGAACAGACCTGATCAGTGGCTGTGTGTCTATATACACTTCATCTTGAGAGGCAGAGGGACCAAACACTTTGTTGAAGTGAAACATTTTTTGGGCTTCTTTCCCTTTCTTGCAGGGATTGGTGATTATCAACTCTCCTTTTTCACAATTGTATTCAATTGTACTTTGTTTCTTGTTCTGGCCAGAGGGGGAAGGCCTCACTCTACAGTACACATGAATATTTCCTTTCAGATCATAATTATTCCTTTTTGAATGAATCATAAGATTACCCAACTTCTGCAACTCTAATTCCTTGTCACAATTTTGGACCTCCAATTGTTGCATTCTTTCCATAATCCTCTTTTTTATACTTTTTAAATCCTCTTTCACACACTGCATAACAACTTTTCTGTCCCTCCTCCTTTGGAGTAGTCTTGCTATATCTTGTTCCATTGCCTTTCTCTTATCTTCCACTTGTGTTTTCTCCATCCTTGTCTTCTCCAACTCATGCATAAGAAGCTTGAAGTATTCCCCATTGGTAGCTGCAAGAGTCTCTAGTTTATTTGCCTTCGCCAACTTATCTTCTTGTCCAAAAACCCCTCTCAGCCCATCTATGTGTAGCCCTTGACCTGCAAGCTTGTGTTCAAGCTCTTCCATTACATTCCTCATTACAGATTCTACCAGAGCTCGCATTTCTTCATTCTGTTTGTCCCCAATGATAGCATTCACAAGGCTTGAAAGTGATTGTGGTGGTTCATTATCACACTGTTTCTCAATTTTGTTGGCATAGAGCCTTGGAGATCTCTCATAATATTCCCTTAAAGATAAAAGACATTTCACAACAGTTGCCATACTACCCTGCTCCAGATCAGACACACCAAAACATGGCAGCCTTAAATCATTTACTGCCACAATGAAATTTCTAACATTCTCCAACCGATGAATTACTGAACATGCAGCACTTCCCTTATCATTCTTACCTATGATGTTTTGTATAGCTCCAGGTTTGAGCTTGTTCATGATTTGACAAAGAATGGATCTATTAAGCAAATATGCTCTCAAATCTTCTTCTGAAGGTTTGTGTGGAAGATCCAATGTGTCAAACATGCTGTTAAGCCAAGCTGCCATTGCCCACCTTTCTACAGCTGCCTCTTCATCTCTTCTTGAAGCCATATGTATATCCATCAATCTACCAGTAAAATTTTCACATGCATGCTTTATGGCTTCTTCAATTAGAGCCTCCTCACTCCGAAATCCGAGCTTTCTTTTACAGCAACTGCTATTAGTTTTACTATCGCTGTTCTTTAGAGGGTTTGCTTTCTTAAATTTCCCCCCGACTGAAAAAATGTTTCCGAAACAAGAAGATATTTTGTTCATGGCAGACTTCATGGCAAAGCCTTTCTTACCCATTTTATTATTTTATGACTGAAAGAGAGAAATTGAGGGGATTTTACCAACGATGTGCTTCTTTACAGTAGAACGTAGGATTTCTATCACCACTATGTTCTGCCAGAAATAATTAAAAAAAAAAGAAGAATCTGTGGTTTTTAAGAGCTGCTAGGTTCGTGTTAAGGTAATTAGAAACGGTGATAATGCATCATCCTACTATTATAAAGATTAATTGGCTATACGAGATGACTTTCCTCAATCCGAACAGCCGACCAATTGTCTGCCACTACAAGCACACGAGTAGCTCAACTAAAGCGATCTCATATTTATTAGCCGATAGGCTTTTAAGTGTGAGCATGATAGTGCTCGGAATTGTCTCACGCCGTATAATTCGTGCCGGAAACTTTTAGCTGTGAGCATTATAGTGCTCGGAATTGTCTCACGCTCGTCCTTTCCTTTCCGGTCGCTGTCATCTAATTTCAGAGATTTAATCCGTTCAAAGGTTTGAGTGCATATTTATGAAAGGGATCTGATTTACTTTTAAATCATATCAATCTCGGGATGGTGTACATTGTTGCATTCATTTCATATCTGTTACAACCTGGATCACCGCACCCAGAGTGTATATGAATACACTTGACTACATTGACAAAAACAATCTGAAGAATTGTAGAGTATGTTATTTAGTTTTTTGTTTTCTAAATTTTCTATATTTCCTCAAATCCACTGCTTGCGGGTGAGCATTCTTTTCTCAAGATCTCGATCTTGAATCTTTCTTCCCATTCAATCTGCTTAGAGTTCAGATCCGTAGATAATATAGATAGATGGGGTGGATGGAAGAAAGAAAGCGTGAACTTGATAAAGCTCCCAAATTATTATATAGATGCGGGGGGAGATGAAATTTCATGATCGGTGGGAGGAGCAGGTAGCCGGAACCAGCAAGCCAAGAGACAAAACAGTTAGCCCGGAGGCTTCGAGTCCAGTCAGGGCAACGGTTCTCCATTGCCAGCTTCCACTTTCCGATAGAGCAACTTCGTGTCTAGAGCGGTTTATTGGAGACTATAGCTCGGGTCCAGAACATATGGTATATGCTACTATAGACATGGCTTTATATTCCGTTCTTCTTGAAACCCTTCATTCACTCTCTGCTGTTGCTAGCATAGATCCACTGTGTGTTGGGTGTACTTCTTTGGCCAAAGAGGAATTTATAAAATCCCATTGTATGCACTCATCCACTGTTTTCGTTCTATGTTGTCCCATTCATAATGGCGCCTCCCTCTTTTAATAGTCTCTATTTGTATCGTAGTTTTCGCTGCATAATATATGAATCATAAATGCCTCCTCTCCATGCTCTACCTGATAATAAAATTGAGATGCCTCCTTGCATTTAGGTTTTATTGCTACTATACGCTGCATGCTTGGTCATTTTATTTCTATTGTCTAAAACCTAAAATATGGTTGAACATGTGAGCTATCTTCATTTTAATGTGTTTAACTACTTTATTAAATATTAATCACCGTAACATCCTCAGCTGTAATTGAGCTGAATGGGAGCATGAACATAAAACAAAGTTGTTTGTTTTTCCAACACAAAAATTAAAATATGTTTGTTATTCAATTTCATTAAGCAAAGAAAAACTGAAATCCCATCACTTATGCTAAAATTTATTTCAATGCAAATATTTACATTGCCTCTTTCCTTTAATTTTTTTACATTTATTTAGATAAGAGGCTTTTTATCAAAAGATGAGGTTTCTGATTTATAATTTTTAAGTAAAACGAGGGTTGATCTTATAGAGAATATAACGAGGGCGGCCACACAAAAAATGGGATGCAATGAAAGAGAATGAAGAGATTTAAGTCTGAAGGAACCCTTTTGTTATACAATGACTTTTGAATAGATTTTCATTACAACTCTTTTTAAGAAAATTGAGTTGTGGTCTTCTGTTTCGGTCATTATGGTCATTTTCGGCTAAACAACCAATCTTGTGGAAACCCTTGTCTTTGAGTTAAAAGAATGTTCAGCCACTCAAATACCTTAGATACATCCATCCATGTTGTTTGTGTATTGAAATTTGGTCACAGAATTTCTAATTAAGAACTACTATTGTTAAATATAACAGACAATATGCAAAATTCAATTTGTGAGAAGACTTGCAATGCTAGTTGCTTTTCCTTACGATATCCATGTGTTCCCTTGTGAAGTGTGACCTACTTGGGGCCATTGGAGTTATTAGATAACTGACCTAATTGACAAATGGTTGTTTTACAATAAAATTACACTCTGAGTATTGTCCCTTTTATTAAATAAAAAACAAAACAGAAGGAAACACAATCTTCTTAATGTTCCTTTGAACTTCCTATCGACGAATCCCTTGCACCCCTGAAGTTGCAAGTGCTAGTGAATATTGGTTGAAATGGTTCGTGTATGTATGTAAGTAATTAATAACAGAAATGACTTTTCTATTAGTATAATGGTTCGTTTTTTTTGTTATTTTTAAGAAATGACCTTTCTATTAATATAATGGTTGGTTTTATTTGTCATTTTTACAATTTTTTGATTTAAAATTTTGAAAGTTTAAAAACAAATTTTTTTTAAAATATATTTTTCCTTTCAAAATTTATTTAAAAAACTCCTTTTTATAATTATTTTGATTATTTTGAATGGTTTTAAATGAAGATAAATTAAAAAAAAATGATTTTAGTTGAAATATATTTGTTAATATGTCTAACAAATGTGTGAGTAGTCAATATGACTAGTCCATACATAGATGTGAGTAAATGATTGTAATGGTGAAAATTGTACCCATGTCTTTTTTCCTTATGTTTTGGGCCCTCATTGATTTCTAAGTGTCCTACATACAATAATTAGCTTATATGTGGCATATTTGTGTATGAATTTGGCTCATATCCCAATCTTTGTCATCACTTTAATCCCTAGAGTCTCATTCCTAATCCCCAAATTCATTGTTTGTCACAGTAAATGAAATCTACATGTACAAACCAAATCTAAGTCAATACTGTAGTCGTGCATTTGATCCCTTCACTTTTAAAATTCAAAATTCATATTTTCCACTTAACTAACCATTTCACTATTCATTGTGATCCCTAACACATGTTATGTTGATTTTGTTCGTGGTTGTAGTATGTAAAGACACGCATTCATTTGAAATCATTTAGGAATCAATTGAGCACATCTAAATTTTGATTTACAAAAGGAACAAAAAGGAATTTGTCACTTAATTAGAGTTTCCAGAGCGCATTTTGGGTACACTACACTTTTGCTTATCTTCAAATCTTCATGTAGAGTTGTAAAGCTAGCCCATCCAAGGTTTGATAGAACAAAACTTGACCCTTGTGATTCAACAAATTCCCAAAGGTATTAATCCTAGGGAGTTCACTTAGTAAATTTATCCTATATCACATGTGATCATAGAATCTTAAATATGACCCCTAATTTCATTTCTACCCCTAAATCTTGATTTTTTTATATCCCCTTCTAGTACACAATTCCTATTAAAATATCCCCTCTTAAATTACCATGTATCTTAGGTACCCACTTTTTTAATGAGATTTTTTATACCCTATTTATTTATATCCCTCCTACATGCAAAACATTTCATTTCCACCACTATCACACCTAGCTCTAATAAAAAGTCTTGAATGAATTTTCATAGGAGATTATAAAACTAAAATACATTAAAAATATTTTTATACTAAAATAATTTGAAGATGATATAATGGAAAATATAATTGAAAAATTAACTATTTGATGTGAATGTGTGGTCATTTTTATTTCCTTTACATGTTTAGATTGAGAAAATACATTAATACTTTTGTATAAGGTCAACTACAATAAAGTATAACTATAATTGTTCACCTATTTCATATCTACCCATCAAAATAAAATTAAAAATCCTGTTTAGTGTTATCATCTTGTAATTGTTTAAATAAGGTATTTTTTAATCTCTACAAAAAAAATGATGAAAAAAGGTAATGATTTTTTTTAATTATTATTGCCAAGTGAGACATGAGTTTGATGTATGTGACTCTCAATGTGGGAACTCAAGTGGTGGATTCCCACATTGAGAGTCATTTCTCTTTTACCTTATATTTTCCTACAAATTGTATATGGTCGAATCCATCTTTTTGAATCAAAATTGTATCTCTTGTATGGTGTATAATCATCTTCTTCATTTTAACCACTTAGGACTAAATAAATCTATATACAAACATAAGCAGTTCCTCTTTTTGCCCTCATGAAAGCCAAATGTAAATAAAATGATAAATTTATCTTTTACCCAACTTCTTATCCCTTAGATGTAACTTCGAACCCATTCCACACTCTTACCCCTAATACCCAAGAAAACACATTAATATAATTACCCTCTCTACCTCTAAACTTCATAGCAATACATCTATCTATTTTTTCTAATATTAAACACCCCATTATGTACTCACATGCTATGACATTGCCTATCTATCAACACTTTCAAGGTATTTATAAACATTATCAATTATTACAAGTATGTGTAGAAAGTTAGGGGCCAAAACAAAATTTTAAAATGAAATTCATTGAACATGATTGAATTAACAAATAACATGAGCACTTTCAAGGTTTTTACACTATTCTCTAGTGGAAGAGTGGTTGCTTGTGGCGGCATTGGTTTGGCTGTGATGCCCATCTCTAGAAATGGCTTGGCTATTGATGGCGACATTGGTTTTGTTGTGATGCCCATCTCTAGAACTAGTTTGGTTTTTTGTGGTGGCATTAGTTTGGTTGTGACGCCAATCACTAGCAATAGAGTGACTGCTATTGACAAAGTTAGTTTGGCTGTGACACCCATCTCAAGTAGAGCACGGCTACTTGTGGTGGCAATGGCTTGGCTAAGATTTTGATTCTTGTTGGAGTTGTGTCTTTTGTCTAGTTGTGGTGCATGCTAGTGTTGGGATCTCAGGTTCCTCTTATGTGGTAAGGAATGTTTCTTTCCCAAGTACCCAATCTCCCCCCATGGGGTGATGGCTGAGGATGTTTTAGAGAATGAGAAGTTTTTTTCAAAAAGAGGATTGGACTGTAGGTTTGATAGTGTGTGGATTCTGCTCCATGCTCTCAACAAGTGGATTTTGGAAATTTGGTGCCCCCACACAGATGGGAAAATTGAGATTTACCCCTATGCTAGGGGTTGCTTTGTCGTAATGTTTGCTTCCATATATGATTATAATTTTTTTTAAGAGCATTCATGGTTTTGGGGCAAGTATCCCTTCTTAGTTAAGCCATGGTACTCCCTCTTTTAACCAACTCACTGAATCATTCCACACTAAGCTAGTTTGGATCCATCTCCTAAACCTTCCCCTTCACTTCTAGTGTGATTTTAGCTTTGCATCAATTGGAAACTCATTGGGCTATTTGAGAAAGGTGGATCTGGCTACATCTCTATTCTCACATACCACCTATGCTCATATTTTAGTTGAAATGGATATGTCCAAGCCCCTTCTTGCAAAGATTATTTTGAAGGTAATAGATTGGCCTTGAAACCAGTCTCTTGATTATGAAGGTACCTCCTTTTGATGCTGTAGGTGCTTTGCTACGAGGATTTTGACATCAAATTGCCCTCACTAAAAGGTCTTGATATCTTATTCATGGTGGAAGAATGTTGTTCTTGATCAAATAACCATATATTTTAAACACTCTTTGTCAAAATCTCCCAAGCCTCTATCTAGTGTTGCGAAGGTGGTCTTAGAGATAGTTGCTACCATGACCCCTAGTTTGGCACTAGATTCTCCATTGAATCTCACCCCATCCTGGTGGGTGGTCTTGGTGCTCTTGTTCTTGATGAGGTTCTTTAGTGGTCATCCTATCTAGCCAAGCACTCTTCTCATGTGTCACTCATAGATAGGGCTTATGATGTGGATTCCCTTCCTCTCCCCTCATTTTATGTACTTGGACATTGATGTCTCTTGGACTATTGTGCAACAAATAAAGAAGGGTCTTTCGAAGTCATTCTCTTAGTCCCACACTCGAGTTAAGGGTGTTAAAATTGCTAGAATATGATCTGACATAGTTTAGTTTATCTGTCCTTTCTATGGTTTGGTAGCTTCATTGTTGGTGTGTTGGGGTTTGTCAACATTACTTGTTTTGGTTTGAAAACCTTTAAAATTTTGGCTTGTTTCTCTGGGAAGCTAGGATGCTATTGTGTTGTTGTTTAGCTTTCTTCTTGGCTGATGTTCCACCTTTTGTAAAAGGTTCCAAGACCTTTCAAAAAAAAAATTTACCCCTTTAATAAAAAAAATAACATGAACATGTTATAGTTTGTAGTCATATGAGCCATAACACAACCACATTATGCCTTATATGCATTCAAACCATAACACATGTATGTATATAACACATACACAATATTTTGACTTAAAATAAAATATGATTTGTGGTCAAGAGGGCATATTTTTTCTTTATTTTCTCCAACCAAAACATGAGTAGTGAAATTCTACAAGCATGCTTCTATAATTTTTCATCCACAAAAATAAATTATACAACAAAAAATCATTAAAAATATAGGTTCCCTAGATATCAATGTTAATAACCTATATTTAAAAAATTATGAATATATTTTATTTCTAGGTCAAGTTATGCATTACACGGGAAAATATTAATTATTAAAAAATAACTAAAACATGAGGTAAATTATTTTTATTTTTTTGAAAAATTAAAACTAGATTATGTTGTTTTATTCGGATTCAACTATGTACCTTTCAAGTCAAACTCATTGACTCATTTTCATGAGTATTGTTTCACATGAATGCATCTGTCATGTGCATGAATGGCCCACATAGCACTCATTGCATCTAAGTGATGCTCAAAAGGGTGAAGCATTGGGACTTCCTAGGAGGTCACCTATCCCAGTACTATTCCAATTCAAGCATGCTTAACCATAGAGTTTCCCCCAAGATCAAGCCCACTTAGCTTGCTACCCCATTTGCAAAACCTATAGCAAGTGTTGTAACCATTCATAATAGAGCCTCTTTAGCTGTTCCAATTACAAGTAGGATGTATTTTTCATAGTGTATAAAATTATGTTGTTTTATTAGGATTCAACTGTAGAGTTTTCAAGACAAAATCATTAATCCATATTTCATTTCTAGTGGTTCACATGAACCCATCTCTCATGAGCATGAATGGTCTGCTTACAACCTAGGCAATCTGGTCACAGGGGTGAAGCATTAAGAATTATTTAGAGGTCACCCATCCCAATACTACTTTGATTCAAGTGCACTTGACCATGATGTTTCTCCCAAGATTAAGCCCACTTAGTTTTCTACTCCATTTGTAAGACCTTCAAAAAGTGTTGTGCCTTAAAGATAAGTGGCCTTGATCTTAGGGGAACTCCATGGTTACGAGTGCTTGATTCAAAGAAGTAAATTGGGATGGGTGACCTCTCGGGAAGTCCTAGTGCTTCATCCTTGTGAGAATCACCTAGATATAATGAGTGCAGAGTGAATCATTCATGTTCATGAGAGATGGGTTCATGTGAACCACTATTGATCAGTTTGATTAAAAAACTCTACATTTTTATCTTGATAAAACAAGATAATTTAATTTACATTGTGAAAATACCTCTTACTTGTCATTGGATGAGCTAGAGGGGCTCTATTATGAATGGTTCATTATAAGGGATAACACTTTCTAAAGGTTTTGCAAATGGGGTAGCAAGCTAAGTGGGCTTGATCTTCGGGGAAAATCCATGGTTAAGTACACTTGAGTCAAAGTAATATTGGGATGGGTGACCTCATAGGAAGTGTTGATGCTTCACCTTTGTGAGTATCACCTAGATGCAATGAGTGTGAAGTGGAGCATTCACGCTCATGAGAGATGGGTTTATGTTAACCACTACTCATAAAATATGGGTCAACGAGTTTAACTCAATAGCTATGCATTTGAATCCTAATAAAACATAATAATTTGACACATTATGAAAAATGCCTCCTACTTGTCATTAGAAATAGAGTCTACATAGAAAATATCACAAATGATAGTTTATATTATCTTTAAACTTTTATGATTTGCTTGCTATAATTAAGATAAAATATATATTTTTAAATGATGATTTATGTGTTCCACTTAGGCCAAAAAGTCCCTGACACATGACATTTATGTTGTCACCCTTTGGGATAGGTGGTGAATGGTTTTTGATTAAACCCCATGTAATAATTATGAGGTTTCTTTGTACTTTCTTAGGAAACTCTACTATGAGTTTGTGCTACATAAGATTCCAAACAATTTTGGTCATAGATAATTTCAAGGAAGGGGTAGTGAGTTTGCACAAGATAGAGAGGGGGATCAATGGACAAAAGATTAACCATGTAGACCCCTTTAAAATAAGACACTTCACCATGTGACACTCATATCAATGGTGAAGGAGACTATGGAGGTTCAAACCCTCCATGCTCTAAGTTCATTAGTAGGCTCCCTTGTACAACACATGACATTCAAATTTCTCAAAGTGATACTAGAGAGGGACACCATGAAGAGGGATCTTCCCAATCTTAGAACACTCTCCATGTATGTGACAAATGTGGGGCTTATTATCTTGGAGCTGTATATGTTGATGAGATTGCTACACAAGCTAAGGAGGATGCTTCACAGGTTGTAAAGGATGTTTCATAGGTTGAGGAGCATTCTACACATGATGAGCCACAACATCCCTCTTAGAGTATGGTATTAACATATGCCTTCTTGGAGGAGACCCTTTTTATTGAGTCACAAGTAATTTTTAATAAAGTTATGTAATTTGGTATTTTCTTTTAAATTTTAGAATTAACTATATTAATCTATTATGAATCAAATTTAACTAAAAAATGTATTTATTATAAAATTTCTAGGTCAAACAATGTAACCTACATCTCATGTCACTTCATCACATACTTTTGCAGGTTTGACAACTCCTCGAGTATAACTGTAATAAATTAGTAAATATATTACTTGTTAATTTGTTTTTCATATCGCAAGTTGATGCAAGAGCATCCAGAGGTGTAAGAGCAATCTTGCATCACCCAAAAAAATTATTTTATTTTATTTCATTTTAATTTTAATTTTGCAAATACCCATGAAGCTTATTTCCTCTAAAAAATCTTGTAGAATGGTCTTGAATATTCAAAGTTTCTGAAAAGGATAAAATAGCAAGGCCTCTATTTTTAGAAAGTTTGCATTTGAGGACGTATGGACCTGAAATTTTACCTAAATCTCTAGAATTGTTAAATGAACATTATGGGTGTGTTTCAACCCTAGGACATGTCTAGGGCTCAAGATATTAAAGTTTTCAGTTTCTGAAAAAAAAAATCTTAAATTTGGGTTTTGAGGGTTTAAATGGTTGAATGAGGCCCCAAATTTAAGGAAATTGAATATTAAATTTTAGGGTTGTAGAGCACTTTGAGATCTTGAGTTTAAAAAGTTGAGGGCCCAATCAAGTACCCAAATCAAAAGTTATGGATCTTGGAAATTGTGATTTTTCAATTATTTTCGATGGTGGAAATTAATTTGCCCAAAAAGTGGAATTAAAGAGGAGGGGAGTTACAAGACAGTGGGGTATAATGTTTTAACACCCTGGAGGGTTGGAGGTAGCTAGAGCTGAGGTTGGGGAAATTATTTTTGGCAGCTACAGGTTTGGTTTTGTGGACAGAGGATGAAATCGAGACATTTTTGAAGCTTTATAATAGATGAAACCTTCAGAGGTTAGAGGATTGTACGCTGCAGATTGTTGTTGCATTTTAAGTATTTTTGTCCTATATTTTCTAAGACCATTGAGGTCTAAATCTGCTATTATTTGACAACCCATATTTCTATAACAAGATGTTTTCATGTTCCATGAATGAAATTTCTTGAATCTTTGAATTCATATATTTTTCTTGTGTTAGTCAAATCTGTTGTAAGTGTGTTGGGTGGAGTACACACTCATCACCGGTCAATATTAAAATCATAATTTGATGTTGAATGGGTAGATAATTAATATGTAATGTATGTAGATAATAAACTATGTAATGTATGTAGATAATATTATGTAGTGTATGAGTGTAAGTTTCATTATTTTGGTCAAATAATCTTGCTCTTATTTTCAGTTGATCGCTTCAATGTAGAGATGGGTGTTGTTATAGGAATGCCATCTTCTATATCTCTTACATTGGTATGAGTTAGTAATGTAAATGTCATTATGAATTCTTTGTCTTAACTAACATCATTTAGTGCAAATATTTATGGCATTCATTTATAATCTAAACTATTTCTTCATGCTTGCCACAAGAGGAAGTGATAATTTTGGTTTGTGCACCTACCCCCTTAGATCAATGATGAGGAGCAAATGTTGATTGACACGGATCACGAGTTTGTAGTAATTTTTTATTTACTCATGTCATTTTACATGTCATGTTTTATATACTAATGTGTATATTGTTTATTTGTATTAGTAGTTGGATCTACAAACAAGCCTTGAACATAAGAGGTCTTATCGATAGAGAGTAGATGTCAATTACAAGATTGGTTCTTCATCTTCTTGATGAACCACGAGAACCCAATTGTTCCATGATATTCCATGGTTATTACGTATAAACACTTTGATGTATACCTTCGTGGCATGTAGGTGAATATTTGTATTTTGGTGATGTATATCATTAAACTCCTATACGGCTTTGTTTAGATATTCATTTTGTTTAAAATTACCATCATGGCTTCTTGAAATCAATATATGAGACAAACTCGTTATCCTTTTAGACTTGTATAGTGGATTGCACTCTTTATATGTAAAAGTGGACTAATATGGAATGTTAAATAAAATAACTAATTATATATATATATATATATATATATATATATATATATATATATATATATATATATATATATATATATATATATAAAGCTCAAGGTATATGATAAAAAGATAATAGCATGATAATCCTGAAACAAAAAGTAACATGATAAAGAAATGGTAATAGTTTAAATAAGTGCATATAAGAAAGCATGAAGTGAAAAAAAATGTGAAGGTACAACAAGGTAAGGATAATCGGTTTTACATTATGGGATGATGAACTTGGAGGTGACTTTAGCAATAGTGTTAGATTTCAAGATTTTACTACTAATATAGAATCAAATTTATCAAAAGATGTTAGTGTATTTATAACACTCCCCCTTATGTTCATGAATTAACAACATTGTTACATTCAAATTATAGGGACTTTGATCTTATGTAGAAAGAGCAACTTTGCAAATTTGACACACTATGGAAAAAAACTAGCAATGCCAACAGCTCTAGGTGGGTGGGTTTATGCTAGAGGAGGCCTTGTTCCACCACCCATGGCTCCTAAACCTTCTGGGCTACAGTGGTTGGATGAGGTCTCTTAAGAGACCTAAGAGAAAAAAGTGACAAACTTGGATGAGATGGTGTAGGAAGGTTGTGGCATGTAGAAATGTTGTGTTTGTTTATATGGTTGGCCAATTAGGCCCTATAAAAAAGTATCTCTTGGTTTTATCCAACTTAATACAAATTGCCTATGTTAGCACTGAATTTAAAGTTACAAAAAAGGTCAATTTAATGTAGTGCTAGGGTGTAGAGCAAGCATATTTGAAAATAACACGGTATGTCAAGAAACCAATAGCAGTAACACATCTAGATGGGTGGGTTTATGCTAGTTGAGGCCTTTTTCTACCACCCACAACTCCCAAACGTTTTAGGCTACAACAACCAAATGAGGTCTCCTAAGAGACCTAAGAGTGTAAAATTGAAAAAAAATGATGGGATGGTGCATGAAGACCATGGAACCTATGAATGTTCCGTCTAAAACTACAACTCGACATTGGTTCAATTTAGAAAAGCCTCCCCCAATTTCTACCAACTCCAAATGGGTTTCTTATGGTGGTAGTGAATGCAATGTTGGAAAAAGCATCAAAAGACAAAACTCCTTTGGTTTCTTGAAGGCAATTTCAACTAGAAGTTGCATATGTACTGAAAAGATTGTAGTTTTTTCAGTTATAGAATTATGTAGAAGAGAGTTCCAACATACATAAGTCTATTTTAGATTTCATAAATTATTTATATTGTTGTAGTTTATGATAAATTCTAGTATATTTCTGTACATTTCATTTATATAAATTTTAGCTCTAATATTTTGTGAAGTTTCAATTTATGTGTGCAAATATTATCTATCTTTTTGGTATTATTTTTGTGAGCAAATAAACATATAAATTTTTATATTTATTTACTGTATTCTCTCACCTCACCCTCATAGGATCTTGGTGATCAAAAACTGATAAATATTTGATATAAAAATTGTGTTGAAGTTTTTATCTAGAAGTTTTATATATTTTATGTAAAAAAATTTATGGGTCATTACAATGATATCAGAGCTTTGATCTTTCTACTTGAACTTGGTAAATAAAGTCTTTGGTAAATAAAGTCTTTGATCTTTCTATCAATATTTAACTCAATGATCAACATTACAAATGCAAGATTATGAGGAATTATTAAGAAATTGAAATGAAGGACCAAAAGCACCATATCTCAATTTCATATCAAAAGATAAAGAAAAATTTGAGTGCTCATAGGAATTTTACCAGGATAGATCAAATGTTGAATGAAAATGCAAACACATTACAACTAAAGGCAGGAACACATGGAGAAAGTAGAATATTTCTATTAATTGGCACCAAAATTGGTAGATTACATATGTTAGTAGGAATCCACACTGAAAATGTATTGAACTTTACATTAGATGCCTCTTCTCAAATTACAAGATGATGGCCTCTAGAAAAATATCTTAGATTCGCCCTTTTACAATGCCTTTGAAATATTCTTAAATATCTAACTTGAGCACCCAAAATTTGAATTACATTAGGTTGGCCTGTGTCCTATGTTGGCGCTTGGGCCTAAAATTTGAAATTACAAGTTACACATTTATTTAACCCATAGGCCCTATATTACACATCAATCCATTCTGAATTGAGTTATTACATTTCACAAAATAATGAATGAATGAAATTAGATGTCCTCAAGTCTTCGCTTCAAAATGCAATGGTGGCCTTATGTGCTAGGAACTTCTTGGAAAATGACTCAAGTAGGTTGTGATGGCTCATGTAGGTCATCATACTTGGCCCTGTGTGATACTTTATGTGCACCTTCTGGGAGGAAATTGTCCTTTGGAATTTACTTTTGAGCTCTCCAAACTCAGACAAGTCTTCCTAAAACCCTTTGAATGCGGCCTTCATCCTCATCATCTCATCAACTATTATCTTTGCTAGTTGACTATCTTTGATTTTATTTTCTTGTACCTCTAGTTTTTTTTTTAACTCAAGCATATAGATTACTAATATGAAAAGAACACGTACAATATGTGGCTTAGGAGGCCACGTCAAAATAAGTTTATGTCATATGTCTTATCTATGTAAACTGCAAGATAAAATAAGCTTTTTACATCAAAATATAACTATAATACTATAAAATCCTATCTAAATGTCTCTTGTCGGTCTTCTGAGGTGCTTAGGCTTGAGGCTTTATGGCTCTTTAAAAGTCTAGTCCATCTGCAACTCTGGCTCAGGGGCTACAACTTCCACCTGCACCTGAATCTTTTCACTAATTTTACTACACTCATTAACATCAGAGTCCCCTCTATCATGGATATCCATCTCTAGAGAAATTTCATGCATCACTTCCTCTACATCAAGGCTTGGAATTCTATGTTCCACTGCATCTACATCAAGGCACTGACTGCTAGGTTCCCCTCGTATCACTGGAATTGCCACTTCTGGTTCAGTATTCCAGCTAATGCTGCCATCCTGCATTTTTGAAGTTTGATCAAGAAGGTTCTATTTCCTCTCTCTGTAATCATTAGGCCAGAATTTTGCCCATTTTATATCATGACTATAGATAGTAGCTAATCCTTCATCAATGATCCTTATAAATCTGTCTGTGGGGATCCTCAGTGACACATTGGCTTGTTTACAAATAGTATGAAATATGAGTCCCAAATTGGACCCGCAAGTGATCTTTCCCTACCCTAATACACGTTATTACTCCTTGCCTTCCACAAAAACCAAACAATTTCAGTAGAAAAAATAACCAAAATGATTTTATTGTTTTATCAACATTTTGGAGAGATCCACACAATGTACTAACTTTTGTGAAAGTGGCTTTTGACAGGTTACCTTTTAATGACTTAAAAAAGAATGTGGTCTGAAGGCTGAACTCCCCTAGCAAATAAAATTGTTAGCAGTGGGTTGGACAGAGCCAGAGGCTTTCCACTTGTAGTGTGTTGTCCTAAATTGGTTGTAGCCTGTGTAAATAATTACTTTTTGGAGTCTCAAGAAATCAGAGCCTTGCACGACTCTGTGGTTGCAAGAATTGATTCTGAATTTGTTGCCCTAGCTCTGAACTTGGAGGAGTATGAAGAAAATGTTGATGTTTCTATGTCTTTTGCATGGACATAGTATAATGAAAAGAAGGAATGGTGCCAAACTTTTATCACCAAGACTTGGTTAGAAATCGAGAGAAAAGGGAAATCACGACTCCCTGTCAATATTAAGAGGAGTCATTTCAAAGAAGAAATTTCAGACATGATAACTTTGTTAAATCATGTAGTTGGGATCCTGGAGTCAGATACTTTCTCTTTTTGGATGTGTAGATTTATTTTGCTAATTTGTGGAGACCATCAGATTAATTGGTCAAGAATAATTAGTGAAAGTATGCATGAACAACTGATAATTTTTTTACGAGATGTGAGGTTTCACATGTGCTCCCAACTGGTTTATGTGTTGTCTCATAGAGAGGCTACTTGGCATGGCCTAAGGATTTAAGGGACTCCTGCTTCTAGTACGCCTGTGTATCAGACTTTTCCTTAGTTATAGAAGATTGAAAGTATGAAAAATTTCCGAAGGGTGAATGCCGCCTTTTCCATGTGGTTAACTAAGAAGATCGATGGCTCATTGGAATGAAGATTTTCTGTTGAAGTGGCAGCATTGGTCATGAATTTTGGAAGTTTTTATGAGCAGTTTGATCACTTTTCTTACTTGAGAATCGGGGATTATGAAAATGCCTCGTTGAAGTTGCCATGATACCCATCTGACTATCTTGTGTTCCTGGAGGCATGTCATCAAATGGCAGCTATGAATACAAGGTACCATGCCATGAAAAAGAAAGGTTACTCTTTTCCTATGACTCCGTCATTTTATTCTTGTAAAAGTAATGATAGTGCCAAAAGTGTTGATAAGTTACTGTTTGAGTTTAGTCTCCATAGTTTGCTGGCTCGTGCAGTCTTTGACAGTAAAAATTATGTAAAAGAAAATATGCATGGAGGAGGTTCGTATCTGCACAAACCCTAGATTGAAGACTTCTAGAAGAATTGTTTGGATGAGAGGGAAGTGCAGAGAAGGAGTTGGATTAGATTAACCATTGACCAAATCTGATCGTTCGAGTTGCATATTCAAGTTCTTCACATGGTTGACGACAACTCTAATATTATAGATGAAGGCTATCATGCTGCTTCACTACGACCTCTACCCCCTATGAAATGGTCTGAAAAGGAAATCACGGATGTGAATTATCGCTATTTCCAAGTGATAAGAAGGATAGAGAAATGGTTGAAGGGAAAAGTGAAAGAATGTGCTAGCTCAACAATGCCTAGAGAATCAATTTCTCAAGGTTAAAACAGATCTCAGACTGCCCACTCTCAAAGAAGATCATCTAGTTTGGACCCAATTCTCTAGAGAGTTGGCTCACAATCGAATGGAGATGGTGATCATCCCCCTAACGAGGTTAGTAAACTAAAGACAACGTGTGAGTAGGATAGTCAACCAGTGAAGAGCAATACCAGATTGGCTACTTCCTTACCAAAAGTAGACCATGTGCCATTTGTCAACAACCTTGTAAGTGATAGTGATGAGCATTCATTTTTACTCAATTAGGAGAAGATAGTATGCTGCAATCTTTGCTAAGTACCCTGAGTTCTCCCAATCTAAATGAACCCCTAGAGCACACTTCTCCACATGTGCCTATGGATGGTACTATGAGTGTTGTTAATACTGCTAGTATTCCCTCCCCATCTCCTATCCGGTTAAAGAAAGCGGTTGAAAAGAAGAAAAGGTATACACCGACAGTGGATGCCTATATTGATACTATGGCTAAGTTACTATAGGATACCCCTAAGCCTAGACGTGCTAGGAGGATGTCGAGAATGGTGACTGATCCTACCTCAAGAAATCATTTTTTGGAAATTGCAAATCTAGTGGGGAATAAGAACAAAGATGAAGTGACCAAAGATGACTTCAGGATGAACAGAGTAGACTTGGGACCTTCTACTACTGAAGGTAATCTCTATCATGTTAAACACTCAGTCAAAAATATATCAAAAAGGGTCAAAAGATAGAAAGAGGAGAATTCTAAGTTGCAAGCTCAAGTAAGTTCTTTATCATTATTTGTTTAGTCAATTGTTAAAATAATAACACCCTCAGCAGAAGCCCCTCTTGATATGAGTCTAAGTGCCCTCAATCCTAATATGTTACAACAAATAAAAAGATCATTATCTCTAAGAAATGCTATGGACCAATGGGTGGAAAAGGTCATTTTTGATGGTCTTTTGTTCATCGAGGAGGCAGTTAAATTGTTTGACTCCATTCATGGAAATAGAGAAGCTTTAATAGTAGAATTCCAAACAACTAGGAGTGATCATAACAACCTATCTTTGGATTCTAAGGAGATACAGGAGATGGCCAATATGGATGTTGGTATCCTAGTGGCTGAGAAGATCTTGAATGACCCTGGGCAATTAGACACACATGTATGCATGGGCTAATGTAGTTGAATGGAAGCTATGTCTTATAATATCTACTGAGGATGAGATGAGGAAAGCAATTGCAACTTATTTATCAGAAATGATGAGGATCAAAACAAAATTTTCTATTATAGAAATCGAAGCTAATGGGACCGATGATGAAAAGCTGCTAGATGTTAAGGAGATCAAACAGAATTTCAAGAAGTTGGTAGCTGAGAAAATAATGAACTATGATATTATAACAGGTGAATCAGTTGGTAAACTTGCAAGGATGGCAACCTATATTAAGACTGTTAGGAGTGGATTTGATGATGTGCATCAAAAGGTGGCTAATGCAGAAAGAGCAGTGAGCAAAAGAAAATGTTAGATTAGCATGATTGGGACTGCACCTAGAATGTCGTTGACCCCTGTAATCAACAAATACAAAGCATACAAGGTGAAACTGTGGCCTCAGGCATCTTAAACAACACAAAGTGACATGGGGAATGAAGATGAACAAGCGAGGGAAGAGGAAGCAACAGATGAAGTTGATAATGGAGAGGAGGATGTGGTAATCCTCAATTGAATTTCTTTTCATGTGCTTTAGTTACTTTTCAATATTTGCTCAAAAACTATTGGCTCTAGAGAGCCCTTTATATTATTGTTTAAAAATTCTTTTAATCGATTGTCTTCAAGAAGCCATTAGGGTTTAAAGACAGTTATGGTTCGGCTTAGCTATAAATTTGATTAGCTAGTTGATGTAGGAATCTTTTGGCAAACTGTGTTTTGGTGATAGATCAATATTTACTTTTTGTTCAATTACTTTATATACATGAAATAGAAATCAATGCAGTGGAATTTGGAATGATCGTAAACTTTGTGTTATGGTTATTTTGATTCATATTCTTCTTATGTTGGATGTGTTGCTACTGGTGTTGATGATATTTGTGTATTGAGGTGGTTGGATATCTGTAATTCTTTTTCACTGCTGGGAATTGTTTATCTTTTGATACATTGTTCATGGTGGTGATTATGTGGTGTATGGTATTTGTTTTATCGATTTGTAGATTTTAGCTTGGTGGAAGTCTTTGAGCTTTTGATTATTTCGATGTATTCTACCTTTACTGCTTTCTAGTAAAATCACCGCCTTTGCCTTGATTTTTGGTTAAAAGCAATACTAGTTTTCATTCATAAGAATATCAATTGAAGGTAGCTGCACCTTGTAAAAGAAGCATAGAGCTTTTGTAGAATACCAATACAGTAGGCTCACCCGTTGTTACATTTGTCATCTATTCGGGCGAGAGTATATAGAGTTAGATGACAAATTTGTTAACCAACAGTTTCTAAGATGTCATTGATTTTCCATGTGTTACAAGTATGGGCCTAATCGGTGTTATCATTGATGTCAACATACTCTTGTTACATTGATGTCAAGGATTGGATGAGTTGTGTGCTGAGGATATTAAGAAAATCAGCACTATCAGAAACAGAGAAAAATAGTAAAGACAGTGAAGTTCTATGAAGTAAAGATTTCAGTCAATTGAAGATCTGAGTACACGCATCAAAGGGTTTGTAGATATGTGTCTAAAGGTTCTCCAGTCAAGATTTCAGAGATCCACATGAAGATTAGAAGAAGTTATGGCCATATGAGTAAAACTATTTTTGGCAACTATTTAGTAGTAATTGAGTGGCTCAAATATGTCTGGTGAGAACCGGTAATGCAATATCATGCTCTACGGATCTGGTGGCGTGCTTGGGAAGCTAATTTGAATTGACAACTTGATTGGCTCATAGTTTGGAGGTCTGCAAGTGATTCTTCTAGTGTGACAGTGGTGACCGACTGTGTTCTTGAGGTTCCATATGAAGATGCAAATGTTTGCAGTAAGTAGAAGTGGTGCGGATGTTCTTGGTGATTCAAGAAAGCTTGTGGAGGTCTCTAGATTATGTCCAATTCATGTTGTTGGTCCACATTGAAGATTGAGCTCGTAATTCCTTGAGTGATGTTGTTCTTCCCAATCCTGGCATGTTCCTCAAAGAAGATTGAAGTCCCAGATATGCGTGGCCGACAGGGTAGTGAAGCGCATGAAGTTTTTGTAACAAGTCAAGTTGTATTCTTGTAATTGCTCTGTAATAAAATAAATGTATGTTGTGCCGACTTTGATGATCATTCCAAAGTCAATGTCATGTATAAATAAGAGTTGCGAAGTCATTCAAAAGTATCTAGGTCATGATGAGAAAGTGATAGACAGGAGAGGAGCGAAAATCAGAGTAGAAGTGTTGAGCTTAAATGGAACTGTCTCAAGCATAATGAAGATGCTATTCTCTAGTTCAAGTATGTAATACTTATATTATTCTGTAGATAGTGTGTCTCCTGTAGGCAGTGGGCCTCTTGTGAGTAGTGTACTCGGGCAGTGAGCCCTAATTGGCAAGTGCCATTTTTCTTCTTATTCTTTTAACAGAGAATACAATCTTGGGTTAGTCACCCTGTAGTTTTTCCCTTAACTAGGTTTTCTACGTTAAAATCTTGGTGTCATATGTGTTGAATGTGTTTCTACTCTTAAGTTATTGCATTATGCTTCCATGATTAAATCATTATTATGCTATTGAAATATAAGAAGGCTTTAAGAATTAAAGAAGAAAAGTTTTGGTGACAACTGATTCACCCCCCCTCTCAGTTGTCTGTCCTAAAACCAACAATTGGTATCATAGCTAAGTTCCTCTAAAAGAGCTTAACTGCTTGAGGAGATCGAGGATGTCTACCTACAAGAAGGATAGTCTGAGGTTTGATGGAATGAACTACACTCTTTGGAAAAGCCGCATGGAATGTCACTTGTAATGTATGAGATTTCAGTATTGGAACATGACTATAAAAGAGTATATTCCTCCAAAGAATGGTCCGACAACTCTAGATGAAATCAGAAATACTGAAGATAATCTTTAAGCTAGAGAAGACTTACTAAGTGCCTTATCTGATACAGAGCTTACAAATGTTATGGATTTAAAAGCTGCATATGAAATTTGGTCAAACTTGGAAATTCTGCATGAAGGAGACAAATATGTTAAATGTGCCAAGCTACAAAGTCTAAAAGGAAAATTTGAAAACTTGAAGATGAATGAAGATGATAATATCACTACATTTATGCCAAAAGTAAATGAGCTTGTTTGTTGCATTAGATGTGTTGGTGGAACTTTGGCTGAAGATGAGATTGTTGCCAAAGTTCTCAGATCCTTACCTCCTGCTTACAAACACAAGGTTGCTGCTATTGAGGAATTCAGATCTTTATCAAATATTACAAGGGATCAATTGGTTGGGAAGTTAGCTGCATTTGAATTGGCTGAGTTTGGAGATGCTCCTCCCAAGACTGAATCTGCATTCAGAGCTAGTGCCTCTACAAAAGGTAAACAAAGGTATGATCCAAGAAAGAGTTCCTCAAAGAAATTAGCATGGTATGAAAAAGCAAGAAAAGATCTGGAAGAAGATGAGGTAGAAGCTTCTCAACTTGAAGCCCTTATTGCAAAAAGACTGCCAAGAGGATCTGGTAAGTATGAGGGAAAATTGTCCTTCAAATGTTTCAACTGCAACAAGATTGGTTATTTTGCCTCAAGATGTCTAGAAAGATTTTCAAGGCCAAATCCTAATAGATCAACATTCGAAAAGAAATGTTACTATGTTCAAGAAGATGATGATGATGAAGGAATAACAGATGATGAATCCGAGATAGGAAACAAATCCGGAAGTGATTGGGTGTTTCTTGCCATTAAGGAAGAAGATCCAATGCCCATTGAATCTATCAATCATAAAATGGTAGAAAGGGTTTTGGCTGCTCAAGTTGAAGAAAAGGATGAATGGGTCATTGATAGTGGATGCTCTGACCATATGACTGGTGACAAGAATAAGTTCATAAATCTGGAAAGATATGAAGGAGGAATTGTAAAATTTGGTGATAATTTTGCTGGCAGAATCAGAGGCAGAGGAACTATTTCTTTTGATGGAAAGAACAAAACTAGTGATGTTCTATATGTTGAAGGTCTAAATCATAATCTTCTTAGTGTTAGACAGTTGGTGGACAAAGGCTATGATGTCTATTTCAAAAATGGAAAATGCAAGATCTTTGAAAAGTTTGGAACTGAGATTGCATCTGGTACTCAGACAAAATGTAACATCTTCCACTTGGTTGGTATTGACAAAAGTTATTTATTTGTTCAAATTGATTAGAGTTGGTTGTGGCATAGGAGAATGTGTCATGTAAATTTTTATAATATCATTAAGATAAGAAACACTCAGGTTGTAAGAGATCTTTCAAGATTAGTGAAACCTACTAACAGTTTGTGCAAAGAATGTTAGTTGGGTAAGCAGAACAGAGTCACTTTTAAAAGTAAGGAACAATCTTCTACCGGATTGTTGGACTTGGTACACATTGATCTATGTGGACCGGAAAGAATCAGGAGTCTGCAAGGTGATAGATATTTCATGCTACTAATTGATGACCATTCCCCGATGATGTGGGTGACTTTCCTGAAAGAGAAATCTGAAGCACTCGAGAAGTTCAAAATAGTCAAGGCTATGGTAGAAAATGAAACTGGGTTAAACATAAAATGTATTAGGTCTAATAGAGGTGGTGAATTCACATCCGAAGAGTTCATAGAATTCTATGAGAAACATGGGATAAAGAGACAGTTATCTGCTCCAAGGACTCCACAGCAGAATGGAGTAGTGGAGAGAAAGAACCGGACCCTCCAGGAAGCATCTAAAACCATGATGATGGAAGTAAATGTCCCTCAGATCTACTGGAAAGAAGCTGTAAGCACTACTATCTATACTCTTAATCGAGTACAAATCAGAAACAATACTGGTAAGACTCCTTATGAACTCTAGTTTGGCCTCACTCCTACTGTGAAGTATTTCAAAGTCTTTGGTAGTAAATGTTATATTAAAAGAGATGAATACATTGGAAAATTTGATGCTAGAAGTTATGAAGGAATATTCTTGGGTTATTCTACTCAAAGAAAAGCATACTGGTGTTATAACAAGAGATTGAGAAAGATTGTAGAAAGTACAAATGTGAAGGTTGATGAAGGCATTGAAAATACCTTAAGGTTTTATGAGTATGAAGTAGATGATCATAATGATGTTTTGGTCCAAGAAGAACAAGCCCCAACTGTAGTTCAGATTTAAACTGATCCGGAGAATCTTGAAATACATGAAGATGAGATAAGTTTGAATGAACTTATCCAAGAAATAGATGTGCAATAAATTCCCAAAATTCCCAGGTATGTAAGACTGAATCATTCTAAAGACCAGATCATAAGAGATAGAAGAAAAGGTGTTCAAACAAGAAGAAAGATTGCTCAAGATTCAGAGAAGTATTGTCTAATTTCAAAGGTTGAACGAAAAACAGTAAGTGAAGCATGCAATGATGAAAGCTGGGCTAAGGAAATGGAGGAAGAATTGATGCAGATTAAAAAAAATCACACTTAGGATCTTGTACCCAGACCTAAAGACAAAATCTGATTGGGACTAAGTGGGTCTTTCGGAATAAACTGAATGAAGATGGTGAAGTATTCAGAAACAAAGCCAAATTGGTCTGTAAGGGTTATTCTCAAGTAGAAGGAGTTGACTTTGAAGAAACTTTTGCTCCAGTGGCAAGAATTGAAGTAGTCAGATTATTTCTTGCCTTTGCTACCTTCAAGGATTTCAAAGTATATCAGATGGATGTCAAGTCTACCTTCTTGAATGGTGATTTGGAAGAAGAGGTATACATTGAGTAACCGGATGGATTCCAATTGTCTGATCATGGTGATATGGTCTGCAAGTTGAAGAAAGCTTTGTATGGACTCAAACATGTCCCAAGAATCTGGTATGAAAGATTGGATAAACATCTTTTGAAGATTGGTTTCAACAAAGGTATTGCTGACAGTAACTTGTACTTCAAGATTGATCATGAAAATATCTTGATTGTTGAAGTATTTGTTGATGATATCATTTTTGGAGGAAAAGATAGTATGTGCAAGACTTTTGCAAATCAAATGAAAAGTGAATTTGAGATGTCTATGTTTGGGGAAATAAATTTCTTCTTAGGTCTGCAAATCACTCAAACAAATAAAGGAATCTTAATATCACAAACCAAATATGTGAAAGACTTGTTGAAGAAATTCGGGATGGAAGATTCAAAGGCAATGAATACTCCCATGGCAACTAGGTGTAAACTGAGAAAAGATGATGAATCTCCTAAGGATGATCAAAAAAGGTACAGGTCAATGATTGCAGGACTACTGTACCTTACTCAAACTAGACTTGACATTATGAATGTTGTTGGTCTTGTTGCCAGATTCCAAGCTGATCCTCGAGAGTCTCATGTCATGGCAATCAAGAGAATTCTTAGATATCTGAAGGGAACAATTAAGTATGGTTTATGGTATCCTAGGGAACATGATTTCTCTCTTCATGCATATACATATGTTGATTGGGCAGGAGATATGGATGACCAGAATAGTACCAGTGGTGGTGCATTCTTTTTGGGGAAAAGATTGGTTTCTTGGCTGAGCAAGAAACAAGAGGCAATATCTCTGTCCACTGTAGAAGCAAAGTATATTGCAGCAGCAGGTAGTTGCACTCAAGTATTATGGATGAAGCAAATGCTAAGAGATATTAGAGTGGAGTATGAAGAACCTATCACAATATTCTGTGACAATTCAAGTGTAATAAATATATCAAAAAATCCTGTGTTGCATTCAAAGACAAAACATATATCCATCAAGTTTCAGTTTTTGAGAGAGCAGGTGAACAAGAATGAAGTTAGATTGGAGTTTGTGCCCTCAAAGGATCAGACTGCAGACATTTTTACTAAACCTCTACCTAAGGACTCTTTTGAGTATCTCAGGGAGAAGTTAGGGGTTATTACCCCTCCGGTTCTGAATTAAGGTGCACTGATGTGCATCAGTTTGGTGGATCTCACAGTCATATCTTGTGGTCCAGATTGATGATAGGAAGCTGCTACTCAAGGGGAGCAGTCTATATGATTCTAAAGTATTCATGCAAGTATGTGCCCTTTGCCATTGATGTCAAAGGGGGAGAAAAGACATGTGAAAAACAAAAGAGATTGCTGATCAAAGGGGGAGAAATGAAGAAAGAAAAGATATGTGAATAATTTTGTTAGGAGGAGCCAATGAGGAGAAGTTCTTGTCTTAATGGTCAAAACAGCTTTTCACATCATATGTTGCCATCAATGACAAAGGGGGAGATTGTTGCAAGTATGGGCCTAACTGGTGTTGTCATTGATGTCAACATACTCATGTTACATTGATGTCAAGGATTGGATGAGTTGTGTGCTGAGGATATTGAGAAAATTAGCCCTATCAAAAATAGAGAAAAATAGTAAAGACAGTGAAGTTCTATGAAGTAAATATTTCAGTCAGTTGAAGATCTGAGTATGTGCATCAAAGGGTTTGTAGATATGTGTCTGAAGGTTCTCCAGTCAAGATTTCAAAGGTCTGCATGAAGATTAGAAGAAGTTATGTCCATATGAGTAAAACTAGTTCTGGCAGCTATTCAGTAGTAACAGAGTGGCTCAAATAGGTTCGGTGAGAGCCAGTAATGCAATATCATGCTCTGCGGATTTGGTGGCATGCTTGGGAAGCTAAGTTAAATTGACAACTCGATTGGCTCGTAGTTTGGAGGTCCTCAAGTGATTCTTCTAGTGTGATAGTGATGACTGGCTTTATTCTTCAGGTTCCGGATGAAGATGCAAATGTTTGCAGAAATAAGAAGTGGTGCGGATGTTCTTAATGATTCGAGCAAGCTTGTGGAGGTCTCCAAATTGTGTCTAGTTTGTGTTGTTGGTCCGCATTGAAGATTAAGCTTGTAATTCTTTGAGTGATGGTGTTCTTCCCAGTCCTGGCTGACCGGATGATTTGCACATATTGCAGATGTTCTTGAAGATGTTTTGCAAAGCCTGGCATGTTCCTCGAAGAAGATTGAAGTCCCTGATATGCGTGGTCGACAGGGTAGTAAAGTGCATGAGGTTTTTGTAACAAGTCAAGTTGTATTTTTGTAATTGCTTTGTAATAAAATAAATGTATGTAGTGCCAATTTTGATGATCATTCCAAAGTCGATGTCATATATAAATAAGAGTTGCAAAGTCATTAAAAAGTATCCAGGTCATGATGAGAAAGTGATAGAGAGGAGAGGAGTGAAAAGTAGAGCATAAGTGTTGAGCTTAAATGGAACTATCTCAAGCATAATGAAGATGCTATTCTCCAGTTCAAGTATGTAATACTTATATTATTCTGTAGATAGTGTGTCTCCTGTAGGCAGTGGGCCTCTTGTGAGCAGTGTGCTCGGGTAGTGAGCCCTAATCGGCAAGTGCCATTTTTCTTCTTATTATTTTAACAAAGAATACAATCTTGGGTTAGTCACCCCGTGGTTTTTCACTTAACCGGGTTTTCCACATTAAAATCTTGATGTCATATGTGTTGAATGTGTTTCTGCTCTTGAGTTATTGCATTATGCTTCCATGATTAAATCATTATTATGCTATTGAAATATAATAAGGCTTTAAGAATTAAAGAACAAAAGTTTTGGTGACAATCGATTCACCCCCCCTCTCGGTTGTCTGTCCTAAAACCAACACCATGCTATGTTAGTTCTACTCATAATTTGCACCATGAATAGCTTAGTTGAGGGGAAACTATAGAACTTCTTGACATAGGACCAGACATCTTCAATTATTGGAGAGAGGGTGGTATCCACCATATCAATCTCTTTCTTCACCATATCACTTAGAGCCTGCACCATATGGTCAAGCAACAAGATAGAGATAGAGAAATAAGATATTAATATGATCAAGCAACATAGAGAGAGTGGTAGAGGGAGAGATAGAGATAAAGATAAGGAGAGAGAGGGAGAGGGAGATATAGATATAGAGAGAGGGGGAGTAGGGGGATAGAGAGAGAGAGAGTATCTTTCTACCTATTCTCTATCTCTCTATATCTATCCTCCCTCTATCTATACATTCTTTCTCTATAGATAGCTATCTCTTTCTATATATCTCCCTCATTCTCTCTATCTCTATCTCCCTCTCTCTATCTCTCCCTCCCTGTCTATCTCTCTATCTCTCCCTCTCCCTCTATCTCTTTATATTTCTCCCCCTCCATCTCTTTCTATCTCTTTATATACCTCTCTCTCTATCTTCCCCTCTTTCTACATTTGTCCCTCTCTCTAAATCTACCTCTCCATATCTCCATCTCTTTCTATCCCCCCCCCTCTCTCTCTCCCTCCCTTTCTCACTCTCTCTCTCTCTCTCTATATATATATATATATATCTACCTCTCTATCTCTCTATCTCTCTCCTTCTCTCTATCTTGCTCTCTTTGTCTACCCCCCTCTCTAATTCTATCTTTCTATCTCTGCCTCCCTCTTTATCACTTTCTCCCTCTCTATCTCTCTCTCCTTCTCTATCTCTCTTTCCTCTATCCCTCTCTCTATCTCTATCTCGTCATCTAAAAAGGTGCATATGATGCTACTTGTTCTAAAATTTCCTCTTCTATTTTAAATTATGGAGGCCTTGAATCTTCCTCCTCATGATCACCTAATAATATAACAATTGTCTCTTCCTAGACATGAGGCTACTCTAGAGTGAAAGAAGATGGCTCAGGGGTGACATCAATTTTATAAAGCATTTTAACTAATCATTCAAAGGATTTTAATTTATCTAAAATGTGAGTACATTATATCATGCTAATGTTATAACATGAGCACATTTTTTCCTACTTTGGGAAATTCCAACCCCAAGGGTTGGATTTTCCTTGGGAATCCAACCCAAAGGGTTGGACCTACCTTTTGGATACCAAGGACATGTTTTCAACAAAACTTAGAAAATCAACCAAATCTTGAGCATGCTCTTCATTAGTTTACATGTTTTTCAATATCACTACAAAAAAATGTGAGGATGACTTCAAAAAATTTATGAGCTTTTTGACCATGTGTTTTTTTCAAAAATCTAATAACATTAAGGTTTCCATCTTGTATTTCTTTTGCTAATGTGTTCTTTTTTTAGAAAACCTATGTCTAGTATTTCTAGTGTCATTTTTTATGTGTTTATCGAAATTTGAAACAAATTACATTTTTGGATTCTAGACTTAATTCTATACACATTGAAAAAAATGATTTTTGATTAGTTTTCAAATAAATTAGGGAGAAGAACACTCAAATTTTCATTTTTTAGGATGTGTTCACTTCAAAAATTTATAAAAAAACATATATTCATTAAAAAATTTATAGAAAAATCAGGCATAAACTAAATGATGGTAGCTAATTTTCCACTAAAGTGATTTGTGAAATACTTAAAAAAAGTTAACATTTTAGAGGGAACACACCAGATACTATGTTATATTTTTTTGACAAAAATAGGAGCACTTTGTGTTCTCCCCCTATTTGAACCTCTTAATCTCCACCATCTTTAGAAAAAAATAGTAGTTTAGAAACTAGATTCCAAGCACTACAAATCTTGTTCTTATCACATCTTCTAATTTTGAGGGTGGGTATCTTCAAATTCTCATCCAAGATTAGTTTTTACTGATTCAGAAAAAAAAAGTGGCAACTTTTGACCCCCTTTTGGTCCCCCATTTCCATGCACATACCCATTAGGGGCTAGAGGATTCAGAATTTAGATTTGTTAATATCACATTGTTGAAATTTGAGAATGACTATTATAACCCCCATGGCAATGAATGTATCTTGTATATTTTAAGTTGAAAGAGTTTCCAATTGGCTAATAATTTCCCAAGACCTACCTATGTTGGATACATGATTGGTTCAAATGATAATAATCCCCCCTTTCTACATGAACTTTAAAATAGTACATGGAAAACTATCATAGAAGCTCATCACAAACTAGGCCTATTTGACGTTCTCAAAACTATACAAGTATAACATTTTTAAGGTGCTGTGTCTCCAAGGATTTGGGCATCACAATCAAACTTCCAATGAGCTAGAAGCAATATTTTTCATTTCTTTTCATGACAGATTGGTTGAAAAGTATACAACTAAAGAGACTTAACAACTAACAATTTTAGGTAATTATTAATATTTCATACCTTAGCTGAATAATATGATTTATGTCTCACTTGCATGATACCTTGTTTTTGTACAAACATTGCATGTTTTTTATATGTTTGTTTGGCACAAGATCCATGAATTATTTGTTTGGCATGGGCAACATTGTATTTTTCCTTTATGTAACAGTTTGAGTATTTTTCCTAGGCAATTGGGATTTATATTGAATTTCTTATCCAATGAGATATGTCATTTTTTAATATCTTTAGGCCAAGAATGGAGATATATTCATACCTCATCCTATCTAGAAATCATCTCACCTTCTTGTTGTTAATGTAAATAAGGTCATATTATATCTAGTTAGGATATCACCTCTCTAAGATTGACCTATTCACACTTAGCTTAACTTTACTTAGACTTTTTAGGAGTTTGTCTCAACTCATATGGTTGAGACATGTGTCCTCATGATTTTGAGACACCTCTTGCATGTTTACTTTCCACTGGCATGAGCACTTGTCACTTGAGCTCACAAGTCTCGCATCTTAGGAAGGTTAGTCAGTCATTGTGTTCAACCATCCTATCTCCTCTCTCATGCCTATTTATACAAGGCATCTATGTACATTCTAATTATCTCTTGAATATAAATATCATTGTCTTATTATGTGCAATTATCTTTTGTGGAAGTGATTCTAGCTATTGCTCGCCGATCTTGGTTGCTCTAACACTTGTCACAATATAGGTGATTATATATAAATTTAGTAAAATTTGATAAGTTTTAAAGAATCATTTGATGTGACTTTTTGCATCTTTATATTGCTATCTAATTTCATTTCTACTTGGTTATCTTAGGTTCACACTTTAAGTGAATAACATAGTTTACGTATTACTTTTCATTATTTCTAAAACTATTACATGATGTTTATATGCCTATTTAACATAAAATCGATGAATTATATATTTTTTACTTGATATATACTCTTTGAGTTTGTTAACTATGCCATTTAGATTTTATATTGAACTGCATGTGGGTAAGTGCAGGAAGATGGGGGGCCAAAAAGGGGTATTAAGTGGCCACTTTTTTTTTGAAATCAGGAAATACTGGCCTTGGATGACAAATTGAGCATAGTTACACTAAAAATTTGGAGATGCAACCAAAACAATGTTTGTAGTGCTCCGAGTCTACTTTCTAAACTACTATTTTGTTTTTAAAATGGCATAGATTAAGGGGTTCAAAAGAGGGAGCCACAGAAATTGGTGTTGTTTCTGTCAAAAAAACATAACATAGCATGTTTTGTGGCTCCCTCAAAAGGTCAACTTTTTTTTGGTATTTTTAAAATCGCTTCCATGAGAAATTAGCTAATAGAATGTAGTTTATGCCTGATTTTTCTGATAATTTTTTGATGAATATTTGATTTTTTACTAATTTTCAAAGTGGACACATCCTAAAAAATAGAATTTTGGCCGTGCTACCCCTATGAATTTTGAAAACTAATTGAAAATTATTTTTTTATTTTTTTAATATTTGTAGAATGGAGTCTAGTTTCTAAATATGTAATTTTTTTGAAATTTGAATAAATAGTTATTTTACAATGAAAAAAGACCAAACAGTGGTTTTTGCCTAAAAACAGACACACAAACAAAAGAAATTAAAGATGAAAGGCTTAACATTGTTAAAATGTGAAAAAAATCACATCGTCAAATAGCTAAGAGAAAGCCTAACATTACCCATGTGTTCAATTTGTTTGACCTTGAAACACGTGCAAATCTGAGGGTTAGCACGAATGAAATTATGTGAAATTTTGAAGAATATAGAAAAACACGTCTGTGACTGTTCATAAGGCACTCCAAGCCTTTGGGTTGGAAATCCAAAGCAAATCCCAAGCCCAAGGCTTGGGATTCCCAAAGCAAGAAAAAACGTGAGCACATTATAACGCACTCGCGTTATGTTTTGCCTTGCATTTTTCTTTCCCGCAAGTCTGTTGTTTGTCATGTTTGACATAACGCGAGCGCGTTATAATGCGCTCGCGTTATGTTCTCCTCAATTTTTTTTACATTCAAGGCTATTAATCATGAGAGTTAAGGGATAAGGGATAGAGTTGGAGGGTTTAGGGATAAGGGATTAGCATTTAAGGTATAGTATCGAGCCCGTTGAGGGTCTAGGAATAGGGATAACATTTAGGGTTTAGGGATGAGAGATGACAGATTAGGGTTGAGGGTTTAGGGTTTAGGGATAGGATTGAGGGTCGAGGGATCAGAGTTAAGGGTTGAGGGATTAGGGTTTGACATTGAGGGTTGAGGGTTGAGGTTCAAGGGTCAAGGGTTTAGGGATAGGGTTTAGGGTCGAGGGATTAGGGTTAAAGTAGAGTGTGAAGGGTGTAAGGATTAGGGATAGGGTTGGAGGGTTTAGGGATAAGGGATTAGGCTTTAAGGTATAGTATCGAGTTTGTTGAGGGTTTAGGAATAGGGATAGCATTTAGGGTTTAGGGATGAGGGATTATAGTTGAGGGATGATGGATTAGGGTTGAGGGTTGAGGGATTAGGGTTTAGGGATAAGGTTTAGGGTTGAGGGTTGAGGGATTAGGGTTTAAGGTATAGTGTTGAGGGTTGAGAGTTGAGGGTTTAGGATTAGGGTTTAGGGTTGACGAATTAGCATTTAATGTCGAGGTTAGGGTTAGAGTGTCGAGGGTAGAGGGATTAGGGATAGGGTTTAGGGTTGAAGGTTGAAGGATTGAGGGTTGAGGCTTTAGGGATGAGGGCTTAAGGCTTAAGATATAGTGTCAAGTGTTGAGGGTGTAGGGATAGGGTTTAAGTTTTAAGGGTTAAGGGTTGAGGGATAGGGATTAGGGTTTAAGGTATAGTGTTGAGGGTTGAGGGATCAGAGTTAAGGGTTGAGGGATTAGGGTTTGACGTTGAGGGTTGAGGGTTGAGGTTCGAGGGTCAAGGGTTTAGGGATAGGGTTGAGGGTCAAGGAATTAGGGTTAAAGTAGAGTGTGGAGGGTATAAGGATTAGGGATAGGGTTGGAGGGTTTAGGGATAAGGGATTAGGGTTTAAGGTATAGTATCGATTCTGTTGAGGGTGTAGGAATAGGGATAGCATTTAAGGTTTAGGGATGAGGGATTAGAGTTGAGGGATGACGGATTAGGGTTGAGGGTTGAGGGATTAGGGTTTAGGGATAAGGTTTAGGGTTGAGGGCTGAGGGATTAGGGTTTAAGGTATAGTGTTGAGGGTTTAGGGATAGGGTTGAGGGTTGAGGGATTAGAGTGAAGGGTTGAGGGATTAGGATTTGACGTTGAGGGTTGAGGGTTTAGGGTTTAGGGTTAGGGTTGAGAGATGAGGGATCAGAGTTAAGGGTTGAGGGATTAGGGTTTGACATCGAGGGTTGAGGGTTGAGGTTCGAGGGTCAAGGGTTTAGGGATAGGGTTGAGGTTGAAGGGATTAGGGTTAAAGTAGAGTGTGGAGGGTGTAAGGATTAGGTATAGGGTTGGAGGGTTTAGGGATAAGGGATTAGAGTTTAAGGTATAGTATCGAGTCTGTTGAGGGTTTAGGAATAGGGATAGCATTTAGGGTTTAGGGATGAGGGATTAGAGTTGAGGGATGAGGGATTAGGGTTGAGGGTTGAGGGATTAGGGTTTAGGGATAAGGTTTAGGGTTGAGGGTTGAGGGATTAGGGTTTAAGGTATAGTGTTGAGGGTTGATGGTTTAGGGATAGGGTTTAGGTTTGAGGGATTAGGGTTTAGGGTTGATGAATTAGGGTTTAATGTTGAGAGTTGAGGGTTGAGGGTTGAGGGTTGAGGTTGAGGGATAGGGTTAATGGTCAAGGGATTAGGGTAAAATAAGAGTGTCGAGGGTAGAGGGATTAGGGTTTAAGGTATAGTATTGAGCCTGTTGAGGGTCTAGGAATAGGGATAGCATTTAGGGTTTAGGAATGAGGGATTAGAGTTGAGGGATGATGGATGATAGATTAGGGTTGAGGGTTGAGGGATTAGGGTTTAGGGACAAGGTTTAGGGTTAGGGTTGAGGGATTAGGGTTTAAGGTATAGTGTTGAGGGTTTAGGGATAGGGTTTAGGGTTGAGGGTTGAGAGTGAAGGGTTGAGGGATTAGAATTTGACGTTGAGGGTTGAGGGTTTAGGGATAGGGTTGAAGGTCGAGGGATCAGAGTTAAGGGTTGAGGGATTAGGGTTTGATGTTGAGGGTTGAGGGTTGAGGTTCGAGGGTCAAGGGTTTAGGGATAGGGTTGAGGGTCGAGGAATTAGGGTTAAAGTAGAGTGTGGAGGATATAAGGATTAGGGATAGGGTTGGAGGGTTTAGGGATAAAGGATTAGAGTTTAAGGTATAGTATCGAGTCTGTTGAGGGTTTAGGAATAGGGATAGCATTTAGGGTTGAGGGATGAGGGATTAGGGTTGAGGGTTGAGGGATTAGGGTTTAGGGATAAGGTTTAGGGTTGAGGGTTGAGGGATTAGGGTTTAAGGTATAGTGTTGAGGGTTGATGGTTTAGGGATAGGGTTTAGGTTTGAGGGATTAGGGTTTAGGGTTGATGAATTAGGGTTTAATGTTGAGAGTTGAGGGTTGAGGGTTGAGGTTGAGGGATAGGGTTAATGGTCAAGGGATTAGGGTTAAATAAGAGTGTCGAGGGTAGAGGGATTAGGGTTTAAGGTATAGTATCGAGCCTGTTGAGGGTCTAGGGATAGGGATAGCGTTTAGGGTTTAGGAATGAGGAATTAGAGTTGAGGGATGACGGGTGATAGATTAGGGTTGAGGGTTGAGGGATTAGGGTTTAGGGACAAGGTTTAGGGTTAGGGTTGAGGGATTAGGGTTTAAGGTATAGTGTTGAGGGTTTAGGGATAGGGTTTAGGGTTGATGGATTAGAGTGAAGGGTTGAGGGATTAGAATTTGACGTTGAGGGTTGAGGGTTTAGGGATAGGGTTGAAGGTCAAGGGATCAGAGTTAAGGGTTGAGGGATTAGGGTTTGATGTTGAGGGTTGAGGGTTGAGGTTCGAGGGTCAAGGGTTTAGGGATAGGGTTGAGGGTCAAGGAATTAGGGTTAAAGTAGAGTGTGGAGGGTATAAGGATTAGGGATAGGGTTGGAGGGTTTAGGAATAAGGGATTAGAGTTTAAGGTATAGTATCGAGCCTGTTGAGGGTCTAGGAATAGGGATAGCGTTTAGGGTTTAGGGATGAGGGATTAGAGTTAAGGGATGATGGATGACAGATTAGGGTTGAGGGTTGAGGGTTGAGGGATTAGGGTTTAGGGACAAGGTTTAGGGTTAGGGTTGAGGGATTAGGGTTTAAGGTATAGTGTTGAGGGTTTAGGGATAGGGTTTAGGGTTGAGGGATTAGAGTGAAGGGTTGAGGGATTAGAATTTGACGTTGAGGATTGAGGGTTTAGGGTTGAGGGTTTAGGGATAGGGTTGAGGGTCGAGGGATCAGAGTTAAGGGTTAAGGGATTAGGGTTTGACGTTGAGGGTTGAGGGTTGAGGTTCGAGGGTCAAGGGTTTAGGGATAGGGTTGAGGGTCGAGGAATTAGGGTTAAAGTAGAGTGTGGAGGGTATAAGGATTAGGGATAGGGTTTGAGGGTTTAAGGATAAGGGATTAGAGTTTAAGGTATAGTATCAAGTCTGTTGAGGGTTTAGGAATAGGGATAGCATTTAGGGTTTAGGGATGAGGGATTAGAGTTGAGGGATGATGGATTAGGGTTGAGGGTTGAGGGATTAGGGTTTAGGGATAAGGTTTAGGGTTTAGGGTTGAGGGATTAGGGTTTAAGGTATAGGATTGAGGATTGAGGCTTTAGGGATGAGGGTTTAAGGCTTAAGATATAGTGTCAAGTGTTGAGGATGTAGGGATAGGGTTTAAATTTTAAGGGTTAAGGGTTGAGGGATAGGGATTAGGGTTTAAGGTATAGTGTTGAGGGTTGATAGATCAGAGTTAAGGGTTGAGGGATTAGGGTTTGACGTTGAGGGTTCAGGGTTGAGGTTCAAGGGTCAAGGGTTTAGGGATAGGGTTGAGGTTCAAGGGATTAGGGTTAAAGTAGAGTGTGGAGGGTGTAAGGACTAGGGATAGGGTTGGAGGGTTTAGGGATAAGGGATTAGAGTTTAAGGTATAGTATCGAGTCTGTTGAGGGTTTAGGAATAGGGATAGCATTTAGGGTTTAGGGATGAGGGATTAGAGTTGAGGGATGATGGATTAGGGTTGAGGGTTGAGGGATTAGGGTTTAGGGATAAGGTTTAGGGTTGAGGGTTGAGGGATTAGGGTTTAAGGTATAGTGTTGAGGGTTGAGGGTTGAGGGTTTAGGATTAGGGTTTAGGGTTGACGGATTAGCATTTAATGTCAAGGTTAGGGTTAGAGTGTCAAGGGTAGAGGGATTAGGGATAGGGTTTAGGGTTGAAGGTTTAAGGATTGAGGGTTGAGGCTTTAGGGATGAGGGTTTAAGGCTTAAGATATAGTATCAAGTGTTGAGGGTATAGGGATAGGGTTTAAGTTTTAAGGGTTAAGGGTTGAGGGATAGGGATTAGGGTTTAAGGTATAGTGTTGAGGGTTGAGGGATCAGAGTTAAGGGTTGAGGGATTAGGGTTTGACATTGAGGGTTGAGGGTTGAGGTTCGAGGGTTAAGAGTTTAGGGATAGGGTCGAGGGTCGAGGAATTAGGGTTAAAGTAGAGTGTGGAGGGTATAAGGATTAGGGATAAGGTTGGAGGGTTTAGGGATAAGGGATTAGCGTTTAAGGTATAGTATCAATTCTGTTGAGGGTGTAGGAATAGGGATAGCATTTAGGTTTTAGGGATGAGGGATTAGAGTTGAGGGATGACGGATTAGGGTTGAGGGTTGAGAGATTAGGGTTTAGGGATAAGGTTTAGGGTTGAGGGCTGAGGGATTAGGGTTTAAGGTATAGTGTTGAGGGTTTAGGGTTGAGGGATTAGATTGAAGGGTTGAGGGATTAGGATTTGATGTTGAGGGTTGAGGGTTGAGGGTTTAGGGTTTAGGGTTTAGGGTTAGGGTTGAGAGATGAGGGATCAGAGTTAAGGGTTGAGGGATTAGGGTTTGACATCAAGGGTTGAGGGTTGAGGTTTGAGGGTCAAGGGTTTAGGGATAGGGTTGAGGTTGAAGGGATTAGGGTTTAAGGTATAGTGTTGAGGGTTGATGGATCAGAGTTAAGGGTTGAGGGATTAGAGTTTGAAATTGAGGGTTGAGGGTTGAGCTTCGAGGGTCAAGGGTTTAGGGATAGGGTTGAGGTTCAAGGGATTAGTGTTAAAGTAGAGTGTGGAGGGTGTAAGGATTATGAATAGGGTTGGAGCGTTTAGGGATAAGGGATTAGAGTTTAAGGTATAGTATTAAGTCTGTTGAGGGTGTAGGATTATGGATAGCATTTAGGGTTTAGGGATGAGGGATTAGAGTTGAGGGATGACGGATTAGTGTTGAGGCATTAGGATTTGACGTTGAGGGTTGAGGGTTTAGGGATAGGGTTGAGGATTGAGGGATTAGGATTTGACGTTGAGGGTTGAGGGTTGAGGGATTAGGATTTGACATTGAGGGTTGAGGGTCGTGGGTCGAGGGTCAAGGGATCAGAGTTAAGGGTTGAGGGATTAGGGTTTGACATTGAGGGTTGAGGGCATTTTCTATCAAGAACTTGATTATGAGGGCTTGCCCCTTCATTGTTATGCCTATCATATGGTGGAGCATCTGGAAAGCCCTTGCAGGAAAAAGATGTGATCAATGCAAAGGATGTGATGAATCTATAGCAGGACAAAATGCGAGCGCGTTATAGCGCGAGCGCATTATAACGCGCTCGCATTTTGTATTTCTATTAAAATGGTAAAAAAGTGGTTACCCCCATGATCCAGGCCCACATGCTCTATTTTCTTACTGATTTTGCATGTGCTCCGACAAAAAAGAAGTGCTTTCATGCTATTGGGAAATTCACATGCACATTTGACACATTGTACCACCTTTGCATGATCTTTCCACCACCTTTTCTGCTTTGCCAACTTGAGAAGGAGGAAATAACATAGTTTTCACACCAAGTTTGATATATATCTATTCAAGTTTCAATTTTTGTAGTGTTGCAATGTTAATTGTGATTCAATTTTAAGAATTTAACATTGAAAAGGAAGCAAGTGGTGAAAAACTAAAATTGTTGAGGAGTTTGATGCAAGAAGATAAAAACACTACATAATTGGGTACTCTCTCCATTCAAATCTTCATTTTTTAGGTATGTCAAGTCTTTACATGCATGTTCTTTACATTTTCCTTATTTCGGATTGAATTACTTTATCATGCTTTATCATACATGTTTAAAATAGACACATTCCCAATCAAGAAAGTAGCCTACAATCTCACATGATGCCATGTATATTTTCTACACTTGGGCTCTTTAATAATTATGTGTAATAAACAAACCTTAACATACCATGATGTCAAACTATACAAGAATAAATCCTTACAACATAAAAAAAATACAATCCCACTATTATCTTGTATTCATTTCTTAGGAACTAATATTGGTCTCTTTATCATGCTACAGACAAATTCTCCGTCATGCCGAGGAAACAATCAATAATTAAACCAACACAGGAAGAGATAGAAGCTAAGAATGCAAAGAAAGTAGTGGCTATGAGGGAACTTCATGAGAAGAGGAAATTGGACACGATAAATGAAGACATACCAATTGAAGAGGAACCACAACCATCACAAAGAGATATGGTATTGGCGGCACAAACAGAACGAATGCAAAAACTTCGTGGTATGAGAGATTTGGATACCATAGTTGGAGACACGTCCTTTACCGCAAGTCAACATGTAGGGACACCATCTACCACATCTCAAGTTGAGAGTACATCATCACTCACATGTGATGAAGGAGGTATGCCATCATTCCTACATTAACCTCAAGGTACGTCATCTATTCCATCTTCGATCGAAGGTATGCCATCTAACCCATCTCATTTAAATATTGATGAAATTCCTAATGTTGAGATGAATTTACCTAACTTGACACCACCTAGAATTTTGCATAGAAAGCCAAAGTATTTGATTGATATTGATGAGAATATTTTGCAGCCAATGGAAGGTAAGATTCTAAAACACACTTGTAGAAGATATGCTAATAAGATTTAGAGATTATTCTTTGAAAAGTTAAATGAGACTGCAAGATGTCAACTATTCATTGAAATGATGCGAAGTATAAAGTATAGGTCTATCATGAAGATTCTTGGGTTGAGAACATCACTTCAAGTGAAAAATTTATTGTCATGAATCTAATGAGTGCATATGAGAGTGTGGGTAACACCTCACGCATAAAAGATAGTAATGCAACACAGCGTGTGATTACATCGACTATAGTAAGTAATCAAATGAGGAAAGCTCGTCTCATTAGAAAGACAAGTCAAGAATTGAGAATTAATAGGAAAACTTTATCAAGAGCCGTTGGAAGACGCCAAAGAATTGAGGACACTAATGCCAATGAATTATGGGCATTCTCGGGGAGACTACCACGAAAAGATAAACCAATTGTTGAAGCATTGAGATCACTAATTGAAGACTTTTGGAAGAATTACACAAGGGTATCTCTGAATCAAAGGGATGTGGTAAGAAGGAGAATCGGTAGTCAGAACTGCGAGCCACATCCAAAGCATTTTTTGGATGAGACTCAAACACAGTTTTATGGTAAATTTCTAAAGAAGTATCCTCAAATTAAAATTTGTCAAATTTTGAATTGCTAAAACCTTTCTATGTTAAGATAAATCACACACGCACTACTTGTTGTTGTAGATTACATATTGAATTTTCTAACCATTTTGATGCTTATAGGTCTATATGTTTAGATATGCATACTAACAATGATGTGCAGGGTTGTGCCATATGTGCCCCACCAACATCTTCAAGAGACTTCATATCAAGAATTTTATGTGAAAGAGAGGAAGGTCAAATATTCTACAAGAAATTATGCTTGGATGGCACATGTCATCGTTGCGGTGGCTTGCAACATTTGCCAATATGTGAACATATGGAAATAACACATGCGGTTGGAAATGAACTCGTAGAGTTTGGCAAGTGTAAAATAGTGGCATACAATACAAAAGATGGTAAAGAAGCAAAGAGGTGTGTATTAGTTATTAAAAAGATTCCAGTGTATCAGTTTATGCCTATATTTCGTGATAGCATAGTGTATGAGTATGCAAGACATGCCCATAGAGCTCGATGGTTGGACTTGCAATTCAAGTTATGCAAGGACACATTTCCAGTTGGTAGCATTGTTTCAGTCGTCGACTTTGCAGAGAACTACAGTCTACAGCCATAGCATGAGGTGCAATCACAATATTACAACTCCACACAGGTTTCTATATTTAGTTCAACCAGGTAATATAGGGCACATATATGCATCTAATTTCATCTAGTTCAACCAAGTAATGTCATCTTACTTTGTAGTGTTTTTGTAATGTTGACTAATTTCATCTAATTTGCTACACATATCAATGTAGGGCATGTATATGCAGTTATTGCAGATGAAGACAATGAAGAGGGAACAGATTATTACTTATGTCGTTGTGTTGAGGCCAAAAAGAAATTGGAGGCCCCTGTTACAGATGGAGAAAACATCGAATACCCTACAGGATCAGTGGTTATTACTGGAACATGGCTTAGAAGGTACCCACATAAGAGTGTTAATATTTGGCTATTTCAGGACTTTGACATGCATCGAAAGATTCTTCATTACTCGAACCTTGTCGTGGCATCCAATGTTCATTTGATAAAGTATCGGGGTAGACCTTTGAACAAAATATTGTGGAAGGTGCGTGAGTCTAACCATGAAGCAATACTTGACACAATAAAGAGTAGAGCAGACCTGGATGGTTCATTGGATTAATTTGTAAGTATTCACATTGATTTTGTAAAGTTATGTTACATTGAGTTGTAAGTATGCACATTAATTTGTAAGGTTTGTCTTTTTTTATTTCCTCCTGCATTTTTACACATATGTACACATTTTTACATCATCATGTTATGCATTTTTGGTGTCCTGCTCTTGATGCGACTAAACTCATAACTCACCCTACTTCCTCTAGACACCATTTGATGATCTCTCCAACACTCTAGATCCAGGGCGCCCAATCATGATGATGACCTATATACCATTCTCCCAAGGCGCTCATAATGAATGAAAAGAAGACCAAGGGTGCCCAAGCTTAATAGACTTATTTCTTTCAATTTTGATGATCCAAACTCTTGCAATATGACATCCACTTTCATGCCTTTAGATCTTCCTTCACATATAGGGCGCCAAATCAAGTTGAAAAATCTACATAAGGGCGCTAAACTGGATGAAAGGAGACATGAAATGCGCCTTAGGACTCCATGCTAAGGTTTGAGCCATTAAAGTCTCTTGATATTAGGCGCTCATGATGATGAAACTTAGAGCTTTTTCCTTTCCTATGTGCTCATCTAAGATGTTTGAATGATAAGGAGCACCTCGACCTCTTTATTGTACATTGGGAACCAAAATCAAGGTGATTTTAAGTCACTTTGAGTCATTTGGGGTCAATTTGAGTTTTTGAGTCATGTTGCAAAAAAGTGTCAATGTTGTCAAGTTGCACAAAGCAACTTTTGCATTTTTGGTGTCCTGCTCGTGATGTGACCAAACTGATTCTTCCAACGCATCTGGATGGGTACATTTACGCTAGGCATGGTCCTATTTTTCACCCAAACATGTCGAAACAATCTGAGCTACATTGTACTGACGATATCCCTGAACAGTCCAAAGTGCAAAAAGGCTACAATCTTTAATGAGATGTTACTTGAAAATCGTGCCACTTAGAAACATTCCGTCTAAGGCAACACGATCATGCAAAGTGTCTCTACAATAACCTCTCTCGATTTTTTATATCTCTGAGGCATTTGCCCGTGGTGAAAGGTTTTCTGCTGCCCCAAAAATCGTTAGAAGGAGGTAGTGTAAAGTTGCAAAGGGGTGTAACTTTTATCCTGCTCCTGATGCGACCAAACTGACTATTCCAACGCATCTAAATGGGTACATTTACACTAGGCATGGTCTTGTTTTTCACCCAAACATGTTGAAACAGTCTGAGCTACATTGTACCCATGATATCCCTAAAGAGTCCAAAGTGCAAAAAGGCTGCAATCTTTGACGAGATGTTACTCAAAAACTGTGTCACTTAGAAACATTCCATCTGAGGCAACACAATCATGTAGAGTGCCTCGACAATAACCTCTCTTGGTTTTTTATAGCTCTGAGGCATTTACCCGTGGTGAAAGGTTTTCTGCTGCCCCAAAAATCGTCAGAAGGAGGCAGTGTAAAGTTGCAAAGGGGTGTAACTTTTGTCCTGCTCCTGATGCGACCAAGCTGACTATTCCAACGCGTCCAAATGGGTACATTTACGCTAGGCATGGTCCTGTTTTCACCCAAACATGTCGAAATAGTCGGAGCTACATTGTACCGACGATATCCCTGAAGAGTCCAAAGTGCAAAAAGGCAGCAATCTTTGACGAGATATTACTCAAAAACTGTGTCACTTAGAAACATTCTGTCTGAGGCAACGTGATCATGTAGAGTGCCTCTACAATAACGTCTCTCGGTTTTTTATAGCTCTGAGGCATTTGCCCGTGGTGAAAGGTTTTCTGCTGTCCCAAAAATCATCAGAAGGAGGCAGTGTAAAGTTGCAAAGGGGTGTAACTTTCATCATGCTTCTGATGCGACCAAACTAACTGTTCCAACGCATCTGAATGGCTACATTTACGCTAGGCATGGTCCTATTTTTCACCCAAACATGTCGAAACAGTCAGAGCTACATTGTACCGACGATATCCCTGAAGAGTCCAAAGTGCAAAAAGGCAACAATCTTTGACGAGATGTTACTTGAAGAATTGAGCCCTCCAAGACATCTTGCAATTGCCTAAAAGTCCAAAATTTACATAAGTGAGTTAAGGCACCATTTTCCATCTCTAGAGCCTCCTTTGAGCACCTTAACATGGAGTGAATGTTTTAGTCTATGAAAGATTGCACATAAAGAATATAACAACCCCTCGAGTCACTAGGATGAACTAAGTTAACAAAATAAACTTCATTGAGGGAGGCGCACTTGTGTCTTCCTGCTAAAACCTCTAAAGGGTAACCATCTCAACAAGTGTCTCTAATCCCAAGAGAACTCTAGCCTCACCCAAGTCTCGAAGTATGTATGAGAACCTACAACCAATCAATCCATGTTAAGCTCCAAATGCAACACCAAATTATCATCAAGCTCCCAAGCACATGACTAATGTACTCAATACCAAGAGAACCAACAAGACCACTGTCAAAACTCCAACTACAAAATTAGGTATCCAAACATGACATCATGATCTAACATCTCCTCCTAGAAGATTACATGCACCAATATAGACATCCTAGTCTCAAGGGAACTTGTATCATGCTAATACTCTAATCTAGAATCAAGAGTCCACCAAGACACACTACCAAACACCTCTAAACCAAGGATCAACATCTACAACCACATGAAGATAACCATCTCCTAAAAATAGTAGCTAAGATGTCAAAGCACTCTCACTACAAATAATAATCATAATCCAAGAGTTTGTCCATTACACCCAACCACTATATAAGATCATCCATCACTAGGTGACGAATACACATCACTATCAAAGCAACATCCATCCTCTCATCCCAATGCAACATACCAATGCGCAAATGAGCATAGACAAGGAAAAATAACAAAGTCATCCCATGGATATAGGCAATATGCATTCAAGTCATCCCACTACAATCAATGAGGTATGCATCCCAAAAAAATGCATAACTTGTAGATCCCAACCATTGAAAACATGCAAAATCATCATCACATTAGTAATCATCATCACATTAGTAAACTAGTAAACATCATTTACATCCATACTTAAACCAATCTTATTGTTGTGTTTGATGTGTCCTCTTTCAAACAACCATTTAACAAAATTTGAGTCCAAACAATAAACATTTACAACCATAAACATCTCAAAGTCCAAAATCCAAACATTCTATCATCCTTAATCATTTCCATCATGGACCCTTGGTTTGAAAAAATCATTATGCAAGATAAAAACCCTATGCCTATTACCTTGTTCGAGGCTCATGTAAAACCCAAAATGATTAGCCTAGTACCATGTATCATGTCCTCGTTCCTGGCTTGATCATCAAGTGTATAATGGATTAGCCTATTCCTCATTCCTAGAGGCTAATTCCAAATGATGAGGGAATGAATTGGTTTTAGATTAACTCTATCTGTTTGTTTTGCAGGAACAAGGTCAGAACCCTAAAATTTGACTAAGTATGGAAGCTTGGGAGCCTAGGCGCCCATGTCACTCTAGTTTTCCTTACTAAGCGCCTAGCACAAGGATCATCCAAATTAAGCACCTAAGAACCTCAAGGCACCTATACATGTTTCTAGGGATCCTCCAATTGAGCGCCTAGCATAGATGGATGAAGATTGAAAGTTTTCAAGTTAAATATGTCCTTTGGGTGAACTCACAGCACTAGGCGCATGTGTTGGTTGGAACTCCTTGGATCTGGCGCCTAGGATTGAAAGCCTTTGATGAGGAGAGAAGTCTCAAGGCCTGGTTTGGCGCCCTCACTTGCCTACCCCACCCTCAGAATGCACCTAACCTTCATAAGGCGTTAACACTCTATTTTGAGCACCTAGCAGGGGGTAATGGATAGATTAAAGGCTTGGGAGCTAAGGAAAGTCACTTAGATGAATAATCGAGATTGAAATGAGAAACTCCTAGCCAAGGCACAAAATTTCTCAATTCTGGCATCTAGAAATTAAATCTAAGCAAGGTGCTCTTTCCATTTGCCAAAGGCTCTATTAGCGCCCTTGGTTGATGATCTCTCCAGACACCTGAAATGGCGCCCAGTGGATCTTTCAACTTGTATCAGGAAGAAGGGAAGCATTCTCAATGTTGTTCAGATAATCTAAGTTGTAAAGTTAACAAGGAATAGAGCCAGAGGACAAGGTGCACTTATTGGTCTCCATCACCTTAGAAATGCGCCTAATGCAGTTGGTGTCAACTTCCCTCTTTCTAGCCTCCAAATGGCGCCTAGAGTCAAAAAAGGATTTCATTGAATAATGTTAATGTTTTGAGCATCAAACTCTGCTTGGTGCATACCTATGCTCTTGCAACCTCAAATTGGCGCCTAGGGTTCAGTCATCCTCCTAAGGCGTGGTTCTGCTCCTCCATAACCCTGTTTTGGCACCTAAACTTGGAAGTACCTTGAAGACTTAGATTAAGATGGAATTCACCTCTAGAATGTTAGGCGCTTGATAGAAGATAAAGGCGCTAGGGTAAAAGAGCTTCAAAAGTTTGATGTCAAGTGTGAGTTGAGATAATAGGCGTTGATACCAGTTGACATTACTCCAAACATGCGCCTAAGAGAGATGCAAGTCCCCAAGACCAATTTTGGAACAAGGCGCTCCATCAGAGGGTAAGATGATAATCCTTGGAAGTCAAGTGTTTCAAAGATTCTTTGAGAAATTGACAAGTTGTAACCTAGGCACCAAAACCCCTGAGAATCCTCCTATCTAGCACCTAGTCAGAAGAACACTAATATTGCACCTAAGTGAATTTGAGTGTCAATATAGAGTCATCAAACCCATCAGACGTTCATCCATGTCTCTACCACCTCAAGGAAGCGCCCAGCTTAGGATGGCGCCTAGTCTGGTCTCTACTACCTTCAGTTGGCACTTAACCCTAAGAGTCTTGCAACTATGACATCATATTGGTGCCTAACCCTAAGAGTCTTGCAACTATGGAATATTCCCTTGTATATGCTTCTTGGGAAATGTGCCTCAGTTCCTCTTTGTGCATTGAAAAATGTACCTTCATTGCCTTTGGAAGGCTTATAAAAGGAGGAGCCCTCTCATTCATTTGTTATCTAATCATTTTGATAGAATTCTCTCTGCAAAGCTATTTAGCTTGTGATCTTGAGGCCTGTGAGTTTCAAGTGTTGGGGTGATGCTCCTTCAACAAGCAAGGTGATGCTCCCTTGTGATATTGTGAGGTGTTGACATTCAGTTGACATCATTAAGTTTGACTGAGTTGATCAAGTGTAGATGCCATTGTAAACATCAAGGCTTCAAGGCCTTTCTTTTGTATCTCCATTGAATAAGTTGTAACTTCATGCTATTGAAAGCATTATCCATGTAATAAGACATTGCAAGTTGATTGAGTCAAATAACTAGACAAGTACCCAACTCTAAGGTTGATTCATTCAAGTAGTTATCTTTGATGTATATCTTTGTGTTGTTGAAGTAGTTGATGAATTGATAGCAAGTAAAATTGTTTAAGGAAAAAATTTCGCAGAACTAGTTGGGTATCTTACACCATGCCTATCCATCAAACACCACAATGCAATCAAAATCCTAACAACATGCCCATGATCCAAGATCAATTGCAAAGATATTATCAATCACAAGCCTATTAATAATGAACTAGACTCTTCTAGTACCATACTTTTCCATCAAACACCATCATGTAATCCATGGCCTATCAAGCCTATCAAAGAAAATGCAAACATCCTATGTAATACAATCGGACTTTAAATATTTGAAGTAGCCATCTACAAATATCCATTCAAAAGTGGATTTATAATGCAAGTATGGATGCCATCAATAAAAAATATTTAACCAATTATCCATATAGGCATACATCAATATCTGTCGATATAAGTATAACATATATACAAAATAGCCATATAGGCTTACAAGAATGCCATATAGGCATACAATGTCAACTATGTACAATACAAAATATATGTCCACAAATGCCATATAGGCATACAACAAAGGAACACAATAAAAAGTCATTCCCCTCTGGCTGGTGAAGAGAATAAATCACGAGCAGCCTTTGATCTTCTAGGGGATGGAGACATGCATGTGGGTGGTCTACTACGAACCCGAGGGCTACTCCTATTTAGTTCTTCCTGCACCTTTACCTGTTACAATAAAAAGTATAGACGTTAATATATAGAAATTACATGTTATAAAAAAAGAAACATTTAACAAAATAATCACTTACTGCTAACATATAATCTATCTCCTCGCTTGCCTCAGTAGCAAGAATAGGCCCTGGTGATGTCATGTCCTATAGAAACCATCCAGATAGAAATTAAACTTCAAATCAATAATCTTTTGATTTTTCAAAAATAGACAACTATAACAATGAATGTAAATTGAAATTTACTAATCTACCTCATACCCCTGTCAATGCCATGGAGCTATGAATCGTAGAGGCCACACCCTGCTCCATTGCCCTATGAACATGGGGAGGTGTCTCCACAGCCTGCATCATCTGGAAATAAAACAACATTATTCAATTATGAAAACTATAATAGTGATGCAAATCATGGCTCCTAACATACACACACGTTCATCTAAACATGGAAGTACACACAATAAAACACACAAATCACATACAAAAAATTAGTAAGTACAATTCATTCATTAAACTATTTATTTTATTACCTCCGTAAAGCTTTGAAGTCCACCACCGTTGGCAGGTGTTGCCATGAAATCTACAGTATTAACCAATTCAACATCTAAAATCATAAATTAGAATACCATTCAAATAACGATGCTATTCACATGTAATATTTATAATTGTTTACTAGTTACATACCTCGACAGTAGATGATCTAGTGAAAAATGTAGGTGGAGAACCACTGAAAACTGCATCGACGCTATAACCCTGAAATTTCATTAAAACCATCAATTTAAATTAGTTAATCTTGTATTTCAAAAATGAAATTTAATAAATTAAATTCAATAAACTTGCTAATATTTACCTGAGTATCAAGGCCAAAAGTCTCACTCAGGAGGGTATCTGTCATCACCATCTGCTCAGCTGCAGATGTAGCCTATGCACCTACGTCCTGACTGTCCATGGAGTCATAACCACAGGCTGACCCGCAAGCCTGGCAAGTATGCGGTGGGACCCTACTCCTCGCACTATCTCCCAACCCACTCTGTGTTGCAGGATCGGCATGCTCTATGATGCTCTGGGTCAAGGCACTAATCGACCTTAGTGTATCGACCTCAACACTCTCCTTCACAATGGAAGGGATAGAAACATGCTCGTGGGTTGGTCTGCTGATTACTCATCTCACTACTCGCTATGGGTCAAGACGTGCCCTTGGTCTATCCTGTGCTGAGCCCCCACCTCTACCCTGGAAGTCCCACATATCAAAATAGTTTGGCACTTTATTGAGGACAAACTCGCAGTAGAGTTTCCTCAAAAAGTATTGCGGGACCTCATTATTATTGTATGGAGGATGGTCAAAAACCATCCACCACCTCTGCCCGAAATTGTCCCTTATCACTTGGTTGTTGCACCAATGGATAGGGAACCTCTTGCATGTAATGGGTGGAGGTTGATTTGTTTGTGGGTTTGTGAAAATTGAACACAAGTCTAATTTTGTAATTTGTAATTTTTTGACATCTTGGTATGACAACTTGTCTACATAGTAATCTCTAAACTCTCTCTTTTTATCGGTCCAACTAGTTATTTGCTTGCTAATTGAATTTACATTTGATAACATAGACTCAAGAGATTCAACAAGCGTGGACCTATGCAAGGTTGAAGTGGAAGGATCTTTCAACCTTGCAATTATATCTTCAATTTATTTTTTGTTGTTTTCAATTTGCCCCATTATATTATCTTGTGTTCCAGGGGCATGTCAAGGAATGAATGGAGGAGGTTGTTGTTTTGCAGGTATTTCCTCCTCAGGATTTTGTGGATTTTGAGGAGGAGAAGGAAGAGGAGGAGGAGGAGGAGGTGCATTAACATTCCTGACAATTAACGAAATATACATAAAAAATTAACAAAAACCTACCTATGTAGAAAGAAATTCAAACAAAAAACAAAGATAACTCACCCCTTTGGCATGCTCGATGTCGCGGCGGCATTTTGGTGATGAATCGATAAGTTTTTTGTGTTGATTGGCGTTTTGTAGAACGCGAGCACATTTTTTAGGGTTTGGAAGCCGCGGGCAGAGGAGAAAATCAGAATGAAATGAAATTCAATTGCTTTTTTTAATTTATACTAGGTCATAACGCGAGCACGTTATAACGTGCTTGCGTTATGACTTAAATTTTTTTGAAATTATTTTGGCCACTTTTTGGCCCCCCATCTTCTTGCACTTACCCATGTCCAATGAGTTATGTTTATTTTGAATATGTTTAGGCCATGAAAATAGTCCAATGTGTTCTTCATTTGCTCTAGTAATCCACTCACCTTAAAAGCTAATGTAGATGATTATAAATAAACATAGTAATAATTAATTAGTTTGAAACAACCTTTTCATTATTTTTGGAAGTATAATACCATTTCTTTGTGGTTCATTGTTGTTTATTATTAAATTTATTTATTTCTTTTCAGAATCTATGATATATCTTCTCATCATTTTAATTTATGTGATTCCATGGAAACGATTACACATATACAAATTGTGTTTACAATTTTTAGAAGTGTCGATAAAATAAACACTTACTATTGGAAGAAGCTATTATGTTTGTTTCCCTCTTACTATCTCCCTAAATAATGTAGTTTTATTTTAAATAGCATCATTTAGTTGGATGTATAAACTTCTAGGATTAAAAGTATCCCAAGTCTAGGAAAGCAACACTCGCTCAAGAGAAAAAAGCCAATCATCCAAAAGAAAATCTTGACATAAAAACAAAAAAAAGTAACATAGTGTATTTGTAACAAATATTATAGCATTGAAATAGACCAAAAGCTATCATTTAACAATTGTGTTAGTGATTTTATATACCATATTTGATAATTTATATCTATTTAGTTATTGTGGAATACATTTAACTATTTAGTTAGTTCAAAATATATCCCTTAAGGAATTTCATATGTTAATTTTGAATTATTAATTATAGTGTTTAAGAAAATTTTCATCTCAAATCCTTCAAGCTAATGTTCAAGAAATATTTACAAGCTATTTAGATTTTATACTTTATTAACTTGGAGTACAATGGTGGAAGCATTACTAAGAGTTTTGTCATATGTGAGTTGTAAATAAGTTTGCTTCTACTTTGATAAATTTTTAGTTTGTTATGCACTCAAAATACTTTGTTTCCTTGAATTTCAATTGCATATACAAAGATTATTCCATATAATTACAAATAATTAAAAATTTATTGTTATTTCTATTATTTTATCAATGATGATAATATATAAAAGTTACTTTCATATTTGTATTTATGTTTAGATTTATAAAGGAACATAATTTTGAATTTGTGTGGCTTCTTCTAGATAATAATGAATTGCATGGGAAATGTTGGTTAAGGAAAACTCACAATGCAATTTGATGTGATTTTTATTGGAGGTGTTGGAGAAGTTTGGATTTTGTACATAATGGATCAATTGGGTCCAAAGCTACATATCATGACCCAAATTTTTAGTTTTGATTAATGGGAGCTCACATGGCTTATTTCCCTCTTCTAGAGGACTTAGACAAAGTGATCCATTATTTCCATTCTTGTTTATAATAATGGTTGAGGCATTGGGAAGATTCATAGAAGAAGGAGGAGTTAGGGGCAAGTGGAAAAGAGTTAAGATAGTGCCAAATGTGAACACTATCACACATCAACAATTTGCTGATGGCACAATTTTTTTTAGGATTGTGAGCAAGAGTGAAGCAAAGATAATGAAGATGGATTTAGACAAATATTACCAAGCATCAAATTAACACATCAATTAGAGGAAATCAAAGATTCTATTCTTCAATACAGACCTAAGAAAACATAAAGAGTTTGCTCACATCTTGGGATTTAAAATTAGCCAACTTCTAGGTAAGTATATTGGAATCCCCTTGTTTGTAGGGGCTAGTAGATCCATTCTCTAGGAATATCTTATTTCAAATTACAAATCCTCCCTATGGATCTGCAATATGGAACTTTCTAATGTCAAGAAAAAACTTGATAACTAATCACATCACATGGGAAATCAAAAATGGGGAAAAGGCCTTGTTTTGGGAAGATTCATGGAATGGATTTCAAGCCATGAAAGACATTATGAAATTGGAGGTTGCTAAGGAGATTCTGGTTAACATTTGGGGAACCCATGTGAGAGGCTATGTAATTCTAATAGAAAAAGAGGGTGTACAAGAATGGAAATGGAGATTCCTTCAGGGTTTAGGTATACTAGAAGTTTAATAGGTTTGAGTAGAAGATATACTAGCAACTAGGAAGGTCTTCATATCTAAGGAAGAAGATATCATAAAATGATGTGGCTCAAAATTAGGGAGCTATAATGTTAATATTGGATACACAATAGAGGAGGCTACAGTCAAAAAGCAAGATTGGTCCATTCATCTATGCTGGCAAAAATAATACTTACCAAATGTAGGAGCCTTTGCCTAGGCTAATCTACATAATAGGATATTAACAGGTGATAGATTATGGAAGTTAGGATTTAGTGATGCATCTAGATGTGCTTTATGTAAAGAAGTAGAGCAAATTGTGGACCATCTTCTACTCAGGTGTAAATATACAAAAATGTGTTAGAAAAAGGTAATAGGAAAATTGAATTGGTGCATTCCCCTCCCATAAGACATCTTATCGCTTTTCAATGCTTGGTTAGTGATTCATAGAAAGGCAATTTTCTCAAGCATTTGGATTACTTGCCCTTCACTCATAATTTGGGAAATTGTGGAAAGAAATAAACAAACAGAAATTTCAAGAAAGTAAATGACTTGTGAGATCTTCTTTAGTAAGCTAGAGAATGCCATAGTGGAGGTAGTCAACAATGCTACTAGAAATCAAACACTTAAGGATAACTCCTTCATAAATCTTGACATGGGATAATTGTTCCCCTTATTAATGGGGTTGTTCAGCTTCATCCATCATCCAAAACAAGAGTAGATGTGTTCAGTGGGTCCCTCCGAATAAGGGATGGCAAAAACTAAACTTTGATAGTGTCATGAAGAAATCTTGGGTAATAAGGAGTAGGATGCATTATTAGAGACCACGAAGGAGTGATGGTTAGGGTTGCGGCAAAAAACTCCCAATAGGAACAAATAATGAAGCCAAATTTCAAGCGGTCCTACTAAGGCTTCAAATTTGCAAAAAATTCAGATTTCAAAAATTCCAAATTGAAAGGGACTCTTTAATCACAATCAATACCCTTTGAAAATGAAGGACCCCAAACTGGAAACTTAACAACATTTTGTCCCTGTTGGTTATTTCCCAGGCTGGATGCTTATTCCCAGTTATCCCTACAAGGTAGCCATCAATGATCAACAAGATTCCTCGGCCAGGGGCCAACAGTATAGGAGATAGACTCTATAAATATCTCCTCTTCTTCTTTAGGCTCTATAGAACCAAGGGGGGTATTCCCTATTCAACATCTATGAAATGTATCTGTGTATTAGCTGGGATGTTGACACAAAGCAGATAAATCCTCTCTTATGCAGACCAAAACTATAAGATAAGTGCAAAGGGGCTAGCTTTGGGCCTATATTCAGTTGTAGACAGAGGATTTTGGTCCTAAAAACTACTTCTAATGTCCTAAAGGTTTGTATTTGAAGTTTGAGTTTGATTTTATGTTTGGATACAAAACTGAGACTTTGGGTTGCAACCAAGATACAAGACCAGATTGGTGCCTATCCTGGGCTCGGAGTCAATAGACATATGTATGTGAGTGTTTATCACAGACTTAAAACAACAATCAGATCTCAAGGGGATTATGCAATGTCTGCCTTACAGACAACACCCAAGACAAAGTATTTAGTTATTTCTGCTTACAAACATCCTTACTGCAATATATTCTTCTCAACACTTAACCCAAAACATTTAATCTACTCCTTGAGTAGAAGTAAAAGACTAAGCATTCAACATAGAAAACCCATATCCTAGAATCACTAATATCCCTTAGATATTTAGATTCAAAAGAAAAACACATTCAATTTGGAGACAAATAACAAAATACATGCAATGAAGCATTACTCATTTAATATTAACATGAAGCTGATGAATTCTGTATAGAAGGCATTCAACATACAACTCATAAACTCACAAACTACCCAGAATAGAGCCACCAAGAAGATTGTATCCGATTACAGCACCACAAGAAAAAGATTGTCCAGTTTTCAACAACACAAAAGAGTAACACAGCTTGCCTTTTATACCAAGACCGTGTACTCAACAAAATTAATTACAAGGCAAATCAAAAATCTGCCATATACAATGCATGAGAAATGGCGCTCAAAACAGTTAATGCCACAGAGAGACAAAGAGGAGGGAGCAGGTGGAATCAGGATCCGCACCGCTACTCAAGGACTTTCATCTTCAATCAGGTTGCTAACCCGCCATCTCCATCGACTATCCTCTATAAATCCATCATTATTGCCTCACCTACCCACATGCCCCTTTGAAATACAACAGGGGATGCATCTGCTATTTTCCCGCTAAAAAATGATTGCAAATACACAGGAAAACACCCTCGCTGTGGGTTCAAAACATGGTCGTCGATCATGATTCCATCGTTGAGATCCATGGCGCTAAAAACCACAAAAAGCCAAGAGCCAATGATTACATGCCACGTAGGCACTCCATGTTCCTATCACTGACTTTTCGCTTCTTCATTTTTCCCCTTTTCGCCTTTGTATATGCATAAACAAATGCATATACAATCACCACTGTTCACCTTCGAAAATCCCTTGTATATGCTCATTGTATACCCGCACATACAAGCATCTTACACATCCAATGGACGCTAGAAGATTATTCGTTGCATTGGATTCCGTCTTCGCATTCCAGGTTGCATCTCCCTTTCTTTGTACATTTCCTTGTATGCCACATTATACAAATGCGAGATACATACAACGTGGATCCCTGCCACTTGTCCATTGGATTTGAAAAACTTTCAAATCCAGACTTTGTATATCCGCGGCATACAACACTCACATACATACAAGCAGCGGATGCCAGGGGCCCATAGGACAAATCTGAAATATTTTTGGGTTCGGCCTGTATCCTATCCTTTGTATATTCGGGTGTATGTTTAAATATACAACCGCAAATATACAAGCAGTGGACCCCACCAAGTGTATATCCCGTTGCCTTGTATATTTTCCTTGCATATGACCTTTGTATGTCCAAACATACATTTACCCTTTCACATACAAACAAGGAAACTTTCCTGGAATATACCTGCAATGTATCTAACCATTGTATGTCTGAACATACAAACCAAATATACATGCAGACCCGATATACAAATAGCGAATATTTCGGGAATCTGCGATGTATATTCCATCCTTGTATATTTTTCCTTGTAAGCCCGATACGCATTTGGAAATGCATACAACTGCGGAATATACCCGGGAATCTGCGACAGATTCGCCCTTTGCATATGCAACCTGATATGCATCTAAAATGCATATAATTCAATTTCTTATCAATTTTCAAAAGCCAACTGAGATTTCAGTAACCCGCCAACATACATTTGCAATTGCACATACAAAAACTTAACACCTTCTCAAGTGCGACAGGAAAAAGTGGTAAAACACTGCATGTGGGCCGAGGAACAACCTAGCCTAAGGCACCAATGGCTTGAGAGGACAAGAACAGATACCTACAACCTAATTTCAGAACCCTAAACATAGGTGATCACCACCAGTCCTAATGCTGGGAGTTGATGGAAACACTCAAGGAGTTCAAATTAGGACATTTTTACTATGAGGCGAATGGCTTGGCTGACAAAATAGCCAACATGGAAATCGAAATGCAAGGGGACTATCACTACAACAACTCCCTAGGCACATGGTAATATTTGGCCCCTGATCTTCCATCCTTAATAGCTTGGTTGATATAGATAAAAATTATAATGGGAAGGTGATATGTGATGCTTGGCTTGCTTCTCGTCAGGATCGGTACAGAAGAAGTTACTGCAAGAAGGCATTTGCAATTATGGATTCAACATCTTGGCCACTAAGGAAGATTATTAAGTTTCATGCATCCTGTTATTGTTTGGCATACATAATTCTAAGTATGGACACACCAATATGTCTCAAAGAAAAGAAATGATAGATTGCATTTGTGGGGATGGTAATAGAATTCAAGTTGAAGAAAATGTTTAGAACAAAATCGGTGGTGGTGTTTCATGTAATGAAAATGGTGTTGGGGAGACTTTTCTCTCCTCGACACATAGATGCCAAGTGAACACAGATGTATCATCGATGTTTTTGGTGGTCCTATTGTATGTAGGGGAATCTGAAGAGGTAATTTGAGCAGTTGCAGAGACACTTATCAAGCCCCGTTGGTGATGTGGTAAAAAAAAATTGTTGACGATACGGTTTTGAGGTTGGACTTCCACCCTGGCCCTAGAAATTCACCAATTATCAACCCACCATATTCTAGACCGTGGGTACCTTTCATAATCAGGGTTGTTGGAGAAAATGAGAACGCACGGAGAAGATGGATATTGAACTTGTGTCAACTAGGTTCATGAATAATTTAGAACCCTTTGGATGTTAATATAGAACATATATATCTAAAAGAAGTGTAATACAACATTTAAAAAAAAAATAAAAATGTTTTTTTCTCTCGACTGTTAGGGGTATGGCTCCCTAAAGCCATTGTTAAGAATTTTATAGAAAAATAATATTTTTTTATAATTTTAGGAATTTGTGTTTGTCTACCATGCCGATGTACTATTTAACAAATAAATAATTGTTTTGCTAGAAAGTCCATCCAGCATGCTGGATAGAAGTTGCCGTATTAGAGTTTGATTTTATTTAATTTTTAAGTAGATGCTTAAATTTGGGTTGTCTTATGTATGTTCATCAAATAGACAAATTTTTTTAAAGTGGTAAGAGTAAATATAACACTGTAATGTAACATTGTAAAGTGGGATGTTTATGAAGTCCTTTCTCTGATATCAATTATTTTGTAATTTAATTCTTGCAAGTGCTCAATTTCTGATGTTTTTCAATGATTTTGTTTAGAATGGCAACCTTTTCTTTCAGTATTACCCATCTGTCGATCTGTATTACGCAGCACCACAGTAGACACCCTTTGTGCAAATTTTAATGTGCTGATTGTCTGAGAGTAAGATTCAATTTCTGGATTAACATGTATAAGCATTAGTGTCTTTGCTTGTCCACCCAAGGAATCCTTAAGAAACTGAGTAAGTTTGCTATTACGGAATGGTACATGAACGCTTTTATTAGCCAAAGCCAATATGACATCCCCAAGAGCTGACAAAGATTTATTTATATTCTTCGCTTCGCTAAGTCTGTCACCAGTGGACATGGACCTGCCAATTCTATCTCTTCCACCCAGATCCACCAAAGTAAGCCGTCCTCTGAGAATTGCAGCAGAAGATGAGTTTTTTCCTTCCACATGCACAGTCAGGATATAGTGAGAACGGCTACTCTGTTCATTTATCTTAGTAGCACCTACTGCCCTATTTTGCTCCCCAGTTCTCATCAAATGTAAAACTTGTTCTGTTGACTTAACAGGAAACATGGCAGCATCAGGCACATTGGGTTTGTTGGGTTGAGATGTGCTTCTAATCCCAAGTTTTTTGCTTGAACCAAGTAGATCACGAACATGTTCATTATATATTTCAATCATTTGGATGTTAATTTCATAGTTAAATGAATCTGTGTCTTCTTGTGACATTTGAAAAAGGTCATCTATTGCTCTGTAAATAAGTCCCCTGTCTTTTGCAGATGGTGGATTTGGACCAGCCATTGTATAGGTTTTTCCAGAACCAGTTTCACCATATGCAAGAACACATACATTGTGCCCATCTAGAACAGACCTGATCAGTGGCTGTGTGTCTATATACACTTCATCTTGAGATGCAGAGGGACCAAACACTTTGTTGAAGTGAAACATTTTTTGGGCTTCTTTCCCTTTCTTGCAGGGATTGGTGATTATCAACTCTCCTTTTTCACAATTGTATTCAATTGTACTTTGTTTCTTGTTCTGGCCAGAGGGGGAAGGCCTCACTCTACAGTACACATGAATATTTCCTTTCAGATCATAATTATTCCTTTTTGAATGAATCATAAGATTACCCAACTTCTGCAACTCTAATTCCTTGTCACAATTTTGGACCTCCAATTGTTGCATTCTTTCCATAATCCTCTTTTTTATACTTTTTAAATCCTCTTTCACACACTGCATAACAACTTTTCTGTCCCTCCTCCTTTGGAGTGGTCTTGCTATATCTTGTTCCATTGCCTTTCTCTTATCTTCCACTTGTGTTTTCTCCATCCTTGTCTTCTCCAACTCGTGCATAAGAAGCTTGAAGTATTCCCCATTGGTAGCTGCAAGAGTCTCTAGTTTATTTGCCTTCGCCAACTTACCTTCTTGTCCAAAAACCCCTCTCAGCCCATCTATGTGTAGCCCTTGACCTGCAAGCTTGTGTTCAAGCTCTTCCATTACATTCCTCGTTACAGATTCTACAAGAGCTCGCATTTCTTCATTCTGTTTGTCCCCAATGATAGCATTCACAAGGCTTGAAAGTGATTGTGGTAGTTCATTATCACACTGTTTCTCAATTTTGTTGGCATAGAGCCTTGGAGATCTCTCATAATATTCCCTTAAAGATAAAAGACATTTCACAACAGTTGCCATGCTACCCTGCTCCAGATGAGACACACCAAAACATGACAGCCTTAAATCATTTACTGCCACAATGAAATTTCTAACATTCTCCAACCGATGAATTACTGAACATGCAGCACTTCCCTTATCATTCTTGCCTATGATGTTTGGTATAGCTCCAGGTTTGAGTTTGTTCATGATTTGACAAAGAATGGATCCATTAAGCAAATATGCTCTCAAATCTTCTTGTGAAGGTTTGTGTGGAAGATCCAATGTGTCAAACATGCTGTTAAGCCAAGCTGCCACTGCCCACCTTTCTACAGCTGCCTCTTCATCTCTTCTTGAAGCCATATGTATATCCATCAATCTGCAAGTAAAATTTTCACATGCATGCTTTATGGCTTCTTCAATTAGAGCCTCCTCACTCCGAAATCCAAACTTTCTTTTACAGCAACTGCTATTAGTTTTACTATTGCTGTTCTTTAGAGGGTTTGCTTTCTTAAATTTGCACCCGACTGAAAAAATGTTTCCGAAACAACAAGATATTTTGTTCATGGAAGACTTCATGGCAAAGCCTTTCTTACCCATTTTATTATTTTATGTTTGAAAGAGAGAAATTGAGGGGATTTTACCAACGATGTGCTTCTTTACAGTAGAACGTAGGATTTCTATCACCACTATGTTATGCCAGAAATAATTAAAAAAAAAACAAAGAATCTGTGGTTTTTAACAGCTGCTAGGTTCGTGTTAAGGTAATTAGAAACGGTGATAATGCATCATCCTACTATTATAAAGATTAATTGGCTATACGAGATGACTTTCCTCAATCCGAACAGCCGACTAATTGTCTGCCACTACAAGCACACGAGTAGCTCAACTAACCAAATCTCATATTGGATATTTGTTGAAATGGTTCGCGTATGTACGTAAGTAATTAATAACAGAAATGACTTTTCTATTAATATAATGGTTGGTTTTGTTTGTTATTTTTAAGAAATGACTTTTCTATTAATATTTTTACAATTTTCTGATTTAAAATTTTAAAAGTTCAAAAACAAATTCTTTTTAAAATATATTTTTCCTTTCAAAATTTATTTAAAAAACTCCTTTTTATAATTATTTTGATTTTTTTGAATGGTTTTAAATAAAGATAAATTAAAAAAGTTGATTTTAGTTGAAATATATTTGTTAACATGTCTAACAAATGTGTGAGTAGTCAATATGACTAGTCCATACATAGATGTGAGTAAATGATTGTAATGGTGAAAATTGTACCCATGTCTTTTTTCCTTATGTTTTGGGCCCTCATTGATTTCTAAGTGTCCTAAATACAATAATTAACTTATATGTGGCATATTTGTGTATGAATTTGGCTCATATCCCAATCTTTGTCATCAGTTTAATCCCTAGAGTCCCATTCCTAATCCCCAAATTCACTGTTTGTCACAGTAAATGAAATCTGCATGTACAAACCCAATCTAAGTCAATATTGTAGTCGTGCATTTGATCCCTTCACTTTTAAAATTCAAAATTCAAATTTTCCACTTGACTAACCATTTCACTATTCATTGTGATCCCTAACACATGTTATGTTGATTTTGTTTGTGGTTGTAGTATGTAAAGACACTCATTCATTTGAAATCATTTAGGAATCAATTGAGCACATCTAAATTTTGATTTACAAAAGGAACACAAAGGAATTGTCACTTAATTAGAGTATCCAGAGCGCATCTTGGGTACACTACACTCTTGCTTATCTTCAAATCTTCACTTAGAGTTGTAAAGCTAGCCCATCCAAGGTTTGATAGAACAAAACTCAACCCTTGTGATTCAACAAATTCTCAAAGGTATTTATCCTAGGGGGTTCACTTAGTAAATTTATCCTATATCACATGTGATCATATAATCTTAAATATGACCCCTAATTTCATTTCTACCCCTAAATCTTGTTTTTTTATATCCCCTTCTAGTACACAATTCCTATTAAAATATCCCGTCTTAAATTTCCATGTATCTTAGGTACCTGCTTTTTTAATGAGATTTTTTATACCCTATTTATTTATATCCCTCCTACATGCAAAACATTTCATTTCCACCACTATCACACCTAGCTCTAATAGAAAGTCTTGAATGAATTTTCATAGGAGATTATAAAACTAAAATACATTAAAAATATTTTTATACTAAAATAATTTGAAGATGATGTAATGGAAAATATAATTAAAAAATTAACTATTTGATGTGAATATGTGGTCATTTTTATTTCCTTTACATGTTTAGATCGAGAAAATGCACTAATACTTTTGTATAGGGTAAACTACAATAAAGTATAACTATAATTGTTCACCCATTTCATATCTACCCATCAAAATTAAAAAAAAAATCCTCGTTAGTGTTATCATCTTGTAAATGTTTAAATAAGGTATTTTTTAATCTCTACAAAAAAAATGATGAAAAAAGGTAATGATTTTTTTTAATTATTATTGCCAAGTGAGACATGAGTTTGATGTATGTGACTCTCAAGTGGTGGATTTCCACATTGAGAGTCATTTCTCTTTTACCTTATATTGTCCTACAAATTGTATATAGTCGAATCCATCTTTTTTAATCAAAATTGTATCTCTTGTATGGTGTATAATCATCTTCTTCATTTTAGCCACTTAGGACTAAATAAATCTATATACAAACATAAGCAATTCCTCTTTTTGCCCTCATGAAAGCCAAATGTAAATAAAATGATAAATTTATCTTTTACCCAACTTCTTATCCCTTAGACGTAACTCCGAACCCATTCCACACTCTTACCCCTAATACCTAAGAAAACACATTAATATAATTATCCTCTCTACCTCTAAAGTTCATAGCAATATATCTATCTATTTTTTCTAATATTAAACACCCCATTATGTACTCACATGCTATGACATTGCCTATCTATCAACACTTTCAAGGTATTTATAAACATTATCAATTATTACAAGTATGTGTAGAAAGTTAGGGGCCAAAACAAAATTTTAAAATGAAATTCATTGGACATGATTGCATTAACAAATAACATGAGCACTTTCAAGGTTTTTACACTATTCTCTAGTGGAAGCGTGGTTGCTTGTGGCGGCATTGGTTTGGTTGTGATGCCCATCTCTAGAAATGGCTTGGCTATTAATGGCGACATTGGTTTTGTTGTGATGCCCATCTCTAGAAGTGGTTTGGTTGTTGGTGGTGGCATTAGTTTGGTTGTGACGCCAATCACTAGCAATAGAGTGACTGCTATTGACGACATCAGTTTGGTTGTGAAACCCATCTCAAGTAGAGCACGACTACTTGTGGTGGCAATGGCTTGGCTGAGATTTTGATTCTTGTTGGAGTTGTGTCTTTTGTCTAGGTGTGGTGCATGCTAGTTTTGGGATCTCATGTTCCTCTTATGTGGTAAGGAATGTTGCTTTCCCAAGTACCCAATCTCCCCCCATGGGGTGATGGGTGAGGATGTTTTAGAGAATGAGAAGTTTTTTTCAAAAAGAGGATTGGACTGCAAGTTTGATAGTGTGTGGATTCTGCTCCATGCTCTCAACAAGTGGATTTTGGAAATTTGGTGCCCCCACACAGATGGAAAAATTGAGATTTACCCCTATGCTAGGGGTTGCTTTGTTGTAATGTTCGCTTCCATAAATGATTATAATTTTTTTGAAGAGCATTCATGGTTTTGGGGCAAGTATCCCCTCTTGGTTAAGCCATGGTACTCCCTCTTTTAACCATCTCACTGAATCATTCCACACTAAGCTAGTTTGGATCCATCTCCTAAACCTTCCCCTTCACTTCTAGTGTGATTTTAGCTTTGCATCAATTGGAAACTCATTGGGCTATTTTTGAAAGGTGGATCTGGCTACATCTCTATTCTCACATACCACCTATGCTCATATTTTAGTTGAAATGGATATGTCCAAGCCCCTTCCCACAGAGATTATTTTGAAGGTAATAGATTGGCCTTGAAACTAGTCTCTTGATTATGAAGGTACCTCCTTTTGATGCTATAGGTGCTTTGCTACGAGGAGTTTGACATCAAATTACCCTCACTAAAAGGTCTTGATATCTTATTCATGGTGGAAGAATGTTGTTCTTGATCAAATAACCATATATTTTAAACACTCTTTGTCAAAATCTCCCAAGCCTCTATCTAGTGTTGCGGAGGTGGTCTTAGAGATAGTTTCTACCATGACCCCTAGTTTGGCACTAGATCCTCCATTGAATCTCACCCCATCCTGGTGGGTGGTCTTGGTGCTCTTGTTCTTGATGAGGTTCTTTAGTGGTCATCCTCTCTAGCCAGGCACTCTTCTCATGTGTCACCCATAGATAGGGCTTCTGATGTGGATTCCCTTCCTCTCCCCTCATTCTATATACTTGGACATTAATGTCTCTTGGACTATTGTGCATCAAATAAAGAAGGTTCTTTCGAAGTCATTCTCTTAGTCCCACACTCGAGTTAAGGGTGTTAAATTGCTAGAATATGATCTGACATAGTTTAGTTTATCGGTCCTTTGTATGGTTTGGTAGCTTCATTGATGGTGTGTTGGGGTTTGTCAACATTACGTGTTTTGGTTCCAAAACCTTTAAAATTTTGGCTTGTTTCTCTAGGAAGCTAGGATGCTATTGTGTTGTTGTTCAGCTTTCTTCTTGGCTGATGTTCCACCTTTTGTAAAAGGTTCCATGACCTTTCAAATATTTTTTTACCCCTTTAATAAAAAAAATAACATGAACATGTTATAGTTTGTAGTCATATGAGCCATAACACAACCAAATTATGCCTTATATGCATTCAAACCATAACACATGTATGTATATAACACATACACAATATTCTGACTTAAAATAAAATATGATTTGTGGTTGAGAGGGCATATTTTTTCTTTATTTTCTCCAACCAAAACATGAGTAGTGAAATTCTACAAGCATGGTTCTATAAATTTTCATCCCCACAAATAAATTATACAACAAAAATTCATTAAAAATATAGGTGCCTTAGATATATCAATGTTAATAACCTATGTTTAAAAAATTATGAATATATTTTATTTCTAGGTCAAGTTATGCATTACACGGGAAAATATTAATTATTAAAAAATAACTAAAACATGAGGTAAATTATTTTATTTTTTTGAAAAATTAAAACTAGATTATGTTGTTTTATTCAGATTCAACTATGTAGCTTTCAAGTCAAACTCATTGACTCATATTTCATGAGTATTGGTTCACATGAATGCATCTGTCATGTGCATGAATGGCCCACACAACACTCATTGCATCTAAGTGATGCTCAAAAGGGTGAAGCATTGGGACTTCCTAGGAGGTCACCTATCCCAGTACTATTCCAATTCAAGCATGCTTAACCATAGAGTTTCCCCCAAGATCAAGCCCACTTAGCTTGCTACCCCATTTGCAAAACCTATAGCAAGTGTTGTAACCATTCATAATAGAGCCTCTTTAGCTCTTCCAATTACAAGTAGGATGTATTTTTCATAGTGCATAAAATTATGTTGTTTTATTAGGATTCAAATGTAGAGTTTTCAAGCCAAAATCATTAATCCATATTTCATTACTAGTGGTTCACATGAACCCATCTCTCATGAGCATGAATGGTCTGCTTAGCACCTAGGTCATCTGCTCATAGGGGTGAAGCATTAAGAATTCTTTAGAGGTCACCCATCCCAATACTACTTTGATTCAAGTGCACTTGACCATGATGTTTCCCCCAAGATTAAGCCCACTTAGTTTTCTACTCCATTTGTAAGACCTTCAAAAAGTGTTGTGCCTTAAAGATAAGTGGCCTTGATCTTGGGGGAAATCCATGGTTAAGAGTGCTTGATTTAAAGTAGTAAATTGGGATGGGTGACCTCTCAGGAAGTCCTAGTGCTTCATCCTTGTGAGAATCACCTAGATATAATGAGTGCAAAGTGAATCATTCATGTTCATGAGAGATGGGTTCATGTGAACCACTACTTATAAAATATAAGTCAATCAATTTGAATAAAAAACTCTACATTTGAATCTTGATAAAACAAGATAATTTAATACATTGTGAAAATACCTCTTACTTGTCATTGGATGAGCTAGAGGGGCTCTATTATGAATGGTTCATTATAAGGGATAACACTTGCTAAAGGTTTTGCAAATGGGGTAGTAGGCTAAGTGGGCTTGATCTTCGGGGAGAATCCATGGTTAAGTGTGCTTGAGTCAAAGCAATATTGGGATGGGTGACCTCGTAGGAAGTGTTGATGCTTCACCTTTGTGAGTATCACCTAGATGCAATGAGTGTGAAGTGGAGCATTCAGGCTCATGAGAGATGGGTTTATGTTAACCACTACTCATAAAATATGGGTCAATGAGTTTAACTCAATAGCTATGCATTTGGATCCTAATAAAACATAATAATTTGACACATTATGAAAAATGCCTCCTACTTGTCATTAGAAATAGAGTCTACATAGAAAATATCACAAATCATAGTTTTTATTATCTTTAAATTTTTACGATTTGCTTGCTATAATTAAGATAAAATATTTTTTTTTAAATGATGATTTATGTGTTCCACTTAGGCCAAAAAGTGCCCAACACATGACATTTATGTTGTCACCCTTTGGGATAGGTGGTGAATGGTTTTTGATTGAACCCCATGTAATAATTATGAGGTTTCTTTGTACTTTCTTAGGAAACTCTACTATGAGTTTGTGCTACATAAGATCCCAAACTATTTTGGTCATAGATAATTTCAAGGAAGGGGGAGTGAGTTTGCACAAGATTGAGAGGGGGATCAATGCGCAAAAGATTAACCATGTAGACCCCTTTCAAATAAGACACTTCACCATGTGACACTCATATCAATGGTGAAGGAGACTATGGAGGTTCAAACCCTCCATGCTCTAAGTTCATTGGTAGGCTCCCTTGTACAACACATGACATTCAAATTTCTCAAAGTGATACTAGAGAGGGACACCATGAAGAGGGGTCTTCCCAATCTTAGAACACTCTCCATGTATGTGACAAATGTGGGGCTTACTATCTTGGAGCTGTATATGTTGATGAGGTTGCTACACAAGCTAAGGAGGATGCTCCGCAAGTTGTAAAGGATGCTTCATAGGTTAAGGAGCATTCTACACATGATGAGCCACAACATCCCTCTTAGAGTATGGTATTAACATATGCCTTCTTGGAGGAGACCCTTTTTATTGAGTCACAAGTAATTTTTAATAAAGTTATGTAATTTGGTATTTTCTTTTAAATTTTAGAATTAACTATATTAATCTATTATGAATGAAATTTAATTAAAAAATGTATTTATTATAAAATTTCTAGGTCAAACAATGTAACCTACATCTCATGTCACTTCATCACATACTTTTGTAGGTTTGACAACTCCTCAAGTATAACTGTAATAAATTAGTTATATATTACTTGTTAATTTGTTTTTCATATCGCAAGTTGATGCAGGAGCATCTAGAGGTGTAAGATCAATCTTGCATCACCCAAAAAAATAATTTTATTTAATTTAATTTTAATTTTAATTTTGCAAATACCCATGAAGCTTATTTCCTCTAAAAAGTCTTGTAGAATGGTCTTGAATATTCAAAGTTTCTGAAAAGGATAAAATAGCAGGGCCTCTATTTTTAGAAAGTTTACATTTGAGGACATATGGACCTGAAATTTTACCCAAATCTCTAGAATTGTTAAATGAACATTGTGGGTGTGTTTCAACCCTAGGACATGTCTAGGGCTCAAGATATTAAAGTTTTCAGTTTCTGAAAAAAAAAATTAAATTTGGGTTTTGAGGGTTTAAATGGTTGAATGAGGCCCCAAATTTAAGGAAATCGAATATTAAATTTTAGGGTTGTAGAGCACTCTGAGATCTTGAGTTTAAAAAGTTGAGGGCCCAATCAGGTACCCAAATCAAAAGTTATGGATCTTGGAAGTTGTGATTTTTTAGTTATTTTCGGTGGTGGAAATTAATTTGCCTAAAAAGTGGAATTAAAGAGGAGGGGAGTTACAAGAGAGTGGGGTATAAGGTTTTAACACCCAGGAGGGTTGGAGGTAGCTAGAGTTGAGGTTAGGGAAATTATTTTTGTCAGCTACAGGTTTGGTTTTGTGGACAGAGGATGAAATCGAGACATTTTTGAAGATTTAGAATAGATGAAACCTTCAGAGGTTAGAGGATTGTAAGCTACAGATTGTTGTTGCATTTTAAGTATTTTTGTCCTATATTTTCTAAGACCATTGAGGTCTGAATCTGCTATTATTTGACAACCCATATTTCTATAACAAGATGTTTTCATGTTCCATGAATGAAATTTCTTGAATCTTTGAATTCATATATTTTTCTTGTGTTAGTCAAATCTGTTGGAAGTGTGTTGGGTGGAGTACACACTCATCATTGGTCAATATCAAAATCATAATTTGATGTTGAATGGGTAGATAATTAATATGTAATGTATGTAGATAATAAACTATGTAATGTATGTAGATAATATTATGTAGTGTATGCATGTAAGTTTCATTATTTTGGTCAAATAATCTTTCTCTTATTTTTAGTTGATCACTTCAATGTAGAGATGGGTGTTGTTATAGGAATGTCATCTTCTATATCTCTTACATAGGTATGAGTTAGTAATGTAAATGTCATTATGAATTCTTTGTCTTAACTAACATCATTTAGTGCAAATATTTATGGCATTCATTTATAATCTAAACTATTTCTTCATGCTTGCCACAAGATGAGGTGATAATTTTGGTTTGTGCACCTACCCCTTAGATCAATGATGAGAAGGAAATGTTGATTGACATGGATCATGAGTTTGTAGTAATTTTTTATTTACTCATGTCATTTTACATGTCATGTTTTATATACTAATGTGTATATTGTTTATTTGTATTAGTAGTTGGATCTACAATCAAGCCTTGAACATAAGAGGTCTAATCAATAGAGAGTAGATGTCAATTACAAGATTAGTTCTTCATCTTCTTGATGAACCACGAGAACCCAATTGTTCTATGATATTCCATGGTTATTACATATAAACACTTTGATGTATACCTTCATGGCATGTAGATGAATATTTGTATTTTGGTGATGTATATCATTATACTCCTATACGACTTTGTTTAGATATTCATTTTGTTTAAAATTACCATCATGGCTTCTTGAAATCAATATATGAGACAAACTCATTATCCTTTTAGACTTGTATAGTGGATTGCACTCTTTATATGTAAAAGTGGACTAATATGGAATGTAAAATAAATAACTGATTATATATATATAAAGCTCAAGGTATAGGATAAAAAGATAATAACATGATAATCCTGAAACAACAAGTAACATGATAAAGAAATGGTAATAGTTTAAATAAGTGCATATAAGAAAGCATGAAGTGAAAAAAATGTGAAGGTACAACAAGGTAAGGATAATCAGGTTTACATTATGTGATGATGAACTTGGAGGTGACTTCAGCAATAGTGTTAGATTTCAATATTTTACTACTAATCTAGAATCAAATTTATCAGAAGATGTTAGTGTATTTATAACACTCCCCCTTATGTTCATGAATTAACAACATTGTTACATTCAAATTATAGGGACTTTGATCTTATGTAGAAAGAGCAACTTTGCAAATTTGACACACTATGGAAAGAAACTAGCAATGCCAACATGTCTAGGTGGGTGGGTTTATGCTAGAGGAGGCCTTGTTCCACCATCCATGGCTCCTAAACCTTCTGGGCTATAGTGATTAGATGAGGTCTCTTAAGAGACCTAAGAGCATAAAGTGACAAACTTGGATGAGATGGTGTAGGAAGGTTGTGGCATGTAGAAATGTTGTGTTTGTTTATATGGTTGGCCAATTAGGCCCTATAAAAAAGTATCTCTTGGTTTTATCCAACTTAATACAATTTGCCTATGTTAGCACTAAATTGAAAGTTACAAAAAAGGTCAATTTAATGTAGTGCAAGGGTGTAGAGCAAGCATATTTGAAAATAACATGGTATGCTAAGAAACCAATAGCAGTAACACATCTAGATGGGTGGGTTTATGCTATTTGAGGCCTTTTTCTACCACCCAAAACTCCCAAAATTTTTAGGCTACAACAACCAAATGAGGTCTCCTAAGACCATGGAACCTATGAATGTTCCATCTAAAACTACAACTCGACATTGGTTCAATTTAGAAAAGCCTCTCCCAATTTCTACCAACTCCAAATGGTTTTCTTATGGTGGTAGTGAATGCAATGTTGGAAAAAGCATCAAAAGACAAAATTCCTTTGGTTTCTTGAAGGCAATTTCACCTAGAAGTTGCATATGTACTGAAAAGATTGTAGTTTTTTCAATTATAGAATTATGTAGAAGAGAGCTCCAACATACATAAGTCTATTTTAGATTTCATAAATTATTTATATTGTTGTAGTTTATGATAAATTCTAGCATATTGCTGCACATTTCGTTTATATAAATTTTAGCTCTAATATTTTGTGAAGTTTCAATTTATGTGTGCAAATATTATCTATCTTTTTGGTATTATTTTTGTGAGCAAATAAACATATAAATTTTTATATTTATTTACTGTATGCTCTCACCTCACCCTCATAGGATCTTGGTGATCAAAAAGTGATAAATAATTGATATAAAGTTTGTGTTGAAGTTTTTATCTAGAAGTTTTATATATTTTATGTAAAAAAATTTATGGTTCATTACAATAATATCAGAGCTTTGATCTTTCTATCTTGAACTTGGTAAATAAAGTCTTTGATGCTTCCCAATGGAAGATAAATTTTTTTTATATATATATATATATATATATATATATATATATATATATATATATATATATATATATATATATATATATATATATACATACATACATACATACATACATATAAGGAGAGAACAAATCAAATTGCAACAACTCCTTGATCAAGCACAAGATCCAAATAAAGAAGAAGATATGGTAGAAGGGTGAAGAGGAAAGACTAAGGTGATAGATGAAGCAAAAGTAGACTTCTTCCAAGATACTCTAATTAATATCCATCAAGGAAAAGAGAGATTTGAAGATCTAATGACACAAATCCTACACTTTTGATATAATTTGAGAGATCTAGATTATGCTAAAGTATCTCAAAGAGAAGGGAGTACATCTACAAATAATCTATCCATGGGTAGTTCCATACTAAAGTTGATTAAGATTTTTTTTCTGTAGAAAGAGGAGAATGAAGAAAAATAACATGAAGCTACCCAAATAGTTGACAAAGGTAAATTTGAAGCTTTCAAAAATACAATATCCTTTGTCAACTATTTGGGTATCCTTGGAAAAGAATCATAATGGAAGAACCCCAAATGACAACAAAAATAATGATAAGAATGAGCTACAATAGAATTAAGTTAAATGGTCTATCTTTGATGGAACAACAAGATTTCAGCTTAGGCTTGGATACAAAATTATATATTTTATTTACTCTCAGCCCTATGGAGGACGAAGATGACATCTAGTTTGCCACATTGGTGGCACCATGATTTGGTCACACAAGGATGATGTTGATGGTTGTTTAGGCACATCAACCCAAGTAGAACACAGATCACTCTACTTCTCTTGAAAAGGTGATTGATCTAAAAAATTAGTTGCCTCCAAGGTCCCTATTGGCTAGGTCAAAATAGTGTTGGAGCAACTACGTGGTCTATGTGATTGTTTATTCAAGGGGTTTGTGTTGGTAATCTTAATCTTGGACCAACAATGATTAAATCTCTTTGATAGATAGATGGTACTTAAAATTCAAATAGTACTACTTTTAACCCTAGACTAGTTTTCTATGTAAAGAAAATGCAACAAAGAAAAGTAAAGATTAGGAAAATGTAAGAAAATCAAATGGATGGCCTTTGTATTTGATTTTCACCACACTTGTATGATGTAGAAAAATTCAAGTTAACCTATAATGTTGTAATCAATATTTAACTCAATCATCAACACTACAAATGCAAGATTATGAGGAATTATTAAGAAATTGAAATGAAGGACCAAAAACACCATATTACATGTGCAAAAATCAAACCCTATATCTCAATCTCATATCAAAAGATAAAGAAAAATTTGAGTGCTCATAGGAATTTTACCAGGATAGATCAAATGTTGAATGAAAATGCAAACACATTACAACTAAAAGCAGGAACACATGGAGAAAGCAGAATATTTCTATTAATTGGCACCAAAATTGGTAGATTACATATGTTATTAGGACTCCACACTAAAAATGTATTGAACTTTACATTACATGCCTCTTCTCAAATTACAAAATGACAGCCTCTAGAAAAATATCTTAGATTCCCCCTTTTACAATGCCTTTGAAATATTCTTAAATATCTAACTTGAGCACCCAAAATTTGAATTACATTAGGTTGGCCTGTGTCCTATGTTGGCACTTGGGCCTAAAATTTGAAATTATAAGTTACACTTTTATTTAACCCATAGGCCCTATTTTACACATCAATCCATTCTGAATTGAGTTATTACATTTCACAAAATAATTAATGAATGAAATTAGATGTCCTCAAGTCTTCGCTTCAAATTGCAATGGTGGCCTTATGTGCTAGGAACTTCTTGGAAAATGACTCAAGTAGGTTGTGATGGCCTCATGTAAGTTATCATACTTGGCCCTGTGTGATACTTTATGTGCACCTTCTGGGAGGAAATTGTCCTCTGGAATTTACTTTTGAGCTCTCCAAACTCAGACAAGTCTTCCTAAAACCTTTGAATGCGGCCTTCATCCTCATCATCTCATCAACTATTGTCTCTGCTAGTTGACTATCTTTGATTTTATTTTCTTGTACCTCTAGTTTTTTTTAACTTGCATATAGATTACTAATATCAAAACAACATGTACAATATGTGGCTCAGGAGGCCACATCAAAATAAGTTTGTCATATGTCTTATCTATGTTTAAACTGCAAGATAAAATGAGCTTTTTACATCAAAATATAACTATAATACTATAAAATCCTATCTAAATGTCTCTTGTCAGTCTTCTGATGTGCTTAGGCTTGAGGCTTTATAGATTTTTGAAATTTTGGTCCATCTGCAACTCTGGCTCATAGGCTACAACTTCCACTTGCACCTAAATCTTTTCACTGATTTTACTGCACTCATTAACATTAGAGTCCCCTCTGTCATGGATATCCAACTCTAGAGAAATTTCATGCATCACTTCCTCTACATCAAGGCTTGGAATGCTATGTTCCACTGCATCTATATCAAGGCACTGACTACTAGGTTCCCCTCGTATCACTGGAACTGCCATTTCTGGTTTTGTACTCTAGCTGATGCTGCCATCCTACATTTTGAAGTTTGCTCAAGAATGTTCTGTTTCCTCTCTTTGTAATCATTAGGCCAGAATTTTGCCCATTTTATATCATGACTATAGATAGTAGATAATCCTTCATCAATGATCCTTATGAATCTATCTGTGGGGATCCTTAGTGACACATGGGCCTATTTACAAATAGTATGAAATATGAGTCCCAAATTGGACCCAGCAAGTGATCTTTCCCTACCCTGATACACGTTATTATTCCTTGCCTTCCACAAAAACCAAACAATTTCAGTAGAAAAAATAACCAAAATAATTTTATTGTTTTATCAACATTTTGGAGAGATCCACACAATATACTAACTTTTGTGAAAGTGGCTTTTGATAGGTTACCTTTTAATGACTTAAAAAAGAAAGACCAGACTCTTTTAGCAAACTAACAATAAAAAAAATATGATTACTATTTTTAGGACTATTACAAATCAAACATGACCTCTCAGGATCTAACGCCAGCCTGTTAAATAAAAGCAGCCACCTAAAACAACATTTTTTTGGTTCTAAGTTATTGGACCATATACATGACAAAGTTTTAGATCACATTTTAGGTTCAAGGCAAGTATTCCATGTCAGGTTGATATTAGAAAGAATATAGTCATACTTTCAAATTTTGTTCCATCTTTCCATTTCACTTGTTTCCAATCCTCTGATTTACTCTCAGCCCCTTAATTGACTATTATATGCAAGGATTTGAGAAGCACATTGTATGTCTTTCTCTGCATTTTAGGAATGTTAAACTCTATTTTTAGTTCAATCCAATCTTTGAGTTTATTATCTTTTAAAATATCAGAAAAGGATATTATACCTTGTTTATGCCACTTTTGGATGAACAACCTTGTCAAAGTGCCAAGGGCTTATCATTTGCCCTAAGGTTCCACCAAATGGATCTGGTGGCAATTATCTTATTTTTCTGTGAATCAACAATATTTATGTCCACAATGAATGACCTAACAAATTCTCATGCCTTCCAGATTGATCCAAAGACAACTGACCCTGCGAGTTTGAGGCTGAAGTCACCTAAGACCACATTTTGAATGTTCAGTCCTACCCAACCCTTTGCTTTCTTGGGCACTGCTCTTTTCAAGTTATTGACAATTAAAATTTTCTAGGGTTCGGATCCATTGAGGGCCCTTACGATCCATTTGCTACCAAGGTAGCACCTTGGATTTTAAGGTCGTTTAGCCCTAAACCACCCATTTCTTTGTCAATACAACACCATTCCTAGGCCACTAGATGTCTCTTCTTTCTACCCTTTCCATCCGACCATAGAAATCTCTGATTTTCTTTTGAATTAGATTTACTTGGTAGCTTGCAAAAAACCAGGTTGAGGCAAAATATATGGAATAGGAAGACATAATTTTTTGACAAACCTGCAATCTGCCAGCCAAAGAAAGGTACTGCTTGTTCCACTTGCCTAACTTTTTCTCAATCTTTTCATAAACCCAGCACCACATGTCTTTCAAAGAGGGGGAAATAGAGAAAGGAATCCCTAAGAATCCAACCATGCTAGAGGGTCATCAGTCCAACCTAGAAGGATTAATTTGGAATGAGAAATCTTCACTCTAGAAGCACTGCAAAATAAAGATAATCTCTTCTCCAAATTCGACATGTTATCCTCTTCTAAAACTAGAAATAGTGCAGTATCATCTGCGAATTAGATATTAAAAAGAGGCTCATTATTTGGTAGCATTAAGCCCTTAAGGTTTGGCCTAACCTGGTCTGTCCTCAAGATATAAAATAATGCTTCTGAAGATAATACAAAGAGGGCTGGGGCAAGAGGGCACCCCTAACAGATGGACCTTTCAAGCTTGAAGGGATCTGATAAAGATCCATTTACATCAACTTGACTATGGCCTCCTTGAACAAAACTTTAATCATTTTGTAATAGTGTTTTGGAAATCCCAATGTCTCAAGCATCATCAGTACAAAGGACAACTCAATCCTGTCATATGCCTTTTCAAAGTCTAACAGAAGAATTCATGTATTCCGATCAAAGTTTTTTGCCCAGTCCAAGGCCTCCCAGCTTGTAATGAGATTTTCTAATATATAACTACTTTTATAAAGCATGTTCGAGTTGGATTGATAATGACTGGTAGAATGTCTACTAGCCTGTTGGCTAACACTTTTGCAATGATTTTATTGGAAACATCTAATAATGTTATAGGCCTCCAGTTCCTTATGTTTGATTTGTCACCATCTTTGGGAAGTAATTTTATGACTCCTCTATTGATGTCCTCCCCCAGGGAACCTCTATTTATTGCTTCTTTATAGAGATCCAGCAAGTCTTCAACTATCCACTCTTCATTGCATTTGTAGAATTCCACTGGCAACCCGTCTAGGCCTAGAGATTTGCCGTTCTCCATGGAATTGATGGCCTTTGTTATTTCTTGTTTGGTTATGTATTTTTCTAATTTGGCACTCATTTCCTTTGTAATCACTCTGGGACATATCCTCCTACAAAGGCTCTAAGCTTGTCTACAGTTGTCAGAGTCATCCTTAGAGGTGAACAGTTTCTTATAGAACTCACTAAAGACCTTCTTCAAATCTTCATTATCTTTAAGGCATCTCTTGTCTTCCAATATGGAGCATATGTCTTTCCTCTGATTTTTGGATCTCAAGAGGTTGAAGAAGTACTTTGTACCTCTATCTCCTTCTTCCATCCAATTGAGTTTGGCTCTTACTTTAAGTCCTTGATATCTGAAAGTTTGAAATTTTCTCAAATTGTGTTTTGCTTCTCCTAGAACTTTAAGAGCGTTCCTATCATCTAGGATTTCCTAGATCTTTTTTTCAGCAGCTAGAAACTTTGCTTGCAGAATGTCTTCTTCCCTTCTTCTATCTTTTGTATATTTTCTTCCAATAGTTTGATAAAGGGTTTTGCAATTTTAAATTAGGCTATGCCAATATTGAGTTCTTGATGCATTAGTATGCTTAACTTTGGTAATGCTCCTTAGAGTAGAGATCCCTTCGCAACAATCACTGTCATTGAGTAAGGCACAGTTCAATTTGAAAAAAATTGCCTTTTTTAGTCCTTGGATTAGGCATCTTTTCTTTCCATATGATAGATGCCTCTATAGGATGGTGGTCTGTTAGGGTAGAAGGAATGACTTCAACATAGCTGTTATTTCCTTTATTTTGAAAATAGAGGTATTCTTCATTTACATAGAATCTATCTAGCCTTGACCAAATTATGTTTTTCCCTTCTTGACTATTACACCAAGTGAACCAAATGGATTCACTCTCACTTTTTTTACCTTCTAATGGGTCAAAGAGCCTAAAGGATTTTTTAAACTTATTCCAAAAAAAATATTCATTCCCTTTCCAACTCCATTTGATCCCCCCACTCTTATCTTCTCTGCCCTCTTTCATATGGAAATCATGCCCTATAATCCATGGGATCTGCATCAAGTTATGATCCATCCAATTCCATAAATCAGCCCTGCCAATATAATCATTAGGAGCATATACTGAACACACACCAAAGGTTATGTCCTCTTTTTTAAAGAGAATCCATAAAAAACATTTGCAAGGGGATTGTCCATGTTGCAGGATACATTTGGCCCACTTATTGTCAACTAAGATTGCAATACCCCCTATTCCTCTATCATGCTCAGTGTAGAAGGCCTCTACATCTCTCCATATGAATTCTAGACTATTTTATAGGTTAAACCCAGTAACTTTAACCTCCTGAAGCATAAGGAGGTTGAGGTTCTTCCTTTTATTGCAAAAATCTCTAATTACATACTTTCTATCTGGAGATTCTAAGCCTCTAATGTGTTGATAATTGAGAGGGGGGGTGAATCAGTTATCTTAATTATTTTATCTTTCTGATCTTCCTTAACAATTAATGCAGCATCAAATCAAATAAGCAAAACATAACCATGAAATGTGAAAGGAAGCTAGGTGTGCGGAAAATGCTTCCTACACTAATCTAGTGAGGAGAGGGCTATGCAAATCCAACTTTATCCTAACTATTACAGCAATGTTAAACCATTAACATGAGATATTGCAGCAAAACACAAGAACCAGAAAAGAAGACAGAAGAGAGAGAGAGACAAGATATACGTGGGGAAAACCCTTACGGGTGAAAAACCCCACACTCCAAAACACAGCTCAAATGTATTACAGTAAACAATAACAGATTACAATACAGTTTTAGAGCCAATGCTCTTTCAGGAGTCTTCGAATGTCAAATCTGGAGATATTTCGGCAGCATAATAGTACTTGTACCAAAGTTATCTATCTCCCATCCAAGCACCTATTTATATAGAGTTTACAAGGCAAATATGGAACTTTCTAGAGATGGGTGTCCATCTTGGACTCATGCCCCAAAACCCATGCCTAAGGACACTTGTCCAACATCCCATCCCGAAGTGGGTGCCTGGTCCCAAGATAGGTTATGACAGATGCTCTTACGCACCTTACAGCGGTCATAGAATCCGTCATACACTGACTAAAAATATCATATTCCTCTTACATGTCATAACCTCCCTTGACCGCCCAAAGATGCCTTTCTCTCGTGCAAAGATATTCACCGACACTTGTCATTAATTATTCAAGGGGGAAACTGCGGATGCCAAAGTCACCAAAATTCACCTTGCTGCATATACACAAGGTGCTGACTATGCCAACTCAACATGGGATAAATAAATACAACATTAGGAATTTGAAAAGGTTGAGACACCTTAATTCCCAATAAAATAGAAATAACATCAATACACATGACACAATGATTTTGATGTGGAAAACCCTGTTAAGGGAAAAACCACGGGGTGATTAACCCAAGATAGTATTCTCTATTAGAAGAATAAGATAGTACAAAATGGCACTTGCCAATTAGGGCTTACTGCCTGAGCACACTGCTCACAAGAGGCTCACTACCTACAAGAGACTCACTATCTACAACGTATAAGGTGACAAGATACTTGAACTGATGAGAAGCATCCACACATGCTGAGGTTCAGTTCCGGTTATGTTCAATATACTGATTTGCCGCACTTCATTCTACCTCTTCTTTGATGCTATTGTCCTGTCACATTCTGGACCTGTCTTACTGCCTTCACACTGCTCTTCTACTTTTCTTCGCACTTCCCAACACAACAACTCACACCTTCACATCTAAATCCATCTAGTATATATATCCGCACCAATGATTTCAACACCTTTCTAGTCGGCATCCAGAATAGTCAATATTTTCCTAAACTCTGATCTGTCGGCTGAATCCTTGCTTACCAAGTGATGCGTATCAAGGAGATGCTTATAGAAGTCATCAATCATGTCGGCCAATCATGAGTGATACCTCAGGAAGCTTGATCACCATCAATATCTCATCCAGATTAAGGTTTGATGCTCTGCCAGTCAGTTCTTCCTCTATCAACTCTACCAAACAGGAACTCAATGCTTAGGTACTCATATCTTGTCACTCTTTCATCACCGGAGGCTTAATCCCTAGAATCTATTAGTCAAGGTACTCCTCTTGACTTCCCCAAGTCCGCACTTTACTGAGATACTTCCTCTGAGAGATCCGGACCTAACTGTCGGACCTTGCCACATGCTCTGTTCTTGCTTACCGGACCACAACATTCTTCAATCTGACTTCCGGTATAGGCATACCATGTCCTGCGGATGGGTGGGATGAACTTTGTTGCCATCAATGACAACACTCATGTAGCTATACTGTGTCTCTTGCCAACATAACATTCTAGCTATAACAGTTCATAATTCATGGGCTCTGGAGTTTCTATTTTTCTCTTTTTATATAACTTTTTGAAACAATTAGAGACTTTCTCCCCATTTTTAACCTCAATTTTAGAGTTTTTCTTAACATACTTTCTATTCTTTTTTTCCTCTGTCTTGTTCTGAATTAAGGAGGAGATTAAGCCTTTAAGACTTTGTTCATTTCTACCTATATTGGCCAGATATTCATCTTCAAGGTTGGAGCAGGTTTTTTTCCCCTCCGAACCCTCAGGGTCAGTTGTGTAGAGCTTATTCCCAACTAAGATATTCATCTCATCCTTTTTGTTCTCATCTTTAACTTCTTTTACTATCCCTTTAATCTTCTCTAGAGACAACTGTTGGGCATTTTTGTTTGTTTTCTTTAAGTCAGTCTTTTCAACTTCTTCGTCCCCTACGACATCTTTCTCCGCCACCTTTGGCATAGTCGAAGGGACAGGGGCATCACCTTGAGGGCACCCCACTTGCACCACAGGTGGTGAAGACTCTAGAGCATTTTTATCTGCAGAGTTAGGGGAAAGCAACTGTGCTTGACTATTAATATCAAGAGGATTCATCTAGGTGCATTCAATGACTGAGACATCAATTGAGGCTTCAGAATCTAGCATCCCACCCGGGCTCAAGGGTCCACACTTGGTCATTTCTTTAGATGTCACCGAGTCCTTATCTCCCACAATTTCTCCTTCTTCAAGGCTCATCTCACTGAGCTTCCTGACCATAGCCATGACATCACATTCCTCCATATTTTTAGATTGGCTAAGTCCATGCTAATGAACTTATACTTGTTGCTAGGGTTTATAGAAACAATAACCTAGGTCTTTTGATGCATGCATTAATTTGAAGGGTTGAATCTTCTTTCCTTAGAGCTAAAATGCATGTACTTGTATCCTTCTCCTTCCTCCTCTTTATCTTTTTCTTTCTCATTTCCCATAGGAGCCACATTAGTTTTACAAGTCCCCTGATCCATATAACTCTTGACGTAATCTAGTTTTTTAGTATTTTATTGATCAATGGCCACTGCCATGATGCCACCAAAATTCTTTTCACAATAACTTACTTAAAACAAATCAAAATAATCTAAATTTTTTAGTATAGCTTGCTTGGGTATAGCCCTCACTATAGTGAAAAAAATTAAAAAATCACTATTTTGTAGCCTTGGAAGAAAATTAAATACTAATATCACAATAACTCCTTCAAAATTATTCCAAATGACCTCAAGTTTGGACTGTTACTATCTTAATTTTCCTTTGATCCATCCTCTAGATTTTAGAAAACAAATCACTATTTTGTAGCCTTGGTAGCGAATTTGATGAAAACTCTAATTTCATAATAACTCCGTAAATGCTCCAAATGACCTCGACCTTGAACTCTAGTTGCTTCACGGTGTCTCTAATCAATCCTCTAGACACCAAAAAAATCACAAAATTGAGAGATATGCATTTTACAAGTCAATCTTCTAAATTAAAAAATTGCCTTGTTCTTGCCTTCTGGATGCCAAGATCATGTTTGGATACCACTTAATAAGTTCCATACATATAATAATGACAATAAGGTAACTTAGAATGGAGATCAGACACAACATAAGAGATGTTTGTAGGCCAAGATGCCCTAATATCTAATATATGTATAAATAGAATAAGTTCCCTTGACATATGTCAATGCCATACAATACTCTTTATGGAAGAAGCCACTCTATGATATATCTGCAAGAGATCCCAAACACAATACCATACTATTCACCTATATTTACAATGATATTTACCTCCTTTAACATCTCCATCAACCTATATGCCTTATAATATCATATCTTTAGCCACAAAACAAGGGCAAGATGTAATGGTGAAATTTGCACACCCATGCTTTAATTTGTATTTTTGAGGGAATGCCTTAATACAATTACATAGTGACATGTGACACATTATTTTGTTATGTCTGGTTCCTTTCTTTTTCCCTATTCATCTCCATTTACTTTTCCTTACACCATTTCCACAAATTTTACCTTATCCTTACCCTATTTATGCATATTCCCAAACATTTGCCTTATCATTAGCCTTGATTTCCATACACCTAATTGCTACCTCAAAATTTATATTTCCTTGTCCTAGGTCATTTTTGTGTTGTGTTGGAGTGATCCTACATGGTGCAAATCTAACTCAAAATTCAAAAATTTAAATTCAAATTTGTCTACTCTTGCCCTTTTCTACTAGATGTTGAATGCCGACTTGGTACAGGTTTGTGCAATGATTTGTTATGTCTTATTATTCAAAAAGTTTCATTTGGACATTAGTACACATCATTAAACATTCAACATCATTCACGCACCTCTAGCATTATAAGGAGCATTCCTAGAAACAACTATAATTGGAGAATTCAAATAATTAGTACACTTGCATTAGAACTATTGTCTAGATTGCTTGCACACTTGCTTGTTGTCTGCCAACATTCATCACAACTATAAAATGAACTAAGTATATTTCTCCAAGAGTAGATAGCACATGATCTTTCATAATAACAGTGCTAACAGAGTAAATCCTTACGATCCTTTGCCAGAGCTGCCATGGGAGTTCAAGCATTAATTACTTGATTCTTGGAATTGTTTCTTTTAGACTTTCGGACTTAAAATTGTTCCTTTTAGTCTTTCATAAGTTCTGAGCTATTCTTTGTATATTCTTTTTACTATTATTAATAAATACATTTAAAAAACAATTCCTATTTGAAACTCAACAACTTTGTATTTGTTTTACCTTTAAAGGAGATTTTTTGGATTATTAGAGTGCCTTGTTAAGAATTTTAAAGAACAATAATACTTTTTATAGTTTTGGGAATTTGTGTCTGTAAAGCATGCTGATGTACTACTTAACAAATAAATAATTGTTTTGCTGGAAGTCCACCCAGCATGCTGGATAGAAGTTGCCGTATTATAGTTTGATGTTATTTACTTAATTTATAAGTGGATGCTTAAATTTGGGTTGTCTTATGTATGTTCATCAAATAGACAAAAAATTTTAAAGTGGTAAGAGTAAATATAACACTGTAATGTAACATTGTAAAGTGGGATGTTTATGAAGTCCTTTCTCTCATATCAAAAATCTTGTAATTTAATTCTTGCAAGTGCTCAGTTTCTGATGTTTTTCAATGATTTTGTTTAGAATAGCAACCTTTTCTTTCAGTATTGCCCATCTGTCCATCTGTATTACCCAGCACCACGCCAGACACCCTTTGTGCAAATTTTAATGTGCTGATTGTCTGAGAGTAAGATTCAATTTCTGGATTAACATGTATAAGCATTAGTGTCTTTGCTTGTCCACCCAAGGAATCCTTAAGAATCTGAGTAAGTTTGCTATTACGGAATGGTACATGAACGCTTTTATTAGCCAAAGCCAATATGACATCCCCAAGAGCTGACAAAGATTTATTTATATTCTTTGCTTCGCTAAGTCTGTCACCAGTGGACATGGACCTGCCAATTCTATCTCTTCCACCCAGATCCACCAAAGTAAGCCTTCCTCTGAGAATTGCAGCAGAAGAGGAGTTTTTTCCTTCCACATGCACAGTCATGATACAGTGAGAACGGCTACTCTGTCCGTTAATCTTAGTAGCACCTACTGCCCTATTTTGCTCCCCAGTTTTCATCAAATGTAAAACTTGTTCCGTTGATTTAACAGGAAACATGGCAGCATCAGGTACATTGGGTTTGTTGGGTTGAGATGTGCTTCTAATCCCAAGTTTTTTGCTTGAACCAAGTAGATCACGAACATGTTCATTATATATTTCAATCATTTGGATGCTAATTTCATAGTTAAATGAATCTGTGCCTTCTTGTGACATTTGAAAAAGGTCTTCTATTGCTCTGTAAATAAGTCCTCTGTCTTTCGCAGATGATGGATTTGGACCAGCCATTGTATAGGTTTTTCCAGAACCAGTTTCACCATATGCAAGAACACAGACATTGTGCCCATCTAGAACAGACCTGATCAGTGGCTGTGTGTCTATATACACTTCAACTTGAGATGCAGAGGGACCAAACACTTTGTTGAAGTGAAACATTTTTTGGGCTTCTTTCCCTTGCTTGCAGGGATTGGTGATTATCAACTCTCCTTTTTCACAATTGTATTCAACTATACTTTGTTTCTTGTTCTGGCCAGAGGGGGAAGGCCTCACTCTACAGTACACATGAATATTTCCTTTCAGATCTTGTACTTCACTGCGCATCTCTCTATTCTCTGCAAGAACCTTGTGATAATTTGTGGCAGCATTTGCTAATTCTTCAAGTTGTTCTTCAAATTTTGTAATTTGTTCTCTGCTGTCTGTTCCAATCTCTTGAAGTGCTGGAACATGGCCACTCGAGAACTTTTGGTAACAAGAATCCCTAAGCCTCAAATTTTGCAACTCAATACCAGAAATTTCTCCTAGATCATAGTTATTCCTTTTTGAATGAATCATAAGATTACCCAACTTCTGCAACTCTAATTCCTTGTCACAATTTTGGGCCTCCAATTGTTGCATTCTTTCCATAATCCTCTGTTTTATACTTTCTAAATCCTCTTTCACACACTGCATAACAACTTTTCTGTCCCTTCTCCTTTGGAGTAGTCTTGCTATATCATGTTCCATTGCCTTTCTATTATCTTCCACTTGTGTTTTCTCCATCCTTGTCTTCTCCAACTCATGCATAAGAAGCTTGAAGTATTCCCCATTGGTAGCTGCAAGAGTCTCTAGTTTATTTGCCTTCGCCAACTTATCTTCTTGTCCAAAAACCCCTCTCAGCCCATCTATGTGTAGCCCTTGACCTGCAAGCTTGTGTTCAAGCTCTTCCATTACATTCCTCATTACAGATTCTACCAGAGCTCGCATTTCTTCATTCTGTTTGTCCCCAATGATAGCATTCACAAGGCTTGAAAGTGATTGTGGTAGTTCATTATCACACTGTTTCTCAATTTTGTTGGCATAGAGCCTTGGAGATCTCTCATAATATTCCCTTAAAGATAAAAGACATGTGAGTAAATAATTGTAATAGTGAAAATTGTACCATGTCTTTTTTCCTAATGTTTTGCGTCCACACTGATTCCTAAGTGTCCTAAATACAATAATTAGCGTGTGTGTTTTGGGTCCACATTGATTCCTAAGTGTCCTAAATACAATAATTAGCTTATAAGTGGCATACTTGTGTGTGAATTTGGCTCATATCTCAATTTTATTGTCATAACTTTAATGGTGAGTGTTGCATTCCTAATCCCCAAATTCATTGTTTGTCACACTAAATCAAATTTGTCAATATTGTAGTCGTGCATGTTATATAAAAACAATTCAAAATTCAAAATTTCCACTTGATTGTCCATTTCACTATTCATTGTGATCCCTAACACATGTTATGTTGATTTGTGTGCATGGTTGTAGTATTTAAAGACAAACACTCATTCATTTGAAATCATCTAGGAATCAATTGAGCATATCTAAATTTTGATTTACAAAAGGAACAAAAGGAAATTTATCACATAATTAGAGTATCTCAGAGCCCATCATCCTATGTACACTATACTCTTGCTTATCTTCAAATCTTCACTTAGAGTTGTAAAGCTAGCCCATCCAAGGGTTTGATGGAAGAGAACTTGACCCTTGTGATTCAACAAATTCTCAAAGGTATTTATCCTAGGGGATTCACTTAGTAAATTTATCCTATATCACATGTGATCATAGAATCTTAAATATTACTCCTAATTTCATTTCTACCTCCAAATCTTGAACTTTTTATACCCTCTTCTAATACAAATTCCTATTAAAATATCCCATTTTTTTACCATGTATCTTAGGTACCTATTTTTTTAATGAGACTTTTTCTACCCTATTTATTTATACCCCTCCTACCTACAAAACATTAACATTTCATTTCCACCACTATCATGCCTAGCTCTAATGAAAAGTCTTCAATGGATTTTTATAGGAGATTATAAAACTAAAATACATTAAAAATAATTTTATACTATAATAATTTGACAATGATCCCTATAATAGAAAATATAATAAAAAAATTAACTACTTGAGGTGAATATGTGGTCATTTTTATTTCCTTTACGTGTTTAGATGGAGAAAATACATTACTACTTTTGTATAGGGTAAACTACAAGAAACTATAACTATAATTGTCACCCATTTCATATCCATTGATCAAAATAAAAAAAATCCTCTTTAGTGTTGTAATTGTTTAAGTAAAGTATTTGTTAATCTCTACAAAAAAACATGATGAAAAAAGGTAAAGATTTTTTTAAATTATTATTGCCAACGAGACATGAGTTTGATGTATGTGACTCTCAAGTGGCAGATGCCCACATTGAGAGTCATTTCTCTTTTACCTTATATTGTCCTACAAAGTGTATATAGTCAAATCCATCTTTTTGAATCAAATTTGTATCTCTTGTATGGTGTATAATCACCTTCCTCATTTTAGCCACTTAGGAAGTTAAATAAATCTATATATAATCCCTACATAAATAACACAAGAAATTCCTCTTTTTTCCCTCATCAACACCAAATGTAAATAAAAAGATAAAATTATCTTTTACCCAACTTCTTATCCCTTATTCCACACTCTTACCCCTAATACTTACGAAAGAGCATTAATATAATTACCCTCTCTACCTCTAAAACATAGCAATATAGATCTATCTATTTTTTCTAATATTAAACACCCCATTATGTACTCACATGCTATGATATTGCTATCTATCAACACTTTCAAGGTATTTATAAACATTGTTAATTATTACATGTGTAGAAAGTTGGGGGGCCAAAGTAACCAAAACAAAATCATAAAATGAAATTAATTGAACATGATTGCATTAACAAATAACATGAACACTTTCAAGTTTTTTCCACTATTCTCTGGCGCAAGCGTGTTTGCTTGTGGTGGCATTGGTTTGGCTATGATGCCCATCTCTAGCAATGGCTTGTCTATTGATGGCGACATTGGTTTCATTGTGATGTTCATCTCTAGTAGTGGTTTGGTTGTTGGTGGCAGCATTAGTTTGTTTTTTATGCCAATCTCTAGCAATGAAGTGACTGCTACTAACGATGCTAGTTTGGCTATGACACCCATCTCAAGTGGAGTGACTACTTGTGGTGGCAATAGTTTGGTTAAGACTTTGATTACTGTTTGAGTTGTGTCTTTTTTCTAGGTGTGGTGCATGCTTGTGTTGGGACCTCATGTGGCTCTCCTATGGTAAGGAATGTTGCTTTCCCGAGTACCCAGTCTCCCCCCATGGTGGTGATGGGTGAGGATGTTTTAGAGAATGAGAAGTTTCTTTAGAAAGAGGATTGGTCTGTAGGTTTGATAATATGTGTATTTTGCTCCATGTTCTCAATAAGTGGATTCTAGAAATTTGGTGCCCCATACAGATGGGAAAGTCAAGATTGCTTTGTGGTAATGTTTGTTTCCATCTATCATTAGAAATTTTTCAAAGAGCATTCATTGGTTTTGAGGCAAGTATCCCCTCTTGGTTAAGCCATGGTACTCCCTCTTTTAACCCTCTCACTGAATCATTCCACACTAAGCTAGTTTGGATCCATCTCCCAAACCTTCCCCTTCACTTGTAGTGTGATTCTAGCTTTGCATCAATTGGAAACTCATTGGGTTGTTTTAGAAAGGTCTATTTGGCTACATCTCTATGCTTGTATTTTAGTTGAGATGGATATGTCCAAGCCCCTTCCTACAGAGATTATTTTGTAGGTAGTAGATTGGCCTTGAAACCAGTCTCTTGATTATGAAGGTATCCCCTTCTTATGCTGTAGGTGCTTTGCTACAGGTAATTTGGCATCAAATTACCCTCGCTAAAAGGTTGTTACATCCCTAATTTTGTCTTGTTATTACTTTTTACTTTTACTTGGACATAAGTAAATCTATTCTGATGTTTAGATTAATATCAAGGAAATACATGGATTATATTGAATTTCATTTACGAAATCATGGAAATGATTATGTTATTGTCAATTTAATATTTGCATTATGAGATTTGATTTATTGTTTGAACAATGATGCACTGATCATAATTTGTTGGTTACAAGTTGGATGCAGAAATACAGGTTTTTAGATGACTCTCAGAGAAAAGAGAGAGAGAGAGTATCTTTTGAGGAGAGAGATATAGACCTCAGGTTATGAGTGGTCTATTTGCCAAGATGAGTATGATGTGTAACAGAAGTGTTAGCCAATGTGTTGTGAGAGGTAAGCCTTAACTTGTCAATTTACTTAAACCCAATCGACAGGTAGTCGATACCTTAAGAATCTTTGCAAGTTGTAATAAATCATCGTAGTCTTTAATAGTGTTAACGACGTCATTTGAATATGAACTAAGGTTATTTACATTAAATGTAAACATTATGACGTAAATTATCATAAACTGGTTATCTTATTTTATTAAGTATCTTGACATATTATAAATGATTCTTAAACGTTAAGATGATTTTGTCGAGTTAAGTGAAAGGAAGCTAGGTGTGCGGAAAATGCTTCCTACACTAATCTAATGAGGAGAGGGCTATGCAAATTCAACTTTATCCTAACTATCACAACAATGTTAAACCATTAACATGAGATATTGCAGCAAAACACAAGAACCAGAAAGAAGACAGAAGAAGAGAGACAAGATATACGTGGGGAAAACCCTTACGGGTGAAAAACCCCACACTCCAAAACACAACTCAAATGTATTATAGTAAACAATAACAGATTACAATACAGTTTCAGATCCAATGCTCTTTTAGGAGTCTTCGAATATCGAATCTGGAGATATTCCGGTAGCATAACAGTACTTGTACCAAAGTTATCTATCTCCCATCCAAGCACCTATTTATATAGAGTTTACAAGGCAAATATGGAACCTTCTAGAGATGGGCATCCATCTTGGACTCATGCCCCAAAACCCACACCTAAGGACACTTGTCCAACATCCCATCCCAAAGTGGGCGCCTGGTCCCAAGATAGGTTACGACAGATGCTCTTACGCACCTTACAGTTGTAAGAGAATCTATCATACACTGACTAATAATATCATATTCCTCTTACATGTCATAACCTCCCTTGACCGCCCACAGATGCCTTTCTCTCATGCAAAGATACTCATCGACACTTGTCATTAATTAACGCCCCTTGACCCCATCTTGGGAGCACTGCCCCCAAACCCATGTTAATTATTCAAGGAGGAAACCGCGGCTGCCAAAGTCACCAAAATTTGTCCTCCTGCATATACACAATGTGCTGACTATGCCAACTCAACATGGGATAAATAAATACAACATTAGGAATTTGCAAAGATTGAGACACCTTAATTCCCAACATTAAGAATATGTGAATATTGTCGACGGATCAATGTGATGAGGAGACAAGCTCAACCCAATCACATTATCCATAATCCTATGTTTAAATATTATCATTTTATTGATTAAACCATAACTATCTAATATAGAGGCGATGTTATGTGAATCATATTTGATGTAATCAAGTATGTAAATGCCTTAGCATCAGATGAGGATAATACCTCATAATGAGTCGATGGTGTTATGCTTGAGTAGTCGAAGGCTTACAAATAGGAGAGCCTTCATTATATTGAGTGGTGGAACGAACCACTTTAAGTGTTTATTAAATGAGAAAACGTAGGTTTAATGCCTTATCGGCCTCTTTGAAAGTAGAGCAGTGGTGATGCTAACCACATTCGCTGAAGCTCCCTCAAAGAGTGTTTTTCCCATCGACATGTGTAGAGATATGCAAATTTATAGCTATCGGTTGAAACTAAATCATGAAGCGGACTGCTTTGTATTCAATATGTTTCCAATTGCAAAGTGTGGAGGAGTGAAAAATGGGTGACACATAAAGAGTCTTGCTTAAGTCTTTAAATGGCACAACTCGTTAAGAGTCAGGGAGATAGGAAATCAGTGAGAGAAAAAAAAAAAAGATCCCTGTGATTAAAGAATTAAACTTTATTACCCACAAATCCCTTAAGCGTGCATGCGAAAGCAAAGAGTAAATTCAATTATGTATATGGAGATATTTGCGACTTTAAGGAGGTGGGGTTACTATTTAAGAGGAGGATATTAATGTTAGGGAGTGGTGATCGTTGTAGGGGACAACAATTTTTTTATTATAAGGGTTATGTGTTAATAGAATCAGATAGAGAAAAAGCTTCGGGGAGAGAATAGAAGAGATGAGTTTTGGCTATTAGCAGATGCACGAGAGAGCACTAGCATAGCGTAGATAAGGTAAATCAGGGACTAGTATAGAGGGATATCTATAGTATTAGTAGAGGGAGGATGAGTTTGATGAGAAAGAGATAACGACTTATTTGTTGAGTCTAAGAATATCACTGGTGAGGTTTTCTTTTATAGAGAACACAACATTGTATCGTGGATAGAGATCATTTTATGGAAAGAATAGAGTAGTGTTGAGGATTTATTGTAAGGAGATGACAAGAGAAACACAGTTGTTACCGGGGAAAGTAGAAATACACGAGTAACATCAAACTTATATTGTGTAGATTTTCCAGGTATGAGTTGATGTTATTTCTTTGTGTTATCATCTTAAACTCTGGTTGCATGAGACTCATTCGACGATAGTAATTTCTGAGAGTTTAGAAGATTGATAGCCAATTATAAATACTTTAAATAAATGTCAATCAATAGATATTGTGTATAGATGTGTACAATGATGAACTCATGTATTAGATTGTTGCACTATCCAAAAATTACTTGTTTGTAGTTATTGAGATGTTTTTATGGCATTTTGATATTGCATTCATATGATCTTTTAAGAACCTTGAGAATTTTTATACTCGATATGTGTCATAGATTTCGCGTTGTTTTGAGTAGCATAGTGTGAATAATGTTGTCAGGCTAGAGGTTCAACATTTACTTTAAACTCAGATTCTTTCTAGAATTAGAATACTCATTATCCCTATACTATGGTATAAGGGAATAAGAACCTAGCCTTTTGGTTATTTCAATACTTATGTTAATTGCAATTGGTATAGGAATTTTTACAACCTTGGAGTTAATTTGAACTTTAGTCAACAAACCTTGTGGTTATTATAATTAAGTTTTCTTAAGGAAGATTAATCTAGTTGATTAAGATTGAGCAAGTCCTTAGTGGATAGATCAACAAGAATTAGTCTTCTTTCTAGTCAATAATTGTGAAACCTAGAAATGACCTTGGAGTTGAACAATACCTAGAGTGAATCCTTTTTGTGTATTATATTATTATCTTTTGGGAATATATGTTAGTTATTTCATTATGATTGAATAGGATAGATCAAAACCATAGTATTCTTAACCTTGGTTGAGTTAAACCAAAGGTCGTTTATAAACCTCAGTCTTGAAGTTATGAGTTAGGGTCATTTTGACATAATGGATTATTCAAGGGTAAAATAAAACCCTAGTTTAACCTAGAAGGGTTAAAGATTATTTGATGACACCTTTATGGTTATAACCTGTTTTAGTTATTTTATGGGGGTAAACATTAAAGGGTCAAGAACCCTAAATAATAAATGTTCATATTTATCTTATTGAAAAGAGATGTGTTATTAGTCGTTAATATTTAACTTTAGGTAGAGAAACCTATTTGTGTGGTTACAAGTCGACTTGAGATATAAGGCATAAGCCTCGGGTTTTGCAAGCATGCAAGAGGTACCATTAAATGGTTAGTCAAACATAAAGTTTATTATACCTTTTTAGTCACATCTTCTCTTAGCTATTACTTGTCAATAAGTGATGAATCTCAAATGTTGCAAAGATGCAAAGAGATAGCCAATAATAGATAGTCATTCCATAAGGTTTATGGAGTGATGACAGTGTCTTGTGAATGCACCTAAGTTAGAAAAGCTAGGTTTGAGTTAGACAAAACTCTTTAGTTAAACCTTAACTTGACACAGATATGGTAATTATTTATATTAAATCATTGAGATCATTATATAGATCGTGATTGAAGGGACAAGTACCCTAACTATGTATAATTATTCTTACTTGTAAGAAAGGAAACAATTTCCTAGACTATGATGCTTATCCTGGGTAAGGCAACCATCTTAGTCATTATAAATCGATTAAAAATTCTTATGAATTGATAAGTATTGGATCTTAGGTATTGCAATGATCCAATATGAATCCTCGTGAATAAAGGTAGACGATAAGGTCTACGGAATATAGACAGTGAATGTAAACTTCTCTAGGTCAGGAAGACTAAAATATTGAAATTGTTAGGACTTCATAAGTTAAACATAGTTGACCAAGTCGAATTGTAGGAATATGATAGTATCCAAGTCGAGTTGGGGTGGGTGAACATTATGCCAACATTCATTGCGAATGTTAATTTATATTGAAACTATGGCCATAGTAATGCATATGTCTCTACATGTATTGTCGGTTCACCATATCTAGATTGCACAACCTATCAGAAATCATACTTAGCTAGAGGGTATATAGGGTTGTATGTTTGATAGAGTTGTGTAGGATACAACACTATGTACTCAGGAAGGCAAATTAACACTGGTCACCTTTGGTCTATATTCCTCGTGAAGGGTAGGGCCACTTCCTATGTGGAAGATGTGTGGGAGACCGTTAGTCTGTGGATGGAGGTAAATCACTAGAAAGATACTCTCTCTCTCTCTCTAGCAGAAGACATGCCAAGGCTTATGATAAAGATGTCAGATTTCTGGATGTAGTATATCTCTGAGACTTGTGTTTATTGAGACTATGTAAAACATTATCTAATGCAGATATTTGTAATTGATTTACTTTTGTAAACATTGTACTTTAGAAAGACAATATGGTTTATTGTATTTTGTAATGAGAAATCTTGTATTTGTGGTTACTTGATTATATGTTGAATAAAAGAAAAAATTTCTCTATCTCATTCTTACCTTGTTGAATTACTCTATGGTAAATTTTGTTGGTTTTACTATGTTTTAGAACGTGGATGTTACATATGGTATTAGAGCTACCAGGTTCGACACTAGGGCTTATGAGTCCACTATGCTAACTGTAGTCAACATTATGCAATTAGCTAATGTTTGAATTTTCTTGTGCCAGAATGGCGTGGAGAAGAACCAAGAAAACTGCTAGAGAGTCTGTTCCCCAGCATTTGCCTAGATTAGTGGTTAAGAAGAAACCTATCAAGGAAGTGAAACTTAAAGAGCATATTATTCTCTGAAGGTGCATGGCTAGAGGATTCAGAGACTTTTTCTGATACACTTAAGTGTATTCGGCTAGAAAGAAAATAATGTTTTGAACTGGCCAAGAATCCTACTATTTCTACTTGTGTAGTAAAACCTAGTAAATTGTAGCCAGTCACAACATGTCACTTGGGGATTGTTGTGATACTTCTATTTTAGGAAAAAGGTGTTGGAGGAGTACTTGTGTGTACATCCACCCTCTATGTTTGTTTAATTGGAAGATTGTTAAATCGACAGTGACATATAGTCTTGTCAGGTAAGTGCAAAAAGTGGCCAAAATTTTTTCAAAAAAAATTAATACATAATGCGAGCGTGTTATGGTTTGGTAATGATGAGCCTAAGGCTCAGAAAAACCAAACCATAACGCACTCGCATTATAATGCGAGCGCGTTATGTTTAATTATATATATAAAAAAAGAGCATTTCTGCTCATTTCATTTCTTTATTTTCCTCTAAACCCGCGGCCTACAAATCCTAAGGAGCGCGCTCGCATTTTTGAAGACTCAATTCAACACCAAAAGCTTACCGATTCATTGCCAAAATGCCGCCATGACGTTGAGCAGGCCAAAGGAGTGAGTTTTATTTATTTATTTGTTTGAATTTATTTCTAAATAGGTAGGTTTAAGTTGATTTTTCATGTAAATTTCCTTAATTCTCAGGAAATGTTAATGCACCTCCTCCTCCTCATCCTCCTCCTTCTCAAAATCCACAAAATCTTGAAGAGGAAATACCTGTCGAAGAACAACCCGAACAACAAACTCCTCCATCCATTCCTCGACATGCCCCTGGAACACAAGAAAATCTAATGGGGCAAATTGAAAACAATAAAAAAGAAATTGAAGACATAATTACAAGGTTGAAAGATCCTTCAACTTGAACCTTGCATAGGTCCTCACTTGCTCAATATCTTGAATCTATGTTATCAAATGTAGATTCAATTAGCAAGCAAATATCTAGTTGGTCGAATAAGAGGAGAGAGTTTAGAGAGTATTATGCAGACAAGCTATCATATGAAGATGTGAAAAAGTTACAAATTATAAAATTGGACTTGTGTTCCATTTTCACAAACCCACAACCTCCACCCATTACATGCAAGAGGTTCCCTATCCATTGGTGCAACAACCAAGCGATAAGGGACAATTTTGGGTAGAGGTGGTGGATGGTTTTTGACCATCCTCCATGTAATAATAATGAGGTCCTGCAATACTTTTTGAGGAAACTCTACTGCAAGTTTGTCCTCAATAAAGTGCCAAACTATTTTGATATGTGGGACTTCCAGGGTAGAGGTGGGGGGTCAGTACAAGATAGACTAGGGGCACGTGTTGACCCACAGTGGCTAGTGAGATGAGTAATCAGTAGACCAGCCCATGAGCATGTTTCTATCCCTTCCATTGTGAAGGAGAGTGTTGAGGTCGATACACTTCAATCCATTAGTGCCTTGACCCAAAGCATCATAGAGCATGCCAGTCCTATAGCACAGCGTGGGTTGGGAGATAGTGCGAGGAGTAGGGTCCCACCCCATGCTTGTCAGACTTGTAGGTTAGCCTGTGGTTATGACCCCATGGATAGTCAGGACATAGGTACATAGGCTACATCTGCACCTGAGCAGATGGTGATGACAGATACCCTCCTCAGTGAGACTTTCAGCCTTGATACTCAGGTAAATATTAGCAAGTTCATTGAATTTCATTTATTAAATTTTATTTTTGAAATGCAAGATTAACTAATTTAGTTTGATGATTTTAATGAAATTTCAGGGTCATAGCGTTGATACAATTTTTAGTGGTTCTCCACCTGCATATTACACTACATCATCTACCGTCGGGGTATGTAACTAGTAAACAATTATAAATATTACATGTGAATAGCATCGTTAAATGAATGGTATTCTAATATCTGATTTTAGATGTTGAATAGGTTAATATTGGAGATTTCACGGCAACACCTGCCAGCGGTGGTGGACTTCAAAGCTTCATGGAGGTAATAAAATAAATAGTTTAATGAATAAATTGTACTTACTAGATTTTTGTATGTGACTTGTGTGCTTTATTGTGTATACTTCCATGTTTAGGTGAATGTGTGTGTATGTTAGGAGCCATGATTTGCATCACTATTATAGTTTTTGTAATTGAATAATGCTGTTTTATTTCAAGATGATGCAAGCTGCGGAGACACCTCCCGACATTCATAGGGCAATCGAGCATGGTGTGACCTCTACGATTCATAGCCCCATGCCATTGATAGGGGTATGAGGCAGATTAGTAAATTTCAATTTACATTCATTGTTATAGTTGTTTATTTTTGAAAAATCAAAAGATTATTGATTTGAAGTTTAATTTCTATTTGGATGGTTTCTATAGGACATGACATCACCACAGCTTATTCTTGCTACTAAGGCAAGTGAGGAGATAGATTATATGGTAGCGGTAAGTGATTATTTTGTTAAATGTTTCATTTTTTATAACATGTAATTTCTGAAAGGAAGCTAGGTGTGCGGAAACGCTTCCTACACTAATCTATTGAGGAGAGGACTATGCAAATTCAACTTTATCCTAACTATTACAGCAATGTTAAACCATTAACATTAGATATTGCAACAAAACACAAGAGCCAAAAAAAAGATAGAAGAAGAGAGACAGAGATTTGCTGTGGGGAAAACCCTTATCGGGTGAAGAACCCCACACTCAGAAACTTGCACAATGTATTAACAAATCTGAAAGAATGTTTACAATACACTTGCAATGCAAGCTTCAATGGTCTTTGACACTTGTGTCTGGAGTCAATCCAGCAGCATAACAGTACCTATAAACCTGTGATACAAAGTCCATCTCCAAGCACCTGTTTAAATAGAACATACAAGGCAATTTTGGACCTTTCTTGGAATGGGCGTCCAATATGGCATCTTGGACCAAAACCCATGCCTAGGGACACTTGGTCAACATTGTAGAATGTGTCTGAAACTTGTCCATAGCTCCCATCCCAAATAGGTTACTACTTTCCAAAATGGGCTATGATAGATGCTCTTACGACACTTACGACTGTCATAGAATCTGTCATAGCGGTTATAACTTATAGCTATAAGAGAATCTATCATACACATGCTATAAATAGCATATTCTCTTACAACACATTATATTCCACCTTGGGGCACCCAAATATGCCTCATTCAAAGATGCTTCATGACACATGTCATTACCTGTCTTATAAACTTCTATTCTTGACTCTTACATGTCATAGACTCGTCATAGGAATCCATCATAACCGTTTCGGTCAAACATTCCTTACACAACATAGAAGATGTCGACACATGGCAGAATATTCCTACCACTAAGTGGGACACCTATCTCCTCATGTGAGGACAAAATAACAAGTTGTCATAATCCATGTAGGATTGACACATCACTGTGCCACATCCCACAATATGACAAAGTGGAATTTCTAATTATTTACAACATAGGCAATGAATAATAAATACAAACATTACAAATGCAGAGAATTACCATGGTTGAGACACCTTAATTCCCAACAATTTCTATATATTAATGTCTATACTTTTTATTGTAACAGCTAAAGATGCAAGAAGAACTAAATAGGAGGAGCAGCCCTCGGGTTCATAGTAGACCACCCACATACGTGTCTCCATCCCCTAGAAGATCAAAGGTTGCCCGTGATCTATTCTCTTTACCAGCCAGAGGGGAATGACTTTTTATTTTGTTCCTTTGTTGTATGCCTATATGGCATTTGTAGACATATATTTTGTATTGCATATAGTTGACATTGTATGCCCATATGGCATTCTTGTAAGCCTATATGGCTATTTTGTATATATGTTATACTTATATCGACAGATATTGATGTATGCCTATATGGATATTTGGTTAATACAAATCTTTTTTATTGATGGTGTCCATACTTGTATTATAAATCCACGTTTGAATGGATATTTGTAGATGGCTACTTCAAATATTTAAAGTCCAATTGTATTACATAGGATGTTTGTTGATTTAATAAGCCAACTATTGTTATTCAAGTATCACCTAAACCTCATTTTAGAACTCAAAGATAAAAGTTGTATTTAAAATAAAAATGAATCATCATGTTGAACAGAAAATATTCATATTATTTATGAGTTGCTCAATTGAAAATATTCAAATGAGTATGCTGATCCATATTCTTTATGAGTTGGTCAATTGAAAATATTACTTAATTTCTTGTTATTATACCATATTGGGATGCAAAGAGTATGTTTGTTGTTTTGAATAAGATAGTTAAAATCATATGCTTATGAGCACCTGATGACCATTGTGGTTATTAAATGTAATTCCTCTTGCATATAAGGTGAGGTTATGAGATTACATTGAGTCTTACCTAATTTTAGTATGCAACATAACATTAGGGCTATAGGCTTCCATAAGTCATCAACAATCAAGGTTCAAGGTCGTCATTGAAGTCAAAGGGTTAAGGTTGTTTGTCATTGATGTCAAGGTTGATGCCATGATGTTGATAAGGTGATACAGTGATTCAAGGTAGGTGATGGTCATGAGGAGCATGATGTTGTGAATATGGTTTTTATGGTAAGGTCTCTCAATTCATGTTGATGCTGCACAAGACAAACATGGTTCATATGATGCAAGGTTCATGTTCATGGTGGATATGGTTTTGTTCATGGAAGGTTTTGTTGTGAATATGGTTTTCATGATAAGGTCTATCTTGAAAGGTTGATATGATGCAAGGTTCATATTCATGGTGGATGTGGTTTTGTTCTTGCAATAAGAAGTTAGAGAAGACACAAGCTTTCATAATCATAATCTTATTGATAGTTAGGGTTTGCATATTGGGCATTAAACCCTAAAAGAATCTACTTTTCTTAAGACTTTAAAACCCTCAATTGCTTGTCGTGTGTAAAGTACACTTTTGTTTTAATTTAATATTGACTTATAATCAGAAGTTACTATCACTTAAATCAACCTACTAAAGGGTCTTTAATTCATTAGTTCACCGGCCCTTAGACTCAACCGACATCTCTGGTAAACTCTCATAAGCTTGAGTGCCATATCATAATCAAAGGCCATATTTAATTGATATGAGGGTGAGAAAAAGGATTGGAAGGTTAGTATTTAAAAGGAATTTGGAATACAAACAATCATCTCTATGTAGTTGAATTTGATGGGCATGCCTTTATAAAAGGTTAAAAGACAACTTTATGCAGGATATCATGGTATTTGTAGTGTTTGAAGATTGAAGACTAGTTAGTGTTTGTAGCTCGGACTGTTTCGGCATGTTTGGGTGCAAAACAGGACCATGTCTAGCCTAAACGTACCCATCTAGATGCGTTGGAATTGTCAGTTTGGCCACACGAGGAGAAGAACAAAAGTTACACCCCTTTGCAACTTTACATTGCCTCCTTTTGATGATTTTTGGGGAAACAGAAAAATTTTCACCACGAGAAAATGCCTCAGAGATATAAAAAATTGAGAGAGGTTATTGTAGAGGGACCCTACGTGATTGCATTGCCTTAGATAGAATGTATCTAAGTGACACGATTTCCAAGTAACAACTCATCAAAGATTGCTGCCTTTTTACACTTTGGACTCTTCAAGGATATCGCCGGCACAATGTAGTTTGGACTGTTTCAGCATGTTTGGGTGCAAAACAGGACCATGCCTAGCCTAAACATACCCATCCAAATGCGTTGGAACTGTCAGTTTGGTAACACGAGGAGAAGAACAAAAGTTACACCCCTTTGCAACTTTACACTGCCTCCTTTTGATGATTTTTGGGGCAACAGAAAACCTTTCACCATGGGCAAATGCCTTATATAAAAAACTAAGAGAGGTTATTGTAGAGGGACCCTATGTGATCACTTTTCCTCAGATGAAATGTATCTAAGTGACACAGATTCTGAATAATAACTCGTCAAAGATTGCTGCCTTTTTACACTTTGGACTCTTCAGGGATATCGCTGGCACAATGTAGCTCGGACTGTTTTGGCATGTTTGGGTGCAAAATAGGACCATGCCTAGCCTAAAGGTACCCATCCAGACGCGTTGAAACTATCAGTTTGGCCACACAAGGAGAAGAACAAAAGTTACACCCCTTTGCAACTTTACACTGCCTCCTTCTGACGATTTTTGGGGCAACAAAAAACTTTTCACCATGGGCAAACACCTTAGAGATATAAAAAACTGAGAGCGGTTATTGTAGAGGAACCCTACATGATCATGTTACCTTAGACAGAATGTTTCTAAGTGACATGATTTTCGAGTAACATCTCATCAAAGATTGCTACCTTTTTGCACTTTGGACTCTTCAGGGATATCATCGGTACAATGTAGTTCAGACTGTTTCAACATGTTTGGGTGAAAAATAGGACCATGCCTAGTGTAAATGTACCCATCCAAATGCGTTGAAATAGTCAATCTGGTCATATTAGGAGCAGGATGAAAGTTACACCCCTTTGCAATTTTATGCTGCATCCTTCTGACGATTTTTGGGGTAGCAGAAAACCTTTCACCATGGGCAAAATCCTCAGTGATATTAAAAAATGAGAGAGGTTATTGTAGAGGGACCCTACATGATCGCGTTACCTCAGACAAAATATATTTAAGTAACACAGTTTTTGAGTAACAACGCGTCAAAGATTGCTACCTTTTTGCACTTTCGACTCTTCAGGGATATCACCAGTACAATGTAGCTTGGACTGTTTTGGCATGTTTGGGTGCAAAACATGACCATGCCTAGCATAAACATACCCATCCCGATGCATTGGAACTATCAGTTTGGTCACAACAGGAGTACGATGAAAGTTACACCCCTTTGCAACTTTACACTGCCTCCTTCTGATGATTTTTGGGGCAGTAGAAAACCTTTCACCATAGGCAAACACCTCAGAGATATAAAAAACTGAGAGAGGTTATTGTAGAGAGACTCTACATGATCACGTTGCCTTAGATGGAATATTTTTAAGTGACACAGTTTTTGAGTAACATCTCGTCAAAGATTGCTACCTTTTTGCACTTTGGACTCTTCAGGGATATCGTCAGTACAATGTAGCTCAAACTGTTTCGACATGTTTGAGTGAAAAAAAGGACCATGCCTAGTGTAAATGTACCCATCCAGATATGTTGGAATAGTTAGTTTGGTTGCATTAGGAGCAGGATGAAAGTTACACCCCTTTGCAACTTTACACTACCTCCTTTTGACAATTTTTGGGGCAGCAAAAAATCTTTCACCACGGGCAAATGCCTCAAAGATATAAAAAATGAGACATTATTGTAGAGGGACTCTACGTGATCACGTTGCCTTAGACAGAATGTTTCTAAGTGACACAATTTTTGAGTAACATCTCGTCAAAGATTGTTGCCTTTTTGCACTTTGGACTCTTTAGGGATATCATTGGTACAATGTAGCTCGGACTATTTCAGCATGTTTGGGTGAAAAAAAAGACCATGCCTAGCGTAAATGTACCCATCTGGACACGTTGGAACAATCAGTTTGGTTGCATCAGGAGCAGGATGAAAGTTACACCCCTTTGCAACTTTACACTACCTCCTTCTGATATTTGTGGGGTAGCAGAAAACCTTTCACCATGGGCAAACACCTTAGAGATATAAAAAATTGAGAGAGGTTATTGTAGAGGAACCCTACATAATCATGTTGCCTTAGACATAATGTTTCTAAATGACATCATTTTTTAGTAACATCTCATCAAAGATTGCTACCTTTTTGCACTTTGGACTCTTTAGGGATATCGTCGGTACAATGTAGCTCGGACTGTTTCGACATGTTTGGGTGAAAAAAAAGACCATGCCTAGTGTAAATGTACCCATTCGAACGCATTGGAATAGTTAGTTTGGTCGCATTAGGAGTAGGATGAAAGTTACACCCCTTTGCAACTTTACACTGCCTCCTTCTGACGATTTTCTAGTCTCTATCTACCTAGTTGACATATCGTATATACCTAAGACACAATTAGAGACACCTATTATCTAGTTAGAGACCAAGACACCTAGAGACACCTATATTGTATATATTACCTAGATTTTATACATTATTCTTAGGATCAACTTCATCCATCACTTAGGTCTAACCCCATGAAGCATAACATGATGGTGTAAAAATGTGTATATGTGTAAAAATGCAGCAACAAATAAAAAAAGACCAACCTTACAAATTAATGTACACACTTACAACTCAATGTAACATGACTTTACAAAATCAATGTGAATACTTACAAATTAATCCAATGAACCATTCGGGTATGCTCTACTCTTTATTGTGTCAAGTATTGCTTCATGGTCAGACGCACGCATCTTCCACAAGGTCTTGTTCAAAGGTCTACTCAGATACTGTATCAAATGAACATTGGATGCCACGACAAGGTTTGAGTAATGAAGAATCTTCCGATGCATGTCAAAGTCCTGAAACAACCAAACATTAACACTCTTATGTGGGTACCTTCTAAGCCATGTTCTAGTAATAACCATTGAGTCTGTAGGGTATTCAATGTTTTCTCCATCTGTAACTGGGGCCTCCAATTTATTTTTGGCCTCAACACAACAACATAAGTAATAATATGTTCCCTTTTCATTATCTTCATCTACAATAACTGCATATACGTGCCCTACATTGATATGTGTAGCAAATTAGTTGAAATTAGTCAACATTACAAAAACACTACAAAGTAAGATGACATTAGGAATTTCAAAAACTATGCAAATAGATATATTACCTGGTTGAACTAGATCTGATATGTGGTCAAAGTCAACTGATGATTCTATTTGTGTTAGTTCCAGTGCCGTCGGGGATCGATATGTGTCAAGTGGGCTAAGATAACTTAATTGCCATTTGTCAACCCATTGCTTTGACTCGCACTCATCCTAGGCTTGAATTGTACAGGAAGAACAAAAGCATGACATCTTTTGCATATGGATACTCCATGAACCTACAATTGAGCTTCTAAAAGAGTGCATCTCACTTGATCCTATCAGTGTAGAACAGTCCTTATAAGGTGCAATGTTAGTATCATCTATCAACCAAAAAAATCTACGAACTGAAGACTTACCTTCATTACCTGGACCCATGGAAGCATTACACCAATTGACAATCAATTTTGCATCTGTCACATTGCATTATAATTTAACTCTTCTCGTGCTATGGCTCTTTTGATACATGCTCTTGCACCATCATGCTCCCCCTTTCCATGCCCGGCCTCACAAAAGTTACACATATGCTGAATACCTATAAAATTATGCCTCCTACTCAGCCAATAGAAATTCTGCGAGTTCTTGAATTGTGACGCACAGTTATCCAACCATATGATATGCTGACTAAACAATATGCCCCTTCTAGCCAAATCATTGTAGAACACCTGAAAGCAACCTTGCACGAACTCTGGAGAAAGCGTATGATCATCACTGATATAGAAATTATCCTCCCTTATGATCCCTCTGTTAGATTTGGGACAGACAACTGAGAGGGGAGGTGAATCATTTGTCCAAAACTTTCTTGCAATTAATCACTTAAATCCTTTTCTTAATTCAGTAGCATAATAATAAATCAATCATGGAAACATAATGCAACAATTCAAGAGCAGAAACACATTAACACATATGACACCAAGGTTTTGACCTGGAAAACCCAGTTAAGGGAAAAACTACGGGGTGACTAACCCAAGATTGTATTCTCTATTAAAAGAATAGAAAGAAAAAAATGGCACATGCCAATTAGGGCTCACTGCCCAAGCACACTGCTCACAAGAGACCCACTACCTATAGGAGACACATTGTCTATGGAATAATAGGTATTACATACTTGAACTGAAGAATAGGATCTTGACCATGCTTGAGTCAGTTCCATTCAAGCCCAATACTTTTGCTTTGCTTTTTGCTCTCCTCCTCTCTACCACGCTCTCATCTCAATAAGATACAATTGAAATGACTTTACAACTCCTTATTTATACAAGACATCGACTTAAGGATAATCATCTAGTCGGCATACATTACAGAGCTAACACATAAATACAACATGACTTATTACAAAAATACTTCATGCGGATCAACACGCTATTAGCCACACAGATCTAAGACTTCAATCTTTATTTAGGAACATGCCATTCTTCACAGAACATCTTCAAGATCATCTGTAGGATGTGTAACTCATCCGGTCAGCCAGACTTAGGAAGAACATCATCAACCAAGTAATTCTTCAATGTGGACCACCAACATGAATTGGAAACAATCCAAAGACTTCCACAAGCTTGCCTAAATCACCAAGAACATCCACACTACTTGTACTTACTGAAATCATTCTCTCCTTCATCTGGAACCTCAAGAACACAGTCTATCATCACTATTATATTGGAATAGATGCTTGCGGACCTCCAGACCATGAACCAATTGAGTTGTCAATTCACATTGACTTCCTAAACACTCCACCTAATCCGCAGAACAAGATATTGCATTTTCAGATCTCACTGGACCTATCTGTGTCACTCTGTCACCTCTGAACATCTACCAGAACTAGTTTTACTCAAGTAGCCATAACTTCTTCAGATCTTCATGCTAACCTCTCAAATCTTTTCTGGATCATCTCAAGACACACATCTACAAAACCTTTGATGCACATCCTCTAATCTTCATCTTAGGTAGGATCTTTACCTTACTGTCTTCACTGTTCTCCTTTGATCCTAATAGGACTAATTTTCTCAATATCCTCAGCATACAACTTATCTGATCCTTGACATTAATGCAATAGGAGAATGTTGACATGAATGACAACACCGGTTAGGCCCATACTTGCAACAATCTTTCCCTTTGTCATTGATGGCAACATATGATGTGAAAAACTATTTTAACCATCAAGATAAGAACTTCTCCTCACTGACACAACTCCCCCTATCAACAACAACCATTCACATGTCTTCTCTTCCTTTATTGCTCCCCTTTGATCATCAACCACTTTTTTTCACATGTCTTCTCTCCCCCTTTAACATCAATGGCAAAGGGCACATACTTGCATCAATTCAGAATCATACTAGCTGCTCCCTCTGAGTAGCAGCTTCCCATCATCAATTCAGACCATAATATATGACTGTGAGATCCACCAGACTGATGCACATCAGTGCACCTTAATTCAGAACCGGAGGGGTAATAACCCCTAACTTCTCCCTGAGATACTTAAAAGAGTCCTTAGGTAGAGGTTTAGTAAAATTATCTACAATCTGATCCTTGGAAGGCACAAACTCCAATTTGACTTCATTCTTGTTCACTTGCTCTCTCAAAAAGTAAAACTTGATGGATATATGTTTAGTCTTTGAATGTAACATCAAATTCTTTGATAGATTTATTGCACTTGAATTATCACAGAAGATTGTGATAGGTTCTTCATACTCCTCTCTGATATCTCTTAGCATTTGCTTCATCCACAATACTTGAGTGCAACTACTTATTGCTGCAATATATTTTGCTTCTGTAGTGGACAAAGATATTGCCTCTTATTTCTTGCTCAGCCAAGAAACCAATCTCTTCCCCAAAAAGAATGCTCCACCATTGGTACTCTTCCAGTCATCCACATCTCCTACCCAATTCGCATCTATATATGCATGAAGAGAGAAATCATGATCTCTAGGATACCACAAACCATACTCAATTGTCCCTTTTAGATATCTAAAAATCTTCTTGATTGCCATGACATGAGATTCTCTAGGATCAGCTTGGAATCTAGCAACAAGAACAACAACATTCATAATGTTAGGTTTAGTTTGAGTGAGATACAATAATCTTCCAATCATTGATCTATACTTTTTTTGATCAGCCTTAGGAGAGTCATCATCTTTGCTCAATTTACATCCGGTTGCCATGGGAGTACTCATTGGTTTTGAGTCTTCCATCCCAAATTTCTTCAACAATTCTTTCACATATTTATTCTGGGAAATGAAGATTCCTTTCTTTGTTTGAGTGATTTGCAGACCCAAGAAGAAATTCATTTTCCTAAACATGGACATCTCAAATTCACTTTTCATTTGATTTGCAAAAGTTTTGCACATACTATCTCTTCCTCCAAAAATGATATCATCAACAAATACTTCAACAATCAAGATATTTTCATGATCAATTTTGAAGTACAAGTTACTGTCAATAGTACCTTTGTTGAAACCAATCTTCAAAAGATGCTTATCCAATCTTTCATACCAGGCTCTTAGGGCTTGTTTAAGTCCATACAATGCTTTCTTCATCTTGCAGACCATATCACAATGATTAGACAATTGAAATCCATCTGGTTGCTCAATGTAAACTTCTTCTTCCAAGTCACCATTCAGGAAGGCAGACTTGGCATCCATCTGATATACTTTGAAATCCATGAAGGCGGCAAAGGCAAGAAATAATTTGACTGCTTCAATTCTTGCCACCGGAGCAAAAGCTTCTTCCAAATCAACTCCTTCTGCTTGGGAGTACCCCTTGCAGACCAATCTGGCTTTGTTTCTGACTACTTCACCATCTTCATTCAATTTATTCCAAAAGACCCATTTGGTTCCAATTATATTCTTGTTTTTAGGTCTGGGAACAAGATCCCAAGTGTGATTTTTCTTAATTTGCATCAGATCTTCCTCCATTTCTTTAGTCCAATTTTCATCATTGCATGCTTCATTTATTGTCTTAGGTTCAATCTTTGAAATCAGACAATACTCTTTTGAATCTTGAGCAATCCTTCTTCTTGTTTGAACACCTTTTCTTTTATCACCTATGATCTGGTCTTTAGAGTGATTGAGTTTTACATACCTAGGAATTTTGGGACTTACTTGCACTTCTATTTATTGCACAGGTTCATTCAAACTTATCTCTTCTTCATGATTCACCGGATCAGTTTGAATCTAAATTTTAGAAGGGGCTTGGACTCCTTGGATCAAAACATCATTCTGATCATCTTCATCATATTCATAAAACCTTGAGGGTTCTTCAATACCTTCATCAACCTTCACATTTGTACTTTCTATAATCTTTCTCAATCTCTTGTTATAACACCGGTATGCTTTGCTTTGAGTAGAACAACCCAAGAATATTCCTTCATCACTTCTAGTAATAAATTTGCCTAGATCTTCATCTCTTTTAATGTAACATTTGCTACCAAAGACTCTGAAATACTTCACAGTGGGAGTGATGCCAAACTAGAGTTCATAAGGAGTCTTACCAGTATTGCTTCTAATTTAAACTCGATTAAGTGTAGACTGCAGTGCTTACAGCTTCTCTCTAGTAGATCTGAGGAACATTTGCTTCCATCATCATGGTTCTAGATGCCTCTTGGATGGTCTAGTTCTTTCTCTCCACTACTCCATTCTACTATGGTGTCCTTAGAGCAAACAACTGTCTTTTTATTCCATGTTTCTCACAGAATTCTATGAACTCACTGGATGTGAATTCTCCACCTCTGTCAGACCTTAGACATTTTATGTTCAATCCGGTTTCATTTTCTACCATAGCATTGAATATTTTGAATTTCTCAAGGGCCTCAGATTTCTCTTTGAGAAAAGTTACCCACATCATCTGAGAGTGATGATCAATTAATAACATGAAGTAGCTATCACCTTGCACACTCTTGATTCTTGTTGGACCACAAAGATCTGTATGAACTAAGTCCAATAATCTGGTAGAAGACGGTTCTTTACTTTTGAATGTGACTCTGCTCTGCTTACCCAACTGACATTCTTTGCACAAACTATTAGTAGGTTTCACCAATCTTGGAAGATCTCTTATAGCCTGAGTGTTGCTTATCTTGATGATATGATCAAAATTAACATGACACATTCTCCTATGCCACAACCAACTCTGATCAATTTGAACAAATAAGCAGTTTTTACTAGTACCAACCAAGTGGAAGATATTACCTTTAGTTTGAGTACCGGATGTAATCTCTGTTCTGAAACTTTCAAAGATATTACATTTTCCATTTTTGAATCGAAGATCATAGCCTTTGTTCACCAACTGTCCAACACTGAGAAGATTGTGCTTCATGCCTTCAACATACAGTACATTATTAGTTTTGTTCTTTCCATCAAAAGAAATAGTTCTTCTACCTCTGATTCTGCCAGCAGAATTATCACCAAATTTTACCACTCCTCCTTCATACCTTTCCAAATCTATGAACTTATTTCTGTCACCTGTCATATGGTGGGAGCATCCATTGTCAATGACCCAATCATCTTTTTCTTCAACTTGGGCAGCCAAATCTTTTTCTACAATTTTATGATTGACAGATTCAAAGGGCATTGGATCTTCTTCCTTGATGGCAATAAACACCCAGTCACTTCCAAATTTGTTTCCTGTCTCCGATTCATCATCTGTTACTCCTTCATCATCATCATCTTCATGAACATAGTGACATTTCTTTTAGAACCTTGATCTGTTAGGATTTGGTCTTGAAAATCTTTTCAAACACATAGTTTCTTTGAAGAGTTCTCTCCCAGATCAAACTTTTGTTTTTCATTTACAGAGGCACTAGCTTTGAATGCAAATTCAGTCTTGGGGGGGCATCTCCAAACTTGGTCAATTCAAATGTAACCAATTTACCAACCAATTGGTCTCTTGTGATACCTAAAAATGATCTGAATTCTTCAATAGCAGCAACCTTGTATTTGTAAGAATCAGGAAGGGATCTGAGAACTTTGCCAACAATCTCATCTTCATCCAAGATTCCACTAGCACATCTAATGCCACAAACAAGCTCATTTACTCTTGGCATGAATGTAGTGATATTTTCATCTTCTCTCATCTTCAGGTTTTCAAAATTTCCTTTCAGACTCTGTAGCTTGGCCCATTTAACATACTTGTCTCCTTCATGTAGAAGTTCCAGTTTTTGCCAGATCTCATATGCAATTTTTAGATCAACAACATTTGTCAGCTCTAAATCAAATAAGGCACTTAGAAGAGCTTCTTTAGTCCATAGATTATTTTCAACATTTCTGATTTCATCTACGGTACGCAGACCATTCTGTGGAGGATCATACTTATTTGAAGCCATGATCCAAGACTGCATTCCCATACATTCAAGTGGCATTCCATACGACTTTTCCAAAGAGTGAAATTGGTTCCATGAAACCTCAGACTATCCTTCTTGTAGGATGACATCCTGGATCTCCTCAAGTGGTTAAGCTCCTTTTAGAGGAACTTAGCTATGATACCAATTGTTAGATTTAGGACAGATAACTGAGAAGGGGGGGTGAATCGGTTGTCAAAAACTTTCTTGCAATTTATCACTTAAATCCTTTTCTTAATTTAGTAGCATAATAATAAATCAATCATGGAAACATAATGCAATAATTCAAGAGTAGAAACACATTAACACATATGACACCAAGATTTTGACATGGAAAACCTGGTTAAGGAAAAAACCACGGGGTGACTAACCCAAGATTGTATTCTCTATTAAAAAAATAGAAAGAACAAAATGGCACATACCAATTAGGGCTCACCGCCTGAGCACACTGCTCACAAGAGGCCCACTACCTATAGGGGACATACTATCTACGAAATAATAGGTATTACATACTTGAACTGAAGAATAGCATCTTCACCATGCTTGAGTCAGTTCCATTTAAGCCTAATACTTATGTTTTGCTTTTCTCTCTCCTCCTCTCTACCATGCTCTCATCTCAATAAGATACAATTGAAATGACTTTACAACTCCTTATTTATACAAGACATCGACTTAGGGATAATCATCCAAGTTGGCATACATTACAAAGCTAATACATAAATACAACATGACTTATTACAAAAAGACTTCACACGGATCAACATGTTGTCGGCCACACAGATCTGAGACTTCAATATTTCTTTAGGAACACACCATTCTTCACATAACATCTTCAAGATCATCTACAGGATGTGTAACTCATCCAGTTGGCTAGACTTAGGAAGAACATCATCAACTGGAAGTAATTCTTCAATTACGAGCTCAATCATCAATGCAGCCCACCAACATGAACTGGAAACAATCCAAAGACTTCCACAAGCTTGCCTAAATCACCAAGAACATCCACACTACTTCTGCTTACTAAAATCATTCTCTCCTTCAACCAAAACCTCAAGAACACAGTCTGTCATCACTATCATATTGGAATAGATGCTTGCAGACCTCTAGACCTTGAACCAATTGAGTTGTCAATTCACATTGACTTCCTAAACACTCCACCAAATCCACAGAACAAGATATTGCATTTCTAGATCTCACCGGACCTATCTGTGTCACTCTGTCACCTTTGAACATTTGCCAGAACTGGTTTTACTCAAGTGGTCATAACTTCTTCATATCTTCATGCGAACCTCTCAAATCTTTTTTGGATCATCTCAAGACACATATCTACAAACCCTTTGATGCACATCCTCTGATCTTCATCTTAGCTGGGATCTTTACCTTACTGTCTTCACTATTCTTCTCTGTTCCTAATAGAACTAATTTTCTCAATATCCTTAGCATACAACTCATCCAATCCTTGACATTAATGCAACAGGAGAATGTTGACATCAATGACAACACTGTTAGGCCCATACTTGCAACACTTTCTGCCATCCTCTGTACTATCATTCTCATGAATGAATGCGATGTACACAAATATAGAAACATGTGTGGAGTTGAATATTGTGATTGCACCTCATGTTGTGGCTATAGACTTTAGTTCTCTGCAAATTCAATGAATGAAACAATGCTACCAACTGGAAATGTATCCTTGCATAACTTGAATTGCAAGTCCAACCATCGAGCTCTATGGGCATGTCTTGCATACTCATACACTATGCTGTCATGAAATGTAGGCATAAACTGATACACTGGAATCTTTTCAATAACTAATTCACACATCTTTGCTTCTTTACCATCTTTTGTATTGTATGCCACTATTTTATACTTGCCAAAGTCTACTAGTTCATTTCCAACTGCATGTGTTCTTTCCATATGTTTACATATTAGCAAACGTTGCAAGCCACCACAATGATGACATGTGCCATCCAAGCATAATTTCTTGTAGAATATTTGACCTTCCTCTCTTTCACATAAAATTCTTTATATGAAGTCTCTTGAAGATGTTGGTGGGGCACATATGGCACAACCCTACTAAACATTGTTAGTATGCATATCTAAACATATAGACCTATAAACATCAAAATGGTTAGAAAATTCAATATGTAATCTACAACAAAAAGTAGTGTGTGTGTGATTTATCTTGACATAGAAAGGTTTTAGAATCTCAAAATATCTTTGACAAATTTTAATTTGAGGATACTTCTCTAGAAATTTACCATAAAACTATGTTTGAGTCTCATCCAAAAAATGCTTTGGATGTGGCTTACGGTTCCGACTACCAATTATCCTTCTTACCACATCCCTTTGATTCGGAGATACCCTTGTGTAATTCTCCCAAAAGTCTTCAATTAGTTATGTCAATGCTTCAACATTTGGTTTATTTGTTCGTGGTAGTCTCCCCAAGAACACCCATAATTCATTGACATTAGTGTCCTCAATTCTTTGGCATCTTCCAAAGGCTCTTGATAAAGTTTTCCTATCAATTCTCAATTCTTGACTCGACTTTCTAATGAGACGAGCTTTCCTCATTTGACTACTTACTATAGTCGATGTAATCACAGGCCATGTTGCATTACTATCTTTTGTGCATGAGGTGTTACCCACACTCTCGTACACACTCATTAGATTCTTGACAATAGATTTTTCACTTGAAGCCTCTGATGTTCTCAACCCAAGAATCTTTATGATGGACCTATACTTTATACTTCGCATCATTTCAACGAATAGTTGACATCTTGCGTTCTCATTTAACTTTTCAAAGAACAATCTCCAAATCTTATGAGCATATCTTCTACAAGTGCATTTTTGAATCTTACCTTCCACTGGCTGAAAAATATTCTCATCAATATCAATCAAATACTTTAGCTTTCTATGCAAAATTCTAGGTGGTGTTAAGTTAGGTAAATTCATCTCAACATTAGGAATTTCATCAATATTTAAATGAGATGGGCTAGATGGCATACCTTCGATCGAAGATGGAATAGATGACATACCTTGACGTTAAGGTGGGAATGATGGCGTACCTCCTTCATCACATGTGAGTGATGATGTACTCTCAACTTGAGATGTGGTAGATGGTGTCCCTACATGTTGACTTGCGGTAGAGGACGTGTCTCCAACCATGGTATTCAAATCTCTCATAGCATGAAGTTTTTGCATTCGTTCTCTTTGTGATGGTTGTGGTTCCTCTTCAATTGGCATGTCTTCATTTATCATGTCTAATTTCCTCTTCTCATGAAGTTCCCTCATAGCCACTGCTTTCTTTGCATTCTTAGCTTCTATCTCTTCCTGTGTTGGTTTAATTCTTGATCATTTCCTCAGCATGACAGAGAATTTGTCTGTAGTATGATAAAGAGACCAATATTAGTTCCTAAGAAATGAATCCATACTAATAACTAAAATATATGTCATTCAAGCCTTCATAGTAAATGTACATACAATCATCATGTAAAAGAGTAAATGTCACTCAACCAAAATAGGTACAAAGCAAATTATTGCAGCCATGAAAAGAGTACATGGGACTTCATGCTTGAAAGGGTTGAGGCAGACCCAATTTGACATGTTTGTTGTTACTAGGGCTACTAGGATTTGGAATTGAGAAGGTGTTTTGTTAGTACTAAGGATACTAGGATTTGGGTGGCTTGTGAAGGAATAGACAACAATTAAAGAGTGTAGACTTTATTAAGGGATTAGAATGGTTGTGTCTAAGTTCCTGAGGGGTAAGAAGACCTTTAGTAGCCTTGTTAGGTTTTGAAGTATTGAAGACCCTCTTTGTGCCTTTGTATAGGGAGATTGCTTGAGAGGAAAGCTTATGAAATTTGAAGAAACTATTGGTATGATCCCTTTGGATTGAGTTGAACCCTACCTCTGCATCACATACCTAGGATTGCCATAAAAATCATTAGACTAATCTCTGTAATTTAGGGTATTGAATGGTATATAGTCGATCAAGGTAACCACCATCATGTGCTAACAAAGGACAATTATGAAATTTTGAAATATTGTTGTGTCATGTGCATGTACAAATCATCATGAATAGGTGCATAAGGAATGTCCTAGCCCAAGATATGTGCATACAAATCATCATGTCATGTGCATACTTGTATGATCTTGGCACCTATTCATTTGTATTTTAACTAGTTAATATGACAAGATAATAGTGGGATTGTATTTTTATTATGTTGTAAGGATTTATTCTTTTATAGTTTGACATCATGGTATGTTAAGGTCTATTTATTACACATAATTATTAAAGAGCCCAAGTGTAGAAAATATACATGGCATCATGTGAGATTGTAGGCTACTTTCTTGATTGGGAATGTGTCTATTTTAAACATGTATGATAAAGCATGATAAAGTAATTCAAATAGAATTAAGGAAAATGTAAAGAACATGCATGTAAAGACTTGACATACCTAAAAAATGGAGATTCGAATGGAGAGAGTACCCAACTATGTAGTGTTATTTTCTTCTTGCATCAAACTCCTCAACAATTTGAGTTTTTCACCTCTTGCTTCCTTTTCAATGTTAAATTGAATAACACTCAAATATAATTAGTAACAACAATACTATTAACCAATCTATAATGTTAAATTCCTAAAATTGAATCACAATTAACATTGCAACACTACAAAAATTGAAACTTGAATAGATATATATCAAAGTTGGTGTGAAAACTATGTTATTTCCTCCTTCTCAAGTTGGCAAAGTAGAAAAGGTGGTGGAAAGATCATGCAAAGGTGGTAGAATGTGTAAAATGTGCATGTGAACTTCCCAACAACATGAAAGCACTTCTTTTTTGTCGGAACATGCGCATAATCAACATGAAAATAGAACACGTGGGACTAGATCATGGGGATCAACACCTTTTTACCGTTTCTATAGCAGGACAAAACGTGAGCATGTTATAACGCGAGAGCACCTTTACAATATCTCACCTCTAGTTCCATTAGCTCATGCTCTATATCTCACCTCTCTACCTCTCCCCTCTCTATGTCTCTCAGTCGCTCCTTGTCTACCTCAACCCTAAACCCTAAACCCTAATCCCTCAACTCTCAACCCTAATCCCTCAACCCTCAACTCTAATCCCTCATCCCTAAACCCTAAACTATATCCCTATTCCTAAACCCTCAATGGGCTCGATACTATACCTTAAACCCTAATCCCTTATCTCTAATCCTTATACCCTTGACACTCTACTTTAACCCTAATCCCTCAACCCTCAACCCTCAACCCTATCCCTAAACCCTTGACCCTCAAACCTCAATGTACTCAACCCTCAACGTCAAACCCTAATCCATCAACCCTTAACTTTGATCCCTTGACCCTTAACCCTATCCCTAAACCATCAACCCTAAAACCTCAACCCTCAACACTCAATGTCAAACCCTAATCCCTCAACCCTTAACTCTAATCCCTTAACCCTAAACCCTATCCCTAAACTCTCAACACTATACCTTAAACCCTAGTCCCTCAATCCTAAACCTAAACCCCATCCATAAGCCTTAATCCGTCAACCCTCAACCCTAATCCATCAACCCTCAACCCTAATCCCTCATCCCTAAACCCTAAACACTATCCCTATTCCTAAACCCTCAACAAGCTCGATACTATCCCTCAACCCCTAACCCTTAAAACTTGAACCCTAAAACCTATCCCTACACCCTCGACACTCGACACTATATCTTAAACCCTAATGCATCCCTAAAGCCTCAACCCTAAATCCTTAAACCTTCAACCCTAAACCCTATCCCTAATCCCTCTACCCTCAACACTCTACTTTAACCCTAATCCCTTGACCATCAACCCTATCCCTCAAGCCTCAATCCTCAAGCCTCAACTCTCAACATTAAACCCTAATTCATCAACCCTAAACCCTAATCCCTCAAACCTAAACCCTATCCCTAAACCATCAACCCTCAACACTATACCTTAAACCGTAATCCCTATCCCTCAACCCTTAACCCTTAAAACTTAAACCCTATCCCTACACCCTCAACACTCGACACTATATCTTAAGCCTTAAACCCTCATCCCTAAAGCCTCAACACTCAATCCTTAAACCTCAACCCTAAACCCTATCACTAATCCCTCTACCCTCGACACTCTAACCCTAACCTTGACATTAAATGCTAATCCATCAACCTTAAACCCTATCCCTAAACCCTCAACCCTCAACACTATACCTTAAACCCTAATCCATCAACCCTAAAACCTAATCCCTCAACCCTCAACCCTAAACACTATCAATCAACCTTCAACCCTCGATACTATACCTTAAACCCTAATCCCTCAACCCTAATCCCTCATCCCTAAACCCTAAACTCTACCCCTATTCCTAAACCCTCAACCCTCGACACTATACCTTAAACCCTAATCCCTTATCCCTAAACCTTAAACCCTATCCCTCAACCCTTAACCCTTAAAACTTAAACCCTAAAACCTATCCATAAACCCTCAACACTCAACACTATATCTTAAACCCCAATCCCTCAACCCTTAGCCCTAAAGCCTCAACCCTCAATCATTAAACCTTAAACCCTAAATCTTATCACTAATCCCTCTACCCTCAACACTCTACTTTAACCCTAATCCCTTGACCATCAACCCTATCCCTAAACCCTCAACCCTCAACTCTCAACATTAAACCCTAATCTGTCAACCCTAAACCCTAATCCGTCAACCCTAAACCCTAATCCTAAATCCTCAACCCTCAACAATATTCCTTAAACCCTAATCCATCAACCTTAAACCATAGTCCCTCAACCCTAAACCCTCAACCCTCAACACTATTCCTTAAACCCTAATCCCTCAACTCTAAACCCTAATCCCTCAACCCTAAACCCTAAACCCTATCCTTAAACACTCAACCTTCAGCAAGTTATACCTTAAACCTTAAACATTAATCCCTCAACCCTCAACCCTAATCCCTCATCCCTAAACCCTAAATGCTATCCCTATTCCTAAACCCTCAACCCAAGACACTATACCTTAAACCCCAATCCCTTACCCCTAAACCGTAAACCCTATCCCTCAACCCTTAACCCTTAAACCTTAAACCCTAAAACCTATCCCTAAACCCTCAACCCTATACCCTCAACAATATACTTAAGCCCTAATACCTCAATCATCAACCTTATACCTTAAACCTGAAGCCTACACCCTCAAACCCTCATCCCTAGACCATATAACCTCACCCTTATATCCTAAACCTTGAATATTATGCCTCAACCCTATACTTAAATTAAACCTAAACCATACGTGCTCTCAACCCAAGTCACCCTATGCCTTATATACCCTCAATCCATATCGTAAACCATAAACCCTAATCCCCGTGCCTTACACACTTAATCTTATACACTCAACAACCTAAATATTAACCCTCAACTGTAATCCTCAACCCTCAACCCTCTACCTATTACTTAAGCCCTAATCCCTCAACCCTCAATCCTCTACCTATTACTTAAGCCCTAATCCCTCAACCCTCAACCCTGAAAACTATACAGGCTTAGGTCCTTATATACACTAAACCCAAAACACTTACATACAGACATGCATACATACAAACATACATACATACAAAGATGCATACATACCTACAAGAATAGATATAAACATCCATGAAACAAACTTATGAAATTTGAACATATCTCATTCATAGGAAGACATAACGTGAGCACATTATAACGTGCTCGCGTTATGTCGAACTGGGAAAACACGGGCAAACATGCAAAAAAGAAAAAAAACACAACATAACGCACTCACATTATGTTGTTCTTTGGGAATCCCAAGCCTTGGGCTTTGGATTTCCAACCCAAAGCCTTGGAGTGCCTTTTCAACATCCACAGACGTGTTTTTGCAGATTCTTCAAGATTTCACATAATTTTGTTCGTGCTAACCCTCAGATTTGCACATGTTTCAAGGTCAAACAAATTAAACACCTGGGTAATGTTAGGCTTTCTCTTAGCTATTTAAAGATGTAATTTTTTTCACATTTTGACAATGTTAAGCCTTTCATCTTTAATTTCTTTTATTTGTGTGTCCAGTTTTGGGCAAAAACCACTATTTGGTCTTTTTTCATTGTAAATTAACCATTCATTAAAATTTCAAAAAAAATCACATATTTAGAAACTAGACTCCATTCTACACATATTAAAAAAAAGAAAAAATAAATTTCAATTAGTTTTCAAAATTTATAGGGGTAGCACGGCCAAAATTCTGTTTTTTAGGATGTGTCCACTTTGAAAATTAGTAAAAAATCAAATATTCATCAGAAAATTATCAAAAAAATTAGGCATAAACTAAATGCTATTAGATAATTTCTCACCAAAGCAATTTTAAAAATACCAAAAAAAAAATTAACCTTTGGAGGGAGCCACAAAACATGCTATGATATGTTTTTTTGATAGAAACAACACCAATTTCTGTGGCTCCCTCTTTGAACCCCTTAATCTATACCATTTTCAAAAAAAATAGTAGTTTAGAAAGTAGACTCGGAGAACTACAAACATTATTTTGGTTGCATCTCCAAATTTTGAGTGTAACTATGCTCAATTTCTCATCCAAGGCCAACATTTCCTGATTTTAGAAAAAAAAGTGGCCACTTAAGACCCCTTTTTGGCCTCCCATCTTCTTGCACTTACTCTGTCATATCAACTATATAAATAAGGATGTGGTTACTCCTGAATAAATTATAATAAAGATGAGAATGTTTTGTATCAATGTATTGATTGTTATGAGATAAATATGTTTGATGTTTTGAGTTGCTTTAGATTCAAAAAACTATGAGATAACTTATTTATCTAGCATGAGAAAAATGACATGTTTCATATAAAAAACCAAACAAGGGTGAGAATCTAGAAGAGAATAAACCATCAGTTAATCTCTTGATCAAATTAGAGCAATCCTAACCATGTTTGTAGAAACCAAGGAGAAACCTGGTATTCTGGAAAAGAAAGTAAGAAATTAAGGAAACCCTGAAGGGGGAAAATGAGATTTCTCATGGGATGAGAAAGGAAAATCACCAAGAATATAGACTGAGTAATGGAAATCCTGTAACCATAGTTCCTAAAAGGAAGCAAAGGATAGGCTTGCCTTAAGACTGTCCTAGATATGAAGGAAATCATTCCACCAAAGTTGATGGAACAGGTGATTGAAGCAACTAAAAATTTTATTCCTCCTAGAGTGTTGGGATAAGTTACCTAGAAAAGTACCTTGCCTTATGAAAATTATAGAATTAATGGAATCAAAGCCCCATAACAAGAATTATTGGCTAAGGGTTTGATTAGATCAAGTATTTCACCATGGGGTGCACTTGTTATCATTGTCAAGAGAAAGGACATAACTCCGGAATTGTGTATTTAGTATCATATGCTCATTAAAGAAACGATAAAGAACAAATATCTTTCACCACGTATTGATGACCTCTTTGATTAGATGCATGGAGCTACAGTGTTTTCAAAGATTGATTGGCGATCAATATATCATCAATCAAGATTGAAGGATGGGGATAACCATAAAACAACTTTTGGACAAGAAATGGGCACTAAGAGTTTGTAGTGTTGCCCTTTAGACTTGCAGATACCTCTATTGTATTCATAAATCTCATAAACAGTTGATTAGAGATTGTTTAGACAAGTTTGTTCTAGCCTTTTTGGAAGATATACTTATTTATTTTAAGAATGAAGGAGAACGTTATCATTATGTGCAAGTGATTTTGCATTGGTTAAGAGAAATTACAACAACACCAATTCTGTGAATTCTTGTCCCGAAGGACAGTTTGAGGGAAAAACTGATGCCTCAGGAGAAGGATTAAGGGGTGTACCTATACATGATGAGAAAGTTAAGTAATCTCTTATGGTAAATCTTAAAGATTCAAGGTATGATAGATTTCATTTTGAGACTGATAGACTATTGAGTTTCAGAGGAAGAATATGTGTTTCTAATTCTATTGAATTAAGGAATCTAGTATGGAAAGTTGATACTGCACCATACCCAGGACATCTTGGGGTAACCAACTACTAATAGATGTAAAACCTCTTTAATTCTCGAAAGGAATGATGAATGATGCTACAAAATTTGTAGCAAGTTGTCTGGAGTGTCAGAGGATAAAAATAGAACCTCAACACTCCGTAGGACTGATGTATCCACATGATATACCAAAATGGAAGTGATAAGTCATAAGTATGGACTTCATTTAGAGCCTTCCAATGTCTAGGAATATACATGATGCCATTTTAGATATGGTTGATAACTCACAAGGGTAGCACATTCCATACGAGGGAATTTAACTGATGGAGCTTGCAAATTTGTGCAAGAGGTGTTTAGATTGCATGGCTTCCCAGAAAAGATTATCTTGGATAGAGATGCACGTGTAATGTCAAGGTTTTTGGAAAATTTTGTTCTCTATGCTAAGGACTAAATTTAATAAGAGTATAACTTAACATCGATGTCAAACTCCTATATGCTGGGTAAGCTAGAAGATAGGATTAGCATTAGTTCGGAAATGTTATCAGAAATAGATGAAAAAATTTAGCTGATCAAAAAAGATCAGTGGAAATTGATAATAAATAGAAAAGTTACGTTGATGTTAAGCGTACACTAAGACAAATCTCGGTTAGAGAAGAAAAACAAATTCTTTTAAGGGTCAAACCCTTGAAAAAGTTTCATAAAGTATGGAATGTGTTCCAAACTAGTTCCTAAGTATTAAGGACTCTTCTAAATTTTCAAGATTATCAATTCTATTGATTACAAGACTCAATCTGTTACCAGTTATTTCCAGGAGACATAATGCTTTTTGTGATTCATATATGAAAAATATATTTATGTAATATATGAATATTACATTCTATGAATGTTTTACAAGTACAGGACCTAGGAATGGTTATGATCAAGCTTCTAAAATGCTTAAGGTTTGCAGACACTATTTGTGTAACATAGAGATCTTACAGTGCAAGGTCCAATAGGATCAATATGCTGAGGAAAATGCTACATGGGAGGATTACCATGAATTTTATTAGGATTTTTCGCATTTATTTTATGCTGTTACTAGTTGAAAATAATGAACTTGCTTTTTAGTTACATTTTGATACTTTATATCATCGAGGATGATGAATCTTTAGGGGAAGGATATTTTACATCCCTAAATTTGTCCTATTATTACTTTTTAATTTTACTTGGACATAAGTAAATCTATTCTGATGTTTAGATTAATATTAAGGAAAGACATGGATTGTATTGAATTTCATTTATGAAATCATGGAAATGATTATGTTATTGTCAATTTAATATTTGCATTATGAGATTTGATTTATTGTTTGAATAATGATGCACTAATCATAATTTGTTGGTTACAAGTTGGATGCAGAAATACAAGTTTTCAGATGACTCTCAGAGAAAAGAGAGAGAGAGTATCTTTCGAGGAGAGAGATATAGACCTCAGGTTATGAGTGGTCTATTTGCCAAGACGAGTATGATGTGTAACAAAAGTGTGAACCAATGTGTTGTGAGAGGTAAGCCTTAACTTTTCAGTTTACTTAAACCCAATCGAGAGGTAGTCGATACCTTAAGAATCTTTACAAGTCCTAATAAATCATCGTAGTCGTTAATAGCGTTAACGATGCCATTTGAATATGAACTAAGGTGATTTACATTAAACGTAAACATTATGATGTAAATTATCATAAACTGGTTCTCTTATTTTATTAAGTATCTTGACATATTATAAATGATTCTTAAACATTAAGACGATATTTTCGAGTTAAGAATACGTGAATATTGTCGACAGATCAATATGATGGGGAGACAAGCTCAACCCAATCACATTATCCGTAATCCTATGTTTAAATATTATCATTTTATTGATTAAACCATAACTATCTAATAGAGAGGCGATGTTATGTGAATCATATTTGATGTAATCAAGTATGTAAATGCCTTAGAATCGAATGCGGATAATATCGCATAATGAGTCGATGGTGTTATGCTTGAGTAGTCGAAGGCTTACAAATAGGAGAGCCTTCATTATATTGAGTGGTGGAATGAACCACTTTAAGTGTTTATTAAATGAGAAAATGTAGGTTTAATGCCTTGTCGGCCTCTTTGAAAGTAGAGCAATGGTGATGCTAACCACATTCGTCGAAGCTCCCTCAAAGAGTGTTCTTCTCGTCGACATGTGTAGAGATATGCAAATTTATAGCTATCGGTTGAAACTGAATCATGAAGCGGACTACTTTGTATTCAATATGTTTCCAACTGCAAAGTGTGGAGGAGCAAAAAATGCGTGACTCATAAAGAGTCTTGCTTAAGTCTTTAAATGACACGACTCATTAAGAGTCAAGGAGATAGGAAATCGACGAGAGAAAAAAAAAAGATCGATGTGATTAAAGAATGAAACTTTATTACCCACGAATCCCTTAAGCGTGCATGTGAAAGCAAAGAGTAAATTTAGTTATGTATATGGAGATATTCGCAGCTTTAAGGAGGTGGGGTTACTATTTAAGAGGAGGATATTAATGTTAGAGAGTGGTGATCATTGTAGGAGGCAACAGTTTTTGATTATAAGGGTTATGTGTTAATAGAATCAAATAGAGAAAAAGCTTCAGGGAGAGGATAGAAGAGAGGAGTTTTGGCTATTAGCAGAGGTGAGAGAGCACCAGTATAGCGTAGATGTAATGTCCCCTTCTTGCAAACCAAAATTTTCTCAACCTTGCACACAATTTCAACTCACAAAAAGAGAACATTAGTACACTAGTCTATCTTTGGATTCCCACTTATAATAATATATGCAAGAAATATTCAAATTACATAATCACATTGCCCTTATAGCGTTATACTCTTATGTTCAACATCAATATGCTTTTCACACTTTCCATCATTATCCATTATATTTGGATCTATGCAATAGTCAAATCATTAATTCCATGTGAGAGGATGTGAGAGGATGCCATATGCCAATTATCACGGGTCCATTATTTCCATCCTTTAACTTGAGGGGTGAATACTCACCAACTTTAGTCAAAGGCTAATTATGATAATCCTTTGGCTCGAGGGGTGAATAACTCACCAACTTTAGCCCAAGGCCAATGATTACAATCCTTTGGCTTGAGGGGTGAATAACTCACCTACTTTAGCCAAAGGCCAAATCCACTTGTCCAAGGGATGCCATTGCACCTATTGAGACAAGGGCCATATCCACTTGTCCAAGGGGTACCTTTTGTACCTACTGAGACAAGGGCCACTTCCACTTGTCCAAGGGGTGCCATTGCACCAAATGAGACAAGGGCCACTTCCACTTGTCCAAGGGGTACTTTTTGTACCAACTGAGACAAGGGTCACTTCCACTTGTCCAAGGGGTACCTTTTCTACCAACTGAGACAAGGGCCACTTCCACTTGTCCAAGGGGTACCTTTTGTACCAACTAAGACAAGGGCCACTATATACCCATGTTGACTAATTGTTCATTCCCATGCATCACACCTCTCAGATAGAGTTAATGGATTAATTTCATTGCTCATATGTTTCACAATTATTAAGTTCTACCTCATGTAATAACTAACACTTTCATTATTAGAATTTCACTACTTAATGCTTAGCATATTATCCGGTTAAAAATTGGACAATTACATAATTCAGCAAAGATACATATTTAAAATATAAATTTCATACATAAACACATATATCAGTTCCTACTTAATAACCTTATCATTTATATCTTACAAGTTATAAATTGAACAAGTAAATATAAATTCTTACAAATCATAAATTGAATAAGTAAATATAAATACTTACTTACCTGTTGGAGCTTTACCTGCGATGTATTTATACGATACTCTTTTTATATTTTCTTCCGATGATGTTTTCCTTCTATCTCACAACCTTTATTTATTTCCCTTTCAAGGGATATGTTCGAAGAGGCACATCTCTTATTATGCTTGGTGGTAAAAGACATACTTACCCTCTTATAATTTTTATTACTTTATATTAATTCCCTTTTGTGGTAAAACTAGTTGTAACCATACGTAACTCCCTTATCATAAGAGGATAATACATTTGTTATTAAGTATGGGAGCTCTTTTATCTTATTTTATTCACAAGCATATAATATGGTGGGATAATGTTTTTGTCTTATTAAACTCTTATCTTTATATGATTTTATTTTTGAATTTGACCTTTTAACCATATTACTTTGCTTTATTTCAAATTACTTTACTTTCAAGCTTTAATGGATGACTCTTCATTAATATTTGTAATATTTATTTTTATATATAATAATATATCTTATTCATTATTCATATAAATATTATATTAAAATATTTATATTTATAATATATCTAGTTAATTTATATATTTCATATATTTTATAATATTTAAATATTTATTTTTATAAGATATTTAATTATATTAAATTAATAATATTATTTATTAAATAATACATATTAATAATATATTTGAAATAAATATATTATATATTATATTTTAATTATATTAATTTATATAAGGCTAACTTATTATTTAAATAAACAATTCAATTATAAATCAATATAGGGACATGACAATAGGTAAGGTAAATCGGGGACTAGTATAGAGGGATATCTACAATATTAACAGAGGGAGGATGAGTTTGACAAGAAAGAGATAATGACTTATTTGTTGAGTCTAAGATTATCACTTGTGAGGGTTTCTTTTATAGAGAAGACAACATTGTATCGTGGATAGAGATCATTTTATGGAAAGAATAGAGTACTTAGTGTTGAGGATTTATCGTAAGGAGACGACAAGAGAAACACAGTTGTTACCGGGGAAAGTAGACATCCACGAATAACATCAGACTTATATTGCATGGATTTTCCAGGTATGAGTTGACCTTATTTCTTTGTGTTATCATCTTAAACTCTCGTTCTACGAGACTCATTCGACGATAGTAATTTCTGAGAGTTTAGAAGATTGATAGCCAATTATAAAGACTTTAAATAAACATCAATCGATAGATATCGTGTATAGATGTGTACAATGATGAACTTGTGTACTAGATCGTTGCACTATCCAAAAATTATTGTTTGTAGTTATTGAGATGTTTTTATGGTATTTTGATATTGCATTTGTATGATCTTTTAAGAGCCTCAAGAATTTTTATACTCGATATGTGTCATAGATTTCACGTTGTTTTGAGTAGAATAATGTGATTAATGTTGTCAGGCTAGAGGTTCAACATTTACTTTAATCTCAGATTCTTTCTAGAATTAGAATACTCATTATCCTGATACTATGGTATAAGGGAATAAGAACCCAGCCTTTTGGTTATTTCAATACTTATGTTAATTGCAATTGGTATAAGACTTTTTACAACCTTGGAGTTATTTCGAACTTTAGTCAACAAACCTTATGGTTATTATAATTAAGTTTTCTTAAGGAAGATTAATCTAGTTGATTGAGATTGAGCAAGTCCTTAGTGGACAGATCAACGAGAATTAGTCTTCTTTCTAGTCAATAATTGTGAAATCTAGAAATGACCTTGGAGTTGAACAATACCCAGGGTGAATCCTTTTTGTGTATTATATTATTATCTTTTGGGAATATATGTTAGTTATTTCATTATGATTGAATAGGATAGATCAAAACCTATTCTTAACCTTGGTTGAGTTAAACCAAAGGTTGTTTATAAACCTCAGTCTTGAAGTTATGAGTTAGGGTCATTTTGACATAATGGATTATTCAAGGGTAAAATAAAACCCTAGTTTAACCTAGAAGGGTTAAAGATTATTTGATGACACCTTTATGGTTATAACCCATTTTAGTTATTTTATGGGGGTAGACTTTAAAGGGTCGAGAACCCTAAATAATAAATGTTCATATTTATCTTATCGAAAAGAGATGTGTTATTAGTTGTTAATATTTAACTTTAGGTAGAGAAACCTATTTGTGTGGTTACAAGTCGACTTGAGATATAAGTCATAAGCCTCAGGTTTTGCAAGCATGCAAGAGGTTCCATTAAATGGTTAGTCAAACATAAAGTTTATTATACCTTTTTAGTCACATCTTCTCTTAGCTATTACTTGTTGATAAGTGATGAATCTCAAATGTTGCAAAGATGCAATAAAGATAGCCAAGAATAGATAGTCATTCCATAAGGTTTATGGAGCGATGATAGTGCCTTATGAATCCACCTAAGTAAAAAAGACTAGGTTTGACTTAGACAAAACTCTTTAGTTAAACCTTAACTTGACCCAGATGTGGTAATTATTTATATTAAATCATTGAGATCATTATGTAGATCATGATTGAAGGGACAAGTACCCTAACTATGTATAATTATTCTTACTTGTAAGAAAGGAAACAATTTCCTAGACTATGATGCTTAACCTGGGTAAGGTAACCATCTTAGTCGTTATAAATCGATTAAAAATTCTTATGAATTGATAAGTCTTGGATCTCAGGTATTGCAATGATGCAATAAGAATTCCTGTGAATAAAGGTAGTCGATAAGGTCTATGGAATATAGACAATGAATGTAAACTTGTCTAGGTTAGGAAGACTAAAATATTGATATTGTTAGGACTTCATAAGTTAAATGCAGTTGACCGAGTTGAACTGTAGGAATATGATAGTATCCAAGTTGAGTTGGGGTGGGTGAACATTATGACAACGTTCATTACGAATTTTAATTTATATTGAAACTATGGACATAGTAATGCATATGTCTGCATGCATTGTTGGTTCACCGTATCTAGATTGTACAACCTATCAGAAATCATACTTAGCTACAGGGTATCTAGGGTTGTATGGTTGATAGATTTGTGTAGGATACAACACTATGTACTCGGGAAGTCAAATTACCACTGGTCACCTTTGGTCTATATTCCTCCTGAAGGGTAGGGCCCTTCCTATGTGGAAGATGTGTGGGAGACTGCCAGTCTATGGATGGATGTAAATCACTGGAAAGATACTCTCTCTCTCTCTAGCAGAAGACATGCCGAGGCTTGTGATAAAGATGTCAGATTTCTAGATGCTGTATATCTCCGAGACTTGTGTTTATTGAGACTATGTGAAATATTATCTAATGTAGATATTTGTAATTGATTTACTTTTGTAAACATTGTACTTGAGAAAGAAAATATATTTTATTGTATTTTGTAATGAGAAATCTTCTATTTGTAGTTACTTGATTATATGTTTCAATAAAAGAAAAATTTTCTCTATCTCATTTTTACCTTCTTGAATTACTCTATGGTAAAATTTTCCAATTTTACTATGTTTTAGAATGTGGATGTTACAAAGGTCTTGAGATCTTCTTCATGGTGGAAGAATTTTGTTCCTGATCAAGTAACCATATATTTTGGACACTCTTCATCAAAATCTCCCAATCCTCTATCTAGTGTTGTGGACGTGGTCTCAGAGATAGTTTCTACCATGACACCTAATTTAGAGCTAGAGCCTCCATTGGATTCTGCCCCCTCCTGGTGGGTGGCCTTGGTGCTCTTTTTCTTGATGAGGTTCTTTAATGGTCATCCTTGTTGCAAGTATGGGCCTAACCGGTGTTGTCATTGATGCCAACATACTCTTGTTGCATTAATGATAAGGATTAGATGAGTTGTGTGCTGAGGATATTGAGAAAATTAGTCTCAATCAAGAACAGTGATGACAGTAAGGTAAAAGTCCAAGATAGGATGAGGATCAAAGGATGCGGTTTAAAGGGTTTGTAGATATGTGTCTTAAGGTGGTCCAATAGATATTGTAGAGGTTCGCATAAAGATCTAAAGAAGTTGTGGCCGCTCAAGTAAAACTGGTTCCAGCAGATGTTCAATGGTGACAGAGTGATACAGATAGGTCCAGTGAGATCCAGAAATGCATTATCCTGTTCTGTGGATTTGAGGGAGTGTTGAGGAAGTCTTTGTGAAGTGTCAACTTGATTGGTTTGTGGTTTGAAGGTTCACAAGCATCTATTCCTTTGTGAAAGTAATGATAGACTGTGTTCTTAAGGTTTCGGATGAAGGAGAGAAGGATTTTAGTAAGAAGATGAAGTGTGGATGTTCTTGGTAGTTTAGGCAAGCTTGTGGAGGTCTTTGGATCGTGTCCAGTTTGTGTTGGTGGTCCGCATTGGAGTTGTAGCTCGCATTGAAGAATATCTTCTGGATGATGGCGTTCTTCCTGAGATTGGCCGACCGGATGAGTTACACATCCTGCAGATGTTCTTGTTGATGTTTGCTGACTTAGATGATCATTCCTAAGTTGATGTCTTGTATAAATAAGGGATTATGAAGTCATTTCAAAAGTGTCCTTATGGAGATGAGTGTGTGGTAGCAAGGAGGAGAGCAAAAGGCAGAGCAGAAGTATTGGGCTTAAATAGAACTGAATCAAGCATGGTGAAGATGCTATTCTCCAGTTTATGTATGTGATTCTTATTTCTTTGTAGATAGTGTGTCTCTTGTACACAGTGAGCCTCTTGTGAGTAGTGTGCTCGGGTAGTGAGCCCTAATTGGCATGTGCCATTTTATTCTTTCTATTCTTCTAACAGAGAATATAATCTTGGGTTAATCACCCCGTGGTTTTTCCCTTAACTGGGTTTTCCAAGTCAAAAATCTTGGTGTCTTATGTGTTTTAATGTGTCTCTGCTCTTGGTCTAATGCATTGTCTTTTCATAATTGAATTATTATTATCCTGCTGAAATACAAAGTGGATTTAAGTGTTTGAATTGGAAGAAAGTCTTGGACAACTAATTCACCCCCCCTCTCAGTTGTCTATCCTGAATCTAACAATTGGTATCAGAGCTAAGTTCCTCTAAAAGGAGCTTAACCGCTTGAGGAGATCCAGGATGTCATCTTACAAGAAGGATAGTCCGAAGTTTGATGGAACCAATTTTAATCTTTGGAAAGGTTGCATGAAATTTCACTTGCAGTGTATGGAAATGGTGTACTGGACCATGGTTACAACAAAGTATACACCTCCACAAGGTGGCCCAAAAACCCAAAATGAAATCACAGATGCTAAAAACAATCTGCAGACTATAGAGGCTCTTCTAAGCGCATTATCTGATTCAGAGCTCTCAAATGTTATTGACCTACCAACTACTTTTGAGATTTGGAAAAAACTAGATCTTCTACATGAAGGAGACAAGTATGTCAAATGTGTAAGGTTACAAAGTCTGAAAGGAAAATTCAAAAATCTGAAGATGAGAGAAGATGAAAATATCACTACTTTTATGCCAAGAGTAAATGAGCTTGTTTGTGGAATTAGAAATGTTGGTGGAGTCTTGGATGAAAATGAGATTATTGGCAAAATTCTCAGATCCCTTCCTGTTTCCTATAAAATCAAGGTTGTTTCCATTGAAGAATTCAGAGCCCATACAACTGTCACAAGAGATCAATTGGCTGGTAAATTGGCTGCATTTGAAATGACCGAGTTTGGAGATTCCCCCCCCAAAGATTGAATCAACATTCAAAGCCAGTGCCTCTGTAAAAGGTAAACAAAGATTTGATCTGGGAGAGAACTCTTCAAGGAAACTATCATGGTATGAAAAAGCAAGAAAAGATCTAGAAGAAGAAGAAGCAGAAACTACTCAACCTGAAGCCCTTATTGCAAAAAGACTACCAAGAGCATCTGGGAAGTATGAAGGAAAATTGCATTTTAAGTGTTTTAACTGCAACAAGATTAGTCATTTTGCCTCAAGGTGTCTGGAAAGTTTTTCAAGGTCAAATTCTAACAAATCAAGGTTCCAAAAGAATTGTTACTATGTTAATGAAGGAGATGATGAAGGAGTAACATATGATGAATCAGAGATAGGAGACAAATCTGGCAGTGACTGGGTGTTCATTGCCATCAAGGAAGAAGATCCAATGCCCTCTGAATCTGCCAATCATAAAGTTCTAGAAAGAGCTCTGGCTACTCAAGTTGAAGAAAAGGATGATTGGGTCATTGACAGTGGATGTTCTCACCATATGAAAGGTGACAAAAACAAGTTCAATGATTTGGAAAGGTATGAAGGAGGAGTGGTAAAATTTGGTGATAATTCTGCTGGTAGAATAAGAGGTAGAGGAACTATTTCTTTTGATGGAAGGAACAAAACTGGTAATGTACTGTATGTTGAAGGATTAAAGCACAATCTTCTCAGTGTTGCACAGTTGGTGGACAAAGGCTATGATCTCTGATTTAAGAATGGAAAATGCAAGATCTTTGAAAGTTCTGGAACAAAGATTGCATCCGGTACTCAAACTAAAGGTAATATCTTCCACTTGGTTGGTACTGGTAAAAGTTGCTTATTTGTTCAAGTTGATTAGAGTTGGTTGTGGCATAGGAGAATGTGTCATGTGAATTTTGATAATATTATCAAGATAAGCAATACTCAGGCTGTAAGAGATCTTCCAAAACTGGTGAAACCTACAAATAGTTTTTGCAAAGAATGTCAGTTGGGAAAACAAAGCAAAGTCTCATTTAAAAGTAAGGAATAATCTTCTACCAGATTATTAGACTTAGTTCATACTGATTTATGTGGTCCGGCAAGAATCAGGAGTGTGCACGGTGATAGATACTTCATGTTACTAATTGATGACTATTCCCGGATGATGTGGGTAACTTTTCTGAAAGAGAAATCAGAAGCTCTTGAGAAATTTAAAATATTCAAGGCTATAGTAAAGAATGAAACCAGATTAAAATTGAAATGTCTGAGGTCTGATAGAGGTGGAGAATTCACATCTGGTGAGTTCATAGATTTCTGTGAGAAACATGGAATAAAGAGACAGTTGTCTGCTCCTAGGACTCCACAGTAGAATGGAGTAGTTGAGAGAAAGAATCGGACCATCCAGGAAGCATCTAGGACCATGATGATAGAAGCAAATGTTCCTCAGATCTATTGGAGAGAAGTTCTCAGCACTGTAGTCTATACTCTCAATCGAGTACAAATCAGAAGCAATATTGGTAAGACTCCCTATGAACTCTGGTTTGGCATCACTCCTACTGTGAGGTATTTTAGATTCTTTGGTAGCAAGTGTTACATTAAAAGAGATGAAGATCTAGGCAAGTTTGATGCTAGAAGTGATGAAGGAATATTCTTGGGTTACTCTACTCAAAGCAAAGCTTACCAGTGTTAGAACAAGAGACTGAGAAAGATTATAGAAAGTACAAATGTGAAGGTTGATGAAAGAATTGAAAAACCCTCAATGTTTTATGAATATGATGAAGATGATCAGAATGGTGTTATGATTCAAGGAGCCCAAGCCCCTTCTAAAATTTAGATTCAAACTGATCTAGTAAATCAGGAAGAAGAGATGAGTCTTAATGAGCCTGATCAAGAATTAGAAGTGCAAGAAACTCACAAAGTTCCAAGGTATGTAAGACTAAACCACTCTAAAGATCAGATCATAGGTGACAAAAGCAAAGGTGTATAGACTACGAGGAGATTTTCTCAAAATTTAGATGAGTATTGTTTGATCTCAAAGATTGAACCTAAGATAGCAGATGAAGCCTGCAATGATGAAAACTAGACTAAAACAATGGAGGAAGAACTGATGCAAATTGAGAAAAATCACACTTGGGATCTTGTTCCCAGACCTAGAAACAAGAATGTGATTGGAACCAAATGGGTCTTCCAGAACAAATTGAATGAAGTTGGTGAAGTAATCAGAAATAAAGCGAGATTGGTTTGCAAGGGCTATTCTCAAATAGAAGGAGTTGATTTTGAAGAAACTTTTGCTTTGATGTCAAGAATTGAAGCAGTCAGATTATTTCTTGCATTTGCTATCTTCAAATATTTCAAAGTGTATCAGATGGATGTCAAGTCTGCCTTCCTGAATGGTAACTTGGAAGAAGAAGTGTGCATTGAGCAACCGGATGGATTTCAACTGTTTGATCATGGTGATATGGTCTGCAAATTGAAGAAAGCACTGTATGGATTGAAGCAAACCCCAAGAGCTTGGTATGAAAGATTGGATAAGCATCTTTTAAAGATTGGTTTCAACAAAGGTACTACTGACAATAATTTGTATTTCAAAATTGATTATGAAAACATCCTGATTATTGAAGTGTTTGTTGATGATATCATTTTTGGAGGAAGAGATAGTATGTGCAAAACCTTTGCAAATCAAATGAAAAGTGAATTTGAGATGTCCATGCTTGGGGAAATGAATTTCTTTTTGGGTTTACAAATCACTCAAACAAAGAAAGAAATCTTCATTTCTTAGTCCAAATATGTGAAAGAATTGTTGAAGAAATTTGGGATGGAAGACTCAAAGCCAATGAATACTCCCATGGCAACTAGATGCAAATTAAGCAAAGATGATGATTCACCTAAGGCTGATTAGAAAAAGTATAGATCAATGATTGGAGGGCTATTGTATCTTACTCAAACTAGACTAGATATTATGCAGGCTGTTGGTCTTGTTGCTAGATTCCAGGCTGATCCTAGAGAATCTCATGTCATGGCAATCAAGAGGATTTTTAGATATTTAAAAGGGACAGTTGAGTATGGATTGTGGTATCCCAAAGATCATGATTTCTCTCTTCATGCTTATACAGATGCTGATTGGACAGGAGATGTGGATGACTAGAAGAGTACCAGTGGTGGAGCATTCTTTTTAGGAAAAAGATTGGTTTCTTGGCTAAGCAAGAAACAAGAGGCAATATCTCTGTCCACAACTAAAGTAGAATATATTGCAGTAGCAGGTAGTTGCACTCAAGTTTTGTGGATGAAGCAGATGCTAAAAGACATCAAAGTGGAGTATGAGGAACCTATCACAATCTTCTGTGATAATTCAAGTGCAATAAATATTTCTAAGAATCCGGTGTTGCATTCAAAGACTAAACATATATCCATCAAGTTTCACTTTTTGAGAGAGCATGTGAACAAGAATGAAGTCAGATTGGAGTTTGTGCCTTCCAAGGATCAGATTGTAGACATCTTTACTAAACCTCTACCTAAGGACTCTTTTGATTATCTTAGAGAAAAGTTAGGGGTAATTGCCCCTTCGGTGATGAACTAAGGTGCACTAATGTGCATTAGTCTGGTGGATCACAGTCATATATTATGGTTTGGATTGATGAATGGGGAGCTACTACTCAGGGGGAGCAGCAGGTATGATTCTGAAGTGGTAAAATTGCAAGTATGTGCCCTTTGCCATTGATGTCAAAGGGGGAGAGAAGACATGTGAAAAACAAGTGGTTTCTGATCAAAGGGGGAGAAGTAAAGAGAGAGAAAACATGTGAATGGTTGTTGCTAATAGGGGGAGTTGTGACAAGTGAGGAGAAGTTCTTGTCTTTATGGTTAAAACAATTTTTCACATCATATGTTGCCATCAATAACAAAGGGGGAGATTGTTGCAAGTATGGGCCTAACCGGTGTTGTCATTGATGTCAACATACTCCTACTGCATTAATGATAAGGATTGGATGAGTTGTGTGCTTAGGATATTGAGAAAATTAGTCTCAATCAGGAACCGTGAAGAACAGTGATAATAATAAGGTAAAAGTCCAAGATAGGATGAGGATCAAAGGATGTGGTTTAAAGGGTTTGTAGATATGTGTCTTAAGGTGGTCCAGTAGAGATTTTTTAGGTCCACATAAAGATCTGAAGAAGTTGTGGCCGCTCAAGTAAAACCAGTTCCAACAGATGTTCAGTGGTGACAAAGTGATATAGATAGGTCCAGTGTGATCCGGAAATGCATTATCCTGTTCTACGGATTTGAGGGAGTGTTGCAGAAGTCTTTTTGAAGTGTCAACTCAATTGATTCATGGTTTGAAGGTCCACAAGCATCTATTCCTTTGTGACAGTAATGACAGACTATTGTAGACATGATATTTCCATAGTCCATAATGGTAGTGCTTGTGTTTCTGGGAAAACTGTGTTTGCTTTTGTATCTCAATGTTTTGGATCACACTCCATGATCCATCATCAGGAGGAAAGAAGGAGAATGCACATGAGATTGACTTGCAGAGAGGCTTCTTAAAAAGAGAGCAAAGAGGTAGTCATGGAAGACGAGATAAGCTAGAGAAGACCTATAGGGGAGAGGAAAAATAGATAAGATTTTAAGCAAATGAATTAAAATTGAATTAAAAATGGAAGATAAAAAGAAATAAAATCAAGGAAATAAAAACAAACAAATAAAACTAATTGTAAGGCAAGAGGATATAACACAAAAAGTAAATATAAAAAAAAGAATCAATAGGTAAAAGCAAGTAATAAAGAAAAAACAACCAAGAAATGAAGCACTAAAGTTCTAAAAAGGGGGGGGAGCACAAGAATAATGAAGGCAATTAAAACAAGTAATAATACAAAAATATCTGATATTAGATGTTCTTGACGTTCTAGATGAAGGAGAGAAGGATTTCAGTAAGCAGTGTGTATGTTCTTGGTAATTCAGGAAAGCTTGTGGAGCTCTTTGGATCGTGTCTAGTTCGTGTTGGTGGTCCGCATTGGAGTTGGAGCTCACATTGAAGAATATCTTCTGGATGATGGTGTTCTTCCTGAGGTTGGCCGACCAGATGAGTTACACATCCTACGGATGATCTTGTTGATGTTTGCCAACTTAGATGATCATTCCTAAGTTGATGTCTTCTATAAATAAGGGATTACGAAGTCATTTCAAAAGTGTCCTTGTGGAGATGAGTGTGTGGTAGCGAGGAGGAGAATGAAAGGCAAAGAAGAAGTATTGGGCTTAAATGGAACTAAATCAAGCATGGTGAAGATGCTATTCTCTAGTTCATGTATGTGATTCTTATTTCTTTGTAGACAGTGTGTCTCTTGTAGACAGTGAGCCTCTTGTGAGCAGTGTGCTTAGGTAGTGAGCCCTAATTGGCATGTGCCATTTTGTTCTTTCTATTCTTGTAACAGAGAATACAATCTTGGGTTAACCACCCCGTGGTTTTTCCCTTAACCGGGTTTTCCAAGTCAAAAATCTTGGTGTCTTATGTGTTAATGTGTCTCTGCTCTTGGTTTAATGCATTGTGTTTTAATAATTGAATTATTATTATGCTGCTGAAATACAAAGTGGATTTAAGTATTTGAATTGGAAGAAAGTCTTGGACAACTGATTCACCCCCCCACTCTCAATTGTCTGTCCCGAATCTAACAATCCTCTCTAGCTAGGTACTCTTCTCATGTGTCACCCATAGATAGCTCTTTTGAGGTGGATTCCCTCTTCATATATGTGTCACCCAAAGATATGGAAGAAGGCTCAAGTCTTGCCACACCTCCCTTCTTTTCCCCTAAAAGATGGTAATAGTGTTAAATTCTCCTGGCAAGATCCAAGGATAAAAAGGGGCTAAGGATTGAACATAATGAATATGTGACCAAAGCATAGATTTACCTACTAAATCAATTGGAGCATAAACGTGGGTGAAGAGGATAACTTCTCCATAATCCAAACTAGAAGCAACCACTAAAATTGAAGATCTACCAGAGTACCACCAAAGAGGACTAACCTTTCGTGGGTCCCATAAGCAAGAAATACCACCTACACTTCCCTGAGCCCCAATGCATTGACATTTACCTCTCCCCCATAAGTTGGGAACAATGCTAATCATGCCTTCCACTAATAACTTAGATTCCTGAATGAAATCATATCTAGCAAATGAACCCGAATTAAATCACAAACAACTTTTTATTTAGGGATGTTATTCGAACCCCTTGCATTCCAAGAGATCACAATCATTTTTTAGAAGAGGCAAAGTGAGAATCCAGTGTCTTGACCACACCATATTCAACCAAATACTCTCTCATTATCTTCATCTTCTCTTGATCCTTTTTCCTTCCTACCTTGATCAATTTGTCTGACCCTCCTTTCTTTAAGCTCTTTTGTTGAAGCCCCAAACTAGGAGGAACTTTCCTCTTACCATCTTCCTTTGCCCTAGAGCTAGAAATAAGAGCATTCAACCCCTTAATCTCTAATAACCCCATTTTAATCTTACACAAAGGGATTGAGATCATTTCCACATCCTAAACCCCTGTTGAATCATGATATTTAGCTCTAGCCTCAATTCGGTCTAAAGGGGGAACTGCTCATTCCTCTAAATCCTCATACGTTACCTATACTCAATTAGGAACTGGTAGAGCACTAGTCTCAATGAATGTTCAAATGTACTCTTTGAGTGAGCGTACTACCTAGAAATTCTAAGGTATGTTGTGCGAAGGTGAAAACCTAGTGCAGGTTCGCAGCCTTTAAGGCTGGACCTACATGTTCTCTATTCCTCGTGCATGTTCATTGGGGTTGCAGATCAATTCTGGGTGGGTGTTTAACTTAGTGGGGGGAGATCTTTGGTGATTGGGGGGTGTTTTTGCTTTGTTTTTCCTGCATGTTCATTCTTCTGGTGCCATTTTAGAGTGAGTTTTTGTCTTTGTTGTGGGCTGGTGTTTGGTGTGTGGTTTGGTGGTGGGATTTTTTGATTATGGTGGAGCATCAAGTTTCTACTAGTTTGGTGGTGGCTGGAGGTAGTGTGTCTCACAATGGCTCTTCATCGAGTATGCATGCACAACAGTTAGAGTCATTTAATGTGGGGGAGGGTCCCAAATTGAAGAAAGTGAATGGTTGTTTTCCCAGAAGCCAGGATCGTCTGGTTTTGGTCATCTCTCATGAATCAGTTGTTGAGGATGTTTCTTATTGGATCAGACATGAATCTGCAAATTTCTTGGAATCCTTATTCCTCTGACAGCTTTGGAAGCTTGGATTAGGTGTTTGTGGCAGGTTGAGGGAGACATGGAGTTTATGTTGGCTATGAATAGTTATTTTTTGGTTATTTTTTTTCCAATTTGGCTTATAGGAATCAGGTTTTTGAGGGAGGACCTTACTTTTATAATCATATAGGATTGTTTATCAAACCCTGACATATGGTTTTAATTTAGCTGAAGAATTACCTTTGAGGGTTCCTATTTGGGTTCACTTGTCGTGGGCTCCCCTAGAGTTTTGGAAAGAAGATATTTTACAATGGATTGTTGCTCTTCTTGGAAAGCCTACTGCAGTTGCTCAACAAACCCTAGATAAAAAGGTTATTTATTTTTCTCCTATTTGTGTGGAGATAGATTTGAGTAATCCCTTGCTGGATATCTAGAAATTTGTCTTGGCTCTTTGTCTTGGGTTTAGCAGCTTGATTACGAATCCCTTCCTTTTCGTTGTCAGATTTGTCATGAGTATGGACATCTTCAGTGGCAATGTCCTAGGGTAAATAAAGCTCCTCATTCTAATAATTCCCCTTCTTCTTCAGCACCGAAAGTGGTTAAAGAAGACAAAGGGAAATCTTCCATGATGGATGGTGATTTGGTTAAGGAAGGTTTTGTGCCAATTAAGTCTCAGGCTAAGGGACATGGTCAGAAGAGATCTTTAAAGCATAGGCCGACTGAAGAGGGATTTAATCGGTTTGAGGTATTGGACAATTTGGCCTTGGAGGAAGGAATTCTAGCAAATGTGACTTCTGGTGCTGCTGGTATGGGTATTGATGATGTGCAGGAATGGGGACTTGGTCATGATCATCAATTCTCACAGGGTGTGCCAGATCATCTAGTGTCCCCCAATGGTCCTATGCAGGATGATGATGATGATATTGTTTTGGTAGATTTGGCTAAGGAGGGGCTAGCTTCTGGCAAGAGCAAGGGGTCTTCTCTGGTCTTGGGGGTGCAACAATGCTCCCTTAAGAAGGGTCTGTCTGAGTACTCTTCTAAAAGTGGCCGCAAGAAGGATCTTGAGAAGATTAAACTTACTGGAGATTTGTTGGTGGAATATGGGTTTGTTAAACCCATTGATGTTCACTTTTCTCAATCTCCTCTATGATTATTCTCTCCTAGAATGTAAGGGGGTTGAATAGCACCTCCCGTCAAAAGGCTATTCATGATTTGGTTGTAGTTCACTCTCCGAACATCTTTTGTGTTCAGGAGACTAAGCTTTTAGTCAACTTCATGCTTCAGTGTGCTTCTCATATCTGGTGTTTTGGTCAGTGTCAGTGCATTAGTTCTCAAGGATGCTCCAGAGGTTTGGCTCTTTTTTGGGATCCAAGAAAGATTGCTCCACTTTGGTGGATTTCTAGTCATTCTACTATCTCCATGGTTGCTTCCACTTTGGAATCAGGTGAGACTATTTTGGTTACTAATGTTTATGCTCCAACTTATATTCATGGAAAATTTGGCTTTGGGCTTATATAAGGTATGTTAGATCATGTGCTCCATATTTTCCTTGGGTCTTAGCTGGTGATTTCAATTCCATGTTGAGTTTGGAGGAGAAAAGAGGTGGGTCACCTAGGATGGGTCCTGCTTCTGATATTTTTTGGGTGAATGTGGATTCTCTCATTTTAATTGATGTTAAGCCTTCTAATGGGATTTTCACTTGGAATAATAGATGGAGTGGAGAGGAAGTGATTTCTGAATGGCTGGATAGATTTCTTGTCTCCTATTTTTGGGTGGGGGACAGCTTGGTTACTAGTTTTGAGATTCTTGATTGGAGGGGTTATGATCATTGGCCAATTAAATTTTTAGTAACTTATTTTACTATTCCTAAGAATCCTCCTTTTAAGTTTTAGCTTATGTGGCTTCAGGATTCTTCCCTGCATGATCTAATGGCCTAGTGGTGGAAAGATGGGGGCCCTACTTAGGGTACAACTATGTACTCCTTTGTTAAGAAACTACAATATGTCAAATATCACCTTAAGAGATGGAATATGTTGTGTTTTGGAAATCTTAAGGCTATGAAGAGGAATACTTAGGCACATCTTGATGAGATTACTTGCCAAATTCAAGATTATGGCTTCTCGGATGCTTTAGGAAGAGTTGAGTCCCAGGCTATGAGAGAAGTGGAGGAGTGGGAGCTCCGAGAGGAGATTTTCTCGAAACAAAAGGCTTGGATTGATTCACCTTAGGAAGGGGACATGAATATTGCTTTCTTCCATCATTTTGTGTAGGCTCATCATAATAGGAGTTATATTTCCTCTCTGGTGAATTCGGAAGGTCTTCACATTTCTTTTCTGTAGGCTTTGTCTTGAGAGGTTAGATAGTTTTATTCTTCTCTTTTTTCTGAAGATTCTCCTCCTGCAGAAGATGAGGACAATTTGATCCTTGCTTGCATTCACTCCCTGATCACTAATGAGATGAAGAATTTCCTGATTCATCTGATTTCTTTGTCTGAATTGGAAGAGGTTGTTTTTAGGATGAATAAGGGTAAAGCTCCTAGTCTAGATGGATTTCCTGTTGAATTTTTTTAAGAATTTTGGGATATTATAAATCTAGATTTGTTAGAGGTTGCCCAGGAATCTCTTCATAGTAAACAAATGCTTCGAGCCTTGAATCTACTTTCCTTGTTCTCATTCCTGAAAAGGAAGGTGCTAACCAACTTGAATTTTTTAGACCTATTACTCTTTGTAATGTGGTGTACAAGACTGTTACTAAAGTGATTGCAGAGAGGCTCAAAGTTTGTCTTCCTTCTGTGATCTCTGAGGAGCAAGGGGATTTTGTTGCTAGTAGACAAATCTTGGATGGGGTGGTAGTTACCTCTGAAGTTATTCACTCTATGACGACTTCTAAGGAGAAATCTATGTTCATCAAGTTGGACATGGCCAAAGCTTATGATAGAGCTAAATGACATTTTTTGCAGAGAATTCTCTTAGGCTTTGGTTTTAGTCTAGAATAGGCCAGTTGGACTATGAGTTGTGTTACCTCTTCATCTTTCTCTATTATTATGAATGGGGAACCTTTTGAGCTTTTTGGGGCCTCTAGGGGCCTTCGCCAAGGGGGATCCTCTTTCCTCTTATTTGTTTATTATGATGGCTGAGGGTCTGGGTAGATTTCTTAAGTCTCAGGTTTCCCAGGGCATGATTCAAGGTTGGAGTTGGGGCAATGGGTGGCCAAAGCTTTCTCATCTTCTATTTGTTAATGACACTACTCTTATGGGGATGGCTTGTCTTTAGGAAGCTGAATCATTTAGGTAGGCTCTGGATACCTACCTAGCTGCTTTGGGTCAGGAAGTTAATGAGAACAAGTCATCTATCTTGTTTTTAATACTCCTCAAGCTATTCAATGGTAGATTGCAAATATTTTGAGGTTCAGATTGGGTCTCTTCCCATTGTCTATTTGGGTATTCCTCTTGTTGTTGGTAGGCAACCCAAGTCTTCTTGGTATAATTTACTTGATAAATTGAGTAGTAAGGTCATTCATTGGACTCATCATTGGTTATCTACTACTGCTCGAGTGACTCTTCTAAAGTCTGTTATCTAGACTCTCCCTATTTACAGGTGTTTTGTTTAGGCTGCTCCTATGTATTTACTTAGGGAATTTGATGCCCTCGCACGACAATTTCTTTGGAGTGGTAACTTGCAGACTACTAAGATGAGTCTTGTTAAGTGGGAAACTATGTGTAGACCAAAGAAAGAGGGGGGCCTCGGTTTATGATCTACTATTTTGAATGGGCAAGCTCTCACAACCAAGTTATATTGACACTGGTGTACTAGTCAACATCATCTTTGGGCCCATCTTCTCACCCATAAGTATCTTAAAGATGTTAATACTTTTGATGTTCTTTGCTTCCCTTTGGAGGGAAGGGGATCTATGATCTGACATACTCTGAAAACAGGGGCTCAGTTGGTCAAGAATGGGCTATTTTGGATCTATCATATGGGTTCACAGGCTCTTTTTGGTGGGATTCTTGGGATGGTCATCCTACTATCCTCTCTGCTTATTCTCACCTTTAGTCCCTTAGTGATCATTTTACTATTGCAGGTTGGAATACAATTGAGCATTATAAGGTTGCTCAAAATTTTGGGATGGCTACTAGTTTTAGATAGAAGCTCTCTTCCAAATGGCCACCAAGAGGGTCAGAGGAGGATAGGCAAGAGTTGGCTCAGATCCTTGCCTCTCGTGAATGCAATACCTTAGTGGGGCGTGATGTTTTGGCTTAGTGATTTATCTGGTAAGTACTCTGTTTCAGCAGGATATGGGGATCTTGTTAGGTAGATGTTTGGGGACACAAAGGTTCCTTGGTGGAAACAAGTGTAGAACAAATTTTCTTGGCCCAAGTGCAACTTTTTCATGTGGTTGGTGGTTCAAATTTGGTGTCTTATTTGGGATAATTTATGCAAGTGTGGGTTCCAGGGTCCCTCGATGTGTGTTTTGTGTCATAATAGTGAGGAGAGTGTTTGTCATCTCTTCTTCCAATGTTCCTTCTCTAGGGAGATATGACACTTCTGGTGGGGTGTGGAACCAGTCTTGCTGGCATGTCTCCTCTTTGGCAGAGTTTTTTGCTCGTTGCGGCAAGGCCCCAGTTAAGACCTCTTTTCTTCAAGTTACTTGGGCTCTTGGACAAACCTTTATTATCTGGAATATTTGGCTGGAGAGAAATCACAGGATTTTTCAAGATGTGAAGTTGGTTGTCCAACACTTGTGGAAAATTCTTCATTCTTTGGAAGAAATTGTTTTGGCAAAGTGTGACTTGGTTGAGGGTGTGGATCCAGGAGATGTTGTTTGTTGCATTCATCTCAATCTTCCTCTTTAGAGTGGTTCTTCGAAGGGTGCTAGTCAGGTCATGAGAAATAGATGTAGACATCCTCTTCAGAAGATAAATAGGGAGGGGCATTAGTGTCCTCCTCCATCGGGAGTGTTGAAAATTAACATGGATGGTTCTTCTCAAGGAAATCTTGGTCATGTTGGTATTGGTGGAGTTGGGTGGGACAGTTCTGGGACTGTTCAGTTTATCTTTTCTGTTTATAAGGGTCTACATACTAACAATTTGATGGAGGCTCTTGCCATTTTATATGCAGTGGAGTGCAATTTCAATCTTGGGTGGAGAAGGATCATTTATGAATCTGATTCTCAGGTGGTGGTGACTTTGTTGAATAGGCAACAATTAGAAGATGTCAGCTGACATTTAACTTTGATTATTAAGCAGATTCTTAATCTATGTGCTTTTTTGGAATCTGTTACTTTTAGTCACATTCCTAGAGAATGGAATGGAGTAGCTGATTGTTTGGCCAAATGGGCCTTTGATCAAATGCAAAATTGGAACATTGTGGATAAGGGTCAATTACCCCCGGATTTGTCTCAAAAGTTGGACCACTTAGTGGAGATTGACAGGGTTGTGTAATGCCCTTTTTGTTTATATGTTTAAAACATTCTATGATTTTATATACTTATAATTTTATGATTTGATATATTATATTTATTATGCAGAGAGGCATTTACAATCACAGTGGGGTGGAGATGAGAGCACTCAATTTTTTCATGTAAATATATAGAAAAAAAACAAAAAATAAATTGGAATAAATAAAAAATAAAATTCAAAAAGAAATTGTAAATGAAAAAAAGGTGGATAAAATAAAATAAAAATATGCAACCAAAAAAGAAAAAATCACAAAAACTATAGAAATCACAAAAACCATGGAAATAAAAGCTATTGGAATTACAAAAAGCACCACAAAACCTCAAGAAGATATCTCTTGACATACTATAGATATATTTTTAAAATATAAATAGACTAGTATTTATGACAGTGGGGTGGAGACAGGGCTTAAATTTGATGGTCGACCCTGCATGTCAACAATTTTTTTAATGACGGTTATTTATTTCAAGGTGCCCTTAAAATACTAAGGCATATTTTAGTATAATAAATCTATGTATAACTTAAATATATATTATCATAATTCTATAAAAATTTGGACGGTTTGTCTAAAATCTCTCCTTTAATGTTTATTTTGGATGATGTCACCAGTTTAATTGATTTTTGTTAGTTCCTTATTTTGATGATGTCATTAAATTTCTCCTAATAGTGTCAAATAATCTAAATTAGTTACCATAGAAATGTATTTCCCCGAGGTCACTTGAATCAAAGTGGAAGCAACAAAATCACTCAAAGAAAATTTTGATTCAAGAGTATTCAAAGCTAGATTCTACACTTAGGCACTACATCACTTCCATTCACTAGTATGCTAGATTTGCATTTGCATCACCTACTTAGAATTAATAAATATAAGGATAATTTCCTTCATCGTGGAGCAAGTCCCATTGTATTTCTTAGCATGACCAAAGTCAAAGCAGATTCAATGTTAAGGAGAGTAGGATGTGAAGATTGAAAGGAAGCTAAGTGTGCAGAAAATGCTTCCTACACTAATCTAATGAGGGGAGGAGAGTGCAAATTCAAATTTATCCTAACTATTACAACAACATTAAACCATTAACATGAGATATTGCAGCAAACACATAACAGAGAAGGTGAGATAGAAGAAGAGAGACACAAGATATACGTGGGGAAAACCCTTATCGAGTGAAGAACCCCACACTCCAAAACCTGCACAATGTATTATCAAAACAAAGATTGTTTACAACACACTTGCAATGCAAACTCTCAGGAGTCTTCGATACTCATATCTGGAGACAAACTGGTAGCATAATAGTACCTATCAAACCCGTAATACATCTCCCTCTTCAAGCACCTGTTTATATAGAATATACAAGGCAATATTGGTCCAAACTTGGAATGGGTGTCCAACTTGGCCTCATGGCCCAAAACCCACGCCTAAGGACACTTGGTCAATATTCTAGAATATGCCTAACACTTGTCCATAGCTCCCATCCCAAAGAGGTCACCTATTTCCAAAATGGGCTATGACAGATGCTCTTACGACACTTACAACTGTCATAGAATCTATCATAGTGGTTACAACTTACATCTGTAAGAGAATCTATCATACACTGGCTATAAATATCATATTCTCTTACAACATGTCATATTCCACCTTGGGATTCCCAAATATGCCTTTTCAAAGATGCTTCATGACACATGTCTTCACTTGTCTTACAAGCTTCTATTTCTGACTCTTGCATGTCATAGATTCTGTCATAGGAATCCGTCATAACCGTTTCAGTCAATATTCCCTTACAAAACATCTAAGATGCTGACACATGGAAAAATGCTCCTACCACAAAGTGGGATGCCTATCTCCTCATGTGAGGACAAAATTACAAGTTGTCATCTTCCAAGTAGGATGACACATCACCGTGCCACATCCCACAATATGACAATATGGAATTTACAATTAATTTACAACATAGGCAATGAATTAATAAATACAAGTTCATAAATAATGCAAGGAATTACCAAGGTTGAGACACCTTAATTCCCAATATTCTCCCATTTGTCGAACATCTTGTAAGAGCCAATAGACTAACAAGATTTAACTGCTATAGGCTGAGAGGCCATAGACTTCGAACACCATCTGAACTTCTCTGTGCCCACTAGCTTTGTCAATGCATCTACAACATTCTTCAAAGTATCTACCTTCTCCAAATTTACCTTTCCATCCTCAACCATGTCTCGCACGAAGTGAAACTGAACATCAATATGCTTTGTTCTAGCATGGAAAGTTGGATTCTTTGCAAGGCAAATTGCACTCCCACTGTCACAACTGATTGTAATTTGACCTGTATCAACACCAATATCAGAACACAATCTCTTAAGCCAAATGGATTCTTTACAAGCATGAGTTGTAGCCATATACTCAGCTTTTGTAGTGGACAAAGCAACCACAGGTCGTCACTTACTCATCCAACTAATCGCACCACCAAACAATGTAAACACATAAGCATTGGTGGATCTCCTGTTGTCAATGTCACCTGCCCAATCAAAATCCACAAATCCATGAATACTAACTGAATGCGGAGGTCTTGTAGCCTTGCCAGAATAGAAAATGGAATACTCAGAAGTACCCCTCAAATATCTGAACACTCGCTTAATTGCATTCCAATGTGCCCATCCAAGATTAGCCATAAAATGACTAAGGACTCCCACTACTTGGGCAATGTCTGGTCTTGTGCAAACCATAGCATACATCAAACTGCCAAAAACACTAGCATAAGGTACTCTGCTCATGTCCTCCACCTCACTAGGAGATTTAGACAATCATTAATAGACAACTTTGTCCCCAATGAAATAAGAACACTCAATGGTCTACAATCTGCCACGTTGAACCTGTCCAACACGGTCTTCACATACTTACTCTAGCTTAACCAAAGTTTTATGTTAGTTTTGTCTCTTCTAATTTCCATTCCAAGAATGTACCTGGCAGCCCCTAAATCTTTCATTTCAATCTATGCTGCTAACTGAGACTTAAAATTAGAAATAATATTCTTACCCTTCCCAATGAGCAACATATCATCAACATATAATGTAACAATGAGAATATGATCACCGTCAAACTTATAATACACACAATGATCTAATTTCGATCTCAAATAACCAATTGACAACACAAAGGCATCAAAATTCAAGTACCACATCCTAGGAGACTGCTTCAAACCATACAAAGACTTCTTAAGCTTGCAAACCAATTTTTCTTTACCTTTCTCTATGTAATGCACTGACTGTGACATGTAGATTTCTTCCTCCAAATCACCATGAAGGAAAGTTGTCTTCACATCCATTTGTTCTATCTCTAAATCATAAGTAGCTACAAGAGATAACAAAAATCTAATGGATGTCATCTTTGTAATGGGAGAGAAAATTTCACCATAATCAATTCCCTCCACTTGTGAGCACCCCTTCACAACCAATCTAGCCTTGTACTTTTCAACACTTCCATCTACACTGAATTTCTTCTTGAACACACATTTATAACCAATGGGTTTCCATCCATTAGGCAAAGGCACCAAGTCCCATGTTTTGTTCTTTTCCAAAGAAGCCATCTCATCTTCCATGGCCTCCTTCCATGAACCTGCATCTTTCATGCCCATAGCCTCTTTCACAGTTCTAGGCTCATTAGTGTTAGAAAGTAAAGCAAAAGCACAACTAGAATCAAGTAATGAATAACCAAACCTATCAGGTTGCTTTCTTGTTTGTGTAGACCTCCTCTATAGCTAAACTTGAGGTTCTACTTCTTCTTCTTCACTTCTAGAGCTGCTAGAGCTCTCCTCATCATCAGGCCTCACAGGGTCTGTCGGTTCAGTCTTCTTAGAGGTAGAAGGAAATTGAACTGCATCTTCTTTCTTTTCTGACTATTTTGGCTATAGAACAATGGAAGAGGGTGTTAGCTCTATGAAAATAACACTTCTTCTATACAACACTTTCTTAGTCACAGGATCCCAAAGCTTGTATCCTTTCACACCAACACCATAGCCAATGAAGATACATTTAACAACCTTGTTCTCCAACTTAGACTGTTTCTCCCTAGGCACATGTGCATATGCCTCACAACCAAAAACACGCAGATGCCTTATTGAAGGTTTCTTACCAGACCACACCCCCATAGGTGTTTTTCCAACAAGATTTGATGTAGGAGATCTGTTTACTAAATAGCAAGCAGTTGCAACAGCTTCAGCCCAAAACTTTTGTTTGAGGCTTGCTCCACTAAGCATACTCCTAGCCTTCTCCATCAGTGTCCTGCTCATCCTCTCTGCAACTCCATTTTGCTATGGGATGTATGGAGTTGTCTTATGTCTTTCAATCCCTTGTTCCTTGTAATATTTATCGAATTCTGTAGAATAGAACTCACCAACGTTGTCAGTTCTCAAACACTTAATCTTTTTACAAGTCTAATTTTTAGCAAAGGCTTTAAACTCCTTAAACTGACTTAAGACTTCAATCTTGCTTCTGATAAAGTAAACCCATGTCCTTCTACTATAATCATCTATGAAAGATACAAAATATATAGATTTTGATAACGAAGGAACATTAACAGGACTAAACACATTAAAATGAATAAGATCCAATACACCATAAGACTTGTGAGAACTAGAGTAAAACTGAACATGGTTTTGCTTTCCATAAATGCAATGTTCGCAAAAGTTGAACTCGAGATTACAATCATTTAACCCCTCAACAAGGTTTTTATTTTTTAGGGTACGCAGACCCTTCTCACCAATGTGGCCATATCTCAGGTACCATAACATAGTCTTTTTAGCAGGAAGCTTAGCTTCCAAAGCATGTGCATAACCATCAGAACCAGTTACACTAGATTTCTTCACTGCATGTTTAGATGGTGGGGATGAAGTGACAACAACTCATTTATTTGAGTCAGAAGAACTATGCACTATGAAGTACATGCCTCCATCTGAAACAGAGTACCCCTCATAAGCACCATAGATCATCTTGTCATCTTGCATCCATCCTTCAAAAAAATAACCTGCACACCTGCATCATTCAACATACTTACAGAAAATAGGTTCTGTGCAAGGCCTAGAATGTGCATAACTCCAATGATCCCCTTCACTCATCCATCAGGGAATCAGATTGAGACTCTTCCATGACCAACAATCTCCATATGAGAGTCATCACCAAGGTACACCCTTCCACCATCGAACTCTTCATATTTCATGAACCAGTCTCGATGCAAGGTCATGTGGAATGATGCACCAAAATCAATCAACCACACATCATCAGATGCATGGGTGGCCAGGGCTGTGATCAAGGCATCACCATCATCTTGTGACTTGTCAGAATATGAATCATGAACTTTCTTCTTCTTTTTCTTCTCCTCTTTGCATTCCTTTCGAAAATGCTCAGTTTTACCATAGTTCCAACAAAGAGCCTTGGACTTTCTAGGAGATTTAGATCTCCCATGAGATTTGGATATGCCCTTATCACTTTTCTTATCTTTCTTCTTCCCTTTCTCCTTGGGTCTTCCATGAACCGCAAGAGCCTCTTTGGCTGATTCAGATGTCTTCCTCCACATTTCTTCAGATAATAGCGAGGACACCACATCTTCCATCTTGAAGGTGGTAGTGGTGCTTCTGATAGCCATTACAAGATGATTCCATGAATCTGGCAAAGAACAAAGTAGGTTCATGCAATGATCCTCCTCCTCCATTTTCACACCCACATATGTCAACTGTGCAATGATCATGTTGAAAGCATTCATGTGATCTGCAATAGATCCTCTGTCTTACATCTTTAGAGAAAACAACTTCTTTTTCAGGAAGAGTTTGTTCACCAAGGACTTGGCCTGATAAACATCTCCCAACTTCTTCCAAAGATCCTTCGTTGTCTTCTCCTCATGGATATTTAACAACACAGAGTCAGCTAAATAGAGTCTAATGATGAAAGGAAGCTAGGTGTGCGGAAAATGCTTCCTACACTAATCTAATGAGGAGAGGGCTATGAAAATTCAACTTTATCCTAACTATTACAACAATGTTAAACCATTAACATGAGATATTGCAGCAAAACACAAGAACCGGAAAGAAGACAGAAGAAGAGAGACAATATATACGTGGGGAAAACCCTTACGGGTGAAAAACCTCACACTCTAAAACACAGCTCAAATGTATTACAGTAAACAATAACAAATTACAATACAGTTTCAGAGCCAATGCTCTTTCAGGAGTCTTCAAATATTGAATCTAGAGTTATTCCAGTAGCATAACAGTACTTGTACCAAAGTTATCTATCTCCCATCCAAGCACCTGTTTATATAGAGTTTACAAGGCAAATATGGAACCTTCTAGAGATTGGTGTCCATCTTGGACTCATGCCCCAAAACCCATGCCTAAGGACACTTGTCCAACATCCCATCCCAAAGTGGGTGCCTGGTCCCAAGATAGGTTACGACAGATGCTCCTACGTACGTTACAGTTGTAAGAGAATTTGTCATACACTGAATAAAAATATCATATTCCTTTTACATGTCATAACCTCCCTTAACCACCCAAAGATGCCTTTCTCTCGTGTAAAGATACTCACCGACACTTGTAATTAATTAAAAGTCATTTGAGGTTTTAGGGGCGTTGCCCCCGAGCCCCCATGAGGGCACTACCCCTCGACCCCGGCCTATACCGTGACAAGGAGTGCGCCAGGGGTGCTGCCCCTGGACCCCGCAAGGGGCTACGCCCCTTGACCCCATCTTGGGGGTTCTGCCCCCAAACCCCTATTAATTATTCAAGGGGGAAACCGTGGCTGCCAAAGTCACCAAAATTTATCCTCCTGCATATACACAAGGTGCTAACTATGCCAACTCAAAATGCGATAAATAAATACAACATTAGGAATTTGCAAAGGTTGAGACACCTTAATTACCAACACTCTACAGTTGCAATATTGTTTGATAGGATTGTGGTGCTACACATCCTTGGAATCAACACATAATGCTCATCCCTAACACAAAATAAGACATGGCTACAAAATTGCTCACTAGTCTTATTCAATGACATCAGCCAATGTTTCTTTCCATCCTTCCAAATCATGTACGTTTTATCTCTCCCATCATACACAACAATTCTATCAATCTACCAAGGCCTTCCCAACAATAAATGATGCACATTGATTGACACAATGTCACATATCACCTCATCAAAGTATGCTCCTATCTTGAACCTCACCAAACATCATTCCTCCACCTATATTCTATATCCCTATTGCAACCAACCAATCCTATATGGGTGTGGATGCTTCGATATTCTTAGCCCCGCTTTTCAACCATTTCTTTAGATACTAAAATATCTATGATGCCAAGTTATCCACAACAACATTGCAACACTTACCTCCTGCCTTACATTTGGTGCTAAATAAACTCTTTATTTGTACTAGTTCTCTTCCATTGTCACATCTCAATGCTCTCCTCAAAAGAAGTGATCCTCCATGAGGGCGCTACCCCTCGACTACGCCCCTTGACCCTGTCTTGGGGGCACTACCCCCAAACCCTCGTTAATTATTCAAGGGGGAAACCACGGCTACCAAAGTCACCAAAATTTATCCTCCTGCATACACACAAGGTGCTGACTATGCCAACTCAACATGGGATAAATAAATACAACATTAGGAATTTGCAAAGGTTGAGACACCTTAATTCCCAACAAATGAGACCCTTAGCCTTTTGATCTTTAAGATCCCAATCAGCTTGTTGCATTGCTGCGGGTTTTACACCAGATACCGTTTCCCATAGGTCACGATCAACAAGTAGGTCCTCCATCTTCAATTTCCACAACTCAAAATTAACGCCATTGAATTTCTCAACCTCTAACCTTCCGGATGTGGTTGCCATCTCCTTGCTGCAATAAGATACATAATACTTTGCACAAGACTCCCACTCAATCTAAGATCAGCTCAAAAAACCCCTACCCAACAACTAGGACCGAAGGTGATCAAGCTCTAATACCAACTGAAAGGAAGCTAGGTGTGCGAAAAATGCTTCCTACACTAATCTAATGAGGGGAGGAGAGTGCAAATTAAAATTTATCCTAACTATTACAACAACATTAAAACATTAACATGAGATATTGCAGCAAACACATAAAAGAGAAGGTGAGACAGAAGAAGAGAGACACAATATCTATATGTGGGGAAAGCCCTTATCAGGTGAAAAACCCCACACTTTAAAACCTGCACAATGTATTATCAAACAAAGATTGTTTACAACACACTTGCAATGCAAGCTCTCATGAGTCTTCGTCACTCATATCTGGAGACAAACTAGTAGCATATCAGTACCTATCAAACCTGTAATACATCTCCCTCTTCAAGCACCTGTTTATATAGAATATACAAGGCAATATTGGTCCAAACTTGGAATGGGCGTCCAACTTGGCCTCATGGCCCAAAACCCATGCCTAAGGACACTTGGTCAATATTGTAGAATGTGCCTAACACTTTTCCATAGCTCCCATCCCAAAGCGGTCGCCTATTTCTAAAATGGGCTATGACAGATGCTCTTATGACACTTATGACCATCATAGAATCTGTCATAGCGGTTACAACTTATAGTTGTAAGAGAATTTGTCATACAAAGGCTATAAATAGCATATTCTCTTAAAACATGTCATAGTCCATCTTGGGGTGCCCAAATTTGCCTTTTCCAAAGATGCTTCATGACACATGTCTTCACCTATCTTACAAGCTTCTATTTCCAACTCTTACATGTCATAGATTCTATCATAGGAATTTGTCATAACCGTTTCGGTCAATATTTTCTTACCCTACGACAAAGTGGGATGCCTATCTCCTCATGTGAGGACAAAATCACAAGTTGTCATCTTCCTTGTAGGATGACACATCACCGTGCCACATCTCACAATATGACAATATGGAATTTACAATTAATTTACAACATAGGCAATGAATTAATAAATACAAACATAAATAATGCAAGGAATTACCAAGGTTAAGACACCTTAATTCCCAACAAAGATTACAACAACTGTAATGTCCCCATTTTCGTGAGCATTAGTCTGACCCTCGTAGGCTAATAGATATGGATAGAGGGTCTTTAGAGGCAGTTACTTGGTCTATGATGACATTACTTCTCTTCAGTGCTATATCTGGTTTGGGATTGACCTTCGTTGGACTTAGTTCTACACACTTACTATTTATAGTAAGTTATCTTTCCATAGTTTCTATTTATAGCAGGGTATCTGGTCATGTGGTGATTTCAGTGTTGTTCTCTAGTTTCAGCTGGTGATAAGGTTGTTTAGAAGTCTCTGGTCCTGTATTGGAGGCTTTTCCTATTTTTAGTCGACTTATGTTGATAGAGATGGACCCCTGCTATTTTTGGTAAGATGGTTAGATGCATAGAGGGTGTCTTGGTGAAACCCCAGGTTCAGACAAAACTGAGAAATGATGTCTAATTATGGAGATAAGTGATTTTTAATTATTATTAAAGGTAATCTTTAATAATAATTAATTATTATTATAAGGGGGGTCATTTAATGATATTAAAGTCAAATAATAAAGTCATGGATTAAAGCGCTCAAGTGAAGTTATATTATAAAGTTTTTGAAGTCACTTTATATTCAATGGGGCCATGATCCATCATTAAAATCACTTAAAGTACATTTAATATTTCATGGATTGGATCACCCATTTATGAGACTTATAATAAAGTTTTCTATTAAAAACCTAAAAAGTGGACTTCAAAGGCAAATAAAATACACTTCTTTTGGAGAAGTTATAAAAGGGCATCAAAAAGCAAATCGACCTCATTATTGATGATCATTTGACTTTGTTTTGGAGGATTTCTTGAAGTTTGTGCATGAGACCAAGGGTTTCACTAGATTGTCTTCATATCAGCATTGGAGAACAAAAACTCTTCATTGTTTGTGCAATCCTGACGATGTGAAGATCGGCTGAATCATTGCCAGAGAGTTGGCTTCATACAAGAGTCAAATTGTGCTTAACTGGAGGAAGAAATACATAAATTATTCAAGGGTTTCAAGAATATTTGTTGCAGATCTGAAATTGTTATGGCTGCTACAGTGGCATGAACAGTACCCCACGCTACAGTGATTCGCTACAATGACATGGTGAATATTAAAGCAAGAGTTTAATAGTGATTTGTCCTTTATAGATAATAACTTCTAAGGTGTTTACATATTCCATCTACTGCTCAAGTTATTTAGAGGAGTTACTCTGCCAGTCTCATTTGGGTAAGGCAAGTACCACATTGTCAATTGCATACAAACTGTTTGACAAAATGTCCCACATTGTCAATTGAGTTAATCAAGCAAAAAAAATTGCAAAGATAAAAGGCAAAAAGGGGTGGGACATTACAGTGGTATCAGAACAGTTTCCTTCCATCCTATTGGGAAATCAGAAATTTGAATAGTTGCATGTCAGTATTTGCAGTTGCATGTTAGTACCCAGTACTTGCATGTCCATTTGGAGAACACCTATATGCTTGCATGTCAAGTTTTGAGGTTACATGTTAGTGATCAACACTTGCATGTTTGTGGATTAAAACAAATATTCAGTGAATTAACATCTAGCATCATTTGAGTGACTAGCACTCATCAGTTCAGTTATGGGTTACTACAGTATTGTAGGGAAATCCAGAGAAGAAATTAAACAGGACGACATTAAGTTCAGGGAAAGCTATGAATGGGAAACCCCTCAACTCTTCAAAGACTATCAAAGTATGCGAGATGATTTTAAAGCACAGTACTCTCTTAATGATTTTCTGAACTTTGTTCTCACCTTGAGTCCTAAAAAGATTGGATTGATTAAGTATATTAGGAGGGTGTATAAGGAAGAAATTTCATCTAAAGGGGCAAAATTCAGTCATGGTCACAGTGTGAGCAGGTATGATGGAACCTTCAATTCATATAATAATGATGGTTCTACATCTAAACTCAATGAACAGGTTACAAGGCCTCCTAATATGAGCAGGAACCAAATGAGAAGACAAAATCTATGCTTCTCATGCAAAGGATTTTGGGAGCCTAACCACCAATGCACAGAGAAAAAGGTAAAGAAGCTTGAGGAAGACCTTGTTGTGACACATAGATGCATTGAAGAAGAAGCCATGAAGAAGGCAGATTTGGAGATGCACATGTTGCATGAGGATTGTGGTGTTCATGAGTCACATCATTTGGAAGGACCAAGAGGATCCCATAATGAAGCCATTGAGATTAAGGAGACTTATACACATGCAGATTTACTTTGCAGCCATGGGGCAGAAATTATGGCACATGATACACTTAATTTTCCTATGAAGACACCCTTTGAACCATCACTTGGCAATGGACAGTTAGCAGAGGATGAAGTTTTGGTTGAGTCTCTTGAGGACACTATAGATAATTATGATGTAGCTCCTCGTTTTCTATTTTATGACAACGGTCATAATGTCGAGCTTCCTCATGAGATAGCAACCATTTCTTGTGAAGATGATGGATGTGTGAAGTCCCCTAACATTGACACTCAAGATTTGGGTGTTAAAAATAAATTATGTGATGAGGATTCAAGCCACAACAAGTCTGATTTTGCAAATTAGACCTTGGAAAATGAATCAAAAAATTCACTTATTGGCGATGAGTCTCAGGATCACTCTATGGATGGATATGCAGATGCTTTGGAAGAAGAAGTGTGCAAAGATATTGTCAAAACAACAGCTTCTACAATGTCTTTTGAGCCATCCTATGAGGTACATAGCAGCAGTACCTTTGATGATATTGTGTGCACAGTCGATAGTACACACGATGCTGCTTCTCATATAGTGAGCAATGATGATTCAACCCATACCATAGTGCAGATCACAAATTGGAAGAATTGTGTGGAGCTGATTCATCACGGGTAAGTGCAAAAAGATGGGGGGCCAAAAAGTGGCCAAATGGTTTTAAAAAAAAATAATACATAATGTGAGCGCATTATAACACGCTCGTGTTATGGTTTGGTAATGATGAGCCTAAGGTTCGTCATTACCAAACCATAACGCACTCTCATTATAATGCGAGCGCGTTATAATGCGAGCACGTTATGAACTACTATAAATTAAAAAAAAAGGTTGTGATCTCATTTTATTTCTTTTTTCTCCACAATTCCTGTGGTCTGCAAACCCTAGGAAGCGTGCTCGCGTTTTGGATTCCTCAATTCAACACAAAAACCTTATTGATTCATCGCCAAAATGCCATCACGACGTCGAGTACGCCAAAGGAGTGAGTTTATTTGTCTTTTTGTTTGAATTTGCTTCTAAATAGCTAGGTTTGAGTTATTTTTTGATGTATATTTCGTTAATTGTCAGGAAATGTTAATGCACCTCCTCCTCCTCCTCAAAATCCACAAAATCCTACGGAACAACAGCCTCCTCCATCCATTCCTCGACATGCCCCTGGAACACAAGAAAATATAACAGGGCAAATTGAAAACAACAAAAAAGAAATTGAAGATATAATTGCAAGGTTGAAAGATCGTTCCACTTCAACCTTGCATAGGTCTATGGTTGCTGAATCTCTTGAATCTATGTTATCAAATGTAGATTCAATTAGCAAGCAAATAACTAGTTGGACGGATAAGAGGAGAGAGTTTAGAGATTATTATGCAGACAAGCTGTCATACCAAGATGTGAAAAAATTACAAATCACAAAATTAGACTTGTGTTTGATTTTCACAAACCCACAAACAAATCAACCTCCACCCATTACATGTAAGAGGTTCCCTATCCATTGGTGCAACGACCAAGCGATAAGGGACAATTTTGGATAGAGGTGGTGGATGGTTTTTGACCATCCTCCATGCAATAATAATGAGGTCCGCAATACTTTTTGAGGAAACTCTACTGTGAGTTTGTCCTCAATAAAGTGCCAAACTATTTTGATATGTGAGACTTCCAGGGTAGAGGTGGGGGGTCAGCACAAGATAGACTAGGGGCACGTCTTGACCCATAGCAGATAGTGAGATGAGTAATCAGCAGACCAGCCCACGAGCATGTTTCTATCCCTTCCATTGTGAAGGAGAGTGTTGAGGTCGATAAACTTTAGTCCATTAGTGCCTTGACCTAGAGCATCATAGAGCATGCCGGTCCTGCAACACAAAGTGGGTTGGGAGATAGTACGAGGAGTAGGGTCCCACCCCATACTTGTCAGACTTACAGGTCAACCTGTGGTTATGACCCCATGGATAGTCAGGACGCAGGTGCATAGGCCACATCTGCAGCTGAGCAGATGGTGATGACAAATACTCTCCTGAGTGAGACTTTTGGCCTTTTTACTCAGGTAAATATTAGCAAGTTTATTGAATTGAATTTATTAAATTTCATTTTTGAAATGCAAGATTAACTAATTTAAATTGATGATTTTAATAAAATTTCAGGGTCATAGCGTCGATGCAGTTTTTAGTGGTTCGTCACCTACATTTTCCACTAGATCATCTACTATCGGGGTATGTAACTAGTAAACAATTATAAATATTACATGTGAATAGCATCGTTATATGAATGGTATTCTAATATCTAATTTTGGATGTTGAATAGGTTAATATTGTAGATTTCACGGCAACACCTGCCAGCGGTGGTGGAGTTCAAAGCTTTACGGATGTAATAAAATAAATAGTTTAATGAATGAATTGTACTTACTAGATTTTTGTATGTGACTTGTGTGCTTTATTGAGTGTAATTCCATGTTTAGATGAACATGTGTGTATGTTAGGAGCCATGATTTGCATCACTATTATAGTTTTTGTAATTGAATAATGTTGTTTTATTTCCAGATGATGCAGGTTGCGGAGACACTTCCCCATGTTCAGAGGGCAATGGAGCATGGTGTGGCCTCTGCGATTCATAGCTCCATGGCATTGACAGGGGTATGAGGCAGATTAGTAAATTTCAATTTACATTCATTGTTATAGTTGTCTATTTTTGAAAAATCAAAAGATTATTGATTTGAAGTTTAATTTTTATCTGGATGGTTTCTATAGGACATGACATCACCAGGGCCTATTCCTACTACTGAGGCAAGTGAGGAGACAGATTATATGTTAGCAGTAAGTGATTATTTTGTTAAATGTTTCATTTTTTATAACATGTAATTTCTATATATTAATGTCTATACTTTTTATTGTAACAGATAAAGATGCAGGAAGAACTAAATAGGAGTAGCCCTCAGGTTCATAGTAGACCACCCACATGCGCGTCTCCATCCCCTAGAAGATCAAAGGCTGCCTGTGATCTATTCTCTTCACCAGCCAGAGGGGAATGACTTTTTATTGTGTTCCTTTGTTGTATGCCTATATGGCATTTTTGACATATATTTTGTATTGTATATAGTTGACATTGTATGCCTATATGGCATTCTTGTAAGCCTATATGGCTATTTTGTATATATGTTATACTTATATAGATAGATATTGATGTATGCCTATATGGATATTTGGTTAATATAAATCTTTTTTATTGATGGCGTCCATACTTGCATTATAAATCCATGTTTGAATGGATATTTGTAGATGGCTACTTCAAATATTTAAAGTCCAGTTGTATTACATAGGATGTTTGTTGATCCAATAAGCTAGCTATTGTTATTCAAGTATCACCTAAACCTCATTTTGGAACTAAATGTAAAAGTTGTATTTAAAAAAAAATGAATCATCATGTTGAACAGAAAATATTAATATTCTTTATGAGTAGCATAGAATGTCAACTATATGCAATACAAAAAAATGAATCATGTTATTCTTTATGTTTGAGATCCTGAAAATGACTAAGTCTGGTAACCTGGTATCCTGAAACACTAGGATGAATATCCAAGTCATTAGGATGATTGCGCCTTGAGAAAAAGTCATTAAGATGAGCACCTAAAGGAGACTTTCTTAAACATTCAAACATTGAGCAACAAGCATGAAGGATTAAGGTGCAATTTGCAACTCATAAAGCCTCAAAAGGGCACCCAACTTATAGAGAGCATTCATTTAAGACAAGGCGCCCATTAACACCTGTTCCACCATAAAAGTGCACCTAAGGTGGAAGGAGAACAAGCCTCTAGTAAGTGAAGTGCACCTATTGTCTAAACCACTTCATTATGGCACCCTAGCATGAGGAGGAGTATATAAGTCAATAGGAAATGGTGCCTAGAATGCAAATGAAGGACTAAGTGGCATTTTCAATAAGCATCAATTCACCTTGAGCTTTCAATAAATACATCAAATTGAGCCCCATAAGCTTAGGTGCCCTTTGCCTTCAAAAGAACCTTGTATCGACGTCAAGAGTTGGTCGTATCAGCGTATCAGCATACCTTGGTTAGGCTTCACCGATAGTGGTCTGTCTTGCCGACGAGTGTGGTTTGAAGTCGAAGACATCTGTGTATTAGAAGATAATCCCATCGGCGCATTGGAAGAGTAGTTGAGAGCTTCACTGATGAAGGGGGTCACATCGACAGTCAAAATCCATCGGTGTATCAGCCAATGAGATTAGAGTTCACCGATGTTTGGAGTCTCACCGACAGGTGTGGTCCGAAGGTTGTCATTGGTGAGATCGGTGTGTCGGCAGAAGAGTTTTTGAGTGTGCTGATGGTATTAAGTCCTACCGATAGGCGAGGGACTTAGAGTCTTGTATCGGAGTGACAAAGACATCGGTGTGAAAGGATATAAAGTCACCGATAGCAGTCTGTCTAACTGATAAGAGTCAATGATGGGATGTTTGTTAGAAGTGAAATCAAACGGAGTCATGGTGGCCTCGGCCTATTGGTGATGAAAGTGCATTAAGAATTGATCAAGCCACAATTAGTAGTGAGTAAAGAGTTTACAGAATAAATGGATGGTTGATGACTTCCCAAGCTAGAGATAATAGTGAAAACAATCCTTCCACCATCAAGATATTGAAAAATAATCATAATGTAATGATATATGGGATAACTGACATACCCCTTGTGAAAAGTGATGATCATAACAAGAATGGTCACCTCAACTTAATACCAATAATTTTAATACTATCAAGCATCCACATACTAGTAGATAATCTTATCAAAAGTCACAGAGAAATTTCTAAGGACCATAGTGTTATCCCTATGACTTGACACATACTGCTTGTTTCATAAAGCAAAGGGACATGATATAAATATTGTTGTTATATGGAGCCTAATCAGACTCAGAGGTTAAATTTACCCAACTTTTATCAGCGTGGTTTCCTCCCAAATATTTTCCTACTAGTTTTGGCGCCTTGAAGTCTAAGTGCATGAAAATCATTCTGAGTTGGCAACCTAATCCAATGACTTGACATAGATCCCAAAACCACCTATTGGACCAATAGGATCCTAGGCGCTCACTACATACATTATGATTTCTAGGTGCCAGTTTGATGCTCCATCACAAGGAAAGTGCGCCCACACTTGCAAGTGTTTTTCTTCAGGATCTAGGCACCAGTTGAAGGTTGTAGTTGCCAAGAAGAGTGCCTAGCAAGAGGAAGTCTTTTGGAGTCTCCAAAACACATCAAACACTTGACTAACAACAAGATAACTTTTTCCCAAGTTAGGCGCTCCAAGAGGGAAGTTAAAACATGAATAAGCACCAACTTGTCTAGGCACAAACTCAAGCTTGATGAGGATACACATGGTGCCCAACATTCCTTGGTGATTTCATGAACTTCAAATGCTTAGAACTGTTTAAGGAATGCCCAATGCCCCTTCTTGATGATAGGCACCAAAGTGAGGGTGGAATTGCACCTTGATGGCATTAGGTGCTATCTAGAGTATGCTACTTCATGGAAATGCGCCTTCTTGCTTAGAGTAATTCAAACACTCCAAGGTCTTCAATGATCAATTCCCCAACTTATGAAATGTCCTCCTTCATTTTAAAACACATTGTAATGCTCCAGAGAGATGACTATGCCTAGGCGTAAATGGCTCCAAAGTGCACCTTCTCTTTCAGAATGCAAAACAAGGTCTAAAGGTGCTAATAAACTGAAGCGCTTCTTTGGAAGAGTCCCGAATGTTAAGATACGCCTTGTCTTAATGAGGTGCAACTCTTGGGTAAGAAATCTTGTAAAGTATGCCTAACTTAGTGAAGAGGTTGATAACTTCTAAACCCTTCCTGGAACTTAGATTGCTTCAACTGAAGATCATCTTGCACCAATACATCACCAAACTTTCAATCACAAGATCAATTCAAACTTAGGTGCTCATTAAGAGTCTTTCCAATGTTGGCGCATCTGAGAGGTTGAACTGGCAAGAGATGGCGCCTAGATTCCTAGACCTTGTTTCAATATGTTTGAGTTCCAAAGTTGACTCAATGGTATCAAGATGGCACCATAGAGTCTTTGGACTAGTTCCTTAGAGTTTTAAAAATATTCTGGCTCCTTAAAAATTCCTCCTACATGCTTGGGCGCCATTTCAAGGTCCTGGAACCATGATGTAGCGCCTTATTGCTCTAGGTGCCCATTCATGATTGTGTAACTTGAGATTGGCACCTTATTGCTCTTAACATCTTGCACTTCCAAACCTTGATTGAAGACTCCACATCCTTGGGCGCTCATTTGGACATCACCTAATTGAGCGCCTATGAGGTATAAAGCTTAACGTTGACATGAGGACAAGCACTTAGTAAAGGAGAGTTTCTCAAACATTTAAACATGTGAATGAAGTCAGAGAAATGTACTAAGTCATCTAGGCACCATTTTCCCCTTGTGTACCCTTACATTTGAGCCTAAGAAGAAGTTGCAACTTTACACTGCCTCCTTCTGACGATTTTGGGGCAGCAGAAAACCTTTCACCATGGGCAAATGTCTCAGAGATATAAAAAATTGAGAGAGATTATTGTAGAGGCACTCTATGTGATCGTGTTGCCTTAGATGGAATGTTTCTAAGTGACATAGTTTTCGAGTAACAACCATTCAAAGATTGCTGCCTTTTTGTACTTTGGACTCTTTAAGGATATTGTCGGTACAATGTAGCTCAGACTGTTTCGACATGTTTGCGTGAAAAATAGGACCATGCCTAGTGTAAATGTACCCATCCGAACATGTTGGAATAGTCAGTTTGGTCACATCAGGAGCAAGACGAAAGTTACACCCCTTTGCAACTTTACACTGCCTCCTTCTGACGATTTTTGGGGCAGCAGAAAACCTTTCACCACGGGCAAATGCCTCAGAGATATAAAAAACTAAGAGAGGTTATTGTAGAGGCACTCTACATGATCACGTTGCTTTAGATGAAATATTCCTAAGTGACACATTTTTTGAGTAACATCTTGTCAAAGATTGCTGCCTTTTTGCACTTTGGACTCTTCAAGGATATTGTCGGTACAATGTAGCTCAGACTGTTTCGAAATGTTTGGGTGAAAAATAGGACCATGCCTAGCATAAATGTACCCATACAGATGTGTTGGAATAGTCAGCTTTGTCACATCAAGAGCAAGATGAAAGTTACACCCCTTTGCAACTTTACACTGCCTCCTTTTGACGATTTTTGGGGCAGCAGAAAACCTTTCATTATGGGCAAATACCTTAGAGATATAAAAAATTGAGAGAGCTTATTGTAGAGGCACTCTACATGATCACGTTACCTTTGATGGAATGTTTCTAAGTGACACAGTTTTTGAGTAACATCTTGTCAAAGATTGCTGCCTTTTTGCACTTTGGACTTTTTAGGGATATCGTCGGTACAATGTAGCTCAGACTGTTTTGACATGTTTGGGTGAAAAATAGGACCATGTCTAGCGTAAATGTACCCATCTAGATGCATTGGAATAGTCAGTTTGGTCACAACAGGAGCAGGACGAAAGTTACACCCCTTTGCAACTTTACACTACCTCCTTCTGACAATTTTTGGGGCAGCAGAAAACCTTTCACCACGGGCAAATGCCTTAGAGATATAAAAAACTAAGAGAGGTTATTGTAGAGGTACTCTACATGATCGCGTTTCCTTAGACAGAATGTTTCTAAGTGACATGGTTTTTGATTAATATCTCATCAAAGATTGCTGCCTTTTTGCACTTTGGACTCTTTAGGGATATTGTCAGTATAATGTAGCTTGAACTGTTTTGACATGTTTGGGTGAAAAACATGACCATGCCTAGCGTAAATGTACCCATCCGGATGCGTTGGAATAGTCAGTTTGGTCGCATCAGAAGCAGGACACCAAAAATGCATAACATGATGATGTAAAAATGTGTATGTGTATAAATGCAGCAGGAAATTAAAAAAAGACAAACCTTACAAATTAATGTGCATACTTACAACTCAATGTAACATGACTTTACAAAATCAATGTGAATACTTACAAATTAATCCAATGAACCATCCGGGTCCGCTCTACTCTTTATTGTGTCAAGTATTGCTTCATGGTCAGACTCATGTACCTTCCACAAGATTTTGTTCAAAGGTCTACCCCGATACTTTATCAAATGAACATTGGATGCCACTACAAGGTTTGAGTAATGAAGAATCTTTCGATGTGTGTCAAAGTCCTAAAACAGCCAAACATTAACACTCTTATGTGGGTACCTTCTAAGCCATGTTCCAGTAATAACCACTAAGCCTGTAGAGTATTCGATGTTTTCTCTATCTGTAACAGGGGCCTCCAATTTTGTTTTGGCCTCAACACAATGACATAAGTAATAATGTGTTCCCTCTTCATTATTTTCATCTGCAATAACTACATATATGTGCCCTACATTGATATATGTAGCAAATTAGATGAAATTAGTCAACATTACAAAAACACTACAAAGTAAGATGACATTACCTGGTTGAACTAGATGAAATTAGATGCATATACATGCCCTATATTACATGGTTGAACTAAATCTGATATGTGGCCAAAGTCAACTGATGATTCCATCTGTGTTAGTTCCAGTGCCGTCGGGGGTTGATACGTGTCAAGTGGGCTAAGATAACTTAATTGCCATTCGTCAACCCACTCCTTTGACTCGCACTCATCCCAGACTTGAATAGTATAGGAAGAACAAAAGCATGGCATCTTTCACATATGGATACTCCATGAACCTGCAATTGAGCTTCTGAAAGAGTGCATCTCATTTGATCCTGTCAGTGTACAACAGTCCTCATATGGTGCAATGTTAGTATCATCTATCAACTAAAAAAATCTACGAACTGAAGACTTACCTTCATTACCTGGACCCATGGAAGCATTACACCACTTGACAATCAATTTTGCATCTGTCAACTTTGCATTGTCTTTATACTTTAACTCTTCTCGTGCTATGGCTCTTTTGATACATGCTCCTACACCATCATGCTCCCCCTTTCCATGCCCGGCCTCACAAAAGTTCCACATATGCTGAATACCTGTAAAATTATGCCTCCTACTCAGCCAATAGAAATTCTGCAAGTTCTTGAATTGTGACGCACAGTTATCTGACCATATGATATGCTGACTGAACGATATGCCCCTTCTAGCCAAATCATTGTAGAACACCTGAAAGCAACCTTGCATGAACTCCGTAGAATGTGTACGATCATCACTAATATAGAAATTATACTCCCTTATGATCTTTTTGTCATCCTCTGTACTATCATTCGCATGAATGAATGCGATGTGCACAAATATAGAAACCTATGTGGAGTTGTAATATTGTGATTGCACCTCACACTGTGGCTGTAGACTGTAGTTCCTTGCAAAGTCGATGACTAAAACAATGCTACCAACTGGAAATGTGTCCTTGCATAACTTGAATTGCAAGTCCAACCATCGAGCTCTATGGGCATGTCTTGCATACTCATACAATATGCTATCACGAAATATAGGCATAAAATGATACACTGGAATCTTTTTAATAACCAATTCACACCTCTTTGCTTCTTTACCATCTTTTGTATTGTATGCCACTATTTTATACTTGCCAAACTCTACCAATTCATTTCCAACTGCATGTGTTCTTTCCATATGTTCACATATTGGCAAATGTTGCAAGCCACCGCAATGATGACATGTGCCATCCAAGCATAATTTTTTGTAGAATATTTGACCTTCCTCTCTTTCACATAAAATTCTTGATATCAAGTCTCTTGAAGATGTTGGTGGGGCACATATGGCACAACCCTGCAAAACATTGTTAGTATGCATATCTAAACATATAGACCTATAAGCATCAAAATGGTTAGAAAATTCAATATGTAATCTACAAAAACAAGTAGTGCATGTGTGATTTATCTTGACATAGAAAGGTTTTAGCATTTCAAAATATCTTTGACAAATTTTAATTTGAGGATACTTCTCTAGAAATTTACCATAAAACTGTGTTTGAGTCTCATCCAAAAAATGCTTTGGATGTGGCTCACGGTTCTGACTACCGATTCTCCTTCTTACCACATCCCTTTGATTCAGAGATACCCTTGTGTAATTCATCCAAAAGTCTTCAATTAGTGATCTCAATGCTTCAACAATTGGTTTATCTTTTCGTGGTAGTCTCCCCGAGAACGCCCATAATTCATTGGCATTAGTGTCCTCAATTCTTTGCGTCTTCCAACAGCTCTTGATAAAGTTTTCCTATTAATTCTCAATTCTTGACTTTTCTTTCTAATGAGACGAGCTTTCCTCGTTTGACTACTTACTATAGTTGATGTAATCACACACCGTGTTGCATTACTATCTTTTGTGCATGAGGTGTTACCCACACTCTCATACACACTCATTAGATTCTTGACAATAGATTTTTCACTTGAAGCCTCTGATGTTCTCAACCCAAGAATCTTCATGATGGACCTATACTTTATACTTCACATCATTTCAATGAATAGTTGACATCTTGCAGTCTCATTTAACGTTTCAAAGAACAATCTCCAAATCTTATGAGCATTTCTTCTACAAGTGCATTTTGGAATCTTACCTTCCATTGGCTGCAAAATATTCTCATCAATTTCAATCAAATACTTTGGCTTTCTATGCAAAATTCTAGGTGGTGTTAAGTTAGGTAAATTCATCTCAACATTAGGAATTTCATCAATATTTAAATGAGATGGGCTAGATGGCATACCTTCGATCGAAGATGGAATAGATGCAATACCTTGAGGTTGAGGTGGGAACGATGGCGTACCTCCTTCATCACATGTGAGTGATGATGTACTCTCAACTTGAGATGTGGTAGATGGTGTCCCTACATGTTGACTTGCGTTAGAGGACATGTCTCCAACTATGGTATTTAAATCTCTCGTAGCATGAAGTTTTTGCATTCGTTCTCTTTGTGCCACCAATACCATATCTCTTTGTGATGGTTGTGGTTCCTCTTCAATTGGTATGTCTTCATTTATCATGTCTAATTTCCTCTTCTCACGAAGTTCCCTCATAGCCACTGCTTTCTTTGCATTCTTAGCTTCTATCTCTTCCTATGTTGGTTTAATTCTTGATCATTTCCTTGGCATGACGAAGAATTTGTCTGTAGCATGATAAAGAGACCAATATTACTTCCTAAGAAATGAATGCAAGATAATAGTGGGATTGTATTTTTATTATGTTGTAAGGATTTATTCTTGTATAGTTTGACATCATGGTATGTTAAGGTCTGTTTATTACACATAATTATTAAAGAGCCAAAGTGTAGAAAATATACATGGCATCATGTGATATTGTAGGCTGCTTTCTTGATTGGGAATGTGTCTATTTTAAACATGTATGATAAAGCATTATAAAGTAATTCAATCCGAATTAAGGAAAATGTAAATAACATGCATGTAAAGACTTGACATACCTAAAAAATGAAGATTCAAATGGAGAGAGTAGCCAATTATGTAGTATTTTTTTCTTCTTGCATCAAACTCCTCAACAATTTGAGTTTTTCACCACTTGCTTCCTTTTCAATGTTAAATTGAATAACACTCAAATATAATTACTAAAAACAATACTATTAACCAATCTATAATGTTAAATTCCTAAAATTGAATCACAATTAACATTGCAACACTACAAAAATTGAAACTTGAATAGATATATATCAAACTTGGTGTGAAAACTATGTTATTTCCTCCTTCTCAAGTTGGCAAAGCATAAAAGGTGGTAGAAAGATCATGCAAAGGTGGTACAATGTGAATGTGAACTTCCCAACAGCATGAAAGCACTTCTTTTTTGTTGGAGCACGTGCAGAATTAGTATGAAAACAGAGCATGTGGGCCTGGATCACGGGGGTCAACACTTTTTTACCATTTCTATAGCAAGACAAAACATGAGCACATTATAACGTGCTCACGTTTTGTCCTTCTATAGATTGATCACATCTTGTGTCAGACTTGAATGACCACAACATTTTTGAGGGAGAACTTTTCTTGTTTCCTACAAGATCTTTCCAGATGCTCCACCATATGATAGGCATAACAATGAAGGGGAAAGCCCTCATAATCAAGTTCTTGATAGAAAATGTCCATCGAGGAAGAAAGACAGTTCTTCTTTGGAAGTAGAAGTTCTAGTTTGTGACAAATCCTTATCCAAGCATAAATAGCAGGGGTTCTATCAAGCGATTGCCAATCCACTTCCACAAAGTCTCCTGAAGACTTCCAGATTGATTCCAAAACATCCACACCCCAAAACTGGAGAGGCAGTCAATATAATCAAACCCATAAATCTACATTTGATGATAGAAACCCACAACTAAACCCTAATCCCTAAACCTTCCAACCCTATCCCTAATCCTTATACCCTGGACCCTCAACCCTATCCCTAAACCCTTAACCCTCGAACCTCAACCCTCAACCCTCAACATCAAATCCTAATCCCTCAACCCTATCCCTAAACCCTAAACCCTAAAGCCTCAACCCTCAACATTAAATCCTAATCCCTCAACCCTTCACTCTAATCCCTCAACCCTAAACCCTATCCGTAAACCCTCAATACTATACCTTAAACCCTAATCCCTCAACCCTCAACCCTAAACCTTATCCCTAAATCCTAATCCCTCAACCCTCAACCCTAATCCATCATCCCTCAACTCTAATCCCTCATCCCTAAACCCTAAATGCTATCCCTATTCCTAAACCCTCAACTGACTTGATACTATACCTCCAACCCTAATCCCTTATTCCTAAACCCTCCACACTCTACTTTAACCCTAATCTGTCGACCCTCAACCCTATCCCTAAACCCTTGACCCTTGAACCTCAACCCTCAACCCTCAACTTCAAACCCTAATCCCTCAACCCTTAACTCTAATCCCTCGACCCTCAACCCTATCCCTAAACCCTAAAGCCTCAAGCCTCAACCCTCAACATTAAATCCTAATCCCTCAACCCTTCAGTCTAATCCCTCAACCCTAAACCCTATCCATAAACCCTCAACACTATACCTTAAACCCTAATCCCTCAACCCTAAACCTTATCCCTAAACCCTAATCCCTCAACCCTCAACCCTATTCTGTCATCCCTCAACTCTAATCCCTCATCCCTAAACCCTAAATGCTATCCCTATTCCTAAACCCTCAATCAACTTGATACTATACCTTAAACCCTAATCCCTTATCCCTAAACCCTCCAACCCTATCTCTAATCCTTATACCCTCCACACTCTACTTTAACCCTAATCCCTCAACCCTCAACCCTATCCCTAAATCCTTGACCCTCGAACCTCAACCCTCAACCCTCAACGTCAAACCCTAATTCCTCAACCCTTAACTCTGATCCCTCGACCCTCAACCCTATCCCTAAACCCTAAGCCCTAAACCCTCAACCGTCAACATCAAATCCTAATCCCTCAACCCTTCACTCTAATCCCTCAACCCTAAACCCTCAACACTATACCTTAAACCCTAATCCCTCAACCCTTCACTCTAATCCCTCAACCATAAAACCTATCCCTAAACCCTCAACACTATACCTTAAACCCTAATCCCTCAACCCTCAACCCTAAACCTTATCCCTAAACCCTAATCCCTCAACCCTTAACCCTAATCCATCATCCCTTAACTCTAATCCCTCATCCCTAAACCCTAAATGCTATCCCTATTCCTAAACCCTCAACCGACTCGATACTATACCTTAAACCCTAATCCCTTATCCCTAAACCCTCCAACCCTATCCCCTCAACCCTAATCCATCGACCATCAACCCTATCCCTAAACCCTTGAGCTTCGAACCTCAACCCTCAACCCTTAATGTCAAACCCTAATCCATCAACCCTTAACTCTGATCCCTTGACCCTCAACCCTATCCCTAAACCCTAAAGCCTCAAGCCTCAACCCTCAACGTTAAATCCTAATCCCTCAACCCTTCACTCTAATCCCTCAACCCTAAACCATATCCCTAAACCCTCAACACTATACCTTAAACCCTAATCCCTTAACCCTAAACCTTATCCCTAAACCCTAATCCCTCAACCCTCAACCCTAATCCATAATCCCTCAACTCTAATCCCTCATCCCTATACCCTAAATGCTATCCCTATTCCTAAACCCTCAACCGACTCGATACTATACCTTAAACCCTAATCCCTCCAACCCTATCCCTAATCCTTATACCCTCCACAGTCTACTTTAACCCTAATCCCTCGAACCGCAACCCTATCCCTAAACCCTTGACCCTCGAACCTCAACCCTCAACCCTCAACGTCAAACCCTAATCCCTCAACCCTTAACTCTGATCCCTCGACCCTCAACCCTATCCCTCAACCCTAAACCCTAAAGCCTCAAGACTCAACCCTCAACATCAAATCCTAATCCCTCAACCCTTCACTATAATCCCTCAACCCTAAACCCTATCCCTAAACCCTCAACACTATACCTTAAATCCTAATCCCTCAACCCTAAACCTTACCCCTAAACCCTAATCCCTCAACCCTCAACCCTAATTTGCCATCCCTCAACTCTAATCCCTCATCCCTAAACCCTAAATGCTATCCCTATTCCTAAACCCTCAACCGACTCGATACTATACCTTAAACCCTAATCCCTTATCCCTAAACCCTCCAACCCTATCCCTAATCCTTATGCCCTCCACACTCTACTTTAACCCTAATCCCTCGACCCTCAACCCTATCCCTAAACCCTTGACCCTCAAACCTCAACCCTCAACCACCCTCAATGTCAAACCCTAATCCCTCAACCCTTAACTCTAATCCCTCGACCCTCAACCCTATCCCTAAACCCTAAACCCTAAAGCCTCAAGCCTCAAGCCTCAACGTCAAATCCTAATCCCTCAACCCTTCACTGTAATCCCTCAACCCTAAACCCTATCCCTAAACCCTCAACACTATACCTTAAACCCTAATCGCTCAACCCTCAACCCTAAACCTTATCCCTAAACCCTAATCCCTCAACCCTCAACCCCAATCTGTCATCCCTCAACTGTAATCCCTCATCCCTAAACCCTAAATGCTATCCCTATTCCTTAACCCTAAACACCATCCCTATTCCTAGATAGTCAACGGGCTCGATACTATACCTTAAACCCTAATCCCTTATCCCTAAACCCTCCAACCCTATCCCTGAACCCCAATCCCTCGACCCTCAACCCTATCCCGAAACCCTTAACCCTCGAACCTCAATGTACTCAACCCTCAACGTCAAACCCTAATCCCTCAACCCTTAACTCTGATCCCTCGACCCTTAACCCTTAAAACTTGAACCCTAAAACCTATCCCTACATGCTTGACACTCGACACTATATCTTAAACCCTAATCCCTTAACCCTCATCCCTAAAGCCTCAACCCTAAATCATTAAACCTTCAACCCTAAAACCTATCCCTAATCCCTCTACCCTTGACACTCTTATTTAACCCTAATCCCTTGACCATTAACCCTATCCCTCAACCTCAACCCTTAACCCTCAACTCTCAACATTAAACCCTAATTCATCAACCCTAAACCCTAATCCTTCAAACCTAAACCCTATCCCTAAACCATCAAACCTCAACACTATACCTTAAACCCTAATCCCTCTCCCTCAACCCTTAACCCTTAAAACTTAAACCCTATCCCTACACCCTCAACACTTGACACTATATCTTAAGCCTTAAACCCTCATCCCTAAAGCCTCAACCCTCAATCCATAAACCTTCAACCCTAAACCCTATACCTAATCCCTCTACCCTCAACACTCTAACCCTAACCTCGACATTAAATGCTAATCTGTCAACCCTAAACCCTATCCCTAAACCCTCAACACTATACCTTAAACCCTAATCCATCAACCCTAAAACCTAATCCCTCAACCCTCAACCCTAAACACTATCAATAAACCCTCAACCCTCGACACTATACCTTAAACCCTATGAGAAAAGCTTTGCGTATGGTACATCCACAGTGAGTAATTAACAATTGAAATTAGAAGGATGATCATTATGAGAAAATATTTGCATTGGGGTACATCTATGTTTCTTGCTGTCCACCCTGTACTTAGGGAAGGTATATTGTTATGAAATAGGCAAATAATCTCCCATTGTTTACTAGCTCTATCCACAAGAACTACTAAACTATACCTTAAACCGTAAACCCTATCCCTAATCCCTCTACCCTCAACACTCTACCTTAAACCTAATCCCTCGACCCTTAACCCTAAATGCTATCCCTAAAGCCTCAACCCTAAACCCTAATCCCTCAAGGTCCTAAACTCTAATCACTTATCCCTAAACTCTAAATCCTATCCCTAAACGCTCAACCCTCAACCTTAAACCTTAATCACTCAATCCTTATCCACCCCTCTCCTCCCCTATCTGGCTCACTCTCATCTCTACCCTCCTCTGCCCTCGACACTATACATACATAAATATAGGCATACATAGATACATACATACATATAGGCATACATAGATACATAGATACATACATACATATAGGCATACATAGATACATACATAGATACATACATACATACATGATTAATAAATTTGAACATAAAAAACTTTAAGGGGAACATAACGCGAACGCGTTATAACGCGCTTGTGTTATGTCAAACATGACAAACAACAGACTTGCGGAAAAGGAAAAATGCAAAGCAAAACATAACGCGAGCGCACTATAAGGCGCTCGCCTTATGTCTCACTTTGGGAATCCCAAGCCTTGGGCTTGGGATTTTCTTTGGATTTTCAACCCAAAGGCTTGGAGTGCCTTTTGAACAGTCACAGACGTGTTTTTCCATATTCTTCAAGATTTCACATAATTTCGTTTGTGCTAACCCTCAAATTTGCACTTGTTTCAAGGTCAAACAAATCGAACACCTAGGTAATGTTAGGCTTTCTCTTAGCTATTTGACGATGTGATTTTTTTCACATTTTAACAATGTTAAGCCTTTCATCTTTAATTTCTTTTGTTTGTGTGTCCATTTTTGGGCAAAAACAATTGTTTGGTCTTTTTTTCATTGTAAATTAACTATTCATTGAAATTTCAAAAAAATTACATATTTAGAAACTAGACTCCATTCTAAAAATATTAAAAAAAGAAAAAAATGATTTTCATTTAGTTTTCAAAATTTATAGGGGTAGCACGGCCAAAATTCTATGTTTAGGATGTGTCCACTTTGAAAATTAGAAAAAAATTAAATATTCATCAAAAAATTATTAGAAAAATCGGGTATAAACTACATGCTATTAGCTAATTTCTCACTGAAGCGATTTTAAAAATACCAAAAAAAAGTTGACCTTTTGAGGGAGTTACAAAACATGCTATGTTATGTTTTTTTGACAGAAACAACACCAATTTCTGTGGCTCCCTCTTTTGAACCCCTTAATCTATGTCATTTTAAAAAAAAATAGTAGTTTAGAAAGTAGACTCGGAGCACTATGAACATTGTTTTGGTTGCATCTCCAAATTTTGAGTGTAACTATGCTCAATTTCTCATCCAAGGCCAATATTTCCTGATTTCAGAAAAAAAGTGGCCACTTAAGACCCCTTTTTGGCCCCCCATCTTCTTGCACTTACCCTCACATGGGTATCATCATTTAGCTGGGCAATTGAAGGTTAATGATAATATGATTGCTATAGCCTTGGAACATTTTGATGTTGCTCGACAGATGTTGGCAACCTATGGTTGGAGTACTCTTGAGATGGATGAGCACGATGGTAGTGGACTTTCCCTTACAGAGTTTTATACACTTAGAGAAGCGATTGGGATAATAAAGAATAATTATTTACTGTTACTATCTGATTGAGATTACCTTCTCAAGTGGCACGAGATCTATTTTGGTGCATTGAAGGGAAACAAGGAGGAGATTGATGAGCTCACCTATGAGCTTGAGATTGCCATGGACTCATTGAAGAGCACTCAAGAGGCCCTTCAAGAGGCACAGTTGCAGATAGATGAGCTTACTATGGCACTAAGATTGACATAGTCTTCACCACCTCCAAATACAATTCAAGTTTCTATGGCAGCAGTTGGTGAGGAGCATATACCCATGGATAGTGGTGAGGGGCACATTAAGGATGTGGCTACATCCATTACTCTTACTGGTGTAGGTGACATCGATGGGTTTAGTGCATTGGGTGAGAGTAGCAGAGAACCACATGTTACTTTAGGTGTTACTGAGGATAGTCCCATTACAGATGATGCAGAGCAAGTTATTGATAGCTCATGTGATGAGGTGGTTAATTTTATAGAGAGGGTTGCTAGAGTGCCTACCCAATTAGCCATTCGAGATCAGGGACATGAGCCATCTTCTGATTCTAGTGTCATGAGTGATGAGACTGACAAGGAGGGTGTTCCCCACGACTATGATGGTCAGCCATTGATAGAGGTGGGGCCATTTTATCTTGACTGTATGGTGAGGAGTGCTCATCACTCCTCCATTAGTCCACACACGGAGGATTTGTTGATGCATTGGTGTGGATTGGCTCAGTATTCATATCATCCATTGTGGGATGGAGTGTTTCCATCTTTAGAAGATGGAACCAGAGATTGTGGGTATCCAACTTTATTATTTTCAGATGGTTGTTTACAGGGTTAGGGATCAGATTTTCATCATGATGATGTGTCCTTGACAGAGTTTGCAGCTTCCTTGTTTCAGGAATTTCCATTGGAGGCGAGGCTACAAGGGAGTTGTGGTTTTAGTGAGCATGATGGCTTTGTTAGTCCAGCCCGTAGTGATGGAGTTCTACTCCATAAGTTGGTAAGACTCGGGCATCCTCTAATCTTGGCAATTTTGTATGCATTCCCATAGGTTGGATATTCAATCTAGATGGTGCTGATCTATTTTATATAAGCAACCTAGGAGGAGGAGTTATATCATTTTTGGCACTTATGAGGGATACTCATCACATGCACGAGAGATTAACAGAGTTTGGAGTGGGGTGTTGTGATGTTGGTACTTCGATTTACTTTCATCTCCTCATGTCTGATGAATGTGAGATTTTGATGTGTTGGGATCCATGTGGTGACAGGGTTAGCACAACAATGTGGTTGGAATCCGGTGAATTACTTCATCACTCTCAGTGTGGTGAAGGTTATGTCAGAGTTGCGCAGGAGAAGTCAACGGGCAATATGGGATCCTGGCATTTAGTTGAGCGTTGTTTGCAGAGTTTGGGATCTTTCTGGTGCATCAAGATTCCAGACAGAGCTTTTTGACGGTATGATGGATATCCTTGTGCAGTTGTGTTTAATTTGGTGCTTTAGGAGTCAGTTAGAGATGTGTGGGACATGTCATGGATCTTCCCCTGGGCCTCCGGTGGAGCAGAGTTTCTTTGTAGTGGAGATTGCTTGGGGACAAGCAATTTCAAGGAGGGCAGACTGTTATGTCCCCATTTTTGTGAGCATCAGTCTGACCCTCGTAGGCTAATAGATATGGATAGAGAGTCTTCAGAGGCAGTTACTTGGTCTATGATGACATTACTTCTCTTCAGTGTTATATCTGGTTTGGGATTGGCCTTCGTTGGACTCAGTTCTACACACTTACTATTTATAGTAAGTTATCTTTCCAGATTTTCTATTTATAGCAGGGTATCTAGTCATGTGGTGATTTCAATGTTGTTCCCCAGTTTTAGCTAGTGATAAGGTTGTTTAGAGGTCTCTGGTCCTGTATTGGAGGCTCTTGCTATTTTTAGCTGACTGAGGTTAATAGAGATGGACCCCTGCTATTTTTGGTAAGATGGTTGGATGCATAGAGGGTGTCATGGTGAAACCCCAAGTTTAGACAGAATTGAGAAATGATGTCTAATTATGGAGATCAGTGATTTTTAATTATTATTAAAGGTAATCTTTAACAATAATTAATTATTATTATAAGGGGGTCATTTAATGATATTAAAGTCAAATAATAAAGTCATGGATTAAAGCGCTCAAGTGAAGTTATATTATAAAGTTTTTGAAGTCACTTTATATTCAATGGGGCCATGACCCATCATTAAAATCACTTAAAGTACATTTAATATTTCATGGATTGGAGCACCCATTTATGCGACTTATCATAAAGTTTTTTATTAAAAACCTAAAAGGTGGACTTCAAAGGCAAATAAAATACACTTCTTTTGGAGAAGTTATAAATGGGCATCAAAAAGCAAATCAACCTCATTATTGATGATCATTTGACTTTGCTTTGGAGGATTTCTTGAAGTTTGTGCATGAGACCAAGGGTTTCACCAGATTGTCTTCATATCAGCATTGGAGAATGAAAACTCTTCATTGTTTGTGCAATCTTGAGGCTGTGAAAGATTAGCTGAATCATTGCCAAAGAGTTGGCTTCATATAGGAGTCAAATTATGCTTAACTAGAGGAAGAAATACATAAATTATTCAAGGGTTTCAAGAATATTTATTACAGATCTGAAAATGTTATGGCTGCTACGGTGGCATGAACAGTACCCCATGCTACAGTGATTCACTACAGTAACATGGTGAATATTAAAGCAAGAGTTTAATAGTGATTTGTCCTTTATAGATAATAACTTCTAAGGTGTTTACATATTCCATCTACTGCTCAAGTTATTTAGAGGAGGATGTTGCTCTGCCAGTCTCATTTGGGTAAGGAAAGTACCACATTGTCAATTGCATACAAACTATTTGACAAAATGTCCCACATTGTCAATTGAGTTAATCAAGCAAAAAAAATTGCAAAGATAAAAGCCAAAAAGGGGTGGGACATTGCAGTGGTATCAGAGCGGTTTCCTGCCATCCTGTTGGGAAATCAGAAATTTGAATAGTTACATGTCAGTTTTTGCAGTTGCATGTTAGTACCCAGTACTTGCATGTGCATTTGGAGAACACCTATATGCTTGCATGTCAAGTTTTGAGGTTGCATGTTAGTGATCAACACTTGCATGTTTGTGGGTTAAAACAAATATTTAGTGAATTAACATCTAGCATCATTTGAGTGACCAACACTCATCAGTTTAGTTATGGGTTACTACAGTATTGTAGGGAAATCCAGAGAAGAAATTGAACAGGACGACATTAAGTTCAGGGAAAGCTATGAACGAGAAGCCCCTCAACTCTTTGAAGAATATCAAAGTATACGAGATGATTTTAAAGCACAGTACTCTCTTAATGATTTTCTGAACTTTGTTGTCACCTTGAGTCCTAAAAATATTGGATTAGTTAAGTATATTAGGAGGGTGTATAAGGAGGAAATTTCATCTAATGGGGCAAAATTCAGTCATGGTCACAGTGTGAGCAGGTATGATGGAACCTTCAATTCATATAATAATGATGGTTCTACATCTAAACTCAATGAACAGGTTACATGACCTCCTAATATGAGCATGAACCAAATGAGAGGACAAAATCTATGCTTCTCATGCAAAGGATTTTGGGAGCCTAACCACGAATGCACAGAGAATAAGATAAAGAAGCTTGAGGAAGACCTCGTTGTGACACATAGATGCATTGAAGAAGAAGCCACGAAGAAGGTAAATTTGGAGATGCACATGTTGCATGAGGATGTTGGTGTTCATGAATCACATCATTTGGAAGGACCAAGAGGATCCCATAATGAAGCCATTGAGATTAAGGAGACTTATACACATGCAGATTTACTTTGCAGCCATGGGGTAGGAATTATGGCACATGATACACTCAATTTTCCTATGAAGACACCCTTTGAACTAGCACTTTGCAATGGACAGTTAGCAGAGGATGAAGTTTTGGTTGAGTCTCTTGAGGACACTACAGATAATTATGATGTAGCTCCTGGTTTTCTATTTTATGACAACAGTCATAATGTCAAGCTTACTCATGAGATAGCAACCATTTCTCATGAAGATGATGGATGTGTGGAGTCCCCTAACATTGACACTCAAGATTTGGGTGTTAAAAATGAATTATGTGATAAGGATTCAAGCCACAACAAGTCTGATTTTGCAAATCAGACCTTGGAAAATGAATCAAAAAATTCACTTATTGGCGATGAGTCCCAGAATCACTCTAAGGATGGATATGTAGATGTTTTGGAAGAAGTGTGCGAAGATATTGTCAAAACAACAGCTTCTACAATGTCTTTTGAGCCATCCTATGAGGTACATAGCAGCAGTACCTTTGATGATATTGTGTGCATAGTCAATAGTACACATGATGTTGCTTCTCATATAGTGAGCAATGATGATTCAACCTCATACCATAGTACAGATTACAAATCGAAAGATTTGTGTGGAGATGATTCGTCACATGGGTATCATCATTTAGCTAGGCAATTGAAGGTTAATGATAATATGATTGCTACAACCTTGGAACATTTTGATGTTGCTCGACAGATGTTGGCAACCTATGGTTGGAGTACTCTTGAGATGGATGAGCACGATGGTAGTGGACTTTCCCTTACAGAGTTTTATACACTTAGAGAAGCGATTGGGATAATGAAGAATAATTATTTACTATTACTATTTGATTGAGATTACCTTCTCAAGTGGGACAGGATCTGTTTTGGTGCATTGAAGGGAAAGGAGGAGGAGATTGATGAGCTCACCTATGAGCTTGAGATTGCCATGGACTCATTGAAGAGCACTCAAGAGGCCCTTCAAGAGGCACAGTTGTAGATAGATGAGCTTACTATGGCACTAAGACTGACACAGTCTTCACCACCTCCAAATACAGTTCAGGTTTCTATGGTAGTAGTTGGTGAGGAGCATATACCCACAGATAGTGGTGAGGGGAACATTGAGGATGTGGCTACATCCATTACTCTTACTGGTGTAGGTGACATCGATGGGTTTAGTGCATTGGGTGAGAGTAGCAGAGAACCATATGTTACTTTAGGTGTTACTAAGGATAGTCCCATTACAGATGATGCAGAGCAAGTTATTGATAGCTTGTGTGATGAGGTGGTTAATTTTATAGAGAGGGTTGCCAGAGTGCCTACCCAATTATCCATTCAGGATCAGGGACATGAGCCATCTTCTGATTCTAGTGTCGTGAGTGATGAGACTGACAAGGAGGGTGTTCCCCACGACTATGATGGTTAGCCATTGATAGAGGTGGGGCCATTTTATCTTGACTACATGGTGAGGAGTGCTCATCACTTCTCCATTAGTCCACACATGGAGGATTTGTTGATTCATCGGTGTGGATTGGCTCAGTATTCATATCATCCATTGTGGGATGGAGTGTTTCCATCTTTAGAAGATGGAACCAGAGATTGTGGGTATCCAACTCTATTATTTTCACATGGTTGTTTACAGGGTCAGGGATCAGATTTTCATCATGATGATGTGTCCTTGGCAGAGGTTGCGGCTTCCTTGTTTTAGGAATTTCCATTGGAGGCGAGGCTATAGGGGAGTTGTGGTTTTAGTGAGCATGATGGATTTGTTAGTCCAACCCACAGTGATGGAGTTCTACTCCATAAGTTGGTAAGGGATGACTATTCTATTAATTTAGATGAGGATTTTATTCATAATTTTTGGAGGATAGCAACTATACTTGAGTTTGGAGGAGAGTTGTATCATCTCCTCAACATTGGAGAGTGGCATAGGGTTGGTACTCATGCATCCTATGATCTTGGCCATTTTGTATGCATTCCCATAGGTTGGATATTCAGTCTAGAGGGTGCTGATCTGTTTTATATCAGCAACCTAGGAGGAGGAGTTATACCATTTTCAGCACTTATGAGGGATACTCATGACATCCACGAGAGATTTACAGAGTTTGGAGTGGGGTGTCATGATGTTGGTACTTTGAGTTACTTTCATCTCCTCATGTTTGATGAATGTGAGGTTCTAATGTGTTGGGATCCATGTGGTGACAGGGTTGGCACAACAGTGTGGTTGGATCCTGGTGAATTACTTCACCACTCTCAGCGTGGTGAAGGTTATGTCAGAGTTGCACAGGAGAAGTCAGCGGGTAATGAGTATGGAAGAATTCCATTTTGGCTATGGGATCCAGGGATCGATTTGGCTAGTGGTTTGCTTCTTTCTTCTGTCAGGGTTGACCCAGTTACAAGGTACAGTGTTTTCATATTGACGCTATAGGATTGGATGGGGCATTCTATAGGATGATTTGGGATCCTGGCATTTAGTTGAGCGTTGTTCGCAGAGTTTGGGATCCTTTTAGTGCATCAGGATTCCAAACAGAGCTTTCTGACGGTATGATGGATATCCTTGCACAGATGTGTTTAAGTTGGTGCTTCAAGAGTCAGTTAGAGATGTGTGGGACATGTCATGGATCTTCCCCTGGGCCTTCGATGGAGTGGAGTTTCACAAGCAATTTCAAGGAGGGCAGACTGTAATGTCCCCATTTTTGTGAGCATCAGTCTAACCCTTGTAGGCTAATAGATATGGATAGAGGGTCTTCAGAGGTAGTTACTTGGTCTATGATGACATTACTTCTCTTCAGTGCTATATTTGGTTCGGGATTGACCTTCGTTGGACTTAGTTCTACACACTTACTATTTATAGTAAGTTATCTTTCTAGAGTTTCTATTTATAGCAAGGTATCTGGTCATGTGGTGATTTTAGTGTAGTTCCCCAGTTTCAGCTGGTGATAAGGTTGTTTAGAGGTCTCTGGTCCTGTATTGGAGGCTCTTGCTATTTTTAGCCGACTGAGGTTGATAGAGATGGACCCCTGCTATTTTTGGTAAGATGGTTGGATGCATAGAGGGTGTCATGGTGAAACCCCAAGTTCAGACATAACTGAGAAATGATGTCTAATTAAGGAGATAAGTGATTTTTAATTATTATTAAAGGTAATCTTTAATAATAATTAATTATTATTATAAGGGGGGTCATTTAATGATATTGAAGTCAAATAATAAAGTCATGGATTAAAGCGCTCAAGTGAAGTTATATTATAAAGTTTTTGAAGTCACTTTATATTCAATGGGGCCATGATGGCCATGACCCATCATTAAAATCACTTAAAGTACATTTAATATTTCATGGATTGGAGCACCCATTTATGAGACTTATAATAAAGTTTTTTATTAAAAACCTAAAAAGTGGACTTCAAAGGGAAATAAAATACACTTCTTTTGGAGAAGTTATAAAAGGGCATCAAAAAGAAAATCAACCTCATTATTGATGATCATTTGGCTTTGCTTTGGAGGATTTTTTTAAGTTTGTGCATGAGACCAAGGGTTTCAGCAGATTGCCTTCATATCAGCATTGGAGAACAAAAACTCTTCATTGTCTGTGCAATCTTGAGGTTGTGAAAGATCAGTTGAATCATTGCTTAACTGGAGGAAGAAATATAGAAATTATTCAAGGGTTTCAAGAATATTTGTTGCAGATCAGTGGCATGAACAGTACCCCACGCGACGGTGATTTGCTACAGTGACATGGTGAATATTAAAGCAAGAGTTTAATACTGATTTGTCCTTTATAGATAATAACTTCTGAGGTGTTTACATATTCCATTTGCTACTCAAGTTATTTAGAGGAGAACGTTGCTCTGCCAGTCTCATTTGGGTAAAGAACGTACCACATTGTCAATTGCATACAAACTGTTTGACAAAATGTCCCACATTGTTAATTGAGTTAATCAAGCAAAAAAAATTGCAAAGATAAAAGACAAAAATGGGTGGGACATTACAACAACATAGGACTAGGTTGCACGAGTTAGACTAGATGGCATGAGGTGATCTAGTCTATAGCAAGAGAAATCACTATCCATATCCATCACAATTTTTTTTTTTTTGTAAGTTCACAATCAAATTTTAGTTTTAGTTTGCACCTCATCACAACATTCCAACTAACCAACAACCTAATAAGCTTATGATCTCTCTCTAGTTACAACAATTATTTTCTAATCTAGTGAACCCAAGATTCTTACACCACTACAATCCATAGTCCTTTTATTCAATATGGATTTTCCTAAACCACTATCCATGGCTGATATACATGCCTATTTTAATGATTTCAATGTGTTCACACACTTTGTTACTTCTAACCCATTGATCCTTTAGATACAATGCCCTTTTATAAAAAAAATATGGTGTATCACCCTCCATGCATTCCTTATTTCAATGTGTATATCAATTTCAATATTTTGTGGATCTTACTACTACCTTCCCATCCATTCTAGATGAACTTGCTCCATTTTTCAATAGGATTCATGATGATGACAAATATTTTATTCATGGCATATGATAGTGGCCTATCTTTAAGTGCATCCCTTCTTGCAATGATATATTTTATGATGAGCTTGGAAATGATTGACTTGCGATGATATCTAGATGTGCAATTCACAATAGTATTCTCCTTAAAGATGGTGATTCTTATTTGCATTTCCTTAGTGACTCATTTTCCATTGATAATTGGCTCATTATTTTCATGATGTGAATATTATTAAAGAACCTAAGATCACTTTGTTTGATGGATATTGAGATTGAGATGTTTATATGCACACTTCATCTCTTCATATTATGAAGATATACATGATATTTTATTTTTTTAGTTAGTTCACAATAGTATTCTCCTTAAAGAAGTTGATTCTTGTTTACATTTCCTTAGTGACTCTTTTCCCATTGATAATTAGCTCATTATTTTCATGATGTGAATATTATTAAAGAACCTAATATCACTTTGTTTGATGGATAGTGAGATTGAGATGTTTATATACGCACTTCATCTCTTCATATTATGAAGATATAGTTCATAAAGGGTTGCAAGGAGTATCATATCCTTAAGAAGATTTTTAGTGTTTTGGGTGACTTATAATACACATTATTATCATGTTGTACAACACATTTACAAGAAGTAATATACATATTTATTGTGATATACAAAAAGTGATCCACCAACCACTAATATTGCCTTCTACTTTGAAATTCAAAGTCTCTACAATAAAAGTTTTAGTTTTACTAGCTCATCTACTATGAAACAAGTTTGTTAGATAAAAAATCTTAAATGAAGTTTTTGACAAGGAGAGTATTTAAATTGAAATATAAATGTAGTTGTCAAAGTTATACTTTAAACCTCTTTTAATTAAAGTATTTTTCTATCAGAAAGTTAAGTTCAAGGACTGTACCTAGTTCACTTTAATCTATTAAATAGCATAATTCAAAGGCATCGAATAAACATGAGCGTGGAACAATAATTCTTTACTCTCATTCGCCTAAAGTGCTATACACAATTTTGAAGAAGGCAAATGAAAGACAATTTGCTGCATTGTGTTGAACAAAATAGGAGTCCTTTCGTTTGATTCTCAGGATTTTAGATTATGGACCTTTGAAGTTATGAACCTTCTCTAAGTCTTAAACCAGCAAGGCATTTTTAAATGACAGTGAAATTGCAAAGTATCTAAACTTCTGGTAAGGGTCATGGAAGAACTCAAATAATCTTTCTTGAACTTGCATTAAGCTTCACCATTCAAGTTGCTACTGTATTAGGGACACTTAGGTCATCGTAGCTTCACCATTCAATTTAGGAGCATGTAGAAAGGAATTGCAGATTGTCACACCCTCAGAAACTGTGAGAAACAGCCAGTTTTCCCCCAGAAATTCTGTGAACTTTCCCTTACTGAGTTTCTCCATCAAATCGACACCAGGGTTGGCCAATGCAAGCTGACATTCATACACGGTCAAATAATTAAATTATAATGTTATATATAAAGTCAGACTTCTCCTCTAAACAGTGTAACTTTGAATGTAGCTCTCAACATTGCTTACAATTAACCAAAAGGAATTATAATCTCGAATTACCTGAAGACCTTTGTTTTCAAGGATCCTCTTAAGCTCTTCCAACATTTTAATTCCACTGGTATCAATGTTGGGCACAGCTGCGGAAATGCAAACAGAGGAGTACATCATTTAAAAGCTGTTCAAACTGAACGTGCCGGAGTTTAGGCATATACAGCGGCATAACTGAATCCTAAGATAAAGGGATGACAGTAAATGCCAAATTACTTTGCACTTAGTGCAATTGATTCATCTGCACAGTCAGTCTTTTTCATGGCATGATTACAAATAAAGAGATTTCTGCAACTAAAAGAAATGGCTGGATTTTCATTACTTACAGGACATATCCACAATAACATACTGTAAAATATCTTCATTAACCCGACTATCCTTTTCATCCTCTATCCATCTCAGTAGCCTGTATTCGATGGCGGATTATGGCATAGAAATATGAGTGAAATGGCCATTTAATTTATAAATACAATTTATGTGTGCGAGCATGAGAAATGTTTTATGGGAAACGGGTGGGTGTAAATTATTACCGATGAAAAACTGATCACTGTGAATGATTCGGGTATGGTTTATTCCAAAAAAGTATTTATTCAAATTAATTCTTGAAGATGATATTTTGAAGTTCGATTGATAAATAGGTATCTTACCTTTCTCTTAAGTAGTTTGAATTGGCAAAATATATTGGAGAATCAATGCCTAGAATGATAATTCCTGGAACTCTTGTGGCATCTGTGTACTGCTCAGTATTTCTGTATATTGTGGTGTTTGGGATATTTCCAAGAGCTACAGTATGAGGCCTTGAAACGTGCAGTACCAATCTCAATATAGAAATGGCCACCTGCAATAGAAGGATTTAAACTTTATTCGGTAAGTGAGAACCTCATTAGTTATTTTATCAGTATTCCAAAACATCTCTGTGGAAACAAATGTATACTTCATAATCCTGGCTTGTGCGGTTCACCTATTGAGGATAAATTGGATCATGGAGGGGTCTAGAAGGTACACCTGTTGTTTCCAATTATATGTTCTAAAAACATCCCATTAAGTTCCCGCCAAATAAATAATGAAGATTATCAACATACCGCTATGATAAGACCAATTTCAATATTTCCAAAGACCACTCCAACATACGCTCCCATGCAGACTAAGAAATCAATCTTGTCCACCTGCCAAAGATGATAAGCTCCTGCGATATCTATTAACCCAAGCATGGCTGAAATTATAATGGAGGACAGGACTACAAGGGGAGTGTAGTGGAAGAGCGGAGTCAAGAACAGGAGAGTTAACATCACTGCAATGGCCATGACAATGTTTGATACTACTGTCTTGCAGCCAGCATTGAAGTTCACAGCTGACCTTGAGAAGACACCTGCACAGAACTCATGCATTCAATACTAAAATGCAAAACTCTAATGCCATACTAAGTTCAACTCATGACTTTTTAGTAGTTCAACCAAATCAGAAAGCTAAAAGAATTACCCGTTGTGATGTAGCAAGAGGTACATGGACCTATGATGTTCATCATGCCAATGGCAATCATCTCCTTATTGCCATCAATATGATAGTTCTTAATCAGTCCAAAACTTCTACCAATTGCTATTCCCTCCTGTTTATACATCACTTAGATCAGCCTTACATGTAGACAAATGAATCAATTATAAGTAACTATAATTACAGAGGGATAACGCTTACAGTGAGTGTGATAAGGCCAATTATCAGTCCCGTTTCTACAACAGTCTTCAGATATTTTCCATCAAAGACAAAGTCATTGATAGTCAATGGGTTTAAGCCACTTTTCAAGTGACCAACCTGTTCAAGTCAGACCAAAACATTAGAAGAAATAGATATATTTAAGCATCATAAAATCAGGTCCAAGACTTTCTTTTTCTTACTGGAGTTTTTACTCTATAATGGTATCCCCTCATAGTAACTTGTAGACAGAGTAATTTCACTAGCAAAACTAAGTACCTTGAGCTGCCACGGTTGCCCCAAAAGACAAGCATTAAACACAAGTACTACAAAAATGAAAGCTCTCTCAAATTTCAATACAAAGATACAGTGAGGACTTGAAGCATTCAGAATAATGATAACAGCATTCCTACAATTTCATTCACAATACCTAGCTTGATGGATGGACAGTTGATTGTTCAAGAGATGAACAATTGCCAAATAATGGGAACAGAAATAACCAATGGAAAATTATGCAATTTATTTCTCAGGACAGATTATACTTCACCAATGAAAAGCAGCTTTTGGAAAACTGAGGGCAAGATTTGATCCATTTCTTCTCGAACTGATCAGAACCAACTATACTTCAAAATTAAAGATATAAGGCTTTTATATTCCATAACATAAGAAGAAAAGCTTTTGCCAAAACTGTGTTCAAGATATAAAAATCTTCCACACTGGTTTCCCTTAAATCAACCTTATAAATGCTTAACAGTTAGGAAGTGGTCCCATGGAGGGGGCTTCCTAAATTATCTCAGTGGTGTTGCTGAAATTTTTTAGGAGGCATTTTAAACCAAGCGGTCCCATGAATTTTGTAGTTGTAGGTAGGTTTAAAACTTTAAGCTCCAAAATTTATGCAAGCTGATGGTCTCATGAGGTTTTTAGTTTAATGCTAATTGATTTAGCAGAGATTTTTTTCATCAAATAAAAAATTTTCTCTCCAAAGTGGAATCTAAAAACTGGTAGATAAATCCATAAGCTGGTGGAGGAAAGTTTCAGCCCCATCTCAAATGCACCCATTCAAAATCATCCACCTAAACAATAGCTGCTCGTATTTTAGAGGAAAATATTCTAATTTATGTCATAGCAATTTTTTTTGGGTTTCATGGGACCCTTTGCTCCACATAAAAGAGATCCTCTAACAGCTCCATAAGACCCCTTCATTAGAAATATAGTATCAACCAAATTTTAAGACAAGAATCTTATTCCAACTTACCTACATGAACAGTGCCTCTTGACTATAGGTTAAACTAAACTTTACTGAAATTTCAGACTTTTAGGTCCATTCTCAAAGAAATATCTGCATGTGCAAAGTTGATCTAATCCATCAAAACTATAATCTCACTATTGAACTAAAAATGGCATATTTAAGCCCATATAAGTAGTTCATCTCTGTAGTTTAAAGTCTTTTAGATCATAGAAATGTATCCTTTGACATGAGTTGCATTCTGCCCCACTTAGATAACCTTAAGTTTGTACAATGAAGAGAATACAGCAGAATAATTGCTCATGTCAGTACGTACAATATCAACACCCTTTTTGTCAGCGTGTGTAGCAAACACCAGCAAGGTGCCAAGAATTACACATGTTAGAGGAGTAGCTGCCGAAATCCAGAAGAGCCTGGGATTTTTCTTACTCTGTCAGATCCCACAATTAAAGAAACACAACACATATCAGACTTCAGTCAATGCTGCTATTCCTTGTCTCTATGAAAGCTAGAATATAGGCAGAAAAATAAAAGGAATCATGAAGCTGTTTTATGATACTGACAAGGTAACGAGTGGCGAGTAGAAAGCAGAGAAATGATATTCCAAGCACTATGGTCTCCCATTTCCACTGCACGTGAATACAATCACAACAAGGAAAGAACTTGGTAACGTACTTTGTCCCCCAAAAAATCACTTTAATGTAAATGCATTCAATTTGTAATTTTACTTTGCTTCTTCATTGCATATAAACTTGCCTTGTCAGTTTGTCCCCATATTGAACGCATAACAGACACTATGTCTGTATGTTTAGTAAAATGCTCGATCCCAAGAACGCCTTTTAGCTGCTGAAGAGATACAACTGTAGCTGTTCCAGCCATAAATCCTACTATAGTTGCATGTGACAGAAAGTCTATGATGAATCCCAACCTGCAACAGAACCAGAAATCATGTAACCCATAACTAGGAGAGCAAACCCAGCTATTGTAACTGACGCCACAGCTTATAATCTAAGCAACTTTCACACAGTTAAATCCTGAAACATTGAAGATATCATATCATGGACTGTGGAAATCTATCTGATGTCTATTAATAATAAAAACAGTTAAATATCAGTCAATGCAACTTTCTCATCCCAATTTAGTCAATCAGATCTCTCGGGAATTAGAGAATCTGTTCAGGCCATTGAATTATACTCTAAAGTGTACTGTAAAGCTCCTAGCCAATTAAATGGGCCAGTTTTAATCCAACATACTGGGTGCACTGTCAGTTTACATAAGACAATAAAATCAAGTACAGAGACTGAAATAATTGGAAGGTGCCATTATTGCAATATTATACAGCTATGCCAACCTGAAAATACCCATGCCTGCTTGAAGAATTCCAGCAAACAATGATGTAGTCAAGGCCAAATGCAAATAAAGCTCCGGATTTTGTGTTGGGGAGACCACCTCGGAAAGTGATGAGCTTAAAATAAGTGATGCAACCGCCACTGTTCCCAATGCAATGTCCCTTGAGCTCCCAAGAACCGCATATATCAGAGGTGGAACAAAGCTAGAATCTGCATAAATATAAATACATCATGTAGGCATTAGAATTTACAGTCATACCATGTGATGGTAAAATTTGTAAATCCCACTTATACTTCACATGGGCCATATCATGAGTCAATCATTTGGTATCTGTAACAGGTGAAACCGCAAAAAGGTCGTTGTATTATCTCAGAATTGAAACTAAAATGCCCAAGAAAACAACCTTAAAGTACATCCTTCATAAATCATCTCTGTTCCGTGCATGACAGTATATAACAAACCAAAATAAATAAAAAGCCTATCTTGACAAAGGCACATAACTACCTACTCAGATACCACCAGCCAAATAACTGAACCAAGTGGCATTGGTAGAGATAGGTAACAGATTATAAGAAGCAGAGTGTAATTCAAACATGGTAGATAGATAATCAAGCCTACTCACAAAGTCCAACAATAGGAGGAAGATTGGCTAGCTTGGCATAGCTTATACCCTGCATAAAAACATTATATTATCACAGAACTTGTATTAAATTCATCCAAGTATACATCGACTATTAAAATTTTCTTTAATCAAAGCACTTTAATGTGAAATGGGCGTGGAGTTAGTTGCCTTGCCTGTGGTATGGCAAGGCTGGCTATAGTTATTCCAGAGATAAGATCCGATCTGAAAAGCTTTAAGGAATATCTGGGGGCCCATTCAAGAATTGGAAATATATACTGAACTCCCAGCAAAAGCTTTCTTTTGGCAGGTTGGTTCTTAAACTGTCTGAAGGGATCATCAGGAAACAACGTCTCCTTTACAGCCCCTTTAACAGATCTCAACATGCTCTCTGAAGGCCCGACACTAACTTTGTGCACAGAAGACATCTCTATATCAGTTTCAACAATACCAGAATTCCCAGTGACATGAACTCCTCCATTAGAGGCACTCATATTTGCATTCACCTGATTTTCAATCCTTTTGTTTTTCTCTATAACTCAACTACACCTATTCAGACCTTGATCTGGATAATTGCATTGAGAACCAGAGATGCAGAATGCAGAGGCTCTTCTATTAATGATGAAACAATGACAAGTGGGGAATCACAGATGCAGGAATACACTGGGGTCCAAGGCTTCTCTATGTAAATTCATGAGAAGGCTTTCATTATATTGGAAAGAGGTCCGCCGAGTAGTAAAAGGCCACCTGCCACTGTTCAAATACGGAACCTCTTCTGCACACAAATTTTTAACCATGTATCTTCACATATAAATAGGCTTTTCCATTCCTCCATGCCCCATGCCAGAAATGCTGGCCTTCTTATCCGTTTGGCATCAACATCGCCTACCTCCAAGCAAACAAAGACATCGATTTTAACCTTTTTCAACTACGTATTTTGTGCTGGGAAGTTTCTACTCTGTGAAGCCGTTAGAGAAAAAACTCGTCCAGGTCCTCTTCCCCATATCTAGGTAGTTTCACTTGGTTGACGGTTATGATAATGTTCTTTATTCTGAAATAAAGGTTGCGGTCCCATGGAGGGGGGACTTCCTAAAATATTTCCGTTGAGAAATTTGAGAGCTTTTCATAGGCAGGTGGTTTCAAAGGTGGTGTGGTGATTTTTTTTGGCAACAAGGAATATAAATCAACAACTATATAGCTAAATTTAAACTAGTATATTTATATTTAAAAATATATATTTAAATACCAGAATGATTTTCTCAGCTTTTTATCTTTCAACAGTTTTTTTTTCTTTTTCTTTTTCTTTTTCTTTTGTTATATATTTACATGAAAATGATGCTCTCATCTCCTCATAATTATTGATTTTTTTAAAATTATAGATGAAAATCCTTGGGAATGGTGGGGAAACTTTCAGCCCCACCCCCAAAGACCCCCTTGGCAAGGGGTCCCATGGACTGCTATAGGATCTATTTTTATGGAGCATGGGTCCCATGAAACAAAAAAGAAAAATGCTACAAATGTTAAATAGGAGCCCCTACTTTTTAGTTTGTAGATTTTGTGCACGAGCATTTGGGGTGGGGCTGAAATTTTCTCCACCATAGATGATTTTTCTTCAACTTGTTAATTATCCAAAGTTTTTAGATTCCCATCATTTAATTTAAAATAAATTTGGAGGGAACTTTTTTTGTTTTAATAATTCTTAATCTCTTTACAGATGAGCATAACATTATGACATAAAACTTCTTGAGACCACCAACTTCCATAAATTTTAAAGCTTAAAGTTTCAAGCCTACCCATCACTACAAAATTCATGGGACCACCCACTTTAAAATACTCCTAAAATATTTCAATAGCACTTGTTGAAATGATTTAGAAAGCCCCCTCCATAGGGTAAAGCTTAAACAACCGATACGTTGTAAATGTGCCGACAACCAAAATCAACCAAAATCCTATCGATTGATCGGTCGAATGAATTTTAATTGACATACAGGAGGGTCAAATGAATGGAGGATTGTCGATTCATTACGGCGATTAAAAAATTCAAAATTGTAGCAAGTCGAAATTGCAAAAAAATAATTGGCACACAATGTGTCGACTGTTTACAATGGGTGCCTCCATAGGGCCACAATCTTAAAATCTAAATCTAAAAAGTAGGGGCTCCTATTTTCTATAATAGTAACCTTGGATACTACTAATTTTTAAAAATACACATCAAATACTAAATTGACCAAGCATCTTCTATTTGATTTAGAAGAACCAACTTCATAGATTTACCAACCCTAATCATGACAACAACCTTATGCCACAAATCATATATTCACACTAGAATATAGTAAGCTCCCAATGTCAGGGTCATCCCTAGACCTAGACCTAATCCTTGAGGGTTCATTTGTAATGGCCCTACCTATGTATCATTTCGTGGGAATCAGAGGCTCCATAGTTCATACACTATAATAAAGAGATTTCATCCTCTCCTCTTATATGAGATGATCTTTGATCTTTCTTTTAAATCACAACCATTAGTTGATCTTAAGCTTCCAAATCCATCCATACACAATAACAAGATATCAATGCATTCCAAACAAATGTTAGTCATGCAATGTCAAAAATTGTATACCCTTGTAATTTCATGCTACATTTTGCACTCATTTTGGTGTCTGCTCCCCTGGTATGTTTTTAGGATCATTTTAGCCTTGCCTAAGCCTTTTCCCTAACTCACACATGTGCGTTTATGTTATGTTTAACCTTTGTGCTTATTTTCATCAAAATCTATTTTTGTGTCTTGTTGTTCTCTTAGTCCTAAGGTGTTTCATGTGACTAGGAGCTAGAGTCACTTGGACACTAGTGCTTTCGTGAACATCCACGCATCGCGTTAGCATCCCGCATCTACATGTGGCACCAAGTGATTGTTTTTGGGCGTTACTAGCCACCTTCAACAAAGTTGGAGATGATTCGTAATGCTTTTGCACCTCGTAGAACGTCTTTCTTTGGCCTTCCTTCCTCATTTTCCCTCTATTCTAGATTTTGGACTCATCTCTCTCATTCAAAAGAAATATTTTGATATCTTTGGCTCTCTTCTATGAAACTTGTGAGGTTTTGGTGAACCATTACTCCTATTGTGCTCATTACCAGCATTCTTTTTGGCATTCTCAAGTATTATTCATGGTTGTACTATTGTATACATGCTAATGTGAGGTTTCTTGAGGGTTTTGTGACTTCTTCATGGGGTTTCAATGAGACCATTACTTGTTGGATTGTTCTTCTTCAACTGGGTAATTTGCACCTCCATTAACCAGGTGATTGGGTTTCAATTAGCCTCTTTTTGTTTCTCTTTTGTACTATAATCCATTGTTGTCTTGATTGCATTGTGTGTGGGTTACCTCACCTTTATTTCTCTCTTTTAATCTATCATACTAGTTTGCTCTTTAGATTGAGTAGATTAGTCTCACTTTCACTAATATCTTGTCACTATTGTTATTCCATTTTATTCACACATAGAAAGTAGCAACACACATATAGTTTTGATCTTGGCTACCTGTGGAGGTCAAAAGACCAAAATAGGGGCTCGACTTGAAGGCAAGCTCCCAAGCGCCCCAACAAATTTTCCTCTCCTTTTGCAAATCACAAATTTGAGTGAAAAGCCTCATTCCTATTCATAGGTTTTGTGAGCTCTTTCCTTGGGCCCCTCTCATTTCTATTATTCATTTTATTTATTCCAACTTGTGTCATTCATTTCTTTTCAATTTAAGTACATTTCTGTCACCTGGAGACTACTAGAGTGGTATTTCATCTTTTGTTGTGTTATACAAGTGATTGGGAGTATAGAAGATTTGAGTTCTTTTATTTTTTGTACTACAACGTGAAGCATAGGCATCCCCACGATGCATTGGCATCCCTGGAAGAGGGATCCTTCTTCTAATATCAAGTTCTTTTGTATCTTCTCTTTTCTATTCTAATTTGAAATCTTTCAATTCTATCTATATAGAATCATGTTTTCAGTATTTTATTATCTTTTCTGTATCTTTCTAGAAGTTAGTATAGTTTCTTTCCACACTTCTTAGTGCAAAAAGGGATTGGTAACATTAGTCTATTGAAAACAAGTAGATAGCAAACTAAGACAATTCCTAGTGTAATTGAAATGGAAATTCCTTTCACTAATACATTTTAGGCAAGGTGTAATTTTCCTCCTCCACATTTCTATGAACCCAACATGATTTAAACTTTCACACTTTTTTAAACACTTAAAACAACAAAATTCTCTCATAACAGTTGGTTGTGTGTTGTCAAGCCAAAACCTAGTGTATGAGCTCTTCACAACCCAATCATCTCATTCAAATTATAATCATTCGTAGAAGCTTGTGACATGCAGCTATGGCTCAATCTCATGCTCTTAACACTCCAATTAGGTCACCACTAGATTTTACAAGCTTCTCTTATGATCTTGTTGTAACTCTTCTATCTATGTCTTCTTTTTCTATTTTGGTGACTAGTTATCATGGCATTGAGGTATCCTTCGATCATGAGGTCGTATTAGGTGATGTTCCACTAGAGTAGGTCCAATAGTTAGATTGTCATTTGGAGGACTAATAGGATCACTTTGGTAATGAGAACTTACCTAGTGCTATTATACCTCTAGTTGAGGCTATTTTCTCCATGTTAACTAATCACCCTAATGGTCTTGATTTCCTTTGTGGCCTTGCCCATATTGTGCATAGCGATGCACCACCATTGGCAAACTATTGTGAGAGAGCTCAAGACTCACATTCCAACATTATAGGTAATCAACTTTCTATTCCAATGGCTACAACCAATACTAATCTAACTTTTTAACTTGAATCACTACAAAGAGACGTATATGTTTTGAATTTTAAAATGATGTAAACTAATAAAATGTAGATTTTTTAGTGTATTTTATGTTTGTATTTTTTAAAAAAATTAAAAGTTATTTAAATGTAGTATTTTATAAAATTGACACTATAATTTAGTTGTTGATAAAATGCTGAAAAATAAGGTTGAATGGGACGTCACATTTTATATAGTAAATTTCATTTATTTTACTTCTATTTTTTTTTATGTATTTATAACTCAAAACTTTAGTGCATTGATTAATTTTTTCCCCAATTTGATAAATATATGTTTTTAAATAAATCTTGGAAGTTGCGTGGAATGAAAACACAACTATTTCGATGGGACATCAACTTTTGTCTTCATTATTAATCCAAAATAGGGAAAAAATTATATCATCTTGACAATGAATCTCTCCTCTGGTGCATCATATTTTTTTTCAAATTTTTTTGAGAAACTTTACTATTTTTCTTGAGAAGACAATCAACACCATTTGTGGTGTTGATGACCTACTTTTAGTAGAAAAAAATATATATATAAACACCAATTGAAATGTTTAAAAAATTATATTTTTACAAAGTAGACTTGTAAATCTACAAAAGGGTATTTTTAGATTCTTTTAAAATAATTATTTTCACAAGTAGGATTTGTTAGAACATCAAGTTTTTCAAATAATTTTATTTTTTGGTAAATGAGCCCTAAAGTGACACTATGTACATATTTTTAGTGGATGATTCCTATTGGAAAAGTTGTTGCCTGGATCTAATTTAGTTAGAATGAATCTAGATAGAACATAACTTTCACCAAATTTGACTTTTAGTTGGAAATACTTAAATTTGTTTATGCTGATAAGTTGGCCCAAAGTGTGACACAACTTTAAACGTTTACCCATATGCCTATCAATATTGCACACCAAACAAATGTAGGTGCTGGCTTTTTTGGATGGGCTACTAACCCCATTAAGCAATATCATGGGTTTGTTCTTTCTTCACATCCCTTACAATTTACTTTTCCCAGTGTCCTCCTCAGTGCCTCTCAATTTCTATCCCTTCGCCTCACTTCTCTTACCACTTCTACACCCATGCATACCACCAACCCATTCATTAACCAACTTCTCTAAAATGTTGGTTCTTTGCAGCAATAACTTGCTTATTTATCCACTTCATCTGCGTAGCCTCTTATTCCTACATATTACTGATGTAGTTCATTGTCGATCACCATTCTTGCTACCCCCTTTCCTCAAGGCTTCAAGGCACCATGTTTTGAAAAGTATTCTAGAAAAGGTGACCCCCAAACAGACGTATGTGTGTTTACTATCTTGTGTAGTAATTTATATTTTTAGAATCTATTATTAGCAAAGTATTTCTACGGTCATTGAAAGACACCACATTAGATTGGTTTTTCTCTTTGTCTAATCATTCAATTTATTCTTTTGAGAAGTTGGTAAATCAGTTTTTCTAACATTGAGCAGCAGGTCACCTTCACTAACCTTGTCCATTATCACTATGGAGTAAACGAGAAGGTTATTGATTTTATCTATAGATATCAAGATTTATTTTTGCAAATACCTTATGTCTTGTTGGATTTAGATGTGTAGTTGGTTTTCATTGCAAATCTATATCCTCTAATTAGGGATAAGATTTTGCTAATGCAGTCTCCATATTTTGCACATTTATGCATGACACTCCGTGATTACCAATAGTTAGTTAGTCAATTTGAGGTCCCTACCTCATCAGCTCTTGTTGGGCAATCTAGTGTCTCTTCTGCATTTAATAATTACAAAAAGAATATTTTTTTTAAGAATAATGTATCAACAGTGGTAAATAATGTAGCAGCTAGAGAACCTTCATAGACTATTCTATCCCTCTCTTCTTCCAAGAAACAAAACAATCACAAATTTAGTCCTCTTACCCATCTTACAACAACTCCTAAACAATAATTTAGTGCAGTTATTGCCCATTCGTCTATTGGATACCCACAAACCCTTGTCGTCTTCTTATGACCTGAAGGCCTTTTGTCAATTTCACCATGTTCTAGGGAATGACACTAAGAGTGTTTATGTCTTAAACATATTGTTCAATACTGCATCGATCAGAAGATTAACCAAGTAGCTAGTTTTAATGACAAAGGAAATAAATTTGTTGCTCTACTTAACCAAAACTTGTAGATATGTACACCAACCTTTTGCCTCACCATTCCTCTAACTTCATTGACCTTCTATCTTCATCCATGGTGCTAGATAATACTACTGGTGTCTCCTCGTCATCATTTTATAGAATGGTTAGTGTGGTGGATGTTCACCCTCATCCTACTTAAGAGCATATTGTTCCTAAGTCTATCATTTATTTCACCCCCATTGATGTGACTATGCATGTATACGATGGTCCTCTCTACATTATTTCCAAGGTCAATGGAAAATCCATAAGGGGTGTTCTAATTGATCCCATATGCATGGTAAATGTTATCACGGAGGAATTCCAATATGTATACATGAATAGTATAAAGACAAGTACAAGAAATTAGAAGTCTATAAATGATCATATGATGGTATATCTCATCCTACCATAGGTTCAATTACCCTTTATGTCCAAGTTGGACCTAAGACCTTGGACAAATTCCTTTTTTTTTATCATCTCTACCTCTAATCATTTTTTCCTAAAGTTGGGCCATCCATGACTCACTTAGATATGAGAGCGTTCCCTTCCATAGCTCACAAGTGTTTAAAGTTCCCACATGATGGAGTAGTGTTCACATAGTCTGCCATAGCAGATTTCAACCTCTCACCATGTAGAGTAACTTCTCTTTGGACTATTTTTGTCCAAACCCAATTGAACATCTTAGACCATGTAATAATTTTTTGTTCTTATCATACCAAAAGTTCAAAGCTAGTCAGATTGTGTAGTTGTCATTTTATCTTTTCTAGTGTAATCCATTATTTTCTTGATTGCATTGTGTGTGGGTTACCTCACCTTCTTTTCTCTCTTTTAATTTATCATACTAGTTTTCTCTTTATATTGAGTAGATTAGTCCCACTTTCACAAATATCTTGTCACTATTGTTATTCCATTCTATTCACACATAGAAAGTAGTAGTGCACCCATTTATTTATATATTTTCCATCTTGGCTTCTTGTGGAGGTTGAAAGACCGAAATAGGGACTTGACCTGAAGGCAATCTCTCAAGAAGCCCCAAGAAATTTTCGTCTCCTTTTGGAGGTCACAAATTTGAGTGAAAAGATTCATTCCTATTCATTGGTTTTGTGAGCTCTTTCCTTGAACTGTTCTCATTTATATTGTTCATTTTGTTTATTCCAAGTTGTATCATTCATTTCTTTTTTATTTAAGTACATTTATGTCACTTGGAGACTACTAGAGTGGTATTTCATCTTTTTTTTCTATTGTACAAATGACTGGGAGTATAACATATTTGAGTTCTTTCATTTTTCATATGGTTCAGACTATAGCATGATGCATAGATGTTCCCACAACATGCTAGCATCCCTAGTAGAGGGCTCCTTCTTCTAATATCATGTTCTTCTATATCTTCTCTTTTTTATTCTGCATTTGAAATCTTTCAATTCTATCTGTAGAACCATATTTGTAGTATTTTATCATCTTTTCTTTATCTTTCTAGTAGTTAGTATAGTTTCTTTCCACACTTCTTAGTGAAAAGGGACTAGTAATGTTAGTCTATTGAAAACAAGTAGATAAAAAACTAAAATAGTTCCTAGTGTAGATGAAGTGGAAAATTCCTTTGGCTAATATATTTTAGTCAAGGTGTAATTTTTCCTCCTATACAAGTCCAATGCCAACATCAATGTTCGAGCACACACAAAACCACATAGGGATCAACTCATATAAACATCACTTGCTCACACATAGTGATTGGCTCAAGCATACTTCATATATACATAATGTGACTAGAAGTCATATGCACATTACAAGTACACATAGGGACCAACTAGCAAAGGAAATGGTTGTAACCTTATTGCAACCATATTTTCTTTTACCTAGTTCAGTAACACATAAGCCCTTAAGTATATCTTGTCCAGAAAATGAATGTCAGTGCATCTCATGCTACATTGTGGCTCCAATCCTTTTTCAATTTACTACCAACTATGATGACACGAAAGTATCCCATATTACTTGTAGTCAGCATTGGATAAGGTGTAAGTGTGACAACATACAACACATGAGGTCACTAATAAGATTTTAATAGACCACTAAGCATTTGAGTCCTCTTACAACTAGATAAACATAATCACAGTATCTTATGATTTTAATTCAACTAAGACTAGAGCCTTTTCTATTAATTACGTTGACTAATTTAACAAATGGAACCTTGAGAACCATACGTTAGGAAAAAATAATGCAAGAAGCATGCACAATCATTCTGATACCTTAATGTCAATGCTAAACTCATGAGATGGCTAGATACTAGCATCCATCTCTTGCATACCACTACCAAAAGTTGGACTAATCCTAGCATCTGTTACCTGCATGCCACTGGTGAAATCCTATCTAAACCCTATGAGATCAGGAAGCTCCTAGCATCTATCACATGCATGCTACTAGTGAAAGCCTGCTAACACTATGATACAACTGATTACTTCTTTAGGCAAAGCATTCTCCCTAACTCTTGTCAAGTTGGAGCAACCATAAGCTTATCTATAAACGGGTCATAGTTTTTACAAATTTTGGTGATCACCTCAAGATGAGTGAGACAAGCTATATTAAGAGAAGTAATTATTCTCTACCTATGCCCTCATAAAGTCCCTTACTCAACCCTAGTTGTGATCCCAAGAAGTCAACCCCTATATCGATCATAGTTTAGCATTTTAACATTTAAAAGGTATAAGAACATTGATCTAAAACATACTATCCCAAGGGTTTACACCTTAGACTAGTTAATATAGTTGCAATTACCACATAGGTATCCATAAACTTACACACATGATATTATAGGTCTTAGGATCAAAATTACCAACATGTAAGTAACACATTGTACCGATATGAGTTGGGTCACATATACATAATAAAACAATTCATAGAGTAGTCTCAAAGGCCATTCACATCATTATATTTTTACTTGAAAACACAATACTTATTAGATAGAAAATTCAAATCCACAGTAGTAATATTATACAACATTCTACTTCTAAGTACATAGCATTTACATATTACCATTCATAAAGAAAAGCATACATTTATCCAACAAATAGATATAAAACTAAACACCATACCATATTTAGTAATACTTACTATTACTTGTCCATATTTGACAAAGGTAATAATAAGGAATTCCATTCTAACTCAAAATCAATCTCGGCACATATTTAGAGTATGAAGATCATCCACACATATTAAGAGTTGTTCACACCATCAAATCATAATGGTTTAATTCAACATCATCATTAAATGGAAGGTTACCAAGTAACCACAACTTATTCCTAATTATTTCATGGCCAAATTTATCATACCCTTATTTCTTAGAAGAATGGACCTTTCTATAGTCTTGAGGCTAATATATACCTTCCTATACTTACCACTCAATCTAGATATAATTCCCTATTGTTCAACACACACACAAATATAATAATTATAGTTAGACAAATGCAAGGCACTCTTATACATTTACATTAGAGATGGACCACAATGACAATGACCCCTAAAGTTCATCCAAGATTGGAGCATATTGTGGAAACCAAACTCTACAAACCTCAAAGTAGATAAGTTTGATGATAATGGAGTGCCTTTTATCAATCTAGGAGTATATAGTTAGGAAATATTAATTGGAAGATTCAAGTTCATACCCATTTGATGAAGTTTTAGCCTCAATATGAAACATACTAAAGAGGGAAGGTTGATCAAGTTTATGAGCACCCCATACCTTTGATAAATTCCCTAAATACCTCCCCTATGAACTTGGGTCTAGGGTTATCCTATGCCCAAGAACTGCCTACATGGCTAGTTGCAAATGGGATTAAAGTCCCATGTAGTTCTGCTCACTTAATCTCTCAATTTTCATCTTGTTCTTATTCTTAGGGTTTCATTTTCATCCCAATTTGATACCAACACTTACTAATATTCCCATAATCAAATCCATACACAAAGGTATGCATAACAACATAATTAATGTAAAATAAATCCATTCAGATCAGAGCACATGACATCAACAAACATAATATCTTCACAATACAACAGTTATACAAATTCTTGATATGGCTCTACATGATGTCTTACTATATTATGATTTAATTATATTAGTATCATAATCATAATATATTATGACATCCTTCTTAATTTGAAACACAACAGGTGTTAGCTAGGCCACATAAAAACTACCTAATACTTGAAAAGACTTACCTCAATAATTATAAAATTGTTTTAAGTATGAACATTACCCAAGTCATACCCACAAGAATCTTTTCCTAACAATTATATATATCAAGTATAGCATGCGACATTCAATACCTTGATGATAACACCATATACATATGCATACATGTGCATACATACATACATACATATATGCATACATACATACAAACACATATATACACATACATATATATACATATACACATGCATGCATGCATATATACATACGTGCATGCATCCATACATACACATATGTGTGTGTGTGTGTGTCCCCATCCCCATAGATCAAAATATCACCTTGTGATTAAGTACTTGATACATAGTGTAGCTTATAAGAAAGGTGATATTGTAAACTCTCACTTTATTCTAAGTGACCTTATGAATCACACTAGAAGATATGTGTGTGTGTGTGTGTCTCCCTAACCCCATAGATCAAGACATCACCTTGTGATTAAGTACTTGATACATAGTGTAGCTTATAAGCAAGGAGATATCATAAACTATTTCTCTATTCTAAGTGACCACATGGGTGATGTAATTTATTATAGGCCTGAAAGGAAATTAGAGTATCCAACTATCCAAGACAACTATCTATATTTAAGCATTGCAATACTTAAAATTTTCTAGCAATAGCAACATGCCCATAAACAATCATTACATATGTTCTAATATGATAAACCTTCTAAATATTTAATACAAATTCATATATACTTGCAACATTTTAAAGGAGCAATGAACCTTACAATTATGTCATTTAATCTAATAGAATTAATGATTGACATACACATACATCCATAACACAGGATGGTCAAACAAGTATACATTCAAAATCTAGTGTAGCTCCTTAAGTGAATTCTAAAATCATAAACCTAATCAATATGCATACAATACTCTACTCACTGTAAATATGGTTTTCCACAAAGGATCAAAACAATCTAACACGTGCCCATTCATTCTACTACTATGACCCTACTTATGAAACACAATGATTCATTTTATATAAACTAGCTATTTATGGATCGATCAAACATGATAACATTGGGTTACCCACTCCTAATAAGAATATTTATACAAACCCATTGTTATTGCTCATAGAAAACCACAAAGTTGAAATATGTGTCAAGACCAACCATACATTTCCATATGCATGCTAGGGTTTTAATATTTTTGCATGACTAAATTTATGGTAGATTAGTGATAAATCCAAGCACTACTAGTTCAAGTTTAAAAAGCCACCGACCCAATCAAAAGTTCCAATACTAATCAAACAACTAAGCTAAAAAGTCTTCAAGCTTCTCCTAGATACTTCAATAATATTCAACAAATAATGTTATTGTGCACAATCTCCCAACTTCAGTGTCATGGCAACAATATGACATTTATCAAATAAGCATACCATAAAGGGAAGAACATTAAGAAGAGGTTTTCAACTTGTATGACAACAAGTTCAAGTTTTAAACTAGATAATATAACACCAAGTCCATTTAGTTCTTGTTACAAGTTTTTAATAATAGGACAAGCAAAGGAACTCAAGGTATATATAAATTAACATTTCATTGAAATAATATTAAACCCACTCAAAGCAACAGTATGAACATTGAACAAATCCCAGATCAAAACTATACACAACCCTTACATTTATGTGTTCAAATACCAATTTCCTAGCATGAATCCTTCATTCATCACTTCATAGGTAGCATACACTTGAATCAAATGTCAACATACCTAATAGTCATAAGCACATAGAAAAAGGAATTGGCAACCACCTAATATCATGAAGTTGTGACCCCTCAAAAGCATTTACAATGAGGTAAGCATGGAATATGACTGTGAAAATCTATTAGGGCCTACATCCCAAAGGAATCCATCCTTCTCCATTGATTCTATCATCATCCACATGATTGATGGCCTTTGTGAGCAACAATTGTTGGATAAGAGAAGAGTGTTTAAAGTTGAGGGCATAAGTAGTGGTGAGTCCATAATTTTGTCTTCCACCATCATGCAATCATACATAACATTGGGGTTTCCTCTCTTGAGAGGAGATGAAGTTGGGGTCACTTCCTTTGTGACCATTCACATAGAACCCTTCTTTTTCCCTTGTTTCCTTCACATATATGTATTAGCACCACTAATCCCTTGTAATTAATGATTTATTTAAATCTCATATTCATTACAAGAGTTCTGCCATTGTAACTTTCTTAACCACCAAAACTATGGGCTTTGATTGCATATTGGACACCATTGCTTGGAGACCTATTTCCCTCCTAATAAGAGAAACAATTACTATATTGTTTCTTTTCCTAACCTTTGACAACGTGATGAGTACCAACTCAATTGTAGGCCTAATATAGATAACATAACATCAATTTTGGGGTGGGATGGCACAAGAGTCGAAAGGCTTCTCTTTGCCATTGCCAATTCTCTTTATTTACATATGGCTCACACTTGAACTTTGCTCTACCTACTCTACATTAATGATAGTGCTACTACCATTATTTCCATGGAAATGATAAAGATGGTGTAAGGATTTCGCAACTTCAATCGGTGTCTAAGATAGGATTGATAATCTCTCCCTGTCCATCTACACTTCTATCACTTATTAATTTTATTAAATAATCTATCTTTCCCATGCTTGGGAAAACTCTTGTGTCGCTACCCAACTTCTTTCACATTATTTTAATTTGTTGATGGTGGATGCCCATACCATATTGTAAAGCTTCCCACGTGATGCACCATACATCATTTAATATTTTTGTCCCCCCATGTTTTAAATTATTTATTTATAAATATTCTTCTTTATCAAACTTTTCCTATCAAAGGGATGTAACATCCTCCCCCTTGGAATAAGCCAGCTTGTCTTATAAGAGGGTTGTATTTTCTCTTTTCTTTACCAAAGAGTTACATTTATCCCATTTATTATTCTACCCATATCATGTTTCTATCTCTTGGGCTTTGATTTATGACTTTTATATGCAAACTTCTTCATATTTTAGGGTTATTGGCCACATTATTTATTTTTGAACCCACCACCCGTGGTTTCATTTCCTAATTTGAGCAATTTTGGAGCAATTTTCCAAGATTAAAGGAGGTAGATAGCTAAAAAATACACACTTACATATGCCTTTCCATTGGATTCGATCATCATAGTTTCAATTTATTTGGTGCTTTTCTCATGATGGTTTAATATTTATGTCATTTTGTACACATATTTACCTATTACTCCTTGCAAGGTACTAAAGTACCACACATCAAAGACCATTCTTTGGAGTTAGGTACACATAATGTGTCTAAATTACTCTCATCAACTTCCTCTTTAGTCCTATTAACATAGTCAAGATGCTTACCACATAGGTTGACAACACATATCACTCATGTCCCATTAAACCAATATTAACAAAAAATAAATTCAAATCAGCTTATTTAATCATAAAGAATATAAACACCAGTCTCAATGCTCCTTGTAAGTTATTGTTTACATTGCTTCTTACCATGCTAATTTCAATGCAAGCTCATTTCTAAACACATACCTGTTATGCCTTGCACACATGCCCTATTTTGCTTGGAGAAATGTGGATCCCCTCCCTTTTATTTTGCTTTTTTCTTTAGGCCTTATATTTTAAGTCTTGTAGCTTAAGGAGAGATTTCTTGGAGTAATTTGGATAGTTAATTCCATACTCTAAAATTTTGACCTCTTTGAGAAGATCTTGTTCAAGTTTGCCTTAGATAGAAACTTTGTTTTCTTTGCACTTTTAATAAGAATTGCAGAGTTTTTATTGGGATTAGGATGCTGACTTTCCGATAGATCCCAGATCCTTCATTCTCTCCATAAAACCTTGTTATACACGACCTGTGGACTTTTGAACTGAATCTAGATGTCCTTTTATCATGGGATATTTTAATCCTTCGAATCTCATTTTCCTGCAAGAACTTTAGGATATCTTTGCATTTATAGAATCCAAAAATGCCTCCGAATCTATCCCTTTTTTCTGAAATATCTTATCCAGTCATATATATGCCTCTTTTCTGAAATATCTTATCCAGTCATATATATGCCTCTTTTCTTGAAATAGCTTATCCAGTCATGTAACTCCATGAATCTAGTACATTTCATCCTTATTTTCCTGCAAAATAGTCCCAAGTGCTTCTTCAATTGAAAATATGGAACTTTAGGATATCTTTACATTTATAGAATCCAAAAATGCCTCCGAATCTATGCCTCTTTTCTGAAATATCTTATCCAGTCATATCTATGCCTCTTTTCTGAAATATCTTATAACTCCATGAATCTAGTACATTTCATCCTCTTCTAAAGTTTGTCGAGTTTTTTCTCACATCCTATAGCTCCTCATTTTTCTATATTAAATATCTTATCCAGTCATGTAACTAGCTATCAAGCCACCTTCTCTGAATTTATGGCTACTATCTAGGGGGATTACGAGATATTTAATGTAGTTTTTATTGTTATTCCAACACCTTTCGCTCTCTAGACTTTCATATCACCATCTAAAAATTTGAAATTACCTGTTAAGGCGACCTTCACAATGATTTGACAACTATTTCTATTTTTTGCAAGCACTTCCAGCAGGCTCATTACAGTACATGTGTTAAGAGGTAAATTTCAGCCTAGCCTAGGGTAAAATTTACATTCCTCTCAGCAGCCTTCCAACCAAGTAGGTTCTCGAAGTACTCGTTTTTCCATGATTTTTGAGTGGATTAAGGATTTTAGAAGATCTTGGAAAATTACTATTTCATGTTGGTGCATTTTGAAATTTGGCCATTATAATCTGGATAGGGTTGGACAAATATCTTTTGAAGCTTGTAAAATATATACAATCAGATTGTCAATGTAAATTGGTTGTTCTTAAAAATTATCCACTTTAACAGTCAAAGGTCAATTTTGACCATTTACCACTTTTTATTGTGATTGAGGTGTAAAATTGCTATTGACTGTTTAACCATTAAAATGAATAATATTTAAGTAGAGTGATGTTGTAATTCACAAATGATACCCTAAGTTTATTCATGAAATTTTCTTACCTCTATGTTTTCCCTAAAATTTCAATGTTTGGTGATCACCCCTTTACTATTTTGTGGAATTTGAAAACTCCTCAAGACTCATGAATCCCTACAATTTTCTTTGGCAGTGATATGTTTACCCTATATCCTCCATTTGTTCGATTCCCTACAAGGTTCATATTACCACTTGCAAAAAAATTATCTACAAAGCTTAGGGGAGGAAGTGGAATTGTCCACTTAAATGAATTGTTCCCACAAAATCTAGACCCCTCGAAATTTCCCACAGGAAGGGATTCTGAGTTCCTTACGGAGTTTTGCAAAGAAAGTAGACATATCCTTTGCTTGAACCTTTTCCCGCGGATCCAATTCCCATCTCAACTTTTGTGAATACCTTTGGGTTACTTTTGCAGAGTTTCGTAAGGGATATGGAGATATCAATTGTTATTACTTTTCCTCGTAAGTCTAGATGACCTCCGAATTCCCACAAGATGTGTATAAATTTCTAATTGTGGGGTTCATCTTTAGGATGGATGTATTGTAATATCCTGACCACCTTACTTAGCCCACATTCATTTCCTACACAAAATCTTGCATCCTAATTGCGGAAATCCAAAGGGTCTTGGAACATTCACCAAGTGAAAATTATGTGCATCCTACATCCTTCTTAGCCTTATTTTCTTGCAAACACCTACAACCTCTATGAATTACATATATTTTCACTACTACCAAATATTGCAGAGCTTCCCTTCCCTTCTGTCCTGAACATAATTAAAGCTCCACATGGGTATTCAAAGTTCTTACATTTTAGTGTTCGTTTCTTCTATTCTAGGGGTGATGTTATGATGTTTGAAGAACATTTCCATTACATAATAATTGAATCATCTGAAAGTGAATAAACTGAGAAATCTTTTGTAAATCTTGACATCTTTATGAGTATGAGAATGTCACAAAATCATTGTAACTAAATAAAACATGTTTTTGAAATAAAATTGATTTTGGTTCTTTTCTTGTAGGGTGATGTCTAGGATTAAAGACATGAAGTTTGAATTCAAAGGGGTATCTCCCCCTTCCAAGATCACTTTAGTCTAAAATTTAATGTTAGATATAGATTTAGGTGATATACACATGAAAGAATTTAGGTAAAGGATGTATGGGACCACCCTAATAGAGAGAACCAAAAGGCCAGTAACGAATGGCATTGCCTAGGCAACAAGATTCCCCACTTCTTCCCAATACCCTAAGTTAATAATGGAATATGCCAACCATTATCATCCTAGTTTAAGGAGGATAATCACCAATGGTGGTACTGTATTAGTAGATCTTTCAACTTGAGCTCTAGCTGAGACCTTTGGCATCCCAATCTACCTTGTTATGGTTTACTTGACTAAAGATGATAGATTGACACTCTATAACCAGGGGCCAGAAGAATATAGGAGAACCATCAATTCTAAATGGATGAAAAACTCCAAACCTACATTTTCCAAATTACCTGAGACCATTTATAGGAGTGATTTCAAGACAGAGATCAATGATTTGGTGACTCCAATAAGCATGATAATGGGCCTATCCATTGCATCTACTTTCCATGAGTGGATGCTCAAATTCATATAGAAGGTGTTCATAAGAAATGAAATGATTCATTAGGAAAATATTATTAGTGACAACCTATACATTCAACTCAATCGAGTAGGAGTTTCTAGAGAATTTCTCATGACTTCTTATGTGATCTTCATGTTGGCCAGGAATGCTCACTATCCTAGGTTAATAAGGAATGAAATAATTAGGAATGGAGTAGGCCAAGTCAAATATTATGACTGCTATCCCTAATTGTAGTTAAATATTTCTCTTAATCATTATAGGAGAGTCAATGATGCCTTCACCATGTACATCACTAGAAGGTTAGAAGGGGACTTGAACAAAAGACTCTTAGTTTTAGCAACAGAATTAGTAAATAAGTATGGGAGTTGGTTCATTCAATTCCCCAGACTTTAATATATCAGAATAGAGGGAAACATGCCCTGCCTATAAATTTCCCAAGTACCCCACAGATAAAATCATCTTGTTGGAGCTTACTAGGAAAATTTATGAATCCCAATAGTGTTGAACACACGGAGATGTTGAGAGGGGGGGTGGTGAATCAACATATAAAAAAATATAACTACTTTATTTGCAGAATAAGTCAAATTACTTAGAGAGAAGAAGGTAAATCATGCACCACATTAATCAACACATTAACACCAGGATTTTTACGTGGAAAACCCAAAAATGAGAAAAATCACGGTGAGTGTTAGCTCACAATATAATGCTCATTGCTTATAAAAGTTTATAACATTGTTTTAGGGATACAACCCAAGGAAGCTACAACTCCCTGTTGACTTTGTTTTAGGGCTACAACCCAAGAAAGCTACTACTCTATGAAGAAAGCTTACTACTAAAAGAATTATACTGATAAACAAAACTATGAACTATTATGAAAGAAGCATCTGACTCACACTGATATTGCAATCCTCTTTTTTGCACAATTACTCCATCATACGAATTCTACACACTTCATACTTCTCATTCTACTTTATCACTTTGCACACACTTCTACATGTCACAAATGAGTTTGTTCTATATATATCATCTGCAACATCTCAAAACACTGATTAGGTCAGCACCAGAAAGACCTTAAGATGAAACATGTAATTATGTATAGGTCAACTTGGAACAAGTACATTTTGAGTTGTAGATCACTTCACATGGTACAACAAAGTTAATTGCATCATAACACATCCTTCAATATCAAAACCACTGATCAAGATCCTCTGCACATGAAGGAGACCAAGTTGTCAACTCAACTAGCACCACCACTATTAACTGTCCATCTTCACACCATCAGGGAGAAGCCAAAAACATTATGCAAACCAAGATTTCAATCATTTATCTTCTCAACACTATCCATACACCATTCACCTAAAGTATCTGATCATTCTATGCATCTGCAAAACAAGGAACATACTGAACTAATGAGGGCAAAGCATTCTGGGCATATTGTAACACATCCAAACTTGAGATATCGCCTTGCGGTACGCCAAACCATTTGAAACTCTTAGAAAGGAACTCATACATCATTATGCATGTATTCCTAGATATGCACATCCTCATTTATTACTTCCAGAGAAAATCAAAGACTTGACACAAGTATACTGTAGTCTGGAGGACAGTCATATGCAATTCTTCATTAACTAACTTAAATACTATGTGATATAGGAGATAAAAAAGATTTGCATGCAATTCAAACCTGAGATACATTAAGGCATGTAGAATCTCCGCACAAGCGCCTATAGCTAATTTGTATACTTTCCATCTTCCGCAAGTGCACAAACCTATGTTCTATAGAGTATTTCATCATCTGAAACACTCTGTGTTACTTTTGTCACTTGAAATCTAACCTTGCAGACCATAAAAACACCTAATACTCTGAGGAAGCATGTATTATACATCTTTGAACATATTTCCAAAACCATATGGGCACAACTTCTCTTACGAAGGAATGCAGAGCATTCCAACAAATCTCCACCATTGCTTTTCACTATCAAGTCATAGTCTAGAACACTGTTATTGATAATATTCTTTGTTGAAGGTGTAATGAGATAAAATCTTGGATATAACATGTTGATATCTAGATAATCTTATCTTCTGAACTACAAGACTAAATCTTGCACTGCAAAGAAATGCAGACCAAAATAATATAACTCTACCATAGGATATACAGTGTGAGAGCCTTAACCAAACTTTTGCAACTTTTCTCTAAGTGTGGTACTTCAAAATAATAGGATATCATTTTAGATATGTATAAAATATGTTAGAATAGGTTTACACACCTCCACAACACATTTAGACATCAAGAATATTACCATTCTTATACTTGGACATTTTTTCTCCATCTGCTAAGTCTTCCAAACTGACCTCCCTTAAGCATGCCAATTCTATGTCTTCAACTTAGTCAAACCATCTCTCTCAAATCTTCCATTGACCATCAGCATCACCCATCTCTGACCTTAGGTTGACACATGTTATGTTGACATCAATGACAACACATATTGACAACAATCTCCCTCTTTGTCATTGATGGAAACACCCAAAACAAAATGTGTATGTAACTACTCCCCCTTAGATGTATATTCCTCTCTCTCCCCCTTTGACATCAAGGAAAAAGGGCCTAACAGCTTACATTATCCCAAAATTGTGTAAACCCCCTTTACTATGTAATTTATACAAATAGTGCTCCCCCTGAGATGGAAATCCCTCAAAAATAGATGTTATGTACTTAGTATGACACTATTGGCCTCTACAAGTCAATATACATCAAAATTTGCTTCTCTAATATACTCTGCAACTCATTTAGAAGGTAGAATGGCTTTGTATATTACCTTGAGTTGAGTCAGAGTAAATACCCAAATTGCTTTTTCTGAGGCGAGGATGTGATTTTGGCATTCAAACTACACATATAAGTCCCCATCCTCATCAATATTGCTAGGTGTCTTCATCTTTTGTTCAATCTTCTTAGCTTCACCAAGAAACCCTAATAATGGAGCAAGTCTTAGATTTACTCTTTCTCTCAGCTGACCAAACTACTTCTTTATCTATTCACTTTGGTCCTATAGCTGTGACATCTGAGTATGAAGATTTTCAACTTGTGCCTTGGTTACCCCATTCTTGTCTTTTGACAAGTCATATGTTTCAGCCAATTTGGAGATCTGTGACTCAATGGAGTTGTATACATCTAAAAATGACACAAATCATCCTAAATAAATATTCCAAATATTTATTCCCTTCTTCTATTAATTAAATAAATATTCCAAATTTATTTAATCAATTCACTGCTCCATAATTAAATAAATTCAATTTATTTAATTAAAATTCTTGTAAATGTCCTACACAATTAAATAATCATAAATTATTTAATTAATTCAAATTCCTCTATCCTAAGTTCTAAATTCAAAAATTACACCTCACCTTTTCCACCTCACCTTGTCCCACCTCATCAGGTTGCACATGTAATTAAATATATTTAATATTTAATTATCTTATTTTCCCTCACCCACATGGCCTATTTCTTCTCAAATCAGAGGTTAGTTAACTAATCAATCAAAAGTGTTAACTAACCTGTCAATTGAATCAATTCCTCAATCAATTCAGTCAGTTCCACAATCCACTCTTCTAACTGATCAATCAAGTCTGTTAACTGTTCAGTCAATGGAGTTAACTCTCCAATCAATTTTGTCACATCCCCTCTTTCATGACGGAGCTGGGACACTTGTCACATTTCTACTGGTTGCACATTCCTCAACCATTCTCAGCCGTTGATCTTCATATCTCCTCTCAACCGTTGATTCTCATTCTTCCAAGTCTATAAATGAAGCTTCATCCCTCCATTCTAATCATCCAGGCTTTTGACATCGTTACTCTGCAGAAATATCACCAGCGTGCCTTTGGCACCCTTTTACCATCCACAAGCTTGAGATCACATACTTGCTTTGAAGCTCATCTTCATTCCATATTACAACTGCCATTTACCATCGACTTCTCGAACACAACTTAAAAGAGTGCACTCTCTGAGGGCTCACTTTATCTGCAAAAGGACGGTTGTAATAGGCAAACAACAGAAGCATCAATTTCAGGGAAGGTTTGCTTTGTGTTATTCATTGCTATTTCTGTTTAACCTTCTTTGTTTATCTCCTATTCTGTTGATGTTTGGGTCATACATAGTTCATTTGATTGATCACCATTTTACCCTTACATTTTTGGCGCCCACCGTGGGGCCCTTGCCCCTTTATCTCATCAAAATCTGAGCTCTTTTGAAGACAGGTTCCATACAGGTCACGCAGAATCATGCACAGGCTACTTCGGCGCATTTAAACATTTCTACGGTGCATATACCGACTGTTACGGCGCTTCTGTTATTTCTACGCATTTGTTCTTTTTAACGACACTTTTGCGCACTGTTACGGTGCATTTATAGTTGTTGCGCTTCTGTGTGTTCTTACTGCACTTTTGCTCACTGTTACGGCGCTTCTATTTTTTTTGCGCATCTGTTCATTTGTGCTGCGCTTTTGAACACTGTTACGGCGCATCCTTTACTACTATGCATTTATTCTTTTTCACGGCGCATATGTTTACTGTTATGGCGCATTCAAAGTTACTGCGCTTCTGTTGATTATTTCTACGCATCTAATCACTGAAGCTGCGCTTCTGTAGTAAACTGAGGTTTTAGTACTTTTTTTTAGGGGAATTTGCTAACTCTAACCTTTTCGCAGGTGTTTGTTGGAGCTATTTTTGTAGGATAGGATCGGGTTTAGTTCCATGTAGTTGCATCTAATTAGTTCACATTTCATTTTCTGAGGGAAAGTAAAATTGATGTTCATTCAAATCTTCATCTAGTTCTAAATAGGAAGAAAGTAACTGGATTATTTCTTGCTTGCATTGCAAACACCTTCCGAGTTATTGCTATCTAAGATTAAAATTGAACTCATCAATGATCTTGAAGTTAAAATGAACCATTGCTATATCGTGAGACTAGAATTTCAAAGTTAACAATCTCGTGCTACGCGGTTTAAAATTGAACTCATCAATGATCTTGAAGTTAAAATGAACCCTTGCTATATCGTGAGACCAAAATTTCAAAGTTAACAATCTCGTGCTACGCGGATTTAAAACTGAACTCACCACTGCTTTCTAGGGTTAAAACTGAACCACTACTATATTGCTAAAATCACTTCAAAGTTCTGTGTTTGAGTAGATTAGCCCATTTAATTTTTCACTTTTAACTAGGGTGGATTAATCAGTGTATTCTGTGCTTGCGAATGACAATAGGCTTATGCTCTCCCCTCTTCTAGGTGATCAGAGTGCTAGACTTGTCATTCTATTTGTTTAACCTTTAGGAGGGGCCTACCCTTGGATGCACTCTTGTCCAAGTGGGAACGACCCTGAGTGGTAACAGGCTAACGCCAAGCCCTACCAAGCCACTTAAAATAAATTGTGCTTGAGGTGAAAACTTCCTGCAACAAGTGCTGTTATGTTACACCGATGGCCAACCTCCCCCAAAACCCTCTAAGGCGTAACTCTTTGAGGCTGGGAGACTCCATAACGGAGAGTAGTGCTGCCGCACGTGTAACCACTTGAACGGTTGCCCACATTAAATACCTCTTATTCTAGTGGCCCAAATCCCTTATAATCCATTTCTCGCCTAGGATTTTTATGCTTGCTTTTGTTCAAATTAGTCCAAAACAGAGTTGAAAAAACTACAAAAACAATGAAAAACTACAAAATATTCTTTGTGCTTGCTATGTTTTCTTGCTGTTAATTCATAATATCAGATCAGGAAGACCTTTTCCAGCCAAAAAAATACCAAAAACAGAAGAAAAATCCAAAAATTTTGCCAAAAGTATCAGAGCTTCGCATATATCCCTTTCTGCTGCGCATCTGTGACGACTTGCTGTGCTTTTGTAATGACTTGCTATGCATATATACTGTTGCTGCGCATATACACACTGTTGCTGCGCATTTGTATTTCACCAGAGCTGCGCATATACTGCGACTTACGGCGCATTTGTTCATTCCTGCTGCGCATTTGTTTCGGCGCATATGCGACAGTGAGCACTTGCCCTATTTTTGAGAGAATATTTTCACTTGATTGGAACACCTGTTTCAGCCTAGTTTCACTTTCTGAGATCAAATTCCACCTTGCAATCAGTCGTCATTCGTTTCACCCGAGTCTCTCTCTTTCGTAAATCGTCCCAGTCACTTTCTGTCCAAACGCCTCTTGTCCCAAAGTCAGTTTGTCCCATACCAATTCGACATAGGTCCATTTTTTTCATGTCATTAGTGAATTCACGTAAGCCTAGTAGGTCACTGTACCTTTGCTAGTAGTCTTGTTGAACGACTAAGCCCTACACAGTAAGACTGGTATCAACTACCCTTACTAGCGGCCAACATCTTGTGTCAACCGTCTTACTGGAAGTCATTGAGTGAGAGAATCCTTTGTCCAAATCTTGTCCTAGGTATCCCATTCACCACAGTCTCACTCGGCACCTCGCCAAAATTTCTAATCCTGGTCCACTTCATCCCACCCCACCTTGCATGGTTCTTACTCGATCCAAGTACAACAAGCAGATTGAAATGGTCGACGCATCTAATCACCTCACCCCACCACGTGGTGGTGACGAAGAAATTTCTCATGAAGAATTAGTAGCGCACATCCAAGATAGAAAATTCCAACGCCTGGTAGAGAGGGTGCTCCTTGAAGACCCCGACAAATACTTCCACCATCTTGCTAATCTCGGAGTCAAACTCCCCGCCGACTTTGACATAAGCTCCATCATGGAAAATGTAGATAATGATCATGAGCGGAGACGTGATGATCATGAGAGAGGCACGAATGACACAGTCCCGAATGCAAATGATAGAGGCAAGAAACCCATAGATCAAAATGCTCCTATGGATGACGTGAGACAACAAATTGAAAGTCTAAAGCAAGAAATACCCAACCTTAAGACCGGTACAAGTTCCAAGCAATACTCTTTGGAAGATATAGCTTCGTATCCTTTTGACAAAAGTTTGGTCATGAAACCCTTCCCCTTTCAGTTTGGAGTCCCTAAGTTCGACAAATACAAAGGGAAGGGGGACCCTAGAGATCATATCCGGGAATTCAATGCCACATGTTTAGAAGTAGCTCACAACGAGACCTACTTGATGAGACTATTCCCAAGATCCTTAGGTGGTCAAGCTATGGAGTGGTTCTCGCGCCTCCCACCAGGAATCAAAACTTTTGATGAACTGGTCAATAAATTTATAACGCACTTCTCTTACAACATAGAACACAAGGTATCTATGCTAGATCTATGCAACACCAAACAAAAGAGTGGTGAGTCATTCGCCACCTTCTTACAATGATGGAGACAACTAGCTAGTAAGTGTTCTTATGATATACCTGAGAAGCAACTATTGGAAATGTTTGTCCACAATTTGAATACTAATCTTAGCTATCAAATTCAGATACAATGCCCTACATCATTCTCCAAAGTCATTGAAATGGGCCTATTCATTGAAAAAGCTATGATCACTAAAGGAACTCTCAAGCTCTACAAGGACACGCCTAATTCCAATTATACGACGGATAAGTCAAAGTTTTGGACCAAGAACAAGAATGTGGTCAATGATGGGGTAGTTGACGCCAAGGCGGCAGCTCCTAAACAACAACCCATATTCACTCTTAAGGGGGATGCAAATAATGGTGCAATCAACAAACCACCCTCTCGGGAGCCTAGATCTTGGTACAATTCAAACCCAAGAAGAAAATTCACACCGTTAGGCGAGTCTCAAGAATCTGCACTAAGGAAGTTGTTGGCTAACAACGAAATTTCTCTACTGCCAACAAGTGATTACGAGCCTATAGTCAAACCTCACTACTAGAAGGACACAGACTATTGTGAATATCACCAAGGAAGGGGGCATACAACTAACAACTGTATCCACCTCAAAAATGCCATTCAAGATATACTGGATCAGAATCAGGGAGGGACACAACAGCATACCTCCAATGAAACTCATGTGGCCTACAGGGACCCACTTCTGAATCATAACAGGCCATATAACAATAATGGCCACAACAACAACAACAACCAGGGCCACAACAACAACGGCAACAACAGTAATGACAACAACAATAATCGCAACTGGCCAAATCAGAATAGCAGGACGAGTAATGCTAACTATGTAAGTGATCCATTTGACTACACCATAAACTGCATTTCTGAACATATTCCACAGGTCAATGTCATCTCACCCAACCAACACCCAGGACCTAACTGAACTAGTTGTAGTATAATTACCCGCAGTGGTAAAGTCACGCTCAATACCACCCCTCCAAGGTCTTCACCATCTCCATCCAACCCCCATCAGTACAATGTCCTCGACCAGTTACAGAAAACATTGGCTCACATTTCCATATTGGAGCTATTGCGTCTATCTCCTTCTCATAAGGAGATTCTTGAGAAAGCCTTAGTGGAAACCACTATCCCCAATAACCTGGCCCAAGAGAAGTTCCAGACCATGGTAGGCAATCTGACATCCTCCAATTCCATATCGTTTACTGAGCAAGATGACCTTTCTGTGTCTCAACCCCACAACACCCCTCTGCACATTGTCGCATTCATACACAAGTACCGCATCAAGAGGGTTCTCATTGATGGGGGTGCCGGTTTAAATATCTGCACATTGAAGCTAGTCCTTGCACTAGGGTTCTCCGAACAAGCAGTTGATCCATGGAGGAAAATTACCATAAAGGCATATGATGAGGAAGAAAGAACCACAAAGGGAACGGTTGTCCTACCCATTCAAGTGGGACCGGTAATTAAAGATGTGGTGTGCCAAGTCCTTGATCGGGAGCTTGCTTATAACATTCTACTAGGGAGACCATGGATCCACACCATAAAGGCTGTCCCCTCAACCTATCATCAATGCATTAAATTCCCGCACAATGGCAAGTAGGTCACCATCCAAGGTGACCCCGACCCCTACCAGCACTGCAATTCTTTCCGTGCAAAACCCGAATGTGTCATACCCAACAACAGAGCCTACATTTCCCCTACCCTGCAACAAGACCATACCGCTGAAGCTTCCTCCTCAAGACCCAAACCACTGAAACTTACCATAAAAGAAAATGGCATGGGGGAATACTCCATTGAGCACAGCCTCAACCTTGCCAAGATGCCTTTGTCTCCTTGCTCTTTTGGCCAACCCAAACATCCACCCAAACATTTTCCAAAGCCATCTACTCCTCCTGCAGCTCCCACAAATCCCTTTGTCAAATGGGGGACCTTATCTGATGAAACAGAGGAGCGAGATCTCCTGCAATGGCTTTATGCTGAAGAAGAAAACACACCCCAAGAATAGCCTAAACTCCCTATAGAACTCTATGGGCGGGGTGAGACTATTTTGCACAGGATGGGGTACGAAGGACAAGGCCCCATAGGCCTCAGAAAAGAAGGAATCATTAAACCTATACAACCTTCTTCATCCTCTTCGGCTAGAAACACAACTAGCCTAGGGTACAAAGGCAAAGGTAAAGCCAAGGAAAATGCCTGCCTTGTGGAGACAATCCAAACACGCCAAGTAGATAGTGACACAGATTCAGATGATTCAAATGAGTATGAGTGGGACGAGCTAACAGAGCACTCCTACGATGACAAAGAGGTTGACACCATCCAAACTCTTAGCCCCTACCATGAGGGACAAACGCAACGGGACAGACCACTGGAGTCTGATTTGCCCACCCTTGAGATTATGACTTTCGAGGAAAGTTTAGATTCCATTGCGATAAACAACTTGGAGGAAAGTACCACCCAGAACGCTACCCTCGCCAATGCCCATAACATTTCCATTCACACCATCAATGAATCAGGTCTCTCATCTGACTCCCTTCCCCTCTTACACCCTGAGCTTATTGACTAGGATCTTCAAGGAACCCCCCAATTAGATATGTTCCAGAACGATGATGCTTACATCGATTATATGGAACTTAGGGACCACTTGCCAAAAGGAGATCATAAGGCTAGTTTTGCTATCAAACTGAATACCGTGGCTTACTTCGGGGAGGGTGCCAAGCCTTCCAGTTGCAAAAACATCAAGATCAAAAATGGATCTGACAGTGAAAACTGCCTTGCGATAGTGTCAGATCACAAAATAGTAAAAAGAAAGGATGCATCTGACGGTGAAAACCCATCTGTGGCACCCGACGATGGAATGCTTGACACTCTCCCTAGTGATATGTATCAGGAAAGGTCACAGATTGTGGTGGAGCCGACAGAGCCCATGAATATTGGAACCGAAGAGCAGCCCAAGATTATCCACTTTGCCAAATCTCTCACACCACCAGAGAAAACCAGATTTGTACCATTCTTTAAGAAGAAGAGAGGCAGCTTTGCTTGGTCATATGCAGACATGCCAGGTTTGGACCCAAACCTAATTCTACATCATTTGCCATTGGATCCAGGGGTGAAACCCGTAAAGCAGAAGCTGAGAAAAATGCATCCTCATATAGCCCTTTTGGTCAAAGAAGAACTCAAGAAATTGCTAGATGTGGGGTTCATTAGAGCCATAGATTACCCAGAATGGATATCTAATATTGTGCCAGTGTCTAAACCAGATGGCCGGGTTCGACTATGCAATAATTTTTGAGACTTAAACAAAGCATGCCGCAAGGATGACTTTCCATTGCCAAACATTGATATCATAGTCGACCTCACTGCAGGACACACAATGCTATCACTCATGGACGAATTCTCAGGGTACAATCAAATCAAAATAGCACCAGAGGATCAACACAAAACAACTTTCACTTGCCCATGGGGTACCTTTTACTGGAATGTCGTGCCTTTTGGGCTAAAAAACGTAGGTGCTACATATCAGCGAGCCATGACAACTATATTCCATGACATGATGCATGTAACTATGGAAGACTATGTTGACGATATCTTGGCAAAATCTCTCACAAGGGACTCACACTTGGACATATTAGAAAAAGTCTTTCAGAGATTGGACCAATTCCAAGTCAAACTGAACCCGAAGAAATGTGTGTTTGGGGTAACTTCAGGCAAGCTGCTAGGCTTCATTGTGTCAGCAAACGGAATAGAAGTAGACCCTACCAAGGTCAAAGCTATAATGGACATGCCACCGCCCAAGACTCTAACTCAGTTGAGATCCCTACAGGGCAAGTTGCAGGCCATCCGCAGGTTCATCTCACAGCTGGCAGACAAGTGCCAACCTTTCAGCCATCTCCTACATAAGAACATTCCATTTAAATGGGATGAGTGGTGCGAAGAGGCATTCAACAAGCTAAAGGAGTATCTTATGAATCCTCCCATACTCATGCCTCCGATCCCAGGAAAACCTTTAATTCTCTACATCTCTGCTACACCCACTGCTCTTGGAGCTCTTCTAGCCCAGCAAGATTACAAGAACAAGGAGAGAGTTGTATACTACATCAGTCGAACCCTAGTGGGCTATGAGGTGCAATACTCACAGGTCGAACGATCATGCCTTGCGGTGGTTTTTGCTTCACAAAAAATTTGACATTACATGTTGGCGCATCCTGTCAAACTCATTGCCAAGATCGACCCACTGAAATACCTTCTCAGCAAAGCAGCTCTCACAGGTCGACTAGTAAAATGGGTTATGCTTCTTAGTGAATATGTGGATAGAAAAGCTATTAAAGGACAAATCATCGCTGACCAACTAGCCGAGGCACCATTACAAGACACTTCACCGATGCAGTTTGAGTTTCCCGATGAGTCTCTATTCACTCTGTCAACATCTCCTTGGAAACTCTACTTTGACGGATCTTACACCAACCATGGATTGGGGGCAGGTATCCTATTTATCACTCCCCAAGGCGACACAATTCCGAAATCCTACCGGTTGTTATTTCCATGCACAAACAACATAGCGGAATATGAAGCCTTGGTAATTCGTCTCAAGATGGCCACTGAGTGGAAAATCCAAGCACCATGTGTCTACGGTGATTCTCAGCTTATCATAAATTAGGTCAACGACGAGTATCAAACCAAAGATGAGAAGCTCATCCCATACAAACGGATGGTTGACGACCTCAAAGAACACTTTGGGACCATCTCCTTTGAACAAATACCCAAGATAGAGAACAAAGCAGCAGATGCAATGGCTACCATAGCCTCTCTTCTAGAAATTCCTGAATATGAGTCACGGTATGAGTTCTTAGTGGAAACCATCCAGCAACCAGCTTATGATCTCCTTGAAACCCATTCTATTTGCCTCCTAGTCAAATCTGATTCACCTTGGTACGGTAAGATTTACACTTACCTCAAGGACAATATTCTCCCACCGGACCTCTCTTCCAACCAAAAATGCACTTTCATCCGACAAGCCTCTCGTTACACTATCATAGCCGATACCCTTTACCGACGTGGTCTGGATGGTACTCTACTCCGTTGTTTAGAACAAGAAGAATCCATAACTGCCTTGCAAGACGTACACGAAGGGATCTGCGGAACACACTCCAGCGGTCCCTCCTTAGCCAAGAAACTCATGCGTTTGGGTTATTACTGGCCAAATATGGAAATCGATTCCTATCAGTTCGTCAAAAAGTGCAAACAGTGCCAAATACACGAGAACTTGATCCATGCACCTGCTCAAGAATTGAGACCTTTAACAACACCCTGGCCCTTTTGCCAGTGGGGACTTGACCTTGTGGGAGAAATTCACCCACCCTCTTCCAACGGCCACAAATTCATCATAACTGCCACTGAGTATTTCACGAAGTGGATTGAAGTCGTTCCCCTAACCACCGTCACAGGAAAGCAAATTTCCTCTTTCATTCTGAATTACATTATCTGCAGATATGGTATCCCTTCATCCATCATAACGGATAATGGAAGACCATTCAAAAATTAGGATGTCTAGGAACTCTGTGAGCATTTCAAAATCCAACATCATTTCTCCACTCCATACTACCCCCAAGGTAACGGCCAAGCTGAGGCATCGAATAAAACCATTTTGAAAATCCTAAAGAAAACTGTCAATGAGGCTGGTCACGATTGGCATGTCCAACTCAATCCCGCTCTGTGGGCTTACAGAACCAGTATACGCACTCCCACAGGTGCTACACCCTACGCCCTTGTCTATGGTTCCGAAGCCATCCTTCCCATTGAGGTCGAACTACCATCCCTTAGGGTGTCGTTGAAAGGTCTCATATCAGACGAAGAATACAGAGTCTCCAGGTTACAAGAACTAGAGCTGTTAGAAGAAAGGCGCCAGAAAGCCTTCGATCATCTTAAAGCATATCAACAAATGATGTCAAGAAGCTATAACCACAAGGTTCGCCCAAGATGCTTTAAGGTTGGGGACCTAGTTCTAAAAGAGAACCCCTGCAACCAACAAGACAGAGAAAAGAAAGGTAAGTTCAAGCCTAACTGGCTTGGACCCTATGTGATTGTAGCTACTTACGGATCGGGGGCATATTAGTTGGCCACTTCAGAGGGTGAGTTGCTAGGTGATCCAATCAATAGCATGCACCTTCGCTGGTTCTATACCTAGGAGAACCCCAATGCAAGAGGGCACCATAAAATCAAAAATAAAAATAAAAAACAAAAAAGTTGAAAAGAGAAAATACAAAAAAATCAGAAAAAAATAGAAAGCATACAAAAAAAACATCGTCCTTTGGTGAAAACCTGGCAAACAGGCGCCTTGGATAGGTATCGTGATGAAAACCTGGCAAACAGGCGTCATGTTACTTTCTAGCTTCTCGTGCAAATAAAGCAAGTGATGAAAACCTGGCAAATAGGCGTTACTTGCGATAAACCACCTTCTCCATCTTTGGGAATCCACTCACCTTGAGTCTGTTCTTTCTCCATTTGCCCCATTCGACCCATATCTATCCCACACATAAACACTTGACAGTTACCTATCATGGCTTGATACTCTCCTTGTGGCCTTGTCAACCAAGGTTTTTGTTCCATACCGTCTCCTCAATGTGAGCCTAGCATAGGGTCTCTTATCGGTGTCCATGGTCCAAGTCCGTGAACTACGTTGCCTCTGCGCTGCCACGTAGGCAAGGCCATTATTCTAATGTGCCCCCAAGGCTTCCATTTCTTCCATGGTCCCATTCATCCCCTTTCTTGTCTTCATTCTTGTCGTCTTTCTTCTAGTCCATCCATGGTCCATTAGAGTTTACCCCAAACTACGTTGCCTCTTTGTCGTCATGTAGGCAAGGCCATTTAGCAATGAGCCCCCGAGGCACTAGGTCAGTCCCTTAGGGTCCGTCTCGCCAATAAGGATTGTGCAATATTCTCACCAAACAAGCAAATGCAAGCAGAACCCGCGCTTCAAGCAAAAACCTTGACTATGAGCATCTTAACCTATCTAAAGCAAAGCAAATACCCAAGGTCTTCTAACTGATTCTATCTAAATTATGGCAAGAACAACACATCTAAATGCAAGAATGTTTTGTGGATTGAAACCATGGTTAAGTTACAGAGTCTTGATTTTTGCTATCATACCTTCCTATGCTACTCGAGGATGCCGAAAGCTAGAGATGCTATGATGGGGGCATAATTACTTTCTTTGTTTGTTGTTTGTGGATTAACCTTTAGTAATGTGAAGCCTTGTCTAAGGACATGATCGGCAAAATATCATCGAGGACATCAAAGGTATAACATGAATAGAGGCAATCCTTGTTTGTTGCAACGCAAGAGGTACTCAGGTCATCTAGATTCAAGTTTGACTAGATGCTTGTATTCACTTGCTAAATCACAATCCATGTGAGCGATACTCAGGTCATCTCAGTTCAATTATACCTAGATGCTTGTAGTCACTTACAACATCTCAGAAAATGTACCAAAAACAAAATGCCCAATGATGAAATAAAGCACTCTAAAAGCAAAACATCCATCCTATATCCATATACACATCCATGCATCCATATCCCATGCAATCCTCATTCTCCAAACTATGCAGAGTAACAATATCAAATGAAGTTTCTAAGTCATTCTACCATATCCATTCTTCTATCTATCATGTCATTCTTGTGTCGATAGAGTACATTTGGACATCACACAAACAGAGCATATAGGAGCATATCGTATCATATGTAGGGCTAGTCATGAATGTGATTAAGTCAGTAGAATACATCACCCAATGCATTAGGTCATCCACACATCAGCATTACATCACATCTTAAAACATCAGAAAACCAAAAAACAACATAGCTAAGTGCATCGCATACAAAGCTGCATCATCACATAGAAATCATATTACATTTGCATTCATTTGAAACATTAGATCACATAGACATCCCATAACATCATACACAAAAGCTACATCATCACATAAAAATCATGTTACATAAGCATACATTCGAAGCATTAAATCATATAGACATCATTTAGCATCATATCAAAAAGCATCTCATATAGCATCGGATAGACCATCTAACTCTACACATACATCACATCGTACAATAGAAGTAAATCATCATGTCATAACACATGCAATAGATACACAAAGCTGCATCATCATATATACTATCATATAAGAGGTCCAAATGTACAATATCACCATCTCTCTCAAAAATCAAAGTGTCATATACAATATACATCCAAATGGACGGTGATACATGTCCCAAAAATACAACATCTGGTTTGTGTCTATCTCTACGGTGGTGGGCCACCACTGCCAGCTCCTGACTGCTGGGGACCCATCACGGAAGCCCCTGACTGTGATGGACCTGCTCTATGAGTAGCCCTAGACTGACTTCTGAAGCTCCCCGCCCTCTGACTCGATGCCACGGCACCATGGTATAAACCTCGATAATACTGGGCCTGTGACTGTGCCCTGGCAAGCTCTGCCTGTACCTGTGCCAATTGCGTCTGCAACTGGCCCACCTATGCCTGTGCCTACTGCACCTGCCCAACCAAAAAAGAACTCGCTGCATCTGTCCCCATGGTGGCCATAGCAGTGTCCTGCTCTACATGGACAATACATAACCATGCATCTGCCATGTCTCTCTCGCAAGTCAGCCTAGCGATAACTGCTGCATCTGTCTCTCACCTACCATCGGCCCTCCTCAGCTATGCCTGCAGCGCTCACACCTGTCCCCTTAGGTTGGCTATAGCCCTCTCATGCACCTTTACCTGCTCTGGCCCCTGTGCTGCCTCTGCCTGTCCTGGCCCCTGTGGCTGGGGCACCTGCTACTATGGTACCTACTGTGGTGGCAGCATCTGCGCCTGTTGAGGTATCTGCTGCTGTGCCACCTGTCCTGGCACTGCCTGCTCGACCTGGCCTATCCTCCTCCACTATCTCGGCCTCTCTCCAGCTCTACCACCTCGTCCTCATCCTCCTCTAGCTCCCCTCTGCCCTGGGCCAACCTGTCCCTCCTCCTTTGAGTCTGCCTCGTCAATACGAGGCACCAGCATGCCAGGTCCTGAGTATCTCAGGAACAGATGTGCAGTCATCCAATCCTCATAATCCTGTGTCACCCCTGCATCCGTTATCCTATCCTCATATCCCATGCCACATAGGGAGTCTGCCTGAACTTTGCCAGGGCCTCCTCATACGAAGCCATCGGCCCCCATCGGACCCTCTCTGCATGTGTCCGCGCAAAGAGCGCCTGTCCCCGTGGCATGCCCTACCTCCTACCGAACTGTCTCAACACTCAGCCCACCATCTGCCTCTCCAGTATGTGTCGTGTCTGGCCTATCAGCCACCTGGTCTGAAAACAATACGACAGCTCATCTTCCTCGTCATCCCAGGGCTCGCAGTCCAGATATGGTCGCCAGACGACCACATCTACCCCATCCAAAGTGTGCCTCCAATACTCTAACTTCCCAAGCCTGTGCTGGGAAATCACTCCTGCATAGCCATAACTGTATGGCTCTCCTCGCTGCCTCGCGAAAACACATATTGGCCTAGTCACCGCTATGTGCTCCCACAGCCAAAACTGTAGCAATAGTACACCAGCTAATAGACTCGTGCTGCGGTGGTACACCACCTGATGCATGTCATGGTACAAGTGGGCCAGTACGTAGACTCCCCACGCATATCGGGTGCCCTCGGTCAGCATCCGCTCCATAATCCTACCCCATCCAATGGGGAACCCATGCGATCTCCTGTCCAGGCATACGCCGCCCCCGATCAGTCCAACCACAATCCCCGGGAAGTAGTCATAGCAATCGTATATATCCTGCCATAGGATAACCTGTCCAACCAGCTCAGGATCATCGAACACTCGCTGGCACTCGGCGAGTCCCGCACCCCGCTGTGCGTCATACTCCACTAACTCACCCACCACGGGTAAGTGCAGTATCCGGTAAACGTCCTCTAAGGTCACTATCATCTCTCCAGTAGGAAAGTGGAAGGTCCCGTCCTCACTATGAAATCTCTCCACAGTAGCTGTTAGCAGTCCACGGTTCGCCCGCACCTCAGGCACGAAGCAAACATAGTCCAAACCCATGGCACCAAGCGCTACTCGGTCAGTCTCTGTCAGCATGTATCTCTGCAATAGGGGCATGGGAAATGTCTCCCTCGACTGTAGTGTGTCTCGAATATCCTCCTACAAGCACGTAAGGCAACGCGCCAGTCTCAAACAACATATATCATACTCAACATATCTACTGAACTATATCAATTCAACTTAGCATCTCAAATTGATCAAAACAGCACACTACATCTCTTGACTAGATTCCTAGAATCTCGGAGATAGCTCATCACTTCCCGCATCAAACAGGACGCTAATCGAATCAATTTGGCTAAGTAATTTGCTATCCCAAGGAAATGCGCCACTACAGGTGGTAAAAGCGCCGTTTCTTGATGTATGCGCCGCTAAAATCAGCATATGCGCCGCTAAACACAAATGCGCCACTACAGTGCACATATGTGCGGTTCCCGTACATGCGCCGCAAAACTCAGCATATGCGCCGCCCAATTATGAATGCGCCGCTAGATTCCACATATGCACTGACTTCACGCATGTGCCGCTACATTAAACGTATGCGCTGCTTAATTACATATGCGCAACCTAATTACACAGACGCAGCTACAATGCACATATGCGCTGATTTCATGCATGCGCCACCGAAATCGGCATATGCGCCGTGAAACGAAAAAAGTGCCGCTTCGCGAGGCATATGCGCCATTCTGCATTTCGGTGCATATGTTTGACCTATTTTCTACCTGCATTTATGACACCCTAAATCGACCCTAAGAGAAATTTTTCAAAGCACATACTGGGGGTCCTGCCTCTGCTGGCCGCCCGAATCGACGGACTCGCTCGAATCGATGCTCCTCGCATGGAATGTCTGTTGCTCTGGCTGCCATGCTACTCCAAGTTGCTCTAGGCTCTCTCTATCCAATCCAGATCATACAAGTGTACAAATGACTATTCTTGTGGACCCAGCTCATATTTATAGCCCCCAAACCCTAATTCTGGCTAGGTGATGACTGTGACTACTTCCCGTGTCTGTTTTTCCTCCAGTTTTCTTCCCGTTTCCCTGAAATGCATCCTTTTTCCTCTTGCCTATCCTAACACCTTCATCTTCATGAGATTGTCTGTCTCCGATTCTTTCGCCCTTTTCCCGTCCAATCTCCCGAGGGGGCATCCTATCGTCAGTAAGCCTGTACCAGGGGCAAACTGGGGCATGTATCACTATCGACTTCTTTGAAGCAACGCTGTAAACTGCATTGCATCAAAGAGGGGCAAAATGTATACGTCTAAAAATAACACAAATCATCCTAAATAAATATTCCAAATATTTATTCCCTTCTTCTATTAATTAAATAAATATTCCAAATTTATTTAATCGATTCACTGCTCCATAATTAAATAAATTCAATTTATTTAATTAAAATTCTTCTAAATGTCCTACACAATTAAATAATTATAAATTATTTAATTAATCCAAATTCCTCTATCCTAAGTTCTAAATTCAAAAATTACACCTCACCTTTTCCACCTCACCTTGTCCACCTCATCAGGTTGCACATGTAATTAAATATATTTAATATTTAATTATCTTATTTTCCCTCACCCACATGGCCTATTTCTTCTCAAATCAGAGGTTAGTTAACTAATCAATCAAAAGTGTTAACTAACCTATCAATTGAGTCAATTCCTCAATCAATTCAGTCAGTTCCACAATCCACTCTTCTAACTGATCAATCAAGTCTGTTAACTATTCAGTCAATGGAGTTAACTCTCCAATCAATTTTGTCACATCCCCTCTTTCATGACGGAGCTGGGACACTTGTTACATTTCTACTGGTTGCACATTCCTCAACCATTCTCAGCCGTTGATCTTCATATCTCCTCTCAACCATTGATTCTCATTCTTCCAAGTCTATAAATGAAGCTTCATCCCTCCATTCTAATCATCCAGGCTTTTGACATCGTTACTCTGCAGAAATATCACTAGCGCGCCTTTGGCACCCTTTTACCATCCACAAGCTTGAGATCACATACTTGCTTTGAAGCTCATCTTCATTGCATATTACAACTGCCATTTACCATCGACTTCCTCGAACACAGCTTAAAAGAGTGCACTCTCTGAGGGCTCACTTTATCTGCAAAAGGACGGTTGTAATAGGCAAACAACAGAAGCATTAATTTCAGGGAAGGTTTGCTTTGTGTTATTCATTGCTATTTCTGTTTAACCTTCTTTGTTTATCTCCTATTCTATTGATGTTTGGGTCATACATAGTTCATTTGATTGATCACCATTTTACCCTTACAGGAGTCAATCTAAGATTTGATGTTCTTTGTGGAGTTAGGCCATTTCAGACAAAACAAGTATAAAGTAGTGGCTTCATCGATGCATCCCTGTAGTTTATTATGTGCATTGGCACATTTGTCAGTCATCTGTGCCAACCTTTTGTCATTTATCTTTCTAAATGCCTCTTGTTCTACTTTTTGTTCAACATAGGAAGAATGATCCTTAAAAGAATCCATTAATATCTTTATCTTCTGCTCAAGAGACATAGAAGAATCAATGGTGACCTTTGGTAACCCTTCTTGAATCACATTCATAGCATCCTCAACCAAACTAGTTTTCTTCAGGTTTTCTTGCAAGAACTCTTTTCTTGCAGAGGAATGCAAAATGTCTCCAAGCTGTAGTTTGTGAAGGGGTGAAATATTTTCCAAATCAACTTGCCCTTCAAGAGTGGGAATTTGTAGGAGTTATGGTGTAACCACCAGTTGAAACTGCATTTGCAAATCTAATAGGTCTTTGAAGGAGTTTGACCCTGAAGTACTCTGACCTAAGTCTTCCACTCTTTCATCTTCCTTCCTTTCTAATTCATCCTTATATTTTTCATCTTGATCTTTCTTCTTTGTTTTATCCTGATCATCTTTATCTTGTTTCTCTTCACTCTTCCTTGGAGTTTTCTCTTCTTATTCCTCCTCAGGGCTATCTTCTTTACTTTGTTCATCCTTCCCTATATCTTCCAGAGGAGGATTGTCATGTTCTGCACATGCATTTATGTTCTCCGAAGGGGATATAATCATTTCACCTTGACCTCTTGAGTTTTGTGTTTATTGCTCTTCTGGAGGAGGTGTACCCACATTACTTTGATCTTTAGCACTTTGTGTTTTAGTATTATCTAGAGGAACAGTCTCCTCATTTTGTTGATCATTCTTCATAGTCTCATTACCATCAGTTGCATTGCCTTCAAAGGCAGACAACTATATATCTTGAATGGGCACATCAGGTATATCAATTACTTTAGCATTCTTTAGCTCTTCAAAAAAATTTGTAGTTTTATCTAAAGTTTCCTTCTCCAATTTCTCAATTTCTTCTTGGTCTTTTCCCATCAGAATATTTATTCTTCTTTTTGTTATGAATTATTGTTCTTTTTTTGATAAAATTTTACTTTGTCTTCATCAGAGATAGAAGGATCAACTTTTTAAACTGCTTGTTTCCTCATCTCAACCTCTTTTGTTATGGCTTTATTCCTCTTATCTGTAAGTATGTCTACAAGAGTTGTAGGAAGTTGATCAATGATCTCAATTAGGGCTATATTGAAGCTCATCATGTACATAACTATGGCCTTCTCAATTGTGGCTTTGTCAGTAGGTGGCATTTCATCATAGAGGTCTAAAACTCCTTTCAATGCACCATGCTCTGCAATAGCATTTATAGTGGCCTCAAGCTATAGAGGCACATGTTTAGATATTTTTAGAGGAGTCTTATTTGATTTCTTTGGCTTTTCTTTTCCTTTATATGTTCCTTCCTCCTCTCCTTGCCTTGTTCTTTTCTTCAATATAAATGTTCTTTTCTCTTCCTCTTCATCCTCTTCATCATCCTCAACATTAACCAAATTCATCTTTCCTATTTTTTTTGCACCTTAGGTCTATGCTTCTTTGTCTTAGCAATCTTGGTTTGTATCGACACTTCAATGGTAGTTCTTTTCCTATTGGGAGGTGTAGGAGAATCTCTGGAGGATTGTGAAAGGATAGTAGCAGTAGAGACAGACCTACTAGTCCTTTTAGGTGCATGTATAGCAGAAGAGGTCTGGGCTTCAAGAGTGTTGATCATTTCTTCCAAATCTGACTTCATCTTTTCTACTTTAGATTTTACCTTCTCTGCTTTTTCTTCTACCTATTTCTTGATTGTTTTATTGGTGATTTCATCATAAGTTCCAAATCTTTCAGTAGTAAGATCCTTAGGCTTGTTGAGAAACATATCAACATAACTAATCAAATCATGTTCAGACACTTCATATGGCAGGGTGATTATCTAAAAGGTCCTTAGATCTACTGCTTCCATGTAACAATTATCCTTATCCACCATAAATGTAATGTCATTCTTATATTTTTCAACAACCTTTCTTGGTATCCTTTCTCTTTCTTGCACATCATTTTGAAAGGTTTTGAAGAAACCCCAAAATAGCATGACACAATTTTTATGATCAGAGAAACTATGCATATAGTCCTTAATTTGGTGTGCAATAGGGTTGTCATTTTTCCAAATCATATCCTTCATTGAAGGTATTTCCTTCAGGAAATAGAAAATAAGGAAAATGATTAAGGATCCATAATAGAATTTGTACTTTATCTCCTTGGTTCTCTTCAAGTTGTCTAGCAACTATTGCCGTAGCAGCTCATAGAGGTCATAGTTATTTCCTTCTTTCACCATTTGATGGGCAGTATAGATGGCGGTAGCAGTGACAGTCTCTTCTTTGTTTGTGTAGTATACCTTATAAGCAATGCCCATAGTGGCATACTAGATCCCTAGATCAGTGATTTCATCCACTGTTAGGGTTCTCTTATCAAATTTTCTCTGGTAAGTCTCATCACTTCTTCATTCTTCACCGCTTTTAGTATAGGTACTAGTCCGGAGGAGCACAGTCCGGTCACAACCTTGATGGCTTCTTTAGTGATCATATAGGGTTGATCAAGGCAAAAAAAGTCCTCATGAATCTAAATTAGGGCAATCCTGACCCAATCTTATTTTGCTCTGGTAAGTCTCATCACTTCTTCATTCTTCACCGCTTTTAGTATAGGTACAAGTCTAGAGGAGCACAGTCTGGTCACAACCTTGATGGCTTCTTTAGCGATCATATAGGGTTGATCAAGGAAAAAAAGGCCCTCATGAATTTGACTTAGGGCAATCCTGACCCAATCTTCATCATACCAAAAATTAGGTAAACCCTTCCAAATATCCAATTGTTTTTCTTCAACATTTGTGAACTCCAGCTTCAATTGGAAATCATAACCTCATAGATGATCATTCTTGAATTGTTTTAGCTTCAAGTGATCATATTCATCTAGATGTGAATGGATGTATATCTAGACATCCTCAGTGTGCAACACATTGATGGGAATGTAGGAAAACACACCATCTTTTTCAGTCTCAGTGGATTTAAATGAATGTTTCTTGAATTTAGGTCTTGGCTTCTCCACAACATCAACTACTACTAGTGTTGCCATGATAATACCTTCAGAAAACTAGGGTTTAACCAACAAATTAGAAGAATACCTAATAATGTTGTCGTTAGGGTTTACACACAATCTCTGGTGAGGATCCTCTTCTCTCCTTTACTCTTTCACACACTTAAATTTGTTCAAATAAGATCAAATTTGATCCGAAATTGACTAAATAGTCTTTTTACCAACCATGACTACTTCACATTAATTGCATTCTTTATTCTTGACCTAATTACCCTTTTATTATGTAGAGACCTATGATCATTCAACAATCCTCCGCCAAGAGTCTAATTGCTCTAGAATTTTGATCAACCATCATGATATTACTAGACAGACATATCCATATCATTTTTAGCCATTATGCTGAAGATTTCAGCATCTTATGCATTTAGGGGTTTTTAAAATGTTTGCAGTTGCAACTCCCCCTAAACCAATACTTCCTCCCTTTTAGTTTCTAGAGGATCCATCTGTACTAGGTAGAGGTGCAAATCCTTCCTTTACTTCATTCTCTTCCTTCTTCCTCCATGTCCTAGACATTTCCTTCTTTTGTAGAGTAATATCAACCTTCTTTTGAGGAGCAAAGGACCTTACACTCTTTCCCCTGCAAAACCTTGCAATGTGTCATGTCTTATTGCAATTGCAGTAGGTTGTATTGGATTATGGAGCATAATCACCACTTCTTACATTAGATTTATAGTCAGCAACCTTATGACCATACTTGTTACATGTGTGACAATAACCATAGAAGAACTGAGAGGTCCTAGCATTTTTCTTGTTCATGAAACCATTCCTCATCATTTTGATTTTGTATCCATTAGCTTTATGATTAACCTTGTTGCAAGCATGACACTGACCATGAGAGTTTACAATATTGTACCTAGGAGGCGTAAATGAATTATGATTCATCTTGCTTCTACATTCAGCAGCCTTGTGACCAAATTTTTTACAAGCATAGAAATTACCATTAAAGGCTTGAAGATACCTGGTAGGAGCAGAATTTCTAAAATTATTCTTCTTGTTGTTCTTTCTTTGTCTCCTAATAGGAGTGAAATCTTCTTCTTTTGCATCTCCAATGGCAATCTTCTTAGGATCTTTAGTGTAGGATTTTTCTTCCTTTGTTTCGGACTTTCCTTCTTCTTTGAAGTTATCATACAAGTTTGTGGAAGCAATAACTATAGGACTTCTTCCCTTTTCAAAACCAAGACTAGATTTTTTTTTGATGGATTTTGAGAATTGATCAATTCGTCAAGAATCTTAGAACATCCTTTTAGTTGTAATCCTTTGTCATTTTGTTCTTTTCCCTTTTCTAGTTGTTTCCTTAGAGTGACAACTTCTTCCTCAAGTTTTGAACATACAACTACTTTCTTAGTGAGCTTCAGATTTAGGCAATCTTCAATCCTTTTGTCTTCTTCAACCATGAATTTCAAATTAGAGATCATATCTTCTGCCTCCTTATTAATGTCACTTCCTTTATCTCCTACTATTTGAGCTTTCAGTTTGCCAATTTCTTCTTTTGATTCTTTAGCTTTTGTCTTCAATTTCACAATTGTCTCTTTTGATTCTTCAAGCATATCCTCATATTCTTGGTTTAATTCTCTAGCTTTATCCAAATCTTTAAGTGCTGATTGGAGTTCTCCTTCAAGGTCTACCTCATCTAGATTTAAGTCCCAGCCTTCAGGTTCCATTGCTTCTAGATTTGGTTTTGGAATAAATACATCATTATCCATAGCTTTAGATTCCATGTGTTCAAGTGTAGGATCTAACTCATCTATTAGGCTTCTCAAAGGAACTTGGCTCTGATACCAATTGTTCAACACATAGAGATACTGATAGGGGGGTGAACCAACATATACAAAAATTTAACTACTTTATTTGCAGAATAAATTAAATTACTTAGAGAGAAGAAGGTAAATCATGCACCACATTAGTCAACACATTGACACCAGGATTTTACGTGGAAAACCCAAGAATGGGAAAAACCATGACGAGTGTTAGCTCACAATATAATGCTCACTACTTATAAAAGTTTACAACATTGTTTTAGGGCTACAACTCAAAGAAGCTACTACTCCCTGAAGAAATCTTATTGCTACAAAGAATCACAATTATAAACAAAACTATGAACTACTATGAAAGAAGCATATGACTCATGTTGATATCGTAGTCCTCTTTTCTGCACAATTACTCCATCATATTAATTATGCACAGTGCTTCATACTTCTCATTCTACTCTATCACTTTTGCACACACTTATACACATTACAAATAAATTTGTTCTTCTATATATATCCTCCACAACATCTCAAAACACTGATTAGGTCGACACCAGAAAGACCTTAAGATGAAACGTGTAATTATGTATGGGTCAGCTTGGAACAAGTGCATGTTGAGTTGTAGATCACTTCACACATCACAACAAAGTTAATTACATCATAACATATCCTTCAATATCAAAACCATTGATCAGGATCCTCTGCACATGAAGGAGACCAAGCTGTCGGCTCAACTGACACCACCACTGTTAACTGTCCATCTTCACACCACCGAGGAGAAGCCAAAAACATTATGTAGACCAAGATTTCAATCATGTATCTTCTCAACACTATCCATATACCATTCATCTGAAGTATTTGATCATTCTATGCATCCACAAGACATCTAACTCGCTATGAAAGAAGCATATGACTCATGTTGATATTGTAGTCCTCTTTTCTGCACAATTACTCCATCATACTGATTATGCACAGTGCTTCATACTTCTCATTCTACTCTATCACTTTCGCATACACTTCTACACATCACAAATACATTTGTTCTTCTATATATATCCTCCACAACATCTCAAAACACTGATTAGGTCAACACCAAAAAGACCTTAAGATGAAACGTGTAATTCTATATGGGTCAGCTTGGAACAAGTGCATTTTGAGTTACAGATCACTTCACACATCACAACAAAGTTAATTATGTATCATAACACATCCTTCAATATCAAAACCACTGATCAGGATTCTCTACACATGAAGGAGACCAAGTTGTCGGCTCAACCAGTACCACCACTATTAACTGTCCATCTTCACACCACCGAGGAGAAGCCAAAAACATTATGTAGACCAAGATTTCAATCATGTATCTTCTCAACACTATCCATACACCATTCATCTAAAGTATCTGATCATTCTATGCATCCTCAAGACAAGGAACATACTATATTGATGAGGACAGAGCATTTTGAGCATATTGTAACACATCCAAACTTGAGATATCACCTTGTGGTACACCAAACCATTTGAAGCTCTTAGAAAGGAACTCATATGTCATTATGCATATATTCCTAGATCCGCACATCCCCATTAATTACTTACAGAGAAAATCAAAGACTTGACTTAAGTATACTGTAGTCCGGAGGACAGTCATATGTAGTTCTTCATTAACTGACTTAAATACCTTATGAGGTGTTAGCAAAAATTTGTTACTGTACTCCTCTTGTAAATTTGCCCAATAACCAATGACACACTTTTGCAACATTGGAGAAACCATCATGGAAAGATGATTTTCCTCTGCATTTAAAGGGGCAGCTCCCTTATATAATCTATTCAATTTTATTGATTTTATTACTTTTAACCAAAAAGTACAAAGGGAAAGAAAAATAAATGAAGTGAAAGAATATGCAAAACCAAATAGGTAACAAATTTGATTTTGTACTTAATGTTAATGAAAGAGGCGTAAATGAAAATTTGCAACCATAACATATGAAGAGAAACCAAGGAACAAATTACAAATTAAACATACGGACAACTTGCAATACGTGACTTGTAAAATGATTACAGATTAGACACAAGGATAAGCTACAAGTGAATGATATGGTAAAAAGAATTATAGAATAACATATGAATGACCTGCAACTCATAGATAAAAATAAGGTGAATAGATAATACATTCACTATATCTCTCATATTTTTCACCCATCAAATAGAAACAAATTCTGACAAAAATTGTATATGGCTGCAACCAAAAGGAATGAAAAGATTTTCCTTTTTTTTTTCCCAAAAGTAATTTTCGGAGAGAAGCCTCAGTTACAATTGAAAAATCCCCTAACATTTTTCCACACAAGTAGTTTTGAAACTCCCTGTAACTTATTTCACCCAACTCTTTTCATTTTTTTTGGGTTGACGGGGATTTCCAAAACCAAAAATCAAACTACGCACACCAATTAATTCTTTAAAGAATTAATTCACTTCAAACTATGAAAACACCACTTACCTACCTTCACTTATTTACCCTCTCATGTAAATGAAACTATAACGATTCTACCTGCTAACAACATTAATTAATTCTTAAAAGGAATTAATATTATTTGGCTTCACAACCTATAGTAAAATTGTTTTGCCTCAAGTGACTAACTAATAATATCTCCTTTAGGGAAAAATTTGTTGTAGGTATGTAATTAAAATATCTTAGTGGGCTCAATTTTGAGGACAATGAAAAATTAGAGCCAACAACTAGCTCTCATTGGGGACTGCATTCCTTGGTGACATGATTTAGTATGTTCGCATCCTCGAAGCGGTAGAGGGAGGATGAAGTGAGCCCACATGGAGTGCTAGAGACGAAAATGAATTCTCTTGGTAATCATGGCTATGGAAACCCAAAAGATAAGAGATTGCCATGGAAGTGAGGGAATTCTGTGATCTTGATACTAGTAACAACAAAAATAATATCATAGAAAGATCCATGCAAGAGGAGATAGCTCAGCATGGAGGATCTAGTGTTGAATGGATTTGTGGTTGTTCCTACCACAACTGCCGCAATGTTTATTATCATTTCATTCTCACCCACATCTCCGTTAGTGGAATAAGAGGCGGCGTGGAAAGGCCATATAGAGGCACTGCAAATGGTCATGTGTATTGCCCTAGGCATTTGAAACTTGCTCCAAAATAATTTTAATAGCCCATTTCATAGTATCATTGGGATCCATTAACAAAAGTTAAACAATTTCGCTCATTCTTGATTCCCATGTCTATTGCTTGTGAAGTTCACTTCCTTCAATTTTACTGACATAATTTGAATAGCTTGCGAGTCACCACATCCATTTTATTTGGCACATCCTTAGGCACGTAGATGGGTAATTATAGTTTTTCTGCTGCCATCCTGCCTCCATACTTCGTACTCTACGCTCCATACTTCTCAATCTTTCAAAATTTTCATCTTTATCTTATGGAGGCGCCAAATCGGCAAATCTGCTTATACACGAATTTTCAAACCTTGTCAGGAAAAGAAAAGGTTCAGCAAACTAAAAATTCACCAACAACATACTCTGTCAGCTATAGGGAAGACATCAACAAATCAGACAATTTAACAATGTACCAACCTTTTGATGTTCTATCAGCAAATCAGAAGGTTTAATAACTTATGAACCTTGAAAGAATTACCAATACTGTGTTGGCTAATCGGTGATTTCTATAACTACAAAAATCTATAAACATGCTATCAGAAAACCAGAATTAGTTCTAACTCTCGAAAAACACTAGGAAAAATAATGGTTTCACAAATTAATATTTGATCAATAACAATTTAATCTGCAATCTTCTAGGTTTTGGAAAATACACTTTTGTCGATAAATATTATGACATCAGCAAATCGGCTAGATTCCTAACTTTGGAACTTGCGAGGTCTGTCGATAATGCATCTGCATAACTGTTGGTAGGAGTCGAGCTTCCATTCTCGTAACAGTCCCTCTCTCATCGAACATGCCTCTTCTCTTGCATTCTTGGTTTTTTAGAGCTAGTTCAAGATTGGAAGTGGCATCTTCAAGGCTTTTGTTTCATATGCAGTGGCACTACCAATATTGATCTATATTTAGGAAGTTCAACATTTAGGTCTATTGCTACTGCTTCTGCATCTACCACTTTTTGTTTTGTTTCTTCTAGTTCTTGTTTTAATCTGCTCTAGTTCATTCCTTAGTATAGTTGTCAACACCTCACAATTCTCCTTTGACATGTTCTTCTGAGACAACAGATCACCTGTACCTTTGTACTTTCCTATATGTTGAACTTGAGGCTTTACACCTATTTTCCTAAACACTCCACTGAGAAATGATGCTTGAACCTTCAAGCCATATAATGTGATGTATGCTCCAGGTGGAACATATAACTCTCCACATGCACAAGCAAGATAATACTCTTTTTCACCACGAACTAGGATGTAACATACAACAAATTTACCTGACTTCCTGTAGTCAATAATGTGTCGGCGAATTTCATCAATTTTACCCCACCCATAGTTCAGTGGTTCAATATGAAGATAAGTACCAGCAATGCGAGGATCATGAGTTGCTTTTATAAAATTCTAACAAATTTTAGGTAATGATAATCTTGATAAAAACCAATCTTATAATTGATCCGAAATCTGGCCTTGAAGTTTCATGTTCACCACACTCCCTTTCTTAACCCCTTCCCATGGCAACACAATCAATATTTTTAGTTTTGCAAGAAAGTTGTTCCATCCTTCAATCTTCTCATACTTAAACTCACCAGAGGAATATGCTTAATCCCCGTTATTCTGGCCAGGTTTTTCTGTATAGAGGCTTTGATGAATTTGTGTGTAACACAAAGCTTGCATGTGTAACATTAACTCTGACTACCTGCAACTCTATTGTGAAAACTACATGATCTGAAATGGAAATTTTGAGGCCAAATCCAATATAAATCATCTGCAGATTGGTAATCTTCCAAAATATTTGTTTAATAGCTTTCCATTAATTGCAACCATTTTATTGCCATTTAATTCTCTTTCAGCTTCTTCACAGTTTCTGTCTGCTCCCCATAACTACCCAATAAGAAGTTTCAAGTATTCTTCACATTTTCTTTAGGACCGTGTACAACTAACACTATTTTGTTCTCATCATGTATGAACACCAACAATTCACACCAACAACTCTCCAGATTTTAGAAATACAACCTTTTTCAAAAATTCTTTTTCAGGATTGCAGCAGACTAACTCAACCATGTCTGATGATAGAGTGATAATATGCATTAAGTTCAAACTTAACTCATTTAGATCTTTTTATTTAGTGCCAAATCCATAATTAACCGTTGTATACTTCATTTTTTTGAGTGCAATAAGACCTTCCTTCATAGACTTGAAAGGATTTTGAATCCATGAGATAAGTTTAGATTGAGGAGACCTAATTGGTCATAACACAAAAACTAGCACAACACAGAGGGTTTGAATACAAATGATTAGGTTTCTAACCACAATAGAAGAGAAGGGGAAAACATCATACCATTGCTATAACTTATTGAGACACAGACACACAACAAAAATAAAAACAAACTAAAACTAAAGGGAACTATTTACAAGGGAAGGAGGGAGACCAAAAAAAAGGCTAGATGTGTCCATTTATAGGAAAAATAAAGTATGAGCCCTTTCGAAAAACTTTTGACAAGATGAAGGAAGATTTTGTAAGGGAATGAGTAACAACAATAATATGGTTTCCATTACGTCTATAGGAAAGACATAAGGCGTGGGTGGGAAAACAAAAATAGATTCAAAAGTTTGATTATAAATTGTAGGAATACACAAGTTATTTGCTTCTATAACGGAATATGTGAAACACCCATTTTCATCGAGGATTATTAGATTGCCAAAATTATTTATGTCTATCAAAGTATATATGGAAACCATATTTTCCTCCACAAATATAACAGGGATATCAATAACTTTTCCCATACCTCCAAAATATTTATTTAATGGTTGTCTTGGGATTCTTCAACTGTGACTGGCTGACCCAAATCTTCTTTTAATACTTCCAATGGCAAACTTGGATTTTCAACTTCAAGATGTTCAGGAATTTCAAAATTTTCTCCTTATTGATTCTTGTTTGGTTTGGCTTCAAGGTCTTCCTCAAGCTTGTGTTCAATGTCACCAACTTCATCTCTTTTATGTCCACGCTCGAATGAATCCACCCAAAAGGAATTATTACATGGAGGACAACATCCAACAGAAAAAGAATTTTGAGGGGAGGAAATCAAACCAGAATCTCCATCTTCAAACCATGATTGTATGTGCATTGGGGAAGCAATTTCTGCCTCATCTTCGCATATATCCGCTGCTACATTAGAGAACATTTCTTTGGAAAATCTTTCTGCTTCTATATTGTTGTCCTCTTTCTATGAATGATGTATTGCAACATAAGATTCTTCATCTGGTGCAACTTCTTCATGGACAAGGGTATGATTGCATGCAAGAAAATTTGTATCTTTCCCATCTCTTTGTTCCATCTTTTGCAAAGTTTGAAGCAAAGCAGGATGTACCTTATCAGACTGAAGTTGCATATTACCATAAATTTTTTTTAAAAAGTTCACTTGCACCAGATCATCAAGTACCTAACTATTCTGAGATGCATATGTGGAAGAAGAGAAGTCTTTGCCATTGCTATCATTGTTGTCATCCCTTCCTGGATACCAAACCATTCTTCTGTAGAGTCGCCAAACTCTTTCCAGTGAGGTACCTTAGATTTTTGGATAATAAAAATGTACTGATCTTCACATCCACATCCCTAGTAGAGTCGCCAAAAACTGTTAGCAAAAATTTATGTCATTGTGTTTTGCCCAATAAACAGTTACACACTTTTGCAACATTGGAGAATCATCATGGAAAGATGATTTTGCTCTATGTTTAAAGGGGTAGCTCCCTTATATAATCTATTCAATTTTATTGATTTTATATACTTTTAACCAGAAAGTGTTGAATGCACAAGACAACTGAGAGGGGGGAGGGGGTGAATTAGCTATAGCTTAAAATTTCAAAACCCTCACACACATTTAGATCGGCATAAATTCAATTAACCCTTAAACTGATATGATCATTAAGCTTGAAAAGCAAATAGCAGAAACTGAATCAAATCAACATCAAACACAAGAGAACACTAGATTTACGTGGAAAACCCAAGAAGGGAAAAACTATGGTGAGGATTAGCTCACAATATAAAGTAGTAACAACACTGAATTAAAAAGGCTCACTTCCTAGAAGAAAGGTTCACTACCAAAGGGCTCACTGCCCAAAGAGAAAGAGAAAGAAGAAGTGGCTCACTACCAAGATTTGAAATGTAATAATTGCATCTAACTTATGCATGGAGTACAGTTCCAATGAAGCTCAAAATATAGAACCAATATCTAACATCACATTCGCAGCATCACTGAAAGATAGTAGACACCTTCTACTCACTGCATCTAGTAATCTAACACATGAAGGCTTGTACTATTACCACACTATTACTCACATCACATCCATCATGTACACACCCGATCATGATCCCTTGACACTCATTTACACTGTCATCAACCTTGAGAACATTCTCTAAGGTCAGTAAATCACCTTAACCTAGAAAATTCAAATTAGGTCTAGACCTAAGCATCCCCATGGTGGAAAGGAATGAAGGTGGAACATAACACATATTAGCTTGGACCTAAATTCATCCAAGCACACTACTCCACAATTAGTGTAAACACCCAAGGTCAACCAAATCTATGTTAACACAATGTTCTTTTAAGTACATGCTTCCTCAAACCTAAAAATGACTTGAAAACCACATGCAAGGCTTCACCACAATCTAGAGCATTCCACGAACATCATGAAACATCTTGAAATCCAACAAATTCCTCCACAACAACTTTCACCTGCCACACAACCTTATCATGTTTATCTAATATGCTCAACTATCTTTGTCATACATTGTATCTCTAGAAATCAACTTCTAGAGAATCATGATCAACATCAATAGAAGAAAGATATAAACCTTATAAGAACAATTCCATAATCACAAGATCTAAAACTTCTTTGTGGAGAAATGTGGAGCAAAGACATTTCTCCTAGACACCTCTGCACAACTTAGAAATATAGTCCACACACTGGTGAACACAATTTTCTCTGCACAATTAACCATAGCACCAAATTTGGAATATAACAACTCTTAACACCTCTAAACAACATATCCAAACCGTAAAGATAGATCTTCAACATAGAGGAAATGCGAAGCAAAAGAAGAACACTACTCTGTAAGCCAAAATGCTACTTCAACACACTATTTCCTTTATTAATCAAATTTTCTCAAAAGCACTTGGAAGCCAACCAACAAAAACATATTCCTAACAACTTTAGAAACTCTTCAAGGCAACCACATCATCTTCAGCAAAGCAACTCGACCAAATAGCTCACACGATTGCAACAACCTCATCTCAGAGATAGTATCCACTCAACACTAACTACTCATATTCTTGCACCATAAGCAACTCACACAAAGGACACAATTGACACCAATGACAACACAAGCTTGTTGACATCAATGATAACACTGATTGCACATACTTGCAACAATCTACCCCTTTGTCATTTATGGCAACACATAAGGTGAAAAACCATCAAGACACAACTCTGCACCAAACTTCTTTTCTTTCTTACTCTCCCCCTTTCTTTCTTTCTTTTACAACTCATACTCTCTTCTCTGACTGCTAACTCTTCTTTTTCACATTGCTCTCTCTCTCCCCTTTGACATCAATGGCAATGGGATGCACATCTCACTTTCAATCTTACTTTTAGACAAATGCTTTATAACATCATTTATTTTACTACTATGCCTGCTCCCCCTTAGAAGCAACCAACATTAGAACTTACTCCCCCTAACTACAACAACCATCATGACCACTACTTGCTCCTCTTGAGAGGTAGCCTCCAACATCAGTCCAGAATAAGAAATGAAACTTGAAATCCATTGGATTGATGCATCTAGTTCAAAGAAGGAGGGGCAATAACCCCTAACTTCTTCTGGAGATACTCAAATGTATCCTTAGGAAGAGCCTTGGTGAATATGTCAGCAACTTGATTCTTTGTAGGCACATACTCAAGCTTCACTTCATTCTGTGCAACTTTCTCTCTCAGAGAGTGATATTGGATTGAGATATGTTTTGTCCTTGAGTGCATCACTAGATTCTTTGAAATGTTAATAGCACTGGTATTATCACAGAAGATAGGAATTGGCTCATCATATACAACACTGATATCCTTTAAAGTTTGCTTCATCCACAACACTTGTGTGCAACAAGATGCTACTACAATGTATTCTACCTCTACAGTAGATAAAGATATTGAATCTTTCTTCTTACTTAGCCATGACATCACTTTGTCTCCAAGAAAGAATGCATCGCCACTTGTACTTTTCCTATCATCAACACATCCAACTCGATTTGCATGTGTAAGCACTTAGAGTAAAGTCATTATCCTTTGGATACCACAAACCATGATCCAAAGTGCCCTTTAAATATTTGAATATCCTCTTCACTGCTGCAACATGTGACTCTCTAGCATCTTCTTGAAATCTAGCCACAAGACAAACTACATGCATAATGTTTGGTCTAGTAGCAATTAAGTATAACAATCCTCCAATCATTGACCTATATCTGCTCTGATCAACCTTAGGTGATTCACCATTCCTGCTTTGCTTGCAACCAATTGTCATAGGGGTACATATTGGTTTAGAATATTCCATTCCAAACTTTTTTAACATTTCCTTGACCTACTTTGATTGTGAAATTAAAATACCTTTATCTGTCTTATTGATCAATAGCCCAAGGAAGAAATTCATTTCTCCAAACATTGACATCTCAAATTCTTTCTTCATCTCATCTGCAAAGCTCTTACACATACCCTCATTTCCTATAAATATTATATCAACCACATATACTTCAACAATCAGAATTTGATCTTCTCCTACTTTGATGTAGAAATTGCTATCTACAGAGTCTTTATTGAATCCCTGTTGTAATAGATACCTATCTAACCTCAAGCATACCAAGTTCTAGGGGCTTGCTTCAATCCATATATTGCCTTCTTCAATTTGCAGACCATGTCAGGTTCATCTGATAACTGGAATACATCTGTTTGTTCTATGTATACTTCTTCCAACTCACCATTCAAGAAAGCATACTTCACATCCATTTGATATACTTTGAAATCCTTATGTGCTACAAAAGACAAAAACATTTTGATGACCTCCATTCTTGCCACTGGAGAAAAAGTTTCTTCATAGTCTATTCCTTCTACTCGTGAGTAACCTTTACACACAAGCCTTGCCTTGTTTCTTACCACTTCTCCATTCTCATTTAATTTATTCCGGAATACCCACTTAGTTCCAATCACATTTTTATTTTCTGGTCTTGGGACAAGTTCCCAAGTCTGATTCTTTTCAATCTGCATTAGTTCTTCTTCCATAGCCTTGATCCAATACTCATCCTTGCATGCTTCAATCAATGTTCCAGGTTCAACTATAGAGAGAAAACATAGATTTACCTATTCTTCAATAGCTTTCCTTTTTGTCTGCACACCTATGTTCTTGTCACCAATGATTTCATCTTTAGAATGATGCTTTTGTACATACTTGGGAGTTTTAGGATTCTTTTCCAAGGCTTTAGGAATCTTTTCTAGAGCTTCTGGAGTCTTTTCCAGAGCTACTTCTTCAATCTGTACTTCCTTTTCATCAGTGTTTTCTTCTTCTCTACAAGATGACTCATTTGGTTCATATCCATCAACTTCTAAATTCCTTTGTAGATCTTCATCAACTTTGACATTTGCACTCTCAACAATCCTTCTCAACCTCTTGTTGTAGAACCAATAAGCTTTGCTTTTAGTAGAATACCCAAGGAAGATACCTTCATCAAACCTTGTATCAAACTTTCCTATATTTTCTTCATCCCTTCTGATATAACATTTGCTTCCAAACACTCTAAAGTACTTGGCAATCAAAGTCTTTCCATACCATAACTCATAGGGTGTCTTTGTACTATTTGCTCTTGCCTGCACTCTATTTAGTATGTAAACAACAACATGAATTGCTTCTTTCCAGCAGACCTCCAGTAGGTTTGCTTCTTTTATCATTATCCTTGCAGCTTCTTGAACAGTCCTATTCTTTCTTTCAACCACTCCATTCTACTGAGGAGTCCTAGGGATAGATAAGTGTCTCTCTATTCCATGATTCTCATAGAACATGTTAAATTCATTGGAGGTGAACTCTCCACATCTATTAGACCTCAAACATTTAATTTTCATATCCATTTCATTCTCAACCATGGATTTGAATGCTTTGTCAAACTTATCTAGGGCTTTAGATTTTTCTTTAAGAAAAGTAACCCATGTCATCCTAGAATAATCATCAATCAAGAGCATGAAATACCTATCACCTTGAAAACTCCTTACCTTGGTAGGACCACAAAAATTTGTATACACCATTTCCAACAGTCTGGTATAAAACTGATCCTTGACTTTGAAACTTCTTCTTGCTTGTTTTCCAATCTGACATTCCTTGTAGACAACATTGATGGGATTTGTAATCTTTGGCAGATCTCTCACGGATTGAACTGAACTTATCCTTACTAGGCTATCAAAATTGGTGTGACACAATCTTCTATGCCATAGCCAACTTTCACTGATCTGATTCATTAAGCAATAGCCATCACCACCTTTGAGATGATATACATTTCCATTTGTCCTCTTTCTAGCAACTATCATAGTTCTAAAATCTTTTCTGATCTCACAACTACCATCCTAAAACACAAGATTGTATCCTTTGCTACACATTTGTCCAAAACTCAAGAGGTTATGCTTTAACCCCTTAACATAAAGAACATCATCAATATTATGCTTTCCATCACAACTAATTGAGCCTCTTCTACATATCTGAGCATCTCTATCATTGCCAAATCTGACTAATCCTCCATCATATTTTTCAAGTTTAACAAACTTACTTTTATCACCAGTCATATGATTTGAGCATCCACAGTTAATGACCCAAAGGTTCTTTTCATGTGTAGTATGAAAAACAGATATCACAGTGCTTTTAGTATTAGGACTAACTTCCAGAGTCTTTTCCTTCACACATTTCCTAGAGTTAGTAGAAATAGTATCATCTCTCAAAGCTATGAACAGACATTCATTATCCTCATCATTGTCAAAATCAGATTCATCATCAGATATACCTGCATCCTCTCTAACATAGTATCTTTTCTTAGGCACTCTACTTTTGTTCTCCTTATTCTTGCTTCTCAAAATTATTTCTGGACATCTTGAAGCATAATGACCTATCTTGCCACAATTGAAACACTTGAAAGGCAACTTACCACTGTACTTACCAATACCCAATTTCATTCTTCTTGCAAAATTAGCTTCCAAATCATCTATATCCTCCTGATCTAATTCCACAGTCTTCTTAGATTTGCCAGTCATGAAAGCAGTCTCATCCTTTGCATTACTTGCACCAAATTCTATTATTTCAAATACAGTTCAGGTGCCAAGCAACTAATCTTTGGTAAACTGATTCAAATTTTGTAATTCTTCTATAGAAGAAACCTTGTGACTGTAAGATTTAGGAAGAGTTTTGAGTACCTTCAATGTCACTTCTTTGTCATCCATCTTCCCACCAAGACCTTTGATGCCATTGACAACTTCATCAACCCTTTGTAAGTAGCTTGTAATGTTTTCATCTTCAGAAATTTGCATGGTCTCAAACATGAGCTTTAAATTTTGTATTTTAGCTTGCTTGACCTTATCATTTCCTTCATGAATGCTTTCTAACTTTTTCTAGACTTCATTAGTAGATTTTAGATCCATGACTTTCACCAATTTAGAATTAGAATGACCACTTAAAAGAGCATATATTTCTTTACCATTAATTTCATAGGCCCTAACCTCATATGTAGTACTCAGACCATTTTCAGGCATTGTATATTGAGTCATTATAGACTTCTAGATGTCGTATCCAAGAGAAATCAAATAACCTTCCATCCTTATTTTCCAGAAAGAATAATTTGATCCATCAAATAGGGGAATATCCTTCTTGTGTGCCATCCCAGGTCTACCTCAAGCGGTTAAGCTCCCTTCCAAGGAACTTGGCTCTGATACCAATTGTTGAAAACATAAGACAATTGAGAGGGGGGGTGAATCAATTTTAGCTCAAAATTTCAAAACCCTCACACACATTTAGATCCGCATAGATTCATATAACCCTTAAACTATTATGATGATTAAGCATGAAAAGTAAATAATAGAAACTAAATCAAATCTACATCAAACACAAGAGAACACCAGATTTATGTGGAAAACCCAAGAAGGGAAAAACCATGATGAGGATTAGCTCACAATATAAAGTAGTAACAACACCAAATTACAAAAATGCTCACTTCCAAAGGGCTCACTGCCCAGAAGAAAGGTTCACTACCAAAGGGTTCACTACCCAAAGAGAAAGAGAAAGAAGAAGTGGATCACTACCAAGATTTGAACTATTATAATTGCATCTAACTTATGCACAGAGTATATGAAGCTTAAAATATAAAACCAATATCCAACATCACATTCCCAGCATCACTAAAAGATAATAGACACCTTCTACTCACTTCTCCACATACTCAATCACACTGTTACTCACATCACATCCATCATGTACACACCCAATCATGATCCCTTGACACTCATTTATACTATCATCAACCTTGAGAACATTCTTCAAGGTCGGCAAATCACCTTAACCCAGAAAATTCAAATTAGTTCTAGACCTAAGCATCCCCACGGTTGAAAGGAATGAAGGTAGACCATAACACATCCTAGCTTGGACCTAAATTCATCCAAGCACACTACTCCACACTTTCACAATCACCAAAGCAACTACGCAATTAGTGTAAATACCCAAGTTTAGCCAAACCTATGTTAACACAATCTTCTTTTAAGTACATGCTGAACCTCAAACCTAAAAATGACTTGTAGACCACATGAAAGGCTTCACCACAATCTAGAGCATTCCATGAACATCTTGAAACATCCTAAAATTCAACAAATTCCTCCACAAAAACTCACCTGCCACACAACCTTATCTTGTTTATCTAGTATACTCAACTATCTCTGTCATACATTGTATCTCCATAAATTGACTTCCGGGGCACCAAATCATGAACAAATGTAACAAAAGAAAGATATAAACCTTATAAGAAAAATTCCAGAACTGCAAGATCTAAAACTTCTTTGCGGAGAAATGCAGAGCAAAGACATTTCTCCTAGACACCTTTGCACAACTCACAATTTTCTCTGCACAAAGAACTAGAGCACCAAATTTGGAATATAACAACTCTTAACACCTCTGAACAACATATCCAAACCACAAAGATAGATCTTCAACATAGAGGAAATGCGAAGCAAAATAATAACACTACTCTGTAAGTCAAAATGCTACTTCAACACACTGTTTCCTTTATTAATCAAATTTTCTCAAAAACACTTGGAAGCTAACCAACAAAAACATATTCCTAACAACTTCAACAACTCTTCAAGGCAACCACATCATCTTCAGCAAAGCAACTCAACCAAATAGCTCACACCATTGCAACAACCTCATCTTAGAGATAGTATCCACTCAACACTAACTACTCATATTCTTGCACCATAAGCAACTCACACAAATGACACAGTTGACACCAATGACAACACAAGCTTGTTGACATCAATGACAACACCAATTACACATACTTGAAACAAAAAGTACAAAGGGAAAGAAAAATAAATGAAGTTAAAGAATATGCAAAACCAAATAGGTAACAAATTTGATTTTGCATGTAACGTTAATGAAAGAGGGGTAAATGAAAATTTATAGCCATAACATATGAAGAGAAACCAAGGAATGAATTACAAATTAAACATGCAGACTACTTGCAATATATGACTGGTAAAATGATTACAGATTAGACATAAGAATAACCTAAAAGTGAATGATATGGTAAAAATAATTACAGACTAACATACAAATGACTTGCAACTCATAGAGAAAAATAAGTTGAATAGATAACACATTCACTATATCTCTCATATTTTTTACCATCAAATAGAAACAAATTCTTATGAAAATTGTATATGGTTGCAACCAAAAGGAATAAAAAAGATTTTCCTTATTTTTTTCCCCAAAAGTAATTTCTAGAGAGAAGCCTCAGTAACAATTGAAAAATCCCCTTTTAAAAATGGTGCAAGAGCACCCCTTCAACAAGTCAATTATATGTCTAAGTGAGAAGATTAAAATCTTGATATGTCTAATGCATTTCTATATTTAATGTAATAAGGTCTATTTGACCGATATCTGTTCTTGTAAGTTGCATCTAGGTTTTTGTGCAAGTCCCTAGGACACTTGTTGATCTATAATGACAAGGTTGTTAGTTAGTTAAGAGTTTGTTAATCAGTTGTATCTCCCAGCCGCTGGGAAGCCAATCAGTACTACTCACTATGAGTAGATAAATAGCTTAGCTCAAATCCATGGAGGGAGATTGATATTGATAGAGATAGAGATAGATCAGAGCAGTAGTTGTGCAGTTGAGTTCTAGAACTGTGAAATCAGATATCTATATTCATTCCTGAAAGCAATAAAAAGATCCTGTTTGTGTTATTTTCCTAGATTCTAATTGCTTGTGTAATTTATTTTCTGGTTTGTAGTCGAGATGGGTTCTTAACCCATTACATCGGTTGGATTACTTTGTAATTGGTGGAATGGCTATACATATGTGGTTATGTTTTCATTTTGTTTTTTTGTTTGTTCAAATTCACATTTACAAGATCATTTACAACATGCTTAGATGAACCCTAGCATCCTCATGTGCTAGGTTGGCAAAAGTAGAAAAGTCCATATGTTTGCAGGAGGAATAGTTTGGCAAAGTCGCGAGGGTTTTAGCAGGGCAGATTGGCAAAATTCTGCATTGTTCCTTCGGTTATATAGTTTGTTTGTATGTCACATTGAGAAGGTGACCGGTATGATCAGTGGAGGAATCAGCAATGAAGGGTTAAGTATTTCCCATTTGAAGTTGACAGTTTAAGTTTTTCGGTGGTTGAACCAATTGCAAAAGTTCAAAGGTTCAATCGGTTCAACGGAGGTAGAACATAGTGATCGGTTAGACGGGGTGATACTTAATATTGAGAGTTTACGCTGATAGTCTAAGTATCAGGCAGAGGAAAGTATTTGGTTGAACCAACGCTTGAACCGGTTCAAAGGGTTCAACCATTCATTTGGTTCAAAGGCTCATGCTGGCTCAACGGAGATAGTAGCAAGCATTAGTGATAGTTGAACCAATGGTTGAACCGGTTCAACAATTCAGCGAGTTCAGCGGTTCAGTGAAGGTTCATTTGGTGCGCCGGTTCAACAAGGCATAGATGGATTCGAAGAGTTCAACGGTTCAACATATAGTTGCTGACAGCATTTAATCAAAGCGATAAGAATATATTGAACCGATAGTTGCGGTTCAATGGTTCGCATGGTTCAAAGGTTCAACCACAGCAACAGTTCTACGAATTTAAACTGTTTCCACCATTTCGTTGCCCGCTCTGCATCATAGTGGTATTAGAGCAAAGGAGTATCTTTTGGGAAGAAGAAGCAGAAAAGATGTCAAACAAAGAGGGATCATCAGAGTTCCCAGCAAAGATGACCAACACTGAGTTGGCTATTCTAGTAAGAAACAAATTGCAGAGAGCAAGGCAGTTAGAGCTCAGAATTAGGCCTTGAAAGATGAGCTAGAAAAATTGAGGGACAAAGTAGGTTCTGGTAAAGAAGAAGACAGGGATGAAGAGGAGATCCCTAGGCGGGAAGAGATAGAGGTTCTTGCAGACCAGAGACCCTTACTTAATGCCCTCAAATCCATGGAGAGAAGGACCATGGATGTGAAACTGGACCTGCCAGTGTTGACAAGAAAGATGGATCCTAATTCAGTGATGGAGTGGATAGACTCCTTGGATAATTTCTTTGAAACAGAGGAAATACCAGATCATCAAAGGGTAAAGATGGTCCAGTCCAAAATGAAAGAGGCTGCATTACCTTGGTGGAATTTCATCCAAGATGACAGGGTGAAAGAAGGAAAGAACAGAGTTGCTACTTGGAAAAAGATGGTGGCTTTAGTGAAGGAGGTCTATGTTCCATTGGATTACAACATCCAATTACATAAGAGGAGACAAAATTTAAAACAGAAGGAGTTAGATGTCAGTTCATACACTAAAGAGTTCATGAAACTATGTATCAAGACAAAGGTGAAGGAGAGTGAGGAAGAGAAGGTGGCAAGGTATCTCAATGGGTTGAGATTTGCCATCCAGGAAGATTTAAATCTGCATAATCCAGACACAGTTCAGAAGTGCTACCAATTGGCACTCAAAGTGGAAGAAAAATTAAAGAGAAGACAAGAGCAAAATAGTAGAGGAAGAGGAAGACAACAAAGAGGGGGAAGAAGTCCTTTCAGAGGCAGAGGAAATGGATTTGGACACTAAGGTGAATCCAATCAAGAGAGCAGCAAAGGAGACAACAATCAAACTCAAGGAGGAAATTACTATCAAAAAGGAAACTTTAGGGGTAGAAGACCACCATTTAGAGGGAGATCTCAGGGCAGAGGACCTCTCAGATGTTACAATTGCAATCAAGAAGGCCACATAGCTAGGAGATGTCCAAAAAAAGCAACAAGTTCAATGGGAGAAAGAGGGACAAATCTATTCCAAGAATCTGACTGTCAAAGTGTGACAAGCTCAAACACTTATCAAAGTGTAAAAGCTCCTGATGGTTATGGATATCCTGAGATGGGAGAATCTTTGATGATTAGGAGAGAAATGACCACCATGAAGGTGCCTGACAGAGAACCCCCAAAAGGAAAGTCTCTTTTCAAAACTACTTGCAAGGCAGGAGGAAAGGTATGTAAAGTTCTGATTGACTCTGGATCTACTAAAAATTTTGTGTCTATTGAAATGGTAGAGAAGCTTCAACTTAGAAGACTGCCACACCCTTGCCCATACAAGATTTCATGGCTCACTCAAGGTCAGCAAATAGTTGTGGAAGAGTAGGCTTGGGTGGAGTTTCAAATTGGACCATACAACGACAGATTATTGTTTGACATAGCTCAGATGGATGCTTGCCATCTCCTATTTGGAAGACCATGGCAATATGACTTGGGAGCACAACATGATGGAGTTAGAAACACATATTCAATCACCAAAGATGGTAAGGTGATAGAGTTGATACCATTGATGGAGAAGGAGGTAGAGTCAAAAGGGAAAGAAGTCAAGGTAATGATGGTAGAAGGTAAATAGTTCATGAAAGAGATAGTAGAAGAGGGTGCAGTTGCATATGCTCTAATCCCATGCCTGAAAGTGAACAAGGAACAGTAGCAAGAAGTCAAGGGAGAGAAGAGGCAACGGTTCATAGATCCGACTATCCAAGAGCTATTGAATAAGTACAAAGGCATCATCTCTGATGGAATGCCAAGATCCCTACCACCTATAAGAGACATTAGCCATTACATAGATCTGATCCCAGGATCTACACTTCCAAACAAGGTAGCATACAAGCTTACCCTAGAGCAGAATGCAGAGGTAGCAAGGCAGATTGAGGAGTTGTTGGAGACAGGGCTAATTGGTAAAAGTTTAAGCCCATGTGCAATACCAGCTGTTCTAGCACCAAAGAAGGAAGGCACTTGGAGACTTTGTACTGATTCAAGGGCTATCAACAAGATAACAATCAAGTATAGGTTCCCAATACCAAGGATAGAAGATTTGCTTGATTTCTTGGGAGGTGCCAAATATTTCACAAAAATAGATTTAAAAAGTGGTTATCATCAGATTAGGATTAGGCCAGGAGATGAATGGAAAACTACATTTAAGACCAATGAGGGGTTATATGAGTGGAAGGTCATGCCTTTTGGTTTGTCCAATGCCCCCAATACCTTTATGAGGCTGATGAATGAGGTCTTGAGAGAATTTATAGGTAAATTTATCATAGTATATATAGATGACATTCTGATTTTCAGTAATACAAAGGAAGAGCATCTCAGACATATAGACCTGGTTCTCAAACAATTACATGAAGAGCAGCTAATGATCAACTTGGAGAAGTGTTTGTTCATGCAGAAGGAGATCATCTACTTGGGTTTTGTCATCTCACAGGGCAAACTGAAAATAGATCAAGAAAAGGTAAGTGCCATATTGTCTTGGCCAACTCCTACAACCATGAATGATGTTAGAAGTTTCCATGGGTTAGCAACCTTCTATAGGAAGTTTATACAAGGGTTTAGTCATGTTTGTGCACCCATGCTTGACACCATAAAAGGAGGACAAAAGTGCAGATTCACTTGGACAAAGGCAGCAGATGATCATTTGAAACATTGAAGAAGAAGGTGGCACAACAGCCAGTCCTTGCACTCCCTGATTTCAGCAAGATTTTTCAAGTAGAATGTGATGCAAGCCACATGGCAATTGGAGCAGTACTCAGTCAAGAAGGTAGGCCTATTGCATTTTTCAGTGAGAAGCTAAATGATGCTAAGAAGAGATACTCATTCTATGATTTGGAGATGTATGCTCTAGTCCAGTCACTCAAAAAGTGGAGGCATTACTTGATGCCAAAAGAATTCATAGTGTTCACAAATAATCAGGCCCTTAGTTTCATAAACAGTCAAGAGAAGCTGAACCACAGACACATGAAGTGGGTGGAGACTTTGCAAGCTTTCACCTTCACACTCAAGCACAAGAAAGGGGTCAAGAACAAGGTAGCATATGCTTTGAGCAGGAGGGCTCTAACTATAAATCAAATTCAATTGGAAAGTGTTGGTATTGATTCCTTAAAGACTATGTATGATGTTGATGAAGACTTTGGTGAGATCTACTAGGTATGTACTTCCTTTGGAGACAAATATCATGTTGAGTTCTCTGAATTTCTGATCCAAGATGGATTACTTTTCAAGGGTGGACAGTTGTGTATTCCACGGTGTTCTATGAGACTAAATATCATTAGGGAGAAGCATTGTAGGGCCATGGCAGGACATTTTGGTCTAGATAAGACTCTTGATCTTGTCAGGAGACATTACTATTGGCCTTAGTTACAGTCAGATGTAAGGAAATTTGTGGAGACATGTGTGATATGTCAGAAGGCAAAAGGGAGATCCACTAATGCAGGTTTATATCAGCCATTGCCCATTCCTTCTAGGCCATGGGAGAGCATAAGCATGGACTTTGTGTTGGGTTTACCTAAAACAAGGAAAGGATATGACAGTGTTTTTGTTGTAGTAGACAGATTCAGTAAAATGGCACACTTCTTGCCATGCAAAACCACTTGTGATGCTTCCTATGTTGCAGATTTGTTTTTCAAGGAAATAGTGAGCATACATGGATTGCCATTGAGCATAGTATCAGATAGAGATGTGAAAATTATTGGCCATTTTTGGAGGACTCTTTGGAAGAAGTTGGGTACAACCTTATCCTTCTCATCAGCGTATCATCATCAAACAGATGGACATACTGAAGTGGTTAACTGTTCATTGGGAAATCTGCTAAGATGTTTGACAAGGTAGCATGGAGAGAAGTGGGATAACATCCTACCACAAGCAGAATTTTCCTATAATGACACCATCAATAGGAGCACAGGGAAATCACCTTTTCAAGTGGTATATGGTATTCATCCAAGAGGTATTTTAGAGTTAAGAGATCTACCTGTAGAAGAATCTATTAGTGCAGATGGAGAAGCTTTTGCATCAGCCCTCAAAGAGGTGCATGATCAAGTCAAGAACCAACTCCAGCAAGCTACTTTGAAGTACAAAGCATATGCTGATAAAATGAAGAGAGATGTACAATTTGATGTTGGAGATTTGGTATGGGTTAATCTGAAGAAAGAAAGGCTCCCAAAAGGTAAACATACCAAACTAATGCAGAGGAAGATTGGACCATGTCAGATTTTGGAAAAGTGTGGACAAAATGCTTATGAGATCCAACTTCCTCCTGACCTTGGATTATCACCCATTTTCAATGTATGTGATTTAACTCCCTACAAGTATAATGTAGATGTAGAACATGAACCATTGTAGGGTACAACAGATGATGATATCCCTAAACATGATCCACCACAATTGAAGTAGATTTTAGACTCAAGAGTGGCAAAGAAGACTAGGAACAAAGAGTATATGGAATACTTGGTAGCTTGGCAAGGGAAACCTGATTCAGAGGCAATTTGGATGACTGAAGAGTAGATCATCAAACAGGGTATAGATCTTCAAACTCTCATCTCAAGTGGACTTGAGATTTTTTCTCTCAGGGAGTATGGTACAGGAGCACCCCTTCAACAAGTCAATTATATGTCTAAGGGAGAATATTAAAATCTTGATATGTCTTATGCATTTCTATATTTAATGTAATAAGGTCTATTTGACCAATATCTATTATTGTAAGTTGCATCTAGGTTTCTATGCAAGTCCCTAGGACACTTGTCGATCTGTAATGACAAGGTTGTTAGTTAAGAGTTTGTTAATCAGTTGTATCTCCCAGCCACTTGGAATTGTCTCCCAGTGACTAGGAAGCCAGTTAGTACTACTCACTATGAGTAGATAAATAGCTTAGCTCAGATCGATTAGAGGGAGATTGATATTGATATTGATAGAGATAGAGATAGATCAGAGCAGTAATTGTACAGTTGAATTTTAGAACTGTGAAATCAGATATCTGTATTCATTCCTAAAAGCAATAAAAAGATCATGTTTGTGTTATTTTCCTAGATTCGAATTGCTTGTGTAATCACTTTTCTGGTTTACAGTCGAGATGGGTTCTTAACCCATTCCACTGATTGGATTACTTCGTAATTAGTGGAATGGCTGTACATATGTGGTTATGTTTTCATTTTGTTTTTCTGTTTGTTCAAATTCACATTTATAGGATCATTTACAACATGCTTAGATGAACCCTAGCATCCTCATGTGCTAGGTTGGCAAAAGTAGAAAAGTTCATATGTTTGTAGGAGTAATAGTTTGGTGAAGTTGCGAGGGTTTTAGCAGGGCAGATCAACAAAATTCTACATTGTTCCTTCAGTTATACAGTTTGTTTGTATGTCACATTGAGAAGGTGACTGGTATGATCGGTGGAGGAACTGGCAATGAAGGGTTAAGTATTGCCCATTTGAAGTTGACAGTTTAATTTTTCTGGTGGTTGAACCAATTGCAAAAGTTCAAAGGTTTAATCGGTTCAATAGAGGTAGAGCATAGTGATCAGCTAGATGGGGCAATATTTAATATCAGGTTTACACCAATAGTCTAAGTATCAGGCAGAGGAAAGTATTTGGTTGAACCAACGCTTGAACTGATTCAAAGATTCAAAGGGTTCAACCATTCATTTGGTTCAAAGGCTCATGCCGGCTTGACAGAGATAGCAGCAAGCATTAGCGATAGTTGAACCAATGGTTGAACTGGTTCAACGGTTCAACAAGTTCAGCAGTTCAATGAAGGTTCGTTTGGTGCGCCGATTAAACAAGGCGGAGATGGATTCGAAGAGTTCAACGGTTCAACATATAGTTACTAACAGCATTTAACCAAAGCGATGAGAATATATTAAACTGATAGTTGCGGTTCAATGGTTTGCATAGTTCAAAGGTTCAACCATAGCAACAGTTTTGTGAATTTAAAATGTTTCCACCATTTCACTGCCCGCTCTACATCAAAACATTTTGCACACAAGCAGTTTTGAAACTACCCATGACTTATTTCATCCAACTCTTTGTTGGAGTACAGAACAACACTGAGAGGGTAGGGGTGAATTAGTGTTGTATAATTTTTAACATTTCAAAACTTGACTCAAAAATATTGTGCAAAGGAGTTCACTAAAAAACATAGTCATCATGATATGCAAAACTTAAATAAAGATGATCAAATATATACAACATAATCAATCACAAAGAAAAGACATGACACAGGTTTTGATGAGTGGAAAACCCTCATAGGGATAAAAAACCACTCTAAAAATTTGCCTCACTGGCTTATTTGAATCTCACTGATTACAACAATAGTTGTCTCACTGACAATTAACCATGCCTCACTGGCATAAATCTGTCTCACTGGAAAATACAATCACCATTATCAAAACATAAAGTCTAGTGTGCAAGAAATGATTGCAATTCAATCTGATTTGCATCATTACATACCCTATGATTCATCGCTCACACAAATATTCAAATACAATCACTTAAATCATATCATCAAATCACCTGCAAAATATATCTCATTCATCTCTCACAATCACTTTTTGAATAACTTGATTCACCTGCATTTTCTTCTTCAAAAACCACACTTAAAATAATGTCTTCATCTCATCATATCTCAGACCTCCAAAATCCAATACACAATGCACCTACAAATTCATTATATAAAAATTGAATGTCCTTTCATATTCCTTCTAATCATTCACATATCAAAAAATTAGTCCAAGATCCCCTTCATAATGCACCTGCAAAAATAAGATCATTTCACTTCTCTGTATGACCATTTCCATTCATAAAGAATCTGTAAAATAAAATCATATCCCTCTTCTTTGTATGACCATTCATCTTCCTCTATTTACAAAATAAAAGTTAGAAATCATAAAATGACATTTATCTTTTGAAAAAATCTTTAATCAATCTACCCTAAAAATACTATCTCTCTGTTCATCTGTATAAAGTCTTTTCATATTCTTCTTCTCATTTATCTTCACAAATTCATTTTCCCTTCTCATAAAAAATCTTCTACAAATTTCAATCCGCAACAAATAATTGTTCTCATAATAAAAATAGTTTATTCAATCTGCTCTGATATCTTCAAATCCATATCAATTCATCTACATGAAGATAAAAGAAGATTCTCTGAAAAAGAAATTTATACATTTCTTAATCTTCTCAATAAATTCTATAATTACCTCTCCAAAATCAAAGTTTTCACAAAGCAATTTTTTGACTTATAAAACTCCTTCACTATAGCCTTCCATGTCATGAGAGAGGAGTTTAAAATAGAAATAAATCTCCTAAAAGATTCTGCTTTAAAGCTCTGAGTAATTTTGCCTTTTTGAAAGGCTAAAAATAGTCTTTAAAAAGACAAATCCACAGCTATCACACAAAGTGACGTTTCAATGCATGTCAAATACAAAGCAATGCTCGGGATCTCAAGTTTGAAAATGTGCCTTTGATTTCCTCATTGCGCGCTCCTTAAACTTTAAATATGAGCCATTGATATGAGTTTGGCACCCAACACGCTCATAGAAAAGACTGAAGGAATCGGTGTTGCAAGACAAGGTGGTTAGTTGCCCATGACGCCTAAACCCTCTAGTATGTTATCTTAAGTGGCATAACCTGCAATCACAAGTCAATTGAATAATAAAACAAAAAGTGCAAAAGGTCATGATAGGTGATCAATTGTGTATTAGAGTTAACACTTGGTGTTTGATAATCTTTTTTTAAGTGTTCTATAGTCCTTTAAGAACTTCAAACCAACACCTTTTTGACATGATAATTCTCTGCTATTTCTTTGTTATGAAAACACTTTCCAACCTACTATCATTTATAAGAAATATAACCTGTCATCCTTGTAGATTAGATAATGCTAAATGATGAGGTTTAGTAATGTTTATGAGCATAATATATGTATATAATCTCTAAAGAATTAATGACCACCTTATATCCAAGACTTAGATCTTTCATTCCTATGAATTTTGCCATACCTCTATCACTGATATTCTGCATAGAGGATAATGTTCTTTTAGAACTTCAACATTATATACATTTAAACCATTGTAGATAATAACTTAAGACTTATTTTGTAGATGCCTTGAATAGTCAACATGATGGTCATTTTAACAACCTTATGATGCATGCCACAATCTTAATTATCATCAACCTGAACATGATTCCTTACTATCAAGCTCAACATAATGCCTTTAACTTAACCTGATAACCACATACAAGGAGATAAAGCACCAAATTTTTGATCAACTACAACTCTAATCATTTTATACCTCTGAAGATGATGATCAATTAACTCAATATCATAACACCGTGATCAACATGATAACCCTATGATCAACATCATAAAACAAAACTAAGAACTATTGTTATATGGAGCCTAATCAAACTTGGAGGTTAAATTTACCCCACTTTTATCGGTGCAGTTTCCCCCCAAATTCCTATGGGATCAAGGGGCAGTGCCCCTTGCAGGGGTTTGGGGGCAGCTCCCCCAAGACGAGGTCAAGGCACCGAGAGTTATTTTTCATTGACTGACATAAGAAAACCCTATTTTTATAACTGACAAAAAGCTTGATAAAAGCGGCTAAGGGTTAGGGTTTCTATGGATTGTATTTTGTAGCATTTTGCAGCGATATTGAGTTGCAGGGATTACTGGTTGTAATCGGTTTGATTTACTAGATAATAATATTGGACTCTCTGTTGGTGGATGAAGCCCGAGTTTGGGTGAACCACATTAAAACTTGTCTCTCGCTGTTATTATTTCTGTGTATTTTCATTTCTTTGTTTAATCTTTATTTGCATTTAATTGATATTTTCTATCGGCTAACCCTAACAAGTGGTATCAAAGTGGGTTGTGTTTGATTATCGTCTACAGGAAGGTCTCATGGTTGACTGGGAGTAATGGCGGATGTGGGTAAATTGAAGGTTGATAAATTCAATGGGTAGAACTATCAGTTATGGAAGATACAGATGGAGGATTACCTCTATCAAAAGGATTTATGGAGGCCATTGCAAAGAGTAGCCAAGAAACCGGTGACAATGACTGATGAGGATTAGAATCTTCTTTATAGAAAGGCACTGGGAACCAGTTGGTTGTGCCTAGCACCATCAGTGGCATTCAATATAATGGAAGTGAAGACAACAGATGGTCTGATAAAATCTTTGGCTAAATTATATGAAAAACCCTTAGCCTCAAATAAGGTATTTCTCATGAAGTGTTTGTTTAATCTAAAAATGGTTGAAGGTGGATCTGTGACAAATCATTTAAATTAATTTAATACGATTATCAGTCAATTGAATTCTGTAAATGTAAAATTTGATGAAGAAGTTAGAGCTCTCTTAATATTATGTTCATTGCTTGAAAGCTGGAATAGTTTGGTAATGGCAGTTAGTAACTTTGTTTCTGGTTCAAATACCCTGAAATTTGATGATGTTGTTGGTGTTATTCTGAGTGAGAAAATTCATAGGAAAAGCTCAGGTGGATCCACATCAGGTAGTGTTTTGAATGCAAAAAGTAGGGGCAGATCAAAGGAGAGAGGAAAAGGTTTTGGAGGTCGTGGGAAGTCACGAGGAAAATCAAAGGACAAGAGATCCCAATCCAGAGGACAACAGGATTGCTGGTACTGTGAGAAACCAAGTCATCTAAAGAAAGATTGCTGGTATCAGAAAAATAAAGGAGACAAACAAGAAGGCAATAAGAAGGCAAATGTGGTAAGTAATAAGTCTGAAGATGATGCTTTGATTCTTTCCCTAGATAATGCTGATGATTTATGGGTTTTAGATTCAGGGGCCTCATTTCATGTTATGCCCCATAGAAGTTATTTTCTTGATTATGTCTAAGGGGATTTTGGGCTGGTTTATTTGGAAAATAAACAACCCTGTCAGATTGTTGGAAAGGGAAGAATTAAGATTAAGTTGCAGAATGGGAATCATTGGCTACTACAAGAGGTAAGGCACATTCCAAGGCTCGGTAGGAATTTAATTTTAGCAGGACAGCTAGCTGAAGAAGGTTGCATTGTTACATTTACTGATAAAAATTGGAAGGTTTCAAAAGGTACCTTAATAGTAGCAAAAGGTGTGAAATTTGGCACCTTATATCTTTGTACAGGTCATACTGTTCCTTCTACTTTAGTTGTTGCAGAGAAAAAATAAACAGGTTCAGGAACAGTTGTTGTAGGTTCACAGGAAGAGACTGAAACAGTTGCTGTAGGTTCTGAGACAATACTGTGGCATAATAGACTTGGGCATATGAGTGAAAAAGGTATGAAGGTACTTCATTCTAAGAAAGTTTTACCAGGTCTAAAATGTATTAATATGGATTTCTGTGAAAGTTGTGTGTATGGAAAACAAAAGAGAGTCAGTTTTCTCAAGGATGGGAAGCAAAAGAAAAATAAAAAGTTGGAGCTTATGCATATAGATGTATGGGGACCAGCTCATGTATCTTCTCTCAGTGGCTCTCAATATTATGTTGCATTTATAGATGATGCAACTAGGAATGTACGGATTTATTTCCTTAGGCAGAAATCTGATGTATTTGAAACATTTAAGAAATGGAGAAGCTTGGTTGAGAATGAGACAGGTAAAAGATTAAAATGTCTCAGATCTGATAATGGTGGTGAGTATTGCAGCAAAGAATTTGAGGGTTATTGTTCCTTTAATGGAATTCATAGGTAGAAAACGGTTCCAGGGACTCCACAGGAAAATGGAGTGGTTGAACGCATGAATAGGACAATAATGGAGCGTGCAAGGACCATGAGATTGCATGCTGGGTTGCCTTTAAATATGTGGGTAGAGGCTGTCAACACTATTGTATATTTAATTAACAGAGGTCCTTTAGTTCCTTTGGGTTGTGGTATTCTAGAGGAAGCATGGACAGGTAAAAAGGTGAGTTATTTTTTTCTCAAAAGCTTCGGATGTGAAGCATTTGCACATGTAGATTATGAAAATAGAACCAAGCTAGATGCAAAATCAAAAAAGTGTACCTTTGTTGGATATGGCATTGATGAATTTGGTTATAGGCTTTGGGATTTTAAAAATCAAAAAAATGTGAGAAGTAGGGATGTTATATTCAATGAGAAGGTGTTGTACAAAGATCAGTTGTAGCAGCATGAGAAGAAAGAAAAGGATTATGTGGTGCTAGATGATACTCCAAATAGTGATGTTCCAGTGGTTCCTCATGCTCCACAACAGCAACCAGAAATACAACAAACTCCAGTGAATGTTAGACAGTCAACAAGGCTAAGTAGACCTCCTGAAAGGTTTTCTCCCTCTTTGTATTATATTTTGTTAACATATGTTGGTGAACCAGAAGGGTATGATGAAGCTATGCAAGTGGATACATAGGTTCAGTGGGAGCTTGCAATGAAAGAAGAAATGGACTCCTTGCTGAAAAATCAGACTTGGGAATTATGTAAGTTGCTTGTAGGTAAAAAGGCTTTACCGCACAAATAGGTTTATCAGCTGAAAAAGGAAGATGGAGGTAAGAAAATATTTAAGGCCAAGTTAGTTGTAAAAGGATTTGCACAGAAAAAGGGCATTGATTTTGATGAGATATTTTCTACGGTTGTCAAGATGACTTCTATTCGTACTGTTTTAAGTATTGTGGTTGTTGAAGATTTGCATTTGGAACAGCTAGATGTAAAAACTACCTTTCTCCATGGTGATTTGGAGGAGGAGATATATATGGAACAACCACAGGGATTTGAGGTCAAAGGTAAGGAGAAACTGGTGTGTAGATTGAAGAAGAGTTTGTATGGCCTGAAATAAGCACCTCGGCAATGGTATTTGAAATTTGATAGTTTTATGGCTGAGCAAGGCTATAGCTGGTGTAATTCTAACCATTGTGTTTATTTTAAGAGGTTGGATAATGACAGCTACATTATTTTATGTTTATATGTTGATGACATGCTTGTAGCTGGGTCTAAGATTGACCACATAAGAGAGTTAAAACAGCAGTTAGCACAGTCATTTGCTATGAAGGATTTGGGGGTAGCAAAACAAATCCTTGGTATGAAAATTTGCAGAGATAGGAAGAACAGAAAATTGACTCTGTCTCATGTTGATTATGTTGAAAAGGTGTTGCAGAGATTGCATATGGAGAATGTAAAAGATGCCAGCAGACCTTTGCCTAGTCATTTGAAATTGACTAAGGAGATGTGTCCTAAGACACAAGAGGAGGAAGAGAAAATGTCCAAGGTACCATATGCTTCAGCTATAGGAAGTTTAATGTATGCCATGGTATGCACGAGACTGGATATTGCACATGATGTAGGAGTTGTTAGTAGGTATATGAGTCATCCCGGATTGGAGCATTGGAATGCAATAAAATGGATTCTCAGATATTTGAGAGGTACATCCAATAAACACTTATGTTTTGGGGGCTCTAATACAGATTTAGCAGGTTATGTAGACTCAGATTTGGCAGGGGATATTGATACCAGGTGGAGTACTACAGGTTATGTCTTTACTGTAGGTGGGACAACGGTGAGTTGGATTTCACGGTTGCAAAAGGTGGTTGCTTTATCCACCATGGAGGTAGAATATGTAGCTGCAATAGAGGCAAGAAAGGAGATGATATGGCTGCAATCTTTCATGGAAGAATTGGGCAAACATCAAGCTAATAGTTATTTGTATACAGGGAGTCAGAGTGCCATACATCTTGTAAAGAATTTTGCCTTGCATTCAAAGACCAAACACATATAGTTGAGGTATCACTTTATTCGGTCAGTGTTGGATGAATGATGAACAATTACAGCTGGAAAAGATACATACAGATGAAAATCTAGCAGATGTGTTTACAAAGGCAGTGACAAGGGAGAAGCTGAGCTCCTCTTCAACTTCAGTTGGTCTTCTAGACTGAAAATAATAACAACAGAACAACAAAGTACAGAGTGCTTATTTCCAGTGGGAGCTACAGGGTCAGCGGTGTTATGATCAGTCTCCAAGTGGGAGATTGTTGTTATATGGAACCTAATCAGACTTGGAGCTTAAATTTACCCCACTTTTATCAGCGCGGTTTCCCCCCAAATTCCTACGAGGTCAAGGGGCAGTGCCCCTTGTAGGGGTTTGGGGGTAGCACCCCCAAGACAAGGTTAAGGCACCGAGAGTTATTTTATAAAATAGGGTTTTTTATTATTTTATAAAGGCACCGAGAGTTATTTTTCATTGACTGACATAAGAAAACCCTATTTTTGTAACTGACAAAAAGCTTGATAAAACTGGCTAAGGGTTAGGGTTTCTATGGATTGTATTTTGTAGCATTTTGTAGCGGTATTGAGTTGCAGGGGTTGCTAGTTGTAATCAGTTTGATTTATTGGATAATAATATTAGACTCTCTGTTGGTGGATGTAGCCTGAGTTTGGGTGAACCATGTTAAAACTTGTCTCTCACTGTTATTATTTCTGTGTATTTCTATTTCTCTGTTTAATCTTTATTTGCATTTAATTGATATTTTCTACCGGCTAACCCTAACAAGAACTCCAAAGACCTTTCATAAACATGATGATCAAATATGAACCAATATGAACACCAAACATCAAGAAAATGAGTATCCATCTTGAGACAAGCATGAAGATATCCTGATCAAATGGGAGCATCTCATCTCTTACCACATTTGCATTTGATTATATTGATCCTGATGACATCAATCAAACTAAGAACTCAACACCTTTTTGACATCAATGACAATCAATCTCCATCAATCTCCCCCTTTGTCATTGATGGCAAAACTACATGATGCATTTTCTGTCTCTCCCCCTTTTTGTCATCAAATGACAAAGGATAAATTAACTCCCCCTATCTTGGATTGCAAAGATCAATAACACTAAGAACATATGTTACCATGACAATAAGCATCTTGTTGAGATTTATGAAGACATCCTAAAGAGTAATATATATATCATGAAATCCTCTTTGAGCCATGAACATCAAGATAATCCAACACTTGTAGCAGTTAATGACATGATAATCAAATTCAACAATACCTCATCTTTGATCACCTTTAAACATCTTACTGCTCTTATCTTGAAGGTATTTTCTGATCTGGCATCCTAAAAGCACAAGACAACGATCATATCATATAACTGAGATCATCCTTAGAACAATCATCATGTGAAACACACCAACCAAACCAATCAACTCATGTGAGGTAAAACACACCAATCAAACCAATCAACTCATGTGAGGTGCATTAACTCTCCAACATGTGAGGCACATCAACTCCATTGACATCAAACCACTATTATAAACTGCCCATAGACTTAACCATATTCTCAGCACAATACCACTTCTTGTCACAACACCAATATGAAGATAAAAATGAAAATTGACATCATTGAGATCCTTTGATCACTTCTTTTGACAAGATGAAGGCTGCCATATTTCTACTATCAAATACAAACTCCTGATAACATCACTTGTGGTTGTAAAACAAATTTTTCATGATAAACAATTCTTTCACAATCATCAACACTTTTTGACCTGAATGACAAATCTCCAAGATCTCCCAAAGCATAGAGTATGATGTATGATTATGATGGCATAAAATTGACTCTTATGATTTAGATGAATCAAGCCTTTGATATGACACATATGAACTTGAACATCTATAAACACCAACATGAAAACTACTCATCACACTATTCACATCTCATGATAACATAATGACCACACAAGAGATGACATTGCCAAGACTTCCATGATAGTGACTACAAGATGGACAATCAACCTACAACCAATCTACTCCTGCACACACTTCTTGGCATGATAAAGAATGAAGACCATCCTCATGTTCCAACACAAGACACTTTTTACAACACTGTCAAATCTGATATACACAGAACCACATCTGAAACATATTGCAATCAACAAGAACTGCTAAAACTTGACTATATCATTCAAATCAGCCCATCAAGTCTGCACATCAACAAACTAACTGCACCATCAAGTTCTTCCTACAACAACACTTTGCAAAACCAAATGCAGAGACAAGAGCTATGAATTGACTTCTTCCATTTTTAACCTCCTCAACCAACACATGCTAACATTTGATAATAGCTTCTTGGGAAAACCTTAACTGGAACTGAATAGCTCTTTGCCAATCACTTCACATTCTCACTAACATATCAAGAACACTTTGAACTGCAACATCATGACAACTCAGCCTTTGTAAGTATCAACATGATATGAACAAGATATAAATAGGATCACTTATAAACCAAGTCACTCAACATCATCAAACTCTTTGTGCCTTGAACCCTTAAACATCTTATCAACATCTTGTTTGCATTATGACATCATGAACCACTGATCACATGTATCACTAACATGCACTAAAGAACAACATAGTTATCAACACCGTCATGAACTTCATTTCATAAGATTGATATGAGTAGCATCTTAGCAAACATTATCAGACATGAATCTAATAGCATGATAAACAAAACAAAAATATTATAAGCATCAAATGATCTCCTTCCTGAAACTTCTTGGGGGTAATTGATAGGACATTGGACAACTCCCCCTCACTTCATGCTATATATTATGCAACTGATGATGTGACTTGTGCAAGATGCACAAGTTTAGAATCTGTCTTCTCTTTGTTTTGTTTTATTCTCCAAAATTTTACAGGTTCTTTCTTCTGTTCAGGTTTCTTCTTCCAAACCTTTTCAACCTCTTTCCTTTTCAAAATTTTCAAACTAGGTGATGCTATTCTTCCATACATTATGCAACTATATGCTTTGTGACTAGGAGCATTACACTTGAAACACACAATATTAGCATTCCTTATTGAAGAAAATTGACTTCTTCTGTAATTAACCACTGTGTCCAAAATGATTACAAGTATAACAAAAACCAAAAAATGAATAATTATACCTGTACATATATGCTTGTCTTGCTGGAGCAGTTCTTCTGAAATTTCTTATTTGATTGTGTATTTTGACAAACTCATCTTTGGTTTTCATTTTAGCTTTAGTCTTCTTTTTGTCTTCAGGAGCAGCAACATGATAACTCAGATCAATTTTCCTTCTAGGAGCCTTTCTAACTTTGGAACACTCTCCTTTTTCATAACCTAGACCAATAGTGTCCTTATTATACTTTTGTTTTCCCAACATTTCATGTAATTTATTTGTGCTTTCTTCAAACTCTTGATATTTCTTGGACAAAACCTTGAGACCTTCATAATATTTTCTCAAATTAACAATTTCAGCCTCTAATTTCAGATTTTCAATTTTTTTAACCTCAAGATTAGATTTTGTTACATCTATTATTCTTTTGGCTTCCTCAATTTTAGTCTTTAGACTGATAATCAATCTGTCAAATTCATCAACATAACTCTTTAAGCCTATAATATGATTTCTTGCCTCTTCAAGATCAGAAGATACTTTTTCAAGATTTGAAAGTGCTTTGTCTTTGGATTCTTTTTCTCGTTGTATCTGCAACTCTAATGTTTGGTTCTCCTTTTTATACTTCTTGATTTCACTCAGAGCACACAAGAGTTCTCCTTCAACATCAACCTCACATTCTTGTTCATCATACTCCTGATTATAATCAGTCATTACGTGATCTTCTTCTTCTCAATCAGATTGTATCTCATCTCCTTCATGTGAATGACTTCCATCATTGTCAGTCTTCTTAGATAACAAGCTATCCTATCCTTCAAATGCATCACCATGATAGATTCTTACTGATTCCTTCCACACATCCTGAGTTGTTTCACAATGCATAACTTTACAAGAAACTTCATTAGATAATCTAGACAAAATGGCCTTCTTTGCTATATGATTACATTCATAAGCCTCTTTGTTATTTGCAGTATTAGGTGATTGAGAGGAAATAAAATACCCATTTTCAACTGACATCCACACACTATACCCTAAAGAGGATAGATAGACTTGCATTCTAATACACCAAATAGAGAAATCTAAACTATCAAAGAAAGGAACTCCTAACTCAACTTTTGAGACATTTCTATCAACCTTTGAGTTTGGTATAGATGGTGTCTTTTGACTAGAATGAGACTTGACATTTTTCTTTTCTCTATTTCTTTTACACTTTCCCATGGTACTCCACTATCAAGACCTACCCAAGTCAGTTAGACTTCTATAGGGAACATATGCAATGATACCACTTGTTGGAGTATAGAACAACACTAAGAGGGGGAGTGAATCAGTGTTGTATAATTTCTAACATTACAAAACATGACTCAAAAATATTGTGCAAAGGAGTTCACTAAAAAACATAGTCATCATGATATGCAAAACTTAAATAAAGATGATCAAATAGATACAACATAATCAATCACAAAGAAAAGACATGACATAGGTTTTGATGAGTGGAAAACCCTCATAGGGACAAAAAACCACTCTGAAAATTTGCCTCACTGGCTTATTTGAATCTCACTGATTACAACAATAGTTGTCTCACTAACAATCAACCATGCCTCACTGGTAAATATAATCACCATTATCAAAACATAAAGTCTAGTGTGCAAGAAATGATTGCTAGTCAATCTGGTTTGCACCATTACATACCATGTGATTCATCACTCACACAAAGATTCAAATACAATCAGTTAAATCATATCATCAAATCACCTACAAAATATATCTCATTCATCTCTCACAATCACTTTCTGAATAACCTGGTTCACCTGCATTTTCTTCTTAAAAAACCACACTTAAAATAATGTCTTCATCTCATCATATCTCACACCTCCAAAATCCAATACACAATGCACCTGTAAATTCATTATATAAAAATTAAATGTCCTTTCATATTCCTTCTGCTCATTCACATATTCACATATCAAAAAATTAGTCCAAGATCCCCTTCATAATGCACCTGCAAAAATAAGATCATTTCACTTCTCTGTATGACCATTTCCATTCATAAAGAATCTATAAAATAAAATCATATCCCTCTTATTTGTATGACCATTCATCTTCCTCTATCTGTAAAATAAAAGTTAGAAATCATAAAATGGCATTTATCTTTTGGAAAAATCTTTAATCAATCTGCCCTAAAAATAATATCTCTCTGTTCATCTGCATAAAGTCCTTTCATATTCTTCTTCTCATTTATCTTCACAAATTCATTTTCCCTTCTCATAAAAAATCTTCTACAAATTTCAATTTGCAACAAATAATTGTTCTCATAATAAAAATAGTTTATTCAATCTTCTCTAATATCTTCAAATCCTTATCAATTCATCTGCATGAAGACAAAAGAAGATTCTCCCAAAAAGAACTTTATATATTTCTTAATCTTCTCAATAACCTCTATAATTACCTCTCCAAAATCAAAGTTTTCACAAAGCAATTTTTTGACTTATAAAACTCCTTCACTATAGCCTTCCATTTCATGAGAGAGGAGTTTAAAATAGAAATAAATCTCCTAAAAGATTATGCTTTAAAACTAAGTAATTCTACCTTTTTGAAAGGCTAAAAATAGTCTTTAAAAAGATAAATCCACAGCTGTCACATAGAGTGACATTTCAATGCACGTCAAATACAAAGCAATGGTCAGGATCTCAAGTTTGAAAATGCGCCTTTGATTTCCTCATCATGCATTCATTAAACTTTAAATATGAGCCATTGATAAGAAGTTAGCACCCAACGTGCTCATAGAGAAGACCAAAGGAATCAGTGTTGCAAGACAAGGTGGCCGGTTGCCCACGACCCCTAAACCCTCCAACAGGTTGCCTTAAGTGGCATAACCTGCTATCACAAGTCAACTAAATAATAAAACAAATAGTGTAAAAGGTCATGATGGGTGAGCAATTATGTATTAGAGTTAACACTTGGTGTTTGATAATCTTTTTTTAAGTGTTCAATAGTCCTTTAAGAACTTCAAACCAACACCTTTTTGACATGATAATTCTCTGCTATTTCTTTGTTATGAAAACACTTGCCAACCTACTATCATTTATAAGAAATATAACCTGTCATCCTTGTAGATTAGATAATGTTAAATGATGAGGTTTAGCAATGTTTATGAGCACAATATATGTATATAATCTCTTAAGAATTAATGACCACCTTATATCCAAGACTTAGATCTTTCATTCCTATGAATTCTGCCATACCTCTGTCACTGATATTCTACATAGAGGATAATGTTCTTTTAGAACTTCAACATTATATACATTTAAACCATTGTAGATAATAACTTAAGAGTTCTTCTGTAGATGCCTTGAATAGTCAACATGATGGTCTTTTTGACAACCTTATGATGCATGCCATAATCTTAACATCATCAACCTGAACATGATTCCTTACTATCAAGCTCAACATAATGCCTTTAACTTAACTTGATAACCACGTACAAGGAGATAAAGCACCAAAGTTCTGATCAATTAAAACTCTAATCATTTTGTACCTCTAAAGATGATGATCAATTAACTCAATATCATAACACCATGATTAACATGATAACCTTATGATCAACATCATAAAACAAAACTGAGAACTCCAAAGACCTTTCATAAACATGATGATAAAATATGAACCAATATGAACACCAAACATCAAGAACATGAGTATCCATCCTAAGACAAGCATGAAGATATCCTAATCAAATGGGAGCATCTCATCTCTTACCACATTTGCATATCTGATTATACTGATCCTGATGACATCAATCAAACTGAGAACTCAACACCTTTTTGACATCAATGACAATCAATCTCCATCACTCTTTTCATTTTTTTTGGTTGATAGGGATTTCCAAAATGAAAAATCAAACTACATACACTAGTTAATTCTTTAAAGAATTAATTCACCTCAAACTATGACAACACCACTTATCTACCTTCACTTATTTACCTTCTCATGTAAATGGAACTATAACAATTCTACCTGCTCACAATGGTAATTAATTATTACAAAGAGTTAATATTATTTGGTTTCACAACCTAAGGTAAAATTGTTTTACCTCAAGTGACTAACTAATAATATCCCCTTTAAAGCAAATTTTTTTTGTAGGTATGTAAGTAAAATATCTTAGTGATTTTGAGGATAATGAAAAATTAGAGCCAACATGTAGTACAGGAGATAAAAAAAAAGTTTTGCACGTAGTTCAAACTTGAGATACATTAAGGCATGTAGAATCTCCACACAAGCTCCTATAGCTCATTTGTATACTTTCCATCTTCTGCAAGTGCACAAACTTGTGTTCTATAGAATATTTCATCATTTGGAAGAGTTTGTGTTACTTTTGTCACTTGAAATTTGACCTTGCAAACCATAAGAACACCTCATATTGTGAGTCCCCTGAAGCATGCATTATACATGTTTGAACATATTTCCAAACTATACGAGCATAACTTCTCTTCTAGAGGAATGTGGAGCATTCCAACAGATCTCCACCATTGCTTTTCACTATCAAGTCACAGTTTGGAACACTGTTATTGATAACATTATTTGTTGAAGGTGTAATGCGCTGAAATCTTGGATATAGCATGTTGATATCTAGATAAGCTTATCTTTTGAACCACAAGACTAAATATTGCACTACAGAGAAATGCGGACCAAAATATTGTAACTCTACCTTAGGATATACACTATGAGAGCCTTAACCAAACTTCTGCAACTTTTCTCTAAGTGCGATACTTCAAACTGATAAGATATCATTGTAGATATGTAGAAAATATGTTAGAATAGGTTTACACACCTCTACAACACATTTAGACATCAGGAAGATTAACATTCTTATACTTGGACAATTTTTCTCCATCTACTAAGTCTTCTGAACTGACCTCCCTTAAGCACGCCGATAATATGTCTTCAACTTAGTCAAACCATCTCTCTCAAATCTTCCATTGTCCATTAGCTTCACCCATCTTTGACCTCAAGTTGACATATGTTATGTTGACATCAATGACAACACATATTGCCAACAAATAGCTTTTGACAGATAAGCATCAAATTAGAGTTCCATTTGTTGTAGTTAAGGATCGACTAAACAGAATGCTGGCACCAGAATGGCCACGAGAGTTAAACAATCACACGTCCTACAAAGTTAGATGAAAAATATAGAATACAAACCAAAATAATGTTAGAAATGAATAGGACGAGCTAAATAATATTATGAATAAAGTGTGTACATATAGGGTGAAGTGTTGAGTTGAATCAGAAGTCGACTTATACACTCCAATAGTGGTGGCAAGTTTGCTCTACCACATAGCAAGTAGTTGTGTCACATACCTTGTGATAAGGTAAAAATTACCTTCATCATCATTATCTAAAATGATCCTTTTTTATGGCCTAACTAAGCCTACTTTGCCAATATTATTTGATTTATATGATAAATTGTTACTTATTACTTAAAAATGATGTGTAAATACTCTATTTTCCATTTTGACTAAATTGAAACTTGAAACTAATGAAGTCTAGTTATAAAGGAACCATATTTATTAAACAAGGCTCACAATGATGAGAAGAAAACTTTATGGAGAAAAGAGTGCTTTGGGAATCTAGCTCTAGAAGTTGGAGACTCTGGAAAGAGTCCTAAGCAACACCAACATAAGTCCCAATTTTATTTATTGTCTCTCGCATGAAATATGCTTAGAATTTCTATTTTATAAAAGACATCAATAGTTTGAGAGCTCCCACTTAGAGCTTTTACTTCCTTTTTAGTTATTCTAAGACTTCTTAAGAATTTAATGTTTTCTGTTAAAATTATACAGGCAGCAAAATGTTTGAAACTATCGACCTCTAGATCTTAGGCATAATTCTAACATAGAAAATATATAGCATTATGCCATATTTTCAAAAGGAAAAGGAAGATAATAGACTATTTTGATTTTCAAAAATTGCTTTGAAAATTTTTGAATACTGTGTGATGCTATTTTTGGACTTTTGAACAATTTTTTGAAGCTTTACAAAGTATTTTTATTGCATACTCCGGATAGATGGTCACTCAAAGGATTAATATAGATAAGTATTTTTTATTTATGTAATGTATGTGTTAGAAATAAGTTCTATCAAGTATTGAATTCTTTGATGTATTATGCATGATATGTTAGCCTGCAGGTTCTGTAGTAGTTCTTGGTAGTACTATGGTTTTAAAATCAATTTTGTGACTTTCAAATAAAATTATGTTCCAAGGTTTTGTGAATTTGTGTTAAGAAATTAAGTTCCATTTTTCTGTTCATTATCATAGTTAGAGTTTTCATGCTTTCATAAATAAACTTCACATGATTTATAGTTTAAAACTATTTTTGCTTTCATAGTCAGATTTATTCCATTTAGTAGTTTTGCTTCTTAAAAGGCTTTCCTAGAATAGCTTCAGATGTTTTTTTACTTTAGAAATTGTTTATATTTCTATTTTTAAAGGCCAAACACTGCTATACTAAGATACCTAGTCTCGTTTTGCAAATAGCCTTGGACATTGCCTTGGTTGACAAATTGATAAATCAAGTTAAAGTGTAAGGTTCAATGACACCCTATCACCTTTTAGTGTCATTTCTAGAGACATGCACAAAGTGTTATTAGGAAAATAGTTAGGTAACTCTCATATAGTAGATCTAGAGGGATGATCATCTTAAATGGCATCAATAGTAAATAGTTGTCACTATACCCTCCTACTTGTCCCTCTATGAATAAAACTAGCAAGGTATGGGTGGATGGACCAAATTAGTATAGTCAATAAGAAAATCTAGCTTCTTTAGCGACGGTCATTATTAAACAACATGGTGAAGACATGGCAGATGAATGGGATAATGACACCAACCTAGACACAAATACTGAAGAAAATAATGAAATAGATACAGACAATGATGAATACTAGGAAAAAAATGAAAATATAGAAAGCCTTATCCAAACAAGTATAACAGAATTTTCTCACGATGAAAAGAAAGACTTTATTCCAACATTTCACTGTCCTTTGACTAATTTGATCCCTAGAACATAGAGTTTCCTCAAAGATATAACTACTTTACATGTGTTGCAACCTCACAACTCCCCTCTTAATACTTTGATGAGTGAAACTTATACGGTCTCTTCCACTTATCCAGGGACAAAATTAATAATGGTATTACCTGGAAAAACCCTCAATATTAATAGTTGGCTCTCAAAATAGCAAGAACTCAAATTATTTGATGTTTTGGTGAACTGTTCCAAGGCTTTTATTTGGGATTAAAAATATGTGAGAGGAATTCATTCGAAAGTTTGCACTCATCACATCTAAACCAATGATGTTAGACCAATCCGCCAACCACAACATTGACTCAATCCTGCACTTAGAGATGTAGTTAAAATTGAAATAGAAAAACTCCTACAAGTGGGATTCATTTATCCTATCTCTGATAGCAAGTGGGTTTCCCCTTTGGTGGTGGTCTCCAAGAAATGAGAAATAGAGGGTATGTGTGGATTACAGGGAACTTAACAAAGCAACTTATAGGGATTATTTTCCCTTACCATTTATAGATCAGGTTCTTGACAATCTAGCTGGTAAAAATATTTTTCCTTACCTGATGGGTTTAACAGCTATAATCAAATACAAGTCACTGTTGAAGATCAAGACAAAACCATGTTCACTTATCCATGAGGAACCTTTGTAGACAAGGTTCTTCCATTTAGCCTACGTAATGCTCCTGCTATGTTTCAGAGAGTTGTTTTCTCTATATTTGACGAACTTGTAAATGATTGTGTAGAAGATTATATGGATGACTTCATAGTCTATGGAACTACCTATGAGGAAGCACTTCATCTGGACAAAGTTCTCCAGCGATGTGAGGAACATCAGCTATCCGCAAGCCATGAAATTTTTTTCATAATGGTGGAGCAAGGGATTGTACTAGGCCATCACATTTTGCATAAGGCATTAAAGTTGACCCCAAGAAGATTGAATTGATACAAAGACTTGAACCTCCTAAAAACCAAATGGATGTTAGAATCGTATTAGAACATGTGGCCTATTATCAAAGATTTATTGAAAATTTTAGCAAAATTGCAGCCCCTATGTTCTCCTTGCTTCAAAAGGATGCTGAGTTTTCCTGGACCTCAAAATGCCAAGATTCCATTGAAAACATTAAAGAGAAACTCATGACAGCACCTGTGTTGCGTGGACCCAATTGGAGCTTGTTGTTCTACATTTATACAAATTCTTCAAATGATGCAATAGGAGCAGTTTTAGGACAAGAAGAAATGGGCGGGAAGTATTCTATCAATTTCATGAGTAGAAACTTAACCCCAACTGAAAATAATTACACCACCACAAAGAGTTTTTGGTTGTCGTGCATGCCATCAATAAATTTTGCTACTATATCATAGGTTACAAAGTAACTATTTGCATAGATCACTCAACAATTAAATACCTCATGAACAAACCTGCTATGAGTGGGAGGATAATCAGATGGTTATTGCTTCTCCAATAATTTAATATAACTATCATCGCCAAAACGAGAAGATTTAATGTGGTGGATAATTTCTTGTCTAGGATCCATCAAGAAAATGGAGATTGTGAACCAATCCAAGATGAATTCCTAGACAAATAGTTATTTTCCATATCCTCTCAAACACCCTAGTTTGTAGATGTAGCTAATTACTTGGATACATTAGAATTTCCACTTGAGTTTATGACAAAATAGAGGAAATGACTTGTCTAAGAAAGCGTGCAATTCAAATGGATAAATGGTCTATTATTCAAATGTGGTCTTGATTTAATAATATACAGATGTGTAAGACTAGATAAAACTTGCAATATACTTCAATCCTACCATGATGATCCATCAGGAGGTCACTATTCAACAAAATGAACATCTCATAAAATCTTAAGTGCTAGATATTATTGGCCCTACATGCATAAAGATGTCAAGAAATGTGTTTGTCATTGTGATGAATGCCAAAGAATAGGAAAACCAATGCTATCCATTGACATGCCTTTACAGTCATAGGTTGTGTTGTGCCTTGCACACACACCCCACTTTTTGCATGAGAAAATGAGGACCCCCTCTTTTGCTTGAGTCTTTTGGTGAGTTTCTTAGCCTCGTTTAGGTGTTTCATCTTGTAATGAGTGCTCTAAGTCATGGTTGAGTAGCTTGATTTTATTGTACAAGTTCATGATCCATTGCATTATGTTGACATATTTTGATTATTTCTTAGGTTTTAGTTGTCTTGCCTACTTTTAGATGCACTTTGGTGATCTATCTACTTTTATGAGTTTCAATATGCTTTGATTGGGCTGGTTTTGGCACATTTTTGGTTTGATGACTATTGATCAAGTATGTTCTTCATTGTTTCATTTGGTTTTTAGATTGGATGGAGTTGTGGTGAATGGTCTTGTCTCATTTTATCATGCTCATAATTATATTGATAAGTCCTTCATGATTGATTGATTGTATTTTGAGGCCTTGTGGACTCTTGAAAAGCAAGGAAATTTATTGTTTTAGAGGATGGGGTTGATTTTGATGATCCAATCAAGTTTATTTATTGCTTCATCTTCATATATAAAGTTAAGTGTATAATCCTTCATATTTGTAGAGTCTTAGGAGGTGTCAAGATGACTAAATTCATGTATGAATGCAGTCATGTGGTATGCTTAGATCTTATCGTGTAATTATTATTAATTTTAGGTTTCTTATAATACCAAGGGATTTATGAAGGTCATAACATACTAATAAAGTGAAACCATAAGGTGGAAGTGAAGAAAACAATCCATGCAAGGGTGAAAAGAGCACAATTCATACAATGTTCCAAAACTGTCTACTGTTGTCATAGTCAAACAATAGGGTATACACGGTCATAAAAGCCACAAAACCTTGAGATAAACCTTCTAATTGGCTAAAGGATTTGAAGGAGAATGTTGTATAAGTTTCCAAAATGCAAAATCCAATAATTTTTCACCTAAAAATGGTCAAAAAACAATCATAAAACTGAATTTTGACAACCTAGAAACCCTAAGAAAACCATGAAGAAGTTTAATTTATGATCTTGTTTTGGCCTATATAATGGACTAAAAATATATTCTTAAATTGATGGAAGGCTTGAACAGGTAGATAATATGGAAAGGTCAAGAGGATGCATCAACAAACCAAAGAAATCAAGGGGAAACCTCAAATTTAATGACAGTATAATCCCAATTAAATATTAGCAGAGATAAACATTTAGTACTTAGATCATATCTCTAGAGCTACAATCTGGGTATGACTAATTTCTTGTGGGGATATAAAAATCTAAATTTTGCAGCTTCCTTAAAAATCTTAGAAAACCCCAGATCATAAAATAAAAGTTATGGATGCCTCAATAGACTATTTGTTTTCATGACAGGTTTACTAGTTTTGTTTTTTAAAACAAGTTTTCATCATTCTTTGTCAACTTGCACATCACTGATCCCTGATGAAAATGGATATGGTTTGATATGTATTGAATTAAAATGATTTATTTTTTTTAATTAAATTGATACTTGTCTTTGTTGCTTGCAGGTTTAAGGGGCTAAAACATGAAGGGATCAACTAGAGCCATCATGGAGAAATGAAACCTAAGAGACCATGTTGTCCCAACTATGGACAAATGTGATTTTCATGCCTAGATCACTACTACACCTATAAAATGAAGCCAATTTTATGTCAAGGATGATGAATACAAACCCTAAGAGATGTAGCAACACAAAATCAGACCTAAGCTACTGTTGTACATGCACATTTAGAGCCCAAAATGGTAGAAAATGATGGAAACAATGTCATGCAACTATTGGAAGATGAATGGTAACACATTATACTTGATTCAGCAGCCTCAAACATGACTGATACAACCTTCTACAAGTGCCCATCTTGCTATTCTAGATCTGAGTTGAATATTTGTGGTTGAAAATGAAGAAAACAATGAAGGATAGAGGGCTGGAAATGCATTTTTATGACAAAATCAGTCACCTACAACTACATATTCATGTTTGCATATGGAAAATAGACAGCTAAATCCACCTATAATGGAGAAAATAACTTTCTAAAGTTGCTTATGTATTTTTTATTAATATTTGTCACTACAACAACTTGTCTGGGAGTTGTAGTTGCAAATGTTTAATATTTTGGCTTCCAAAAGTTACTTTTTGTCATATTTGGAAAACTTAGTAACAAAAAGTAAATTAAAATATTACTTTTTAATACTAAGGGAAGCTTGTTGAGGAAGCCACATGGGATGAAGTGGAAAATTCCTTGCCACCAAAATTGACTTTTGTGTTGGAGTATCAAATGTGAGCCATTGGATCAAATTGATCATAGCCATTAGATTTTAGGGTAAAAAAACTTAGTATGGAAAAGTTGATTTGAATATGTATATAGCTGAAAATCATTGTAAGAGGTTAGAACTAGTTAGAAGAGGTTAGAATTTGTGAGAAGATACTTATAATTGGTGAAGAACTATTAAGTTCTTGTTGGTGTTTTTGGAAAAAAACTCATTGAAACTCATTGGAAAATAATTGTACTATTGGGATTTGAGGGCAAATACATAGTATTTTCTGATTTTTCATATTACTTTCATGATTTTATATACACCAAGTTTAGCAATTGTTGATGTTTATCAATATTTTGAGGCTAATACAAGTTTACTTCATGGTTTCTAGTCAAGATTGTGAACAAAAATTGTTGATATTTATTTAACTTGTCATCATACAAAGTTTGTTTCACGGTTTCTAAACACCAAGTTGAAGTATTTCTTTCATTTTCAGCTGAAGAGTCATGGATATTTGATGAGTTTGCAAGGTTTTCATACCACTAGTAATTTATTGATTGTAAATTACCTTGTGTGGTTAGCTTGAACATCCATAAATTCACCTTTGAAGATTGCACCTCCTTGAAAATTGATTGTTGGGTTTTCATGGTCAAATCAAGGATGGTTAAATGTGTTTACAAACTTGTTTATCCATTGTTGAATATGAAATGATTGAATGAGTTTAATATTTAGTTAGTTTTCTTAGTATCCTTTCTCTATCGTGCCTTTCTTTTACATGTTTTTTTATCAAATTGGGTTAGTGTAGAGTTAGAATTGTTGCAAGTATGTGCCTAATTGGTGTTGTCATTGATGTCAACATATCTTTGTTATCATTGGTGTCAACGATGTCCTATTCTATTACTTGTTTAGAAGCTTTGTATGTTGAGGATATTGAGAAAATTGGCCCCTCCAGAAAAAATAAGTGAGTTACAGTGAAGTATAGTATAGATAGTGAGTTGTGTGTTGAAGAACAGTCCAGTAGATTGTTCCGCATTTCTCGTTGGTTGAATATCTTGGTCTGCAGATTGGAAGTTATTTAAATGGATGTTTGAAGATGCTAAATCTTGAGTTTAAGCCTTTAGTGTGAAGAATTAAGAGAGTTGCATTCACTAGAGAAAACCTACTTTCTCTGAATATTCTCTGGTGACAGGGAGAAAGTATTTTGCTCCGCAGTCCTCCGCAATAAAGTATTTTTCTTGGCAGTTCTAGAGGCAAGTCTAGGATGATGATAATTGCCTACAATTGTAGTGGTTCATGTTTTGGTGGTCCGCAAGCTATCATTCTTTTATGTTAGTTGAAGACAATGAAGTTCATGTGTTTCGGTGAGAAGATTCCTATGGCTAAAGTGGTTAAGGTTCATGTGGTTGCTCCTGATGATTATAACATGCTTGTCGATGTCTCCTAATCATGTTCCTATCTTGACATTGGTCTGCGTTAAGGAATTGAGATCATGTTTGAAGATTGTTCCCAGATAATGTAGCGTGTAACCAGTCTTAGCCGACTTGGTTAATTCCAGTAATTGCAGAGATTCCTTGAAGATTGTGGAAGTGTCTTGTGGTGTGGAAGATCGTGTTAGAGTCCCAGCTAAGGTGTGGCATGATCCACATACATCTTTACTTCATTTCCTTTGCATAATGTTGTAATAGGTCAGGACCTATTTTGTAAATGTTTGTAATGCCAACCTTGGAGATTGTTCCAATGGTTGATAATTGTAATGCCGACCTTGATGATCATTCCAAGGTTGATGAAGTGTATAAATACTTGTAATTGAGTCGTGGAAAAGGTGTCCTTGTGCAAAAATAGGAAGATAAAGAAAAGGGTGAGGAGATAAGGCAGAGTAGAGTAGAGGAACTATTGTACTTCAATGTACTAATCTCATACATGAAGAAGATGGTGATTTTGGTAGTGAGCCTGGAAGTGAGCCACCAGTAGGGTTTAACAACCCTCAAGGTTTAACATCCCTTATTTTAATCTTTCTAGGTTTAGGGTTGAGGTAGTGAGTCTGCTAGACCTAGTTGTGTTTCATGGCAGTGAGCCAGTATGTTCTGGGACCGTAGAGTGACCAAGCCTGGACATCATTTTTCAAAGATTGCAATATATTTTGAGAGCTAATCCTCTCCATGGTTTTTCCCCACCTTGGGGTTTTCCACATAAAAATCTGGTGTCTCTTGTGTATAATGTTGCATCTATGTTTAAGTTTCTAATTTCATGCATTCATTTTTAAATCATAATAATTGTGGATAAGTGATTAATGTGTAAGTGAAGAAGTGTTTAAGTTTTTGGGACAATTGATTCACCCCCTCTCTAAGTTGTTTAGCACATTTCAACAATTGGTATCAGACCTAGGTTCCTTTGAAGAAAGTCTAACATCTTGAGGAAGATCCAAAAATGTCTTATAAGAAAGAAGTGCCACATTTTGATGGGACGAACTATGCTCTTTGGAAGGCACAAATGAAAAGTCATCTTCTTTGTCTTGGTTACAAAGTATGGAAAGCTACAGAAATAAAATACACCTTGCCTCAAAATGGTTTGATGACTAAAGATGAAATCAAGGAATATGAAGTGGATGTTAAAGCAAAAGATATTTTGTTAAGTTCATTGAATGACTCAGTACTGACAAAAGTGGTGGATCTTGAAATTGCAAATAAGGTATGGGAAAAGCTAAAAAATCTGTATGAGGGAGATGATTCTTTAAAAGAGGCCAAGCTACAAAGTTTGAAAATGAAATATGAAAGTTTGAAGATGAATGAAGATGAAAGCATAATATCCTTTATGCAAAGAGTTGCTGAACTTGTCACCAGAATAAAAGGTATGGGGGGAACCCTTGGTGATAAGGAAGTTCTAATGAAAATTCTCAGATCACTGCCAAAGTCCTACAGTCACAAGGTAGTTGCAATTGAAGAATTTATGCAAGTAAAAGATATTGACAAAGATCAGTTGCTTGGTAAGCTTATTGCCTTTGAAATGAGAGAGTTTGGTAATGCCATGCCAAAAGTAGAGACTGCCTTCAAAGCTAGTAATTCTGGGAAAACCTCTAGATCAGAAAAGTACAAGGTAGAATCAGATGATGAGTTTGATGAAATTGAAGCCAACTTTGTGGATAGACTGCAATGAGGATCCGGTAAGTTTAAAGGTAAATTACCTTTCAAATGTTTTTCATGTGGTAAAGTAGGCCACTTTGCTTCCAGATGTCCTGAAAGAATTGAAAGAAATAGGAAAAGATATGAGAATAGGGCTAGGATCCAAAAGAAATGTTATTATGTTGAAGATATTGATGATAATGAAGGAGTATCAAATAATAGTGAACCAAATAATGCTAGTACTTCCAGTAATGAATGCTTGTTTATTGTTATTAAAGAACATATGTCTACTAATCCTGTTAGCTGTGTGAAGAAAGAAAAACTAGTGGAAAGTACTTTGGCTGCTCAAGTTGTTGAAGACAAAGATGAATGGGCTATTGATATTGGCTGCTCTTACCACATGACTGGTGATAAAACTAATTTTGTGAGTTTGGAAAGATATGATGGTGGACTAGTTAGGTTTGGAGATAATACAACTGGTAAGATTTGTGGAAAAGGATCTATTTCTTTTGATAGAAAGAATAATACTGAAGATGTCTTGTATGTGAAAGGATTAAAGCACAATCTTTTGAGTGTGCGTCAGATGTGTGACAAAGGTTATGACCTAAGCTTCAAGGACAATGGATGCAAGATCAAGGAAAGCTCCAGAACAATCATTGCAACTAGTAAGAAGACCAGAGGTAATATCTATCACTTGAAAGGAACTGATAATTATTGTTTGTTGGCTAAGACTAATGAAAGTTGGCTATGGCATAGAAGGTTATGTCACATCAATTTTGACAACATTATGAAGATAAGTACTACATAGGCTGTTAGAGATTTGCCCAAGCTTGTGAAGCCTGCTAATCCTATTTGCAAGAAGTGTCAATTTGGGAAACAAACAAGAACAAGTTTCAAAAGCAAGGACCAATCAGTTGATGGATTACTGGAACTAGTGCATACAGACTTGTGTGGACCTACTAGAGTAAGAAGTTTGCAAGGAGATAGGTATTTCATGTTGCTTATTGATGATTATTCTAGAATGACTTGGGTTACCTTTTTGAAAGAAAAATCAGAAGCTCTGGATAAGTTCAAGGCATTAAAGGCAATGGTTGAAAATGAGATGGATTTGAAGATCAAATGTTTAAGGTTTGATAGAGGAGAGTTCACATAAAATAAATTCAATTTCTTTTGTGAAGAACATGGGATAAAGAGACAATTATCTGCACCTAGAACTCCACAACAAAATGGAGTCATTGAAAGAAAGAACAGAACAGTTCAAGAAGCTGCTAGAACCATGATGAAGGAAGCTGATCTTCTGAAAGTATATTGGAGAGAGGTAATTCACACTACTGTATATGTCCTAAACAAAGTCCAAGTCAAAGGTAACAGTTCTAAGACTCCTTATGAATTGTGGTATGGTAAAATTCCTAAGTGAAATATCTCAAAGTTTTTGGTAGAAAATGTTATATCAAAAGAGAAGAAGATCTAGGCAAGTTTGATGCTAGGTGTGATGAAGGAATCTTCCTTGGCTACTCAACCAAGAGCAAGGCCTACCGGTGTTATAATAAGAGGCTAAGTAAGATCATTGAGAGTGCAAATGTCAAAGTCGATGAAAACAAGGAAGGGTCTCAAGAATCAAGTAGATATGAATCAGATAAACCAGATGTTTTAGAAGCGGTACAACATGAAGATAGCTCAGATGAAGAGGATCAAGCTCCAGAAAGTGCTTCCAAGACACCAAGGTATGTAAAACTTAATCATTTTGAAGATCAAATCATAGGAGATAAAAGTAAAGGAATCCTAACCAGAAGAAGAGCTACAAAAGAAAAAGTAAATTTTTGTCTGATTTCCAAGATTGAACCTAAGACTGTGAATGAAGATCGCAATGATGAGAATTGGGTAAAGGCTATGAAAGAAGAATTGATGCAAATAGAGAAGAATCAAACCTGGGATCTTGTTCCCAGACCAACAGACAAAAATGTAATTGGGACCAAGTGGGTTTTTAGAAACAAGATGAATGAGAATGGTGAAGTAGTAAGAAACAAAGCAAGGTTGGTATGCAAAGGATACTGTCAAGTTGAAGGAATAGATTTTGAGGAAACATTTGCACCAATGGAAAAGATTGAAGCTATAAGAATGTTTCTAGCATTTGCAGCCTACAAAGATTTTAAGGTATATCAGATGGATGTAAATTTTGCATTCTTGAATGGAGAGTTGGAAGAAGAAGTCTATATTGAACAACCAGAAGGATTCTAGTCATCAGATCAGGGTGACATGGTATGCAAATTGAAGAAGGCTTTGTATGGATTAAAACAAGCCCCCAGGGCATGGTATGCACAGTTGGATAGGTATCTGATAAGATAGGGTTTAGTAAAGGTACTACAGACAATAATCTCTACTTCAAGATCAATGAAGAACAAATCCTAATTGTAGCAGTCTTTTTTGATGACATTATCTTTGGAGGCAATGAAGGTATGTGCACAGTTTTTGCTGGAGAAATGCAAAGTGAATTTGAAATGTCCATGTTTGGTTAGATGAATTTCTTTTTGGGTCTGCAAATAAATCAATTAGATAAAGGTATCTTCATTTCTTAGTCTAAGTATGTGAAAGAGTTGTTAAAGAAGTTTGGGATGGAAGACTCTAAACTTTTGGGAATTAAGGTGTCTCAACCTTTGCAAATTCCTAATGTTGTATTTATTTATCCCATGTTGAGTTAGCAAAGTCAGCACCTTGTGTATATGCAGCAGGGTAAATTTTGGTGACTTTGGTAGCCGCAGTTTTCCCCTTAAATAATTAATGGGGGTTTGGGGGCAGCACCCCCAAGACAGGGTCAAGGGGCATAGCCCCTTGCGGGGTCCAGGGAGGTTATGACATGTAAGAGGAATATGATATTTTTAGTCAGTGTATGACAGATTCTCTGACAGCTGTAAGGTGCGTAAGAGCATCTGTCATAACCTATCTTGGGACCAGGTGCCCACTTCAAGATGGGATGTTGGACAAGTGTCCTTAGGCATGGGTTTTGGGGCATGAGTCCAAGATGGACACCCATCTCTAGAAGGTTCCATAGTTGCCTTGTAAACTCTATATAAACAGGTGCTTGGATGGGAGATAGACAACTTTGGTACAAGTACTGTTATGTTGCTGGAATATCTCCAGATTCGACATTCGAAGACCCCTGAAAGAGCATTGGCTCTGAAACTGTATTGTAATCTGATATTGTTTACTGTAATACATTTGAGTTGTGTTTTGGAGTGTGGAGTTTTTCACCTGTAAGGATTTTCCCCACGTATATCTTGTCTCTCTCTCTTCTGTCTACTTCCTGTGTGTATGTGTATTGCTGCAATATCTCATGTTAATGGTTTAACATTGCTGTAATAGTTAGGATAAAGTTGAATTTGTATAGCCCTCTCCTCATTAGATTAGTGTAGGAAGCGTTTTCCACACACCTAGCTTCCTTTCATAAACCAGTAAATACTCCCATGATAATCAATTGTAAGTTGAGTAAAAATGATGATTCACCTATGGCAGATCAGAAAAGGTACAGATCTATGATTGGAGGATTACTTTATCTGACTCAAACCAGACCTGACATAATGCATGCAATTTGTCTTGTGGCAAGATTTCAAGCAGAGCTAAAGGAGTCACATGAGATGACAATCAAGAGAATTCTGAGATATTTGAAAGGCACAATAGATTATGGTTTGTTGTATCCAAAAGACAATGATTTCACTCTCAGTGCATACACTAATGCAGATTGGGCTGGAGATGTGGATGACAAGAAAAGTACAAGTGGAGGTGCATTATTTTTGGGAAAAAGGTGGGTATCTTGGTTAAGCAAGAAATAGGACTCAATATCCATGTCTATTGCAAAAGCAGAATACCTTGCAGCAATATGTAGTTGCACTCAAGTATTATGGATGAAGCAGACTTTGAAGGACATCAGAGTTATGTATGAAGATCCAATTGCAATCTTTTGTGACAATACACGTGCCATAAACATATCAAAGAATCCAATAATGCATTCAAGGACAAAGCACATATCCATAAGATATCACTTTCTAAGGGAAAAAGTGACAGAGAATAAAGTCAAGTTGGAATATGCATCTACAAAAGACCAAATTGTAGACATTTTCACCAAACCTCTGCCTAAGGATACTTTTGAGTATCTCAAAGAAAAGTTAGGGGTTATTACCCCTCCTTCTCTAAAGTAAGATTCACAAGAGTGCATCAGTTTGGTGGTGCTTCTTCAGATCTAGATTGATGCTTTTAGGGCTACTTCTCAAGGGGAGTAGTCAGAGAGTTCAGAAGAGAAATTGAATCAAAGCAAAAGAGTGCAAGTATGCACCCTTTTCCATTGATGTTGAAGAGGGAGAGAAGCCACGTGAAAAACTTAGAAAGAAAAAGTGCAGATGTGCAAAGAGATAGGGGGAGAATCTTGTCTTGATGGTTGTTGCAGTTTTTCACATCATATGTCGCCATCAATGACAAAGGGGGAGATTGTTGCAAGTATGTACCTAATTGATGTTGTCATTGATGTCAACATATCTTTGTTTTCATTGGTGTCAACTATGTCCTATTCTATCACTTGCTTAGAAGCTTAGTATTTTGAGGATATTGAGAAAATTGGCCCCTCTAGAAAAAACAAGTGAGTTACAGTGAAGTGCAGTATAGATAGTGAGTTGTATGCTGAAGAACAGTCCAATAGATTGATTTCTCGCTGGTTGAATATCTTGGTCTATGGATTGGAAGTTATTTAAAGGGCTGTCTGAAGATGCTAAATCCTAAGTTTGAGCCTCCAGTGTGAAGAATTAAGAGAGTTGCATTCACCAAAGTAAAACCTACTTTCTCTGATTATTCTCTAGTGACAGGGAGAAAGTATTTTGCTTTGCATTCCTCTGCAATAAAGTATTTTTCTTGGCAGTTCTAAAGGGAAGTATGGGGTGATGATAAGTGCCTACAATTGCAGTGGTTCATGTTTTGGTGGTCTGCAAGCTATCTTTCTTTTATGTCAGTTGAAGACAGTGAAGTTCATGTGTTCTGGTGAGAAGATTCCTATGGCTAAAGTGGTTAAGGTTCATGCAGTTGCTCCTAATGATTATAATGTGCTTGTTAATGTCTCCTAATCATGTTCCTATCTTGACATTGGTCTGCGTTAAGGAATTGAGATCGTGTTTGAAGATTTTTCCTAGATAATGTAGCGTGTAACCAGTCTTAGCCGACTTGGTTAATTCTAGTAATTACAGAGATTCCTTGAAGATTGTGGAAGCATGTTGTGGTGTGGAAGATCATGTTTGAGTCCCAGCTAAGGTGTGGCATGATCCACATGTTGGCAAGAGACACTGTGTAGCTTCATTGGTGTTGTCATTGATGGCAACAAAGACTACTCCACACATCCGCAGGACACGGTGTATCTTTACCGGAAGTTAGATTGAAGAATACCTTGGTCTGGTAAGCAAGAACAGAGCATGCAGCAAGGTCTAATAGTCAGGTCCAGATCTCTTAGAGGAAGTATTTTTGTAAAGTATGGACTTGGGGAAGTCAAGAGGAATACCTTGACTAATAAATTCTAGGGATTGAGCCTTTGGTGATGAAAGAGTGAAGAGATATGAGCATCTAACTATTGGGGTCTAGTTTGGTAGAGTAAACAAAGGAAGAACTGACCGACAGAGCATCAGAATTATTTTGGATGAGATATTGATGGTGATAAAGGTTCTTAAGGTATCATCCATGATTTTCTAACATGTTAGATGACTTCTATAAGTATCTCCTTGATTTGCATCACTTGGTAAGCAAGGATTCAACCGACAAACTAGAGGTTGGGAAAATATTGAGTATTCTGGACGTCGACTAGAAAGATATTGAAATCATTTGTGCGGATATATATACCAGATGGATATTGATGAGAAAGACAGTGTGGTGTATTGTGTGGTGTGAAGAAAAGCAGAAGAGCAGTGTGAAGGCAGTAAGACAGGTCCGGAATGTAACAGGATAGCAACACCTAAGGAGAGTAAGAATGAAGTGCAGCAGATCAATATATTGGGCTTAACCAGAACTGAACCTTAGCATATGTGGATGCTTCTCATTAGTTCAAGTATCTAGTTTCCTTGTATAAACTATTATAGGCAGTGAGCCTCTTGTGAGCAGTGTGCTCGGGTAGTGAGCCCTAATTGGCAAGTGTCATTTGTACTATCTTATTCTTCTAATAGAGAATACAATCTTGGGTTAATCACCCTGTGGTTTTTCCACTAATAGGGTTTTCCACGTCAAAATCATTATGTCATGTGTATTGATGTTATTTCCATTTCATGGTTATGTTTTCTTATTTGATTTGATGCTGCACTAATTCATAAGGAAATTCAGAAAGCTGAAATAACTAAGATAACTGATTGACCCCCCCTCTCAGATATCAACAATTGGTATCAGAGCCAAGTTCCTCCAAATAGAGCCTAACAGCTTGAGGAAGATCTGGGAACTTAAATGGATGTGTATGGTATGAGGGAACAACTTCAGTCTGCCCTAGATGATCTTGAGCAATCAAACTCTGAAGTCAATGAATTGAAGGAAAGACTCAAACAAGCTGATGATTTTATAAATGAACTAAAAGGGAAACTGAGTATCTCTATGTAAAAGAGAAAAGATCTACTTTAGCAATTGGCAAGTCAAAGTGAAGATAATGGTACAAATGAAGATCTGAAGGAGAAAACCATGTTATGTGAAAAGTTATCAAAAGAGGTCATTATGGTAAGACATGAAATGGAATAAGGAGTTATGAAATTCACCCAAGAAATTGAAGAGAAAAGAAAAACTGAAGATGATCTAAGACAATCTCTCAAGGAGAAGTCAGAAGAATGCCACAAAATGGATAGAATAATCAGGCATCTAGAATATGATCTTGAAGAAGCTAGAGATAATGAAGAACAACTTGAGAATTAGATTGATACTCTTAAAAGGGATCTTCAAACATCAAATGAATACAAAGAGAAATTCAAGATAAGCTCTGCTCAACTTGAAGTTCTTCTTCAAAGCCAAAAGAGGGTGGATGACAAGCAAGGCTTGGGGTATGAAAAAGGTGAAAGCTCCGGATCCGGTCAAAAGAACTCAAGATCAGAACATCCAAGAAACAGGCCTAGAAGACCTCTGGTAAGACAACCAAATGCTGAAAGATATCCATCTTTCAATGGATATTGCAACAACTTTGGTCACAAAGCAAATCAATGCAGAAAAAGAATGAATCAAACTAATACATCCTTCTCCAGACAATGCTTCAATTGAAAAAGGTATGGTCACAAATCCCATGAGTGTAGAAACATACAAATAAACAATTAATTCAATGGTAGATGGTTTGCATGCAATAGAATGGGACATATGGATAATCAATGTAGATCAAGAGGATATTAGTCAAATATGCAAAGAAATGTTGTTTGCTACAATTGCAATAGATCCGGTCATATTGCCAAATTCTGTAGAAGTAAGAATCAAGACAAAAGGGGTCTAGAACAACATAATCATAACCAAGACAAAGGAAAAGGAAAAGTGAATGTGGATGAAATTCAAAAGGAGATGAATAAGATTTGGGTGAAGAGAAGCACAAAGAATGTTGGGGATGGATCCACACCAGAATCTAGTGTTGATAATCCTTTCGAAAATTGAATAGATGAGCTTTGGCTCAGGGGGAGACAGTAAGAAAAACCAATTCCCCCTGCCAGTCAATTGGTGCCTGAAATTGGCACATGAGAAGTTGTGGATAAAAAGGTTCTTAAGAGAAACATCCAAAGTAGGTTTGGTAAAGGTATGAAAGATTCACAAGAAGATTTGAAGAATCTAATCCACCAAGATTGATCTGGTTCAACAGTCATCTAATAAAAATAGGATTCTCACAATTAGATCTGTCTTGATTCAAAAATTATGGAATCTTGATCTACAGATAGATCAAATGATTAGGGAAAGGAAGATAGATTGTCACTATTCACCAAGAATAAATCTAAGTGTATCTTAGTGATCCAGAAAAAGATCTATCTCAAAATAAGAAGAACAAGGCAACTGGAATGACTTAAGTTGTGCATTTATTATAGCGTGAAATTAGGGCTTTCCTAGAAATAAAAGGGTTCATTCATTCATCATTTGCACATTTGCATTCAAGAAGAAAAGAAAAGGAGTTCTACATCAAATTGTTTCAAATTCTCAAGATCAACCGTTGAAGTCGACTAATCCAGCAAATTAATCTGGATCTTTCAACGAACCCTAGAAATGCAAAAGGTATTTTCCATTGTTGAATATCTCTTTGTAAATCTTTGAAGATGGGTACTCCAAATGTTGTAAAGATTTCTGATAGGCCTCGCCCTAAATTCAAGAAACATCCCTACAAATCTTTAGAAGTGGGTCCCTTAGGTGCATTTTCCAGGACTCCGCATGGGGTTTTACATGTTGAAGACATTAGGGCATATATTCATGCAAACATTGAGGAATTCGAAGACTCCAAACTAATGGATATTTACCATAAGGAACTAATAGATGACTCATTTGATCTCAAAATCCAATACAAGGTCATCAGGGATAAACATTTCGGTCAGTAAATCCATTTCCCCTATTTTGAAGAAGATGAGTGGGTCCGGTATGTGTTGAGCAGAGTGCATGATAACTTCTTATGGTTGAATAGACCATTCAAGATCACCAAGGATGCAATTAGGGCAGTAACCGGTTTACACTCTTCCGGAGGGTTACCTGTTCTCAAATCTATCAAAAACCAAACTGTGGGTGAGGCCACCAGATCAAAATTTGATAAGAGAGCAATGACCATAGAAGATATCACTGATCTAGATATCAAGTTTGCATCTATGATAATTGGCTATAAGATATATCACTCCAGTAGGGAGAATTCAGTAACCGGAACTGCTGTGTATATTGCTTATGAAATGTTGAGAAAGAATGTAGATTATGATCTCTGTGAACTTCTAAGCCAACTGATGGAAAACTTATAGAAGATCAAGAAGGACAAAAAGAACTCTATTAAGTATGGTGGACTGATATTGTGTTTGTTTTTCTACTTTTTGAATGAGCTGCCCGGATCCAGTGGTTGGGTTTGGCAGAATGACAGACCTGTTGCAATTCAAATCAGAGATTACTTGCATGGGCTTGGGGATGCTAAGGCAAGAAATACAGCTCTGTGGGGTTACTTCAAGAACTTTCAAAATATGATGCAAACCAGAGAAAGAATTCCCCAATCATTGGTTGAGAAGTATAAAGACACAATGTGTTTCATGGTTAACACTGATCAATGCCTAATGGAGGTAGTGGAGCCAAGGATAGTCTGGATCATGCCAATGGGGTATGAAGTAGATGAGAAAATTGTAGAGCTACATATCCAACATCTGCTGAGCCAGCCCAAAGACCCTAAGGCAGAAAGATTTGGAACCTTCCAAGAGCTGAGTGTAAAAGTTCATGTGGAACTTAGATAGCCTGAAATCAAGAGAAAAGTGAGAAGGGAAGTTGAAGAAGTTGCCAAGAGGCATGGAATCTCAAAAGAGGCACTTGATGCCCACAGAGAAAAGATGGAAAGAGTAGAAAAGGAAAAGGAAGAAGCAGAAAAAGAAAGTGCTCCAGTAAAAGCCCCCTCCCGGACCAGATATTCTAAGAGCTCTGCACCTGCAACTGCTAAAATCTCAAAGGCATCAAAACTAGAAGCAAAATCATCTGGTAAAGGTGAAAAGAGAACAAAGACAAAGGCAACAAGGTCTTACATTAGTTAGAAAGATGATGAAGAGACAGAATCTGATGAAGAGATCAAGAAGATGAAGAAGAAGAAGAAAGTATCCAGTGAAACAAAGGAGGAAGAGGTAGAAGAGTTTGTTGAAAGGCCCACTCTATCATTAGATGATGTAGTTAAAGTAGTTACTGTGGATGGAAACCTGCAACCAATAACAGAATTCTATGATGCAGATAGAAAGATCTTGGAGGAAGCCACAGTTAAGTACTTGAACATATACAATAAAGCATTTATTGAAATAATTTCTCTAATTCCTAAAAGTTTAGAGAAGGAACTTGAAATGAGAAAAGAAAATGCCAATGCTAAGGACTTAGAGATTAGAGAACAAATAGCTATTCAGCTCTATCCATCAATTACTCTGAAACAAATGGATATGATTTTCAAAGATTGCAAGGATAAGTTCTGGAGTAAGGCTAGAATGAATTAGCTCATGCTTGGAGAAACTGATAAAGTGGCAAAAGAAACAGAAGAAATCCTCCAGAAAGCCTATAAAAGATTCAATATTCCTATTGTAGAGGATTTAAGTGATGATCCCTCGGGAATGGATAACAAAGAAGAATCTACTGAGACTGTAGCAGAAGAGGCAAAGGAGACTAGTGAAGAAAAAGATAAGGACTTAGATTCCTCTATTCCGAAAGAGGAAGTCCAAGGAGAAGTAAATCCAGATTCTCCAGCAGTCTCCAGATCCAAAGGAGAAGAAATAATAGAGGAGAAAGAAGAAGAAGTGAAGGGAAGAGAATAAGGTCAAGCTGAGAAGAACACAAGTGACAGTGCAGAAGGAAAGAAAACTTTGTCTCTGACAAGAGACACTGTAGAAACTGTCAAGGATTTCTTAACTAAAGAAATGATGGAGATTGATGAACCGGAGTTACTTCAAGGACCATTTGACTTTGATTCTCTCTCCCCGGTTCAAACAATGAAGATAGCATCCTTTGCCCAAGCAAAGGCTAAAGAGAAACTTCTAAAGTCTCACATGGAAGACTGTGATTTGCTAGAAATTGCATCCAGTGTGCTTGAAAAGATCATGCCATCCTTTCAGAAGGATTCCTCAGCTTCCTCATCTGGTAATCTCAAGTCTCTTGTTAGTTCTGCAAGTACTCATTTTGAATCTTTAGAGAAATCAGTTGAGGTGAAGGTCCAGAAAGAGTTTTTGGATACGAGATTCTCTGAGTTATAAGGTTTTATAACCAATAATAGGAGAAATATGGATATTGGGATAAAGAGCTTAGAAAATGCTCTTAAGGATGGAGGAGAAGTATATAAATTTTGTATATCCTAGACTAAAGTAACAAAGAATATTGAGAAGAAAGTGAAAGAACAAGAGGATAAACTGTCAAGCCTCTCAGAATTTTGATCCTCTCACTGTATCCATAATAAACCAGGAATGTCAAACTATTGTAGTCATGAATGAGATTAAGAAGCTTGAGAATGAGAGGAAGAAGATATTAAGCAGGATGGGTGAACTTAGAGGGATGATTATCCCTAAATTAGAGGCCATGCATGAGGCCCTAACTGATGCCCAGACCAGAGCCCAAACCAGTGATCCGACAGATCTTAAGAGGGTAGAAGCTTTTTCATTCCTGTTGAGTGGTCACATTTCAATTTTGGACAGGATGAAGCAGAGTTGGGCAATAGAATTTGCCCAGTTGAAGACATATTTTGCAGATATACTTCAATATATGTAAGTGTATCATGTATTTATACTTATGCAGCTAAGTATAATTGATTTTTTTTTTTGGATTGTTAGTATGCAGATTCTACCCTTTGCCATTGATGTCAAAGGGGGAGTGAGGAGTAGTGAAAAATGTGGAACCCAGCCAAGGGGGAGCTCCGAAAAAATGTACATTAGAACAGAGCATCAGCCAAGGGGGAGTGTAGTGTGACATTTAGTCATTTTTCACTAAGTGTTGCCATCAATGCCAAAGGGGGAGATTGTTGGCAAGAGACACTGTGTGTCTTCATTGGTGTTGTCATTGATGGCAACAAAGACGACTCCACACATCCACAGGACATGGTGTATCTTTACTAGAAGTCAGATTAAAGAATACCTTGGTCTGGTAAGCAAGAACAAAGCATGCAACAAGGTTCGACAATCAGGTCCGGATCTCTTAGAGGAAGTATCTTTGTAAAGTGCAGACTTGGGGAAGTCAAGAGGAATACTTTGACTAATAGATTACAGGGATTGAGCCTTCGGTGATGAAAGAGTGAAGAGATATGAGCTTCTAAGTATTAGGGTCTAGTTTGGTAGAGTAGACAGAGGAAGAACTGACCGACAGAGCATCAGAATTATTCCGGATGAGATATTGATGGTGATAAAGGTTCTTAAGGTATCATCCATGATTTTCTAACATGTTAGATGGCTTCTATAAGTATATCCTTGATTTGCATCACTTGGTAACAAAGGATTCAGCCGACAAACCAGAGGTTGGGAAAATATTGAGTATTCTGGATGTCGACTAGAAAGATATTGAAATCCTTTGTGCGGATATATATACCAGATGGATTTCGATGAGAAAGAAAGAGTGGTGTATTGTGTGGTGCGAAGAAAAGTAGAAGAGTAGTGTGAAGGCAGTAAGACAGGTCTGGAATGTAACAGGATAGTAGCACCTAAGGAGAGTAAGAATGAAGTGCAGTAGATCAGTATATTGGTCTTAACCGGAACTGAACCTCAGCATATGCGGATGCTTCTCATCAGTTCAAGTATTTAGTTTCCTTGTATAAACTATTGTAGGCAGTGAGCCTCTTGTGAGCAGTGTGCTTGGACAGTGAGCCCTAATTAGCAAGTGCCATTTGTACTATCTTATTCTTCTAATAGAGAATACAATCTTGGGTTAATCACCCTGTGGTTTTTCCCCTAACAGGGTTTTCCACGTCAAAATCATTGTGTCATGTGTATTGATGTTATTTCCATTTCATGGTTATGTTTGCTTATTTGATTTGATGCTACACTAATTCATAAGGAAATTCAAAAAGCTAAAATAATTAAGATAATTGATTCACCCCCCCTCTCAGTTATCAACACCACATACATCTTTACTTCATTTCCTTTGCATAATGTTGTAATAGGTCAAGACCTATTTTGTAAATGGTTGTAATGCCGACCTTGGAGATTGTTCCAATGGTTGATGATTGTAATGCCAACTTTGATGATCATTCCAAAGTTGATGAAGTGTATAAATACTTGTAATTGGGTCGTGGAAAAGGTGTCCTTGTACAAAAATGGGAAGATAAAGAAAAGGGTGAGGAGATAAGGCAGAGCAGGGTAGAGCAGCATAGAGGAACCGTTGTACTTCAATGTACTAATCTCATACATTAAGAAGATGGTGATTTTGGTAGTGAGCCTGGCAATGATCCGCTTGTAGGGTTTAACAGCCCTTATTTTAATCTTTCTAGGTTTAGGGTTGAGGAAGTGAGCCTGCTAGACCTAGCTGTACTTCATGGCAATGAGCGAATATGTTCTGGGCCCATAGAGTGACCAAGCCTAAACATCATTTTTCAAGGATTGCAATATATTTTGAGAGCTAATCCTCTCCATGGTTTTTCCCCACCTTGGGGTTTTCCACATAAAAATCTGGCGTCTCTTGTGTATAATGATGCATTTGTGTTTAAGTTTCTGATTTCATGCATTCATTGTTAAATCATAATAATTGTGAATAAGTGATTAATGTGTAAGTGAAGAAGTGTTTAAGTTTTTGGGACAACTGATTCACCCCCTCCCTCTTAGTTGTCCAGTGCATTTCAATAAGAATAAGGTTTTAAAACTTGCATGTTGTTGTTATAGAGTTGATATTTTATGAATGTAAGTTAGTATATTGCTGGATATGAGCTGAATTCATACATTTTAGAGAAATATATGTTTATATCAGTTTGCTAATGCATTTCTCAAATCTGAAAACTAATTGGTTTATGTGTAATTAACCTTGATTGTTGGCGTTTGTCCAGATTCATGTAGGTGCCTTAATTGGAACAACAATACACATCATACAACTGAGTTATCTTGAGAAGGCCAACATCTAGCTATATAGACCTTGGGGTATTCATTGAATTCCATTCACTTGGCATTTGATTCCTTTTAGGATAGATAAGATACTTGGTATTTTATCTAAGTTGTGTGCAAAAACACCCATCAATAGGCTGTCCTAGAGCCATTCGAGAAGTGGGGTTTGGATTTCATAGGACCCATTGACCCCTCCTCACGAGGAAAATAACACATCCTTGCATGCACTGATTATCTTACTAAGTGGGCAGAGGTTCAAGCATTGAAAATAGCTAAAGAAGAACAAGTTGTTGACTTCCTTTATAATAGAATATTCCTCAAATTTGGAGCACCCAGATCCATAGTCACAGATCAAGGACCACAATTTATGTCCAAAGCCCTCTCAAGACCTTCACCAACCATTTCCAAGTAAGCCATAAAAAGTCCTCTCCATACCATTTGCAAGCAAATGGTCAGGTTGAAGTCACTAATAGGGAACTAGAAAATATACTCACCAAAATGGTTTCATAAGGAAGGAAAGACTGGGCCAAAAAGATGCATGAAGTAGTATGGTCTTAGTATACTACATGAAAATTGACAATATGCTTTACTCCCTATGAACTAGTCTTTGGAAAGAAACCCATTCTCCCCATTGAGTTTGAAATCCAAACATTAAGGACAGTTATGGAACAAGGTTTGCATTTAGATAGTGTTAGGGAGAAAGGAGTGATATAGCCTAAGGAGTTAAACTAGGTCAAACCCTCTATTGGTGCTTGAATCGGTAGAGGGTTTGCCAGTTCCAATGCCCAGGCAAATTCAGCCAATAGATACGGGAGGTTGTGTGAGCTGCCTCCCCTTCACTTCTGGTTCTGCCACACCAAGGGGGGTATCCCTATAGCTAAAAATTTATCTTTGGACTCACCCAATGAAAGAAAGATTTGACTTTACAATAACAGGAAAAATACTCTAATGTGTGGACCAAGATTTGCATGATACATCACAAGGTTGGCATCATTCTTGGACATATCTAACTGATTTAGGATGAGAGTATGTAGGGATCCTATTTCTACTCCTACAACTAACAGGTTGGAAATATGGAATGATTGGTATTGATGTTTTGGATGCAAGACAAGGTGTTTTGGATCATAACTACTACATAGGAGTAGACCGGTGCCTATTTTAGGGCAAGGAGTCAACTAGACATATACAAGAGAATGGTTTGCAACTGGTATTCAAGTTTCAAGGGGTCAGGACTGGTATTTGCCTTACAAACACCACCCAAGGATAAGTATTTAACTATCTCTACTTACATACATCCCATCTGACATACAATCTTCTCCATGCTCAACCTAAAACAATTTAATCCGCTCCTTGAATGGAAGTTAAAGATTAAGCATGTGATACAAAGATCTATAACCTAGAATCTAAGAAACCCTTAGCAACCAGATTCAGAAGAAGAGAATGCATACAACACATGGAGACAGACAGATAAACACATGCAATGAAGTATTTTTCATATAAAATGATAAGAAACTGAATATATGTGCAAGGTACATTTAGATGCAACTTATAAACTCCAAAAGAGATAAAACAGCCAAGAAAATGCTCTATCTTTCGTTATTTTTCCCCCAAAAATGCCCAAGTCTTCAACAACACAATGAGTAACACAGTTTCCACTTTATAGCAAGACTGTGTACTTAGTTATAATTATAAGGCACTTCAAAATTTTGCCAGATGCACTCACCTTCTGAATGGTGCTCAAAAATATTTAATGCAGCATGAGAAATAGAGGAAGAGAGTAGGTAGAATCGAGATTCGTGCAGTTGACTGGAGATTTTCCTCATGAAGAAAGTAGCTGGACTGTCTATTTGACCCATACCTCTGCACTTTAGCCATTAATGGCAAACCAACCCATGACCTCTTGGAAACACAGCAACTGCATGCTTAGAAATTTTCCTGCCTAGAATATGACTATGGATGCATAGGAAAATCCTTCGCTAAAGTTTTAAAACATGGCCGTTGATCATCTCCCTACTGCTAAGATCCGTGGCCTCAAATCGCTTGAAAAGTTGTTGATCAATAGAATCGTGCCACATAGGGGCTTTACCTCATTTGACTTTTCCCATCGCAACATTCATTTTACCTTTCCGCCCTTGTATATGCATATTCAAATGCATATACAATTGCCTGCTTTCCTGCCTTTCAAATCCTTTGTATATGCCAATGCGTATACATACAACTGTTTAACATATAAGGCGGTCCCCAAATCTTTATCTGCCACGGTACATTTTCCTTTTTGCATCTGGGTTGCATGTTCTTCCATTATACATGACCAATGTATGTCGCATATATAATGTGAACATACAAGCAGATTATACATATGAACAACGGACTTCGACCTTATCAACCGGAATGCATGCTCATTTCAGATCCGGCTTGTATATTTGAGAATGCATATTTAATTGTATGTGCAAACATACAATCGCTAAAATATGCAATCGGTGGGACCCACCTTTGAATCACTTTCCTTTGCACATTTCTCCTTGTATATAATGAATGTATATTGCATATACATTCCACTTTGTATGTGAGGTGGACCCCACCAAATGTATCTCCGCTGCTTTGTATGTTGTTGAATATACAAGGCCCCTTGTATATTTGCACTATAGCAAACGTATATGCGCCCCCTTTGTATATCTGCAATGTACATCCCTAATGTATGTCAGACATACATTCACCATTACATCTGTCTCGATGTACATTGACCCTTGTATGTTTCACTTGTATGCCACCAATGTATATCTTCTTTGCATGTTTTCCTTTGTATCTAGCCATTGTATGTCTGAACATACAACACAAAATATACATGCAACCCGATATACAAGGAGGGAATATTTCCAGAATCTGTGAAAGATTCGTTAGTGTATATGCACCTTTTTTAAGCCCGATATGCATTGCGAAATGCATATAACTAATTTTTCACCATTTTTGAAGGTTGATTGAACATACAAACTGCCTTGTATGCTCGAATACACATTTAAACTTGCATGTATATACAAGTGGGCTTGCATATACAAAGACACATGCATTTAAAACTATTTTTTGCACTTTTTAACTACAAAGGCCAAAAGACTTAGCAATTTTCAAGGTTTTTTGTGAAGGGGCCTACAGATTTAAATGCCTGAAACCTGAATGTTTATGTAGGCACCACCACTGGCTCTGTCTCGAGATGCATGCCTCTTGCAGGCATGGAAAGAACCATAGATCTCTGGGATGTAGACCAGTCCCTTGTCCATTGGGCACAGAGTCAAACACATACCAACCTGCATCACAAAACATATTTAGTTAAAATTTACTTGGTGGCCCCAGGCCACCAAAAAGGAAAAACCAGAACTTTCCTTTGTCAAATACCCTGTTTTCATCTGCATTCACTGGATCAAGCCTGAAGATGCTGCCATGATTTACCCACAAACAACCCTTGTCATTTGCATATTCAAACATCTTATTTAGCTTGTCACTGTCAACCTTATGCAAACAACCTTCAGCATCAAGCAACATGTGAATGTCATATTCATTAAACAATGCATTCCCATATAACATATAACACTTATCATCATCTATATCAGCAACATGCATTGTAAAATGATCTCCCAGTTGGACTGAAAATTGAAAGCACTCATAGTCCATCATATAGCTAAGATCATCAAGTCTCACTTTATCATAAGCTAGCATATCAGGGAAGAAGATTTCACATTCACATTTGTGTATCTCATGCAAATAATCATCAGCTACATCAAACTGGAAAGGCTCAGGCTTAGGCACATCTCTGCAACAATCTTCATGATATATGTTGGTTTCTCTTTCATCAGGATGAAAAATAGAAGCCTCCTCAATAATAGTGCCTTGATTTTCACCACACTCAAACAAATCCTCCTCAACATATGTGTCAAAAAAGGTTGATCCAAGTGCTTCAGCTTCATTATGGCATGCCACTAGTTCATGGGCAGCAGAACATGCATTTTCATTACCAATGAATTCTCTTTGTGGATGAATATCAGCTTGTGTGTCATAAACAAAACTATAATCAAATAAAGAACAATCATGCTCAGCACTACTACTTGTTTCAATCTCTGATTGCTCTTCATCATCTCCATGTGTCTGAATAAAAGGCAATGATTCAAACATGGGACTGCTCCTTTGTTTGCTTATTTCTTCTCTATCTTGTGCACAATACTCACAATTATCTCCACAAACCCACTCAAACAAGTATTCATTCCTGTCCATAACCTCATCATTGTTTTCAGAATCAGATACCTCAACCGTGAAATGGGATTCATCATTGATCCTTTTGTTAGCATCCTTAATTGGTGAACAATCCAATTGAGCATCGTTACTACCATTCTGTTCAAACATAGCATCATTGTCAACTTTTATATTAATTATTATTCATACCAAAGCCTGTGGACAGGGAATTCTACATGTGCATAATCCTCATTTTTTCTATATTTTCTAAAAATTTGTATGCCATCTGCACACTTGTTACCTTGAACTCCCTCAATATTGCACTAGAGCCCTTCTCAAAAGATTCAAAATATATGCCAATGCAGGCTGGAGTATTAGGTCTGAAGTCTTCAAGGATGTGTGAAAGGGCAACTGCAAATCTATGACTGAAATCAATAGTGGGCTCTATTGGTATTTTTCCCAAACTAGATGCTTGTTCCTAGTTATCCCTACAAGGTAGCCATCATTGATTAATAGGATTCCTAAGCCAGGGGCCAACAGTATAGGAGATAGACTCTATGAATATATCCTCCTCTTCTTTAGGCTCTGTAGAACCAAGGGGGGTATTCCCTACTCAACACCCATGAAATATGACTATGAAATGACTGGGATGTTGACACAAAGTAGATAAATCCTCTCATATGCAGACCAAAACTGTGAAATAAGTGCAAAGGGGCTAGCCTTGGGCCTATGCTCAGTTGTGAATCAGAGGATTTTGGTCCTAAAACTATCTCTAATGTCCTAATGGTTTGGATTTAAAGTTTGATTTTGTTTTTTGGTATTTGGATGCAAAACTAAGACCTTGGGTTGTAACCTCAATACATGACTAGATTGGTGCCTATCTAGGGCTTGGAGTCAATAGACATACACATGTGAATGGTTATCATAAGTTTGAATCAATGACTGAGTCTCAAGGGGAAATTCTAGTATTTGCCTTACAGATACTTCCCAAAGATCAAGTGTTTAATCATTCATACTTGATGGTATCCCTGTTGCAACATACCTTCTCAATGATTAACCTAAAACATTTAATTTGCTCCTTGAACAAAGGTAGGAGATTAAACATTCTATACAGAAAACCCAAATTCCTGAATCCTAAATAACCCTTAGCTATTCTGATTCAAAAGAAAATATGCTTACAACTTGGAGACAAATGATCAAACACATGCAACAAAGAATTTCTCATATAAAATAGCATGAAACCAGTTAACTTATGCATAAAACACACAACATGAGATTCATAAACTCACAAGACACCCAAAACAGAGCCACCAATGAGGTTGTATTGCACCCTATCACAACACCAAAATTTTTGTCCAGTTTTTCAACCTTAACAAATGAGTAGCACAGTCTGCTATATACAGCAAGAAAGTGTACTCACATTAATTACATGGCACCCCTCAAAATTTGCCAGATACAATGCATTCTAAGAAAATGGCGCTCAAAACATTGAATGCAGCAGGCAGAAGAGAAAGCAGGGAGTGGTTGAAATTGAGACCCGCGCCGCCGCCTGGGGAATTTCAACTTTAATTAGGTAGTTAATCCATCCATGCCTTCGCCTATACACCTGTAACATCTTCCATCAATGGCATACCAACCTGCGGCTTCTTGGAATGCAACGGTTGCAAGATCTTTGAAAACTTTTCCCGCCAAGATTTGCGGCCTCAAATTGAACGGGTAGGCCGTTGGCCAAAGAGATCATGACACGCGGGCGCTTCCTGCTGATCCCTGACTTTTTAAATTACATGAGAACCATTTATCCCACATTCACCCTGCAGTGCCCTTTTCAACACTTTATATACTAGGCCATGAGCACATATAACGTCGTGCAATTTTACCTTGCGTAACCAACGAACCATCCGCCAAGACCCCATCATCATGACCCGCGCCATCGGCGAACCTCCTGCTTGCTCACCTGATATGCAATATCACTCCGATGTGAAATATCACCCTCATCGGTGAACTATCATGCTGAAGACCATATGGTGCATCCTATCAAACTTAGATGACGTCATCATCATGTTACAACATCAAGGTGATCTTTGTAAGATGACTGATATTTAGAAATATGACCCCCTCCTTTCAGAATATCAGGCTGGACTGAAAATTTGGAATATGACCGCCTCAGACTTAGATGACGTCATTGTCATGTTGGCATAGGGTGATATTCGTAAGATGACTGATATTTGGAAATATGACCCCCCGCAAGAATATCGGGTTGATATTTGAAATATGACCCTCCGCAAGATGCATGAAATTGTTAGATAGGCGGATATCAACCCAGATGTAAAATTGATGTCCGTACCTTGTGGACCAAGTGATCATGAGGTGATAATGCAATATCAGGGTGATATTTCACCATCAGGGTGATCCTTCGTAAGATGACTGATAATTGATATATGACCCCCCTCTGCGGAATATCAAGCTTGACTAAAAATTTGACATTAGGGTGATCTTGCAACATCAGGGTGATCCTCTGTAAGATGACTGATAATTTAAATATGACCCCCCTCTTTCATAATATCAGGCCCGACTAAAAATTTGACTTAGTAAAACTTTTTTCTTGAAACCTGAACTTCATGTGGGCACCAACACTAGCTCCGATTGGGGACGTGTAGGCATAAGGTTGCAGTGAGAACCAGATCACCTCTGAGCAAACCAGGCAAAACACTAACTATATAGAGCGTTCACAAACAATTTACACATAATTTACAATGTGCACAGAAGATAATCACTTATGAAAAATAAAGCTTAAGGAATTGACCGTGCACTGGCAATTCTAGCATTTCACCATTTAGAGCCTAGAGAAAGTAGGAGTCTTCTCCATGAGTATTTCTAATTTGGTATGGGCCCATCCATAAGGGCTCAAATTTACCATGCTTGCCCTTATCCTGTCTCCTTGCATTCCAAAAAAGGACTAGATCACCTATCTAAAATTTTCTTTCTATAGCCCTTTTATCAAACATATATTTCACTTCCTGCTGTTTCTTGACATTTGTCTTGTGTGCCTCCCTTCGGACTTCATCTAATGCAATCAACTAATTTATCCTTTTATTCATTGAATCCTCAATCTCTTCATCATTTTCTTGTATGAATCTATAGATTGGCAAGAGATTATTTAAAGGCAACTTGGCTGCTACACCATATACTAGCTCAAAAGGTGACCTTCCAATTGATTTCTTCACTATTATCCGGTCAGCCCATAGTGCTATCTTTAGCTTTGAGTCCCATGCCTTTTTGTTCTTGCCTACCATCCTTTTGATGATTTTCATGAGGCTTTTATTACTTGACTCTGCTTGACCATTTCCATGTGGATGATATGGTGATGCATATGACAAATTAATCCCATATTTGTTGTAAAAATCAACAAATTCACCAGATCTGAAGCACATGGCATTATCTATGACCACTTTGACTGGCACTCCAAATCTGATAACAATATGTTCCAAAAAAAAATCCATCACCACCCTGCTTGTAGCTTTCTTAGTTGGAATGGCTTCAATCCATTTGGTGAAATAGTCAATAGCAACCAAGATCCAACTATGTCCTCCACTTGATTTTTTTGAAATTTCCCCTATAAAATCAATTCCCCGTTGCTGAAATGGAGCTTCCACTATTACAATTTTAAGGGGTAATGCACCTTCATACTTTAGCTTTCCTGAGAACCTTTGACAAGGATCACATTTTCTTGCCATCTTTTGTGCATCTGAGAAAAGAGTAGGCCACCAATAGCCTGCTCTAAGAATTTTGTGGGCTATTGTCTTGGCAATATAGTGTCCACCACACACTCCTTTGTGCATGTCATTTAAAACATTCTTAGCCTAATTTTCATCTATACACCTAAGTAGTACACCATCAGGATTCTTCCAATACAACTCTCCTTGAATAATGATGTACCTGATTGCATGTAGCTTCAAGGTCCTTTTCTAACTATCACTGAGATGGGAAGGACATTTCAAATTCTGCAAATAATATATAATATCCTTGTACCATTCAGATTCTGACACATTTACAATTTCATCTTGAACTACATTTACTTGGCATGCCTCTAGATTTGACTGTGTCATCATTTTAGCCAAACCTTGTCCCCTTACCAATTTTGTGATCTGTATCTCTATGTTGAATTCCTGTAATTTGTTTATCCACCTGCATCTTCTTCCTGTTACCTCTTGCTAAGTAAAAATATCCTTGATTGCTGCATGGGGCACATATGCAACTATCTGAGATCCTACTAGATATGGCTTGAAACTCTTGACTGCTCTAACTAGTGCATATGCCTGCTTCTCCATGATATCATACTTTAATTCAACAACTTGCAATGACATGCTAAAGAAAGCAATAGGCTATTCAAAACCCTCTTCATTCTTCTGTAACAAGCATGCAGCAATAGTATGGAAAGAAGTAAATGAGAACAACTGAAATGGCTTAGAAAAATTAGGAGATTTTAGCACAGGAGCCATCTTTATAGCCTATTTGATGCTCTGAAAGAACTTAGTTGCTTCATCCTCCCATTTGACAGTTGCACCCTTCTTCAGCATTTTAGAAATATCCTTTGTGATTTTTGCAAAATTGGGGATGAATCTTCTAACAAAGTTAATTTGTCCAAAGAAGGATTGAACACCTTTCACTGCTTTGGGAACTTGAATCTTGTCAATTGCAGCAACTCTTTCAGGATCAATCCTGACTCCATCCTTGGAGACAATGTGTCCCAATAATTTTCCTTCCACAACCCCAACATCACATTTCTTTGGGTTGAGTGAAATGCCATATTCTAGTGCTCTAATAAAAATTTGTTCTAGGTGCATACAGTGTTGCTCCTCCTTTTTTGAATAGGTAGTTAGATCATCCTGATATACAATTAGAATTGAATCAATCAATCCTGCAAAAGCAACATCCATAGCCCTTTGAAATGTAGCACCTGCATTTGTCAGTCCAAATGGCATTCTCACATAATTATAGGTCCCCCATGGAGTGGTGAAGGTAGTCTTGAATTGTTCAGATTCTTTCACCTTCACCTGATTGTATCCTAAAAATCCATCCATCATGGATAGAAGCTTACAACCAATTACCTTCTATAGCATAGCCTCCATGTTAGGTAGTGGATAATTGTCCTTTAAGGAGGATACATTTAGATTCCTAAAGTCAACACAAAGTCTTATATCACCATTCTTTTTTCTAACTAGGACAAGATTAGATACCCAAGTTGAATATCTGATAGGCACAATTATTCCAGCCTCCCTAAGCTTCATGAGTTCTTCTTGCATTTTTGGAGCCAAAGTTGGGTTGATAGGTTATTGTTTTTTTTTTAATGTCTTAGCTCTAGGTTTCAAAGGGATTTCATGCTGGAATAAGTCTTCTCTATAAGATTTTAGGTCCTCATATGACTAGGCAAAGACATGCTTGTATTTCTTCAATAATGCAATCAACATGTTCCTGATGTGTGGTTTGAGCTATTTGCCAATATATATCTTTTTGGGGGCATGAGATGTCCCCAAGTTTATCTCCTCCAAGTCATTTCTATTTGTTGGAGATGCCCTTGTAACAAACTAGTCTCTATTGTCAAATGCTCTTTCTAAAGCAACTAACCCCTTGGGGATTTTATTTTTCTTTAGTTGAATTACTTCCTTCCCCATAAGAGTTTCTTTTCCATCCACAATCTCTACAAATTTCTTGAAATCAATCTCTTGATTCTCATATTCATCTACGCAGTGGAAGAATCTCAATAAATCTTTATCATCATCAAATACTTGCCAACTGCATATATTTTCTAGTACTACAGGTCTAATCTTAACCTCAACATTTGTAACATCAAACAGAGTAATATCATCTGGCCTTATGGCCACATTAGCTAAAAAATCTGCCATGACAATTTTTGACCTTTCTATCCAGTTTATTGAAAATGCATCAATCAATTCAATTGTGTCCCAAACAGCATGCTTATATTGTTTTAACCTTTTTTTCTTTGAAGCATACTTATCTCTAACCTGGGAAACAATTAACTCTGAATCCCCAAATATTTTGAGTATCCTGATCCCATGCTTTAGAGCAACATTCAATCGTAGTAACAAAGCTTCATACTCTGCAATATTATTTGTGTAGGCAAATTTTAACAAGAAAGAGAACTTTAGAAGCTTACTAGCTAGAGACAAAAACACAACTCCAGCACCAGAGCCTTCCTTTGCACAAGCTCCATCAAAATACATGGTCCATAGACCCTGTTGGTCTAGCTCTTGAATGCAGATATCTTTCTCTTTGTTTCCTTGATCATCTAAGACAACTCTAAAATTTTCACAGTCAGTGTCCACAAAATAGATATGCTCCTCTGAATCCTGATCTTCAACTGTCTCTTGTGACCTTTCTTCTCTAACTAATTTGACATCTCTACCGTCCATTGGGATCATGGCATATGATAGGTCTAGTTGCATACTTCCACCAATCAATGCTGCCCATCTTCTTGACAACATCATACCATATTGTGGCTTTATGTCAACCACTGTTATGTTCATTTTGTAGGTCTTTTCTGGATATGCTGCCAGTCTGAAATCCACATCCTTCATGATTCCAATAACTGGTACCTCCCTACCATCCATTGCATAGCATTTTCCACATGCCTTATCTATCTTCAATCCAGCTTGTTGCATGATAGCCAAAGGCATGATATTTGTCGATGCTCCTGAATCAAGCATACAATTCCTAATTATTTTTCCATTAATAACAAGGGAGACATAAAATGGCTCATCCTGTGAAGGGCATTTTGTCATGGTCACCCCCAGATAAACCTCAAGAACCTCATCTTCTTCAGTATACAAGGCTTGTTTCTTACCTTGACCTTCAACATTTTGCTCAGCTTGACAAGCTACCCCTGAGATTAAAGGCAAAGCCTTATTCCTAAATTCTTCAACCTCCATCAACTCCATCAATGGAACGAAGACCTTTATCTGGGACAAGACTTGAGTTGTGTCAAAAGGGGCATAGTTTTATATAATAGTTGTAACCTGATCCATGGTTTTATTTTTCTCCTGGGATGATCCAGCTTTAATTTTAATGGCCCCTTGACTGTCATCCTTGACCTAAGCATTCTTGCTTTGATTTTCATTTTGGGGTACTCTATTTTCTAGTCTTTGAGAATCATGACCTATTTTTTTCTTAAAATTTTGCTTATTATTGCTCCATTGTTTCTTTTGTGGTTCAACCTCTTTATTACTATGCACTGGTTGGCTCACAAAAGTGTTCTCTAGTTGATGTGGATCGCTTACCTGAGCTTTACCTCTGAGGTTATAATTGCTCTTGACCTGGGCCACTGCCGTAGCTGTGAAAGCTCTAATTTCTTCATTAGAAGGTCTTCTCAAATTATTCAGAAAAATATGTGAGTCCTGAGCATACACAATATTATCCTCCTCATCCTCATCACGAGAGACCTGTTGGCAAACCTGAGTTCCATAATTTGTGCTTTCATCTGCATCATAGGAAGAACACTCCCTCTTTGTGGATAACATATTGACATTATCATCCCCCATACAATGTGGCTCATTGCATTCATCACAGGCAACAACATTATTATACAGAGACTGAGCAATCATACATTGCGACTGTGAGTGAGGCATCTGACATATTATGCACCATGGGGTGTCATCAACAATATTTACAGTCTTCTTCAAAGGATCAAGAGTCTCCTTTGCATTATGAGCTCTTTGATTTGTATTGCTATGTGGGAGGATGGGTTTGCCATTATGCCAATTAGTGTTATAAGGCATATCATGTAATGATGGTCTTTTTTCCTATCTTTGGTAAACTTGCCTATCAGGACCTATTCCCTTTTCATTTTTAGCAAGTCTATAGCTTAAGTCCTTAACAACAGTTGTCAGTTATCTAATTTATCCTCAAAAGTAGATGCATTACCTTGAGTACCTTGAGGCTTATTTGGATTTTGCAAAATCTTCACATCATCCCTTCTGTTTGTTTTACTAGATGCTTCCTATTATTTTCAATATTTGTTGCAATCCTAAAAGCATCCCTAAGGCTGGCAGGGCCCTTATCTCTTAGTCCATTGGCCATTTTGGCATCAAAAGCATTTATGTACAACACTATGCACATTGGCTCATTAGGTCTCATGTGAGGTGGCAAATTGTTCAATACCTTAGTGAATCTAGCATTGAAATCAGCAACCTGTTCATTTGATCCCTTAGTGATACTAGTGAATTCATTTACAAAAAAGCTTGGGTCAGTCTTGTCACCATATTGTTCTTTGAATATCCTCCTGAAGTCATCCCATGAAGAGATACTTCTGTCAGGTAGACCTTTATACCATTCCCTGGCTTCATCAACTAAGGATTGCATAAACAACTTCATAAACACATCTTCATGCTCCACCTCAAAGTTGTCCATGACATTCTGAAAGGCTTTTAAATGATCCTCACCTGACACAGTGTTGTTTCCCAAAAACTTTGGCACCTATGGCCTCACATGCTTGTCAATGGGATTAGGGTAACCAGGAATGCCATCAAAGACAAGCTTATTGAATCTGTCCAGCTGCATAGGCTATCTACCAAACTGATTTGCATTTGCATTCCTATTAGCATTTTGATTTCTCATATTATTTAGTGGTACCCTAACATTATTTGTATCTTGTCTCTGATCATTTTGCTGATACTGGACCTCATTTCTTTGTTGATTTCTCAGCACATTTGCATTATCAAGGGTGGGGACTGCATCATGCTGAGTAGTTCTCAGAGCTTGCACTTTTTGTCTCATATCATCTCTGATTTTCAAGGCTTGCAAATACTCAAATTCAGCCCTCAGGCTCTTGATCTCTTCAGCTAATTGTTAATCTTTTGGCATAGAAGTGGATGGTCCCTCTCTATTTTGGGCATCATCATCATCCCTTAAGGATTTAGTCTCTTCAAATCTGTCAAGGGGATCTAAGAAAGGGCATTCCTAAAACACCTCTGATCTCATTCTTAATCCACCACCCTGTTGTCTCTCATATACATCTTGAATATCAGCCTCTGCATTTGAAAAATAAGGAGCCTGTTGTTCTGAAGATCTTGGATTATTTTGATTGTTATCATGGTGTCTGTGGCTAGGAGAACCATCTTGACTGGCTTGAACAGTCCCTTTTCTCCTATACATCATTTTTCTGGGCAATTCTTCAAATAGAGGATTACACAGGGATCTTCTCCCTTACAAATTTCTATTTTACCAGTTGGGAAATTGGTTCAGAGTCGCCACCTACAACTAGGAATTATTTTCTTCTAAAATCAAGGTTCTCACACAAAGCAAGTAACCAGTAGAGTCGCCAAATCTATTGATATTTTTCCCAAACTAGATGCTTGTTCCTAGTTATCCCTACAAGGTAGCCATCATTGATCAATAGGATTCCTGAGCCAGGGGCCAACAATACAGGAGATAGACTCTATGAATATCTCCTCCTCTTCTTTAGGCTCTGCAGAACCAAGGGCGATATTCCCTACTCAACACCCATGAAATATGACTATGAAATGACTAGGATGTTGACACAAAGCAGATAAATCCTCTCATATGCAGACCAAAACTATGAAATAAGTGCAAAGGGGCTAGCCTTGGGCCTATGCTCAGTTGTGAATCAGATGATTTTGGTCCTAAAACTATCTCTAATGTCCTAATGGTTTGGATTTAAAGTTTAATTTTGTTATTTGGTATTTGGATGCAAAACTAAGACCTTGGGTTGTAACCTCAATACATGACCAGATTGGTGCCTATACAGGGCTTGGAGTCAATAGACATACACATGTGAATGGTTATCATAAGTTTGAATCAATGACTGAGTCTCAAGGGGAAATTCTAGTATCTGCCTTACAGATACTTCCCAAAGATCAAGTGTTTATTCATTCATACTTGATGGTATCCCTGTTGCAACATGCCTTCTCAATGATTAACCTAAAACATTTAATTTGCTCCTTGAACAAAGGTAGGAGATTAAACATTCAATATAGAAAACCCATATTCCTGAATCCTAAATAACCCTTAGCTATTCTGATTCAAAAGAAAATGTGCTTACAACTTGGAGACAAATGATCAAACACATGCAACAGAGCATTTCTCATATAACAACATGAAACTAGTTAACTTATGCATAAAACACACAATATGAGATTCATAAACTCACAAGACACCCAAAATAGAGCCACCAATGAGGTTGTATTGCACCTTGTCACAACACCAAAAATTTTGTCTAGTTTTTCAACCTTAAAAATGAGTAACACAGTCTGCTATATACAGCGAGAAAGTGTACTCACATTAATTACATGGCACCCCTCAAAATTTGCCAGATACAATGCATTCTGAGAAAATGGCACTCAAAACATTGAATGCAACAGGTAGAAGAGAAAGTAGGGAGTGGTTGAACTCAAGACCCATGCCGCCGCCTGGGGAATTTCAACTTTAATTAGGTAGTTGATCCATCCATGCCTTCGCCCATACACCTGTAACATCTGCCATCAATGGCATACCAACCTGCGGCTTCTTGGAATGCAACAGTTGCAAGATCTTTGAAAACTTTTCCCACCAAGATTTACGGCCTCAAATTGAACAGGTGGGCTGTTGGCCAACGAGATCATGACACGCGGGTGCTTCTTGCTGATCGTTGACTTTTTAAATTATGTGACTTAGCAAAACTTTTTGCTTGAAACCTGAACTTCATGTGGGCACCAATAGGCTCTTCATCTTGTCTTCTAATTTCCATTAATCTTGCAACAAGATCAGCAGGTTCTTTTGCAAATTCTTTTCTAAAACGGTCAGCAAGTTCATCCCAACAGGCAAAGGACCTCTTTGGAAAGCTCAAATACCAATCTCTAGCTCTTGCACCAAAGGATCTAACAAAAAACCTCATCCACATATCCTCATCCCTAAATGAGTGTTTCTCCATGAAGCTATGAAAGATTTGGATATGTGCACCCCCATCACACACACTGTGTCCACTAAATCTAGGCATCTGATTGTAAATCTGAGCAGGCATACTTTCAACTTCATAATCAACCCATGACAAATCTAATTGGTTATACAAAGGATCAAAAGGGCTGACAAGAGTTTTAGCATTCTGACTGGCAGACACAACAGGGTTACTACTATTTAATTGAGCCTGCCTAGCCTCTAAGGATATCAACCTATTCTTTATCTCTTCAATTTTTTTACTCAACATTTCATCCCTCCCTTGACTGAGTATGGGTGAAGACATATTTGGATTCATAAAAAATTTCAATTTTAGACATCTTATGTCTGCTTAAGACCTAAGGCTTCCCCTTGGGATTCAGCTTATGCAATGAAACAACAAATACAAGTGGGAAGAAACCATGTACCTTTTCTCATCCAGATGTTGAAGTCTTGAACAGAAAATCTTTTATCACAACATACATCAACATTTTATGTGCACTAAAATCTTTCTTGCAGAGTCGCCACCTCTCCAAAGAGGATAAAATTTTCAAATAGCTGAAAGCTTATCACAGAAAAAAAAAAATTTCTGAGTTCATTCCACCAGCAGAGCACCATTATTCACATGGAATCTTCAGATATGCAGCAATGATTTCACACCATTCGACTCTTTCCCCAGCAGAGTCACCATTTCTGTTGGTGACTCAGATGGGCACAAATTCACTCTTTCTCTTCACTCCCTAGTAGAGTCACCATTTCTGTTGGTGCTCAAATCGGAAGAGGGTTTGCCAGTTCCAATGCCCAAGCAAATTCCACCAACAGATTTGGGAGGTTGCATGAGCTGCCTCCTCTTCACTTCTTGTTCTGCCGCACCAAGGGAGTATCCCTATAGCTAAAGATTTATCTTTGGACTCGCCCAATGATAGAAAGATATGACTTTACAATAACAGGCAGAATACTCTCATGTGTGGACCAAGATTTGCATGATACATCACAAGGTTGGCATCATTCTTGGACATATCTAACTGATTTAGGATTAGAGTATGTAGGGATCCTATTTCTACTCCTACAACTAATAGGTTGGAAATATGGAATGATTGGTATTGATGTTTTGGATGCAAGACAAGGGGTTTTGGATCATAACTACTACACAGGAGCATACCGGTGCCTATCTTAGGTAAGGAGTCAACTAGACATATACAAGAGAATGGCTTGCAACTGGCATTCAAGTTTCAAGGGGTCAGGACTGGTATTTTCCTTACAAACACCACCCAAGGATAAGTATTTAACTGTCTCTACTTACATACATCCCAGCTGACATACAATCTTCTCCACGCTCAACCTAAAACAATTTAATCCGCTCCTTGAATGGAAGTTAAAGATTAAGCATGTGATACAAAGATCTATACCCTAAAATCTGAGAAACCCTTAGCAACCAGATTCAAAAGAAGAGAATGCATACAACACATGGAGACAGACAGATAAACACATGCAATGAAGCATTTTTCATATAAAATGACAAGAAATTGAACATATGTGCAAGGTGCATTCAAATGCAACTCATAAACTCCAAAAGAGATAAAACAACCAAGAAAATGCTCCGTCTTTCGTTATTTTTCCCCCAAAAATGCCCAAGTCTTCAACAACACAATGAGTAACACAATTTGCACTTTATAGCAAGACTGTGTACTCAGCAATAATTACAAGGCACTTCAAAATTTCGCCAGATGCACTGCACCTTCTGAATGGCGCTCAAAAATAATCAATGTAGCATGAGAAACAGAGGAAGAGAGTAGGTAGAATGGGGATTCGTGCAGCTGACTAGAGATTTTCCTCATGAAGAAAGTAGCTAGACTGTCTATTCGACCCATACCTCTGCACTTTAGCCATTAATGGAAAACCAACCCATGACCTCTTGGAAACGAAGCAACTGCGTGCTTAGAAATTTTCCCGCCTAGAATATGACTGTGGATGCATAGGAAAATCCTTCGCTGAAGTTTTAAAACATGGTCGTTGATCATCTCCCTACCACTGAGATCCGCGGCCTCAAATTTCTTGAAAAGTCGTTGATCAATAGAATCGTGCCACCTCATTTGACTTTTCCCATCGCAACATTCATTTTTCCTTTTCCACCCTTGTATATGCATATTCAAATGCATATACAATTGCCCGCTTTCTTGCCTTTCAAATCCTTTGTATATGCCAATGCGTATACATACAACTGTTTAACATACAAGGTGGACCCCAAATCTTTATCCGCCACAGTACATTTTCCTTTTCGCATCCGGGTTGCATGTTCTTCCTTTGTACATGACCAATGTATGTCGCATATACAATGCGAACATACAAGAAGATTATACATACGAACAATAGACTTCAACCTTATCAACTGGAATGCATGCTCATTTCAGATCCGGCTTGTATATTTGCGAATGCATATTTGATTGTATGTGCAAACATACAATCGCTAAAATATGCAATCGGTGGGATCCACCTTTGAATCACTTTCCTTTGCATGTTAACTTTGCACATTTCTCCTTGTATATAATGAATGTATATTGCATATACATTGCGCTTTGTATGTGAGGCAAACCCCACCAAATGTATCTCTGTTGCTTTGTATGTTGCTGAATATACAAGGCCCCTTATATATTTGCATTGTAGTGAATGCATATGTGCCCCCTTTGTATATCTGCAATGTACATCCCTAATGTATGTCGGACATGTACATTCACCATTGCATATGTCTCAATGTACATTGACCCTTGTATGTTTCGCTTGTATGCCGCCAATGTATATCTTCTTTGCATGTTTTCCTTTGTATCTAGCCGTTGTATGTCTGAACATACAACACAAAATATACATGCAACCCAATATACAAGTAGGGAATATTCCCAGAATCTGCGATAGATTCCTCAGTGTATATGCACCTTTTTTAAGCCCGATATGCATTGTGAAATGCATATAATTGATTTTTCACCATTTTTGAAGGCCGATTGAACATACAAACCGCCTTGTATGCTCGAATACACATTTGAACTTGCATGTATATACAAGTGGCCTTGCATATACAAAGACACATGCATTCAAAACTATTTTTTGTACTTTTCAACTGCAAAGGCCAAAAGACTTAGCAATTTTTAGGGTTTTTTGTGAAGGGGCCTACAGATTTAAATGCCTGAAACCTGAATGTTTATACAGGCACCACCACCCTCTTCTACAAACATTTGGACACAAACTTAGCTTGGCTTCTACGTAAGAATGAGATCCAAACTATAGGGGTTCTTCCCTTTTGTTGTATATAGATGAGTCAACCAAATTCAACCAAAATAAAGCAAGCAATCTAAGACAAATGATCAAACCCTAGAAGACAGATCGACTTATAACTAACATAAAGAAATAGATCTTAGGAAACCAAAAACACAGTAGAAATCATAGAATGATTCAGAACTTGGATGGTGGAATCCCTTTGTGATTCTCCTATCCTAGTATGTTAAACCCTTGAAATTGGCTAAGTTTGAGTCTAACTGGTTAAACCCTAGAACCCTTAGTCATTTTTCTTCCATGAATGTGTTCTATTTTTGAGTTGACCTGCTACAAATAGTCACCCTAAGTTCAAGTCATTACCTTATGTCTTGTCTCTCGTTTAGAACCACCCCCTTAAGTTTAGTTGCTGGCTAGTCCAAAAGTGTTTAATGTTCCCTAGGTTCGGATTAAAAAGTTCTTTGGGTCATGCTAGCAGTCATCACGGCATCGCGGGCTCTGGATCCATCAAATCTGTTAAGAGTTGCATTGATGCATTGACCGTCAATTTTTAGACATATGAGCTCAAATCCTTGCTTGATTGAAGCCCATGCCATGTTTGCTCCTATTTGGATCATTTGAGTGCATAGTTGGGATATACTAAGGAATATGCTTAGCGATGTTACGATGTAGTGACACATGCCATATGAGTCATGTCCGGTCCAAGTACACTCAAAATAGCACTCAACACGCTAGCACAAAGGCAATAGTGTGGGTCCTATTGAGACTCCTATTTTTAAAGCTATGTATTTACTAGTCCTTGCCAAATTTTACCAACAAGCTGATTCCCCAAAATCCATTTATGTCCCACTCTACACCTCCATTGTTAAACCTATAGTTTATAGTCGATTAGAGATATCTTCCATCGGTTTTCATGTGTTTTCCTTTTGAAAATTCAAGATAGAAAACCTAAAAAATGACTAAGTCCAAAAGACTCTAAGTGTTTCCTTGTATTTTCACCTATGTCTGAGATTCAGAGTTCAGGGTTCATGCCTTTCATCTTCTTCAATGTTATGGTTAGAAGGAGGAGGACCTAAAGGCTGAAGTCCAATGAGCTCCATTTTCTTCTAAGAGTTTCAGAGGTCAGACTTTGAGCCTTTGGCCTTTGGTATTCTTCATAAAAGGTGTCAGGGAGAGTTCTGAAGTCCGACGAGTCTACATGTTTTCACTAAGTAAAGAGGACTTGGGGGGGTCAGAGTTATGATGTTCCCTTTTCTTCTAAGAAGGCAAAATGGCAAGGGCATGAAGGCCCAAGTTTGACGGGGCCAATTGGTTGGTCCCGTGAGGTCCATGTGGCAAGTTTTTGAGCATTCTACCATTCTGTGGAGCCCTTTGGGAGGAGCCTGTTGGGACTGAAATTCCTAGGGTACTTTTTGGCAAATATTAAGTTTCAATCATCCAAAGATTTCAGTATGTGAGCATATATGGAAAGATCCATAGTTGTTTTCAAGTAGAAATTAGCAATTGAATTGATAGAAATATATGGATTTGATCTATTCCGATTCCTAAAGACTTAATATAACATGGTTGAAGTGCTCATTAAAGATGAATCATAAACAAGGAAGTGAAAAGTTACAAACCTTGTTGAAACTAAAAGCAAAATGGCATTAAGTACCAGAGCTGAATATGGGTGAATTCCTTGTCAAAAATGAATAGGGGTTGCTTTTTGAACCATCTTAAAACTCCCTGTATTTTGCAAGTTATGTTTGTTTTTGGTAAAATGCATTGTGGTATGGGTTTGTATGTTTGTCTATACAAAGTCATTTGTATATACAAAGTCTCTCATATACAAAGTGGTTTGTATGTTGTGTCATTGTATGATGCATATGCAAAGTCCCTTGTATATCAGTTCATGGTATGGTCGCATAAAGGAGTCATCGGGTTTCTATGTATTGTTTACTTGTATGCATTTCAATGACACTTTTTTCTTACATACAAGTCGGGCCTGAAAAGTTCAAAGTTTAAGTGAATAGTTGTTTAAATCCATTGAATGCACTTTATGTTTGTATGTTTAAACATGCAAAGGAGATATACAATGATATATGCATGCCGCAGACCCGATGGAATTTAGAGGAGAAATGAATAAAAGCGATAAGTCTACCAGATGTATATTGGGCTTTGCAAGTTTGACATGCAAGGATAAACATGCAAAGTAAATATACAAGGCTAATATAGATACCGTGGATTTGAAAAAGTATGAAATAAAGTTAATTTGTTGTATGTATCGCGCTTTGTATGTGTATGCTTTCAGAGACATACATTTTAGTATACATACATTGTAGAACTGAGGAAAGATTAAAATCCGATATATAGGATGCATCTTGACTCATTGTATATTAGAATATACATTACACTTTATGCAAGTCGCGAAACTAAAAAGTTATGAAATGAGATGTAATTGTTGTATGTTTCCGCCTTGTATTTATGTTTTGGGACATACAAAGCAAAATATACAAGGCTACATACAACGCGGAATCCAAGAAAGATTAAAGTTTGGTTAAACCAATGCATCAGGACTTAAAGTATATCAGAGGATGCATATACAAGTCAGAATCGAAAGGGGCTACTTACTGTGATTTATAAAATAAGAAGTTCGAAAGGAAGATACAATTGAGTTTGTATGTATCGGGCATTGTATATGAAGGTTGGATACAAGTAATGTTATAACATGGAATACGAGTGAGGAATAGGGTGGGTCCCGCCGCTTGTACACTGGGCTCGTATAATAACAATGTATATCCTCTATATGCCAAACTATTGTATATACAAGACATGACTTGTTATCACCGATTCTCTTTACTGTTTCTACCAGTCACCTTTTGTATCCAACACAATGTACATTCTCACATACATTCTTAAAGATACATTTGCGATATACATTTGCATTACACCTTCAGTGAAACAAAATGCACCTTATGGCGATACTCTACCACCACGCAAACACAGAACAACTTATACAAAAATAGAAACCCTAAAATGACATTAAAATCTGAATGGCTAAGATATTTTTCTGACATTTGAAATATGGGTTTTTGTAGGATATACACATCGGGGATCAAGTAAAACACCCACGAAAGGATCATGAGGAACTCATAAATTATCGATAAGGGAAGTAATTATTTGAGTAAATACATATGTTTAAATAAATTTGTTTTGATCATTTGTTCAGAGACTAATTTGTGTTTTATCTAGTCTTTTTAGGAATAATAAAGAAATCCTTGAAGGAGATTAAGCGGAACTATAGTTAAAGAGCTTTGTTTGACCCTAAAATGGTTATCCATTTGGTGGTTAAAGACAAGTATTAATTTTCCTGAATCTGTTTTATTAAGACAAATACTATTGTTCAGTTATCAACCGTCACAACTATTGTAACTGCTCTGAAGCTTGTATGCCTCTCTTTATAAGAGATGACCAAGACCAGAATGAAGGAGATGGAGGAGATAGAATAGGGAGAGATTACAGAATAGAACAGGGGATACTATAGATTAGATTTGAACAGCAATGCTAGTTCACTTTTAATATATTTTATTTTTGGTAGACCATGTGCAAGCATTCTTTGATGAAGTCAAGTATGTGAACATGAAGCAGTAACTGCAGATTTCGGTATCAACTATCTGTTTAATTTATTCAATTATATGACTGTCTCCTTTCAAAGTTTTTTCTGTTATTCAATTTGAGTTATCAAGTATATCTTCAAGTTGTCTATACACATTTGCTGTTATAGTGTGATAAGATTAACTAGTTTCTATTTTCAGAATTAAATCATTTAAATCTATCATAGTAACTGTGAAGACATTGTCATGGATCTGTAAGAAGAGTCATATAGTTAGGGTTTATATTCTATCTCCAGTTTTTTGATAAATCTGTTACAATTGTAGTATTATTCTGATAGGTTCCTTCAAAGAGGGATTAAATCCTTTTAGATGAATGCAGGTAATTTGATTTTATCAATTGGATATATATAAGTATGGAATATTAACTATTTTCTTACAGGGTTGTACAAGTTACATACCTATTCTTTCATGCCAGATAGTTCAAGTTTTTTACCTAACAAACAGTCATTTATTTCACGATCATACTGACTCTATATTTAATAAGGCACTGGTCTAGTGTTTTCATTATCACTTATACAAATTCACTTCAGATTTACTTAATTAGATTATATTATTGTTTTAGCATTAGAATTTAGATCATTTAGAATTAACTTGCTGTCTTTTCATCTGTTTTATAATTTGTGCCATTATCAATAGTTAGATTAATTCTGATCAAAGTAGTGATCATCTTTTTATCTGCTTTATTAATTAGAGGTTTACAAACCTAGGTCTGGCAGAGCCTAAAGTGAAGGGGGTTTATCCATATCTACCTCGTTTTAGTTAGCCAAAAACGTCAAGAGAGCCTGGCAACCTCTTAGGGTTAACGACCTGCATTTTTTAGACCTAACAGAATTGGTGACTCTACTAGGGAACACATAGAGAAACCTAGTGGTAGACCATGTTATTAGAGTCAGAGAATTAAAAGGCATATCTCTACTGGTGGAAGGTAAAACCCAGAAGATTGATTAGTCCTCTAAATAGAGGTGGCGACTCTACACAAAACTCAAATCTATTTTCTGATAAAAGTGTCATAATGGATGGTAGGAGATCTAAAGTTGATGGTAAAAAAAATGCAATCATCCCCACCTTTAAGGGCTCCTACTAAGAAAACTGGGATATCAAGTCAGTCTCATAGTACTAATAACCAAATTTCTCTAGAGAATACCTCAGAACAGCTAATAACAACTCATAACAGCTTCTCTCCCTTGCATGAATCAGATGAATTCCAATCTAAGAATTAGTATACTCAGTCTGATCATGACAGATCTGATGATGTCCTTGCCTGATACAGACCTTCCCTTCAGGAACAGCTTGAACATCAGGCTCAGACTATGAGAGAGATAGACCAAAATCAAGTAGAACATGACTACCAAGCATCACTGCAACAGGGTGAAGAAGCTCAAGATGAATACATAGATCAGTAACATCCACATAAATCCTTAATAGTTAGTCGGAAGACATGAGAACTAAGGATCAGATGCAGCAAGAGGTACTTAGATTATAGGAAGAAATTGAGCAGGCTAGATTGAAAGAAGAAGAAAAGATGAAACAAGAACTACAACAAATAAGATCTAGAACTAAGGTAACTAGTTATGTGCCTCCCCATAGGTAGGGTGGACATGTTCAAATAAGCAATCAAATGGGGTTACATCAAAATGCAAGTAGTTCACATACTTTAGCAACGCCACATGTTAGTCATGCCCAACAAAATATTCCACCGCAAAATCTAAGACCATCTAATGCACACAACCCGTCTCAGCATATAGCTAATCCTTATCCACCACCTGGTCATCACCATATTCCACCTCAACATCAAAATGTAAACATGGCACGCCACAATACATACAATAATCCTCCTCTGCAAAATAGGCAAATGCAAGGACCTCCACCTGCAAATATTGGGAATGTTCACCAACAACATCCACCGCTAGGGCATAGACTTAACAACCAATATCAGCAACCTCCCCCACAATAGAATATGTATCATTAGCAATATGCCCAACCCAATATGTATCCACAACCTCCATTTGGATACCAATATTATCTGCCATACCCAAATATACCACCTCCTAATCCTATGAGTATGGCCAGACAATTTGATTTGAATGGATATCAGCTATATCCTTATCCCATGGATAATAGTTGGAGGAACAATGTGCCTAAATTTACAGGAAGCAGTGAATTAACTGCTGAAGAACATATCAAATGATTAAATGCTTTTATACAGGACATTGGTAACAAATATGAAGATATAAAAATAAAATTGTTTATGATATCTCTTACTAATGAAGCAAGAGACTGGGTAAATAGCTTACCAGACGCTTCAATATATTCCTTGACAAACTTCCACAATCAATTTTTAGAACAATTCAGAAATCAATGTGCCCCAAAATTTGCTCTTCATGAACTAATAACTATTCAAAAGTACCAAAATGAACAGGTGTATGACTTTAATTTGAGATTCACTAAACTGTATAACAAGGTCCCACAAGAATCCAAATTGAACAACCAAGCAGCCCTTAGCATATACTTGAAATCATTTGACCCGAAGATAGGTTATGAACTTAGGGGTAAAAGTCCTAGAACCTTGGCAGAAGCACAAAAAATGGCTCACTATTGAAAATAATAAAAAGGCTGCTGGGATAATCAGAAAAAGAGATAATATAAGACTTCCTCAAAATCCTAATCCTCCTGCAAACAAGCAAGAATACTCACATAAGAATGAAAGACCAAGACTCCATGATATGCCATATCATACGAACTGGAAATATGGAAAGCCCGTGGATACTAACAGGAGACATAAGTATGGAAAAGACACCCTTGACCCTTTGAAGAAAAGTGGAGTCCATGTGATAGAAAATAGTCCATGGTGTATGCCCTGTAATTTACCACACTCTCCTAATTATTGTGTGGTAGCACAATCAAGTCAAAAAGATGAGGCATCTTATAACCCTAAGATAGATCATCATACTATAAATATGTTGGGTATCACACATTTCACTATTGAAGAAGATTATTCGTCCGGCGAGGAAGCAGGGTATGAATATGATGTAGGAGCACAAAAATATAATGTGAACATAGGAGAACAAGAAGTATTTTCTGACCATGAAAAAGACTTAGGAAATTGTGGATATGACCTCAATGCAGCACAAAGTTACAATTGGCAAAAACCTTCTGAGGAAGATAGAAGAGCCTTAACATTAGCTACGGTAGCACAAGCCAAAAATAGCTATAATCTGAGAAACAGAACAATAAGTGCTGAACAAGGAATTCCCATAAGTATATTTATAAAAAATTAGACTTCCGGTAAAAATGATAAAAGTAAAGCTGAGAAAACACCTCATGATATACCTCCTGTTAACACACCAAACAAAAAGAAGGACAACACAAAAACTGAGGAAAAGGGGCTAACAAAAGTTGATATGTCAGAACTAAACGTAAATCTCTCATTTGATATTGCTCAAGTTGTTTCTCAAATGAAAGTATCTGTGCCACTTCTAGAAATGATGAAGGTGGAAAAATATAAAAATATAGTGGTGAAGATGATACAAATGTATCAGACAAAAGACCCGAACAACATAGTCCTAAAATGAATACGCAACAAGAATCTATCAAAATACCTGAGGTATACCTGGGTGAAACATTAATGAAAAATCCATCTCAAATAGATCCATTCTATATTACCTTTTTGATCAACAACAAATTAGTCAGGAATTGTATGCTTGATTCAGGAGTAGCAGTAAACATAATGCCCATGGCTATTATGAAAGAGTTAGGAATGTGGGTGGATACTTCATTTAGTAAATGTTATGCAATGGATAATAGATCTATCCCTGTTGTTGGAATCATTAAAGATGTTGAGATAAAATTAGCATCTCATCCTGAAGCCTCTTATAAAATTGACATCACTGTGGTAGATATTCCACCTAACTATGGAATGTTGTTATCTAGACAATGGGCTGCCATGGTAGGGGGAAGTGTGCAATTAGATTTATCTTATGCTACTATCCCATTGGGAACACAGGCAGTTAAACTCTATAGGGAGCCAAGGTATGAAGACATTATAGTGAAAATTAATCCAAATCAAATGATTTGTTTCTGTGACATAGACTTCAGTACATTCAGGGTGGAAGAAAAGTCTAAATTGCATAATACTAACCCAATTTACTACAAAGCCAAAATTGATGAAAATGAAGTATGGACCATGTATTTCGATGGCACATGTAGTAAGGCAGGAAATGGAGCCGGGGTGTTGTTATATCACTGTCAGGAAAAACATTCAAATATTCCTTTTCTCTAAATTTTGAGTGCACAAATAACATAGCTGAATATGAAGCACTCTTAATTGGGCTAAACATTGCTAGAAAACACAAAATCAAATTGTTAGCAGTGTCTGGAGATTTTGAATTGATTATTTCACAAGTCAAAGGAAAATATTCCTCAAAAACAAAAGAATGAAACAATACAGAAATGCAATCCTGGATGATATAGAATTGTTTGATGCTTCTTCAATAAGTTGGATAGATAGGTCAAAAAATATAATGGCTGACTTCCTTGCAAACATAGCTTTGAAGAGGGATGACATTACCTTGACAGGTATTTCAGAAGTTGAGCTCAAAACTAGACCAACTATCCCAGACAACATATATAAATGGCAGGTTTTTGATAGTGATGCTGATTTACTCAAATTTTTGTACTGTATAGATTAGTATAAGAATCAAGAGATTGATCTTAATGCTTTTGTTGAGGATAATGATGGTAAAGAGACTTTATTCGGGAAAAAAATTGTCCAACTTAAAACAAATAAAATTCCAAAGGGTTTAGTAGTGTTAGAAAGAGTTTTTGATGCAAATGATTGATCCATTACCAAAGAAGTAACAATAAAGGAGGATGATGTGGAAGAAATAAATTTGGGAACTGAATTATCACCTAAAAAGGTCTACATTGGAAAGAAAATAACCCCTGCAATCAGAAGCATGTTAATTACATTATTGAGAAAATATAAACATGTATTTGCCTGGTCTTATGATGATCTTAAAGCATATAGGGAAGATTTGTTCCAACATGAAATTCCACTTAAATCTGATGCTAAGCCCTATAGACAAAAACAAAGACCCATCAACCCTATGTTAGAATGTAAAATGCATGAGGAACTTATAAAACTCAGGGAAACTAGCATAATTAAACCTATTAGACATTCATCCTGGGTCTCAAATTTAGTTCTTGTTAGGAAGAAGAATGGAGATATTAGACTTTGTGTCAATTTTAGAAATTTAAATATTTCTTCCTTAAAAGATAATTATCCGTTACCCAATATGGAAACTTTACTGCAAAGAGTTACTGGTTGTGAGTTATTATCCATGATGGATGGGTTCTCCGGATACAACCAAGTAAAGGTTAAAGAATCTGAACAATACAAAACAGTCTTTACAACCCCATGAGGAACTTATGTATACGTGAGAATGCCATTTGGCCTTACAAATGTTGGAGCCACATTCTAGAGGGCAATGGACATTGCTTTTGTAGGTTTAATAAATGAAATCATGGTTGTATATCAGGATGACCTCACTGCATATTCAAAAAAGGCCAAAGATCATGTGACTCACCTTGAGAAGATATTTATCAGAGCATTAGAATATGGTGTTTCCTTGAACCCCAAAACATGCAAATTTACAGTTTCAGAGGGGAAATTGCTTGGGCATATAGTATCCAAAGATGGAGTTAGGATTGATCCCGAAAGAATAGAGGCAATAGACAAAGTTCATAGCCCAAAGACAGTCAAGGCTATACAATCGTTCTTTGGACAAATAAACTTTGTGAGAAGGTTTATACCAAACTTTGCAGAAATAATTAACCCTATATCTAGAATGTTGAAGAAAAATGCAAAGGTCAATTGGACAAATGAATGCATAAAAGCTTTTGCATCCATAAAAAGAGAAATTAAAGAAGCTCCAGTGCTAAAGTCTCCCAATTTTAGTAAACCTTTCCAAATCTTTTCCTTTGCATGTTTTCATACAGTAGCAACCATTATGTTACAAAAGAATAATGAGGGTTATGAGCAGCCTGTTTCTTTTTTTTAGTACATCACTCCAACATGTAGAACTTAACTATGATATCACAAAAAAACAAGCTTATGCATTGGTGAAAGCAATCAAGGCATTTAGACCTTACCTGGTTGGGGCTAAGGTGATAGCTTATGTACCAAATGCAGCAGTCAAAGATGTGTTCATGTAGAGTGAAGTAACTGGGAAGAGATGTAGGTGGATAAATTGACTTCAGGAATTTGATATAGAAATTCAAATCACAAAATTAGTAAGGAGACAAGGGTTAGCAAAACTGATGACTGAAACAAATCTTGAGGCTGCCCAAGTATGTAATATTGAAAATGAAGAGGACATGGTAACAAGTATTGAAAAAACTCCTTGGTATGCTAACATAGTGTATTACCTCAAGCACATGAAATACCCTAACGGATTTGATGATAATAAGAAAAGGACTCTAAAATTGCATGCTTCTAAATATGTGCTTATAGAAGGAGATCGTTTTTGGAAAAATAATGATGATATCTTATTGTTTTGTCTAGATGAAGAGAAAGCAAAATCTACCTTAAAAGAGATGCATTAGGGAGTCTACGGTGGCCATTTCTCAGCTAAAACCACAGCACACAAGATATTAAGGGCTAGATACTATTGGCCCAAGGTTTTCAATGATGCCTATAGTTTTACCAAAAAGTGTGAGGCCTATCAAAGATTCTCAGGAAAGCTAAAATATCAAGGTGCATTACCCCTGATACCTATGCAAGTTGATGCCCCATTTCACCAATGGGGGGTTGACTTTATAGGAGAAATTATGGAAAAATCAAGTGGCGGCCACAAATGGATATTAGTAGCCACCGACTATTTCACAAAATGGGTAGAAGGAGTGCCCACTAAATAAGCAACCAGTAAGGTTGTGATCAACTTCCTATTGGAAAACATTTTGACTAGATTTGGGGTACCTTTGAGGCTTATAACTGACAATGGGATGTGTTTTAGATCAGATGAGTTTAAAATTTTTTGTAAATCTTATGGCATTACGATCTCATACTCTTCTCCCTACCGCCCACAAGGTAATGGGTAGGCTGAGTCTAGCAATAAGAGTATTTTAAAGATTGTAAAAAGAATGTTGGACAATAACAAGAAAGCCTGGGATTCTAAGTTGAGATTGGCATTATGGGCTGATAGAATCGCGGTGAAGAAAGCCTTTGGCAAATCACCATTTGAGTTAGTATAGGAACTCATGCCAGACTCCTGATACACAACCTGCTGCCAATGTGTAAGTTTATCCTCCAAGAGGATTGGGATGTCCCAGAACCGATGGAGGAAATGCTAGAACAACTAATGGAATTAAATGAAATGAGGGAACAGGCAACACAACAAAATAAAAAAATGCAAATGCAGATGAAGTACCTATATGACAAAAAAGCAACATTCAAAAAATTTGAGGTAGGTGACATAGTGCTTATTTGGAATGCTAGAAATCAAGAAAAGGGGAAGCATGGAAAATTTGATGCCCTATAGATTGGACCTTTTGTCATAAATGGTAAGGTAGGGGAGGATTCATATTATGTACAGAACATGTTTGGTGAGGAGCAAGAACTGCCAGTACATGGGTAGTTTTTGAAACATTTTTTCTCTTAAAAAGAACCCGAGAGAAAAGAATTGCCAATGCATGGACAATTCTGGTTAAACTCTCTAAATGGTCTTTTCCATGCATGGTAGTTTAGAAGAGTTAAATAACTTGCTTAAAGATCTCTCTTATCAAGAAATCAAAGCTTTTCATAAAATAATAACCCAGGATCTCCACCACCAATCATAGTTCACCCGTAGTCAAGTGAAGAAGGCATTGGTCTGCTCCTCCAGAAATCTAGGATCTTACTATGCCCACAGGGGGCATACATCCCCAGAAAGAGCCATTGTTGGCTCTAAAATTCCCAGGGTACTTTTTGGCAAATATTAAGTTTCAATCATCCAAAGATTTCAGTATGTGAGCATATATGGAAAGATCCATAGTTGTTTTCAAGCAAAAATTAACAATTGAATTGATAGAAATATTTGGATTTGATCTATTCTAATTCCTAAAGACTTAATATAACATGGTTGAAGTGCTCATTAAAGATGAACCGTAAACAAGGAAGTGAAAAGTTACAAACCTTGTTGAAACTAAAGGAAAAATGGCATTAAGTACCAGAGCTGAATATGGGTGAATTCTTTGTCGAAAATGAATAGGGGTTGCTTTTTGAACCATCTTAAAATTCCCTGTATTTTGCAAGTTATGTGTGTTTTTGGTAAAATGCATTGTGGTATGGGTTTGTATGTTTGTATATTCAAAGTCATTTCTATATACAAAGTCTCTCATATACAAAGTGGTTTGTATATTGTGTCATTGTATGATGCATATGCAAAGTCCCTTGTATATTGGGTCGTGGTATGGTCACATAAAGGAGTCATTGGGTTTCTATGCATTGTTTACTTGTATGCATTTCAATGACACTTTTTTCTTACATACAAGTTAGGCCTGAAAAGTTCAAAGTTTAAGTGAATAGTTGTTTAAATCCATTGAATGCACTTTATGTTTGTATGTTTAAACATGCAAAGGAGATATACAATTATATATGCATGCCGCGGACCTGATGGAATTCAGAGGAGAAATGAATAAAAGCGATAAGTCTGCTGGATGTATATTGGGCTTTGGATGTTTGAGATGCAAGGATAAACATGCAAAGTAAATATACAAGGATAATATACATACCATGGATTTGAAAAAGTATGAAATAAAGTTAAGTTTTTGTATGTATCGCGCTTTGTATGTGTATGCTTTCAGAGACATACTTTTTAGTATACATACATCGTGGAACTAAGGAAAGATTAAAATTTGATATATAGGATGCATCCTGACTCATTGTATATCAGAATATACATTGCACTTTATGCAAGTCGCGAAACTGAAAAGTTATGAAATGAGATGTAATTGTTGTATGTTTCCGCCTTGTATGTATGTTTTAGGACATACAAAGTAAAATATACAAGGGTACATACAATGCGGAATCCAAGAAAGATTAAAGTTTGGTTAAACCAATGTATTAGGACTTAAATTATATCGGAGGATGCATATACAAGTCAGAATCAAAAGGGGCTACCTATTGTGATTTATAAAATAAGAAGTCCGAAAGGAAGATACAATTGAGTTTGCATCTATCGAGCATTGTATATGAAAGTTGGATACACATAATGTTATAACATGGAATACGAGTGAGGAATAGGGTGGGTCCCACTTGCACACTAGGCTTGTATAATAACAATGTATATCTTTGATATGGCAAACTATTGTATATACAAGACATGACTTGTTATCACCAGTTCTCTATACCATTTCTACCAGTCACCTTTTGTATCCAACACAATGTACATTCTCACATACATTCTTAAAGATACATTTGCGATATACATTTGCATTACACCTTCGATGAAACAAAATGCACCTTATGCCGATACTCTACCACCATGCAAACACAGAACAACTTATACAAAAATAGAAACCCTAAAATGACATTAAAATCCGAATGGCTAAGATATTTTTCTGACATTTGAAATATGGGTTTTTGTAGGATATACACATCGGGGATCAAGTTATAAAAACACCCACGAAAGGATCATGAGGAACTCATAAATTATCGATAAGGGAAGTAATTATTTGAGTAAATACATATGTTTAAATAAATTTGTTTTGATCATTTGATCAGAGACTAATTTGTGTTTTATCTGGTCTTTTTAGGAATAATAAAGAAATCCTCAAAGGAGATTAAGCGGAACTATAGTTAAAGAGCTTTGTTTGACCCTAAAATGGTTATCCATTTGGTGGTTAAAGACGAGTATTAATTTTCTTGAATCTATTTTATTAAGACAAATACTATTGTTCGGTTATCAACCATCACAACTATTGTAACTGGTCTGAAGCTTGTATGCCTCTCTTTATAAGAGATGACCAAGACTAGAATGAAGGAGATGGAGGAGATAGAATAGGGAGAGATTATAGAATAGAACAGGGGATACTATAGATTAGATTTGAACAACAATGCTAGTTCACTTTTAATATATTTTATTTCTAGTAGACCATGTGCAAGCATTCTCTGATGAAGTCAAGTATGTGAACATGAACTAGTAACTGCAGATTTTGGTATCAACTATCTATTTAATTTATTTGATTATATGACTGTCTCCTTTCAAAGTTTTCTCTGTTATTCAATTTTAGTTATCAAGTATATCTTCAAGTTGTCTATATACATTTGCTCTTATAGTGTGATAAGATTAACTGGTTTCTGCTTTCAGAATTAAATCCTTTAAATCTGTCATAGTAACTGTGAAGACATTGTCATGGATCTGTAAGAAGAGTCATATAGTTAGGGTTTGTATTCTGTCTCCAATTTTTTGATAAATCTTTTACAATTGCAGCATTATTCTAATAGGTTCCTTCAAAGAGGGATTAAATCCTTTTAGATGAATGCAGGTAATTTGATTTTATCAATTGGATATATATAAGTATGGGATATTAACTATTTCCTTGCAGGGTTGTACAAGTTACATACCTATTCTTTCATGCTAGATAGTTTGAGTTTTTACCAAACAAACAATCATTTATTTCATGATCATACTGACTCTATATTCAATAAGGCACTGGTCTAGTGTTTTCATTATCACTTATACAAATTCACTTTAGATTTACTTAATTAGATTGCATTATCATTTTAGCATTACAATTTAGATCATTTAGAATTAACTTGTTGTCTTTTCATCTGTTTTATAATTTGTGCCATTATCAATAGTTAGATTAATTATGATCAAAGTAGTGATCATCTTTTTATCTGCTTTATTAATTAGAGGTTCACCTGCCTAGGTCTGGCAGAGCCTGAAGTGAAGGGGGTTTATCCATATCTACCCCATGTCAATTAGCCAAAAATGTCAAGAGAGCCTGGCAACCTCTTAGGGTTAACGACCTGCATTTTTGAGACCTAACAGAGCCATAGGTGGACTACAGAACAACAGAAAGAGGACATCTAGAAAAAATCTAGCAGGGATCATGTTCACAGTCTATTGGATGCCACGTGGCATCATCCTATCTATTTTCTGCCATTTCACAGAACATTTCAATAAGGTTCTATTTAGGGTTGCGAACCCGTGGGAAGCTTCCACATGGATTAAGGATGAGTCAACTTTTTGTCAGTGCACCTTTTTGTAAAGTTGTAATGGGGGTTACAAGTGGAATGTTTTCATTGGCTTGACAATTTCTTAAGGGCCAGTCAAAGATTTTCAAATCTTCTTGATAACTGATGCTATCGGATTTACTCTGTTACTCCATGATCAACGAATCACGTTCAAAATATAGAGAATAGGTAGTTGTGTGTTTTGGTTCACATGAGATGAAATAAATGGTAGATGAGAGATTCTAGTCTCAAAATTAATGATAGTCTCCATAAAGACCCTAATTCAAGCATTCTAATGACTCACCTAAGCAATTGGAGCATCGAGAGAGGAAAATTTGTAGCCATCTGAAGCTTGTCTATGCCAATTCAAGGTTTCCTAGGTGTTAATCTGGTAAGTTTTCTTTGGCATTATATCTGTTGAATTGATTAATTATATGAGCTTGCTATTATCTGTAATTGCATTCTAAAAGTCTATTTCAAGTATAGGGTGCCCTTGCATGTTTCAATTGCCCTTAACTTTGCCCTAGTTGTTGTCTAAGTTGTCTAAAAAGAAAAACCCTAGGACCTTAGAAAGTAACTCTTGTCTCTCAAATCAAAATTGCAAAATGACTCCCCCATGAGCCCAAATTACTTCTTCTTCTCAAGGTCAAGCCTTGTATGAAGACATTGTGGCTCAACTCCTTGGTTCATCAATGCAAAAGATTAAAGTTCATGGCCCTGGTGATATCGAGGGTTTGGTAGATAATTTCCATGGGTGTAGGGATGTTAAGATCCCAATTGGAGGGTGGCCATTGTTTTTCCATTGGCATGGTAAAAGGAGTTTGCCTTCACCTATATCAAATGTGTGGAACTATGACTTGGGAAAACTGATAGTGCCCAACATCTTCATGGACATTGATTTGTTGAGAACCATAGCTACAAACTATGATGAAATTTATAAGGCAGTAAGGACTGCTCATGTTGTAATTATGGTATAGGTCAATAAAGCATCTATTTCTGAAATTTTTGATCTAAATCTTGCTGCTTATAAGCCCATTGACTTTGATCACTTCAAGAAGAAATATTAATAGGATAAAAATGGTTATAGATCAGTTTGGCTACCTAAGCATAGGGTAAAGGGTTTCAGGGGGAAAGGCATTCAAATTCCCACTAATGAGACATAGCCTCTCAAGCTTGATGGTTTTGAAAGTTATTTTGCCAAAACGTACTATGCATTGTGCCAAGTTTTGGGGATAAACAAGTTAGAGAGTGTCCCCATCCGTTACTTATATATGATTTGTGATATTCAACATGTATTGTTAAATGATGAATTTGATTATGCTACATACCTTGCTAATGCTTTACACAAGGGATTAAGTGAAATCGGAAGGGGATTGCAAGATGTGAAGGACATTGTTCTCCTTTCGAGTAAGCTCACTACCCATCCCCAAGGGATTTAATGTGAGAGACTGCTCTTCATCCACTAATGCTTCATCTTTTGAAGGGAGAGCATTGGAATGAAGGGAGGGTAAAGTAATTGTTGATGATGGTATCCTTAGTGATGTCCAATGGGTTTGAACATGCAGCCAAAGGAGAAATATCAGGGGTCTTCACATCCTTAGTGACACTCAAGGTACTTGAACATTCAACCAAAGGTAGAAGATCTATGGGATGAGCCATAGAAACCTCATGTACTATGGTAGAAATAGAATATTTAAGATGAAGAGATGAATGCCCATTATCTACCAATGGAGGATCCTTTGTGAAAGAATGCCCCTCATCCACTAATGCTTCATCTTTTGAAGGGAGAGCATTGGAATGAAGAGATGTTAGAGTGATGTTAAGGAATGTGCCAATGATTTCATCCTCTTGGGCCAAAATATCCTCACAAGTGGGAACAATTTTGGGAGAGGGATCCAAATCATAGGGTGAAAAAGACAAATCTAGGTCACCATCACATGTATTAGAGAGTAGATCCATGGGAATAGACATGGAATTATCATGACTTGTAATAGAAGTAGAAGAAGAACTATCACCATCATCTTTCTCATGACAATTCATGGAGATGAATTTAGTGAGGTCTTCTAATATCAGAGGATACGCATCCATGAGATTCATGAAGCTATCAAAATCAGATGTATAACAACGGATTTCATATATATAAAATTTAGATATGTCAATATCATACATGGATCCTATGTTATTTAAGACATAAGGATGCATATTAATGAATTTAGAGAAATTTTCAAAATCTATGATATATGCATTCAAAGCTTCTAATGAGAAATAACATGAAGATTCCATAATGAAATGCCTTGTCTACTATATAAAAATATGATATGGAGAAGAAATGTACAATTAGAGCTATGCATTAATCAAGTACCACCAATATGAGAATAAGATTGCAATCAAAAACCTACAAGTGCAAGAGAAGCGAGGTCTTTCAAAAATGTGATATTATCGGTAACCACAACTAAGTCTTTGTAAATGTAGGATGTGTAGTATGTGAAACAAAGTGCCTAAATGATGTATCCACTTGAATTCAACAATGATTGAGAGAACATTTTTTTATAAAGATGCACTAAATGCAAGGCTAGCTAGGGTTTATCATCAAAACCCTAGATTTCGAATACTTACTCCCTAAATCACCATTTTTTTATCCAAGAACTATTTTTGAAAAAAAATGATATTTATGACATGCTACAGAAATGCAAGATCATATTTGAAATGTAAATGATAGCAGAAAAATCTAAAACAAAATATTAATTACAAACCCTAGGTTTTGTATTTGACTATGTTTTTAGAAAATGTAACTTTTTTGACAAAACCCTAGCAAATAAGAGTTTTAAATGCAATATGAAACACCATGAAATGATTAAATACTGTAATATCAATCAGATATGATGTAAAAATCAGAAATTTAATTCATGTTATGATGATCTAACCTTATAAAATGCAAACAAGGTAACATATATGCTATTTTCAAGATCTAAAATGAAATGTTTGCTTTCCAAATTTCAAATGAAAGAATGTAAGAATGCTCTAAACAAAAAGAATGATAAGGTACATAAAATGATACCACTTTAATCAACCTAACAATGCAACAAGATCTGAAACAACACACTAATCTACAAACCCCGGGTTAAAGATTAGCTAGATTTCCTAGAAATGCAAGGTTCTTCCAAACCCTAACAATGAAACCATGTACAATTAAGCTATGAAATTATGCCAAATGATGAATGAATGTAATATAATCAGATATAGGGAAGAAAATAGCTCATATATGATTCAAGAAGGATGCCAAAGTGCAAGAAATGACGGGTTCAACTAAATGTTAGACAGAAAAGAGAGAATAGCCCAATAGATCAAACTAGGTCAAACCCTCTTCTATCCAACATTAGGACACAAGCTAAGCTTAAATTCTAGGATAACCAAGAAGGAGAGCCAAAATACATGGGCTTTTTCCCTTTGTTGTATAAAGGAGAATCAACCAAATCCAACCAATCAAGCTAGGGTAAAGTATCAAACCCTAATTGACAAATATCAGAGCATAACAAACTGTTGAAGCAGAAACCCATAATCTAAATAGATAGTAGAGATCAGGGGATCAAGAAGAATCTAATATAGGTTTTAGGACTCAAAGGACTAAGGTTCTTGGGTGCCCTAGACCCTGATTAGCATTTAGCAGAAAGTGATGCTTGTTGTGTCTTCACCTTTCTGTGCTCCTATCTCATGTAGCTTTTCTTTTGCAAATTCCTCCAGATCTGACCTACACACACAAGAATAAAAAAGGTTGGGTGCTATTTAGGAGATTGCCTAAGTCAAGCTTCTTGAATGGTGTTTCCACCTCCATAATAGAAAATATGATAGATAAAGAGTGTGTTCCCTAGAAGGGCAGAGGTAAATTTGAAGTAGAATGGAGTGCTAGAACAAAGCATGAAGGAAAGAAGTCACCATGAGCATGTAAACCCTAGCATTCTTGATGTGGTGTCACAACTTGACTCAAGAAGTTGGTGTAGCCCAAAGAAGTAGATAGATCTTCAAAAGACCTACAATATGTTAGTGCCGCAACAATAATCCACCATAGAGAGCTTTACAAAAAAGTACAGAGCATGGAAGAGAAGAAGAGAGAGTACAAGAGTGCCTAGATTGCTTAGATGTTCAAACGAATAAACTAACTTACTTTTATATGCATTCCCGCTCACAAACGATAAATAAAACCAAATGCAAATGACATGAGGAACCACTTAAAATAACTTAAGACGACATACCTTAAAAATAGGTCCGAGCTAAATGAGGGACTAGGGTGCTTGGGCACCCTTGTCCTTTAGAGCCAAAATTCTCAACATAAGTCTCTTTAGGTGTTCATAAGTCGATCTCATAGTTATTTTGTTGGGTTTTATCATCAGGATCAAGATTTAATCATTTAATGTTCAAAAAGGTGTTAAAATAGGTCTCAATTAATAAGTGTAAACATTTTAGGTCCAACAAGGTGCTAAACTAGGTGTAAATTGATAGTGAACACATTTTACGATGTAACATCAATAGTCTTGACACAACAAAATGATAAAAAAAGTAGAAGAACCTATTTCTTTTTTAAGTAAACATCTGAAAGACTATAAGTTCAAATACAATTTTATTGAAAGACAAATCTTTGTTGTGGAAAAAGCGCTAAAAAAATTCAGGCACATGCTTTCAAACAACAAGATATAATAGATGGTAAACCATCCTAGTATAAAAGAGTTTCTTTTGAGTAGAGATGTCAATGAAAACAGAGCTGGGTGGATCACATAAGTCATGGAATATGATGTAAATATCAACATCACCAAGTTGATAAAAGGAAAGGGATTGTGTGAGCAGATGGAAACAAACATTGGAACTGGAAATGACACAGTGTATGCCCTAGAACAGGCCCAACCAACTGAATTTCACACTCCAAATGAATAGTATCATGACATGGTTGCCTTTCTCCAAATAGGTAGCTACCCAGATGGATTAAATAAGTCAAAGGAAAAGGTATTTTAGACTTTAATCCATCCCATATGTTCTTTTTGAGGGCACCTTGTTCAGAAAAGACATCAATGGAGTTATTTTAAGGTGCATAGAACAAAATTAGACTAGTAAGGTACTAGAAGAATTCCATAATGACCTTGTAGGTGGTCATTTTTACCAAGAACAACTATTGTTAAAATTATGAGGGTTGGTTATTACTGACCCAACTTATTTAGAGATGCCCATAGATAGGTGAGGAGTTGCAAGGAGTGTGCTCTATTCATGGGTAAACAAATGTCAATGTCCCTCCCTCTTCATGCCATCTAGACTAATCAACCATTTGCCCAATGGGGCTTAGACTTTATTGGAATGATCAAACCACCATCCAATGCTAGTCACAAGTGGATTTTAACAACCACTTATTGCTTTACTAGGTGGATTGAGATAGTTTCTCTATATTTTGGACTTCCTTGAAGGTATAGTTACAAGATTTGGTGTCCCATCCAATATCATTTCTGATAATTCTAAGGCCTTTGTAGGCACAAAAATCAATGAGTAGGCAATTAAGTCTAGAATATATTTGAAGACATCTTCAAACTATTACCCTCAAGGGAATGGCCTGGTTGAGTCCTCCAACAAAAACCTGATCAAAATCATCAAAAGAATAATTGAAGACAACCAAAGGACTTGGCATTCCAAGTTGATAACAACTTTTTGGGTTGATAGGATCATGCCCAAGAGAGCCATTGGCAATTCACCCTTTATGCTTGTTTATGGAAGGGAGGCAAGGCTTCCATTTCCATTGGAGCTACCCTCACTTGAACTTCTAGAGCAGTTGGAACTACTAGAAAATCATGCTATAATAGTAAGGCTCATTGAGTTGATGGAGCTAGAAGAGAGGAGAATTGTTTCTATGAAGACTCTTGAAGATCACTAAGCACAAGTAAAGAGAACCTTTGATAAAGAAATCAGTTAGTAGAGTCTTCAAGGAGGGAGATTTAGTGTTGAAATGGGATGAAGATAGAGTGAAGGCTGGGAGGAATTCTAAGTTTGATGCACTATGGAGCGACCCATACATCATCACCAACTGCAAGAAGGCCAATGCATTTCAACTCTCTAGGCTGAATGGTTAATCTCTCCCAATCCCAGTCAATGGGATTCATCTCAAACCTTGCTTTTAAGTTTGGTTCTGAGACATTGTAAATAGGTTAGGTTTTTCTTTTGAATAAGTGCTCTTGCATAGGCTACATCCTCATTACGAGGATGTTTTCCTTGTTTGTTTTGTGTGTTTCATCCTATTTTGTTGCTAGTGGAGGCATGTTTAGTTTTATGTTGGTCTGGCCAACCCCTATTTCAGTTGTTGTAGTCCCCTTAGACTCTATGCCCAATGGATTGTTAAGGCCACTAGATTCTTGTGTTTAGTAGGCAAAAACTCTTGCATAGTCACTAAAGTGTTGTCCTATTTTTCCCTAGGTCAAAATTGCCCATCTTCATATTTGCAAAAATGTTACCAAAATCCTAAGTGTTTTGCCCCTATGAAAATCCTATAAAATCCTAAAAATTCCTAAGTCAAGCTTGTAGGAGTAGATGTTAAAAAATCTAATAGATCTAGTTGGAATCATGCCTAAGTAAGGAGTTCATCTTGAAGAGGAGCCAAATGGGTACCTACAGTTCAAATCTGGCAAAGATTTGATGAATTTTGGCTAAGTTATGCTCATTGCTCCAACCAAACATCCAAACATCTAGATCCAGTTGCCTTATTCATATCTAGTTGCATTTCATGTCTGGATCTAATTGCATCAAATTTCATCTTGAAGAGGAACCAAATGGGTATTCATAGTTCAAATTTGGTGAAGATTTGATGAAAATTGACGAAGTTATGCTTCTGTAGGACTTTTGGTTGCAACCAGACATTTCTAACTAGATATTCCATCCAGATATTTCTCAACCAAACATCTAGTTACACTTCGACATCTGATTGCATTTTGGCATCTTGTTGCATTATTTTATTTCCAATCAGACATCTTCATATAGATGTTCTGTTGAAGTGCTTTGTTCCTAACCAGATATTTTCTATTTGGATATCCTACGCATTTCCATAACTAGGTCTGGTTACATTTCCATATCTAGCTATGCGATTTAATTTCCAATTGGACATTTTCCATCCAGATGTCTTTTTTGTCTTCTTCTCCTCCTCATCCTCGTCATTGTCCTCTTCTTCTTCTTCTCCTTTTGCTCCATCTTTTTCTACTTCTTCTTCTACTACTTTTCCTTTTTCTTATGCTACTTCTCCTTTTTCTTGTCCTTCTTCTTCTTCCCAATTCTTATTATATGAATCTACTTCCTTATAGTTCAAAACTCTCAGAAGTGAATATATTTTCCTAGATAATTCATAAATCTCTATCTTTATTGATGAAACATCTTCATTAACCTTGGTGGTTCCCTCATACACATAATTATTCTTTTTGCCTCTTGTAGTTGGTCCTGCCATGATGGGGGAAAATAAATTTACTATAAATCACATAAAACAAATCTAATTAATCTAAAAAATTTATTGTAACTTATCAGGGCCTAAATCTCACTTCCCAGAAAAAATGTCCACAAAATTAGTTAATTTACAACCTTGAGAGTGAAATTGGTGGAAAACATAATTTCACAATAACTTCAAATATGATCCAAATATGCTCAAATATTTATTGTAGAAGAATCAATATTCCCTTAAAAAACCAAATAAAAATATTGAAACGATTCACCAAAATAAGAGAGATATGTGCTTCACAAGTGAAAATGGTAGAAACCTAATTCTACAACTCACTCAATTTTGCTCCAATTGTTCTTAAATCTGGAATGTAGAAAATCCAATATGTCCTTGAAAACCCCTTTAAAATCTTGGAAATATTCTCCAAAATGAGAGAGATATGCGCTTAAAAAATTACCTCCAAAATATGAAAACTTGTTTGCCTTATTTCTTTCCATCATGGTGCCAAGATCATGCTCTGATACCACTTGTAATGAAACAACTTTCACAATAGAAGAATATAATAGGAAATATGTTGCAAATAATTGATAATAATATGCCACTTTGAGGTGGAAACCTCCTAATCCACTTTGAGGAGGATATCTCCAATAGTCTTCAATAAGAACACAATACTCAGTATGATGATAATAACTAACCTCTGCCTCCTATATATACCATACTTAAGACATAGATGGCACCCAGGCCGACCTAACTACCTCTATAAGACTATATTAATGATTATATAACTTAAATAAGAGTCAAGATAGCCACAAGATGACTACTCATAATACACACTATAGCATTAGGGGTGTAGCATCCTCTTCTACAATTCAAATTGGAGGATAAATATGTTTGTAGCTGAGTTCTTTATTTTGGTTTTACTGAAATTGAATAATTCAACCATATTACCCTTCAAATCTTCCTAGTTTTTTGAAGCATATACATTCTTTGATCAAGGTTTTCCCAATTGCGAAATATAGTGGAAAACTTATTAACTTCTACCCATTATTCCTCATCAAAATAAACATTACCATCATTCACTACATTCTCCTTATAAATAACCATTTCAATGTCCTATAGTCTAGACTTGCAATTTTGCTGTTATCACAAAAACTATTTGAGAATATTATTTTGTAGGTCGAGTCTTTCTTCTAGAGATTAAAGTCTTCCCTTGAGGTCACTATAAATTTCACAAGAGAATTGTAGGTAGTATGGTTATCACTATGCTAGTTATCAATATGCTTATGAGAATTTTTAGATTGGGTCTTACTAGGAACACTATCACTAGAATCACCATCATTAGGATGAGCATTATCAAACCAAGTCTTACAAGGAACACCATCACTAGAATCACCATTAGTAGGATTCACTACTTTTTTGGAGGTGTCAAGATCAAAAGGCACTGTATGTGTACCTGGCAAGCTAGCTAAAGGCCCTTCTAGGATGATGTTTTTACCATTATCTACCCATAAGGTGGTAGGGGTATTGAAAATAGGGGTTTTAGGGGGACCAAAAATTTTATTACCCTAGACTCATCTTTAAGATTTGGGTGCTAAGGCTATTTTGGGGCCTCTTTGAATTTTCCATGACTACAATTCTAGAAGGATCACGTATAGAAAACATAGAATCTAGTGAGGCTTAATCCTCAAAAGGAGGGATTGTGAGATCAAGAGTAACAAGGGTTTGGAAACTAACATTAGGATGAGAAGTAGAGCTCGAGATAGACCTAGCATGAATTTTGGAAGGGTTAACAATTCTAGGAAAAATGGAAGGGGTTGGAGTTTTAGATAGCTCAAACCTATATAAATAATAAATTAACCCTTGGTGAAGAGGCAACGTATCCTTGCCCAATAACACATTCTCCATAGATTGTTGTAGCAAACTAAACAAAAAAATGGAAAACTCATTTTGATCCTATGTCTTAAATGATTCAACATAGGAAAGTGATACTTGAGTAAATTTACTTGTACCTGCCCTTGAGGGTAGAATATTTGATCAGAGCCATGTCTATGTCTCCCCATGGATTGCATAAATTATCCTCATTAAAACCATTTTGAAACCTATTTACCTTTTCACCTTTCCTCAGGAATGTCTTTATATGGCCATGGTTTCTTGACTTAATAACCTTCTACAACTTAAGGAATTACATCTAAGTCCCATAGCTTGGGAAATTAATTCCTCTAAAATGGAGAATGAAATTCCTCTAACATAAACCACCTTGGCCTTTTAGGATCTAGAAAATTCATTAGAAAAGACTAGGTCATAGCCATTCATGGCTTCTGGGAAACAAAAAAGACCCATTTCTTAGAAAATTCTAGACAATAGCATTTTTTGAATAAGTTCAGATGAAGATGCTTCAATGTGAAGTCTATCATTGTCCATATCATCAAAATTTATGGAAGCCCTATTTTTTGGTTGCATCCTCTGGTATTAGCATTCAAGTGAGAGAAAAGTGTTTCCTTATTGAGGAAGTTACCAAATGATTTAATCCCAAACCTATCTACAGGAACCCCAAAGCCATGTCATAATTACCATAGTACATAATATTCTATAGGAAAAGTAACTCTAACTAAATTATGTTTAATCATAACAACTTTCTATTACACATTAGGATACTGGTCACCGAAGATGTATATCTTGTTGCTATCTAATTTGGAAGAGAAATAATATCTAGGTTATATCCCTTTGTTGCAATTGGAAATGGAATGATTAAATACTAGTGACTAAAACTAACAAAGACAGGAGAAAACAGGGAAATTACAGAGATTGATAAAGTAATTCATAGAAAAAATGTAGAAATGGAAATAACATATCATGAGGAACTTGGCACCAAGAAGACAACCTTGTTGTCCAGGATGATAGTGCATGGTGCAGACGTTTGCACGTGCATTGTGGTCTATATGGCAGAGAAAACCAAAATCCTTTATCTATATAACCTCATACAAATTTTGAGGATTCCCTATTGACAACAAGCACAATGGTTACTACACAGGAATTGATAGATGAGAGAAATGGATAGAAATGATATGGTGAGAATGAAATAATGGAATGAACAAGGAAGAGGAAAGGAAATGTGAACACTCGTGTGCTCAAAACCTTTTCTCACATAATTTGCAATCACAAATAGATATGAAGGGTTGGGTTGTATAGGAGTTTGCCTCAATCAAACACCATTTTGGTGTTTCCACCTCAACGACAACTAGAGATTGATATATATTGATAAAATAGTGTGTGCTCTGAATTATAAGTGCATCTAGAATTGTAATGAGTAGTGACAAGATAATAATGCAATATTGATAAATGAACAAGTAAGGAAATTATATTCAACCCACAAGATAAATGCTAATCTAAATGGATTGACAAAAATGAGGAAAGGAGTTACAAGGATCTTGCTAGAAGACTATAACATCAAAGAAAAAAATGGAGCTTTGTTCAAGAGGATAACAAGAGCATTTCAAGAGTGCAAGGAACCAAAGTAAATCACATTAATTGATCATTCTCAATAACTTGCAATGAACAATGAGCATAGAATAACAATAGCACAAGTAAAATGAGAGAGAAATAATTTTGGTAGAGCTTCAATAGCATGAGAGATTGATCCTTTCAAATGGAAAAATGATCAGGTTTTATAGAAGAAGCAAGAAGAAAAAATTTGGGAAAGGAGTCGTTTGGGCATGGATAGATATCAAGAAAATCTCATAATGCCATGCAAGTACAAAAGGTACATTCTAAAAATCATTAACAAACTAAAAGATGCTTCTAGGATGTTAGCGTTTCACGTAGATGTCTATGCCTATTGTTGGTATTCATTTGTGTTTAGGGTTTTAAGCTTGAATGTTTGCAGGTTTTCTCATTTAAACCTTGAATTTCTTGAGTCATGGGATATTGCATTGCTTTGTCTTTTTCTGATGCTGGTCTTCTGTGAAGGGTTCCTAGTTGTTTTGTCTCATCCTTAGGGTTAAGTGTTCAAGAGTTGACCAGCCTTCATGAAATGTGGTGGTGCCCTACCTGTAATTAGGGTTTCAAGGTAAAATATTAGTGAGTACTTTTCATCCCAAACCCTTAGAATTTATTTGACCATCGATGTGAGTTCACCTTTGTCTTGGTGACCGCGTTCTTCATTCGGTATGTTCATTCCATCGCCAAAACTTAGTCCATCGGTAGCTGTGCTACATGTCCTGCCGATGGTGTGTATCAGGCCGATGTAGGTTTTTCAAAATGGTCATCGGCGAGAGTATTGTTATCGGTGAGGGAATGGTAGTGTTCTGTCAATGTGTTTGACTTTGGCTGATGGAGTTGCCATCAGGGTGACATGGTGCATCGGGCGGATTGTGGAGAGTTCGGCCGAAGGCCATACTCTGGCCAATGGGGTTATATCGGTGTATCTTGTCATTATCGGCTAAGTTTTGTGGTGTCCCCTTGATGGTGTTTGTCTCTCTGATGGAGGTTGTCATCAGCAGGATCCCTTTGATCGGTGCAGCATCGCTATGTCATTCCAATGAGGTTGGTCTGGTCGACAGAATGTGGCTTAGGGCTTTCATTGGGATGACTTATGTTATCGACGGAGGAATTTTCAGTCGCTCCGATGGTTCTAGTCATACCGATGAAGGTGGCTATCGAGGAAACAAGGTATATCGGCAGGTGAGTTCTCAAGTATGCCGATGGTTTGGGTCTAGCCGACGAGGCAGTGTGGAGGCTTCGTCAGTGAGATCGATGTATCAGTAGGAGAAAGTTTGAGAGCGCCGATGGTTTATGGTCTTGCCAAAGACCGGGCAAAGGATGTAGCGATCGGCGTGATCGATGCGGTCGGCGGGAGTATCTTTGGTCACTCCGATGGTGTAGGTCACACCAATGGAGGCGGGAGTTGGAGCAGTCGACCGCCAGCGGTTGGCTCGCAGGTCATGCGAAGCAAATGCGTGACAGTATGTTTACATGCGGCCATGCATATAAAGTGCTAAAAGGGTCTCTGCGGGGTGCATGTGGGATAAATGATTCCTGCGTATTTGAAATATCAGAGTGATATGTTTTGGCGGGAAGGTTTCGAAGGCATGATCTGTTGCGTTTCCTGATGGCTGCGGGTTTGGCGAGACATTAATGGCATAGAAAATGCAGAGGTATGGCCTGGTTGACTAGGTAGCTACCCGATTGCAAAGGAAAATTCTTAGGTGGCAGCGTGGGGCTCGAGCTCAACCATTCCCAACTTTCTTTTCAGCCTGTGCATTAATTCTTTCGAGTACCATTCTCACGGTGCTCTGCATTTGGTTGAATTTCAAAATTTTTAGAAGACTTTGTGATTAATTACTGAAAGTACATGCTTGTGCTATAACAGCCATGCGGTGTTACTCATTTGTTGTTGTTGAAAACTGGACACATCTAGCATTGTAATAAGATATAACTAGTTTTGGTTGCTCTGTACAGAAGATCTTGTGAGTTTATGAGTCTCATGTTTTATGTATTGTGCATAGATCCATTGGTTTCATGTTGTTTTAGATGAATAATGCTATACTGCATGTGTTTTGTTATCTGTCTCCTATATTGAATATACTTTTCTTTTGAATCTGGATATCTAAGGGGTGTCTTGGGTTCTAGGATATAGGTTTACTATATCAAATGCTTGATCTCTTAACTTCTGCTCAATGGGTAGATTAAAGTGTTTTCAGGTTAAGTGTTGAGGAGAATATATTGCAGTAAGGATATCATAAGTAGAGATAACTTAATACTCTATTTTGGGAGGTATCTGTAAGGTAGATATCACATAAATCCCCTTGAAATCCAGTCTTGGTATGTTTATGCTAAACATTTACATGTGTATGTCTACTAACTCCAAGCCCTAGATAGGCACCAATCTACCTCTGTGTTGAGGTTATACACCAGGTCCAGGTTTGCATCCAAACATAAAATCAAATTCAAAATTCCAAAACAACCATTAGATCTGTAGAGTTAGTTTAGGATCAGAATCCTCTATCTCACAACTGAATATAGGCCCAAAGCTAGCCCCTTTGCACTTATCTGACAGTTTTGGTCTACATAAAGGAGGATTCATCTGCTTAGTATCAACATCCCCCATCTCACAAGCATACCTTACTAATGTTGAATAGGGAATACCCCCCTTGGTTCTGCAAAGCGTAAAGAAGAAGAGGAGATATTTATAGAGTCTATCTCCTACACTGTTGGCCCCTGACCCAAGAATCCTATTGATCAATGATGGCTACCTTGTAGGGATACTAGGAATAAGCATCCAGTCTGGGAAAAAACCAATAGAAATTGGTGACTCCGCTAGGGAACTAATGAAAAAAGAATAGTATCTGTGTGCCCATTCGAGTCACCAACAGATTTTGGCGACTCTACTGGGGAATTTGTGAAAGAACCCTTGTTTAAAAGAAAACATTTCCTAGTAATAGGTGGCGATTGTGAACCAATCTCCTAACTAGTAAAGTGAAATTTGTATGCAAGGGAGAAGATCCCTGCGTAATCCTTTATTTGAAGAGTTATCCATAAAAAGAAAGATGATGTATAGGAAAAAGGGGACCGTCTCGGCCAGTCATGAGGGTTCCCCCAAGAATATTGATAATGCTCAGGACAACCCTAGACCATCAGGACAACATGTACCTTATTTTTCAAATGCAGAAGTTGATATCCAAGGTGCATATGAGAGGCAACAAGGTGGAAGCCTAAGAATGAGGTCAGAGGTGTTTCAAGAACATCCTTTCCTAGATCCTAGTGAAAGATTTCAAGAGGTTGAGTCTCCAAGGGATGATGAGAATGATGACCAGAATGGTATGAGACCGTCTACCTCTATGCCTAGAGATGAGCAATTAGTTGAAGAGATTAAGAACCTAAGGGTAGAATTTGAATATTTGCAAGTAGTAAAAATTAGAGATGATATGAGGAAGAGGGTACAAGCTTTAAGGACTACTCAGCAGGATGCAGTTCCCACCCTGGATAATGCAGATACCCTAAGGAACCAGTATAGAAATGAGGTCCAGTATCAGTAAAATGATCAAAGACAGAATGTAAACAATACTAGGATACCATTAAATAATGCAAGACATCAAAATGCTAATAGAAATATTAATGCTAATCAGTTTGATAGACAACTTATGCAGCTCGATAGATTCAGGCAGCTGGTTTTTTATGGTATCCCTGGTTATCCTAACCCCATTGACAAGCATGCAAGGCTTCAAGTGCCAAGGTTTTCAAGAAATAATACTGTGTTAGGGGAGGATCATTTAAAAGATTTTCAAAATATCATGGATAACTTTGAGGTTGAGCATGAGGATGTTTTTATGAAGTCATTTATGCAATCCCTTATTGATGAAGCTAGAGAATGGTACAAGAATCTGCTTGACCGGAGTATCTCATCATGGAATGATTTTAAAAGAATTTTTAAGGAGCAGTATGGTGACAAAACTGACCCTAGCTTTTTTGTAAATGAGTTCACTAGTATCACTAAAGGGTCAAATGAGCAGGTTGCATATTTTAATGCAAGGTTGACTAAAGTGTTGAACAAACTGCCACATCACATGAGGCCAAATGAACCAATGTGCATAATATTGTATATTAATGCTTTTGATGCCAAAACTGCATATGGGTTAAGAGATAAAGGTCCTGCTACTCTCAGGGATGCTTTCAAGATAGCAATAAATATTGAGAATAACAGGAAAGCATCAGGCAAGACAAATAGGAGGGATGAGGTGAAAATATTACAGAATCCAAATAAGCCTCAAAACACTCAAGGTAATGCATCTGCCCCTGAAGATAAAATAGATAAACTGGCAAATGTTGTTAAGGACATAAGTTATAGACTTGCTAGAAATGAAAAAGGAATAGGTCCTGATAGGCAGGTGTACCAAAGGCAGGAAAAGAGACCATCACTGCATGATATGCCATATCACACGAATTGGCATAATGGTAAACCAGTTTTTCCAAGTAGCAACCCTAACCAAAGAGCTCAACATGTCAAGGAAACTCCTGATCCTTTGAAGAGAAGTGTTAATATGGTTGATGATACACCATGGTGCATCATATGTCAAATGCCCCACTCACAGTCACAATGCATGATTGCTCAGTCTCTATACAATAATGCTATTGCCTGTGATGAGTGCAATGAGCTGCACTGCATAGAAGATGATAATGTCAATATGTTATCTACAAACATAGGATACTCTTTTCATGATGCTGATGCAAGTGCAGATAATGACATTCAGGTCTGTCAGCAGTTTCCCTATGATGAAGAGGATGAGGAAAACAACTATGCCTACGCTCAGGATTCATACAATTACTTAAATAACTTGCAGAGGCCCTCTGCCTTCACAGCTGCAGCAGTAGCTCAGGTCAAAAGCAATTACAATCTCAAGGGTAAGGCCCAGGTAAGCAACTCACACCAGCCAATGCATGATCATAAAGGAACTGAACCACAAAGGAAGCAATGGAGTAATAATAGGCAAAACTTTACACAAAAGACAGGTTATGATCCTCATGGACTAGGAAACAGAATCCCCCAAGTTGAGGATCAAAACAAAAATTGTCCGAACAGCAATGATAGTCAAGGAGCTATAAGAACTAAAGCTGGATCATCCCAAGATAAAGATAAAATAGTGGAGCAAGTTACAACTGTTATTCAAAATCATACCCCATTTGATATCACTCAAGTCTTATCACAGATAAAAGTCTCTGTTCCACTGATGGAGCTGATGAAAGTGGAAGAATTAAGAAACAAAGTAGTATCTTTAATTTCAGGATTACCCTGTCAAGCCAAGTCGAGTGATGAACCTCAGGGTAAGAAGCAAGCCCTATATATTGATGAAGATGAAGTTCCTGAGGTATATCTAGGGATGACCATGACAAAATGTCCTTCACAAGTGGAGCCATTTTATGTCTCCCTTGTCATAAATGGAAGAATAATTAGAAATTGTATGCTTGACTCAGGAGCGTCCACGAACATCATGCCTCTGGCTATCATGCAACAAGTTGGGTTAAAGATAGACAAGGCATGTGGAAAATGTTATGCTATGGATGCCAGAGAAGTACCTGTCATTGGAATCATGAAGGATGTGGATTTCAAATTGGCAGCATATCCAGAGAAAACATATAAAATGAACATAACAGTGGTTGATATCAAGCCACAGTATGGCATGTTGCTGTCAAGAAGGTGGGCAGTGTTGATTGGTGGAAGCATGCAATTAGATCTATCATATGCCATGATCCCTATGAATGGTAGGAATGCCAAACTGACCAGGGAGGAAAGATCATCAGAGACAGTGGAGAATCAAGAATCAGAGGAACAGATATGCTTTGTGAACACCGACTGTGATAATTTTAGAGTTGTCTCAGATGTTAAAGAAGGTAAAGGGGGAGACATGTGCATTCAAAAGTTTGACCAACAAGGTCTATGGACCATGTATTTTGATGGAGCTTGTGCAAAGGAAGGCTCTGGAGCTAGAGTTGTATTCTTGTCTCCAACTGGTAAGCTCCTAAAGTTCTCTTTCTTGCTAAGATTTGCTTGCACAAACAACATTGCAGAGTATGAAGCCTTACTCTTAGGTTTAAATATGGCTTTGAAGCATGGAATTAAGATGCTGAGAGTATTTGGGGATTCTGAGTTAATTGTATCCCAAGTTAGAGATAGGTATGCCTCAAAGAACAAGAGATTAAAACAATACAAGCATGCTGTCTGGGATACAATTGAATTATTTGATGCATTTTCAATAGGCTAGGTGGAGAGATCAAAAAATGTCATGGCTGATTTCTTAGCCAATGTAGCAATAAGGCCAGATGACATAACTCTATCAGATGTCACAAATGTGGAAGTCAAACTAAGACCTGCAGTACTAGAGAATATATGCAATTGGCAAGTGTTTGATGATGACAGGGATCTGTTAAGATTTTTGCACTGCATAGATGAATATGAGAACCAAGAAATTGATTTTCAAAATTTTGTAGAAATTGTAGATGGAAAAGAAACTCTTATGGGGAAAGAAGTGATTTAGTTGAAGACTAACAAAATCCCTAGAGGGTTAGTAGCTTTAGAAAGAGCTTTTGACAATAGAGACCAACTGGTCACAAAGACATCTCCCACAAAGGAGATAAATTTGGGGACATCTCAGGCCCCCAAGATGGTATACATTGGCAAATAGCTCAAACCACATATCAGGAGCATGCTGATTGCACTACTTAAGAAATTAAACATGTTTTTGCCTGGTCTTATGAGGACCTGAAGGCTTATAGAGAGGACTTATTTCAGCATGAAATCCCATTGAAGCCTGGAGCTAAGCCATTTAGACAAAAGCAAAGGCCTATTAATCCCACCTTGGCTCCAAAAATGTAGGAAGAACTCAAGAAGCTTAGGGAGGTTGGAATAATTGTGCCAATCAGACATTCACCTTGGGTGTCTAACCTTGTACTAGTTAGAAAAAAGAATGGTGATATTAGACTTTGTGTTGACTTTAGAAATTTAAATGTATCCTCCTTAAAGGATAATTACCCATTGCCTAATATGGAAGCTATGTTGTAGAAAGTGACTGGTTGTGAACTCCTATCCATGATGGATGGATTCTCAGGTTACAATCAGGTGAAGGTAAGGGAATCAGAACAATACAAGACTGCCTTCACCACTCCATGGGGAACTTATGTATATGTGAGAATGCCATTTGGACTGACAAATGCAGGTGCTACATTTCAAAGAGCAATGGATGTTGCTTTTGCAGGGTTGATTGATTCAATCTTGGTTGTTTATCAGGATGATTTGACTACCTATTCAAAGAAGGAAGAACAGCATTATATGCACTTAGAGCAGATTTTCATTAGAGCACTAGAGTATGGCATTTCTCTAAATCCAAAGAAGTGTGCTTTTGGGGTAGTGGAAGAAAAGCTCCTAGGGCACATTGTTTCCAAAGATGGAATTAGGATTGACCCTGAAAGAGTTGCTACAATTGATACAATCCAGATGCCAAAAATAGTAAAAGGAATCCAGTCCTTCTTTGAACAAATAAATTTTGTTAGAAGATTTGTTCCCAACTTTGCAGAAACCACAAGGAACATTTCTAAAATGTTGAAGAAGGGTGAGACTGTCAGTTGGGAAGGTAAAGCAAGCAAATCTTTTCAGGACATCAGGGAAACAATAAAGATGGCTCCTGTGCTGAAATCTCTTGACTTTTCTAGGCAATTTCAATTGTTTTCATTTGCCTCTTTCCACACTGTCACTACATGTCTGCTACAAAAAATGAGGATGGTTTTGAGCAACCCATAGCTTTCTTCAGTATGTCCTTGCAGGCTGCTGAGTTAAAGTATGACATCATGGAGAAACAAGTATATGCACTGGTCAGAGCAGTCAAGAGTTTCAGGCCATATCTGGTAAGATCCCAGAAAGTTGCATATGTGCCTCATGCAGCAGTCAAGGATATCTTCACTCAGCAGGAGGTAGCAGGAAGAAGGTGCAGATGGATAAATAAACTACAAGAGTTCAACATAGAGATACAAATTACCAAGTTGGTAAGGGGACAAGGATTGGCTAAGATGATGGCACAGTCAAACTTGGAAGCATGCCAGGTCAATGCAGTCCAAAATGAGGTTGTCAGTGTATCAGAATCTGAATGGTATAAGGGCATCATATACTATTTGCAAAACCTGAATTGTCCTTCCCATCTCAGTGATAGTCAAAAGAGGACTTTAAAACTACATGCAATCAGTTATGTTATTGTTCAAGGAGAATTATGCTGGAAGAATCTTGATGGTGTACTGCTAAGATGTGTGGATGAAAATGAAGATAACAATATTTTGAATGACATGCATAAAGGAGTGTGTGGTGGACATTATACTGCCCAAACAACAGCTCACAAAATCCTTAGGGCAGGATATTGGTGGCCGACTCTCTTTTCAGATGCACAGAAGTTGGTGAGGAAATGTGATCCTTGCCAAAGGTTCTCAGGAAAGCTAAGGTATGAGGGTACATTACCCCTTAGGACTGTGTCTATGGAGGCTCCATTTCAGCAATGGGGAATTGACTTCATAGGGGAAATTGCAGAGAAATCAAGTGGGGGACACAGTTGGATTTTGGTAGCAACTGATTACTTCACTAAATGGATTGAGGCCATCCCAACTAAGAGAGCTACAAGTAAGGTGGTGATGGATTTCATACTGGAAAATATTATTATCAGGTTTGGAGTACCAGTCAAGTTGGTCACGGATAATGCAATGTGCTTCAAATTAGGTGAATTTGTTGATTTTTGCAACAAATATGGAATTAACTTGTCATATGCATCACCATACCACCCACAAGGAAATGGTCAAGCAAAGTCAAGTAACAAGAGCCTCATGAAAATCATCAAAAGGATGGTAGACAAAAACAAGAGAGCCTAGGATTCAAAGCTAAAGTTGGCATTATGGGCTGACAGGGTGATAGTGAAAGGAGCAATTGGAAAGTCCCCTTTTGAATTGGTATATGGTGCATCAGCTAGACTACCTGTGAACAACCTCCTGCCAGTCTATGAGTTCATCCATGAAAATGATGAAGAGATTGAAGACTCCATGACAGAGAGAATAAACCAGCTGATTGCACTAGATGGGGTCATAAGAGAAGCTCACCAAAAAAACATGAAGAAACAACAAAATGTGAAATATCTGTTTGATAAAAGGACTACAGAAAGGAAGTTTCAAATCAATGATCTAGTCCTTATTTGGAATGCAAGGAGTCAGGACAAGGGCAAACATGGTAAGTTTGAGCCCTTGTGGATGGGCCCATATCAGGTTTGCAATACTCATGGAGAAAATTCTTACTTCCTCTAGGCCCTGAATGGTGAAGTGCTAGAATTGCCTATGCATGATTAATTCCTCAAGTTTTATTTTGCATAAATGATTTGCCTCTATGCACAATTGTAAAGTATGTGTATATTGCTTGTGAATACTCTGTATAGTCGGTCCTGTTTTGAGTTTTGTGTTTTGTCTGGTCTGCCCCGGAGTAGTCTGGTTCTCGCTGCAGTCTTGCACCTACACGTCCCCAATTGGAGCCTATGTTGGTATTCATTTGTGTTTAGGGTTTTAAGCTTGAATGTTTGCAGGTTTTCTCATTTAAACCTTGAATTTCTTAAGTCATGGGATATTGCATTGCTTTGTCTTTTTCTGATGCTGGTCTTCTGTGAAGGGTTCCTAGTTGTTTTGTCTCATCCTTAGGGTTAAGTGTTCGAGAGTTGACCAACCTTCATGAAATGTGGTGGTGCCCTACCTGTAATTAGGGTTTCAAGGTAAAATATCAGTGAGTACTTTTCATCCCAAACCCTTAGAATTTATTTGACCATCGGTGTGAGTTCACCTTTGTCTTGGTAACTGCGTTCTTCATTCGATATGTTCATTCCATCGCCAAAACTTAGTCCATCGGCAGCTGTGCTACATGTCCTGCCGATGGTGTGTATCAGGCCGATGTAGGTTGTTCAAAATGGTCATCGGCGAGAGTATTGTTATCGGCGAGGGAATGGTGGTGTCCCGCCGATGTGTTTGACTTTGGTCGATGGAGTTGCCATCAGGGTGACATGGTGCATCGGGCGAATTGTGGAGAGTTGGGCCGAAGGCCATACTCTGGCCGATGGGGTTATATCGGTGTATCTTGTCATTGTCGGCTAAGTTTTGTGGTGTCCCCCCGATGGTGTTTGTCTCTCCGATGGAGGTTGTCATCGGTAGGATCCCTTTGATCGGTGCAGTGTCGCTATGTCATTCCGACGAGGTTGGTTTGGCCGACAGAATGTGGCTTAGGGCTTTCATCAGGATGACTTATGTTATCAGTGGAGGAATTTTTAGTCGCTCTGATGGTTCTGGTCATACCGATGAAGGTGGCTATCAGGGAAACAAGGTATATCGGTAGGTGAGTTCTCAAGTATGCTGATGGTTTGGGTCTGGCCGACGAGGCAGTGCGGAGGCTTCGTCGGTGAGATCGATGTATCGGTAGGAGAAAGTTTGAGTGCGCCGATGGTTTATGATCTCGCCGAAGACCGGGCAAAGGATGTAGCGATCGACGTGATCGGTGCGGTCGGCGGGAGTATCTTTGGTCACTTCGATGGTGTAGGTCACACCGATGGAGGCGGGAGTTAGAACGGTAGACCACCAGTGGTTGGCTCACAGGTCACGCGGAGCAAATGCGCGACAGTATGTTTACATGCGGCCATGCATATAAAGTGCTAAAAGGGTCTCCGTGGGGTGCATGTGGGATAAATGATTCCTATGTATTTGAAATATCAAAGTGATATGTTTTGGCGGGAAGGTTTCGAAGGCATGATCTGTTGCATTTTCCGATGGCTATGGGTTTGGTGCGACATTAATGGCATAGAAAATGCAGAGGTATGGCCTGGTTGACTAGGTAGCTACCCAATTGCAAAGGAAAATTCTTAGGTAGCAGCGTGGGGCTCAAGCTCAACCATTCCCAGCTTTCTTTTCAACCTGTGCATTAATTGTTTCGAGTACCATTCTCATAGTGCTCTGCATTTGGTTGAATTTCAAAATTTTGAGAAGACTTTGTGATTAATTGTTGAAAGTACATGCTTGTGCTATAACAGCCATGCGGTGTTACTCATTTGTTGTTGTTGAAAACTGGACACATTTGGCATTGTAATAAGATATAACTAGTTTTAGTTGCTCTGTGCAGAAGATCTTGTGAGTTTATGAGTCTCATGTTTTCTGTATTGTGCATAGATTCATTGGTTTCATGCTATTTGTTTTGTTATCTGTCTCCTGTATTGAATATACTTTTCTTTTGAATCTGAATATCTAAGGGGTGTCTTGGGTTCTAGGATATAGGTTTACTATATCGAATGCTTGATCTCTTAACTTCTGCTCAAGGGGTAGATTAAAGTGTTTTCAGGTTAAGTGTTGTGGAGAATATATTGCAGTAAGGATATCATAAGTAGAGATAACTTAATACTCTATTTTGGGAGGTATCTGTAAGGCAGATATCACACAAATCCCCTTGAAATCTAGTCTTGGTATGTTTATGCTAAACATTTACATGTGTATGTCTACTGACTCCAAGCCCTGGATAGGCACCAATCTAGCTCTGTGTTGAGGTTATACACCAGGTCTAGGTTCGCATCCAAACATAAAATCAAATTCAAAATTCCAAACAACCATTAGATCTGTAGAGTTAGTTTAGGATCAGAATCCTCTGTCTCACAACTGAATATAGGCCCAAAGCTAGCCCCTTTGCACTTATCTGACAGTTTTGGTCTACATAAAGGAGGATTCATCTGCTTAGTATCAACATCCCCCATCTCACAAGCATACCTTACTGATGTTGAATAGGGAATACCCCCCTTGGTTCTGCAGAGCCTAAAGAAGAAGAGGAGATATTTATAGAGTCTATCTCCTACACTGTTGGCCCCTGGCCCGAGAATTCTGTTGATCAATGATGGCTACCTTGTAGGGATACTGGGAATGAGCATCCAGTCTGGGAAAAAACCAACACCTAGCACTTTTATCCATTTAACTTTAGTTCTTAGAAGATTCAAATGACTTGGGGCATTGCCAAGGCTAAGGCACTTTTATAGTTTTTTGTAGGATAAGAAGGAAGGGTCAAAGAAGCCTTTATAAAACATCTCTTGTGGGTTGAGGGTAAGGCTAAGGATGGCAAGTGATCCTAAGAACACACTAGGGGAATGGATGCTAAAGTGAGTGCCCAATAAATCATGAAATTATGAGAGGGCACAATTTACGATGCTGCACATAATATTACATTGGCTTGTGACAAGCCAACCCCTCTTCAACCCAAATGATGGCTTAAAATCATGATTGATTGACACTCTCATATCTAATTTTATCATTTATATTTGCAAGTAGGGATTCCACCTCAAACCAATACTTATGGTCATTAATCAAACATCCTAGGTTGGCTAAGAGGTCTGTCACCTAGTTGCTTTCTCTATAAGTATGCACATTTTAAAATTCCTAAAATAATATTTATAAGGTCCTTAGTATCTAAGATAATATTGTTTAGAGACCAATGGATAGTGGCCCTAGATTTCAAAATATCAATAATATTCTTGGAGTCTCCTACAATCATCAAGTCAAAGATATCAAGATTTTTAGCCAACTCTATACCAAGAAGAGTTGTAGATGCTTCAAAATTATTATTAGTTTGGAATCCAAATTTTTTTGTAAATGCAACAATTAGCTCCACCTTGTTGTTCTTGACCATACCCCCATTTGTGATTGTTGCACGAGTGGGTACAAATTATTTGATTATATTTTCCTCCTTACCTACATAACTATATTAAGTTGTGAGTGATAAAAAATTGCATATCTTTGATCCTTCTATGCTAGATGGAAAGAGATGAACTTTTATTTCCTTCCATGAAAGATCACATTCCTAGTGCTCAAGACAAGTTAAAGAACAATGTTGTTACCAAAAGGAGAGAAAATCAAGGAAAGGTGTGAAATATAATAGGTAGATTGGATTGGAGGGACAATTACTAATAAAGGTTAAATGATATCCAAAGGAGGTGTAGGGATTATTTCCTCATTTCCCAAGTTCCTAAAATTTTAAGAACTAAATGTTAGTGCAGAACTAAAATAACAGTGAAATAGCAATAAAATATATAAAAAGAGAACACAAATTTACGTGGAAAAACCTAGTAATGTACCAAGAGAAAAACCATAAGCAAAGATCTCTCAAATTTATTCTTAGAAGAAAATTCACTATTACAAAACTTTTTCTCATGCATTCACATTCAAGCTCAACTAACTTAAATAACCATGAAAAATACATGCAAAAAATAAATCCTTTATGAAGAAAGATTTACATGCTTAAAAGAACAAGTGGCACTTCCACGTGCAATTCCACATGGTGTACATGTGGCATATGACAAAAAAAATTCTGACTCAGCCTAAAGGCCTCACTAGAAAATGCCTTTGATGTGGCAGGGGGGATACATGCAACCCCTTGCCTTTCAACCTTTAGTTGAACTTTCTTGGCCTTCAGCCCCACTTGACAAGTATGCCAAGTAGACTACCATGGTACTTGTTGTCGACTTCTCGTCACTGCTGAAATAACAAAAACTAACTTCACATACCACCAATCTCCCAGTTGAAGTCAAGTTTTTCCTTGTGAATATGTCCTACTATTGAAAGACCAATGCTACTGCTACCTATCGTTAAGTGATGTGCAAGCCAAGAGAAGTTTCGCACCATATGAACTTCTCTACTAGAAGGCTTCGTCAAAATATCTGCTAGATTTATATCAATGTGTATCTTACCCAAAGAGACATGTCCTCCTTCCACCACCTCATGTACAAAGTGATATTGTACATCAATATGTTTCCTTCTAGCATGATAAGCTGAGTTGATGCGTGCTAAGTGTAAAGCACTTTAGCTATCACAATGCAATACCATGTTATCTTACTTTACCTACAATTCACCCAAGATTCTATAGAGCTAGATTGCCTCCTTGCTAGCCTTTGTTGCTGTCATATATTCAACTTTATTAGTAGACAAAGCCACCAATATCTGCAACTTTGAGAGCTAGCTGACAACACCTCCTACTAAGGAGAAAACATAACCTATAGTAGAATTTCTCTTATCTCTATCTCCACCAAAATCTGCATTCACATACCCATTAACCTGAGGACTACTCCCACTATAACAAATAGCAGCATTAGAAATGTCCATCAAATAATTGAGAATCCACTTCACAGCCATCCAATGATCACAACTTGGATTCGCCATGAAGTGACTAACTACTCCCACTACTTGTGTAATGTCTGGTCTAATGCACACCATGGCGAACATAAGACTACCAAGTGCTGATAAGTACAGTACACGCATGACATGTATGTCTTCTCTGCTACTATGCTAGGGCACTATTTTGAGGACAATTGAATATGATTAGGAAATGGTGTACTAATTGTTTGTGCATTCTACATATTGAAGTGCTACAAAATCTTCTACACATAAGTCTTTCATGACAACCAAATCTTCTTGTTCTTTCTGTCTATGTGTATCCTCATTCCAATAATTTGATTTGCATTTCCTAAGTCCTTTGTTTCAAACTCCCTAGCAAGGTAAGATTTTAACCTGATGATTCTATGCATGTTGGGACCTGCTAGTGGCACTCTCAAATTTTTCAAATTTGATGTGCCAGTATTGTTTCAAGGTGTCAACGGAGGCTAAATCGACAAGCTGCTCCATCTACCCCGGAGGCCACATTCGGTGATTAAAATTTTGCAACTCAGGAATTATCTTGCAAATCTGGTTGGTGGAAAGTTTCATGCTCCTGGGACAAGTTTTGGCAAGGTATTTAATTGATGAAATGTTTTTGGATTAAACTGTGTGTATTTTTGCTTCAACGTTTCGGATCACACTTAGTGATCCATCATCAAGAAGAGGATGTATGTGATTAGGATTGCAGACTTACCCTTTAAAATGATGAACATGTAGGGTTAGGTTTAGTGAGGTGGACACAAGCCAACAATAAAACAAAGAATTAAGAAACAATAAATATGTAAGAAAATGATAAATCATATTATAATAAAAAGAAAAATGCATTAATTAAATAAGAAAGGAAATAGCAAGTATATCAAAATTAATAAATATTAAGTAAAGTGATAAATGCTAATTATAACATGAATAATATATCTAATATAATAAATACCATGGATAGATAAACAATAGATAAATAGATCAAAGTAATATATATATATGAATTACATAAACAATTAAATAAGTATAAATAAAAATAAATTAGTTCTGAAATATTTAATAAAATAATATTAGGCGATTAAAATAAAATAATAAGTGAGTACAATAATTAAGAAAAGAAATAAAATAAAATAATTATGAGATAATTAATATAATAAAAATAAAACCAATAAAGTAGAAATTAAATGAAAAGTAGCTATATATATATAAGAGAGAAATTTCAAAAAAAATCATATATATATATGAGAGAAATTTCAAAAAATATCATAATAAACCAACTAAAAAGGGGATGAAGTAAAGGTTCAAGAAAAGTTAGAATAAAATAAAAATAAATAAAAGGTGAGTAGCTAGGGTTAAAAAGAGAGGAAAGGAGAAGAGCAGAGGACACAAGATGAGTATGAAAAGAGACTAATAAGTGTGCCTAGACACAGAAAGAAGGGTCCAAAATGTAAATTAGGAAAAAGTAAAAATAAATTATAAAGAGAAAGGTGAGTAAAGTAATATAGGAAAGCCAACATAAATGAATTAGGAGAAAGGACCAAAGAAGAAAAATCCAAAGACTAAACAATATACCCGAAAGTTAAATAGTAAGAGAAAACAAAAGGATAATTCAAAACAAACAAGGCCCAGGAGCAAGCCACCCCGAATACAAATCACCAAAAGTGCAAACAAACATGTAAAAGAGGAATAGAGAATTGAGAGTGACATAGTATCAATCCACCAGCTAGATACAAGAAAATGAAGACCTACATGCCCAAGCATAGCAGACACAAGGGTAAAGCGGGAAGAAAAGTCAAACCGAAAAGGAAAAGAACCAGGAGTAAAAGGAGGAAGAAGACCAAGGGGTGGAAAGTGGTGGGAGGGGGGAGGATTCAAAGAATCAAGAGGCATTAGGGTGGGTTTGGAGGGAGTTTAACAAGGGTTGCCAGGCTGGGCTTAGATGCAATCCATCATCACAATTAAGATTGGATAGGTGGTTTCTAATAAAGATGGCTTCATGAAGTTTTCTCCTGAAAAAATTATCTTCTTTGATGAGAACTTGGGTGTCCTCTAGGCAAATATGGTGCTTGGTAAGTGAGAGTGCTCCGCGAGGGCAGATTTAGTTGTCTGATCATGCCTAATCACATACATCCTCTTCCTGATGATAGATCACTGAGTGTGATCTGAAACGTTGAAACAAAAATACACAGTTTAATCCAAAAGCATTTTATCTATTCCATGGACTGTGGAAAACTCATGCCTACTAAGGTATTTAATTATTTTCTGACTACAATCAGGTTGATTTTGGTGTTCCGAAAAAGTTTCAAATTTCTCAAATCTGAGAGTGACCCAGTTGCCCATTTGGTCTCAAACGTCTCCAATTTCAATTTCACTAAAATCAGAGAACATTTGATGCATTATTGTAATGCATTTTAGTTGTGGCGGATTCACCCGACAAGGCAATTTACAAAGCGGGTCCCAAAATTTGATTGGTGAAGCAGAATCTGAGCAAATGGGTTTGCTTAAAATAATTGATCATGCCCTTGCACAAATTTTCACAATCGTCGGATACTCGGTTTACCTGTAGTGAAAGTGCACCAAGCCCATCAAAAGAATTTCAATTTTCTCCATAGTCTAAAGTTGAAATCCATATATTAAAAGAAATAATATTGAATGCATTTTAAAAGAGGGGGAGAATTGAAGTTTAAATGTGACTTGGAAAAGTCAAAAGTCATAAAGAGGGCATATAAAGTTTATTAAACTTTATGATGAGGTTTATTAAGAAGAAATAAAGGCTCGATGGTGCTTAGCAGCCATTAATGCTGCCCTCTCTTTGGCCCATGCGATATGCCCATCGCATGGCCTCTCCTGCCCCCTTTTCCCTCTGCTGACCTTAAACGGTGCCGTTCCTTTTCTCATGTGTCGATTTTGATGTATTTCTTGCTGCTTTTGACGGATTTGATGCTCATTGATGCTGGTAATCACGTTTTTTGACTTCAGGGTGAATTTTGGAGGCGAATTTTGACTCAAATGCGTTGTTATATGCCTGAAATTATTCTTGGTCCATTCCTCATCCATTGGCAGGGATGTTTTGACAGTTTGCAATGAATTTTGAGTGCCGGAATGAGTGGATTTTGCCTCTGTTCTGCCGAAAACGACCCAGAGCTGTTTGGCTGAGTGAAAATCAAACTTGATGGCTATTACAATGATGTCTGAGAGGCTAGATGCTATGAAGGAGATGAAAGAAGAGGTCTCGGTGGTCACTTATTGCGGAGATATGGAAGACTCCAGCTACTGTTCAAGCTTGGGAAAAAAAATAAAAAAATGTAAAATATTAAAAGAGGAGATTAAAATACATTTGTTTATTATTTTGTCTTCTCTTATTTTAATTGTAAAATTTTATTTTATTCCCAATATCATTTTGGAGGGAAAATGTAATGGAAAAAGTATCACCTACCTCCAAAATGTAGTAAATTTTTAGGTCAACATATTTTGAGCATAAAAACAACTGGGCTCTCATTTTTGTTGTTGTTGAAGATTTGTGAAATTTTGTAGAACTAATGAAAATATAGGCTTTTTGGGCTGCTGTATTTCTTGTGCTGTAAGTTTATGAGTTATATGAGGCTGATATAAAGATTTTTACTCTAGACACAGAGGATACTGAGTCGTATAATAACAAGAAATGTGTTGAGGCTTGTTGAAGTTTAGACCCATGTGTGAGCCTTCCAAATGATGAAATATATGAAAATGATGAATATGAATGTGGCGATCATATCTACAATGCAGAAGTTGAAATATTTACCTTTTATCATGAATGCATTGATGAAGAGGAAAATAGGGGTCATTGTTCAGGTGTGGATGGTCAAGTTTCAAATGCTCATAGTACTACAATAAAGGAGAGTATTGACAATGGTGTCCATGGCAAGAGTAATCGTGAGGCTTCTGACATTGGGTTGCATTCTAATTTTTTATTCCTGCTTTTGAAACTTTCCATGTTGATTTATATGACGATTTGCAAGATGAATCAAATTATGTTCTCTTTCCTGAGATGGAGAAAATGTTTGATGCAAACTGGTAGCATGAGGTTCATAAATTCATTGAGAATGTAAACATAGCTGGAGATGCATATTCTTATGAGGAACATGATATGATTAATGATGAAGATGTTGATGAGACAATTCAGTCTCCTTTGCATAGGATTAAAACACCAAGTGATGCAGATGACTTACATTACCCAAGTGTAGGTGAGTACATATGCCATATGAATCAAGTCAAAAATGAGTCGGAGTATGAACTTTTTCTATTTGATGTAGCTAAAAGGTGTTTGCATGAGGTGCACAAAAATGAATATGACAGCTTCCTCTCTGATTTGCAAACTTGTGATGAAATAAGACTTAATGATCCTGGCTATACGGTGGACTATGAGTGCTTTCAGTTTTCAGTTCAGCTTGGAGATCATTTTATAATGCATAACAATCAGATTGACAAAAGTAATGTTGACAGGGGTAGGCTCATTGATGTGGTTAGGCGTGGTAGTGACAGGGTTAATTTGTGGGCAAATCATGTCAGTGTTTTCAGTTGTGATATGGGGCAGTCAAATGAAAACAGGGTATTTGACAGAGGAGGATATTGGTTCTTCATTTTTGGGGGCCTGGGGCCACCAAGTAAAATTGAAGGTATAGTTTTTAGTGCAAAATGGAGTGTTGACTCTACAGCCCAATGGAGTAGGCACCTGGTCTACATCCCAGAGATAGCTGGAATCTTGCCATGCCTGCAAGATGCATGCGTCCCCGACCAAGAGCCACTACTGGCACTCTCAAATTTTTCAAATTTGATGTGACAGTATTGTTTCGAGGTGTCAACAGAGGCTAAGTTGACAAGCTGCTCCATCTACCTTGGAGGCCACATTCGGCGATTAAAATTTTGCCACTCATGCATTATGTTGCAAATCTAGTTGGTTGTAAGTTTCTTGGCATATTTGAGAGCATGCCTACTCAGTTTCATGCTCCCAGGACAAGTTTTGACCGGGTATTTAATTGTTTTCTGACTGCAACCGAGCTGATTTTGGTGTTCCAAAAAGTTTTGAATTTGTTAAATTTGAGAGTGACCCAATTGCCAATTTGGTCTTAAACATCTCCAGTTTCAATTTTACCAAAATTAGAGACCATTTGATGCATTATTTTAATGCATTCTAGTTGCAGTGGATTCACCCGACATGTTAATTTACAAAGCAGGTCCCAAAATTTGATTGGCAAAACAGAATCCGAGCAAATGGGTTTGCTTAAAATAATTGATTAGGCCCCTATACAAATTTTCATGATCGTGGGATACCTGGTTTGCCCGTAGTGGAAGTGCACGTCATAAAGAGGGCATATAAAGTTAATTAAACTTTATGATGAGGTTTATTAAGAAGAAATAAACGCTCCATCGCAGCCATTAATGCTGCCCTCTCTTTGGCCCGTGCGATGGTACGATATGCCCATCGCATGGCCTCTCCCACCCCCTTTTCCCTTTGCAGACCTTCAACGATGCCGTTCCTCTGCTCATGTGTCCATTTTGATGGATTTCTTGCTGCTGGTAATCACGTTTTCTGACTTTAGGCTGATTTTTGGAGGTGAATTTTGACTCAAATGTGCTGTTATATGCCTGAAATTCGTCCTTGGTCCATTCCTCATCCATTGGTGGGGAGTTTTTGATAGTTTGCAATGAATTTTGAGTGCCGGAATGAGTGGATTTTGCCTCTGTTTTGCCGAAAACGACCCAGAGTTGTTTGGTTGAGTGAAAATCAAACTTGATTGCTGTTACAATGATGTCTGAGAGGCTAGATGCTATGAAGGAGATGAAAGAAGAGGTCTCAGTGGTCACTTATTGCAGAGATGTGGAAGACTCCAGCTGTAGTCGTTCAAGCTTGGGAAAAAATTAAAAAATGTAAAATATTAAAAGAGGAGATTAAAATACATTTGTTTATTATTTTGTCTTCTCTTCTTTTAATTGTAAAATTTTATTTTATTCCCAATATCATTTTGGAGGGAAAATGTAATGGAAAAAGTCTCACTTACCTCCAAAATGTAGTAAATTTTTAGGGCAACATATTTTGAGCATAAAAACAATTGGGGTATTATTTTGGTTGTTGTTGAAGATTTGAAAATTTTTGAAGAAGTAATGAAAATTCAAGCTTTCTGTGCTGCTCTATTTCTTGTGCTGTAAGTTTATGAGTTATATGTTGGATGTATGTTTTTAGTTTTATGTTGATGTTATATGAGTAATGCTTCATGCATGTATTCTGTTATCTATCTCCATGGCTGTATGCATCCCTTCTTTTGAATCTGATAACTAAGGGTTGTTGAGATTCTAGGATATAGACTTTCTGTATCACATGCTTAATCTTTGACCTCTATTCAAGGAGTAGATTAAACTGTTTTAGGTTAAGTATGAGGAAGAATGTATGGCAACATGGATATTTGTAAGTAGAGATAGATGAATACTCAATCTGGGGTGGTGTTTGTAAGGAAAATATCAATCTAACCCCATGAAACTTGAATGTCAGTTGAGTTTATGCAAATCATTCACATATATACGTCTAATTGACTCCCAGCTCTGAAATAGGCACTAGTCTGTTCTCGTGTTGAAGTTATGATTCAAAACCCTATCTTGCACCAAATACACAAAGACAAAATCAAAACATCATTTGAAAACTTTTAGGTTTTAGGAGTAGGTTGTAGATGCATGCTCTCATTTTCAGCCAGCTAGATAGTCCAAGAATATTGCCAATTTGGGTTTATCTTATACATCTTGGTCCATACATGAGAGCATTCTACATGATCTTGAAAAGTTAAATCTTTTGTTATAAGAGAGTCAAAGTTAAATTTTTAGTTATAGGATACCCCCTTGGTGTGGCAGAACCAAAAGTGAAGGGGAGGTAGTTCACACAACCTCCCGTCTTTGTTGGCCGAATCTAATTGAGCATTGGAAGTGGTAAACCCTTTGCTGATTTGGGAACCAACACCTGCTACCAACATATCGTCTACATAAAAAAGTAAAATAATGAAACTACCATCTTCATATCCTTTAAAGTAGACACAATGATCAACCTCACATCTACTAAAACCCAAACTCGTCATGAAGGAATCAAATCTCTTGTACCAACTCCTTGGCACTGTTTCAAACCATACAATGATTTGTTCAACCTTTGTTAGAAAAATATGTAGTGTAGAATTCAAATAATAGCAAAATAGCAATGAAAAACACAAAAAAAAAACATAGATTTATGTGGGAAAACTTGGTAATGTACCAGGAAAAAACCATGGGAAAAGATTTCTCAAATTTATTCTTAGAAGAAAATTCATTGTTATAAAAAAAATTTCTCATGCATTTGCATTCAAGCTCAACTAACTTAAATAACCATGAAAAATACATGCAAAAACAAATATTTTCTAATGAAAGATTTCCATGCATAAACACGTGAGTGGCACTTCTGCTTGCAATTCCACATGGTGTACACATGGCATATGACCAAAAAATATTTTCGGTTCAGCCTAAAGGCCTCGCTAGAAAATGCCTTCAACGTGGCAAGGGGCTAGGTGTAGCCCCCTTGCGACCCCCTGCCCTTCAACCTTTCATTGAACTTTCTTGGTGTTTGGCCCCGCCTGACAGGGACATCGAGTAGGATACCGTGGTACTCATTTTTAACTGCTCATCACTATTGAAATAACAAAATCTAACTTCACATACTAACACCAAAAGCCTCCTAATTTTAAAGATTTGAGATCTCATTTAGATCATGTAAGTTAGTGAAAAACATCAAAATCATTAATCTCATCTTCAATGAACATATATAACTAGAAAATTGATAAGTACTCCAATCTATACACAACTCAAAAGAAATAAAGTTTAGAGAAAAATACAAAGGAGGATACATAACTCTCTAGAAATTTCAAAAAGTGGTGAACATTTATGTGATAACCACCCTGGTTACTACTATTATTTTTTTTACATCAAATACCTACTTAATCGACCAAGTATCTTCTATTTGATTTAGAAGTATAAACTTCAAAGGCTTACCAACCATAGTCACGACAACAACTCTGTGCCACAACTCTCATACTACTACTAGAGTATGGCAAGCTCCCAAAGTTAGGGTCATCCCTAGATGCAGACCTAAACCTTGAGGGTTCATTTGTAATGGCCCTGCCTATGTATCCCTTCCTGGGAATCATAGGCTCCATAGTTTGTTCATCAATAATAGAGAGGCTTCATCCTCTCCTTTGATATCAGATCTCCAATCTCACTCTTAAATCATAACTTTTAAGTATATCCTATGATTCCAATTCAATTTGTATGCAGTGGTATGATAGCAATGCAATCAGTCATTTATGTTAGTTCAATACCAACATCAATGTATGAAAACACATAAAACCACATAGTGACCAGCTTATATGAACATTACTTGTTCACACATAGTTACTGGCTCAATCATACATTCCTTGTATGCAATGTGACTATCTCTCACCTAGGTCACACATACACAATGTGACTAGCTCATGGGGTACGACCCATATACACAAAATGAATAACTCACTCATTTGTCACATATACACATTGTGACTAGCTCATGTGTACCACATAAACATAGAGTGAATAACTCATGCATGTCTCACATACATCCAAAGTGACTACTATCTCATGCATACAACACATATATACGAGGAGAATAATTCATGCATGTGTCACACACACACATTGACTAGCTCATGCATACATCACATATAGACAGTATGTTTAGTTCACACCTATAACACATATACACAATGTGAAAAGCTCAGGCAAGCATCATATATACATAATGAGACTAATTCACATATACACAATGTGACTGGATCATATACACATCATAAGCACACATAGTGACTGGGTAGCCCATAAGTCCTAAAATATATCTCAACCAAAAATAGGAATGTTGGAGTATCTAATAGTACACCATGGGTTCCATCCTTTTTTTCCTAATTTATAGCCAACTATGATGACAAGTAAGCATCCCATAGTACTTGCGGTCATCACTGACAAGGGATCAAGTGCAACAATGCAAAACACATAAGGTCCTTAATACAGATGCACATAGGGATTGACTCAAACATACATAGTGACCAACTAGTAAGAGGAAGTAGATGCAACCTACTACATGCATCTTCACATTACCTAGTTTACTAACACAAAATCTCATAAATCCCTCCTAATGAAAGAAAGGAATGTCAGTGCATATCATACTACACCATGGATCCCATCATTTTCCCAATTCACAACCAATTACGATGACAAGCAAGCATCCCATACTACTTGTTGTCATCATTGGCTAAGGAGTAAGTGTAATAACATACATATTCACAACCAACTACAATGGCAAGCAAGCAACCCATACTACATGTTGTCATCACTGGCTAAGAAGTAGGTGTAACAATATATGTCACATGTGGCCATTAATAAGATTTCAACATCTTGCTAAACATGTTGAGTCGATAGATCCTGACATCTATCACCTCCATGTCACTAGCAAAAGTCAATCCAACCTAGTATGGGGTAGCTCCTAGCATCTATCACCTGCATGGTACTAGTGAAAGCCAGCTAAGCCCTATCATACCAAAGGGTAGCTCCTAGCATCCATCACCTCTATGGTACTAGTGACATCTGACTAACCCTAAGATATAGTGGATAACACCTGGTATCTGTCACCTCCACGATACTGGTGACAACTAGCTAAACCGCACCTATATCATAACCTGGATGGTGTTGAACACACAAAAGTACTAAGAGGGGGGTGAATCAATACTTAATCAAACTCTTTCCTTTTAAATGCATTGAATCCAAATTAAACATTTAAACCAAATGAATCATAAAAGCACATACACACATGATACTAGATTTACGTGGAAACCTAAGATGGGAAAAACCACGATGAGCAAGCTGCTTGGATCTACTATCCAAATTCAACCTCACAAATAAAAATAGATTTACAATAAATTTTATGGGCTACAACCCAAAGGAAGCTCCAACTTCCTAATACAAAGTTTTATGGGCTCCAACCCAAAGGAAGAAACAACTTCCTGACACACAATTTTACGGACTCCAACCCAAAAGAAGTTCCAACTCCCTAAAGTGCTACAACACTTACAACACTTACAAGAAGAGGCTCTAACCTCTATACCAAAACACTTGATTGAATATGATGATTCAATCACCTCTGTAGCATCACCTCCTTTAACACTTTAACATCGACTTACTCAGATAACCTCAACACCTCTGTTCTATCATCTCTGCTAAAAAACACCTCCACAATACACTTTGACTCTTTTATGAATTATGCATCATATCCTCTAGAGTTGCTTCTCAATTTCTGGATCATTCACCTTTTCGCATACACTCACTCACTCTGACACATTAAAACAATATTCTATACTTCAGATATATCCTCCGCAAGTCTTCAAAACATCATCTTTGTCAAAATAAATGTAATGTGTAACGTCCTTACTTATCAGCTCCCAAATCACATGCGGTAATGCAGAAATAAAATTTTTGTGTGATTCATACCAAGTGATCAACTAGACCCCTTTTACCTTCTCCCAATCTTTCCTACTGGTGCACGCTTCCACACTCACGATGCAATCACTCAAACACACCATGTCGGCACTGAAAACACTTATCCTTTCATACATTAGCTCCAAACCCAAAGCGGTACCTGAGAAGAAAGATATCACCATGCGGATCAAGCCATGACCACCATATGAATTGTAAAGCACTCCTCTTTCTATTTCATACTTCAACTTGTTGGCACAAGCAATCAAACTTTGATGCTGCTATCCCTTACACAATCTGGTTACATAGTCTTGATATAGAACATTGATAAACATACTTGCAATACACCAAAACACTTGAAACTTGAACTGAGCATACACATTGATCATCTAAACTTATCTTTCAAATAGCAAAGACAAACATCAAAGTGCGGTGAAATGTGGTAGCTTTCTATTCTTCCTCTAATAACCTTATACAACAACATGACTTGTTCTTACTCAGATGACTCTAGAAATACTACGTTACTTTGTATCCTTTGAAACTTGAGTATATCATTATTGTACCATTTTTTTACCTAGTCTTCAAACCGTCATTCTATATCTTCAAGTGTGGAGAAATGCGGAGCATTATTCTGTACCTTTGAGGTTGCAACAACATTGTATCACCATTGTCTTCACTCTGCTAACTCTAGAAAGATTTTCTATAACTTTTATGCTCTGAAACTTGGATCACGAATACCTCATAGCTGTCTTTGTCTAACCTCCAAGCCACAAGGCCATATCTTCATTTGTGAAGGTATGCAGTACATTCTCTTGAACCTTTAACATCCTTCATAACTAGAAATTTAGTCAGACAATTTTCTTCAAATGTTTTGCAACGTTCTTCATAAAGCGCCAACTAACATGACTCCAAATCATCAAAAGACAACATATGCGACCAAGATTGCTCCATGACATTTGTTATCAAACGCAAGACATCAAAGACAACACTTCAATCACTTTGATAGCTTACACCTATCCATGAACTTCAGAAGATAAGGTATAACTATGTACAGATGATACTGATCCAAAAACATGTTCATGTCTTTCATCATAATATATTTCTCATCACAACACCTCTGATCATCACTCCTTTGACATCAATGATTACCATTCTTTTGACATCAATGACAACATATGCAACAATATCCCCCTTTGTCATTGATGGCAACACTAACCTGATATGCAATTTTTTCTCCCCCTTTAACATCAAGGACAAAGGGCTAGTTGTCTTCCTTTGTTCTAACAAAATATGCAAGCTCCCCCTATCTATGTAATCCTTGTCATTCTTCTTAGTCTCTTATCTACCTGCTCCTCCTGAGAGGTAGCCACCATTAATCCAGGGATAATAAATATACCTTGAACTGCTCCCCTTAGACAGATGTATCATCTGTGCATCTAGTTAGAAGAGGGGAGGGGCAACAACCCCTAACTTCTACCTGAGATATTCAAATGTGTCCTTAGAAAGTGCTTTTGTAAAGATGTCTGCAACATGATCCTTTGTAGGCACATATTCCAATTTTACTTCTTGATTTGCAACCTTTTCTCTTAAAAAGTGATACTTGATGGTTATGGTCTTGGTTCTAGAGTGCATCACCGGATTCTTTGAAATATTGATGGAACTTGTATTGTCACATAGAATAGGATGGGCTCATCATACATTACCTTGATATCCTTTAATGTTTGCTTCATCCATAATACTTGAGTGCAACAGAATGCTACAACTATATACTCTGCTTCAATTGTTGATAAAGAAACTAAATCATATTTTTTACTAAACCAAGAGACCAATTTGTCTCCCAAAAAGAAAGCTCCACCACTGGTACTTCACCTATCATCCACACTGCCAGCCCAATCTACATCAGTATATGCACTCAGGAAAAAATTATTACCTCTTTGAAACCATAGTCCAAAATCCAGAGTGCTCTTCTAATATATGAAAAATTCTTTTGACTACCTTCACATGTGTTTCTTTTGGATCAACTTGAAACCTTGAAACCATACAAACAACTTGCATAATGTCAAGCCTTGATGCTATTAAGTACAGTAGGCCCCCAATCATAGACCTATATAGAGTCTGATCATCCTATGGTGAGTCATCACCTTTACTCAAATGGCAACCTGTTACCATAGGAGTACTCACTGGTTTTCAATCTTCCATACCAAACTTTTTCAACATTTTCTTGACATACTTTGCTTGAGAGATAATGATACCTTCATCTGATTGAGTGATTTGGAGTCCAAGAAAGAATGATAGCTCACCTATCATAGACATTTCAAATTTCTTTTGCATCTCTTCTACAAACTTATTGCACATTTCATCATTGCCGCCAAAGATAATATCATCAACATATACTACTACTACTACACACACACACACACACACACACACACACACACACATATATATATATATATTACTATCTATCTGTTGTACCTTTTTTGAAGCCTTGTTAGAGTAGATACTTATCCAATCTTGCATACCAAGCCCTAGGGGCTTGTTTGAGACCATATAAATCCTTCTTTAGTCTGCACACCATATTATGATGTTTTGATAGATGGAATCCTTCAGGCTGCTCTATGTAAACTTCTTCTTATAGGTCACCATTCAAGAAAGTAGATTTGACATTCATTTGATATACCTTGAAGTCCTTGTGAACTGCAAATAAAAGAAACATCCTGATTGCTTCCATTCTTTCCACAAGAGCAAATGTCTCCTCAAATTTAGTTCCTTCCACTTGTGAATAACCCTTGCAGACAAACCTTTCTTTGTTTCTAACCACTTCTCCATCTTAATTCAATTTATTTATGAACACCCATTTTGTGCCTGTCACATTTTTGTCCATGGGTCTTGGCACCAATTCCCAAGTCTTATTTTTCTCTATCTGATTTAGTTCTTCTTCCATTGTCTGGATCCATCCTTCATCCTTGCTAGCATTAACAAAAGTTTTAGGTTCTATCTTAGACATCAAAGAGAAGTTTACCTATTTGTTTGTCCTTGCAAATATTCTTCTAGTTTGTATTCCTTCATTCTTGTCTCCAATTATACAGGATCTTCTAAGTGGTTCTTCTAAACATACTTAACAGGAGTCTTGGTGGCCTTCTCTTATGTTTCTTCCTTTTCTTCAACTTCTTCCTCTTCTTCTGTGCTAGCAAATTCATCTAAACAATAGTCTTCTTGCACATGTATGAATGGATGTGACTCTTAATCAACCCTAACATTTGCACTCTCACCTATCTTCCTTAGTCTTTTATTGTAGCATCGGTAAGCTTAGCTTCTAGTTGAGTACCCAAGAAAAATTCCTTCATCAGATCTTGAGTCAAACTTTCCCAAACCTTCTTCATCTCTTCTGATATAGCATTTGCTTCCAAAAATTTGGAGGTACTTGACAGAAGCAGGTCTTCATTTCCATAGCTCATATGGTGTCTTTGTTGGCCCACAATTGCTGTTAAACTAAAAGGTCAACCTATCAATTTTTGATACAAATGCTAGAGTTAATGAATCCATGGGAGGCAGTTAATCCATGTCACAAATCCCGAGGCTACGCTGAACATGGTATTAACCTTTCGAGAGATGAAAGCACCAACTTTCCAACAATCTCCCCCTAGCGCCAGCCTGAGGGGATTCAAACCCGTGACCTTTCGCTTTGATACCAATTGTTGGCCCACGATTGCCATTAAACCAAAAGGTCGATCTGTCAATTTCTAATACAAATGCTAGTTAATGAATCCACGGGAGGCAGTTAGTCCATGTCACAAATCCCGAGGCTACACTGAACATGGTATTAACCTTTCAGGAGACAAAAGCACCAACTTTCCAACAATCTCCCCCCAACGCTAGCCCAAGGGGATTCGAACCCGTGACCTTTTGCTCTGCTACCAATTGTTGGCCCATGATTGCCATTAAACCAAAAGGTCAACCTGTCAATTTCTAATACAAATGCTAGAGTTAATGAATCCACGGGAGGTGGTTAGTCCATGTCACAAATCTCGAGGTTGCACTGAACACGGCACCAACCTTTCGGTAGACAAAAGCACCAACTTTCCAACAGTCTTAGTTCTATTCACTCTTAGTTGTCCTCTGTTAAAAATATAGACATTAGTATGGACTATTTCTCTCAAATATGCATTAGGAATCTTGGCTTCATTCAACATTGTTCTTGCCATCTCCTGGACTGTTCTATTCTTCCTTTCCACTACTCCATTTTACTGAGGAGTTCATGTAGTAGATAGGTGCCTCTTTATTCCATGTTCTTCACATAATTCTTCAAACTCATTTAATGTGAACTCATCACCTCTATCAGACCTTAAGCACTTGATTCTAGAATTCATTTCATTTTCAACCATAGACTTGAAAATCTTAAACCCACTGAAAAATTTTGATTTCTCTTTAAAAAATGTAACCCATGTCATCCTAGAGTAATCATCAATAAGCAACATAAAATATCTCTCACCTTGGAGACTCCTTGTTTTGGTAGGACCACACATATCAGTATGAATTAGTTCCAATGGATTTGTAGAAGAATACTCCTTAATCCTAAACCTTGTCCTTGTTTGCTTCCCAATCTAAAATTATTTGCACAAGGTGCTTGCATGCTTGGTAATCTTAGGCATGTCTCTTACTACTTGTATGGAGTTGATTTTCACAAGATTGTCAGCATTCACTTGTCTATCCTGGAAGACATTTTCTTCCATTAGCACCATTTAGGTTGTACAAGTTGTTTTCTATCCTAAATCCCTCTGCCACTAGTTTACCAGTATTTACTCTTCTAATTTCACATCCTTGTGCATGAAATATAAGATTGTATCATTTGTTGCACATCTGACTTACACTGAGAAGATTGTGCTTGAGACCTTCTACATATAGAACATCTTCTATTTTAGATCTTCCATCAATACTTATGGTGCCCTTTCCACCAATTCTCACAAATGTATAATCACCAAACTTAACTGATCCACCATTCCACTTTACAACATTGAGGAACTTGCTCTTATCACCTATCATATGGCTTGAACATCCACTGTCTATTACCCAAGGATTTCTTTGTCCTTGGCCATGAAATGTTGTTCGTAGAATCATTGAATTTTCAACCTCATTGTTTGTTTCCTATCTTTTGGAAGTGTCACTCTCCTTGTCTTTCTCATTAATATCTGTCATCTGAATTTCTAATTTTGCTAATCCACTTCTACAATATCTTGCTATGTGTCCAAAATTGTTGTTGATATGACATATCACATTGACATCTACTAGTGAAGCAAGAGGATTCCTACTTATAAAATTTCTTCTATTCATCCTAGACTTGCATTCCATAGCCTTATGACCATATTTATTGCAGATAAAATAATAACCAAAAAAGGCATGATTGAACTTGTTTATGAAGATTTGTCTTGCATGGAAGGGTCTTTCATATCTTCTTCCTTGGGACATGAGAGTAATGAGATTTATGTAGGAGCATCCCTAGTTCAAGAGCAATCTTGGATCAACCAAAAAACATTTGCATTTTAGTTTGTTTGCATTTCAGTTCTTTCATTTTCCAGTTCAGTTCAGGTAGTTAAGTCAAAAGCAGTTTCAACTTGTGGTCTAATATTGGCATTTCACACCTTACAAATCTAGACTTAGCATCTACATTCATTCATCTACATCATATAAAGAATTTAGAACATTTGGATCAGTTACTGGAAAGATATCGCTATCAGAAGATCAACTATTTTCTTAGAACAGAACATCTTAACAGTCTCAGACAGATCAGCTATAGGAGAAGGCTTGCGGATCATTCCTTGACTTGTGAATCCTAATGACACATAATTCAATGATCCTTGGTTCGTGGATGACCCTTCCTGAAGGTCCATACATTGTTCCATTCATTTGTAAGTGTGTTCTATGCATTTAGGTCTGACCTATCTGTGTACACGTTACAGCTCTTCATTAGAATTTGTGACCTTCCTTGGCTGATGTGGAGGAATCTAAAGGTCCAAAAATGATATCTAATGTTATAACAGATCCTTAGGAAAGTAGTTCATAACATAGTGATAGCTGATAGTTTAGATTTGTGCGAAGGAGCTTCAAAGCTTTATCTTGTGCATGTATGTAATTAGACCTATGAGCCCTAATTGTAAGCCCGCATGTTGCCGGCCAGATTGTATTCAAATTCTTTGATATACTGAATGACTGAATCTACATTTGCTTCATTCCTTTGAGTTGTTTCTATTGTGTTTACTTTTGATGTACAGTCCCGGTAGTTCATTCTGTGAACCCTCCTACTGTGATTGCACCAAGTGGTATCACAGAGAAAGTTCAAATCTTTGGGAGCGAATTGAGTGAAGTTGGCGAGGGAATTGCATAAGATCTTATTGTGGACAGATCGCTGAATTGAGGTAGGTTACTTGTGTTGCAACCGATCGCCGATTGTGAGGTAGTTGTCACTTTGTAGCCCGATCACCGACCTGAGGCAGTTTGCACTTGATCCAAGGAAGAATGCCGCCGAGGAGAGTTGATCATGTCGGAACAATGAATGGTAGAATGGATGAGATGATGGAGATGATGAAAACATTATGAATCCATTTGGATGTTGTTGAAGAAGATAAGCGAAGAGGATTGACACCGAGACCTAATGTGGAAAGCGATGATGAAGAAGAATTTCAATCTACTGAACAAACTGGTGAAACCCTAGGAGGTGATGAAGAGGAAGAATATGATCAAGTAAAGATGTTTTGAGCTATTTCATAGATTGGAAAGAGACCTAGAGTTGATGTGTTGAACTATACTGGTAATTTTAATCCTGAAGAGTTGATTGATTGGATAAATGAAATGGAAGAATACTCCGAGTATGAAGAGATGGAAGATCTAGAGAAGGTGAAATTTGCAAAGACAAAGTTGAAAGGACATGCTGCTATATGGTGGAATGAAGTTTAGTTGGAAAGAAACAAAAGAGGGAAGGAAAAGATTACAAAGTGGGACCGAATGGTGACAAAGTTGAAGAATCAGTTTATACCTACTGAATATGAGTTGGAATTGTTGAAAAGATTGCAAAACTTGAGACAAAAGGAGAAATTTGTGAAGGAGTACACTGAAGAATTTCATAAGATGATCATAAGGATAGGACATAGTGAAGAAAACAAGGAGAAAGTGGCTAGATACATCAATGGACTGAGATTTAACATTCAAGAAGAACTAAGCTTGGTAAGGATGACATCTTTGGAAGAAGCATATCATTTTGCCCTAAAAGTTGAAGAGAAGCTGAATAAAAGGCATGATCAGGGAGAGAGAGGCAAAGGAGGTAAATTTCAGAAAGGAAGAACATTTTCTAGATATGATAGATCATTTGTGGAGCAGAGCAAGTTTGAAATCCCATTTAAGGAGGAGAGAGATAAAAATGCTTATCGAAGAGATGACAGAACTTTTTATCGGAGAGGAAACCCTAGTGCATATCAGAATGAAGGATACAAAAGAGAAGGTAGAGGATTTGATAAGAGAACATTTAGAGGTACTTGTTTCAAGTGTGGAGGTGAAGGACATAGAGCATTTAAGTGTAATCAGGGTAGTAGAAGTAAGAGGATAGAAAACAATGGAAGAACAACCTATGTTGAAGAAGAATCTATTTAATCAACCAGTTTAGTTGGCAAACTGGAGAAAGAAGAATCATTGGTGATGAGGAGAGCACTATTTCAAGCAGAGACAAATGAAGAACCACCACAAAGGAAGAGTCTGTTTAGAACAAGATGCAAATCAGGAGGTAAGTGTTGTAAAGTTGTAATTGATAGTGGTAGTTCAAATAATCTAGTTTCAGAGGAGATGGTGACTAAGCTGAAGTTGGAAAGATTGAAACACCCTAAGCCTTATCAGATAGCATGGATTCGGGATGATCATAAGGTACTAGTAAGTGAACAATGTTTGGTGAAATTTCATATTGGATCTTATCATGATGAAGTCTTGTGTGGTATTATGCCTATGGATGTTTGTCATATCTTGTTGGGTAGACCTTGGTAGTATGATAGAAAAGATATACATGATGGGAGAAAGAATACATATACTATAACAACAAATGAAAAAAGAATTACTTTGATTCCTTTGGAGGATGATCCTAAGAATGAAGTATGTGGGAATGCTAGAATCTGTTTGGTAGATGGAAGAAAAGTTTTGGATGGTTTGAGACATGAGAATATGTGTTATGCCTTGATTCCTAAGAAGCCTGAAGCATTGAAGGAGACTGAAGAATCACAACTGGAGGAGATAAAGGAGTTGCTAACAGAATATGAAGACATCATATCAGATAATGTACCTGAAGGATTGCACCTATAAGGAGTATCAGTCATCACATGGATCTTATACTGGGAGCAAGTTTGCCTAACAAAGCAGCACATAGAATGACACCAACAGAGAATGAAGAATTGAATAGACAGATGCAAGAATTGTTGAGGAAAGGTTTGATTAGAGAAACTTTGAGTCCTTGTGCAGTACCTGCAGTTTTGGCACCAAAGAAGGATGGAGAATGGAGAATGTGTACTGATACTAGAGCAATAAACAAGATCACAGTTAAGTATAGATTTCCTTTACCTATGATGGATGATATCATGGACTATTTGAGTGGAGCAAGATATTTCACAAAGATAGATTTGAAGAGTAGATACCATCATATTAGAATCAGAGAAGGTGATGAGTGGAAGACTACTTTTAAGACAAATGAAGGATTGTATGAGTGGTTAGTGATGCCTTTTGAATTGATGAATGAAGTTCTGAAGAAATTCTTGGGTAAGTTTGTTATTGTATACTTGGATGATATTCTAATTTTTAGTAAGACAAAGGAGGAACATTTGTGGCATATTAGACAAGTTTCGGAGAGGTTGAGAGAAGAGAAATTGCTAATAAACGTCAAGAAGTGTAGTTTCATGAAGGAAGAGTTGGTATATTTGGGATTTGTGATTTCCACGGAAGGATTGAAGATGGACCCTGAGAAAGTGAAAGCAATAGTTGAATGGCCTACATCGGAGAGCATTGGAGAAGTTAGATCATTTCATGGATTGACTAGTTTCTACTGAAAGTTTATCAAAAATTTCAGTTCAGTTTGTAACCCTATGATAGAGACAATAAGAGGTGATAGAAAGGATTTCAAGTGGACATCTGGAGCAGATAAAAGTTTTGAGTTGTTGAAATAGAAAGTGACAGAGCAACCTGTTTTGGCATTACCGGATTTCAATAAGGTATTTCAAGTTGATTGTGATACAAGTGGAAATGTAATTGGAGCAGTGTTAAGTCAAGAAGGTAGACCAGTAGCATATTTTAGTGAGAAGTTGAATGATGCAAGGATAAGATATTCAGTTTATGATCAGGAGTTCTATGTCATAATTCAAGCCTTGAAGAAGTGGAAACATTACTTGTTGCCTAAGGAGTTTGTGTTGTATACAGATCATCAAGCTTTGCAATATTTGAATAGTCAAAGTAAGTTGAATCAAAGACATATGAGATGGGTAGAGTTCATGTAGAGTTATACTTTTGTGTTGAAGCATAGGAACGGAAAATCAAACAAAGTTGTTGATGCATTGAGTAGAAGAAGAAACTTGTTCATAGAGATGAGAGTTGAAGTGTTGGGTTTTGATGAATTGAAGAACATGTATGAGGGAGACACTGATTTTGTAGAACCTTGGAAAGCATGTAAGGAACCTGTTGTGACAGATAGGAGTAAGTGGTTAGACTATTTCATTCAAGAAGATATGTTGTTCAAAGGAAGTCAGTTGTGCATACCTAGAAGTTCAATGAGAGATAATTTGATCAAGGAGAAGCATAGTGGTGGATTAGCAAGACATTTTAGCATTGATAAGGCAATGGCTTTGGTGAGTGAAAACTACTTTTGGCCCCATATACATAAGGATGTTCAGATATTTGTGCAGAGTTGTAGAGTTTGTCAAGTTGCAAAAGGGAGTAGTCAGAACACTAGATTGTATAAAACTTTGATAGTACCGGAGAGACCTTGGGAAGACATAAGCATGGATTTTGTAATGGGATTGCCTAAGACACAGAGAGGACATGATTCAATATTTGTAGTGGTTGATAGATTTTCAAAGATGGCTCATTTCATACCTTATAAGAAGACAACTGATGTAGTGCATGTAGCTAACCTATTTTTTAAGGAGATTGTGAGATTGCATGGATTACCTAAGAGTATAGTTTCAGATAGAGACACAAAGTTTGTTGGATACTTTTGGAGGACATGTTGGAAGAAGATGAAGATAGATTTGAAGTTCAATTTAACTTTTCATTCACAGACAGATGGACATACAGAGGTAGTGAATAGGAGTTTGGGAAACTTGTTGAGATGTTTGGTTGGAAAGAAGACAGGAAGTTGGGATTTGATTCTTTCACAAGTAGAGTTTGCATACAATAATTTAGTAAATAGGAGTACTGGAAGAACACCTTTTGAGAGTGTTACTGGAGTGAATTCTAGAGGAGTTGCAGAATTGAGAGACATCAGTACAGAGGAAAAGATAAGTGCAGATGTAGAAGAATTTGTAGATCATATGAAGATGGTACATAATCAGGTGAAGAAGCATTTGGAGGATATGAACAGTAAGTACAAAGAGAAGGCAGATGAGAAGAGAAGACATAAGTAATTTGAAGAGGGAGATGAAGTAATGGTGTACTTGAGAAAAGAAAGATTTCCAATTGGGACATATAACAAGTTGAAGATGAAGAAGTTTGGACCTTGTAAGATACTTAGGAAATTTGATTCAGGAAATGCATATGAAGTAGAGCTACCAGAGACATTGGGTATATCACTTATTTTCAACATTGCAGACTTATATCAGTATCATGAAGCAGAGTTCAGTGACAACATGGAAGAAGGCTTGAAGAAGTAGTTACCACAACAAGCCCCAGAGCAGTTGAAGACATCTTGGATAGTAGAGTTGGATGTAGCACTAGAGGAAGACAATACAAAGAATATCTTGTGAAGTGGAAAGGTAGACCGAAAGAAGATTCATCATGGATTTCTCAGGTTGAGGTGGACTGTCTTGGTTCTCCCCTAGCTCTAGCAAAGCGAGGGACTCACTTTTTCAATAACCCCGGATGTCTAATGTATGAGCATCCCTAGTTCAAGAGCAATCTTGCATCAACCAAAAAATATTTGTATTTCAGTTCTTTCATTTTCCAGTTCAGTTCAGGTAGTTCAGTCAGAAGTAGTTTCATCTTGTGGTTTGGTATTGGCATTTCATATCTTGCAGATATGAAATTAGCATCTACATTCATTCATCTACATCATATCAAGAATTTAGAACATTTGGATGCGTTACCGGAAAGATATCGCTATCAGAAGATCAATTGTTTTATGTAGAACAGAGCATCCTGACAGTCTCAAACAGATCATTTATAGGAGAAGGCTTGCGACTCATTCCTTGACTTGCGGATCCTAATGACACATCATTTAATTATCCTTGGTTTGTGGCTGACCCTTCTCACAGGTCCACACATTGTTCCATTCATTTGTGGTGTGTTCTATGTGTTTAGGTTTGACCTATCTATGTACATGTTACAGCTCTTCATTAGAGTTTGTGACCTTCCTTGGCTGACGCGGAGGAATCTATTGGTCTGGAAATGATATATAATGCTGTAAAAGATCCTTAGGAAAGTAGTTTATAACATAGTGATAGCTGATAGTTCAGATTTGTGCGAAGGAGCTTCAAAGCTTTATCTTGTGCATGTATGTAATTAGGCCTATGAGCCCTAATTGTAAGCCCGCATGTTGCCGGCCAGATTGTATTTGAATTCTTTGATATACTGAATGACTGAATCTGTATTTGCTTCATTCCATTGAGTTGTTTCCATTGTGTTTACTCTTGTTGCATAGTCCAAGTAGTTCATTCTCTAAACCCTCCTACTGTGACTGCACCAGAGATCTACTTCTTTAGTGTCATTTGGATTTCCAGGCCTTTTTCCAAGGTAGATATTTTTGTCCAGTTGATCATATACTTTCTCCAATTCTTTTCTGAGTGAAAATATTTCTTACTCAAGCTTTGAGCATTCATTTGTCTTGTCTTCAATTAGGGCTTTTTGTTCTTTGTTCTCTTTCCTTACACATTCCAAGTCTTCAAGAGAAGAAATAAGTTTTCCTTCAAAATCAACTTCACATTCTTCTTCATCAATAGTCTTGTCAGAAATGTCAGAGACTTCCATAGCAATGAATAAGGATTCTCCTCTTTCATCATATGATGAGTAGTAATCTACTTCTTCTGAAGAGCTATAGTCTTCTTTGGAAAGGAGGTTCCTTTTGAAGCCCTTGCCGCTATTTTAATTTTCTCCAAAATGAAATTTAGATGCATAATGACCAATCTTTCCACATTTAAAACATTTGAAAGGTAACGTACCTTTATACTTGCCTGAACCCTTCTTTAGCTTGCTCACAAAGTTTGCTTCTTCTTCCTCAGACTCACTATGTGGACTAGATGTTCCTTCTTTCTTTGCATATTTGAAAATAGCTTCCATTTTGGATGTATCTTTGACTTCATTTCTCATCTCATAGGCAGTGAGGGACCCAAATAGGTCATCTATGGTAATTGTGTTCAAATTTTTGGCTTCTTCAATAGCAGAAACGTTTGAATCAAATTTGTGAGGGAGAGATCTCAAAATTTTATTCACAACCACTAAGTCCTTCACTTCTCACCTAGCCCTCTAATTCCAATGACAACTTTATCCACTTAGAGTAGATAGTCAGCAATGCTTTCATCTTCTTTCATTCTCATATTCTCAAACATTCCTCTAAAAGTTTATAATTTTGCTTGCTTTGCTTTTTCATTTCCTTCATAGATATTTTTGAGTTTATTCCATATTTCCTTGGCCGTCTTGCATTGCATTACCTTGACAAATTCTAATTTGGTTAGACTACTTAAGATAGCATTCTTAGCTTTAGCATTATTTTCACAGGACTTCTTTTCAGTTGGATCTGTAAGAGGATGATGAGCAGGATCAGTATAATTATCCATTGCAATTCTCCAAATATCATACCCAAGAGAAATAAGATAGGCTTCCATCCTTACACTCCAGAAGGCATAGTTAGTTCCATCAAATAGAGGTTCTTTGTTAGAAGAGGAGAGCCATGTGTTCAAATCCAAGATCTACCTTTAGTTGTTAGGCTACACCAAGGAAACTTTCTCTTATGCCAATTGTTGAAAATAAAAGTACTGAGAGGGTGGTGAATCAATACTTAATCAAATTATTTCCTTTTAAATGCATTCAATACAAACTGGATATTTTAAAAAAATGAATCATAAAAGCACATACACACATGACACCAAATTAATGTGGAAACCCAAGATGGGAAAACCACGGTGAGCAAGCTTCTTGGATCTACTATCCAAAACTAGTCTCAAAAATAAAAATAGACTTACAATAAATTTTATGGGCTACAACCCAAAGGAAGCTCCAACTCCCTGATACAAAGTTTTATGGACTCCAACCCAAAGGAAGCAACAACTCCCTGATACACAGTTTTATGGGTTCTAACCCAAAGGAAGCTCCAACTCCCTAAAGTGCTACAACACTTACAAAAAGAGGCTCCAACCTTTGTGCCAAAAAAATTGATTGATTCTAATGATTCAATCACCTCTGCAACATCACCTCCTTTAACACTTTGACATCGACTTACTCAGATAACCTCAATAGCTCTACTCTATCATCTCTAATAAAAAACACCTTTGTAATACACTCTGACTCTATTATGAATTATGCATCATATCCTCAAGAGTTTCTCCTCAATTTTTGGATCATTCACCTTTTTGCATACACATTCACTCACTCTCACACATTGAAACAATCTTCTATCCTTCATATATATCCTCCACAAGTCTTCAAAACATCATCTTTGTCGGCCTAAATGTAATGTTTAACATGAAACATGTAATGGCCTTGCTTGTCAGCTCCCAAATCACCTGATAATGTAGAAATCAAATCCCTTTGCGTAGTTCATACCAAGTGATCAAATGGACCCATTTTACCTTCTCCCAATCTTTCTTGTTGGCAAATGCTTTCATACACATGGTGCAATCACTCAAACACACCATGCCAGCACTGCAAACATGTACATCTTTTCATACATTAGCTCCAGACCCAAAGTGGTACTGGAGAAGAGAGATATCACCATGCGGCTCAAGCCACAACCACCATATGACTTGTAAAGCCTTCTCATACACTCCTCTTTCTATTTCATACTTCAGTTTGCTGGCAAAAGTAATCAAACTTTGAGGCCAGTATCCCTTACATACACTACAACAGAACATGCAATTAGTGCCTAAAATAGCACTTGAATTTAGTGCAATTGAGCTTAGGAATTGGACACTTTTTTTGGTGCAAAACTCGGCACAAGATTGCATGCTTACTTTTGCACTAGATTTAGCGTCGACTTTAGTGCTGACTTTAGCGCCGGAAAGCAATATACAAATTTGGCGTCGGATTTTGCTTCTGATTTTGCTTCTGGTTTTGCTTCCAGGTTTGCTTCTTATTTTTCTTCCATTTTTGCTTCTAGTGTTGCTTCCGATGTTGCTTCCAATTTAGCGCCGAATTTGGCACCCAATTTAGCTTCCGATTTTGCTTCTAGTTTTGCTTCTTGTGTTGCTTCTAGGTTTGCTTCTAGTTTTGCTTTTGGTTTTGCTTCCAGGTTTGCTTCTGGTTTTGCTTCAATTTTTACTTCCAATTTTGCTTCTGATTTTGCTTCTAATTAGGCACCAGATTTGGCACCCAATTTGGCTTCCAATTGTGCTTCTAGTTTTTCTTCTTGTGTTGCTTCCAAGTTTGCTTCCAGTTTTTCTTCTGGTTTTGCTTCCAATTTTGCTTCCCATTTTGCTTTTGATTTTGCTTCCAGATTTGATTCCAATTTAGCACCGGATTTGGCTTCTAGTTTGGATTCTAATTTTTCTTTTGGTTTGGCTTATTGTGTTGCTTCTAGGTTTGCTTCCAGTTTTGCTTCCAGGTTTACTTCCATTTTTGCTTCTAGATTTTCTTCCAGGTTTGCTTCCAATTTTGCTTCCATTTCTGCTTCCAATTTAGCACCAGATTTGGCACCCAATTTAGCTTCTAGTTTTGCTCCCATGTTTGCTCCCATTTTTGCTTCTAGTTTTGCTCTCAGTCGTGCTTCATATTTTGCTTCTTGTATGGCGTCGAAAATAGCTTATTTTTTGGCTTCCTAATTGATGCCAAGTTTTGCTTCCATTATGACCTCCTTGTTGCAAGTATGAGGATAACTAGTGTTGTCATTGATGTCAACACACTCATATTGCATTAATGAGAAGGATTGGATGCGCTGTGTGCTGAGGATATTGAGAAAATTAGCCCCAATCAGGAATAATGAAGAACAGTGATGACATTAAGGTAAAAGTCCAAGATAAGATGAAGATCAAAGGATGCAGTTTAAAGGGTTTTCAGAAATGAGTCTTGAGATGATCTAGTCAAGATTTCAGAGGTCCGCATGAAGATATGAAGAAGTTATGGTCACTCTAGTAGAATCAGTTCTGGCAGATGTTTAGTGGTGACAGAGTGTCACAGATTGGTCTGGTGAGCTCCGGAATTGCATTATCTCATTCTGCAGATTGGAGGGAGTGTTGAAGAAGTCAGTGTGAAGTGACAACTAGATTTGTTCATGGTTTGGAGGTCCAGAAGCACCTTTTTCATTGTGACAGTGGCGACAGACTGTGTTCTTGAAGTTTCGGATGAAGAAGAGAAGAATTCCAGTAAGCTGATAAAGTGCGGATGTTCTTGGTGACTTAGGAAAGGTTTTGGTGATCCTTGGATCGTGCACAATTCTTATTGGCAGTCCGCATTGAAGTTAGAGTTTGGATTTGATGTAAAGACCACCGGTTGTTGGTGTTCTTCCTGAGACTGGCTGACCGGATGCATTACACGTCTTGCGGATGATCTTGTAGGTGTTTGCCAACTTAGATGATTGCTCCTAAGTTGATGCCTTGTATAAACAAGGGATTGTGAATTCTTTTTCAAGTGTGTTTGGAGCGGATGTGTGTGGTATAGCGAAAGAGCGAAAGGTAGAGCAGAGATTTTCGGGGTTAAATGGAACTGATCCAAGCATGGTAAAGATGTCAATCTCCAGTTCAAGTTTGTGATACTTGTTACTTTGTAGACAATGTGTCTCTTGTAGGCAGTGTGCCTCTTGTGAGTAGTGAGCTTGGGCAGTGAGCCCTAATTGGCATGTGCCATCTATTTTTCTTATTCTTCTAACAGAGAATAATACTTGGGTTAATCACCCCGTGGTTTTTCCCTTGACCGGGTTTTCCACTTCAAAATCTTGGTGTCTCATATGTTGATGTGTATCTGCTTTGGTGTTTATGCTTTATGCTTTCATGAGTGATTAATTGACATACTATTAAATTACAAAGAGGATTTAAGTGTTTGAATTAGAAGCAAGTTTTGGACAACTGATTCACCCCCCTCTCAGTTGTGTGCCCTAAATCCAACAATTGGTATCAGAGCCAAGTTCCTCTAAAAGGAGCTTAACTGCTTGAGGAGATCCAGAATGTCATCATACAAGAAGGATAGTCTGAAGTTTGATGGAACCAACTTCTCTCTTTGGAAAGATCGCATGAAATGTCATTTGGAGTGTATGGGAAAGGCGTACTTGTCCATGGTCACAAAAGCATATGTACCTCCACAGGGTGGTCTGACAACTCTGAATGAAATCACAGATGCTGAAAATAATCTGCAGACCAAAGAGGCTCTTCTAAGTGCATTAATTGACTCAGAGATCTCAAATGTTATTGACCTACCAACTGCCTATGAGATCTGGATTAAATTAGAACTTCTGCATGAAGGAGATGAGTATGTTAAGAGTGCAAGGTTGCAGAGTCTCAAAGGGAAATTTGAAAGACTGAAGATGGGAGATAATGAAAATATTACCACCTTTATGCCAAGAGTAAATGAGCTGGTGTGTGGAATTACGAATGCTGGTGGAGTTTTGGATGAAAATGAGATTGTTGGCAAAATTCTCAGATCCCTTCTTGCTATCTTCAAAATCAAGGTTGCTGCCATTGATGAATTCAGAGCCCATACAACTGTCACAAGAGACCAATTAGCTGGCAAACTAGCTGCATTTGAAATGATTGAGTTTGGAGACGATCCCCCCAAAACTGAATCTGCATTCAAAGCCAGTGCCTTTGTGAAAGGTAAACAAAGATTTGATCCGAGAGAAAACTCTTCAAGGAAGCTATCATGGTATGATCAAGCAAGAAGAGACATGGAAGAGGAAGAAGCAGAAATAGCTCAACTTGAAGCCCTCATTGCAAAAAGACTGCCAAGAGGATCTGGTAAGTATGAAGGAAAATTACCCTTTAAGTGCTTCAACTGCAATAAGATTGGTCATTTTGCCTCAAGATGTCTGGAAAGATCTACAAGGTCAAATTCTAACAGTCAAAGGTCCTAAAAGAATTATTATTATGTTCATGAAGAAGATGATAATGAAGAAGTAACAGATGATGAATCAGAAATAGGAAACAAATCCGGAAATAAATGGGTGTTTATTGCCATCAAGGAAGAAGATCCAATATCCTCTGAATCTGTCAATCATAAAATTGTAGAAAGAGCTTTGGCTGCCCAAGTTGAAGAAAAGGATGATTGGGTTATTGATAGTAGATGCTCTCACCATATGACAGGTGGCAAGAACAAGTTCTTAGATTTGGAAAGGTATGAAGGAGGAATGGTAAAGTTTGGTGATAATTCTACTAGTAGAATCAGAGGTAGGGGAACTATTTCTTTTGATGGAAAGAGCAAAACTGGTAATGTACTGTGTTGAAGGATTGAAGCACAATCCTCTCAGTGCTGGACAGTTGGTGGACAAAGGTTATGATCTCCGGTTCAAGAATGGAAGATGCAGGATCTTTGAAAGCTCCAGAACTGAGATTGCATCTGGTACTCAAACAAAAGGTAATATCTTCCATCTAGTTGGTTCTAATAAAAGTTGTCTGTTTGTTCAAGTTGATCAGAGTTGGTTATGGCATAGAAGGATGTGTCATGTAAATTTTGATAACATTATCAAGATAAGCAATACTCAAGTTGTAAGAGATCTTCCAAAATTGGTAAAACCTATAAATAGTTTGTGCAAAGAATGTCAGCTAGGTAAATAGAGCAGAGTCTCATTCAAAAGCAAGGATTAGTCCTCTACCAAATTATTGGAATTAATTCATACTGATCTATGTGGCCCAACAAGAATCAAGAGTATGCAAGTTGATAGATATTTCATGTTATTGATTGATGACCATTCTCGGATGATGTGGGTTACCTTTCTGAAAGAGAAATCAGAAGCTTTTGAGAAGTTCAAAATCTTCAAGGCTATGGTAGAGAATCAAACCAGATTAAAACTGAAATGTCTGAGGTCTGATAGAGGTGGTGAATTCACATCTGGTGAATTCATAGACTTTTTTGAGAAGCATGGTATAAAGAGATAGTTATATGCTCCTAGGACTCCACAGCATAATGGAGTAGTAGAGAGAAAGAACTGAACCATCCAGGAAGCATCCAGGACAATGATGATGGAAGCAAATGTTCCCCAGATGTTCTGGAGAGAAGCTGTCAGCACTGCAGTCTATACTCTCAATCGAGTTCAAATCAGAAGCAATACCAGTAAGACTCCTTATGAACTTTGGTTTGGTATCACTCCTACTATGAGATATTTCAGAGTATTTGGTAGCAAATGTTACATTAAAAGAGATGAAGATCTAGGAAAGTTTGATGCTAGAAGTGATGAAGGAATTTTCTTGGGTTACTCCACTAAAAGCAAAGCATACCGGTGTTACAATAAGAGACTGAGGAAGATGATAGAAAGTACAAATGTGAAGGTTGATGAAGGAATTGAGAAGCCCTTAAGGTTTTATGAATATGATGAAGATGATCAGAATGGTTCTCTGATTCAAGGAGCTCAATCCTCCTTTGAAAGTCAGATTCAGACTGATCCGATAAATCAAGAAGAAAAGGTTGGTCCAAATGAGCCTGATCAAGAAACAGTAGTGCAAGAAACTCCCAAAGTTCCAAGGTATGTAAGACTGAACCACTCTGAAGATCAGATCATAGGTGACAAAAGAAAAGGTGTGCAAACTAGAAGGAAATTTTCTCAAAATTCAGATGAATGTTGTCTGATTTTAAAGATTGAACCTAAGACAATAAATGAAGCCTGCAATGATGAAAATTGGACCAAAGAAATGGAGGAAGAGTCGATGCAAATTGAGAAAAATCACACTTGGGATCTTGTTTCTAGACCTAGAAACAAGAATGTGATTGGAACCAAATGGGTCTTCCAGAACAAACTAAATGAAGTTGGTGATGTAATCAGAAATAAAGCCAGATTAGTCTGCAAAGGCTACTCTCAAATAGAAGGGATTGATTTTGAGGAAACCTTTGCTCTGGTGGCAAGAATTGAAGCAGTCAGACTATTTCTTGCATTTGCTACCTTCAAAGATTTCAAAGTGTATTAGATGGATGTCAAATATACTTTCTTGAATGGTGACTTAGAAGAAGAAGTGTACATTGAACAACTGGATGGATTTCAGTTATCTGAGCATGGTGATATGGTCTACAAATTAAAGAAGGCACTGTATGGTCTAAAGCAAGCCCCAAGAGCATGGTATGAGAGGCTGGACAAACATCTTTTGAAGATTGGTTTCAACAAAGGTACTACTGATAGTAACCTATATTTCAAAATTGATCATGAAAACATCTTGATAGTTGAAGTATTTGTTGATGATATCATTTTTGGAGGAAGAGACAGTATGTGTAAAACTTTTGCAAGTCAAATGAAAAGTGAGTTTGAGATGTCAATGCTTGGAGAAATGAATTTCTTTTTGGGTCTACAAATTACTCAAACAAAGAAAGGAATCTTTATCTCTCAGTCAAAATATGTGAAAGAATTGTTGAGGAAATTTGGGATGGAAGACTCAAAGCCAATGAACACTCCAATGGCAACCAGATGCAAGTTGAGCAAAGATGATGACTCTTCCAAGGTGGATCAGACAAAATATAGGTCAATGATTGGAGGACTGTTATATCTCACTCAAACTAGACCAGATATTATGCAGGCTGTTGGTCTTGTTGCTAGATTCCAAGCTGATCCTAGAGAATCTCATGTTATGGCAATCAAGAGGATTTTTAGATATCTAAAGGGGACATTTGAGTATGGTCTATGGTACCCTAGAGATCATGATTTCTCTCTTCATGCATATACAGATGCAGATTGGGCAGGAGATGTGGATGACCAGAAGAGTACTAGTGGTGGAGCATTCATTTTGGGAAAAAGATTGGTTTCTTGGCTAAACAAGAAACAAGAGGCAATTTCTCTGTCTACAATTGAAGCAAAATACATTGCAAAAGCAGGTAGTTGCACTCAAATCTTATGGATGAAGCAGATGCTAAGAGACATTAAAGTAGAATATGAGGAGCCTATCACAATTTTCTGTGATAATTCAAGTGCAATAAATATTTCTAAGAATCCGGTGTTGCATTCTAAGACCAAGCACATATCTATCAAGTTTCACTTTCTAAGAGAGCAAGTAAACAAGGATGAAGTCAGATTGGAGTATGTGCCCTCCAAGGATCAGATTGCAGATATTTTTACTAAACCTCTTCCCAAGGACTCTTTTGAGTATCTCAGGGAGAAGTTAGGGGTCATTGCCCCTACGGTGATGAACTAGGATGCACTGATGTGCATCAGTCTGGTGGATATCATAGTCATATCTTGTGATCCAAATTGGTGATGGGGAGCTACTACTCAGGGGGAGCAACTGGTATGATTCTGATATGTTAAAATTGCAAGTATGAGCCCTTTGCCATTGATGTCAAAGGGGGAGAGAAGACATGTGAAAAACAAGTGGTTGCTGATCAAAGGGGGAGCAGTAAAGAAAGAGAAGACATGTGAAAAGTTGTTTCTGATAGGGGGAGCTATGATAGAAATGAGAAGTTCTTGTCTTGATGGTTTTTCACATCATATGTTGCCATCAATGACAAAGGGGGAGATTGTTGCAAGTATGAGGATAACTAGTGTTGTCATTGATGTCAACATACTCATATTGCATTAATGAGAAGGATTGGATGAGCTGTGTGCTGAGGATATTGAGAAAATTAGCCCCAATCAGGAATAGTGAAGAACAGTGATGACATTAAGGTAAAAGTCCAAGATATGATGAAGATCAGAGGATGTAGTTTAAAGGGTTTTCAGATATGAGTCTTGAGATGCTCCAGTCAAGATTTCAAAGGTCCGCATAAAGATATGAAGAAGTTATGGTCGCTCTAGTAGAACCGGTTCCGATAGATATTTTGTGGTGACACAGTGTCACAGATTGGTCCAGTGAGCTCCGGAATTGCATTATCTCATTCTGCAGATTGGAGGGAGTGTTGAAGAAGTTAGTGTGAAGTGACAAGTAGATTTGTTCATGGTTTGGAGGTCCGGAAGCACCTTTTTCATTGTGACAGTGGCGACAGACTGTGTTCTTGAAGTTCCGGATGAAAAAGAGAAGAATTCTAGTAAGCTGATAAAGTGAGGATGTTCTTGGTGACTCAGGAAAGGTTTTGGTGATCCTTGGATCATGCATAATTCTTATTGGCGGTCCACATTGAAGATAGAGTTTGGATTTGATGTAAAGACCACCAGTTGTTGGTGTTCTTCCTGAGACTAGCTGACCGGATGCATTACACGTCTTGCGAATGATCTTGTAGGTGTTTTCTAACTTAGATGATTGTTCCTAAGTCGATGCCTTATATAAATAAGGGATTGTGAATTCTTTTTCAAGTGTGTTTGGAGTGGATGTATGTGGTATAGTGAAAGAGCGAAAGGCAGAGCAAAGGTTTTCAGACTTAAATGGAACTGATCCAGGCATGGTAAAGATGTCAATCTCTAGTTCAAGTTTGTGATACTTGTTACTTTGTAGACAGTGTGTCTTTTGTAGGCAGTGTGCCTCTTGTGAGCAGTGAGCTCACGCAGTGAGCCCTAATTGGCATGTGCCATCTATTTTTCTTATTCTTCTAACAGAGAATAATACTTGGGTTAATCACCCCATGGTTTTTCCCTTGACCGGGTTTTCCACGTCAAAATCTTGGTTTCTCATATGTTGATGTGTATCTACTCTGGTGTTTATGCTTTATGCTTTCATGAGTGATTAATTGACATACTATTAAATAACAAAGAGGATTTAAGTGTTTGAAATAGAAGCAAGTTTTGGACAACTGATTCACCCCCCCTCTCAGTTGTGTGCCCTAAATCCAACACTCCTTTGTTGCTTTGGGTTTTCCTTCCAATTTAACAAGATAATTATATAAAAAAACAAGATAATTATTATAAAATAACAAGATAATTATTATAACATGATCATCATCTATAATTAAAACAAGTGAGTCAAATATCTATAATATAATTGAATTTTACCATCCATCCTGAGCAGTAAATTAAAATCATCATACGTAATTAATATCCATCCAAAAATCATCGACCGCTTTCAATATATATAAATTGACAAGTCAATACTGATAAGATCACCATCATATATAACTAAAACAAGTGAAAGTCAAATATACCAGTAGATCAATAACATGTCAAAATGATACTTGTCCAACAGTCGACATAAGTCAAAATGATACATTTACAAATGATATAAGTAAAAATGATAAATTATGTAACTCAAAATGATACAAGTCAAGATGATACATGTCCAAATGATATAAGTCAAATTGATACATGTGAAAATGATACAACTCAATAATATGGTACTGCAGGCCGTGAAAATGATACATATGATAGTAACCATGAAAAGAGGCATCATAACAATATATCAACAATGATCCATGATGCAGTCTATATGATCATGAATGTCACTAGCTACTACCAGCAACTACCTCGTCATCATCATCACCATCATGATCATCATCATCATGATCATCATCGTCGTCATCATCATCGTCATTGGTCTTGTTGTCTTATGTATCTACATCATCATCATCCTCTGCCATGTGATATGTACTAGAACCAATATAATCTAGATCTATATCATCAGGATCATCTTCATCTTTTGGAAGACCCGTGTTCTACAAAAAAACACATTTAAAATGAAAAGTTATTATTTATTTCATGTATTAATTTATTTTTCTGTTATATATCTAATATTCCAACATATGAAACAAAACCATAATCATATTACATCATATCAAAGTGCACATACCATAATAAAATTTCAAAAAAGTTGTAGCTAATATGTCATTCCAATTATGTAAAACATGCAACAATTCTAATAAACATTACTAAATATCATAAAAAAATTGTTATACAATTTAACTATCAACTATAAATTCTATTACATAACCTTAAGTGCCACAAATTATGTGGTCAATGTATGTTCTTTTTCACTATTAATCTAATAACCTGCATTAGACAGAAACATTAAAGAGTTTTTAAGTAGCAGTTGATTAAATTCTCTTACATGTCATTAATGAAGGTACAATTTTTTTCAATAATTATTTATCTTAAGGTTCATGAGTAACCTTAAGATAAAGGTCTAATAGTTGTTCCATGAGGCATGTTTAACAAACCAAATGCAATTGCCAACTTTTCACCATGGTGGTAGAGAAATAATTATTTTCCCATCCTTCCACAGCATTAAGTAAATTCTTGAATCTAGAAAATACCTTGCCACCTTCATCTTCCAAGCCAATTTCTCCAACTTTACATAGGTCTCCTTTGTCTGTGGATGTGAGCTGTCTCCTACACAAAAAAGCATGTACCATTTTAGGCCCTTCAATCCAACTGCATCCAGGCATTTTTTAAATTTCTCTATCTTTCATCAATCTCCTTACCTCACCACACATGCCCACTTGTGGATAGATGTTTTAGAGAAGAACATAAGTTGTGCATCATTTTTAGGATCCAAATAAAAAAGTAGTGTTGCTGTAAATACTCGTAAGCCTATATTCATATGTGATCTATAGGCACCAAGAAAACACATGCATACAACTTGCACGGATTTAATAGGTATCTCAATGATAAAGTTTAGGGTGTCTTCAAGATAGCCAGCATGGGCAAGGAGGTCAACCATGCACGTATATAGAGAGGCCAATGGGGTGGCCAATCTCCTAGAAAATCAAGGGGTTGAGTAGGAAATGGGGGAGGAATTTTTTTTCGAAGGGCAATGTTTCGAGGATCTAAGAAAGATGCTAATCAAGGATGATGGGGATTTAGGAATTTCATAGGTATAGCTCAAGGTAGGATATCTTAGAAGAATCAACGGCGAGCATGGCTTTCTCCAAGATAGGAAGGACTGTCCCCAGTCTGGTTCAATTAGGGAAGAGTCAATCAAGCATTCATTTTCCAGAAGTGAGGATGGTTCAGATAGGCAAAAAACATCGTAAAACTTGCAACTTTCAAACAATCTGAGTAAGTCACAAGGAAGGTAATCGAGAGAAACTTCCTATTTTAGGAGGACAGATCAAAGTCTCCCATAAAAAAGATAGGTAGAAAACACTTTGGAGTCCACTGCGAGTGCTTGGAGGAGTCGGTGGACCAACAAGTCTGCCGCTTATTTAGTACAGAGGAGGAGGGGCTATGCAATGCCATCAAAGAGATTGCAGGGATAAGGGGAGCGCAGGGCAGCCATATCCATGACAGTGTCCTTTTAGAGCATTTCTATGTGACTGTCATCAAAGCCACAGGGTCTCTTGCCAGGGCATCAAGATTTACAAGTTTTTTGGTCAATGAGGGGATCAGGGATGATTTTATTATTGCAAGCTAGCACACCAACCCAAATCCAAAAAAAGGTTTCATTTGTGGAGTCTTCAACGCGGAGGCAATCAAGAAGAAGAAGAAAATTGAAGAATCCCTCAAGATCTTCAGAGAGGGACTGGAAAGCTGCAACATGACTACTTTTGCAAACTTTGTAAGCCTATATGGCGATCTATTCTCAGCAGAATAGCTGGAATGAATTAACTCCCTTGTAGATGGGATAAACACTATCTCAGAGGCTATGTAACTTTTGATATTTTGATGTAACTTATCATCCTCATGAATGCAAACATCATCACAAATGTTGGAAACACATCCTTGGTTCAAATTGACATCTAGCTCATTAACAAAGAGATTAGAAACTTTAGGTATACCAAGAAGAAAGTTAAGATCATGTATCTCAAGTTTGACTCTTACATCCATGCTTTCCTTAGCCAGACTATCCTTAAGAGTACACTTGTGGTAGCTGAAAACTCACATTTACATGACAAACAATTAAAAAAATTATGCCTATATCATGATTAACACTAAGATCTACAAGTTTTGTCCCCAAGGAGTGTATATTTGCAATAGTACACAAGCACAAAAGTCTTCAATTACATCTTCAAGATGGTCATCCCAATCATCTAGTTCATCATACAAGGAAATTGGCTAAAGAGGAGGAGTTAGAAAATTAACTTCTAGGAACACTAAATGGTACCCTTCCATCAACCTCAAGGGTTCAATAAAAAACATAGTGGCCCTAGTTAGTAGGTTGCATGGGGAGAAGGATGCTTCTCATTTTCAAGAATCCTAAGTCTCATTGCTACATATGTTGCTTAAAGAAGGGCCAATTTTAAACTAGGTAGTTGTTTTGTCACTCACTTCGTGCAATGAAATGACAAGAGTTGAGTCTCCTTATATCATTGAATATTTGCATACAACAACCTCCAATACAACAACACCATACAATGCACACTTAACTTTATGGTACCTTAGCCTAGACATGATGCTACATAAATCTGAAAGTACCTCCTGCTAAAGATGTCATGCCATAGATCAAATACCACTGTACAGTATATATCACATCTACAATAACAATTTCCTTCCAAATGTAGGGTTACCTTCTATGATTAACATGCATAGAGCTTTCTAGTGTTTACAATATAATTCCTTAGTCAACACCATACTAGTGTCCACAAGATGTTTCTACGGTTAAAATAAGAAATTAATGCTACTTTGTAAACAATAAGCAAGCCTTCAAAGAGCTTAAAGTTTCCATTTACATCCATGCACAATAACTTAATCAACCCTTAGGATTTTATGGACAATGAAATAGAAGGTCCTATATTCCATTATGAGTCCTCTATCCAAATGACACAGTGATCACAAGTACATAATACCTACTATTTTGTGGGTAGTGCTCAGTCATTCAAACACAGGGAAGTCCATACTAAGATAAATTTGTTCACAAATAGTCTCCAATTTAATAAATACTAGTTTGAAATCACATTTTTAAGTTAGTGCAAGTCATTACGATGAACTCAAAGGTCATTCTCATCAAATGAATGCCTTCACAATAGACTATTCTAGTTACAAGTACAATACAACTATTGCAATGTTACACAACTGTATGCAATTGACAAAACCCATTCTTTCCAAGAGTCAATTGGTAATCAAATACAATCATGTAGTTTTGTTTCAACATTGTATTCCATTGTGGCTTCAGTAATGCAAACCTCATAACCTTGGAGGGAGTGTTGGGGGGCAAGTTGACCCAAACCAAGGATCCAAAACCATCCCAAAACCCCACCCAGGAGTGGCATTATTAATCCCAAGAAGACCTCGCATCCACAATTGAGAAAGTGGACATTTATAGGTGAAATACCAACACCATTAGGGTTTACAACCGTGTCAAAAAAGATAACCATGAACTAGGCTAGGTTTTCTTAAGACTCATGGTATGTTGCAATGATAGCATTCTAGCAATTCTAGCCAGTGTTTGAAACTCCACCTCAAACTGTGACCAAATTAATGTAGCTTCCTTCATGATAGAAATCTAAAACACAATAACCAATAGTTTGCCATAGTTCATAAGTCCCATGATCTTAAGTCTGAACTCTCACCGTTAACAATATTTTCCTCATCTAAACCCTTTAGCATAGGATTTCACAAGACCACATACAATTACACAAGTTAAAGGAAATGTTTCACCAAAATGGTCAATGTAATTTTACAAGAATGGATGACAAGGAGCTTTACTTCAAAGAAAGGTTAGCTTAGTTGAAGAAGACTAGTTGGCAATTTGATTCTTAATCTCCAACCTAAACAGAAAGACACTCAGCCAACATGATGAGCACACCCAAAGTCTCCCTTCCTCTAAATCACTTATAGTCCAACCATCAACCTTCCTTCCTCAACCCCAAGGCAAAAAGAAGAATTCACCCCCAAAATGGTTCCCCACTCCTTCCTTTTCTCCCTCACATACCCCAAAACCAAGCACATTAAAGACTAGTACTTCCCAAAGCTATTATGGCAGAGGAGAGTTAATGCCTACTGCCAATGATGGCTCCTTCTCAACAAAAAAAATGTGCACAGTAAAATTTAAAAGTCCACTATTGTATTTCAAAGGTTTGAAATATAACCAACAACTTAACTATAATGCATGCCCCTTTAAGTCTTATAATAAAAGGTTAGGAAACAAAGACTTGAGATAAACCCTTTGGTCTGTTCACTTAGGAGACCACTTGAAAACTCAATGATCATAACTACATCCACATGATCAACAAGAATGACAAGAGACCTATGAATAACAATCCACTTGAGTCAAAAAAACAAGAAGACCAATAGAAACCAAACACAAAAAATAGAGTGCAACTGTAACTATTTGTCTCAAGTATCACTCTATAACCTCTTCAAAGATTATTGAAACTCAACTAAAGAAATGCAAATTGACATATTAACACAACAATATCCAACTAAGTTATTGAAAGTCAACTATTGATACCTCATTCTCCATCCAGATTACAAAATTAGTCCACTTTTTTCTTTGTAACATTTCCTTTTCAAATTGCATTGGTTGCCGGCCATATTTCTCCTCCTGTCAAAACATGGCACATGGACTAGTTAAACTAATTAATATGCAATCATTTACTTTTTCCTAGGAAATAAAAAAATATCATTTAACATATTAAATATACTTACAAATGTACAAATCAAGGCCTGTAAACCTTTAAGGCCACTGTGATGAGTGACACGAAGTTTGTTAAGCCTAGCCTTGGAGGCCTTGTCCTAAAACATATACTAATTCAATTTAATTATGCACAAATAAAATTTAAAAATCGTTTAATAAATTTGATAAAATCTTATGAGCAAATTCAAATACCTATGTACTCTCCTCACCGGACTTCCTCCGTGCATCAGACTTCTCATATGCTTTTACAAGCTCTTTCCATACTTTCAAACTTACATCAATTGGCCTTTTTTTGAGCCTTAGCTCAGGAGGGATTTTTTTTATCTTCTTTGTTTGGTTGCACTGAAATCTGTTGTAGTTTTGAGACATTCATAGCTTTATTTTCTTTACAGACCAACCTGTGGCAAATTTAGTCTCCATGTCATGGATAACTACTTTTTGTAGGTGTATGGGTATCTTTGAGAATGACAAATGTAGATGTTCTTTGAACCATTGAAGGCATGATTCCTTCAAACTATTCACAAACATTTTTCTAGCATCTATCATTCGGACTTCCCCTGAAACATCGTATTCTATCTTGGTATCGTAGCTACCAATGCAAGTTGCAAAACATGGGTTGCTGGTTGAAGAAGTCTATGTCCTAGGAGTGGCTGGGACAGTGGAAGCCTCTGCTTCTTGTTCGACATTCTTAGAGGTTATTGATATTGATTTCCTCCTGGATCTTTTTCTCGATCCAAGACTGGTTGGGGAATCAATTGATTCCCTTTGACATTGTTGATTTGTTTGCAATGTTTCAAGGGTTTTACTAGATAATTTTTCTATGTATTTGGCAAGCATTGTCAAGTCCATACCATCCAATTTGTTCACTGCCTCTACCCCCAATATGGAAACCAATGCCTCTTTATCTTTGTCAGTCTCATGTCCCTATATATATATAAAATAAATTTCTTCTTTTAAATTTAGAAATAGAAAACTAAATACTAAAAATCAAAGAAACAATGGAAACATTTACAAATCTATAAATTGACAGTGAATTACCTCATTGTGGCCAGAGTTTTCTCCCTTCCCTCTATTGCTTGACATTTTGAGGCGACCTAGGGAAATTTATTTTCTTCTAGTCTATGGAGGCAATCGTAGCCAGGTATGAATTAATAGCGTGCTTGACCAATTGTAGCCAAAAACAAATCCTAATAGCTTGTATTTTGGGTATGATGTACAAAGAGACCTTATTTGATAGGCCTTCCAAAAATGGTAAATGCAAGTTATACTACAAGCAAGGATAATTAACAACATTACTACTTAGATTTACCCTAAAGTATGAGTACAACATCTTAGAAAAACTTTCTTTGAGCTCAAAATTATATCAAAATAGATAAAAACCTAGGTCAAGAGTAAATTGCTCAGCAATTGGAACTTACTTGCTAAAAGGCAGAGGAACAAGCTTGATTGAATGGCTGAGGTAGCTAGAAACCCCAAATTTAGCAGCTAGCTAAAGCAATTTTTTATCTTCTGGAGTTCTATAACCAAAAATAAATAAAATACAAATTCACGGATCTGTTGTAGAAACTTTTTAGTAACTTCCATTTTTGACCTAATAAAGTCATCGCTTTGTAGCCTACAATTCTTAGCAGGAAACCTAAAACAGAGGTAGAGTACACTGTGTTGTGGGCTTAAATGTATTAACTTGAATTTGTGTTTTTTTTGTGTGGTATGATTTAATGCAGGTGGGAATTTTAATTTTTTTTTGGATTCATTAGTCAACATTAAAGTCAGCGTCTCTAACGCTGACTTTAACGCCAACTTTTAGCCCTAAATGTAATCTCTTTGGGTCACCAAAACCGGTGCGAAGTGCACCTAATTTAGCACCTAGCTGTGCCAAACCAAAATGTTCCTCATGCCAACATGCCAATTATACCTAGACTTCAACGAATGTTTCGTTACAAATCACTTGCACAATTGATGGACTGGCATGCAAAGAACAAGTGTAAATATTTAGAAGTAAAGATCCCTAAACTCTAATCCCTCAACCCTAAACCCTAATCCCTTATTGCTAAACCTTAAACCCTATCCCTAAAGCCTCAACCCTCAACCCTAAACACTATGCCTTAAACCCTAATCCCTCAACTCTAAACCCTAAACCCTAAACCATAAACCCTCAACACTATACCTTAAACCCTAATCCCTCAACCCTCAACCCTCAACCCTAATCTTAAAGCTAAACTTAAGGCTTCCACTCATTCCACCATCCCCAAAGGATCTAGAAATGCAAAATTAGATGCCTCTACTGATAAAGCCAAACATCCTAAGGGTTCTCATGCCTTAGGACATAAAAATAAAGAGTCAAATAAAAATCAATCCAAAAAGTTATCCAAGCCCATACCTCCACAAGCAAAGTCCAAAACCAAAATGGTATGGGTACCTAAGCAACAAGAAATCAAGTTAAATGAGGCATCTACCTCTAAAAAATCCCAACCATCTACTCCCATCTCAAATTCTCATTCCACTCAAAAGTGTCAAAACATTCCATCCCACAAGCAAAACAAAAGTAATAAAATGCCTAAGTCTATGTGGGTTCCTAAATCCCTTCATCATCCATCTCCTATGCAAACATCTCCATTGCACCCCACACCACCTCCGCATCACAAGCTTCAATGTTTATCGTGATGTGTGCAACCATTGGTCATGGTTCCCTTCCATTCCGTAATAAATCTACCATCATTCATCCACTATCCTACATACCCTCCACATACCATCCCTATGGTCCATGCTTTGGCATAATCCACATCATAATCCACTATTTTCCCTACATAATCCACATCATAATCCACTTTTCTTCCCTCTAGAATCCACGTCATAATCCACTATCTGCCTAATCCATTTGACTTCCATGTATCCCTTACCAACATCGATGAGGGCACTCGACATGGTCCATGTGAGGACATCATTCTCTAATGGGACTATAACCTTTGAGTGCAACGTAACACATCCTTCAACCCTCAACCCTAAACACTATACCTTAAACCCTAAACCCTAATCCCTCAACTCTAAATGCTATCCCTAAAGCCTGAAGCCTCAACCCTTAAACCTTAAACCCTAAACCCTCAACCCTAAACAATATACCTTAAACCCTAATCCCTCAACCCTAAACCCTAATCTCTCAACCCTAAACCGTAATCCATTATCGCTAAACCTTAAACCCTATCCCTAAAGCTTCAACCCTCAACACTTGAACCTTAAATCCTAAACCCTATCCCTAAACCCTCAACCCTAAACTACACTATGCCTTAAACCCTAATCCCTCAACTCGAAACCCTAATCCCTAAACCCTCAACCCTAGACCCTAAACCCTAAACCCTCAACCCTCAACACTATACCTTAAACCCTAATCCCTCAACCCTCAACCCTCAACCCTAATCTTAAAGCTAAACTTAAATCTTCCACTCTTTCCATAATCCCCAAGGGATCCAAAAATTCAAAATAGATGCCTCTACTGATAAAGCCAAACCCTAATCCCTTATGTCAGCCCGATAACAATAGGAATGACTATTATTCATCGGAAGGACACTCGGCGATGACTAAAAGGATTTCTAATAATTTAGATTACCCTGATATCAGGTAAACCTCATATTGTTCTCTCCAAAATGTTAAGTAAGACAAAAGGCACCTATACGATATCGGTGAGATTACTAAATGTCTTCCTAATTGAATAAGAGAACTAAAGGGACACTGCGTATCAAAAAGACATTCAGTGAGTCTTAGCGATCAGTTATGAATATATAAACAAAGATGACACCAAATGAAGCACATAGATCGGCCTAAAACTAGGAGAGTCCCACTTATGCAATCTGACATTTCAAAATTCAAAAAATCTGTTGCATTCATTTCCAGTGATGGACATTAATGGCCGCACGAACGAACATTATATGAACAATTTTGATTGAAAAGGGATTGAACTTGTTAGAACCCAAAAAAAATTTACATCTCTCACCAACCTCTTCACACTTATGCTCTGTATACCATGTAAATTAGCCACATTATAATTTTCTAATTAAAATAATTTATAAAAATTTGTGTGACAAGATCCATATTAACTCCTATTGCTAAAACATTTTTGACAAAATCCTATCAGAACAATTACATTTATGAACAATTCCTCATAATATCTTTTCCTAAGTGTATTAGCCTAGCAACACTTCATCGTTGGAACCCTATTTATAGCTCCACCAACAGCCCTATGAAAAACAATTTACAACCTTATCTATCTAAAAATACTCTGTCAAGCTAACCTTTGAAGTCCTTCCCCCGATAGACTGATATAGCCAACTATAGTGAGCTCATCGTTGCAACACATAGTCATTGGTAGGATAGATATAACTGTGGGTTGTCCAAAATTAGACATAATCGTCCGAACATGCCCTCATCGTTGGAGTTCCCATCATACTCCCACTGATTGTCCAATAAACATAACTCATAGCCATATCAGGCTAACAATATCCTATCGACCTAACTCTTGAGAGTCCCTCACCGATAGACTGATAAAATCAACAAAAGCTAGCACATCATTGTGACTCATAAACATTGGCGAAACAAATGTTTATGTTCCCTCGATAACTTGATATGACCATAAGTTACCCAAAGGTGCAATATCACCCAAGCTAAGGTACATTGGGGTAAGGTTACCTCGTGTTCCACCAATACACTGACATAAAGAGTTAATCAATGAAGGAAGCTAACATCGGTGAAACATAAATAACAGTCTCAACAATGCAATGAATATAATTATTGTGACATCCCGAGGCATCATTCAGATATTCAAAATAAATGACCTCCTCCTATGGCATGACAGAAATGAAAGATGCATTTATGAACTAGGAATAAATGCGAGTTGCGCCATAGTTTGATCACATAGTGTGAAGGGGAAATTTGGTTATTCAAATCAATGAAAAATAATCCCAAACATCTACAGAATAATAAAGATAAAAGAGATTTAAAATAAAGAACAGACAATACCTTCACCTTTTACCTTTTTGCCTTCTGTAGTTTGCCTATCTTCGTTTGATCTTGATTGTGAAGCCCTCAGAAGCTGTTGCTTGCTTGCTTGTTTGAAGATGACAAATAAAGAATGGCTAGGATACTTTGGTATTTGAAGATGAGCTTCAAATACAGAAATGGAGGATGCTATGAAGTGCTCAAATGTAATGGGGGTGCCAAAGGCGCGCTTTGATTCCTGCAGCATAAGTTTACACAAACTCTAGATATTGAAATGAAGAGAAGAAGGTTATATTTATAGAAGAGAGTGAGGGAAGATCAATGGTTGAGAAGAAAAGAATGAATCAATGGAGGAGGATTGTTGAGGAATGTGCAACAAATGGAAGAAAGACATGTGTCATTCAAAAAGAAGCTTTTTTGAGTTAAAAGCTTTCTTGATGAGTTTTCATTTTCTTTAAATTAAAATTTATTTTTCTAATTTAAGAGTAAAGTTGCTTTAAAGTTGCTTTAACTCAGCTTTTACTTTTGTATGACAAGAGGAATTTATTTTTAGAAGATATTGAAGATAAGAAAAAGAATTAAATAAATAAATTTATTTAATTTAGAAGATAAGAAAACAAATTAAATAAATAAATTTATTTAATTCATTTTTAGAAGATTTGGAAGATAAGAAAGAAAATTAAATAAATAAATTTATTTAATTTAGAAGATAAGAAAACAATTTAAATAAATAAATTTATTTAATTCATTTTTAGAAGACTTGGAAGATAAGAAAGCAAATTAAATAAATAAATTTATTTAATTTATTTTTAGAAGATTTGGAAGATAAGAAAGCAAATTAAATAAATAAATTTATTTAATTTACTTGCACATGATTTTGGAAGAATAAATAAAATATTTAATTATATTTTATTTTTGGGGATTTTAATTTAAATAAATTTGCATTTTATTTAAATTAGGAAGAATGAAAGATTTAATTAAATAATTAAAATTATTTAATTACTTAGAAGAATGGATGTTTTAATTAAATAATTGAAATTATTTAATTATTTAGAAGAATAATAGTTAATGTAGATGAAATTAATTAAATAAACGAAATTTATTTAATTAAATGGGAGGAAGTGAATCAAATAAATAAATTTATTTATTTATTTATTGATAGAGGACTATGAAGATGAAATAAATATTTAAAATATTTATTTAAGTAGAGTCATGTCATTTTTAGGTGTATACACATAGCTCCTGTAAAACTTGAACAAATTGCAAAACGGGTTGAAGGAGAAGGGGACTGAAGCTCTCACACAGTAAAGAGAAGAAAAACCAATGGGAAAGCAAAGTTCAAGTAAGTACACTAATCCCAGCTGATAAATTCTGTCTCTTAAAGGTTTGAATTCAAGCAATGGGAGATAGTGCAGAAAAACCTAAAAATAAGAAATAGAAAACTGAAAAGAGACCATTAAACCAAGACTTGATAGATCAAGCAATGGGAGATAGTGTAGAAAAACTTAAAAATAAGAAACTAAAAATTGAAAAGAGACCATTAAACCAAGACTTGATATATCAGTGTCTTGGGTTGGGACCAAGACCAAAAAGAAGTGTACAGATGAACCCCTCACATGATCAATTGTTGGACAATCACAAGGACTTGGGAGATGTATGGACTCCACTATGAGGGTACGAACTTTTCTTATACTACTACAGAAAACAATATAGGTTTTTACTAGTCTATAACCCATGGAGGCTGAACCTAGGGAGATTAGTTGTGCCAGAGGTGTTTGTCAATGTGGAATTAATCAAAGCCCTTTCCAATAAATATGATCCAAAAATGATAACTATTCAAACACACAGTGGTGATAATTTACTGGTTATTTCAAAAGATCTCATTTCCAATGTATTTCAATTAGTGATGCAGGAGCATCCAGTGGTGTAAGGGCAATCTTGCATCACCCAAAAAGAAGTTGATTCAAAATCATTGTAGTTGTTTTCATTTCTTTCCATAATTAGTGTTTGTGGTTCCATAATATCCAAAATAATAATGTAGGACTTTCAGTTTTTCCAAAACTACTAAAAATAGCAACCTGCTTGTTTTGGAAAGTGTACCTGCCATTTTAGGAAAGTTTGCATTTGGGCATGGATTGAAGTGAAAATTTATAGAAAGTTACATAACAGAAATATAAGACCTTTGGCGAAGGAATTAGAAAAAGATCATTTGTGAGCTGAAAGATATTAAAGTTTTTGTTTTCTGAAAAGCCCCTGAAAATTTTTGAAACGAGATATAAGGCACTAAAACATCCCATAACATCCCAAAAAGTTGACAAAAATCTATTTACAGATTTCTAGCGTGATAGTTCACATCATGAGCTTTCCGACGCTTAAAACGGTTTGTCAATTAGACACCCGGATCAAAAGTTATGCTTCCCGGAAGTTGACCTACTTTTGGAGGGAGTTGCAAATTTTGAAATTTAGCTAGAGGCCGCCAAAAAGTGCTATTTATGACTGTTTTGGGAACCCTGGGCGGTAGTAGAGTTAAGGGGGCAAGTGTAGAGTCAAGAATAGGTGGGCAAATAGAAACCCTAGCTGATTTGGGGTTACAGAAGGCTGAAGATTCTAGAGTCTTGAGGTTGGGGAAGCTATAATGTGTTACAGCCAGTAGAGGATTCATCCTCTGATTGTAATTAAGCTTCTGTAATGTAATGAGGTGTCCAGATCAATAAAAGAAAGTTCTATTTTCTGTGTTTAATTTTTGTTGTTGTGTGTTTTGTGATTTAACCCCCTTCATCAATTAGATTGTGGTTTTGATTTACCATTCACAATTAGAGATCTATTGCTAGAGTATCGTCATATGGATACTAGCTATAAAAGGTGGAAGTTGGCCTTGCATAGGCCTAAGGACGAAGAAGGACAATTAAGGAAATTCTCTAGTAATGAGAATCCTCCATTTCATGAAGATCTGTTTGAAGAGTATTTTTGATACACCTATTATGCATCTAGTAAAGTCTTGGGAGTAGAGGTCCCACCTCTAATGTCAATTGCACTAATGGTTTTAGCCACAGATGTACAGACTAAGTGGGCTAGGCCTTTTGACTATGCTAGCTTTGTGGCTAATGCCCTAAATCAAGGGCTTGAAAAAAATTAAAAATAACAATGATAGGATCAACTTCAAACACTATTCCTTATTAATGCATTTGCTTTTGTATGAGAGACATGATAGAGGATTTTGGAGCAGTAAACTAAGGATAAGGGATTCTTTTGATAATGGGGATCCTAAACCTATAAGGATGTGGACTTCGTTATGGGATAGCCGATTTGGTAGATCTAACTACTTCTACTTTGAAGAGTTTTTTGTAAAACCTTTAATGGAGTTACTAGGATATCCCCAGGATTATAATCTATCCCCAAGGATGCAAAGATTTCTAAGACCCAAAGAAAATGACCCTAAAAGTAAAGTGGACCATAATTGGGGAGATTGGTATGCTTTCCCTGACTGCACAGTGATTAGAGTTTATGGATTTGAGGGCACCCCACATTTGCTGCCACGAATAGTTCCTAATTGGATTTCCTATCTACAGATTGTGAGGCAATTAGAAAAATCTGATGCTAGACACCTCAAGGTGCATAACAAATAGTCAATCATGCCCAACACTCTATGTTTTGGAGATTTCACGGTGGTCATGAATGAAGGGTATACAGAAATTAATACTAAACTGACACAGTACAATCTTCCTATAGGTAATGAAAGACAAGATTTTGATTCAGAGGGTTTTATTCATAAAGTAAAGATTTCACAAGGGCTCTCAAGATATGAACATTTATTTTAGAGGAAGATGTGATTAGAAACCATGATGAGTCCTCTACCATCAATAGAATGAGTACATTCAATAAAGTGATACTTGCTGAAGAATGGAAAAGAAAACATGTCAAATCTTATTCAAAAATGTTTTGTGAAATATAGGATCCACTGACAAGGTTTGAGCAATTGATTGTTCATGCAAATGAAATCATAAAAGATGAGCCCCCGGTTGTTTTTGATACAGCTTATACAATCTATTCAGGAACACAAGCTGAAGACATAGAGCCTTTGGGCTACGAAGCCTTACAACCTACTCCTGAAGTATGTTTTTATGTAGATACTGACATAAGTGAAGAAGAGGAAAGTGATGAAGAAAGTGAACAAATGAAGCCAATAAATTCTCTTGTAATAGCACAATATGAGCATCCTCTTAAATTGAATGATGTAAAGTTTGAGACATCAGATGAATTATCTGATGACATTAGAATCTTGGTTGCACATAAATTTATTTCTAATGATGATTTTATTAAAACTCCCAAATTTAAGTCATTTGTCTATGAGTACAAAGGTAAAAAGGTGAGAGAAAAAATGCAAGATGTCACTTTTGAACAAGAGGTCACTGCTTTGGATGAATTAAAAAAGGAAGTTGATAAAGAGATGGAGTCCATCACTTCTCAAAGAAGAAGGGAGTTGCTTCAAGAAGCCAAAGTATTGCTATTGTCAGGATGGGATATGAGTTCTGCAATTGTGTTTGATAGCTTCAGGAAGAGAGAAGATAAAACAATGAATTTGACTGAAGAAGCCCATGATAAGATATACTTAGGATCAGGGTATAATTCAGATGAAGCCACTCTACTCATTTGATCACTTTACCCACAGGATAAGAGACCAGAAATTGCTAATAATTCAAATCAAATGTTTAGTCATCTCTTAGTCAAAAGGGTAGGGGATATTGACCCCATGGAAACAACAGAGCTCAACATTAATGTGGCAAAGTTCAATAAGGTACAAGTTGAAAAATTGCTTACAAAAAATGATAGACTAAAGAAGGAGCTATTATATCAAAAGGAAAGATCTTCTTCCTCTTCTATATCACAATTCTATCCTCTAGACCTTGAGAAAGATAAGAAAGTGTTAGATGCACTTACTGGTGCATCTTATTGGAAAAATTGCCATCTGAAATCCCAAGGGAAATGTAAAGAGCTGGAGAAGAAAGTAAAAACTATCAAATACGATATGGCATATGAATTAATCAGGGAAAGATTCAATAAAATGATGAGCTATATTGATACCTATTGGAAATTGTTTAAGCTGATACTCTCAGCAATGGCAGAAAATAAAAGATTACAAGGGAGGATCACTGAAAAGAAAGAAGACCTTTTGGGCAAAGGGATCTTGGTGGGACAAACATTACAGGTATATAATGATTTGATAGAGTCACATGATGAATATCATGACAAGCTCAAAGAACAACTTGATTATTTTAATCTTGCTCCACCACTTCATGATAATTCTGGGAATCTCTGAAAAGATGATGATTGGAAGGAAGAATTGGCCATGGTTCTGACTAATGCATTACAGGAGATCAATGATGAAGAGATAGTCTTGAAAAATACTCATAAGCAGATGGAAAAAATGATGTGAATGGAGTATGATATGAAGGAAGTGATTATCAATGTGAATACCTATGTAGAATAGGACTACATCCATCATCTCTCTGCAATAAATTTGTTTATCAATTGAACCATGGATGTGCTAGATCTGACAGGACAGTCATTGGATGGATGAGATCAGGCAACAGTATGATGGGCATCATATCAGAAAATAGAAGCTTTGCACAGGCCTTAGATGGTCACGGGCCTCTATTCAGAGATTAATGGATTGGTACATCCATTTAATGAAATGTTTTTCTTTTCAGTTATAATTAGTTATCAAAAGTCGTGTCTTTTTGTAATGGGTCTGTAGCTTGTTGCCTCTCGCATATAAGAGAGACCAAGATCTGAGAGAAAAAAGGAGGGTAGTAGTTCTTTCTGAAGCATTTTAGGGGACTTAGTAAGAAGATAGATTGACTTAGTAAGAAGATAGATTGCACCCATCCCACTCATCCACTTTCATGTTCCAAAAACTTTCCAATTAATATATATATATATATATATATATATATATATATATAATGAAGCAGTATTATGGAGAAGACTGTACTTAAATGGTAACCTTTTTTCAGTGTTCAATTGTTGTGTTAATTTTCATGTTTATATGATGTTGTATTATCTCCAAAGTGATTCTCTTAAGTTATTCAAATTTACATAATTTGTCACAACACATTTTTTGTTGATATGTGATCGATTTGGTTGGTTTCTACAAGAAGTTGATTTAAGTCCTCCCAAGTAGTTCATGTTCATTGGTCTCTGCTAGGAGTTAAAATCCTTTAAACTAACAATCTTGGTTAGGTTTCCTTCTGACCAAAATTAAAATTCTTTTCAATTGTTCATAGTAGTTTAAGAGAATACCACTAGGATTATTAAAGAAGAGTACATTAACTTATAGACCTGCATGTTTTGTACAAGGTGCAAAACATTCCAAGTGCCCAAAAAGTTAGAGTTAAGTTGCAAAAAAGATCCGCCTATCTTGCACATCTGCTTCCATAATCATCATTCATCCATTGACTCAATTCACCCAATAGAATAGGCACTGATCAATTTTAGAACATTTTATCCAAATCCAATTTACAATCTTGATACTTCAAACATTTTTAGGAATTAGAAAGCAAGCTCTATATCTACTTCACACCTATTTGCCACTGTGAAGGACAAATTAAGTCTGCACTAATCATTAAGGTATACCCACCTAGGTCTACCAGAGCCTGAAGTGAAGGGGGTGTTGGCAAGAGACACTATATGGATTCATGGTTGTTGTCATTGATGGCAACAAAGGTCATCCCACATATCCGCAAGTCATAATGTGTCTCTACCGGAAGTCAGAATAAAGAATGTTGTGGTCCGGTGAAGAAGAACAGAGCATGTGGCAAGGTCCGACAGATTGGTCCGGATCTCTCAGAGGAAGTGTCTTGGTGCAGTGCGGATTTGGGGAAGTCAAGAGGACTACCTTGAGTGGTATATTCCAAGGATTTAGCCTCCGGTGATGGACAAGGAAAAAGATATGAATGGTTGAGTACCGGATTTCTGAGAGACAGTGAAAACAGAGGAAGAACTGACTGGCAGAGTATCAGACTGCTTTCCGGATGTGTTACTGTTGATGACAAAGGTTGTGAAGGCATGAATCATGTTTGGCCGACATGATTAATGATATCTACAAGTATATGCTTGATCCGCATAGCTTGGTGAGGAAGGATTCAGCTGACAGAACAAAAGTTTGTAAGAAACTAGACTGTTCCGGATGCCGACTAGAAAGGTGATGAAATCACTTGTGCGGATATATATAGAGGATGGATTTAGTTGTGAAGGGTGTGTTGGTGTGGAGATATATGCGAAGAAGTCCAGATAAAGAGCAGAGGTAACAAAAAGGATCCGGTATGTGAAAGATAGCAGAATAAAGAACAGAGGAAAGATGAAGTGCAGCAGATCAGTGTACTGAGCCTAACCGGAACTGAACTCCAGCATATGCAGATGCTTCCAATCAGTTCAAGACTGTGATTCTCATCACTTTGTAGACAGTGTGTCTTCTTGTAGGCAGTGAGCCTCTTGTGAGCAGTGTGCTCAGGCAGTGAGCCCTAATTGGCAAGTGCCATCTTTGTAATTTCCTATTCTTCTAACAGAGAATAATTTTGGGTTAATCACCCCGTGGTTTTCTCCCTTAACAGGGTTTCCACGTCAAAAATACTGTGTCATGTGTTTCTTGTTTTATGGTTAATGTTTTATGTTTGATTTTATGCTGCATCAATTAAAAGGAAAGTTCAATAAGGGAAATAATTAGGATAACTGATTCACCCCCCCCTCTCAGTTATCAACAATTGGTATCAGAGCTAAGTTCCTCCTAATAGAGCCTAACAGCTTGAGGAAGATCTGGGATTTCAAATGGATGCATATGGTTTAAGAGAGCAACTCAAGACTGCTCTTGAGGATCTTGAACAGTCAAATTCTGAAGTCAGTGAATTAAAGGAAAGACTCAAACAGGCTGATGAATTCATGAGAGAATTAAAAGACAAATTAAGTCTCTCTATGAAAAAGAGAAAGGAGCTGCTTCAACAGTTGGCAAGACAAAGTGAAGACAGCAATACAAATGAAGAATTGACTGAGCAAACCAAGTTATGTGAAAAGTTATCAAAAGAAGTCATTATGTTAAGACATGAAATGGAATCAGGAACTATAAAGTTTACTCAAGAGATTGAAGAAAAAAGAAAGGCTGAAGACAATCTAAGACAATCTCTTAAAGAAAAATCAGAAGAATGCCACCAGATGGACAGGATTATCAGACATCTTGAATCTGATCTTGAAGATGCCAAAGATAATGAAGGAAAACTTGAGGATCAAATTGCCTCTCTCAAAAGAGACCTTCAAACAGCAAATGAATATAAAGAGAAATTCAAGATAAGTTCTGCTCAACTTGAAGTTCTTCTTGGAAGTCAAAAGAGGACAGATGACAAGTATGGTTTGGGATATGAGAAAGGAGAAAGCTCCGGATCCGGTCAGAAGAATCTTGGATCAGAAAATCCAAGAAGCAGGCCTAGAAGACCTCCGGTAAGACAGCCAAATGCTCAAAGATATCCATCCTTCAATGGATATTGCCACAGCTGCAACCACTTTGGTCACAAAGCTAATCAGTGCAGAATGAGAATGAATCAGATTAATTCATCCTTCTCCGGACAGTGCTTCAACTGCAAAAGGTATGGACACAAATCCCATGAATGCAGAAGTATGAAAGTAAACAAATCATTCAAAGGTAGATGCTTCACATGCAATAGAGTAGGTCATATGGCTAATCAATGCAGATCAAGAGGATATCAGTCAAATATGCAAAGAAATGTTATTTTCCAAATCTGCAATAGGTCCGGTCATAATGCTAAAGTTTGCAGAAACAAGAATCAGGACAAAAGAGGTCCGATGTATAATCAGAATCAAGACAAGGGTAAACAAAAGATGAATGCGGATGAGGTTAGGAATCAGATGAGCAAGATTTGGGTGAAGAAAAGTTCAGAGAATGTAGAGGTTGGATCCGCACCAGACTCTGGTGCTGATATTTCTTCCAGAAATTAAAAAGTGAGCTCAGGCTCAGGGGGAGACTCAAAGAAAATCTTGTTCCCCAGCCAAACAAGTGGTGCCGGATGTGGCACAAGATGCGGATCAAAGGGTTTGTAGATATGAGTCTTGAGATACTTCAGTCAAGTTTTCAGAGGTCCGCATGGAGTTATGAAGAAGCTGTGATCGATCAAATAAGACCTGTTCAGGGAGATGCTCCGGTATGATAAAGGATTACAAAAAGGTCCGGAAAGATCCGGAAATGCACTATCTTGTTCTGCGGATTGGACAGAGTGTTTGGGATGATCTTGTAATATGTTACCTCGATTTACTCATGATTAAAAGATCCGGATGATATCCACAGATCAGGACTAATCCGGGATACTCCAAGCTATCCAGACAAGGCAAACCGGAATGATGTAGGTGAAGCATTTATTGCAGACAGATATTAGGGTTCGCGGAGCAATTTAAGGGATTTCTCAAAGGTCATTTGCTCATTCTGCACTCGAGAAGAAGCGAAAAGTGGAGCTCTGCAACAAAGTTCATCAAGCACACCAAGGATCTCCTGCCGAAGCTATTGCATAAAGAAATCAATCCAACCACTCCGTGCAAACCGAAGGCGCATAAGGTATTCTCCGTTTTTCATTACCTCACTGCAAATCTTTGAAGAATGGCTACTCCAAACATAGTTAAGATCTCTGATAGACCTCGCCCCTCATTCAAGAAACATCCCTACAAATCATTGGAGGTAGACCCACTAGGAGCCTTCTCTAGTGTTCCTCACGGAGTTTTACATACCGAAGACATTAGGGTTTACATACATGCAAGCATTGAAGAATTTGGGGAATTCAAATTAAGAGACCTCTATCACAAGCAACTGATAGACAATGCTTTTGAGCTTAAACCAGAGTATAAGGATATCCAGAAGAAACAATTTGAGCAATTTATTCATTTCCCCTGCTTTGAAGAAGATGAATGGGTCCAGTATGTACTGAGCAGGATGCATGACAACTTTCTATGGCTAGATAGACCCTGCAAGATCACAAAAGAGGCAATTAGAGCAGTAACTGGTCTATACTCTTCCGGAGGGGTACCTATCCTCAAATCTGTCAAGAACAACGTTGTAACTGAGGCCACCAGATCAAAATTTGACAAGAGGGCAATGACCATTGAAGATATTTCGGATCCGGATATCAAATATGCATCAATGATAATAGGATACAAGATCTATCACTCCAGCAGGGAGAATTCTGTATCCGGAACTGCAATATACACTACTTATGAAATGTTAAGAAAGAATGCAGAATATGATCTCTGCGAACTACTGCTAAGCCAATTAATGGAAAACATACAGAAAATCAAGAAGGATAAGAAGAATTCCTTTAAGTATGGTACTCTTATTGTATGTCTATTCTTCTACTTCATGAATGAGCTACCCGGAACAAGTGGATGGGTATGGCAGAATGACAAACCTGTTGCAGTCCAGATAAGAGACTATTTGCATGGACTTGGGGATGCAAAAGCGAGAAATACAGCTCTATGGGGATACTTCAAAAACTTTTAGAGCATGATGCAAGCAAGAGAGAGAATTCCCCAGTCTCTCATTGAGAAATACAAGGACTCAGTGTGCTTTATGGTTGACACTGATCAGTGCCTAATGGAGGCAGTGGAGCCAAGGACTGTCTGGATCATGCCCATGGGGTATGAAGTAGATGAACAGATAGTGGAGCTGCATGTTCAACACATGCTAAGTCAGCCCAAAGATCCTAAGGCAGAAAGGTTTGGAACCTTTGAGGAGCTGAGTGTAAAAATACATGTAGAACTCAGGGAACCTGAGATTAAAAGAAAGGTGAGAAAAGAAGTAGAGCACATTGCTCAAGGCCTAGGCATCTCAAAGGAGGCACTTGATGCCAGCCGGGAAAAGAGGAGGAAGGCCGAGGAAGAAGAGAAAAGTAAAGAAAGTGCTCCGGTTGGAGCTCCCACCCGGACCAGATCAACAAAGAGATCTGCACCTCCCTCAACCAAAAGTTCAAAACCGGAAGTCCAGGCATCCGGTAAGAGATCCAAGACAAAAGCCACAAGGGCTTATGGAAGCCAAAAGGATGAAGAGGAAACAGAATCAGATGAGGGAGTAAGAGAAGTAAAGAAACAGAAGAAGAAAGGATCCGGTAAGCCCTCCACAAGCCAAGACAAGGATGAAATGGCAGAGGTAACTGTTGAAAAGCCCACTCTGTCACTAGAGAGCATAATCAAGTCGGTCACGGTGGATGGAAACCTTCAACCAATGACTGAATCATATGATGACTTCAGTGAGGCCGACCAAAAGACTCTGCAGGAGGCCACAGTAAAATATCTTAACATATATAATAAGGCTTTCATTGAAATAATATCTCTTATTCCTAAAAGCCTAGAAAAGGAAATGGAAGTAAGAAAGAATAATGCTCATGCTAAAGATCTTGAGATCCGGGAGCAGATAGCTATTCAGCTATATCCTTAAATTGATCCCAAGACAATGAACATTATCTTCAAAGACTGCAAAGATGAGTTCAGAAGCAAAGCCAGGATGAATCAACTCATGCTTGGCGAGACTGACAAAGTGGCCCAAGAAACAGAAGAGATCCTCCGGAAGGCCTTCAAAAGGTTCAATCTTCCGGTTGTAGAGGATTTAGGTACAGAAACAGCTGAGGACTTGGGACCCTCTGCTCCAGAAGAAGTGGCCCATGAACAAACTAGCATCTCTCCTCCGGTTTCCCCTACAGTCCCCGGATCCAAAGAAGAAGAGCAATTACAGGAGAAGGAAGCAGTGGTGAAAGACAAAGAGGTTGACAGTTCTAAGACTGCAGAAGAAAAGAAACATCTGTCTCCGGCAAGAGACACTGCACAAACTGTTCAACAATTTTTGAGTAAAGAAACTTTAGAGATTGATGAACCGGAGCTTCTAAAAGGCCCATTTGATTTTGACTCTCTCTCTCCGATACAAACAATGAAGATAGCTTCATTTGCAAATGCCAAGGCAAATGAAAAGCTCCTGAAGTCTCATATGGAAGACTGTGAGTTGATAGAGGCTGCTTCCGGAGTACTTGTAAAAATCATGCCATCAATCCAGATAGATCCGACAGCCTCCTCTTCCGGTAATCTAAAAACCTTAGTCAGCAGTGTTGATACACATTTTGATTCTCTAGAAAAATCAGCTGAAGAAAAGGTCCGGAAGGAATTTTTGGATAAAAGATTTTCAGAAATATTAGAATTAATCTCTAAGGATAGGAAGATTGTAAGCATTGGAATAAGGAGCTTAGAGAATGCTCTTAAGGATGGCGGTGACATCTACAAATTTTGTATATCCTGGTCAAAGGCAACAGCAGCATTTGACAAGAAAATAAAAGAGGAACAGGATAAGCTACAAAGCTTATCTCAAAGTTTTGATCCTCTCTCTTCCTCTATAATAAATCAAGAATGTCAGACTATTGCAGTCTTGAATGAAATAAAGAATCTTGAGAAGGAAAGGAAGAACATCACCAACCGGATGGGAGAACTTAGAAGGATTATAATCCCTAAGTTGGAAACCATGCATGAGGCCATCAGTGATGCTCAGACCACCGCCCAAACAAAAGATCCGACAGATCTCAAGCGGGCAGAAGCGTTTGCATTTTTGCTAAGTGGTCACATTTCAATTTTGGATAGAATGAAGCAAAGTTGGGCTACAGAAATGATCCAATTGCAGACATCCTTTGCAGACATTCTTCAATACATGTGAGTATGTAAATATGCGGCTATATAGAGAAAATTTTTGAAAATTTTGGTGTGCGGACCCTACCCTTTGCCATTGATGTCAAAGGGGGAGTGAGGAGCAGTGAAAAATGAGGAATCCAACTAAGGGGGAGTTCCGGAAATTGTATCAGCAAAGGGGGAGCATAGTGAAAACACTTAGTCATTTTTCACTAAGTGTTGCCATCAATGCCAAAGGGGGAGATTGTTGGCAAGAGACACTATATGGATTCATGGTTGTTGTCATTGATGGCAACAAAGGTCATCCCACATATCCGCAAGTCATAATGTGTCTCTACCGGAAGTCAGAATAAAGAATGTTGTGGTCCGGTGAAGAAGAACAGAGCATGTGGCAAGGTCCGACAGATTGGTCCGGATCTCTCAGAGGAAGTGTCTTGGTGTAGTACGGATTTGGGGAAGTCAAGAGGACTACCTTGAGTGGTATATTCCAAGGATTTAGCCTCCGGTGATGGACAAGGAAAAAGATATGAATGGTTGAGTACCGGATTTCTGAGAGACAGTGAAAACAGAGGAAGAACTGACTGGCAGAGTATCAGACTGCTTTCCGGATGTGTTACTGTTGATGACAGAGGTTGTGAAGGCATGAATCATGTTTGGCCGACATGATTAATGATATCTACAAGTATATGCTTGATCCGCATAGCTTGGTGAGGAAGGATTCAGCCGACAGAACAAAAGTTTGTAAGAAACTAGACTGTTCCGGATGCCGACTAGAAAGGTGATGAAATCACTTGTGCGGATATATATAGAGGATGGATTTAGTTGTGAAGGGTGTGTTGGTGTGGAGATATATGCAAAGAAGTCCAGATAAAGAGCAGAGGTAACAAAAAGGATCCGGTATGTGAAAGATAGCAGAATAAAGAACAGAGGAAAGATGAAGTGCAGCAGATCAGTGTACTGAGCCTAACCGGAACTGAACTCCAGCATATGCAGATGCTTCCAATCAGTTCAAGACTGTGATTCTCATCACTTTGTAGACAGTGTGTCTTCTTGTAGGCAGTGAGCCTCTTGTGAGCAGTGTGCTCGGGCAGTGAGCCCTAATTGGCAAGTGCCATCTTTGTAATTTCCTATTCTTCTAACAGAGAATAATTTTGGGTTAATCACCCCGTGGTTTTCTCCCTTAACAGGGTTTCCACGTCAAAAATACTGTGTCATGTGTTTCTTGTTTTATGGTTAATGTTTTATGTTTGATTTTATGCTGCATCAATTAAAAGGAAAGTTCAATAAGGGAAATAATTAGGATAACTGATTCACCCCCCCCCCCTCTCAGTTATCAACAGGGGGTTTAGCCATATCTACCTCGTGCCAGTTAGCCAAAAATGTCAAGAGAGCCTGGCAACTTCTTAGGGCTAATGACCTGTGTTTTTGAAACCTAACAGAACTGAAAGCAATTTTCATAAATTGTAACAGAGAAAAAATGGGAGATTGAAGCGGAGGTCAAGGAGTTTAGTGCACCCATAGTATACAAGTAAGCATCTAAGATATCCCTACAATTGCTAGATTATAATTTAGTTCTGTAGAGAAATAAGATGGAAGGTCCTGCAAAAACAAAAGCTAAGAAGCAATAGGGTGAAACTAGTCAGTCCAAAAATAAGAAACAAAAAACTAAAACAGGGCGAGAATTGAAAGAAAAGGAATGAAAATTAAACCAAGACCTAATTGATCAATTGCCTGGCTTAGGGCCAAAAGCTAGGAGGTCTACACAATTGAGGGCTAATGTAGAAAGGTTAGAGGATAAATGCAAACATATAGGAAATTTATATAATCTGCCATGACACATTTGCTGTTCATGTGTGGTTATCTTGATTGGTTTCTGTTTGGAGTGAATTAAACATCCTTTCAAATAATTTATTTTGATTGGTTCCTGCCAAGGATTAAAATCCTTTTAAATGATTATTGTGATTAGTTTCCCTCAAAGCCTTATTTAAAGTTTATTTACTTTCTCAAAACTGCAAATATCAACATTAGAAACAACTCACAATCTTATAGCTACTTCACACCTCTTTACCATTGTGAAGGTCAAATCAAGTCTACACCAATCATTAAGGTATACCCACCTAGTTCGAGCAGAGCCTGAAGTGAAGAGGGTTTAGCCATATCTGCCCCGTGTCATTAGCCAAAAACGTTAAGAGAGCTTGGCAACCTTTTGGTGCACAACTGTTATGTGACTATTGTCATTGTTGTGTATTACAGGATCTAGAGGAGGCCATGGAGAGAGGACGTGGACAGCATAGAACTACTAAATTGTAGAGAGGAAAGTGGGTGGAAATAGATATGACAATGGAATCTACAGATACAATAGAGGTAAGAAGAGAAAGTGACCTCAACCAAAGGAGGAAGGTGTTTATGAATTCACAAATGCTACAACATAGAGGAGATAAAGTCATTTTTTTGTCCATGAGGCCTTTGAGGTCAAACTTATTGGTTGAAAATGCACAGGAATGGTGATTAAATGTGATTCTATGATTAAGGGAAAAGTTTGAAAATTAGGATTGCCAAAACATGATATGAATATACATCACATATATGACTAAAGTGAAGTTTTGTAGTGGATAGCATATTTGTTGAAATGATATAATTGGTGTACTAAACATTATTTACTATGTTGTGTATTATAGGGGCTTGACGAGGCCATGGCAATAGATCGTGTCATATCAAATGAGGACACAATGGATGAAGTGGGACATCAGGTACTCAAATTTTGACTTAACTTAGGAAAAAATGATCTAATGGCATTTTGTGATACGTCCATCTTTTTTCACAGTATTATTGAAATTTATAATATATTATCCAATCTTGACATAAATTAATGCATGTTGTTGATTATTTTAGATGGAGATTGGAGCAAATGTAGAGCTTGAGCATTCAACCAGCAAAAGAAAAAGATATGTACGTGGACGTGGACCTAAAACTGTTAAATCATGTAGACGATAGTGGGTGGAAGAGGATATGACAATGGATCCTGCAGACACAACAAATGATTGCACTGAACAAGAGGTTGGTCAGGACTATAATACATGGGATGAATACTTTGAGAAAATTATTGTTTGTGGATGTTTTGTATGTCGTGGAAAGAAACAATTCAAATGAGCGATTGTACAAAGACATTACATATATGATGAGCTTCTAGTCGGTAGTATGCCTCCTACAATAAATTCAAATTCAATAGGAATTATGGTAAGGAATTTTCCAATTTGATATAAATAACATGTATACTTCGTTTAAACATTGTTTTATATTATTTAAATAACTAATTTTTTTCTTAATGGATACTTGCAGGATAAAGTTCTTGGTTTCATGTTTCTTGGATCACTAACTTCTAGCCTAGAGAGCAATGATCATTCATCAGATGATACATCTAACAAAAATATGTGCCAATATACGAGCTCCGAAGACGAGGAATTGATGAAAACAAGTAATAGAACAAGAACCAGTTTAAAGATGCATAATTTGCTTAAAGACAAGGGGAAGGTGGACTACATACCCTATGAGAATGAATGTGATGGATATGATGACTTGCCCCTAAGTTTGAGATCAATTTACAAAGAGACATTTGATCGTCGATTATATTGCACTTGGCCTAGTGATCAACAACTACCTAGAGTGTACGAGGTGTTTCAATTTTGGGGATACAACTACATGATACAACCCTCCAATATTCATGGAGTGAATGTAGGCCTCTTTATTGTCCAAAATGTACATTTGGGATCTAAACATAGAAACAATTCAGAACAAACCACTAGGAGATTAATGCCATATTATGGTCCATCATATTACAGTGGTGAATGGAGAAGGCTAGTAGAATATAAGTCTAGCATGTCAGCATATGGTCTAAATTTGAATATGTATACACATCATCTCCAATTGGAAAGTGGAAAAGAAATGAATAGAGGTCATCTTATGGCTATAGATGGACGTCCATACACACACAAAAATATTGTAGGGTTTATAAATAGTAGTAAGGGAAGGGACCCTACTGTAAGACTGAATTGTCAATTTGTTGAGGTTATAAATGATAAAGATGGAGATATGGAAAGAGAGGTTGATAGATTGATAATGTTTGAGGCTATTATGGACCTTACCATTGGGGATGAGTTATTGATTGATTACCCCTTCTTAAAACACACTCCTGCGTGAAAGAAAAGGGAAGAACAAGGTCTACCTAAGGATGTTCTTAAGGGCAGAAAACCAAAGAATAATAAATGAGTGTGGACCGATGTTTTATAAACTATGTTGTCAAAATTGTATTTTCTTTAAATTATTATATAAAAAAAGGTAGTCTATAAAATAATGTTCCATTATTCAATTGATGTATATATGTTCATACAATTTTTATTTTTATTTTTTAAGCCATATTTGATTATATTTCTTTGAAATTGATACATTTTGAATTTAGTGCAATTGTTGCCAAACATTAAATAATGCTTGCATTTGTTGATAGGTAGAAGATGTTGATGAAACACATACTAATACCCAAGATCCAACTGGGTTATTAAGGTTTGGACGGGATGATCCAAACCATCCTTTAAACCATACCAGTCAGAAAAGAGCAACATTGAAGAGAATACTAGCAGCTGAGAAATTTGAACCACTGATGAGATCCGCATGCACTGATGACATGCCAGCTAGCCTTAATGATGATGATCATGATAGTAAAAATGCAGTGCATGAATAAAGGATTGAATGAATTCTTACAGGTTTCTTTGGGGATGGAAACAATGATGACAATAATGATCATATGGTTGACAATAACGATGATAGCAGGGGTAATTACCACCAACGTAATGTTGATGATAACAACCTGAAAGACTCCATCAAGCCAACATCGAAGACACCCATGTTTAAATCGGGTGCAAGTAGAACTTCAAAACTGGCATGCACATTAATATTATTAGAAATCAAGTCACTATTTGGTTGGTCAAACAAAGGATTCACTACCCTACTAAAGTGAGTTGAAATCTATTTCTTACTTTGCATTGTCAATTGGTGTATATAATTCGTAAACATTCATCAACTTCATTTATATTTCTTTAAGGGGAATTTAAAACCATATATTGTATATAAATAGTCTGAGTATAGATTGACATATCAAACATGTTCATCATAAGTCAAACATTCAGTTGATTTAATTTCTAGCAATCTTACAGGGCACTAAAAACTAAAATATTCTGTAAAGAGAATGTGTTGCCATCAACTTGTAGAGAGGCGCGTCTGTTTTTGGTTGAGTTGGGGATTGAATATAAGCAAATTCATTCATGTAAAAATGATTGTATTTTATATAGAGATGAATATGAAAACAAGGTAGAATGCCCTGTATGCAAAGAGGAGATATCGTATAGATATACAAGGTCCTACAGTTCCAAAGAAGGTTTTACGTCACATGCCAATTATACCTAGACTTCAACGAATGTTTCGTTGCAAGTCACTTGTACAATTGATGGACTGGCATGCAAAGAACAGGAGTAAAGATGGATTCATGCAAATTTTGGCTGACTCCAAAGCAATGAAACATAGAGGAAAAATGGCCAAGAAAATTCAAATATGAACCCCGTAGTATCAAGTTTGGTCTTGCAATTGATGGAGTGTGCCCATTCTCTTTCCTAAGATCAAATTATAGTGTTTGGCAAGTTGGATTGATAGTATACAATATTCCCCCATGGATGAGTGTTAGAAAGGAGCACCTTATGTTGACTCTCATTGTTCCAGGAAAACATCAAGTTAAAAACATGGATGTTTATCTTACGTCTTTTATTGATGAGATGCAACTGCTATTGAAAGGCATAAGAATGTATGACATATCACATCCCCCATCAAATAGGTCCTTCATGTTGTATGGTGTGCTATGTTGGACTATTCATGATTTCCCAGGACTTGGTGTTTGTTCTGGTAAGATAAAATATTTAAGTATTTACACTCATAATTTATTTCCATCCCAACTTTCATACTTAGTTTTATACTATTTTTTTGATGTTATTAACTTTACTTATTGAATTGCAGGGCTTCAAATAAAGGGGATATTTGCATGTCCAAGATGTGCAAAACAATTTCAAGGGCGGTATTCTAAAGATCTACATAAATTTATTTACACAAACAATAGGGTTTTTCTACCACTAGATCATAAGTTTAGAAATCGCCTGAAGAATCAATTTGATGGAAAAGTTGAAAATAGAGGCCCTCCCATGATTATGGGTCTAGGTGATTGGATTAAGAAGTATGAAGATGCTGAATTGAAAGCTTGGGAGGATTTTTGTGATCGGGGTGATTCAATTGAAGAACCAGAACAAGTTGTAGTTAATATGCCAGAAGGAATGAAAAGGAAATCCATATTTTATGAGCTCCCTTACTGGAAGGATCTATTAATATCTCACCTATTAGATCCTATGCACATCTTTAAAAATGTCCCTGATTCTATTTTTTAACATATATTAGGAAAAGAGGACACCTTGTCTTCGAGGAGAGATATTGCTCTTTCGTGTACCAAAATTGATAGAAAACATTTGTGGCCAAATAGGGAAAATGAAACATATGCATAAGCTCCATGGATTTTGAAAAAAAAAGAGCTAGACCAACTAAAAAATGTCATCCGTTCAATAAGGACACCTACTAGCTATGGGTCTTCATTGGCTAAAGATTTTATAGTTGATGGACATATCACAGGATTTAAAACACATGATTTTCATAATTTTATGACGGTATTATATATCATCATTTAGCATTTACTAGTAACATTGATTAAGTACTAAATATATTTTGTTGTGTGAGAAAAAATTACTAATCACCTTTTCATAAATGTGTTTGATAGCATATCATGCCATTGGCAATTAGGGGGGATTCTTGTCTTACAGTTGACTTAAGGAATGCCATAAGTCGATTGTCAGCATTTACAAGGTATGTGGTTAGATGAAATGTTCATGTGTGAGAGACATAGAGATATTATATTGCATTTTAATTTTTGACTAAAGGTTCATACTAATTTACTATTCTTATATTAGGTGGGTGACCTCCAAGGAGATCCATGAATGTGAAGTGCCAAAATGGAAGAAGGAAATTGCAAAAATTGTATGTGTATTTGAGAAGGAGCTCCCTACAAGTCCATTTACTTATACACCTAGTTGATGACATTAAATTGGCGGGTGTTGTATCAATGAGGTGGATGTTTTTCTTTGAGAGGTATATGAAAACTCTAAAAAGATATGTCTGACAAAAGGCACATCCAGAGGGTTGCATGGCTGAAGGGTATGTATTGGATGAAGCATTTTTCTTCCTATGTGAATTCCTTGGTAAGGATTTTGAAGATGGGCCATGCTTCTGGGATGAAGAATGAGCATCAAATATTATTGATGGAGAAAAACCACAATCTAATGGTGTTCAAGTAGAAATTAGTAAGTAAATTCATGATCAGTGTGGTTGGTTTTCTTGTAATCATTAATTTACTCTGTAATTTATTTGTCAAATTAACAGCATGACATTTGGAGTTTGAAATAAACATGTTGACATGTAATAGTTGTAGACAAAAGTGCTATACTCAACAAGTTCATTCTATACCACATGGACTTTATGAACAAATGGATCAATCTGTATGATAAAAAGAGAGAAGAAGTGTTAGAAACAAGGAGACAGTTTAAGAGATCGAACCCAAGGAATACTCCACTTCCCACTTATCTGCTTGGGGAATGGGACAAATATTACACACTAGAATGGGTTACTAAACAAATTCAAAATCAAATAGAAGATGCAAGTATAGATTCAAACATAATAGAAGTTGAAATCAACATGTCTAGAGGATATGAAAGAAAGGTACAGTTGGAATTTTACAAAATGTTGTTTCCTTATAGTTTTGACACTATTAACTATTTTAATATTCGTCATTATATTTGTTTTCACTAAAATAAATGGTCTTTCACAAGCAAGGAAATATCCAACAATGTGGTCATATGGTCGACATTATCGTGTAGAAAATGTAGATATAAAGAGACTATCCTTCAATTGTGGCATCATGGTTGACTTCAAGCAGTCTAGTCGATCAAGCTCAAAAGATAAGCATATAATTGAAGGGAATCTACAATATGTTGGGAAAATACAAGAAATTATTGAGTTGGATTACCGCTCTTTTAAATGTTGTGTTTTTAAGTGTAGATGGTATGAAGCATTTGAGAGGACACGAAGACATGATACCCATAGTGGATTGTTTTCTATAGATTCCTCATGTTTCCTACCAGAGGATAAGGAGCCTTATGTTCTACCAATTCATTGTGAGCAGGTATTTCTTTAACTCAAACAAGAAGTGGTAGTGATCATTAATCTATTAATTCATAGTTTATTGTGAATATACATGTGTTTATTAATCAATAAAGTTGTTATACCATACGTCTATTATATGTATGTCGTTCATGTGTAGGTATTTTTCTATGAAGATATTTTGGACCCGAAATGGATATTTTTCATACATTATGATCGAAGATTAAGGCATGTATTTGACGATACATTAGTGGATACTGAGAAAAACAATGATGGCCAACAAAATGAGAGGGATTAGAGAACATCAAAGAAATTGACATCCATGATGATGTTGAAGATGGTTATGTTCAGGCACAAGAAGACAACAATCTAGAGTTAGATGATGTTATGGAAGACAACAATATGGATGGTATAGAAAATGATGATCCAAATACATCTGGTAACAATATAGATGGTCTACATGTTAGGGTTAATCGGTAGCAGATATCAATTAAATGTAAATAAAGATTAAACAGAGGAATGAATTTAATACATAGAAATAATAACTGCGAGAGACAATTTTAACGTGGTTCACCCAAACTCAGGCTACATCCACCAACAGAGAGTCCAATATTATTATCCAGTAAATCAAACTGATTACAACCAGCAATCCCTGCAACTCAATACCACTGCAAATGCTACAATACAATATGAACAAAAAACCCTAACCCTTAGCTGCTTTTATCAAGACTTATGTTGGTTACAAAAATAGGTTTTTTTATATCGGCTAAATAGAAAAAAAAACTCTCGACGCCCCCTTGCACTCCCCCATTAAATAATTTGGGAGGAAACCGCATCGATAAAAGTGGGGAAAATTTAACCTTTGAGTCTAAATTACACCGACTGTAGCCTTGCTCAGCCATAAACCTATCAAATTTCAAGTACCATTGCTGAGGTGCTTGTTTCAGGCCATACAAACTCTTCTTCAATCTGCACACCAATTTCTCTTTACCCTTGAACTCAAATCCCTGTGGTTGTTCCATATATATCTCCTCCTCCAAATCACCATGGAGAAAGGCAGTTTTCACATCTAGCTGTTCCAAATGCAAATCTTCAGCAGCCACAATACTTAAAACAGTACAAATACAAGTCATCTTAACAACCGGAGAAAAAATCTCATCAAAATCAATGCCCTTTTTCTGTGCAAATCCTTTTACAGCTAACATGTCTTTAAATCTTTTCTTGCCTCCATGTTCTTCTTTCAGCCTATAAACCTATTGGTTTGGTAAAGCCTTTTTACCTATAGGTAACTTACATAATTCCCAAGTTTTATTTTTCAGCAAGGAGTCCATTTCTTCTTTCATTGCAAGCTCCCACTGAACCTATGTATCCACTTGCATAGCTTCATCATACCCTTCCAGTTCACCAGCATCTGTTAGAAATATAGAATACAAAGAGGGAGAAAACCTTTTAGGAGGTCTACTTAGCCTTGTTGACCGTCTAACATTCACTGGAGTTTGTGGTATTTCTGGTTGTTATTGTAGAGCATGAGGAACCACTGGAACATCACTATTTGGAGTATCATCCAACACCACATAATCCTTTTCTTTCTTCTCATGCTGCTGCAACTAATCTTTGTACAACACCTTCTCGTTGAATACAACATCCCTGCTTCTCACAATTTTTTGATTTTCAAAATCCCAAAGCCTATAACTAAATTCATCAATGCCATATCCAACGAAGGTACATTTTTTTGATTTTGCATCTAGCTTGGTTCTATTTTTAGAATCTACATGTACAAATGCTTCACATCTGAAGGTTTTGAGAAAAGAATAACTCGCCTTCTTACCTATCCATGCTTCCTTTGGAATACCACAGCCCAAAGGAACTGAAGGACCTCTATTAATTAAATATGCAGCGGTATTGACAGCCTCTACCCACATGTTTAAAAGCAGCCCAGCATGCAATCTCATGGTCCTTGCATGCTCCATTATTATTCTATTCATGTGTTCAGCCACTCCATTTTCCTGTGGAGTCCCTGGAACCATTTTCTGCCTACGAATTCCATTAAAGGAACAATAATCATCAAATTCTTTGTTGCAATACTCACCACCATTATCAGATTTGAGACATTTTAATTTTTTACCCATCTCATTCTCAACCAAGATTCTCCATTTCTTAAATGTTTCAAATACATCAGATTTGTGCTTGAGGAAATAAATCTAAACCTTCCTAGTTGCATCATCTATGAATGTAATATAATATCAAGAGCCACCAAGAGAAGATACCTGAGTCAGTCCCCATACATTTATATGCACAAGCTCTAACTTTTCATCTTTCTTTTGCTTCCCATCCTTAAAAAAACTCTCTTTTATTTTCCATACACACAACTTTCACAGAAATCCATATTAATACATTTTAGCCCTGGTAAAACTTTCTTAGAATGAACTACCTTCATACCATTTTCACTCATATGCCCAAGTATGTTATGCCACAGTGTTGTCTCAGAACCTGCAGCAACTGTTTCAGTCTCTTCCTACAAACTTGCAGCAACTGTTCCTGAACTTGTTTATTTTTTCTCTGCAATAGCTAAAGTAGAAGGAACAGTATGACCTGTACAAAGATATAAGGTGCCTACTTTCACACCTTTTTCTACTATTAAGGCACCTTTTGAAGCCTTCCAATTTTTATCAGTAAATGTAGGAATGCAACCTTCTTCAGCTAGCTGCCCTGCTAAAATTAAATTCCTACTAAGCCCTGGAATGTGCCTTACCTCTTATAGTAGCCAATGATTCCCATTCTGCAACTTAATCTTAATTCTTCCCTTTCCAACAATCTGACAGGGTTCGTTATCTCCCAAATAAACCAGCCCAAAATCCCCTTGGACATAATCAAGAAAATAACTTTTATGGGGCATAGCATGAAATGAGGCCCCTGAATCTAAAACCCATGAATCATCAGCATTATCTAGGGAAAGAATCAAAGCATCATCTTCAGATTTATTACTTACCACATTTGCCTCCTTATTGCCTTCTTGTTTGTCTCCTTTATTCTTCTAAGACCAGCAATCTTTCTTTAGATGACCTGGTTTCCCACAGTACCAACAATCCTTCTGTCCTATGGATTGGGATCTCTTATCCTTTGATTTTCCTCATGACTTCCCATGACCTCCAAAACTTTTTCCTCTCTCCTTTGATCTACCCCTACTTTCTGCATTCAAAACACTACCTGATGTGGACCCTCCTAAGCTTTTCCATCGCATTTCCTCGCTAAGGATAACACCAACAACATCATCAAATTTCAAAGTGTTTGAACTAGAGACAGAGATACTTACAACCATTACCAAGCTATTCCAACTGTCTGGCAAAGAACATAACACCAAGAGAGCCCTCACCTCTTCATCAAATTTCACTTTTACAAAAGTTAACTGACTAGTAATCGTATTAAACTCATTTAAATGATCTGTCATAGATCCACCTTCAATCATTTTCAGATTAAACAAATGCTTTATGAGAAATACCTTATTTGAGGCTGAGGGTTTTTCATACAATTTAGCCAAAGCTTTCATCAGTTCACTTGTTGTCTTCGCTTCTGTTATATTGAATGCCATAGATGGTGCCAGGCACAACTGAATGGTTCCCAATGCCTTTATGTCTAGAAGTTCCCAATCCTCATCTGTCATTCCTACCAGTTTCTTGGATACTCCTTCCAATGGCCTTCATAAATCCTTCTTATAGAGGTAATCATCCATCTGCATCTTCCATAACTGATAGTTCTACCCATTAAATTTATCAACCTTCAATTTACCCTCATCCGCCATTGCTCCCACTCAATTGTGAGACGTTCCTGTAGATGATAATTGAACACAACCCGCTTTGATACCACTTGTTAGGGTTAGCCGGTAGAAGATATCAATTAAATGCAAATAAAGATTAAACAGAGGAATGAAAAATACATAGAAATAATAACTGCGAGAGAATTTTAATATGGTTCACCCAAACTTGGGCTACATCCACCAATAGAGAGTCCAATATTATTATCCAGTAAATCAAATCGATTACAACTAGCAATCCCTACAACTCAATACCGCTGCAAATTCTACAATACAATATCAACAAAAAACCCTAACCCTTAGCTGCTTTTATCAAGCCTTATGTCGGTTACAAAAATAGGTTTTTTTATGTCAGCTAAATAGAAAAAATATCTCCTAACGCCCCCTTGCACTCCCCCATTAAATAATTTGGGGGGAAACTGCACCGATAAAAGTGGGGAAAATTTAACCTTCGAGTCTTATTAGGCTCCATATAACAACACTACAGTCAAATTTCAATGATGATGAAGATGATGCAGGTCAAGATGAGGATGATGATAATATTAAATACTTTAAAGAACATATGAACATTGACAATGATACACTTGATGACATTGCAGCAGACAATAATGTTAATGACCAAGACTTCTAACTTTTTAGAATTATTTGCAATCCATGTTTAAAAAAGGATGATTCTTATGGCCTAAACTTTGTAATGCTTCAGTAATATTATTTGTGTTGATACAAATTACTTGTTGCAATATCCTTAAATTGTTCAATCTTTGGTATGAATTGTTGGCAGAAAAAATTAGGATTACTTGGATGTAATTTCCTTTTCATTGCTTTATATTTTTAATGAAAGGATTTTTAATTCTATTTTGAAGGAAACCAACCAAATGATCTAATTTAAAAGATTTTAACTCAGGGCAGAGACCAATAGATATAAATCATTTAGATGGACTTAAATCAATTTCAACTAGAAACCAATCAGATAACCACACATGAACAACAAATGTGTCCTGACAAATTATATGAATTTGAATAATTTAAAAGAACCACTTTGGAGACAACACAGCAACATGTAAGCATGAAAATTAACACAATAATTGAACACTAAAATAGATCACCATCTGAGAATATTCTACTCCATTATATTTTATTCAAAGTATATATATATATCAATTTGCATAAGTCTTCTAAAAGTATGAGAGATGATGGATGAAAAGAAATTTACTAAATATGCTTCTACTTCCTACTATTGCCTTCTTTCTCTATCATAAAATGACTGACTTATATAACAATATTTTGAAGAGGATGTGCCTCTTCATAAGTGTCTTTTGGAACTTAATAACAACTTAACAATAATAAACAACACTTTAAGCTCTAGTTAGCCACAAATGTATCTGGGACATATGATCTAAGTACTTTTGGCTTAGGTGTGTATCAGCATACTCCACAACATTCCTTGCTGCTATCTCCATTGATATCATCTTCTCTAGATGTCGACAGGCTTCTCCTAATGCCAGATCCTTGTCTTTGGCTACCTCCAAAGCTCCCTGTAGTATCAATTGGAACTCCTTTGTCCACTCTTCCTGATTTTTCAAATCTTTCTTGTCACTAAACAATGTAGGAATGCCTTCTTTTGAATCCTCTATGAATTCTTCACCCTTTACTTGAAGTTTTTCATGATACCTTTTATGTTTCTTAATTAAGTCTTCAATAGTGGTGATTGCTTCAATATCAGGAGCTTCTCTGTTCTACATTTCATGAAGTTTCTCATGGAGCCTGTCCTTTACCCTGTTATGCTCTTGAATGATATTGTGATTTTTGGCATGTGTATCCCAAAACCTTTTCATCCAAACCATCATGTTTGTATACCTCTTTTGAAGTACCATAGAAAGTGTGTCAATTCTGACTTGAGATACTTGATCATCCAACTATTATTCTTTGCCTTTGTTTTTTGCTTGTGAACCCTCTCCTTGAGTCAATCTTCTAGTAGATCCTCCAAATGCATCCTTTAGAAAATCATTTTCCTTAGTCACTTTCTCATAGCTCAGCTTGTACATATCTCTTTCCTTGATCAACATTTGAGTTTGAGCTTTGTTTAATTTGGCAACATTTATGCCAATATCAGCTGTGACTATAAGATCAGTCTCACCTGCTTTCAATGTCATGATATGTCCAAATGCCTTTTCTGTATCGATGATTGCGAGCTTCTTGTGTGGAGGGTACAAAGCCCAAATCATAAGAGAATTTTCATTAGCATTGTATTTTGTCCCAGTATAAACTTCTGTCACTCCTTCTGGACTGACTCTGTATTTGTCATTATCACTATGTAAAAAACCGTCAAAGAGTAAAGCAGAATTCATGTCTAAACCTGGAAAGATCATCACACTTGACTTCACTATTAAATTGTATTCCCTTATCGGGAGTCATCTCTCTCATCTCATTTTCTACCTCTATTTTCAATGCATCCAACAAAAGATGTATCGTTTGGCAATTTTATTCTGTCGGGAGGACTTCTTAGTTTTTTGGTCAATGTGCTTATCTTTTACCCTTAATTCTTACCTTTTTGAGGAGACATTGTAAAGCTTACCTAATGTACTAGTTGGAGGAATGATTAATACCATCATCGGTGTAACTTAAACCATCGCTATGAGATTCACATGCCAATCCGATGCTTTGCGTCTTCCCGACATGTTTCTCCATTACTTTATTCATCGGTAGGACACTTCCCAAAATATCCTTGCAGTTTTCACTATCAACATAACCCACATAGTTAGAGAGATCAAATGAATTCACTTCAATTGTATATGTCCCTCCGATGTCATCCTTTGTTATTCAATGTGATGGGACAAGTTAGCAAGACTCTTATCGAAACTTTGTGGTCTTTATCATCGGAGTGACCCATGCAGTCGGAGAGACCTAGGGAGCTTGCTCTGATTATATATGTTTCCCCAACATAATTGTTAAATTATTTTTCTTTGTCAGTGTGAGTGTGCACATCTCTCCCCGATACACATCCATCGGTATGAGGCACAAGATCAATATAACTTGGAGATCTTGTTTCGACTATCTAGTTTTTGCCGATGAATATTCATCGGTGAAATGTTAAGTGACATCTTGCTGATCATTTATTCTTGTTGTCTATGGACCTCTTATCACTAAGAGTTTACTTGTCTCTCCCCGACCATGGATAAAATACTTTGTATAAGATTATGACTTTAGGATCTTGAAAGATATGCCCAAGGTCTTGCCGATGAGGATGAAATTAAGGTTTTCTTGACTATGATCATGGAAATGTTTATCAAGGTCAAATTGATGGGATTTAATAGAGGTTATAATATTGATCTTGTCACACAAATTTTCACAATTTGTATTGATCATAAAATCACAAAGTGGCCAATTTATGTGTGGTATATATCAAGGATAAGTAGATGGGGACTAAGAAATTGTGAGATTTTTTCAATCCTAACAACAATATAGGCCTTTGTGAACCTAATGATAATATTTCCATTTCCAGACAAGACAGACATGGTCCTAGGGTCATACCTAGTTGCTACAACTCTCATCAAGTTTGTGTTTACGAAGACATTAGGGCATATTAATTTGGCTAAGTCAAGGGTCCAAGCATGGCAGATTGGGGCTATGTAATCAATTTGCTTGTTCCAATGCTCAAACAGACTCCAAGCAGACACAAGGATCCTAGCATCTCGACAATCTACATAGAGGTCATATATTTTGTCATTTTTGCCAACCTCTCCTAATTTTGTTAGAGGTTTCTTAGACGATCCAAGACATTGAATCATGATATCCTCATCTAGGTTGTGTTTTGAGGTTGAAGCTTGACCTAACTGACTAATTTTGTATTTGTGTAAGCAACCTAGGGTTTATGCAATCAACAACTACTCTAAATGCTTTGGAAAGTACTTATAGATAGAAAGGCTAAGTGCAGGGGAGAAACAATAACTTACTAGTTTTTTTACATCGTAGAGGCTCAGAATTGCTTCTCCTTGCTTGTTTTGATAATTCTCTGGCTCTGAACGCAATTGCTCCTTGAAAAATGATAGGAAATGCTTAGAATTATATTGTTATAACATCAAATTCATGTACCACTTTCTATATTAATGGAGGTCACTACAACCATAACTCTGCTCATGTCATAGTCATTCAAAAATCTCCTTTGTTTATAAGTTTGAATTTGGACCATTGATTGCTTCATGCCTTTCTGGAATCCACGGCTTTGATTCATTGACTAGATTTGATAATCTTAGTCATCTTTGTTGACAAGTCATCGCCCAATGAAAATGAGCCAAATCATCAATACCTTCCCTGCACTTTATGTCATCCTTAGCCTGGATTGGATGTGTGCGACCTCTTCGTAATGTCACAATCAAGGAGGGCCCACCATATACCTACCGCATGATGGTGCGATATAGCATCCATGCGCCTTTATTATACTTGCTTTTCAATCAGTGCATGCCACATGTTGTTATCTCGCTGCCTCACAGCAAACATTCCTCTTGAAAAGATTCCCTTGCACTGGAGCATAGCCATTAGATCTTAGGCTTTCTCTATGGACATATGGCAGTGGACAACTAGCTGATGTAATATTTTGAAGTAAACACCTCATAAGCAAATTGGACAGGTGGTAGCCTGTCGCAACGTCATGACTAGGTGCTAGCATCATTTGATATGCTTCGTGACGGTGCGATATTTACTTTATAAGACCTTCAGACATTTGAACATTGATTAGGCACTAACCTAGGTGCTAAATTTGGCAATAAATTTGGTGCTAAATTTGGCACTAAATTCGGTGCTAAATTCGGTGTTAAATTTGGCGCTAAATTGCACCTAATTTAGTGCCTACTTGTTTTGATTGGCACAAAAAATACCAAAAATAGCGCCATCCCAATAAATAGCACTGTCTTTTTAAAAAAATTGGAGAAAAATACATTAAAATAGTGGGTGGAAGCAAAAAAGGGAACTAATCACAGGGATTTGTTGTAGTGATAGTCTAGTTACATAGTCTTGATATAGAACATTGAGAAACATACTTGCGGTACACTAGAACACATGAAACCTAAATTGAGAATACACACTAATCATCTGAACTTATCTTTTAAAAAACAAAACCAAACATGAAAGTGCGGTGAAATGCGGTGGCTTTTTGTTCTTCCTATGAAAACCTTTTACAACAACATGACTTGTTTTTACTCAATTGACTTGGGAAGATATTGTGTTACTTTGTATCCTTTGAAACTTGAGTATATCATTATTGTACCATTGATTTATCTAGTCTCCAAAGTGCCAATCTATATCTTCAAGTGTGGATAAATGTGAAGCATTATTCTATACCTTTGAGATTACAACACCACTATATCACTACTATCTTCACTCTGCTAACTCTAGAAAGCTTTACGGTAACCTTTATGCTTTGAAACTTGGATCACACATACCTCATAGCTATCTCTGTCTAACCTCCAAGCCGCAAGGCCATATCTTCATCTGTGGAGGTATGTGGTACATTCTCCTGAACCTATAACACCATTCATAACTGGAAATTTACTTAGACAATTTTCTTCAAACTTTTTGCAACTTTCTTCATCAAGCGCCAACCAACATGACTCCAAATCATCAAAAGACAACATATGCAACCAACATTGCTTCATGGCATTTATTATCCAACACAACACATCAAAGACAATACTCCAAGCACTTTGACAACTTACACCTATCCATGAACTTCAGAAGATAAGGTACAACTATATACAAATGATACTGATCCAACATCATGCTCATGTCTTTCATAATCATAGTTGGATTCTATCTGGTCACATATACATTAACATATACAAACACAAAGTAATATCCATGGTCATTCCATACATTTAGTTGTCACTTGGAAACATAGTATGCATTATGCATAAGTCAAACCCACAATAGTAATATTAAACAATATTCTATTTCTAAGTGCCTAACATTTGCATAACACCAATCACCATCTTAGCATACTAATATCCACCAACTAGATGTTAAGTCATAACACCATACATAGTTGGTAATCCTCACCATTATTTTCCCCTAGAGTTCATTACCCAAAACTTTGATCATTTTAGTCTAGACAAGTCCAAAGTCACCTTTGTATATTCCTGTTAGATATAAACCGTGAAGACGACAATTCTAAAAGTTCATTCAAGATTGGGACAGATTCAAAGAACCTAACCCAACAACCTTAGAGTAGGTGATCTTAGTGCCGATAGAGATCCTTTTTCTAGGTCAAGCCTGTATAGTGTGGACTTACTAATTGGAAGGTGAGATCATAGCCATCTGATGTAGTTTCAACCTCGAGATGAAAAATACCAAAGAGGGAAGGTTCGTCAAGTTTAGGAACACCCATACCTCAGAGTCATTCCCTAAATCCCTCCCCTACGGACTTAAGGTCCAGGGGCATCCTTCACCCAAGGATTGTCTACATACTCACTTCCAAATGAGATCAAATTCACATGTAGTTCTCCTCACTTAGTCTCTCAAGGGTTATAAACATAGGTTCCTGGCCTTGGGATTTCATTATCATCCAAATTTCATACCCACTTACGAATTTCCCTTAATCAAATCCATACATAGAATATGCATAAAAACATTATCATGACATGATGTAATAAGGTAATTAGATTGTTGTCAAATAAGAATTCAGACTTAGGGTTTCAAATTACCCCCACCATAATCATAATACTTGTTTACATTATAAACCAAGTGATATTTTATGGTTTAACAAGTTACAATAGTAATCATCATACTATAGTCAATGTATAAAGAACTCAAAGGATGGTTCTCATCATAGGGTAATATAGTGATGCCAAGCCTAGATACCATTATCTAATTTCTATTACCGAATAGTAATTATGAGTATAATAGTCTTAAGGACAAATGTCAAACTCTTCATATTTGGTCTACTAACTATAATATGTCTAATAAATTTCCCAACTTGAAATTTGTATTAGTTACACATACCCTAATATAAAAATCCATTACCATTTAGTTGTTCTCAAGGTTAAGGCAATAATCGTAAAATACATGTATCATTGCTAAGTTAAAGCACTTGTAACTTTCAAGGTTCTTTTTAGTAAAAATCAAATACCATTCCAACATCAAGGTCTACATCACCTACATTCAATCAATTGTCCTCAACATATTCTCCTATATTTCCCTTCATTCAAGTTAGAGTTATAAATATAACAGTTACGTTCACACTATTAATGTGAAATATACTCCTACTAGTAGAGTAATGACATTTGATAGAGAAATTTAGTGATATCAGCTATCATATTTGTAATATGTTATGATCTATCATGCATGGAATGCTAAATAACCTCCTAAATGGAGAACCCAAGTCAATAAATTATGAACAAGTTTTAATATGACAACATCATGCAAGATAGTGACCACATCGATTATTTATTTTTACAAACTAGCTATACCATGCTAATAATTAGCAAATCCTTCCACCCTAGAATAAGATTAGAAAGATAAATCTTTGGTATCTAAAAGTAGCAAAGTTAACATACTTACCATGTTATTATGATAGTTTTATCTTTAATTCATACCATTCATTAACATATACAAGGTTAGTACAAATCTTGGGTAATTTAACCAAGTCCCCAAATTCTTAGACAACCAAACTCATCAGCCTATACCCACTATAAACGGATGGAGAGTATGCCCAAGTATTCAATAAAATAACATAGTGTACATGCAAGTGGGTTGATAGAGATAAGTAAAATACAATTGTATATGGCTAGCTAGAAAATATTTTATAATTGTAGTGATTGGAAACATAGAATATGAATAATATGATCAATCGACTACTACCATTTTTCACAAAGGTTACTCTACATTCTATATACAAATTTAGCCTGCAAGATTTGCACGCTAACACTCCCTACAATTCATCTAAGGTTCACCTTGCACTAACCCACAAGGAATTATACTCATATCAAAATTACACAGAGGAAGATTCTTGACATAAATAATACCTAGTGTGCTAAACATAATTCACCAATGATAAACTTTTATTATAGACTCCAAATTTCAGAAACAATTTTGGAAGCCAGAAAGTGAACCATACTCTAACTATACTCGATTTAGGAAAACATTAGATATACAGTATATTGCTCAGGTTTTTATAATATATACCAACTTCAACTCAAATGTATATGTAAATAGAGTTAATAGGATAACACACCTGATCTATCACTGGATGTGAATAGCTATAGTCCTTGAGAAACATTTCAATCTTCTAAACCTGAGTACCCAAGGTTTGTAAAGGCACAACACCTATGTTTGAGGGCAAGTTTTTTCAAATTTTTCTTTCATTAATCTCCTTACCATTCGAGCCTCATCCCACCTGCCCACTTCTGCATCACTCTACTTAAATATCATCCACTTCAATGGTCAAACACTCAATAGTAATTTTACACCTCATTCACAACAAAAAGTGGTAAAAATTATCTTATTTTTATTGGCCCAAAGTAATCTTTAATTGTTGAAGTGGATGATATTTAAGAATAGCCCTTTTGCATAGCCTTGCAGCAGTAGCTATCCAACCCCGTATTTGCACTGCGACATGGATACCTACCCCATCCATGCTATGGTCTATATATTTAGGCAGTGGCCCCATATTTCTCTATGTGCATTGGGTCCACAATTTCAGACTTACAAAAATACAAAGAAAAAATGGTGAATGTTCCATTTAAGTGCTTACATGGAGGAGGCCCCTTAACTCCCCACTTGATTCTTTGGATTCATGTAAACACCAATTAAATATCAAAGGACAAGTCATTTCAACATTTATCTAGATGGATTTTTCAACAAAAAATAAATAAAAGTAAGACATGAAATTATTGATTTAATGGAGAACTATTCAAGTAATAGTGAAAGAAAAATTAAACTAGAAACAATCTAACATCTTTATGTAGAATAAATACAAATTCAAAATCATCTTAATACAAGGTAAAGTATTTAAAGTTAAACTATATAATGGAAGTAGCAATATCAATATTTATTATGTTGTCATTTGGGTTATGGAAACAAGTAGGTTTCCTGAAAGTGTTAGTGTTTGCAAATAATTAGGGTTAGGACAACAGTTAATTTTAGTGAAAGAATTAGGGTTAAGGTTAGGGTTATAATTAGGGTTAGTGTTAAGGCTGGAATTAGTGTAACAAATAGGGTTAGAATTAGAATTAATCAAGAGGAGCTCATTCGATTTTATTCCTTTTATCCATTTTTAAATGATTAATTAAGTGTTTTTATCAATAATAAAATAGATTCTCAACAAAATATTCAAAAAATATACATAGTTATAGATAGTTAATTATTAATATTTTATAAATTATTATTTCAAAAAATATATGTTAAGTATGTACAAGGAAATAAATTACATATTATATTTTATTTAGAATTATTAAAATATTAATAATAAATACTTAATTTGACTTAAATAAACAGTGGATTGAAATTGGTAAATGTAAATGATAATCTAGAAAAATATAGGTCTTAGATCTCTTTGTGATAGAGTGTAGTCCATTATGGATGATAAAGTTACTAAAGAGAAAATATATTATAAATCAAACTAGAAATACTAGCATATAATAGATTTAGGGTTAGGGTTATGTGCACAAGAAAAACATGATAATGTAAATGAACTTGGATTGTGAAGGAAATATATATACCAACATATATACCACTATGAGCATAGCCATGAGTTTGAATAGGTTGAGGAACAAGATTAAATTAAAGTGTTAGAGAGGGGAACAAAGAAGTGGAGAGACAAAAGTAGGGAGGGACATGGGGCAAAAGAAAGAGGGGGAATAGAGAAAGAGGGATAGAGCTAGAGATAAGAGATATAGAGGGAAATAGATAAAAACAGAGGAAGAGAGAGACAAAGATAAAGAGAGGAAGAGAGACAAAGATAAAGAGAGGAAGAGAGAGACAAAGACAAAGAGACGAAGAGAGAGGGAGGGAGGGAGAAAGTGTGAGAGATATAGAAAGTGCAAAAGATAAAGATATAGATAGGAGAGAAAGAGGCAAAGAGAGATAATTAGAGAAAATATATATAACCAAAAAACATATGGTTAATATTAGGGTTACAATTACAATTAGGGTTAAGGTCAGGGATAGAATTGGGGTTAGGGATAGAATTGGGGTTAGGGATAGAATTAGAGTTAGGGTTATAATTAGAGGAAATATTTATAACAAAAAAAAATTAGGGTTAGAGTTGGAACTATAGTTGGGGTTAGGGATAAAATTATGTTTAGGGTTAGAATTAGGGTTATAGATAAAAATAGGGTCAATGTTAGAATTAAGTTTAGGGTTATAATTAGAATTAGGGTTAGGTACAATCTCCTTTCAAGAGAGGAGTTGTCTATTCTCTCCTAATTTTGACTCCATCATGTTTCATAGGCCAACAACTATCATGAATGTGCCATCTTAGAGTAGTGAGTATTGTGTATGCAAAATATGGAAGAAAACACAAGATATTCAATCTATTTATAAAAATACCTCAAAAGAACATTAATATGCATTAAAATGTTGTTTTTTGAATTTTTTGATTAATTTAGAGTTGATTAATTTACAATTTGATTTGTTTTATTTAATAGGCAATCTCTATATTCATCTTTAACATTACTTAGAATTGAAAAAGATAAAGATCTAATTATGAAAAATATGTTAAATAAAGCCTTGAAATTGTAGTTTCCTAGTAAATATAAGATCTTAAAAATGATGTCAAACATCTAATTTTCTATAAGTGTAAGAGGATAATATGTCTAATTAAAATAAATAATAACCACATTATTTTTTAGGTCCATTCTATATATAAAGCTTATTTTCAACTCGATGACTAAATAAAGCAAGTAATCTTCTAAAAATAACAAGCCACTATTTTTTAACAAAAATGCATCTCTAGAATAAATGTTTCATATTTTCATTTGAAAGAGAAAATTTGCATTTAGTTGGTTCAACAAGAAAATATGCCAATATTTGACCAACAAGCAATTTTCAATTTAAGATATTCTAGGCAAGTACTTAAACATTTGTATCATATCTGGATTTTTTAATTTATGCACTCAAGTTGACCCAATATTGGCATGTGTATGAATAAGTGTGATAAATGAGAAAATTAGGTGAATGCATGAAATGATAAATGGATTACTTCTAAGGGATCGACCTTAACTTTACACATGATCATACCACTTTTCATGAACATATATCAATGTATGTCTTATAATTAGGTCAATGAGAAAATTTTGTAAATATACAATATAAGTTGAAAGTATAGTAAATTATAATGATTATCCATAATAGTGTTGAACATGATCCTCCGTTGCAATGTCATCAAAACCTGTAAATTACATAGTTTAGTTATTAAATTGATTTAAAATTAAACATAAAAAAATGTTAGAAAATCATTTCATAATTTATTTACCATCTCTAGCTTGCATTGCATCTATTGTTGTTGGTGTTTTGTTAAGATTAATAGAAAATGGTAACCTATGTTGCCTTGTGTTTTGTTGATCATCTATAGTTGCAATGACATGTATTTAATAAATCAACATAGATACAACATTAAGTCTAACAGTAGAATATATACTTGTTATATCAAAAAAATACACCCTTGGGGGCTTTTTCCTTTAAGGTTTAGTTCACGAGTCCTTAGATTGCATTTAGAGCATCTTGCATGATAATTCAAACTCCCGATGAGAAGACCCATGAGTCTTGTGGCAATTAGGACCTAAAGGGGACTATGTTGATGATGCCAGAACAAAGACATGGGGTGGACAAGGGTGCTAGCGCCCTAGTCCAACCCTATTTTGGGTCTTCCCTAAATTTAAATGTCAGGTTTTTTATCGTTATTTGGTTTCCAGGCCGACATCATAAGTTTCAAATACAAAATTCTTGGCAGGAATCTTAATACTTGCATATATAAGCATGTTTAGGTTATCATTTAGAAACTAGAAGATATCTAGAGGATGTTTATGATTGAAAGCTATTGGCATACTTGTGATTATCATTGTGTTGTAGAGCATAGCATTATTATTGTGTTTGTTTTTGTAGGTTGGATTACATATCATGGCATTGAAGAGCTTCTTCCTTCCATGAGAGCTTCATCATCAAGGTGACATTTATTGTGCTTTATCATCATTATCATTTGGATTTTTGCCTCTATCCCACAAGGATACACTCTCTCTCTGACAACGGTGTTTGAAAGACTTGAATGTCTCTCTGGGGCTTGACTGAGGCAAGCCTCTAAATACCACAACCCCCTCCCACACTCATTGTGATTACAGGTTACATGTATCGAATCTGGAGAAAGTGGAGTTGCAGGGAAGATAGGGACACATTGAAGATTTGGGATCTAAAAAGAAGTGGACACTGTGTGGGATTTCTGGACTAGGGCACCATCAACCTTGTCCTCCACATTTCAATCACCAAAAATTGAAGATATAGAAGAGATCAATGTCAAAAGGAGGTCAGGAATCCACAAAAAAAGCATCAAATTGGACTAGGGCGCCATCACCATTGTCCCCAACATTTCTATTTTCCAAACTACAAAAAATAGTGAGTTAAGGTTCTCTACCCCTTATCTAATTCTGGTAGCATTTGTCATAATTCACATATTTCATTACTATTTTTCTTAAATTAGGGTTTCAAGAGCATAAAAGCATTGATTAGCGACTTTGTATGGTAACTTCTGAATTTCCTAGCAGAAAACCAAGTGGAAACCCAACCTGATAGATGACTCTCCTCTCGATAGGAGAAGCACTCAGTTGAAAAGCCCTTGGAATGTTTTGTGGAAAGGAGGATTCAAACAAGACCCCATCACCCCCTTTTCATATAAAACAATACTTAATCAAAATAATATTAAAATTCTAAATAACCTGGAATAGTTTTTTGAAATGTCGAACCAGGTATAACATTAAGCATTGATGGTTGATTTTCATGAATAGTATCTACTATTTATTTGATTAATTATAGAAAATTGGTTAGAAATAGGAATTGGGAAATATCTCATTTAATGATTGAATACATTTAATAGTTAGAAAATTACAATTAGTAATTTACATTTCATCAGTTGTTGTGTGGTTTAGATCAATAGAGAAGGGCAATCGACGTCTTCTATTATCGTCTAGATCATCCAAACCTACAATGACATATTTTTAATATGTGATGTAAGAACAATAATTATTGCTATGTAAAATACCAAAATAATTTTGAATAAATGTACTCACTATGTTGTTTTATGATGATAACCCTTTATTCTTGTATTGCTATGCCTGAATGATTGGAGACCTTTTTTTTCTTTTGCTTCCTACCAACTATGGAGGGGAACTAAAATTCTTCATGTTCCTCAACTCTTTCATTCAATTCTTGATGGATGACATTGCCTCTTTGATGAATAAACCAACGTTTGTGCATTTTTCTTGGTCTAAACCATGGTAATATTGGTCTCATAGGCATATCCCCCGAGCTAGGGATCAGTGTAAGTTTGGAAGAAGTAAGAGATGTTTGGAGATCTTTTCTAAATCTCTCAACACATTGACTAAAGATATATTTTTGATCTTCTCTAGTTTGTAAATCTTGGAGTAGTGAATGTAGGGAAATGACAGCATCTCAGAACGAATATCTAAGAACATCAATGTCTTCAGTAGGTTTAAATTTATTTAGATTGCCTTAAAAAACACTCACTCTATGCGACAAAGTAGAATCAGACATAGTTCATTTCCACATTAACCCTTAGAGAAAAGTTTCATGCAAGTTTATGCAGTTTCAATAACAAGCAGAAAACATATTCAATAACAGAACCATTAGACATGAAAGATGGAATAGAAGAGATGAAACATAGATTTACGTGGGGAAAACCCTTTTAGGTAAAAAATCCCACACTCCAAAAGCCCAGATCACCATTATATTATTCAGCAACAGAAAATATAGTCACAATACAAATTAGGCTCTAAGCCTTTCATGGAGATTAACATCTTGTTCCATCTGGAGACAATTTGGCAGTCACTCCTCTTCTCTCACTTTATCAGAATGTTCCAATGATCCTAAAATCATACATTCTCTAGTAGCCTTTCATTCAATTATAACACCAGAACATACCATTCTGCATTCCATGCCACAGAGGAAACCTAACCATTCCATTCTTGTATCGAATCATCAACTCAAGTCAAACTATTAAGATTAGCCTAACATGTTAGACTATCGAAGAGATGGGTCAAAGAGTCCCACCGAAGTTATGTTGTCACACCGATAACATTATTAACTACCAGGTGGCATTCCACATGTACTTCAATGTCGATAAGTCACCCATCCTTTAATCAACATCAACCAATCACTTTCACAGTTAAGTACCTGCCGGGTCCCATCAAGGCATCATGAGTCAACATATTAGAATGTCGGGGAGACTCATTTCGGTGTCTCACTGAAATGTTGAGTCTCATCGAAACACACTTTAATGTGGTCCCACTGCTACATCAGCATCGAGGTATCGGAGAGACCCATTTTGGGGTCTTGCTGAAATGCCAAGTCCCACCAATGAGTTAACAAACCTCTATGTATCGCTTTATCGAAGAGACAACAAAATGAGTTTCTCTGAACTACTTGTATCACAGTGATAACCCTTATTAGCTTGTTGAAGAGATGACTAAAGGGGTCTTGCCAAACTGCTATGTCACTCTAAAAATGATTCACACTATTCAATGCTCCATCGGGCTATTGATTAGACTAGTGTCTCTGTCCTAGCAATATCCAACTATCACAATGACAATGTAGAGACCTAAACATCAGTACATTTGAGGCACAATTTCTCTACATTCTCCCACTTGCCAAAGAACGTACTGCCTATCAATGCATGAAATCTCTGTATCACCTAGAACACCTGCAACAACATCTATAATATCCACCATCTCAGGCAATAGTTCCAGCCATCCTCTAAAGGAAAAGATCACGCCATAGTGTATATGCATAGTCTAAACCGAGACATCAGCAACAGAACCAATGAATGACAAAAGCTTCAACACATTGCCACCACTCCACAGTGTTCAACAAGCCATACAAAAGCATCATCAACTTCAAAGCCCAAACCAGAACATGACCATGAAGTCACCCTCCAGAAACAAGATAGAACATTAGCTAGAACAACAATCAGAAAACTGACTGCTTCCATCCAACTGAACAAAAAACCCACTTGACTGAAAATAGCACACACAACAAGTGCTAATCCATCCAATCACTCATACCTAGAAGGTATTCACATCAGTAGACTCATGCCACCTACATATACACCCATCAACTGCAAATACAAGCTCCATGTGTCAACCAGTCGAAGAAGACCAAGCACATCCAAGAACTCCCACTGCATGGGTAATGCAGATCTAAAAAAGATCAAGGCATACAAAGTTTACCAATAGCAATCATATAGTAGGTGTAAGAACACCATCATGTAGTACCAAGGAACATCCCCAATGATATGCAAAACATGTAAACAAATAACCTGCAAGAACAATTCTCCCCACCAGTCCAGAACTCTCCCAAATTCTCCACACCCAATAAAGGAAAGGGATAATAGAACCTCCATGTCATCACCCAAGAACATAAGTGAAAACACATGACCACAAGCTAGTGATCACAATTAGATCCAATAAAACCTCAAACCAATGTAGTGTGAAACAAACCATCCAGGAAGATAACCAGGACCAAAGAGAGAAACACTACACATCATATACCTATAGAAAATCCTTCTATATACACCTCTAAGTGCCAACTATGTCGAGTATGATCTCCTTCATAATGCCCCAAAGAGAACAACATAACAACACTCAAGATTACATGGATGTAAGCCTCTCCAAGAAGATCAAACTACTCCATTTCCTATTTCAAGAAATCAGCCCATAAACCATCTCCTAACAATCCTCATCAATGAATAATATCTTAAACTCAAATGCACAAGGAAATAATCATGTTATCCATCTCACAATGAATCCTCTAGAACCATCTATCAGTAGTTCAAGATCCATGTCTATGAAAGAAAGCATAAAACACCTGAGAGAAACAATGGACAATACCTCTCAAGTGATTAGCTGCCGAGTAGACCAAGAGTGGGGAATGAGAATGCTCCTCTAGAGTAACCAAGTCTTCATGACTTCTCCAAGAGAAATCTCCTCTTTGGTCTATGTTGAACTCATGTCCAACCAAGGTGTAGGTTCCTCAAACTTTCTACTAAAAACTTCATCAAGAGTAACCATCAACAACACTTCTCTCATCTTAAGAGAACTATAGCCTCACCTTATTCTCCAGGTACCCATGAGCACCTACAAATAATAATTTTATGCTAAACTCCAAATGCATCACTACACCAACATGAAGTAATCAAGTAAAAGATCAATGCACCCAACACACAGAGAATCACCAGATCACTGTCAAAGATCTAATCATCTAAATCAGGAACTTATAATGACATCATGATCTTACCATCCCCCTTAGGAGATTCCATGTTCCAGGTGAACATAACCATGGTCTCGAAAGCAATGTATCATGCCAAAACTCAAATGCATAAATAAGAGTATATCATGACATAAAACAAACAAACTCTAAACCAACATCACCTGTCAAGCACTGTCAACACCTCAACCAAAGACTCCAAGAGTCCTTTATGGCTTCAAGATGTTACTCATCTTCAGATAGTGCCTCTACAAATGTGAAAGAACCCTTCTGCAGCAACAAGATCAAAGAGTCCCTCCTAGTAACATCTGCAACACTAAGGAAGATAATTCACCACTAAGTGATGAACACACAGTCAATGCTAAAGCTCCCATTGAACCATGGCAGCGAACTCTTCCAAGCATCATGACCAAACATCTCCTAATTTGAAAATCCTCCAAGTCCACACATTAACATTCCATGTAACAATAAAACCAAGTGGCACCAAGATCTCCAAACCAAGGAAATACACCATCACTGTCACAAGCTTACACAATAACTGTGTATCCAAGCTATTCATGACATTGTGATACACATGCTACAAGTTCCCTTAACCAACTATTGAGGTAATCTACAACATCCATCCTCTCATCTCGAAGAAGTCACACCAATGCACAAGTGAACACAGACAAGGCCAACTAACAAGTCTGCATAATCATAGAATCAATCTTGTGGATACAGATAATCCACTTCCGAGTTATCCCATTGCAATCAATAGGTTGTACACACCTAAAAAACTACATAACTCGTAGATCCTATATATTGAAACATGCAAACCCACTATTGCACTAGAAACTACAAACCTAAGATCTCAAGGAATAAAAATATCATGTAGACATCATGACTCAAGCACCAGATTACATACAAATCCGATTTGCCAAACATGTCCACAACCTGAGCACCATAGTCTAGAAGACCAGAAGCATTACCACAGAAATACTGAGTGACATATCACATACCAGCACTCACATGCAGAGAAATCATTTCACCTCCTCACACCATGCACGAGGCATGCTTGCAAAACTGCAACTATTTCATCCAACAACACATCAAAAGCTAGGGTCTAGAAAAATAGCTTGACTGCAGCTTCACAAAACCACAAGTTTTTCTTGACCATGTAAAACCTGCAAAACCACTATGTTTGAAAAAACACCCATGCGCATTCATACCCACTTTGCATCTAGAAGACCTAGAATATGAATCAATAAACACCATAATGGTTAAACTAGAAAATGGATTAATCATGAATGAGCATCACCATATATTTTATGAAAAAACTACAAAACCCCTCAAATCCAAGTAACATGAATTTGAGACATGCAAGTACAATGCATCCTTAAATGGAATCAGCAGTTCAGGAACTTCAGGTCCACTGTAGGCCAACTCCACAACCACCAACATGTACATGTATCCTAGAGAGACAGGCTATTACAAAAGCTTTCAGACCATCCAATGATCAACTCCATAGCCTTTATGCAATTGGGGCACAAAACAATGCCTCTAGTAGAAGCACATTACTCCATGGATGAATAACAATAGAAGCTTCTTCATATCACCAGGGAGCCACTCACACAAACACCCAATATGAAAGCTTTGTTGAAACTCAACCACAAAGCAAAAAATCCAACCCCATGCATCAAGATTATACCGCTGCCAACTCACGAGCTTCAAGTCACATCATTTCAATATGACTAGCTCCAGTTTCTCTGTCTTCACCATCCTTCAAGTGCCTGATGTAACATGAAAATAAGATCAACTACAAGACTTCACTCAAACAAGGATCAATCATCAGTCAATTCCTTCATATTTCCTCAAGCTTGCCAGGCTAAGAAATCTTCACAAAAGGAATACCTAGAATCAGACACACTAGGAAGAAACAAATCCCAGAAGTAGGCTCTGATACCACTTGTAGGGAAATGAGAGAATCTCAGAACTAATATCTAAGAATAGCAGCGTCTTCGATAGGTTCAAATTTCTTTAGATTGCCTCAAAAAAACACTCACTCTATGCCACAAAGTAGAATCAAACATAGTTCATTTCCACATTAACCCTTAGAGAAAAGTTTCATGCAAGTTTATGCAATTTCAACAACAAACAGGGTAAGTGCAAAAAGTTAGGGGGCCAAAAAGTGGCCAAAATTTTTTCAAAAAAAAAAAAGACATAACGCGAGTGTGTTATGGTTTGGTAATGATGAGCCTAAGGCTCGGCAAAACCAAACCATAATGCGCTCGCGTTATAACACGAACGCATTATGTTTAATTATATATATAAAAAAGAGCATTTCTGCTCATTTGATTTCTTTTTTTTCTCTACACCCGCGGCATGCAAACCCTAAGGAGTACGCTCACATTTTTGAAAACCCAATTCGACACCAAAATCTCACCGATTCATCACCAAAATGCCACCATGACATTGAGCAGGCTAAAGGAGTGAGTTTTATTTTATTTTTTGTTTGAATTTGTTTCTAAATAGGTAGGTTTGAGTTGATTTTTGATGTAAATTTCCTTAATTGTCAGGAAATGTTAATGCACCTCCTCCTCCTCCTCAAAATCCACAAAATCTTGAAGAGGAAATACCTGTCAAAGAACAACCAAAACAACAAACTCCTCCATCCATTCCTCGACATGCCCCTAGAACACAAGAAAATCTAATGGGGCAAATTGAAAATAATAAAAAAGAAATTGAAGACATAATTGCAAGGTTGAAAGATCCTTCAACTTCAACCTTGCATAGGTCCATGCTTGTTCAATCTCTTGAATCTATGTTATCAAATGTAGATTCAATTAGCAAGCAAATATCTAGTTGGTCAGATAAGAGGAGAGAGTTTAGAGAGTATTATGCAAACAAGCTATCATATGAAGATGTGAAAAAGTTACAAATTACAAAATTGGACTTGTGTTCCATTTTCACAAACCCACAAACAAATCAACCTCCACCCATTACATGCAAGAGGTTCCCTATCCATTGGTGCAACAACCAAGCGATAAGGGACAATTTTGGGTAGAGGTGGTGGATGGTTTTTTACCATCCTCCATGCAATAATAATGATGTCCCACAATACTTTTTGAGGAAACTCTACTGCAAGTTTGTCCTCAATAAAGTGACAAACTATTTTGATATGCGAGACTTCTAGGGTAGAGGTGGGGGGTCAGCACAAGATAGACCAGGGGCACATGTTAACCCACATTGGCCAGTGAGACGAGTAATCAGCAGACCATCCCATGAGCATGTGTCTATCCCTTCCATTGTGAAGGAGAGTGTTGAGGTTGATACACTCATTAGTGCCTTGATCCAGAGCATCATAGAGTATGCCAGTCCTGCAGCACAACGTGGGTTGGAAGATAGTGCAAGGAGTAGGATCCCACCCCATACTTGTCAGACTTACATGTCATCCTATGGTTATGACCCCATGGATAGTCAGGACGCAGGTGCACATGCTACATCTGCAGCTAAGCAGATGGTGATGACAGATACCCTCCTGAGTGAGACTTTCGGCCTTGATACTCAGGCAAATATTAGCAAGTTCATTAAATTTAATTTATTAAATTTCATTTTTGAAATGCAAGATTAACTAATTATCTTTTGATGATTTTGATGAAGTTTTAGGGTCATAGTATTGATGCAGTTCTCAGCAATACTCCACCTGCATTTTACACTATGACATCTACTGTCGGGGTATGTAACTAGTAAATAATTATAAATATTACATGTAAATAGAATTGTTATATGAATGGTATTCTAATATCTGATTCTGGATGTTGAATAGGTTAATCTTGGAGATTTCATAGCAACACCTGCCAGTGGTGGTGTAGTTCAAAGCTTCACTGAGGTAATAAAATAAATAGTTTAACTAATGAATTGTACTTATTAGATTTTTGTATTTTATATTCATATCATTGATTACATTGCATTGCACATCTTTCAAACTCAAAGCATTATTAAACATTGCATAACTAATAGCTAGATGTTGATAGATGACAAAATTTCAATTATAATATAGTTAAATTTGAAAAAATGGCTCAAAGAAATGTGCTCTCATGGAATACCATGAGAAGTAGATGCATAGACAAGGACATCACCATGAGACCACTTTTATTTGAGTCATCTTTTCAAATAGCTCACTACCTTGTCTATGCTATCACATTTTCCATACATGTCTACCAAAGCTTGTTGATCCCCTCCACACTATTCTTTGACAAATTCTCTCTAATAATTTCATCCAATTACCATCAATTATACCCCAAGACATGACACCAGAGAGGGGCATCAACCTATAACATCTTATATAGCATATGATTGACTTGAACATCATCTAGGTTTTAGGTATTAATTATGGGGGAAACAAGTCACCCTTAACCAAAATCTTTAAATCTACACTAACCCTTTCCCCTACAAACTTATGTCAACCCTATTGGCTCAATTTCTTCTATCCCTACATTTATATGAAAGCTATAGTATATCACCAAGAGAGCAAAATATTCACTGTGATTATGTGTATTATGTGTCTAGTTGTATCATAGTGATGCATTGTTGATAATGACTATCATAGTGTGCTTTCTTGTGTATACTTCCATGTTTAGGTGAACGTGTGTGTATGTTCGGAACCATGACTTGCATCACTATTCTAGTTTCATAATTGAATAATGTTGTTTTATTTTCAGATGATGCAAGCTGCGGACACACCTCCTGAAGTTCATAGGGCAATGGAGCATGGCATATCCACTGCGATTCATAGCTCCATGCCATTCACGAGGGTATGAGGCAAATTAGTAAATTTCAATTTACATTCATTGTTATATTTGTTTATTTTTGAAAAATCAAATGATTATTGATTTTAAGTTTAATTTCTATCTGGATGGTTTCTATAGGACATGACATCACCATAGCCCAATCCTGCTACTAAGACAAATGAGGAGGCAAATTATATGGTAGTGGTAAGTGATTATTTTGTTAAATGTTTCATTTTTTATAACATGTAATTTCTATATATTAATGTCTACTTTTTATTGTAACAGCTACAGGTCCATGATGAACTAAATAAGAGGAGCAGCCCTCAGGTTCGTAGTAGACCGCCCTCATACACGTCTCCATTCTCCTGAAGATCAAAGGCTGCTCGTGATCTATTCCCTTCACCGAACAGAGGGGAATGAATACTTATTGCAGTCCTTTGTTGTATGCCTATATGGCATTTGTGGATATATATTTTGTATTGCATATAGGAGACGTTGTATGCTTATATGATTATTTTGTATATATGTTATACTTATATTGACAGATATTGATGTATACCTATATGGATATTTGGTTAATACAAATCTTTTTTATTGATGGCGTCCATATTTGGATTATAAATCCACGTTTGAATGGATATTTGTAGATGGTTACTTCAAATATTTAAAGTCCAAATGTATTACATAGGATGTTTATTGATCCAATAAGCTAGCTATTGCTATTCAAGTATCACCTAAACCTCATTCTGGAACTAAAAGATAAAAGTTGTATTTAAAATAAAAATGAATCATCATGTTGAATATAAAATGTTCATATTCTTTATCAGTTGCTCAATTGAAAATATTCAAATGAGTATGCTAATCCATATTCTTTATGATTTACTATATTAAAAATATTTCTTAATTTCTTGTTATTATACCATATTGGGATGCAAAGAGTATGTTTGTTGTTTTGAATAAGATAGTCAAAATCATATGCTTATGAGCACCTGATGACCATTGTGGTTATTAAATGTAATTCCTCTTGCATATAAGGCGAGGTTATGAGATTACATTGAGTCTTACCTAATTTTAGTATGCAACATAACATTGGGGCTATAGTCTTCCATAAGTCATCAATAATCAAGGTTTAAGGTTGTCATTGAAGTCAAAGGGTCAAGGTTGTTTTTCATAGATGTCAGGGTTGATGCCATGATGTTGATAAGGTGATATAGTGATTCAAGGTAGGTGATGGTCATGAGGTGCATGATGTTGTGAATATGGTTTCATGATAAGGTCTCTCAATTCATGTTGATGCTGCATAAGACAAACATGGTTCATATGATGCAAGGTTCATGTTCATGGTGGATGTGGTTTTGTTCATGAAAGGTTTTGTTGTGAATATAGTTTTCATGATAAGGTCCATCTTGGAAGGTCGATATGATGCAAGGTTCATATTCATGGTGGATGTGGTTTTTTTCATGCAGTAAGAAGTTAGAGAAGACAAAAGCTTTCATAATCATAATCTTATTGATAGTTAGGGTTTGCATATTGGGCATTAAACCCTAAAAAGAATCTACTTTTCTTAAGACTTTAAAACCCTCAATTGCCTGTCGTGTGTAAAGTTCACTTTTATTTTATTTTAATATTAACTTATAATCAGAAGTTACTATCACTTAAATCAACCTGCTAAAGGATCTTTAAGTCATTAGTTCACCGACCCTTCAACCTAACTCAACCGGCATCTCTAGTAAACTCTCATAAGCTCGAGCGCCATATCATAATCAAAGGTCATATTTAATTGATATGAGGGTGGGAAAAAGGATTGGAAGGCTAGTATTTAAAAGGAATTTGGAATGCAAAAAATCATCCTATGTAGTTGAATTTGATGGGCATGCCTTTATAAAAGGCTAAAAGATAGCTTTATGCAGGATATCATGGTATTTGTAGTGTTTGAAGATTGAAGACTAGTTAGTGTTTGTAGCTCGGACTATTTTGGCATGTTTGGGTGTGAAACAGGACCATGCCTAGCCTAAACGTACCCATCCAGATGCATTGGAATTGTCAGTTTGGCTACATGAGGAGAAGAACAAAAGTTACACCCCTTTGCAACTTTACACTGCCTCCTTTTGATGATTTTTGGGGCAGCAGAAAACCTTTCGCCACGGGCAAACGCCTTAGAGATATAAAAAACTAAGAGAGGTTATTGTAGAGGGACCTATGTGATCGCGTTGCCTCAGATGGAATGTATCTAAGTGATAGTTTCTGAGTAACAGCTCGTCAAAGATTACTGTCTTTTTACACTTTGGACTCTTCAGGGATATCATCGGTACAATGTAGCTCAGACTGTTTCGGCATGTTTTGGGTACAAAACAGGACCATGCCTAGCCTAAACGTACCCATCCAGATGCGTTGGAACTGTCAGTTTGGCCACATGTGGAGAAGAACAAAAGTTACACCCCTTTGCAACTTTACACTGCCTCCTTCTGATATTTTTGGGGTAGCAGAAAACTTTTTACCATGGGCAAAGGCCTTAGAGATATAAACAACAGATGAACTGATGAAAGCTTTGGCTAAATTGTATGAAAAACCCTCATCCTCAAATATGGTATTTCTCATGAAACATTTGTTTAATATGAAAATAATTGAAGGTGGAAACTGAAAGAGGTTATTGTAGAGGGACCCTATGTGATCGCGTTGCCTCAAACAAAATGTATCTAAGTGACATAGTTTCTGAGTAATAGCTCATCAAAGATTGCTGCCTTTTTGCACTTTAGACTCTTTAGGGATATCGCCGGTACAATGTAGCTTAGATTGTTTCGGCATGTTTGGGTGCAAAATAGGACCATGCCTAGCCTAAACGTACCTATACCGATGTGTTGGAACTGTTATTTTGGTTGCATCAGGAGCAGGACGAAAGTTACACCCCTTTGCAACTTTACACTGCCTCCTTCTGCCGATTTTTAGGGGATCAGAAAACCTTTCACCACGGGCAAACGACTCAGAGATATAAAAAATTGAAAGAGGTTATTGTAGAGGGACCCTACATGATCATGTTGCCTTAGATAGAATGTATCTAAGTGACACAGTTTCTAACTAATAGCTCATCAAAGATTGTTGCATTTTTGCACTTTGGACTGTTTCGGCATGTTTGGGTGCAAAACAGGACCATACCTAGCCTAAATGTACCCATCCTGATGTGTTGGAACTATTAGTTTGGTCGCATCAGGAGCAGGACGAAAGTTACACCCCTTTGCAACTTTACACTGCCTCCTTCTGACAATTTTTGGGGCAACATAAAACCTTTCACCATGGGCAAATGCCTCAGAGATATAAAAAAACTAAGAGAGGTTATTGTAGAGGGACTCTACGTGATTGTGTTGCCTAAGACAAAATGTTTCTAAGTGACACAGTTTTTGAGTAATATCTCGTCAAAGATTGCTGCATTTTTGCACTTTGGACTCTTTAAAGATATCATCGGTACAATGTAGCTCAGACTGTTTCAACATGTTTGGGTGAAAAAAGGACCATACCTACCATAAATGTACCCATACAGATGCTTTGGAATAATTAGTTTGGTTGCATCAGGAGCAGGATGAAAATTACACCCTTTTGCAACTTTACACTACCTCTTAACGATTTTTGGGGCAGCAGAAAACCTTTCACCAGGGCAAACGCCTCAGAGATATAAAAAATTGAGAGAGGTTATTGTAGAGGAATCCTACATGATCGTATTGCCTCAAATGAAATGTTTCTAAGTGACATGGTTTTCGAGTAACATCTTGTCAAAGATTGCTACATTTTTGCACTTTGGACTCTTAAAGGATATCATCGGTACAATATAGCTCGGACTGTTTCGACATGTTTAGGTGAAAAATAGGACCATGCCTAGCATAAATGTACCCATCTAGATGCATTGGAATAGTCAGTTTGGTGTCATCAGGAGAAAGATGAAAGTTACACCCCTTTGCAACTTTACACTACCTCCTTCTAATGATTTATGGGGCAGCAGAAAACCTTTCACCATGGGCAAACACCTCAAGGATATAAAAAATTGAGAGAGGTTATTATATAGGGATTCTATGTGATCGTGTTACCTTAGACAGAGTGTTTCTAAGTGACACAGTTTTTGAGTAACATCTGGTCAAAGATTGCTGCCTTTTTGCACTTTAGACTCTTCAAGGATATCATCAGTACAATGTAGCTTGGACTGTTTTGACATGTTTGGGTAAAAAATAGGACCATGCCTAGTGTAAATGTACCCATCTAGATGCATTGGTATAGTCAGTTTGGTCGCATCAGGAGTAGGATGAAAGTTACACCCCTTTGCAACTTTACACTACCTCCTTCTGATGATTTTTGGGGTAGTACAAAACCTTTCACCACAGACAAACGCCTCAGATATATAAAAAACTGAGAGAGGTTATTGTAGAGGGACTCTATGTGATCGTGTTGCCTTAGACAAAATATTTCTAAGTGACACAGTTTTTGAGTAACATCTCGTCAAAGATTGCTACCTTTTTGCACTTTGGACTCTTCAGGGATATCATTGGTATAATGTAGCTCAGACTGTTTCAGCATGTTTGGGTGAAAGACACAATTAGAGACACCTATTATCTAGTTATAAACCAAGACACCTAGAGACACCTATATTTTATACATTACCTAGATTTTATACATTATTCTCAGGATCAACTTCATCCATCACTTAGGTCTAACCCCATGAAGCATAACATGATGATGTAAAAATATGTATATGTGTAAAAATGCAGCAACAAATAAAAAAGACAAACCTTACAAATTAATGTGCATACTTACAACTCAATGTAACATGACTTTACAAAATCAATGTGAATACTTACAAATTAATCCAATGAACCATCTGGGTCTGCTCTACTCTTTATTGTGTCAAGTATTGCTTCATGGTTAGACTCACGCACCTTCCACAAGGTCTTGTTCAAAGGTCTACCCCGATACTGTATCAAATGAACATTGGATGTCATGACAAGGTTCGAGTAATGAAGAATCTTTCGATGCATGTCAAAGTCCTGAAATAGCCAAACATTAAGACTCTTATGTGGGTACCTTCTAAGCCATGTTCCAGTAATAAGCACTGAACTTGTAGGGTATTCGATGTTTTCTCCATCTGTAACTGGGGCCTCCAATTTCTTTTTGGCCTCAACACAATGACATAATTAGTAATCTATTCCCTCTTTGTTATCTTCATTTGCAATAATTGCATATACATGCCCTACATTGATATGTGTAGAAAATTAGATGAAATTAGTCAAAATTACAAAAACACTACAAAGTAATATGACATTAGGAATTTCAAAAACTATGCAAATAGATATATTACTTGGTTGAACTAGATTTGATATGTGGTCAAAGTCAACTGATGATTCCATCTGTGTTAGTTCCAGTGTTGTTGGGGGTCGATACGTGTCAAGTGGGCTAAGATAACTTAACTGCCATTCGTCAACCCACTCCTTTGACTCGCACTCATCCTAGGCTTGAATTATATAGGAAGAACAAAAGCATGACATCTTTCTCGTATGGATACTCCATGAACCTGTAATTGAGCTTCTGAAAGAGTGCATCTCACTTGATCCAATCCTCATATGGTGCAATGTTAGTATCATCTATCAACCAAAAAAATCTACGAACTAAAGACTTACCTTCATTATCTAGATCCATGGAAGCATTACACCACTCAACGATTGATTTTGCATCTGTCAACTTTGCATTGTCTTTATACTTTAACTCTTCTCGTGCTATGGCTCTTTTGATACATGCTCCTACACCATCATGCTCCCCCTTTCCATGCCCGGCCTCACAAAAGTTCCACATATGTTAAATATTTCTAAAATTATGCCTCCTGCTCAGCTAATAGAAATACTGCGAGTTCTTGAATTGTGACACACAGTTATCTGACCATATGATATGTTGACTGAACGATATGCCCCTTCTAGTCAAATCATTGTAGAACACCTGAAACCAACCTTGCATGAACTCCATAGAATGTGTGCGATAATCTCTAATATAGAAATTATACTCCCTTATGATCTTTCTGTCATCCTTTGTACTATCATTCGCATGAATGAATGTGATGTGCACAAATATAGAAACTTGTATGGAGTTGTAATAGTGTGATTACACCTCACACGGTGACTGTAGACTATAGTTCTCTACAAAGTTGACAACTGAAACAATGCTACCAATCGGAAATGTGTCCTTGCATAACTTGAATTGCAAGTCCAACCATCGAGCTCTATGGGCATGTCTTGCATACTCATACACTATGTTGTCACAAAATATAGGCATAAACTGATACACTGGAATCTTTTCAATAACCAATTCACACCTCTTTGCTTCTTTACCATCTTTTGTATTGTATGTCATTGTTTTATACTTGCCGAACTCTATTAGTTCATTTCCAATGACATGTGTTCTTTCCATATGTTCACATATTGGCAAACGTTGCAAGCCACCGCAATGATGACATGTGCCATCCAAGCATAATTTTTTGTAGAATATTTGACCTTCCTCTCTTTCACATAAAATTCTTGAATGAAGTCTCTTGAAGATGTTGGTGGGTTACATATGGCACAACCATGCAAAACATTGTTAGTATGTAAATCTAAACATATAGGCCTATAAACATCAAAATGGTTAGAAAAGTCAATATGTAATCTACAACAACAAGTAGTGCATATGTGATTTATCTTGACATAGAAAGGTTTTAGCATTTCAAAATATCTTTGACAAATTTTAATTTGAGGATACTTTTCTAGAAATTTACCATAAAACTATGTTTGAGTCTCATCAAAAAAATGCTTTGGATGTGGCTTACGGTTTTGACTACCGATTCACCTTCTTACCACATCCCTTTGATTTGGAGACACCCTTTTGTAATTCTTCCAAAAGTCTTCAATTAGTGATCTTAATGCTTCAACAATTGGTTTATCTTTTCATGGTAGTCTCCTCGAGAACATCCATAATTCATTGGCATTAGTGTCCTTAATTCTTTGGCGTCTTCCAATGGCTCTTGATAAAGTTTTCCTATTAATTCTCAATTCTTGACTCATCTTTCTAATGAGACAAGCTTTCCTCGTTTGACTACTTACTATAGTCGATGTAATCACACGCCATGTTGCATTACTATCTTTTGTGTGTGAGGTGTTACCCACACTCTCATATGCACTCATTAGATTCTTGACAATAGATTTTTCACTTGAAGCCTCTGATGTTCTCAACCCAAGAATCTTCATGATGGACCTATACTTCACATCATTTTAATGAATAGTTGACATCTTGCAGTCTCATTTAACTTTTCAAAGAACAATCTCCAAATCTTATGAGCATATCTTCTACAAGTGTGCTTTGGAATCTTACCTTCCATTGGCTATAAAATATTCTCATCAATATCAATCAAATAATTTGGTTTTCTATGCAAAATTCTAGGTGGTGTTAAGTTAGGTAAATTCATCTCAACATTAGGAATTTCATCAATATTTTAAAAAGATGGGCTAGATGGCATACCTTCGATCAAAGATGGAATCGATGACATACCTTGAGGTTGAGGTGGGAATGATGGTGTACCACCTTCATCACATATGAATGATGATGTACTCTCAACTTGAGATGCAGTAGATGGTGTCCCTCAATGTTGACTTGGGGTAGAGGATGTGTCTCAAACTATGGTATTCAAATCTCTCATAGCACGAAGTTTTTGCATTCGTTCTCTTTGTGCCGCCAATACCATATCTCTTTGTGATGGTTGTGGTTCCTCTTCAATTGGCATGTCTTCATTTATCGTGTCTAATTTCCTCTTCTCATGAAGTTCCCTCATAGATGTTGCTTTCTTTGCGTTCTTAGCTTCTATCTCTTCTTGTATTGGTTTTATTCTTGATTGTTTCCTCGACATGACGGAGAATTTGTCTGTAGCATGATAAAGAGACCAATATTAGTTCCTAAGAAATGAATCCATACAAATAACTAAAATATATGTCATTCAACCCTTCATAGTAAATGTACATACAATCATCATGTAAAAGAGTAAAGTCACTCAACCAAAATAGGTACAAAGCATACAAAGGAAATTATTGCAGCCATACAAAACATTATTGCACAATGTTATTGCAGCCATACAAAGCATTATGGTACAAAGTCCACTTCAGTCCTAGATGAAGATAAGGTCAAAGGAGAGTGACCTATTGAGACTACAAGTGAAGAGTACATGGGACTTCATGCTTGAAAATGTTGGGGCAGACCTAATTTGACATGTTTGTTGTTACTAGGGCTACTAGGATTTGGAATTGAGAAGGTGTTTTGTTGGTACTAGGGATACTAGGATTTGGGTGGCTTGTGAAGGATTAGACAAAAATTGAAGAGTGTAGACTTGAGTAAGGGTTTAGAAAGGTTATGTCTAAGTTCCTGAGGGGTAAGAAGACCTCTAGTAGCCTTGTTAGGTTTTGAAGTATTGAAGACCCTCTTTGTGCCTTTGTATAGGGAGATTGCTTGAGAGGAAAGCTTATGAAATTTGAAGAAACTATTGGTATGATCCCTTTGGATTGAGTTAAACCCTACCTTTGCATCACATACCTAGGATTGTCATAAAAATTATTAGACTAATCTCTGTAATTTAGGGTATCAAATGGTATATAGTCGATCAAGGTAACCACCATCATGTGCTAACAAAGGACAATTATGAAATTTTGAAATATTGTTGTGTCATGTGCATGTACAAATCATCATGAATAGGTGCATAAGGAATGTCCTAGCCCAATATATGTGCATACAAATCATCATGTCATGTGCATACTTGTATGATCTTGGCACCTATTCATTTGTATTTTAACTTGTTAATATGACAAGATAATAGTGGGATTATATTTTTATTATGTTGTCAGGATTTATTCTTGTATAGTTTGACATCATGGTATGTTAAGGTATGTTTATTACACATAATTATTAAAGAGCCCAAGTGTAGAAAATATACATCGCATCATGTGAGATTATAGGTTGCTTTCTTGATTGGGAATGTGTCTATTTTAAACATGTATGATAAAGCATGATAAAGTAATTTAAATAGAATTAAGGAAAATGTAAAGAACATGCATGTAAAGACTTGACATACCTAAAAAATGGAGATTTGAATGGAGAGAGTACCCAATTATGTAGTGTTTTTTTCTTCTTGCATCAAACTCCTCAACAATTTGAGTTTTTCACCACTTGCTTCCTTTTCAATGTTAAATTGAATAACACTCAAATATAATTAGTAACAACAATACTATTAACCAATCTATAATGTTTAATTCCTAAAATTGAATCACAATTAACATTGTAACACTACAAAAATTTAAACTTGAATAGATATATATCAAATTTGGTGTGAAAACTATGTTATTTCCTCCTTCTCAAGTTGGCAAAGTAGAAAAGGTGGTGGAAAGACCATACAAAGGTGGTAGAATGTGTAAAATGTGCATGTGAACTTTCCAATAGCATGAAAGCACTTCTTTTTTGTCAGAACACGTGCATAATCAATATGAAAATAGAGCATGTGGGCCTGGATCATGGGGGTCAACACTTTTTTACCATTTCTATAGCAGGACAAAATGCAAGCACATTATAATGCGCTCGTATTTTGTCCTGCTATAGATTGATCCATAAATATTTGTGCCTATCTCACCTCTAGTTCCATTAGCTCATGTTCTATATCTCACTTATCTCTCCCCGTCACCTCTCAATCTCTCCCCTCTCTATGTCTCTCAGTCGCTCCTTGTCTACCTCTCCATCCATCCTTAGCCATCTAGGTCTCACTTAATCCTAAACCCTAAAGCCAGCTATCCCTATTCCTAAACCCTCAACAGGCTCAATACTATACCTTAAACCCTAATCCCTTATCCCTAAACCCTCCAAACCTATCCCTAATCCTTATACCCTTGACACTCTACTTTAACCCTAATCCCTTGACCCTCAACCCTATCCCTAAACCCTCAAACCTCAACCCTTAATGTCAAACCCTAATCCCTCAACCCTTAACTCAAATCCCTCGACCCTCAACCCTATCCCTAAACCCTAAACCCTAAAACCTCAACCCTCAACCCTTAATGTCAAATCCTAATCCCTCAACCCTAAACCTTATCCCTAAACCCTCAACATTATACCTTAAACCCTAATCCCTCAACCCTAAACCCTAAACTTTATCCCTAAACCCTAATCCATCAACCCTCAACTCTAATCCCTCATCCCTAAACCCTAAATGCTATCTCTATTCCTAAACCCTCAATGGGGTTGATACTATACCTTAAACCCTAATCCCTTATCCCTAAACCCTCCAACCCTATCCCTAATCCTTATACCCTCGACACTTTACTTTAACCCTAATCCCTCGACCCTCAACCCTATCCCTAACCCCTCAACCCTCAAACCTCAACACTCAACCCTCAATGTCAAACCCTAATCCCTCAACCCTTAACTCTAATCCCTCAACCCTCAACCCTATCCCTAAACCCTAAACCCTAAAACCTCAACCCTCAACATCAAATCTTAATCCCTCAACCCTTCACTCTAATCCCTCAACCTAAACCCTATCCCTAAACCCTCAACACTATACCTTAAACCCTAATCGCTCAACCCTAAACCCTAAACCCTAATCCCTCAACCCTCAACCCTAATCCCTCAACCCTCAACTCTAATCCCTCATCCCTAAACCCTAAATGCTATCCCTATTCCTAAACCCTCCAACCCTATCCCTAATCCTTATACCCTTGATACTCTACTTTAACCCTAATCCCTCGCCCCTTAACCCTATCCCTAAACCCTCAACCCTCAAACCTCAACACTGAACCCTCAACGTCAAACTCTAATCCCCTAACCCTTAACTCTAATCCCTCGACCCTCAACCCTATCCCTAAACCCTTAACCCTCAACATCAAACCCTAATCCATCAACCCTTAACTCTAATCCCTCAACCCTAAACCCTCAACACTATACCTTAAACCCTAATCCCTCAACCCTAAACCCTAATCTCCATCCCTAAGCCCTAATCAGTCAACCCTCAACCCTAATCCATCAACCCTCAACCCTAATCCCTCATCCCTAAACCCTAAACACTATCCCTATTCCTAAACCCTCAATGGGCTAGATACTATACCTTAAACCCTAATCCCTTATCCCTAAACCCTCCAACCCTATCCCTAATCCTTATACCCTTGACCCTTAACCCTATCCCTAAACCCTAAACCCTCGAACCTCAACACTCAACCCTCAATGTCAAACCCTAATCGCTCAACCCTTAACTCTAATCCCTCGACCTTCAACCCTATCCCTAAACCCTCAACCATAAAACCTCAACCCTCAACCCTCAACGTCAAACCCTAATCTCTCAACCCTTAACTCTAATCCCTCAACCCTAAACCCTCAACACTACACCTTAAACCCTAATCCCTCAACCCTAAACCCTCAACACTATACCTTAAACCCTAATCCCTCAACCCTAAACCCTAAACCCCATCCCTAAGCCCTAATCCACCAACCCTCAACCCTAATCCATCAACCCTCAACCCTAATCCCTCATCCCTAAACCCTAAACACTATCCCTATTCCTAAACCCTCAACAGGCTCGATACTATACCTTAAACCCTAACCCCTTATCCCTAAACACTCCAACCCTATCCCTAATCCTTATACCCTTGACACTCTACTTTAACCCTAATCCCTCAACCCTCAACCCTATCCCTAAACCCTCGACCCTCGAACCTCAACCCTCAATGTTAAACCCTAATCCCTCAACCCTTAACTCTAATCCCTCAACCCTCAACCCTATCCCTAAACCCTCAACCCTTAAACCTCAACCCTCAACCCTCGACATCAAACCCTAATCCCTCAACCCTTAACTCTAAGCCCTCAACCCTAAACCCTATCCCTTAACCCTCAACACTATACCTTAAACCCTAATCCCTCAACCCTAAACCCTAAACCCTATCCCTAAGCCCTAATCTGTCAACTCTCAACCCTAATCCATCAACCCTCAACCCTAATCCCTCATCCCTAAACCCTAAACACTATCCCTATTCCTAAACCCTCAATGGGCTCGATACTACCCCTCAACCCTTAACCCTTAAAACTTGAACCCTAAAACTTATCCCTACACCCTCGACACTTGACATTATATCTTAAACCCTAATCCCTTAACCCTCATCCCTAAAGCCTCAACCCTAAATCCTTAAACCTTCAACCCTAAACCCTATCCCTAATCCCTCTACCCTTGACCATCAACCCTATCCCTAAACCCTAAACCCTCAACTCTCAACATTAAACCCTAATTCATCAACCTTAAACCCTAATCCCTCAAACCTAAACCCTATCCCTAAACTATCAACCCTCAACACTATACCTTAAACCCCAATCCATATCCCTTAAGCCTTAAAAGTTAAACCCTATCCCTACACCCTCAACAATTGATACTATATCTTAAGCCTTAAACCATCATCCCTAAAGCCTCAACCCTCAATCCTTAAACCCTATCCCTAATCCCTCTACCCTCGACACTCTAACCCTAACTTTGACATTAAACGCTAATCCATCAACCCTAAACCCTATCACTCAACCCTCAACACTATACCTTAAACCCTAATCCATCAACCCTAAAACCTAATCCCTCAACCCTCAACTCTAAACCCTATCACTAAACCCTCAACCCTTGACACTATACCTTAAACCCTAATCCCTCAACCCTCAACCCTAATCCCTCATCCCTAAACCCTAAATGCTATCCCTATTCTTAAAACCTCAACCCTCAACACTATACCTTAAACCCTAATCCCTTATCCCTAAACCATAAACCCTATCCCTCAACCCTTAACCCTTAAAACTTAAACCCTAAAACCTATCCCTAAACCCTCGATGTTCAACACTATATCTTAAACCCCAATCCCTTAACCCTCAGCGCTAAAGACTCAATCCTCAATCGTTAAACCTTCACCCCTAAACCCTATCCCTAATCCCTCTACCCTCAACACTCTACTTTAACCCTAATCCCTTGACCATCAACCCTATCTCTAAACCCTCAACCCTCAACTCTCAACATTAAACCCTAATCCGTCAACCCTAAACCCTAATCCCTCAACCCTAAACCCTATTCCTAAACCCTCAACACTATTCCTTAAACCCTAATCCATCAACCCTAAACCCTAATCCCTCAACCCTAAACCCTATCCCTAAACCCTCAACCCTCAACACTATTCCTTAAACCCTAATCCCTCAACTCTAAACCCTAATCCCTCAACCCTAAACCCTAAACCCTATCCCTAAACACTCAACGCTCAGCAAGTTATACCTTAAACCTTAATCCCTCATCCCTCAACCCTCAACCCTAATCCCTCATCCCTAAACCCTAAATGCTATCCCTATTCCTAAACCGTCAACCCAAGACACTATGCCTTAAACCCTAATCCCTTACCTGTAAATCTTAAACCCTATCCCTCAACCCTTAACCCTTAAACCTTAAACCCTAAAACCTATCCCTAAACCCTTAACCCTATACCCTCAACAATATACTTAACCCCTAATCCCTCAATCATCAACCCTATACCTTAAGCCCTAAAGCCTACACCCTCAAACCCTCATCCCTAGACCATATTTAACCTCACCCTTATATCCTAAACTTCAAATATTGTGCCTCAACCCTATACTTAAATTAAACCTAAACCATACGTGCTCTCAACCCAAGTCACCCTATGCCTTATATACCCTCAATCCATATCGTAAACCCTAAACCCTAATCCCCGCGCCTTACACACTTAATCTTATACACTCAACAACCTGAATATTAACCCTCAACTGTAACCATCTACCCTCTAATCTCTACCCTCTACCATCTACCTATTACTTAAGCCCTAATCCCTCAACCCTCAAAACTATATAGGCTCAGGTCCTTATATACACTAAACCCAAAACACTTACATACATACATACATACATGCATACATACAAACATACATACATACATACATACAAAGATGCATACATACAAGCATGCATACATGTACATACATACAAGCATGCATACATACCTACAAGAATAGATATAAACATCCATGAAACATACTTATGAAAGTTGAACATATCTCATTCAAAGGAAGACATAATGCGAGCACGTTATAATGCGCTCGCGTTGTGTCGAATTGGGAAAACACCGGCAAACATACAAAAAAACAAAAAAAAAAGAACAACATAATGTGAGCATGTTATAACATGCTCGCATTATATTGTGCTTTGGGAATCCCAAGCCTTGGGCTTGGGATTTGCTTTGGATTTCCAACCCAAAGGCTTGGAGTAGTGCCTTTTCAACATCCACAAACGTGTTTTTTCAAATTCTATAAGATTTCACATAATTTTGTTCGTGCTAAACCTCAAATTTGTATGTGTTTCAAGGTCAAGTAAATCAAACACCTGGGTAATGTTAGGCTTTCTCTTAGCTATTTAACGATGTAATTTTTTTCACATTTTGACAATGTTAAGCCTTTCATCTTTATTTTCTTTTGTTTGTGTGTCCGTTTTTGGGCAAAAACCACTATTTGGTCTTTTTTTCATTGTAAATTAATCATTCATTGAAATTTCAAAAAAATTGCATATTTAGAAACTAGACTCCATTCTACACATATTAAAAAAAAAGAAAAAATGATTTTCAATTAGTTTTCAAAATTTATAGGGGTAGCACGGCCAAAATTTTGTTTTTTAGGATGTGTCCACTTTGAAAATTAGTAAAAAATCAAATATTCATCAAAAAATTATCAAAAACATCGGGTATAAACTACATGTTGTTAGGTAATTTCTCACTGAAGCGATTTTAAAAATACCAAAAAAAAGTTAACCTTTTGAGGGAGCCACAAAACATGCTATGTTATGTTTTTTTGACAGAAACAACACCAATTTCTGTGGTTCCCTCTTTTGAACCCCTTAATCTATACCATCTTTTTAAAAAATTAGTAGTTTAGAAAGTAGACTCAGAGCACTATGAACATTGTTTTGGTTGCATCTCCAAATTTTGAGTGTAACTGTGCTCAATTTCTCATCCAAGGCCAGCATTTCCTGATTTCAGAAAAAAAAAGTGGCCACTTAAGACCCCTTTTTGGCCCCCCATCTTCTTGCACTTACCCAATAGAAAACATATTCAATAACATAACTAATAGACATGAAAGATGGAACATAAGAGATGAAACACAGATTTACATGGGGAAAATCCTTTCAAGTAAAAAACCCCACACTCCAAAAGCCCAGATCGCCATTGTATTATTCAACAACAGAAAATATTTACAATACAAATCAGGCTCTAAGCCTTTCATGGAGATTAACATCTTGTTCCATCTGGAGATAATTTGACAGTCACTTTTCTCTCACTTTATTAGAATGTTCCAATGATCCTTAAATCGTACATTCTCTAGCAATCTTTCATTCGGTTACAACACCAGAACATACCATTATGCATTCCATGCCACAGAGGAAACCTAACCGTTCCATTCTTGTATCAAACCCTCAACCCAAGTCAAACTGTTAAGCTTAGCCTAACATGTCATCGGACTATTGAAGAGATGGCTCAAAGAGTCCCACCGAAGTTATGTTGTCACGCCGATATCATTATCAACTACTAGGTGGCATTCCACATGTACTTTGATGTCACTGCATCACCCATCCTTTAATCAGCATCAACCAATCGCTTTCATAGTTAAGTACCTGCTGGGTCCCATCAAGGCACCATGAGTCAACATATCATAATGTAGGGGAGACTCATTTCGGTGTCTCATTGAAACACACTTTAATGTGGTCCCACTGCTACATCAGCATCAGGGTATCGGAGAGACCCATTTCGAGGTCCTACCGAAATGCCAAGTCCTGCCAATGAGTTAACAAACCTTCGTGTATCACTTTATCGAAGAGATGACAAAATGAGTCTCTCTGAACTACTTGTGTCATAGCGATAACCCTTATCAACTTGTCGAAGAGATGACTAAAGGGGTCTTGCCAAACTGCTATGTCACTCCGAAAAGGATTCACACTATGATGCTCCATCAGGCTATTGATTAGACTAGTGTCTCTGTCTTAGCGATATCCAACTGTCACAATGACAATGTAGAGACCTGAACATCAATATGTTTGAGGTACCATTTCTTTACAGTGAATTCAAATAATCAACAAAATTTTGGACGTTATCATTGGAAGCATCAGATGATTTACAACCATCTGTAATAAAAATAATAAAGATTAAGTTCAAAAAATATGAAAAATGTTTTCATATTTTATTAATAAAATAGTGATATTGAAATTTACCAATTCTTTGGTCTTCGCCAATGACAACCCCAATCACATTTCAAACTTATTGCAGAATACAATAATCTATGTTACAAATAAAACACTAGTTAAATTTTAAGAATTGTAAAAATCAATGAATATTTTATTATAAATATCATATCGACATTACTAGTGGCATTATTCTCCTAACTAAAACATCCTCTGACATCATCATCATCATCATCAACCAATGGAGTAACACCATCTATAATTTAATAAGATTATTTTAGATAGTTTCAAGAAAAAAATATAATAGTCATTAAAAATATAAATATAATAATTAAATGTTAAATGACTCTTACTAGCAACTTGATCTTGCTCATTTGTTATGTTTCTCTTTAGGAGATCTAAAATCTTCAACACATGTTTGCATGTGTTTCTCCTTTTTTCCCATTGACAACCACATACATGTAAATCTGGGCCAAATTTCCTAACAAGATACCATTTCAATGGAACATATTGACTTCTTATCTTGTATGCGTTAGGGAGGAGATCATATGGATAGTTCAATCTGTATCAGGTATTTTTTGGACCTCTCTAATGCAGTAATGTAATATCTTTCTTTTTTAAAATTAGTTAAAAATCTAGATGACTGCAAATATCTTTTATTTTTACAAAATGGCTCTACTCTATGAAGAAGTGTATGGATAAGCCAATTTATTCTCCTTGTACATTTCTTAGCATTATCACTTAGATAATGGCTCTTGATGTGGAAGTGGTATGACTCTATGGAAGCATTGGTTTCTTGATTTGCATGAGAAGTTTCAAAAGTTTTTTGCTCACATTTCTATACAAAAAACATAATAATACCTTAGTAAACTTTAAAAATAACTTAAATGATTTAAATGCGCACAAACCAAAATGAATAATCTGACAAAATTACCAATACAACCCTTATCATGACACCAAGTTTTGGAAGTAATCAATAAATTTATTCTCTTCTTTGAATTCCTCTATGAATTTTTTTATTAGTTGAGTAGTGATGTCTGCAATGTCACTCATTGCATACATTATCTCGCCCAATCTATTAAACATATTTGTACCAACATCCTTATTGTTGGCATACCTAGATTGTAAAAGATAATATCAATCTATGGGGTTCAAACACATAATTTTCCACATATTTTAATTAAATATTGACTTACCTGTACACATTTTTCAGTCATGCTCTGCATACATGCCAAATACATAAAAGTACTCGGCATTGAAATGATAATCTACAAGTTACATTATAAAACTTGATAAGTAAATTATGACAAAATGAAATGTTAAATTCAAACTAGTTTAAGCTATAAATTATGAAATATATATTTTTATAAACTAAATACTAATCAATTATAATGAGTTGATTGAAGTTTAAATATATAAACTAAGGCTAATAAAAACCTGATGGCTTCAATCTCCGCACTAGCATCATCTGTCATGAATGCATTGACATTCCAATCTTCTAGACATTGTCTCCTTCATTTATAAACTTTTGTTAGCCATTCATTTAGATCCTTAACTTTATTTCTTGATGATATGACCCATGCAATAGGTACACCAGCCTCTTGTTCATAAAAACAAGAAAGATATATAATTGATACTGCACATGAATAAAACATTGATAAATTAATATTTTTAAATAACTAAATCAATGATAAAATAAAATCCATAAATTTATAGTAAATGTTGTTTTACTTACACCATATTTATTTGTTGAAAATGTTGGGTCCATTGCAATATTTGAGTTATGTGAATGTTTGACCATCATTTCTCACATCCATGGCGTTTGGATGCCTATGATAAATGGAACATTTTTCATGGTGTTTGGTCTTTTATAGTAGAAGAAGTTATCTTTCTCCTCTACATGCCACAAACTGACACTTTTTGCATCATCTTCATTCTTTTGGGATCGAATGGAACGTACTCTTTTCCATGCATTCAACACATCTTTCCTCAACAAACATGCATCCCTCTTTTTCATCAACTCAGTCAAACCATGGTCTAAGTAGTGTTGTTCACATATTATGTTGATCCCCACACCCATTAGCAATAAAGACTCAATATATGATTTGCATTCATTTGATAACCTTGGTGCAAAATTGCTCCTTGGATCCCCAGAAGGGTCATCTCTTCCATATCATAATTCACCATTGGCATCACAATGGCTCCAATCATTACATTTAATTATTGCAACTTGTGGTCTACCATACATGACCCTAACATAAAAGTGGGTTTGACAACCCCTTTTTTAAGTAAACCTTTGTATCACTTCCATATTTTCAGGTTTATTTCTATGATCCTCTGGGCCAAAAGTACACCAATATCTATTTATACACACAAACAATATATATATATATATATATATATATATATATATATATATATATATATATATATATTAATTCATATAAAAAAGTAAATATAAAAATGACATGCTTATTAATTATATTTAATCTAGACAAACCTGGAGAATATCTTGGTAGTGTGGTTAGTAGGTTTTGGTGTGTTGTTCTCTTTATGATATTTACATACAAATGTTGTTTATGTACTATCTAGTAAGTTCCTTCTCCTTTGATAAAGTGAGGGAGTCTTTCAAGAGGGATTGCAACACATAAGTCCATATTGCCATCATCTCCAATAGGTGTCCATTCAATGTCCTCACTTGAGAAATGATTTCCTTGGTTGGGAATGTCTTGCACATGTAGTTCAATGAGTGATTCCCATTTACACTTTCTGCCCATTCTGAATAAAAAATTGTATGAACAAATATATCAATTTTTCTATTCACTTCATGATATTATTATCTTAAGCTGATGATGGCATGGTTCGGTGGTTAAGTCACTCGGTTGTAGTGGCGGCCACCAAAGTTCAAACCCTCGCTGGGCCAATGAGCTCGCATGGCTTTACGCCTTTGCTGGGCCAACGAGCTTGCGAGTTTGAAGTGTTCTTCCTAGGGGATGAGGTCCCCCATGTTGTGGCCTCACCAGTTCATTGCTCTGGGCAAAAGCATTTGCATGGAGCTGGAGGGCATGTCGCACCAGCGTCGCCGATCACGTTAAAAAGTTTACTAGGCGCATTAAAAAAATGATATTATTATCTTACATGTATATATAGATAAGCTCTATGATTTCATCAAATATACTATCATTAGAGACAAAAAGAAAATTCCATGTATTACCAAATGAGTCTCAAAAATGGTTTATTGAATTATATATATTAAAAAAAAACTATGAGGATAAATAAAAAAACTACAATAAGTTTCCAATACATCCTAGTGGTGCTCTTGTTACATATATCGAATAGAGGTACATCTACAAGAAATATAATATAAAATTTATATATGTGAAGTTTGATATAATATTTGTTAGAATAGATGTGTGGTGTGTTTTTTTTTCTTCTCACTTGTCTCTCTATTCACTATTTATAAAGAATAGATGTGTACGTTAATATACATAGAGAAGAGAGATAGAGTCAATTGAATCAAATTATTTTAAACATCCACTTCACAACTATCTCATGATCATTGAGGATGAGATAGGAATTTTGGCTTATCATTTATTTTTAATTGTCTTATTATTCATTTTATCTAGGAAAGAGGTTGTGACTTTTGTTATGAGTTCTAGAGAAGTATATGTGATGTAGGAGCATTCCTGGTTCAAGAGAAATCTTCCATCAACCAAAAACATTTGCATTTCAGTTTGTTTGCAGTTTAGTTTGTTTCTTTGCATTTTCTAGTTCAGTTCAGGCAGTTCAGTCGAAAGCAATTTTAGCTTTTGGTCTGGTATTCTACCGCAGTTGCATTTCACACTTTGTGGATATGGACTTAGCATCTACATTCATTCATCTACATCATATCCAGAATTTAGAGCATTTGGATTAGTTATCAAAAAGTTATCACCATCAAAAGATCGACTATTTTCTCAAAGCAGAGCATCCTGACAGTCTCAGACAATCAGTTGAAGGAGAAGGCATGCTGATCATTCCTTGACTTGTGGATCTTAATGACACATCATTCAATGATCTTTGGTTTTTGGCTAGCCTTTCCTAAGGGTCCACACATTATTCCATTCATTTGAGGAAGTTTTCTATGCATTTAGGTCCAACCTATTTGTGTACACATTATAGCTCTTCATTGGAGTTTGTGATCTTCCTTGGCCAACACAGAGGAATCTATTGGTCCGGAAAGGATATATATTGATGTAATAGATCTATAGGAAAGTAGTTCTCATGATTTAGAAGATTGATAGTTTAGATTTTGTGCAAAGGGGCTTCAAAGCTTTATCTTGTGCATGTATGTAATCAAGCCTATGAGCCCTAATTGTAAGCCCGCATGTTGCCAGCCAGATTATATTTGAATTCTATGATATACTGAATGATTGAATCTACATTTGTTCTATTTCCTTGAATTGTTTCCGTTGTGTTTACTCTTGCTACATGGTCTGGAGAGTTCATTCTGTGAACCCTCCTACCATGACTGCACCAAGTGTGAGCCCTAATTGTAAGCCCGCATGTTGTCAGTTAGATTGTATTTGAATTCTAAGATATACTAAATGACTGAATCTGCATTTGTTCCATATCTTTGAGTTGTTTCCGATGTGTTTACTCTTGCTGCATGGTTCAGTCAGTTCATTTTGTGAACCCTCCTACCATGACTGCACCAAGTGGTATCAGAGCGAAAGTTTGAATCTTTCAGAGTGAATTGAGAGAAGTTGGCAAGGGAATTCTATAAGATCTTGTTGTGGACAGATCACCGAATTGAGGTAGGTTACTTGTATCACAATTGATCACTGATTGTGAGGCAGTTGTCACCTTGTAGCCTGATCACCGAACCTAAGGCAGTTTACACTTGATCCTAGGAAGAATGCCGCCGAGGAGAGTTGTTTCTATTTGAACAATGGCTGGTAGAATAGATGAAATGATGGAGATGATGAAAACAATGCAAATTCATTTGGATACTGTTGAAGAAGATAGGTGAAGAGGATTGACACCAAGACCTAATGTTGAAAGTGATGATGAAGAGGAATTTTAATCTGCTGAACAAACTGGTGAAACCCTATGAGGTGATGAAGAGGAAGAATTAGATCAAGTAAAGATGTTGCGAGCTATTGCAAAGATTGGAAAGAGACCTAGAGTTGATGTGCCGAACTATACTAGTAATTTGAACCCTAAAAAATTGATTGACTGGATAAATATCATGGAAGAATACTTTTAATATGAGGAAATTGAAGATCTAGAGAAAGTGAAATTTGCAAAGACAAAGTTGAAAGGACATGCTGCTATATGGTGGAAAGAAGTTCACTTGGAAAGAAACAAAAGAGGAAAAGAAAAGATTACAAAATGGGATAGGATGGTTACAAAGTTGAATAATCAATTTATACATGTTGACTATGAGTTGGAACTGTTGAAAAGAATGCAAAACCTAAGACAAAAGGAGAAATATGTGAAGGAGTACACTAAACAATTTCATAAAATAATCATAAGGATAGGACATAGTGAAGCAAACAAGGAGAAAGTAGCTAGATACATCAATGGACTGAGATTGAACATTCAAGAGGAACTAAGATTGGTAAGGATGACATCTTTAGAAGAAGCATATCAATTTGCCCTGAAGGTTGAAGAGAAGATGAGTAAGAGACATGATCAGAGACAGAGAGGTAGAGGAGGCAAATTTTAGAGAAGTAAGACATTTTCCAGAGGAGATAGATCATATTTGGACCAAAACAAGTTTGACAGCCCATTTAAGAAGGATGATAGAGATAACAATGCTTATCGGAGAGATGACAGAAATTTTTACCGAAGAGAAAATCCTAGTGCATACCGGAATGAAGGATACAAAAGAGAAGGAAGAGGATTTGATAAGAGACCATTAAGAGGTTCTTGTTTCAAATGTGGAGGTGAAGGACATGGAGCATTTGAATGTAATCAGGGTAGTACAAGTAAGAAGACAAAAAAGAGTGGAAGAGCAGTCTATGTGGAAGAAGAACCTATTGAATCACCTAGTTCTATTGGTAAACCTGAGAAAGGAGAATCATTGGTGATGAGGAGAGCACTATTTCAAGCAGAGACAACTGAAGAACCACCACAGAGGAAGAGTCTATTCAGAACTAGATGCAAATCAGGAGGTAAGTGTTGTAAAGTTGTAATTGATAGTGGTAGTTCAAATGACCTAGTTTTAGAAGAGATGGTGACTAAGTTGAAGTTGGAAAGATTGAAACACCCTAAGCCCTATTAGATAGCATGGATTTAGGATGATCATAAGGTACTAGTGAGTGAACAATGTTTGGTGAAATTTCATATTGGATCTTATCATGATGAAGTCTTGTGTGATATTATGCCTATGGATGTTTGTCATATCTTGTTGGGTAGACCTTGGCAGTATGATAGAAAAGCTATACATGATAGGAGAAAGAATACATACACTATAATAGCAAATGGAAAGAGAATTACCTTGATTCCCTTAGAGGATGATCCTAAGAGTGAAGTATGTGGAAATGCTAGAATCTATTTGGTAGATGGAAGGAAATTTGTAGATGGTTTGAGACATGAGAATATGTGTTATGCCTTGATTCCTAAGAAACCTGAAACATTGAAGAAGGAGACTGAAGAATCACAACCGGAGGAGATAAGAGAGTTGTTGACAGAGTATGAAGACATCATATTAGATAATGTACCTAAAGGATTGCCACCTATAAGGAGTATCGGTCATCACATGGATCTTATACCAGGAGCAAGTTTGCCTAACAAAGCAACACATAGAATGACACCGATAGAGAATGAAGAATTGAATAGACAGATATAAGAGTTGTTAAGGAAAGGTTTGATCAGAGAAATCTTGAGTCCTTGTGCAGTACCTGTAGTGCTAGCACCGAAGAAAGATGGAGAATGGAGAATGTGTATTGATTCTAGAGCAATAAACAAGATCACAATTAAGTTTAGATTTCCTTTACCTAGGATGGATGATATCATGGATTGCTTGAGTGGAGCAAGATATTCCACAAAGATAGATTTGAAGAGTGGATACCATCAGATCAGAATTAGAGAAGGTGATGAGTGGAAGACTGCTTTTAAGAAAAATGAAGGATTGTATGAGTGGTTAGTGATGCCCTTTGGATTGATGAATGCACCGAGTACTTTCATGAGATTGATGAATGAAGTTCTGAAGAAATTCTTGGGTAAGTTTGTGATTGTATATTTGGATGATATTCTAATTTTGAGTAAGACAAAAGAGGAACATTTGTGGTATATTAGACAAGTTTTGTAGAAATTGCTGATAAACATCAAGAAGTGTAGTTTCATGAAGGAAGAGTTGGTGTACCTGGGATTTGTGATTTCTGCGGAAGGATTGAAGATGGACCCTGAGAAAGTGAAAGCAATTGTTGAATGGCCTACACCAGAGAACATTGGAGAGGTTAGATCATTTCATGGATTGGCTAGTTTCTACCGGAAGTTCATCAGAAATTTTAGTTTAGTTTGTAACCCTATGAAAGAGACAATGAGAGGTGATAGAAAATATTTCAAGTGGACATCTGGAGCAGATAAAAGTTGAGTTGTTGAAGTAGAAAGTGACAGATCAACTTATTTTGGCATTACCGAATTTCAATAAGGTATTTCAAGTTGATTGTGATGCTAGGGGAAATACAATTGGAGCAGTGTTAAGTCAAGAAGGTAGACATGTAGCATATTTCAATGAGAAGTTGAATGATGCAAGGAAAAGATATTTAGTTTATGATCAAGAGTTCCATGCCATAATTCAAGCCTTGAAGAAGTGGAGACATTATTTGTTGTCTAAGGAGTTTGTGTTGTATACAAATCATCAAGCTTTGCAATATTTGAACAGTCAAGGTAAGTTGAATCAGAGACATATGAGATGGGTAGAGTTCATGTAGAGTTATACTTTTGTGTTGAAGCATAGGAGTGGAAAATCAAACAAAGTTGTTGATGCATTGAGTAGGAGAAGAAAATTGTTGACAGAGATGAGAGTTGAGGTATTGGGTTTTGATGAATTGAAGAATATGTATGAGGGAGACACTGATTTTGCAAAACCTTGGAAAGCATGTAAGGAACTTGTTGTGATAGTTAGGAGTAAGTGGTTGGATTATTTCATTCAAGAAGATATGTTCTTCAAAGGAAATCAGTTGTGCATACCTAGAAGTTCAATGAGGGATAATTTGATCAAAGAGAAACACAGTGGTGGATTGGCAGGACATTTTGGCATTAATAAGATAGTGGCTTTGGTGAGTGAAAACTACTTTTGGCCTCAGATACATAAGGATGTTCAGAGATTTGTGCAGTGTTGTAGAGTTTGTCAAGTTGCAAAACGGAGTAGTCAGAACACTAGATTATATAAACCTTTGATAGTACCGGAGAGACCTTGGGAAGACATAAGCATGGATTTTGTAATGGGATTGCCGAAGACATAGAGAGGACATGATTAAATATTTGTAGTGGTTGACATATTTTCAAAGATGGCTCATTTCATACCTTGTAAGAAGACAATCGATGCAGTACATATAGCTGACCTATTTTTCAAGGAGATTGTGAGATTGCATGGATTACCTAAGAGTATACTTTCAGACAGAGATACAAAGTTTGTTGGATACTTTTGGAGGACACTTTGGAAGAAGATGAAGATAGATTTGAAGTTTAGTTCAACTTTTCATCCACAGACTGATGGACTGACAGAGGTAGTGAATAGGAGTTTAGGAAACTTGTTGAGATGTTTGGTTGGAGAGAAGACAAGAAGTTGGGATTTGATTCTTTCACAAGCAAAGTTTGCATACAATAATTTAGTAAATAAGCATACCAGAAGAACACCTTTTGAGATTGTGACCGGAGTAAACCCTAGAGGAATTGTAGAATTGAGAGACATCAATACAGAAGAAAAGAGAAGTTCAGAAGTAGAAGAATTTGCTGATCATTTGAAGACAGTGCATAATCAGGTGAGGAAGCATTTAGAGGATATGAACAGTAAGTACAAAGAGAAGGTAGATGAGAAGCAAAGACATAAGGAATTTGAAGTGGGAGAGGAAGTAATGGTGTACTTGAGAAAAGAGAGATTTCCAGTTGGGACATATAACAAGTTGAAGATGAAGAAATTTGGACCTTGTAAGATACTCATAAAATTTGATTCAGGAAATGCATATGAAATGGAGTTATCAGAGACATTAGGTATATCACCCATTTTCAACATTGCAGACCTTTATCAGTATCATGAAGCAGAGTTCAATGATAGCATGGAAGGAGACTTGAAGAAGTAGTTACCACATGAAGTACCAGAGCAGATTGAAGACATTTTGGATAGCAAAGTTGGAAGTAGCACTAGAGGAAGACAATACAAAGAATATCTTGTGAAGTGGAAAGGCAGACCAGAAGAAGATTCATCATGGATTTCTCAGGCTGAGGTGGACAGTCTTGGTTCTCCCCTAGCCCCAGAAAAGTGAGGAACTCACTTTTTCAATAACCTTGGATGTCTGATGCAGGAGCATCCCTGGTTCAAGAGCAATCTTGCATCAACCAAACACATTTGCATTTCAATTTGTTTCTTTGTATTTTCCAATTCAATTCAGATAGTTTAGTCAAAAGAAATTTTAGCTTTTGGTTTAGTATTATACCACAGTTACATTTCACACCTTATGGATTTAGACTTAGCATCTACATCATATCTAGAATTCAGAGCATTTGGATCAGTTACCAGAAAGTTATCGCCATCAGAAGAGCGACTATTTTCTTAGAGCAGAGCATCCTGATAGTCTCAGACAATCAGCTGAAGGAGAAGGCTTGCGGATCATTCCTTGACTTGCAGATCTTAATGACACATCATTCAATGATCTTTGGTTCGTGGTCGATCTTCCTTGAGGGTCCGCATGTTATTCCATTCATTTGAGGAAGTATTGTATGCATTTAGGTTTGACCTATTTGTGTACATGTTACAACTCTTCATTGGAGTTTGTGATCTTCCTTGGTTGAGGTGGAGGAATCTATTGGTCTAGAAAGGATATATATTGATGTAATAGATCCATAGGAAAGTAGTTCTCATGATTTAGAAGATTAATAGTTTAGATTTTGTGTGAAGGGGCTTCAAAGCTTTATCTTGCGCATGTATGTAATCAGGCCTATGAGCCCTAATTGTAAGCCCACATGTTTCCAGCCAAATTGTATTTAAATTCTTTGATATACTAAATAACTAACTCTACATTTGTTCCATTTCTTTGAGTTGTTTCCATTGTGTTTACTCTTGTTGCACGGTCCGGACAGCTCATTTTGTGAACCCTCCTATCGTGACTGCACCAATATGTCCTTGTACTCTTGTATGATGTAGGAGCATCCCTGGTTCAAGAGCAATCTTGCATCAACCAAAAACATTTGCATTTTAGTTTGTTTGCATTTTAATTCTTTCATTTTCTAATTCAGTTCAGGTAGTTCAATTAGAAGCAATTTTAGCTTGTGGTCCAGTATTGGCATTTCACATCTTGCAGATCTGGACTTAACATCTACATTCATTCATCTACATCATATCAAGAATTCAGAGCATTTGGATTAGTTATCAAAAATTTATTGCTATCAGAAGATCAACTATTTTCTCATAGTAGAGTACCCTGATAGTCTCAGATAATCAGTTGAAGAAGGGTTGCAGATCATTCCTTAACTTGTGGATCCTAATGACACATCAGTCAATGATCCTTGGTTCATGGCTGACCCTTCCCAAAGGTCCGCACATTATTCCATTCATTTGAGGAAGTGTTCTATGCATTTAACGTCTGACCTATCTGTGAACATGTTACAACTCTTCATTGGAGTTTGTGATCTTCCTTGGCCAACGCAAAGGAATCTATTGGTTTGGAAATGATATATATTGATGTAATAGATCCTTAGGAAACTAGCTATTCACATAAGAAAGATCTGATAGTTTAGATTTTGTGCGAAGGAGCTTCCAAGCTTTATCTTGCACATGTATGTAATCAAGCCTGTGAGCCCTAATTGTAAGCCCGCATATTACTGGTGGATCTCTATTTTGAATTTTATGATATACTGAATGACTGAATCTACATTTGCTTCATTTCTTTGAGTTGTTTCCATTGTGTTTACTCTTGCTACATGGTCTAGACAGTTCATTTTGTGAACCCTCCTACTATGGCTACATCAAGTGGTATCAAAGAGAAAGTTAGATTCTTTGGAGTGAATTGGCGAAGGGGATTCTGTAAAGATCTTGTTGTAAGTAGATCGTCGATTTGAGGCAGGTTACTAGTGCACAACCGATCACCAATTGAGAGGTAGTTGTCTCTTGTAGCCTAATCACCGAATTTGAGGCAGTTTGCACTTGATCCTAGGAAGATGCCGCCGTGAAGACTTCCTCCTGTTGGTACAATGGCTAATAGAATAGATGAGATGATGGAATTGATGAGAACAATGTGAATTCAATTGGATGCTATCAAGGAAGATAGGCAAAGAGGATTGACACCTAGACCTAATGTTGAAAGTGATGATGAAGAAGAATTTCAATCTATTGAACAAACTAGTGAAACCCTAGGAGGTAATGAAGAAGAAGAATCAGATCAGGTAATGATGTTGCAAGCTATTTCAAAGATTGGAAAGAGACCTAGAGTTGATGTGCCAAATTATACTGGTAATCTGAACCCTGAAGAATTGATTGATTGGATAAATGACATGGAAGAATACTTTGAATATGAGGAGGTTGAAGATCCGAAAAAGGTGAAATTTGCAAAGACAAAGTTGAAAGGACATGTTGCTATATGGTGGAAGGAAGTTCAATTAGAGAGAAATAGAAGAGGGAAAGAAAATTTACAAAGTGGGACCAGATGGTGACAAAGTTGAAAAATTAGTTTATACCTGCTGACTATGAGTTGGAATTGTTGAAAAGATTGCAAAACTTGAGACAAAAGGAGAAATCTATGAAGGAGTACACTAAAGAATTTCATAAAATGATCATAAGGACACGACATAGTGAAGCAAGCATGGAGAAAGAGGCTAGATACATCAATGGATTGAGATTGAACATTCAAGAAGGACTTATTCCGGAGGAGACAAATCGTATCTGGAGTAGAGCAAGTTTGATAGCCCATTTAAGAAGGATGACAAAGATAACAATGCTTACCAGAGAGATGACAAAATTTTTTACTGGAGACGAAACCCTAGTGCATACTGGAATTAAGGATACATAAGAGATGGAAGAGGATTTGATAAGAGGACATTTAGAGGTACTTGTTTCAAGTGTAGAGGTGAAGGGCATAGAGCATTCGAGTGTAATCAGGGTAGTACAAGTAAGAGGACAAAAAATAGTGGAAGAGCAGCCTATGTGGAAGAAGAACCTATTGAATCACCTAGTTTAGTTGGCAAACCTGAGAAAGGAGAATCATTGGTGATGAGAAGAGCACTATTTCAAGTAGACACAGATGAGGACCACCGCAGAGGAAAAGCTTGTTTAGAACTAGATGCAAATCAGGAGGTAAGTGTTGTAAAGTTGTAATTGATAGTGGTAGTTCAGATAACCTAGTTTCAGATGAGATGGTGACTAAGCTGAAATTGGAAAGATTGAAACACCCTAAGCCCTATCAGACAGCATGGATTCAGGATGATCATAAGATATTGGTGAGTGAACAATGTTTGGTAAAATTTCATATTGGATCTTATCATGATGAAGTCTTGTGTGATATTATGCCTATGGATGTTTGTCATATCTTATTGGGTAGACCTTGGCAATATGAGAGAAAATCTATACATGATGGGAGAAAGAATACATATAATGTAACAACAAATGGAAAGAGAATTACTTTGATTCCTTTGGAGGATGATCCTAAGAGTGAAGTGTGTGGAAATACTAGAATTTGTTTGGTAGATGGAAGAAAATTTTTGGATGGTTTGAGACATTTGAATATGTGCTATGCTTTGATTCCTAAGAAACTTGAAACATTGAAGAAAGAAACTGAAGAATCACAACCAGAGGAGATAAGAGAATTGCTGACAGAGTATGAAGACATCATATCAGATAATGTGCCTGAAGGATTACCACATATAAGGAGTATCAATCATCACATGGATCTTATACCAACAGAGAGTTTGCCTAACAAAGTAGCACATAGAATGACATCGGCAGAGAATGAAGAATTGAATAGACAGATACAAGAGTTGTTGAGGAAAGGTTTGATCAGAGAAAGTTTGAGTCCTTATACAGTACCTGTAGTGTTAGCACTGAAGAAGAATGGAGAATGGAGAATGTGTACTAACTCTAGAGCAATAAACAAGATCACAGTTAAGTATAGATTTCCTTTACCTAGGATGGATGGTATCATGGATTGTTTGAGTGGAGCAAAATATTTCACAAAGATAGATTTGAAGAGTGGATACCATCAAATTAGAATCAGAGAAGGAGATGAATGGAAGACTGCTTTTAAGACAAATGAAGGATTGTATGAATGGTTAGTGATGCCCTTTGGATTGACAAATGCACCGAGTACTTTCATGAGGTTGATGAATGAAGTTCTAAAGAAATTCTTGGGTAAGTTTGTGATTGTATACTTGGATGACATTTTGATTTTCAGTAAGACAAAAGAGGACCATTTGTGGCATATGAGACAAGTTTTGCAAAGACTAAGGGAAGAGAAATTGTTGATAAACATCAAGAAGTGTAGTTTCATGAAGGAAGAACTAGTATATTTGGGATTTGGATTTTTGCGGAAGGATTGAAGATGGACCCTGAGAAAGTGAACAATTATTGAATGGCCTACACCAGAGAGCATTGGAGAGGTTAGATCATTTCATGGATTGGCTAGTTTCTACCGGAAGTTCATTAGAAATTTTAGTTCAGTTTGTAACCCTATGACATAAACAATGAGAGGTGACAGAAAGGATTTCAAGTGGACATCAAGAGTAGATAAAAGTTTTGAGTTGTTAAAGCAGAAGGTGACAAAGAAACCTATTTTGGAATTACCATATTTCAATAAGGTATTCCAAGTTGATTGTGATGCAAGTGCAAATCCAATTGGAGTAGTGTTAAGTCAAGAAGGTAGACCTGTCGCATATTTTAGTGAGAAGTTGAATGATGCAAGGAGAAGATATTCAGTTTATGATTAGGAGTTCTATGCCATAATTCAAGCCTTGAAGAAGTGGAGACAATACTTGTTGCCTAAGGAGTTTGTGTTGTATACAGATCATCAAGCTTTGCAGTATTTGAACAGTCAAGGTAAGTTGAATCAGAGACATATGAGATGGGTAGAGTTCATGCATAGTTATACTTTTGTGTTGAAGCATAGGAGTCAAAAATCAAACAAAGTTGCTGATGCATTGAATAGAAGAAGGAACTTGTTGACAGAGATGAGAGTTGAAGTGTTGGGTTTTGATGAATTAAAGAACATGTATGAGGGAGACACTAATTTTGCAGAACCTTGGAAAGCATGTAAGAAATCTATCATGACAAATAGGAGTAAGTGGTAGGACTATTTCATTCAAGAATATATGTTGTTCAAAGGAAGTCAGTTGTGCATACCTAAAAGTTTAATGAGAGATAATCTGATCAAGGAGAAGCATAGTGGTGGATTGGCAAAACATTTTGGAATTGATAAGATAGTGTCTTTAGTAAGTGAAAATTATTTTTGGCCTCAAATATATAAGGATGTTCAAAGATTTGTGTAGAGTTGTAGAGTTTGTCAAGTTGCAAAAAGGAGTAGTCAGAACACTGGATTGTATAAACCTTTGACAATACCGGAGAGACCTTGGGAAGACATAAGCATGGATTTTGTAATGGTATTGCCTAAGACACAGAGAGGACATAATTAATATTCGTAGTGGTTGATGGATTTTCAAAGATGGATCATTTCATACCTTGTAATAAGACAACTGATGCAGTGCATGTAGCTGATCTATTTGTCAAGGAGGTTGTGAGATTGCATGGATTACCTAAGAGTATAGTTTTAGACAGAGACACAAAGTTTGTTGGATATTTTTGGAAGAAACTTTGGAAGAAGATGAAGACAGATTTGAAGTTCAGTTCAACTTTTCATCCAGAAACAGATGGATAGACAAAGGTAGTGAATAGGAGTTTGGGAAACTTGTTGAGATGTTTGGTTGGAGAGAAAACCAGAAGTTGGGATTTAATTCTTTCACAAGCAGAGTTTGCATACAATAATTTAGTAAACAGAAGTACCGGAAGAACACCTTTTGAGATTGTGACTGGAGTAAATCCTAGAGGAGTTACAGAATTGAGAGACATCAGTACAGAGGAAAAGAGAAGTGCAGAAGAAGAAGAATTTGTAGACAATATGAAGACAGTGCATAATCAGGTGAAGAAGCATTTGGAGAATATGAACAATAAGTACAAAGAAAAGCCAGATGAGAAGAGAAGGCATAAGGAATTTGAAGTAGGAGATGAAGTTATGTTGTAATTGAGAAAAGAAAGATTTCCAGTTGAGACTTATAACAAGTTGAAGATGAAGAAGTTTGGACCTTGTAGGATACTCAAAAAATTTGATTCAGGAAATGCATATGAAGTAGAGCTACTGGAGACATTGGGCATATCACCTATTTTCAACATTTTAGACCTTTATCAGTATCATGAAGTAGAGTTCAGTGATAGCATGGAAGAAGACTTGGAGAAGTAGTTACCACAACAAGCACCGGAGCATATTGAAGAAATTTTGGACATCAGAGTTGGACGCAACAATAGAGGAAGACAATACAAAGAATATCTTGTGAAGTGGAAAGGCAGACCGGAAGAAGATTCATCTTGGATTTCTTAGGCTGAGGTGGACCCTCTTGGTTCTCCCCTAGCCCCAAAAAAGTGAGGGACTTACTTCTTCAATAACCCCGGATGTCTGATGCAGAAGTATCTCTGGTTCAAGAGCAATCTTGCATCAACCAAAAACATTTGCATTTCAATTCTTTCATTTTCTAGTTCAGTCAGAAGTAGTTTTATCTTGTGGTTCGGTATTGGCATTTCACATCTTGCGGATCTGGGCTTAACATCTGCATTAATTCATCTACATCATATCAAGAATTTAGAACATTTGGATCAGTTTTCAGAAAGTTATCGCTATCAGAAGATCAACTATTTTCTTAGAGCAGAGTACCCTGATAGTCTCAGATAATCAGATGAAGGAGAAGGCTTGCGGATCATTCCTTGACTTGCGGATCCTAATGACACATCATTCAATGATCCTTGGTTTGTGGCTGACCCTTCCTGGAGTTCTACACATTATTCCATTCATTTGAGGAAGTGTTCTATGCATTTAGGTCCGACCTATCTGTGAACATGTTACAACTCTTCATTAGAGTTTGTGATCTCTCTTGGCTAACGTGGAGGAATCTATTAGTTCAAAAATGATATATATTGATGAAATAGATCCTTAGGAAAGTAGCTACTCACATAAGAAAGATCTAATAGTTTAGATTTTGTGCGAAGGAGCTTCAAAGCTTTATATTGTGCATGTATGTAATCAGGCCTGTGAGCCCTAATTGTAAGCCTGCATATTGCCAGTGGATCTCTATTTTGAATTCTATGATATATTAAATGACCGAATTTGTATTTGCTTCATTTCTTTGAGTTGTTTCCATTGTGTTTACTCTTCCTGCACAATCTGGATAGTTCATTCTATGAACCCTCCTACTGTGACTACATCATTGTATTAATGGGCTTACTATTTGTTTCATATACTCCTATAGTTCTCTAATTTGTTTCTTCAGTTCCTACTTTTTCTTCTTATCATTTTGCATCTTACTATTTGTAGCAATTACTATTGATTGGAGCTCTAGGATTTCTTTCTCTCTTGTACCATTTCCTAGGTTAACCATGGACACTTGCATAATCTACTAGGTGATAATCTACTAAGAACAATGGGGAATTGTACTTCAAATCTATGCTTGGACTATAAATGCACATGAGTGTCCACCAATTGTCTAAATACTTGTAGCAATCTGATAATCTTATCTTTGGGATGCCTAGGAATCTTATATGGAGCACCAATCAATCCTTACATTCTAATGTAAGAAAATTTTGGGAATAACCTATTTCCCATGCTTACTAATCTCAAATTTGGTAGCATCTAATAATCTTTTAGCCATATCTCCCTCCAAAAATCTTACTATCCACATAGAAAGAGCATGATTAACCCTCATTTAGTGTATGATTGATTGTTTGCATTCTAATTGAAGGAAAAAAAAATGGAGAAAATCACAAAAAACATGGAAAAACAAAAAAAGGGGACAAAAAAAACCAAAAAAATTTGGAAACAATTGACAGCTATGCAAAACACAAAAAACACACACTAAGGCATACTTAAGATATATTTTTTAAATATAAATATACTAGTTCTTAAATAGTCATACATATCTTTTAAAAAATCTATGTTTCAATAACTTTTTTAGTTAGTATAATAGTAAAAATAGCAAACGACAATGTAAATAAATAAAAATAATTCTTAAATAGTTATAAAGTAAACTAACATACATATCTATCTTTCTAAATATATCTCTGTCTTTTACATAGATTTTTCTAAACTAAGTATAATAATATTTAGTATTATTAATAGATAAATTAATTTAAATAATATTATTTACTGCTATTAATAGGTAAATTAATTTAAATAATATTTAATTCTATTTATAGAATAGATCAAAATCAAATTATATAGTTGAACTAAAACTTCAAATTTACAATCAAATCCTTATAAAAAATTACAGACGACATGAAATCATGCCCAAAATCATCATCTGCCTCAGAAAAAATTTGAATTCAATGGAGGCAAAGGTATTACTTATATGTATAATTTTGTTTTTGATGTTTTCAATAGCAGTCATGGGAAGATCGGCACATCGTAATTATCAGTTCCATCGAATTCCAAGAAACTCTAGAAGCTTTCATCTGACAAAAATTGTCATTAGGGTTTTCTTCAAAATGGAGTTCCACAAATCTGACTTATGTATTATCAGACATCCAGTATGCCAACTTAGGCAGTGGCTATCCAATTTAGGCACAAATTTTAGGTAGTTGGCAAAATTACTGCACAGCCTGTGAGAAATTTTTGTATTTAATTGGTTTGGATCTGTCATTAAATCCAAATCCATCGCTGGGCAGAATGGGAGTTTGATGGTGGTGCAGTGGTTGATTTGACAAGGCATGGCACTGGCAGGTATTAATAGTATTTGCACCATAGCATGGATGGGGTAGACATCCATGCCCCAGTGCAAAGACAGGGCTAGATAGCCACTACATAGCCTTGCTAATGAGGTATTTACATCCATCATCTAGTAAACCTCCATGACCGCTTGCAAATAAAGCACGTGTAAAGCTTACGCGATCAGTGTATGCTCCTAAGTGCTTCACTAGTTCAAGGAGTTTGAGAGCATCTTACAAAAGCCATTTTGTGTGTATCTTGAAACTATGGTATTTCATGAGATGACATCTCTATGAAGTGTTTTGTCAAACAACTTGCGTGCCTTGTGTATGCTTCCACATTTTGCATGCATGTCTATCAAGGCATTCACAACTACAACATATGACAAAAATTCGCTTTCAAGCTAAACTTTGATGGATATCCTGTTCTAAATCTCCCATCCTGGCACATGTTGGGAGGATGCTTGCAAAGGTTGTGGAATCTAGTATTACACTTGCAGATTGCATTTTCTTGAAAGTTTTTAAGGCCTTTACAATAAACCCATTTTGTGCATAGCCTACACTAAGCGCATTCCACAAGATCGAATTTCTTTGAAGCACACTAAGAAACAATTCACATGTCTGCTAGTTTCCATGCTCTACATACCATGTTAACCATTTATGCGCTTGTCTATGCCCACCTCTTCCCATCCTCCTTGTGTCATGAAATACCTCATCTTTTAAATTTTATTTTGTTTTGCTTGGCCATGTAGGAGGCTACGGGAATGTCTCCTTCAGCTGGGATGTGACAATTTGATATATGATAGGTTTGGTCATGGTTTAAATGGTCTAACATATTTGACTAAGTGTTAGAATTGTCATATAGTGTTGATAACTTGGACAAGTTTGACTCAAGTCAAAATCACGAGGGTCAAGAAAAAGTGATAAAATCTATAGGAATTCAAGAAGATGAAACTTTTAGAATTCCATCCTTTCAAATTTTAATAATGCTTATTATGCAGAAGGCATTCCCTCTATGAGGCGAACCGGCCTGGCAGGTTAAATCAACGACTGAGACTTCTTCGAAAGGAATGCAAGACGATCAAAACCATCTTGATTGTTCATTTTTTTTAGTTCAGAGTTTTCTGTTTTCTTCACCGTTTGTTTTTAGTTTTCCATTTAAACAAGCCATAAAGATTTAATTTCTAGTGGAGGCAAAGGTGTGTAAGCAAAAAGATTAAGATATAAATGTCCCACCAGAACTAAGAAAAATCCTTTATTGGTTGTTGTTTCCCATGTCGTACGGAGTGAAATACAAACAATTCTGTATTAATTTATGACATAAGGTTTTTTAATATATTATTTATTTTTCTTGTATGGTGCATGCCTTTGTATGGGCACGTGCTCATACAAAGAGTGATGTTTTTTATTTTTATTTTTTTAGATTTTTAATTATTATTTTTAACAATCATTTTTATCACTTTTAATTTTTGACAATTAAAATCCATTCCAATATATAAACTAGTACTTGCACCCATAGGAGGTTCAAGGAATATGCCGATAGGAACAACCGACGAGTTTAGAAGATTTGCCAACGTGAATTTTTTTATTTTTGTGGCATGAGATAATTTCGAGCACTACAATGCTCACATATAAAAGCCTATCGGCTAATAATACGATTTCTTATTTAATATAATTTAATATTCATATAAATATATTTAAATAATTATTTATTTATATTTTTATTTTTATTTTTATTTTTTATTTATTTGTGTTTATTTTATATGGGTAAGTGCAAGAAGATGAGTTCACTTTTTGGCCAAAAAGTGGAAGTGTTTTTCTTGTTTTTCAAATTTTGTTGTACTTGGAGTGACAATTTGAAGCATTTGCACATAACATATTAAGATGATGTAAAAATAAGAAATGTAGGATTTTGTTTTTAGTTTTCAAATATGTATTTTTTTCTAATACCCAGATGATGCAAGTTGGGTTTTTATTGGATGTACAAAAAGTGGCTTTTTAAAAGTCCCCTTTTTTTTGCAAAAGCATGCATGTGTACAACCAACATAATTTGACCTAAATTAATATATTTTTCTAATTCCTTTTGTGGAAAGATTCTTAGAATGTTGAATTTTGGTCAGGATATATTTTTGTAATTTTTTGATACATATTTTTTTAATTAATTTTTTAATGAGCCTAATTAGTGTTTTTTGAAACCCCTCGTGTATGACCAACATAATTTGAGCTAAACTAATCAATTCAATAAAAAAAATCATCATGTAGAGAATGATGTCTAGTTTGGTCAAACATAATTTTTTTTTTTAAGAAACTTTCAAAATCAAAAGCTATTAAAAAAATAGTGACCTGTGTTATTTCAAATTTATGAGTTAGTTTGTTTAGAAAATAATTAATAAATAGAAAATTATGTTCAATAGTAAAAAAAATTACATATTTGAAAACTAGACTTTTAGATCTATATGTTAGATTTAGGGCAAACAACTGAGAGGGGGGGGGTGAATCAGTTGTCCAAAACTTTCTTCCAATGCATAAATCCACTTTGTAATTCAGCAGCATAATGATAGATCAATCATGAAAACATAATGCATTAAATCAAGAGCAGAAACACATTAACACACAGGACACCAAGATTTTGACGTGGAAAACCTGGTTAAGGGAAAAACCACAAGGTGATTAACCCAAGATTGTATTCTCTATTAGAAGAATAGAAAGAACAAAATGGCACATGCCAATTAGGGCTCATTGCCTACAAGAGACACACTGTCTACAAATAATAAGTATCACATACATGAACTAGAGAATAGCATCTTCACTATGCTTGAATCAGTTCCATTTGAGTCCAATACTTATGCTCTGCCTTTCACTCTCCTCCTCACTACCACACTTACATCTCCACAAGACACACTTTGAAATGACTTTACAATCCCTTATTTATACAAGACATTGACTTAGGAATAATCATCTAAGTCGGCAAACATCTACAAGAACATCCACAGGATGTGTAACTCATCTGGTCAGCCAGTCTCAGGAAGAACACCATCATCCAGAAGTTATTCTTTAATTGTGAGCTCCAACTCCAATGTGGACCACCAACATGAACTAGACACGATCCAAAGACCTCCACAAGATTGCCTGAATCACCAAAAACATCCACACTTCATTTGCTTACTGAAATCCTTCTCTCCTTCATCTGGAACCTCAAGAACACAGTCTGTCATCACTGTCACAAAGGAATAGATGCTTGCGGACCTTCAAACCATGAACCAATCTAGTTGACACTTCACAAAGGCTTACTCAACACTCCCTCAAATCCGCAAAACAAGATAATGTATTTCCGGATCTCACCGGACCTATTTGTGTCACTTTGTCACCTCTGAACAGTTGCCGAAACCAGTTTTACTTGAGCGACCACAACTTCTTTAGATCTTCATGTGGACCTCTGAAATATTTACTAGATCACCTTAAGACACATATCTACAAACCCTTTGAACTATATCCTCTAATCCTCATCTTATCTTGGACTTTTACCTTATTGTCTTCACTGTTCTTCATTGTTCCTAATGTGACCAATTTTCTTAATATCCTTAGCAAACAGTTCATCCAATCCTTATCATTAATGCAATAGGAGTATGTTGACATCAATGAAAACACTAGTTAGGCCTATACTTGCAACACTATAATGGGTTTTAATTTTGTTAAAATATTATGAAAAAAAAAGTCGTCAGCCACAATGGTGAAACTGGTTTTTCTCCCATTGTTTTCATGACTTCTTAGTTGCAAGTTGGTTTTAGGTCCAAGGCTTAGGCTTGGGTTTCCAAGCCTTTACCAATCCTAAAACCAAGGCAAATTGGCAGGTGTCACATTTGAAAAAACAAGAAACGGGTACCTGTTTGTAAACAGGTACCTGTTTGTAAACAGGTACCTACTCATAACAGGTGTCCATTACAAATGGGTACCCATTTTATTTTCCTTTTCACAAAATGGGTACCCATTTTAAAATGGGCACCCGTTTCTATTTTAGCCGTTATTTTTTTTTTCATAAATTCGTAGTATGACCTGAAACCTGCAACATTCCCTTTTACCAGTATGGTGGACAACAACAGATTTTGCAATTTTTTTATGTGCAAAGTGTCAATTCAAGCTCTCAATGGGGAATATCTTATGCAATTTTTATAGGGATTCAATCATAAGGAGAATTTTCAGATGGAATGAAGTAGAAAATTTATTTTTTACAGGCATTCAACTTCTTGGAGAGACATTCATTTTGTCTAATACATCAACAGCGACAAATTCTGTGACTTTTTTATATGCAAAGTGTTAATTTGAGCTTTTAAGAGGACATATTTTATGCAATTTTTACAAAGATTCAATCATTAAGAGAATTTTCAGATGTGATGAAGTAGGAAATCCATTTTTTAGAAGGATTCAATTTCTTGGAGAGATCAAACAAATATCAAGCAACTATCATATTGAACAAAGGATCTATTTCTACTTGTATTTCATATATTTTTTAAGAAGAGATCCAACACATTTTGATAATCATGGGATCAAATAAATGTCAACAAAAAAGGAAGAGGAAGGTTATGATGGTTGAAGAAATTGAAGCACATCGAGAGAAAGAGGCAAAACGACAAAGAGATAGGAGAGAGAGGATTAAAAAAATGAAGAATGGTGTAGCATCCAGTTCGATGACTATTGAAGAGGAGAACATTGAAGAGGAGACCAATTTGAATGAAATGAATGTAGAGTATGCAAATGTAGAAGAGGTCAAAAACATGGAAAATGCAAATATAAGAACGAATCCAGGTACGTCTTCGAATGATCCATTCAATGATAATGAGATTAAAAATTTAAAGCAAGCTAGATATAATGTTGATGAGATAAATGCTTCTACTAGAAACAAGAAAATAAAAAATGAAAATGAAAACCCTTGTATGCATGAAAATGAAAACCCTTATATACATGAAAATGAAAATGTTTTTTTTTAATTGAAAGTAATGTTTTGAAGGATCTTCGTGGTAAGATATCTTGGAGACAAATTCAAACACATGCAAATAGATTGTACAAACAATTTTTTTATAGAAAAACTATTGGATTTCAATGTCAACTTGTATTACAATTGATGAGAATGACAAAAATGAGAAAAGTAATGAAAAAATTAGGCATTTTTGTAAAACCCAAAAAGGTGGATGAATCAATGGAACAAGTTATGTCTAGTGTTGCTAATGCTATTGGTTCTATAGGAAAAAATAGTCGATCTAAGGATAAGAATGCAGCATGTAGAGAAATAACAACTGCTTTAGTTAATAAATCAGTTGTAAGCAAAAGAATGATACATAAAACAAGTGGATATTTAAATGTGCATGCTATAACTTTAAGATGCTATAACTTTAAGAAGAGCAGCAAAGAGAAGACTAAGTATTGAAGAGGATCTACTCAACCAATGTTGGACTTTTAGTGGTAAACTCCCAAGGTCTGACATGAAATTAAACAATGAAATTAGGTCTTTGATTGAAAAATATTGGCATGATAATCCAAGGGTTTCATCAAATGCTCGAGATGTTTTGAAATTAAGGGTGGGGTCAAAAAATCATGATCCTCATCCAAAACATCTTTTAGACATGATTCAAACAGAATTATATAGAAAATTTCTAGATGATTTAGTTATAGAAAATTTTAGTATAAGTCAAAGATCATTTGAGAAATGCAAACCTTGGTATGTCAAGATTAATAAGTAATGAATCTCTTGGGGCTATTTCAAGAATTTTCAGAGCATGATGAAAGCAAGAGAAAGAATCCCCCAACCTTTAGTTGAAAAATATAAAGATACAATATGCTTTATGGTAGAAACTAATTAGTGCCTAATGGAGGTAGTGGAACCAAGAACAGTGTGGATCATGCCTATGGGGTATGAAGTGGATGAGAAAATTGTAGAGCTGCATGTTCAACACATGCTAAGTCAGCCAAAGGATCCTAAGGCAGAAAGGTTTGGAACCTTTGAAGAGTTGAATGTGAAAATCCATGTGGAGCTAAGACAACCAGAAATAAAAAGAAAAGTGAGGAGGGAAGTTGAAGAGTTTGCCAAGAAGCATGGAATTTCAAAGGAGACTCTTGATGCAAATAGAGAAAAGATAGAAAGGGCAGAGAAAGAGAAAGAAAAAGTAGAGAAAGAAGGTGCTCTGGTGGAAGTCCCCTCACGGACCAGATTCTCCAAGACCTCTGCACCTATCATTGCTAAAAGCACCAAGGCATCAAAACCAGAAGAAAAATCATCTGGTAAAAGTTAAAAGAGAACAAAGAAAAAGGCAACAAGGTCATATACAAGCCAGAAAGATGAAGAAGAGACAGAATCTGATGATGAAATCAAGAAGATGAAAAAGAAAAGGAAAGTATCTAGTGGAACTAAGGAGGCAGAGGCAGAAGAGTTTGTTGAAAATCCCACTCTATCATTAGATGATGTCGTCAAATCAGTTACTATGGATGGAAACCTTTAACCAATGGCTGAATTCTATGATGATTATAATGAGGCTGACCAAAAGATCTTGTAGGAAGCAATAGTCAAGTATATGAATATCTATAATAAGGCTTTTATTGAAATTATATCTCTTATTCCCAAAAGCCTAGAGAAAGAGTTAGAAATAAGAAAGAATAATGCTATGGCAAAAGATCTTGAGATCCGAGAATAGATAGCCATTCAGTTATATCCTTCAATTGATTCAAAACAAATGAATATGATCTTCAAAGATTGCAAGGATGAATTCCGGAGCAAAGAAAGAATGAATCAACTTATGCTCAAAGAAACTAACAAAATAGCAAAAGAGACAGAAGAGATCCTCCGGAATGCATACAAAAGATTCAACATTCCTATTATAGAGGACTTGGGTGTTGATCCCTCAACTACAAGTGTTGAAAAATAATCTACTGAGGCAATGACAGAAGAAGTAATGGACACCGGTAAAGAAAAAGATAAGGACTTGGAATCCTCTTCTCTGGAAGAGGTGGCCCGTGAACAAACAAACATCACTCCTCCGGTTTCCCCTACTGACTCCAAATCCAAAGGAGAAGAAAGAATAGAGGATAAAGAAAAAGGAGTGAAGGAAAATAAGATGACAGTACTAAGGTTGTAGAAGGAAAGAAGACTTCAACATAGAAGACCACAGCTGTTAGCGGTAACAGTGTAGAAGGAGAGAAAGCTCCAAGAGACAGCTCTAAGACTGTAGAAGAGAAGAAGAATCTGTCTCCAGTAAGAGACACTATAGAAACTTTCAAAGAATTCTTAAACAAAGACACAATGGAGATTGATGAACCGAAACTTCTACAAGGGCCATTTGATTTTGATTCTCTTTCCCCGGTACAAACAATGAAGATAGATTCATTTGCTAATGCAAAGGCAAAAGAAAAACTCTTGAAGTCTCACATGGAAGACTATGAGCTAATAGAAGTTGCATCCGGAGTATTAGAAAATATCATGCTATCTTTTCAGAAGGATCCCTCAGCCTCCTCATCCGGTAATCTCAAATCTCTAGTCAATAGTGTTAGCACACATTTTGATTCCCTAGAGAAGTCAGCAGAAGATAAGGTCCGGAAGGAATTTTTGGCAAAACGATTATCAGAGGTACAAGGGTTAATAACTAATGATAGGAGGAATATGAATATTGGGATAAAGAGCTTAGAAAATTCTCTTAAAGATGGTGGGGAAATGTACAAATTTTGTTTATCATGGTCCAAAGTAACATTGGATATTGAGAAGAAAGTGAAAGAACAGAAGGACAAACTGACAAAACTCTCTAAGAATTTTGATCCTCTCTCCTCTTCCATAATAAATCAAGAATGTCAGACTATTGCAGTCTTGAATGAAATCAAGAAGCTTGAGAAGGAAAAGAAAAATAGAATAAGTAGGTTGGGTGAACTTAGAGCGATAATTATCCCTAAGTTAGAGGCCATGCATGAGGCCATAAAAGAAGCTCAGATCACAGCCCGGACCAGTGATCCGACAGATCTAAAAGGGGCAGATGCATTTGTATTCCTATTGAGTGGTCACATCTCAATTTTGGACAGGATGAAGCAAAGTTGGGCAACAAAATTCGTCCATTTGAAGACAACTTTTGCAGACATACTCCAGTATATGTAAGTATGCTATATATATATATATATTTATGCGGCTAAGTATAGTTGACTTTTTGAGAATTTTGGTGTGTAGACCCTACCCTTTGCCATTGATGTCAAAGGGGGAGTGAGGAGCAGTGAAAAATGAGGAATCTAGCTAAGGGGGAGCTCCAAAAAATGTATATAAAAATAGAGCATTAGCCAAGGGGGAGTATAGTGTGACAATTAGTCATTTTTCACTAAGTGTTGCCATCAATGCCAAAGGGGGAGATTGTTGGCAAGAGACACTATATGGATTCATGTATGTTGTCATTGATGGCAACAAAGGTTATCCCACACATTCACAAGACATGATGAGTCTCTACCAGAAGTCAGATTGAAGAAGTATTATGATCCGGTAAGCAAGAACAGAGCAGTCAGTAAGGTCTGACAGTCAGGTCCAGATCTCTTAGAGGAAGTATCTCAGTGAAGTGTAGATTTGGGGAAGTTAAGAGGAATACCTTGACTGGTAGATTCTAGGATTTGAGCCTCCGGTGATGAAAGAGTGAAGAGATACAAGCATTCAAGTATTGGGGTCCTATTTGGCAAAGAAATAGAGGAAGAACTGACCGACAGAGCATCAGACACTATTCTAGATGAGATTTTGATAGTGATCAAGATTCTTAAGGTATCATTCATGATTGGCCAACATGTTAGATGACTTCTATAAGAATCTCTTTGATACACATCACTTGATAAGTAAGGATTCAGCCGACAGATCAGAATTTAGATAAATATTGACTATTTCAGATGCCGACTAGAAAGTGGATAAAATCCTTGGTGCAGATATATATATCACATTGATTTCGGTATGAAGGCATGTGTCATGGATTGTGTTGTGCAAATAAAAGCAAAAGAATAGTGTGAAGACAGTAAGACAAGTTCGAAATGTAATAGGACAGTAGCACCTAAGAGAGTAAGACTGAAGTGCAGCAGATCAGTATATTGGGCTTAACCAGAATTGAACCTTAGCATATGTGGATGCTTCTCATCAGTTCAAATATCTAGTTTTCTTGTATAAAACTATTGTAGGCAGTCAGCCTCTTGTGAGCAGTGTGCTTGGGTAGTAAGCCCTAATTGGCAAGTGCCATTTTGTTTTTCTATTCTTCTAACAAAGAATACAATCTTGAGTTAATCACCCCATGGTTTTCTCCATTAACAGGGTTTCCACATCAAAAATATTGTGTCATGTGTATTTCCATTTCATGGTTATGTCTGCTTAATTGAATTAATGCTACATTAATTGTTAAGAAAGTTCAGAAAGCTGAAATGATTAAGATAACTGATTCACCCCCCCTCTAAGTTATCAACAATTAGTGGATCAACAAAATGTCATTCATTTAAGAGTTCAAATGCAAGCACATGGACTCTATCGACTAGGGAGCTCACATGTTTTTGTCAGTTTTGTATTGCAGGTGAGTGGGAAGCATGTGAAAATACAGATTGGGTTGACGAATGGCAACAAAAGTCCTTAACACCTCTACAAGCACATGATCAAAATGAGATAACATTTGAGGAGGATAATCATTTGCAAGCATTAGATGACTATGACTGTATTTCAAACCTCATACAAGAAGGTACAAATTCATTCAATATTTCTTTTCGATACATTTTTTGGAAATATATATTTAATTGTACATATGTATGTATGTATGTATATTTTTGTGATTTATAAATTTTGAAATGTTTTTGCAGGACATGTGTATGCTGTTGTTGCACCTGAGGGTAATGAAGAGGAAACAGAGTATTAGTTGGCTCGGTGTGTTGAGGCAAAACATAAGTTGTTGCAACCTAGAGTAGATGATGATAACTTTGAGTGTCCAACAGGTTCTATGGTTGTTACTGGCACTTGGCTACATAAATATTTCATAAGGAGGAATGGTATACCTGCATTTGAAGATTATGAAAGACATAAGAAAATTTTGCACTACTTGCATCTGATTGTGGTAACAAATATACAATTAGTGAGGTATAAAGGGAGACCTATCACAAAAGAATTATGGACACTTTCTATGGAAGATCATGAGGCAATCATAGATGCAATACAAAAAAGAGAGGATGCAAATGATGCAATGGAGTAAATGTTTTAAATGATTAACAGGTATGTAGAAATTTTTAAACTTTTAATCTTTGTCTAGGATGTGAGTTTACGATTTAATATGATTGATAACTTAACTAATTGATTGCATCTCCCCTTAATCCATCCTCTTAAGTCCCCTTAAGACATCCCTTAGTTATGTTCCATAAGTTAGGTAAGTCATATCCCTAATTGATTGCATCTCCCCTTAAGACATTCTCTTAACTCCCCTTAAGCCATCCCCTAGCTAAATGATATAAGTTAGTGCAGGTACCCTTACCAAAAATACTATAGTTGATTGGACCATCTCCCCTTAAGACATTCTCTTACCCTTAATCCATCCCCTAGCTAAATGATATAAGTTAGTGCATGTACCCTTACCAAAAATACTATAGTTGATTGGACCATCTCCCCTTAAGACATTCTCTTAACTCCCCTTAAGACATCCCCTAGCTAAATGATATAAGTTAGTGCATGTACCCTTACCAAAAATACTATAGTTGATTGGACCATCTCCCCTTAAGACATCCTCTTAACTCCCCTTAAGCCATCCCCTAGCTAAATGATATAAGTTAGTGCATGTACCCTTACCATTTAAATACTACAGTTGATTCCATCCCCCCTTAGTCCATCCTCTTAACTCCCATTTTAATCCATCCTCTTAACTCCCCTTAAGCATTCATATTAATATTCCTAATTCTCTTAAAGATCATTACACATTCTAACTTTTTTACAATACATTACATGGTGCAGGAGATGTTTTTTGTAGTCATAATAGAGGATGGAAACATATAACCTGTGTTAAATTTCACTTACACTTTATTTCAGGTATTCACTAGACCTATACTATTATTATTTTAATTTATTCTTCAATAGTTCTTTCCTTTCATTATAATTTAAATGGAACTTAACAAATTCTATCTTTAAATAAAATGATCTCTAGAGACCTTCTAAATTTTTATATATGTTTCATCGTGGCCTGACCTATATTTGTTTTTGCAATTTTTCACATGTAGTGTTGAAAGGATTCAAATCTATTGTTTCTTGTTGCATAGGTATGATCTCTACACATGTTTCATATCTAGAGTCTTCAACTTCTCTAGGTGTCAAGTATAAGATTTTAGATGATCTAGACTTAGAGAATAACATTGTATAAAATCTAGGTGTCTCTAGGTGTCTTGGGTTCTAACTATATAATACCTGTGTCTCTACCTATGTCTTAAGTATTCTATATGTCAACTAGGTAGATAAAGACTAGAAAAAAGACATTTAATCTAATCTAGGTGTCTTAGGTAGATACTATATATCAACTACCTGCCTAGAGATATAATATGGAATCTAGGCATGTCTTAGGTAGATACTATATATATCAACTACTTGTCTAGAGACTAGAATAAGGTTTTAATTTAATCTAGGTGTCTTAGGTAGATACTAGATATGTCAACTAGGTCTACCATGTAATAGGTGTCTAGAGCCTGTGTCTTAGGTAGAGAGTTATAATTTCTAGGTGTCTATACAATATGTGTCATAGGTGTCCTACATAGAACTAGAATACATGTGTCTTAGCTCTTAGGTGAGGCCACATGAGCTTCCACCTTCATGTGGTTGGCCTTGTCAGTATAGAATATTTATATTTCTTGAAGCTAAGGGGAGCTCTTTTTATTGTACATAGAAGTTATGAAAAACTAACTAATGCAAATTGATTAAAAGTTATTATTTGGTGCAGATTGATGAAATTACATACAAAATGCTAATTTTTTGAGTTTGTTACTTTTTTTGACATGAATAAGCTGGTTAAAAGTACAAATAGAGAATTCCCTAGTGTCAAATAGGACCCAAATGAGTTAGTGGCCCATTTCATAACTAGCTGGAGACTGGTGCTTTACTCTTCAACTAGTGTACCACACATGGACCACACAGATCTTTGTGATCTTTTCTTGCATGCCCTAAATAGGGAGACACAAGAGGAGGTTCAAAATCTCCCATATAAATCCTACAAGAAATCTTTTGAGTGCATTTTAAGAATTGATGGACGTATAATCGTCAAAAGAAAAAACACTTATTCATGGACGTATAATCATCTCTAGGACACTCCGAACCATAATTTCCTATAGCCCTTCGCCACTCAAAACTCCAATTTGTGGATCTACCAAAATCGCTTCCCACCATGTAAGCACAAGAACACTTTGAATCATCCCAATCATTCTAATCCCTCCACATCTAGATAAATAGTCGCCTCTCACCTAGAAGGATCTAACACCCCTCAAATGGGGATAAAGGGAGAGACCAAAATGTTCAAAATAGTTGAATTAGTTCAAAATGATGAAAACCAAGAACCTTGGGCATCTCCAAAAGTGGAGTATCACATGCATGTAGTCTCCATGGTTGACCCCACTCCTAATTCTATTGGTCCTTGCAACTTGGTGGATGATCTCAAAAAGATGTTCACAAAAATCTTGTTCATTAAGAGAAAATCCTCATCATACCATGTATCCCTTCTAGAGGCCATCGAATTGAAATATGTAAACCATATAACACCACCCCCAAAAGATCCTATCAACTAAGTTGAACTAATTTGAGCCCACCCAACACTGAGTTACACAATCTAGGTTTCTTTTGAAACCTCAAGAAAATCCCTACAAAGGTTGAACTAGCTAGAAGAGGAGACCCCTCAACCTATATTTACAAGTATGGAACTATGATAATTTCTTTAAGAGGATCCTCATGGATGATGGGGCCATGGTCAACATCATTCCCTTATCCCTCTTGGAGAGTGGGATATTGCTAGACCAATATCACTGCATGTAGAGAGACCTTATGTGGCTCCGACAACCTAAAGGTAACCACTATTGGTAAAATTAGGATTTTGATTTCCACTTTGATGGAGCTAGATGTAGGACAAGAGCTAGAGTTGGGGTAGTTCTAACTTGAGAAAATGGAAGAGTAGAACTCCCATTTCCCTTTTAATTAGACTTCCAAAAATGTTGTTGACTAAAAAGCTCTATCCTTGGAAGTCATGTTATCTTTGAAATTGAGAACTCGAAACATTTGCCTTTGAAGATTCTTAGCTACTGATAAATTAGGTTTTTGAGAACTATAAGATGAAGTTGGAATGATTACAACCATACAAAGACATGATTTGAAAGCTAATCCAATAGTTTGTCTACTTCATGAATGTTATTATTTAATGCTCTTGATGAAATTGATTAAGTTATTAAGTGCTTGAATTGATTAAGTTATTATTATGTTACATGTAAATTGCTCTATTTTTCTTTTGATATAATTTAGGGTAGACTAAATAATTTCTCTAATTTTCAAATTTTCTTAAATTTTAAATTTAAACGGTACATGTATTTCTCTAATTTTATTTAAATTCTTTTCATAAATTTATAGGGAGGGTATTGATCTATGAAATGTTTAATCTAGAATTAAAAATAAATTGATTAAACATGGTTAGTAGATTGAAAAATCTAATCAATAAAATTTTCCTAAATATTTAACTCAATTAAAATTTTACACAAGTGTCCCAACATTTGACTTGAATGTAAATCCAAACATATTCATTCTAGTTCAACAACTTGTTAATTTTCATTTTATTTTTTAAATTTATTTAGGGAAGGTACATTTAGTCTATAAACTATCCAACCTAGCTCGTCTGTATCTAATAAATGTTTAATAAATTAAATCAATTAAATTTTTTCTCTTATCTAATTAGAATTAGTAAATTTGCAATTTTATGTAATTAAACACGTGATTTAATTTGAAGTGTTAAATATGAGATATATGAAATTAAAGTTTGAATACAGATGTATATAGTGGAAATTCAATAAATAGCAAAATCTAGTCTAGATGAAATAGTCTACGAGATATAAATACTGATATAATAACAGTTCATGTAAAAATAGTGAAATAGTCACAAAACATATACATGTCTAGTCAATACTGAAATAGTCATAAACAATCTAATACATCATGTCATCATCGTCATCCATCATCCATCCATCAATCTAAAACATGTGTGCACACTAAGTTTGATCATCATCCATTTCAAGCCACCTTTTGGTCCCATGTGGCTGAGAGGGCAACTCATGTTGTGTACAAGAAAAAGAAGCTTCAAATCAATTTTAATGTCAAAACTACATCGTCAATAAATTTAAATCAAATATTTAAAACCAAACCATCAAATTAAATTTTTAAATCTAAACTTCAAAATGTCTAAGCATACCACATCAGGCTCATCATCTCTCCTTCCATGCTCCTGTGCAATAGATGGTGCTGATTCAAATGACAAATTGAATCTCTGTGTCGCCAATTCTTGTATTTCAATAAAACACTTGAATGAACTAGTTAGGCTCTAGAGTATAGATACAAAATGCAAGGTTGAATGATACAAAAGACTTTGAAATCACATAGGATTTAACTATAGGACCTAAAATATGAGAGATGACTCGTGCACCTATGCAGGCTCATCAATGATACGATGAATTGAGTCTGCACCTAAACTAATCTCATCCTACATATATATGTGTACATGTATATATAAATTCAACTTTAAAGACATGAATTTAATAAAATCGTGAAATTACACTGGAAATTCAAATTTAAACTAAAAATTTACAATTTTGAGATACAAACCATGGCATATGAAGTAGGCTCCTCTATAGATGATGTTGCCACTGGTCCTGGATGACTAGGTTGGTTTGACACAAGAGTGTCAGGACCTCTCATCTACTTTAAAATAAAATGTCACATTTCTGCATTAAATTATATATTATTAAATTAGATATATCCAATTAAATAATCTTTAAAGGTCCTAATTTTATACGTCATCCGTATAAGGTCTACCCAACTCTACTGTCATTGAGACTAAATGGTCAAGCCATGATGAAGTCGCAGCAACTGATGGAGTCATCTGTACCAATCAACATGAACATATATATTTATTAAAATATATATTTATTTATTTTTAAAAGATTGATAATTAATAATTGTCTAATTAATCTATATTAATTTGTATTAATTTTAATTTTATTAAATGTGGCATACATACCAAGTCCATGTAGAAGCGAATAATGTAGCCAAAAAAGACTCCTCTGAAGCAGATGTAGAACCAAAACATGGTTGATGACAATTCTGACAAAAATGTGGTGTGGACCGCGATGGTGTCAATCTAGGTGATGCATCAGGACCAGCATCAGATGCTCCTCCAGGGTGTATAGGCTCTTCAGGATTGATTTCATCTGCCAAGCGAGTAGCTTGGTCAGTTAAGTTTCTTGAGAGAGATGATAACACTCCGAGTGCTGAGACAACCGTCCGCTAGTGGAAGGGCACGAGAACAGAGGGTGGAAAAGGGACAATAGGTGCAATGGGAAAATGTCAATTTGGATCAACACACGTGCTCCTAGTCTATGCTGTGGCATTCCACCACCCATGCCCTAAAATGATCTCATATCAAAATAATTGAACTTTTGGCCCATCTCAAACTCTACCCATAATTTCTTCAGAAAATAAAAGGGAACCTCAAAATTAGCATGAGGTGGATGGTTAAAGACCATCCACCATTGATCCCAAAAAAATTTAGCATCTCCTGGTGTGTGCACCATCTGATTGAAATTCTCTTTTTAGTTGGTGCTATTTGTTGACCTATGGAGGGATCAATGAAATATGGGGCAATTGTAGTTTTGGTAATATGTAAATCATTGATCTGTTTATATGAGAGACCATCTGAATAAAACTGCCTCCTCTCTTCCCGCCTTGAGCAGAATGTGTCTAAATCCGTGTGGATAGCTCTCACTGAATCAACAATAGTTTGCATCATAGATGCAAACTGTGAAATGTGTGGAGAGGTTTGGATTTGGCTTTGCAATAAATTGATTTTTTCTTGCAGAACATGTATGTTTTCATCAATTGAGGGTCACAAATGAACCTCATCATGCAGTGGTGGTGGTGGTGGTGGGGGGGGGGTGTGTTGGGGTGGGGGGTCCTTGTGGGAGGTCATGGGGGGGGGGGGGTGTGGTCATAGGCTAGATCAGCCATGTGTAGAAATAAGGTCTACAAGTAGAGCTGCAATTACAAAAAATATAGATTAAATTGCATACACAACATATGTTTAAATATATACATATACATATAAATTGAAAACTTGGAAATATAAAAATTTGTGTGGTTTAAACAATATACATTAAAACATTTAATTTAACATATACATGCATTCAAAATTTAAACTTACATTATAAAATGTTTAAAATCAAAATTTATACATTTAAGAAACATGACACAAATAAAAATTTATGTCCTAATATCTAATCAAAATTTATACGCTCGTGTATTACATTCAAACTCCTAAACATGTCACTAAGTTCATGACCTATTGGCTACAACTACTCCTAAACACATGTCACTAAGTTCATGTCGACCTATTGGCTACAACTACTCCTAAACATGTCACTAAGTTTTTTGTTGACCTATTGACTCTTTGAACCCATTCTATGTACACTCAAAATTATTTTAATTTTTTTCTAGATTGTTGTTGTCTCCTTTACCCCTTTGTTAAGCATCAAGTTGTCATAGATATATGGATATATGTTTAAATTAAAGATTTAAACATAATAAAATGACTTCTAGTTTTTAGGTTTAATGGTTTAATATAAGTCATTTAGGTTAGGTCTACAAAAAGATATATTAGGGTCGTATCTTGTCTAATGTGTAGGTTTTTAGCTTCATGTGAAAAGAGTTTTACAAATGGTTAATTTAGGATTATGACATGAGCATTAGGAACATTAAAAGCCTAGAAGACTAAAGAATAAGGGGAAAAGACCTAATAGGTGAGATAATATATGTGCATTTAATGCCCAATATTTTTAAAACTTTAGTAGAGTAGTTATGACTTTAAGCTTGTTAGTGAATTGTACTATATAACTACTAAATATTTAATGACTAAATAACCAATCATACATGGTATTAACCCACCAACAAGGTCTTAATAGATGATTAAATTTAGAGTTCCTTTCATTCCACAAAGTCTTGATAAATTTTAAGGAGGAGGCCTCTAAAGGGAAGAAATTTATTCCTAGTCAAAAGGCCAAGAAAACATATAAGAGGGAAACTATAGGAGCATAAGGAGATGTGGAGGAAGAAGATGAGAGGGACAACCAAGCCACCTCCTTAGAAACCTTCCATTATTGAAAACCCTATCTAAGTTCTATCGAACCAGGTATATGAATATTGAACATTTAAATTAAAGATTTAAACATAATAAATATGTCCATATGTTTAAATTAAAGATTTAAACGTAATAAAGTGAAGTTTCTAGGTTTTAGGTTTAGGTTTAATAAGTCATTTAGGTTTTAAAGAATAGGTCAGTTTAGTTTATGAAACCCTAGTTTATGAATTAGGGTTTCTAGTGTTTATGAATTACAGTTTTACATTTTACTATTTATGAAATCCTAGTTTATGAATTATAGTTTAGTGTAAATATGAATTAGGGTTTTACATTTTACTATTTTTGAAACCCTATTTTATGAATTAGGTTTTTATGTTTTACTATTTTTGAAACCCTAGTTTATGAATTAGGGTTTTATGTTTTACTATTTTTGAAACCCTAGTTTATGAATTAGGGTTTTATAGTTTAGTCTTTATGAAATAAGGTTTATAGTTTATGCATTAGGGTTTACTTGTTTTCGAGTTCAGGTTGAATAAATATAGCTGAACATTGCAAAAACAACAAAATACAAAGCAAAAAATAATGAAAATCAACAGAAATTGACGGGCAACCAACCTGGGGCACTGGTGAATCAATCTAAGGAGGCAGGGATGCTATGGAGGTTGAAAGTTGGGTCAACAAACGAGGGTACCCAATTTTTGGTGTCACTTTCCCTGATGTCTCATGCCCTGTAGCTGTTAAAATGAAGCTATAGGTCTGTTTATTAAAAAAATATATACTTTTAAAAAATGGGTACCCGTTTCATAATGGGTGCTCATTTTTGCTTCAGATGCCCGATCATAAACTGGTACCCATTTTGTAACGGGCACCCATTCCAAGTGGCATTTTTCACCCGCAGAAAACTTCTACGAAATGTATACTCATCTTCTTGCTTTCACCCATATTAAAACTATATTGTAATTATATATAATATAATATAAAAATAATAGAATATATAGTTAATTTATATATTTTAATATAATATTATTTAAATTAACTTAATATAAACCTAACAATTTAATTGACCTTCTATGAAAAGTGGGAGAGAGAGGGGGAGAGGGGCACTTTAAATAAATCGTGGCCCATATATAGCTTTGATTCAATTCTAAAAATGGCAATAATATATGCAATACTATTTAAATTAAACTACAACAAATTTAACAACTTGACTACCTTTCATTGGAGAGAGGGAGAGAGAGAGTTACCTACATTACAAGCTCTCTCAATATGAGTATGCTAATATCGATTATGTTTAAACAATTATGCTCATCTAAATTTTAGTTGTTTTTATTTGATTAAATTTTGTTTACATGAATTTATTGTAAGTGCTCTCGTTCGACTCAATTTTTTTCTAAATATTAGCAGAGAGGAAGAGAAAGACACGGGTTTAGGGGATAAGCTCAAAAAAGTTTGTATTAAATACTTCGTGATAAATAGAAAACCATATATTATTTTTATTCAAGAAACCAAAGACAAATAAAGAGAGATGGTGAGAAAGAGATAATAGAAAAATAAAGATAGAGTAGGAGAGAGATAGAGGTAATAAATATAAAAGTAGAGAGATCAAGAGAAAGAGGCTAGATTTTGGTCAACCATTTCATGCCAACCATCTAAAGATGGCACATGTCCATGGGGAGAGAAAGAGAGAGAGCAAACATTTTAAATTATGGCTAACTTTGGACATTAATTGTTGTCACCATCTTATAATGATGCAAGATAATAAAAATGATGGGTGGCGCTAGATCCATTCCTTTCTTGTGTTTATCGACCAAAAACCTAAAGCACAAAAGAGAGGGGAAATATAGAGACAGAGAGATAGAGAGAGGAATCTAGAGAAGGAAAGAGATACAGATATAGAGAGAGGTAAAAATATAAAGAGGGAGAGAGATAGAGAGAGGTAGAGAAATAGAGAGAGAGAGGTGACAAAGAGAGATAGAGAGAGGTAGAAAAATAGAGAGAGAGAGAGGTGACAAAGAGAGATAGGGAAAATAGAGAATAAGAGAAAGATATATACATATGTAAATAGAAAGGGGGGAAAGAGAGACAAACAGAAACAAAGAGAAAGAGATAGAGACACGGATAGAGATAGGGGATAAAGAGAAAGAGAGGTAGAGAGACAAAGAGAAAAATAAAAATAGAGAGATAGAGAGGGAGACAAAGAGATATATAGAGAGAGATAGAGAGATAAAAATAGAGGCATATATAGACAGAGAGAATATAAGTGTAGCACCCCAAGTTAGTGGAGAGAGAGAGAGAGAGAGAGAGACTCATCTAAATTATTATACGCACCCAAGTTAGTGGATTCAAAGGTGGAATCTTACACATTGATCAAGTTATATTCTATTTTGAGATTGTTAACTTCTCATGAGTAGTGTCAAAATTAGCCCATGGTTTTGTTGAAATGACAAGTGGTTTAGACAGAGAGAGAGATATCTAATAGATAATGAGAGAAAGATATATATACATATATAGAGAGAGATTCTCTTTTCAATTCCTTGTGTAATCTTGATTGCTTCTCTTATAGGAAATTTAATAAAGCACTATAGAGAGGGAGTGATAGAGAGGGAGAGAGATAAAGAGGGAGGGAGAGGAAGGGAGGGACATAGAGACAGAGATGTAAATATAAAGAGATGGAAAGATAGAGAGATAGAGAGGTCATTCAATGTTTAGATTTCATCTTTATGGATTTAACATGTAATGTTTAATGTTAAGATTTACTAATTTGTGTTTAATTCCTTAGTGTCAAAATGTAGGGTTTTGAGTTCACATTTAGGTAACTTATATTTCAGCATTAAGAAAGACAAAGGTAGAATGATAGGGGGAGAGAGAGGTAGAGAGAGGTAGAGTGGTGAGAGAGATAGAGAGAGTGGGGGTGGAGAGATAGAGAGGGAGATAGAAAGAGGGAGATATAGATATACGAAGAGATAGAGATAGATAGATAGATAGATAGATAGGGGGAGAGGAGAAAGGATATATAGGGATAGAGGGGGAGAGAATGAGGGAGAGATACAAAGATATAGATAGAGAGGGAAAGATAGAGGGAGAGGGAGAGGGAGAGATAAAGATATAGAAAGGGAGATATATAGATAGAGGGTGTGAGAGAGAGAGAGACAGAAACAAAGATAAAGACAGAGAGAGAAAAAGAGAGAAATAATAAATAGAGAGAGGCAAAAAAAGATAGGGACAAAAGAGAATGAGAGAAAGAGGAAGACAGATAGAGAAAGGAAGAGAGGAGAGATAGAGTTAGAGTTAGAGATAAATAGTAGAGAGAGGGGAAGGGAGACAAGTAGAGAGAGAAGAAGAAGATATATATCGAGACAGATTTAGAGATATAGAGTGATAGAGAGAGGGGGGGAGAGAGACAAGTAGAGAGAGGGGAGATAGAGATAGAGAGGAACACATAGAGATATAGAGAGAGGGAGATTGATAGAGAGAGGAATAGAGAGATAGACTATCTTTTGATCAGTCATTTCATGCCAACAATTAAAAGATGACACATGTAATCAACATTCCAAATTGGAGGTTAGTACTACATTAAAGATCATGGAGCTTGATATGGGTTGGTCCAGATCATCTAGCTCCACTAGAGCATCATTAGATGGTACTTTTCATTCCAAAAACCCCACGATAAAGAAAAGAGAGAGTGAATTTCAATTGATCGTTTCATGCCAATGATCTAAAGATGACATGAGTTGTTTTCACATATCAACAACTGACAATTTACTAGAGTGATGAAAGATGATTCAAATAATCATGCTTGTTCATTCCACGTTGTACCTTCATCTATACATGTGGAAAGCAAGGAGAACTTCTGGATCGATATTTTCCAACTATGGGTGCCTATAGAAGAATAACACATGTAGGTTTGAAAGCATTCGTGCTACCCATGTGTATTAAATGAAATGTCAAGATTGAGTAGCAAGAGCCCATAATTTTTGTTAGATGAGGGAGCTTTGCCACTTGTGTTGTATGCAAGTGGTGATACCTGTGGCGAAGGTAAAGGTTGTGGATCCATTGGTTGACAAAGAAGATCCCATGAAAAATTATATTCAAGTGGTGACTGTGGGCGATCACAAGTTTTGGTTCATGGGATTTATTATATAACACAAAGCTCTTTCAATGCTATATAAAGACAAGGCAATTGAACTTCCACAACTCTTTTGTGTACCCATTGCAAACCAAGATGGCATTACATAGTTTGGCATCCTACGAAATTCACCTGTGATTTATTGCCTGACTACTTTAAGCACAACAGTTTCTCCAGTTTTGTTCACCAGCTAAAAACATATATAAGGTTTTCTTTTCTATTTCCTCTTAAACTTAAGCATGGTGTTCTCAGTGTAGAGTATTTTAGAGAGATAAAGAGAGAAGAGAGAAAGAGAGAAGTAGAGAGAGATATAGATAAAGACAGAGGGATAGAGAGCAGGAGAGATGGCGCTTAGTATTAAACCACTCCCTCTGCCTTTGTTAAATATAGAATGCTTTTATGCATCCCCTCTTTCTGACTAATAATCATGTTCCTTTTACAAAAGCTTTTCCAAACCAAGACTCAACACAATGTCCACCCATGACATAGCTTGCACGCCTTTTTGAGGTCTCCAGATCATTCCCATATCATCTATAAATTCAAACAAATGAAACCTTTTCCCTAGAAATTTAATATTTAAGACAATTAAAAATTCTCAATCTAAAATTGTAGAATGTCTAAATTTAATTTCAATCCGTTCGAGATTCAAATTATGCAATGATGTGAAATTATAAAAGTATTGAGGGTCACTCAATTTGATCTAACTTTGTATTGTGTGACGTCCTACGAGAGGATGAATGATGGTAGGCAAGATGACAACTAAACATGATGTACATGCTTATATTTAGAAGAGAACACCTATTAAATGTAGGTGTCAAGTTAGACTTGTGATAAACAAACATACATGCTTCCAATAATATGCATAGGTGACAACTAATGGAATACAGGTGAACTTAGGTGCAGTGCATGAACAAGAATCTAGAAAGGAGATGCATGCAAATAAAAGCTACACACCAAACATGAAAGCTCACAAATTTTAAGTAGCTACTAAGCAAAACACTAGGATCTTGAAATCCAGTAGAATTAGGCAAATTATTTAACGATACTCAAGAGAACAAAAAACGAAATGGGTCATACGAATACAAGACAATAATCATTCACTTAAAGACGTAGCAATTGAACTTCCACAACTATTCGGCGTACCCATTGCACACTAAGGTGTGATTGCTAGTACTTATTCTTTTGATAACATTTCAAATTCTTGTATAAATATATCCCTTGGTAATCTTGTATAACCATTGAATTCTAGTATTACTTTGTTTCTTGATTGAGTGCTTAAGGGAGTTGAGAGAAAGTAAGACCATGTGAAACAAGTTGCTAAGTTGTTTGCATATGTGGAGATACTTATTTTGTCTATAAATATATTTATAGGCCTCAATAAAAGATATAAACTTTATGTTAGCAAATTTATTATCTATATTAATTATAGATAAATATCATAAAGTTTACACTACAATCTTATTATAAAATGTTCCTTTTTTTTAATATTATTAATCATTTACAAATATTCTACTCAATTGAGCATCAATATGATACTGATACAAGCTCTTGCGAGCACAACCATGAGACCAATACAAGCTCCTTTTGAGCAACCACACTAGAAACCACTTATGAAAGACCAAGAGTCACAACTTAGAAATCCACTTATTTAGAAACCACATCCACACTAGAAGCCAATAGTGGAAGACCAAGAACCACTACTTAGAAATCCACTTATTAGATGTCCCTTAAGGATTCAAACTTGGCTCTCGGTAGTGAGAACTTAATGCATTAACCAATTAAGCTCAACCAATTGAACTAAATGCTATGTTTAAAAAAACTATACCAAATTAAAATCTGTATCTATATTAACTATGAGCCAAATATCTTAAAATTTTACACCATAATCCCATTCTCAACACCAGGTTTTAAATGGTTATACTAATTGAATTGAGGGAGCTCTATCAAACCAAGCGTCTTCACCAACTGAACAGGCCAAGTAAATATGCATTCACATTATAGTGCTGATGATATACAATTACGCTGAATGAAGATATGATCTCTCGATACACTGCTATAATAAATTGTACTTGCCATGTAAAAACTCCGATTTTTTTTAATTCTTTTTGTGTGTGTTTGTTTTCCCTATATTTCAAAATCAATGTATACCGGACAAAGAATATGAAGAGTTTTCATTAATCTTTATCACTGTGCCTCCTTGGTAACTTCCCCTGTTCCGGACTTGATTTGAAGACCGTTCATTGTTTATAGTAGAAACCCGATCTATCAAACATTTTAAAAATCCTCAATTTTCATCCTGTTTATACTTCAAATTTTTAGGGTATTCATGGTTAGTTTTTGAATTTCGCTACAAAGATTTGTGAGCTTTCAGGTTATTGTATATGTGACCACCATAATCTATATGATTATGATGGGCCAAGATGGGTTGCATTTTCTGCTATAGGTCGGTCAAGTGGGAACCCTTTAACACTGCTTCTAAATGAATTTCCCTTTTGTAGCTCTATAATCTACAGTATCAATCATAAGTTTATTCTTTCCTTGAAAATTCCAGCCTCCACTGGTAGAGATCCTTGTACTTCTGAGAATGAAAATATCGTTTGGAGCCTTTCTAATTACAAAATACAGGGCAATGACTTCTTCAAAGACTTCAACAGTACAGGGTAAGTTTAGAAGTTCTATCTCTTGGAGCAATAGCAATAACAAAAATGATAGCAGAAATTATGTCTCAAGGCATGCTTTTCAAACTTCCGAGGCTTTGATTGAAGAGTGTATTAACCATTCTTATCAGCAGCTTATTATGAAATTGAGGGAAATTCACATGGGTTCAAGAAGAGACGTAGAAGCAACTAACAGGTGGTCAGTCGATGCCTCTGTGAGTTCAGATAAAAATATTGGTAGTGAAAGTATTTTCTCCAGTTCTGTTATGTTAGATTCACCATCAACATTGATACAACACATTGGACAAAAGTTCTGTGAGTTTCTTAGAGATAAAGCAATGACCTATATTGTAGATAGTGAAGCAGTGGTGAGCTCTGGAATGTTGAATTGTTTTAGGAACCTTACAAGGACTATTTTTGGCGACAAACTGAATGAAGAAGTTATGGCTCTAGTAGAATTTGTGATAAGGAATGTAATGGAAGACTTTGAGCGCAGCCTTGTAAGCCAAGGGGTATTCATCAAGAAGCTGAAACATTGTCTCAGAGAAGTTGCTGGACGAGAAGATACGATTCTGGCTAGGATGAATGAACTTGAGGCTCTTGCAGTTGGTAATGCAGAACAAATCAAGTTTCTTGCACAACAATGGAAGAAGATAAAGATGGAGAAAATGCAAATGGAAGATAAGAGAAATACAAAGGAGCAAGATATGATTCGACTAATAAAAGATAGGAAAGAAAGAGAGGCTACTATCCAGGAGTTGAAAGAGGAAGTCGAAACCATTAAAAAGACTAATCAGAAACAAGTGCAACAATTGCAGTCACGAAAAATGGAGATTGAATTACAAATGCAGGATAAGATAAAGGAAATGGGTCATCTTTTGGTTCACTCGAAATGGAAGGATGATGACCTAGAAGCCATTTCTGGTGCTGAGTTGCAAAATTTGAGGCTTCTGCATTCTTGTTACAAAAGGTTTTTGAGTGAGCATGTTCAAGTAGTTACTCAAATTAGCAAAGAAGAATTTGCAATCATGGAAGGACAACTCCAGGGGACCAGGAGTTAGCAAATTCTGTGACAAGATATCCAGAGGTACTTCAAGAGAATAAAAAGTTGTACAATGAAGTTCAAGATCTGAAAGGAAATATTCGTGTCTATTGTAGAATTAGGCCCTTCCCCTCTGATCAGCACGAGAAACAAAATACAATTGGACACATTGGTAAAAATGGAGAGCTGTTAATCAATAACCCCAACAAGGAAGGGAAAGATGGCAAGAGAATCTTTCACTTCAACAAAGTTTTTGGTCCATCTGCATCTCAAGAGGAAGTATATCAAGACATCCAGCCGCTACTCAGGTCTGTTTTAGATGGCTACACTGTATGTATTATTGCATATGGTCAAACTGGTTCTGGAAAGACCTATACAATGACTGGTACCAAATCATCATCAAAGAAAGACATGGGTGTTAATTGCAGAGCATTAAATGACCTTTTTCAGCTTTCACATAAAAAAAGAAGATCATTTACTTATCAAATTGGCATTCAAATGGTTGAAATATACAATGAACAAGTTCGTGATCTGCTTGGCTCACAAAAAAGAGTTGGGATTCAAAGCATGTCTCAGGCCAATGGACTCAGTGTTCCTGAAGCTAACTTGTTTCACGTTAAGTCTACAGAACAAGTTTTACATTTGATGAAAACTGGGGAGAAAAATAGGGCAGTAGGTGCTACCAAGCTTAATGAGCACAGTAGCCGTTCTCACAGTGTCCTGACCGTGCATGTACAAGGAACAGACTTATCATCTGAAGAGATTCTCAGAGGACGTCTCCATTTGGTAGATTTAGCTGGAAGTGAGAGGCTTGACAGGTCAAAGGTCACTGGCTATAGACTTAGAGAAGCACAAAAGATAAATAAATCTCTCTCAGCTCTTGGGGATGTCATATCTGCTTTAGCAAATAAAAGCGCTCATGTGCCATATCGTAACAGTAAACTTACTCAGATTCTTCAGGATTCTTTGGGTGGGAAAGCAAAAACACTTATGTTTGTGCAAGTTAATCCAAACATTGAATTTTATTGGGAAACAATCAGCACTTTAAAATTTGCAGAAAGAGTGTCCGGTGTGGAACTGGGTGTTGCTCAGAGCAACAGGGAGAGCAAAGAACCTGGAGAGCTGAAGGAGCAGCTTGAAAAACATAAGAGTGTGGCTGCAAAGAAAGCTTCTGAAATTGAACACCTGAAAAAATATAGACAGTGGTCCACTCAAAAGCAGAGCACTTAAACCTCCCTTAATTTTGAGTCCGGGAAAGGGTGAAGATTTTGTGCTTGAATGGAGGAAGGACAGGTGCTAATCTTATATACATTTTCAGATTATATGTCCATTTTAAGACTACTCATCTTTCTATTTGGACAAAGGGCATTCATTTCAGATTATTTTATTTATATATACTTGATCCTTATGCCCCTTCAGATATCAATTATCATGCCTTTGACTCTTAACATTGGCTTTTTTTCCAATTTAATACATTGTTCTGATATTTCAAAATATAGTAGGCTCAAATCTTCGTTTATTTAGATTATATTCTTGATCATCAAATTCCAAGTAATATGAACTCTGTTTTCATTGATTATTAAAGACAGAATTACTCTTACCACCCACAATGAATAAAGCATATAGGCACTGACATTCTAGATGCACTAGAGAATGGCAGCAAACATTTTCACTTATGCACGACTAGTACTTGCAGGGCTTTAAAAAAGATTTTCCAAGCTCTGCTGAATTATGTGCGTAATTGTTTTTATGTTTTCCAAAGTAATCTACCTCAGTCCTTACAGAGAAAAGTAAGCTTGCTACAAAATCATTTAGCCTGCAAGTTGACCCTGTAAGGCTTTTTCTCAGGGCTATTAGTAGTAATATTATTGCTTTTAATTATAGCCTGCACATAGCCTACTTGTTAAGAAAATAATGATAATGTAGCATGGCTCAATTCATAAACAATATTTGCTCGTTTATGGTAAAATTATATAGGGGCATCTGGATGGGACTAATATACTTTTGCATTGTTTTGTCTCGATTCCCTTTGCCTTAAAGATGAATCAGCATCTTATCTGGAATTACATTAGCAAACAGTCTGATGTGATTGCCACTTGTGATTAGTGCCAGCAAAGGACCTTTTTCACTGCAACTAAAGACTTTAAACATCCTCTGTGTTGGGTTTTGTGCCCCTGACTGTACTTAGACTGCAGGAAACTTACAATACAGGAGACCCCCCATTCGCCCTTTAGGATACACAATATGTACTACCATTGTAATTTACACTATTAGGAAGCAAAGATGCTATCATGAATCAGAGGATACTTAGTACTCCCTATTGGTAGACACTTTTTTCTGTGGTTATGGAGCATACATACCCCATAAATCAGGTTAATGTAAAGGGGGAAAAACCAAACGGCAAACATCTAAATTGGAAATTTATTGTATATACGGATTCCACATTAAAAAGCATTTTAATTTTAACTTCATATACAAAATTTATGGCCTCTGCAAGTTGCAAGAATTTTATAAAATTAAATGGCAGCCATGTAACAACCCAGTGGAAACTCTTCCCACTTAAAGTGGCAGTTTTGAAATCAAGGACTAGTTGCTCAACCACCGATTCGCTAAATAACAGTTTTTGGCCTACATACAGCAACAACTTTGCCCAAAGGCAATGTGTGAGGAAGAAACGATAGGGATATGTTCTTCAGCTATGTTGCTAAGCTATTTGTTTGACATAAAAGCATGTTGTAGCCATGTAAATGTGTTAAACAATAAAATGACAATAAAAACTAAATGCAAATAGATAAATTAAAAACACACACAGACAACTGCAAGAAAGAAGAAGAAGATTTTTAACGTGGTTCACCAAATGACTACATCCACATAGAGCGGGGGATAGCTTTGTTTCTATTCAACCTAGAATGAAACTCTGTTACAAAATGTATCTTTAGCTATCACTAAAACCTTCAGCAGCTAACTCTCTATCTTAATGTCCATAAGACTCAAAATAAATTCTAATACAATATATCTATAGCTCTCAAAATATATATTATTCTCACTGATGTTCCTATAGCAAATACACTCCACTCCACAATGTCTAACAATAGCCGACTAAAAAATAACCTCCGGAGGACATTAATTTTAACCTCGTCGTGGGAAATGGCAGAGAGTAAAGATAGCAAAGAAGAAGCGTTACACAAAGTGAAGGATTGGGCTGCATTAATAGAGGCGTTACATCAACAATCTCCCACTTGCAGTCCAATCCGAGCTGCAAAAGAGCTGTACAAAAATATCCCCCTCTACAGGCCTATTATCAGAACTTAACAATGCCAAGAGAAGTCCTACAGAACTCAAACTTCTCCCTTGTTACAATCTTCGTCAAAGCATTCGTCGAACCCCATCCAATGACATTCAAATAATCTGAAGTATCACAACCGACACTCTGCCCCAACTGAGAATCACCATCAAATTCAGCTGGCCCAAGTTCTTTGGCATCAACCTGCTCACTATCATCTTGTTGGAGTACAATACCACTGGTATACAAATTTTAACAAGACTTAGTGACCTTAAAATTCGTATTTCAAAACTTTGATACAAAAACAATTCCTATTGACTGTAGATGACATCATGACAGCCTTGGACAACTAAAACAGATTAATCAAAGTCAAGAATGCATCAACTCAATGTAGGGATTGTAAACAATAACTCATTATCATAAATCTTAACATATAGAGACTAACTGTAAAATATGATTGTTCTTAAAGTGGACATGCACAGTATCATTGTTTTAGACAGTGATATAAGATAAGTATGTGTTCATATAGACCAAAGTAAATTAAATGACTTTAAAACAAATGACACATGATAAGCAACTAAACATGAGAAACAAACTCATCAATGACAATCCATAACACAGATATTGTCCTGAGTGGAAAACCCTCCGGGGCATAAAAACCACTCGAAAAAGTGCCTCACTAGCTTAATAAAAGAATCTCACTGATTACAGGCCTCATTGGCTATTAACTTATGCCTCACTAGCAAAGGTCATTTCTTGTCTCACTGAATTGACCTTTCAATACACGTTTCAATGATGAAGAAAAAGCAAATACAGAGGGACACTCTGTTTCATTGAATCCCAATACAACTCTGATCTAACATCATTGATAATGCATTCAGTCATATATCCTCAACATTACATCGGGTGTATACACAACCACATTACAATTTCTGTTCAATGCCCTTTTTATATAATTCACAATGTTTTCCTCTTCTCATGAAACAGTTTGAAAAAATGTAACTGCCTTTTTTATCAACTGTCTAAAACAGTTTGTAACTATCAAAGATTTGATATATGGTCGAGTAAACCCATAACAGCTTAACTCAACTTCTTTTGAAATATTACAATATGAAAACCATAATCTCATCGTAAACTTTATCAAAACATGAATATCAAAAACATAGGCTGCCTCCATGCTCATGAAAACCCTAGGGTAAACTACTAGACCCTAGTTAATAACAACTTTCAAACCCTTTGTCAAAGAAAATGTTTCAGGGAATAACTGAATATTAAACCACAGTTTAGGGTCGAACTAACCCTTCCAATTATAACTGTCATGTTATCCATAACTACCATGTGGTTAAGAAAAGAAGTAAACAATGTGTCACTACTACCTTAAGATGTCATTATCATTTGTGCATCACATAACCATGATTAAGTGTTCAACTGAAATTACAACACTTAACAACAGTTAGGTGATCACCAAAACACCTCAATACTGTCCATAAAAGAAATCATAGTTATCATGAACTGAAACATGTTTAATGCCTTTCCTAAATTTTACTTTAAACCAAAAAGATTTCATTTCTTCAAAACCCTTGTCATAGCCATTTTGAAACATGACCCAGAACAAATGTAGTCTCTGCATCAAAAATATGAAACAAATTTCAAACCCAACTTACTGTATTCGACAGCCGACAAGTGAAACTGAAGATACTTAGTGTGCTTCACAATCAACAAGATTAAATCGAACTTTGTCACCTCTAGAGATACCTCAAACAATCAAACATCAGAGACTCAAGCAGCTTCTTCCTTACTTTCTCATGATTAGGGCCAAGACTTGATCAACTTTGTCACTTCACGGGGTCAACCTTTGAGCTCTCATTTCTCATTTGACAGATTCAACTGATTCTCCACAATTTTCCATGATTGCATACCAAACCCTTATCAGATGCAGTGAAATGACGACAAAACAATGATGAAATAAAGTGCCCAAACCAAAATTCATGCTTTTTGAGTCCCTTAACTGGTTGTTCTGGTTTGCCCTAAAGAGGGCTCGAAATAAAGACAAAGGAATGACCTTTTATCTCCATTAATACTCTTCCAATAGGTCAAACAAGAAATATCCAATGCTTCTATATCATAAGCCCGATGAAAATTAAGCAATACAAAGTGTTTTAAAATGTTTGCCACCTTAACCAAGAGTTCTCATAGATATTTACTAGGTAATGCCCACACATGAAACCTTAGTAAATAAAGACTTGTCACTTTGCCATTTTATGAAGTATCACATGGTGCTAGGCTACATTAACCTTCACGATGATTAAAACATATAACTTGTCACTTTATGCAATATCCTTAGGCATTGTGAAACAAGATAACAAATCACATTATGCCAAGTCAAAACTCAAAGTAGTATATGTCATTATGCTAACCAGAATCAATGCCTTCACATTATGCCAAGTCAAAAGTCAAAGTAGTATATGTCATTATGTTGACCAGAATCAATGCCTCCAAGTTTGACATCACTGCCAAAATGCCAACTGGGGTAACAAACTCCCCCTTTGGCATTGATGTCAAACTACACAACATGAAAGATCCACATTGTATCCATTACCATAAGATATACATGATGAATCTAAAATTCGAAAAATCTGAAGCACCATGAATGACAAATCTTTGAAATCTTCTCCCCCTTTTGACAACAATGCCAAAGGCATGAAGAAGGACCTGTGCAAAAACTAATGATCAAACCAATAAGCTGTCAGAACTAGAATAATGAATAAGCAAATGATCACAGCTACTGTCATATATGAAACAGAAAGCATGAAAGTTGTCAAAGCTCCCCCTCAAACCAACAAATGTAAGAATATTATTGCAGAGAAGAAGATGCCAAATATGAAAATCATTAAAGAGTAGCTGTATAGAGTAGAACACCACTGTACTGTCAAGCAATGTTTCCATACTACTGTCAAGTATCAGTACTTACAAACAGTGCATTACCATAACCAACTTTGGATCATCTATCCATGACACCTGACAACACCAAGAATTGAACAAGCAACAACCAATCTGTTGTTACCAAATAGTCTGCCATTGATAATCATGAAAAACATGTGACATGAGTATCAAGAAGGAAACACTATAGTACTCAACCATCCTAAACACCTCATACTCCACTCTTCATTGACTCAACACATTTTCACAAAGCAACAAAGATGTAATCATTATGCTAGATTTGCATTTGCATAATCAAGCAGGAACCACCACTTGTAGGTCATGTAGGCCAATTACAAACAACCATCACCACTGTCACTACCAAAAACTACAACAGATATAATTTTCTCCCCTTTTTAACAACAATGTCAAAGGAGTAACCATGACAAAATAGCATTGATTTAACAATCAATACTCCCCCTGCAACCATAATATTAATGTAGAGATCTCATCCACTGTAATAACCTTTGACAAATAATAGAAAATATATGATTCATCTTATGGATTGACAAATAGACTAGAAAGAGACTATCAAAGTATAAAAACAATGTTATGTCAATGGTATTATGTAACCACTGTGTCACTGTCCATCATTGAAACTTAGTCACAGCAAATGTAAATGCCTCTACTTTGCAGGATGGACAAACTTATATACTAGTGTAGTAGATCCAAAAGATATAATCAAAGAACACTGTCTAATAGACTGTCCGACAACTGAATTCCACTGTTTGCATTGAATGACATCTATATTGCATTGAAATGTCCTGTCACTCCGTCAATATGTGAGCATAACATCAATTGGCAAAGACAATGTACAGTTTTAGTGAACACATAAGAGCATAAGACACTAAACATGGTGTAAGTTTAATGATACTGAGTATAATGTTACCATCACTATCTCTATGCAATGTTTTTAATAGGTATAGTCTCACTGTCAACAAAAAGGTCAGAAATCACTGCACTTAGAGCTCAGAGATTAGATTTGCTTTCATACTTTGATGGAAGCCATTCCTTGTGCCAAGATTTTCACTGGCGGACAAATTATATACTGCAAAAGTTTTGTCAAACACTGTTATATCCAAAGACCACTGTCAGAGTGCAAACTACTGCCATGGTCAGAGCATGCATAACATAAAACAAAGATCATTGATTAGAGCATGAGCAATCAATCTGTCCTACATACTTGCCATAGAGCATTTGCCATCAATGTTGTCCCCTTTGTGAATAAGGAAATATCACTATTCTCAATTACTAATCCTGTCCCAAATGATGCAGAGCCTCAATTTACACCTGTTTTCTCAACAAGACACCATACTTAACTATATACATTATAAAGTGCATATGCCTTGTCTGTCCTTCACTATCAGACATCATCATTGTTATACTGATCATGATCAAGTATGCACTGTCACACATCATGATCTATTGTCCTGATCTATAAATTGAATTGCACTGTGTTTTTGACATTAAGTTACTCTCCATATCTATGAGCACTAAAACATACTAGGACAATTTCTATCACTAGGCTGTGAGTCAAAAACATCACTAATATGACTTATAATTAACTTGACAGAAGCAAGAACAATAACCTCAAGAGAATCCTATCATTAAGCAAACTGAAACCAAGAGATGTTGACTAGGTCTGCAGATTCTGATTCTGCACTTACCAACAATGTGTTGACAGATATTTACTATCAAAAAAGGCATACTTCACCAACTGTCACCATCAGAATACTGTCAGAATCATGGCAAGAAAACATTGTCATGAGAAAAAGAAACTAATACAAACACCAATCGCTTTCACCAAGCAAAACCATTCAAAACTTTGTATAACTACTCTCACTGAATCAGTATCATTAGTTTCATTCAGATATTAACCATGTCTTAGTTTTAAACTTATTGTCACTATCTAAAAGAACTATCTTTGCCTTTAGTTGTCCTTGGGGTAAGGATAGAGCATGGAATACCTCCCCCTTACAATGTGCTACTTCTCATGGAACAAATGAAGCTACTTGTGCAGTGTGCACAAGGTCAAGGTGTGCTTTTCTTGGATCTAGTTTTCTTTTCCAAACCCAAACATGTTCTTTCTTTTTCTTGTTTAAGGTATTATTCTAGCAATATTGTGATTTATGTCCAATCCTATTGCACCTATAAGATATAATATTGCTAGAGGAATAATGATGTTTGTTTCGGGTAAGTGCAAGAAGATGGGGGGCCAAAAAGGGGTCTTAAGTGGCCACTTTTTTTTTCTGAAATCAGGAAATGCTAGCCTTGGATGAGAAATTGAGCATAGTTACATTCAAAATTTGGAGATGCAACCAAAACAATGTTCATAGTGCTCCGAGTCTACTTTCTAAACTACTATTTTAAAAAAAAAATGGTATAGATTAAGGGGTTCAAAAGAGGGAGCCACAGAAATTGGTGTCATTTCTGTCAAAAAAACATAACATGGCATGTTTTGTGGCTCCCTTGAAAGGTTAACTTTTTTTTGGGTATTTTTAAAATCACTTCAATGAGAAATTAGCTAACAGCATGTAGTTTATGGCTAATTTTTTTGATAATTTTTTGATGAATATTTGATTTTTTACTAATTTTCAAAGTGGACACATCTTAAAAAATAGAATTTTGGCTATGCTACCCCTATAAATTTTGAAAACTAATTGAAAATCATTTTTTTTTAATATGTGTAGAATGGAGTCTAGTTTCTAAATATGTAATTTTTTTAAAATTTCAATGAATGGTTAATTTACAATGAAAAAAAGACCAAATAGTGGTTTTTGCCCAAAACCAGACACACAAACAAAAGAAATTAAAGATGAAAGGCTTAACATTGTCAAAATGTGAAAAAAATTACATCATTAAATAGCTAAGAGAAAGCCTAACATTACCCAGGTGTTTGATTTGTTTGACCTTAAAACACGTGCAAATCTAGGGGTTAGCATGAACAAATTTATGTGAAATCTTGAAGAATCTGCAAAAACACGTCTGTGGATGTTGAAAAGGCACTCCAAGCCTTTTGGTTGGAAATCCAAAGCAAATCACAAGCCCAAGGCTTGGGATTCCCAAAGCACAACATAACAGGAGCGCATTATAACGCGAGTGTGTTATGTTGTGCTTTTTTTCTTTTTTGCATGTTTGCGCTTGCGTTATGTCTTCCTTTGAATGAGATATGTTCAAATTTCATAAGTATGTTTCATGGATGTTTATATCTATTCTTGTAGGTATGTATGCATGTACATGCATGCATGCTTGTATGTATGCATCTTTGTATGTATGTATGTTTGTATGTATGCTTGTATGTATGTAAGTGTTTTGGGTTTAGTGAATATAAGGACCTAAGCCTGTATAGTTTTGAGGGTTGACGGTTGAGGGATTAGGGCTTAAGAAATAGGTAGAGGGTAAAGGGTAGATGGTTACAGTTGAGGGTTAATATTTAGGTTGTTGAGTGTATAAGATTAAGTGTGTAAGGCACGGGGATTAGGGTTTAGGGTTTACGATATGGATTGAGGGTATATAAGGCATAGGGTGACTTGGGTTGAGAGCACATATGGTTTAGGTTTAATTTAAGTATAGGGTTGAGGCACGATATTCGAGGTTTAGGATATAAGGGTGAGGTTATATGGTCTAGGGATGAGGGTTTGAGGGTGTAGGCTTCAAGTTTAAGGTATAGGGTTGATGATTGAGGTATTAGGGCTTGAGTATATTGTTGAGGGTATAGGGTTGAGGGATTAGGGATAAGTTTTAGGGTTTAAGGTTTAAGGGTTAAGGGTTGAGGGATAGGGTTTAAGGATTAGGGGTAAGGGATTAGGGTTTAAGGTATAGTGTCTTGGGTTGAGGGTTTAGGAATAGGGATAGCATTTAGGGTTTAGGGACGAGGGATTAGAGTTAAGGGTTGAGGGTTGAGGGATTAAGGTTTAAGGTATAACTTGCTGAGGGTTAAGTGTTTAAGGATAGGGTTTAGGGTTGAGGGATTAGGGTTTAGAGTTGAGGGATTAGGGTTTAAGGAATAGTGTTGAGGGTTGAGGGTTTAGGGTTGAGGGATTATGGTTTAGGGTTGATGGATAAGGGTTTAAGAAATATTGTTGAGGGTTGAGGGTTTAGGAATAGGGTTTAGGGTTAACGGATTAGGGTTTAATGTTGAGAGTTAAGGGTTGAGGGTTGAGGGTTTAGGGATAGGGTTGATGGTCAAGGGATTAGGGTTAAAGTAGTGTGTTGAGGGTAGAGGGATTAGGGATAGGGTTTAGGGTTGAAGGTTTAACAATTCAGGTTTGAGGCTTTAGGGCTGAGGGTTAAGGGATTGGGGTTTAAAATATAGTGTTGAGTGTCGAGGGTTTATGGATAGGTTTTAGGGTTTAATTTTTAAGGGTTAAGGGTTGAGGGATAGTGTTTAGGGTTTAGGGATAAGGGATTAGGGTTTAAGGTATAGTGTCGAGGGTTGAGGGTTTAGGAATAGGGATAGCGTTTAGCGTTTAGGGATGAGGGATTAGGGTTGAGGCTTGAGGGATTAGAGTTGAGGGTTGAGGGTTTAGGGATAGGGTTGATGGTCAAGGGATTAGGGTTAAAGTAGAGTGTTGAGGGTAGAGGGATTAGGGATAGGGTTTAGGGTTGAAGGTTTAACGATTCAAGTTTGAGGCTTTAGGGCTGAGGGTTAAGGGATTGGGGTTTAAAATATAGTGTTGAGCGTCGAGGGTTTATGGATAGGTTTTAGGGTTTAATTTTTAAGGGTTAAGGGTTGAGGGATAGTGTTTAGGGTTTAGGGATAAGGGATTAGGGTTTAAGGTATAGTGTCGAAGGTTGAGGGTTTAGGAATAGGGATAGCGTTTAGGGTTTAGGGATGAGGGATTAGGGTTGCGGCTTGAGGGATTAGAGTTGAGGGTTGAGGGATTAGGGTTTAAGGTATAGTGTCTAGGGTTGAGGGTTTATTGATAGTGTTTAGGGTTGAGGGTTGAGGGATTAGGTTTTAGGGTTGATGGATTAGGGTTTAAGGTATAGTGTTGAGGGTTGAGGGTTTATGGATAGGGTTTAGGGTTGATAGATTAGGGTTTAGGGTTGATGGATTTGCGTTTAATGTCGAGGTTAGGGTTAGAGTGTCGAGGGTAGAGGGATTAGGGATAGGGTATAGGGTTGAAGGTTTAAGGATTGAGGGTTGAGGCTTTAGGGATGAGGGTTTAAGACTTAACATATAGTGTCGAGTGTTGAGGGTGTAGGGATAGGGTTTAAGTTTTAAGGGTTAAGGGTTGAGTGATTGGGATTAGGGTTTAAGGTATAGTGTTGAGGGTTAATGGTTTAGGGATAGGGTTTAGTTTTGAGGGATTAGGTTTTAGGGTTGATGAATTAGGGTTTAATGTTGAGAGTTGAGGGTTGAGGATTGAGGGTTGAGGGTTGAGGGTTTAGGGATAGGGTTGATCGTCAAGGGATTAGAGTTAAAGAAGAGTGTCAAGGGTAGAGGGATTAGGGATATGGTTTAGGGTTGAAGGTTTAAGGATTTAGGGTTGAGGCTTTAGGGATGAGGGTTAAGGGATTAGGGTTTAAGATATAGTGTCGAGTGTCGAATGTGTAGGGATAGGTTTTAGGGTTCAAGTTTTAAGGGTTAAGGGTTGAGGGATAGTATTGAGCCCGTTGAGGGTTTAGCAATAGGGATAGTGTTTAGGGATGAGGGATTAGGGTTGAGGGTTGATGGATTAGGGTTGAGGGTTGACAGATTAGGGCCTAGGGATAGGGTTTAGGGTTGAGGGATTAGGGTTTAAGGTATAGTGTTGAGGGTTTAGGGTTGAGGAATTAGAGTTAAGGGTTGAGTGATTAGGGTTTGACATTGACTATTGAGGGTTGAGGTTTTAGGGCTAAGGGTTTAGGGATAGGGTTGAGGGTTGAAGGATCAGAGTTAAGGGTTGAGGGATTAGGGTTTGACGTTGAGGGTTGAGTACATTAAGGTTTGAGGGTTGAGGGTCAAGGGATTCATGTTAAAGTAGAGTGTCAAGGGTATAAGGATTAGGGATAGGGTTGGAGGGTTTAGGGATAAGGGATTAGGGTTTAGGGTATAGTATTGAGCCCATTGAGGGTTTAGGAATAGGGATAGTGTTTAGGGTTTAGGGATGAGGGATTAGAGTTGAGGGATGAGGGTTAAGGGTTGAGGGATTAGAGTTAAGGGTTGAGGGATTAGGATTTGATGTTGAGGGTTGAGGGTTTAGGGATAGGGTTGAGGGTCGAGGGATTAGAGTTAAAGGTTGAGGGATTAGGGTTTAACGTTGAGGGTTGAGAGTTGAGGTTCAAGAGTTGAGGGTTTAGAGATAGGGTTGAGGGTCGAGGGATTAGGGTTAAAGTAGAGTGTTGAGGGTATAAGAATTAGGAATAGGGTTGGAGGGTTTAGGGATAAGGGATTACGGTTTAAGGTATAGTATCGATCTCGTTGAGGGTTTAGGAATAGGGATAGTGTTTAGGGTTTAGGGATAGGGTTTAGGGTTGAGGGAGTAGAGTTAAGGGTTGAGGGTTGAGGCTTTAGGCTTTAGTGTTTAGGGATGGGGTTGAGGGTCGAGGGATTAGAGTTAAGGGTTGAGGGATTAGGGTTGAGGTTCGAGGGTCAAGGGTTTAGGGATAGGGTTGAGGGTCAAGGGATTAGGGTTAAAGTAGAGTGTGGAGGGTATAAGGATTAGGGATAGGGTTGGAGGATTTAGGGATAAGGGATTAGGGATTATGGTATAGTATCAAGCCTGTTGAGGGTTGAGGAATAGGGATAGTGTTTAGGGTTTAGGGTTGAGGGATTAGAGTTAAGGATTGAGGGATTAGGATTTGATGTTGAGGGTTGAGGGTTGAGGCTTTAGGGTTTAGGGTTTAGGGATAGAGTTGAGGGTCTAGGGATTAGAGTTAAGGGTTGAGGGATTAGGGTTTGACATTGAGGGTTAAGGGTTGAGGTTAGAGGGTCGAGTGTTTAGGGATAGGGTTGAGGGTCAAGGGATTAGGGTTAAAGTAGAGTGTCGAGGGTATAAGAATTAGGGATAGGGTTGGAGGGTTTAGGGATAAGGGATTAGGGTTTATGGTATAGTATCGAGCCTGTTGAGGGTTTAGGAATAAGGATAGTGTTTAGGGTTTAGAGATAGGGTTTAGGGTTGAGGGATTAGACTTAAGGGTTGAGGGATTAGGATTTGATGCTAAGGGTTGAGGGTTGAGGCTTTAGTGTTTAGGGTTTATGGATAGGGTCAAGGGTTGAGGGATTAGACTTAAGGGTTGAGGGATTAGGGTTTGACGTTGAGTGTTGAGGGTTAAGGGTTTAGGGATAGGGTTGAGGGTCGAGGGATCAGAGTTAAGGGTTGAGGGATTAGGGTTTAACGTTAAGGGTTGAGTACATTGAGATTCGAGGGTTGAGGGTCGAGGGATAGGGTTGAGGGTCGAGGGATTAAGGTTAAAGTAGAGTGTCGAGGGTATAAGGATTAGGGATAGGGTTGGAAGGTTTAGGGATAAGGGATTAGGGTTTAAGGTATAGTATAGTGCCCATTGAGGGTTTAGGAATAGGGATAGTGTTTAGGGTTTAAGGATGAGGGATTAGAGTTGAGGGTTGAGGGATTAGGGTTGAGGGTTGAGGGATTAGGGTTTAGGGTTGAGGTAGACAAGGAGTGACTGAGAGACATAGAGAGGGGAGAGGTAGAGAGGTATAGAGGTGAGGGAGACAGATAAGTGAGATATAGAACATGAGCTAATGGAACTAGAGGTGAGATATTGTAAAGGTGCTATTGAAGGTGAGATAGACACAAATATTTATGGATCAATCTATAGCAGGACAATTTATCTTGCTATAGAAATGGTAAAAAAGTGTTAACCCCCGTGATCCAGGCCCACATGCTCTATTTTCATGTTGATTATGCATGTGCTCCAACAAAAAAAAAGTGCTTTCATGTTGTTGGGAAGTTCACATGCACATTTTACACATTCTACCACCTTTTATGCTTTGCCAACTTGAGAAGGAGGAAATAACATAGTTTTCACACCAAGTTTGATATATATCTATTCAAGTTTCAATTTTTGTAGTGTTGTAATGTTAATTGTGATTCAATTTTAGGAATTTAACATTATAGATTGGTTAATAGTATTATTGTTAGTAATTATATTTGAGTGTTATTCAATTTAACATTGAAAAGGAAGCAAGTGGTGCAAAACTCAAATTGTTGAGGAGTTTGATGCAATAAGAAAAAAACACTACATAATGGGGTACTCTCTCCGTTAGAATCTTCATTTTTTAGGTATGTCAAGTCTTTACATTTATGTTCTTTACATTTTCCTTAATTCTATTTGAATTACTTTATCATGCTTTATCATACATGTTTAAAATAGACACATTCCCAATCAAGAAAGCAGCCTACAATCTCACATGATGCCATGTATATTTTCTACACTTGGGCTCTTTAATAATTATGTGTAATAAACATACCATGATGTCAAACTATACAAGAATAAATCCTTACAACATAATAAAAATACAATCCCACTATTATCTTGTCATATAAAACAAGTTAAAATACAAATGAATAGGTGCCAAGATCATACAAGTATGCACATGACATGATGATTTGTATGCACATATCTTGGGCTAGGACATTCCTTATGAACGTATTCATGATGATTTGTACATGCACATGAAACAACAATTGTTGTCTATTCCTTGACAAGCCACCCAAATCCTAGTATCCCTAGTACCAACAAAACACCTTCTCAATTCTAAATCCTAGTAGCCCTAGTAAAAACAAACATGTCACATTGGGTATGCCTCAACCTTTTCAAGCATGAAGTCCCATGTACTCTTTTCATGGCTGCAATAATTTTTTTTGTACCTATTTTGGTTGAGTGACATTTACTCTTTTACATGATGATTGTATGTACATTTACTATGAAGGGTTGAATGACATATATTTTAGTTATTTGTATGGATTCATTTTTTAGGAACTAATATTGGTCTCTTTATCATGCTACAAACAAATTCTCTGTCATGCCGAGGAAACGATCAAGAATTAAACCAACATAGGAAGAGATAGAAGCTAAGAATGCAAAGAAAATAGTGGCTATGAGGGAACTTCGTGAGAAGAGGAAATTGGACATGATAAATGAAGACATGCCAATTGAAGAGGAACCACAACCATCACAAAGAGATATGGTATTGGTGGCCCAAAGAGAACGAATGTAAAAACTTCGTGCTACGAGATATTTGAACACCATAGTTGGAGACACGTCCTCTATCACAAGTCAACATGTAGGGACACCATCTACCACATCTCAAGTTGAAAGTACATCATAACTCACATGTGATGAAGGAAGTATGCCATCGTTCCCACCTCAACCTCAAGTATGTCATCTATTCCATCTTCGATCGAAGGTATGCCATCTAGCCCATCTTATTTAAATATTGATGAAATTCCTAATGTTGAGATGAATTTAACTAACTTAACACCACCTAGAATTTTGCATAGAAAGCCAAAGTATTTGATTAATATTGATGAGAATATTTTGTAGCCAATGGAAGTTAAGATTCTAAAATGCACTTGTAGAAGATATGCTCATAAGATTTGGAGATTGTTCTTTGAAAAGTTAAATGAGACTGCAAGATATCAACTATTCGTTGAAATGATGTGAAGTATAAAGTATAGGTCCATCATGAACATTCTTGGGTTGAGAACATCAGATGCTTCAAGTGAAAAATCTATTGTCAAGAATCTAATGAGTGTATATGAGAGTGTGGGTAACACCTCACGCACAAAAGATAGTAATACAACATGGCGTGTGATTACATTGACTATAGTAAGTAGTCAAATGAGGAAAGCTCATCTCATTAGAAAGACAAGTCAAGAATTAAGAATTAATAGGAAAACTTTATCAAGAGCCGTTGGAAGACGCTAAAGAATTGAGGACACTAATGCTAATGAATTATGGGTGTTCTCAGGGAGACTACCACGAAAAGATAAACCAATTGTTGAAGCATTGAGATCACTAATTGAAGACTTTTGGAAGAATTACACAATGGTATCTCCGAATCAAAGGGATGTGGTAAGAAGGAGAATTGGTAGTCAGAACCGTGAGCCACATCCAAAGCATTTTTTGGATGAGACTCAAACACAATTTATGGTAAATTTCTAGAGAAGTATCCTCAAATTAAAATTTGTCAAAGATATTTTGAAATGCTAAAACCTTTCTATGTCAAGATAAATCACACACTCACTACTTGTTGTTGTAGATTACATATTAAATTTTCTAACCATTTTGATGTTTATAGGTCTATATGTTTAGATATTCATACTAACAATGTTTTGCAGGGTTGTGCCATACATGCCCCAACAACATCTTCAAGAGACTTCATATCAAGAATTTTATGTGAAAGAGAGGAAGGTCAAATATTCTACAAGAAATTATGCTTGGATGGAACATGTCATCATTGCGGTGGCTTTCAACATTTGCCAATATGTGAACATATGGAAAGAACACATGTGGTTGGAAATGAACTAGTAGAGTTTGGAAAGTATAAAACAATGGCATACAATACAAAAGATGGTAAAGAAACAAAGAGGTGTGAATTAGTTATTGAAAAGATTCTAGTGTATCAGTTTATGCCTATATTTCGTGACAGCATAGTGTATGAGTATGCAAGACATGCCCATAGAGATCGATGGTTGGACTTGCAATTCAAGTTATGTAAGGACACATTTCCAGTTGGTAGCATTATTTCAGTCATCGACTTTGTAGAGAACTATAGTCTACAGCCATAGCGTGAGGTGCAATCACAATATTACAACTCCACATAGGTTTCTATATTTGTGCACATCGCATTCATTCATCCAAATGATAGTATAGAGGATGACAGAAAGATCATAAGGGAGTATAATTTCTATATTAGTGATGATCGCATGCATTCTACAGAGTTCGTGCAAGGTTGTTTTCTGATGTTCTACAATGATTTTTCTAGAAGGGGCATATCATTCAGTCAGCATATCATATGGTAAGATAACTATGTGTCACAATTCAAGAACTCGCAGAATTTCTATTGGCTGAGTGGGAGGCATAATTTTACAAGTATTTAGCATATGTGGAAGTTTTGTGAAGTCGGGCATGGAAAGGAGGAGCATGATGGTGCAAGAGCATGTATCAAAAGAGCCATAGCACAAGAAAAGTTAAAGTATAAAGACAATGCAAAGTTGATAGATGCAAAATTGATTGTCGAGTGGTGTAATGCTTCCATGGGTCCAAGTAATGAAGGTATGTCTTTAGTTCGTAGATTCTTTTGGTTGATAGATGATACTAACATTGCACCATATGAGGACTATTCTACACTGACAGGATCAAGTGAGATGCACTCTTTCAGAAGCTCAATTCCAAGTTCATGGAGTATCCATACGTGAAAGATGTCATGTTTTTGTTCTTCCTATACAATTCAAGTCTGGGATGAGTGCAAGTCAAAGGAGTGGGTTGACGAATGGCAGTTAAGTTATCTTAGCCCACTTGACACGTATCGACCCCCGACGGTACTAGAACTAACATAGATGGAATCACCAATTGACTTTGACCACATATCAGATCTAGTTCAACCAGGTAATATATCTATTTGCATGGTTTTTGAAATTCCTAATGTCATCTTACTTTGTAGTGTTTTTGTAATGTTGACTAATTTCATCTAATTTGCTACACATATCAATGTAGGGAACGTATATGCAGTTATTGCAGATGAAGATAATGAAGAGGGAACAGATTATTACTTATGTCATTGTGTTGAAGCCAAAAAGAAATTAGAGGCCCCAGTTACAGATGGAGAAAACATCGAATACCCTACATGCTCAGTGGTTATTACTGGAACATGGCTTAGAAGGTACCCACATAAGAGTGTTAATGTTTGGCTATTTCAGGACTTTGACATGCATTGAAAGATTCTTCATTACTCAAACCTTATCGTGGCATCCAATGTTCATTTGATATAGTATCGGGGTAGACCTTTGAACAAAATCTTGTGGAAGGTGTGTGAGTCTGACCATGAAGCAATACTTGACACAATAAAGAGTAGAGCATACCCGGATGGTTCATTGGATTAATTTGAAAGTATTCGCATTGATTTTTTAAAGTCATGTTACATTGAGTTGTAAGTATGCACATTAATTTGTAAGGTTTGTCTTTTTTTTATTTCTTGCTACATTTTTACATATATACACATTTTTACATCATCATGTTATGCTTCATGGGGTTAGACCTAAGTGATGGATGAAGTTGATCCTGAGAATAATGTATAAAATCTAGGTAATGTATAAAATATAGGTGTCTCTAGGTGTCTTGGTTTCTAACTAGATAATAGGTGTCTCTAATTGTATCTTAGGTGTTGATAACTGAGAGGAGGGTGAATCAGTTATCTTAATTATTTCATCTTTCTGAATTTCCTTATCAATTAGTGTAGTATCAAATCAAATAAGAAAAACATAACCATGAAATGGAAATAACATCAATACACATGACACAATGATTTTGACGTGGAAAACCCTGTTAGGGGAAAACCACGGGGTGATTAACCCAAGATTGTATTCTCTGTTAGAAGAATAAGATAGTACAAAATGGCACTTGCCAATTCGGGCTCACTGCCTGAGCACACTGCTCACAAGAGGCTCACTGCCTACAATAGTTTATACAAGGAAACTAGATACTTGAGCTAATGAGAAGCATCCACATATGCTGACGTTCAGTTCCGGTTAAGCCCAATATACTGATCTGCTGCACTTCATTCTTACTCTCCTTAGGTGTTGTTGTCCTGTTACATTCCAGACCTGTCTTACTGCCTTCACACTGCTCTTCTACTTTTCTTCCCACCACACAATACACCTCAACAACTTTCTTATTGAAATCCATCTGGTATATATATCCGCACAAAGGATTTCAATATCTTTCTAGTCGGCATCCGGAATAGTCAATATTTTCCCAAACTCTAGTCTGTCGGTAGAATCCTTACTTACCAAGTGATGCGAATCAAGGAGATACTTATAGAAGTCATCTAACATGTCAGCCAATCATGGATGATACCTTAAGAACCTTGAACACCATCAATATCTCATCCGGAATAATCCTGATGCTCTGTCGGTCAGGTCTTCCTCTATCTACTCTGCCAAACCGGACCCCAATACTTAGATGCTCATATCTCTTCACTCTTTCATCATGGAGGCTCAATCCCTGGAAACTATTAGTCAAGGTATTCCTCTTGACTTCCCCAAGTCCGCACTTTACAAAGATACTTCCTCTAAGAGATCCGGACCTGACTGTCAGACCTTGCTGCTTGCTCTGTTCTTGTTTACCAGACCAAGGTATTCTTCAATCTGACTTCTGGTAAAGATACACCATGTCCTACGAATGTGTGGAGTGGTCTTTGTTGCCATCAATGACAACACCAATGAAGCCACATAGTGTCTCTTGCCAACAATCTCCCCCTTTGGCATTGATGGCAAGACTTAGTGAAAAATGACTAAGTGTCACACTACACTCCCCCTTGGCTGATGCTCTGTTCTAATGTACATTTTTCTGAAGCTCACCCTTAGCTAGATTCCATATTTTTCACTTCTCCTCACTCCCCCTTTGACATCAATGGCGAAGGGTAGAATCCACATACCAACAATCCTCAAAAAAATCAACTATACTTAGCCACATAAGTATAAATACATGATACACTTACATATATTGAAGTATATCTGCAAAAGATGTCTTCAACTGGGCAAATTCTGTTGCCCAACTCTGCTTCATTCTGTCCAAAATTGAGATGTGACCACTCAACAGGAATGCAAAAGCTTCTACCCTCTTAAGATCTGTCGGATCACTGGTTCAGGCTGTGGTTTGGGCATCAATTAGGGCCTCATGCATGGCCTCTAATTTAGGGATAATCATCCCTCTAAGTTCACCCATCTTTCTTAATATGTTCTTCCTCTCCTTCTCAAGCTTCTTAATCTCATTCATGACTACAATATTTTGACATTCCTGGTTTATTATGGATACAGTGAGAGGATCAAAATTCTGAGAGAGGCTCGACAGTTTATCCTCTTGTTGTTTCACTTTCTTCTCAATATCCTTTGTTACTTTAGTCCTGGATATACAAAATTTATATACTTCACCTCCATCCTTAAGAGCATTTTCTAAGCTTTTTATCCCAATATCCATATTTCTCCTATCATTGGTTATAAAGCCTTGTAACTCGGAGAATCTCTTATCCAAAAACTCTTTTCAGACCTTCACCTCAGCTGATTTCTCTAAAGATTCAAAATGAGTGCCGACAGAATTAATAAGAGACTTGAGATTAACAGATGAAGAAGCTGAGGAATCCTTCTGAAAGGATGGCATGATCTTTTCAAGCACACCGGATGCAATTTCTAGCAGCTCACAGTCTTCCATGTGAGACTTTAAAAGTTTCTCTTTAGCCTTCGCTTGGGCAAAGGATGCTATCTTCATTGTTTAAACCGGGGAGAGAGAATCAAAGTCAAATGGTCCTTGAAGTAACTCCAGTTCATCAATCTCCATCATTTCTTTAGTCAAGAAATCCTTGACAGTTTCTGCAGTGTCTCTTGTCGGAAACAAAGTTTTCTTTCCTTCTGCACTGTCACTTGTGTTCTTCTCAACTTGATCTTCTTCTCTTCCCTTCACTTCTTCTTTCTCCTCTATTCTTTCTTCTCCTTTAGATCTGGAGACTACTGGAGAATCCATATTTACTTCTCCTTGGACTTCCTCTTCCGGAATAGAGGAATCTAAGTCCTTAGCTTTTTCTTCACTAGTCTCCTTTGCATCTTCTGCTACAATCTCAGTAGATTCTTCTTTGTTATCCTTTCCTGAGGGATCATCACGTAATTCCTCTACAACAGGAATATTGAATCTTTTATATGCTTTCTAGAGGATTTCTTCTGTTTCTTTTGTGACTTTATCAGTTTCTCCAAGCATGAGCTGATTCATTCTAGCCTTACTCTGGAACTCATCCTTGCAATCTTTGAAGATCATATTCATTTGCTTCTAAGTGATTAAAGGAAAGAGATGAATGGCTATCTATTCCTAGATCTCAAGATCCTTTGCCTTAGCATTATTCTTTCTTATTTCTAATTCCTTCTCTAGGCTTTTGGGAATGAGAGATATGATTTCAATAAAAGCCTTATTATAGATATTCAAATATCTGACTGTAGCTTCTTGCAAGATCTTTTGGTCAGCTTCATTATAATCATCATAGAATTCAGTCATTGGTTTTAGGTTTCCATCCACAGTGACTGATTTGACTACATCATCAATGGATAGAGTGGGCCTTTCAACAAATTCTTCTGCCATCTCTTCCATGTCTTGACCTGTAGAAGATTCACTGGATCCTTTCTTCTTCTTCTTCTTCATTTTCTTTACCTCCTCATTTAACTCAATTTCTTCATCATCCTTCTGACTGATGTAAGACCTTGTGGCCTTTCTCTTAGTTCTTTTCTCTACTTTACCGGATGATTTTGCTTCCGGTTTAGATGCCTTTGAGCTTTAAGCAGTTGCAGGTGCAGAGCTCTTAGAAGATCTGGTTCAGGAGGGGGCTTTTACCGGAGCACTTTCTTTTTCTACTTCTTCCTTTTCTTTTTCTTCTTGAATGCAAATGTGCAAATGACGAACGAATGAACCCTTTTATTTCTGGGAAAGCCCTAATTTCATGCTACAATAAATGTGCAACTTAAGTCATTCTGGTTGCCTTGTTCTTCTTATTCTAAGACAGATCTTTTTCTAGATCACTGAGATACACTTAGAGTTATTCTTGGTGAATAGTGACAATCTGTCTTCCTATCTATAGATCAAGATTCCACAATTTTGAATCAAGCCGGATCTAACTGTGAGAATCCTATTTTTACCGGATGATTGTTGAACTAGATCAATCTTGGTGGATTAGATTCTTCAAATCTTCTTGCAGATCTTTCATACCTTTACCAAACCTACTTTAGATGTTTCTCTTAAGAACCTTTTTATCCACAACTTCTCATGTGCCAATTTCAGGCACCAATTAACTGGCAGGGGGAATTGGTTTTTCTTAGTGACTCCCCCTGAGCTAGAGCTCATCTATTCAATTTCTAGAAGGATTATCAACACCAGATTCTGGTGCGGATCCATCCCCAACATTCTCTGTGCTTTTCTTCACCCAGATCTTATTCATCTCCCTTTGAATTTCATCTGCATTCACTTTTCCCTTTCCTTTGTCTTGGCTATGATTATACTGTTCCAGACCCCTTTTGTCTTGATTCTTTCTTTTACAGAATTTGGCAATATCACCAGATCTATTGCAATTGTAGCAGACAACTTTTTTTTGTATGTTTGACTGATATCCTCTTGATCTACACTAATTAGCCATATGTCCCATTCTATTGCATGCAAAGCATCTACCATTGAATGAATTATTTATTTGTATGTTTCTACACTCATGGGATTTGTGACCATACCTTTTGCAATTGAAGCATTGTCCGAAGAAGGATGTATTAGTCTGATTCATTCTTTTTCTGCATTGATTTGCTTTGTGACCAAAGTTGTTGCAGTATCAATTGAAAGATGGATATCTTTGAGCATTTGGTTGTCTTACCGGAGGTCTTCTAGGCTTGTTTCTTGGATGTTTTGATCTTGAGTTTTTTTGACCGGATTCAGAGATTTCACCTTTTTCATACCCCAAGCCTTGCTTGTCATCCACCCTCTTTTGGCTTTGAAGAAGAACTTCAAGTTGAGCAGAGCTTATCTTGAATTTCTCTTTGTATTCATTTGTTGTTTGAAGATCCTTTTTAAGAGTGTCAATCTAATTCTCAAGTTGTTCTTCATTATCTTTAGCTTCTTCAAGATCAGATTCTAGATGCCTGATTATTCTATCCATTTTGTGGCAGTCTTCTGACTTCTCCTTGAGAGATTGTCTTAGATCATCTTCAGTTTTTCTTTTCTCTTCAATTTCTTGGGTGAATTTCATAACACCTGATTCCATTTCATGTCTTACCATAATGACCTCTTTTGATAACTTTTCACATAACTTGGTTTTCTCCTTCAGATCTTCATTTGTGCCATTGTCTTCACTTTGACTTGCCAATTGCTAAAGCAGATCTTTTCTCTTTTTCATAGAGGTGCTCAGTTTCCCTTTTAGTTCATTTATGAAATCATCAGCCTGTTTGAGTCTTTCCTTCAATTCATTGACTTCAGAGTTGGATTCCTCAAGATCATCTAGGGTAGACTGAAGTTGTTCTTTCATACCATATACATCCATTTTAGTTCCCAGATCTTCCTCAAGCTATTAGGTTATGTTTGAAGGAACTTGGCTCTGATACCAATTGTTAATAACTGAGAGGGGGGTGAATCAATTATCTTAATTATTTCAGCTTTCTAAATTTCCTTATCAATTAGTGCAGCATCAAATCAAATAAGCAAAACATAACCATGAAATGGAAATAACATCGATACACATGACACAATGATTTTGACATGGAAAACCCTATTAGGGGAAAAACCACGGGGTGATTAACCCAAGATTGTATTCTCTGTTAGAAGAATAAGATAGTACAAAATGGCACTTGCCAATTGGGGCTCACTGCCCGAGCACACTGCTCACAAGAGGCTCACTGCCTACAATAGTTTATACAAGGAAACTAGATACTTGAACTGATGAGAAGCATCCACATATGCTGAGGTTCAGTTCCAATTAAGCCTAATATATTGATCTGCTACACTTCATTCTTACTCTCCTTAGGTGCTGCTATCCTATTACATTCCGGACCCATCTTACTACCTTCACACTGCTCTTTTACTTTTCTTCACACCACACAATACACCTCAACAACTTTCTTATAAAAATCCATCTGGTATATATATCCACACAAAGGATTTCAATATCTTTCTAGTCGGCATCTGAAATAGTCAATATTTTCCCAAACTCTAGTCTGTCAACAGAATCCTTGCTTACCAAGCGATGCAAATCAAGGAGATACTTATAGAAGTCATCTAACATGTCAACCAATCATGGATGATACCTTAAGAACCTTGAACACCATCAATATCTCATCCGAAATAATTCTGATGCTCTGTTGGTTAGTTCTTCCTCTATCTACTCTGCCAAACCGGACCCCAATACTTAGATGCTCATATCTCTTCACTCTTTCATCACGGAGGCTCAATCCTTGGAATCTATTAGTCAAGGTATTCATCTTGACTTCCCCAAGTCCACACTTTACAAAGATACTTCCTCTAAGAGATCTGGACCTAACTGTCAGACCTTGTTGCTTGCTCTGTTCTTGTTTACCGGACCAAGGTATTCTTCAATCTAACTTCCGGTAAAGATACACCATGTCCTGCACATGTGTGGAGTGGTTTTTTTTGCCATCAATGACAACACCAATGAAGCCACATAGTGTCTTTTGCCAACATTAGGTATATACGATATGTCAACTAGCTAGATAGAGACTAGAAAATAGGTGTCTTAGGTGTCATGCGTCTACTAGACTACATGTATTTTAGGTCTTAGGTGAGGCCACATGAGCTTCCACCTTTACGTGGTTCACCTTGTCCATATAGAATATTTATATTTCTTGAAGCTAAGGGAATCTCTTTTTCTTAATAGAAAAACTTTACCGAGTTCAGTTGCACTAATGGTGCAGGGGCACCTAGGTTGTCATGCCTCCAAGAGGGGTCAAAAAATAAAATTTTGTTTTGATTGAGTCAATTGTATGTAATAAGGTCTTCTAAGACCATTTCATTTGTTTTTAAGTCACTTTGAGTCATTTGGGGTCAGTTTGAGTCTTTGAGTCCTGTTGCAAAAAAGTGTCAATGTTGTCAAGTTACACAAAGCAACTTTTTTTTTTTGGTGTCCTACTCTTGATGCGACCAAACTGACAGTTCTAACATGTCTGAATAGGTATGTTTAGGCTAGGCATGGTTCTATTTTTTACCCAAACATGTCGAAACAATCTGAGCTACATTGTACCGATGATATCCCTGAAGAGTCTAGAGTATAAAAAGGAAGTAATCTTTGATGAGATGTTACTCAAAAACTGTGTCACTTGGAAACATTTCGTCTAAGGCAACCCAATCACATACAGTGTGTCTACAATAACCTCATCAATTTTTTATATCTCTGAGGTATTTGCCCATGGTGAAAGGTTTTATGCTGCCCCAAAAATCGTCAGAAGGAGGTAGTGTAAAGTTGCAAAGGGGTGTAACTTTCGTCCTGCTCCTGATGTGACCAAACTGACTATTCCAACATGTCCAGATGGTTACATTTATGCTAGGCATGGTCATTTGTTTCACCTAAACATGTCAAAACAATCTGAGCTACATTGTACCGATGATATCCCTGAAGAGTCCAATGTGCAAAAAGGCAGCAATCTTTGACAAAATGTTACTCAAAAAATGTGTCACTTAGAAACATTTTGTCTAAGAAAACATGATCATGTAGAGTGCCTCTACAATAACCTCTCTCGGTTTTTTATTTCTCTGAGGCCTTTGCCCATGGTGAAAGGTTTTCTGCTACCTAAAAAATCGTCAGAAGGAGGCAATGTAAAGTTGCAAAGGGGTGTAACTTTTGTCCTGCTCTTGATGCGACCAAACTAAATATTCCAATGCATTTGGATGGGTACATTTACGCTAGGCATGGCCCTATTTTTCACCCAAACATGTCGAAATAGTCCGAGCTACATTGTATTGACGATATCCCTGAAGAGTCTAAAGTGCAAAAAGGTAGCAATCTTTGACGAGATGTTACTCAAAAATTGTGTCACTTAGAAACATTCCATCTTAGGCAACATGATCACATAGAGTGCTTCTACAATAACCTCTCTCAGTTTTTTATATCTTTGAGGCATTTGCCTGTGGTGAAAGGTTTTCTCGTCAGAAGGAGGCAGTGTAAAGTTGCAAAGGGGTGTAAGTTTCATCCTACTCCTGATGCGATCAAACTGACTATTCCAATATGTCCAAATGGGTACATTTACATGAGGCATGGTTATTTTCTTTACCCAAACATGTTGAAACAGTCCGAGCTACATTGTACTGATGATATCCCTGAAGAGTCCAAAGTGCAAAAAGGCAGCAATCTTTGATGAGATGTTACTCAAAAAATGTGTCACTTAGATATATTCTGTCTAATGTAATGTGATCATGTAGAGTGCCTCTACAATAACCTCTCTCAGTTTTTTATATCTCTAAGGTGTTTGCCCGTGGTGAAAGGTTTTCTGCAGCCCCAAAAATTATTAGGAGGTAGTGTAAAGTTGCAAAGGGGTGTAACTTTCATCCTTCTCTTGATGTAACCAAACTAAATATTCTAACGCATCCAGATGGGTACATTTACACTAGGCATGGTTGTGTTTTTCACCCAAACATGTCGAAAAAGTTTGAGCTACATTGTACTAATGATATCCCTGAAGAGTCCAAAGTGCAAAAAGGCAGCAATCTTTGATGAGATGTTACTAAAAAACTATCACTTAGAAACATTCTATCTGAGGCAACACAATCACGTAGAGTGCCTCTATAATAACCTCTCTTAGTTTTTATATCTCTGAGACCTTGCCCGTGGTGAAAGGTTTTCTGCTACCCCAAAAATCATCAGGAGGTAGTGTAAAGTTGCAAAGGGGTGTAACTTTTGTTCTTCTCCTTGTGTGGCCAAAATGACAGTTCCAACGCATTTGGATGGGTACATTTAGGCTAGGCATGGTCCTATTTTACACCCAAACATGCCGAAACAGTCTGAGCTACATTATACCTGCAATATCCCTGAAGAGTCCAAAGTGCAAAAAGGCAGCAATTTTTGATGAGCTATCATTCAGAAACCATGTCACTTAGATACATTCCCTCTGAGGAAAAGCAATCATGTAGGGTCCCTCTACAATAATCTCTCTCAATATTTTATATCTCGAAGGCGTTTGCCTGTGGTGAAAGGTTTTGTGCTGCCCCAAAAATCGTTAGAAGGAGGTAGTGTAAAATTGCAAAGGGGTTTAACTTTTGTTCTTCTCCTCGTGTGGCCAAACTGACAGTTCCAACGCATCTAGATGGGTACGTTTAGGCTAGGCATGGTCCTGTTTTGCACCTAAACATGTCGAAACAGTCTGAGCTACATTATACTTGCGATATCCCTGAAGAGTCCAATGTGCAAAAAGGTAGCAATCTTTGACGAGTTGTTACTCAAAAATTGTATCATTTAGATACACTCTGTCTGAGGCAACGCAATCACGTAAGGTCCCTCTACAATAACCTCTCTTAGTTTTTTATGTCTCTAAGGTGTTTGCCCATGGTGAAAGTTTTTCTACTGCCCCAAATATTGTCAAAAGGAGGTAGTGTAAAGTTGCAAAGGGGTGTAACTTTTGTTCTTCTCCTCTTGCAGCCAAACTGACAATTCCAACGCATCTAGATGGGTATGTTTAGGCTAGGCATGGTCATGTTTCGCACCCAAACATGCCGAAATAGTCCAAGCTACAAACACTAACTAGTCTTCAATCTTCAAACACTACAAATACCATGATATCCTACATAAAGTTGTCTTTTAGCCTTTTATAAAGGCATGCCCATCAAATTTAACTGCATAGAGATGATTGTTTATATTCCAAATTCCTTTTAAATACTGACCTTCCAATCCTTTTTCCCGCCCTCATATCAATTAAATATGACCTTCGATTATGATATGGCGCTCGAGCTTATGAGAGTTTACCAGAGATGATGGTTGAGTTAGGTTGAAGGGCCAGTGAACTAATGACTGAAAGACCCTTTAGTAGGTTGATTTAAGTGATAGTAACTTCTGATTATAAGTCAATATTAAATTAAAACAAAAGTGCACTTTACACACAACAAGCAATTGAGGGTTTTAAAGTCTTAAGAAAAGTAGATTCTTTTTAGAGTTTAATGCCCAATATGCAAACCCTAACTATCAATAAGATTATGATTATGAAAGCTTGTGTCTTCTCTAACTTCTTATTGCAAGAACAAAACCACATCCACCATGAATATGAACCTTGCATCATATCAACCTTTCAAGATAGACCTTATCATGAAAACCATATTCACAAGAAAACCTTGCATGAACAAAACCACATCCACCATGAACATGAACCATGTTTATCTTGTGCAACATCAACATGAATTGAGAGACCTTATCATGAAAACCATATTCACAACATCATGCACCTCATGACCATCACCTACCTTGAATCACTGTATCACCTTATCAACATCATGGCATCAACCTTGATATCAATGACAAACAACCTTGACCCTTTGATTTCAATGACAACCCTGAACCTTGATTGTTGATGACTTATGGAAGCCTATAGCCCCAATGTTATGTTGGATACTAAAATTAGGTAAGACTCAATGTAATATCATAACCTCGCCTTATATGCAAGAGGAATTACATTTAATAACCACAATGGTCATCAGGTGCTCATAAGCATATGATTTTGACTATCTTATTCAAAACAACAAACATACTCTTTGCATCCCAATATGGTATAATAACAAGAAATTAAGAAATATTTTTAATTGACCAACTCATAAAGAATATGGATCAGCATACTCATTTGAATATTTTCAATTGAGCAACTCATAAAGAATATGAATATTTTCTGTTCAACATGATGATTCATTTTTATTTTAAATACAACTTTTAGCTTTTAGTTCCAAAATGAGGTTTAGGTGATACTTGAATAACAATAGCTAGCTTATTGGATCAACAAACATCCTATGTAATATAGTTAGACTTTAAATATTTGAAGTAGCCATCTACAAATATCCATTCAAATGTGGATTTATAATGCAAGTATGGACACCATCAATAAAAAAAGATATGTATTAACCAAATATCCATATAGGCATACATCAATATCTATCAATATAAGTATAACATATATACAAAATAGCCATATAGGATTACAAGAATGCCATATAGGCATACAACAAAGGAACACAATAAAAAGTCTTTCCCCTCTGGCTGGTAAAGAGAATAGATCACGGGCAACCTTTGATCTTCTAGAGGATGGAGATGCATATGTGGGTGGTCTACTACGAACCCAAGGGTTGCTCCTCCTATTTAGTTCTTCCTGTATCTTTAGTTGTTACAATAAAAAGTATAGACATTAATATATAGAAATTACATGTTATAAAAAATGAAATATTTAACAAAATAATCACTTACCACTACCATATAATCTATCTCCTCACTTGCCTCAATCATAAAAATAGGCCGTGGTGATGTCATGTCCTATAGAAACCATCCAGATAAAAATTAAACTTCAAATCAATAATCTTTTGATTTTTCAAAAATAAACAACTATAACAATGAATGTAAATTGAAATTTACTAATCTGCCTCATACCCCTATCAATGGCATGGAGCTATGAATCACAGAGGTCACACCATGCTCCATTGCCCTATGAACATCAGGAGGTGTCTCCGCAGCCTGCATCATCTGGAAATAAAACAACATTATTCAATTACAAAAACTATAATAGTGATGCAAATCATGGCTCCTAACATACACACACATTCATCTAAACATGGAAGTACACATAATAAAGCACACAAGTCACATACAAAAATCTAGTAAGTACAATTCATTCATTAAACTATTTATTTTATTACCTCTGTGAAGCTTTGAAGTCCACCACTATTGGTAGGTGTTGTTGTGAAATCTCCAATATTAACCTATTCAACATCCAAAATCAGATATTAGAATACCATTCATATAACGATACTATTCACATGTAATATTTATAATTGTTTACTAGTTACATACCCCGACAGTAGATGATGTAGTGTAATATGCAGGTGGAGAACCACTGAAAACTGCATCAACGCTATGACCTTGAAATTTTATTAAAATCATCAAACTAAATTAGTTAATCTTGCATTTCAAAAATAAAATTTAATAAATTAAATTCAATAAACTTGCTAATATTTACCTGAGTATCAAGGCCCAAAGTCTTAATCAGGAGGGTATCTGTCATAACCATCTGCTCAGCTACAAATGTAGCATGTGCACCTGCATCCTGACAATCCATGGGGTCATAACCACAGGCTAACCCGCAAGTCTGACAAGCATGGGGTGGGACCCTACTCCTCGCACTATCTCCCAACCCACGCTATGCTGCAGGACTGGCATGCTCTATGATGCTCTGGGTCAAGGCACTAATGGACTGAAGTGTATCGACCTCAACACTCTCCTTCACAATGGAAGGGATAGAAACATGCTCATGGGCTAGTCTGCTAATTACTCATCTCACTGGTCGCTTTGGGTCAACACGTGCCCCTAGTCTATCTTGTGCTGACCCCCCACCTCTACTCTAGAAGTCCCGCATATCAAAATAGTTTGGCAATTTATTGAGGACAAACTCGCAGTAGAGTTTCCTCAAAAAGTATTGCAGGACCTCATTATTATTGCATGGAGGATGGTCAAAAACCATCCACCACCTCTGCCCAAAATTGTCCATTATCGCTTGGTTGTTGCACCAATGGATAGAGAACCTCTTGCATGTAATGGGTGGAGGTTGATTTGTTTGTGGGTTTGTGAAAATGGAACACAAGTCTAATTTTATAAGTTGTAACTTTTTCACATCTTTGTATGACAGCTTGTCTACATAATAGTCTCTAAACTCTATCCTTTTATCTGACCAACTAGATATTTGCTTGCTAATTGAATCTACATTTGATAACATAGATTCAAGAGATTGAGCAAGCATGGACCTATGCAAGGTTGAAGTGGAAGGATCTTTCAACCTTGCAATTATGTATTCAATTTCTTTTTTATTATTTTCAATTTGCCCCATTAGCTTTTCTTGTGTTCTAGGGGCATGTCGAGGAATGGATGGAGGAGTTTGTTGTTTGGGTTGTTCTCTGACAGGTATTTCCTCTTCAGGATTTTGTAGATTTTGAGGAGGAGGAGGTGCATTAACATTTCCTAACAATTAACAAAATTTACATCAAAAATCAATTCAAACCTGCCTATTTAGAAACAAATTCAAACAAAAAAATAAATAAAACTCACTCCTTTGGCCTGCTCGACGTCATGGTGGCATTTTGGTGATGAATCAATAAGATTTTGGTGTTGAATCGAGTCTTCCAAAACATGAGAACACTTCTTAGGGTTTGTAGGCCGCGGGTGTAGAGGAAAATAAAGAAATGAAATGCGTAGAAATGCTCTTTTTTTTAATATATAATTAGTCATAACGCGCTCGTGTTATAACGCGAGCGTGTTATGGTTTGGTTTTGCTGAGCCTTAGGCTTGTCATTACCAAACCATAATGCGAGTGCGTTATAACACGCTCGCGTTATGTATTAATTTTTTTTAAAAAAAATTTGGCCACTTTTTGGCCCCCCAACTTATTGCACTTACCCTTTCTTGAATTTTTATAATCATATCTTGCATGCATCCAACAGTCTCTTCTCATATGTCCAACCTTATTACAGTTATAGCAAACAACATTGTAGTTTTGATTTGACAAACCATAATAACTACAATCCCTAGCTCTATGACCATACTTATGATAGATATAACAATAACCATGAAACTGAGAATAGTTATACCTGACCAAATGATATTGCCTGATGGATGAAGGTCTTGAAAAACTATTAGTTCTTCTTCTCCTAATATCATTAGTTTTATCCTTTTCTTTCTTCTTGTCGTCATCAGAAATAGCAGAATGATAATTTAGATCTATCTTCTACCTAGGAGTCTGCCTAACCTTGAAACTCTTCCTATCTGCTGTTGCAAAAACTATTTCCTTTTTAACTTCATGTTTAACACCAGAGATTTCCCCTTTTTCATATCCTAAGCCAAAATGATCCTTGTAGTTTTTCTAACTACTCAATATTTCATCTAAAGCATTTGTGCCTTTCACAAACTTCTATATTTTGACAACATCCGGACTATTCTTTAGATTGACAACTTCACTTTCAAGTCTCAGACATTCAATTCTTTTTACCTCAAGATCAAAATTTGTTACACCTTTTATTATTTTTGCTTCCTCAATTTCAATTTTTAGACTAATAATCAATTTATCAGATTCATTAACATGAATTTTTAATTCTGCAATCTAATTTCTAGCATTTTTAAACTCTAAATAAGCTTTTTCAAAATCTGAACATACCTTGTTCTTGAATTCTATCTCTTGTTGAAGTTTCTCTTCTAATCTCTTATTCTCCTTCCTAAGTTCCTTGATTGTATCCAAGGCACACATGAGTTCTTCTTTTAAATTAGTCTCACAATCCTGTTCATAATCATATTCATCCACAAATAGGTCTCCTTCTTCATCATCAAATTCAAATACAAAATCATCAAATTCATGTCTACTCACATTCACATTGTCATGATTCTTAACTGAAGGACTAATTTCTTTATGACACTTTGTATCTATATTCATGGTTGACTCATGCAACAATCCATTGCTGGACTTAACTAAGACTTGTTTTTCAATTTTATGATTAGCATCTATCTTTTCTCTACTCAAGGCCTTATTCCTATTCTTTTTATCCATTGTACTCCACTTCTAGGAACCCTTAAGTTGGTTAGACTTCTTGCAAGGGTCTGGATTTGATACCACTAGTTGGAGTACAATACCACTGAGAGGGGGGGTGAATCAATGGTATACAAATTTGAACAAGACTTAGTGACCTTAAAATCTATATTTCAAAACTTTGATACAAAAACAATTCCTATTGACTATAGATGACATCATAACAGCCTTGGACAACTAAAACAGATTGATCAAAGTCAAGAATGCATCAACTCAATGTAGGGACTGTAAACAATGACTCATTTGTTAGATTCAAGACAGACAACTGAGAGGAGGGGTGAATCAGTTGTCCAAAACTTTCTTCTAATTAATCACTTAAATCCTCTTTGTAATTCAGCAACATAATAATAAATCAATCATGAAAACATAATGCAACAATTCAAGAGCAGAAACACATTAACACATGTGACACCAAGATTTTAACGTGGAAAACCTGGTTAAGGGAAAAACCACGGGGTGACTAACCCAAGATTGTATTCTCTGTTAAAAGAATAAGAAGAACAAAGTGGCACATGCCAATTAGAGCTCACTGCCCACTGCCTACAGGAGACAGATTGTCTACAAAATGATAAATATTACATATTTGAACTGAAGAATAGCATCTTCACCATTCTTGAGTTAGTTTCATTTAAGCCCAATACTTCTGCTCTATCTTTTGCTCTACTCCTCTCTACCACACACTCATCACCACAAGATCATTTGAAATGACTTCACAACTTCTTATTTATACAAGACATTGACTTAGGGATAATCATCCAAATCGGCACACTTTATAAAGCAAATACAACTTGATTAATTACAAAAGACTTCATGTGGATCATCACACTATTGGCCACATAGATCTGGGACTTCAATCTTCTTTTAGGAACACGCTATGCTTCACAGAACATCTTCAAGATCATCCGCAGGATGTGTAACTCATCTGATCGGCCAGACTTAGGAAGAACATCATCATCCAGAACTAATTATTTAATTACGAGCTCAATCTTCAATGTGGACCACCAACATGAACTGGATACAATCCAAAGACCTCCACAAGCTTTCCTAAATCACCAAGAACATCCACACTACCTCTGCTCACTGAAATCTTTCTCTCCTTCATCTAGAACCTCAAGAACACAGTCTGTCATCACTGTCATATTGGAATTGATGCTCGCAGACCTCCAAACCATGAACCAATTAAGTTTTCAATTCACATTCACTTCCTAAACACTCCACCAAATCCGTAAAACAAAATATTGCATTTCCGGATCTCACCGGACCTATCTGTGTCACTTTGTTACCTCTAAACATTTTCCAGAACTAGTTTTACTCAAGTGGCCATAACTTCTTTAGATCTTCATGTGGACCTCTCAAATCTTTACTGGATCATCTTAAGACTCATATCTACGAACCCTTTGATGTGCATCCTTTGATCTTCATCTTAGCTGGGATCTTTACCTTACATTTTCATTGTTCTTCTTTGTTCTTGATAGGACTAATTTTCTCAATATCCTTAGCATACAACTCATCCAATCCTTGTTCATCATTGCAACAGGAATATGTTGACATTAATGACAACACCAGTTAGGCCCATACTTGCAACAATCTCCCCCTTTGTCATTGATGGCAACATATGATGTGAAAAACTATTTTAACCATGAAGACAAGAACTTCTCCTCTCTGACATAAATCCCCCTATCAACAACAACCATTCACATGTCTTCTCTTCCTTTACTGCTCCCCCTTTGATCAGCAACCAATTTTGTTTTTCACATGTCTTCTCTCCCCCTTTGACATCAATGGCAAAGGGCACATACTTGCATCACTTCAAAATCATACTAGCTGCTCCCCCTGAGTAGTAGCTTCCCATCATCAATCCGGACCACAAGATATGACTATGAGATCCACCAGACTTATGCACATCAGTGCACCTTAATTCAGAACCAGAGGGGTAATAACCCCTAACTTCTCCCTGAGATACTCAAAAGAGTCATTAGGTAGAGGTTTAGTAAAAATGTCTGCAATCTGATCCTTGGAGGGCACAAATTCCAATCTAACTTCATTCTTGTTCACTTGCTCTCTCAAAAAGTGAAACTTGATGGATATATGTTTTGTCTTTGAATGCAACACCAAATTTTTTGATATATTTATTGCACTTGAATTATCACAGAAGATTGTGATAGGTTCCTCATACTCCACTCTTCTGTCCCTTAGCATTTGCTTCATCCACAATACTTGAGTGCAACTACCTGCTGTTGCAATATATTCTGCTTCTGCAGTGGAAAGAGATTATGCCTCTTGTTTCTTGCTCAGCCAAGAAACCAATCTTTTCCTTAAAAAGAATGCTCCACCACTGGTACTCTTTTGGTCATCTACATCTCCTGCCTAATCCGCATCTGTATATGTATGAAGTGAGAAATTATGATCTCTAGGATACCATAAACCATACTCAATGAAGATTCCTTTCTTTGTTTGAGTGATTTGTAGACCTAAGAAGAAATTCATTTCCCCAAACATAGACATCTCAAATTCACTTTTCATTTGATTTGCAAAAGTCTTGCACATACTATCTCTTCCTCCAAAAATGATATCATCAACAAATACTTCAACAATCAAAATATTTTCATGTTCAATTTTAAAGTACAAGTTACTATCAGTAGTACCTTTGTTGAAACCAATCTTCAAAATATGCTTATCCAGTCTTTCATACCAGGCTCTTGCGGCTTGCTTGAGTCCATATAGTGCTTTCTTCAACTTGCAAACCATATCACTATGATCAGACAATTGAAATCCATTCGGTTGCTCAATGTATACTTCTTCTTCCAAGTCACCATTCAAGAAGGTAGACTTGACATCCATCTGATATACTTTGAAGTCCTTGAAGGCAGCAAAGGCAAGAAATAATTTGGCTACTTCCATTCTTGCCACCGGAGAAAAAGTTTCTTAAAAATCAACTCCTTCTACTTGAGAGTAACCCTTGCAAACCAATCTGGCTTTATTTCTAACTACTTCACCATCTTCATTCAGTTTATTCCAGAAGACCCACTTGGTTCCAATCACATTCTTGTTTCTAGGTCTGGGAACAAGATCCCAAGTGTGATTTTTCTCAATTTGCATCAATTCTTCCTCCATTTCTTTAGTCTATCTTTCATCATTACATGCTTCATTCACTGTCTTTGGTTCAATCTTTAAAATCAGACAATAATTTTCTGAGTCTTGAGCAATCTTTCTTCTTGTTTGAACACCTTTACTTTTATCACCTATGATCTGATCTTCAGAGTGATTCAGTCTTACATACCTAGGAATTTTGGGAGTTTCTTCCATTTCTATTTCTTGAGTAGGTTCATTCAGACTTATCTCTTCTTCTTGATTCTCTAGATCATTCTAGATCTGAATTTCAGAAGGTGTTTAGACCAAAACATCATTCTGATGATCTTCATCATATTCATAAAACCTTGAGGGTTTTTTAACACGTTCATCAACCTTCACATTTGTACTTTCTATCATCTTTCTCAATCTCTTGTTATAACATTGATATGCTTTGCTTTGAGTGGAATAACCCAAGAATATTCCTTCATCTCTTCTAGCATCAAATTTACCAAGGTCTTCATCTCTTTTAATATAACAGTTGCTACTAAAGACTCTTAAATATTTCATAGTGGAAGTGATGCTAAACCAGAGCTCATAAGGGGTCTTACCAGTATTGCTTCTGATTTATACTCGATTAAGAGTATAGATAGCAATGCTTACAACTTCTCTCCAGTAGATCTGAGGAACATTTGCTTCCATCATCATGGTTCTAGATGCTTCCTGGATGGTCTGGTTCTTTCTTTCCACTACTCCATTCTGATGTGGAGTCCTTGGAGTAGACAACTATCTTTTTATCCCACAGTTCTCACAGAATTCTATGAACTCACCGGATGTGAATTCTCCACCTCTATCAGACCTCAGACATTTTTTGTTTAATCTAGTTTCATTTTCTACCATGGCTTTGAATATTTTGAATTTCTCAAGAGCCTCAAATTTTTCTTTCAGAAAAGTCACCCACATCATCCAGGAGTGGTCGTCAATTAATAACATGAAGTATCTATCACCTTGCAAACTCCTGATTCTTACCGGACCACATAGATCAGTATGAACTAAGTCCAATAATCCAGTAGAAGACTGTCCTTAATTTTAAATGTGACTCTGCTTTGCTTACCCAATTGATATTCTTTGCACAAACTATTAGTAGGTTTCACCAGTTTTAGAAGATCTCTTACAGCCTGAGTGTTGCTTATCTTGATGATATTATCAAAATTCACATGACACATTCTTCTATGCCACAACCAACTCTGATCAATTTGAACAAATAAACAACTTTTACCAGTACCAACCAAGTGGAAGATATTACCTTTTGTTTGAGTACCAGATGCAATCTCTGTTCCAAAACTTTCAAAGATCTTACATTTTCTATTCATGAATTGGAGATCATAGCCTTTGTCCACCAACTGACCATCACTGAGAAGATTGTGCTTCAAACCTTCAACATACAATACATTACTGGTTTTGTTCTTTCTATCAAAAGAAGTGGTTCCTCTACCTCTGATCTTGCCAGCAGAATTATCACCAAATTTTACAACTCCACCTTCATATCTTTCCAAATCTATAAACTTATTTTTGTCACATGTCATATGGTGGGAGCATCCACTATCAATGACCCAATCATCCTTTTCTTCAACTTGGGCAGCCAGAGCTTTTTCTACCAATTTATGATTGACAGATTCAGAAGCACTGGATCTTCTTCCTTGATGGCAATAAACACCCAGTCACTTCCAGATTTGTTTCCTATCTCTGATTCATCATCAGATTCTCTTGGTAGTCTTTTTGCAATAAGAGCCTCAAGTTGTTCAGCTTCTAATTCATCCTCTTCCAGATCCTTTCTTGCTTTCTCATACCAAGAAAATTTTCTTGAGGAACTTTCACCTGGATCATATCTGTATTTGCCTTTTGTAGAGGCACTAGCTTTGAACATTGATTCAGTCTTAGGAAGTGCATCACCAAACTCAACTAACTCGAATGCAAATATCTTACCAACCAATTGATCCCTTGTGATAGTTGTTAAGGATCTGATTTCCTCAATAGCAGCAACTTTGTGCTTATAAGCAGGATGTAAGGATCTGAGAACCTTAGCAACAATTTCATCTTCATCCAAAACTCCACCAGCACATCTAATGCCACATACAAGCTCATTTACTTTTGTCATGTAAGAGGTGATATTCTCATCTTCACTCATCTTCATGTTTTCAAACTTTCCTTTCAGACTCTATAGCTTGGCACATTTAACATACTTGTCTCCTTCATGCAGAAGTTCTAGTTTTCCCCAAATCTCATATGCAGTTTTTAGATCTATAACATTTGTCAGCTCCAAATTAGATAAAGCACTTAGTAAAGCTTCTTTAGCCCGAAGATTATTTTCAGCATCTCTGATTTCATCTACAGTTCTCGAACCATTCTAGGGAGGAACATAATTCTTTGAAACCATGATCCAATATTGCATTCCCATACATTGCAAGTGACATTCCATGTGGCTTTTCCAAAGAGTAAAATTGGTTCCATCAAACCTCAGACTATCCTTCTTGTAGGAAGACATCTTGGATCTCCTCAAGTGGTTAAGCTCTTTTAGAGGAACTTGGATCTGATACCAATTGTTAGATTCAAGACAGACAACTGAGAGGGGGGGTGAATCAGTTGTCCAAAAATTTCTTCTAATTAATCACTTAAATCCTCTTTGTAATTCAATAGCATAATAATCAATCAATCATGAAAACATAATGCAACAATTCAAGAGCAGAAACACATTAACACATGTGACATCAAGATTTTAATGTGGAAAACCCGGTTAAGGGAAAAACCACGAGATGACTAACCCAAGATTGTATTCTCTATTAAAAGAATAAGAAGAACAAAGTGGCACATGCTAATTAGGGCTCACTGCCTGAGACACTGCTCACAAGAGGCCCATTGCCTACAGGAGACACACTGTCTAAAAAATAATAAATATTACATACTTGAACTGAAGAATAGCATCTTCACCATGCTTGAGTTAGTTCCATTTAATCCCAATACTTTTGCTCTATCTTTCGCTTTGCTCCTCTCTACCACACACTCATCACCAAGATCATTTGAAATGACTTCACAACTTCTTATTTATACAAGACATCGACTTAGCGATAATCATCCAAGTCAGCACACTTTATAGAGCAAATACAACTTGACTAATTACAAAAGACTTCATATGGATCATCACACTATCAGCCACACAGATCTGGGAATTACAAAAGACTTCATACGGATCATCACACTATCAGCCACACAGATCTGGGACTTCAATCTTCTTTTGGGAACACGCTATGCTTCACAGAACATCTTCAAGATCATCCGCAGGATGTGTAACTCATCCAATCGGCTAGACTTAGGAAGAACATCATCATTCAAAAGTAATTCTTTAATTACAAGCTCAATCTTCAATGCAGACCACAAACACAAACTGGACACAATCCAAAGACCTCCACAAGCTTTCCTGAATCACTAAGAACATCCACACTACATCTGCTCATTGAAATCTTTCTCTCCTTCATCTGAAACCTCAAGAACACAGTCTGTCATCACTATCATATTGGAATAGATGCTTACGGACCTCTAGACCATGAACCAATTGAGTTATAAATTCACATTGACTTCCTAAACACTCCACCAAATCCCCAGAACAAGATATTGCATTTCTGAATCTCACCGGACCTATCTGTGTCACTCTATTACCTCTGAACATCTGCCAGAACTAGTTTTACTCAAGTGACCATAACTTCTTTAGATCTTCATGCGGACCTCTCAAATCTTTACTGGATCATCTTAAGACTCATATCTACAAACCCTTTGATGTGCATCCCCTAATCTTCATCTTAGTTGGGATATTTACCTTATTATCTTCATTGTTCTTCTTTGTTCCTGATAGGACTAATTTTCTCAATATCCTTAGCATACAACTCATCCAATCCTTGTTCATCAATGCAACAGGAATATGTTGACATCAATGACAACACCAGTTAGGTCCATACTTGCAACATCATTATCATAAATCTTAACACATAGAGACTAACTATGAAATATGATTGTTCATAAAGTGGACATGCATAGTATCATTGTTTTAAACAGTGATATAAGATAAGTATGTGTTCATATAGACCAAATTAAATTAAATGACTTTAAAACAAATGATACATAATAAGCAACTAAACATGAGAAACAAACTCATCAATGACATTCCATAACATAGATATTGTCTTGAGTGGAAAACCCTCCGGGGCATAAAAAACCACTCGAAAAAGTGCCTCACTGGCTTAATAAAAGAATATCACTGATTACAGGCCTCACTGGCTATTAACTCAAGCCTCACTAGCTATAGTTGCCTCACTGGCAAAGGTCATTTCTTGTCTCACTAACTTGACCTTTCAATACACATTTCAATCATGAAGAAAAACCAAATACAGAGGGACACTCTGTTTCACTGAATCCCAATACAACTCTGATCTAACATCATTGATAATGCATTTAGTCATATATCCTCAACATTACATTAGGTGTATACACAACCACATTACAATTTTTGTTCAATGCCCTTTTTATATAATTCACAATGTTTTCCTCTTCTCATGAAACAGTTTGAAAAAATGTAACTGCCTTTTTTATCAACTGTCTAAAACAGTTTGCAACTATCAAAGATTTGATATATGGTCGAGTAAACCCATAACAGCTTAACTCAACTTCTTTTGAAATATTACAATATGAAAACCATAATCTCATCGTAAACTTTATCAAAACATGAATATCAAAAACATAGGCTACCTCCATGCTCATGAAAACCCTAGGGTAAACTACCAGACCCTAGTTAATAACACCTTTCAAACCCTTGTCAATGTAACTGTTTCAGGTAACAACTGAATATTAAACCATAGTTTAGGGTCAAACTAACCCTTCCATTTTTAAATGTCATGTTATCCATAATTGCCATGTGGTTAAGAAAAGAAGTAAACAATGTGTCACTGCTACCTTAAGATGTCATTATCATTTGTGCATCACATAACCATGATTAAGTGTTTAACTGAAGTTGCAACACTTAACAACAGTTAGGTGATCACCAAAACCCCTCAATACTGTCCATAAAAGAAATCATAGTTATCATGAACTGAAACATGTTTAATGCCTTTCCTAAATTTTACTTTAAACCAAATAGATTTCATTTCTTCGAAACCCTTGTCATAGCCATTTTGAAACACGGCCCAGAACAAATGTAGTCTCTGCATCAAAAATATGAAATAAATTTCAAACCCAACTTACTCTATTCGATAGCCAACAAGTGAAACTGAAGATACTTAGTGTGCTTCACAGTCAATAAGATTAAATCCAGCTTTGTCACCTCTGGAGATACCTCAGACAGTCAAACATCAAAGACTCAAGCAGCTTCTTCCTTACTTTCTCATGATTACAGCCAAGCCTTGATCAACTTTGTCACTTCACGGGGTCAACCTTTGAGCTCTCATTTCTCATTTGATAGATTCAACTGATTCTCCCCAATTTTCCATGATTGCATACCAAACCCTTATCAGATGTAGTGAAATGACAAAAAAACAATGATGAAAAAAGTGCCCAAACAAAAATTTATGCCTTTTGAGTCCCTTAACCGACTGTTTCGGTTTGCCCTAAAGAGGGCTCAAAATAAAGACAAAGGAATGACCTTTTATCTCCGTTAATACTCTTCGAACGGGTCAAACAAGAAATATCTGATGTTCTATATCATAAGCCCAATGAAAATTAAGCAATACAAAGTGTTTTCAAATGTTTGCCACCTTAACCAAGAGTTCTCATAGATATTTACTAGGTAATGCCCACACATGAAACCTTAGTAAATAAAGACTTGTCACTTTGCCATTTTATGAAGTATCACATGGTGCTAGGCTACATTAACCTTCACGATGATTGAAACATATAACTTGTCACTTTATGCAATATCCTTAGGCATTGTGAAACAAGATAACAAATCACATTAATCCAAGTCAAAAGTCAAAGTAGTATATGTCATTATGCTGACCAGAATCAATGCCTTCACATTATGCCAAGTCAAAAGTCAAAGTAGTATATGTCATTATGCTAACCAGAATCAATGCCTTCAAGTTTGACATCACTGCCAAAATGCCAACTGGGGTAACAAACTCCCCCTTTGGCATTAATGTCAAACTACACAACAGGAAAGATCCACATTGTATCCATTACCACAAGATATACATGATGAATCTGAAATTTGAAAAATCTAAAGCACCATGAATGACAAATCTTTGAAATCTTCTCCCCCTTTTGACAACAATGCCAAAGGCATGAAGAAGGACCTATGCAGAAACTAATGATCAAACCAGTAAGCTATCAGAACTAGAATAATGACTAAGAAAATGATCACAATTGCTGTCATATATGAAACATAAAGCATGAAAGCTGTCAAAGCTCCCCATCAAACCAACAAATGTAAGAATATTATTGCAGAGAAGAAGATGTCAAATATAAAAAACATCAAAGAGTAGCTGTATAGAGCAGAACACCACTGTACTATCAAGCAATGTTTCGATACTACTGTCAAGTATCAGTACTTACAAATAGTGCATTACCATAACCAACTTTGGATCATCTATCCATGACACTTGACAACATCAAGAATTGAACAAGCAACAACCAATCTGCCATTGATAATCATGAAAAACATGTGACATGAGTATCAAGAAGGAAATGTTATAGTACTGAATCATCCTAAACACCACATACTCCACTCTTGATTGACTCAACACATTTTCACAAAGCAACAAAGATGTAATCATTATGCTATATTTGTATTTGCATAATCAAGCAGGAACCACCACTTGTAGGTCATGTAGGCCAATTACAAACAACCATCACCATTGTCACTGCCAAAAACTACAAAAGATATAATTTTCTCCCCTTTTTAATAGCAATGTCAAAGGAGTAACCATGACGAAATAGCATTGATTTAATAGTCTATACTACCCCTGCAACCATAATATTAATGTAGAGATCTCATCCACTGTAATAACCTTTGAAAGATAATAGAAAATATATTATTCATCTTATGGATTGACAAATAGACTAGAAAGAGACTGTCAAAGTATAAAACAATGTTATGTTAATGGTATTATGTAACCACTGTGTCACTGTCCATCATTGAAACTCAGTCACAACAAATGTAAATGCCTCTACTTTGCAGGATGGACAAACTTATATGCTAGTTGTAGTAGATCCAAAGGATATAATCAAAGAACACTGTCTAATAGACTGTCCTACAACTGAATTCCATTGTTTGCGTTGAATGACATCTATATTGCATTGAAATGTCCTATCACTCCATCAGTATGTGAGCATAACATCAATAGGCAAAGATAATGTACAATTTCAGTGAACACATGAGAGCATGACACTAAACATGGTGTAAGTTTAATGATATTGAGTATAATGTTACCATCACTATCTCTATGCAATGTTTTTAATAGGTATAGTCTCACTGTCAACAAAAAGGTCAGAAATCACTACACTAATCCTTGCCATGTTATCTTTATGTTGAGAACAGGCTCAAAGCCTTAATGGTTGAGCTAACAACACTAGTAAACCATCTTATGAATGAACTCATGGCTATAGAGCCAAGCAATGAAAACCACAATAATATTTTGAGACTACACTTTAGGCCGTATGGCCGGAATATTGAAACATTGAAACCTTTCTTGAGACTGCGCTCCAAGCCATGTGGCTAAGGTAGTGAAGCATTGTATTCTTTCTAGTAGCTAAGCTCAAGGCTTAGAAGCTGACCAGTGACTGCACCATGTTTTAATTGTGACACTTGCTCGAGGCCACAAGGTCGAGCCTTTTAGAGATGAGTTCTTTTCTATGTCTGAGCTAAAGGTCTTACGACCCATCTATAATACATTATACATTTTATACTTTAAGAAAAACTAGTGCTTGAAGCTGTTATGGCTAAACTTGTTATCAAAGCATGATAAACACACGTCATATAATGGCATAGTTAGAGGTTAAGAGCTCTCAAATGGAGTAAAGAATAACTCCAGAATGATTATAGTCATAAATGAATAATATAGTCACTTGACTATGGTCACAACCGAGGAGGCAATAATACAATCACTCGAGTATGGTGACAACCGGGGAGGCAATTAAATGACAGTGTGTTTACAACACCTAAACTAATACCAAGTTGGGCTTGTACGGAAAGCTGACTATGAATCATTTATAGGGTTACTTAAACTGTCAAAGATTATATATTTAAACCCTCAAATATAGAGGTGGTGAGACCATTTGAGAACATGGTCTCATCACAAAACAGTTAGAATGTGCTTATAAAAAGAATACAAACTTGTTCTTTATGTATCTTGATTAAGACTTATTGTTAAATGTTATGAGTTATAATTACTTTACTTACTTAAGTGTAAGCTTATAGGATTGGTGAATAATACCTAAAGCTCATAAGGATTAGAAGAGCTATTAATCCTAATGAAACTAACCTACTCTACTAAGGCATGGTATGCCTTGAGTACATGTATTTAATTTCATCATATGTGATAACTTGCTATCAAAATTGTAAACCATGTGAGACCAAGGTGGTCAAAATTGTCAAATTTGATATGAAATGAAAATGAGCATGGTGATGAGGAGTGACTAGTTCCTCGTTACGAAGATAACATATTTAATTATAACCAATCTATGATGGGAGTCGAATGTCCAAGTCTGGACAGTGATTTGAATTGATCTCACTCATCCAAAACCTAAAGAATTAGGTCGTTAAGAACTTATTATAGGACATGACAACTTATAAGTCGAGTTTGGGTGGTGGACATACGACAACGTTTATTGTACAATATGTATGTATGTAAAACTTTGGCCAAAGTAATGCATCCGTCTCTGAATGCATTATTGGTCCACAGTGTTCTAAATGGCCCAGTGTCTCCAGTAGTGTCATACAAGTTAGAGTGGATCTATAGTGTTTGATTGTGAGACATTAGGAATGACACAACACCAGATACTCAGATGGCTATATAAATGGTTTCTAATGTCTAACCTTTCCGTGAAGGGTAGGGCCTCTTCTAGTTAGGAAGTTGAGCGGGGGACCATAGGTCTGTGGTTGGAGGAAAAGCACCGGGATGATGCTCTCCTTCCCAAGCATGAGACAAGCCGAGGCTTATGAAGACATATGTCATTGGTTCCAAATACAGTGTTTGCATTTTATGACCAGTTGGTCCATTGTAATGTATAAATATATTTATGATGCCTTGGGCATATATTGTATTTGATTAGTGATGGTTACTCACTAAAGATTGTAAATGATTACTGTAATGTAAGCTTTGTTATATCGTGGTTAGATTAACATGCTTAAATGGTGAAAATATTATGTTTCTTGGGTTCAAATTTGATTAACTCAATCATTTTGTTAACTAATCATTTGATTATGAAACATGTTGAATGTTAAAACTTGAGTATTATGGATAGTGATGTTACATATGGTATCAGAGCTACCAGGTTCAATACATGGACCTAATGAGCTCACTACTTGATGATTATTGTATCCAACATTAAGTATGCTAATGATTAGATGTCCTATGCCATAATGGTAAAAATTAGAATTACACCTCGAAAGAAGATAATGGAGCATGGACGTTACCTACGCCAACAAAAGATCTTGAAGGCATGAGCCTCCATGAAAGAGAAACTTGAACAGACTGGATGCTTGGTAGGAGCATGGTTATTTGATGAGGAAACTTTCGCTGATGCAGTGAAACACATCAAGCAGGAGTTAAGGAAAGCTGAAAAGATGGCTGCCCCTAACTCTACTAATGCATCAGAAACATCCTCTGCCCCTAAAGTACCAGCTGAGGGAAATAACCCTAAGGATTGTAATGTACCTAAGGAGGATGTGAAGGAATACTAGTGCGTATCCTGACCTCCTGAGACTGAAAAGAAAACATGAATATGGGAAGTTATCCCAAGTTGTAAATAAATTGTAGAAGCAAGGTGTAAATACAATTGTGTAATTTTGTGGATTATATGTAATCCAATGGAAACTATAATGCAATGGCAAATTTTGACAATCTTTCCTTTCTTGTTAAAAATTACATGAATGTGAATAGATTTGTAAAATGAATGAATTGCATAGCATGGAAAATTAATCTATGATTAATCTGTAAACTTCAGGAAGAAGTAGATTGTAGTAAAGGTTTGAGTTAGAACTAGAATGGAGGATAGCCGAGATGAAGGAGCACCTTTAGGGCAATTCCAAGTCTAAATTAGACCAAATTTTGACTTTGTTGAAAGAAACAAGAGTGAGGGTGGAAACTCTCGAACATAAAGTAGGAGGCTAGTCAGAAGATAGGCAAGATAATTATGATGGGGGTGATGGCGAGGAATTCCATAATGACACCACCCAAAGCCAGCATAGAGAAAATAACTCTGCAGCTAGATAAGAAGGGGATAAGAGGAGCCTTATGGCTATGGAACTGTCTCATGACATGAAAAAGGTCATGCCACCTAAATTTGATGGATCCGTAAGTGGAGATACTGCGGAGGCATGGCTTACGGAGATGTAGAAATATTTTAAAATTAGAAATTATAATGAGGTTACCAAAGCTGTCTGGGGAGAATTTCAGCTAGCAGGTGAAGCATCCACATGGTGGATGAACAAAAAGATGGAATTAGGCTTGAGGTCTACAAGATTTACTTGGGACAGGTTCGTAGAACTGTTTACGCAAAGATGGTTGCCTCAACTATTTTATGATCAAAAACTTATAGACTTTCAAAACCTGAAATAGGTTTATATGACTGTAAATGAGTATTGGGAAAAATTCACACGACTGTTGAAGTATGTGTCACAATATCAGCAAGATGAGAAATTCTGTGTCTAGAAGTGTAAAATGGGGTTGAACGTCCAAATTGGGGGCGACGTTAATGTTCACGGTCCTACTACTATGGAACAGGTCTACGAGAAGGCCATCAGACAATAACAAAACCTGAAGGCTATCTCGGCCTATAGGGAAAGAAAATTGATGAAGGGGTGTAAATCGTAAAACACACAATCACAAAAATTGCACACAGAAAATAGAATGATATTTTATTAATATGGGCAAAACATTACATTACAGAAGCTCAACTACAATCAAAGGATGAATCCCCTACATGCTGCAACACATTACAGCTCCCTCTCTCAAAACTCTGGAATCTTTAGCCTTCTGTAATTCCCAAATCAACTAGGGTTTCTAATTTCCTTGCCTTTCTTGACTCTACACCTTCCCCCTTAACTCTACCACCCTAAGGGTTCCCAAAAATGGTTATAAATAGCCCTATTTGGCGACCACCATCTTAATTTCAAAATTTGCATCTCCCTCCAAAAATAGGTCAACTTCGCGGGGCCATAACTTTCGATCCAACCATTGGATTTTCAATTATAATACCTTTTAGAAAACTCTCGAAAGGACAATGGTGCACAAGCAGTGCTAATAGATAGACTACTTGGGTTTCCCACCAAATTTCAGGCCCATCTGGAGCCTCTAAGTGCCTCAAATTTCACTTTGAATATTTCAATAGGATTTTTAGAATTTGAAATTTTAATATCTCACAAATGACAAATGATATTGAAGTGATTTCACCACCATTACCTTCAATTCACCATTCTGGAGGTCTGTGTAAGATTTTGTATCCAACCGTACACAAATGCAAACTTACTAAAAATAGTAACCCTGCCAAATTTAGCCCTTATTGAAAAGAAACAACACATTTTTATTTTTATTTTGTTGATGCAAGATTGCTCTTACACCCTAGATGCTCCTGCATCAGACACCCGGGGTAATTTGAAAAGTGACCCTATCACTTCTCATGAGTTGGAGGGCAACCAAAATGGTTAACCTCAGTCTCAGATAACCATGATGAATCTTCAACAGGCCTTCCTTTCCATTTCACCAAGTATTCTGTATACTGCCTATTTCTTGTACTCTTACCCACACGGCTATCTAGGATGCTCTCTAACTCCTCCTCTGAAATAGATGCTGGAATGTCCCACTGTGTTCCCTTATCAAGTCCATCATCATGATACTCTGTCAGATCTGAAATGTTGAACACTGGTGAAATATTGATGTCATCAGGCAACTCTACCTCAAACGCATTTCCTGAATCATGCTTCTTTAGGATTCTACATGGTCCAAATTTCCTTATCTTCAGCTTATTATATGTACCAACTAGAAATCTTTCTTTTCTCAAGTGAACCATAACTTCATCACCCTCCTAAAACTCCTTATGTCTCCTTTTCTGATCTGCCTTATCCTTATACTGAGAATTCATCGTATGGATATGCTTTCTTACCTCTTTGTGCAAATTCTTTATGTGCTCAGCAAAATTTTTAGCTTCGGCACTACTCTTCTCCCCCTTATCCATCCTCCTCAATTCGGAAGCAGTTCTGGGGCTACTCCCATACACAACCTGGAATGAAGATTTACCTGTGCTTCTATTGACAAAATTGTTGTAAGAAAATTCTACCTGTGGTAAAATCAAATCCCACCCTTTGGGCTTATCTCCTACTAAGCATCGTAGCAGGTTACCCAAACTCCTATTCACCACTTCTGTTTGTCCATCAGTCTGTGGGTGTTGTGTAGAACTGAACTTCAAATCTGTCTTCAACTTCTTCCACAATGTACTCTAGAAATAACCAACAAACTTGGTATCTCAATCTAAAACTATGCTCTTAGGTAGACCATGTAGTCTCACCACCTCCCTAAAAAATAACTCTGCAATATGAACAACATCATTAGTCTTCTTATAGGGAATAAAATGGGCCATCTTTGAGAATCTGTCCACCACCACAAAAATGGAATCATGTCCTCTCTGTGTCCTTGGTAAACAAAGAACAAAATCCATACTAATATCATCCCATGGCTTCTCTGGTACAGGTAATGGCTGATATAGCCCTGTATTCTAACTTGTTCCTTTTGCCATCCAACACACTCTGCAACTCTGCACAAATTTCCTCACATCTTATTGCAATTGTGGCCAGTAATAATGTTCACCAACAATAGCAATGGTCTTATCTCAACCAAAGTGTCCAGCTAATCCTCCACTATGCTTCTCCTTAATCAGGTTCTCTCTCATGTAACTCCTCGGAATGCACAACTGTCTTCCTCTAAACAACATGCCATCTTGGATTATGTAATCCAACCATTTTGTCTTGTCTAAAGTAACAGGTTCCAAACAAGCTGTCCAAGCCTCTGCAAAATCTAGATCTTCAGGATACAAACTTTTGAGTTCATCAAACCCAACAACCTCTATCTTCATTTCTGTCAACAAATTTTTCCTTCTGCTCAAAGCATTTGCAACCCTGTTGGACTTCACACTCCTTTGCTTCAAAACAAAAGTATAACTCTATATAAACTCAACCCATTTTAAATGCCTTTGATTTAACTTTCCTTGACTATTAAGATAATGCAAAGCCTAATGATTCGTATATAAAACAAACTCTTTTGGCAGCAAATAATGTCTCCATTTCTTCAAAGCCTGAACTATTGCATAAAACTCCTGATCATAAACATAATACTTTTTCTTGGCATCATTAATCTTCTCACTAAAATAGGCAATGGGCTTACCTTCTTGACTTAAAACAACTCCTATACCACTACCACTAGCATCACAATCTACGTGAAATACCTTATTGAAATCTGGAAGTGCCAACACAGGTTGTTCTACGACTTTCTGCTTCAATGTATCAAATCTCTTGTCTGCTCCTTTAGTCCATCTAAACTCTTTTCTATCCCCTCTCATTGTCTCAGTTAGGGGTGCACAGATGCTACTAAAATTCTTGATAAACTTTTTGTAAAAACTTGCCAAACCATGAAAAGATCTTTGTTGACCTATTTTCCTCTGTCCAGAGTTAAATAGTTCACCTTGTATATTCTTTGAATATTCTTTAAAAAATGACCCTACAAAGATTAAATCCTTTAATTATCCATGCTCTGCCTTACCAAAAATCCCAAAATCTTGCCTGAAGATTCCTTACAAAAAACCTAGAAAAACCCAGAAATCTTTTGTCCTCAAGTGCCTTCCATTGCAGATAATTCTCAGTTTTATACTTAGTCATTTTTATATGCATATACAATTGTATGTTTCATTGTATGTATATCTGTTGTATCTCATATACAATCACACATACAATGGTATATGTAAAGGAAAATGCAAAGGGAATATACAAGGCAGGATACAAAAGTGAATCGAGTTATCTTTGTACATGGAATTCAATATACAAGCGCATATACAAGGCATTATACAAGGGGAAGATACAAAGGTTGGGGTCCACCTAGTGTATGTATATGCGATTGTAACTTTGCACATACAATCTTATATACAGTGGCATATACAATCATGAAATACAAAGCCCAGACCCGAAAGAATATGCATTTTGGTTTATAAAAGCAGATGTGGTTGTATGCATCTTTGTATGTATGTTCGCATTGTATGTTTGCAGATACAAAAGGTAGATACAAGGTCACATACAAAGGTCAATCGCAATGTTTGTAGGTACAAGTCATTGTATGCAGTTTTGTTTGTATATTTCGCATATACAAGGTGATATACAAAGGTTAGATACAACAAGGATATACAAGGCGGACCTGACTGGGAAATTAAAATTTGGCAAACTCAGCGTCGGGGTCCGTAGTTGTATGTTGAAGTGCATGTATATGCCTATATGGAAAGAAGAAAAGATACAAGGCCGGACCTATTCTAAAGTTCCAATATGGTTAATAATCCTCTGAGTTCCGCATTGTATGTACATGCAATTGTATCTCATATACAATCACATATACAAAGGGATTTTTTTGGCGAGACAGGCCTTATCGGTGACTCAGTTTAAGGTCTCCCTGACGGCCGATAAAGATGCAATTGTTCAGCGATGGGTCTCAGGTTCAACTCAGTGACCAATGGAGTGATGACACGTGGCAAAGGCATAGATGCAAAAGGTGATACAAAAGTAAAGGCCCGCGATTGTATATTAGCAATTGTATTGGATATACATTTGCATATACAAAAACAGATACAAAGGCACATACAATCACATATACAAAACTCGAAGATGTAAAAGGCGAAAGGAAAAAGGTTGCATAAATGCATAAAGTGAACCTAGTAGTGTAAAGTGCATGTGCAATTGTATATACAATTGCAAGATACAACAATATACAAGTGCAAAGTGCAGTTGACCACAACTTTGACCATGGATATCTCCCTCATTCTGGCAAATTTCAACATGCTTCAAATGGCAAAAGTGCTTATTTTTGCCTACTCTTTCATCTGGCAGGGTTTTGAGGGGATTTTTTTCACTTTCAAAATTTGATTTGAATTTGCATGCTTGATCGACTGGACGTTTCAGCGACTGATTTGACATACACACGGGCTGATATTGTTGCATTCATTTTAGTTGGTGAGCTTTGTGGGTGCATTCATGCCAGATGACTTCATTCTTCAATGTGTATGGGCTCTGTGTCTTGCTGGCAGATTTTCATGTGTTTGGAGACAGGACATCTCGGCGGCTGAATTAAGTTTTGTAGAGGCCCTTCAATGCAGATATTTGTTGCCTTTATTGGTACAGGTTGATGATTCAACAGCTCACACTAAAGATTCAAAATATCTTCCATTGCCCCTATTCTAGATATTTTATGCCATAACTTCTGGCAGGTCAGCACTCCCTTCAAACACAAATATTTTCTGACAAAGCCCATGAGGTGAATTGATTGTAACCAACTTAGGTCGAATCAGAAATGCTATATATGCACGAACATGAGATGTAAAAAGGGTTGGAAGTGGGAAAATTTACTAATCTATGCTTCTGATTCCAAACAGAGCATTTCCTCTACTGTAACCTTGCCTTCTGATTAAATACATGCTGGTTATTTTACCTCTTCATGCTATTTTAGCTTTGTGTGATCTAAGGATGACATGTATGTGAATTTTTTAATTCCTTCTAATCATCTCTTGCTCCTTGCCTTTGCTAAAATCAGCTTGATCTGTGTATGCTTATAGGTGGTATCTAGTCATTTTGTGCATTTTCTCAATTCTGTGAGAGTTCTTTTACTCAATCTGGTGTATCACCCTTATCTTTCACACTTTCCAGTTTTATCTTTCATTTTAAAAGCATTTCCTCTCCCTTTTCCTCTGTAAATCCAATAGATTTTAGGTGATAAACAAAATAGGAAGTCAGCCTTCTCCTGAGGTTCTTTCCAACTCAGGAGACCCATAGACCTGGAAAGATCCCATGTTTCTCCAGATTGCCAAGTTTTACAACTCAGCAAGGGTGCAAATCTGAGAGACAACAATCTTACCTCGAAAGCACTCCTTGGCGTAGGCCATTCAATGATAGCCCTCACATTCTTTGGGTCCATCTTAAGACCTTCCTCTGAGACAACAAATCCTAGGTATACCAACTCTTTTGCAACACTACATTTCTTAAGATTGATCAACAACTTCTCCCTCTGCTTCTCTAAAACTCTTATGATATGGATCAAATGCTCATCCCAAGTCTTACTGAAAATCAAAATGTCATCTAAATAAATAATAACAAAACTTCCCAAAAATTCTTCCAGTACCTCATTTATGAGTTGCATAAATGTGCTTAGTGCATTGGTTAGCCCAAATGGCATGACTAACCACTCATACAAACCTTCCTTTGTTTTGAAGGCTGTCTTCCACTCATCTCCTTCTTTGATTCAAATCTGGTGATACCCACTCTTCAAATCAATCTTTGTGAAGTACTTGGCTTCACTCAAACAATCCATTATGTCATTCATTCTGGGCAATAGAAATCTGTACTTGATTGTGATCTTGTTGATGGCTCAGGAATCTGTACACATCCTCCACTCTCCTTCTTTCTTCGGTGCTAGTACTGCAGGTACTGCACATGGACTTAGGCTTTCTCTTATCAATCCCTTCCTTGACAACACTTGAACTTGTTTGTTCAACTCTTCACTCTCTGCTGGAGTCATTCTATGGGCTGCCTTGTTTGGCAAACTAGCTCCTGGTATCAAATCCATTTGATGACTTATCTTCCTTACTGGTGGTAAACCTTCTCGTACATTATCAGAGATAATATCCTGAAATTCTTCCAACATATCTAAGACTTTTGCTGGTACATATTCACATTTCTCTTGAATAATCTTAGGAATCAATGTAAAGAAATGACGCTCATGCTTCATACCCTCCAAAAATTTCCTACCATCTACCAAGCAAATTCTAGTAATGCTACATACCTTTTCTTCCACCTCCTTCAAGGGGCTTCAACTTATGATGAACTCCATCCTTTGTTAGGGAATATGTGTTTGCATGGCCATCATGGACAGCACTCCTATCATACTGCCACAGCCTCCCCAATAACATATGACATGCATCCATCGGTATGATGTCATATAACACCTCATCATGGTAGTCACCAATCTTGAACTTCACTGAACACTGCTCATTGACCAAAGCTCTATGGTCCTTGTGCAACCATGCAATCCGATACGGATGCGGATGCTTTCTTCTTGTCAACTTCAACTTGTCAACCATCTCCTCTAAAAAAAGATTATTAGTGCTTCTACTATCAATAATAATATCACAACACTCACCTTCACATTTGCACCTTGTGCGGAATAAACTCTTCCTTTGATTGGGTTCTTTCCCCTCATTCAACAAAGTTCTTCTGACAACTAGGGTTTCTCCTCTTTCAGCATCTTCAAAGCATTCAGATTACACATCTTCATCAACATGTGCAACTCGTGCATTACCTTCAAGTCTTCTATTTGTCCTTCCTTGATGTTGCGGACACTCGCATGTTTGATGTCCTTCTTCTCCACATTGGAAACATGTTCCTCTGAAACCTCCTCTTCCAGGTCCTTGCCCAGGTCTGCCTCTTCCTCTTCCTCTTTGCTCATCATTGTTCCGGTCACGAGGGTGGTAGGTATTATCTCCTCTCTCATTTCGACTGGTGTCGGCTTCTTCAATTTTCTTTGAATCTTCATTTCGGTCCCCATAGGGTCTTCCCCCAGTTCTTCCACCTTGACCTCTTCCCCTTTGCTAGCTATCAAATCTTTTATTCAGCTTCTCTACCACCTTCAGAGAAAATTGGTATGCATCTTCTATTGTGGTCATTCTGACCAGGCTCAGCTCCTATTGAATACTTGGCCTCAACCCATTAATGTAATGGGCTACCTTCTCCTTGTTCACCTCTGCATGACCGGTTCTGATAGTAATCTTATAAAACTCTTCTATATACTCCTTAACAGACTTGTTGCCTTGCTTCAATCCTTGCAACTTCTTGAACAACTCCATCTCATAATCCACATGAATGAACTGCTTCTTTAGTTTCTCCACCATCTGATCCAATCTAGTGATCTTTCCTTTTCCTCTTCTATTCCTCTCTAACTGGACCTCCTTCCACCAAATACTAGCATGGCCCTTCAATTTTGTTTTTACAAACTTGACCCGATCTGGGTCTTCCACATCTTCATACTCAAAATATTCCTCCATGTCATTGATCCAATCAATAAGTTGTTTTGGATTCAAATCTCTAAAAAATGTAGAAACTTCGATCCTGGGCCTCTTTCTGATCTTTGAAATGGTGCTCAACAACCTAACTTCTGCAGGATCTCCCGCAGCTTCTTGTTCTTCCTCAAATAGCTCTTCTCCAGCTTCATCTTCACTTTCTTCTGTCCTTCTCGGCTTGAACCCTCTTCGCAGCTCCTCTTGCAATGCATCGATTTGTCTTTGCAGGGCTCTAAAACCCTCTTCCGTCAAAGCATTCCTCCCACCATGGTTTCTTCGTGGAGGCATCTTGATCTCTGCAGCAAACCCATAACCTCAAGTCCTGGTGCAAACTGCCTCACGGTCGGCGATCTGTCTACACACTCAGGAGCCCTTGCTCTGATACCACTTGATGAAGGGGGGTAAATCATAAAACGCACAATCACATAAATTGCACACAGAAAATAGAATGATATTTTAGTAATATGGGTAAAACATTACATTACAAAAGCTCAAATACAATCAGAGGATGAATCCCCTACAGGCTGCAACACATTACAGCTCCCTCTCTCAAAACTCTGGAATCTTTAGCCTTCTATAATTTCCAAATCAACTAGGGTTTCTAATTTCCCTGCCTTTCTTGACTCTACACCTTCCCCCTTAACTCTAACACCCTAAGGGTTCCCAAAAATGGTTATATATAGCCCTTTTTGGCGACCACCATCTTAATTTCTAAATTTGCATCTCCCTCCAAAAATAGGTCAACTTCGCGAGGCCATAATTTTTGGTTCAACAGTTGGATTTTAAATTACAATACCTTTTCGAAAAGCTCTCGAAAAGACGATGGTGCTCAAGGAGTATCAATAGATAGAATGCTTGGGTTTCCCACCAAATTTCGGGCCCATCCAGAGCCTCTAAGTGCCTCAAATTTGACTATGAATATTTCAATAGGATTTTTGGAATTTGAAATTTTAATATCTCACAAATGACAAATGATATTAAAGTGATTTCTTCACCATTAGCTTCAATTCACCATTCTGGAGGTCTGTGTAAGATTTTGTATCCAACCGTGCAAAAAAACAAACTTACTAGAAATAGTAACACTACCAAATTTAGCCCTTATTGAAAAGAAACAACACATTTTTATTTATTTTTGGTTGATGCAAGATTGCTCTTACACCCTGGATGCTCCTGCATCAGACACCCGGGGTAATTTGAAAAGTGACCCTGTCACTTCTCATGAGTTTGAGGGAAACCAAAACGGTTAACCTCAGTCTTAGATAACCATGATGAATCTTCAACAGGCCTTCCTTTCCATTTCACCAAGTATTCTATATACTGCCTATTTCTTGTACTCTTACCCACACGGCTATCCAGAATGCTCTCTATGTACTCCTCTGAAATAGATACTGGAATGTCCCACTGTGTTCCTTTATCAAGTCCATCATCATGATACTCTATCAGATCTAAAATGTTGAACAATGGTGAAATATTGATGTCATCAGGCAACTCTACCTCAAATGCATTTCCTGAATCCTACTTCTTCAAGATTCTACATGGTCCAAACTTCCTCATTTTCAGCTTATTATATGTACCAACTGGAATTTTTTCTTTTCTCAAGTGAACCATGACTTCATCACCCTCCTAAAACTCCTTATGTCTCCTCTTCTGATATGCCTTAGCTTTATACTGAGAATTCATCGTATGGATATGCTTTCTTACCTCTTCGTGCAAATTTTTTTTGTGCTCAGCAAAATTTTCAACTTCGGCACTACTCATCTCCCCCTTATCCATCCTCCTCAATTCAGAAGTAGTTCTTGGGCTACTCCCATACACAACCTGGAATGGATATTTACCTATGCTTCTATTGACATAATTGTTGCAAGCAAATTCTACCTATGGTAAAATCAAATCCCACCCCTTGGGCTTATCTCCTACTAAGCATCGTAGTAGGTTACCCAAACCCTATTCACCACTTTTGTCTGTCCATCCGTCTATGGATGGTGTGCAGAATTGAACTTCAAATCTATCTTCAACTTCTTCCACAATGTCCTCCAGAAATAACCAACAAACTTGGTATCTTAATCTGAAACTGTGCTCTTAGGTAGACCATGTAGTCTCATCACCTCCCTAAAAAATAACTCTGCAATATGAACATCATCATTATTCTTCTTATAGGGAATAAAATGGACTATCTTTGTGAATCTGTCCACCACCACAAAAATGGAATCATGTCCTCTCTGTGTCCTTGGTAAACTAAGAACAAAATCCATACTAATATCATCCCATGGCTTCTTTGGTACAGGTAATGGCTGATATAGGCCTGTATTCTGACTTGTTCCTTTTGCCATCCGACATAATCTGTAACTCTGCACAAATTTCCTCACATCTTGCTACAATTGTGGCCAGTAATAATGTTCACCAACAATAGCAATGGTCTTATCTCCACCAAAGTGTCCAGCTAATCCTCCACTATGCTTCTCCTTAATCAAGTTCTCTCTCATGGAACTCCTCAGAATGCACAACTATCTTCCTCTAAACAACATGCCATCTTAGATTATGTAATCCAACCATTATGTCTTGTCCAAAGTAACAAGTTCCAAACAATCTTTGCAAGCCTCTGCAAAATCTAGATCTTCAGGATACAAACTTTTGAGTTCATCAAACCCAACATTCTCTATCTTCATTTATGTCAACAAATTTTTCCTTCTGCTGAAGGTATTTGCAACCCTGTTGGACTTCCCACTCCTCTACTTCAAAACAAAAGTATAACTCTACAAAAACCCAACCCATTTTAAGTGTCTTTGATTTAACTTTCCTTGACTATTAAGATATTGCAAAGCCTGATGATTAGTATATAAAACAAAGTCTTTTGACAGAAAATAATGTCTCTATTTCTTCAAAGCCTGAACTATTGCATAAACCTCCTGATAATAAAAAAGATACTTTTTCTTGGCATCATTAAGCTTCTCACTAAATTAGGTAATGGGCTTACCTTCTTTACTCAAAACAGCTCCTATACCACTACCACTAGCATCACAATCTACCTAAAATACCTTATTGAAATTTGGAAAGTGCCAACACAGGTTGTTCTACGACTTTCTGCTTCAATATATCAAAGCTCTTGTCTGCTCCTTTAGTCCATCTAAACTCTTTTCTATCCCCTCTCATTGTCGCAGTTAGGGGTGCACAGATGCTACTAAAATTCCTGATAAACTTTCTGTAAAAACTTGCCAAACCATGAAAAGATCTTACCTCGAAAGCACTCCTTGGCATAGGCCATTCAATGATAGCCCTCACCTTCTCTTGATCCCTCTTAAGACCTTCCTCTGAGACAACAAATCCCAGGTATACCAACTCCTTCTTTGTAAAATTACATTTCTTGAGATTGATCAACAACTTCTCCTCCTTCGGCTTCTCTAAAACTCTTCTGATATGGATCAAATGCTCATCCCAAGTCTTACTGAAAATCAAAATTTCATCTAAATAAACAATAACAAAACTTCCCAAAAATTCTTTCAGTACCTTGTTCATGAGCCCCATGAATGTGCTCGGTGCATTGGTTAGCCCAAATGGCATGACTAACCACTCATACAAACCTTCCTTTGTTTTGAAGGTTGTCTTCCATTCATCTCCTCTTATTCAAATCTGGTGATACCCACTCTTCAGATCAATCTTTGTGAAGTACTTGGCTCCACTCAAACAATCCATTATCTCATCCATTCTGGGCAATGGAAATATGTACTTGATTATGATCTTGTTGATGGCTTAGGAATCTATACACATCCTCCACTCTCCATCTTTCTTCGGTCCTAGTACTGTAGGTACTGCACATGGACTTAGGCTTTCTCTTATCGATCCCTTCCTCGACAACTCTTGAACTTGTTTGTTCAACTCTTCACTCTCTGCTGGAGTCATTCTATGGGCTGCCTTGTTTGGCAAACTAGCTCTTGGTATCAAATCTATTTGATGACTTATCTTCCTTACTGGTGGTAAACCTTCTGGTACATTATCAGAGATAATGTCTTAAAATTCTTCCAACATATCTGAGACTTCTATTGGTACATTTCCACATTTCTCTTGACTAATCTTAGGAATCAATGCAAAGCAATGACGCTCATGCTTCATTCCCTCCAAAAATTCCCTACCATCTACCAAGCAAATTCTGGCAGTGCTACATACCTTTTCTTCCACCTCCTTCAAGGGCTTCAACTTATGATGAACTCCATCCTTTGTTAGGGAATATGTGTTTGCACGGCCATCATGGACATCACTCCTATCATACTGCCATGTCCTCCCTAATAACATATGACATACATCCATCGGTATGATGTCACATAGCACCTCATCATGGTAGTCACCAATCTTGAACTTCACTAAACACTGCTCATTGACCAAAGCTCTATGGTCCTTCTGTAACCATGCAATCCGGTATGGATGCGGATGCTTTCTTCTTGTTAACTTCAACTTGTCAACCAGCTCCTCTCAAACAAGATTATGAGTGCTTCCACTGTTAATAATAATATCACAACACTTACCTTCACATTTGCACCTTGTGCAGAATAAACTCTTCCTCTAATTGGGTTATTTCCCCTCATTCAACAAAGTTCTTTTGACAACTAGGGTTTCTCCCCTTTTAGCATCTTCAGAGTGCTCAGATTGCACATCTTCATCGACATGTGCAACTCATGCATTACCTTCAGGTCCTCTATTTGTCCTTCCTTGATGTTGCAGACACTCGTATGCTCGATGTCCTTCTCCACATTGGAAGCATGTTCCTCTAAAACCTCCTCTTCCAGGTCCTTGCCCAAGTCTGCCTCTTCCTCTTCCTCTTTGCTCACCATTGTTTTGGTCACAAGGACGGTAGGTATTATCTCCTCTCTGATTTCGACTGGTGCTGACTTCTTCACTTTTCTTTGAATCTTCATTTCGGCCTCCACAGGGTCTTCCACTAGTCCTTCCGCCTTGACCTCTTCCCCTTTGCTTCCTGTCAAATCTTTTATTCAGCTTCTCTTCCACCTTCAGAGAAAATTGGTATGCATCTTCTATGGTGGTCATTTTGACCAAGCTCAACTCCTTTTGAATACTTGGCCTCAACCCATTAATGTAACGGGCTACCCTCTCCTTGTTGGCCTCTGCATGACTAGTTCTGATAGTAATCTTATAAAACTCTTCTATAGACTCCTTAACAGACTTGTTGCCTTGCTTCAATCCTTGCAGTTTCTTCAACAACTCCATCTCATAATCCACAAGAATGAACTGCTCCTTTAGTTTCTCCACCATCCAATCCCATCTGGTGATCTTTCATTTTCCTCTTCTATTCCTCTCTAACTGGACCTCCTTCCACCAAATATTGGCATGGCCCTTCAATTTTGTTTTTGCAAACTTGATCCGATCTGTGTCTTCCACATCTTCATACTCAAAATATTCCTCTATGTCATTGATCCAATCAATGAGTTGTTCTAGATTCAAATCTCCAGAATATGTAGAAACTTCAATCTTGGGCCTCTTTCCAATCTTTGAAATGGCCCTCAACAACCTAACTTCTGCAGGATCTCCCGCAGCTTCTTGTTGTTCCTCAGATAGCTCTTTTTCAGCTTCATCTTCACTTTCTTCTCTCCTTCTTGACTCGAACCCTCTTCGCAGCTCTTCTTGCAATGCATCGATTTGTCTTTACAGGGCTCTAAAACCTATTGGCAAGAGACACTATGTGGCTTCATGAGTATTGTCATTGATGGCAACAAAGTCCATCCCTCACATCCGCAGGACATGATATGACCATACTAGAAGACAGACTAAAGTGTATCTTGGTCTGGTAAGCAAGAACAAAGTATGTAGCAAGGTCCAACAGTCAGGTTCGGATCTCTCAGAGGAAGTATCTCAGTAAAGTACAGACTTGGGGAAGTCAAGTGGAGTACCTTGACTAATATATTTCAGAGATTGAGCCTCCGGAGATGTAAGAGTGAAAAGATATGAATTCCTAAGTGTTGGTTTCCTATTTGGTAGAGCTGATAGACGAAGAACTGACTGACAGAACATCAGACCTTAATCTGGATGAGTTACTGATGGTGATCAAGTTTCTTGAGGTATCATTCATGATTGGCCGACATGATTTATGACTTCTATAAGCATCTCTTTGATATGCATCACTTGATAAGTAAGGATTCAGCCGATAGAACAAAGTTTGGAAAAATATTGACTATTCCAGATGCCGACTAGAAAGGTGTTGAAATCATTGGTGTGGATATATATACCAAATAGTTTTGGATGTGAAGGAGTGTGTGTGTGTGAATGAAGTGCAAAAAAAAGTAGAAGAGCAATGTAAAAACAGTAAGGTAGGTCCGGTATGTGACAGGACAACAACACCAAAGAAGAGGAAGAATGAAGTGCAGTAGATCAGTGTACTGAGCCTAACCGGAACTGAACTCCAGCATATGTGGATGCTTCTCATCAGTTCAGGTATCTTATTATACTCTTTATAACTTGTAGACAGTTAGTCTCTTGTAGGCTCTGAGCCTCTTGTGAGCAGTGTGCTCGGGCAGTGAGCCCTAATTGGCAAGTGCGATTTTGTACAATCTTTTTCTTTTAACAGAGAGTACAATCTTGGGTTAATCACCCCATAGTTTTTCCCTTAACAAGGTTTTCCACGTAAAAATCCTTGTGTCATGTGTATTGATGTTATTTCTATTTTCATGGGTATGTTTGCTTATATGATTTGATGCTGCACTAATTGCTAAAGAAGATCAGAAAGTTAAAGTAATTAAGATAACTGATTCACCCCTCTCTCAGTTATCAACAATTGGTATCAGAGCTAAGTTCCTCCAAAAAAAGCCTAATAGCTTGAGGAAGATCTGGGAATTCAAATGGATGTGTATGGAATGAGGGAACAACTTCAATCTACCCTAGATGATCTTGAGCAATCTAACTCTGAAGTCAATGAATTGAAGGAAAGACTCAAACAGGTTGATGATTTCATAAATGAACTAAAAGGGAAATTGAGTATCTCTATGAAAAAGAGAAAGGATCTACTTCAGAAATTGGCAAGTCAAGGTGAAGCCAATGATACAAATGAAGATCTAAAGGAGAAAACCAAGTTATGTGAAAAGTTATCAAAAGAGGTCATTATAGTAAGACATGAAATGGAATCAGGAGTTATGAAATTCACCCAAGAAATTAAAGAGAAAAGTGAGAAAAGAAGTAGAAAATGTTGCCAAAAGGTATGGCATATCAAAAAAGGCACTTGATGCAAACAGAGAGAAGATAGAAAGGGCAGAGAAAGAAAAGGAAGAAGCATAAAAAGAGAGTACTCTGGTAGAAGCCCCCTCCTGGACCAGATCCTCGAAGAGCTCTGCACCTGCCACTGCTAAGATCTCAAAGGCATCAAAACCGGAAGCAAAATCATCTGGTAAAGGAGAAAAGAGAACAAAGACAAAGGATACAAGATCATACACAAGCCTTAAAGATGATGAAGAGACAAAATTTGATGAAGAGATCAAGAAGATGAAGAAGAAGAAGAAAGTATCCAGAGAATCCTCTACCGGTCTAGAGAATAAAGAAGAAAAGATAGATACATGTGTTGAGAAGCCTACTCTTGATGATATCATCAAGGCAATCACTATGGATGGAAACTTGAAAACATTAACAGAATTCTATGATGAATGTAGTGAAGCTGACCAGAAGATCCTTCAAGATGGCACAGTCAGGTATCTGAATATCTACAAAAAAGCTTTCATCGAAATCATATCTCTAATTCCTAAAAGCCTTGAGAAGGAACTTGAAATGAGAAAGAATAATGCCAAAGCAAAGGATATGGAGATCCAGGAATAGATACCCATTTAGCTCTATCCTTCCATCACTTCTAAGCAAAATAATATGATCTTCAAAGATTACAAGGATGAGTTCCGAAGCAAAGCTAGAATGAATTAGCTTATGCTTGGAGATACTGACAAGGTGGCAAAAGAAACAGAAGACATCCTCCAGAATGCATACAAAAGATTCAATATTCCTATTATAGAGGACTTAGGTGATGATCCCTAGGCCATGGATGACAAAGAAGAATCTACTGAGATAGTGGTAGAAGAGGCAAATGAGACAAGTGAAGAAAAAGCTAAAGATTTAGATTCCTCTGCTCTAGAAGAGGAAGTTCATGAAGAAGAAGACACTTCTCTTCTAGATCCTCCGGCATACTCCGAAATTGAAGGAGAAGAAAGAAAAGAAGAGAGCATCAGTTAACAAGAACAAGTAAAGGGAAGAGAAGAAGGTCAAACAGAGAAGACCACAGATGATAGTGCTAAGGCTACAGAAGGGGAGAAAACTCTGTCTCCGGCAAGAGACACAGCAGAAGCAGTTAAAGATTTCTTGACCAAAGACATGATGGAATTTGATGAACTAGAACTGCTTCAAGGTCCATTCAATTTTGATTCCCTCTCCCCAGTTCAAACCATGAAGCTAGCATCCTTTACTCAAGCAAAGGCAAAAGAAAAACTCCTGAAGTCTCACATGGAAGAATATGAACTCATAGAAGTTGCATCTGGTGTATTAGAGAAGATCATGCCATCCTTCCAAAAGGATCCTTTGGCCTCCACATCTGGTAATCTAAAGTCTCTTGTAAATTCTGTTCATACGCTTTTTGATTCCTTAGAGAAGTTAGCAGAAGAAAGGGTCCGGAAGGAGTTTTTGGAAAAGAGATTCTCTGAAGTACAAGGATTAATAACAAATGATAAGAGAGTTATGGATATTGGGATAAAGAGCTTAGAAAATGCTCTCAAAGATGGTGGAGAAATGTATAAATTTTGTCTATCCTGGTCTACGGTAACCAAGGATATTGAGAAGAAAATGAAAGAGCAAGAGGATAAATATCTCAAAATTTTGATTCTCTCACCTCCTCCATAATAAAACAAGAGTGCCAGACTATTGCAGTCTTTAATGAAATAAAGAAGCTTGAAAAGGAGAAGAAAAATAGAATAAATAGGTTAAGTGAACTCAGAGGGATAATTATCCCTAAGTTAGAGGCCATGCATGAGGCTCTAACTAATGCTCAGACCACAGCTCAGACCAATGATCTGATAGATCTGAAGAGGGCAGAGGCTTTTGCATTTCTATTGAGTGGTCACATCTCAATCCTGGATAGAATGAAGCAGAGTTGGGCAATAGAATTTGTCCAGTTGAAGACAACTTTTGTAGACATTCTTCAATATATGTAAGTATAATATGTATATACTCCTATGCGGTTAAGTATAGTTGGATTTTTGGATTTTTTTTGTATACGGATCCTACCCTTTGCCATTGATGTCAAAGGTGGAGTGAGGAGCAGTGCAAAATACGGGATATAGCTAAGGGGGAGCTCCGGAAAAGTGTACACAAGAACATAGCATCATTTAGTCATTTTTCACTAAGTGTTGCCATCAATGCCAAAGGGGGAGATTGTTGGCAAGAGACACTATGTGGCTTCATGAGTAGTGTCATTGATGGCAACAAAGTCCATCCCTCACATCCGTAGGACATGATATGACCATACCGGAAGACAGATTGAAGTGTATCTTGGTCCGGTAAGCAAGAACAAAGTATGTAGCAAGATCCGACAGTCAGGTCCGGATCTCTCAAAGGAAGTATCTTAGTAAACTGCAGACTTGGGGAAGTCATGTGGAGTACCTTGACTAATATATTTCAGAGATTGAGCCTCCAGAGATGTAAGAGTGAAAAGATATGAATTCCTAAGTGTTGGGTTCCTGTTTGGAAGAGCTGACAGAGGAAGAACTGACCGAAAGAACATCAGACCTTAATCCGGATGAGTTATTGATGGTGATCAAGTTTCTTGAGGTATCATTCATGATTGGCCGACATGATTGATGACTTCTATAAGCATCTCTTTGATACACATCACTTGATAAGTAAGGATTCAACCGACAGATCAGAGTTTGGGAAAATATTGACTATTCCAGATGCCGACTAGAAATGTGTTGAAATCATTGGTGCGGATATATATACCAGATGGTTTTGGATGTGAAGGAGTGTGTGTATGTGCATGAAGTGCGAAGAAAAGCAGAAGAGTAGTGTGAAAATAGTAAGGTAGGTCCGGTATGTGACAGGACATCAGCACCAAAGAAGAGGAAGAATGAAGTGCAGTAGATCAGTGTACTGAGCCTAACCAGAACTGAACTCCAGCATATGTGGATGCTTCTCATTAGTTCAAGTATCTTGTTACACTCTTTATAACTTGTAGACAATGAGTCTCTTGTAGGCTCTGAGCCTCTTATGAGCAGTGTGCTCAGGAAGTGAGCCCTAATTGGCAAGTGCCATTTTGTACAATCTTATTCTTTTAACAAAGAATACAATCTTGGGTTAATCACCTTGTGATTTTTCCCTTAACAGGGTTTTCCACGTCAAAATCCTTGTGTCATGTGTATTGATGTTATTTCTATTTTCATGGGTATGTTTGCTTATATGATTTGATGCTGCACTAATTGCTAAAGAAGATCAGAAAGTTAAAGTAATTAAGATAATTGATTCACCCCCCTCTTAGTTATCAACAATACCCTCTTCTGTCAAAGCATTACTCCCACCATGGTTTCTTCGTGGAGGCATCTTGATCTCTACAGCAAACCCACAACCTCAGGTCCTGGTGCAAACTGCCTCACAGTTGGTGATCTGTGTACACACTCAGGAACCCTTTCTCTGATACCACTTGATGAAAGGGGTAAATCATAAAACACACAATCACAAAAATTGTACACATAAAATAGAATAATATTACATTACAGAAGCTCAAATACAATCAGATGATGAATCCCCTATAGGCTGCAACACATTACAGCTCCCTCTCTCAAAACTCTGGAATCTTCAGCCTTCTGTAATTCCCAAATCAACTAGGGTTTCTAATTTCCTTGCCTTTCTTGACTCTACACCTTCCCCCTTAACTCTACCACCCTAAGGGTTCCCAAAAATGGTTATATATATTCCTTTTTGGTGACCACCATCTTAATTTCAAAATTTGCATCTCCCTCCAAAAATAGGTCAACTTCGCGGAGCCATAACGTTCGATCCGACCGTTGGATTTTCAATTATAATACCTTTTTGGAAAGCTCTTGAAAAGATGATGGTGCTCAAGCAGTACCAATAGGTAGAATGCTTGGGTTTTCCACCAAATTTTGGGCCCATCTAGAGCCTCTAAGTGCCTCAAATTTGACTTTGAATATTTCAAAAGGATTTTTGGAATTTGAAATTTTAATATCTCACAAATGACAAATGATATTGAAGTGGTTTCTTCATCATTAGCTTCAATTCACCATTTTGGAGGTCCGTGTAAGATTTTGTATCCAACCGTGCACAAATGCAAACTTACTAAAAATAGTAATCCTGCCAAATTTAGCCCTTATTGAAAAGAAACAACACTGTTTTATTTTTATTTGGTTGATGCAAGATTACTCTTACACCCTAGATGCTCCTGCATCAGAAATCGCAAGAGATATAACTGGTCTCAATCTTCTCAACCCTCAAGGAAAAAGGGGAAGAAACAGGAAAATACTGAGAAGAATGATAAAGGGGCCAAAAATAAACAAGCTGAGTCCAAGGGAGAGAAAAAGGGGAACAACCACTCCAGGAAGAATGGAAACAATTCTGGAAAACCTCAAGAGAGGCGAGGACCAATTGGTGGATGTTACACTTGTGGTGGAGATCACTACGCCAATCAATGTCCCAACAAATCACAGGGAGTGCAACCAAGAGGGAATCCTCTACCCTCCCAGCAAGTAGCATTCCAGTAATGTATCCATGCGGCCTTGGACAACTGACAAGCTAAATACCAAATAACTCCCGTAGAGACAACATGTATTTTATTTGGAATTCCAATTTCAGTTTTAATTGATACAGGTGCTACAGAATGTTTTATTTCTCCCAAAATTGTAAATAAGATACCTAGAAAAGTAGGATTCATGGCAAATACTTGGTCTGTAGAGTATGCAAATCACACCAAGGCTCATGTAGAGCAATGCCTGTTTGAGGGTCGGGTTGAACTTCCAAGCTTTTCCATAGAAATAAATCTATATGTAGCCCCACTTGGCTTGTATGATATTATCCTAGGGATAAATTGGCTATGGAGACATCGAGCCAAAGTTGATTGTTATGCCAAGACAGTAGAATGGTTAGATGATTTATGAAACCAAATCTTTCTCCAAGGGAAACCTAGAGAAGTCAAACTAAGGCAAATTATCGCCTTACAAATGAAAAGGGCATAGAGAAAAGGATGCCAACTTTTTGCTATTAAGATGGACAAAATAGATGAAACAAAGAAAACCTACTTCCAAGATGACTTGATGTTTTATGAATCCCAAAAACTTGAGGAAGTAGGGATAAAGGAGTCCATAGGTTAGGAAAGATTAGATATGGACAAGTATCCCTTCCTCAAAGATTTTGAGGATGTATTTCCAGATGAACTATAAGGGTTACCCCCTAAGAGAGCCTTTGATTTTGGCATTGATATTATTCCTAGGTCAGAACCCATTTCTAAAGCCCCCTGTAGGATGACCACAACATAACTAATGGAGTTAAAGGCTCAACTGTAAGAGTTGTTAGATAAAGGTTTGATTAGACCCAGTGTGTCGCCATGAGGAGTGCCTGCCATTTTCATGAAAAAGAAAGATGGCACTTTGCGATTGTGCATAGATTACCACATGTTAAACAAAGCAACCATTAAGAACAAATATCCTCTACCTCGCATCAATGATCCTTTTTATCAGATGAGGGGTACAACAGTATTTTCCAAGATTGATCTTCAATCAGGATATCATCAATTGAGGTTGAAGGATGAAGACATCCATAAGACAACTTTTATAACTAGATATGGACATCATGAATTCACAGTCCTACCATTTAGGTTGACAAATGTGCCAGCGGTGTTTATGAATCTTATGAACAATGTATTCAGAGACTGTCTAGACAAGTTTGTCTTAGTATTTCTTGATGACATTTTGATCTATTCTAAGAATGAAGAAGAACATATGCAACATTAGGAAATTGTTCTTCAGAGATTAAGAGAGCATAAGTTATATGGTAAGCTCTCTATGTGTACTTTCTTTCAGAAAGAAGTACAGTGTTTGGGTCATATAATTTCAGCTAAGGGAATAGCTATGGACCCAACTAAGATTAAGGCTATTTCTGAATGGCCAGAACCAAGAAATGTTCATGAGGTCCGAAGTTTCATGGTCCTTACTGGTTATTATAGGAAGTTTGTGAAAAACTTTTTTAAAATTGCACATCCTATACTTCCTTGCAAAGAAAGGGCAAGAAGTTTGAATGGTCAGAAAAGTGCTAGGAGGCGTTTGACCTACTGAAGGAAAAATTAACATCAGCCCCGATATTGAAATTACTTGACCCAAAAGGTCAATTTGTAGTCATTACCGATGCCTCAAGGGAAGGCTTAGGTGGTGTACTAGTCCAAGATGGACATGTGATTACGTATGAGTCACATAAACTAAAAAACTATGAACAAAACTATGCCCCACATGATTTAGAACTAGCAACAGTCATTCACACACTCTAAATGTGGAGACACTATCTGCTCGGAAAACCATTTGAGTTGAAAATAGATCACCAGGGACTTAAATATCTATTCACTCAACCCCATCTTAATGCTCATCAAAGAAGATGGTTAGAATTTGTCTCAGATTATGACTTTGAGATTAAGTATATTTAGGGAAAAGAAAATTGAGTGACAGATGCTTTAAGTAGGAGAAGGCATATCTCCTCTATGATCTCTATACATTCTAATTTTAGAAATCAGGTGTTACAAAAATCTAAGGGAGGTGAGTTTTATGAGCAGGTAAAATAGGCCCTTGAGAAGGATCCATAGAATCTAAAATATGAAGGATTCAACCTTGAACCAGATGGGTTATGAAGGTTCAAAGGAAGGATGTATGTACCTAACTCAATAGAGTTAAGGAATATGGTTTGGAAAGAGGTTCATTCTACACCATATTCTAGGCATCTTGGAGTAACCAAGTTACTCGCTGATGTGAAATCTTTATATTTTTGGAAAGAAATGAAGAGAGATGCTACAAATTTTGTAGCTACCTATATTGAATGCCAAAGGGTGAAGGAAAAACACCAACACCCAACAGGATTATTATACCCTTATGAAATTTCTAAGTGGAAATGGTAGATTATAAGCATGGACTTTGTGCAAGGGCTTCCTATGTCAAGGAACATGCACAATGCTATCTTGGTTGTGGTGGACAGACTCACCAAATCAACCCATTTTATACTTGGAAACTTGATAGATGGGGCACCCATCATTGCTCAAAAATTTGTTCAAGAGATTTTCAGATTGCATGGCATTCCTGAGAAGATTATCTCAGATAGGGATGCACGGATGACATCGAGGTTTTGGCAAACCTTATTCTCTTCACTTGGTACTTAGTTGAACATAAGCTCTACTTATCATCCTAAAATGGATAGACAAACTGAAAGGGTGAACCAAGTGTTGGAGGACTTATTAAGGATGTATTACATGGATCACCAATACAAGTGGGAGGATTACCTTCCTCTAGTGGAATTTGCCTACAATAACTCTTATCACTCAGCTATTAAGATGGCACCATTTGAGACATTATATGGATGGAAGTACCAAACCCCTATAAGCTGGGATAAGCTAGAAGATAGGGTTAGCCATCCAGAAATGTTATCTGAGATGGAAGAACAACTCCATCTGATTAAAAGGAGGCTAGTGAAAACTAATGATAGAAAAAAGAGTTATGCAGATGCAAAGCGTATTGAAAGGAATTTCACTATGGGAGATAAAGTTCTCCTAAGGGTAAAACCTCAGAAAATCTCCATTAAATTTGGAAAAATGTCCAAGATGGCACCAAGATATGTGGGCCCTTTTGAAATTCTAGAAGAAGTCAACCCAGTGGCATACAGAATTGCTCTACCACCAGCACTTGCCATGATGCATAATGTGTTTCATGTTTCATATATGAAAAAGTTTAATTCTACTGATAATCAAATTCCTATGCTTGATTGGAATATTCTACAGGTGAAATACCCAGGAGTGGTGGTGATCAAGCCCATCAAGGTGCTCAAAATGTGTAAGCCACGCTTACATAACAAGGAATTAGCATAGTGCAAGGTCCAATGGGACCAATATTTGGTGGAAAATGCCACCTTGGAAAATTATGATGACTTCCATGCTAGATTTCCTCATCTTTTCTGAGACATTTGATATTATGCTTTTGAAAACATTTTTATATTATGTTGGTTTATCTTAAAGACAATTAATCATCGAGGACAATGATTCATATGGGGGGAGATATGTTACATCCCCAACTTACAATTAGACTTAATCATTAACTTGGCATGATAATTAGGAGGATTAGTCATACTTAATTGATTTAATATTGTGGAAATATTTGATTTAACTCTTGATTATGAAGTAGTTATTGATGTTAATTAGTTTTGTAAATTAATTGATTTATATTATGAGACATGATAATGATACACTAATCATGATCTTGTGGTCTTGAGTGTGAACATGAAAATGAACGTCCTTCGAAGAAGGAAGGAGAGTATCATCCAAGAGGAAGGGTTAGATGTTGTGAAAGCGAAAGGTTGACTAGCCATCTGAGTATCGACTTCTATGTCCTTCTTAATCCTTTCATAAGTTGACATGTGTCTTGTCTCTTTTCTTTAGCTTCCATGTTCTCTGTAATTCGTTATGTCGTTGATGCCATCACGACAAGTTGTGACGACCAAACGATGTACTTGGAGCATCATCCCTAGTCGAGAGACAATAGTGTTTAGAGACAAGGAAGTCTCTCATTATCTTTTCTTCTTGGGAATATTATTCCCTAGTTTTTCGACTAAGGATGATAGTCAATTTTGGGGGAGTATTACTTGACCCCGATAATCGACGATCTTGTTGTGACTCAATATGTGTTTTCTATTATATAGTGATAATCCTTAAGTAAGGATGAAAACATTTTATAGGTTGAATTGCAATAATAATATTGTTATTATCTTTCTTATCATAATATTCGATTACTATCGAATGCTATTAACTTGATTTTGGTCGGTCTTGAGAAATGATGGAGAGCTTTGAGCTCATCCTTTCTTGCATGATGCTTGGATCAATCCACCTTTTGTGGGAACTAATCGAGTGGAAAGGTAGTTACCTTCCTAAATGACATGCCAAGAGTGGGCTGGTTATCGACCTTTGATTATTCATTTTTGTTAGTGGACTTTGGCGAGAGAGTTCATTGGTTGGGGTTTATGAGCAAGGTGGCGAAAGCTATAGAGGGATAGCACTGGTAGATTTGAAGCTATGTGCAGCTCGAAGGAGACTAAGACTAGAATGATGTCTCCATCGAAAGCATTGTCTAGGTAATATGGTGGACAAAATCCTATTTGCCTTAGATATATTGAGATTTGACTATGTTTAATCTCTATCAGAGATAGTGTGATGTTATTTGTCATACCGTATCTTTAACTCTAAGGCATGAGGCCTGTGAGACTGTGCCATGATCAATATATGTAAATCTTTTCATAGTCGTGGCTCGAGGCTGTTATAGCTGAGCTATCTTTGTTTCAAAGTTTTATTTCATACTGTGGCTCAAAGACTTAAGGCTGAGCTTACCATGTTATCTTTATGTTGAGAATAGGCTTGAAGCCTTAATGGCCGAGCTAACAACACTAGTAAACCATCTTATGAATGAACTCACGGCTATAGAGCCAAGCAATGAAAACGACAGTAATCTTTTGAGATACACTTTAGGCTGTGTGATAGGTGAAAGTCAGGTGTAGCAGATCAGACATAGTCATGAAACCCTAACCCTACCATCATCAAGGAATCTAACCTAAATGAAATCAAAGAACAATGCAATTCAAGCATAACTTCACCTAGACCGTGCGATTCCTTGTTTGAGGGATGTGGACTGCTTCTTCAACAATGAACAATTGCAATGCTAAAAGCTGCCATGATTGATGATAAAAGCTCAATTGGATAATCAGATGCTCAAGATGATAATGTAGGTGCTATATGATTGCTGGATGTCTCATATGGAGTGAGAGGGTGTTTATATAGGACTTAGCCAAGATCAATCAATGGTGGAGATTCAGAGGCTATGTGAATGGCTATGATTGAAAGTTACTAAATTTAGATTCCATTAATTGTGCATGTGAAGGATTGTAAATGAAAGTTGTCTTACAACACATGATTGACTGGACAAGTGTTAGAATGTGATAAATGATAAGGGCTTAATTCAAATAAAATATTTGAATTAGTTGGGATATGAGTTGGATATTGATTAAATAAATAATATTTATTTAATTAATAGGATAAATGAATAAAATGGGATAAGATGTGATGTGGAAATTAATTAAATAAATAAAATTTATTTAATTAATTGGCTAAGTGGATGAGAATGGGATTTTAATTAAATAAATAAAATTTATTTAATCAATTGGCTTAATGAATAATGATTTATCAAGGTGTTGCAAGACATAGACAAAATTGGGACAAATTTGGGTGTCTACATTTTGCCCCTCTTTGATACAATATTCGGTAGAACATTGTGTCAAAGAAGATATGATATGCGTTCGATAAACAAGTTATGCCCCAGTGTAACTGGCAGGTGATGCCCCCTCGAGAGGTAAGCCAGGCTAACCAGGAAAGGCTGGGTTGGCTCTCGATAGAAGAAAATGGCTAAACAGAGGGCAGACGCGAAGGAAATGGGGGTTGCATGGAAGAAAATAGGCTGTGGCATAGAAGAATTAGGGTTTTGAGAAGGACTATAAGTAGGTTCTTCAATGGAAAATAGGCTCATTTGTGCTCATTTGTGTTCAGAAACTTAGAGAAACCCAGAGCTCCTTAGAGTGAGAGTGGCAGAGCTAGTAGGATGGTTATTCCACGTAGGGATCATCGTGCAGAGCGAGTGAGGACAAATGGACGACCAAAGGGAGCAGGTGCACCGGTATGTTTCAAAACTTTTCCCAAAAGCGTGTAATTAATAGCCTAAAAGTGTAATTAATGCACACACGTCACCAAAAGCGACTAGGTTAGGACATAGCACATTTAGGTCGCTTATGTAGGAATAGAGATCGCTTGTAGTAATTCGGGTCGCTTATGGGCGCGGGTAGGTCGCATAGGTAAAAACGGGTCGCATCCTGTCGGCGGGAAAAACGTAGGCGAAAAGCGCGTAAATTGCAAAATGCGTCGCGTATGGCTAGAAAGGGCTCGCTTAGAAGCAAATAGAGGTCGCTTCACGTAGTGTGGCTCGCATATAGATAGAAATGGCTCGCATTTGGAAAGTGGTGCGCGTTGAAGGCTAGAATGGTCGCATATGCTTAGTTGGCTCGCTTATAGGATAAAACTAGGCGCATTTAGAATAAGGCTCACTATTAGGCCAAATAGGCTCGCATATAGTTTAGGACACGCGTATGAAGCAATAAGAGGCGCATATGGTGGTGGAGCTCGCTTTTAGGAAAATAGTAAGCGCATAAGGTGAAATGGCTCACCTTTAGACAAAATAGAAGCGCATAAGGTAAAGCCAGTCGCTATTGAGTAGGAAATTAGCGCATGTGGTAAAGTGGACCGCTTATGGTAGATGTAGTGTAAAATAGCAAATAGATAAGCATATTTCGATAGGGATGGCTAACAGAATGGACTGACAAGGGTAAATGGATGATGCAGGATGTACTACTGCCATTGTTATCGCGAGAGCCCCATCTGAGAGATTTACGGCTGGTGAGACGGTTAGATGCAGAGGAGCTACTGGTGTTAGAGATCCTGGGCTTGGAGCATGTGTCACGATTAGAGCCAGTTCAGGCACATCGAGGGCTGATGACAGCGATGGTGGAGCGATGGATGAGCAAGCACAGTTCATTCTTGTTACCGACAGGAGAGGCGACCATCACCTTAGAGGATGTATTCCAGATATTGAGGATTCTGATAGATGGGGATCGTGTGGATTATGATCCGGAGATGGGTCCGGCTGCATTCAGGAGATTGTTTGGGACACCAGACATCGGAGCAAAGGGTTCAGAGATTTCGATGGGGAGGATGGAGGAGCTCTGTGACAGATTACAGCGGGTGGTAGTGGCTATCATTAGATGGCTAGTGGGTGATAGGAGAGCTAGAGGGTTTCCCGTAGGATGGGGGACAGTGATGGAGGGCATGTTTTCATATGGCACGAGATATGCATGGGCAGAGTGCGTGTTGGGACAGCTCTGTCATTATCTGCATGATTGTGCATATATGTTTGGAGCTAGTATGTCAGTAGGAGTGACAGTTTTACATGTATGGGCGTATGAGCACATTCCGGTGAGGAGACCAGAGGGATGGGTGGCTAGAGCAGCAGGAGAGCCATTTGCACAGATGTATAGAGGAGCATTGACTTATCGACAGTGCCGAGGGGTGGTATACTGGCGGCTGAGATTGGATGAGGTAGATAGATTTGTATGGAGGCCATGGCTGGGATGTGAGTAGTGGGAGGAGGAGGATGCGGAGCTCGTCTATGCTAGACAGGCGAGATACATTTTTGGACGCGGCGTGTATATTATAGAGCGCTATTTTCCAGAGAGAGCCCTGAGACAGTTTGGAGAGGCACAGGCAGTACCGGTAGGTGATGCCGTTTTTGGGAGGACGAGGCAGGAGGTATTTGATTGGGGTCGAGAGGTTGTGGTGGACACAGCCTTGGCAGAGAGAGATGGACTACAGCCAGTAGAATGGCAGTGGGGACAGGGTCCTATAGATCCAGGCACATTGCCAGAGTATGATGTATACTGGGCGACAGCGAGGCCGACTCGGTTGACACGAGATGGGGAGATTGGAGAGATTGGGATGGAGAGGCCAGTTCGGAGGCGACGACGATGGGCTCCTCCAGCACAGGCTGTTGTGCCAGCTGCACCAGGGATACAGATGCCAGGGCAGGTGCCAGGTTAGCCTGCTATATTAGCACAGCCGCAGGCACAGATTGGAGCAGGTGATGATGTTGGTATTCAGCAGCTGCAGAGACGGATTAGAGAGGAGAGGAGATGGAGGAAGCGGGCACAGATGAGGTTGAGGAGAGTGGAGATGGATAGACATCAGGCCATGATTAGTCTGCGGCATGCGAGAGCACAGGCACAGACCTATCAGGCTCAGCTACAGCTGAGAGCACAGGGAGGAGATGGACAGGATGACAGTGCTCTAGCTAGAGTGACAGGAGAGAGGGATGTAGCGAGACAGCATGAGCAGATGATGAGACTTGAGAAAGACACTGCGATACAGCAGGAGCAGGCTATGAGAGCAGAGAGAGATGGTCTGCGAGCTGAGAGAGACAGGGCAGTGCAGTAGCTGTAGGGGATGACCAGTGAGTGAGACAGAGCAGTGGCTGCCTTGGGGATTGATGGAGCTACGATGTACTTGGCCACACAGTTGACAACGGTACAGGCAGAGTTACGGAGAGTGCAAGGTGAGGCTGAGTATTACAGAGGCTTATACTATGGAGCTGTGCCGGCAGAGCAGAGACAGCCTAGCTTCAGGAGCAGGTCAGGGGCTTCGAGCTCACGGAGGTCAGGTGGATCTCGATCAGTAGCCTCAGTGATGGGGCCACCGAGAGATGGAGGACCAGGTACAGGACCTAGTGGCGGTGGTGGTCAGGGCGAGGGAGCTGGCAGTAGTCGCTAGGGCATATCTTGTTTACATTGTATTATGATGAGGCCTAGAGCCGATGTTGTACATTCATTCTTTCAGGGCTCAGCTTGTATTGTAGACACTTGTATTTTGACACACATGTATATATATATATATATGGCAGTTTTGGCGATCTATATGATGTTGTAATGGTTGTGATGTTGATATTATGATGGCTATGCATGTTATGTGGATTATATATGGATTATGGATAGATGTTTATGCAAATGGTAAGGAATAGAAAATGTATGAATATGTAAATGGTAATGATATGGATAGATGTATGCATATAGGTAGATGGTAATGAAAGATATATATGATGGACTTATGTATGGCTAACACACTTGTTTTTGCAGGAGCGGGAACATGGACAAAGGATGATGGAAATGATTGATCTTGGCTGAGTATGATAGAATGGATAGATAGAATGGATAGGTAGAATGATGATTGGCAGCTTTCAAGTAATTGCTCAAAATGAAAAAGAAATACAGTCCTTATGTTTGATATAGCATATGGATGTTATGCACCAGGGTATAAGAAACCAAGGTGTCAAGGTATCCAATGCGCAACTAGCGTGTTACAATCTTGTCTGAACGCATGAGGTCAAGATGTTGAGCCAACATACACAAGATATGAATAACAGCTAGTGTTGGACTTTGACGCTACAAGCAATGGTTTGAGCTTATCTCCACTACACATAATGATAACTTGCTGGTTATATGTATGGAGTTAGTCTTAACATAGAATAGTCTCAAATGCATAAGAGACTGTTTAGCTTCTCAAATGCTAGAGATATTGATATGTAAGATGCTAATCCCAACACGTACAAGATACCAATACGCATAGGAAGAGAATAAGATCATTCCGCAAACACGGCATACGAAAGCTATATGACCATGCCCCAGTCCTTACTTCATCGCAACATACCAAGATATAAATAGATCAAGGCCGTCTTGATTAGGCATAGAAAAGGGACAAAAGATAAATCAAAAGATAAAACAAAAGATACTGTCATCATGTTCTCTTGCCAAATTTTGGGTGCTCTTGGATGGATCAAGCTGGCGCCTTGTTAAGAGGAAAGCTACATCCTGTTGAAGGCTAAAGTTGTTGATAAACTGTTATAGCAAATGTTGGCTTAAGACATGCGGACAAATAGCTTCTGGCATTCTTTTGATCAGTTAAAGTGCTTGAGCTTTCAATATACACATGGTTTGCTTCTTGTTTGAGCTAATCAAAGAGAAGAAGATGGGGGGGATCATCTGTGCTTGAGTAATGGAAACTTCCTTCGTATTCCAGACTGCCTACATACCCTGTATCCATGGCATCAAAGCACATTTACGATGAAGATGAGACATGATGAATATGTAGTTCTGGGTTTCATTGATGATATAAGTGATGAAGGATAGAAGAATTTGAGCTGAAAGATTGAAGGATGTTTAGAAGAAAGATGAAAGATGAATGATGAAAGGGGCTATCGTCTTAGCCTGAATCAGAGTGCTTCCTTCGCATCTCAGATTGCCTACATACCCTGTATCCACGGGATCAAGGCGTCAACGATAGAGCTGTATGTAGTTCTTATATGATGTCGCTAATTGGTTGGATGTTTGATCAGGTGACGTTTGTTGCGATTGCTGGATGAATGTGAATAGATTGTGAAGATATGGGTCCTGGTTGCAAGTCGTTAAGTCACGTTTGTCGTTGGATATATGTCATGGCTGAAGTTGATAAGATTTGTTGTGTTGTGAGCTGAGTTGTTTGATGTGTTATGAGCCAGAGATAACAGTATCCACTTCCAGATAAGACTCGACAAATGCCCCCAGTGCGGGATGAGGTTTATTATGCAGAAGCGACAATGCAGAAAAGATGTAGCCAAGATGCTAAGGTGCCAAAAGATATAGATATCACGACAATGTCTCCAGTATGATAGCTAGCATTGGCAAAGGATGAAGATGAAAGGCTATGTGTGGCATTGCGAAGTGGATTGGGATTATGGCTTATACAAGATGAAATGGGGAAATATGAGCAAACGAACCAAACAGATGAGGGAAGCTGGTCACTACACATAGCGCCTATTTGCCAGGTTTTCACTATGGTACTTATCCAAGGCGCCTGTTTACCAGGTTTTCACCAGAGGACGGATTATTTATCATATATATATATTTTTTTTAATTATTATTATTATTATTATTTTTTGTGTTTTTGGGGATAGCTGAGATTTATGGATAAAACTTCTTGAGATGAACACTGTTGACTGGTTCATCCAAGGGAATGCCTTTAGGTGTTGACAGAGTGTACGCACCGGATCCATAGACTGCTGTGATAATGAAAGGACCAAGCCAATTGGGTTCAAACTTGCCCTGTTTCTCTCGATGTTGTTGATTCCTTTGGTTTTCTTTAAGGACAAGGTCACCAACTTGAAATCTGCGTTCTCTGATCTTTTTGTTGTAGCTGCGGCATAGCCAGTTTTGATAGACTTGAAGATGGTTCAATGCTGTAAGGCGGCGTTCATCTAATAGCTCAAGATCATGGAGTCTGGATACTCGGTACTCTTCATCTGAGATAGTATGTTGCAAGGATATGTACAAAGAGGGGATCTCAACCTCGATAGGCAAAATAGCTTTAGTGCCATAGACGAGAGCATAGGGCGTAGCTCCAGTGGGAGTTCTGATACTTGTTCTATATGCCCATAATGCAGGATGTAGTTGTAGATGCCAATCTCAACCAGCTTCATTAACAGTCTTTTTAAGGATCTTGATGATTGTCTTATTAGAGGCTTCAGCTTGACCATTGCTCTGAGGATAGTAAGGCATAGAGAATCTATGTTGAATATGGAACTTATTGCAAAGATCTCTAACCTCTTGGTTCTTGAAAGGGCGACCATTGTCCGTGACAATAGCTTGAGGAACTCCATAACGGCAGATAATGTAATGTAGGATGAATTTGGCTATTTGTTTACCTGTGATATAGGTCATTGGTATGGCTTCTACCCACTTCGTAAAATACTCAGTGGCAGTAATAATAAACTTATGACCGTTGGAAGAAGTAGGATGAATTTTACCTATGAGGTCAAGTCCCCATTGTGAAAAAGGCCATGGAGTGACAATAGGCTGAAGCTCATGTGCTGGTGCATGTATTAGATCTCCATGTTTCTAACATTGTAGACATCTCCTTGCAAATTGCTGGGCATCTTTTTCCATAGTTGGCCAATAGTATCCTGCTCGTAGAAGTTTCTTAACAAGGCTAGGGCCAGCGGAATGCGAACCGCAGACACCTTCATGTACTTCACATAAAGCCATTTTTGCTTCCTCGGAATCAAGACATCTAAGGAGGATACCATCAAGACTCCGACGATAAAGGGTGTCTCCTAAGAGAGTGTAATGAGAGGCTCGACGGATAAAGGTTTTACGCTGGGTGTTGGATAGTTGACATGGAAAGGTTTGATGGCGAAGATACTCGTATATATCCTTGTACCACGACGAGTTGGGACCAACAATTTCACATATAAGCTCAGACTGTGGAACTTCAAATGCTGGGATCAAAAGCTGTTCAACCAAGAACTCACATTTGTAGGTGTTAGATGGCATGTCTAAAAGAGATCCAATCATAGCCATGGCATCTGCTGCTCTGTTTTGTAGTCTGGGAATTTGCTCAAAGGTAATATCCTCAAAATATTTCTTGAAATCATCCACCATTAGCTTGTATGGGAGAAGCTTTTTGTCTTTTGTTTGATATTCATCTAAGACCTGTTTGATAATCAGCTGAGAATCACCAAAGACTCGTAACTGTTTGATAGCCCATTGTACTGCCATGCGCAAGCCTGTGATTAAAGCTTCATACTCTGCTATGTTGTTGGTACATGGGAATGCTATTCTATATGATTTAGATATGCAATCTCCTTGAGGGGTGACAAACAAGATACCTGCTCCAGAACCATGTTGTGTGTATGATCCATCAAAGTATAGTTACCATCGTGCTGGAGAATTCAAATTAAACAATCCTTCATCAGGGAATTCTGGATATATTGGCTGAATATCTGTGATGGGTGCTGCAGCTAATTGATCAACAATAACTTGTCCTTTGATAGCTTTGCAGTTCACATATTGTATGTCAAACTCACTTAAGATCATAACCCATTTTGCTAATCTCCCTGTGAGAAGGGCTTTTGAAAGGAGATACTTGAGAGGATCCACATTAGAGATGAGCTTTGTTGTTTGGTTTAGCATATAGTGTCGCAACTTTTGGGAAGCAAACACTAATGCTAAACAAACTTTTTCCATGAATGAGTAATTGAGTTCATATCCCACAAGGGTTCTGCTGATGTAGTAAATGGCTTGTTCTTTTCCTGAATCATAATGTTGAGCTAGGAGGGCACCCAATGCTGCGGTTGTTGATGATATATAGAGCAGTAATGGACAATCAGGTATCAGAGGTACTAACACAAGAGGTGTTGCCAAGTATTCCTTTATCTTATAAAAAGCCTGTTGACACTTTTCATACCACTTAAAAGGTTCACCCTTACGAAGAAGATGTTGAAAAGGATGGCATTTATCTGCTAGTTGTGAGATAAATCTGCGGATAGATTGTAGCCTACCTTGTAAACTGTGGAGTTGTTTGAGATTCATTGGTGGAGGCATTTCTATGATAGCTTTTACCTTAGCTGGGTCCACTTCTATCCCTCGTCGAGACACAATATATCCCAACAGTTTTCCTGATGTTACACCAAATACACACTTCTTTGGGTTTAGTCTGACTTGGTATTTTTCTAATTGATCAAAGATTTGTGCCAATACTTGTAGATGTCCTTCTCTTGTCTTGGATTTTCCCAGGATGTCATCAACATAGTCTTCCATGATAGTATGAAAAAGGTCATGAAAAATAACTGTCATGGCTCGTTGATAGGTAGCTCCAGCATTTTTAAGACCAAAAGGCATTACAACCCAGCAATAGGTATCCCATGGACAGATAAAGGATGTTTTATCTTGGTCTTCCTCTGCAATTCGGATTTGATTATAACCTAAAAATCCATCCATCAAAGATAGCATTTCATGTCCTGCTGGAAGATCTACAATGTTGTCTATGCTTGGTAGTGGGAAATCATCCTTAGGACAAGCTTTGTTAAGATCTCTAAAGTCTATGCAGCAACGAACACGTCCATCTGGTTTTGCTACAGGTACCAAATTTGAAACCCATTCTGGATAATCAATAGGCTTTATAAATTTTGCTTCTAACAGTTTCTGAATTTTTGCTTTGACCAATAAGGCAACTTGTGGATGCATTTTGCGCAATTTTTGTTTGACAGGCTTTGCATCAGGAGATACTGCTAAATGATGTACCACAAGTGAAGGATCTAGACCTGGCATATCTACATAAGTCCATGCAAAATTTATAGCTCTTCTCAGAAAAAATGCTGTGAAGTTTCTTCGCTCTTGCTCTGATAGTGATGCTGCCAAAAAAGTAATCTTCGGATTCTGTTCTGTTCCCAAGTTCATGTCTTGTGATTTTTCAACTAGCACAGTTGATTTTTCATAGTAATTAGTGGCAACAGGAAGATCAAATCCCTCATCCTCAGGCACCTCAGAGAGGTTTTCACCTTCGGATACGTCCTTTATTTTTACTTTTTCATGGTCAAGAGGCGCCTTTCAGTTTTCACCTATTGACCTATTTTGTTGAATTTTGTTTATTTCACTTTTGCGACTGAAGGATTTGATACTTCTGCCAAAATATGCTAGTTTAGGTAAATCCATCATGAAACTTGCTTTATGATCACCCAATGGAATACCTTGTCTCAAACCCATGAATTCTGCAATGGCTTCGTCATTTTCAAATGTGTCTAATATCGGTGCCCCCTGTTGGTCCCAATCGATGAGGTCAGGATATACGAGTGAAAGGCTAATGGAGGAATCGTGATGGCTAGAAGAGGTTGTGGAAAACATGAAGATGGAATGTTCTTGAAAAAGGTCGGTGATATGAAGGGAGGAGTCATCGATAGTATCTGAATTAGAAGTCTCTCCTATCGAAGAAGGTCCAACGTCAATATCGGAAATACACTAAATGTCTTTGGGTTGCGGTACCTCCGATTGGTAACCAAGGCCTTGATTATTAAACTTCTTAGACACAATAATGGGCTATAAAGGACATGGCGGCTTGGGATCACAGGAACAAGGACCTACTGAGGCATATCCGTCTTCATCCTATATCAACACCCTTATGTGGAAATTTAAGACATTGGTGGTATGTGGAGGGAACTGCTTTGAGGGTATGGATCCAAGGGTGTCCAAGGATGATGTTGTAAGGAAGATCAATATCAAGGACTTGACAGCGAGTTTCTGTAATGACTGGCCCAACTTGAATAGGCAATAAGATAATCCCTTCGGTATCTCTTTCAGCGTCATCATATGCTCTGATGGTAATAACCTTGGAAGTGTCAACATCTTTCTCAGAATATCCCAATTGCTTGATAAGTTTCAAAGAACATATATTAAGACTAGTGCCCCCATCTATCAAGACTCGTTTGATACGGTGTTGTTTAACAAATACTTCAATATGGAGGGCTTCGTTGTGTGACGGATGAATGGAGGGCTGAAGATCTTTGTCGGAAAAGGTCAAATGACAAGGGGCTGCAATGCTAGCGACCGTAGATTGGAATTGTGTGATATTAATATTATTAGGCACCGAAGACTCTTGTAAGGCTTTATCAAGGATAGCTTTATGTGAGGGGGATATGCGGAGCAACTCAAGAATAGATATGTGTGTGGGCATTTTACCAAGGTGATCCAAGAGGTTATAGTCAGAGAGAGATCGAGGAGAGTGAGGAGGTGCTCCTTGAATAGTAACTCGACCTCGTCGCATGGTTACAACACAATCAGGTGCTCTCCCTTGGACGGTAATGGTAGAAATGCGAGCATGGTCAATGCGGCCAATGGTAGATGATGCATAGTTATATGAAATAGCATTTCCAGCCTGAAGGTTATTTGTCTGATCATGAGATGGAAGTGGATTCTTGAAAGTCTCTAGATCATAGTTTGATGTTGATTGTTGAGCAGGTTGAGCTGTTGAAGGCGTGACGTTGATTAAACCTTGATCAATGCAGTCTTGGATAACATGTTTTAAGCGCATACAACCATTTGTTTTGTGCCCTTTAACTCGATGGTAATCACAATACTCATTTTCTTTGTACCAAGGAGCTCGAAAGAGTGGTTCGCCATTTGGTGGTGCATCGGGTAGAATAATGTCTCCTGCTTGAAGTAGCTTTTGAAGAACAACTTCCATGGGTTCCACTAATGGTGTAAATTATCGGCGTGGATTAGAAGTTTGGCGTTGGTTTCTTCGTTGTGGAAAAGGCTGTCTTGGTGTAGAGGCTGCTTGAATGTTGATGGGAGCTCTCATGGTTTGAATATTCTTCGCGTCTACAATACCGTCATTTACAACATTCTTGTTCTTGTTCCAAAAGCGAGACTTATCATTGGAATTTTGGGGAGAATCTTTGTTGTCACGAAAGATCTTGATAGTGCCCTTGGCAATTAAGGCTCGTTCAATAATAACTCCTTTGGAAACTAGTTCGTCAAAGGTGCTAGCGCTCTGCAATTGTAGTTGGAATGATAGCTCAGGATGAAGATTTTGAACAAAGATGTCAAGCTGTTGTTTCTCAAGTATTTCCCATGATAATTTGCTAGCCATATTATGCCATCGTTGGGTAAAAGCAGAAAAGGGTTCACCATTGCGCTGTTTGGTATTGACAAGGTCATTCATGTTTACCTCATGTTCAATGTTGAAGGCAAAGTGTGATCAAAATTTGTTTGCTAATTCCGCAAAAGATTTGATGCCCGGGGGTAAATGAGAAAACCATTCAAGAGCTTGTCCTGCTAAGCTTCGAGGAAATAGTCTCAAAAGATACGTATCATCATAAGAGACATCAAGACATGCTACAAAAAAGGCTCGAAGATGGTCTTCCGGATTCCCTTTCCCTTTGTATTTATCAAATTGTGGGATTTCAAAATGTGGTGGAAAAGGTATCATATTAAGAGACTTGTCAAATGGATAGGCACATATGTTTTCGAGAGAAAAAGGTTTCTTGCCTTGTCCTACCCTTTCATCGATCATCTGTTGAACATCTGCTGAAGATAATTGCTGTTGTTGCGAAGGGGGTGGAGTATGATAGGAGATATATTGTGGTTGCGGTTGTGGGATATATGGAGTGGTGACTGTTTGTTGCGGTTGTGTGCCCACAATGTATGTTAAAGGATTGGTATGTGATACGTATGTGTTGGAGGATTGCTGTCCTTGAGACACAAGCGGCAATTGGGTGTGCATCGCATGGGAAGTGGATAGTGGAGTGATAGTAGCGAATGGTTGGGAAGTTGGGATTTGATTCGTGACATGGTAAGTAATGGAGGGATTGGTAGATATGACAGAAACATTTGGATTCGTATTTTGGACGATATGAGGATGGGTATGTGTCATAGGTTGGGTGACAATAGGAACGCTTTGGGTAGCATAGGATGGATTGATGGTGCGTGAAGGATTGGAAGAATATGACGACATGGATGTAAGTTGATCAACATAAGCGACCTTATTGTTTGAATTGGCTTGAGAAACAGGAGGATCACTCATGTCAATGAGACTAACGTTGGGATTATATGATAGCGTGGAAGGATTAGCAGTTGGTATGTGGGATATGGTATTCGTATGAGATGTAGTAGATTGTAATGGGTGTGAAGCGTGGACAACATGTGTTGTTGGAGTGGTTTGAGAGGTTTGCACACTATAAGACATGGGAATAGCTTGTGATGCTCGAAGTATTTGTGCTTGTGTTACTTGAGGCATGGAAACAGTCATGGTAGAAGGAGAGATATGGTGAGGAACATGGAAAGGTGGAATGTTGAGATTTTGTGACATGAGAGGGAGCACATTGGTGGGCACTATCAATGGTTCTAAAGTATGCTCTGATCGTGGTGGCTCAAATGAAGCAACAATAGGCAATGAGGACGATGTTTGCGATGTAATAGGAGATGAGGTGACTATAGTAGATGGTCTATTCCCAACAACAGCAGTAGTGTTGGGATCTTGCTCTCTAATAGCAGATATGTCAAAGTCCTTAGGTAGTTTAGCACCCATGTGAGCAAGTTGGAGAAAACAACGATCAGGCTCAGATATCATGAGTTTCTCAAATTGGTCCCATAGATAGGTATCTTGGAATTCTGATGAGTCGTCTTGAGATTGTTCTTCAAAAGTTTCCAAGGATGGTGGAGGTTGCATGCGTTGTGAAGATGACTCGCCAATAGTGTATCCTTGAGGTATAAACATATGAGAAGGCATACCAGTTGTGAATTAAGTTGCGTCCTTAAGAGGTGTTGTGAATTGTTTCATCTCAGCTTGCAATTTGGCTTCCATTTCAGCTTTCAATTTGGCTTCTATTTCAGCTCGATATTGACTCCTAGTTTGAGGCATGATGTTGATGATGAAGTTGAGCTTGTCAAAGTTTTGAGACCCAAAAGATGATAGTTGGCTGGTTGGTTGATTGGTTGTTGTTTTGGTTTGCTGATTTGGCTAATTTGCTTGGTTGATTTGTTTTGGCTGAGTAGTTGTTGTTCAGTTGTTGTTGGTTGTCCCTAGAGGATAGCTCAAACACTCAAGGGAAAGATTTGTTTGCTGTTGATGTTTGTTGGAGCTAAAGCTAAAGGATGTTGTTTGCTGAACCTAAAGCTGAAGGATGATGTTGGTTGAAGCTAAAACTGAAGGCTGTTTGCTGATTGAAATGATTGGGTTGATGTCTGATTTGCTGGTTGGGGTCTCAAAAAGATGGAAAGCTCATGAGTTGTGATTGATTGATAAGCTCAAAAACAGGAGACAAAGTCCAGGTATTTGCTGTTGATCAAAGAGAAGTCTGAAAGCTGATGTTTAAGACTTAAGCAAGCTGGACCTGTGGCTAATTTAGCTGATGGATTAAGGTTTGCAGGTATTTTAGCTACAGGGGACTGATGATAGCTCAAATGCGACTCAAAGGATGCTAAAGGCGATCAATGATAGCTCAAATGCGATCTGGTTTAGGCTCGACAGAGAATGATAGTGTTAACCAGAAGCGAATGCTATGCCAGAGGCGACGACTGTTGGTTCAAAGGTGATTTCCTGTTGATCAGAGGTGACTCAGATATCCCTAAAGGAGACAGTCTGTTGTTCAGAGGTGAGCTCGTTCAGGCATAAGGTGACTAACTGCAGCTTAAAGGTGACCTGGTTCAGTCAAGATGCGATCAACTGTTGTTCAAATGTGATTTGGTTCAGGCAATAGGCGATCTGCTGTGGTTTAAAAGTGACTCTATTCAGGCAATATGCAGGCAGCTGTTGTTTAAAAGCGACACAGTTCAGACTAAAAGTGGATTACTACAGTTCAGAAGCGATGTCTGTGATCTGTGCGAGCAGTTTAAGTTCAAAAGCGACTATGTTTGTCCAAAAGTTGTCTGATTTTGTAGTTTTTCAGCAAGAAAATAGTGATAACAGTCACTCACACTCACAACAAGCACAAACTGATACAACCTAGGCTAGGATAGGACAGTATCTATTGAATCCCCTAGCTACGCCTATTCAAAGCGGGTAGCTCCAGGATCTTGGTAGCACCGGCTCCTCCTTACATTTGCACACACTTCTCACGCATACCAAGATCTAGGTTTCTTATAAGGTTTGACCCTCTCCAAACCTTTAGATTGTCCCTGCTACCTCAGCTAAGAACCACATGAATTGGGGCCGCTTCAAGGGTTTTGCCCTCTGCGTCAACAAATAGAAGGTTTTTGGCTACTACACAAAGTTGCTAATAAGGGCATCCGTTCAGGTGGCTATACATGCGGCAGCGCTACTCTCCGTTATGGAGTCTCCCAGCCTCCAAGGGTTGCACCTTGGAGGGTTTTGGGGGAGGTTGGCTATCGGTATAACGCAACTGCACCCGTTGTTTGTGGATTTCGACACAAACACTTTTCTTATATAGCGGTTCGAAAGGACTTGGCTTTAGCCCATTACCGCTTGGGTCGTATCCCTTCTCACACCGAGAAGGCAGGCCCTCTAAAGATAATGACAAGTTCTCATACACCTAAGATCCATTTGATAGGCAAGGGGAGAGGATACTTTTGCCATTAAATTTGGGTTACAATCAGGCACATGCAAGCAATCAAAAAGATAAATCAAGCACAGAGCAAACAATGATTCATTTTAAGCACCAAGCCCAAATATGCCTAATTTAGTGAAAAACCACAAATCTTGGACCAATCGAACCTGCAACAGATATGTCAGTAGTTTGATAACCTTCTTTCTTGGACAAATCGATAAGATGCTGCGCAAATACCTAATTAATAGCCAAAAATCAAACTGGAACTGAAACAGATTTGAAAACAACCAAACTTACCAGATGCGATTCACTACTGATCAAAAGCGACCTCCATTATACCAGAGGCGAAAGACTGTGGATCATATGCGACGCTGAAAATATAGAATGCGACACCTGTCAGCTCATAAGCGATGCGTATTAGCCAGAAGCGATCAATTGAGGGCTAGATGCGAACTGTATCTGCAAAATATAGTCGACAGACAAAAACCTAGTCTAACAGGCAATCACTGTCAATTCAAAAGCGATTCTAATTAATTCAAATGCGGCCTCTGTTGCCTCAAACGCGATCCAGATATACCCAGAAGTGACCGGTTGCGAGACAAAAGCGACCTGTATCTGCAAAAACACAGCTAAACCCTAACCTGCACAGGCGATCATTCTCAGTTCATAAGCGATTCATATCAGTGTAAAAGCGAGTACTGTTAGATAAAAAGCGATGCAAACATGTGCAAAGGCGGCCACTGTTAGGTCAAAAGCGATGCAAATTTGTGCAAAAGTGGCCACTGTTAGGTCAAAAGTGATAAATATTGTCTAAAGCAACTGTAATCAGTGCTAAAATCACAGGCGAGCCTTTTAAAAACAAAAGCGATACTATTTTACCATAGGCGACGACTGTCTGTTTAAAGGTGATCCAGAGAGGTAAATGCGGCCAGTTCCAGCTTAAAAGCGGTGCAGAGATCTGAAAGCAGCGGATGTTTGTTCAGAAGCGACCGGAATTTACTGCAAGCACCTGCAAAATCTGATCTTCAAAGAAAACAACTCTGAAAAATGAAGTCAATCAAGGACGTGAGTCCCACCGGGCGTGCCAAAATGTGATAGGTGAAAGTCAGGTGTAGCAGATCAGACATAGTCATGAAACCCTAACCCTACCATCATCAAGGAATCTAACCTAAATGAAATCAAAGAACAATGCAATTCAAGCATAACTTCACCTAGACCGTGCGATTCCTTGTTTGAGGGATGTGGACTGCTTCTTCAACAATGAACAATTGCAATGCTGAAAGCTGCCATGATTGATGATAAAAGCTCAATTGGATAATCAGATGCTCAAGATGATAATGTAGGTGCTATATGATTGCTGGATGTCTCATATGGAGTGAGAGGGTGTTTATATAGGACTTAGCCAAGATCAATCAACGGTGGAGATTCAGAGGCTATGTGAATGGCTATGATTGAAAGTTACTAAATTTAGATTCCATTAATTGTGCATGTGAAGGATTGTAAATGAAAGTTGTCTTACAACACATGATTGACTGGACAAGTGTTGGAATGTGATAAATGATAAGGGCTTAATTCAAATAAAATATTTGAATTAGTTGGGATATGAGTTGGATATTGATTAAATAAATAATATTTATTTAATTAATAGGATAAATGAATAAAATGGGATAAGATATGATGTGGAAATTAATTAAATAAATAAAATTTATTTAATTAATTGGCTTAATGAATAATGATTTATCAAAGTGTTGCAAGACATAGACAAAATTGGGACAAATTTGGGTGTCTACAGGCTGTATGGATGGAATATTGAAACATTGAAACCTTTCTTGAGATTGCGCTCCATGCCATGTGGCCTAGGTAGTGTAGCATTGTATTCTTTCCAGTAGCTAAGTTTGAGGCTTAGAAGCCGAGCAGTGACTGCACCATGTTTTAATTGTGACACTTTCTTGAGGCCACAAGGCTGAGCCTTTTAGAGATGAGTTCTTTTCTATGTCTGAGCTAAAGGTCTTACGACCCAGCTATAATACATTATACATTTTATACTTCAAGAAAACCTAATGCTCGAAGCCGTTATGGCTGAGCTTGTTATCAAATCATGATAAACACACATCATATAATGACGTAGTTAGAGATTAAGAGCTCATGAATGGAGTAAAGAATAACTCCAAAATGATTATAGTCATAAATGAATAATACAGTCACTTGACTGTGGTCATAGCTGAGGAGGCAATAATATCAATAAAACAATCACCCAACTATGGTGACAACTGGGGAGGCAATTAAATGACAGTGTGTTTACAACACCTAAACTAATACCAAGTCGGGCTTATATGGAAAGCTGACTATGAATCATTTGTAGGGTTACATAAACTGTCAAAGATTATATATTTAAACCCTCAAATATGGAGGTGGTGAGACCATTTGAGAACATGGTCTCATCACGAAACAATTAGAATGTGCTTATAAAAAGAATACAGACTTGTTCTTTATGTGTCTTAATTAAGACTTATTGTTAAATGTTATGAGTTATAATTACTTTACTTACTTAAGTGTAAGCTTATAGGATTGGTGAATAACATCTAAAGCTCATAAGGATTAGAAGAGCTATTAATCCTAATGAAACTAACCTACTCTACTAAGGCACGGTATGCCTTGAGTAATTTCATCATATGTGATGACTTTCTATCGAAATTGTAAACCATGTGAGACTAAGGTGGTCAAAATGGTCAAATTTGATATGAAATGAAGATGAACATGGTGATGAGGAGTCACTAGTTCCTTGTTGTGAAGATAACATATTTAATTGTAACCAAGCTATGGTTAAGAACTTATTGTAGGACATGACAACCTATAAGTCGAGTTGGGGTGGTGGACATACAATGATGTTCATTGTGCAATGTGTATGTATGTAAAACTTTGGCCAAAGTAATGCATCTGTCTCTGCATGCATTGTCGATCCACAGTGTTCCAGATGGCCTAGTGTCTCCAGTAGTGTCATACAAGCTAGAGTGGATCTATAGTGTATGATCATAAGACATTAGGAAGGACACAACACCAAATATTTAGATGGCTATCCAAATGGTTTCTAATGTCTAACCTTTCCATTAAGGGTAGGGCCTCTTCCAATTAGGAATTTGAGCGGGGGACCATAGGTCTGTGGTTGGAGGAAAAGCACCAAGATGATGCTCTCCTTCCCAAGCATGAGACAAGTCAAGGCTTATGAAGACAAATGTCATTATTTCCAGATACAGTGTTTGTATTTTATGACCAGTTGGTCCATTGTAATGTATAAATTGATTTATGATGCCTTGGGCATATATTATATTTGATTAGTGATGGTTACTCACTAAAGATTGTAAATGATTACTGTAATGTAAGCTTTGTTATATCATAGTTAGATTAACATGCTTAAATGGTGAAAAGATTATGTTTCTTGGGTTCAAATTTGATTAACTCAATTATTTTGTTAACTAATCATTTCATTATGATACATGTTTAATGTTAAAACTTGAGTATTATGGATAGTGATGTTACACATCCATAGAAAGTAATTGACTGATAACAATATTAAATTCATTTAAATGATTTGACATGCTATTACCTTCTTTCATTTTCAAGTTTACTAGTTTCTTCAACAAGAAAACTCAATTAATTGTTGAAGCCCTTTCGTACATATCATAGAGCTTGTCCCAAATCTGTTTAGTTGTTGTCTCCATGGCAACGTTGAAGAGGACATTGTTGGACAGTGATAGAATGATGGTTGCAGCTGCTTTCTGGTCTAAGACATCCCAGTCTTCATCTGACATCTTCTCTGGCTTCTTAGACTTCCCTTGTAGTGCAATAGCAAGATCCTTCTGAATCAGCAAAGCGTGAAATTGGAGCTTCCACAAACCAAAGTTTTGTCCCAAAAACTTTTTGATTTTCTATTTGTCTACTTCGTCCATTCTTCTAGAAATTCTTCACGATTCCCAACAGCTTCACCACTGAGCTACTTCTCTGAGCTTCTTCACCAAGGCTCTAATACCAATTGTTAAACAATAAAATGACAGATAATTACTAAATGCAAATAGATAAATCAAACACACACACAAACAGTTGCAAGAAAGAAGAACAAGATTTTTAATGTAGTTCACCAAATGGCTACATCCACATAGAGCAGGGGATAGCTCTATTTCTATTCAACCCAAAATGAAACTCTATTACAAAATGTATCTTCAGCTATCACTAAAACCTTCAACAACTAACTCTCTATCTTAACCTCCATAAGACTCAAAATAAATTCTATTACAATATATCTACAGCTCTAAAAATATATATTCTTCTCACTAATGTTCCTATAGCAAATACACTCCACTCCACAATGTTTAACAATAGCTGACTAAAAAATAACCTTCGGAGGACACTAATTTTAACCTCATCATGGGAAATGGTAGAGAGTAAAGATAGCAAAGAAGAAGCATTACACAAAGTGAAGAGTTGGGCTGCATTAATAGAGGCGTTACACCAACAAAATGAACCCATCGATGTTTAATAGGGACATCGAATGCCTTTAAGGAAGGAGTTAGTTGCAAGGTAATTCATCCATGTGTCCAAAAACATGGTGAAGAATGAATTGTGAAGAATACACAAGATGATAGTCAAATTTGTTGAGAAAATAAATGATGTAGAACAATTTGTAGAGAGACCTTGGAAATGTTATGATATCATTGATTTATATTGGTGTCCTTCAAGGTCTCAAAAAGGTAGTAAGCTTGTAAAATTACAATAAAGATGGTGGATAGAAGAAGCAAAAGCTTCACTCTTCAAGAGTTTTCCAAATTGAGCTGCTCCAAAATAACTTATTTTCTCTCTTTTATCTTAGTGGGTTTGATTCACTTCTTTCCTCCTATTCACTACAATTAATTCACTATCTCAAACACTTAAAAGGAGAAAAAAAAATAGTTTAATGTGTGAGCATAAGCATAACACTTATTTTTAACAATAATTAGGAGTTGAATTTAGTTTTATATAAGATTAAATAACAAAACACCTTATATTACACTCTTGTTTTGTGGAATAGTAAATTGATTAATAGTAGCATAGTTGAGGTTTGAGACATGATATACAAGATGCATAGTATGGACAAGAATATGTGTATTATTACATAATAAAATGTATGATGTGTATGATGTAGTTGGCATACTAAAGGGTTGTAGAAAGCATTAAGTTTTAGCATTTGAGTGTTGTTTTAATAGCATAGAACTTAGTTATAACATGTATAAAGAATATAAATCCATGTTTATAATGAATCATTTATTATAATATCTATGTCAATTATAGATTATTGTACTTCTTCAAATGAAGATAAATAGCCATGAAGGGCAAGAGAACAAATGTAAGTATGGTGGAAACACTTCGAAAGAAATAAAATTGTAAAGAAAGATTACTTGATATAACAAAGAAAACAAAAGTAACAAGATCAAAGTTGAGAGAGTTTGAAAACAAGATGGAAACAACTTGGAAAAAATGGAAACACATTAGAAATACTTGAAAATACTTGGAAACACATTGGAAATACTTAAAAACACTTAGAAACACTTTTTAAACATGCAAAAATGAAGACAAGCTCATCAAGAATGAAACTTCAAAGACAATAATAAAGATGACTAAGGGTGAATGAAAGGAAGAGATGTCAACTATTAAATGACTAAAGTGAGTGCAAAATTAATTCTATACAAGTTGAAAATGAAGTCTATGACTAAAATATACAAGAAATTGAAAGGAAATAAATGGTGTAGTAGTATGCTTAACTCTAGGTGTAAATATCGTCTCTTATTCAGTATAAATCCTTTATTATTTCATGTGTTAACTAACTTAACTAATCTAATTCAATTCAATGATACACAAATATTAAACTTCAAAACTATGCTAAGTATAGTTAAAACATTATAGTTCAAAATTGAAAAAGTTACTAAAATTGAACTAAGCTACTAAAGATACTAAGAATTGGGTCAAGTAAACATGTTTGATTTAGAATCTAAGACTAGCAAGAGGTTTAAGGAAGGCTTTTGGAAAATCTAGTGCATATTAGATGCTAGAATTTAGATCCAAGCATTCATGTCTAGGGTCTCAGCACTTGTGTCTAGATGGAATGTTGGTGTCCTTCATATATGCTCGTATTTGAGCCTTCAAATGTTATAAAACTTTAGTGGATCTCTCACCTAATTTTTTTTAAGTATGTGATGTGTGTAGAATCTAGAAAAGTCCTTTCATTCATTTGTTACACATATTTGAAGTTGGAGAGGAAAAGAATTTGTTAGTGCTATTAGGAGACTACCTCAATCAATCCTTTGGGTAGCATATTTCAACTTCAACATATAGGATGTAAATTTGGGAGTGTGTGATCCCTATGTGTAGGTTATTGTGGTGTGTGTAATGATTGCCATAAAAACCCAAAGAGGATGTATAAGTCTATAGTAAATGTGTAGTGTAGTGAGGGGAAGATTAGGGAGGTGGACATGGTCATTGATATAAAAAGAGAGATCTCAAAGAGGAAAGATTTAAAGGCACTAGTCTACAATAATGGGGTATGGAGGAGTAGATTTTAGAGGCTAGGATTTTGGAGAGTAATGAAGGAAAACCTAGCTAAGGAGTGAGGAAAAGAAAAATGCAGATAAGAAATATGATGAAGGTAACAAGTCTAATAAGGTGGTGATATTTTGAGGTGGTTGCATCCATGGAGGATATGTGAGAGCCTAAGGGAGATCTTTGAAACATAATAGCATAAAATGGAGTCCAAATGTGAGAGACAAAGAGTATAGAGTGAAAAACAATGAGAACTAGAGAAAAAAGGGGTATGGAGGAGTGAACTAGAGTAGATAATGAAACATAATTTTATAGGATGAGTCCATCTAGGTATCAATTAGGAAAGGTAGCAACTTGGGAGAATTAGGGTTAGATTTTTAGCCATCAATCAAAGTTGGACACTAGTGTTTGGGGGCTCTGGTGTCCTTTCAAGCACTAGGTCTCGAAACTTTAGGAGAAATCTAGAGATAAAGGGGTTTCTTTTATCATGCATGCATTGCATAATGGTGACAAGTTTAGGCCAAAAAATAAACTAAATGATTACTAAAACATGACTATAGCCTACCAAGTAGACACCAAAATGAGTGTAGAAACATAAGGTGGAAAGTGTGAAGTGTGCAATTTTGACCTTGCTTTTCACTCCCACTTTAGTGAGTTTATGAAACTAGGTGAGAAATTATGCTAAAGTAAGTACATTGTGCATAAATTATTGAAATATATAAAGGATACAAAAAATCCATGTTCTTTGTTTTATTTCATCTTTCTCCTTACTCTAGCCTATGTTCCAAACTTACAATGCAACATAGAAGACAACCCAATTACTATTTTCCAAGAAAAAATATGCTAACAAGAAAGAGAAACAAGAATATCAAAAAGAAAACCACACACCTCTAATCTACCATATATATGTATCTACTAAAATAATGTTGAAAACAAAGAGAAGCATGGGGATCCATGAAGAATCATCCTGATTAGGATTAGAAAGAGGAGACTACAAGAAAGCCAAGAAAGGAAAATGGAAATGATGATATGGGAGCCACCTAGATATATAATTGGTGATATAGTGTTAGGCCAGGAATGGACTGAAATGAAAATAGAAATCAAGGAATGTGCAAACCTAAAAGACGGATTCCATTGAATAAAAAACTGTACATAAATAGGTCAACAAAGTGACCTTTCAGTTTGTTGGGACACATCTTTTCTGGCCCCCAATCATGCATAATTTGTGTCTGAATCCATAAAGTGCCCTTTATTTGTGCCCTTCTATTTATGTTTGCCTATTTTTCCCATCGATTATAATTCAATTTGAGATATTATAAATAGGCCCCTGTCCTAAGTGTTTCCCCCTTTTGAGAATCCTAAAGGCCTAAGTGTTGAAAACCCCCTAAAAATCCCTATGTAGTAATGTTCTAAGTAAAAGGTGTTTTTCCTTAGAAATTTTTTAGCCTTTCAACAGGTTTGTGGGTTTGCAAACCCACTGAAAGACCAAACTGGTCTTAGTTTTGGTGGTTCAAGTTTTTTCCTAACTATTGAAAGGGTGAAGAAAGGCCAAGCAAGGAGGTGGCAAAGCAAAAAGACAAAAAAAAAGTGAAAGCAAGCGGCTTTTAGTGAGTTCACAAGTTCATAAGCTCACTGAAATGTTGAAAAGGAGAAAGCTAGCAAGGTTCACGAGTTTAGGGAATCATCGATTCATCGAAAGAAGGAGAAGAAAGTAAAGAAGGGTGAATGAGAAAAGATATAAAGTTTTTGGCAAGTTCACAGGTTCGTAAACTTGCCTAAATGCCGAATAGGTTCAAAGATTCCCAATTTCTCTGAAAGACTTGAAGACAAAAGAGAACAAGGAAGAAACAAAAGTTGGGATGGTTTGATAGTTTTCACAAGCATCGAAATGTTAAAAGATAGAGAATGAAGATGGATAAAGAAAAAGAGAAAACCAAGATATTTTTCAATGAGTTTGAAGGTTTGCAAACCTCTCAATTCACCAAAATCCAGTTTAAAAAAGAGTTTAAATATTCAAAGGCTCGCCAAGTTTTTAAAGTGAATAGTAACATGTTTTTCATGGGTTTCCCAGTTCAAATGCCTACCTACTTCTCATGTTCCATTAATATAGAATAAAGATGAAAATACAGGTTGTTGGTGAGGTAGGTAGGATTGAAGGTGCAGACGTTATGAGGGTAGGTGGGGTAGGTTTTTCCTGCCTAAACTCCAAAAGGAAGTGTAATGCTATATATACATGTTCAGAAGATGTTTTAAGGGTTGGTCATTGAATCAATTATCTGGTCTGGAATCGCCTGAGGATGTTTTTAGGCATTAAGTAAAGCATAACATTTGGGCAGTGAATGAGGGAATACATCCAGAAATTTGTAGTAAAGGGTTTCAATGCATATCTTCATGAAATGCTATGTCTCCATGGCTGATTGTAATATTTAGGGGAATCTTGAAATCATAGTTTCATTGTTTCCTCTTGCCACATTTGTTGGCATGAATGTAATAAAGTTAGATGAATGTATGACAACATTGTAATGCAATACAAAGGCTTTGGTCTTCTTTTGTTACATGTGGGTTATTGCAGTTTAACTTAGGATTATTAAGTATGTCCATCGTATGTTTATATATCTGAGATTTGTGTGTGAATATATTTCATGTTTATGTTGATGGGTGTTGTATGTATCTCCTTAGCCTTTGCTGCTTACAACTCAATTGCCTAATAAAGTAGGCATTGGTCCATATTGGGGATGGATCAATCACTCTTCATATCAAACCCTTGTCCTATTAGTTATAGGAGTAGGAATAGGATTACATTAGGTTCCACTTGTTATTCATGATTCAGTATAATAACCAGGGATCAATTTGAAGCAATATAAAACTATTCAAATCATTTTTGAATCATGTTCATACATTCCTATTCATCGCCTTTTTGCCGACAAGGTGATAGGATGGAGCAAGAAGATGGAAAAGTAAAAGGGTTTAACAAAATTTATTTTTGCTGACAAAGGCAAAGTTTGATATAGACAAAAAAGCTAAGGAAAGGTGCCTTGTTGAGAAATAGGCAAAAGGAAGGACTAGAAATTAGTTTAGATTTTTGACAGTTCACCAATATGTGTTTTTGCTGACAAAGGAAGGTAAAGTTGGTTCGCAAAAGGGCATTTTCGCTGATAAAGGAGTTGGTTCGGTATGGGTCCTTTTTGCTGACAAGGCAAATAATGGTAATATTTTGCTAAGGCAAAAGAGTTTAGCATAGTGGCATTTTGCCAATAAGGGAAAAGTGGTGCCATGACCATTGGTTCTAAAAGGTGCAAGTTTGCCGATAGAGGAAAAAGACATGGCATTATATTATTGGCGAATCAGGTGGAAATTGAACTTTCTATAAGTTCATTTTTTTGCATTTCGCCGATAAGGCAATAGAGTAGGGCCAAAAGGGAGATGAAATAGAAGGTTTGGCAAAAGGTTTTTTTGCCAACAAAGGAGAAATGGGGCCTTCCTCTTGGTGCGAATAATGCTAGTTTTGCTGATAAAGGCCCTTGGTTCTAAAATGGTGAGTTTTGTCAATAAAGGCAAAATGAGTGGAGTTCGACAAAATCAAAATATTATCTAACAATGCAAATGAAAGGGCAAAATAGCTGGAGTTTGGCAAAAGTGACTTTTGCTGATAAAGGTGGAAACAGATACAAAGGCCTCCAAGTTCAGGAAAGTGTGAAATCATCGATAAGGGCAATAAAAGGGTAAGCTTGGCAAATTAAAGATTTGCCGATGGAGGGGGGAAATGGCCTGGTTCTCAAATGACCAAATTCTTTGACAAAGGGTACAAACAGTAGATGAAGGTGAAGATCGAAAAAGATAAAACTTACTAATAGAGGGAAACATAGGCCAATTTCTAGAATGATGCAATTTTTTGATGATGTAGTTGGAGACTAGTTCCCACTGGAGGACTTTTGCCAATGAGGCAAAATTGAAGAGCAGAATCAGATGTAAAGCATGAATTAATAAAATATAAAGGCTTTAATAATTTTGAAGTGTTGTAAAAGCTTTACAAATACTGTTGGCGGGCTATTATTTTAAAATGCCTTTCTTCCCCTTGGCCGACATGAATGCAAAAATACAAATGTCTAATAGTGGCTGGAACAATGTTCGCCATCATTGTGTAGGTACATAATTTGGTATGGAGATGGTGTATTCTAGTATCCCTTATTTTCTGTAGGTTCTTGTGAGGACGCAAATCAATTTTCAGGGCATGGGTGGCCAAGAAGTCTGCTGATTCTTTTGACATGACCATACGCCTCAGTTATTGTTGTCTTATTGCTTGTTGACTAGGATTTCAAATATCACGGAGCTGCATGATTAATATATATACATGTTTGAAAGACTTTCTCAGGGTTGTTCTCTGAGCCAGTTGTTTGCTTTGCAGTGCTTCAAGAGAATTTCAGGGCTTCAAATCAATCTAGTCTGGGTAGTGAATGGAGAATGTGTTTTGATGCAGCGTTGGAATGTATTGTAAAGCATATTTTATTCATTGGTATGTCTGCATGACCATTTGTAAAGATTCACGAGAATGTATAATTGTAGTTGTATGTTTTCTCTCACCACATTTGCTGGTGCAATTGTAATAGAGATTTGATAATGTGTGACAACATTTAAAATCAATATAAGCTTTCTTTTGAGTCATCTCTTTGTTGCAAATGGGTCTTTGTAGTTTGGTTATGGATCATTAAGAATGTCCAATATGTGAAATATAATATGAGAAATGTATGTGAATACATTTTGGTATTTTATTGATGCTAATTCAAATATTTTCTTTACTCTTTATTGCTTATGACTCAGTTGCCCAATAGAGTAGGCACTAGTCCATATTGGGTATGGATCAAACACTTTTTATAAATCAAACAAATCATTCACCTATGGTTCAAGGTAAAAACCATCTTCCTGTGCATGTACATTTGCGCAGTTGAAATTAGCTATTTAGGGGTTATGTGACAGCCAATCATTCTTGACTTAGTGACAACTTTTGGAGTCAGGATGATGAGTTAGGTTTGGTTGTCCAATATTTTCAATTGTTCATCTGGTTTGAACTTAATACCTATTTAGGTATACCCCTTGGAATATCCCTCCAGAGTTTAAGCTGAGCTTGAAGTGCAGAGGAGTCTACCCACTCCTATTAGTTGACCAAAATCACCCAAAACTTGTTGATAAACCTCTTCCTTTCATCTTGACGACAATCTCTGGCCTAGGTGATTTAGGAAAGTTTTAGAGTTTTGTGTTGTCATTATTTTGGGTCCCAATAGGTGTAATATTTTATTCACCTTAGATATATGTTATATCCTAAGTGTGATATTGCACTTATTTAATAAGTTCACTTAGGATAGTTAGGATATTTAATTATTCTCTCCTAGGTAGCTAATAATGATATGTGTCTGATGCAATACAAGGGGTTCAACACATCACAATGGAGGCATATTTCACAACAATGGGTTCATGACTGGCTCCATAACTCATTTGCAACATGACAAACACCCATCAAAAGAAGAACCAACAACTTATTCCCTTGTTCATCACTTGACAGACATTTCCAAGTTAATATATACTAATACAATATATCAACACTCCTCTTGCTACTTAAATGCTCCTTCAATAGGTACTTCTCTCTTTGACTATCCTAATGCTAGTAGCCCTAAAAAAAGGACTGTTACTCATTATCTTCTATTTCAGACCACACTTTAAGATTGTGATGGGCTTTTAGGACACCCATTAAGCCAATACAACACATATCTCAAGATATCTTATGATTCCTTTGGAACATATCCTTCAATCTGTTGCTGCTACGCTGCTCCTAAACCTTAAATAGGTCACTTTTCCAAGCATCATGACTCTAAACAACTTCCCAATCCCAAAACACCTTTGACGGTCCTTCAGTAGGTTACAAATAGACTAAATCTATAGGTTTTGGCACAAGAAATGTCTTGGAAATCATCAAACCACTAAACCCTCAATTAGGCTTACTAGCCTTGGCTCCAACTTGATAACTTTGCTATCCAACATAAGAAGGTTTCCCAAGATTTAACACAACCTTAGATGGCATGGATATACTTTAACAAGTGACCTTCAAATGGGTATAAGCCATTTCATAAGGGACACTACAAAACTTTTCCAAATACAACTCTATTCTAACTGTCAACACTGTCATAAACATGAATGGGGTATGGAGATCACAAATTCCCTTTGTTTTAAAAAAACCCTAGTTTGTAAAGGGTTCATAATGCAAATTTACATCATTCTCAAGGCACTTCCACTCTGAGGAACACTAAACTTGTCAACAAACTTCAAAACCTTCATCCTGTTGCCTTAACAATCTGATAAAACTTGAAAACACAGTCTTAAAACATCAAGAAACTAATAACAACCCTCTTCTCCTTTAACTGCAACCTTGGAGTATGAAAGTGTGTATAAGAAAGATCATTTTAATCACATCTATAATTTATCACTTGTTCCAGAATCAAAGAAACACAAATTTTGTTTATCTCTGTTACCCTAGTTCAAGGTTTCAACAATTTGTGACAGTTTTTAGGAAAATGCCCATAACTAATTCATTTCCCAATGAAATTTCCTACAACAAGAACCATTTGAAATTAGATTCATCAATCTTCCACCTCCATTTGATCTCAAACCTTGACATGTTCGTACAGGGCTGTATTTTTCAGAGGAACAACAAGAAAATAGTAAAAAGTTTAGAAAACAAAGAAAAATAGACATAAAACTTGTTGGATCTAGGGCATACAACTGAGAGGGGGGGGGTGAATCAGTTGTATAAAACTTCTTATCATTCAAACACTTAACTCACTGTTGTTAGTTAGCAGCATATCAAATAATCATCCATGGAAGCATAATACATAAACACAAGAGCAGATAAGCATCAACACATTGAACACCAAGATTTTGACGTGGAAAACCCGGTTAAGGGAAAAACCACGGGGTGATTAACCCAAGAATTATTCTCTGTTAGAAGAATAAAGAAAAATGAATGGCACATGCCAATAAGGGCTCACTGCCCGAGCACACTGCTCACAAAGAGGCCCACTGCCTACAAGGAGACACACTGTCTACAAAGTGATGAAAATCACAGTCTTGAACTGGAGAATGACATCTCTACCATGTCCGGATCAGTTCCAATTAAGCCCAACATCTCTGTTCTGCCCTTCGCACGTTTCTTCGCTATGCCACACTCATCCTCACACCACACACTGAAATGAACTCACAAACCGTTATTTATACAAGACATCGACTTAGGAACAAACATCTAAGTCGGCAAACAACCATAGGAGTATCCGCAAGATGAATAACACATCCGGTCGGCCTTCACAAGAACATTCGCAGGATGAACAACTCATCCGGTTGGCTACACAGAGCAAGAACTTCATCCGGAAGAATAACTTCAATTCCGGGCTCTACCATCAATGCTGACCAACAACACAACCTAACCATGATCCAAGAACCTTCACAAGCCTGTCTGAATTGTCCGGATACATCCGTACTTCCTCTGCTTACTGGGATCTCTTGTCTTCCTCATCCGGAACTTCAAGAACACAGTCTGTCGCCACTGTCATAATGCAAGAGGTACTTCCGGACCTCCAAATCATACACAAATCAGGATGATACATCACAAGGACATCCCAAACACTCCTTCCAATCCGCAGATTAGGATAATACAATTCCGGACCTCACCGGACCTTTTTGTGATCCTCTGTCACCTCCGGATACTTGCCGGACCCGGTTCTATACCGGCAGCCACAATTCCTTCAGATCTTCATGCGGACCTCTGAAATCTTAACTGTAGCATCTCAAGACTCATATCTACTAACCCTTTAATCCGCATCCTCCGGTTCTCATCCTATACAGTACATTTACCTTCTTCTCATCACTGTTCTTCACTGTTCCTGACTGAGACTAATTTTCTCAATATCCTCAGCACACAGCTCATCAAATCCTTCTTGTCAATGCAATATGAGTATGTTGACATCAATGACAACACTGGTTCACCTCATACTTGCAACAATCTCCCCCTTTGTCATTGATGGCAACATATGATGTGAAAAACCATTAGGACAAGAACTTCAACTTTTCATATGTCTTCTCTTCCTTTACTGCTCCCCCTTTGATCATCAGCCACTTGTTTTTCACATGTCTTCTCTCCCCCTTTGACATCAATGGCAAAGGGCTCATACTTGCAATTCTCATGCATCAGAATCATACCAGCTGCTCCCCCTTAGTTGCAGCTCCCCATTAGTCCGGATCACAAGATATGACTGTGATAGCCACCGGACTGATGCACATCAGTGCATCTTAGTTCATCACCGGAGGGGCCATGACCCCTAACTTTTCCCAGAGATATTCAAAAGAGTCCTTGGGAAGAGGTTTTGTAAAGATATCTGCAATCTGATCCTTGGAGGGAACATACTCCAATCTGACTTCTTCCTTGTTTACTTGTTCTCTCAAAAAGTGAAATTTGATAGATATGTGCTTAGTCTTAGAATGCAATACCGGATTCCTAGAAATATTAATTGCACTTGAATTATCACAGAAGATTGTGATAGGCTCCTCATATTCAACTTTGATGTCTCTTAGCATCTGCTTCATCCATAAGATTTGAGTGCAACTACCTGCTGCTGCAATGTATTCTGCTTCAGTTGTAGACAGAGATATTGCATCTTGTTTCTTACTTAGCCAAGAAACCAATCTCTTCCCCAAAAAGAATGCTCCACCACTAGTGCTCTTCCGGTCATCCACATCTCCTGCCCAATCTGCATCTGTGTAAGCATGAAGAGAGAAATCCAGATCTCTAGGATACCATAGACCATACTCAACTGTTCCTTTCAAGTATCTAAAAATTCTTTTGATTGCCATAACATGAGATTCTCTAGGATCAGCCTGGAATCTTGCCACAAGACCAACAGCCTGCATTATATCTGGTCTAGTTTGAGTGAGATACAACAATCCACCAATCATTGACCTATACTTTGTCTGATCTGCTTTTGGAGAATCATCATCTTTGCTTAGCTTACATCCGGTTGCCATAGGAGTGTTCATAGGCTTTGAGTCTTCCATACCAAATTTCTTTAACAATTCTTTCACATATTTGGTCTGAGAAATGAAGATCCCTTCTTTTGTTTGAGTAATTTGCAGACCCAAGAAGAAATTCATTTCACCAAGCATAGACATTTCAAACTCACTTTTCATCTGATTTGCAAAGGTTTTGCACATACTATCTCTTCCTCCAAAAATGATATCATCCACAAACACTTCAACAATCAGAATGTTTTCATGATCAATTTTGAAATATAAGTTACTGTCAGCAGTACCTTTGTTGAATCCAATCTGCACAAGATGCTTATCCAACCTTTCATACCATGCTCTTGGGGCTTGCTTCAATCCATACAAAGCTTTCTTCAACTTGCAGACCATATCATTATTATCAGACAATTGAAATCCATCCGGTTGTTCAATGTAGACTTCTTCTTCCAGATCACCATTTAGGAAGGCAGACTTGACATCCATCTGATATACCTTGAAGTCTTTGAAGGCAGCAAATGCAAGAAGTAATCTGACTGCTTCAATTCTTGCTACCGGAGCAAAAGTCTCTTCAAAGTCAATTCCTTCTATTTGTGAGTAGCCCTTGCAGACCAATCTAGCTTTGTTTCTGATTACTTCACCAGCTTCATTTAGTTTGTTCCGGAAGACCCACTTGGTTCCAATTACATTCCTGTCTCTAGGTCTGGGAACAAGATCCCAAGTATGATTTTTCTCAATTTGCATCAGTTCATCTTCCATTGCTTTGGTCCAGTTTTCATCATTGCAGGCTTCATTTATTGTTTTAGGTTCAATCTTTGAAATCAGACAACATTCATTCTGATCTTGAGCAATATTCCTTCTAGTTTGTACACCTTTGCTTCTGTCACCTATGATCTGATCTTCAGAGTGATTCAGTCTTACATACCTTGGAATTTTGGGAGTATCCAGCACTGCTGTTTCTTGATCATGCTCATTCAAACATATCTCTTCTTCCTGATTTACCGGATCAGGCTGACTCTGTCTCACCGGAGAGGATTGAGGTTCTTGAACACTGTCTTGGTCATCTTCATCAAACTCATAAAATCTTGAAGGCTTCTCAATTCCTTCATCAACCTTTACATTAGTGCTTTCTATCATCTTCCTCAATCTCTTATTGTAACACCGGTATGCTTTGCTTTGAGTGGAGTAGCCCAAGAAAATTCCTTCATCACTTCTAGCATCAAACTTTCCTAGATCTTCATCTCTTTTAATATAACACTTGCTACCAAATACTCTGAAATATTTCACAGTAGGAGTGATGCCAAACCAGAGTTCATAGGGGGTCTTACCGGTGTTGTTTCTGATTTGAACTCGATTGAGAGTGTAGACTGCAGTGCTGATAGCTTCTTTCCAAAACATTTGAGGAACATTTGCTTCCAACATCATTGTCCTAGCAGCTTCCTGGATGGTCCGGTTCTTTCTCTCAACTGCTCCATTCTGCTGTGGAGTCTTAGGAGCAGACAACTGTCTCCTTATACCCTGTTTCTCACAAAAGTCAATGAATTCACCAGATGTAAATTCACCACCTCTATCAGACCTTAGACACTTTAGTTTCAATCCGGTTTGATTCTCCACCATAGCTTTGAAGATTTTGAACTTCTCAAAAGCTTCTAATTTTTCTTTTAGAAAGGTAACCCACATCATCCGGGAATGATCATCTATTAACAACATGAAATATCTATCACCTTGCAGACTCTTGATTCTTGTCGGACCACATAGATCAGTATGTACTAATTCCAACAGTCCGGTAGAAGATTGATCTTTGCTTTTAAAAGAGACTCTGCTTTGTTTGCCTAACTGACATTCTTTACACACACTATTTGTAGGTTTTATCAACTTTGGAAGATCTCTCACAGCCTGAGTATTGCTTATTTTGATGATGTTATCAAAATTTACATGACACATTCTTCTATGCCATAACCAACTCTGATCAATTTGAACAAACAAACAACTTTTATTTGAACCAACCAGATGAAAGATGTTACCTCTTTTCTGAGTACCGGATGCAATTTCAGTTCCGGAGCTTGTAAAGATTCTGCATTTTCCATTCTTGAACTGGAGATCATAGCCTTTGTCCACCAACTGACCAACACTGAGAAGATTGTGCTTCAATCCTTCAACATACAGTACATTTCCTGTTTTGCTCTTACCATCAAAAGAAATAGTTCCCCTACCTCTGATTCTGCCAGCAGAATTGTCACCAAACTTTACCATTCCTCCTTCATATCTTTCCAAATCTAAGAACTTATTCTTGTCACCAGTCATATGGTGAGAACATCCACTGTCAATAACCCAATCATCCTTTTCTTCCACTTGAGCAGCCAAGGCTTTTTCAACAACTTTGTGATTGACAGATTCAGAGAGTATTGAATCTTCTTCCTTGATGGCTATAAACACCCACTCATTTCCGGATTTGCTTCCTAGTTCTGATTCATCATCTGTTACTCCTTCATTGTCTTCTTCTTCATGAACATAATAGCAATTCTTTTGAAACCTTTGTCTGTGAGTATTAGATCTTGCAGATCTCTCCGGACATCTTGAAGCAAAATGACCAATCTTATTGCAGTTGAAACACTTAAAGGGTAGTTTTCCTTCATACTTACCGGATCCTCTTGGCAGTCTCTTTGCAATGAGGGCTTCAAGTTGAGCTGTTTCTGCTTCTTCTTCTTCCATGTCTCTTCTTGCTTGATCATACCATGACATTTTCCTTGATGAGTTTTCACCCGGATCAAATCTCTGTTTCCCTTTCACATAGGCACTGGCTTTGAAGGCAGATTCAGTCTTGGGAGGATCATCTCCAAACTCGGTCATTTCAAATGCAGCTAGTTTGCCAACCAGTTGTTCTCTTGTGACAGTTGTGTGGGCTCTGAATTCATCAATGGCAGCAACTTTGATTTTGTAGGCAGCAGGAAGGGATCTTAGGATTTTGCAGACAATCTCATTTTCATCTAAAGTTCCACCAGCATTTCTGATTCCACATACCAGCTCATTTACTCTTGGCATAAAGGTAGTGATGTTTTCATCATCTCTCATTTTCAATCTTTCAAATTTCCCTTTCAGACTTTGCAACCTTGCACTTTTGACAAACTCATCTCCTTCATACAGAAGTTCCAGTTTAGTTAGAATCTCATATGCAGTGGGTAGGTCAATGACATTCGAGAGATCTGAGTCATTCAATGCGCTTAGAAGAGCTTCCTTGGTCCGCAGATTGTTTTCAGCTTCTGTGATTTCATTCAGAGTTGTCGGACCACCTTGTGGAGGTACATATGGTTTTGAAATCATACCCAGGTATGCTTTTCCCATGCATTCCAAGTGACACTTCATGCGACCTTTCCAGAGAGTGAAGTTGGTTCCATCGAACTTAGGACTATCCTTCTTGTATGACGACATCCTGGATCTCCTCAAGCGGTTAAGCTCTTGTCAGAGGAACTTGGCTCTGATACCAATTGTTGGATCTAGGGCATACAACTGAGAGGGGGGGGGTGAATCAGTTGTATAAAACTTCTTATCATTCAAACACTTAACTCACTGTTGTTAGTTAGCAGCATATCAAATAATCATCCATGGAAGCATAATACATAAACACAAGAGCAGATAAGCATCAACACATTGAACACCAAGATTTTGACGTGGAAAACCCGGTTAAGGGAAAAACCACGGGGTGATTAACCCAAGAATTATTCTCTGTTAGAAGAATAAAGAAAAATGAATGGCACATGCCAATAAGGGCTCACTGCCCGAGCACACTGCTCACAAAGAGGCCCACTGCCTACAAGGAGACACACTGTCTACAAAGTGATGAAAATCACAGTCTTGAACTGGAGAATGACATCTCTACCATGTCCAGATCAGTTCCAATTAAGCCCAACATCTCTGTTCTGCCTTTCGCACGTTTCTTCGCTATGCCACACTCATCCTCACACCACACACTGAAATGAACTCACAAACCGTTATTTATACAAGACATCGACTTAGGAACAAACATCTAAGTTGGCAAACAACCATAGGAGTATCCGCAAGATGAATAACACATCCGGTCGGCCTTCACAAGAACATTCGCAGGATGAACAACTCATCCGGTTGGCTACACAGAGCAAGAACTTCATCCGGAAGAATAACTTCAATTCTGGGCTCTACCATCAATGCTGACCAACAACACAACCTAACCATGATCCAAGAACCTTCACAAGCCTGTCTGAATTGTCCGGATACATCCGCACTTCCTCTGCTTACTGGGATCTCTTGTCTTCCTCATCCGGAACTTCAAGAACACAGTCTGTCGCCACTGTCATAATGCAAGAGGTACTTCCGGACCTCCAAATCATACACAAATCAGGATGATACATCACAAGGACATCCCAAACACTCCTTCCAATCCGCAGATTAGGATAATATAATTCCGGACCTCACCGGACCTTTTTGTGATCCTCTGTCACCTCCGGATACTTGCCGGACCCGGTTCTATACCGGCAGCCACAATTCCTTCAGATCTTCATGCGGACCTCTGAAATCTTAATTGTAGCATCTCAAGACTCATATCTACTAACCCTTTAATCCGCATCCTCCGGTTCTCATCCTATACAGTACATTTACCTTCTTCTCATCACTGTTCTTCACTGTTCCTGACTGAGACTAATTTTCTCAATATCCTCAGCACACAGCTCATCAAATCCTTCTTGTCAATGCAATATGAGTATGTTGACATCAATGACAACACTGGTTCACCTCATACTTGCAACAAAACTAAGTTCTTTATTAAATTCCTTTAATAAAACTTCATCCTCTTCATCTCCACACCTCCTCCATGATGATATCCATCCTATATAAACATTTCTGACTATTTTTAAGGCTCTCTAACTACCTTTTGAGTTCATGATTGTTCAACTTCCATTATTTTGCATATTTTTACAAATGACAACTTTATCTAGGCTTAACAATATGACTCTATTTACATTAGAGATGGTCTATTATGACCTTATGACCTTATTTACACAAAATGCATTTGGTGCCCCTACACCATACAACCGAACAGAAAAGGATTCAAGTCCACTTGAAGAAGAAGTATCAACGTGAGAAGTATGTTTGAAAATTTCTGACTAATATCTTGAAATCCATGCATTCCATCCACCTTGAAACAATACAACATTTGTTTTCATCTTCACCGTAGGTTTTCCAAACTTTTTTCTAGGGTGCCTAGGTCTGTCCAATGGAAAAATATGCTTCCTAGTTGCATCTCTGCATACCTGCACTTGAATAGTGACAAAATAAAAGGTAACTTGATCAGAAATGGGTTCTTTGCTCTCTCTTGGTGATCCCTACAACATGACCAAATCAAACTAAAGCATCTTGGGCTGCAACTCTTCATCAACAACATCAACACTCTTCTCTATTTGTTCATCTTGCTCAAACAACTCCTCTATTGCTATTGTCATAGCATCTTCTTGTACTTCTGTCTCATGGTTTGAAAAGGCTTCATCCTTCATCGCATCTTGCTTGGCTTGTTTATTGTCTTCCTCCATGAACAAAAACTTCTTCTCATCTGATTTTGGTGCTTTGATTTGTCTTCTCTTTTGCTTCAGCCTTTGAATAGGCCATACAACCTTTCTCTTTATTGTCAAATGCCACTTTTACAACTGCTACAACTTCATTTGGAACTCCCTATTTGTCCTTTCCATGTCTTCTTCCATTTGTTTCAAAGCTTGTTTCAATTCTCTTATTTCTTTATCAACCTCTATTTGCCTCATCTTTTCCTCTTTCCTCTTCCTCTCTTTTTCTTCTTGCTTCTTATTTTGTGAACCCTTACCCAGCAAATACTTCTTCAACAAATCCATTTGTCCTTTTTCAAGAAAGTCCCTTTAACCTTGCTTCTCTTTGTCTTTGCCTCACCTAGGTCTCTTCACTTTTCCTCTACCTAGTCTTTTGGCAACCAGGTTCTCTCTTCACCTGCACAAACACCAAACTCTTTTGCCCAGACCTTTCTAAGCTCTGATACCAATTAATGCAATACAAGGGGTTCAACACATCACAATGGAGGCATATTTCACAACAATGGGCTCATGACTGGCTCCATAACTCATTTGCAACATGACAAACACCCATCAAAAGAAGAACCAACAACTTATTCCCTTGTTCATCACTTGACAGACCTTTTCCAAGTTAATATATACTAATACAATATATCAACACTCCTCTTGCTACTTAAATGCTCCCTCAATAGGTGCTTCTCTGTTTGATTGTCCTAATGCTAGTAGCCCTAAAAAAAAAGGATTGTTATTCATTATCTTCTATTTCAGACCACACTTCAAGATTGTGATGGGCTTTAGGACACCCATTGAGCCAATACAAGACATATCTCAAGATCTCTTGTGACTCCTTTGGAACATATCCTTCAATCTGATGTTGCTATGCTGCTCCTAGACCTCAAATAGGTCACTTTTCCAAAGCATCATGACCCTAAACAACTTCCCAATCCCAAAACACCTTTGAAAGTCCTTCAATAGGTTACAAATAGGCTAAATCAATAGGTTTTGGCACAAGAAAATTCTTGGAACTCATCAAACCACTAAACTCTCAATTAGGCTTACTAGCCTTGGCTCCAACTTGACAACTTTGCTATCCAACATAAGAAGGTTTCCCAAGATTTAACACAGCCTTAGATGGCATGGATATACTTTAAACAAGTGACCTTCAAATGGATTTAATCCATTCAATAAGGGACACTACAAAACTTTGCCAAATACAGTTTTGTCCTAACTGTCATCACTGTCATAAACAGGACAGGGGTATGGAGATCACAAATTCCCTTTGTTTTAAACAAACCCTAGTTTGGAAAGGGTTAATAATGCAAATTACATTATTCTCAAGGCACTTCCACTCTGAGGAACACTAAACTTGTCAGCAAACTTCAAAACCTTCATCTTGCTGCCTTAACAGTTTGATAAAACTTGAAAACATAGTCTTAAACATCAAGAAATTAGTAACAACCCTCTTCTCCTTTAACTACAACCTTGGAGTATGAAAGTGTGTATAAGAAAGATCATTTTCATCACATCTAGAATTTATCACTTGTTCTAGAATCAAAGAAACACAAATTTTGTTTACCTCTATTACCCTAGTTTAGGGTTTCAATAATTTGTGACAGTTTTTAGGAAAATGCCCATAACTAATTCATTTCCCAATGAAATTTCATGCAACAAGAACCATTTGAAAGTAGATTCATCAAGCATCCACCTCTAGTCAATCTTAGACCTTGACACATCTGTATAGGGCTATACTATTCAGAGGAACAACAAGAAAACATTAAAAAGTTCAGAAAACAAAGAAAAATAGATATAAAATTGAATTCTTTATTATATTCCTTCAATAAAACTTCATCCTCTTCATCTCCACACCTCCTCCATGATGATATCCACCCTATATAAACATTTCTACCTATTTTTAAGGCACTCTAACTACCTTTTGAGTTTATGACTATTCAACTTCCACTATTTTTGCATATTTTTACAAATGACAACTTTATCTAGGCTTAACAATATGACTCTATTTACATTAGAGATGGTCTATTATGACCTTATGATCTTATTTACACAAAATACATTTGGTACCCCTGCACCAGTGTCCTCCTTGACTTGAGGTACACAAGTGCCACCACTACCTCATCAACTCTTGATTGATGGTAGTGCTGTGTCATGCACACACGTCCCATTTTTCTTTGACAAAATATGGGCCCCCGTCTCTTTTTATTTAGTCCTATCTTGTTTTCAAATTTTAGATCCTTGTATCAAAAGAGATGATTTCTAAGATTTGAGTAGTTTGATAAATGGTTCATGGAATGTTTTGGTTAATTTTCAAAAGGTTTTCAAATATGTTCCTTTAGCTAATTTTTTATTTCCTCACCTTTTACAAAGTTCTAGAGTTTTGTCTTGCTATTAGATGTAGATTATTTGCTTGTTGCAACACACTCTATTTTCTTCATGAGGTTGTATCTGCCTATTGTGTATTTTGTGAGCCTTAGGTGTGTTGTTGGACATGCCTTTTTCATATTTGATGTTCCATCTATTTGCCTTTTCCTACAAAGGGCCTTTTGGAAACCTTCATATCTTTTTACGTTGTCCTAGGTTAGTTCTACATCTTGTGAGACTTTGTATTATGTCTGGACCTATATATATTATTTTCACAAAATCTACTTGCTAACCATTTTTCTACAAAGGGTGCACTCTCTTGATCTTTGAGTTGTGTGTGGAGTTCTAGGTTGGTATTGCATATTGTGGAGTTTTCTTGCATCTAGATCCCTCACTTTTTTCTACAAAATCCACTTGTTGGGCTTTTCCTTGTAAAAAGGGTATTTTCAAGTTTTGTGAAGTCTTGCTCACCTTCAGGACATCCAAGTCTTCCCACAAATATTTCAAATCTACTCCCACAAGGAAGAATGACTTCAGAATCATGTCAACACCAACCTACCTCCCTCATTTGTGTTAATGTTGAATAACTTAGGGGTATCAAAAGGTTAAATTCAGATTTAAAGATAATTTTCACACTTTGTAATTAAAACCTTTGAGCTCTCTATGCATTCAACTTCTTTGCAATCAAAGAAAACTTCATTGCCACATTTTAGAGCTCAAATTCACCTACATTCAACAATATGTAAGATCACTCTACAACAATATTTACCAAAGACTAGTTTGAGCTCGATTTCATATGGAAGTTCTCACCATCAAACAATAAACTCTAGAGCACATAGGTTATTTTTCCATTGTTTCTTTTTTCTCTACAAATTTGAAAGGATCATAATGATAAACCCTAGAGAAGATTATATTCATATTCAAACCATTGATTTAGATCAACATGTTTTTAAATTTGGATTTATTTATTGGACAAAATTAGGGCACAATAATCAATGTGTTAGAGCATGTAAACCCTAGTTTAACTCAATGATCATCAACTACTTAACTAGGGAAAAATGGCTAGATTCCTTAGCTCTAAGAAACCTTATATTTGATCTTTTCCTTGAACATAATCATGTTAATGAATGAAATGGGAAACCTTTGAATTCCATATTTTAACTTGCAAGTACTTTTTGTCTAGTTCACCCTTAATCTCCCACACTAATGTGTTTTCAAATGAATCTTCAATTTGTGGAGATTATGTACCATATGGAAGATTTAATGTCATCAATGGTTTCAATCTGGTAGCTCTATGAATTTTCACAGTTCTCCAAAAGGCCCATCAAAACTAAGTTGCAAGAATTTGATATCAAGCAAGAAATTAGCTTTTTCAATGATCAAGTCCTAGAATAAATGGATCTCCCGCAAAGGCATATCAAATTAAAATGAGCTTGGATTTACAGATGTGAACAACAAAATATGAAATATAAACAAGATTTAAACCAAAATGTAAAAATCTTATTTCATACTAGCTATCACCTCAATTAAAGTAAGAAACTGAAATGCAAATGAATAAACACAAGGGATTACCCAATTTTGATTCCTGTTGCAATGTGACGGTGCTTTTTTTATTTCTCAAAATGATGAATGTGGATGCTCACAATGACAACATCATGATGCACAATGGTTGATTCCTTGAAATGGGCTCATGAAGGGTCCATTTATAGACCTGTAGAAAGGTTGATCAACGATGGGGATTTGATGCCATATGGATGGTCCATATCAAGTAGGCTAGGTAGTTGTAGGATGGAGGGAGGAGATTAATTGGGATTTATCAATTGATTGGGAGATAGTTGTGGAATGGGTGAATGAGAATAAAAGAGATTTTTAATTTCTTTTATTTATTTTCAAGTAGTTAAGAGAGGATTTAATTGATTAAATTAATTAAATCATGTGGGAAGGGGATATTAGGACTTAGGAAAATGATTTACAACTTAGGGAAAATTAATTAGGATTTAGGGAAAACAATAGGGATAATGTTGGAATTAGGTCCTGATAATTGGGCTAATTGGGATAATGCAATAAATTAGGATGATGAGGGGATAATTAATCAAGATTAGTGAATTTGATCAGGATTAGGGGATTTGATTAGGATTAGGGATAATTTGGATTATTTAAGGAATCAAGACTTAGTTTTGAGCGAATTACGTCTTGATAATTTTTAAGTCTCTACATTTTACTCCTCCTTATGATGATGTTGCGACTGAGAGAAGCAATGTCATTTCAAAGAAAATAAAATATAGATGATGATGGAAGGATGAAAAAAGATGGGGCTTATAAAAAGGAGGATGGGATTATAAAAAAGGAAGATGGGATGATGCTCCCTTGAGAGGATAGGTGAGTGTGAAGCACAGGGTAAGCTCTTGAAATGGATAAAAAGAAGGATGAGGCTGGGAGATTAGATGCAAATGAGGGAGGAAAGAATAGTCATGCTGAGTCAATGTGAGCAACCTAATGTTTGATATAGCACCTGGCGTTATGCACCATGATATAAAGACCAAGGTGACAATGTGTCAAATGCATAAAGGATTGAAGTTGCAAGCCCACATATGCCTATGGCACCATGATATGCAAGACCATGATGTCATTGTGGCAGGTATACTGTGAGGACCGATATAGATGCAAGACAAAACAATAACACACAAAAAAAAGTAAGAATGAATGTACAAACAATGTAAAGACAAACACAATGTTTCCCCTGGTCAAGCTAAAAATTGATGATTGGATTGATGATGATGATGATAGCATTATTGATGTGGGAATGATATATCCTTAGAACAATGTGAGGATTGTGTTGTCAATGTGGGAATGGTATATCCCGAGAATAACACGAGGATTGGGAATGATACATCTTGAGGATGATGATGATTGGATTAAACGGATTAAAATGTGTAGCAAGGTTGGGAACAAGATTGATGGATGCTTGAAGATGATAGGCTAGACTACTTGGAAAGATTTGTGTGGATTAGGATTGCTTGTGGTGGATTAATTGCTTTAGGATTGTTGGGATTACTACACTAGATTTCTTTGGATGATTATACTAAATTACATTGGATGATTGTATGAGATTACTGTTGGATAGGAATGAGATTACAGTTGGATTATGTGGGACTATTGTAGATCCATATGATAAATAGTGACAAGGGAACACCAAGTTTAGAAATAAGGATGGGAGATAGGTTGATGTGGGATGGTGGCCTTAATGCATTGGATGGATGGATTAAAGGATTGTCAATATTTTATGGAAGGGAGGAGGAATGGTAGATGGATGGAACGATGTAGGAAGTGACCTCCAAGGACTATGTCACATAGGAATAACATGCCCCTACTCTAGAAAAATTGTTCAAGATGATGGACTAAAGGGATATAGCAAATGGAATAAGTGATAACAAGATGTTTAGAGGATATGTTGTAGAAGGATTTGCTATGTCAAGATTTTTCAAAACGTGTATCAAAATCATGTCTTCGTCCATATCAAGATCAAAGTCAAGTAGGGTCAACGAAGGGGAATGATAGCAAGGATATATGGATATGATGGATTAGGATGACATGAGAGGGGTAGGATGGGATAGATGAGACAACTTGCCCCCAAGTGCAAAGTTCATCGTTAAATAATTTACACATGATGCCCACAAATGGGTTTTCATCATGGTACTTATCCAAGGCACCATAAAATGGTTTTGACCACTGGACGAATGATTTCTCTTTACTATTTTGATTTTTTTAATGTTTTTATTTATAACATTGATAATCTAATACTCAAAGGGTCTTCACGTGTCCATGGTTGTTGGAGATAGTTGATGTAGATACACGTGTCATATTATGCCAATAATGTCTTACTTGAAGTAATTTCTTTGTCAAGATTAAAGCACTCTTGTACTATCATTTGATGTTTGTGTGATCTTTGTCGATAGCTATGCTAGTCATATCTGAATGTTTACATTTTGACAAATTACCATCATAGCCCTTATGGTGAAGCATTGCTGCCACAACACAATGGATTTGGGAGTTGGATTTTTTGGATTTTAGACATGATTTGAGATTTGGATGGGGACCGTATTGGATGTGAAACTAGGTAATTGTGATATATTTGATTTAGGTGGATATGTGGGTGATGTAGAATTGGTTTGGTGGATTTTTGACTCACCAAACTTGAGATAGTGGATTATGTAATGTGGATTTAGAATTATGAAGTTTGAATGTGGGACTAGGATGGCATTTAGGACCAACATTTTTGTACAAATTGTAAGGTGGTGGGAACCTATTATATACAAGGTGCATCTTTTGATTTTGATAGATTTTTGTATTTGGATATTTTATTTCACTTGATTTTCTTGGTTCATTTTATTTTGGGAGCCATATTGTTTTTATATGATTTCCTTGATTTTTGACTTCATATGCTTTTGATGTTTGATTTGAATCTTTTACTTTGTATCCTTTATGATTTTGTTGGTCTTGATTGAGGAGTGGAAGATGTGGAAGATAAAGATTACTAGTGGAGATGGAGGAAGTGGAAGGATTGTTGGTAGCAAGCTTATTGCAGGGGCTATGAATGGTCCCTATCTCCATGCTCTCATTGGATGAGGTTGCCTCATTGATCGTTGATGTATCACAAACACCATTAGATTTCTTAGATAATTTCTCTTCGATGCTTCCACCATGACTAATGTGGATTAGGATAGGCTCTAGGATGCCTTGTTGATGCAGAAGCATCTGGGCTCATAGACAATCTTACTTCAGCCAAAAAAATAGCTTGTTTCTTTTAACCTTTTGTTTGTCTTGTAGGTTTTTAATCAACATTATTTAAAGTACCTAGCCATCATCACTTCATACTTGCACCAACTTTGGGAAAACTAAAATAAATATTTAAATTCTCCAATACTCCAAAGACAAGGACAAAATCTTAGGTGCCTATATGCTAGAAGACAAGGATTGGATAATGAAGAGTCTTCAAGTTCCCAAGTCATGAAAGAAAGCAACAAAGGAACACCAAGAATCACCTTTCTCCAAGTTGGACACCACCAAGAAAGAGGAGGAATACCAAGAGTCTTTAGCACCCAAATGAGGAATAGAAAAATTGGCAAAGGAGATATTATAAATAGATTGAAGTTTGGCTCCAAAGAGGCATTGTAAAACAAGAGAGGAATCCAAATTTATTTCTGATTGTAGGTCATCTAGAGGATGTTCATAGGTGATGTTGAGGATAATTCTCAAAGAGAAGTACATCAATTTTGATGAGGCAAAGAAAGTGAATGTCCATGGTGACTTGTTAAATGAAAGGGATTTGTTTAGGATTCTTCACTAGTTTGCAAATTGAGGAAATCTCTCTATTGCCTCAAATAGGCCCCATGGGCTTGGCATGCCAAGATGGACTCCTTTATTCTCTCAATTGGGTTCTTTAGATGCCACTCAGATATGAATGTCTATATCTTAAGACATGAGGATACTCTTCTTTTCTTGGTTCTCTATGTTGATGACTTGATTGTCATAGCGAGCACCTCATCCATCATTGAAAGCATCAAGACTACTTTGCATGATAGGTTTTCCATGATTAACTTGGGTCTTTTGCACTACTTTCTTAGGATTGACATCACTTATACCTCTTCTAGGATTTCTCTTACACAACCCAAGTATGCTCTTGATCTTCTAGCTCATTTTCACATGGCTGATTGTAAGCCTACACTAACTCCCTTTCTACCTGGAGTCAAACTTGAGGTGAAGTGTTTCACAAAACCAAAACCAGTTGATGCCACATTGTATTGTCAACTTGTTCGTGGCATCGTCTACATGAATCATACTCACCCTGACATTTCATTTATAGGTGGTATGGTTTCACACTTCATGACAAAGACACATGAGATTCACTGGAAGGCAACCAAATGCATTTTGCACTACATATAGGGCACTCATAGTTATGGTATAACCTATGCAGTGGGCACAAGTTTATATTTGATTAGATACACAAACTAATTGGGATGGTGATCTTGATGATCACAAGTCCACATATAGCTACAATTTTTGCCTTGGTTTCAGTTCCAGTTGTTGGCAGAGTAAGAAGAAGTATGCCATTGCTCTCTATTTAACTGAGGCTAAGTATCAAGGGCTATTACTACTGCCACTAAGGCTATTTGACTTCAAAATATCTTCATTGAACTTGGCATCACTTTTTAGAAGCCATCAGTCATCTACTATGATAACCAGAGTGCCATCCAAATCATGAAGAACATGATCCATCATTAATGGATCAAACACTTCAAGATCCACAAGCATTTTCTCAGGGAGTTGATTTAAGAGTAGGTCAATGTTGGTTTGTGCTATTGTTTGATAGAAGAGCAGGTTGCAGATCTATTCACCAAACCCTTTGCTAAGAGAAAGTACATCCATATTTGGTTTCTCTTGGGAGTGCGGGGCATTTCCTCAAGGGGGTCACTTAACCCTTTTTGCTTCATCTTCACATGAGGACTTTTTTTTCACTAGGTTTTCTCCTTTTTTGTTTGAGGGAATCTTTTGTATATGGGTATCTCATTAGGTCTTATTGTCGGGACCCATGTTTGCATCTTTAAATATATTTTCCCTAAGTTACACTTAAGGGGGTATTAGTGTAAATAAGGTACTTTATCTAAGTAGTTCATTTCCTAGTTAGTTCTCCACTTAGGTTCTTTTTTACACTAGGTTAAGTTTACTTAGGGACTTTTTTTAGTCTATCCTATATTAGTTGTGTTTTTAGTCTCTTGGGTAGTGTATCCTATATATGCCCACCTCTCACTCTCATATGTGCATCTAATCTCATTGTATACTTTACATTTCCTATTGAATAGAATACAATTTATTCTATCATTCTAATTTTCTAGTTTTTCTTTCTTTTCACTCATTGCATTCTTAGGTGGCTTTATAGCCAAATATTACACAAAGATACCACATTTTCCATAGAACCATGAAGCATTGTTCCACACCTAATCATGTTCTGACACAAACTAGAAATTAACCAAGAAGAAGTTGCTATCAAGAAGAGAGAGGGTATGAAATGCAATGTTGCTCCAAACCAAGTTAATGACCTGTCTATTTCCTAAATATCTAAACACCAAGGATCCCATACCAATCTCCCCTTCTATTGATTTTAAGAAACCATCATCAATTTATAGATTTGAAACATCCTTAGCCAAAGAGAAAGGGACATCATCTAGGGAGAAAATTTTAGGTACACCCTATTCCAATTCAATATTTTTGGTCTTAGTCTTAGCCATTAAGCCTAAAGGGGAAAGAGTCAAATTCTTATTATCCACTACATGTACCTTTTGAGCCTCTTTCATTGCAGATTTAGGCAAAGAAGAAGGCCTTTGCTATCACACTACCAACACCATGGAGAGGTTAGGGTAACTATAAAGTTTGTTATTTGCAATATTTACCTACATCCTTGCTTTCATTATATACCCTATCTACCAATAAAACTGTAGCAGGTGCTTCATTCTCCTTAACATAGAAGCAATTCATGGGAAAATCTCATGATATATCACAAGATCTTAGATCTCACCCTCTTGCCTAAGTTTTTGTCCAAAATTGCACAATATTAGAAGAAAAACTCATTGACCATGATTTTCTACTTTTTGACTACCATTTTCTTAAAAATTCAACTAGTTTTAAAAATTTTCACAATATTCCATTTTTATTTTAATAAAAGGATAAATACCCATAATTTTGTTCATTATATACCCTATCTACCAATAAAACTGTAGTAGGTGCTTCATTCTCCTCAACATAGAAGCAAATCATGGGGAAATCTCATAATATATCACAAGATCTTAGATCTCGCCCTCTTGCCTAAGTTTTTGTCCAAAATTGCACAATATTAGGAGAAAAACTCATTGACCATGATTTTCTACTTTTTGACTATCATTTTCTTAAAATTTCAATTATTTTCCTAAATTTTCACAATATTCCATTTTTATTTAAATAAAAGGGTAAATACCCATAATTTCACAATATTTGCACTTTAGATTTTCTTTATAGATTTTTGTGATTTTTGGTCAAAGTTTATGGATCTTACATATGCTTGCATTTTTGTAACTAACATTCAAGGACATCCAAATGATTTGAGTAAGCTCCAATGAGTCAACATTATCTATAATATTCTAATTTTTAGTGATTTTGTAACAGTTTAATAATTGTTTTATGATTGCTTAAAATAAGCTCCAGTTTTATTATAGTTTTGAGTTTAACAATTTCAAGTAAATATTTATGTAGTTTTATTAGTACCTGCCTTCGGTTGGTACTATTGCAATGAGTTCGCACTTATCTAGTTATTAATCTATTGATTGCAAACCAATCAAAAGATAGGATTATTTTTCTTGTCGAACAAATTTGATTTAAATTTGTACTTTTCCTATGTCAACATGATATATTTTTAACAAAAAATTATTTAGAAATGATTTATTTGTATTGTCATTGGCTGAAAAAAATGACCTCTTCTCTACGGATTGTCGGGAGAGTGCAACAAAAAACTATAAATGAGGATAGAATTTTGGTTTGAGGGGAGCACATGGCAAGTAAACAAATTATGAACACAAATTTTGTCTCCCACTAGTTAAGTCATGCCTAATTGGATGGCGATTAATTTTTTGCTTCATTAGCTAAAAGTAATTTAATTTTAATTTAGTTTTTAGGGTTCTACACATTTTATTTTATGTAATTAGATTACTTTAGGGATTTCAATTTTATTTACTCAAAAGTTAAAAATCTTGGATTTCAATTTTAGTCAAAACTTTAAAATCTATAGTATTATGAATTTAATTACATTTTTTATTTTATTGTTCAAACTTAAAGTATTAGTATTATTACATTAATTAATTCTTTAATCATTATTATTATATTATTTAAATATTTAATATTTAATTTTGAAAATTTATATTTAAATTTTAAGTGAAAATATGAACATTGAATATTTAATTAAATCTTTCCAAGTGTAAATATTAAATTGAAATTAACAAAATTAATTTATTATTTACAAACCTAAAAACCTAAATCAAAACCTATTCATAATAAATTGAAAATATTAAAAATTGGTGCAGTTCACCTAACTATTACCATTACCCTACATTTCCCAAATCAAAATTATGATGAGGACAATCTACAAGTTATGCAGGTTTTGTTTATTTTAAAATATCAAAATTTAATATTTGATGGCTTTGGTTTTTGTTTTTAATCTTGACATTTAAATCTTTAGGGTTTTTGAATGCTTTGAAAATTAATAATTCTATAAGCAGGTCTGTTCTTAACTAGTTATTAATAATTCTTTTTACAACTAATGAGAATTGAAATAGTTTTTCTATTTAAAAAATATTTAGCTATTGCTATTGTATAGATACAAATATTATAACAAATTGAAAAATTATTTTTCTTTAATCTAATTGGCAGAAAACTTTTATATTATAAGGGTGATTAATGCGCATCCATTACAATAATGGCGGTAATATGGAGTTAATATATTATTTTATTTATGTTTAATAATATTTTATAACTATATTTTATTAGGGTTTTATCAAATCAAATAAAAAAGGGAAAAGTATATGATAAAGAAGTGCATTATATTTTAAAGATTTTACTAACTATATTTAGGAACATGACATCACTTCATTTAAATATTTTCCATCACACTAGATTTTTAATTGTTGAGTAAATAAAATTGAAATCCCCTTTCATGACACTCTTAAAATCCCAAAAATAACCTAATTTCGTCAAATAAAATAACACTAAATTTTTTCTTGACAAAGCATGCATATTTTTATTTATTGATTTCATTTCACAGCTATTTTATAAAAAATTTATTAGGGTTTAAATTTGTTTTATAACTATACTTTAGGGTTCTACACATAAATAACCTAATTTCACTAAAATATTTCTTCACTATTCATTTGATCTTAACCATTGGTGTCTAATAAAATGGAGGTGAACCACATACTTTTATTAAATGAATGCACCCAAAATTATTACTAAACCACAATATTATATTAATTAAAATAATTAAAATCATGTTCTCTAAAAGTACTTACTATTATTACTTAAATAAAAAATTAAGTGACTAAGATAAAATACTGTAGTGATGTAAATATGAATATGTTATTGTTATTATATTATGTAATTATTCTTCAAACTTACTATATTTTAATGCATTTTAAATTGTAATAGTATTCAATATTATTACATTCTAATATCTTAGGCAGACATTTCAAATCTATCCACACTGTTATTGTATTATGTAATTATTCTTCAAACTTACAATATTTTAATGCATTTTAAATTGTAATAGTATTCAATATTATTACATTTTAACATTTTAGGCAGACATTTCAAATCTATCCACACCCAGCTAGGGTTAGGGTTCTACACATTTTATTTTATGAAATTAGATTATTTTTAGGATTTCAATTTTATTTAGTCAAGAGTTAAAAATCTAGGATTTCAATTTTATTTAATATTTCGCCATGTTATTACATTTTTTATTTTATTCTTCAAACTTACAATATTTTAATGTATTTTAAATTATTTAAAAGTATTAGTATTATTACATTTTAAGGAAATATTTGTGTTATTTAATAGACTTTGTAAAAGTTTAGTTTTATAGCTAGGAAATATTTTAGTCCTATTTTATTTTTACCAAATTAGATTATTTTTGAGATTTCAATTTTATTTACCCAAGGCATTTCAACACTCTTCAAAAATTAATTTTTCATTTATTGGAATGCAATTTGTCTATACAACCAATACCTAATTAACAAAAAAATTACAACTAAACAAATACTATATACAACTAATAACTAATCAACAAAAAAAATAACAACTAAACAAATACTATAATAACAACACTACAAAATAGGTACTGACCACTACGTGACACTTGTTTTAAATATCTAATAAACGATTTTGTTTTGGTTATTTTAATTTTTAATTAAAAACTAAAAAAACTCAATTTTATTTTATTTTTATTTTTATATTTAAATTTTAAATTTTATTAAATAATGTATTTATTTTAAATGTTAATACTAAATTAAATTTAAATTATAAAACTTAAAATGTTATTTTATAAAACATAAAAATATTTTATGATAAAATGTTTGATTTTTTTTTAACATTTAAAAGCTTAAATGTAAGTTTTTTTTAGATTTGGTGATCATGTTGCACCATGGGCATATTGCACATTGATTGAAGGTATGAACAAAACCAAGTACATTTTTTTGCAATGCTATATACGATAGAGAGATTTCTCATTTCAAATGGCATTTAACAAAGCAGTTAGGCCATGATGTGAAAAGTTGTCTTAAATGTCCTCCAAATGTCACTTATGAGGCGAAGCACACTATAGAAGTCCTTTTAGAAAATAAGGCAAAGCATAATGTTGGAGCTTCACTATCAAGGATCGCAGTCCCCTAGTGTATTGTACTCCATAGTAGCTAGTCCCATTGAACCTGAAGTCCACCTTGTGTTTCGTTATAATTTGTCACCTTGTAGATTAACATTTGTAGTTTGTATTTAATTTTAAGAATTTAAACTTTGAAGTAGAACTATGTAATAACGCACTATCCACTGTGTGCGCCATAAACAAGGATTTCAAAATCCATGAAAAATATCTACATTTTAAAATTAATATTGTACCTCTCCTTCACTTTCTCTAACTTCAAATATAAAAAACATCAATAAATTTTTTATTTATTTATTTTTTTTAATTCTGGTTATTTTTAATTCTTGATATTTTTGTCGAGAAATTGAAAATATTCCCGAAAAATATTTGCTTTTTATACTCCTTACCATCACAGCTTAGAGTATTTGTGGAATCCAAAAAACGGGCCTCAGAGAAGATTTCAAAATCTTTGAACACGAGTTTTTGCCCATATGAAATTTGGTGGTATAATTATTAAAATTACAGTAATGATTTTGATTGTGAGGTACTCCCGCGTTTGGGTTTTTGCAAGCGTTCAATCTCAATATCTTTCTTTCTGATATCATCTTTCACTTTTGCAATCTGTTTTACCAGATATCTAACTTCCTTGCTCTGCTCGTCAATAGGTGAAGCAATTTCTTTTGCTTTGAGATCTTGTATTTCATTGCGCAAGAGGGAATTCTCTGCATCAACCTTTCTACAATCAGTAGCAGAATTTACAAATTCCTTAAGCTGTTCTTCCAAGATTGCCATTTGTTCTTTTGTCATCTTAGTGCATGGTGTAATCTCCTGAAGAACTTGAACATGGCTACTAAAGAATTTTTTGAAACAAGAATGATTGAGCCTCAACAGTTGCAGCTCCTCAGCAGAGGTTGATTCAAGGTTATCATCATCATAATTGTTATTTGAGCACTTCAAAAGACACCCCATTTCTTTTATTTTGTTCTGCAATGGTAATTCAAGCTCTCTTGTTTGAGACTCTATTTGTTTTTCATGAGTCTCAGGTGTGGTCTTTAATACCTCTTTAAAAGCCTGCAAAACAGCCTCACTCTTCTTGCTTTCTTTCTCTAGTCCAATTATTTCTTGTTCCATTGCCTTTATGTCATCTTCCACTTGCATTTTCTCCCTCTTTATCTCCTCTATTTGATTTGTGATTAACTTGATTTGCTCTGCATTGACAACTGCAAGATCCTCAACTCCCTTTTGCCTTGGAAAAATCTTGTTTTGGTCAAGAAGATCCTTGAGTAGCCCTTGCCTCATAGAGCTACTCTTAAACTCTTCCATTACATAGCCCAAATCACATTGCAAACATAGACAATGTAGATCAGGCTACTAGGGTTTATATCCCTTTAATATTTTACTTAGAATACAATAGCTTTACAATTCCTAGAGGTGTAGGAGTTAGAAAAAACAAACTGTAACGAGCAACCTTTCGTCTTCTCTTTATATCAAATTCCCAACAGCGCGAGGAGAAAAATCATATCTTAAGGCTAAGAAAATTATATTTATATAATATTATTATATTCTATTATACAATAAAATAGCATACTTATATTTATATTAATTTTTATTATATTAATAATTTAACATAGTTGTTAGTATTAATATTTATTATAATACTTATTTTGTTTTTGAAATAAATTGTCTGCAATGTAAATTGTTCTAATATAAGATTAGGAAAGACTAAATTATCTTTGTAGAATTAAAAAAAATTAAGGATTTGGGGCTCTCTAGAAGGTTTGACATCCTGCACATAATATTGTGAGGCCATTCAGAAGGGTTATTCTTAAACATTATCCACTTCAACAGTCAAAAGTTAATTTTGACCAATAAAAAAAGGACAAATATTTACCACTTTTTAATGTGGATGAGGTGTAAATTTATTATTAATTGTTTTACTGATGTTTAAGTAAAGTGATTTCCACATATAACCACATATTGACATATTATTGGGGAGCGATTAAAGATGGCTAGACTAAATTCAATCATTTTCATTTGGATCCATTATCTCCTTAGCGCGTCACATGATTGATTTTAACTTCAGCTTCACTTCCTTGCATATGTTAGTAGCGACAGCGAAAGTTCAGAGGCATTCTCTATGCTTTTATTTGCAAGTCTTGTAGGTACCAGCTCTTTGCTAATGTCTATGTAGAAGCTCAGCATCTGATGTGAATTTTGTCTTTTTCTTTATTTGCCTTCTACCTTATTCAATTTCCCCTCCAACTATGAATGGGCACTACATTTTTGCTGAGAATAGAAACGGGGAATAAGGAATGAACACGAATCATGATCCATTCATGAGTTTTTACTACACACAAAATAAAATCATACTACTCTATGAAGCATTTTTGTAGTTTAACTAATTTTGCAAAGTCATGCAGATTTCTAAATGTTTGTGATTAATATAAGCGCTTTTAATTGAAGCTATGAACCGGAAAGGGTTTTGAAAGGGCCCCAAAACCTTGTCCAACCACATGAATCAAGAAAGAACCAACTACAACATGAGACAAGAAACAGCAAAGAAGCAAGCCTTAAACACAACAAGGTTGCAGCAAAGGGGCAGCCCTAAACAAAATCATGGTGGTTTAAAACCAAACCTCACCAAAGAACTCTGATGAGGAAATTGAGTTGCCTTGTCTTTTTTAGAAGCTGAACCAAGCTCAACCAAAGGACACCTATTCTTATCCTTCAAAGGAGTCACCTGCTCATTTCCACCAGGACCAACCATAACAATATCCTTATCTTTTCTTTCATTCCTTGTAGCATAACATTTATTATCATTATTCTCACTCTTTCCCATGCTCATGACTTTGGTTATAGGAATTGGAGAAGTTCCCAGCTTTATGACAAAGGAGAGAAACCTGCGAAGATGTCTAGTAAATAATTTTCTGCTCCCAAATACCAAATTTGGAGCACAATTTAATGACTTCAGGCAATACCTTATCAAGATCAACACTCACACAAAATCTAGCAAAGATAAGACACTTCATAGATTTAGTAACATGGTCAATAGATAAAAAATTACCTATAGCATTTGCTATACCTCAGATTATGGCTTAAGCCCTGGGAGTCTAACCCAAATAGAAACCCTATTGAAATTTTCCTTGGCTGCATCAAAACCAGGAGACCATCTTTTCAACAGTAGATTTGACTTACCAAGGAACCAAGGACCTCCCTGTAGGACAATCTTGCTTTCCTCAAGAGATCCAAAAGAGAAAAGAAAAAATCCATTAGACATGGCAGCCACACTAATCTGATCAGACTCACCCCATCTTTTTTTAGCCCATTTTCTAACTACATCAATATTTGGGCGAAAGCTTGAGGGTCAGGCTTTCGCCATGCAGGCAATAGCTTTGTCAACATTCTCGTCAGGGACCTGCAGAAATATGCAAGAACCATTTGAAGCATTTGGAGAAACACCTAAACAAATGTTAGAAGCATGCAAAGAAGAAGAAGAATCCCCCACCAACGGTTGAGCCAAGGGATCTCCAGACTAATCTGTATAAGTTGACGAGTTGATTTATAGGTTCAAATCCTGCAAAACCTGCTTAGAAAGGGGACCCAAAGTAGGAGTACCCTCTCCAAGACAACCCTGCAACATGCAAGGTGGCAACACCCTAGTAGGGTTCACCAAATCCAAAGGTGAAACACAGTCATTCAGATTTACCTGACTGGAAACAGGCAAAACAGGGCAAGAGGCCAATGCTCCAGACACATTTCCCTTAACAAAAAACCTAGCATCCTTTGCAGGGGTCGTTGGAGGAGAAAGGAAACCCTTCTTTAGCACCCCACAAAGCCCAACAAAATTACAATTTGAAGGAGCCACAGAAGGCCCCTTCCGCACCACAAACTGCTGCACCTCCAACCAAATATCCAGGAGAGTTTCCTCCTCCTCTTCTTCCACAGAGAGATGCCATGCATCAAATCCTCCATCGTCATCCTCTCCATCTTCATCCTCTCCCTGCACGGGTGATCTACTACTACCCTCCCTTTCATCTGCATAATGAGAATTAGATTTCTAAATGTTAAGGTTTTAATTTTAAATATTAAAATTAACTAATGGTCATAATTATTAGTTCCTACTTACTGGAGAGATACTGTTGTTTTTACTTGTAGTTAATTTTTTTGTCTCAATATTTCAGCAGAGGAAAAATTGAACTTTTTCAAAAGTTCGATTTTTTCAACAAATTTTATGAAGTGGAAATTCACACTATTTGATTTTATAATTGATTTGTAGCTATTTTAGTCCATTGAAATATGGATTTTATCTAATAAAAATAAGGGCCGGATGAAGATTTAGTATGTTTGTAATGTTTTTTCCTGTTTTTAAACACATGCAGGTGTTGCAAGATACCCACGATGAAATATTTTCACCTATTTGCTTGCCTCGTGAGTCACCACACATCTATTTATCTTCCCTATGCATTACATGTTTTTCCAGATATCAATCTGGATACAAAGACAACAAATTTTGTAGAAAGAATGGAGGAAGCTATGAAGCGAATTGTCAACTCCATCATATTTATTCCTTAATTAAGAGTAAAGGTCCATCAAAATTGAAGTTCTTTTCGGCTTGGCATGCCTTTTCAAACCAAAAGCTCAACCCAAATTGTGTGGTAGGCCTGTCTGAATAGACAAAACAAGTATTAGATAAAATAGGGTCCTTGATAACAAAACGGTTTCATGGGCAGTATTTTTTTAGGGCCTTTTTAGGCTTTGGATCATCAATTCAGCTTCCTTTCGAGTTGGGTGATTGTAAGGAAATTGAATTTCAATTACACTTTACCTTTATCGAATTGGGTAGTGCTTGTTTTTCCCTATAATTTTATCTATTTTATCTATTGCATAAGCTGTCAATGGTGTAGCATGGAAGTTCGTGAAGTCTCCTCAGTGAATCCAGCTAGTGCATATATGCTATCATGACGTTCCCGCAACCTATTACTTTGATGGATGTCTAAACCTTATTTCCAAGCCGCCATTTAATGCAGTGGGCAGAAGAAGATGTTGGTGGTGCTTTACACCTGCAATTTGCATTAGCTTTGAAAGTTTTTAAGTTTTTTTAACAAATCCATTTTGTGCAATTCCTATGACAATGGCGTAGGTAAGGATGGGGATGCACAACCTCCCTTTGATTCTCTTTTTCTATCCACATACTGGTATAACATTGATATGAGTGGTAGATGGCGATGACATTTCATGATTGTAACCAAGGCGTGGGAAATGGTTTTGCAGATCAACAAATTCATTTTGTGCATATCCAACAATCATTGCATTCCATGAGACGGTAGCTCTTTGAGGCATTTTGTCAAATGATTCACGTGCTCTGTAGATGCTTTCAAAGTTTTCAAATAATTCTGCAATCATGACATCTAGGAAACCGTATTTCATATATGCTTTTATCTGAGTGATCGTAGAAATTCACCATCCATAATGCTTCGACGGGCGTCCATACTTTATTCCAAAACACCTATTTTGGCATGGGCTGACAATAGGCCCCCATTGGGCTAAGTATAAATTAGCAAGAAGAAACTCATACATGTCTGAGTTGTAGCGAAGGTGAAGAGGCCTGACCTTGTTTGGCATAGGTATTTTCAAAGCACTTCAGTGGAGCCTACTTGGTTTATGGGCCAAACCATTTTCTCAAAGGAGCTACCAACTTACAATATAATGATTCTTCAGCCCTTGTTTTCATCATGATGTTTCTATGGTATTCTTTGCCAGTCATGATCTCATTCCTTTTAGCTATCCCTCCAATTGTTTATTGTTGAAAATTTCATGATAGTGTATTATGTTTACTTTTTGGTTCATCTCATTGCTATGAGAAACAATTTTGCTTGCTTGGTCAATTAGACATGAATTTTTCACTGAGTTTAGGGAATTTAAGGGCCATTATCTTATTGACCAGCGTTACCTTGCAGATATATTGTAGACTAACATATGCCTATTTTTGTTGGAAATGAAGCTCAACCATCACTACCCTTTCGTCTTCCTCTTCCTATGTCTCTTCACTTCCCTGAATAGTTGATATATTCCCTTCTTATTCTCTTTCTGGTGTAGATGAAGACTGATGTATTTTGGGTTGATTAATGAAATAGTGTCCTGCTTTCCTTGGTGGATGTAGCCATTTTGATGGTGAACCATGTTAAATTCGTGTCTATATTTTTATCTGTGTGTTTTATCCTTTATCTATTTTAGTTTTTCATTTATCTGCATTTTATCTTCAACAATTGGTATCAGAGCCATGGTGCTCGATCATTTGGCATGAGAGGTTTGAGTTTGAGTGGGAGCAATGCCGACTGATGAAGGAAGTCATAGAAAATCACAAAGGAGGCTAAAATCCAGCGAGAGAGATGCTGGTTGCTGGTATTGTGGCAAGCAAGGCCACATCAAGAAGAATTGTTGGTTTTTGAAGAAGGTTGAAAATCAACCAAAGGAAGATGAAGTGAATCCGGTACGTGAAGAGGATGCCGGTGCAACAATTGGTGTTCTTATTTCAACGTCAAAAGAAATATCACCAAATGTTTGGGTGCTCGGTTCGAGAGCATCATTTCATGCCACTCCATGCAAGGAGTACTTCATTGATCTGCAAAGCAGTGACTTTGGTAAGGTTCTTCTTAGCAATAATGAATCTTGTGATGTTATTGGTAAAGGGGATGTTTTGTTAAAATTAAAAAATGGAAATAGTTGGCTGTTGCAAGATGTTAGATATGTTCCTCAGCTAAAAAAAAAATTAATTTTAGCTAGATAGTTGTTTTCACAAGGATGTAAAGTTGATTTTGAATTGAATAGATGGAAAGTCACAAAAGTGGCCTTGGTAATTGCTCAAGGTAGCAAAGTAGGCACCCTATATGTCGTAGAGAGTCTTGCTTCATGTGAAATGGATAGGTTAGATGATGTAGTTGATTTTGTCATTGATGAATTTCTTAACCTATTGGAATTTGATCAAATATTTGTGCAAGAAAGTATAAGAGCCTCTGCAGAAAATACAGAAATTAAAAAGACAGTGCTTTGGCATGATGATTTTGAAAGGGAAAATGGTAATGCCATTTCAGAGAGTAGAGCAGTTGAATCTGAAGTTCTTGTAGAAACTATCACTAACATAAATTCTAAGGTCCTGAAAAAAAGTTGTGACAGCCTGAAGCACAATAGAGAGGGATATTTATTCTTGGAAGCAACATCACCAGCGCAAGAAGATGAAGAGTTTTGGAAACGGTTGTCCATGGGTCCTAGCTACTTACAGTTGGTAATCGGGTTGAAGTTGGGAAAGTGAACTTATTTTGAGGCTACATTGCCCTTGCCATCGATTAGTCCAACGCTGAAGAAACAACAAACTAGGATGCAGCAGGGCGAAACCCAACAGGTTTCCCAGTGCCAAGTCATCTAGGACAAACTTTGCTCCATCGGCCTTGTTCAAAGGTGTGTTAGGGTGAATGCCAAGGAAGCCTCTGATGACGAGCTAAGTGTAGTGCACAGCTAGAAACATGTTTAGCTCATTAGAAGCATCAGCAGCTCTATATATGACAAGACATGGGATACATTAGCCAACTCTTTCAATTCCATTTACTTCAACAAAGGCTCATCCAGCGTCGCACTTCTCGTTGTAGAATTTGTGCTACAAATATCTAAGAAGGTAGCATTAGGAGAACTTGATGCTGGTGTTGTTGTGAGGCCACTGGGGCATCATGCAGAGGTTGATAAACCCATGGGATTCTGTTTGTTCAATAATGTAGCCATAGAAACACAACGGCCAGAGTTGGGCATACACAAGGTATTGATTATTGACTAGGATGTTCATCATGGTAATGGAACACAAAATATGTTTTGGACTGATCCACATGTTTTGTACTTTTCCGTTCAAAGGTTTGATTCAGGAACATTCTATCCTGGAGAAGATGATGGCAATTATAAAAGCATTGGAGGAGGACCTAGAACAGGATACAATATTAACGTTCCTTAGAAATAAGGCGGATGTGGGGATCTAGACTATCTAACAGTTTGGGACCATGTTTTGATTCCCATGGCTAAGAGTTATAATCTAGGTATTATTTTCATTTCTGGAGGTTTTGATGTAGCTCTTGGTGACCCATTAGGTGGATGTTGGCTCACACTTTATGGTTATTCACTTATGACACAAAAGTTGATGGAATTTGTTGGTGGGAAGATTGTTGTAGCCTTAGAAGGTGGTTATAATCTTGAATCATTGGCAGATTCTTTTGCTGCTTGTGTAGAAGCTCTGCTTGCAGATAAATTAACTAGAAGCTCCTCTGTATTGTCTCCATTTGAATCAACATGCGATGTAATACAAGCGGTGCGCCAAGAGCTTAGATCATTCTGGCCAGTATTGAATGAAGCTCTACCATTACCAATGCTGATCAAGGATGATGTCTTGCAATCATTTGAAAAGTTGAATGTAAGTTCAAGTGATGAAAGCTCTGAATCAGGATGTGAAGAATTTGTAGAAGTAGGAAAAATCACAGTGAGCTATACAGTTCTTTCCATTCCCTTTGTTCAAACCATTGAAAGCATTATTCAACCACTGACTAAGTTGAAAGTTGATGGCGATAGGCATGATAACAAGGGAACACCTCAATCTTTGTTAGCCATGAACTGTGACAAGGACCTTCCTATGACAGTTGTGGATGAGGCAATTGTTCCATCGACCTCTTGTTCTGAAGATCGCAATGAGTCAACTTTAGTTTCAATATTGAATGATGTTAATGGTTGTAGTTGGAGATAGCTCCTATGGAAAACACATATTTGGTATGCATGTTATGGGTCAAACATGTGGAAAAGAAGATTTCTATGCTATATTGAAGGGGGGAAGGTAGAAGACATGGCAAGGCATTGCATTGGTTCAGTAGACAAAACTCCCCCACAATATATGTAATTGAAAATGGTACCACATCGTTTATTTTTTGGGAGATCACACACATAAACTTGGGGTTCAGGAGGAGTAGCTTTTCTTCATCCAATTCATAGTGGCACTAGCAAAGCGCATGCTTGCTTCTATAAAATAACGCTAGAATAGTTCAATGATCTGCTGCTTCAAGAGAATAGTATGAGTGTTAAGACAAATTATCCATTGGTGGACTTATCTGTTGTCGATGCAATTAGAAAAGAAAATCATATACTAGATGTTAGTTTGGTTGAGCTGGTTGGAATTCTCACCGGGATTGGTCAGCCAATGGAGTGGTTACTTGGTACTATAATTAAGTAACAATGAGTTTCAAGGAAATTGGGGACAACAGTGCGGTTTGGACTTCAAGTGGGAGATTGTTGGAAATGAAGCCCAACCGTCACTACCCTTTCGTCTTCCTCTTCCCATGTCTCTTCACTTGCCTGAAGAGTTGATTTATTCCCTTCTTATTCTCTTTCTGGTGTAGATGAAGACTGATGTATTTTGAGTTGATTAATGAAATACTGTGTCCTACTTTCCTTGGTGGATGTAGCCATTTTGATGGTGAACCACGTTAAATTCATGTCTCTCTTTTTATCTATGTGTATTTGATCCTTTATCTATTTTAATTTTTTGTTTATCTACATTTTATCTTCAACAATTTTGAGGAGAAATTAATACCAAATAGAGGGACTCAATTGCTGAGACTTTACACCATATGATTTATTTGTACATCAATTTATGTTGGATTGGTTACTCTTTACGCTGCATCTCTATCTTTTTTGGAGATTTTGTTGCTCTTTGTGGGGCAACTGGATTTACTCCATTGGATTTTATTTTGCCAGCAGTTACATTTCTGAAAGTTGGAAGAAAGCCTACCTCTGAATTTCTCACCTATTATCTACCACCTCATAGTTCCTTTAGTGCATACATAAAACAACATTCAAATTCACTAGAGTGTTTTTTGTCCTGCAAAAAAAAATTAAGGAAAATAGAAAGTTAGAGATTCCAAGATTATGCCTAATGATTCCTAGTCTTTCTTGCAACAATAATCAAGAGTTAAATGCAAAATCCTTGATATACGAAGTTAGTTTTGCTGGTCAAAATATGACAAAAATCTCCCTTTACACTTCGATGGAAGTCCATACCCTGTTCCAAACCTCCCATATTGGCACAGGTAAGCAGGATAGTGGCCAAAATTATGGAGTTTGGCTTTACATGTACCAACTGTATTTGTTTTAAGGTTTGAAAAGCCTTTTTTAAAAATCTATTTTGTGCATATCCTGCAATCATGCCATTCCATGAAACCACATTTCTTTGAGGCATTCTGTCAAACAGTTCATGTCCCTTATCTATGCTTTCACATTTGGCATACATGTGTACTAGAGAATTTCCAACTATAATATCAGACAAAAATCCCCCTTCCATTATACTTTGATAGATGTCCATAGCTTGTTCCAAAGTGCCCATTTTAGAAAACTAAACTTGCTCTATTTACTCACTTATCATCTTTATGTTGCAACCAACCTATGCCAATAAAATTGCTTGATGAGCATTATTTATACCTTCCTCCTATCCCACCTCTTTATCTTTCTTCCTCTTCTTCTTGCTTCCACTCTCTATCTCATAATTATTGTGTATATGTAGCAGAAGGTAGTAAAAAATGTAAAAACACCTTTTCTGATTAATATTGTAAAAAGTGTGAACTCTTTGCCCTTTATGTGATGAAAGATTAATTGAATCTTTTCCAAGTAGCAATGCGGATGAATCAAGATTCAGTTGATTATCAATCGCATGGTACCTCACCCACCAAGATATTTAAAGCCTTCAATGCTTTAGGAATGATAGAATTTTCTTTTGGAGATGCAATGCTACCTGAAATAGAGGTAGGAATGTGCTCAATAACCTTTTACAGTGCTGGTTAATACATAATAGTATGAAAAATACTCAAAGTATTGTGGAAAAATATTAGAGCACTATCATTTGCTAAGTCATTGTGCAAATTTCTTCTTTAAACTCAAATAGAAATCTCTGGATTTTGAAATGAGAGGAAACCTTACTAAAAGTCAACTATTTTATGTATTTTTATTCCTAGAAAAGGAAGGTAAAATGAATAACTTTGTGCACTAAACCTAAGATGGATTTCATATTTACCAGAGAAGCAATTAGGCTAAGCTAAAAGGATCATATTTATATCTTTTTCTTTTGCAATTATGAAGTTGTAGATCATATGTTGGAGTGCATGTCGAGAACAATCTAAAAATAGTTGAAACAGTAGCCAAGCTTCTCGGGTATCCTTCTTGATATGATAATATCCCTACATAAAGAAATTGAAATTGGGGAGCATGTACCTGGATGTAGTTCTCTCCCTGCCCCTTTCCTAGGTCCCTGCACTTTATAATCAACATTAGCACGATATGCAGACGACCTCAATCCACCTCATAAAGTAAGTGGACATACTTTTTCTTGTTGAATCTTTAACGAGTCCATTTTTAGAAGGCTCTAGGAAATTAGAACACTAATTTTTATAATAATTGTGGACTCCAAAGCATTTCTTCAACCGAACCAATTTATGTATATCCTTTCCTATAAAATTCCATTGAATTTACAGTGTAGTAATTGAATTCAAATGTTTTCTATATTTTTATCTTATATTTTAACTCATGAAACTAAAAACCTCTAGGATTTGGTTTTCATTAATAGGGGTCTCTTATAGAATTAAAATATAATATAATAAAGTGGACATGTGGAATATTATACTTACAAATATATTCTTATAATTAAAATTGACACTCAAGTTCTGCAAGTGGGTATAGAGTCTTGGTTGTAGCATCATCATTGCCATCATTATTCCTAATAACTGATCATAACAGTGGTGGAATAATTTAGAGGATTAACAATCAAATTGATCTTCTGGTGATGGGTCATGTACTACATAATTTTTTAAAATGTGCTCAATTAGTGTTTTGTCTTGCCGATGGTAATTCACATACTACTTCTGCTGTCACCCAATTTCATTTATTTGAATGTTTTTTTATTTACATGAAGCTTAGAATAAGATTCCAAACTACCTCTACCATTATACCACTAGCATGCCATTGGCTCTTTGTTGGACTATTAGTGCTTTGCCACCACCAATAGCTAGCTCTACAATGCATTGAACCCAAGCAACACTCAATCTACATCCCACCCATGTCTAGCCACTTTGGCACCCAACTTACCCACCAACCACCAGTTCGCCACCTATCTATCACCTCTACTAATGGAACCAATAGTTATCCACCCATAGGCCACGAGCCCACCACCTAATAGCGGACCCCCCTCCCATGTGCATTTTCAGTTTGATAAGATAACTTCAAGAGGCCTTTTCTTGGCCATACAGAGGGTTTTCCTTGAGTAATTTTTTTAACTAGGGTAGAATTTCATGCTCTTCATAGTGATGTAGTTGGTTTTTACTTATGATGTTGAGTATATTGATCATGTGGTTACTTCATCCTTGGAACTCATTCCCATTGAGCATGGGCAGTGAGAGTCTTGATGGATTATCATACTAACCTAGGTGTTAATGGACTATCCAAAAGGAAAAGTACAATCATGTACAAGATTCTCACCTCACGTGGGTACCCAGTCCCTATCTAAAATAGTTTTCAAACTCGTGAGATCCATAAATCCAAGTGTCTTCTAAGTGTTTGGGTCTTGTGTTCACTCAAAAACCAAAGAACAATAGAGAGGGACTATATTTTCATTATGACTGCATAATGATGATCATGAAGACTATCACAAGTTTACACTCTATATACCAACATGTTGTAGCTATAGGGAATATGAGAAACATCCCTCACAAGGTAAATGAAAATACAAGATGTTCACACCCTCAAAGTTACTATCCACTCATGGGTAGATTGTCATGAGTTGTATGTTATGGTATTTTATTGAGAAGACTATCCCATTCAAAAATCACTGAACTACTATCCCACATCTATCCTAAGGCATTAAGGAGTGGTATTTCATGAGTTATGGATGGGATCAATAATGAAATAGTGTATTTTAAGACAAAACTACCATAACATCTCACTATCACAGTCATGTTATAGGAGAAAGTAAAGAGGGTAGTTCAAGAAAATGAGAGAAGAATATAAGATGAAGGGATGTCATAGCCAAACAATGCTATTATGATGCTTGTTACTCATGAAATAACTATGAAAAGAAGATATTGGGAGTTCTTTCAAGGTATGTAGGAGATAACCAAAGGATTTATAAGGAGATTAAACAAAAAAAGGTTTTTTTTATGATTTTAGGATTGTTATAGTTCTTGTAGTACCCTGATGTCATAAAACAACAACACTTACTCTTATAACAGTACACAAAATTTATCAAAATCTTATGAAGATACCTCATCAACATGTCAAGGAATGAAAAGAGAAGGTGGTCTAGGGATGTAAACACAAATAACAATCCTTTTTTGCCCTAAACATATAAAAATTAGTCCAAAATTGCCCTCAAATAGTCATCTACAAGTCTAGGACAATCATGACTATCTTTTGAGTTCTAAAAACATGGTACGAAAATTTGATAAAGATGAAGGATGTGATCAAAGAGAACATGATGAGAAGATGGAAAGGATGATGAAATGATGAGAATGATGGAGGCTCATGATGATGGAAACCAAGATGAAACACCAAATTTGTGAAGTTGCCAATGGCAATAAATTTTTTAGCTAGTTCTTGACTAATCCATGATTGCAAATAGATGTATTTTGACTTGTAATGACTGAAAATGATTTATTTATGATGAATCTAATGCTTGGATTTGTTTTTGTAGGTCTAGGAGGCTAGAAACAAGTGGAGATCAGTTGGACCGATAATGGAAGCATGAAGATCTAGAGGCACCCTAATGTCCTAGTCATAGAGAAACTTCATTTTCACACCCAAACCATTGTTGTCCTTGAAAGATGAAGCCAAGATGATGTCAAAAATGATGAAGACAAACCCCAGGAGCTAGAAAAAATAAAAAATAGACTTATATCATTGTTGTACATGCATATTTGGAGCCCAAAATGATGGAAAATGAAGGAAATGATGCCTTGCAACTAAGTAAAGATGAATTGTATGGTCATACCCAATTTGTATCCAAGTACATAACTGATACAACCTTCCATGAGAGCCCAACTTTTTGTTCCAGGTCTGATATGAAGATGTTTGGTTGGAAAATGATGAAAACATGAAGAATGAGGGTTGGAAATGCTTTTTTATGACATAATTGATAACCTACAGCTGGATATTCATGTTTATGTTGGTACCCTCAAATTTTGCAAATTTGAAGTGCCTATCTCCTCTTGATGTGATCATCTTACAAATCTGTATGGTAGAAAGTTTTTTGGTACATATGGTAACATGCTTGCTCAATTTAGTACTTCTAGGATGAGTTTTGATAGGCCATTTAATGCTTTTTTGACTGCGACCAGGCTAGATTTGATGTTTCAGAAAGTTTCAAATCTCACAATTTTAAGGGCAACCCATTTCTCGCTTTGGTCCAAAACTTCTCTAATTCCAGTTTCATCAAAATTGGAGACCATATGATGCATTATTTTAATGCATTTCGGTTGTGGCGAAGGCATCCAATAGGCCAGTTTACAAAGGAAGTCCCTGAAATCTTTCGGCTATGTAAATTCTGAGGAAATGAGTTTTCTCTAAATAATTGATAATGGCCCTGTGCAAATTTTTGTGGCCCTCTGATATCCCGTCTGCCCGCAGTGGAAGTGCACCGTTTGCCTGAAGGAGGAAATTAAAAAATTGCCATTTACCTAAAGTTAAAAATTAAAAATTTCAAATCTTTTATTGGCAAACTTAATATTTTAAAAGGCAAATATTATATGGTAAATATTATAACTTTATGTTATAATGTTTGAGGCAAAAGAAATAAAACTTTTTTATTGCATGGTCGCAGGGCTCTTCCTCTCTCCATTCCCCTGCCATGCGATGGTGCGAAATGGTGGTTTCTCTACAGTTTTGGATTTGCAGTCTCCTCCGCAGCATAGATTGAAGTGCTTCCTTCTCCTTGGGGGCATTTTTGGAGGTTTTTTGGGCCATTTTAAAGCGGAGTTTTGCCTAGTGCAACAATTGATCCCGTTTTTTTTCTTCAGGGCAGATTTTGGGTGTCCATTTGAGCTCAAATTTGTTGTTCTATGCTTTAAATTCATCCCCTAACCTATCTTATTGTTTGGGCAGAGCGTTTAAGTGTATTTGTGATGAGTTTTGGGTGCCTATAGTCATCAAAATGCCTCTGCATCAACAAAAACGACCCAGTGATGATAAAATTTGACATGTAGGCTATAGGATTGTGTTCTCTATTATCTCAGAGGATGGATGCAAGTAGGAGGAGTCTGAAGAGAAGGTCGTGCAGTGCCATATTACAGCTGCGCACAGGGATGAGAGAACCTTCATGCAAGTCATGTGATGGTGTGAAATGGAGGTGCCCGACAGCTAAAGTAGAAGTGGACAAAGTCAAAAGGAGAATAAATTAAAACATTTTGCTTCATATATTTTATTATTTTTTGTCTTCTCTTTTTTGTATATTTCCCCAGGCTTATAAAACTCACCTAATTGCCATGATGTAATTAATTTTTAGGGCAACATGCTCTTGTTTCTATAAGAGAGCACGTTGTTCCACTTTGTGGGGGGGATTATTTTGGGCTTTGGATGCAAGCTATCCACATATTTGGGAAATAGATTTATGTAGAAGGCTGTGGAGTCTGAACTTCAGAGGAGAATGTTGTTGTAGGCAAATAAATTTCTATATGATATTTTCTATTTAGATTGCAATATATGAAAAACAGTTCTGTGTGTGTTGTTTGTGACTGTCTCCTTGAGTAAGAATGCTTTCTTTTCAAGTAAAATTACCAAGGTTTCTGAGCTTGTCTGCATACATTTGCTATGTTGTATATTTGATTTGTTGCATCTGTTCAAGGAATGAATTAAAACTGCTTTAAATCAGATACATGGGAAAGTATTTTGTATTAAAGGATCATTGAAGAAGAGTCACAAGTGATACTCTTTCTTGGGCTATTACTGTAAGGTAGTGATGATGGTTCAACCCTCTGAATATGAAGTTTTAGATGTCAGAAAGGAAACATTTGCATTGTAGCCCTTTGACTCTGTTGCCCTTGACAAAGCATCGGTCTAGGGTGCCCAAAGGTCCAGAAGAGAACCAAATTTAATGATAAAACATTCAAACCATTTTATGTTTTATTTTGTTTTAGGTTAGGGTCTTGCATGTTCTCTGATGTGAATAAGTTAGATAATGCAGAACATTACCAATGTGGGGTTAATCTCACAAATCTTGGTGCATACATGAGAGCAATCTGCCTGGTAATGAAAAGTTATATTTATGGATTGTAAATGAGTGATACCCCCTAGGTGTGGCAAAACCTGAAGTGAAGGGGAGACAAGAAACAATCTCTCACTCTGTTGGCCAAATCTTCCATTGAACTTGAGCATAAGAAGGGGCAAACCTTTAGAGTTTGATGTGTTTAGATTTGTGAACCAATAGCTTACACATAGAAAATGGATACCTACAGCTGCACATGATGAACAAATAATTTTCTACAATTGCACATGTTTTTTATTGATATTTTTCATACTACAACTAGTTGTTGGAGATGTAGTTGCAAAATTAAATGAGTTGTAGATGTAGTTTCCAATATTAGATGTTTTAATCTTTAAAAAGTTACTTTTTTATCAAAATTAGAAAACTTGGTAACAAAAAGTAAATGTTAAGACAAGAAAAAGTTACTTTTTGATACTAAGGGAAGCTTGTTGAAGAAGCTACAAGCGGACAAGGTGGAATATCTTGGAAATTGCACTTGCCACCAAAATTGACTTTGTGTTTGAGCATCAAATTTGAGCCATTGGATCAAGTTGATCATAGCCATTGGATGTAAAGGTGAAAACTTAGTATTATTTAATGTTGATATACATATGTATACAGCTAAAACTCATTGTAAAGGAGAAAAAATGTAAGAATTGGTTGGGAACTAGTGGGTTCTTGTTGGTGTTTGTTAGGAAAAAGGCATTGGAGACATACTTGAAGGACATTTGTACTTTGGATTTGAGAGCAAATACATAGCATAGACACCTAAAAATGTCTAGACCACCAAACCAACTCCCGACATCCCTAAACACATCAATCTCCCTTTTGTTCAATTAATTAAATTTTTATTTAATTAATTATCCCTCCATTTCTCAAATTCATATCATTTTATCCCCACAATTGAATTAATTTCATTAATTCGATAGTCCAAAACCTTAGCCAATTAATTTAACAAATATGCAATATTTATTATTCCAATTTCCCTCTCCTCACTAAATCTAATTAATTAGCTAAACCATGCTTAACTGATTAATTCAGCCTATTAATTAACCTATCCCTACCCTAGACAATTAAATAGCTATTATTTAATTACCTACCCTAGCCTACCTCATTCTAGCCCTAGGCTTAATTAAATAAAACCTATATTTAATTAATTCTAACCTCTCATTTGGGTGGTCAAACTTAGTTTAACACCCTTCCCCACATCCTCCAAATAAAAAATAGAAATAAATCCACGTAAGTCAATTTTTTATTTTAAAACATCCCACATCACAATTAATTCACCTTACATCCCCATACCTCATTTATCTCCACTTATCCCCAAATAAATTTTTAATTCATTTCACATTCCCCATATGAATCTTTAATTCAAAAATAATCCTTCACCCCCATACTCATTTAATAACTATTTTTCCCAAAATGAATAAAAGATTTACTTTTATTCATAGCCCTCCACATCACTTTTATCCTCCACCATTGATCTTCCAAATCAATCTCCACCATTGGATCAAAATCCCTTCCAAAAGTCTATAAATACAACATCTCTCAACCCATTTTGGGATCCAATCTTTAAGCAAAATTACAATGTCCAAATGACTATTGAGCTAGAATTGTGAGTTGCCTAATTAGAGTAGCATTTCACATTTGAATCCTTAATCTAGGGAATATCATGTCTTAGGAGCTCTTTGGGTGCAATGCTTCTTCCTCCCTTGATGAGATTAGGTCTTCATGTGAAGGTATAACTTTGTGTTATTTGCATTTAGTTTGTATTTTCAACTTCATTTGTTTTCCTAATCTACATTGGCATGCCCAATGGGACCCACAAGGTCCGAATCTAATCATTTTTGTTGAGTGTTTGTGCTCTAGACGTGTTTTTACAGGTGCAGCGCTATCTTACCTGCGTAGCGACGCTATCTCTGGCTTCTTTTAGCGCTATTATCTGTTTTAGCACTATTTTTCACAGCGCATTTCTTGCTTGACAGCCACTCACACATCCTTTTCTTCCATGTTCTTTCTACTATTTTTATTGTAGAAATTCCTCTCTGTTTTTGCAAAAATCTTGAAAAAGGAGGGAGAGGTTATGCCAAAATTTTCATAAAATCTAAACATGCATGCTAGTTTCTATTTTGGCTTGTTTTTTGTTTGTCAATGACTAACAATGCTAACGGGACCTCTTATGTGTGCAGCCTAACCCTTTGTATTGGTTAGAAGATCTCCATTTTGCAGGTCAAACACACTCAGACACGTATTGGTGCTATCTACACCCAGAACGGTGATATCTTCAAGCTATGACCAGATCCTCTGACAGCGTGCAGTGGCACCATATTACACCTCTAGTAGCACTATTTATTATGTTGACACCATCTGCATATCTTTATAGCACTATTTGATGTTCTAGCGCCTTCTATAAATCATTGTAATGCCATATTCTATTTTGGCACCTTTTGTAATCAGTTTTAGCGCTATCTGATAGATTAGTGCTATCCATATAGGGTGTCAGTTTTCCAGTCTATTTTCTGTCATTGTCGCCATTTGCTGTCCGCAATGGTGCCATTTGACCTCTGTAATAGCGCTATTTTATAAGACTAACGTTTGCTCTCTGTGTAGGACTGACAACTTGTGTGCAGGTCCTTACTATCATTTTGAGGATACTAACAAGTTTTTTTAGGGTTCCTTCATCTTTGTTTAAAACACTTCAATTTGGAAACTTAAAACAAACCCTTGCATGTTAGCTTAGACACACATTTTGATTTGGTGCAATAAAATTGAACAAACAAACAAATCTTGTGTGTGTGTGTGTCAAACATTTAAATTTGGTATTCTAAAATTCACAAATTGTGTGCCAACAATTATCAAAACACTTCAATTTTGGGCTTTAAAAAGAACCACAAATTACATCAATCAAATCATTAGACTTAAAAAGAACAACAATCTGCATTCTTCATGCATATAATCAAGAAAACTAATCTAATTGTGTGAAGTGTTTTCATGGTTTGTGTCGGTAGTGTGAAAAGTGTATGCTCTTCCCTCGCACCATTTGGTGACCTTGGGAATCAAAAGCTTCTCACAAAACTTGCATTAATCACCTCCAGCATAAATCCAAAGAACTAAAATGAACCTTGTTTAGTGTGATACAATCATAAAGAATACGTATGCTCTCCTCGCATCTTTGTATAAACTTGGGGATCAAAAGTATTTTTGTGATTGTATTGCTTTTGTTAATCCTTAGAAGGCCTGCCACCCCACTTCGAAAGGTGGGAACAACCCAAGTGGCAACAAGCTAAAGCCAAGCTCTTCCAAGCCGCTATATAAAATAAGGTGTTTGGGATGAAAGTCACAAGCAACAAGTGTTGTTCTATTACACCGACATCCAACCTCCCCCAAAACCCTCCAAGGCATAACCCTTGGAGGCTGGGAGACTCCATAATGGAGAGTAGCATTGCCGCACGTATAACCACCTGAATGGATGCCCTTACTACGAACCATTGTTTAGAAAGCCAAAATCCTTCTATTTGTTGATGCAGAAGGGAAAACTTTGAAGCGGCCCCGATTCATGCGGTTCTTAGCCGAGGTAGTAGGGATAATCTAAAGGTTTGGTGAGGGAAAAGCCTTATAAGAAACTTGGATCTTGGTATGCTTGAGAAGTGTGTGCAATTGTAAGGAGGAGCTAGTGCTACCAAGATCCTAGAGCTACCTGCTCTGAATAGGCGCAGCTAGGGGATTCAACAAATACTGTCATATCTTCGCCTTAGGTTGTGCAAAGTGTTTGTTTAACAAAATCACACATCCTTTCAGAAACAAAAATCTTGGTTATTGTGTGTTCATGTGCTTAATTGAGTGTTAATGTGCTTAAATTACTTTCAAACAAACAGCCAAGAGACTAACCAAATCAGTTGATCAAATTCCAAACCAAAACAAATCCAAAATCTGTCTTTTTCAGGACCTCGACCAACACTACCCTATTTCAGCACCATCTCTGTCTGATTCTAGCGCCATTTCACCCATGGATTGGCGCTATTTTTAGATTGACTTTCCTGAGACTAAGACCCATTCAGTTGTGATCTTCACCATCTACTCTGCCATAATCCATATTTACATTCCAAAAAATCGTCCGTACCCCATCCATTTTTCCTCAAAATTTTTCAAAACATACCATCATTTGGGCCTTAGAGAATCCACCATCATCATTATTGGACCCTTTACTATATCATAATCCACTCAAGTCCATATCTATTCATCACCATTTGATCTTTTGCATATCTCCTTGGACCAAATATCAAAATCCAAATCAAAACACCCATCAACAAATCATCAATCAAAAACTCGTCATCATTTTGAGCCAACGTTAGATCTAGACCTCATCATTCACATCATATTTTGCTTGAAAATTCATTAGTCTACCTTTCAAGTGAGACAATCATCCCTCTTTGCGTAAGGTCATTAGTCTACCCTAAACAAAGAAAAATCCCTTTGTGCCAACACAAAATCTAGATCTTACCAAAAGCTCAACTTGTTGACCATCAAGTCCTTCCCAAAAACATCATCCTAATCATCCTAATGAATCAAAATCAACATCAAGGACAAAACCCCTTCCATCAAAATCATCCTCAAAACGAGCATCATCCATCATCATCCATCTTTGGTCCAAATTTGTGCAAAAGTCAATATTGTCCTTCCTTATCACCCTTAGGTTAACATCTTTTCGCGTATCACCCTCTCCATCTAATTACCACATCCATCTTTGGGTCCAACACAATCAATCCAATTCTCTAAGGTCTTCATCTCCCATCTCACTCTACTTATAGAAATCAAATCCATACGCGTGCATGCCCATCACAAGATCACAACACAAAAAGAATAAAAAAATGGCAAAATCTTGGCAATATGGCATGCCTAACACCAATAGAAACAACATACCCATCAATCAAACATTCAACCCACCTATGTACTCTTACATCCCCCCATACAATCCCAATGAAAATCCTTTTCATTTCTTACAACAATCACAACCACCACCACCCCCACCAACACAAAACATCCCCACCATATCCCAAGATGATCTAGATGTCTTGAGTTTTACACAAGACACCGATAACATGGACCTACTTGATAAAATCCTAAGATCGGACCCGAATAGATATCTTAATCATCTTCTCAAAATTGGTGCTCAACTACCCCCCATCACAACATCATCACAACCATCCACCTCTACAATCGTTCCTACCACATCAAATACCCAAGCATCTACATCAAATACCCAACATATCATCTCACAAACATCAACACCTACCGTATCTACCACCTCCACAAGCTCTACCCCTGCCACATCTACAATCCCCACAAGTGTCACCATCCCTACCACATCCCAACCCGTCATCACTTCCACTACCACAACTACCATAAACCCTTCTGTCCCACAAATCACCTTGGGCATACAAGGAAACATCACGCATGCAAGTACCTCCACGAGTGTGCCTCCACCCAACCCCCAAACCATCGCCTACCTAAGACAATTATTCTCACAACCACCTTACAATGCATCCAACCCATCCAACATCCACCTATCCAACGTCAATCCGTCCAATGTCACGTATCCACATAACCCCATAACTTCATCAACACAACATCAAACCAATCCCCAAATACCACCACATATTCTCTAACAACTCCACGCATATCAACAACATCAGGCACACATCAACCAAAACACCAACCCGCAGTACCAAAACCTCAACCAAACAAATCCCCAACATCAAATCCCACCTCATCTCCAACATCTCACCAATCAACAAGCCTACACACCCCAACCACCACCACCACAGGATCTCACAATTGTTGTACAGTCCTTGATCCAAAAGGTGGATGACATGCAAATTGGGGGCAAGTGTAAACACTATTCCTTTGAAGATATTTGCCCCTATCCATTTGATCGCACATTGTACATGCCCCCTTTCCCCAAGAAATTTGAAACGCCAAAATTTGACAAATACAAGGGAAAGGGAGACCCTAGGGACCACCTTAGGGAGTTCTACGTCGCTTGCTTAGAAGTCTCAAATAATGATACCTATCTAATGAGACTATTTCCAAGAAGCCTTGGTGGTCAAGCTGCTGAATGGTTCGCACATCTTCCACCAGGCATTAGGACTTTTCCTGAGCTTGCAGAAAAATTTGTAAACCATTTCTCCTACAACTTTGAACATGATATGTCTATGACAGACCTTTGCAACACCAAACAAAAGAATAGAGAAGCCTTCACTTCTTTCTTGCAAAGATGGAGGAGCTTAGCAAGCAAACTCCCATGACCAATTATGAAAAAACAACTCGTCACCATGTTTGTGACCAACCACAACTAGGAATTAGGGTTTCATTTACAAATCCTTTATGCATCTACCTTTGAAGAGGTCATCGACAAAGGTACCACTATCGAACGGGCCCTCATTGCCAAGGGCTCCATCAAACTGTATGACTACAAGTCCAACAACAACAACAACAACAAACCCCATAACAACACCGCCAATACAACCAACAACGCCAACACGCAATCAAATGACAAGTCATGCTATTGGGGGAAAAACAAGAACACTTTGAACGACAGCGTCATGGATGTGAAAGCCATCCAACATGTACAGAATCAAACGCCTACACATACCTATGCCACCAATGTAAATAACCAAAGGGGATAAACTAAACCACGCAAACCTCAAAGACAATTTACACCCTTAGGGGAACCCATCGAGGACATCCTCAACATATGTCTCAAGAAAGGTTTGATCACCCTCCCACCTATTAGACCCCGTCAACAGAATGAACTCAAGGCCGCATGGTACAATGAAAATGACTATTGTGAATACCACCGCATTACAGGTCATAAAACCGCTGACTGCATGCAACTAAAACATTGCATCCAAGACCTTATAGATCAAAATCAAGTCAGGCCTGATCAAAGTGCCCAACCATCGCCAAACGCCAACCTCGGAGCTTACAAGGATCCACTGCCCAACCATAATAAAGCCTCCTCATCTAATCAAGCATACAACATCACCCCACCACCCATATCCTATGACTCTATTGTAGGGCGGATAGAACCATCATCCCACCATGTCAACACAATCACCATTTGGGCACAAGCACCCAATTGCGCTGTCACAACCCGTCGTGGCCGTGTATCCATCCGCACAGCCCCTCCCACTGAAAAAACTCCTACATCCACATCTAATCCCCTACCCCCTCATCCAACCACACGTCCATCACCTACCCATCAGTAAAACCTCCTAGAGCATCTAGAAAAGACACCCGCACAAATCTCAATACTTGAGTTGCTCCGCACATCACCCCTTCACAAGGACGTCCTCGACAAAGCACTCTTGCAAACTCAAGTCCCTGCCAACTTGAATGTAACTCAATTCCAAGCCATGGTAGGACATATCGCTGCACCTCACCATCTCACATTTTCAGAAAAGGACCTTCCCGCTTCTGAACACCTACACAACGACGCCTTACACATTGAATTCCGTATCCACAAACACATCATTAAAAGAGTCTTAATAGATGGTGGCTCTGGCCTAAACATATGCACTCTAAAACTGCTAAAACACTTGGGGTACTCCGATGTGGTTGTAGACACCAACGAGTGCATCACAATCAAAGGCTATGATGACACCGAGAGGCTATCCAAAGGCACCATCAAGCTCCCTATTTAAGTGGGATAGAGAATACTAGAAACAAAATGTCAGGTCCTTGATCTTGACCTCCCCTACAACATTCTTCTCAGCCGCCCATGGATCCATGCCATGCAAGCCTTCCCATCCACATTCCATCAATGCCTCAAGTTCCCTCACAACGGCACAGAAATAACTATCTATGCCGACCCCCGCCCCTTCCAATACTGCAGTTTCTTGGAAGGCCACAACCATACCTTCTGCCCATACAACAAAGCTACCACCAAAGCCAATCCAACAACTTCCACCTCATATATCAATCCTACAAATATTGCCACCACTTCATCCCAAGCACCTCCACCACCCGAGGTCAAGATCAAGCTCAGTGACATGGGATGTGGGGAATACGACCTGCATGGTACCTTTTGTGTGGGCACATTACCCAATCTTAAAACGTTTGGCATCCCAAAGACAGAAGTAGCCAACACAGTCATCATCAAGTGCAAACACTTGCCAATCTTTGAGAAGAAACATCTCTTGGATTAGGATGTGCTCGACGATATCTCATCCTGGCTATATAAGGACGAAGAAACAGAATAAGAATCTCCCACCGTACCAATAGAAATCTATGGAAAAGGATCTGAAATTGTCAAAAGCATGGGTTACAAAGGACAAGGCGGTATAGGCCTTCATGAATAGGGAATCATGGGACCGCTGCAAGAAATAAGAAACCCCTATACCCAAGGGTTAGGATATGGTTAAAGACAATGTATCCTCACTACCAGTGAATGTATCTTAGCTGAGGTTGCTATAGTCTCCCCTGAAGTTGACAACATCAATGAAACAGACCATCAAGACTCCTTTAGTGACTTTGCCAATTTCTTTGACTCCTCTATATGTACCATCCACACAGTCACCACCCTAGCCTCGTCCTCTAATGACTTACCACTGATATACCCAAAACTTATAGATTGGGACCAACGGGGACATCCTGTCTTCGACATCACACCTAACGATGAGGCCATTGCTAAAATGATGGGAGTTAGAGACCACTTCCCCATGGGAGATCACAGAGTAGGATACATCATGGAACTTGATCTGCATGCCTATTTTAGGGAGACAACCCCTACTTCTAATCATAAAAACATAAAAATAAAAAATAGATCTGATGGTGAAAACCATTCTGCGGCTGTGTCAGATCCCAAAAAGTAAAAACAAAAGACGTATCCCCTGGTGAAAACCTCCACAAGGCACTAGGAGATGGAAGTATGGGCCTTCTTGAGATATACAAAGTTTATCTAGATAGATCACCTATCCTAGTCGAGCCATCCCAAGAGATGAATCTTGGGACAGAAGAAGAACCGAAGATCACTTTAAGGGCAGAATCTCTCAGCACACAAGAACAGGAAAACTTCCTAGCATTCTTCACACGCCGAAATTGCAATTTTGTAGGGACCTATGCAGACATGCCAGGGCTAGATCCCGCGTTGGTTGTTCATCACCTTACAGTACACCCTGATGCGAAACTAGTAAAGTAGAAACTCAGAAAAATGAATCCTCAGGTGGCCCTCCTTGTCAAAGTAGAGCTAAAGAAACTACTGGATGTTGGGTTCATTCACCCAAATTATTATCTCGAATGGGTCTCCAACCTAGTACCAGTAGCCAAACCGGATGGTCGAATCCGCTGCTGTACCAAGTTCAGAGATCTCAACAAGGCCTACCCAAAGGATGACTTCCCACTACCAAACATCGACATGATAGTGGATCTCATGGCAGGACATGAGATGTTATCCCTCATGGACGGATTTTTAGGATATAACCAAATCAAAATCACCGAAGAGGATCAGCATAAGATAGCCTTCATATGCCCATGGGGAACGTACTGCTGGGTGGTAATGCCATTCGGCCTGAAGAATGCCGGAGCTACATATCAAAGAGCTATGACCATCATCTTCCATGAACTCTTCCACCACATCATGGAAGACTATGTGGACGACTTACTAGGGAAATCGAAGACAAGAGAAGAACACCTGGATGTCTTGGCCAAGATCTTCGACCGATTAGAATAATACAATCTTCACCTTAATCTAAAGAAGTTTGTCTTCGGGGTCACCTCAGGCAAACTATTGGGATACATAGTCTCCAAAAGAGGAATTGAGGTAGATCCCGCAAAGGTCAAGGCCATCACTGAAATGCCTCCTCCAAAAACATTGAAAGAGCTGAGAAGTCTACAAGGAAAACTCCAGTCTATCCGTTGGTTCATTGCTCATCTGGTCGATAAATGCCAACCATTCCAGCATCTACTCCTAAAAGATATAACTTTTGTTTGGAACACTTAGTGTCAGGATGCCTTTGATCAACTAAACGAATACCTAGGTAATCCTCCTGTGCTAACTCCACCAAGACAAGGAGAACCCCTCTTGTTATACATCTCTGCAACAGAGATAGCTATTGGAGCCTTACTAGTACAGCACGATGAGCATGGAAAGGAAAGAGCCATCTACTACATCAACCGCACCTTGATTTCATATGAGCTCAACTATACACAAATTGAACGAGCATGTCTAGCCCTCGTCTTTACTTCACAAAAATTAAGACACTACATGCTCAATCATAAGACCAAGCTCATCACCAAGATCGACCCACTGAAGTATCTGCTACACAGAGCAGCTCTTACTGGGAGAATGGAAAAATGGGTCATGATTCTCACTAAATTTAACATTGAATACACTGAGAGAAAAGCCATCAAAGGACAGGTTATCGCTGATCAGTTGGCTGAAGCACCTATTCCTGCAGAGCATCCTCCACTAGCAGAGTTTCCTGACGAAGCTATCTTGACAATCACACCAGCCACAAGCACATGGAAGATGTACTTTGATGGGTCATACACACACAGAGGCTCAGGGGTAGGTGTCTTATTTGTTACCCCTCAAGGAGACACCATCCCTAAGTCCTTCAAAATCACATTCCCATGTACCAATAATGTGGCAGAATATGAGGCCCTCATCACAGGTCTCCGAATGGCAATAAAATAGAAAATTGAGAACCTGACTGTGTATGGAGATTCTCAACTGGTCATCTGGCAGGTAAATAATGAGTACAAGACCAAGGATGATAAGCTCCTACCCTACAAAAAGATGGTCGATGACTTCAATGACATCCACTTTGAGCAAAATCCCAAGGCTCAACAATAAAGCTACAAACACCATGGCTACCATCAGATCTTTGGTCGACATGAAGAAAGACATCAAGAAATGTGAGTTCCTGATAGAAGAACTCCCCATCCCAGCATACGATGTTCCTCAATCAGAACTAGTGTGCAAAGTCATTGGTCCCCTATCTCCGTGGTATCAGGAAACCTACCTATACCTCCACGATAATATCCTCCCCCCTAACCTATCCACGTCACAGCGAAAATTGTTCATCCATCGAGCCTCCCGCTTCATCCTTGTAGGTGACACCTTGTACAAAAGGAGTCTTGATGGCACACTTCTACGATGTTTAGACTCTAGGGAAGCTAAGGTGGCCTTGGAAGAGGTACACACAGGCATCTGTGGGCCACATTCAAGTGGACCTACTCTTTCTAAAAAGATCCTCAGGACCGGATATTACTGGCCAACCATGGACCGAGACGCCTACCGGTTCATCAAAAAATGCATCCCATGTCAACAACATGGCGATCTCATCCACACACCAGCACAGGAGTTGCAACCCATCACAATGCCATGGCCTTTCTCACAGTGGGGACTTGACCTCATAGGGAAAATACATCCGCCATCCTGCAATGGCCATAAGTTCATAATCACTGCTACCGAGTACTTCACAAAGTGGGTGGAAGCAATACCACTCACCTTTACCACTGGCACCCAAATCTCTAAATTCATCCTCCACTATATCATCTGCTGCTATGGTATCCCTCATTTCATTGTCACTGACAATGGAAAGCCATTCAAGAACCAAGAAAATTTGATATCAAACACCATTTCTCCACGCCGTATTACCCTCAAGGAAATGGTCAAGCAGAGGCGTCTAATAAAACCATCCTCCGCATTCTTAAGAAGACAGTCAATAAAGCTAGCCGTGACTGGCACCTCCAACTCAACCCTGCCCTATGGGTCTACCGCACAAGCATCCGCACTCCCATAGGAGCCACTCCATTTTCACTAGTATTCGGATCTGAAGCCATTTTACCCATCGAGGTCGAGCTCCCGTCCTTAAGAGTATCCTTGCAAAACATAATCACTGATGAGGAGTACCGAGTCACAAGGTTGCATCAGCTAGAACTACTGGATGAGAAATGATTGAATGCATTAAACCACCTGCACACCTACCAAAATCGCCTCGAGAGAAGCTATAACAAAGGAATCAAGACCCAAAAATTTGAAGTAGGTGATCTTGTCCTTATGGAAAATTAGAAGAACTTGCAAGAGCGCACTAAAAAAGGTAAGTTTGAACCCAATTGGTTAGGACCATAAGTCATCACAGCTAGTTATGGATCAAGAGCCTGCCAGCTTGCAACCCCTGAGGGGCAGCCTTTGGATGAGCTGATGAACATTCTGCATTTGAAGAAATTCTATGCATAACCCATCGAATATCCCAATCAAAAAAATAAAATAAAAATAGAAAAATTTAAAAAACCAAAAAAATCAAAAAATCAAGAAAAATCTGAGTGCAATAAAAACTTTCAAATGGTGAAAATCACTTCGGTTACGCCTTGGATAAGTACCATGGTGAAAACCTATTCCAGGCGCCATGTGTAGTGGCTGATTCTACCATCTAATAAGTCCTCTTCCTTCGCAACACTCCATATCGTACACATCCCATGGCTTGGAATTCTAAAACATCAACTCCTATCATCCATTCCGCACTACCTCACCCAAGCCCAGTTTATGGAATGAGGATCCTTGTAAGCCTCCCGTTGTATAGCTCAAAACAATCAAAAACCCAAAAACATCGCAAAATTAAAAATATAAAAACAATACAAAATCATCAAAAATACAAAAACAAATGCAGCATCACCCTCACACATCGATTGTTCCAATCTACCAATCATATCACACCCATCAAATCCATCCTGAACCATTCCCACATCATCAACTCATACCAGAACTACATATTCATTTCGACCACATCTTGAAAGTACCTTGATCCCGTGGACACAGGGTATGTAGTCATTCTGGAATACAAAGGACATTTCCAGTACTCAGGTACGTAAGATGCACCCATCCAACCTGTTTGGATGATCCCCACTCACTGAGCTTACTAGACCCATTATATGATACACATGCTAAGTATGCATTGGAACCATCATACCTAACACAAAAATCATCAATCAACATACCAACTATAATCTTACACATAGCCTGACTGTTCCTTTGCCCACCTTTTAAAAATTCCATCATCAAATCCAACTGATCTACGTCCTAGGATATATCTTTCCCACAATGGACAAAAATCTGTCATCCTATCAACATGTCTCTTGGCAAGAGTACACAAAGGCTATTTGTATCGTTTTGATTATTGATTTTTATTTTTTGTCTCACTCTAAGTCATCTCCAAAGCTACCTTGATCTCATTATATCATGGTAGGTGGCAGACAACACCTGGAGTAGACATAGTCATTGTTTCTATATGCTGTACTTGTGGGTTGGTTTCATTACTCCAGGAATGGTATTCATATTTTGAAGCCTAGGTCGGTTCTAGCATGATGTGTCCCATTTGCATATATAGGCATCAAAACCTTATATGTATTATTCGCACTCATTGCTATGAGTCCCCTTCCTAGGCTAGGCAAGATTATACTACCTTGGGTATGCATGAAATCAACCTATTGTTTGTGCGTCTAGTCCATGCAATCATGGGATATACATCATCACCTAGGTCATTTCATACCTTTGTGAACTGTATCCTACATTGCTATAATAAACTAAGAAATGTTCTTAATTAATCTTATGCAACTACTACTACTAGCTCAAAATCATCATCCTAAACAACTATACCATCTTGGCCTAGATTTGATAATCACTTCCCCCCCAACCTATCCAATTCCCTTGCTAATCCCCTTCCCCCACCATTTCTCCACTCAACACATCCTGAACCAAAGTAAATATCCCCTCAATGATGTGGTGTCTTATGACCTAAACAATCCTCTCGTCTCCCCTCCCCCATCCTCTAGACGCTCCCAATCCTATCCATACCCCATCCATACACCCCTATCCTCTCCCCACCTGATCCCCTTTCCCACAACCCCACCACTCAAGGTCAAACAAAGAACATCATGTGTATCAGGACTTGATCACCTCACCTATCACCTAGTTTGCATCTCGCATTTAATTGCATATCACTTAGGTTCATTGCATATCATTTAGGTTCATTGCATATCACTTAGGTTCATTGCATATTATCTAGGTTTATTTTAATCCTTTAATTTGCATATCATTTAGGTTCATTGCATATCACTTAGGTTCATTGCATATCATTTAGGTTCATTTTAATCCTTTAATTTGCATATCATTTGGGTTCATTGCATATCACTTAGGTCCATTTTAATCCTTTAAGTTACATATCATTTAGACTCATTTTAAATCCATTTAAATTGCATAATCATTTAGGAATCATTAAAATTGCATAATCAAAAACATTCCAAATCATATCATACTCATTTAAGTTTGTCATCACATTGTATCATCTCATAACACAGTTAGTTACCATACATCATCACAATCATAATCACTTTTAACTACATTTAACCAACATCTAGCTGCATATTCATATTCCCATACATAAACATGTGTTCATTAAGATAAACATATATTTCCATCACAGTGCATTTAACATCCATAATAAGTGTTTTATTTAAGCATTTATTTCCATCATACATCCTATACCATAGATCAAACCATGCATATATCAACATAAGTGAACCACCACTGCATCCATCACAAGCACATCCATAAGCATATAATCCATAAAAACATACTACATAATCATCATAGAGCATCATCATAATAGACAAACATATAGGCCATAAAAAAATCTCCAACACATCATATATCATCACAAAAAAATGTACATCGCTCATATATACATCAAAAAATATAAAGTCCTAACACAATGCCTCTAAGGGCTACAATGATACAATATCACATGGAGGACCCTCTATCTGATCGGGTGGGGGATCCGGACCCTGTCAGTGGCTGTGATCCTGCCTGTGGTGGCGGCTGTGGCTACGACTGGGCCTGTACTTGAGGAACTTGCTGGGGCACACACAAGGGAGCAGGCATCATTTGCTGGACAGACTGAACAGATCTCGACCTATGAGACCTGGAGGCCCCCGATCTACTGACCTAACTATAGCTCGGGGCATGCTGTGCCGCTTGCACTGCCATGTAATAAAGGCCCTAATAGTACACCAACTGTGCCCTGGCCTCTGTCAAATCCACCTATACCTGAGTCAGCTAACCCTGTAACTAATGTGAATGTGTCTGTGCCTGGGATAGTTGTGTCTGCATCAATGTCAACACTGGCGCCATACCAGCACCAAAAGTCTGCAATGCAGTCTCTACCTGCTGTGCTCTCGCAAGGGCCACATCCTGATCTCTGGTCAAAACCTCTATATCACCCTGAGCCTGGGCTAACTGTGCCTACAATGCAACCACTATCCATCTACCCCATCCAATAAGGCCAATGCCCCCCGCAACTGAACCAACTCTGCAACATGGCTCTCTAGTGCCTCCTCCAGGCTAGCCACCTGTGCTCGCAGGGTCTCCATCTCCTCCTCCTCACCCTGAGGCCGTCGACGAGGTGTGAGCCTCTCAACCTCTGCCACTCCAACTGTCCCTGAGGGACCTGCCTCCCCCTGCTGCTGTTGGCCTACCTATGGTGGGGGTAGATCTCCCCTATCCACCCTGGGTTGTCCCCCACGCCGCCAAGGTCCTCTATCCTATCACCCAACTCTCATCTGCACCTACCCAATAGGCACTTGTTGTACAGGTACTTGTTGCCCCACCTACCCCTATCCCGCTGCCACTACCACCAGCACATCTATCGTCTGGCCATCCCTACCAACCACCCTCTCCTCCCCATCCCCTCCAACCTCCACGAGGTCGTCTCCAATGATCTCCTCCCCCTCCTCCAGAAAGTCATCCCCATCTGAGTCATCACCACCACTGTCATTTGAATCATCATCCCCTGAGCCTAATGCCTCCTTCGCAGGTACTGCCTCGACAGGATCTGTAAACCAAGTCAGCCGCCACATCTGCCACCATATATTATATGTAGGGGTAGTGCCTACATCCCTCACTGTGCTCCTCCAATCCCACTATACTGGTCGTAGAGCTGCAAAATCATCCCGAGCAACCTGTGGCTGTATGGCTGTAGGCCAAAAGGGTGCATCTCGATGGGTTCGAGAAAAAATGGCCATCTGTTGTGGCGTGCCCTGCCTTAATCCAAACTGCCACATCACCCGTGATGGCAGGTACATATCTATCGTGCGGTCTTCTCGACCCGTCAGGTATCACTACTGAAATGTAAATGGCATGTGAATATCATCATCTGGCCATGGCTCCAATCCGATGTATGGTTGCCAGGTCACACGAATGACATCATCCAGCATCCGCCTCTAGTACCGCACCTGTCCAGTATACGTGTACTCTGCATCCTGATATATGAACACAAACGCCTCAAAAGGATGGTGATAGTACCTGCATGTCAGCCATGTAACTGTGATGTGCTCCTAGATCCACACATGCAGCAGAGTCACCCCAGCTGACAACGCTGAATCATGAAGATAAGCAACTATGTGTATCTTGTTATATAGCTGCCCCAGCATCGTAGGCCCCCAGGCATACATAGTCTCATGCCTCACCATACCCTTGATCATCTCTCCCCAGCCAATTGGGAAACCCCTGCCTCACCTATCAGGCATCACAACACCTCCAATCAAAGCACATAGGAATAAGGCAAAGGGATCTACACCCGCAGACAGTGTCCCCTCATAGCTCATCTCTCTCCCGTCTGCTGATAGAACAATATGATCCTCACCAAACACTCTGATCAGGGAGCTCCACCCCCTCCTCGTGTCATATCTAACCTGCCGGCCTCGAATAGGTAGCTTGAGGATGCAATAAACATCCTCAAGGGTGATCGTGATCTCTCACGTCAGCAACAGAAAGCTACAGGTCTCCGAGCGGTACCGCTCCACAACCGCTATCATCAAAGCTCGATGAGCTCGTAGCACGGGCATTGACGCCATTGTTAGAAGTCCCAACCTAGCCAGTCGAGCCTGTGTAGCATCATCGAAATGGTTGAACAAGGCCATCACGGATGGAACTCGTCGCTCATGTGAATGCACTATAAATCAGCGTGTATCCTACATCCACAACTTTTTGATCAGTTATCAACCTATCTTTTTTTGAACCAACCTCTTTCTTCTAATGTCTAAAAAGCTAGAATCATTTGGTGCCAAAATAGACAACGCTTTGTGTCATTTTCAAAATGGCGCTACTACTTCCTATAAATAGCGCTATTTCAAAAAATAGCGCTACTGCACAAACCACTTTGCGCTAATTCCAAACATGGTGCTACTGGGCACCATACATCGCGCCATTTTACCAAATGGCGTCGCTCTACAATTTCGTGCTAATCTAGTGAATAGCACTAATTCCACCAACAACGCTAATATCCTATGTTGCGCTAAACCCCTATATGGTGCTAGAATTAAAAATAGTGCTACTAACCTAAATGGCACTATTCTAGAAAATAGCGCTACCCTAGCACCAACTTGGCGCTAAAGAGCTAAAAATCAATTTCTTCTAAAATGGCGCTACTTCAGAAGATGGCGCTAATATACCAAGTAAATGGCGACAAACCGCCCTAGCCCTACCCTGGCGAATAGCGCCAATCCAGAGGATGGCACTAATCCGCCTAACTTTTGGTGCTACGTGCACTAACCCTATTTCCTGAACCCCAAAAAAGTGACATAAATGAAAATAAAAAAGTCAGGGTTAGACCCTACCTGGGGTTCAGCCTCCGGTGCCCGGCCAAATGATCAAAACCACTCTGAGATGTGTCAAAGTCGAGGGAACTGGGGGTTGCGCTCTGCCATCTCTCCTTCGCTCCTTCTTCTCTAAAGTCAAAGTGTGCAAATGTGGCACTCTAAGGGCCCACTTTTCCTAATATAGTGGGCCATGTCATCCTTCCACCCCCTCTTTTTCCTCCAGGGTGCAGATCTCAGCCTTTTTTCTCTATTTTTCTTCCTGCCATCTTCTTTTTCTGTCCCCTATCCAACTTTCACTCCCGTTGCATCCTTTCGAGAACTTGCCCGAAAAATTATTTATTTTCCTATCAACCTCTCGAGGGGGCATCCCTTACCCATCTCATTCCTTCCCAGCAACTGGGGCATGATTTTTCTTCGACCTGACTCCACTTCCCTCCTAGGTCCTGACGCCATGTCAAAGAGGGGCAAATATAGACACCTAAAAATGTCTCGACCACCAAACCAACTCCCGACATCCCTAAACACATCAATCTCCCTTCTGTTCAATTAATTAAATTTTTATTTAATTATCCCTCCATTTCCCAAATTCATATAATTTTATCCCCAAAATTGAATTAATTTCATTAATTCAATAGTCTAAAACCTTAGCCAATTAATTTAATAAATATGCAATATTTATTATTCCAATTTCCCTCTCCTCACTAAATTTGATTAATTAGCTAAACCATGCTTAACTGATTAATTCAGCCTATTAATTAACCTATCCCTACCCTAGACAATTAAATAGCTATTATTTAATTGCCTACCCTAACCTACCTCATTCTAGCCCTAGGGTTAATTAAATAAAACCTATATTTAATTAATCCTAACCTCTCATTTGGGTGGTCAAACTTAGTTTAACACCCTTCCCCACATCCTCCAAATAAAAAATTGAAATAAATCCACCTAAGTCAATTTTTTATTTTAAAACATCCCACATCACAATTGATTCACCTTACATCCCCATACCTCATTTATCTCCACTTATCCCCAAATAAATTTTTAATTCATTTCACATTCCCCATATGAATCTTTAATTCAAAAATAATCTTTCACCCCCATACTCATTTAATAACTCTTTTTCCCAAAATGAATAAAAGATTTACTTTTTGTTCATAGCCCTCCACATCACTTTTATCCTCCACCATTGATCTTCCAAATCAATCTCCACCATTGGATCAAAATCCCTTCCAAAAGTCTATAAATACAACATCTCTCAAACCATTTTGGGATCCAATCTTTAAGCAAAGTTACCATGTCCAAATGACTATTGAGCTAGAATTGTGAGTTGCGTAATTAGAGTAGCATTTCACATTTGAATCCTTAATTTAGGGAATATCATGTCTTAGGAGCTCTTTGGGTGCAATACTTCTTCCTCCCTTGATGAGATTGGGTCTTCATGTGAAGGTATAACTTTGTGTTATTTGCATTTAGTTTGTATTTTCAACTTCATTTGTTTTCCTAATCTACACATAGTATTTTCTAATTTTTCATGATATTCTCATGATTTCCTCCACACCAAATCTAGAAATTGTTGATGTTTGTCAATCTTTTGAGCTTAATACAAGTTTGATTCATAGTTTCTAGTCAAAATAGTGAATAGAAATTGTTGAGATTCATTGAACTTGCCATCATACAAACTTTGTTTCATGATTTCTAAACACCAAGTTGAGTTGTGCTTTCATTTTCAGCTAAGGATTCATGGATATTTGATGAGTTTGCAAAGTGTTCATACCACTGGCAGTTTGTTGATTACAAATTGTTTTGTGTGGTTAGCTCAAACATCCATAAATTCACCATTGATGATTCCACTGTATTGGAGCTTGATTGTTGACTTTTCATGATCAAATAAAGGATGGTTAAATTGTTTGCAAATTTGTCTATCCATTGTTGAGGTTGAAATATGGAAAAAGGATTGAGTTTTAGTTAGTTTTCTCTTTAGGCCTTCTCTATATTGCCTTGCTTTTGCATTTTTTATCAGATCTGATTAGTTTAGAGTTAGTATAAGACCTTCAAACTTGCATATTTGTAAGGCATATCTAAAAATTATTTATTAATTATGATATTTTATAATTAATTAGTTATATTTCTTTGAAATAATTATTTGGAAAATTTAATACTGTATAGATAAGAAAATCATGCATTGCCTTTATATGTTGTGTTATTTACATAAATGTTTTAGAATTATTGAAAAATATTTTTATTAGTTTATGAGATAGTGGGTGACGGGTTTTGAAGTGGAAGAATCATCAGTTACATTGGTGTCGATTGGAGTTACAGTTTTCAGACATTTGTTCTATAAATCCCTTATTCTTTCTCCTTTTTAGAGGGAAGTTTTTATTAAAAGGGGTTTTTGGCTACTCTCCGGTGCTTTCACAAGTTTTTAGGAAAAGATATTGGAAACTTCAGATTATCTTCATTCTACAGCAATTGCAATTGCAAGATTAAATCCTCAAGAAACCTATCCATTTTATGGTCCATTAAGTTTCTAAGCATCCTAAATGGAGGTTGAGTTACTTCATCGATTCTTGGTATGTGTCAAGAACTTGTTACCTATTCTTTCTCATATTATTTGTCTCATTATTTTTCTATGATTATTATAGATCAACATTATTATAGTCAATGAAATAAAAATAGAATGGGAGATAGAAATGTCTTCCAAAGTTATGTATGATGCCTCATAGAGATTTAACTTCTTAACCTTTTTTGAGTTGACATTTCAATGGAGTGTTTGATAAATAGATTTATGTGCCTAGTTTGCACTTCCTCTTCCTGCATGCCTACAGAATTTCCCTTTTACAAAATATGCATAATACTTTTATGTCTTTAGAATTCATGCCATGAATCCACCTCCTGTTTGTCTTCTAGAGTCATTGCTCTATAAAGCTTATTTATATGTTAATAGATTTGATGCTATGCTTGAGTTTTGCTATTATGGTAGATGATTTTGGTTTTACGCCTAATTATTTGCTTGAAGTTTCTTTTACCGCCATATATTTATTTTACACCTTTTCTACATTCATTTATTTATATGGGCGGTTACATTTTCCTATGCATGTAGGTATATCTTATAATCATTACAATCTTTAAGACCTCACAAACGATTTCGGTGCTTTATCTATGATTCCATATATTCCTTGTGAAACCGTTGCAAATTGCCTACTTAATTAGTATTATACTTGTGGCAATCATTATGCTAGTCAGATATGTTTAATTTGTAACATGTTAGTTTTATACTAGTTGTATTTACATCATTTGCTTTGTGTCCTAAGAGTAGTTTGAATAACTAAAAACATCGACATCCATATCTAACTATGGATAACAAGTTATGTACTCTATCTAAGAGTTTTGCACTATTGGGGTTTTCTTGTTTTTACCGTTGTTTGATGGAGATTACATGCTCACATTGTTATTTGATGAATCCAGAATATATATGATTAATGCTTTTTGGTGAATTTAGTAGAATCTGTAAAATATTTGTTGTACATGAGAAATTGATATTTCAGTAAATTCTTCTCCGTGTTCTTTTGAGTTAGTAGCAAATATTAGTGATCATCAATTTTAAATCCTAATTTAAACTCTAGGTTAGTGAGAGGTTATCCTTGAGATATTTTATGATCAGATCATGTGCTCATCTATGTCTCCACTTTGTATGTATGTTTCGTATGATATAGATTTAGTAATTTTTACAGTGATGTTCTTTGTTTTGGATCCCTTTAGCATTCTTTAAGTTGTTCTTTTATCATTCCTTTCATGAGATCTGGTGGGAGTGCGACTCTCAGCATGCCGATTGTATTTGCTAACAATCTCTTAAGCTTGAACAACAAATCCATTTTGCACTTATCCTGCGATCATTGCATTCCTGGAGATGACATCTCTTTGAGGCGTTCTGTCGAATAGTTCACATGCCTTGTCTGTGTTACTACTTTTGAGACTTCTTGTTACTTTCAGCATGTTATTTACCTCCTATGCTAGTCATGCTCTGTGTAGTTGGAGATTTTAATCTTCTTGGTCATTATAATTATCACAGTAAATTGTAACCAAGTTTTTAGATTTAATATATATTTAGTTTTGCACTAATCCTTTTAGTCTTCATATGCTTTCACCTCACCCCATCTTAAGATCACGGTGACCAGAACTGCTAGAGTTGAAATATTTTAGAAAGTTTTAAAATTTATGGGCGTGATTGCTTGCATGTAGAAGATTTTGTATAATTATAGAATGTTATTTGGGTGCCATATTTAGTTAATGATAAATATGTTATAGATTTCTTTTGAAGGTGTTATGTCAAAAAAATGCACCCTTGGGGGCTTTTTCCTTTTAAGGTTTAGCTCCCGGGTCTTTAGATTGCATTTAGAGCATCTTGCATTTGATAACTCAAACTCCCGATGAAAAAACCCTTGGGCCTTGTGACAAATGAGACCTAAGGGGGACTATTTTGATGATCCTAAAACAAAGACAGGGGGTAGACTTGGGCGCTAGCACCCTAGTCCAGCGCTATTTTAGGTTTGCCCTAAATTTAAATTTCAGGTCTATGACCATTATTTGGGTCCCAGGCCGACATCATAAGTTTTAATTACAAAATTTTTGGTGGGAATCTTTGCAGTGCATATATAAGCATGTGTAGGTTATCATTTAGAGACTAGAAGATGTTTTATTGTGAGCTATTGGCATACTTATGATTTTCATTATGTTGCAAAACATAGCATTGTCATTGTTTTTGTTTTTGTAGGTTGGATTACATCTTCTTCTCATGACATTGAAAACCATCTTCCTTCCATTAGAGCTTCATCATCAAGGTGACATCTATTGTGTTTTATCATCATTATCATTTAGATTTTTGCCTCTATCCCACGGGATACGCACTCTCATTTGACAACAGTGTTCGGAAGACTTGAATGTCTCTCTGGGGCTTGACCGAGGCAAGCCTATAAACACCACAACCCCCTCCCACAATCCTTGTGATTGCAGGTTATAGGTATTGGATCTGGAGAAAGGTGAGTTATAGGGAAGATTGGACGACATTAAAGATTCAGGATTCAAAAAGAAGTAGACATTGTGCGAGATTTCAGGGTATGTGCGCTATCAACACTGTCCTCTGCATCTAAAGCTGCAGAAATAGACTGGACAGTGATAATCAGGGTTTACAGAGCTTGCGATGTCTGGTAGAAGATTCCTCAATGGACTAGGGTGCCATCAACAGTGTCCTCTGCATCTGAATTGTCAAAAATTGAAGGTACAGTGGAGATCAGTGTCGGAAGGAGATCAGGATTCTACAGAAAAAGCTGGATCTTGGACTTGGGTGCCATCACCATTGTCCCTAACATTTATATTTTCCATACAATAGTGAGTTAAGGTTCTCTACCCTTTGTCTTATTTCAATAGCATTTGTCATAATTTGAAGATTTACTTACTGTTTTGCTTAAATTAGGGTTTCAAGAGCATTGAAGCATTAATTAGAGATATCGTGTGACAACTTATGAACTTCCCAGCTTCCCTTGTGGCAACCTAACCTAATAGGTGACTCTCCTCTCGAGTGGAGAGGAAACTCGGTTGAAAATCCCTTGGAATGTTTAGTGGAAAGGAGGATTCAAGCTAAACCCTCATACAACAACAAAACACTCAGCCTCCCTTCGTTTTAACCATTAAACATTTTGGTGAACCCGTGTTTTTGGACTTTTTAGCACCTTGCTAAGCATTGTTTCATATATTTACATTCATTAATTATTGCATTTGAAAAATTACAAAAAAATTGAAAAAAATTTGAAAAAATTGAAATTTTTTGAAAAATTGTCATATTAGGCTTGCATTTTTATAAAATTTGAAGTAATTGGAATTAAATTTCATTTGATTTCTATTATTTTCATTAGATCTAATTTAAATTTCATAAATTCATCATTTACATTGCGTTTGCATGATTGATTTGTTAAAAATTGCTTGAAAATTGTGCATTTTTCATGAAAACTGAGTTTTGGATGAGCTAGGGTTGTAGTCAAAATCATGTTTCAGATTTTACTACCTTTTCAAAACACTCATTAGGTCTGATTTCTAATTGTAGTGTTGCATCATAGTGGCCTCCTTGCAAAATTTCATGTCTAGGGCTTGAAAACTTGCATTTTTCACTAGATTCGGCCTTATCATCCTGTTAGATTGGCACTCCAAGCGTGTTGTAAGAGATTTTTCTGCACTAATTGGCTGTTATGCCCCTTCTCAATTTCCTTACAACACCCTTTCTTTTGGGCCTTTGGATTGAAATTTTGTGAAAATTTGCATATTTTAACTATATTTTCACTAGGGTCTAACTTGGATCGGCACTATAAGTGTGTTGTAATGGATTTTTTTCATTAGGTGGTTGTTATTACTTTTATAAGTTGATTTCCATCATCATTTTCCTTACAACACCTGTTTTCCTACTCTTTTGCATTGAGATTTGGTTAAAAATCACATATTTTGGCCTATTTTCACTTGGTTTTGATCTATCAACTTTCTAAAGTTACTTCAAAAGCATGTTGTGAAAGATATTTTTGCATTAGTGGACTGTTTTCAAGCATATCATGTTTTTTGCTTCTTGAAAATATTTACAACACCTCTCCTTTCATTCATTTGCATTGAAAAAGGTTGAAAAATCAAGCATTTTAGGTCATATTTACACATAGTTTTGCATTTACTTTTTGCATGTCTTGTCTTATTACATCTTATTAGACATTGATGTTACAATACATTTCATTATGGCACCTTTATATGATTTTTCTTTGGTATCTTTACATGCATATGTCAAAAACTTTTAGAGTTTCTATAAATTTCTTAATATGAATCCTCATGTTCTCACTTATATACAAGCTATGTATCACAAGGTATATTTAAATTCTCTTCATTTGAAATCCTTGACTATATATTTGATTTTGACAACTTCATATCTCTCATGAATACATACCCTTCGATCGTAGAAGATTTGACAAAACACATTGAGAATGATGAGTTTGAAACTCCTCTTAATGCCTTGGAATTAATAGCTCTAACATGTGATGACGACATAAAAAATGATTCCTCCTATGAAGATATACTAGCACAAGAGGATGAAATCATTGACACATTCCTAAACATTACCCTACCCTCTTTGGAAAATGAAACATCAGTGGATGGAGGGCTTCCTCTCAAGAAGGATTCTTCATGGGTAGAAAAAGACAATTCACCTATTGATCATATGGTGCATGAGGCCTCTACGGATAATCCATTAGATCTTCCACCTTTGATTGAAAACTTCAGAACCTTAGATGAGAAGACTATGGATAGTCCTATTAATTTTGGGTGCGATCGAAAAGAAAACAATGTTAATTCAATATTCATTAATAGACTTTTTAGCAATATCCCTAAGATGGTTGTGCAGGGCACCTAGTGTAGCTTCTTGCTTCAAACCGGTGATTATGTTTCAAGGTGATCAACAACCACCTAGACACCCCAATTACATCTACAACTATGCAACACAAATCTCTCAATGATATCAAGGTGTTCAATGTGTGTCACAACAACCACACCACAATATGATTTCTCACACATACAGCACCCATAATAACAAGCAAAGTAAGCAAGCACCGCATGTGCCCGTATCTCTTCCATGTTCTCAACCTATGCTCCTTCCGCCACCTCATCTTACTCATAAAAGTGGTCAAGAATATGATCTTGTCGAGCAGCTCCATGCTACTCTGGCTAAGATCTCTCTTTGGGATTTAATACAAACATCACCTAGATACCATGGAATGCTCCAAGAAGCTTTACAAAAGGTGATTGTACCACCTACTGCTAAGCCAAATGATGTTGCAGCTCTATTGGATTGTATGAATGTGACAAAAATAGATATCCTCTTTCAACCACATGAAATACCATCAGCGAAAGATGAATATGATCCTCTTATAATCTTTGTCAATATAAATAAAAAGTTGATAAAGTGAGTTATGATTGACAATGGTTCGGCTCTTAATGTTTGTAGCATGGTCTTATTACACAAATCAAGATTGACACCTCTTTAATCAAACCAGGTAGGATTAGCATCCGTGCCTTTCATAATGTTGGAAGACAATCTATACGCACGATAACTTTACTTGTAATGGTTGGACCTGTGACATTAGATACTCTTTTTCATGTTATGTCTGGTTTGCTCTCATATAATATGATTCTCAGTAGACCTTCGATTCATGCCATGGGGGCAGTTCCATCTACCCTTCATCGATCAATAAAATTTGTTTATCAAAACTCTCCACACCATAGAAGTCGATCCTGAACCAGATAGTTGTTTACATATTGAAATACGAAAACAAGCTAACAATCATTCAAGTGTAAACATCTTACGAATGGATTCTTCACTGCATCTTGCCACAGATAATGTTGTGCGAGACTCTAAAGCATCGAATGCACTTTTTGGTGATGATCGGGGTTCATTAGATTTTAATCCTTGTGCTATAGGGGAATATAGTCTTAATAACCCTGACACATCAAAAGTCGCATCAATCTCACCAAGAAATCTTTTGAAGCACCTAACAAACATAAAGTCTCCTTGGTTGAAAATAAAGATAGTACTCTCACTTATACTACAAATTATGAGACCTATGAGGCTTCACCATCCTCTAAAGAAATGGACTTTCTCTATGGTCGTGGATTTCAAATATTGTACAAAACTCATGACTATGCAAGCAATGGATGTGGTGTAAATCAACAAGGAATCAGAGTACCTTTACAAGTTGTTGGAATTAACTACATGGCCGGTATAGGATACCGCTCTTTGAAACCCACTAAAGCCTCTCGTCATCCTAAACTTAATGTTAATGCATTATCAATAAGATCAAATCAATATGTGAGATATCCTGAGCTGAAGCCACAATTGTTTTAGAGAATATTATAGTAGCTCTTAAGGGTGGCCTCTTCCTAGATGTGTATGCTCTTAACATTGGGTTCTAACTGTGAAAGGGAAAATGGATTAATCAATTAATGAATAACAAAACCCAATACATCTATGAAATGTAAAAGTAAAAGATATATTAAAGTAAAACAAAGAACAATACTTACAACCTTTTACCTTTCTTCTTCCATAGTTCGCCTATCTCTTCTTGACCTTGATGATGATGAAGCCCTCAGAAGCGAATGCTCCCTTGCTTGTTGAAGGTGACAAGAATGGAATGGCTGAGATATTTTGTGTGATTGAAGATGAGCTTCAACACACTAACAATGGAGGATATGAAATTAAATGCTTAGAGGATGGGGGTGCCAAAGGCGCGCCTGTGTTTCTACAGCATAAGTTTGCTCAAAACGATAGATATGAAATGAAGAAGAGAAAGGCTATATTTATAGAGTTGTGTGGAAGAAGATCAATGGTTGAGAAGAAAAGGGAAGATCAATGGAGGAGGATTGTTGAGGAACGTGCAACAAATGGAAGAAAGACATGTGTCATTCAAAAAGCAGCTTTGTTGAGTTAACTCCTCTCTTGATGAGGATGAGATTTAATTTTCTTAAATTAGAATTTATTTTTCTAATTTAAGAGAAAGTTTTCTTTAACGATGCTTTAAAACTGCTTTTGCTTTTGTATGACAAGAGGAAAGTATTTTTAGAAGATAAGAATGATTTTTGAAGATAAGAAAGCATAATTAAATAAAAAGATTTATTTAATTACTTTATAGATAATTGAGAGGAATAAATAAAATATAGAAATATATTTTATTTTGTGGAGATTTTTGAAGAATAAAATAAAATATAAAAATATATTTTATTTAGTGGATATTTAAGATTTTATTTAAATAAAATTTGCATTTTATTTTAAATTTGGAAGAATAAAAGATTTTAATTAAATAATTAAAATTATTTAATTATTTAGAAGAATGAAGTGATGAAAATGAATTTAATTAATTAAATAAAGGGTAAGTGCAAAAAGATGGGGGGCCAAAAAGTGGCCAAAATAATTTGAAAAAAAATTAAGGCATAACGCGAGCGCGTTATAACGCGCTCACGTTATGGGCTGCTATAAATAAATAAAAAAAGCAACTGAATTTCATTTCTCCCATTTTCTCCTCTGCCCGCGGCCTCCAAACCCTCAAAAACGCGCTCGCGTTCTGCAAAACGCCAATCAACGCAAAAATCTTGTCAATTCATCGCCAAAATGCCGCCGCGACGTCGAGCACGCCAAAGAGGTGAGTTATCTTTGTTTTTTTGTTTGAATTTCTTTCTATATAGGTAGGTTTTTGTTGATTTTTAATGTATATTTCGTTAATTGTCAGGAAATGTTAATGTACCTCCTCCTCCTCCTCCTCCTCCTCCTCAAAATCCACAAAATCCTGAGGAGGAAATACCTGCAGAACAACAACCTCCTCCATTCATTCCTCGACATGCCCCTGGAACACAAGATAATATAATAGGGCAAATTGAAAACAACAAAAAACAAATTGAAGATATAATTGCAAGGTTGAAAGATCCTTCCACTTCAACCTTGCATAGGTCCATGCTTGCCGAATCTCTTGAGTCTATGTTAACAAATGTAAATTCAATTAGCAAGCAAATAACTAGTTGGACTGATAAAAAGAGAGAGTTTAGAGATTACTATGCAGATAAATTATCATACCAAGATGTCAAAAAATTACAAATTACAAAAGTAGACTTGTGTTCAATTTTCACAAACCCACAAACAAATCAACCTCCACCCATTACATGCAAGAGGTTCCCTATCCATTGGTGCAACAACCAAGCGATAAGGGACAATTTCGGGCAGAGGTGGTGGATGGTTTTTGACCATCCTCCATGCAATAACAATGAGGTCCCGCAATACTTTTTGAGGAAACTCTACTCCGAGTTTGTCCTCAATAAAGTGCCAAACTATTTTGATATGCAGGACTTCCAGGGTAGAGGTGGGGGCTCAGCACAGGATAGACCAGGGGCACGTCTTGACCCACAGCGGGTAGTGAGACGAGTAATCAGCAGACCAGCCCACGAGCATGTTTCTATCCCTTCCATTGTGAAGGAGAGTGTTGAGGTCGATACACTGAGGTCGATTAGTGCCTTGACCCAGAGCATCATAGAGCATGCCGATCCTGCAACACAGAGTGGGTTGGGAGATAGTGCGAGGAGTAGGGTCCCACTGCATACTTGCCAGGCTTGCGGGTCAGCCTGTGGTTATGACCCCATGGACAGTCAGGACGCAGATGCACAGGCTACATCTGCAGCTAAGCAGATGGTGATGACAGATACCCTCCTAAGTGAGACTTTCGGCCTTGATACTCAGGTAAATATTAGCAAGTTTATTGAATTTAATTTATTAAATTTTATTTTTGAAATACAAGATTAACTAATTTAAATTGATGATTTTAATGAAATTTCAGGGTCATAGCGTCGATGCAGTTTTTAGTGGTTCTCCACCTACATTTTTCACTAGATCATCTACTGTCGAGGTATGTAACTAGTAAACAATTATAAATATTACATGTGAATAGCATCGTTATATGAATGGTATTCTAATTTCTGATTTTGGATGTTGAATAGGTTAACACTGTAGATTTCATGGCAACACCTGCCAGCGGTGGTGGACTTCAAAGCTTTACGGAGGTAATAAAATAAATAGTTTAATGAATGAATTGTACTTACTAAATTTTTGTATGTGATTTGTGTGTTTTATTGTGTGTACTTCCATGTTTAGATGAGCGTGTGTGTATGTTAGGAGCCATGATTTGCATCACTATTATAGTTTTCGTAATTGAATAATGTTGTTTTATTTCCAGATGATGCAGGCTGCGGATACACCTCCCCATGTTCATAGGGCAATGGAGCAGGGTGTGGCCTCTGCGATTCATAGCTCTATGGCATTGACAGGGGTATGAGGCAGATTAGTAAATTTCAATTTACATTCATTGTTATAGTTGTCTATTTTTGAAAAATCAAAAGATTATTGATTTGAAGTTTAATTTCTATCTGGATGGTTTCTATAGGACATGACATCACCAGGGCCTTTTCCTGCTACTGAGGCAAGTGAGCAAACAGATTATATGTTAGCGGTAAGTGATTATTTTGTTAAATGTTTCATTTTTTTATAACATGTAATTTCTATATATTAATATCTATACTTTTTTTTGTAACAGGTAAAGGTGCAGGAAGAACTAAATAGGAGGAGTAGCCCTCAGGTTCATAGTAGACCACCCACATGCATGTCTCCATCCCCTAGAAGATCAAAGGCTACTCGTGATTTATTCTCTTCACCAGCTAGAGGGGAATGACTTTTTATTGTGTTCCTCTGTTGTATGCCTATATGGCATTTGTGGACATATATTTTGTATTGTACATAGTTGACATTGTATGCCTATATGGCATTCTTGTAAGCCTATATGGCTATTTTGTATATATGTTATACTTATATCTACAGATATTGATGTATGCGTATATGGATATTTGGTTAATACAAATCTTTTTTATTGATGGCGTCCATACTTGCATTATAAATCCACTTTTGAATGGATATTTGTAGATGGCTACTTCAAATATTTAAAGTCTGATTGTATTACATAGGATGTTTGCATTTTCTTTGATAGGCTTGATAGGCCATGGATTACATGATGGTGTTTGATGGAAAAGTATGGTACTAGAAGACTCTAGTTCATTCTTAATAGGCTTGTGATTGATAATATCTTTGCATGATTGCACTTGATCTTGGATCATGGGCATGTTGTTAGGATTTTGATTGCATTGTGATGTTTGATGGATAGGCATGGTGTAAGTGTAAGATACCCAACTAGTTCTACGAAAAATTTTCCTTACTTAAACACTTTTACTTGCTAACAATTCATCAACTACTTCAATAACATAAAGATATACATCAAGATAACTATTTGAATGAAACAACATTAGAGTTGGGTACTTGTCTTGTTACTTGATTCAATCAACTTGCAATGTCTTATTACATGGAAAATGCTTTCAATAGCATGAAGTACAACTCATTCAATGGAAATACAAGGACAGGCCTTGAAGCCTTGATGTTACAATGTCTTCCTTACTTGAGCAACATTTGAAGATTTGGAATGTTCAACTCATCACCTCACAAGGTAGGGGCATATTTGAAGGATTTACAGGTTTTTCTGACTTGGGCGCCAAGTTGAGGTGACCTCCTCCTGAAGTTGTGCCTTGTCAACATTAGGCGCCAATTAGAGTTATGGATGCTTTGGATTGTTTCCAAGAGTAGGCGCCAAAACATCATCATTATGAAAGTGTTTTAAATTCTAGGCGCCCAAATGAGCCCTCTGGAGTCTAGGCGCTCCTTTCATGCATTCTGTGTTCTAGGCGCCAATTGAAAGGAGTGGAGAACAGGGCAAGCGCCTTCCAAACTAGGTGTTTCCTTGAGGTGACAAGGACTTAGAAAGTGCGCCTAAGGTGAGCGCCTTGAGTGAAAAGGTCTAACAAACATCTTTGAACCCCCTTTCAAGGTTAGGCGCATTCTAGAGGTGGAAACAAGTAGAAGTTGCGCCTTAGCTTCCTTTGTCAATTCTTGCAAGTCTTTGTTGATTAGGAAGGTGGAATGCTTCATTGTAGAATGAGCGCCTATCTTCTAATGTCCAAACTACTTCTTCTGGCTCACTCTGTGGCTAGGCGCCAGAGCTAAACTGTTCACACAAGGGAGTGCGCCTAGACTCACTTGATGTTTTCTTACTACTTCAACCCCTGGAAGATGTTCCAAGGTGTTCCCTTTTACAAGCACCTGACCTCCCAAGTTCCTTCATGTGCTATTCCTTGAAGGCGCCAAAACTCAGCTCCAGTGCCATGGGATTGTGCCTAACATCTTTGAAGAGTTTCTAAGCCTTTTGCAAGTTGATATCCCAAACTCATCTTCTAGGCGCAACAGGAGCTTTCCAAAGGAGTTTCCAAGTTTTAGACGCCAAGCGAGGTCATGGGTGAATGGAACTGCGCCTTAGGAGATGACTGGACCCTAAGCGTCAGTCTGGAGTTACAGTGGAATTGATATGTGCCTCAACTAGCTTAGGCACCCATTTGAAGTGATTCCTTTAACACTTCTCTGTCAATCTCAACTGCAAGGATGATCTCCTAATCCAATTTTGATCCTCTGGAGATGCAAATAGCTTTACATTTCACTAGGCGCCATCAATGATGATCATCAACCAAAGCGCATTTCAAAGGTGAGATAGGCAAGTGAGGTGCCAAACTAGTCCTTAAGACTTATCTCCTTATATCAACTCAATTTCAACTATGTGAGAGAGTTCTATTCTATTTGCACCTGGGCTAGGAGTTCACCTAAGAGACATCACTTAGCTTTAAAACTTTCAATCTATAGCCATCTAGGCTAGGCGCTCCAATGGAGGATCCTTGAACTCATGCATTGGCGCCTTCTAGTTCTAGGCACCCATTTTGGATGATTCATCTTGATACTAGCGCCCAAAATGACTAGACTCTCTTCATCATCCAATTCACTTAGAAGACTCAAGTTGGAGACTTAGTTGTCTATCCATGTTCTCCGGAAGATTCATTGTACCTCTATGCACTATCTCCTTTAAGGCACTCCTTAAAAACATTGGAAGTGCTCAGGACTTACCTTAGTCCAAAGCGCCACAATCCATTCCTTAGAGCACAAAGAATTCTCAAAGGCGCCCCTATTTACCTCTAACCACTCAAATATCATTTAGATTCAAGGTGCACATTTAGCTCCAAAATGCAAATTTCCATCATCAACCCATCAAGGTGCATCATCTTCCCTTTGTATCCCCTTCAAGGCGCAGACATTCACTTCTTCACACTAAAACTCACTCTCTGGCGCCAGAATAGGTGTATAACTTCAAATAAGGCGCTAATCTTAGGTTTCTAAGTACTTAGTTTGATCTTAAGGCTATCCTTCCCCTAAGCACTCTCTTCAACTCCCTCACTGAAGGCCCTCTGTAAGTTTGGGCGCATTTCATCCCAAGGTGCTTCAACATCATCCAAGGCGCAAATTCACTCTCCAAGACAAGGTGCAAAAAACCCTATCCTAAGGCGCTCAAATCTTGCTTCTAGACCTAGGCGCACAAACATGAGATTAAGGATCATTCTGGCCACCATCACTTCCCTAAAGACGCAAAATTGGTGTAGATACATTCCATTTATTAAGGATCATTCTGGCACCCAAATCTTGTCAAAGCAAAGGATCAATAGGTTCTCTCTAAGGCGCACTCCAGGGTTTGATCTTGCAAGACTTCTCACGGCAAAATTTTGACCAAGACACTCAAGGCACTAGTCTTTATCATCTAACCCTACAGTGCACTTACTCATTATGATATACTCCTCAACTTTGTATTCAACCTTGCCCAAGGCGCATATTCACTATAAGGCATTCTCACTTTGTCAAGGCTCAGAGGGCTTCAACTTGCTAAATGGTAGAGGTCTAGGCACATATCTGACTTGAAGCTGAAGGTGCTCCAACCCTCTTGCTCTGGAATTCCTTCTAGGCACTAAGTGACTTCTCCAATTCCTTGAAAACATTTGAAGTGTTTTACCTTCTTAAGGTGCTCCTTCGAACTTGACTCCAAGGTGTTATAATCTCAAAGGTGCTGACATCATCTCAACCAAAGGTGCTCAATGATTCATCCCATATCTAGGCGCTAAAACACTTAATCAACCAAGTCATTCAAGGTGCCATTCAGTAAACTCATCTTCCATGATATTCCTATCAAGGCGCATATCACTTCTCTCATGGGCTTTAGGCGCTCAGTTGAGTGTTTCAATACTACTTAGGTGCCAAATTCATTTTAATGCACCAAACACAAAGAGCTTTCAAACACTGGGCGCTCACAAAGAGTCTTCCAACCTTGGGCACTAAATTAGGTCTTTGCAACTATCCAAGGCGCATATCTTCGTTTGAACAACTTATGGTGCCAAGACAACTTCTCATTAGGGCGCTCAAAACACTTGTGTTTACATTTGAAGTGCTTTACCTTCTTAAGGTGCTCCAGACTAACCTGACTCCAAGGCGCTCCATCATCATCCTTAAGGCACTAAAAACATCATCTCCACTCTAGGCAAAAACATCATCCAACTCCTTAAGGCACTTCACTGTCAAAGTCTGAAGGCGCTCTACCTAGACCTTTCCCCTAGGCGCCAGAACTCCTAAGCGCTCACCAGATAACTCTCTTCTTCAAGGCGCAAATCTTCCTATACTATGATTGCCTCTGAAACGCCGATTAACGTGATGTGAGGGTGCAAAGGCTACTCCAATCCTCAGTGAGCACCTAGTTTAAACAAGGAGAAATAAAGCATTCAAAACTATCCAAACGATCATCCCCTTCCTAATGTCTTCACTGCTCCGGAAAACCTTGGCCAAAATGACACATAACAACTCCTATGAGCGCCCTTATGCCCTAGGATCATCTAGTTTGTGCGTCTTGTAATGAGGAGTTCATGTAAGTTTGGAATGAGCGCCTTGAATAAGTGTAAACTAGCCTAAAGAAGGGTATGTGCGCCTTGAGCGCCTTGAGCATTCCAGAGATAACTGTGTGCCTAGAACAATATGAGCGCTCATGATGATGATTAACGCCCTGATGAGACTATGAGCACCTTGTTTAGGAGATACCTTGTTTGATCATAAAATGCGCCTTGAGTCTTGAAGGTTTTGAGCGCCTAGGTGATTTGGATGTTGGGATGTTGGTATGCGCCCAAGATTGAGGTAAGTGAGCGCTTGTAATGGAGGAGAGCAATGAGATGGAATGTCTTGTAGAGATTGGCGGCCAGAGACCCATTTTTGCGCCTTTGATGATGACCATTTTTGCATAAGAGTTTAGCACCTTAGAGTTGTAAACTTTCTCTTTGGGCGCCCCTGAGTGAATGTTGGCGCCTTGGACAACTAAATACGCCTTTGATGGAGTGGAGCCCAGAAGGGGAGTAGGAGGAAACCCAATCTTCAAGATTCATCAAGCTTCAAAGTTTAGGTCAGAGGTTATCCACTTTATCCAAGGAAGGTGTTATCATCTACACTCTGAGAAGGTAATGTCAAAGGCCATCATGAAGGATCACTTCATCAACTTCAAGTCCTTCAAGTTCAAGTCCTTTCACCTAGCAAGTCCAAGAGAGATTTCTACTCCGATTCATGAAGTAAGCTTATATCATCCTTATCTACTTTGCAAGAAGAAGAAACATTACAAAGTCAATCAAATGAGTTACAAGTACAATACATCCAATTGCAAGGAGTGAACCACCTTAAGGAAAAATAGTTCTCTTGAAGTTACTTGAAATGTCAAAAGGTTTAGCGCCTCCAAGTAAGGTCAGAGGTGAGGTTAGAGGTGAAATGCGCCTTTGGACCATTCTGGCGCCTTGGATGAAGAACCTATATCTTGAGCCCAAGAGGTAAAATTTGCACCTTAGTGGATTTGGAGAGTTACAGAGATTAGAGAAAAGCGCCTTGAAGACAGAGTTGTTCAAGGCGCATGTGTGATTTGGTCAAAAACAGGCGCCTAGAGTGAATAGGCTTTCATCCTGACTTAATACACTGCCTCCTTCTGACGATTTTTGGGGCAGTAGAAAACCTTTCACCACGGGCAAATGTCTCAGAGCTATAAAAAATCGAGAGAGGTTATTGTAGAGGCACTCTACGTGATCCCGTTGCCTCAGACGGAATGTTTCTAAGTGACACGGTTTTTGAGTAACATCTCGTCAAAGATTGCTACCTTTTTGCACTTTGGACTCTTCAGGGATATCGTCGGTACAATGTAGCTCCGACTGTTTCGACATGTTTGGGTGAAAAATAGGGCCATGCCTAGCATAAATGTACCCATTCGGACGCGTTGGAACAGTCAGTTTGGTCGCATCAGGAGCAGGATGAAAGTTACACCCCTTTGCAACTTTACACTGCCTCCTTCTGACGATTTTTGGGGCAACAGAAAACCTTTCACCACGGGCAAATGCCTCAGAGCTATAAAAAACTGAGAGAGGTTATTGTAGAGGCACTCTATGTGATCCCGTTGCCTTAGACGGAATGTTTCTAAGTGACACAATTTTCGAGTAACATCTCGTCAAAGATTGCTGCCTTTTTGCACTTTGGACTCTTCAGGGATATCGTCGGTATAGTGTAGCTCCGACTGTTTCGACATGTTTGGGTGAGAAATAGGACCATGCCTAGCATAAATGTACCCATTCGGACGTGTTGGAATAGTCAGTTTGGTCGCATCAAGAGCAGGACGAAAGTTACACCCCTTTGCAACTTTACACTGCCTCCTTCTGACGATTTTTGGGGAAACAGAAAACCTTTCACCACAGGCAAATGCCTCAGAGCTATAAAAAACCGAGAGAGGTTATTGTAGAGGCACTCTACGTGATCCCGTTGCCTCAGACGGAATGTTTCTAAGTGACACGATTTTCGAGTAACATCTCGTCAAAGATTGCTGCCTTTTTGCACTTTGGACTCTTCAGGGATATCATCGGTACAATGTAGCTCCGACTGTTTCGACATGTTTGGGTGCAAAATAGGACCATGCCTAGCATAAATGTACCCATTCGGACGCGTTGGAACAGTCAGTTTGGTCGCATCAGGAGCAGGACGAAAGTTACACCCCTTTGCAACTTTACACTGCCTCCTTCTGACGATTTTTGGGGAAACAGAAAACCTTTCACCACGGGCAAATGCCTCAGAGCTATAAAAAACCGAGAGAGGTTATTGTAGAGGCACTCTACGTGATCCCGTTTCCTCAGACAGAATGTTTCTAAGTGACACAGTTTTCGAGTAACATCTTGTCAAAGATTGCTGCCTTTTTGCACTTTGGACTCTTCAGGGATATCGTCGGTACAATGTAGCTCCGACTGTTTCGACATGTTTGGGTGAAAAATAGGACCATGCCTAGCATAAATGTACCCATTCGGACACGTTGGAACAGTCAGTTTGGTTGCATCAGGAGCAGGACGAAAGTTACACCCCTTTGCAACTTTACACTGCCTCCTTCTGACGATTTTTGGGGAAACAGAAAACCTTTCACCACGGGCAAATGCCTCAGAGCTATAAAAAACTGAGAGAGGTTATTGTAGAGGCACTCTACGTGATCCCGTTGCCTCAGACGGAATGTTTCTAAGTGACACGATTTTTGAGTAACATCTCGTCAAAGATTGCTACCTTTTTGCACTTTGGACTCTTCAGGGATATCGTCGGTACAATGTAGCTCCGACTGTTTCAACATGTTTGGGTGAAAAATAGGACCATGCCTAGCATAAATGTACCCATTCGGACGCATTGGAACAGTCAGTTTGGTCGCATCAGGAGCAGGACAAAAGTTACACCCCTTTGCAACTTTACATTGCCTCCTTCTGACGATTTTTGGGGAAACAGAAAACCTTTCACCACGGGCAAATGCCTCAGAGCTATAAAAAACCGAGAGAGGTTATTGTAGAGGCACTCTATGTGATCCCGTTGCCTCAGACGAAATGTTTCTAAGTGACACAGTTTTCGAGTAACATCTCGTCAAAGATTGCTGCCTTTTTGCACTTTGGACTCTTCAGGGATATCGTCAGTACAATGTAGCTTCGACTGTTTCAACATGTTTGGGTGAAAAATAGGACCATGCCTAGCATAAATGTACCCATTCAGACGTGTTGGAACAGTCAGTTTGGTCACATCACGAGCAGGACACCAAAAATGCAAAAGTTGCTTTGTGCAACTTGACAACATTGACACTTTTTTGCAACATGACTCAAAGACTCAAACTAACCCCAAATGACTCAAAGCGACTTAAAATCACCTTGATTATAGAGGTCGAGGCGCTCCTTATCATTCATTCATTATGAGCGCCTTGGGAGAATGGTATATAGGTCATCATCATGATTGGGCGCCCTGGATCCAGAGTGTTGGAGAGATCATCAAATGGTGTCTAGTAGGGTGAGTTATGAGTTTGGTCGCATCAGGAGCAGGACACCAAAAATGCATAACATGATGACGTAAAAATGTGTACATATGTGTAAAAATGCAGGAGGAAATAAAAAAAGACAAACCTTACAAATTAATGTGCATACTTACAACTCAATGTAACATAACTTTACAAAATCAATGTGAATACTTACAAATTAATCCAATGAACCATCTGGATCTGCTCTACTCTTTATTGTGTCAAGTATTGCTTCATGGTCAGACTCACGCACCTTCCACAATATTTTGTTCAAAGGTCTACCCCGATACTTTATCAAATGAACATTGGATGCCACGACAAGGTTCGAGTAATGAAGAATCTTTCGATGCATGTCAAAGTCCTGAAATAGCCAAATATTAACACTCTTATGTGGGTACCTTCTAAGCCATGTTCTAGTAATAACCACTGATCCTGTAGGGTATTCGATGTTTTCTCCATCTGTAACAGGGGCCTCCAATTTCTTTTTGGCCTTAACACAACGACATAAGTAATAATCTGTTCCCTCTTCATTATCTTCATCTGCAATAACTGCATATACGTGTCCTACATTGATATGTGTAGCAAATTAGATGAAATTAGTCAACATTACAAAAACACTACAAAGTAAGATGACATTACCTGGCTGAACTAGATGAAATTAGATGCATATATGTGCCCTATATTACCTGGTTGAACTAAATCTGATATGTGGTCAAAGTCAACTGACGATTCCATCTGTGTTAGTTCCAGTGCCGTCGGGGGTCGATACGTGTCAAGTGGGCTAAGATAACTTAACTGCCATTCATCAACCCACTCCTTTGACTCGCACTCATCCCAGACTTGAATTATACAGGAAGAACAAAAGCATGACATCTTTCGTGTATGGATACTCCATGAACCTGCAATTGAGCTTCTGAAAGAGTGCATCTCATTTGATCCTGTCAATGTACAACAATCCTCATATGGTGCAATGTTAGTATCATCTATCAACCAAAAAAATCTACGAACTAAAGACTTACCTTCATTACCTGGACCCATGGAAGCATTACACCACTCGACAATCAATTTTGCATCTGTCAACTTTGCATTGTCTTTATACTTTAACTCTTCTCGTGCTATGGCTCTTTTGATACATGCACCTACACCATCATGCTCCCCCTTTCCATGCCTGGCCTCACAAAAGTTCCACGTATGTTGAATACCTGTAAAATTATGCCTCCTACTCAGCCAATAGAAATTCCGCGAGTTCTTGAATTGTGATGCACAATTATCCGACCATATGATATGCTGACTGAACGATATGCCCCTTCTAGCCAAATCATTGTAGAACACCTGAAAGCAACCTTGCATGAACTCTGTAGAATGCGTGCGATCATCACTAATATAGAAATGATACTCCCTTATGATCTTTCTGTCATCCTCTGTACTATCATTCGCATGAATGAATGCGATGTACACAAATATAGAAACCTGTGTGGAGTTGTAATATTGTGATTGCACCTCACGCTGTGGCTGTAGACTGTAGTTCTCTGCAAAGTCAACGACTGAAACAATGCTACCAACTGGAAATGTGTCCTTGCATAACTTGAATTGCAAGTCCAACCATCGAGCTCTATGGGCATGTCTTGCATACTCATACACTATGCTGTCACGAAATATAGGCATAAACTGATACACTGGAATCTTTTCAATAACTAATTCACACCTCTTTGCTTCTTTACCATCTTTTGTATTGTATGCCACTGTTTTATACTTGCTAAACTCTTCCAACCGCATGTGTTATTTCCATATGTTCACATATTGGCAAATGTTGCAAGCCACCGCAACGATGACATGTGCCATCCAAGCATAATTTCTTGTAGAATATTTGACCTTCCTCTCTTTCACATAAAATTCTTGATATGAAGTCTCTTGAAGATGTTGGTGGGGCACATATGGCACAACCCTGCAAATCATTGTTAGTATGCATATCTAAACATATAGACCTATAAGCATCAAAATGGTTAGAAAATTCAATATGTAATCTACAACAACAAGTAGTGCATGTGTGATTTATCTTAACATAGAAAGGTTTTAGCATTTCAAAATATCTTTGACAAATTTTAATTTGAGGATACTTCTCTAGAAATTTAAAATAAAACTGTGTTTGAGTCTCATCCAAAAAATGCTTTGGATGTGGCTCGCGGTTCTGACTACCAATTCTCCTTCTTACCACATCCCTTTGATTCAGAGATACCCTTGTGTAATTCTTCCAAAAGTCTTCAATTAGTGATCTCAATGCTTCAACAATTGGTTTATCTTTTCGTGGTAGTCTCCCCGAGAATGCCCATAATTCATTGGCATTAGTGTCCTCAATTCTTTGGCGTCTTCCAACGGCTCTTGATAAAGTTTTCCTATTAATTCTCAATTCTTGACTTGTCTTTCTAATGAGACAAGCTTTCCTTGTTTGACTACTTACTATAGTCGATGTAATCACACGCCGTGTTGCATTACTATCTTTTGTGCGTGAGGTGTTACCCACACTCTCATACGCACTCATTAGATTCTTGACAATAGATTTTTCACTTGAAGCCTCTGATGTTCTCAACCCAAGAATCTTCATGATAGACCTATACTTTATACTTCGCATCATTTCAACAAATAGTTGACATCTTGCAGTCTCATTTAACTTTTCAAAGAACAATCTCCAAATCTTATTAGCATATCTTCTACAAGTGCGTTTTGGAATCTTACCTTGCATTGGCTGCAAAATATTCTCATCAATATCAATCAAATACTTTGGCTTTCTATGCAAAATTCTAGGTGGTGTCAAGTTAGGTAAATTCATCTCAACATTAGGAATTTCATCAATATTTAAATGAGATGGGTTAGATGGCATACCTTCGATCGAAGATGGAATAGATGACATACCTTGAGGTTGAGGTGGGAACGATGGCGTACCTCCTTCATCACATGTGAGTGATGATGTACTCTCAACTTGAGATGTGGTAGATGGTGTCCCTACATGTTGTCTTGCGGTAAAGGATGTGTCTCCAACTATGGTATTCAAATCTCTCGTACCACGAAGTTTTTGCATTCGTTCTCTTTGTGCCGCCAATACCATATCTCTTTGTGATGGTTGTGGTTCCTCTTCAATTGGTATGTCTTCATTTATCGTGTCCAATTTCCTCTTCTCACGAAGTTCTCTCATAGCCATTGCTTTCTTTGCATTCTTAGCTTCTATCTCTTCCTGTGTTGGTTTAATTCTTGATCGTTTCCTCGGCATGACGAAGAATTTGTCTGTAGCATGATAAAGAGACCAATATTAGTTCCTAAGAAATGAATACATGATAATAGTGGGATTGTATTTTTTTATGTTGTAAGGATTTATTCTTGTATAGTTTGACATCATGGTATGAACTAAGGTTTGTTTATTACACATAATTATTAAAGAGCCCAAGTGTAGAAAATATACATGGCATCATGTGAGATTGTAGGTTGCTTTCTCGATTGGGAATGTGTCTATTTTAAACATGTATGATAAAGCACGATAAAGTAATTCAATCCGAAATAAGAAAAATGTAAAGAACATGCATGTAAAGACTTGACATACCTAAAAAACGAAGATTTGAATGGAGAGAGTACCCAATTATGTAGTGTTTTTATCTTCTTGCATCAAACTCCTCAACAATTTGAGTTTTTCACCACTTGCTTCCTTTTCAATGTTAAATTCTTAAAATTGAATCACAATTAACATTGCAATACTACAAAAGTTGAAACTTGAATAGATATATATCAAACTTGGTTTGAAAACTATGTTATTTCCTCCTTCTCAAGTTGGCAAAGCAGAAAAGGTGGTGGAAAGATCATGCAAAGGTGGTACAATGTGTCAAATGTGCATGTGAACTTCCCAATAGCATGAAAGCACTTCTTTTTTGTCGGAGCATGCGCAGAATCAGTAAGAAAACAGAGCATGTGGGCCAAGATCACGGGGGTAACCACTTTTTACCGTTTCAGTAGAAAAACAAAACGCGAGCGCGTTATAACGCGCTCGCGTTTTGTCCTGCTATAGATCCCTAAACCCTCAACTCTGATCCCTTGACCCTCAACCCTCAATGTCAAATCCTAATCCCTCAACCCTCAACGTCAAATCCTAATCCCTCAACGTTAAATCCTAATCCGTCAACCCTCCAACCCTATCCCTAATCCTTACAACCCTCAACCCTCAACCCTAATCTGTCATCCGTCATCCCTCAACTCTAATCCCTCATTCCTAAACCCTAAACGCTATCCCTATTCCTAGAACCTCAACAGACTCGATACTATACTTTAAACCCTAATCCCTCTACCATCGACACTCTTATTTAACCCTAATCCCTTGACCATTAACCCTAATCCCTTGACCATTAACCATATCCCTCAACCTCAACCCTTAACCCTCAACCCTCAACCCTCAACCCTCAACTCTCAACATTAAACCCTAATTCATCAACCCTAAACCCTAATCCCTCAAACCTAAACCCTATCGCTAAGCCATCAACCCTCAACACTATACCTTAAACCCTAATCCCTCAACCCTCAACCCTAAACCTTATCCCTAAACCCTAATCCCTCAACTCTCAACCCTAATCCCTCATCCCTCAACTCTAATCCCTCATCCCTAAACCCTAAATGCTATCCCTATTCCTAAACCCTCAACAGACTCGATACTATACCTTAAACTCTAATCCCTTATCCCTAAACCCTCCAACCCTATCCCTAATCCTTATACCCTCCACACTCTACTTTAACCCTAATTCCTCGACCCTCAACCCTATCCCTAAACCCTTGACCCTCGAACCTCAACCCTCAACCCTCAACATCAAACCCTAATCCCTCAACCCTTAACTCTGATCCCTCGACCTTCAACCCTAATCCTAAACCCTAAACCATCAACGCCAAATTCTAATCCCTCAACCCTTCACTCTAATCCCTCAACCCTAAACCCTATCCCTAAACCCTCAACACTATACCTTAAACCCTAATCCCTCAACCCTAACCCTAAACCTTGTCCCTAAACCCTAATCCCTCAACCCTCAACCCTAATCTGTCATCCGTCATCCCTCAACTCTAATCCCTCATTCCTAAACCCTAAATGCTATCCCTATTCCTAGAACCCCAACAAGCTCGATACTATACTTTAAACCCTAATCCCTCTACCATCGACACTCTTATTTAACCCTAATCCCTTGACCATTAACCCTATCCCTTAACCTCAACCCTCAACCCTCAACCCTCAACCCTCAACTCTCAACATTAAACCCTAATTCATCAACCCTAAACCCTAATCCCTCAAACCTAAACCCTATCCCTAAACCAACAACCCTCAACACTATACCTTAAACCCTAATCCCTCAACCCTAACCCTAAACCTTGTCCCTAAACCCTAATCCCTCAACCCTCAACCCTAATCTGTCATCCGTCATTCCTCAACTCTAATCCCTCATTCCTAAACCCTAAACACTATCCCTATTCCTAGAACCTCAACAGGCTCGATACTATACTTTAAACCCTAATCCCTCTACCATCGACACTCTTATTTAACCCTAATCCCTTGACCATTAACCCTATCCCTCAACCTCAACCCTTAACTCTCAACCCTCAATCCTCAACTCTCAACATTAAACCCTAATTCATCAACCCTAAACCCTAATCCCTCAAACCTAAACCCTATCCCTAAACCATCAACCCTCAACACTATACCTTAAACCCTAATCCCTCAACCCTCAACCCTAAACCCTAATCCCTCAACCCTCAACCCTAATCCCTCATCCCTCAACTCTAATCCCTCATCCCTAAACCCTAAATGCTATCCCTATCCCTAAACTCTCAACAGACTTGATACTATACCTTAAACTCTAATCCCTTATCCCTAAACCCTCCAACCCTATCCCTAATCCTTATACCCTCCACACTCTACTTTAACCCTAATTCCTCGACCCTCAACCCTATCCCTAAACCCTTGACCCTCGAACCTTAACCCTCAACCCTCAGCATCAAACCCTAATCCCTCAACCCTTAACTCTGATCCCTCGACCTTAAACCCTGATCCTAAACCCTAAACCCTCAACGCCAAATTCTAATCCCTCAACCCTTCACTCTAATCCCTCAACCCTAAACCCTATCCCTAAACCCTCAACACTATACCTTAAACCCTAATCCCTCAACCCTAACCCTAAACCTTGTCCCTAAACCCTAATCCCTCAACCCTCAACCCTAATCTGTCATCCGTCATCCCTCAACTCTAATCCCTCATTCCTAAACCCTAAACACTATCCCTATTCCTAGAACCCCAACAAGCTCGATACTATACTTTAAACCCTAATCCCTCTACCATCGACACTCTTATTTAACCCTAATCCCTTGACCATTAACCCTATCCCTCAACCTCAACCCTCAACCCTCAACCCTCAACTCTCAACATTAAACCCTAATTCATCAACCCTAAACCCTAATCCCTCAAACCTAAACCCTATCCCTAAACCATCAACCCTCAACACTATACCTTAAACCCTAATCCCTCAACCCTCAACCTTATCCCTAAACCCTAATCCCTCAACCCTCAACCCTAATCCCTCATCCCTCAACTCTAATCCCTCATCCCTAAACCCTAAATGCTATCCCTATTCCTAAACCCTCAACAGACTCGATACTATACCTTAAACTCTAATCCCTTATCCCTAAACCCTCCAACCCTATCCCTAATCCTTATTCCCTCCACACTCTACTGTAACCCTAATTCCTCGACCCTCAACCCTATCCCTAAACCCTTGACCCTCGAACCTCAACCCTCAACCCTCAACATCAAACCCTAATCCCTCAACCCTTAACTCTGATCCCTCAACCTTCAACCCCGATCCTAAACCCTAAACCCTCAACGCCAAATTCTAATCCCTCAACCCTTCACTCTAATCCCTTAACCCTAAACCCTATCCCTAAACCCTAACCCTAAACCTTGTCCCTAAACCCTAATCCCTCAACCCTCAACCCTAATCTGTCATCCGTCATCCCTCAACTCTAATCCCTCATTCCTAAACCCTAAACGCTATCCCTATTCCTAGACCCTCAACAGGCTTGATACTATACCTTAAACCCTAATCCCTCTACCATCGACACTCTTATTTAACCCTAATCCCTTGACCATTAACCCTATCCATCAACCTCAACCCTCAACCCTCAACCCTCAACCCTCAACTCTCAACATTAAACCCTAATTCATCAACCCTAAACCCTAATCCCTCAAACCTAAACCCTATTCCTAAACCATCAACCCTCAACACTATACCTTAAACTCTAATCCCTCAACCCTCAACCCTAAACCTTATCCCTAAACCCTAATCCCTCAACCCTCAACCCTAATCCCTCATCCCTCAACTCTAATCCCTCATCCCTAAACCCTAAATGCTATCCCTATTCCTAAACCCTCAACAGACTCGATACTATACCTTAAACTCTAATCCCTTATCCTTAAACCCTCCAACCCTATCCCTAATCCTTACACCCTCCACACTCTACTTTAACCCTAATCCCTTCAACCTCAACCCTATCCCTAAACCCTTGACTCTCGAACCTCAACCCTCAACCCTCGATGTCAAACCCTATTCCCTCAACCCTTAACTCTGATCCCTCATCTCTCAACCCTAACCCTAAACCCTAAACCCTCAACCCTCAACGTCAAATCCTAATCCCTCAACCCTAAACCCTATCCCTAAACCCTCAACACTATACCTTAAACCCTAATCCCTCAGCCCTCAACCCTAAACCTTATCCCTAAACCCTAATCCCTCAACCCTCAACCCTAATCTGTCATCCCCCAACTCTAATCCTTCATCCCTAAACCCTAAATGCTATCCCTATTCCTACACCCTTAACAGAATTGATACTATACCTTAAACCCTAATCCCTTATCCCTAAACCCTCCAACCCTATCCCTAATCCTTATACCCTCCACACTCTACTTTAACCCTAATTCCTCGACCCTCAACCCTATCCCTAAACCCTTGACCCTCGAACCTCAACCCTCAACCCTCAACGTCAAACCCTAATCCCTCAACCCTTAACTCTGATCCCTCGACCCTCAACACTATACCTTAAACCCTAATCCATATCCGTCAACCCTTAACCCTTAAAACTTAAACCCTATCCCTACACCCTCAACACTTGACACTATATCTTAAGCCTTAAACCCTCATCCCTAAAGCCTCAACCCTCAATCCTTAAACCTTCAACCCTAAACCCTATCCCTAATCCCTCTACCCTCGACACTCTAACCCTAACCTCGACATTAAATGCTAATCCGTCAACCCTAAACCCTAATCCTCAACCCTCAACCCTCAACCCTAAACCTTATCCCTAAACCCTAATCCCTCAACCCTCAACCCTAATCCATCATCCCTCAACTATAATCCCTCATCCCTAATCCCTAAATGCTATCCCTATTCCTAAACTCTCAACAGACTTGATACTATACCTTAAACCCTAATCCCTTATCCCTAAACCCTCCAACCCTATCCCTAATCCTTACACCCTCCACACTCTACTTTAACCCTAATCCCTCGACCCTAAACCCTTGACCCTTGAACCTCAACCCTCAACCCTTAATGTCAAACCCTAATCCCTCAACCCTTAACTTTGATCCCTCGACCCTCAACTGTAATTTGTCAACCCTCATCCCTAAACCTTAAACGCTATCCCTATTCCTATACCCTCAACGGGCTCGATACTATACCTTAAACGCTAATACCTTATCCGTAAACCTTCCAACTCTATCCCTTATGCCTTAACCCTCATGATTAATAGCCTTGAATGCAAAAAAAAATTGAGTGGGACATAACGCGAGCGCGTTATAACGCGCTCGCGTTATGTCAAACATGGCAAAAGACAGACTTGCGGGAAAGAAAAATGCAAGGCACAACATAACGCGAGCGTGTTATAACGCGCTCACGTTATTTCTTGCTTTGGGAATCCCAAGCCTTGGGCTTGGGATTTGCTTTGGATTTCCAACCCAAAGGCTTGGAGTGCCTTATGAACAGTCACAGACGTGTTTTTCTGTATTCTTCAAAATTTCACATAATTTCGTTCGTGCTAACCCTCAGATTTGCACGTGTTTCAAGGTTGAACAAATCGAACACATGGGTAATGTTAGGCTTTCTCTTAGCTATTTGACGATGTGATTTTTTTCACATTTTAACAATGTTAAGCCTTTCATCTTTAATTTCTTTTGTTTGTGTGTCCGTTTTTATGCAAAAACCACTGTTTGGTCTTTTTTTCATTGTAAAATAACTATTCATTCAAATTTCAAAAAAATTACATATTTAGAAACTAGACTCCATTCTACAAATATTAAAAAAATAAAAAAATGATTTTCAATTAGTTTTCAAAATTTATAGGGGTAGCACGGCCAAAATTCTGTTTTTTAGGATGTGTCCACTTTAAAAATTAGTAAAAAATCAAATATTCATCAAAAAATTATCAGAAAAATCGGGCATAAACTACATGCTATTAGCTAATTTCTCACTAAAGCAATTTTAAAAATACCAAAAAAAAGTTGACCTTTTGAGGGAGCCACAAAACATGCTATGTTATGTTTTTTTGACAGAAACAACACCAATTTCTGTGGCTCCCTCTTTTGAACCCCTTAATCTATGCCATTTTCAAAACAAAATAGTAGTCTCTAAATTTTGAGTGTAACTATGCTCAATTTCTCATCCAAGGCCAGTATTTCCTGATTTCAGAAAAAAAGTGGCCACTTAAGACCCCTTTTTGGCCCCCCATCTTCTTGCACTTACCCTAAAATGTAATTTATTTAATTAAATGAGAGGGGATGAATCAAATAAATAAATAAATTTATTTATTTATTGATAGAAGAATGTGAATAATGAAATAAATATTTAAAATATTTTTTTAAGTAGAGTCATGCCATATTTAGGTGTATACACTAACAGGTAAGTATTTCTAACCCTTTACCTTTGTGTTGTGTTTCCCCCGTGATGTGTTATGTGTTGTTAGGCCTCCTAGGATGACCCTTGATTCTCTTGTAAGGTCAAGGATACTAGGATACCACCTCTCTCATGACCTTCTTCTATTTTGTATTATCATTCTTCTATATTTCCTCTCCTCTGATTTCATTGTTGTGTGTTGTGTCTTACAGACATAGCGTTGTGGTTGGTGACTTGGGGGCACCCTCCTACGTGACTGTCCCTAAGGCACTTGTTCTCCTCTCTAATTTATTATTTACCTTCCTCTAGTGGTTCTACCTAGCGGGCGGATGATGAAAAAAATATTATACTGATGCAAACCTAGTGTTCCTTTAGTGAGTAATCAAAAAATGGACCTAGTCCATACATGACGATGGGGTTGTTACATATTACCAACACTTGGCTAGTGGAATCACTCTGTGTGATCTCTCTATCTTGATGGCGATTTTGATGTTATCTTATCTTGCTAACAACACTTTAACAATACTACTACTCCTCGCACTTTTTCTTTCACCTTGCATGGCTCTTTTCATGTAGTTGATCATATGCATTGTTGTTTATCATGATTATTTGGACACTAACACCTTTCTTGTAGGAAATTGTGTGTTTGTGGGAACATTTGGTGATTGTAAAGTACATGTCACCTCTAGGGGGCATGGGCTTTGCAAGAGCTCATGTTCCCTTGTGTGTTTTCTTCCTACCTTAACGTGCTTGATATCAATACGTGATATCAACCACCTTAAGGTGGGGGCATATATAAGGTAAGTTGTATGTTTTAGATGATAGTAAAGAGTGTTTGAACAATCTAAAAATCAATCACAATCATTTAAGCCCTCATCACGAGGCGGGGATATTGCATCCCTTTCTTGATCTTAAGCCCTCAGGTGGGGATGGTGTATTTCTCGTGGAGAGTGCACATCCTGTCATTTTCAAAAATTCATCACCGCGAGGCGGGGAGCAGTTCTATGACTAACTCAACCCTTAAGCATATTTTTGGCGGTTGTTGTGGCAAAGCCCAACCGTCTGTGTGTGCCTGAGATGGTGATGAACCTAGCAATAGCTTCACTCCATTGTTTGTTTGTTGTGTTTTCTCTATGTCTTCCATGTGTGTGTATGGCATGTTTGTTCTCAAAGTGCAAGATCAGTGGCGATGAGCTTCTATACACTTTAGGATTTTGTTTGGCATGTCTATTCTCAAGGTGCAAGACCGGTGGCGATTAGCTCCTCTACACCTTGGGATTTTGCTTGACGTGTTTGTTCTCAAAAGGTGCAAGACCGATGGCGATGAGCTCCTCTACACTCTTTTGGGATTTGTTTGTTTACTTTCCTTGTACTTGCATTTTATATTTCATGTGGGAAAATAAAAAAAGAAAACAATTACTGCATTCATTGTATTCTCTGTGCTCTATGTGTCTTCAATATTGTATTCTCTGTGTTTTGCGTGACTGTAACTATCTTCTCCGTGTTTTACGTGCTTTCTATTGTCTTCAATTTTGTTTGTTGTGTCTTCTCCATGCTTGACGTGTTTGTTGTGTTTGTTGACCTTACTTTAATGCATGTATTGGCCTTGCGTTCATACATACATTAAAGTGGGGGCAAAATGTTATGTCAAAAAAATGCACCCTTGGGGGCTTTTTCCTTTTAAGGTTTAGCTCTTGGGTCTTTAGATTGCATTTAGAGCATCTTGTATGATAATTCAGACTCCTGACGAGAAAACCCAAGGGCCTTGTGACAAATGGGACCTAAGGGGGACTATTTTGATGATCCCAGAACAAAGATAGGGGGTGGACTTGGGCGCTAGTGCACTAGTCTAGACCTATTTTGGGTCTGCCCTAAATTCAAATGTCAGGTCTGTGACCGTTATTTGGGTCCTAGGCTGACATCATAAGTTTTAATTACGAAATTCTTGGTGGGAATCTTTGTAGTTGCATATATAAGCATGTGTAGGTTATCATTTAGAGACTAGAAGATATTTATTGTGAGCTATTGGCATACTTGTGATTTTCATTGTGTTGCAGAACATAGCATTGTCATTGTGTTTGTTTTTGCAGGTTGGATTACATCTTCTTCTCATGGGATTGAAGAGCATCTTCCTTCCATGAGAGCTTCATCATCAAGGTGACATCTATTGTGTTTTATCATCATTATCATTTGGATTTTTGCCTCTATCCCACAGGATACACACTCTCATTTGACAACGGTGTTGGGAAGACTTGAATGTCTCTCTGGGGCTTGACCGAGGCAAGCCTCTAAACACCACAAACCCCTCCCACACTCGTTGTGATTGCAGGTTACAGGTATTGGATTTGGAGAAAGTGGAGTTACAAGGAAGATTGGAGGACATTGAAGATTCGAGATCTGAAAAGAAGAAGACATTGTGCAAGATTTCGAGACATGGGTGCTATCAACATTGTCCTCTACATCTAAAGCTACACAAATAGACTGGACAGTGATAATCAGGGTTTGCAGAGCTTCTGACATCTGGCAAAAGATTCCTCAGTGGACTAGGGCGCCATCAACAGTGTCCTCCGCATTTGAAATGCTAGAAACTGAAGGTACAATGGAGATCAGTGTTGGAAGGAGATCAAGATTCTACAGAAAAAAGATGCATATTGGACTTGGGCACCATCGCCATTGTCCTTGACATTTCTATTTTCCAAACTTCAAAAAATAGTGAGTTAAGGTTCTCTACCCTTTGTCTTATTTCAATAGCATTTATCGTAATTTGCAAATTTACTTATTATTTTGCTTAAATTAGGGTTTCAAGAGCATTGAAGCATTAATTAGAGATATCATGTGACAACTTCTAAACTTCCTAGCTTCCCTTGTGCCAACCCAACCTGATAGATGACTCTCCTCTCGAGTGGAGAGGCAACTCGGTTGAAAAGCCCTTGGAATGTTTAGTGGAAAGGAGGATTCAAGCTAAAACCCTCATACAACAACAAAACACTCAACCTCCCTCCTTTTTAACCATTAAATAGAAGGTGTCAATCTTAGTGTAGTGATCGGCAGAAGATTTCCTTGGTCTTTTTAAGGCATCAGACCATTTAGAAAATCTCTATCTTCCTTATATGACTTTAGTTAAGAGTTGTCTTCTCTTTTGTTGCCTAGGAAAACGTTTTTATAGGAAATCTTTATTATCTGGATGAATCCTTCAGTATGCCTTATAGTCGATCATGTCAACTGATGTTCTCTTGTTTTGTACTAAGGAAATATTTTCCTCTTAATTGCTTATGTTAGACTCTTGTCTTGGGATAATGTAATTTTAATCTTTAGGAACAATCAATTCATGATCTTTATTAAACATGAAAACTTTCTAAACTTGTCGTGGTTCCTATCGGCACATTCCCTAAAATTTGGGTGGCCGCAAGTACTCTGTATCCTTTGAACTGTTGCATGATAATGGCATCGGGTCATAATCTTCCAACTTTTTGTTGTAGAAAACTCTTTGGATTTAATTGTAGATTGAAGACTTGATGTTATCTGTTAAGACTTGTATTCCAAATGGTTTGTTTTCACTTCTTGAATAATAAGTTTTGAAAGAGGAAATGTGTCATAGCTTTTATTCGGTTCAAGGTTAAAATGTCGATTTAAGTCGATAATGAATCTTTTAGAGGTTATTTTCATAGTAGTTATATGTTTGCATCGTTTGGCAATTCATAGATTTTAATTTGGTTTGTGAATGCATGATAAAAGGCTTATGTTAGTCAGTTCTTCTCTTGATTAAGCCTTGAAAGTTCTTGAAATCTTGTGAGGTAGTTATACCCTAGACTTGGATTCCTACTATGATGTTTAAAGTTTGTAAATGTTTTCTATATTTAAGATTCTTATTGATTGTTTATTTTAATCAAAATTTACCAAAGTTATTTAGAATGCATTTGAGATTGTGATTCATTGAAAGGTTATAACTGTATGATGATTGCTTATCAGGAATGTGTGATATGTATTTTCATTATATGTATTGATGTATGAGTATTCTTGAAAACTCTATACAATGAGTTAGACAAAAGAACTATCTTTTAGTTAATCAATTTTAAGCATATTCTTAGTTAGTAATGCCATGAAGTTGGCGTCTTGTTTGTAGGTAGTTGTCATTCATGTTATGCAAAAAATTAAGGTTTGGGGTATGAATGTTAATAGGAAACATATACTAGAGATAGAATGTTTTTATATTATGAGTAGAATAGATTAATATATTTATTATTCGTTTAAGTTAAAGAGGTAGTCTTTGCAAGTTGTTAAATATATTCACAATTGACTGGAGTAGGATGTTATCTATTGTTTATCATTTAAAATAAATTCTTGGGTAAATTATTTTCATAGACTCTTGTTAATATTTGATTAATAGTCAGTTTGAAATAGATCATATCTTATCTTAAATAATGTACATGTTAGGTAATTGGTTTATAAGTATTCTCATGATGAATCATGGCAACTATTATAGTGAATAATGAAATTTTAATTGTCTTTGATTAAAAGGGTTGTATTTTTAGTTAACCTTTCTACTTATTTGTTGCTCACTAAGGATCTTGATGATTATGGTTGCAAAAGGTAACTTCCTACATGTTAAGAAAAATAGTTGATTGGTGTGTTTAACAAGTTTTTGACTTAGCATGTATTAATTTAGGTTGAAGACTTTACTTTATTTGGATTGTAAAGGTTTCCAAATACAGAATAAGAATGTATGGCAACCTCCACACTTGTTGACAATGAGATTTATTTGGCTGTCTATTATCATTATTGTATGAAACCATTTTGTGGTTACAAGATCAAGTCCTGAACTACGAAGTCTCTGCACTACGCGTACATAGGTAAGGCCATCATGAGCCCTCGAGACATTAGGTTGGCCCCTTAGGGTCTTAGGCTAGTATATTGCTATCTGATATGTTTAATATTGATGGACTTTGTGGTACTAATGTTCACATTTAGATGTACAGATACAGGTCTATTAACTGAGCAGATTACTAGAGCAAAGAACATATTTTCCACTATGCTTAAGCATGATCATATGGTTCTTACTGTAATTGATTGTATTTGTATGAGGGATGTTTATATCTATGAAAATTGTTATTTGCAATACATGATATTAAACTTATGATTAATCAAAATTTGTATTTTATTAAGTTAGTACAAGTGAATATTCTTCTTTCATCTATTTATATTTTCATTATTTTTGACTAATTTAATTTATTATTGTTATTTATTGTTATTTTCCTGAGTGGGCATTACAATATTGCTATTGTAAAGTTGATATTTCATGAATGCAAGTTAGTAGATTGTTTATCATAGGTTGAAATTATACATTTTATAGAAATATATGTTTGAATTAATTTGTTTATGCATTGCTAAATCTGAAAATTGATTGATTTATGTGTAATTTAACCTTGTGTGTTGAAAGTTTGTCCAGATTCATGTAAGGCCCCTTGTTGGAACAAAAAAAGATATTGAACAACTAAGTTATCTTATGAAGGCCAAGACCTGGCTGGGAGAGATCTTGGGATGGTCATTTTTCATTTCTTTGAGCTTTGATTCCCTTCAGGAGAGGTAAGATACTTAGTATTTTATCTAAGTTGTGTGCAAAAACACCCATCAACAAGTTCTTCAACCATCATTTTCTCCCTATGTTTAGCATCTTTTTTTCTATCATTATCATTTCCATGATTTCTTTGCTCCTCTCTTTGTGCATCAAACAAATCTCATGTGTTTAGCAAGACTTGAGCCTATAACCTCAACTAACCCCATATGTTTAAAATTATTCTCCTATTACCAATGAATTAAATACAACTTTACAAATTTTTCAAAAAACCAAATATATAAACACGTGGACTAAGCTTTATAAATATCCATTTCCTTTAATCTCTTTGAGAATTTTCATCATAAATATTTATAGATAAAAATATTAAAATATAATACTTAATACTACATGAAAGAACTTAATGCATATTTGCTTTTTTAATTTTTGGTTGGTGAAGGTATGTGAAGATTTTTTATTTTTGATGAAAGGTTTTATGTCAAACCTAGATCATTTTTTCTACCCATTACAAAAGCAAAAATCTAACCTAATATCTCTTCAACTAAGAGCCAAGGACTAAGGGATATCCATACCACCAAAGTTGCCTTGAGCATGATCCTGACCTTACCCATTATTGTACCTCAAGAGGAATTGAACCTTCCTGGATGGCCTAATCAAACAACATGCCATCCAATTATTAATAAAAAAAATATAATATTTAATACATCATGATTTATTGATATAATATTTAATTTATTTTGTACATGTCTTAAAATTTTCATTTATTTTGTGATGATATCTCTCTCTAGGAGAGTGGATGGCCTAATCAAAGAACATGCCATTCCATTATTACTAAAAGAAATATAATACTTAATACAACATGATTTATTGATATAATATTTAATTTATTTTTGTATATGTCTTAAAATTTTCATTTATTTTGTGATGATCTCTCTCTGAGAGAACTCTAAATGTCAACTCTCTCTTTTTGAAAGAACTCTAAATGTCAATTCTAAATAGTTTTTGGGAACACAATCATGCTATCACACTCCACCCTTTGCTTATTTTGTAGGTTACACCTCTTAGTGTAACAAACATAATTCTATTGTGATTAGAAAATAAAATTTTATAATTAATTAATGTTAAGTTATATTGACAAGTAGGTGATATTTTTGAAGTGTATAAAATTATATGTGTGTAGTTTTTGAGTCAAACTCATTGACCCATATTTCATGAGTGGTGGTTCACACGAACCTAGATATAATGAGTGCTAAGTGGACCATTCATACTCCTTGAATAGTTTGAACTAGACTCATAAAATATGGATCAACAAGTTTGACTAAAAAACTATGCAATTCTTGATAAAACATCATAATTAAATTATATTGTCTAATAATTTTTCTTTACTTAATATTAACTTTTATTATATTTTTTTTTGTCTTTTTTGTTACTCATAAAATATGGATCAACAAGTTTGACTCAAAAACTATGCAATTCTTGATAAAAACATCATAATTAAATTATATTGTCTAATAATTTTTCTTTAATTAATATTGACTTTTATTATAAATTTTTTTGTCTTTTTTGTTGGAAGGTTTTATATCAACTCCACATAATACAGGAGCACGAGCCTTACACTAAAACTTTTTCGGCTGACCTCATCCCTTATGGTGTTGGAGCCTTACACTCAACAAGACTTGATCCTTGATCCTTGATGGGCTTATTCAAAACCATTCAACTTCACTAGTAGACCAAGAGCCCATTAACATTATAAACTTTTTTTTATTAATTAAAATAATAATACTCTACTTTGTAAACAAAAACATTATAACAAACTCTAATGAAAAGAGAACAGTTACCCTGACCAAATTTGAAAGCCATAATTTAAAGAGATAGTTACCTACATGAAAAAATTGAGATAACTAGCAGTTGCACGGAGTTTTCGTGCAACGGATTTAGCGATAGGCTTTTAGTAATGAAGCAATAAATTATGGAATAAAATATATAAATAAAAATCCGTAGAGACAATGACTATGGTGTTTTCTTTTTTGCAATGTATAATAAGCATTTTTAATTTACATTTAAAATATGTAGTATTTACATAAATGTTCCTTGTAAGAGTAGGAGTAATACAAGGTTTATAGAATTTGGGTTTTCATCACTAACATAGGCATTCTCTTGTATTATAGTATTTAGGGTAGTATCAAATGCATGTGTATTGAAGGATAAAACATTAGTATAATGTTGTAGATGATTACATAAAGTAGAGATATTTTCATATTTTTAATGCAATAAAAGTCATTTGAAGTTGTAGTGAGTTCTCCATGGTGGGGTGACAAAGTATGTATATTATATTAGTAAAAGAAACATAATGCTTGATGTTAGTAACCACATCAACCATAGAAGGATGCAAAAAAATGGATCATTTAGTTTTTTCCTTAAAAAAACATTTTTAATATCACCAATTGCTTGACTACTAACATTAGATATTGACCATCTTACAATACTAAATGCTATAGCTAATACAATCTCCTAGAGCTCATCTTAAGCCAAGAAATTGTTATTGTATAAATAATAATAAATAAGAGATTGACAATACAATCACTCAAAAATATACTATACAAGAATAAATACAATTATATTAGAGACTATACATTATATATAAAATAAATATAATTAAGTTATAAATACTAAATATTAGGAGTATCAATTACGAGAGAAATTAAGCAAATTTCAATGTAATTGTTGGTTTTCACTATGGTTTCTTAGTATTTATGTATTTCTTTTGTTTAATTTTTTGTTACTATTATTCTTTTGCACCTATAACTTTAAGAGGAGAGCATTTGTACATTTCCTTTGGATTCACATGTTTTGGAGTAGATTATTAGCCCCATGTTTGTCAAAGAGTGGAAAGCATTATTGAAACATTAATTGTATAGTAAAATCATTATTCTTCTCTAAATAGTGTCATTTTGAAAAGTGTTAGGAAGGTGGAGACAACACTGCATTATATAGTTGACATTTTTAGTATACTAATGTTTTTTCCTCAAAAAAACATTTTTAATATTACCAATTGCTTAACTGCTAACATTAGATATTGATCATCTTACAATACTAAATGTTATAGCTGATACAATCTCCTAGAGCTCATCTTAAGCCAAGCAATTGTAATTGTATAAATAATAATGAATAAGAGATCGACAACACAATCACTCAAAAATGTACTATACACGAATAAATACAATTATATTAGAGACTATATATTAAATATAAAAATAAATATAATTAATTTATAAATATTAAATATGTCACTCTCTCTATTCATCTACCTCTCTATATTATACCAAATCTCTCTTTATATCTGTCTATCTATTTGTCTCTCCCCTTCTTTCTCCAAGTCTACCTCTCTTTATGTCTTCCTCTCTCTTTCATTCTCTCTATCTTTCTCCACTTCTCTTTTCCTCTCTTTGTGTATCCGTTTATCTCTCGTCTCTCCCCTTCTTTCTTCCTCTACCTCTCTTTCTCTCTTCCTCTCGCTTTCATTCTCTCTCTAGCTCCCTCTCTTTCTATATCCTCTATGTCTCTCTATCTCATTTCTAAATAATAACAAATATAACTATATTAAATATTAAATACTATATGTAAAATAAATATGATTATATTATAAATAAATATTTAATATAATAATCAATTTTACAATATAATATTAATTTTTAAATATATTAAATAATTTACATTATATAAAATATACTATACAAGAATAAATATAATTATATTAGAGACTATATATTATATATAAAATAAAAATAATTAAATATTAAATATTAAATATGTTTAGTTTATCCTTCTCAAGATAGAAGACATCTGAGTGATGAAAATCTAAAATAAAGGGATATTTAATGTCAAGATGTACTTTTGCATCTGTCAAATCACCACCTTAATCCCAAAATAATTTCTCTCACAAAGTCACACAATCCAATCCCACCATCCATTGACAAAGACCAAGTACACAAACTTGTAACCTCCAATTTGCCACAATGGTGGGTAGCCAGCAAGTGCTTGCCCTCCATCCTCAAGTCCAAGCCAAAATCTTTTAAGCTCTAGCAACTGGTTGTAAATAGGTAAGAGCTCCTTGCTCAAAACACCCAGTTCATCCCAAATCACCATTTATTTTGGGGCAGCCACCACCTTTGAATTCTTCATAGACATAGTCGTCTAAGGCCATAGGAAACGAGATAATATAGGAAGGATCACAAGTGACCTAGTTCCTAACCTTAGACAAAAGCATTTTATCCTCCAACTTTGCCAAGAAAGCTACCAAAATGGAATCCCTTGACTAAGCCATGCCAGTGTGGCCATATTCATATGTACCCAAAATGTACTTACCTTGTATTTATACTTTAATAACATCTAAAACATAATTAATATAAGTTGTAAGCCACTATTTTTAAATTGTAGTTGCACGGAGTTTACGCGCAACGATTTTGTCATTTTTTACTTACATTTAAATATCAATCCTAAAAAAGGAGGGACTTTCATAAAGACTAAGAGTTGGTAAAGATCGAGTAGAAGAATAATAATATGAAAAGAGGTGGTGTTGGATAACAAATGCATGAGATAAAGAAACTTCAAAAGTTTGACAAATAATGTTATTATTTCAATAATTATGTGCTCCCATTATATCCTAATTGTTATTACTCTAGAATGGCCGCTATGTTAATTTTATAGGAGAGTTTTCTTGTTAACAAAATATTTGGAGACATAATACTATATAGCTAATTCAACTTTGAAGAGACTAGTTTAACAACGAGAAAGCGTAAGCAAAAAACAAATGCAATCACAAATGGGAAGCAGCGGTAGCTAGTTCCCAACTGTCGCTGCTCTTAAAAAACAATACGAAAACCATGTCTTTCTAGTCAATTAATGAAGAATGCCTTTTGTAGAAAGTGTGTGCATCTATGAAAATAATATTCACACATCCAGATAATCCAGTATTCTCCACATAATGTGTAAGCAAAGTAGGTGTTTGAGTTTGTATTTGAAAATCTAAGAAAAAAAATCTAAAAAACTCTAAAACAAAAAAATTAGAACATTATGATTGACTACACAACTGAAATAAATTATACACTTCCAATAGCTTTCCATTGGAATACTTGCATAAAAAGAGGATACCATATAATTGGTAACACCAAAAGCATTACATTTCTTAATATGTATTATATTCATTATTTTATATAGTAAACTTAACCAAGTCAATAAATTTAAACATAATCAAAATAACATTTACATTTTAAAAAATTATCATCAAGGCTTCCTCATGTCCTTTTTCCTTATGTAATGGTAAAAATCCATACCCATGTCCTTTTTCCTTATGTTTTGGGTCCATTTTTATAAAGTTGGTTTTTTTGGTATTGTTTAGTGTGTAAAGTGGAGGTATCTTTATGTGGAAGTTAGTTAAAAAAAATAAAATATATCTTAGTTTTATTTTATTTCTACACATTTTAAGAGTTCAAATTGGATCTAAAATCTCCATTGTTCATCGTCTTGGTTAAAATTTGTATGTATAGAATTGATTTCAATCAATCTCACTTATACATTTGAGTTCTAAATTTTTAATTTAAAATTTCAAATTGAGTCCATGTTTCCCTTTTCCCACTAGAAATTATAACTAAGCAAAGTGTGAATTATTTCAAATTACATGTTAGGGCGGTGAAATTAAATATGCCCTAATTCATTACTAACCATTTAGATCCAAGAACATTCATGATACATCTATAGAGAGCATAACTAGAGCATCTACCTTACATTATCCTAAGTATATTGCATGTTTTCCTATTGTCTTTGATATTTATTCATCATCGTTAAATTAGTCTAACTAGGGGTTTGACAAAAGGAGATCAAATCTTTGTCTACCAAGCTCCTAAATGGTGTATCTCAACACTACTCAACTTAAGACATAAGTATATCAAATCAAGGAAAACGACTTTTAATAAGCATATTTAAGATAATCATTTCTGTAGGGAAAGTTTAGATATGAATGATAGGGAAAGTTTAGACATTCTCCTACTTGTCATATACCTTATAAGAGCAAAAGGGAAAACCAAAAATCAATGGACAAACCACCATGGGATAAGAAGCCCACAACTATGGTAGAACAATTGAACTCATTTGTGCTCATGGGATTCATCAAAGCATTTGTAGTAGAAACCAAGGTGGCCACCATCTTGACTAAAACCCTCTCATCCTCCATCATTCCAATGCATGAAAGACAAGACCCCTAGCCAAGTTGATGGCACGCTAGCTATCACACAAAAACATATCAACATATTGCTTCAACCTAATATGTGAATGCAATCATTGAAGATAAAAACTCCTCAAAATAAAGTCTGAGTAACTACTGTGTACTCTACCTTTTTAGTTGAAATAATGACCATTTCTTATCACTCATACATCCAACTAACTACATCATAAAACAAGGTAAACACATGCTCCCTGGTAGACCTCGTGTTTTCTGTATATCTAGCTCAATTTGTAGCCTCAAGTTCATGTTGTATATGCAGAATTTAGAATGAAATGCAAAAATATTAAGACAATATGAAACCATTTATTCTAAATCAAGCATAACCTCTAATTGAGCATAAAGAATACCAAATAAAATAATCTCATCTTCACTTACAAAGCAAGATTCTCCTTTTGTTGAGTGGATTTTCTCATAAGATGTGATTGATGTGGTTGCTCAAGGAGTCATGCAAGATTTTTGCAACATGTACCTCAAGAGGATGATCATGGTTTGATGAAGGATTTGTTTGAATTTATAAATTTTTGATTGAGAATGTGAATGGTCTAGATTTAAAGAGTATCGAAATGGATTGTTAAGATGCATTAGCTTCTAGAGGAAGCTAAGGATGAGATGCATTAACTTCTAGAGGAAGCTAAGGATGAGATGCATTATCTTTTAGAGCAAGTTAGTTTCTAGAGAAAGCTAAAGGATGAATGGTAATGATTAATTGCAATTGGATGGATGAGATTGATTGAGATGAATTTATTAAATGATGTATTGTTAGGTTTCTTTTAGGGCTATATTTATTTGAATGGTTGAGAGTTTAAGATGTAATGTGGAAATGGAAGGTGGAGATTTGCAAGATGTTTGGACTTTTATTTACTAATTATGGATAGTCATGTGGCTAATTAAATTTTTTTATTTACTCTAAATTCTAGTTTGAAAGTGTACACATGTTTCTAAACCTTAACTAAGAAAAGTCATTTTACTAGATTTTTAGAATTCCACTATTGTAAATTTGATAGTAGAAGTTTGTGTTGGATCATAAAAATATGAATATCAACAAAACATCTATTGTGGCACATAGAACTAAGCACTTATTTCCTTCTTTATTAATTCCATTACATATTTAAATACTTTATTTAGAGTCAACTTTTTTATTTAAATTAATTGATTGATTAATTAATTATTACATATATTATCATAAATATTCTTTTATTTAGAGTCAACTCTTTTATGTAAATTAATTGATTGATTACTTAATTATTACATATATTATCATAAATATTCTTTTAAAAGTAGTTTTTCTCTTTTTAATAATAAAATAAAAATAAGAATAATTTTTTAAATATCATTTTTATATTTCAACATAAAATGAAATGCTCAAATTATTTTGACTCTTGAATGTTAGTTCTTAAATATTATTAAATGTTTTCTTTAAAAGACTATTTTTAAGATAAGCATTTTTAATGGGTTCTTTACATCACGTATATATCAGTATCATCCATTCTCTTTTTAGTTTATTTTTGACACATAAATGAATTATTAAATTGGAGAAGAATAAACATGGAATAAACTCTTTAATTGAAAGAAAACATATATATATATATATATATATAATTATAAAAATATAAATTTAATTAATTAAAATGAATGCTTAGTTTTTAAATAAAATATATATACACATAAATATTATCAAGATACATGAATAAGTGGAAAGTTTATGCTTAATCACAAAGTTGTAGAGTCGAATGAAATATATTAAAGTTGTTATAGTAAATAAAGGAGGCCAAGCACCTTAATAACACCATTAAATAAAATAAAATAGTTCTTCAATTAAAAAAAATCATCCACAAATTTCAAATAGATGCATGGATATAGTGTTAAATATTATTATAATAAAAAAAATAGGTCTTCAATATATTTTTTAATTTTAGAACTATTCTATTAAAAACTATTTTATTTTAAACATTATTTATTTATTTTCATATAATTAAAAAATAATCATTTTTTAGTGTTATTTAAGAACTATTCTATTTTACTACAAAAATAATAAATATATATCAGCGCTTAGGATTTAACATCCTGAAGCACTAATATACATTCATCATGGACTATGGAAATCTGTTGTGTATCAAAAATATAATAGTTTTTGAAACAAAGTTAAATTAAATTATTATTAAAAAATAAAATAGTTCTATTAAATATAATATTTTATTATAATATGGTTTTTTAACTCTTCACATATATAGTTTTTCTATTGTTAAAGTTATGTTGGGAAAAATAGGTCATACTTGATTAATTTAATTAATTTAGAGATTCTTAATAAAGAAATAATTAAAAAACTTCAATCATAAAAAACCAACAAATTATTATAATTATTTATTTTTCTTTTATATTAAATCAATTTAAATTTAGATTTATTAAATTTAATTTATTCTATATATAGTAAAATATATAGCATTGAGCCTTCTAAAAACTTTATTTAGATTAGTTAAAAAATATTTAGGCTAGGATGGAGATATAAACTCAAAAGTTCCATTAATTTAAAACATTAAAAAAATTAAAATTTTTGAATTAAGTGTCTATCTCTTATACAATGTTGATACTACTCTTTGATACTTAAATACTAGCACTTGCACCCTTTGGAGGTTCAAGGGATATGCCGATAGGATATTCATGGGAAGAGTCAATGAATGTAATAATACACAAATAGATGTATAACAATAAATTTATACATGCTTTAAGTACAAATAAAGATTTAATTCAACAAGTTTTTAGATTCATTTGTAATAGGTACAATAGTGCTATGAACATAAATAATCACATTTCATTCCATGATCAAAGATTAGTATCGATGTTGCATCGATCTAAATTTCATAAGTGTTTCTTTTCATCTTTGTAAAAAAAATCTCTTTTGTACTTGTTGTGATTCCTATGTACAAAAACATAATGTTGTCAGTCTAAAATCACAACTTGTATTCATTTTCTTATGAATGAAAACCAAGCAATTAAAAATAAATTCTAGTAGGTGGACAATTCTTGAGGTTTTACTTTTTTTGGTCATCAATTGTTGACCTATGTAAGATAAACAATGTAATTGGTTAGTTTTTGTATTTGTATGTTTTTAAAAAGAGGATATTCAAAGATTAGAAAAAAATCATTGTTTCTTATTTGAGTAATCTTGCAAGTAATTGTACATACCTGGAATTGTCGTTGTGAGAGTAGTTTTAGGCGAGCTTCTTCTTTCTTTCTGATGCAATCCATCTTTAAAGGGTTATAATCTCTTAAAGCCATTCTTCATCATTATTCCTCTATGGCCCTACATTCCTCTTGCCTCTTCTTTCTTAGTTCAGGGAAACTCCTCTCTAAGCCATCTTTGTTTGCTCTTATACCAAAATTATACACACTCAATTATTCTCTATTTTTCAAACTATTGACTTACACTAAATAAATAATCAATTACAATGAACAAAAGAAGAATATAACAACCAAACATACAATAAATAATCACATTTTAACAACAAATAGAAAAACATAATGAATATCCCTTTAATTTAGAAAAGTAAAAAAAATTACGTATTATCTAAAATCTACCTTAATTTTAACCAAATGAACCCCTATATAACTAAACAACTTTATATAGAAATGCACTAATTAAACTCTTTTAGATCCCAAATATCAAGTTCATCCATCACATGACACTTGTTTTCCCTTTCCCACAAAAATTAAACAATTACAAACAACTGCTATTATTAGAGAATACAATCCCTCTCATCAATTTCCCAACCACTCTACTTAAATATCATCCACTTCAATGGTGAAACAATCCATAGTAATTTTACACCTCATTCACAACAAAAAGTGGTAAATATTTGTTCTATTTTTTTGGCCAAAATTGACTTTTGACTATTAAAATGGATGGTATTTACGAATAGTCTTTCCCAACTATACTGCAGAAATAAGAAGCTCTTTGGCAGGGGATCCCTTCTTTCAAAAGACCTTGAACATAATACAATCAAGATTCTTTAGGTTTTTGAGAGAATCGACTGCCAAGGGAGGGAAAATAATTCCAGTAAGTTGCCTTTGTCTCCATGTATACTTGCAACATAATCTAGCAACATTATAGTAATGTGAGCTTGACCTCGAGATCAATGTTGTGAGTGAGGAGTGTTAAAGCACCCTTAATGTCAAGAGGAGATAGAAACGTGACCCTTACAATGAGAGTTGAAGTCTAGGGGAGCCCTAGTAGTAGTACATCGCAAGGATGAGCAATGTCTCATTGATCTGCCCCTCTCTATGCGTGAACTGATAGCATCCAAAGGGCATTTAACAGCTCTAACATATATGAGTGGCTGAAAAGAAGTAATAAATCATAATTTTGAAGTAAACAAAGACAAAAATTTCTATAGAATGTACACAAAGCAATATATTTATCAAAACTTCTAAATTCTCAAAGTAAATTTTATACATTTATAATGTATAGTCAACTGTATAAATTCTTCTAAATAAACATGTTTGTTTTATTTTGAAGGACACACTTGTTGAACCATTTTCAAGGTCTATAGATGGCTAAAGAGATGTGAAATTTCCTTTGGAGGAGGCTCAAAAAGTATGACCACAAATGTTAGTAAATTACAGAAGAACTATGCAATTCTATGTTTTCTTCATATATCAATCCATTACACACACACACACACACACACACACACACACACACACACACACACACACACACACACACACACACACACACACACACACACACACACACACACACACACACACACACACACACACACACACACACACACACACACACACACACACATATATATATATATTTCCCTTGACTTTCTATTAATTTATATCCCTAAATTATTTTGTCCTTAATACCCTATTTTTTTAGAAGCAATTTTTTTTGTGGCTCTTACTTATCAATCTGAGCCAAAACATTTTCAGAAGACATGTTCACAGTTCAAAAATCTCCTTCAGCATTGAGGATTCCTAAAAATTTAAAAATAACATTAATTTTAGTCAAATCCCAAGGATAGAACAAAATTAATACAACACTCTAGTGGAATCCCAAGGATAGAACAAAATTAATACAACAAAATAATACCTTGATTTGCTTGAGTAAGTCATAGCCTATCATTCTAGGTGTACGGTAATCTCACCCCACAGATACTCGGTAAGACATAATACCTTAATTTTAGTCAAATCCCAAGGATAGAACAAAATTAATACAACATTCTAGTGGAATCCTACAGGATAGAACAAAATTAATACAACAAATTAATACCTTGATTTGCATAGAGTAAGTCATAGCCTATCATCAAGTGGTATCAAAGCTAGAGAAAGCTCTGGGAGAGGCTGTTGTGTATTTTTTATTTCTAAAGGTGTTTGTTCCATCTAGTAGCAGAAGGAGAAAGAGAGCAAGGAGTATCTGTGGGGTAGAAGGAGAAAGCAAAATGTTAGAAGGAGAAGCTTCAAAAACTTTTCCAGCAAAGATGACTAATGCTGAATTGACAGCCTTGGTACGAAAGCAAATAGTAGAGAGCAAAGCTGATAGAGCTCAGAATTAGGCATTGAAAGAAGAACTAGAGAAGTTGAGGGACAGAGTGGAGAAAGGGGAAGAAAACTCTGGTGAACGAGAAGATGGGGATGAAGAGGAGACCCCAAAGCAAGAAGAGCTAGTGGTTCCTGTAGACCAGAGACCCTTACTCAATGCCCTCAGGTCCATGGAAAGAAGGACCATGGATGTGAAAATAGACCTGCCAGTGTTTGCAGGAAAAATGGAACCTGATTCAGTAATGGAGTGGATAGACTCCTTAAACAATTTCTTTGAGACTGAGGAAATACCAGAACACCAAAGAGTGAAGATGGCTCAGTCCAAAATGAAAGGAGTTGCACTGACTTGGTGGAATTTTATCCAAGATGACAGGGTGAAAGAGGGAAAGAACAGAGTTACAACATGGAAGAGAATGATGGCATTGGTGAAGGAGGCCTATGTTCCATTGGATTACAATACCCAATTACATAAGAGGAAACATAATTTGAAGCAGAAGGAGCTAGATGTCAGCTCATACACAGAAGAATTCATGAAGCTGTGTGTAAAAAGAAAGGTAAGGGAAGGTGAGGAAGAGAAGGTAGCAAGGTACCTCAACGGATTGAGGTTCAACATCCAAGAAGACCTAAATCTGCATAATCCAGATACAGTTCAGAAATGTTACCAATTGGCACTCAAAGTGGAAGAAAAATTAAAGAGAAGGCATGAGCAGAACAATAGAGGTAGAGGGAGACAGCAGAGAGGAGGAAGAAGTCCTTTTAGAGGCAGAGGATTTGGATACCAAAGTGAATCCAATCAAGAGAACAACAGAGGAGATAACAGTCAGAACCAAGGGGGGAGCTACAATCAAAAGGGAAACTTCAGGGGCAGAAGACCACCATTTAGAGGAAGATCTTAGGGCAAAGGACCTATCAGATGTTACAATTGCAATCAAGAAGGCCATATAGCCAGCAAATGTCCAGCAAAGGCAACAAGTTCAATGGGAGAAAAGAGGATCAATCTGCTCCAAGAATCTGATTGTCAAAGCGTAGCAAGCTCAAGCACTAATCAAAGTGTGAATGCTCCCGACAGTTATGGATATCCTGAGAATGGAGAATCTTTGATGATTAGGAGAGCAATGACCACCATGAAGGTGCCTGGAAAAGAACCTCCACAAAGGAAGTCTCTCTTCAGAACTACTTGCAAGGCAGGGGGAAAGGTATGTAAAGTTCTGATTGACTCTGGATCTACTGAGAATTTTGTATCCATTAAGATGGTAGAAAAGCTTAAGCTTAGGAGACTGCCACATCCTTGCCCATATAAAATTTCATGGCTCACCCAAGGTCAGCAAACAGTTGTAGAAGAACAGGCTTGGGTAGAATTTCAAATTGGCCCATACAAGGATAGGCTATTGTTTGACATTGCCAAGATGGATGCTTGCCATCTCCTATTTGGAAGACCATGGCAGTATGATTTGAAAGCATACCATGATGGAGTTAGAAACACCTATTCAATCACCAAGAATGGTAAGGTGATAGAATTGATACCATTAATGGAGAATGAGGTGGAATCAAAAGGAAAAGAAGTTAAGGTGATGATGGTAGAAGGTAAACAATTCATGAAGGGGATAGGAGAAGAAGGAGCAGTTACATATGCTCTAATTCCTTGCCTGAAGGTGAACAAGGAACAGCAGTAAGAAGTCAAGGGAGAGAAGAGACAAAAATTCATAGACCCAGTTGTCCAAGAGCTATTGGACAAGTACAAAGGCATTATCTCTAATGGGATGCCAAGTTCCCTACCACCTATTAGGGACATTAGCCATTGTATAGATCTGATCCCAGGATCTACACTTCCAAACAAAGCAGCATATAAGCTCACTCCAGATCAGAATACAGAGGTAGCAAGACAAATTGAAGAGTTGTTGGAGACAGGCTTAATTGGCAAAAGTTTAAGCCCATGTGCAGTACCGGCTGTACTAGCACCAAAGAAGGAAGGCACTTGGAGACTTTGTACTAATTCAAGGGCTATCAATAAGATAACAATCAGGTATAGGTTTCCAATCCCTAGGATAGAAGATTTACTTGATTGTTTAGGAGGTGCTAAATACTTCACCAAAATAGATTTAAAGAGTGGCTATCATCAGATTAGGATTAGACCTGGTGATGAGTGGAAAACTGCATTCAAGACTAATGAGGGGTTATATGAGTGGAAGGTCATGCCTTTTGGTTTGTCCAACACCCCTAGTACCTTTATGAGATTGATGAATGAGGTCTTCAGAGAATTCATAGGTAAATTTGTCATAGTATATCTAGATGACATCCTGATTTTCAGTAATATGAGGGAAGAACACCTCATCCATATAGACTTGGTTCTCAGAAGGTTATATGAAGAGCAGCTAATGATCAATTTAGCAAAGTGTCTGTTTATGCAGGAAGAAATCATCTACTTGGGATTTGTTATCTCACATAACAAAGTGAAAATAGATCAAGAGAAGTTAAGTGCCATATTGTCTTGGCCAACACCCAAAACATTGAATGATGTTAGAAGTTTCCATGGGTTAGCAACCTTTTATAGGAAGTTTATAAATGGATTTATTCATATTTGTGCACCCATGCTTGACACCATAAAGGGAGGACAGAAGTGCAAATTTACATGGACAAAGGAGGCAGATAATTCCTTTGAAACATTGAAGAAGAAGGTGGCAGAGTAGCCAGTTCTTGCATTTCCTGACTTCAGCAAGATTTTTCAAGTAGAATGTGATGCAAGTCATATTGCAATTGGAGCAGTACTCAGCCAAGAAGGTAGGCCTATTGTATTCTTCAACGAGAAATTAAATGATGCCAAGAAGAGATACTCATCCTATGATTTGGAGATGTATGCTCTAGTCCAGTCACTTAAGAAATGGAGGCATTACTTGATGCCTAAAGAATTCATAGTGTTCACAGATAATCAGGCCCTCAGTTTCAGAAACAGTCAAGAGAAGCTGAACCATAGGCACATGAAGTGGGTGGAAACTCTGCAAACTTTCACTTTCACACTCAAGCACAAGAAAGGGGTTAAGAACAAAGTAGCAGATGCTTTGAGCAGGAGAGTTCTGACCATCAATCAGATCCAATTGGAGAGTGTTGGGATTGATTCTTTGAAGACAATGTATGATGATGATGAAGACTTTGGTGAGATCTACAAGGTATGTACTTCTTTTGGAGACAAATATCATGTTGAGTTTTCTAAATTTCTGATCCAAGATGGATTACTTTTCAAAGGTGGACAACTATGTATTCCAAGATGTTCTATGAGACTAAATATTATTCAGGAAAAATGTTGTGGGGCCATGGCAAGACATTTTGGTCTTGATAAAACTCTAGATCTTGTGACGAGGCATTACTATTGGCCTAAGTTACAGTCAGATGTGAGAAAATTTGTGGAAGCATGTGTAATATGTCAGAAAGCCAAAGGAAGATCCACAAATGTAGGTTTGTATCAGCCATTACCCATTCCTTCTAAGCCATGGGAGAGCATAAGCATGGATTTTGTACTAGGTTTGCCTAGGACAAGGAAAGGATATGATAGTGTTTTTGTGGTAGTAGACAGATTCAATAAAATGGCACATTTCTTGCCATGTAAAACCACTTGTGTTGCTTCATATGTTGCTGATTTGTTTTTCAAGGAAATAGTGAGGATACATGGTTTGCCATTGAACATAGTCTCAGACAGAGATGTGAAGTTTATTGGCCACTTCTGGAGAACTCTTTGGAAAAAGCTTGGAACCAATTTGTCCTTCTCATCAGCCTACCATCCTTAAACAAATGGATAGACTGAAGTTGTTAACCATTCATTGGGTAATCTACTCAGGTGTTTAACCAGGCAACATGGAGAGAAATGGGATAATATCCTCTCACAAGCAAAATTTTCCTATAATGACACCATTAATAGGAGTACAGGAAAATCACCTTTTCAAGTGGTATATGGTATTCATCCAAGAGGTATCCTGGAGCTGAGAAATCTGCCTATAGGAGAGCCTATTAGTGTAGACGGTGAAGCTTTTGCTTCAGCCATCAAAGAAGTACATGATCAGGTCAAGAACCAACTCCAACAGGCTACAATGAAGTACAAAACACATGCTGACAAAAAGAAAAGAGATTTACAGTTTGTGGTTGGTGATTTGGTGTGGGTAAATCTGAAGAAGGAGAGGCTCCCCAAAGGTAAGTATACCAAGCTAATGCAGAGGAAGATTGGACCATGTCAGATTTTAAAGAAGTGTGGGCAGAATGCATATGAGATACAACTTCCTCGTGATCTTGGATTGTCACCCATTTTCAATGTATGTGATTTGACTCCATACAAGCCAAATACAAATGTAGAACAAGAACCATTACAAGATGCAGCAGATGATGATATCCCTAAGCATGATCCACCAAAGTTGAAGCACATCTTAGACTCAAGAGTGATAAAGATGACCAGGAACAAAGAATACCTGGAATATTTGGTGACTTGGCAAGGGAAACTAGATTTAGAGGTCGTTTGGATGACTGCAGATCAGATTTCAAATCATGGTGCAGACCTCCAAACTCTGATCTCAAAGGGGCTTGAGATCTCTTCTCTCGGGGACTATGGTGCAGGAGCACCCCTTCAACAGGATCAACATACACAAGAGGGAGAAGAATAAGACTAATATAGTTCTGATATTTCATGTTACCTTATAGCATCTTCAAAATGTAACATTCTATATTGGCATTTCATAACTCCAAACTTGACATTTTAGATAGTTTAGATTAAGGGAAGGGTTAATCAAGGTGTCTTAACATTAAGAGTTTTGTTGTCCCATGCAAAACAGATGTCAAGTAAATTAATTAGGGGCTTCTACCAATAATCTTGGTAAACTCAAATCCCAAAAACAGAGAGGAATGTCGGTCTCTCATCGTTGGGAAAGATAAATAGGAAAATCCTCTAGAATAGAGGGGAAGTGGTGTGTTTTTGGTTTTTGTTGAACAGTTGAAGAGGAAGGAATAGAAATTCTGCAATTCGTTCTTTTCTGTCTAGTTTCTGTGTAGATATTCTGTAGGAAATTGTTCAATACATATAATCTGTATAGCACTTGTGTAGGGTTTGACTTAGTTTCTTTCTGTGATCGAGATGCCTGGATAAATCCATTCCACTGGTGGATTTCTGTGAAATCAGTGGAATGGATCTATAAAATAGTTTTTTTCAATTTTGTTTCGTTCGAAATTACAGAACCACTTCAAGTATCTCCTAGGTGTATACCGTTGTTGCAACTAAGTGTCCATTTGTGTATATTGGCTGTATACGTCCTATGTGAATATCAAGACTATATGTGGAAGTACATTTACCGTGTATATGTCAATTGTATATCGATTGCGTGTTTTGCTATTGCATGGCGAGAAGACACTAGTGATGAGTATCTGTCTTTTGTATGAGATAACCTATTGTGTGTATCTTGCATTCGGGTCATCGGTGTGAGAAGTAAGGAGGTCTGGTCGAAAAGGAGTTGATGTAGGGGTTTCGGTGTGATAGGAGACATCGGCGGAAGGAATAAGGACCTCACCGATAGGTATGTGTCTGGCTGACGAAGGACTTGGAGTTGGCATCAGAGGGACAATTGGCAAGTGTCGCCGAAGGAAGGATATCAACGCATCGGCGAAGGATTTTTGTTGGCTTCCAATGAACTAAGTCTCACTGACGGTCACGGGGAGCAAGGGCTTCATCGGAGTGAGAAGTGTTTCAGCGTAAGACCTTGAGTGGTAGCCGATAGTCCATGTTCTTGCCGATCGGGGTGACAATGGGGAAGTGTCACCGATAGGGAGTTCATCGATAGGAGACTACCCATCGAGGAAGATTTTAAGAGTCTTATCGAGAGGCAGAGTGTTGCTGATATAAAGCATGTCAGGAAGAGTCTGGCTGACGGAAGGTAGAAGCAGAGGTGCATCGGCATAACATTATCATCAGAGGATGGGAGAAAAGTCTGGCCGAAGAAGCATGTCTGGCCAACATGGAAGTCTTTGTTAGGTGTATCAGCATGAGACTTGCATCGGCAGAAAGGAAGAAAGTTACGCCGACAATAGGTAGTCTTGCCGATAGAGATAAGTCATCGGCATAAGGGGTGCATCAGTGGGAGAATTATTAGGTGACCCAATGGTAATAGGTGTTGCCAACGAAGGCGGGTTTGAAGAGTCATCAGAGTGACACAAAGTATCGGTGCGACGGTCTTGTAGGTGGAGATAGTATTAGGTTTGGCCGACGTTGAAGTGGGTGCTAAGTATATCGGTCGGAGATGGGTTTCGGAGTGAAAAAGTTGAGAGATGCTGATGGATGCTAGTCTGGCCGATAGAGGTATATCGATAAGACATTCATCAACCCTTGCCAATAGTATAACAAATACCAAATTCCACCATTGGTAGATGTTTCTGACTGTGGCTCTGCATCAAGTATGGTGCAGGAGCACCCCTTCAACAGGATCAACATACACAAGAGGGAGAAGAATAAGACTAATATAGTTCTGACATTTCATGTTACCTTTTAACATCTTCAAAATGTAACATTCTATATTGGCATTTCAGAACTCCAAACTTGACATTTTAGACAGTTTGGATTAAGGGAAGGGTTAATCAAGGTGTCTTAACATTAAGAGTTTTGTTGTCCCATGCAAAACAGATGTCAAATAAATTAATTAGGGGCTTCTACCAATAATCTTGGTAAACTAAAATCCCAGAAACAGAGAGGAATGTCGGTCTCTCACCGTTGGGAAAGATAAATAGGAAAATCCTCTGGAATAGAGGGGAAGTGGTGTGTTTTTGGTTTTTGTCGAACAATTGAAGAGGAAGGAATAGAAATTCTGCAATTCGTTCTTTTCTGTCTAGTTTATGTGTAGATATTCTGTAGGAAATTATTCAATACATATAATCTGTATAACACTTGTGTAGGGTTTGAATTAGTTTCTTTCTGTGATCGAGATGCTTGGATAAATCTATTCCACTGGTAGATTTCTGTGAAATCAGTGGAATGGATCTGTAAAATAGTTTTTTTCAATTTTGTTTCGTTCGAAATTACAAAACCACTCCAAGTATCTCCTAGGTGTATACCGTTGTTCCACTTGATGTAGAGCCATAGTCAGAAACGTCTACTAATGGTGGAATTTGGTATTTGTTATACTATCAGCAAGGGTTGATGAATGTCTTGCCGATATACAGCAAATACTTTCTGAAAATTTGCTGTGCACATAGGCTCTTAAAAATTTATATAAAAAGTTTTCCAAAGTTAGCAATTTCAGTGTAGACCGTTTGTATGCCCCCCCTAAACCTCAGATAATATAAACTAATGCTAGTTCCCTAAATCCATCAGCTCCGAGCAATCAAACTCACAAGTCTTCTTCTCAAATCTCCAAAAAAAACAAAAAGATAAAAAACTTCGAATGTAAAGTAGTTCTTATACCAACAGAAACAATTACTGCAAGAAAACAAAATTTAACTCAAAATTTCATTGAGGCAAATCATTGTGTACATGATAGTTTTAAGTAGTGTATGCCTACTTTTCCACAGATGGGCATTCATTAGCAGATTTATCTAAAGGTTCTGTACACCCACTTTGTCAAATATGGGTATTTGAAAGTAGAATTTTCTGAAGCTACTGTATGCCCACTTTTTCAAAAATAGGAGCATTCCAAAGTAGATTTTTTTAATGCCTTCCCTAAATTTTAAATGATCTAAATTGCTATAGTCCCTAAATACTATTGATACCGGACAATATAAATCACAAACCCACCTGTTTTGAATGCCAAAAAAATGGGTCACGGCTTTGCATCTAATGCATGTTCAAAAAACACCGCAAAAGTGATTTTCATGTCGTTAAAGAAATTTTTCCTCCGTGAATTCTTTTTTTTACGGCGTGAGACAATTCGAGCACTATAATGCTCACAACTAAAACACTATCAGCTCATTAAAAGTCTCATCACCACTTTAACAATATCTTGAATTAACTTGCAAACTATATTACCCAAAACAAAAAAGCATGCATAATTATTGATCCAAACCATTAAACTACAAAAGTTTCTTTTATAAAAAAAAAATATAATAAATAATTATATTTCAACTTTTGATGATATAAAAAAGATAAGAACAAAATCATTAAATTACAAAAGTTTTATATATATATTTCTAACTTTTTTATGATATATATAAAAAATAAAGAACAAAATCAAGATAGAGGAGTTACCAAACGGTATTTTAATCATTTCCATTCATGTGTAAAAAATTAAATATATAATAACAGCCCTAAATGAGTTATTACGACGCAGAGTCGGACACGTCACACGAGTGCGAAGAGTTTAACAAATTATCACCCGAGTAAATAAATTGAATGCTCAGATGACGGGAAGGCAGAAAACGGCAACGATAAATTAAAAGTCCGGTCCGGCGTCCGACACTTTCACGGGAGAAATCTCCCACATATCAGCCTATCGGCTAAAAATATTACCATACCTAATTTACAGCCAAAATTCAGAAAACAGATAACAACCCGTCAATTTCCAGGCTGGAAATTCCCGACCCCACATCACGTTTGAAATGAAACCAATCAATTTCTGCTTTCTTCTTTTATCATTTTAGTTTGAAGTAAAGTAGGATTCTGCACCATCCTGTCATGTTGTCAGGAATTAAATCTCTTCAATATCAGTCAATTCCACCAGTTACCCGGCAACTGACCTCATAATTAATTGCAAAGTTTGCAGGTTTTGGAGATTTCTTTCCTTGATCCCATAATTGTCTGTCCTTGGTTTCTCAATTTACACGTGAGAGTTTCTTGTCATTTATAATTCCCATGATTGTCCTTACAATGCTTTACAGCTTTGAGGGTACAATTAGAAACTATGTACGTTTAAACTCTGTCAGAGTGTCCAGTACCATTACTTTCTTCAGACATTACAAATGTCTTTAAAGGGTATGTTTTATTCTGAGAGAAGGGAAAAAATAAAAAATGAAAAAAATAGAAGCCACATGTTCAAATCTGCGCGGGCGTGTCGAGTAATTAGTATTAATTTTTAAATGAAGAGCTGTTAAAAGTTTTTTAGGAGTCTAATATCATATGGCAAAATTTATATTTGATAAGAATATATAAAAGTTAATCAAAAGATACATATAAATGTCATGCATAGAGTGCTATTTTATATTTTTATTTTGTAGATACGATGTAAATTTATAGTTATAGTATTTAAATTGAGTATAAATTGACTTCTATTTAAGAATCTATTAGTTAAGAATTTATTATTAAAATGTCATTGTAGATTGTTTTAGTTAAGATCAGTTTCTATCTTAGGTTATTTGTCATCTTGGATTAGGGTGTTTGGTGTAGCCTAGTCCACCTCCTCTATATATTCTCACCTAGAACCAAATCTTTTGGGAAATTACTTATTATCTCATCAACCTATGCCATAAATTATGTATTTCAATAGTTCACTAGGAGATTAGATTTTTTTTGATATCTTGTTCACTTCTAGGGGCTTGACCGTTCTCAAGACAAGTTAAGGGCCTTCCTTACATCTTGAAACAAGTCTCATTGTGCCTTTTAGTATAACCACATCCAAAAACAAGCCCAAAAGTGAAGGCAAGCAAATTTGGAAAGTTGTACTAGCTAGGACCAACCTATTTCAAATATGTGCCTAAGTGGTGTTGTCATTGATGTCAACATATCCTTGTTGCCATTGGTGTCAACTGTACCCTATTTTGATGTCTGTATAGAAGACCGGACTGTTGAGGATATTGAGAAAATTAATGACAATCAATGCATGCGGACCATATGGTTGTGTAGAGGATTGTCAAAGGTTGCTCCAGTCAAGATTTGAGAAGTCAGCATGAAGATTTGAAGAAGTTATGGCCATCTGAGTAGAACCAAATTTTGTAGTATTCAAAAGAGATAGTGTGACAGTAAGTTGGTCTGGATTGCTCCGCAATGAAATATTATGGTCTGCGGATTTGAAGGCATGTTTGGGAAGTCAGTCTGTAGCATCAACTCTAGTGGTTTGTGGTTTGGAGATCCGCAAGCTATCTTTCTAGTTTGACAGTCATGACAGATAGTGTTCTTGAGGTTCCGGAGGAAGATACAGATGATTCTGGTATTTTGGTTTAGAGTGGATGTTATTGGTGAATTCAATGTGCTTGTGGAGGTCTCTGGATCGTGTGGCTACTGTGTTGGAGGTCCGCATTGAAGTTTGAGCTTGTTGATTGAAGATTTCTTTTTTGAGGTTGATGTTCTTCCCAGTCTTGGCCAACCGGATGTTTCCGATATGTTGCGGATGATCTAAAGAGCATTTTATGAAGCATGGTATGTTAGTGGAGAAAGTTTCATGTTCTAGTTATGCTTGGCTGACAATGTAAAGATCCGCGTTAAGTTTAGCCGACCTTGTTGATCATTCCAAGGTTGATGAAGTGTATAAATACTTGTTGAAGAGTTGTGGAAAATCATCCTTGAACAAAATGAATTAAATCTGAAGAAAGGATCAAAAGCAGAGCAGAAAAGAAGAGAAGCGAAGGGAGTATAAAGTGGAGAGTCAATGAAGAAGTATTTGAAGATTGGAGCAGAAGTTTTGTGAGCCTTCAAAGGGACTGATTCAGGCATGACTGTAGATGTTATTTCTTAGTTCATTATCTCTATGTAAATCATAATTTCTTATAGGTAGTGAGCCTCTTCTTGAGCAATGAGCTCTGGGCAGTGTGCCCGAAGGCATGTGCCTTCTATTTTATTAAGTACTTTTAACAGGGTACGCATTTTTGTGGGTTAACCCCCACCGTGGTTTTTCCCTTAACCGGGTTTTCCACGTCAAAATTCTGGTGTTTTGTGTTCATGTTGTTTCTGCTCAGATGTTGATTTATGCTTAATTGTTTACATCATTAATCTGGGTGTAAATTAAGAAAGAAGATTTGAAAGTTTAGAAAAAGTGTAAAGATTTAGGGACAACTGATTCACCCCCCCCTCTCAGTTGTTCGGACTAATTCCAACACAACCCACCCCATCTAAACTAATCTGTGTGACCTAGTCCGCAATACTAGATTTCTCTAGACAAAATCTTCTCTATTGTTCGATCACATATCCATATCTAGTCATTAATTTATAATTGTCTTTGCAACATATCAACCATTAAATGACAAAGTCAAAGTCCCATCAGGCCATAAATGGATAGACATATTATCCCTCTTTAATTACTCTAATTACTTAATATTTTATCTAAACTTAAATTTCTTTTATCATTTTAAATAAATCTAGATTATAGTAGAAAAAATAAAAGTGATTTTATTCCTTTACAAAAGCATTACTTATATTAAATAAGAATATTCACGAGTAAATCAAAAGATGATATACATAATATTTATATACCAATTAAATAATTTAAAACATGTTAAGTTAAATTGATATAAAATTTATCATTTCTTTTAATTAACTATGCCAAATAAAAATAATTATGCAATCATAAAAATAATATTTTTAATATCATTTAAAAGATGTGAGGTTGGCTCACCAAAAAAAGATGTGAGGTCAAATAACATACATAATATATCTTAGAGTAAATTAATTAATAACCATGAATAACAATCTAACTCAAGATCTAAAGAGGGGACTATTAAATGTATTGAAATAAATATTTGAGATTTTAAATAAATAAAACAAAGGTTCTTAGCTCTAGATTCAATGTCAATCTTGATGTACTAGATATTGCTAAACGATTCACTAATATGTCAAAGAAATGGAACCTATTAGACGAATGCATCAAGACAACAAAATTTTTTGTTTCCTACTTTAGTTCACTTCTACAACTACATAACTAACCTCTACAAGTGTGGATCTAAGCTCTATAGGTGGATTTGAACTTGGTTTGCAAATCTTAACTTTGCTAAGTTCTAGATGTCAAGAACTTGTTCGCCTCTACAACTTGCATCTAAGATGATTGGAGTTTTTAGGAAAGGATTTATTCTCCATTGGTCAAATCCTTGTCACCAAGTCCATAGTATGGAACAATAATAGATGATGCCTAGAGTGTTGATGCAATGCTAATGTCATATGATAATGTTTTTATGTTCATAGGTAGATGCTATCTAATGCCTCTTAGTGATTTTCTAAATGATCATAATGAACTAGGGTTTGTTCTTTTATACAACACTCTAGCATGCAAATTAAATATAGTGTGCTTTATAATTTGCTTCACAATGATTAGTTGGAAAGGAGGGAAACATGCCCAAATGTGGATTTTACTTTGCAAGTTTAGGGGTCATTTCCACAATCTACAAAACTAACCTACATCAATTTTGTAATCTACATATTTTACTTAGGATACCCAATGAATAGAATCAAGCGAAAGACTAGTCTCTGGGATGTGTTTAGATAGAATTAAATAAGGATCAAGTTAATTGTCAACCTCCACACATGAAAATGTCATTTTGTACACTAGTAATTAGATCAAGACCAACCCTATCAAAATGGGCTTAAATCAATTACACCTTCCCCCACATTGACTTGCATGTGAACTACTAAGAAAATGCATGTCAAAGTAAAGTCAACATGAAAGTGCTATGTCATAAAATGTCCCCTAGGACTTTTACCTCCTAAGTTTAGCTCCTAGGTCCCTCAGATTTAATCATGCATGTTAAAAATGAATCCCAGAGAAAAATCCCCTGAAACTCACGTTAAATGGGGCCTAGGGGTGCATCTTAAGCTTAATCAAGTCCCAAAATAGGCCCCTGGACTTGGGCGCAGGTGCACCCTAGTCTAGACCTATTTTGTCAGGACCCAAATTTTAAAGTGTTAGTTTATGACCATTAAAAGGTTTCCCTTTGTCAGCGTTTTCAATTTGAATTACGAATGTTAGTAGGAATGCATATATAAACATGTTTAGGACTTCATTTTAAACCTAGATGGATAATATGAACTTGTGATATTGAGATAAAGATATTAAAGGCTTTCATTGTGTTTCAGAGCAGTATTGTGTTGTATTTATACTTGTTTTTGGTAGATTTGGCTTCATCAATCCATCTCCTCATGGTGTGAAAGATCTCCATTTTCCTGTGAAGGCTTCTCCTCTGAGGTGATATCTATTTTGTGTTTCAATCAATTTATCATATCATTTGCTTTTGCCTCTATCCACCAAGGACACACACTCTATCTAACAATGATGTTGGAAGGCTTGAATGCCATTCTGGGGCTTGATTGAGGCAAACTCCTAAACACCACAACCCCCAACCCCTCTCTCACTACAACAAAATAGGCAATTAGCGCCTAAAATAGCACCGAATTTTAGTGCATTTGAGTTCATGAATTGGAGCAAAATGCTAGAACAAAACTCGCCACTAAATTGCATTTCACTTTGGCACCGGATTTAGCACCGGATTTAGTGCTAGATTTTGTTACTTCCAGTTTTGCTTCTACTTTTGCTTCTTGTGTTGCTTCCAGGTTTGCTTTTGGTTTTGCTTCTAGGTTTGCTTCTGATTTTGCTTCCAATTTTGCTTCCACTTTTGCTTCCAATTTTGCTTCCGGCTTTGCTTCTGATATAACGTCGCTTCTTGCATCTAGCTTTGCTTCCATTTTTGCGTCTTTTGTTGCTTCTAATATGGCTTCTATTATTGCATCTTTTGTTGCTTCTAAAATTGCTTCCATTATTACTTCTTTGTTTGCTACCTGAATTGCTTCTATTTTTGCTTCCTAGATAACGCCAAGTTTTGCTTCCATTGTTGCTTCCTTTTTTGCTTCTAAAAATGCTTCTTGTTTTGCTTACATTTATTAATTTAATATGTTTTATTTCATTTTAATTAGTTAAATATACCATGCCTCTTATAGAACTCATATGATTATAGAGTAAGTAAATTAAATATCTATAATTTAATTAAATTTGACAATATCCATCCTGAGTAGTAAATTAAAATCATCATATGTAATAAATATCCGTCCAAAAATCATTGATCACTTTCAATATATATAAATTGACAAGTCAATACTGACGAGATCATTATTATATATAACTAAAACAAGTGAAAGTCAAATATGCCAATAGATCAATAACATGTCAAAATGATACATGTCCAACAATCAACATAAGTCAAAATGATACATGTACAAATGATATAAGTAAAAATGATAAATTATGTAACTCAAAATGATACAAGTCAAGATGATACATGTCCAAATGATATAAGTCAAACTGATACAACTCAATAATATGGTACTGCAGGCCATGAAAATGATACATATGATAGTAACCATGAAAAGAGGCATCATAACGATATATTAGCAATGATCCATGATGCAGTCTATATAATCATGAATGTCACTGGCTACTACCAGCAACTGCCTCATCATCATCATCACCATTGTGATCATCATCATCATGATCATCGTCATCATCGTCATCATCGTCATCGGCCTCGGTGTCTTCTGTATCTGCATCATCATCATCCTATGCCATGTGATCTATACTAGAACCAACATAATCTAGATCTATATAATGAGGATCATCTTGATCTTCTGGAAGACCCGTGTTCTGCCAAAAAAAACATTTAAAATGAAAAGTTATTATTTATTTCATGCGATAATTTATTTTTTTGTTATATATCTAATATTACAACATATGAAACGAAACCATAATCATATTACATCATATCAAAGTGCACATACCATAATAAAATTTCAAAAAAGTTACAGCTAATATGTCATTCCAATGATGTAAAACATGCAACAATTCTAATAAACGTTAGTAAAGATCATAAAAAAATTGTTATACAATTTAACTATCAACTGTAAATTCTATTACATAACCTTAAGTGCCACAAATTGCTTGGTCCATGTATGTTCTTTTTCACTATTAATATAATAACATGCATTAGATAGAAACATTAAAGAGTTTTTAAGTACTAGCAGTTGATTAAATTATCTTACATGTCATTAAGGAATGCACAATTTTTTTTCAATAATTATTTATCTTAAGGTTCATGAGTAACCTTAAGATAAAGGTCTATTTTGTTTGAAAAAAAAAATGAAGTTAGCAATATGGCTTTATCCAGTTGATTTTAGAAAGAAAAAATGTTAGCCCTATTCCCGCTCATAGGTCTTCAATGTGAGCAGGAATAGGGCAAATTTGGGGATTTAGAAAGAAAGATCAAGTTTAGGGTGTCTTCAAGATAGCCAACATGGGCAAGGAGGTCAACCATGCACACATAATGATCAACTGTAGGTGTAATGCAATAAGGGTTACAAATGTGATTGAAGTATGTACAGCTCTCATCCACTAAACCTGCATGGCTACATGCACCTAGAATACAAGAAAAGGTTACAATGTTAGAATATGTCCAGAGTGCTTAATTAATTCAAAGATTTTGAGAGCAACCTTACAAAATCCATTTTGTGCATATCCTGCAATCATTGCATTCCATGAGATGACATCTCTTTGAGGAATTCTGTCAAACAGTTTACCTTTTTTGTCTATGATTCCATATTTTGCATACATGTCTATGAGAGCATTTCAAACTATAATATCTCACAAGAATCCCCCTACCATTATTCTTTGAAGGATGTCCATACCCTGTTCCAAAGATCCCATTTGGGCACAGGCAGGGAGGATGCTAGCAAAGGTTGCAGAATTTGGATTTACAGCTGACAATTGCATTTGCTTGAAAGTTTCTAAAGCCTGTTCAATAAATCTATTTTGTGCAATCCTGCAATCGCTACATTCCATGAGATGACATCTCTTTGAGGCATTTTGTCAAATAGTTTGTGTGCCTTGTTTGTGCTTCCACATTTTTCATATATGTCTATCAAAGCATTTCCAACTATAATATCTGACAAAAATCTGCCTTCTATTATGCCTTGATGGATGTCCATACCTTGTTCCAAAGCTTACCATTTTGATACAGGCAGAGAGGATGCTAGCAAAGGTTGTGTAATTTGGCTTTACACCTGCCAATTTCATTTGCGTGAAAGTTTCTAAGCCTTTTCAACAAATCCATTTTGTGCATATCATGCAATCATTGCAGTCTATTAGACCACATTTCTTTCAGGGATTTTGTCAAATAGATCACATGCCTTGTCTATGCTTCCACATACATATCTCTATCTGTATATGTATATTCAATTGCATTTGCTTGAAAGTTTTTAATGCCTTATCAACAAATCCATTTTGTGCATATCGTGCAATCATTGCAGTCCATGAGACCACATTTCTTTGAGGGATGTAATCTATTTTATGCACACAACTCAGCATAAATTAACCTAGATTGGTGGTATTTAAGAACCCCTTGAGAGGATTTCCGTTATGTTTCTAGGAGACATGTTATCATAGGTTAACCCATGGAAAACTTGTGTAAAGGATTTAAAACAATAGGCTTCAACAGTGCAAATGCATCTAAGATGAATGTGTAGATCTAGATTCCTTTTAATTAATGGCATAGGAAACTACAAGGAACGTCAATTCTTATCCACACATTATAAGATACAAAGAAATTGATTACAATTTGAAATTATTCATGAGATAATTTGTGCATAATTTCTATTCTTCTTTATTGAATTTTGTGCATAAGTCTTTGTGAAGGCTTTCATGATCGGAAGTGGCACTTGCAACTAAACATCTGACAAAAATCCACTTCCAATTATGCTTTGATGGATGTCCATATCCTCATCCAAAGCTTCAATTTGTGCATAGGCAAGGATGATGCTAGCAAAGGTTGAGGAGTTGGGCTTTACACCCACCAGTAGGAAATCTAACATGGAGCACATTATTATAGTGTAAGCCTATTTTTCAAATTGCTTCATTTAGCATCATCAATAATCTCCACAAGAACATTGTCCTTGTTTAAAATGATGGAAAGGGTTCACATCTCACAACAATTTCTCTTGTGACAATCTTGGAGATAAATTTTGTTGCAGTGTGGCAATCAGCACATACTCGAAGGTTCTTAACAACTCTAATAGTTGTTCCATGGGGCATGTTTAACAAACCAAATGCAATTGCCAACTTTTCACCATGGTGGCAGAGAAATAATTCTTTTTCCCATTCTTCCATAGTATTAAGTAAATTCTTGAATCTGGAAAATACCTTGCCGCCTTCATCTTCCAAGCCAATTTCTCCAACTTTGCATAGGTCTTCTTTGTCTATGGATGTGATCTGTCTCCTACACAAAAAGCATGTACCATTTTATGCCCTTCAATCCAACTGCATCTGGGGATTTTTTTAATTCCTCTATCTTTCATCAATCTCCTTACCTCACCACACCTGCCCACTTGTGGATAGATGTTTGAGAGAAGAACATAAGTTGTGCAGCATTTTTAGGATCCAAATCAAAAAGCAGTGTTGCTATAAATACTCCTAAGCCTATATTCATATGTGATCTACAGGCACCAAGAAAACACATCCATACAACCAGCACAAATTTAACAGGTATCTCAACGATAAAGTTTAGGGTGTCTTAAAGATAGCCAACACGGGTAAGGAGGTCAACCATGCACACATAATGATCAACTATAGGTATAATGCAATCAGGGTTACAAATGTGATTGAAGTATGTACAGCTCTCATCCACTAAACCTGCATGGCTGCATGCACCTAGAATACAAGCAGAGCTTACAATGTTAGGATATGTTCCAGAGTGCTTAATTAATTCAAAGATTTTGAGAGCGTCCTTGCAAAATCCATTTTGTGCATATCCTGCAATCATTGCATTCCATGAGATGACACCTCTTTGAGGAATTATGTCAAACAATTCACGTTTTTTATCTATGATTCCATATTTTGTGCATATCCTGCAATCATTGCAGTCCATGAGACCACATTTCTTTGAGGCATTCTGTCAAATAGTTCACGTGCCTTGTCTATGCTTCCACATTTTGCATACATGTCTAACAGGGCAGTTGCAACTACAACATCTGAAAAAATTCCTTTATCCTTTATGTATTGATGGATGTCCATACCCTATTCCAAAGCTCCCATTTTGACACAGGCAGGGAGGATGCTGGCAAAGGTTGTGGAATTTGGCTTTACACCAACCAATTGTATTTTATTTAAAATTTCTAAAGCCTTTTCAACAAATACATTTTGTGCATATCCTACAATCATTGCAGTCCATGAGACCACATTTCTTTGAGGCATTGGTGCAGGAGCACCAAGGCATGATTTGGTTCATAGGTCCTAGGAGTAAGGCATGCTTTTGTTTTCAATAAATCCCTAGGAGTCATTAAGGGAAAAATTTGCTTCCAATAAGGTCTATCTAGACCATATATCATGATTTATGTAAGGTCTCAAGTAACTATGTTAAGAGTTCCAAAGTTGTTAAGGTGTTAGTAAACATACAATGCAAGAAATGCAAAAAATGTAACAAAAGGCAAAATAAAATGTTGTAGTTTGGAAGTTGAAAAGGCCAACCAACTCGAAACGGTGGTTATGACAGTTGTAAATCATTGCATTATATTCAAATATGTACACAAACATCAAAAAAAGCTCGGATGGTGAATGAAATCATGTTTTGTGCCTCTTTTCCTTGTTTTATGCACTTTTTAACTACAAATTTGTTGTTCCCAACGTTGGTATGGTTCTGTACAGATATATATATATAGGGGAAATCCATATATGGTTAGATAGAGGATTGAAGTACCTTTCCAATGCATCTGATTTGAGGTCCTAACTCAATTCCTAGAGGAAGATATCATTGTTTTTCTAAAACTGCTCTGTTTGATTGTCAAAACAAGGGTTGATAGGAGTAAAAATGATGTTGTAAGTCATTCCACCCACTGTTTTCCCTATAACTCAGTGGAATGACTTCATTTATGTTATTTGACATGTCCTAATGATTTAGAGTGCAGAGGAGGAGTTTAGAGCTATTTGGTGTAATGTCCTAGGGGCAAAATTGCTCATTTTCCATGAAGAATGGAGGTTTTAAGTGTGAGTTTGATGAAACGGTGACAACAAGAGTTGTCTAATGGTTTCTATAGTATGTGCAGGCCTAATATGAGATGTTCCAAGTGGTTTTACGTCGATTGGAGTTGAGGAAGTGAAACATCCATCAAACCCCCTTATAACTAGTCAAAAATGAGGGTTTCTTGTTTTGGGGTCTTAAAATGCTTGAATAACTAAAGAGGTTGTTGATTTAGATGTTTTATGACATGTTGATCTGCTGTTTTAAGGTTTTGAGTGAAGATTACATGATTGAAGGGGAGTTGCTTTGTAAATTGGACCAATTTAGGCCTAATTCACAAGGGCTCAGTCATAGAACTCCTATACCTTCCGAAACAAGTGCTTAATATCTTCTGATATGTTTGAATAGGACATAATGGGTATCCAAAAAGCATTTGGGTTCATGGGTAAGATGTGTTTTGAAAAGTTATGCCTATTTTTCAAGTTTGGAAGGCTACTAGGCATTGAGGGTGAGTTGATGTTGCATGGCTTGGGTAGGGGTTTGAGGTCTAATTCTTTGTTGATAGCTGATCATTTTGAGTTGATTTAAGGTCCACCACTTTGTATTGCATTAGGCATTCTTTCAAACAGTTCACATGCCTTGTCTATGCTTCCACATTTTGCATACATGTCTAACAAGGCAATTGCAACTACAACATCTAACAAAATTCCTCTATTCTTTATGTTTTGATGGATGGCCATACCCTATTCCAAAGCTCCCATTTTGACACAGGCAAGGAGGATGTTGGCAAAGGTTGTGGAATTTGGCTTTACACCAGCTAATTGCATTTGCTTTAAAATTTCTAAGCCTTTTCAACAAATCCATTTTGTGCATATCCTGTAATCATTGCAGTCCATGAGACTACATTTCTTTGAGGCATTCTGTCAAACAATGCACATGCCTTGTCTATGCTAGCACATTTTGCATACATGTCTAATAGGGAAGTTGTAACTACAACATCTGAAAAAATTCCTCTATTCTTTATGTTTTGATGGATGTCCATACCCTATTCCAAATCCCCCATTTTGACACAGGCAGGGAGGATGCTGGCAAAGGTTGTGGAATTTTGCTTTACACCAGCCAATTGCATTTGCTTTAAAATTTCTAAAGGCTTTTCAACAAATCCATTTTGTGCATATCCTGCAGTCATTGCAGTCCATTGCATTTCTTTAATGGTTTATAAGCAAGGAAATTAGGGTCCAATGTTTAGGTGTAATTTTATCTGGGGTAGCATAGCACTCAAAGCTCTAAATAATAACTACTTTTCTTTTTAGGGCAATGTTTAAAGTAGCACCATAACTAAATAAATACTATGCAGAGATGGCACCATCATCTTCAAGCTCGCCATGTACGGCCTGCAAGTTCACATGCCTTGTCTATGCTTCCACATTTTGCATACATGTCTATCAAAGCATTTCCAACTATAATATCTAAATGCCCCCTTCCATTATGCTTTGCTAGATGTCTATACCCTGTTCCTACAAAGCTCCCATTTTGGCACAGGCAGGGAAGATGTTGGCAAAGGTTGTGGAATTTGGCTTAACACTTGCCAATTGCATTTGCTTAAAAGTTTCTAAAGCCTTTTCAATAAATCCATTTTGTGTATATCCTGCAATCATTGCAGTCCATGAGACCACATCTCTTTGAGACATTCTATCAAACACTTCACGTGCTTTGTTTATGCTTCCACATTTTGCATACATGTCTTCCATGGCCATTGCAACTACAACATCTGACAAAATTCCTCTATCTTTTATGCTTTGATGGATGTCAACACCTTGTTCCAAAGCTCCCATTTTGGCACAGGTAGGGAGGATGTTGGCAAAGGTTGTGGAATTTGGATTTACACCCACCAATTGCATTTGCTTGAAAGTTTCTAAAGCCTTTTCAATAAATCCATTTTGTGTATATCTTGCAATCATTGCAGTCCATGAGACCACATCTCTTTGAGACATTCTGTCAAACACTTCACGTGCCTTGTCTATGCTTCCACATTTTGCATACATGTCTACCATGGCAGTTGCAACTACAACATCTGACAAAATTCCTCTATCTTTTATGCTTTGATGGATGTCAACACCCTGTTCCAAAACTCCCATTTTGGCATAGGCAAGGAGGATGCTGGCAAAGGTTGTGGAATTTGGCTTTACATGTGCCAATTGCATTTGCTTGAAAGTTTCTAAAGCCTTTTCAACAAATCCATTTTGTGCATATCCTGCAATCATGGAATTCCATGAGACCACATTTCTTTGAGGCATTCTATCAAACAGTTCACATACCCTGTCTGTGCTACCACATTTTGCATACATGTCTACTAGAGCAGTTGCAACTACAACATCTATTAAAATTCCTCTATCCTTTATGCTTTGATGGATGTCCATACCCAATTCCAAAGCTCCCATTTTGGCACACGCAGGGAGGATGCTAGAAAAGGTTGTGCAATTTTTGCAAACTCTAAGGTAGTTGGTTGTGCTCTTACCCGTATTGTTATCTTGCCTTACGAAGGCATTGTTTTGCAATATTGTCAACAACTGTTAGGTGGGGACTTGTCAAAATCCTAGGTGTATGGTTATTATGTCCTAACACCTTACCTTGGGCGCCATTACTAGGTCTTGCATCATGGTTAGTGTATTAATATACTACGAGAGATTGGAGATATTCCATGTAAATGATGTCACAGTCAAACAAAGACTATCCAACCCTAGTGAGATGTTTCCCATTCTTGGTAAAGTGTTGCCACTTATGTGAAGCCATGGAAGAATAGGTTGATTAGATCTGAAGGAAACATGAGGCCAATCATTATGAATTCTAGTCCATCTTAGGTTGATAAAAGTGGGGGATAGTTATGAAGTTGGATTTGTTGTCATAGGGTGGTATTGTGGCCATATTGTCATGCCCAACAAGATTATCTTGGCCATAAGGGAATGCATTCATGTTATAGGATCACAGAGGGAAATCATCATGCATATTGGATTCCAATGCAATCTAGATTGGTATGGGCGGGTGTCTTAATATAATTGTCATAGGATATATCAACATTGGGTTCTGTTGGTGTCTCATTCTTTGTAGTACCCACCTGACTGTTTGAGCTTCCTTAACAATGTCTTTCTATGCTCCAGTACCAAGGGCCTGGGGTAAAAGGTAGTTTAGTCATTGAAGGAGGCAACATCTGATTTTGGAGGACTATCCTAGTTCAAGTTCCTTCATAGGATTGTCGTAAATATTGTAACAACCATGAGGGCATGGGTGCTATTTGGAATATTTTTGACAATGCTTGAAGTGGAGTGACAAGAAGTAGACCCTATCACAAACCTAGAAGGTCCAATACTATGACAACAATCTCAAGAAAGTTCTAATGCAAAGATGAAAATCAGTCCCCCACAAACAATAGTCCTAAAATTTCCACCCCAAGTGTAATCAATAGTGAGACAACAACATGATTTAGTCAAGCATATGTAATCACCACTAGTGTGGGGGTAGTCATAAAACTCCATGGACACTATTGTCATGGACTGTCATATTAAAATAGGCATCAAATCTTGTGATAGTCACATTTGTATGCAGTCAAAGTATCTCCATAACAATCATATATGAATGATTGTTGCACTTATAAGATCATGAGATCCCCACAAAGAGGAAGGCTAAAGATTGCTATATCCATTTATTCAAAGCAAAGTGCTTGTGGAGACACCCACTCATCACCCTAAGATGTGAAACATAGTCAAATAGTAATGACAGTCATCACTGTCATTTCATTTTCCTGTCTCTCTCCCACCTTCATGATCTTCCAAATCATGGTTATTATCCAAGGAGGTTGGTCTAGAACTTGATATCAATGATGTTGAGATTTTTTCCATTAGAAGATTACTTCAGAGCTATGAATGTTCCATTTAGGCACTTCAAGATGAGGGTGGATGTCTCAAAGGTTGTCACACAATGATTTGACCACAAGGAAGTTTAACAGCTAGAACTTAAGATTTAAAAGGCATTTCCTATCAACATAGTGTACAATAATTAACCGTGGAAGTTAGAGATTGCATATGGAAGAAGGACACCTCTATAATCTCATGTGGGTAGGATGGAAGAGCACAAAAATAAGACTATCATGACAGTCAGAAGCTTACTAAAAGCTCTTTTTAGAGACTGTCATCTTGTTGTGAGTCCGGTTTTATGCGGAATTGCATAAAGGTTTCATTACAATGAAAATTATAATATGGGCTACCAAGTATGAGCTATCACCTCAACTCAAATTTGTTTACTCATTACATCCATTGTTCCCAATATGGAGGCCTTATTATGGGCCTTTCCTCTATATATTCTGGAAAGAAACAATAATGATAAGGATGTCCCAGTGCTGGTGCTAAGCCTAAAGATCTTGCAAAGTGTGCAAAGCCTGCTACTCAAGGTTCTATGGTGATTATTGGCATGAATGAAATCTAAACCCCTAAAAGGACACCGAATAGAATCTTGGAGGAAGTTAGAACATTAGATCTGCAACTCAACTCAATCTACATCTCTCGTATGGCCAAGAAGATTTCTTGGCTAAAGTGACATTATATAAACATTTACATGTGAAATTATACAAGGAAGAAATAAACCCACATCCATCCAACATAAATCCATGTAGAGAAACTACTGCAAACATCTAAGGCCACAAACAATGAAATGCTAGCAATACATCAACTATACTTCCAACGGTACTGTTGACAATGAATAAACTAATGCATTCATCTTAGCAAAGTCTGAAGAGGTTATAATTAGAATGAACCTTACCTGAACTTTGCTGATGTACATAAGTTTTTCCTCCATCATTTTTTGTATTAACTACACAAGTCACATAAGGAGATCTGACACACCTTCTCCACTAAAACCAACAATCAATAAATGTTAAATACAACCGAACAACCAAAAATCTGAAAAACAATTCTATCTAGTATATTGTAACCTCAACTGAATATGGACTTGAACACAGAAAAAAAGAATTTATAAGAAGCTACAATGCTTATGTGACAGAAATCCTAGTTCCCTAATGTCTAGATCATGATCATCTTTCCCAGTCCTTGAAGCCTATGTAGTAGTGCGCACACACTTTAAAAATAACCATTAAACTTGACATTGAACTTTTCTTCATTGCTAAGTTGGGTAAATTTTGATAAATTGGAAAAGTTCAAGTCATACTTGATTGCGCTAGTCACCATCATCATCATCCTCATTATCATCATTCTTTTTTCCCTTCTTACTATTCTTATTCCTAGATTTGTTATTATTATTACTATTGTTCATAGACATACCTTTAAGCAAAGATGAAACGTCCTCCAAGGTGGCATATCCGTTGTCTTCAGCCACTGGGAAACCATATGCAAAAATTGGTGAAGCTTTTACTAACATCAACGAAAATTAAAATTCTTTGTATACAAAGATTTATCATTACTAAGATTCATCGTTGAGAGCTGATAAACTATAAATAATGTTCACACACAGCAATTTCACTTAATCAGATTCTTTAAATGACACATAAAATATAAAATATATAGTTACAAAATCTGTTGAACCCCAGAGAAGAAACTGAACAGAACTTCATCCCAATGCCAGAAAAATTAGAAAATGCCAGAAAAAAATAGATTTTAAGTCACCAAGTTTTAGAAAGTTACAATTTACTAGTCATAACAAGGTACTTTATGTGATGCCCCTGGGCAAGCAGTTCCCTTGTTTCCTTCTTCCTCAAGTCAACAGTAACAAAGGCAATTACCTTGCCAATCCGAAGAACCTTGGCTTCAATTTCAATCTCCTCTTGAGTTAAAGGGAAAAAAACTCAACAATCTAAATTAGCCTAAAGTTTCTTCATCATGCAAAAAACAAAAGAAATCCAGACCATCAAGAAAATATTTACAATGAGAATGTTCAAGATTTACCCCCAACTTTGCAGCATTAAGATATGAGGCATTGATTTCAACTGAGAATGTTCAAGATTTACCCCCAATCCAACATCAAATCAATACTTGATAATAAAGCTGCCGCCATTGTTTTTGGGGTTTACAAGTGATTGTTTATGAGATGAAACTTCCTTTATCTAAGGTAAGGAAGAAATGGGTATCTTACCAGGATGCATGGAGGGACTTTGAGAGTGCATAGAAGACGTCCATGCTTTCCAAGATTGACGGCAAGTCATCGATGGATGAAGGCAAGCCATCCCTTCCAGCCATTCTCTACTACATCCGTATTTTTCTTCTGACCCATCAAAAATTTTCACATTTTTACATAAAGGCACATTCCTTCCATTAATTCCCTCCAAAACTAAAACTTATTATAATTTTAATTAAAAAATTATGAAATTATATTACAATATAATTATTCATTATTATAATATTTAAATAATATGAAATATTATTAAATTATATTTAACTTAAATTATATAATTATTTTGTTATATAAGTTATAAATTAACAACTTAAGTTAATACTTGTGCATACTGGACTTGCAAAATTAAATAATTTATCAATATTATAGTATATTTAAAAATTTTATAATTAATAATTTTCTCTTTATTTTATTTATATCTATCTAGTTTGTCTATTTTCTTGTCTTATTTTTAAATTTTTTTGTATATTTCCTATTGTATGATTTGTCTTTTTTCTTCTTAACCCTTTGTTCAATCCTTTCTCTCCATTTATTCCTTTAGTCTAAGCGGACATTTATTGCCCCTTCTTGTCTTCCATCTCCATTCTATTTTCCGTCAGTGCTCCTCTAACTCTCCACAGTCATAGTCACCAACTCTCCGCAGTCACAATCACAGTCAAGGCAACTGTCATACTCATTGTTAATAAAGTTGTGATGGTTAAGTTTGAATCTACATTCCCCCCCAATGCATTAACAACGATGACAAGACTATAATTTTGAATGAATACCTGTTGCAACTGTGATGACGCAACATGACCTTCCAAAAACACAACAAGAGTTGTTGGCAAGAGACACTATATGGATTCATGATTGTTGTCATTGATGGCAACAAAGTTCATCCCACACATCCGCAGGACATGGTGTGTCTCTACCGGAAGTTAGAATGAAGAATGTGGTGGTCCGATAAACAAGAACAGAGCATGTGGCAAGGTCCGACAGACAGGTCTGGATCTCTCAGAGGAAGTATCTTGGTGAAGTGCGGATTTGGGGAAGTCAAGAGGACTACCTTGAGTGATAGATTCCAAGGATTTAGCCTTTGGTGATAGATGAGGTAAAAGATATGAATACTTAAGTACCGGGTTCCTGAGTGATAGTATGAACAGAGGAAGAACTGACTGACAGAACATTAGACTATTTTCTGGATGTGTTACTGATGATGGAAAAGGTTCTTAAGGCATAAATTATGTTTGGCCAACATGATTGATGACTTCTATAAGTATATGCTTGATCCGCATTACTTGGTGTGCAAGGATTTAGCCGACAGATCAGATTTTGTAAAAAGATTGACTATTCCAGGTGCCGACTAGAAAGGTGATGAAATCACTTGTGCGGATATATATACAAGATGGATTTAGTTGTGAGATGTGTTGTTGTTGTAAGTGATGTGCGAGTAAAAGCAGAAGAGCAGAGCAGAAGCAGTAAAGAAGGTCCGGTATGTGAAAGAAAGTAGCATAAGAAAAAGGAAAGATGAAGTGCAGTAGATCAGTGTACTGAGCCTAACCGGAACTGAACTCCAGCATATGTAGATGCTCTTAATCAGTTCAAGTATTGTATAACACTCTTTTGTAGATAGTGAGTCTCTTGTAGGCAATGTGCCTCTCGTGAGCAGTGTGCTCGGGCAGTGAGCCCTAATTGGCAAGTGCCATTTTGTTTTTCCTTATTCTTCTAATAAAGAATAATCTTTGGGTTAATCACCTTGTGGTTTTCTCCCTTAACAGGGTTTCCACATCAAAAATATTGTGTCATGTCTATTTCCATTTCATGGTTATGTTTGCTTGTTTGAATTGATGCTACATTGATTAATAAGAAAGTTCAGAAAGCAAAAATAATTAGGATAACTGATTCACCTGCCCCCCTCAGTTATCAACAAGAGCAACCAAACACCAGGCAAAATAGAATTGCCTTCAATCTTTCTTGAAGTCAGAAGCCCTTGGTGGTTGCCCTTGGAGTCTGCAGTCTTAGGCCATATTTAACTTTGACATGGGCTCACAAGTTTGAAGTTCCCAATTTTGTTTTAAGTTTAGAGTTAAATCAATTTTTATTGTAAATGACTCTGGTGTTGATATCAGAGGGGATTTGTCTATCACAAGTTTTCCAAAAACCTATGGAAGCTCACAAACTCACCAAAATAAAGTGTTTGCAATATTTTACAACTCTAAAAAAAGATGAAGAAAATGTTATACAAAAGAACGAAAGGAAAAATATGAGGTTTATTATTCTCTTTTCTATTAGTGGATGCTGCAAAGAATTTTTTGCAATTATGAAAAATCATTTTATCATTTTCTTTCCTACCAACTGTGATTATTTCATTATTCACTGAATTTTGAAATATTGAATTGTTGGAGTAACATTTTAGTATTAAGAGTAGGTCATTGATGCAAACTAAACATGAAACAATCAACTGTGCAAGATTATTTTGTGCTTATACAAAATGAGTTATGCAATTTATATGGTAGTTATTCTATTTCATGATGGGAGGCATATGTGTAAGGTTGTATGTATTAGAATAGTAAAATAAAATAAGCATCAACAAGTCATATGGTAGTTGGCTTAGATGACATTTGTGAATTACTTATAAAGTAGAATGCATAATGTTCCTTGTAACTATATATTGTTTACCACCTTTAGTACGTCTTGAGGCAATAAGGCAACCTTTTACTTCAATTCTAGTTGTCTAGAGCTTTGGACAAGATTTAAACTATTTTCAAATATAATTGTACATTTCATTGCAAAAGTTATTTTCATTAATTGTGTAGAAAGTAATTAATTCTCAAATGACAATTGACAACATTATTTTAACTCTATGCATTAGTGGCTCCTTTGATCAGAGATGGATGACCTAGAGAAGAAAGTATTGATTGAAGTGTTTAGATCGAAGAGTTGTTTTAGGATATTGTTATAATTCTTTGCCAAAGTGTTATCCTAATGTATTCAATTGTGCATTTGCCATTCAAATTTAGCATTGGAATCTAGAGTTGCTTGAAGTAATATCCCTTCTTGTGAATCAGAACCAGTGTCAACACTCATGCTTGAGGAGAAAAGTATCTATGAAATCACTAATCAATATCATATGCATAGAACATCGACACCAATTGTGTTCATTTTCTAGTTTTTGTATTGTATCTTCTCATGTATGATACCCACTTCAAAATTAAAGACGTCAATAACAAAAGTTTTTATTCCTTTATTTTTTAATAAACTTTTCACATGAAAATTGCATCTTTGTATAGTATAACTCATATCAAGAGTCTTCAATTTTTGGTACAGATTTGTGTAAGTTGTTCAAACCTTGACTTGTCTTAGGTGCATATGCAAAATACATGTAATTTAGCTCATAAGCTCAACCTGAAGATCATGAATTAGTATAGTGCCTTACAATCACTCGTTTATGATAGGCTAATGCTTGTTAGCATGAGTGCTTAAATGGTTCATTTGCTGCAGCATATCTTTTGGAGGAGATCATAACAACAAATTCGCAGATTATGCTAGACAAGGTGGATGGAATAGCAAGGACTTGTAATTATAGAGAGATGTAATTGATTAAATTGCACATCAATTAAATTTCATTGAAATCATAACTAGGCACAAATTAGTTTCTTTATACTAGACTAAAGCTTAAATCACCAATAGCAAGTTCATATCACACTCATTATAATTTCTATAATCATCCATAATAACTAGGCATAAATTAGTCTCTCTCTCTCTCTCTCTCTCTCTCTCTCTCTATATATATATATATATATATATATAGACATCATACCATGACAGACATCCCTTCCTCCATTACATCCTCCCTAACCCTTTCCCAACATTGATAGCCCACTACCCATGCCACCTCATTTTCATAACACATTTGACCATAACATTGCCACAACAATCATCACTCATCCTGACACCATCTTCCACCATGTGACATTTATCTAACATAGATAGGCAATAAAGTTGGTGCTAATGTAGGAGCTAAAGTCAGCTCTAAAGTCAGTGCTAATGTAGGCGCTAAAGTCAATGCTAAATTAGGTGCTAATTTTCACCTAATTTAGCACCTACTTGTTCTGATCAGCGCAAAAAATACCAAAAATAGCGCCATCCCGATAAACAGCGTCGACTTTTTCAAAAATTGGAGAAAAATACATTAAAACAGTGGGTGGAAGCAAAAAAAAGAGCTAATCATAGGGATTTGTTGTAGTGTCTTGTCATTGCAGGTTACTGGTGTGGAATCTTGCGAAGAGGAGTTGCAAGAGGCCAGAGTAGAGGATAAATATTTAGGATCTGAATAAAATACCAAAGAATATTCCTTTTTGGACAAGGGCACCCGCCACTATGTCCTCCAAATTCCCGTTGTTGGAAACTCTGAAGCAGGTTGCAGAATTCATCACCTTACAGCTCCAAATCCACTAAAAAATCTACTTGTTGGACTAGGGTGCCCACCCCAGTGTCCCTAAAGTTTCCACTTTCTAGAATTTAAATCTTGTTTGTTTCTAATCTGCATTTAGTGCCTTCCTGTGTGATCATTTGTTGGGTTTCATCCGTTTGTTTATGATTTCATATAATTAGGGCTTAATGCTTAATAAGATTAGGGTTTAACAAATTATCAACATATTCCAACTTTTCTTATCATTGTAAAGTTACACTAAACCTATAGCTAAGTCCTCTTGCAAGAGAAGTAACTGAACTCAGTTTTTGTCCTTCAATGTTATATGCGAAAACACTACCAATCTCATCATCATTCCCACTTTTCCTACATATCATTTTGGTGAACTTGTGTTTTTACTGAACTTGTATCTTTTTGAGTGTTGTAATCAGATTTGCATTCATTCATATCATATTCATCATCATACATTCAAAAGTCTTATATAGATTTGAAAATTTTGAAAAAAACAAGCATTTTTGGCTTTCATTAAGACATAGTTTGCACTATTTTCCTTGCATATCATTGAAAACATTTAATTTTCTAATATTTACATCATATCTGAGATAAATTACAGCATTTCATCTTTTCATGATCATTTACCTTGCGTTTGCAACTCTCATTTGCTAGGGTTTTGCTTGAAATTTTGCATTTTGCATATGACCTAGTAACTTCAAAAGCTAGGGTTTGTAATTAAAATCTTGTTTCAGATTTTATTACTCATTCAAACACTCTTTCAAATCTGATTTTTGACTGTAGTGTTTCATCATTGTGTTTTGTTGCATTCAAATTTCAAATTTTGCATTTACACATTGTGTATTTCAACAAAAATAAGCATATTCATTCATCTTTCCTTAATTTTCATTTTGCATTGAGCATTGTAGGATCTTTGCATCCTTTTTACATCTGATCTGAGTTACTTTACACTTTAAATCTGATTAGATTTCATTCATTCATCATTTTGCATATTTTCATGGCTTAATTTCTCTATTAAGGTTTCAAAAATCCTTGCATTTTTCATACATTTGGCTAATATTTCACATAACATTGCAAGATTTATGTGTTGTGACAAACTTTTCTGCATTATTCTACTGATTAAAGGATCTTAGGTTGATGTACCTTATCATCCTCTTATTTTCATTACATCTTTTGTGGATTTATATTGAAAAAAGTGAAAAATTTGAGCATTTTAGGTGCAAAAACAAGTATAGATTGGTGTTGTTTCATTGCATTCATCATAAATATCTTGAATTTCAAATCTTCCATTCATATTCAAGCATATATTCATTTGTAATTTGAAAATTTTGCATAATTTCATATCATTATGTGAAAATTTGCATATTTTTAATCACACAATGTGTATTTCAACATAAGCAAATAAACATCCTTTTCACATATTTTGCAATAAATCAGAAAATTACCAATACCACCTTTTGTGCAGCACTTTAACATTAAATTCACTCCATTTGTAGTGACACTAGTGTGTTTTTGGGTCTTTGCAAAAAGCTTCAAAAACCTGATTTCCTCAAACTAGTGTTGTGGTGTATAAAAGTCTCTCATATTAGTTATATTTGATAAATGAAAAGATCTTATTGTGCATTTCCATTCCAATATATTCTATTATGGCATCTTCATCTCATCGTTCTTTGGTAGCTTTATATGCATATATCAAAGACTTTGAAAATTTCTACAAATTCCTTAATATAAATACTCATGTTATCACTTATATACAAGCTATGTATCATAAGGATATATTTAAATGCTCTTCATTTGAAATACTTGATTATGTATATAATTTTGACAACTTCATAGCTCTCATGAATACATACCTTTTAGCATTAGAAGATCTAACCGAGTACATTTCCCTGAATACTCTTGAGAAATATGAGTGTGAAAGTTCTTCTTCTCTTAATGCTTTGGAACTAATATCTCAAATACATGATGATGAGGGTGATTCCATGAGTTATCTTATTCCTCATCTAGTTTAATGTTCAAACACCTTGGACATCCCTAAGGAAGTGAAGACCTTTGATCTCCCTCCTTTGGATGAATGTTCAAGAACCTTAGATAGCTCTAAGGATGCGAAGACTTTGGGTAGCTCTCCTTTGGTTGCAAGTTCTATTCTATTGGACATCACTAAAGATCAAACCATCAACAATCAAAATCAAAGCAATGTGAATTCAATTACCTTTAACAAGTTTCTTCCACTCACTAAGGGGTTATTAGAAACATGTAGTAATATTCAAAAGATAATTGTGTGAGGGGCACCTAATGCACCTTCTTGCTTAAAACCAGTGATTACGGTTCAAGGTGATCAAAAACAACCTCGACCCCCAAATTACTATGTTGTCAGGAATTAAATCTCTTCAATATCAGTCAATTCCACCAGTTACCCGACAATTGACCTCATAATTTAGGGTTTGTAATTAAAATCTTGTTTCAAATTTTATAACTCATTTAAACACTCTTCCAAATCTAATTTTTGACTATAGTGTTTCATCATTGTGTTTTGTTGCATTTAGATTTCAAATTTTGCATTTACACATTGTGTATTTCAACAAAAATAAGCATATCCATTCATCTTTCCTTAATTTTCATTTTGCATTGAGCATTGTAGGATCTTTGCATCCTTTTTACATCTGATCTAAGTTACTTTACACATTAAATCTGATTAGATTTCATTCATTCATCATTTTGCATATTTTCATGGCTTAATTTCACTATTAGAGTTTCAAAAATCCTTGCATTTTTCATACATTTGGCTAATCTTTCACATAACATTGCAAGATTGGTGTGTTGTGACAAACTTTTCTGCATTATTTGATTGATTAAAGGATCTTAGGTTGATGTACCTTATCATCATCTTAGTTTCATTACATCTTTTGTGCATTTACATTGAAAAAAGTGAAAATTTTGAGCATTTTAGGTGCAGAAACAAGCATAGATTGGTGTCGTTTCATTGCATCCATCCTAAATATCTTGAATTTCAGATCTTTAATTTATATTCAAGCATATATTCACTAGTAATTTGAAAATTTGCATAAGTTCATATCATTATGTGAAAATTTGCATAGTTATAATCACACAATGTGTATTTCAACATAAGCAAATAAGCATCCTTTTCACATATTTTGCAATAAATCAGAAATTTATTAATACCACATTTTGTGCAGCACTTTAACATTAAATTCACTTCATTTTTAGTGACACTAGTGTGTTTTTGGGTCTTTGTAAAAAGCTTCAAAAACCTGATTTCCTCAAACAAGTTTTGTGGTGTACAAAAGTCTCTCATATTAGTTATATTTGATATATGAAAAGATCTTATTGTGCATTGCTATTCCAAGATATTCTATTATGGCATCTTCATCTCATCACTCTTTAGTATCTTTACATGCATATATCAAATACTTTGAAAATTTCTAAAAATTCCTTAATATGAATCCTCACGTTATCACTTATATACAAGCTATGTATCATAAGGATATATTTAAATGCTCTTCATTTGAAATCCTTGGTTATGTATCTGATTTTGACAACTTCATAGCTCTCATGAATACATACCCTTTGGCATTAGAAGATCTAACTGAGTACATTTCCATGAATACTCTTGAGAAATATGAGTGTGAAAGTTCTTCTTCTCTTAATGCTTTGGAACTAATATCTCAAATATATGATGATGATGGTGATTCCATAAGTTATCCTATTCCTCATCTAGTTGAATGTTCAAACACCTTGGACATCCCTAAGGAAGTGAATACCTTTGATCTCCCTCCTTTGTATGAATGTTCAAGAACCTTAGATAGCACCAAGGATGCGAAGACTTTGGGTAGCTCTCCTTTGGTTGCAAGTTCTATTCCATTGGACATCACTAAAGATTAAACCATCAACAATCAAAATTAAAGCAATGTGAATTCAATTACCTTTAACAGGTTTCTTCTACCCACTAATGGGTTATTAGAAACATGTAGTAATATTCCCAAGATGATTGTGTGAGGGGCACCTAATGAACCTTCTTGCTTAAAACCAGTGATTATAGTTCAAGGTGATTGAAAATCCTTGACCCCCAGATTACTTTCTAAACTACGCAAGACAAATGACTCAAACGAATCAAGGTGTTCAAAATGTGTTACAACAACCACATTACAATGTGATTTCTCACACATATAACACCCATAATAACAAGCAAAGCAAGCAAGTACCACATGTGCCTGTCTCTCTTCCATCTTCTCAACCTATGCTCCCTCCACCACCTCATCTTACTCATAAAAGTGGTCAAGATTATGATCTTGTTGAGCAACTTTGTGCTACTCCTGCTAAGATCTCTCTTTGGGAACTCATACAAACATTGCCTACATATCACATAATGCTCCAAGAAGCTTTACAAAAGGTGATTGTAGCACCTGATGTTAAGCCGAATGATGTAGCAGCTCTGTTAGATTGTATGCATGTGACAAAAATGGATATTTTGTTTCAACCACATGAATTACCGTCAATTGAAGTTCAAAACCAATATGATCCTTTTATAATCTGTCACAATAAATAAAAAGTTGATAAATCAAGTTATGATTGACAATGGATCGGCTCTTAATGTTTGTGGCATTGACTTACTACACAAAAGCAAGATTGACACTTCTTTAATCAAACCAGATAGGATTAGCATCCATGACTTTGATAATGCTGGCAGATGATCCCTGGGTACTATAACTTTACTTGTAAAGGTTGGACTCGTGACATTATCTACCCTTTTTCATGTCATGCCTGGTTCACTTTCATATAATATGATTCTAGCTAGATCGTGGATCCATGCCGGGAGCAATTCCATCTACCCTTCATTGATCAATAAAGTTTATATATCAAAATAAGCTCTATACCGTGGAAGCCAATCCTAACCCGAATAACTGTTTACATATCGAAATGCAAAAACAAGTTAACAATCATAGGAGTTTAAACAAATTACAGGTTGATTCATCAACACTTCTTGCCATAGACAGTGTTGTGCAAGACTCTAAACCATCAAATGCACTTTTTGGTGACAATTGGGATTCATTAGATTTTACTCCTTCCTGTATGGGGGAATATAATCTTAATAACTCTGACACATCAAAAGTGGCATCGATCTCATCCTAGAAGCAATCTTTGGAAACACTTGAGAAACCCAAAGTCTCCGTGGTAGAAAACAAAAACAATACTCTTACTTATACTATAGACTATGAGACTTACGAGGGCTCACCATCTTTTAAAGAGATGGACTCCCTCTATGGTTGTGGATTTTAGATTTTGTATAAAAATAACGACTATGTAGGTAATGGTTGTGGTGTAATTCAACAGGGAATCAGAGTACCTTTACAAGTTGTTGGAATTAATTACATAGCCGGTATCGGATACCATTCTTTGAAGCCCACCAAAGCCTCTCATCATCACAAACTCAATGTTAATACAATATCAACAAGACTAAAAATACATGCGAGATATCCTGAGCTAATAGACAAGGATTGTCCGCCAGGAAATATCCCATTGAATCAGGTAAGTATTTCTCCCTCCTTAAGCCAGACTCGTTGTAGCACCTATTCTAGCTGCTCTCAAGGGTGGCTTCCTCCTAGATATATATGTTGTTAGAATTATGTTCCCCCGTGATGTGTTATGTGTTATTTAGGTCTCCTTGGATGACCCTTGATACTCTTGTAAGGTCAATGATACTGGGAAACTGCCTCTATTGTGACCATTCTTCTATTTGTTTCATCATTCTTCTATCTTGCCTCTTCTCTATTTTATTGTTGTGTGTCATGCCTTAGGGTCATAGCGTTGTAGAGGGTGTTTTGGGGGCATCCTCCTACATGGTGTTACTAAGGCACTTGTTCTCCTCTCTCATTTTATTGTTTACCTTCTTCAGTGATTCTACCTAGTTGGTAGATGACGAGAACAAACAAATACTGATACGGACTATGTGTCCGTTCAGTGAGAAAACAAAAATGGACCTAGTCCATATATGAAGATATATATATATATATATTCAATGCTTGACTAGTAGAATCACTCTGTGTGATGTATCATCTTATGACAATTCTTGTGACTAACATTTTACAACCCACTTAATTTGCTCTTGTACACTTTGATTGGTATCTCACCTTGTTGCTACACTTGGTTTCGAGGTACCTACAGTATAGCCCAATGGTTATACTCGGCTCCAAACCCATGAGTATAGCCTTGGTCCTTGATGTGATTGTTTTCAAGCATATCTTTCATCTTGTTGTTTATCTTAGTATATCTTATCAATGTGCTTGTGGGAACATTCGGCGATCATAAACACATGTCAACTTAGGGGCATGGGCTTTGAGAGAGCTCTTGTTCCCTTGCGTGTTTTCTCTCTACCTTAACGTGCTTGATATCAGTAGCAACATCAACCACCTTAAGGTGGGGGCATATATAATGATATACGTCTGATGATTTTGGCACTAACGAAGTGTGTTTGTAAGCCCTCTCCATGAGGCGGGATGTTGTATCTCTGGCATGAGTGCACATCCTAATCTAAATTGCAATAAAAAAGCCCTCTCCACGAGGCGGGATAATGTATCTCTTGAGCTAGTTTGTATCCTTTTATACAAAATCCCTTCTGCGGAAGGCGATATGGTGTATCTCTTGAGCTAGTGCACATCCTTTTATACAAAGTCCTCATTGGGAGGTGGGGTTGGATCTTGAGTTATCCTCCCTTAAGTGTGTCTTTGGCAGTTGTTGTAGCATAAGCTCAACCGTCAAGTGTGTCTGCAGCATGTTTGAGATGGTGGGACTTAGTAATAAGCTCCTTCCATTGCCTATGTTTGTCGTGTATAAGACATATAGTATGTCTATGGCATGCTATGCAGTGCTCATGTATTTTGTGTGTCTTCCACGTGTTTCCCTCATGTGTGGTTTCAAGGGTGTAGTGATGAACTCCTCCCACACTTGGGTTTTGTTTGATGTGTTTTCCCCTGTGTGTGGTTTCAAGGGTGTAGCGATGAGCTCTTCCCACACTTAGGCTTTGTATGTTATGTTTTCCCCAGGTGTAGTATCAAGAGTGTAGCGATGAGCTCCTCCTATATTTTGGGTTTTGTTTAATGTGCTTTTTAGGATTTCATTTTATATATGAAAATGTTCTGAAAATGCTATATCAATGTATTCATCATGTTTTGCGTGACTGCTCTCATATCTTCATCTTTTTTACGTGTCTTCAATATTGTCTTCTCCATGTCTTGCGTGCTTCCTACTATCTTCATTGTGTGTTTTGCATATTTGCGATGTGTCTTTTAGTGCTTACCTGAGACTGGGTGCTAGAAATAGTTCCTCAACATTTGTGTATGCCTTAGCTTCAAGTGCCTGGTGTGTTTGATGTGTTTTCAAATGTACTTTAATGCATGTATGGGTTGTAAGATCACACATACATTAAAGGGGGGGCTAAATTTTGTCATAAAATATCCCCCTAGTACTTTTACCTCCTAAGTTTAGCTCCTATGTCCCTTAGATTTAATCATGCATATTAAAAATGAATCCCGGAGAAAAATGCCTGAAACCCATATCAAATGGGGCCTAGGAGTGCATCTTAAGCTTAATCAAGTCCCAAAATAGGCCCCTAGAATTGGGCGCCTGCGCCCTAGTCCAGACCTATTTTGTTGGGACCCAAATTTTAAAGTGTCAGTTTATGACCGTTAAAAGGTTTCCCTTTGTCAGCCTTTTCAATTTGCATTATGAATGTTAGCAGGTATGCATATATAAACATGTTTAGGACTTCATTTTAAACCTAGATTGGTAATATGAACTTGTGATATTGAGCTAAAGATATTCAACGCTTTCATTGTGTTGTAGAATAGTATTGTGTTGTTTTTGTACTTTTTTTTTGCATACTTGGCTTCATCAATCCATCTCCTCATGGTGTGAAAGATCTCCATTCCCCCGTGAAGGCTTCTCCTCCGATTTGATATCTATTTTACATTTCAATCAATTTATCATATCATTTGCTTTTTCCTCTGTCCAGCAAGGACACGCACTCTATCTAACAACAGTGTTGGAAGGATTGAATGTCATTCTGGGGCTTGGCCAAGGCAAGCTCCTAAACACCACAACCCCCAACCCCTCTCTTGTGATTGCAGGTTACAGGTGTAGAATCTTGTGGAGAGGAGTTGCAGGAGGCCAAAGCAGAGGATAAAGATTTAGGATCTAAAGAAAATAGCAAAGAATATTCCTTTCTGGACAAGGGCACCCGCCCCTGTGTCCTCTAGATTCCTGTTGTTAGAAACTCTGAAGTAGGTTGTAGAATTCATCACCTTACAGCTCCAAATCCACACAAAAATCTGTCTGTTGGACTAGGGCGCCTGCCCCAATGTCCCCGAAGTTTCTACTTTCTGGAATCTAAATTATGGTATGTCTCTAATTTGCATTTAGTGCCTTCATGTGTGATCATTTGTTAGGTTTCATCCGTTTGTTTACGATTTCATATAATTAGGGTTTAAGGCTTAACCGGATTAGGGTTTAACAAATTATCAACATATTCCAACTTTCCTTATTGCAAAGTGACACTAAACCTGTAGCTAAGTCCTCTTGCAAGAGAAGTGACTGAACTTAGTTTATGTTCTTAAACGTTATATGTGAAAAGCAAGTTTGATTGAATCTATCTAAAACACTACCAATCTCATCATCATTCCCACTTTTCCTACACAACAGAAAGAAAATTATTCACACTCATAAAAATAATATAGATAAGTCCACCTTGATTATGTGTACTCTTCTCATGAACACACCATATCAAAACCTACAAGAACAAAATAATTTTTTATTATTGAGTAGCATATGTCAAGGATTTAAAAATAGGGATAGACAAAACTACCAAAACTATCTATGAAAAAAAATGAAAATTAGTTGTAAAGGAGCTAGCAAAAATAGGTAAAGGGATTATACTTGCTACAAAAATAAGGATTCTACCTAAAATAGAATTAATAAAAGGACTCTACCTAGATGTAGGACTAATAAAGCTATGTTTGAATGTAGAAATATAACTATGTCTCAAATAAAAATTGGCCTCTATCTAAGAACTAAAATAATCATCATAACCATGAGCCAATCAATACAATCATAGTCATCAAAGAGTGTGTTGACAGTTCTTTTCATGTCATCATGGTTCTGGAAAACAAAAGTGTTGAGCATGACCAATAATAATTGAAAGATTTGCAGATGTGGGATGTGATTGGAAAACGAATCTTCAGAATGAGGGGTGACTCCCTACCTATTCCAAGCTAACTCTAATGGAAGAGGAAAAGGGAAGAGGGAAACATGCTAAAAGTAAAACACAAAAAACATGAAAGGCCATAAGCTAAGAGTAGGCATCCTACCACCATATGACCAGAGCTAGATCATTTTATAACATCTCTTTTACTGTTGTGGTTTTCTAGTCTCTAGGAAAGGATTTTGTGAATGATTTCTCAGTAAAGCTTGCTATCTTGTGTTTCTCTGAGCCTATGGGAAATTGTATTTATTTCTCTCTCAAACCTCATGATGGTCAATACAAATGTGTAATTTTCCTTTACCTCTTGTTATGTTGTTGAGTGTGTTTATTCTAGAGGTTAAGGTACTATTATTTTTTGGTTCTTTTATTTTATCTAGGGATTTTCTTCTTTTCTTACCTCCATCCTTCTATTGTTTGGCCTTAGGGGAATCTTTATATTTGTTTCCATTAATAATCTACATTGCACCATATGTAATATTAAAACCATATCATGACTAATTTATGAGGCTACTACTCCATAAGTTCTAACTCATCGTTGGTGTGCATGAAAACTTGTGATTGTTGTGTGTGTTCCTAGTTTCATTATTATTGAATATGATACCATCAGTTTCCAAGCTTTGGTTAGATGGTGGTAGGATGCCTACTCTTGGCTTATAGACTTTCATGTCTTATATGTTTTACTTTCAACATGTTTCCCTCTTCCCTTTTCCTCTTTGATTAGAGTTAGCTTGGAGTAGGCAAGGAGTCGATCCTCACTCCAAAGATTGGTCTTTTGGTCGTGTCCCACCTCTACAAACCTTTCCATAGTTGGTAGTCATGCTAAGCACTTTTGTTCACCAGAACCATGGTGACATGAAAAGACTATCAATAGAGTGTTAGTGATATTCTATGCCTCCTCCAATTGGTTTCTTACAAAGGATACAAGGAATTAGAGGAGAGGAAAAAAAGATATAATCGTGTAAAACTCAATTATCATATAAGGATGTAAAGGTGTCATTGTGTGATAAAAATGTAACAACATAGTAAGATATGATCATGAAAGCATATGTGAGAGAGAACAAGGTGCCCCATCAATATTACCCCCAATGAGGGGAAATCCATGGAAACATAGTTAAAGATAAGATATACCATAAAAAGTATGTTTGAGGGGAAGAATAGTTTCCCCCAATGTTGCCCCCAATAGTAAGGACAAAACATCATTAACCATGTGTAAATAAATCATGCAAGCACTTGAGAAATCAAGTTGCATAAGATGTGAGAATGTACTTGTGTAGGCACATCTAATCATGTCTAGAAACGTGTAAACATGAAAGAATTGTTCAATGCAAATAGCAATAGATCCACCTACAGATAGAGATGTACAAATGATGGCACAAAGGTTGTTTTATACGAAAAGGATATATGGGCTAGGAAATTTTGTAAGCATGTGAAGGTACCGTCTATAATACTATAAAAACATTTACAAATGGAAACCTTAACTAACCATAGGAATTTGTATAACAAAAAATATCTTGAATCTATCATTTGTAACCTCATAACCATGCAAAGAGGAGACATTATCCCATGGGAATCTATAAATAATAACATCTCAAGATATATACCCCATAATCAAAATTAAACCAATATTCCACTATCATCTCTACTTGTGAAATGATTTCAAACTTTGTATAATCATCTAAAAAGTATCAAATCTATCAAAACCATACTCATTACAATAAATGTGATTATAGAATACTTAGTGTGAAGCTCAATTATAAATGTACCATCCAAAAATAATCCATTTGTAATAATGTGGCACATGTACATTGTCTCAAAAAAATTTAGTTATAATAAATAGTATAAAAAAATATCTCTGAAAATATGTAACTAGACATCATATGTCATGGACAATAAGGTCAATCATCATGAAAAGTGACATCTCGTGTTATACACATTTAGTTAGGTCACAATTTTTTAGTGCAAAGGCACACAAAAAGGGAATATTCTTGATTTATAAAGCATAAAGTTTATGCCTCTTCTAATCACTAATAATAGATATTCTTTATAGTGTCAACTCACTTTTAGAACCCTTGGTTACTATCCATTATCCAAAATTTTAATTAAAATATAGTTCACACATTTTCATCATCTTATAACCACATGGAATAATGTAAAATAGAAATTTACACAAGACACCAAGTTAACCTAGAGAAAACCCTAATTGGGTGAAAAAATCTAGCAAGAGTGTGTCATAAGCACCTCATCCACTATTTCAAGAATCTTTTGCAAGTGTTACACTACCTTAAATACTAATTAGAGCTTTGACAATATCTTAAAAACCATGTCACTTTTCGACTTGATCATGGAACTCAAACTACAAAGAAGGTTTTCCACTTGAGCCAACCCTTCACAATTAAAGATTACAATAGTTATAGCACTACTACCTCCCTCTATGGTGCCAAAATCTAGAGAAAAGTACATTTTTTGAAGCAATTCAAACACAAAATCCCTTCATCTTCCATTCTATGTCCTACACAAAATAAAATCACCAATTTTACCAAATTGGTGATCATAAGTTCACTATGGTATTCATGAGATTACTGCAATATCCATCCAATTGCCATGGTATTTCTTTTGTTTGTTGTAGTACTATTTCATATGTTTGTTGTGATGAATGGCACTTTCACCACCTATACATAGTGATGATCTCACCATTCTTCATTTTCCATTATATTCTAATGTTATCCACTACAATAAATAATTTTTTAGATGTCTTGAACCATCCGTAGTACACTCCAATAAACTCCACCAACTAGCATGCATCAATTTTATGATGGGTAAGTGCATCAAAAGTGGCCACATTTTTCTTGAAATCAACAAAAACTAAACTTTGACAAGAAATTTGAGATGCCTACAATTAAAATTTGACACTCTGATAAGAACAAGATTACTAGTGTTTAAAATCTAGTTTCTAAAATATTATTTTTTTAAAATGGTGCAGATTAAGAGGGTCAAATTTTGACAGCACACAAAGTGGTCCTATTTTTTTCTCAAAAATATAACATACCATTAGGTGTGCTCCCCTCCCCCTATTTTTGAGTTCCATTAATTATTTTACAAATCCCTTTAGTAGAAAGTTATCTATATTTCCTAATTTTTTAATGAATATATATTTTTTTCACTGATTTTCCAAGTCGGCACATCTTGAAAAATAAAAAATTGAGTGTCCTCCCCCCCTAATTTTAAGAAAAATAATAAAAAATTAGATTTTTTCAATGTGTGTAGAATGAAGCATAGAATGTGAAAATATATTTTTTCAAATTTAGATGAGTGGATCAAAAATTATGTAGAAAAAGAAATGTGTGTTTTGAAAAAAATTGACACTACTAAAAGTAATTAGAGATCAAGACCTTAATATATTCATATTTTTTTAAAATTCATGGTTAGAAAGATAAGATAAAGCTTAAGGTCATAGTGGTGTTTTTTCAAAATTTTATCCTAAAATACATGAACCTAATGGAGAGTGTGGTGCTCAGACATGTGGCTCCATAATTCTTAAAGGCTTGTGCCAATACCTAAGGCCAGGGAGTGTCAACAAAGGTAATTTGAAGGACTCATGATCAAAATGCAACATGAAGGGACCAATTATTATGAGTGGGTAGGCTCATCTTCATCTTTGCACTCAACTAAACCCGAGAGGGTATTTCCTAGAGGTATTCTTAACAGGACATCTATCAAGTATGATGGAATAAGAATAAACCAACCATAGCTATACCCAATGTACACTTGACCCCAAATTTTGTCACTGGTCCAAAGACAAACTAGCTACATATAAGACCTCTTATTAAGCTAATAACTACAACCTTGTGTATGCACCTAAGAATGAAAACAATACAATATCCCCACAAATGATTCCACTTAACTTTTCATACACAATGGCAAGGTGTAGGCATGCATGACATGACCCTCTAACTATCTAAGAAGTTTGCAGTCACTTAAGATGTTCCCTAAGTTATTGCTCTGAATCATGAGAGCATGTAGGACCTAAATCTACTACTAAACTAACATGAACAAAGAGATAATTAAAAGGAGATGTGTTGGACCTTCACCAATCAAGTTGGTGCCTACTCCACTAGGCAATTGAGCCATGGTCATGCAAGGAAGAAGAAGATACACCTATAGATAATAATGAACCATATGTTCACATACGTACAAATCAAATATAGCACTTCATGTAAATAGACATACTTAATAATCCAATCGCAAGCTACAACTACCCATGTGAAACATAAGAAATACCATTACAAGATAGCTCATAATGAATTAGAATGCAATCATTCATTCATTTAGCTCATGTAAAATAAGAGTAAGACCATTGTAAGAAAACTTACAATGGTTGCAACATTAATCAAGCTCCTATTACACTCATACCAAGTAAATGTGGTAAGAGAGGATACACAATTAGGTTATAGCATCCCCTAAATAGTTACAAAATGCCACAGAGACATACCATTAACAAGCATTGATTTTTATGCAATAACCTTCCTATGAGTTATAATATGTATCTCATCGGGCCTTATAGTGTAGACTTGCATCACTTGATGCCCTATAACAACCTGAGACACATGTGGCCAAAAAATTGGCTCGGTGACCAACCTAAAATACAACAACAGGCATGTATATATAATGCTACACAAGGCTCTTGGAGGGAGATTTCAAACACATATACAATTAGTTTTAGCCTCCAATTTTCCCACATGGCCATGTTAGAAGAATGAATCCATTAGGGGGAGAGGTCCACTTGGGATTGCATAAGATTTGCTCAATAATGATGAACACATCAAACCTGTACAACAACAAAGAAAAGAACATCTAACAAAGAGAAACTAACCACCATACATAACTGCCAATCAAAATATCAATATACACTTCATATCATTAAGGAGGAAGGTAGGAAATGAGTAGGCTCACTGTAAGTAGGCACAAGGCTTAAAATGAACATCAATATCATGCTTTCCATGTTGGACCTTCAAACAACCTAGGAAGCACTATTGAGAACAAGAAGACACACCAACCACCTATTAACCAACAATAACATTCACATTTTAAATGCCTAGAGAAGTGCAAGAAGAGACAAAGTAGGTGGGTGATGCAGGAGCATCCCTATGTGTTAAGGCAATCTTGCATCATTCAAAAATAAGTTGTTAAACTTGGTTTGTTTTAGTTCATTTTTTTTGTTTATAGGTTTTTGGTTATCAGTTAGTTATAAAAGAAGCCACTACATTTCATTGTAGTGTGATTTCTAGTTTCACAATTTTGGGATAATGTTTTATAGTGATTAATGGATGTTGTATCTATGTTGGAAGAGAATTGGACCAATACAAGAGTGATATTAGATTTGTGAATGTGTACTAGTTTGATAGTTTTGTACAATTGTAACTTTTCCACTTGCACTAGATTATTTGGAGTGTGTGCCAATAGAGGAATATATGAAAGGATTTATTGGACCACTGTGGATATAATTTGAGTACCGCACAAAGATTTTCCACCATTGTCACCACATGGATTTAGAAGTTTGATAACACTAGATGATGACATGTTTCATCAGGCATAGAATTTTGTGTCACCTTGTAGCTGATGCAAATCATCTTAGAGGTTGGGGAATTCTATTTATATATGGTTTGTGAATTGATTAATGTTTAAGGAAGAAGAAGATGAGAGATCAACAATGAAGGTAAGGAGAAAGGGAGTGAGGGATGAGATGAGGAGTGTGAATGGAAGAAGAGGAGTATGATGTGGAGTAAAATATTGAGTAGGCTAAAGTTGTAACATGTAGGAGTGTAATAGGTTTGTTTTGAGTAGTGTTATATTAGTAATCAAATAGTTATGGCCTAGCATGTAGGAAGCCCATTGCAGTGACTACCCATTTGTGAATCTTAGTTAGTAATCAAACAGTTATGGCCTGGCATGTAAGGAGTCCACGATGGCAAGTTGTAGTCATTCAAGCTTATGGAATCAATATAATTCTATGTTGCTATTTCTGGTGAAATCTTGTTGTGTTATTGTTTTGAGTGTTGTGGCTGCATAGTTGGACAATCCTTCATTGGATCCTCCATTCATGACTGCATAAAATGGTATTAAAGAAAGGTTAGTCTTTAGGATGAGTGTTGAGGAGTTGATGTTGATGTGAGTGAGCTTGATTGATGTGTTTTTTCAAGAATGAGTTGACAAAAGAGGGGGAGAGGTCCAGTTAGGTAAATTAAGGTGTATCCAAGTAGAGGGAGTGCACTGTATTTTGTATTTTGTAGGAATTAAATAAGGTATCTTCTAACAAGAGAGTGTTGGGTAGAAAAACCCTATGAACAAGTACTAGCTATAAGTAGATCATTGAGTTGAGGCAGTCCACAAGAAGCGTGTACATAGAACATTGATGATGAGGTAGTTTGCAGTGGTGATTGTGGACGGGCTGCCAACTTGATGTAGTTTATACAAATTCAAGATGACACAAAAGAGAGGGCGTGGTATTGTCAATGTTGTTGGTAGAATGGAAAAGATGTATGATATGTTAAAGGCCATGTAGAATCGAATGGATTCATTTAAGAAATACCACTAAAGAAACCTAAACCATAGGGTCAAGGAGAGCGATGAAGAGTAGGAAGCAAATCCCATGGAAGCAAGTGGAAGTGAAGAAGACATGGAAGAGAGAATTATGAGATTCATTACTAGCATTGGTAAGAGGACTAGAGTAGACATTCCCAATTATTCAAGAAATCTAAATCTTGAGGAGTTGATAGATTGGATAGCCAATTTAGAGGAGCATTTTGAGTATGAAGATATTGTTGATATATATAGAGTGAAGCTTGTAAATCTACCAAGTTGAAGGGTCACGCTACTATCTGGTGGGATTCTAGCTAGATAGGAATAGGAAAGGAAAACCTAGCATTGGAAGGTGGGATCTGATGATGGTGAAGCTAAAATCCAAGTTCATTCTAGCAAATTACTAGAGTTTGAGCTATTGAAGAAGCTACACAATTTGTGGCAAAGTAACATGTGACACCATGAGGAGGGAGTTGAGAAAGTGGTGAAATACATCAATGCTTTGAGTGAATCTATCCAAGAGGAGTTGGGTATGTGGAATATCCATACAATAGAAGAGGCCTACTAGTTGGCACTCACCATAGAGAAGAAATTGAATGGGAGGTTGGAAAAGAGGTAGAATTGGTAGAGGGAGAAGGAATAGAGATGTAGTGATAGGAGATTGAGATGTGGTGATAGAGGAGAATACTAAAGGATTCAAGGGAAAGGTAACCCTTACCACAATGAAGGAGGAACCTAAAATTGCCATTGTGGAGAGAAAGAAGGTGATAATTCTTACCACAATGAGTGAAGAGATGACAATAGTACAAGGAAGAATAAGAGGATGAAACAAATCGTGGGGATTCTTAGCAAGGTAGATGATATGAGAGGAGAAGGCATAAATATTTTAGAGTAACCTATTTCAAGTGTGGAGAAGAAGGCCATAGAGCATTTGAGTGCAAAAGAAGGAGAACAGAAGGGCGCAAGGAGTGCATTTTTAGATGAGAGGTTACGTAGCTCAAAGAGGGACCCAAAATATGGAGAATCACTTCTTTTGAGGAGAGCATTGAGATGCGACAATGGGAGAGAACTAGTACAAATAAAGAGTTTATTTAGCACCAAATGTAAGGCAGGAGGTAAGTGTTGCAATGTTGTTGTTGATAGTGGCATCATAGATAATTTAGTATCTAAAGAAATGGTTGAAAAGCTAGGGCTAAGAAGATCTAAGCACCCACACCCATATAGGATTGGTTGGTTGCAATAGGGATATATAATATAGGTGAAGGAATGATGTTTGGTGAGGTTCAAGATAGGAGCATACTTTGATGAGGTGATATGTGACATTGTGTCAATGAATGTGTATCATTTTATTGTTGGAAAGGCCTTGGTAGATTTATAGAATTGTTGTGTATGATGGGAGAGATTAAACGTGCATGATTTGGAAGGATGGAAAGAAACATTGGTTGATGTCACTGAATAAGACTAGTGAGCAATTTTGTAGCTATCTTATTTTGTGTTAGGGATGAGCATTATGTGTTGATTCCAAGGATGTGTAGTACCACAAGCCTATCAAACAATACTGCAACTGTAGAGAAGACATCACAAAAGATGGAATGTTGGAGCAGAGGTCGCCAAAGGGAAGTCATCTAGAGGATAGGATAGATGAGGGAAAGGATGAGGAGTTGTACCAAGAAACATGCAAGAAGAAAGGACATAACATAAGGGTATATGGTGGCCAAAAAGGTGGATTATAGATGTGAGGGGCTGGTTGATGAAGATGGAAAGGGCAAGAGGATTGTGAATGATCACATACCAAAGTGGCATATAGAAGATGGTTGGTGGAATAGAGTATCGCACCCACAAAGAGGAAGATTGATGAGATGGAAATCAATACAAAGGAAGGAAGTACACATGAGGCATATCTAAAGAGGTGGAAATAATGATTTGATGAAGCTACAGAATGGAATTCCCAAGAAAGAACATACTATCTTGGAAAATGAGGGACTCATTCTTTTTATTAACCCTAGGTGTCTAATGCAGGAGAATCCCTAGGTGTCAAGGCAATCTTGCATCATCCAAAAATGAGTTGTTTCTTAGTTTGTTTCAATTAATTTGTTTTTATAGGTTTTTGGTTATTAGTAAGTTATATAAGAAGCCACCACATTTCACCATAGTGTGATATGTGGTTTCATAGTTTTGGGATAATGTTTTACAATTATTAATGGATGTTGTATCCATGTTGGAAGAGAATTAGACCAATAGAAGAGTGATATTCAATTTGTGAATGTGTATTGGGTTGGTAGTTTTGCATAGTTGTAACATTTCAATTGTTCTAGATTATTTGGAATTTACACTAACAGATAACTATATGAGAATATTTATTAGACTAATGTGGATTTAATTTAAGAATCACACAAAGATTTTCCACCATTATCACGATATGGATTAAAATTTTGTTAACACTAGTTGATAACATCTTTCATGAGACATAAAACTTTGCACTACCTTGTAGCTAACGTAGATCATCTTAGAGGTTGAATAATTCTATTTATGCATGGTTTGTGAATTGATTAAGGTCAAGGGAAGAAGAAACATAGAATTCAATAGCAAAGGTAAGGAGAAAGGGAGTGAGGACCAAGATGAGGAGTGTGAGCGGAAGAATAGGAGTATGATGTGGAGTGCGATATTGAGGAGGCTAAAGATGTAGCATGTAGAATTGTAATAGGTTTGTTTTAAGTAGTTTCATGTTGGAAATCAAATGACTATGGCCTATCATAGAGGAAGCCCATTGTGGTGACTACCCATTTTTGAATCTTAGTTAGTGGGTGAGTGCAAGATCATGATGGGCCAAATAGTGGCAATGGAAAAAAACATGCTCGATGAAAAGGTGCTAACATTTAGAATTATATTTAGATTTGGATGAAAAAAGTGTTAATATTTCTAGCTCAAATATGGATTTCCTCCAAAAATGCCTTGGGATTACCTTAGATTTAGGCAAGTGGGTGTCCTAAAACTTGCCAAACAAACTTGCGAAACCACCCATTTAGTTTCATCCTGAAATATTCCATAACTTCATTCTTGAAGATAATAGATTTTGTTGTAACTAAATTTAATAAATTGAAAGGGGTTTGTAGAGGAAACTATCAAGATTTAAAAAATATAATATATGCATCATTATAATTTTAATAATTATTTATTATTAATCTTCTACATACAGTATGTCTAATTTCCTAATAGATATATTGTAGAAGTTGTGAAACGAACCTCACAGGACCCAATGAACACTTGCAAAACCTAAGATTAACCTTCCACAAGAGAAAAAAGAAAAGAGAGCAATTTGCACAAAAAAGGATGCAACTAATGAAATGGATTAATGAGAGAACTTGCTTTTATATTTGCAAGTTAGAAAACCCTAATGTGAGATTCTTAAGTTTAGCTTAACTAAAATAAAGTAAAGGTGACTTAATTAATTAATCAATATGATTAAATTAATTAAGTAAAGAACCTATTACTCTAACAACCCGCCTTAAGATGAACTTAGGGAGAAGCTAAAAAACTAAGGACAAATGCATGAAAGCAAAGATGGGTCCCAGCAACTAGGCCTGATGAGGTACCCATGTACAAAAGAGTCTCTCACAAATAGAGAGAACAAACCTCCCTACGAGAGAGAGAGAGAGAGAGAGAGTAAAGGACTAAGAAGCCTCCACAAAAGATGTCCTAAAAGAATAGGAACATGAAGATGAACATGAAGAACTCCACTGAAGCATGAAGAAGCTGCAAACACTGTCAAAGATTGACTACTATAGTGCTGAAAGAAGAACCTCCTCTAAAACAAGATGAAGATTAGAATCAAGAAGACAAGAATCTACATGAGTGCCCCAAACGACACTACTTGAATCAGATGGAAAACAAAGGAAAAACATCTGGAACTCGAAGATACAAATGGCACAGGTATCAAAAGTCTGAAGAACTAATCAAGTGAAAATAGGTCACCTCCACAAAAGGAATGCAAGAGTGTCCATATGGTAAATGCTCCATCTCATCAAAATGCATGGGTAGCCAACCACTGGTGTACGATGCATCCACCTAGTACATAGGAATAAATACTAGATACATAACTCACTCCAAAGCGAAACCAAGGAAGCATTAGCACCAATAGTAGAAACCCCCCATAATGCAGACAAGGGAGAGACATGACAGGTGCACTAAAACTGTGTGAAACCAAGAAGTGCATGTAGAAGAAACAAGAACATCTAAACATGTAAACATGAAAGTACCAGCAAATAAAAGGGTGTGCAAACCAAGGCACACTCACATGAGGCAAGAATCAATGTGATTCGTTGATGTCGTAGAAGGGACACTCACTTGACAAAGGTGTGATAGCAAAACAAAAGGCAAACATCAACCCCTCATGGCACTTTATATCATAGTGCGAGTATAGTAAGACACAAAATGATGTGCAAGATATCAAGAATACATGTTCAATTGTGAGGCACTTTATTTCAATGCATTTACATATGAGAAGTGCTTACAATGGAAGCTCACAATGTCTAAAAAAGAACCACATGCTGAAATTATAATTCTCTGACAGAAATAGAGGAAATTGATAGCACCATAATGAAGTACATAGAAAAACATGCACTTTAAAAAAAAGGGACCCAAAAAGGAGTCCGGATGCAAAAGATATAGCCTGTCAAAGTCTCCAAAACGAGAATCACACAACAAGAGCACTGAGAAAACTAATTTATGGAAAAAACCATAAGTCAAAACTAAAAATTACCTGCACCACTGTGAAGAGCATGAAATTCTACCCCTTTTCAAAAAATATTGCACTAAAAAATACCACCTTATAACTGAGATATGGCCTCTAGAAGATGGAGTGTAAAAATGAAAAGCCCAACGGAGAGGGGTTGGGCTGGGAAAAGAACATCTCTGCCAAATTTAGCAAAAACACCTCCAAATTTGGAAGATCGCCAACTTTAGAACCCCTACTAAAAAGTTCTCCAGGTACAGTAGTTTGCATGTGCTTTTCTTTAATAAAAAAACACAAAAAAAACATGCATGCTTTTTTTAATATAAAACATGCATGCCTTTTTTAATAAAAAAAAATGCATGCTTTTTTTAATAAAAAACATGCATGCTTTTTTTAATAAAAAACATTTAAAAAATTGCATGTTGTTTTAAAAAAAAACAATTTAAAAAAATTAAATATATATATATGGGGGTAGAGGGGTCAAACCCCCCCCCCCCCCCCGCCCCCACCCCCCCCCCCCCCCCCTCCCCGCCCCACGCAACCCCACCCCCCTCCCCGCCCCACGCAACCCCACTAAGGGGGTTCTGCGGCCCCAAAAAGGCATCCGCGGGGCCCAAAATGGCAGATGGCTGTAGCAGGGTACAGAGCTTGCACAAGCAAGTAGTACCCCATACTCTGCTGAATGATTTTTTTTTTACTTTTCAAATGTAAAAAAATCTGCATTTTTTTACAAAACCTACAATTTAATTTTTTAAAATTTTTTTTATGGAGGAAAAAAGTAATCATTTTTTTTTGAAATATCACCTCGATTTGCATTCTAGGGAGGCCATATGGCTTCCCTGGCAAAAAAATTTGCCCTTGATGAGCCTAAGGCCAATTTTGATGATTTGATAGTCAATCTTAAGGTGTTTGGGCCTTCTGAGCATGATGGCAGGGTCGGATTTGGCCCAAAATGCTCCAAAAAATAGCTTTCCTCTAGATCCCAAAAAAAAAGCACCTGTAGAAACCCTTGCAGATCTGACCTACAAAGCTCAAATCAAGCCAAATAAAAGACTAATCTGACTATTTCAACTGCTCTAAATCCAATGGAATACTTCATTTTACATAGAAACACACCCAACAAATGACTCTTGCTCAAAATCTTCTCCAAATCTGAGAAAGGGCTTGCAGATCTGGAGCTCTGATACCATGTAGAAATTATGAAACCAACCTCACATGACCCAGTGAACACCTGCAAAACCTAAGATTAACCTTCCACAAGAGAAAAAAGTAAAGAGAGCAATTTTAAAGGATGCAATTAATGAAATGGATTAATGAATTACATGAGAGAACTTGCTTTTATATTTGCAAGTTAGAAAACCCTAATGTGAGATTCCTAAGTTTAGCTTAACTAAAATAAAGTAAAGGTGACTTAATTAATTAATCAGTATGATTAAATTAATTAAGTAAAGAACCTATTACTCTAACATATACATATTGAAAAATATTCATAACTTTCAAACTATTTATCCTTTTTAAATCCAAAAAATGCATCACATTTTAGGCTTTATCTGGCTATATATTTTTTTTAAGAAGTTCTAAATTTAATATTTTTTTACCAAGTTAGATTGCCTAAAAATTATTTTTTATATTTTTAAAAAGTCAGTAAAAAACTTCATAAATAATTATTTATTTACAAAAAAAATTAAAATAATATATGTCACATCCGCTCATGTGTCCTTTACTTAAATCCAAAGCTTCGAGGAAAAATATTTTATTTTTCTCATACTTAGGTTGGTCGGAATGACACTTACTCCTTATGTTTTTTTGAAAGTTTTAGTAATGCCTCATTGAAATATCCAATTTTCACCAAACTAATTTTAAAATTTGTGAAAAAAACTAGTAGCCAATAAACTAAATTCAAATTCCTACAACTTTTATTACTATCTTATTTTCATATTGTGTATATAACTCATTCATTTTTTGACGTGAAGTTACTTAAGTTTGTTTTTAGCATTTTCATTTCCCCCTAGGGGTATTGTTTGGCCCATCATGATCCTGCACTCACCCTAGTAATCAAATGGTTGTGGCCTGGCATGTAAGGAGCCCACTACATCAAGTTGTAATCATTCAAGTTTGTGGAATCAATATAGTTGTAGGTTACTATTTATGGTGAATTTTTTTGTTGTGTTATGGTTTTGAGTGTTTAGGCTGCATGGTTGGACAATCCTTAATTGGATCCTCCATCCATGACTACATTAGTGGGAATTAATAGTGGATGACATGGTAGATAAACATTTTAAACCCCTATGAATTCAGGCCATCTACCTAGAAGCAAAGCAAATAGAATAGTGGAGAAGATTTGGAGAACACACAGATCATGTTAAGATGAAGGAGCATGAAGCCGATAGTAACCTGAAGTCCTCCACACACTAAAAACCTAAACATACAACCATAGCAACACAATGATACATCGTAAAGATGCATGTTACCAAAAGAGTACCCATAGTCATAATCATAGTGAACCTAGCACCAAACTAACCAAGATACATCCTCATAGCATCACCAACTAAAACATAACCACCATTGGCAAAGAACACACTACAAAGGCCAAAGAAGAGAAATTGCAGGCACAACACTTCCACTGCAAGACAAAATTAACCCCCACAAAGGAAACACCACCACTGCACCACAAAGATGCATCATGAGCCACCTAGATGCAGCCTTGAGGATAGAGTAGACTATAGCAAGGTAAAAAAGAACCACTATGAGAAAGATTGGAGCCACCACACTAACAACCAAGCACAAGAAGAGAAACTTGATGCACCAAGAAGAAGCTCTACAAATGGTTGAAGAGACCAAATGGTATTTTTGCAACATATGATTGTACTTGTAAGGTCATGAGTAGTCAACATAAACAAAAAGAGACCACCACATGTGTAACATAGAAAATTATGTATTCTCGCACTTCATGTTATGTTTTAACCTGCTTTGGTGTCTGCTCTCATAATACCTCATGTTTCTAGGGGCACTCGATCCTAATCTTCACCTATTTTTCCATTCACTAAAGTTCACCAAATTTCATATAACCTCTTATTTTTCTTGCTATTCTAGAAACATGTGTTGAAATTCTAGAGAATTTCCCTAGGACATCCATGCAATGCACTAGTGTCGTGAAGGTTTTTGAAATTTAAACTATTTCTTTCCTACCTACTTACTTGATTCCATTAGTGGTAATACTCATCTAGCAAAGAAACAACTCCTATAAGTGTACTTGACCCTTCATTTTCTCCCCCTTAACTATAAAAATTTATTTTTTGAAACACGAACCTCTTCTTCTTCACACTTTTGGTTCTCACACATCTCTTGGTTCCATTTTTGGTTTGGATGCTCTCTCTCTCTCTCTTGGATGAAGCATCTCTCTTTATGAGATTCTAGGTGACTCACTATCATGGCTTGATTGTTGTTGAGGCTCTCACAAAGGGATTTATGCTAATTGCACATTGATTGAATCCTCAAAGAGCTTGCAGCCTCTCCTCCATATTGTAAACTTAGTAACATTATTTTCATTGTTATTGAATAGCATTGTCACATCTTTTATTGCATCTTCCATTATCCCTATTTAGCAAATTTGTGGTGTAGACCACCACCTTCTTTTTCCTTTATGCTCGCTAGGGTATTCTTCCCCATGGACCAGGGTTGATACTCAACTTTTAAATATTGTCATAGTTATTATTATTGTCCTAGATACACTTAGGAAATAAGATCACACACTTGTTTTTGTTATTATTTTCCAATTTTGGTTATTTGTGGAGGTCAAAAGACCAACAGAGGGGCTTGACTTGAAGGCAAGCTCCCAAACAACCCCAACAATTTTTCCTTTGTGTTTCAACTGTGGATATTTTAGAGAGATTAGACCGCATCAAGATTTTTTGGTTCCCCTCCTTTCATTTACTCCTCTTCATTTTTTATTTTCATTTTCAAACATAGTTTTTTCAATAGATATTGTTACTTATAATTCTATTGAGTCCTTGTGGTTTGTTGTGCAAACTAGGTAACTTGTTGAACTAGAACAAAAACATTTTTGGATGTTTTTCTTTGTATTTAATTTGTACAAACAATAATGCAATGTATGTACATTTGCATGATGCGATGGCATCCTTAACCATGACCTCCAATTTCTACTGCTAGGTTCCTCTTCCTTTCCTCTTTTCATTTATGTAACTCTTTTTGTAATTTTGTATTCTATTTTCTAGAAAGCTACTACTTTATCATTTTTCCTTTATGATTTAGCTTAATCAAAATTGTTATTTTCTAAGTTTAGAGTGAGAATAGGATATTTCTAGAGTTGTTTTTATTTCCTTATTTGTATAGTAGTGAGATACACTTCTCTTGAAGCAAGTTAAATCCTAGTGTAATAGCATTAAAATTTATTCTAGTTAGAAAGAAGAGGCATTTTGATTAGAATCCAAATTTATATATTACATTTTGGTGAACCCTATTGTTTCACACCTTCTTGTTTCACTATGGTTCACTTCTTATCTTAGTGAACTCTCTCTTCAATTTTAAATTTCATTATCTCTTCAATTGGTACAAATGAGCATTTGACCATGTCGAATCTCTTCCTCTAAAGTTTCATAGATTCCAATGATCCTTTCTCGAGTGAAGATTTTGACATGTTATATGAAGCTCTTGATGATTTCATTCATGTAACTTCTTCACCTTCTACTTCAATAAATTCTCCTTCAAAGTAATTGATCAAAACCATTTACATTTCTGGTTCTATAGAAGAATCTGTGAAATAAAAATTGTGGTTCATCGTCATCCTGATATACAACAACCTTCTAAACCAATCCTTACTATTCAAGGTGCTACCAATGCACCTTGCCCTTCTGATTACTTCACTCAAGTTATAAAATCTATAGCATTAAATGTGTCTAGGACTCCTCACTATCAAATAATAGCCCACATGTATAATACTCAGAGAAATAGACAAGCTACTCTTGTCCCTATTTTTCTCCCTACTCCTATTCTTATAGTAGCTCTGCATCTTTTTCAAAAGACCATCAAAAAGTATAACCTTGTAGAGCATATTTGTGCTACTCCTACTAATATGTCTCTCTAGGAACTTATTCAAACTTCACCAACATACCATTACATTCTCTAGGAATCCTTATAAAAGGTCCCTACATCATCTTTTGCTAGACCAAATGACATTGTTTCCTTGCTTAATTGCATATGCACTAATACTACTGATATAATATTCCAGAAATATGAGTTACCTTCTCTCAAGGTTCAAATACAAAATGACCCTCTTCTCATCATTATTGGAATAAATTATATCGATGTAAAACATACCCTTATTAACAATGGTTTAGGTCTCAATATTTGTGGTGTAGACCTATTAAACCATATCTATATTGATACGTCTTATATTTCTCCAACAAATATTTCTATCCATGGATTTTACAACATAGGTAGGAAAACTCTCAACACAATCATGTTTCCTATTGAGTTGGGCCTCATTACCCACTATTACATGTCATGCCCAAAGATCTTTCATATAGTCTCCTTCTTGGTAGACTATGGATCCACGCCATGGGCATGGTTCCCTCTAGCCTGCATGGAACAATCAAATTTGTTCATGGTAAAAAAAAAACACAATCAAAGCTTATCCAGATCTCCTACAATATTGTTAGCAAGTGGAACTTGAGCATCAGAGTGAGTCTTCTACAACACTTCACAATCTCATTCCATCTTCTTCACTAAAACAAGATTCATCGTCATCAACCCCTATGGGTGATCTGATTATAATTTTAACTCATCTTTTAATGCATATCCTTGTGATGGTTGGAGTTATTTAGATTTCATGCCTTGCTTTGTCAATGAATATAAAATTAATCCATCTCACTTAGACATCCCAAAACTTCAATCTACCTCACCTTCCTCATCACAAAATGTTAACACTTCTAATTCTCATCCTTCTAAAGACTCATATGATTATACTTGTCATATTGACTATGCCACTGATGGAGATCATCCATCCTTCGCAAAGATGCAATCCCACTATGGTCATGGTTTTCATATTCTCTCTAAAAACTAGTTATAAAAGTAATGAATGTAGAAAAAAGGGCATCAAGATCCTCTTAGAACCTAATCCTCCTTATTCTTTTGCAGGCCTTAGATACCATCCTTCATGCCCCTCTAAGGCTTCATACCGAGATTTTATAGATGACAATATGATCTCCATGTCTCTAAATTCTTCTTCTCTTCCTCTTTTGTATCCTAATCTTAACTTGCATAATTATATGTCTCATATCCCCCTCCAGATGCTTTTTCAATGGATGAAGCTTTAGTTTAATTCCTAGGAGTATATGATCATATGCCTAGATATCATCATGATTGTGATTTTCCCTATTACCTAAATATGCAAGCATACTTTAGGGAATCCTTCGAGTTATCAAATGATACCCCTTCATCCTCTAACAATTCTCAAGAATCTCTTCATTCATCTAATCCTTAGGACTATAGTACTCTCCTAGTTGGAGATATTGTTGATGTCCCAATGGATCCTAAAGATACTAAAAACGTCATCCAAATCTAGGCCAATGCCTATCTTTAGATGAACAATCTTCACATTCTAATCTCTTGCATGAATTTCCTAATTTATTTTCCTAGTCATATGAGGATATTCTTGACCGTATAGACCCAAATGTTGTGGTCCATAATATAGTGTTTCATCCTAATGCCCAACCGGTTAAGCAAAAAATTCATAAAATACAATCTAAGGTTGCCTTAATGGTCAAGGATAAGATAGAGAAGCTCTTTCAAGTTGGTTTTATCCACTCGATAGATTGTTCACCTTGGATTTCAAATATTGTAGCTATTTCTAAACCTCATAATTGTATTTGAGTATGCATTGATTTCAGAGATCTTAATAAAACATCTTTGAAGGCTGACTTCCCATTTCCAAATATTGATATCATAGTTGATTTCATAGCCGAACATGCCTTACTTTCTTTCATGGATCTTTTTAGGTTACAATCAAATTCTTATCAATCCCTAAGATCAGTACAAAACCACATTCATGACCATTTGGTTACCTCCTATTATGTGGTCATGTCGTTTGGATTAAAGAATGCAAACATAACTTATCAAATTGAAATGACCCTTATCTTTCACAATTCTATTCACAACATCCTAGAGGACTATGTTGATGATATCTTAGCCAAATCCATTTTGTACCAAGATCATCTGTACAATATTCATTGCATCTTTGAGTGTTGCCTCCTATACAACATGCAACTCAATCCCCATAAGTGACGATAGCAAAAAACTTCTAGGGTCTGTTGTTTTGCATTGTGGTATCAAGGTTGATATAAAGAAAATTGATGCTATTGTAAACATGCCACCTCCAAGGAATATTTTTGAACTTCATAGTCTCTGGGGAAAGATTCAATCTATTCATCAATTCATTTCACAACTGGCAGATCATACTCTTCCCTTTATTCACCTTCTTAAAAAGGATGTTCATTTTATTGGAATGAGAATTTCCAATAGGCCTTCAAAGATCTCAAAAACTATTTGGCCAATCCTCCTATTCTAATGCCATTTGTTATCGATCATCCTTTTCTCCTTTACACATCTATGTAATCTCATGTGTTGGTCATTCTCTTAGACCAACACAATGATGAGGGTAGAATGTATTGTATATTATATCATTAGAATCCTCCTTGACTATGAAGCTTGTTATTCAACAATAAAGAAGCAATTTCTTGCTTAAGTATTTCCAACACACATGATGAGGCATTATCTTCTCCATGTGGAAGTAATCATAAAATTTGAACCACTTAAACATCTTTTCTCTAAAACAAATTTGTTAGGTTGCTTAACTAAATGGGTAATGCTACAAATTAAATTTAACCTTAAATTTATCTCTCAAAAGGCAATAAAGGGAAAGACATTAGCAAACCATTTAGCTGATGCTCCCCCTTGATTTTCCATTTCTAATCAAGATTCCTTCCCTAATGATCATATCCTTTCTTTAGATGATGATCATCCGTGGGAATTGTTCTTTGATGGATCAAGGTTTTAAACTAGCTTTGGAGCTAGGGTAATACTAGTTCCTTATTCTAGAAAGTCAATTCCCCTTTCTTTCTATCTCAACTTTGTTAGTGTAGGTTTTTATTTTCCAAGTGGGTTATTTATTTTCCTATTTCCTAGGTTTTTTCTACACTTTTATTAGCAATCCCCATAAGTGCCAATAGCGGAAAACTTTTGGGGTTCATTGTTTCACATTGTGGTATCAAGGTCGATATAAAGAAAAATGATGCTATTGTAAACATGCCACCTCCAAGGAATATTTTTGAACTTCATAGTCTCTAGGCAAAGATTCAATCTATTCATCAATTCATTTCACAATTGGTAGATCGTACTCTTCTCTTTACTCACCTTCTTAAAAAGGATGTTCATTTGATTGGAATGAGAATTTCCAAAAGGCCATCGAAGATCTCAAGAACTATTTGGCCAATCCTCCCATTCTAATGCTAGTTGTTATGGGACATCCTTTGTTGATAACTGAGAGGGGGGGGGGTGAATCAGTTATCCTAATTATTTCCCTTTTTGAACTTTCTTATTAATTGATGCAGCATTGAATCAAACACTAAAACATTAACATGAAATAAGAAACACATAACACAGTATTTTTGACGTGGAAACCCTGTTAAGGGAGAAAACCACGAGGTGATTAACCCAAAATTATTCTCTGTTAGAAGAATAGGAGATTACAAAAATGGCACTTGCCAATTAGGGCTCACTGCCCGAGCACACTGCTCACAAGAGGCCCACTGCCTACAAGAAGACACACTGTCTACAAAGTGATAAGAATCACAGTCTTGAACTGATTGGAAGCATCTGCATATGCTGGAGTTCAGTTCCGGTTAGGCTCAGTACACTGATCTGCTGCACTTCATCTTTCCTCTGTTCTTTATTCTGCTATCTTTCACATACCGGATCCTTTTTGCAACCTCTGCTCTTGTTCTGGACTTATTCGCATATATCTTCACACCATCACACACTTCACAACTAAATCCATCCTCTATATATATCCGCACAAGTAATTTCATCACCTTTCTAGTCGGCATCCGGAACAGTCTAGTTTCCTACAAACTCTTGTTCTGTCGGCTGAATCCTTCCTCACCAAGCAATGCGGATCAAGCATATACTTGTTGATATCATTAATTATGTCAGCCAAACATGATTCATGCCTTCACAACCTCTGTCATCAACAGTAACACATCCGGAAAGCAGTCTGATACTCTGTCAGTCAGTTCTTCCTCTGTTTTCACTGTCTCTCAGGAATCCGGTACTCAACCATTCATATCTTTTTCCTTGTCCATCACCGGAGGCTAAATCCTTGGAATATACCACTCAAGGTAGTCCTCTTGACTTCCCCAAATCCGCACTGCACCAAGACACTTCCTCTGAGAGATCCGGACCAATCTGTCGGACCTTGCCACATGCTCTGTTCTTGTTCACCGGACCACAACATTCTTTATTCTGACTTCCGGTAGAGACACATCATAGCTTGTGGATATGTGGGATGACCTTTGTTGCCATCAATGACAACAACCATGAATCCATATAGTGTCTCTTGCCAACAATCTCCCCCTTTGGCATTGATGGCAACACTTAGTGAAAAATGACTAAGTGTTTTCACTATGCTCCCCCTTTGCTGATGCTCTATCTTTATATACAATTTCCGGAACTCCCCCTTAGTTGGATTCCTTATTTTTCACTGCTCCTCACTCCCCCTTTGACATCAATGGCAAAGGGTGGGGTCCGCACACCAAAATTTTCAAAAATTTTCTATACATAGCCGCATATTTACATACTCACATATACTGAAGAATGTCTGCAAAGGATGTCTGCAATTGAATCATTTCTGTAGCCCAACTTTGCTTCATTCTGTCCAAAATTGAAATTTGACCACTCAACAAAAATGCAAAAGCTTCTGCCCGCTTGAGATCTGTCGGATCTTTTGTTTGGGCGGTGGTCTGAGCATCACTGATGGCCTCATGCATAGTTTCCAACTTAGGGATTATAATCCTTCTAAGTTCTCCCATCCGGTTAGTGATGTTCTTCCTTTCCTTCTCAAGATTCTTTATTTCATTCAAGACTGCAATAGTCTGACATTCTTGATTTATTATAGAGGAAGAGAGAGGATCAAAACTTTGAGATAAGCTTTGTAGCTTATCCTGTTCCTCTTTTATTTTCTTGTCAAATGCTGCTGTTGCCTTTGACCAGGATATACAAAATTTGTAGATGTCACCGCCATCCTTAAGAGCATTCTCTAAGCTCTTTATTCCAATGCTTACAATCTTCCTATCTTTAGAGATTAATTCTAATATTTCTGAAAATCTCTTATCCAAAAATTCCTTCCGGACCTTTTCTTCAGCTGATTTTTCTAGAGAATCAAAATGTGTATCAACACTGCTGACTAAGGTTTTTAGATTACCGGAAGTGGAGGCTGTCGGATCTATTTGGATTGATGGCATAATCTTTACAAGTACTCCGGAAGCAGCCTCTATCAACTCACAGTCTTCCATATGAGACTTCAGGAGCTTTTCATTTGCCTTGGCATTTGCAAATGAAGCTATCTTCATTGTTTGTACCGGAGAGAGAGAGTCAAAGTCGAATGGGCCTTTTAGAAGCTCCGGTTCATCAATCTCTAAAGTTTCTTTGCTCAAAAATTGTTGAACAGTTTGTGCAGTGTCTCTTGCCGGAGACAGATGTTTCTTTTCTTCTGCAGTCTTGGAGCTGTCAACCTCTTTGTCTTTCACCACTGCTTCCTTCTCCTGTAATTGCTCTTCTTCTTTGGATCCGGAGACTGTAGGGGAAACCAGAGGAGAGATGCTAGCTTGTTCATGGGCCACTTCTTCTGGAGCAGAGGGTCCCAAGTCCTCAGTTGTTTCTGTACCTAAGTCCTCTACAACAGGAAGATTGAACCTTTTGAAGGCCTTCCGGAGGATCTCTTCTGTTTCTTGGGCCACTTTGTCAGTCTCACCAAGCATGAGTTGATTCATCCTGGCTTTGCTTCTGAACTCATCTTTGCAGTCCTTGAAGATAATGTTCATGGTCTTGGGATCAATTTGAGGATATAGCTGAATAGCTATCTGCTCCCGGATCTCAAGATCTTTAGCATGAGCATTATTCTTTCTTACTTCCAATTCCTTTTCTAGGCTTTTAGGAATAAGAGATATGATTTCAATGAAAGCCTTATTATATATGTTAAGATATTTGACTGTGGCCTCCTGCAGAGTCTTTTGGTCGGCCTCACTGAAGTCATCATAAGATTCAGTCATTGGTTGAAGGTTTCCATCCACCGTGACCGACTTGATTATGCTCTCTAGAGACAGAGTGGGCTTTTCAACAGATACCTCTGCCATTTCATCCTTATCTTGGCCTGTGGAGGGCTTACCGGATCCTTTCTTTTTCTGTTTCTTTATTTCTTTTATTCCCTCATCTGACTCTGTTTCCTCTTCATCCTTTTGGCTTCCATAAGCCCTTGTGGCTTTTGTCTTGGATCTCTTACCGGATGCCTGGACTTCCGGTTTTGAACTTTTGGTTGAGGGAGGTGCAGATCTCTTTGATGATCTGGTCCGGGTGGGAGCTTCAACCGGAGCACTTTCCTTACTTTTCTCTTCTTCCTCAGCCTTCCTCCTCTTTTCCCGGCTGGCATCAAGTGCCTCTTTTGAGATGCCTAGGCCTTGAGCAATGTGCTCTACTTCTTTTCTCACCTTTCTTTTAATCTCAGGTTCCCTGAGTTCTACATGTATTTTTACACTCAGCTCCTCAAAGGTTCCAAACCTTTCTGCCTTAGGATCTTTGGGCTGACTTAGCATGTGTTGAACATGCAGCTCCACTATCTGTTCATCCACTTCATACCCCATGGGCATGATCCAGACAGTCCTTGGCTCCACTGCCTCCATTAGGCACTGATCAGTGTCAACCATAAAACACACTGAGTCTTTGTATTTTTCAACAAGAGACTGGGGAATTCTCTCTCTTGCTTGCATCATGCTCTGAAAGTTTTTGAAGTATCCCCATAGAGCTGTATTTCTCGCTTTTGCATCCCCAAGTCCATGCAAGTAGTCTCTTATCTGGACTGCAACAGGTTTGTCATTCTGCCATACCCATCCACTTGTTCCGGGTAGCTCATTCATGAAGTAGAAGAATAGACATACAATAAGAGTACCATACTTAAAGAAATTCTTCTTATCCTTCTTGATTTTCTGTATATTTTCCATTAATTGGCTTAGCAGTAGTTCGCAGAGATCATATTCTGCATTCTTTCTTAGCATTTCATAGGCAGTGTATACTGCAGTTCCGGATACAGAATTCTCCCTGCTGGAGTGATAGATCTTGTATCCTATTATCATGGATGCATATTTGATATCCGGATCCGAAATATCTTCAATGGTCATTGCCCTCTTATCAAATTTTGATCCGGTGGCCTCAGTTACAATGTTGTTCTTGACAGATTTGAGGATAGGTACCCCTCCGGAAGAGTATAGACTAGTTACTGCTCTAATTGCCTCTTTTGTGATCTTGCAGGGTCTATCTAGCCATAGAAAGTTGTCATGCATCTTGCTCAGTACATACCGGACCCATTCATCTTCTTCAAAGCAGGGGAAATGAATAAATTGCTCAAATTGTTTCTTCTGGATATCCTTATACTCTGGTTTAAGCTCAAAAGCATTGTCTATCAGTTGCTTGTGATAGAGGTCTCTTAATTTGAATTCCCCAAATTCCTCAATGCTTGCATGTATGTAAACCCTAATGTCTTCAGTATGTAAAACTCCGTGAGGAACACTAGAGAAGGCTCCTAGTGGATCTACCTCCAATGATTTGTAGGGATGTTTCTTGAATGAGGGGCGAGGTCTATCAGAGATCTTAACTATGTTTGGAGTAGCCATTCTTCAAAGATTTGCAGTGAGGTAATGAAAAACGGAGAATACCTTATGCGCCTTCGACTTGCACGGAGTGATTGGATTGATTTCTTTATGCAATGACTTCGGCAGGAGATCCTTGGTGTGCTTGATGAATCTTGTTGCAGAGCTCCACTATTCGCTTCTTCTTGAGTGCAGAATGAGCAAATGACTTTTGAGAAATCCCTTATATTGCTCCGCGAACCCTAATATCTGTCTGCAATAAATGCTTCACCTACATTATTCCGGTTCGCCTTGTCTGGATAGCTTGGAGTATCCTGGATTAGTCCTGATCTGTGAATATCATCCGGATCTTTCAATCATGAATAAATAGAGGTAACATATTACAAGAACATCCCAAACATTCTGTCCAATCCGCAGAACAAGATAGTGCACTTCCGGATCTCTCCGGACCTTTTTGTAATCCTTTGTCATACCGGAGCTTTTCCCTGAACAGGTCTTATTTGATCGATCACAGCTTCTTCATAACTCCATGCGGACCTCTGAAAACTTGACTGGAGCATCTCAAGACTCATATCTGCAAACCCTTTAATCCGCATCTTGTGCCACATTCGGCACCACTTGTTTGGCTGGGGGAACAGGATTTTCTTTGAGTCTCCCCCTGAGCCTGAGCTCACTTTTTAATTTCTGGAAGAAATATCAGCACCAGAGTCTGGTGCGGATCCAACCTCTACATTCTCTGAACTTTTCTTCACCCAAATCTTGCTCATCTGATTCCTAACTTCATCCGCATTCATCTTTTGTTTACCCTTGTCTTGATTCTGATTATACACCGGACCTCTTTTGTCCTGATACTTGTTTCTGCAAACTTTAGCATTATGACCGGACCTATTGCAGATTTGGCAAATAACATTTCTTTGCATATTTGACTGATATCCTCTTGATCTGCATTGATTAGCCATATGACCTACTCTATTGCATGTGAAGCATCTATCTTTGAATGATTTGTTTACTTGCATAATTCTGCATTCATGGGATTTGTGTCCATACCTTTTGCAGTTGAAGCACTGTCCGGAGAAGGATGAATTAATCTGATTCATTCTCATTCTGCACTGATTAGCTTTGTGACCAAAGTGGTTGCAGCTGTGGCAGTATCCATTGAAGGATGGATATCTTTGAGCATTTGGCTGTCTTACCGGAGGTCTTCTAGGCCTGCTCCTTGGATTTTCTGATCCAAGATTCTTCTGACCGGATCCGGAGCTTTCTCCTTTCTCATATCCCAAGCCATACTTGTCATCTGTCCTCTTTTGACTTCCAAGAAGAACTTCAAGTTGAGCAGAACTTATCTTGAATTTCTCTTTATATTCATTTGTTGTTTGAAGGTCTCTTTTGAGAGAGGCAATTTGATCCTCAAGTTTTCCTTCATTATTTTTGGCATCTTCAAGATCAGATTCAAGATGTCTGATAATCCTGTCCATCTGGTGGCATTCTTCTAATTTTTCTTTAAGAGATTGTCTTAGATTGTCTTCAGCCTTTCTTTTTTCTTCAATCTCTTGAGTAAACTTTATAGTTCCTGATTCCATTTCATGTCTTAACATAATGACTTCTTTTGATAACTTTTCACATAACTTGGTTTGCTCAGTCAATTCTTCATTTGTATTGCTTTCTTCACTTTGTCTTGCCAACTGTTAGAGCAGCTCCTTTCTCTTTTTCATAGAGAGACTTAATTTGTCTTTTAATTCTCTCATGAATTCATCAGCCTGTTTGAGTCTTTCCTTTAATTCACTGACTTCAGAATTTGACTGTTCAAGATCCTCAAGAGCAGTCTTGAGTTGCTCCCTTAAACCATATGCATCCATTTGAAATCCCAGATCTTCCTCAAGCTGTTAGGCTCTATTTAGAGGAACTTAGCTCTGATACCAATTGTTGATAACTGAGAGGGGGGGGGTGAATCAGTTATCCTAATTATTTCCCTTTTTGAACTTTCTTATTAATTGATGCAGCATTGAATCAAACACTAAAACATTAACATGAAATAAGAAACACATAACACAGTATTTTTGACGTGGAAACCCTGTTAAGGGAGAAAACCACGGGGTGATTAACCCAAAATTATTCTCTGTTAGAAGAATAGGAGATTACAAAAATGGCACTTGCCAATTAGGGCTCACTGCCCGAGCACACTGCTCACAAGAGGCCCACTGCCTACAAGAAGACACACTGTCTACAAAGTGATAAGAATCACAGTCTTGAACTGATTGGAAGCATCTGCATATGCTGGAGTTCAGTTCTGGTTAGGCTCAGTACACTGATCTGCTGCACTTCATCTTTCCTCTGTTCTTTATTCTGCTATCTTTCACATACCGGATCCTTTTTGCAACCTCTGCTCTTGTTCTGGACTTATTCGCATATATCTTCACACCATCACACACTTCACAACTAAATCCATCCTCTATATATATCCGCACAAGTAATTTCATCACCTTTCTAGTCGGCATCCGGAACAGTCTAGTTTCCTACAAACTCTTGTTCTGTCGGCTGAATCCTTCCTCACCAAGCAATGCGGATCAAGCATATACTTGTTGATATCATTAATTATGTCGGCCAAACATGATTCATGCCTTCACAACCTCTGTCATCAACAGTAACACATCCGGAAAGCAGTCTGATACTCTGTCAGTCAGTTCTTCCTCTGTTTTCACTGTCTCTCAGGAATCCGGTACTCAACCATTCATATCTTTTTCCTTGTCCATCACCGGAGGCTAAATCCTTGGAATATACCACTCAAGGTAGTCCTCTTGACTTCCCCAAATCCGCACTGCACCAAGACACTTCCTCTGAGAGATCCGGACCAATCTGTCGGACCTTGCCACATGCTCTGTTCTTGTTCACCGGACCACAACATTCTTTATTCTGACTTCCGGTAGAGACACATCATAGCTTGTGGATATGTGGGATGACCTTTGTTGCCATCAATGACAACAACCATGAATCCATATAGTGTCTCTTGCCAACATCCTTTTCTCCTTTACACAACTATGTTATCCCATGTGTTGGTCATTCTCTTGGACCAACACGGTGATGAGGGTAGGGAACATTTTGTATTTTATATTATTTGAACCCTCCTTGACTATGAAGCTTGTTATTCAACAATAGAGAAGAAATGCCTTGCTTTAGTATTTCCAACACAAGATGAGACATTATCTTCTCCATGCAGAAACACATGTAATCATAAATTTTGAACCACTTAAACATCTTTTCTCTAAAATAGATATGTTAGATTGCTTAGATAAATGGGTAATGCTACTAATTGAGTTTGACCTTAAATTTATCTCTCAAAAGGAAATAAAGGGAAAGGCATTAGAGAACCATTTAGCTAATGCTCCCTCTTCATTTTCTATTCCTAATCAAGATTCCTTCCCTAATAATCATATCCTTTCTTTAGATGATGACCATCTGTGGGAATTGTTCTTTGATTGATCAAGGTGTTAAACTAGCTCTGGAGATAGTATAATACTAGTTCCTTATTGTATAAAGCTAATTCCCCTTTCTTTCTATCTCAACTTTGTTAGTATAGGTTTTTATTTTCCTAGTGGGTTATTTATTTTCCTATTTCCTAGGTTGTTCCTACACTTTTATTAAGCTTGCTTAGGTTAATAAAGTGAGTTTAATTAGGTGAGTGGGTAGTTTGAGGTGTCTCCATCCTATGAGGGAGTTACATTTACTATGTTTAGACCATTTGGTGGTCTCTCCCTATTGGTCAGTTTTGCCACCTCCACCCCTCTCCCTGGTCTATATAAACTCACTACCTAGCTTGTATTTTTCATCTTAGATGATAATCTTTTTGGTAATCTTTTGTGTAGCTTCTTCTTCGAGCTTGTAGTGCAATTCTATCATCTTGATATTTTCATATCTCTCAGAATCATTGGTCTATTTTTGTTTATGCATTTACATCTTTTGTAGCTTAAAATCTCTCTTAAAAATTTCTTGGGTTATGCATCTATTTCAGATTTCTAACAAACTTTCTATGTACAAATAACATCATTGAGTATGAAGCCCTCATTTCTAGCTTGCATGTTGTGTTGTCTCTCAATATAAAAATCATTCACATTTATGGTAACTCCCAACTAATTATAAAGCAGGTCACTAGCTCTTATCAAGTTAAGCATAGCAAACTTTCTCAGTATCATGACCTAGCTTTTTCACTACTTCATCAATTTTCTTCTTTCTCCATCGACGTTACCCCATGTAAGGTCAATCATCATGCAGATGCAATGGCGAGTGGAGCCTCCATTTTCCCTTTGATGACTCATCTGGTGATTATCACTTTGTTAATGTCATTACCTATTATTATGGATGGTTCTCAGTCCAATACTCTTTTTTGTTATAACACTGATAATGATGAATGGTACTCCTATATTTTTAATATTTTGTGTGATGGTGTATTCCTGCATAACTCTTATAAAATTGCTTGCACTTGAATTTGAAATCTCATAGCACAATACATCATTTTATCCAATGTCTTGTATCATTAAGGTTACAATGACCTCCATCTCCATTGTCTAAGTTTGAAATACCCATTGCTCTTGAAGAGGTCCATTCCAGACCCTGTGGGGGAATTTTGGTGGTAGATTCTTAGTCCAGAAGCTCCTTTGAATGGGGTACTATTGGCAAGGCACAGAACAAGATTCCTTTGATTTTGTTAATAAATTCCCTCAATGTCAACAACATAGTAATCTAATTCAAGTTCTCGCATAAGAATTTTGTGCCCAGGCATTACCTTGACCATTTTTTCTCTGGGAACTTGGATTTGATTAAAAACATTATCCTTCCTCTTCTCAAGTTCATACATTTATCATCATCACAATAGATTATTTCATGAAATGTGTTAAACCTATTCTACTTTGATCAACAACTACTAAAGTGATATGTCAATTTCTACTTGATAACATCATTTCTCATTTTGAACTTCCTTCTACCTTTGTTTCTCACAATGGTACCTCATTTAAGAACAAAAATGTGAAGCAATTCCTTAATAAATTCCACATTCAACAATTATTCTCTCCACCATATTACCCTCAGTCTAATGGTCAACCTAAGGCTTCCAATAAAACAATCGAACAGATTCTTCAAAAAACTATATAAATAAGCATGGTAAAGAATGGCATGCTCAACTCTCTTACACAGTTTGGGCTTATCGTATGAGTATTCATATCGCTATAAGTACCACCCCATACAATATCATATATGGTGTCAATGTTATCACACCTTTGGAGTTGGAAATCGCTTCTTTGTGGGTTTCCCTTCAAGGCCTCATTGATGACAATATCTATCATGAACAGTGACTTCGGTAACTTGAAATGTTTGACGAGCATCATATTAATGCTCTAAACATCTCCAATCTTACCAAACTACTATCAGTCATACCTATAATCAATAAGTTTTGCATCACTCATTCCAAGTAGTTGACTTGGTTTTGTACGAGAATCAGCACAATGTGAATACCCCTATTGATTCACAACGAAAGTTGAGTATAAACTAGTTGGGTCCTTAGATCGTCACCTTAGATTATGGTTTTGGAGCATATGGGCTCTCTATGATGAATGGTGAGCCTCTTAAAGAACCTATTGATGCTATGCATCTTCATCGTTTTCATGCATAATTTTGTTTCTTTTAAATGTGGCATTTGTAAAGCATGATTGTTTAAAAATCTAGATCGTAGTTTATCTTATGTCATCCAATAATTGGCACAACTACTTAGTGCTATAATTCCCTTTATATTTTGTATTCTATATGAGTATGAAATTCATTTCTTCTTAAAACACAATGCATTAGTTTGTTTAGTATTTCACATACTTTACATTCTTACACATGCTTGTTCTTTCTATTCTCGACACAATTCTTGTTGTCTTGAATGATTAGTTGTAGTTTTCATTTATAAATATAAATTACTCTATTTTATTTACCATGTCCATTAGTTAATCATGCAAATGATTAATTAATTCATTTCAATTGTTTAATTAAATCTTTATAGTATTTAATTAAACAATTTCATTTCCATTGTTTGATTAGATCATAGCATGTAATTTAATAATTTTAAACAAGTTGTTTAATTAGATATTAATTGCAGTTAATTAAATAATTTCAAACACATATACATGATCATCATGTGAAACATCCATAACAGAGATATCTTGATCAAAATCTCAAAATATCATACATACATTACTATCTTGATATATCACATACAAAAAGTCACCGCTATATAAAAATGTGGTGTACATCATCAAAATATCAATATATACAAAAATATGCATCACTCTAGAGGGGCATGACTACCAGAGCTGTCAAGTGTAGGTGGCTACTGTATGAAAGGCTCTCAAAGTGAGGCTACAAATCACAAATGGGTCCAAGACCCACTCCAAACCTCTAGCCCTCTCACCATTCCTCTCATCTCTACTACCTCACCTGTGAACCGAAGCTTGCTCTACTATATCCTATCAACCTCAATTCATAGTCTACCCTCTTCCATCAAATCGTACACCCTAGAATGGTTTAGGTCAATATTTGGTTCAATCTGAGCCCTCTGCATGTTCTCTCTACTATGGTCCAATTAGCTCTAAAGAGCGTCACATGCAAACTTTGCAGTGCTCTTTCTCTTGTCACTACTAGGTCTCGCTCTAAAATCAGGGACATGACCTCTATAGTAGCTTGGTCCCCATGCACAGGGCTTACCTCCTCATATGTAGATCTTATCTATTCCACGGGCTCGAAGATATTGATGTGCCTCCTTGTAGTCTGTTGTGGTTTGTAAATAGCCCACACACTTTGCTCGAAATGCACCATTGGCATGATCTCAATGATGACTTGACTTATAAAGTTGAGCCACTCTCATGTGTACACTACAAAAAGAAAAAAGGTTTCTTCAATTACATCGTCATTTACCAAAAATCAATTAATCATCTAGTATTATACTAAAATTACAATGCAAAATACAACTCTCAACTATATCCCTAACCTACCATTCGGGATCTCTAGGAGGAGCATGTGAAGGAAGAATGGTGGTAGGTGTTGTCACCAATGTGTTCATTGCTCATGTAAAAGGTACAAGGGCAATTATCACAATAGATGCACTACCTAACTCCCCTCATATTGTTTCACTAGGGATGCCACTAGCTGATGGTGGTGGTTGTGTCACTCAAGGTCAGGCTCTAGACCTCTCCTCTACAATGACAAATCCCTCATTCTTTTCCCATTGTCATCTTGCCACTGGTGTTGGTGCAACCTCGTCCCACTCCTCCTCATCTGCACTATAGGACCCCTCTCCTCTTCTCTCCTCTAAGATCTCCTCTCCAAGTAACCTGGAATCTTTGGCTAGCATATCCGCTAGCAAAAAATGACCTTAGTTGTGATGTCGCCCACCATGCCACAAAAAATAGGGTCACTCTAATGTCATCTGCATCCAATGTTGGGGCCACATCCTCTACCTCATCATTGAAGATGCTAAGGGGTACATCTATGAATTTCAGTCAAGGTTGTTCTCTTGGTCTCATGTCGCTATGATGAGAGCACACATAGGTTGATGCAGCTACAGAAATACCCTACGCATGACTGAACTGCCTCATCACCCACTTGTACTAAAAGGGCATGATGATGTGATCAAGGCAATCAGTAAACAACCTATCCCTCTACATCTTAGCCATCTAATGGTCCATTCCTACCCAATCCCTCATCCATCAATATGGTCACCACACAATATTGGTGTCCGATAGCCAATCGAAGGTCTACTACCAAAAAAGTCACCAAAGCGCCATGGCCTCCTTAGGGAAAAGGCATGTGCTCATGGCACATCCCACACTGTAGCCATGGGAACACCTACAAATGTTGTTGATTTGCCACACCTATAGAAGCATGTAGGTCATCAAACTATGGCCCTTGTAGTGTACGTAGAAACCCAGGTCATGGTATAGGTGGGCGAGCATGCTCCATCCCCATGCAAATATTATCTTGTACTCCTCCATCACCCCCATGGTATGGATGAGGCCACCATGCAGGTATGTACCTTGCTTATTTTGTGTAATGCACATGGTGACAATAGTGATCAACACTCATCTCACAAGGGGGATAGCCACTGCTCCCTACTCCAGCCATTACATGTGAATATGCCCAGTGGTGTCACCAGGCATGATCTAACTAATCAAATACAACTACCCTATTGTTCATAGGGCACTGATATTTTCTCGATGATCAAAACTATGGACCCTTAAACTAGCAATCTAGGAATGCAATATACATCCTCCAAGATCACAATCATCTCTCCCATTGGCATATGAAAGATAGATGTGTCAACATCCCATCTCTCCATAAGTGCCATAAGCATGAGATCATGAAATTACATCTCTAGCATCATGTATACCTAGTATACACCCATCCTGCAAAGAAGCAAAACTTCCTCTCGTGATAAAGCACTGAGGTGACCTCGCAACAATGTGAAAATGCTCCCTCTAGTATGCTCTTGCATCATGGGGGATACTGAAAACATAAAAATATAATATCGTTAGTTACATCTCATCAAAAATTAAGTTTTAAATCCAAAAATCAAACATTTTTCTAAGTCCTTAAGGGACGCCTACACCTCTAGATGCCAACATACTCTTCGAACCATAGTGCCCCTTTTTGGATGCTACCTCCTATGATGGATGCTAGCATGTCCTATGGATTCCAACACATTGTTGGGACCCTACTATGTAGCATGGGTCCCATTAGACATGAAAAATGAGAAAAACCAATGCAAACATTCATAAAAATTACTCACCTCTCGCATGGCAAGACCCTACTCGACCTGTTGTCTCAATTGGTCCAATATAGGGGCTTGAAAGTCTTGTCTATGTGACACTATGGTTCTCTAAGTTCTCTAGTTGCTCAAGATTCTCTAAATTTAGTAAATTTAAATGAATAGTAAATTTTTTGAAATTTTTTTACTATTTATAGTAATTTTTCAAAAAAATTGAAGCACCTCCTGCATAAAGAGCTCAATAACTTTGTCTTGAGAGCTCAATTTTCCACATTGTTCCTTCCATTGGAATCCTGACTCCACCCTCTTTCTTGTGATATACCATTTATCATAGTGTTATGTCATAAAATAACCCTGTAGAAGGCGTTTTCAATAACTTTTCTCTTGAAACTCAAAAGTGGTGAATTCTCTTTCTTGTTTTTGCCTCTTAATTATCAGGCAAAAACACAAGGGGGTATACATTCACCCTTGCTCATTTCTTATTCATTTTTCTTCTCATCTCATTCTTCTCTCCATTTTAGAATTCCTCTAGTTACTACTTTGATTTTGACTAACACATCTTGGTCTCATACAATTATTCAATTTTTGACATGATTTTGTAAGATTGCAGTACCTAATGTTGTGGTTTTGTAGGTTCTTCATCTGGGGGCATCATCCTTCTACCTAGAGAATTTATACATCCTCTATAGTATCCTTTTGGGTATCCTTTGCATGATTATTTATTTTCAAAAATTCATTTCTATACTTTAGCATTGCTTATCATTCAATGTCATCAGCTCGCTAAAGTGGGGGCAAAATATAAAGTAGAAAGTTCCATACCCTCACAATTTCATGTTGTGTTTTGACCCACTTTGGTGTTTGCTCCATAGCATGTTTCTAGGGCCACTCAAGCCTAATATTGGCCTATTTCCCCATTCACCAAGGTTTTCCAAATTTCATATCACCTCTTATTTCTCCTACTATTTTGGAAACATGTGTTGAAATTCTAGATAATTTTCCTAAGATGTGAGTTTGATGTTCTAGCATCCTAGAAGTTTTTAAATTTAAATCATTGTTTTCCCATCTACTTGCTTAATTTCATTGATGGTAATGCTCATCTGGTAGAGAAACAACTCATGTAACTGTACCTAACCCTTCATTTTCTCCCTCTTAAATATAAAAATTCAATTTTTTCAACCCAGGCCTCTTCTTCTTCTCACTTTTGGCTCTCACACATCTCTTGGTTCTATTTCTGGTTTGGGTGCTCTCTCTTGGATTGAGCATTTCTCTTTCTCATCTTCTATTGGACTAACTATTGTGGCTTTATTGTCATTAAGGCTCTCACAAAGGGATTTGCATCGATTCCACATTGATTGAATCCTTAAAGGCCTCTCCATATTGCAAACTTGGTAACATTATTTTCATTGTGATTGAATAGCATGGCATGCATCTTTTATTGCATCTTCCATTATCTCTATTTGGAAAATCTGTGGTGTATACCACCACCTTGTTTTTTCTTTACACACACTAGGATATTCTTTCCCATAGACCACTGTTGATACTCATATCTTTTAAATATTGTCACTGTTGTTATTTTCCTAGATGCACTTAGGAAATAAGAGAAAAAAATTATTTTCAAGTATTTTCCAATGTTGGTTGTCCATGGAGGACGAAAGACCAACATAGGGGCTTGACCTGAAGGAAAGATCCCAAATAGTCCCAACAATTTTTCCCTTGTGTTGTATTTGCAAGTATTTTAGGGGAATTCGAATGCATAGAGGTTTGTTGGTCCCCCTCCTTTCATTTACTCCTCTTCATTTCTTGTTTTCATTATTCAAATATAGTTATTTCAATGTGTTTTTCAATAGATATTGTTACTTGGAATGCTATTGGGTCCTTCTTGTAGTTTGTTGTGTAGACCAAGGGTAACTTGTTGAACTGGAACATAAGCATTTTTGGAAGTTTTTCTTTGCATGTTTGTCATATAGATGACAACATGACATGTTGACATCCTAGGCCATGAACTCCAATCTTTGGTGCTAGGTTTTTCTTCCTTTCCTCTTTTCATTTCTATAACTTTCTAAGATTATGTATTTTATTTTCTAGAAGGCAACTACTTTATCATTTTTCCTTTATGCTTTAGCTTAGTCAAAATTGTTATTTTCTAAGTTTAGAATAGGATTTTGTTAGAGTTGTTTTACTCTCCCTATTTTGATAGTAGTGAGATACACTTCTCTTGAAGCTAGGTAAATCATGTGTGATAGCATTGAAATTTATTCTAATTAGAAAGCACAAGCATTTTGATTAGAATCCAAATTTCTATATTATAGCATGCAAAAGGATTTACTGGAAACGGAGCCAAGGTATATATTTGAAGTATAATATGATTTAATTAATTGATGAAGGGGGGTTAGTTTGAATAGTTAGGTGAGTGCAGGATCATTGCGGGCCAAACAGTGGCAATAGGAAGACAATCACATCTTTACTTAGCCAAAATCGCAAAAAAGAGAAAGTTTGACTTTCCTAGGCATAGATAGAATATCATTTATAATGGATATCCGTTTTGTAGACATTAAAAAGTAGAAATTGGGTCACCTCTTGACAACATGTCAAGTTGGTTTTACAATGTGAAAGAATATAAACATGTTATATGTTTTATGAAGGTCATTTTAACCTCTTGCACCTTTCATGTTCATGTTTGAGGTCTCCAAAAGTCCTTATAGAACTTGAATTTTCAAATAATCCATTTTGGCGAGAAAATGGGAAACCCTTATCTAAATGACTTAAATGGATATCTTGATATGCAAGACCACTTGGAAACATTAAAATGTCCTCCTTTCCATCTCCTAAAGTCACTTGATTGGTTTTGAGCCTATGCTCCTGCATCACAAGGCCTAAGTGGTGAGTTTTGGTGCCTCCTATATATTTTAGGTTTTAAGGGAACATTCTACGAGATAAAATACTATTTGAGGATCCACTTATAAAGAAAACATTCCAAATATGTAGACAAATACTATTATTATGTGTAGAACTACTAAGGTGGCAATATACATGCACTGGAATACTTCATATTATATGTTTATCCTATGACAAATGTAAAAGGTGAGTACAATAAATACCTTATATTTTCTCATGAAATGTAAGAGGTTGTAAAAAATTCCATGATAGCTCATTTTCATTGAATCTTTAAAAATTCATTTTAAGGACACTTCTCACTAGACATGTGTCGATGTGGAGAGTTGCATGATGAGTCACACCTCTAAACCTTAGTTGCAGATAGATAAAAGTCCATATCACATTTCTGAAAAAATAGAGGTCCTACAATATTCCATTTAACTTTTGCATGGTCGTAACGTTATCCCTAATGACTAATAGCTCATCTCCCCTAATGATAGTGAGCATTTTTTCTTTGTTTTGTTTAAATTGATCTATTAATTTAAAAATTATTATGATTATTTGTATACATATAGTCTTACATTCTTGTCATTTTTCATACAGGAGATATTAGTTGGTTCATCCATGGCGAGTCCTTCTTAATCGATGCAAGAGGCCTTGATGGTGGTATGTACTTGTTTTCTAGTAGATAAGTTTTCGTTTAGTGCACTCTACATTGTTTATGTGTAACACATCTAACCTTTTTTAATGTATGCATTTCCTTTTTTGGTTAATAATTATATATTAATTTATTTCAATGTTACTTTACTTTTACAGTCTCCTGAGAAAGTGAGTGATGTGCCACCTTTTCCATCACACTTTAGTAAGACACTTGATCATCTTAAGAGAAAACCATTTGCAAAATGACTGTCTAAATGACAAGAAAGAGTCAAGGTAATTGAGTTGAATTTTTCTAAATAATTGATAGTTTATAGAGGTCTTATAGTTGATTGTAATGGTTTAGATGTATGTTAATAAATGAAAGTTCTAAATTGTAGTAGATAAGATTATATTTTCTAACTCTAACTTATTTATATTTACCATTGAAGAGATTAATTAAATTTTTAGTTTGACTTGTTAATGCAGTCAACTTTACATCCATCAACTACTAGACATCATGGCACGAAGAGGACACTTTTTGAGGATCCATCACAGATTGAGGATTCACCAAAGACATATGGTCAAGTGGACCTTTAGTATTTGATGTAGATATTCGGCATGTAGATTGTATATAGATTTTGAGACATGACATATGCCACATTTTGTAAAAAATGTTTTAAGTTGGCATATTTGCCAAATTTATGTATGTGTCTACCATTATGGACTATATATATATAATTTAAATTCCTTGTGTGCATGTATTCCTACTTTGAAACTTAAAATTTTAATGTATAATCAATTTACAATGGTTGGGTTATGATCAATAACATGTTATATATTGATTTCTTGTTATATATGATTGTTTATCTTGGTAGAAAGATGATATATGTAGTTTCATACCTCAATACATAACTTGATCTTAATTGCCACGTGATTGTAGTTTTAGTTAGATAGGATTTTCTCAGAACATTTGACATGTGAGTTGTTTTCATTCAAGAACACTAGCTTTGACATGTTAGATTTTCTTAGAACACTACATTTGATATAGAAACTACTAGATTTGATATGATAAATCATTGATAATTTATCATCTTACATGTTAAACATGCAAGATACATGTTAAAAATGACAAAACTTGTGATGTTTTTCATTCAATCCAAGATAGTTATTTTTGTATTAATGAGCAAAGACATGTTTGTGTGTTCACCCATTTTGTTATCTAGTTTATGAAAAGAAATGTCATCTGCAACCCAAATTGAACAGCCGTTGCATTTGGAAATGTAAATAGGTGTTTTAATATCATATCCTCATTTCATAGTTTGTATGTCTCCATGTAGGGAGAGAGACACGTTTGGCATGATTCACATATCCTCATTTTACCTTCTATATGGTCTTCATGCTTTGCATACCCTCATTTCATAAGTCCACATGTTTGAGATGATTCACTTATCCGCATTTCACCTTCTATATGTATAATGTATCCTCATTTCACCTTCTATATGTATAATGTATCCTTGTTTCACCTTCTACGTGTATAACGTATCCTCATTTCACCTTCTATATGTTTGACATTATTTTCTTAAGCTCATTTCACCTTCTATATGTTTAACATGATTTCCTATCATAATTTCATCGTCTATAGGCCTAGTATACCATCATTTCACCTTCCATATGGGTTATGGTAGGAGCAAAATGAGGTAGAGAGGAAAAGAGAGAGAGACATAGGGAGAGAGATGTTGCAAGTATAGGCCTAACATGTGTTGTCATTGATGTCAACATACTCCTGTTACATTAATGATAAGGATTGGATGCGCTGTGTGCTGAGGATATTGAGAAAATTAGTCTCAATCAGGAACAGTGAAGATCAGTAATGACAATAAGGTAAAAGTCCAAGATAGGAAGAGAATCAGAGGATGCAGATTAAAGGGTTTGTATATATGTGTCTTGAGGTGATCCAGTAGAGATTTCAGAGGTCCACATGAAGATATGAAGAAGTTGTGGCCGCTCAAGTAAAACCAGTTCCGGTAGGTGTTCAGAAGTAACAGAGTGACACAGACAGGTCCGATGAGATCTAGAAGTATAGTTTCCTGCTCTGCAGATTTGAGATAGTGTGGAGGAAGTCCTTGTGATGTGTCAACTCAATTGGTTCATGAATTGAAGGTCCGAAAGTATCCATTCTTTGGTGACAGTGGTGACAAACTGTGTTCTTGAGGTTTCAAATGAAAGAGAGAAGGATTTCGGTATGCAAATGAAGTGCAGATGTTCTTGGTGATTCAGGCAACCTTGTGAAGGACTTTGGATTGTGTCCAGCATGTGTTAGTGGTCTGTATTGGAGTTGGATCTCGCTATTGAAGAATAACCTTCGGATGATGGTGTTCTTCCTAAGACTGGCCAACCAAATAAGTTACACATCTTGTGGATGTTCTGGTAGATGTTTGCCAACTTAGATGATTATTCCTAAGTTGATGTCTTGTATAAATAAGGGGTTGCGAAGTCATTTCAAAGTTGAGAAAGTGGAGATAAGTGTGTGGTAGCAAGGAGGGGAGCGAAAGGCAGAGTAGAAGTATTGAGCTTAAATGGAACTAATTCAAGCATGGTGAAGATGCTATTCTCCAATTCATGTATGTGATACTTATTTCTTTGTAGACAGTGTGTCTCTTGTAGGCAGTGAGCCCTAATTGGCATGTGCCATTTTGTTCTTTCTATTCTTCTAACAGAGAATACAATCTTGGGTTAATTGCCCCATGGTTTTTCCCTTAACTGGGTTTTCCACTTCAAAATCTTGGTGTCTTATGTGTTGATGTGTTTCTACTGTTTGATTTAAGTACATTATGTTTCATGATTAATATACTGCTAATCACTAAAAGGATTTAAGTGTGTAATTGGGTGAAAGTTTTACACAACTGATTCACCCCCCTCTCAGTTGTGTGCCCTAAGTCTAACAATTGGTATCAGAGCCGAGTTCCTCTAAAAAGAGCTTAATCGCTTGAGGAGATCTAGGATGTCGTCTTACAAGAAGGATAGTCCGAAGTTTGATGGAACCAATTTTAATCTCTGTAAAGGTTGCATGAAATGTCACTTGAGATGTATGGGAATAGCATACTGGACCATGGTTACAACACAATATGTACCTCCTCAGGGTGGTTCAAAAATCCAAAATGAAATCATAGATGCTGAAAACAATCTGTGAACTATAGAGGCTCTTCTAAGCACATTGTTTGATTCAAATCTCTCAAATGTTATTGACCTACCAACTGCTTTTGAGATTTGGCAAAAACTGGAACTTCTGCATGAAGGAGACAAGTATGTCAAATGTGCAAGGTTACAAAGTCTAAAAGGAAAATTTGAAAATTTGAAGATGAGAGAAGATGAAAACATCACTACTTTTATGCCAAGAGTAAATGAGCTTGTTTGTGGAATTAGAAATGCTGGTGGAGTCTTGGATGAAGATGAGATTGTTGGCAAAATTCTCAGATCCCTTCCTACTTCTTACAAAATCAAGGCTGCTGCCATTGAAGAATTCAAAGCCCATACAACTGTCACAAGAGATCAATTGGCTAGAAAATTGGCTGCATTTGAAATGACAGAGTTTGGAGATGACCCCCCCAAGACTAAATCTGCATTCAAAGCCAGTGCCTCTATTAAAGGTAAACAAAGGTTTGATCCGGGAGAGAATTCATCAAGGAAGCTATCATGGTATGCAAAAGCAAGAAACAATCTAGAAGAAGAAGAAGTAGAAACTGCTCAACTTGAAGCCCTTATTGCAAAGAGGCTGCCAAGAGGATCTGGTAAGTATGAAGGAAAATTACCTTTTAAGTGTTTTAACTGCAATAAGATTGGTCATTTTGCCTCAAGGTGTCTGGAAAAGTTTTCAAGACAAATTCCTAACAAGCCAAGGTTCCAAAAGAACTGTTACTATGTACATGAAGATGATGATAATGAAGGAGTAACAGATGATGAATCAAAGATAGGAAACAAATCCAGAAATGAATGGGTGTTCATTGCCATCAAGGAAGAAGATCCAACGTCCTCTATATCTCTCAATCATCAGACTGTGGAAAGAGCTTTGGCTGCCCAAGTTGAAGAGAAGGATGATTGGGTCATTGACAGTGGATGCTCTCACCATATGACAGGTGACAAAAATAAGTTCATAGATTTGGAGAGGTTTGAAGGAGGAGTGGTAAAGTTTGGTGATAATTCTGCTGGTAGAATCAGAGGTAGAGGAACTATTTCTCTTGATGGAAGGAACAAAACTGGTAATGTACTATATGTTGAAGGTTTGAAGCACAATCTTCTCAGTGTTGGACAATTGGTGGACAAAGGCTATGATCTCCGGTTCAAGAATGGAAAATGCAAGATCTCTGAAAGTTCTAGAATAGAGATTGCATCTAGAACTCAAACTAAAGGTAATATCTTTCACTTGGTTGGCACTGGAAAAAGTTGCTTGTTTGTTCAAATTGATCAAAGTTGGTTGTGGCATAGGAGGATGTGTCATGTGAATTTTGACAATATCATCAAGATAAGCAATACTCAGGCTATAAGAGATCTTCCAAAATTGGTGAAGCCTACTAACCGCTTGTGCAAAGAATGTCAGTTGGGTAAGCTAAGTAGAGTCACATTCAAAAGTAAGGAACTATCTTCTACCGGATTATTAGACTTAGTTCATACTGATCTTTGTGGTCTGGTAAGAATTAGGAGTATTCAAGGTGATAGACACTTCATGCTACTAATTGATGACTATTCCTGGATGATGTGGGTAACCTTTCTAAAAGAGAAATCAGAAGCTCTTGAAAATTTCAAAATATTCAAGGCTATGGTAGAGAATGAAACTGGATTAAAACTGAAGTGTCTGAGGTCTGATAGAGGTGGAGAATTCACATCCAGTGAGTTCATAGAGTTCTGTGAGAAACATGGAATAAAGAGACAGTTGTCTGCTCCTAGGACTCCACAGTAGAATAGAGTAGTGGAGAGAAAGAACTGGACCATCCAAGAAGCATCTAGGACCATGATGATGGAAGCAAATGTTCCTTAGATCTATTGGAGAGAAGTTGTCAGCACTGCTGTCTATACTCTCAATCGAGTTCAAATCAGAAGCAATACTGGTAAGACTCCTTATGAACTTTGGTTTGGTATCACTCCTACTGTAAGGTATTTCAAAGTTTTTGGTAGCAAATGTTACATTAAAAGAGATGAAGATCTAGGAAAGTTTGATGCTAGAAGTGATGAAGGAATATTCTTGGGTTACTCTACTCAAAGCAAAGCATACCGGTGTTATAACAAGAGACTGAGAAAGATGATAGAAAGTACAAATGTGAAGGTTGATGAAGGAATTGAAAAACCCTCAAGATTCTATGAATATGATGAAGATGATCAGAATGGTGTTCTGACTCAAGGAGCCCAAGCCTCTTCTGAGATTCAGATCCAGATTGATCTGGTAAATCAGGAAGAAGAGAAAAGTTTGAATGATCCTGATCAAGAAGTAGAAATGCAAAGAACTCCCAAAGTGCCTAGGTATGTAAGACTGAATCACTCTAAATATCAGATCATAGGTGATAAAAGCAAAGGTGTACAAACAAGAAGGAAAATTGCTCAAAACTCAGATGAGTATTGTCTGATTTCAAAAATTGAACCTAAGACAGTGAATGAAGCTTACAATGATGAAAACTGGACTAAAGCAATGGAGGAAGAGTTGATGCAAATTGAGAAAAATCACACTTGGGATTTTGTTCCCAGACCTAGAAACAAAAATGTGATTGGAACCAAATGGGTCTTCTGGAACAAACTAAATGAAGTTGGTGAAGTAATCAGAAATAAAGCCAGATTGGTCTACAAGGGTTACTCTCAAATAGAAGGGGTTGATTTTGAAGAAACCTTTTCTCCGGTGGCAAGAATTGAAGTAGTTAGATTATTTCTTGCTTTTGCTGCTTTCAAGGATTTCAAGGTATATCAGATGGATGTCAAGTCTGCCTTCTTGAATGGTGACTTGGAAGAAGAAGTATACATTGAGCAACTGGATGGATTTCAATTATCTGATCATGATGATATGGTCTGCAAGTTGAAGAAAGCACTGTATGGATTGAAGCAAGCCCCAAGAGCCTGGTATGAAAGATTGGATAAGCACCTTTTGAAGATTGGTTTCAACAAAGGTACTGCTGACAGTAATTTGTATTTCAAAATTGATCATGAAAACATCCTGATTGTTGAAGTGTTTGTTGATGATATCATTTTTGGAGAAAGAGATAGTATGTGTAAAACTTTTGCAAATCAAATGAAAAGTGAATTTGAGATGTCCATGCTTGGTGAAATGAATTTCTTCTTGGGTCTGCAAATCACTCAAACAAAGAAAGGAATCTTCATTTCTCAAACCAAATATGTGAAAGAATTGTTGAAGAAATTTGGGATAGAAGACTCAAAACCAATGAATACTCCCATGGCAACCGGATGTAAATTGAGCAAAGATGATGATTCTCCTAAGGCTGATCAGACAAAGTACAGGTCAATGATTGGAGGACTGTTGTATCTTACTCAAACTAAACCTAACATTATGCAAGTTGTTGGTCTTGTTGCTAGATTTCAGGCTAATCCTAGAGAATCTCATGTCATGGCAATCAAGAGGATTTTTAGATATCTAAAAGGGACAGTTGAGTATGGTCTATGGTATCCTAGAGATCATGATTTCTCTCTTCATGCATATACTGATGCAGATTGGGCAGGAGATGTGGATGACTGGAAGAGTACCAGTGGTGGAGCATTCTTTTTGGGGAAGAGATTGGTTTCTTGGATAAGCAAGAAACAAGAGGCTATATCTCTATCTACAACTAAAGTAGAATATATTGCAGCAGCAGGTAGTTGCACTCAAGTTTTATGGATGAAGCAAATGCTAAGAGATATCAAAGTGGAGTATGAAGAACCTATCACAATCTTCTATGATAATTCAAGTGCTATAAATATATCTAAGAATCCAGTGTTGCATTCAAAGACTAAATACATATCCATCAAGTTTCATTTTTTGAGAGAGCAAGTGAACAAGAATGAAGTTAGATTGGCATTTGTGCCTTCCAAGGATCAGATTGCAGACATCTTTATTAAACCTCTACCTAAGGACTCTTTTGAGTTTCTCAGGGAGAAGTTAGGGGTTATTGCCCCTCCAGTGATGAACTAAGGTGCACTGAGGTGCATCAGTCTAGTAGATATCACAATCATATCTTGTGATCTGGATTGATGGGGAGCTGCTACTCAGGGGGAGCAGCAGGTATGATTCTGAAGTGTTGGAATTGCAAGTATGTGCCCTTTGCCATTGATGTCAAAGGGGGAGAGAAGATGATGCAGTAGTGCACAAGGGAAGGAACAAAACAAGGTTTACTATTCTCCTTTGCCCACTCACCCACTTCACCTAGCCTTCAACCAACCAAAGGCACATCCAAGGGTATATGAAGGGTTTGATATCCAGGCTATGACTCAACCCTCAAGGCTTCTCCCACACCTTAAGATAGGTCAATAAACACTTTCCTTGTAGTTGGTTTGATCCCCAACTCTCCAACCTCTACTTTGACCAGTAAGGCTACTAGCCCTCCAAAACTGGTTTTCTCCACACAACTTGACAAAACCCCAAATGACTAGGCAAGTAAATGATGGATTTCGATACCCTCTAAGGGACTGTATCAAACTTCCAAACCTCCAGTTCCCACTCTACTCCAGCAATTCAGAACACCTACTAGGTCTAATTGATTAGTTTAGGGCTAGGTTACAAAGCAAGTGGTCAAATTTGGGTTCATAGATCAGAGACAGGAACTTGAAACACCTCTACCACATCCAAACAACTCAAAACCACCATTGATTTGCTCACCCTATCAGGATTTTGCCATTTACAACATCAAATAGCATAAATTTGGTCAAATACCTATGACTACTTGACCTAGGGCATCACTTTAAAAATAAAAAATAGTCTTTCCCAACCAAATGCTTTTGGAATCATGTAATGTACAACCCTAGCCTGAATTTTACCAATTTTCAAGAGATTTCACTAGTTGGAATGCATTCTAGGGCCGGATTTATGTGACAAACCCTAGAAAACAGGGTTTTAGACCAGTTTTGAAACAAAATGCAATAAATTTTCACTCTGACCACTTCAAGACCTCAAACCTATTGCATTTAAACCCTGACTCAGTCTAGTTTTAGAAAAAGTACATTTTCTCACCTGGCCAATCCATACAGGTCGTACACAGCAAGAAAATTGGGAAAAACTGACTGTTTTTATTGTTTTAATGCCTAAAACTCCGTACAGGAACTTCTCTGTCATCCAGGAGTGAGAAAACAACATTATAGACTGATCCAAGTTAGTGTGCAACTTCTCCAAATAGTTTCAACTACCAAAATGGAGTTGCAACTGGTCAATGCGTCATTGACACTATTGACAACACTTGACACTATGACATTTTGCCTTAGCACAAAGACACTGATTGGTTTCACTTGTCTAATGGAGTCTTAACAACTATCCTACTCTCCTAAACATGCCAAAACACCAAAACAATCAAATAAACTCAAAACATCATCCTTAGACCTACTAGGCCTAAGTGGCACAACTAGGGTCCAAGTGGACTAAGACTAACTGAGGTTTATATGATTACCCCAATCATCTTGACCACACAAAAGGACCTTACATCCATGGCTAAAAGCCTTATTTCAAACATACATTGAACCAAAAACTATAACTTATCAAAAAGGCTACCAAAGTGCTTGTAGGTGTCAAGATGCTCCTAGGTGCCCTGCACCATACACCCACTGTCAAACAGAACTCAAGTCTCTTGAGTTAGGAATGTTGTCAAGTGTGAAACCTACCTTCTCAATGTCTGCTCTGCTCATCCAAGTGGCATCCTCCTGAGGTTTATTGAGCCACTTCACCAAATATTCATAATATGTGTGCCTCCTAGTTTATTTTGTAACCTTTTGATCCAAAATGCACTGAATCTAATCAGGAGATGAAGGAATCAATTCTTGAAGTGTCTGATCAATTTGGTCTTCTTCATCAGCAATCTGAGGATCAGATCCTTTATAGGGATAAAGGTCTGAAACATTAAAAATTGGTGACAAAGTAATGCCATCCGGAAGTTTGATTTTATATGCATTTTCTCCACATTTCTTGAGCACTTCACAAGGCCCAATCTTCTTCATGAGTAGCTTAGTGTATTTACCTGCAGGGAGTCTCTCCTTTTTGAGGTGGACCATGACCAAATCCCCTTCTTTGAACTGCAGATCCCTTCTTTTTCTGTCAGCAGACTGTTTATACTTCTAAGAAGTGGACTACAATTTCTGTTTTACTTGTTCATGGACATCTCTCATCACTTGAACGAAGTCTTCAACCAAGGAACTGTTGTTCTCTAGTCCTCTAACCTCTCTAAGTTCCAAAACACCTCTTGGGTGAGTGCCATAAACTATTTGGAAAGGTGACAGGCTGGTGCTTCCGTTGACAGTGTCATTGTATGAGAACTCTGCCTGAGCCAAGACTGAATCCCAACTAGTACCCTGCTCCTTGGTTAAGAATCTTAGGAGGTTTCCAAGTGACCTAGTAATCACCTCTACCTGTCCATCAGACTGAGGGTGATAGGCTAATAAGGACAGATTGGTACCTAGTCTTTTCCATAGTGTCCTCCAGAAGTGTCCTATGAACTTGGGGTCTCTGTTAGAGATGACTGACAAAGGTAAACCATGTAATCCGACTATTTCCTTGAAGAAAAGACCTGCTATGTGTGAGGCATCATGTGTGGTTTTACATGGGATGAAGTGAGCCATTTTTGAGAACCTATCTACAACCACAAAAATGTTGTCATGTCCATTCTTTGTCCCAGGCAAACCAAGTACAAAGTCCATGCTAATGGAATCCCAAGGCTTTGAAGGAATAGGTAGTGGAGTGTATAAACCTGCATTTGATGTATGCCCCTTGGCTCTTTGGCAGATTTGACAGGTCTCTACAAACTTTCTTACATCAGTTGGCAACTTTGGCCAATAGTAGTATCTCCTAACCAATTCTAGTGTCTTATCAATGCCAAAGTGGCCTGACATGCTGCCACAGTGCTTCTCCTTAATAATGTTCTCTCTAACAGACCCTCTTGGGATACACAACATACTACCCTTGAAAAGATATCCATCTTGTATCAAAAAATCAGAAAAAATAGTGTTATACCTTCCTGACATGGCTTTGCAAGATAGATAAGGTTCCTTGAAGTCTTCATCTGCTGCATACTGATCTTTGATGGCATGTATACCTGTACTTTCCAACTGAATGGTCTGTACAACAAGATTTCTCATACTTAAGGCATCAACTACCTTATTGGCCACTCCTTTCTTGTGTTTTATTGAGAAGGTGTATGCTTGGATGTACTCCATCCACTTGACATGTCTGTGGTTTAACTTCTGCTGCCTGTTCAAGAAGCTCAATGCATGGTTATTAGTAAAGGCAATAAATAGTGTCTCCACTTCCTCAATGATTGGACCATTGCATATAATTCTAGGTCATAGGTAGAATAGTTCTATTTTGCCTCATTTAACTTCTCACTAAAGAAGGCTACAGGCCTCCCATCTTGACTTAGGACTCCCCCTATAGCCCTCTTACTTGCATCACACTCTACCACAAAGACCTTGTCAAAATCAGGTAGTACAAGGACCGATTGTTCTGATATTTTCTTCTTTAACAGTTCAAAGGCTTGATTGGCCTCATTTGTCCATACAAATATACATTTCTTCCCCCCTTTTATAGTGTCAACAAGTGGAGCACAAATGGCACTAAACCCTCTAATGAACTTTCTATAAAAGCTGCACAAACCATGGAAACTCCTTACCTCAGAGGCTGTAGTAGGTGTTGGCCAATTAAGAATGGCTTCCACCTTGCTTGGGTCCATTTTGAGGCTGCCCTTAGAGATGACAAACCCCAAGAATGTCAATTCTTCTTGTAGGAAGACACATTTGTCAAGGTTAATTCTCAACTTCTCCTCTTGAAGCCTCCTGAGCACTTGATGGATATGCCTTATGTGATCTTCCTTGCTGTCACTAAAAACCAATATATCATCCAAATATACAACAATGAACTTATTAAGGAATGGTTTTAGCACCTCATTCATCAACCTCATGAAGGTGCTTGGTGCATTTGACAAGCCAAAAGGCATCACAACCCATTCAAATAATCCTTCATTAGTTTTGAAGGCGATTTTCCACTCATCCCCCTCCCTTATCATGATTTGGTGGCAACCACTTTTTAGATCTATCTTGGTAAAATACTTAGCCCTACCCAAGCAATCCATTAAATCTTCTATTCTAGGCATTGGAAATCTATACCTGATAGTGATCTTGTTGATGGCCTTGGAATCAGTGCATAGTCTCCATGTTCCTTCCTTCTTGGGTGCAAGTACTACAGGTACTACACATGGGCTAATACTCCTCCTGATAAGCCCTCTATCCAACAAGTCTTGGATTTATCTTGCCACTTCAGCATTTTGCTCTGGGGTCAACTTGTAGGCTGCTTGATTTGGTAGGGTGGATCCAGGGATGAGATCAATGCAATGACTAATCTCCCTCTTTGGTGGAAGGGCATCCTTGCCTTCATCAGCTATCACATCATGAAATTTTTTCAACAGTTCTTCCACTTCCTTTGGTCCAATCCTCCTAAGAGGTTGCTGCCCTTTGATCTTCTTGGGATTTACATCCTTGGGCTTGATGACTACTACAAAACATGGCACTTTCTCTTCCTTGAGGTTAGCCAAAAACTCTTTTTCACCTACCAACATAACTGAACTAGAAATGACCTTCTCTTTGCAATCATCAATCAAAGGAGTCATTGTGAAATTTTCACCATTTTTGGACAAATGAATCACATTTTGCTTACCATCATGTTGGGCACTTGTATCATGTTGCCAAGGTCTGCCAAGAAGAAGATGGCATGCATCCATATCCACTATCTCACAAAGAATCCTATCATGATATTCACCTATCTTGAATTCAACCCAACATTGTTCTTTCACCACAATTTGTTGGTCCTTGGTTAGCCAAAAGACTCTATTGGGGTTAGGATGAGGCATTCTTTGCAATCCTAACTTAGTCACCATTTCATTAGAAGCCAAATTTTTAGAAGAACCTGAATCAACTATTACCTTACAGACTTTTCCTTTCACCTTGCAAGTGGTTCTGAACAAGTTGTTCCTTTGGGGCTGCTCCTTAGTGGCTGGCCTGATGAGGGACCTGTTAAACATGATGCACTCTCCACTCTCTGGTGCTGCAGACTTGGAAGAGGCTGTTTGGTATGATGTGGTGCTTTGACAGTCCTCTTCTTGAAGGAGCTGCACCCTTCTATCTTTCTGATTTGCAGCAATGTTTCCCATCTTCTCCGGGCACCTAAAGGACTGATGTCCTATCTGATTGCAAGAGAAACACCTTCTAGTAAACACATTGGGACCCCTGCCCCCACTTCTTCCTCTGCCATTACCTCTCCCTCTAAACTGACCCTTATCAGCACTATTTCTGTCAACCTATCCTTAGTTGCCTTCTTGTGATCTGCCATCTTGGGGCCTTGAAAAGTTATCTCTATTTTGAAATCTACCTCTACCTCTGAAATTCATATTACCTCTGCCTCTGTTGTTTAAATCTCTTTTCCTTCTCTGTTTGTCCTCATTTCTCAGTGCCATTTGAAAACACTTATGGACTGTTTCAGGATTGAAGAGACTTAATTCATCTTGAATGGAGAACTTAAGGCTATTAAGATACCTTGCAAGCTTCTGTTTTTCATTCTCAGGCATCTTGGCTTTCAAAGACATCTTGTGAAACTCCTCAGTGTATGTGCTCACGTCCATGTCCTTCTGTCTCAAGTTTTGCAACTCCTTGTGCAAATTGACTTCATAATCTTTAGGAACAAATTTCTTCTTGATTTCAAGCACCATCTTCCTCCATGTAGAGATAGGGTTCCTATCATCTTCTATCCTCTCATTTTGAATGAAGTTCCACCAACTCAAGGCTGACCCTTTCATTCTTGATTTGGCAATCCTCACTTTCTGATTTTCTGCCACTTCTTCACATTCAAAATAGTTCTCCATTGCCTCTATCCAATCAAGGCACTCCTCTAGATTCATCTTACTAGGAAACATAGGTAAGTCTACCTTAGTGTCCTTCCTACTCAACTTTCCAAGTGCATCTAGGAATTGTCTTTCTGACATGCCTCCTTGTGGCTCTTCCATAGGCACTCCTTCTTCATCTTGATCCTCTTCCTCTGAATCTAAGATGACTTTTGGCTTCTTCTTCTTGTCCTTGTCCTTATCCTTCTTCAACTTTTCTATCTCAGCCTCCATCCTTCTGTTCTTGGCTGCTTGCTCTCTCACTATCTTTGCCAATTCGGCACTTGTCAACCTTTTGAGGAATTTCCTCCTCTTCTTCTCTATCTCCCATCTCTTTGATGGCTCTAATACCACTTGATGCAACAGTGCACAAGGGAAGCAACAAAACAAGGTTTACTATTCTCCTTTGCCCACTCACCCACTTCACCTAGCCTTCAACCAACCAAAGGCACATCCAAGGGTATATGAAGGGTTTGATATCCAAGCTATGACTCAACCCTCAAGGCTTCTCCTACACCTTAAGACAAGTCAATAAACACTTTCCTTGCAGTTGGTTTGATCCCCAACTTCCCACAACTCTCCAACCTCTACTTTGACTAGTAAGGCTACTAGCCCTCCAAAACTGGTTTTCTCCACACAACTTGACAAAACCCCAAATGACTAGGCAAGTAAATGATGAATTTGGATACCCTCTAAGGGACTCTATCAAACTTCCAAACCTCCAGTTCCCACTCTACTCCAGCAATTCAGAACACCTACTAGGTCTATAGGCCTAATTGATCAGTTTAGGGCTAGGTTACAAAGCAAGTGGTCAAATTTGGGTTCATAGATTAGGGACAGGAACTTGGAACACCTCTACCACATCCAAACAACTCAAAACCACCATTCATTCGCTCACCCTATCAGAATTTTGCCATTTACAACCTTAAATAGCATAAATTTGGTCAAATACCTATGAATACTTGAGCTAGGGCATCACTTTAAAAATTGAAAATAGTCTTTCCCAGCCAAATGCTTCTGGAATCATGTAATGTACAACCCTAGCCTGCATTTCACCGATTTTCAAGAGATTTCACTGGTTGGAATGCATTCTAGGGCCAGATTTATGTGACAAACCCTAGAAAATAGGGTTTTAGACCTGTTTTGAAACAAAATGCAATAACTTTTCACTCTGACCACTTCAAGACATTCAACCTGTTGCATTCAAACCCTGACTCAGTCTAGTTTCAGAAAAAGTACATTTGCTCACCTGGCCAATCTGTACAAGCTGTACACAGCAAGAAAATAGGGAAAAACTGACTCTTTTTATTGTTTCAATGCCCAAAACTTCGTACAGGAACTTCTCTACTGTACAGGAGTGAGAAAACAACATTATAGACTGATCCAAGTCAGTGTGCAACTTCTCCAAATAGTTTCAACCACCAAAATGGAGTTGCAACCGGTCAATGTGTCATTGACACTATTGACAACACTTGACACTATGACATTTTGCCTTAGCACAAAGATACCGATTGGTTTCACTTGTCTAATGGAGTCTTAACAACTATCCTACTCTCCTAAACATGCTAAAACACCAAAACAATCAAATAAACTCAAAACATCATCCTTAGACCTACTAGGCCTAAGTGGCACAACTAGGGTCCAAGTGGACTAAGACTGACTGAGGTTTATATGATTACCCCAATCATCTTGACCACACAAAAGGACCTTACATCCATGGCTAAAAGCCTTATTTCAAACATAGACTGAACCAAAAACCATAACTTATCAAAAAGGCTACCAAAGTGCTTGTAGGTGTCAAGATACTCCTAGGTGCCCTGCACCAGAAGACATGTGAAAAATAAGTGGTTGCTAATCAAAGGGGGAGCAGTAAAAGGAGAGAAGACATGTGAATGGTTGTTGCTGATAGGGGGAGTTGTGACAGTGAGGAGAAGTTCTTGTCTTGATGGTCAAAACAGTTTTTCACATCATATGTTGCCATCAATGACAAAGGGGGAGATTGTTGCAAGTATGGGCCTAACATGTGTTGTCATTGATGTCAACATACTCCTATTACATTAATGATAAGGATTGGATGTGCTGTGTGCTAAGGATATTGAGAAAATTAGTCTCAATCAGGAACAGTGAAGATCAGTAATGACAATAAGGCAAAAGTCCAAGATAGGAAGAGAATCAGAGGATACGAATTAAAGGGTTTGTAGATATGTGTCTTGAGGTGATCCAATAGAGATTTTAGAGGTCCGTATGAAGATATGAAGAAGTTGTGGATGCTCAAGTAAAACTAGTTTCGGTAGGTGTTTAGAGGTAACAAAGTGACACAGACAGGTCCAGTGAGATCCGGAAGTATAGTTTCCTGCTCTATGGATTTGAGACAGTGTGGAGGAAGTCCTTGTGATGTGTCAACTCAATTGGTTCATGAATTGAAGGTCCAGAAGTATCCATTCTTTGGTGACAATGGTGACAGACTGTGTTCTTGAGGCTCCGAATGAAAGAGAGAAGGATTTCAATATGCAGATGAAGTGCTGATGTTCTTGGTGATTTAGGTAACCTTGTGAAGGACTTTGGATTGTGTCCAACATGTGTTAGTGGTCCACATTGGAGTTGGAGCTCACTATTGAAGAATAACCTCGGGATGATGGTGTTCTTCCTAATACTGGCCGACCAGATAAGTTACACATCTTGTGGATATTATGGTAGATGTTTGTGGACTTAGATGATTATTCCTAAGTTGATGTCTTTTATAAATAAGGGGTTGCAAAGTTATTTCAAAGTTGAGAAAGTGGAGATGAGTGTGTGGTAGTAAGGAGGGGAGCGAAAGGTAGAGCAGAAGTATTGAGCTTAAATGGAACCGATTCAAGCATGGTGAAGATGCTATTCTCCAGTTCATGTATGTGATACTTATTTCTTTGTAGATAATGTGTCTCTTGTAGGTAGTGAGCCTCTTGTGAGAAATATGCTCAAGCAGTGAGCCCTAATTAGCATGTGCCATTTTGTTCGTTCTATTCTTCTAACAGAGAATACAATCTTGGGTTAATCACCCCGTGGTTTTTCCCTTAACTAGATTTTCCACGTCAAAATCTTGGTGTCTTATGTGTTGATGTGTTTTTGCTATTTGATTTAAGTACATTATGTTTCATGATTAATATACTGCTAATCACTAAAAGGATTTAAGTGTGTTATTGGGAGAAAGTTTTGCACAACTGATTCACCCCCCCTCTCAGTTGTGTGCCCTAAGTCTAACAAGAGATGTACATTTGGAATCATTTGCAATCATCATTTGACCTTATATATGGTCTACATACTTTGCATATCCTCATTTTCCTTATGGAAAGACCGGAATGAGTTGTGCCCTCGGTGCGTTCCAATGTTTGTGAGGGAGTGAACTTTTTCCCTTGTAGACGACAAAGATGACTACATATGGAGAGAGATACATTTGGCATGATTCATATTTGGACCTAACTAATGGTGCCAACATGTCAAGGTGGGTGGGTTTATGCTATTGGAGGCCTTGTTTCGTTCCCCAGGTGTCCCAATCGAATCAGGCTATAGTGTATCGGCAAAGTCTCTTAAGAGACCTAAGAGCAAAAAATTACCAGACTTTGACGGAGTAGTTCTCCCACTTCGTGGCACCTACTAATGATTTGTTTAGACCTACAATTGGATGTCAAGCCCCTCCACAATAACCTCTCTCAGTTTTGACCAACTCAACATCATTTGATCATGCCAATGGCAGGTGCATTCTTAAAAAATGCCTCAGTGACATGTAGTGTAAATGTGCCAAAAGCCATATTTTACATTATTCACCCTGTGGGACCTAACTGATGGTGCTGACAAGTTGGGGTGGGTGGTGTTGACACTTAAAAAATCAGTCCCCAAAATGTCCCCAAGGTAACCATTGGATAGAGTTTTCATTTCTGGGCAACTTTGCCTTTTGAACCATGTTAAAATTCCTTAAAATGAAGAAGTTATCCTTGATCAAAGTTTTGACTCATGTTGGAGCTTTAGAGTGAGAGAGTCTTTGAGAGTCAAGGAGGAAGCGGAAGCTGCCAAGTGTCAGCTTGGCACTCATTTAAGGGGCTCTCAAAACAAAAGACTCTCCCAGCTTGTGCCAAGGCTCCACGTGGTGGAACATTGGGTTTCCAAGGTTCGAAGGCAATAGAGCAAAGGAAAAAGTTTCGGTGACATCACATTCGACATTTAATGAATTGCGAGTCTCTGCAGATTCAGTGGAAGGTGCTACATGTCAGCACCACACTTAATGTAAGGCCCCATCTGTTTGAGTCACCTTTTACTATCTGCACTTTAATAATTAAACCATGCCTTAGCATTTGTTGAGCCTTAGCTTTAAATCAAGCCCCTTTTAATGAGTCATGGCCCCTTTTACCTAGTAGAGTCAATGTTGTTTTTAAAAGATATGACCCTTTATGGCTCAAGGTAGTAGCGGAAGCCTCCATGTGGTAGCCTGGCACTCATTTGAAGAAAAATAGAAGCAAAGACTCTCTCGCAGTGTGCCAGCCTGCCACGCGTCCCATTTGGTTGAGGTGCAGGGTGCAACAGAATGTGCCAAGTGTTGGCCTGGAACTCACTCTAGGAAAAATGAAAGCAAATCCCTCCTAGTGTGTGCCATCACTCCATGTGTCCCTACTCAACCTAGTTTGAAGAAGACTCTGTGCGACCCTCTAGTGGCTAAGGTGGATGTTGTTGTCTTAAGAGTCAAGGAGCCTATGAAAGCTACTGTTGGTGCCTGCATGAGCAGTCAGTTTTCAAGCATATAAACATGCAGGCACCTTCCCAAAAAATCCAAAAAATTTCCTAAGTGTTGGCCTTCCTCAGCATTTTTCAACTGCAACATCATTTTTTCTCCGAGGTGGTCAGCATCATCATGATTTTCTGTCGACCAGATTATTCATCAGGGTCATCATGTTTCAATATCGGGTGATGTTTGGATATCATCCCGATCCTGCAGTGAAGCTACAATGCAGCATGATATTTGTGTGTCAGAATGATATTTCCAAATATCTGGTTATCTTCCGAATATCATCCTGATGCCGATATAGGGGTGACGTCATCAAGGTCTGGAGGGTCATATTGCTAATACTAAGTCATTTTATGGAGATCCCCCGATGTTGCGAATATGACGATGATGTCATCCGGATATGAGAAGGGCGCGGTATGCAGGCGGGTGATGGTGACATCATCAGGATATGATGATGACGTCATCAAGATTTTTGAAGGCATCGGCAGGAAATTGCATATCGGCATAGGTTTGAGATGCTGGGCCGATGGTGGTCGTCTTGCCGAGGAAGGTGAGGTTGTTGAAGGACCATCGGGGTGACTTGTGTTGTCGGAGAAGGATCTTTTGTGCTTGCCGATGGCTTTAGTCATACCGATGGTGAAGTGTGGAGTTCGCGGTCGGCGAGACCTTTGAGATCGATGTGAGTTTTTTTTGGGGTTGGCCGATGGCTTTGGTCATGGCAATGGGTTTTTGGACAGAAAGGCATGTGTCGAGCATGGCAAAAGCGCTCGACACCTATCTTGCATGCGGCCATGTTTTTAAAGTGCTGAAGTGGTTTTCGCACCTTGCATGTGGGATTAATTTCCCTGCACATTTGAAAACTTCAGTAAAGCACGTTTTGGCGGGAGGTTCTTTTTTAACACAGCGACGGTTTCCAGGTAGGCTGCGGGTGGTTAAGCCATAAATGGCGACTGTAGCAAGCGTATGGGTGATGGTACAAATGGTGAAGCTATCTAATTATGAATGAAGACCCCAGATGGCGGCAGAAGGCTCAAGGCCTCCCTTGTCTGCTACAGCAATAACTTCTGAGCGCCATTTCTTCTGAGATCTGTATTTGGCGGGATTTTTTGGTCAACTATGTAATTAATGTTGGGAACCTTCCTTGCTGTATATAGCAGGTTGTGTTGCTCATTTGAAGGTTGTTGAAGGCCTGAGGCATTTTTGTGTAAATAATGAAGAACAGGGCATGATCTTGGCTGTTTTATCCCATTTTGGAGTTTATGAGTTGCAACATGAATGTATTTTGCACATATTTTTAGTTTCAGTGTTAATGTTATATGAAAAATGCTTATTGCATGTGTCTATTTGCTTGTCTCCATTTGCTGCATGTTATTCTCTTTCTTTTGAATCTGGTTGCATGTCAGCAGGGATATCTGTAAGTAGAGGCAGTTAGGTACCCATTCTTGGGTGATGTTTGTAAGGCAAGCATCAGTCCAACCCCCTGAAACTTGAGTGAAAGTTGCAAACCATCTGTTGTATATGTCTAATTGACTCCTTACCCAATGGATAGGCACCAGTCTGCTCCTGGATCAGTAGTTATGAGCCAAAACCCCTTGTCTTGCATCCCAGACATTATGTCCGCCCATTTCATCACTTCCACCTATTAGTTGTAGGAGTAGGATTAGGAACCCCATGCATGCTCTTATACCCGACCAGACATATATGTCCAAGAACGTTGCCCACCTTGTGATCTATCATACAGATCTTGGTCCATACATGAGAGTATTCTGCCTGTTGTTGTCAAGTTAGATCTTTCTATCTTTGAGCTAGTCAAGGTTATATCTTGAGTTATAGGGACACCCCCCTTGGTGCGGCAGAACCAGAAGTGAAGGGGAGGAGCTCACGCAACCTCCTGTATTAGCTGGCTGAATCTGCATGTGCATAGGAACTGGCAAACCCTGATGCTGATTCAGAAGAAAAACCAACAAAATGGTGACTCCGCTGGGGAAGGAAATTTGAGAAAGGGTTATATCTTGTGGCCCATCCGAGTCACCAAAAAAATGGCGACTCTACTGGGGAAGGAAATTTGAGAAAGGGTTATATCTTGTGGCCCATCCGAGTCACCAACAAAATGGCGACTCTGCTGGGGATGGACTTATAAAAGAAATGATATATTTGTGACCCATCTGAGTCACCAACAAAATGGCGACTCCACTTGGGAGAGAGAGAGAGTCAAGTAACCTGAGGGCTGGAAAATCTAGTTTCCAATGAAGTTGTTGTAGCAAAAAAGGAACCATGTGGTGCTCTGCTGGGGTGATGAATCTAGAAAACAAAAGTGCCTTGCTGACATTCTGTCCTCTCTCTGAGAGGTGGCGACTCTGTTGAAAGAACCTATCAGTGCTGCAACATATATCCAGGTATTCATCTTTGATTCCAAAATGTTGAGTTTAGAGCAGCAAGCCTAGTCGTGCTCTCAGAAAAGACCATTCTTTATTGAAAGATATAAAGCCCTAAATTTCACAGGGATATATGGTTACCCAAATATTATTCCCAATAAAATTAGAAGATGTTTGCCAAAATATAGTGGATCAGATTCTGAATCGGCAAACAAACATCTGCAAAGATTTTGTAATTTAATAGAAGATTATGAGGTAGAGGATGAAGATGTAGTAATGAGACTCTTTGTTCAGTCATTGGAAGATGATGCTAGGATATGGTTTTCAGACCTGCTTGTTTGTTCAGTTTCTTCATGGATGGATTTAGAAGTTGCATTCCTAGGGCAGTTTGGTGAAAGGTTTGATGTGGCCTCATTGATCATACATTTTATGAATATCCAAAGGGAAGATGAGGAACTGGTTCCAGCCTTTAATCTTAGGTTTATTAAATTGCTCAGGCAGATCCCTGAATATATGAGACCTAATAATGCATTGTGCTTGACAATTTATTTGGCTGCATTTGATGAAGAAATGAGTTATCTGTTGAGAGATAAAGAACCAGTCACACTTCACCAGGCTTTCCAATTTGCTATAGACATAGAAAATAATGAGAAATATGGAATGCCAGTAGGTTTCATGGCTGCAAGTTGTCAAAGCAGTTATCAAAGTGAATATATTTCAGCTTTCCCAGTATGTGCATTAAAAGATGATTGTGTAGAGGGAAATATATTTCAGAATAATGTGTGTAGCCATGATGTCATGCATGAAGAAAATTTTGCTGAAAATGTAGGCACATCCTATAAAGATGTGGACAAAGATTATTGTCTGCCTCTAGAAGAAAAGCCTGCAGACACAAGGTGCCCTCCAATTGATCAAATGAGAGACATACATGAAGTTGTGTCTTGCAGCAGTGTGCATATCCCAGTTATGCCTGATTATTTATATGAAGTGGATATGCAGAGCTTCACTCTGAATATAGAAAACATTGATTCAAGGGATGGCAGTGAATATGCTAGTGATTGTCAGCATTCAGATGCATATGTGAGCCTTTCAGATGATGAAATATATTTGGATGCTGATTATGAATGTTTCCTTGAAGATTTTGGCCACCTTCATAGTGCAGAGGTTGAAAACTTTGCTTTTGATTATCAGGGCACTGGTGAAGATAAAAAAACAAGGTCACTATTCAGAGGTGGATGGGAAAATTGCAGATGTGTGTGCTCATACAGTTGGGGATAGTGTTGATTGCAGGGGTGACTATGAAGCTTTCAGTGTAGGGCTACATTTTGAGTTATTTCTGCCTTCTCTTGAGACATTTCAGGTGGACATTAATGACAAAACTGCGTGCATGATGATGATGGATATCTATATGTTCATCAAGATAAATTTGATTATGAGATGTTGCTTGTGCCTGAATATTGCATGTTTGATACAGAGGAGCTCTTATTTTTTGAGGAAGGGCAAAATTCTGATGTGGATTCATTTGTTTCATGTGAGTCTGTTATTTTTCCAAGCAACATCAGTGACTCATATGATGATGACATTCTACAACTAATAATTATATATGCTGATGAAGCTAGTTGTAGATTTGTTGAAGAAAAAGAAATGAGCAGCAGCACAAATAATTGCCAAGGGGCTTGCTGCAGACAGTTAAATGCTTTTAGGCTTCATTTGAAGAAACCAAAAGAAAATCAGGTGTTTGACAAAGGAAAAGTCTGGTTTTCCCTTTTTGGTGGCCCTGGGCCACCATGTTTATTTTGAAATAATGTGTTTGATGATGTAGATTGGTGCAAGTTTGACTCTGTGCCCAATGGATAAGGGACTGGTCTGCATCCCAGAGATCTGGGGTTCTCGTTGCAGTCTTGCACCTGCACGTCCCCAGATAGAGCCACTGTTGGTGCCTGCATGAGCAGTCAATTTTCAAGCATATAAACATGCAGCACCTTCCCAAAAAATCCAAAAAATTTCCTAAGTGTTGGCCTTCCTCAGCATTTTTCAACTGCAGCATCATTTTTTCTCCGAGGTGGTCAGCATCATCATGATTTTCTGTCGCCAGATTATTCATCAGGGTCATCATGTTTCAATATCGGGTGATGTTTGGATATCATCCCGATCCTGCAGTGAAGCTACAGTGCAGCATGATATTTGTGTCTCAGGATGATATTTCCAAATATCTGGTTATCTTTCGAATATCATCCTGATGCCGATATAGGGGTGACGTCATCAAGGTCTGGAGGGTCATATTGCTAATACTAAGTCATTTTATGGAGATCCCCGATGTTGCGAATATGACGATGATGTCATTCGGATATGAGAAGGGCGCGGTATGCAGGCGGGTGATGGTGACATCATCAGGATATGATGATGACGTCATCAAGATTTTTGAAGGCATCGGCAGGAAATTGCATATCGGCATAGGTTTGAGATGCTGGGCCGATGGTGGTCGTCTTGCCGAGGAAGGTGAGGTTGTTGAAGGACCATCGGGGTGACTTGTGTTGTCGGCGAAGGATCTTTTGTGCTTGCCGATGGCTTTAGTCATACCGATGGTGAAGTGTGGAGTTCGTGGTCGGCGAGACCTTTGAGATCGATGTGAGTTTTTTTTGGGGTTGGCCGATGGCTTTGGTCATGGCGATGGGTTTTTGGACAGAAAGGCGTGTGTCGAGCGTGGCAAAAGCGCTCGACACCTATCTTGCATGCGACCATGTTTTTAAAGTGCTGAAGTGGTTTTCGCACCTTGCATGTGGGATTAATTTCCCTGCACATTTGAAAACTTCAGTAAAGCACGTTTTGGCAGGAGGTTCTTTTTGAACGCAGCGACGGTTTCCAGGTAGGCCGCGGGTGGTTGAGCCATAAATGGCAACTGTAGCAGGCGTATGGGTGATGGTACAAATGGTGAAGCTGTCTAATTATGAATGAATACCCCAGATGGCGGCACAAGGCTCAAGGCCTCCCTTGTCTGCTACAGCAATAACTTCTGAGCGCCATTCCTTCTGAGATCTGTATTTGGCAGGATTTTTTGGTCAACTATGTAATTAATGTTGGGAACCTTCCTTGCTGTATATAGTAGGTTGTGTTGCTCATTTGAAGGTTGTTGAATCCCTGAGGCATTTTTGTGTAAATAATGAAGAACAGGGCATGATCTTGGCTATTTTATCCCATTTTGGAGTTTATGAGTTGCAACATGAATGTATTTTGCACATATTTTCAGTTTCAATGTTAATGTTATATGAAAAATGCTTATTGCATGTGTCTATCTACTTGTCTCCATTTGCTGCATGTTATTCTCTTTCTTTTGAATCTGGTTGCATGTCAGCAGGGATATCTGTAAGTAGAGGCAGTTAGGTACCCATTCTTGGGTGATGTTTGTAAGGCAAGCATCAGTCCAACCCCCTGAAACTTGAGTGAAAGTTGCAAACCATCTGTTGTATACGTCTAGTTGACTCCTTGCCCAATGGATAGGCACCAGTCTGCTCCTGGATCAGTAGTTATGAGCCAAAACCCCTTGTCTTGCATCCCGGACATTATGTCCGCCCATTTCATCACTTCCACCTGTTAGTTGTAGGAGTAGGATTAGGAACCCCATGCATGCTCTTATACCCGACCAGACATATATGTCCAAGAACGTTGCCCACCTTGTGATCTATCATACAGATCTTGGTCCATACATGAGAGTATTCTGCCTGTTGTTGTCAAGTTAGATCTTTCTATCTTTGAGCTAGTCAAGGTTATATCTTGAGTTATAGGGACACCCCCCTTGGTGCGGTAGAACCAGAAGTGAAGGGGAGGAGCTCACGCAACCTCCTGTATTAGTTGGTTGAATCTGCATGTGCATAGGAACTGGCAAACCCTGATGCTGATTCAAAAGAAAAACCAACAGCTACCAAGTGTCAACCTGGCATAGACTCTAAATAAGGTAAATTACAAGACTCTCCAAGTATTTCACCGAGGGTTGTCTCTTTGCCAAAGCTTCCAAACAGTCTCAGTGGCCCTGCAAGAGTCTGACATGGCTTCCACATAAGCAGTTCACTGAGGATATATTCTTCACTGAAGCCGCTCTAAGCCTTCAGCATAGCCGTGAGGACCTCTTGGTGGTCCAACATGGTGGGATCCAAGGTGGCAGTCCACATAACCTTTCAAATGGTATTCAAACACTTCACCAAGACTCAACGTTTCGCTGGGCTTTCTAAAGGCCTTCAATGAGCTCGTGAAAAGGAAGTAACCTGTCAAAAATGCAAAGGTGATAGATCTAAGCCTGATCTCAATTGTTTCCTGGCCTTCTTGATTTTTCCAACCACCTGGGAATGCGCCAACTACTCTTGAGGGTGCCATTACTGCAAAGTGGGTGGTTGAATCCAATGTTTTTAATGCAGTGGTTGAGGATTTTGGTACCCAATTCTTTCTCACACGTGATGTGAAGGCTATAAAGGCAAGAGTTGAACTCTTTTTTAGGGTTGGTCTCTGAGCCAATTGGTTGGTCTGCAATGCCTTAGAAGAATTTCAGGGCTTCAAATCAAGACAATCTGGGTAGTGAATGGAGGATTGTATGTTGATGCAGCATAGGAATGTATTGTAAAGCAAATTTTGTGCATTGGTATGTCTCCATGACAATTTGCAAAGATTCAAGAGAATGTATAATTGCAGTTGTATGTTTTCTTTCACCACATTTGCTAGTGCAATTGTAATAGATATTTGATAATGTGTGACAACATTTAAATTCAATTCAAACTTTGTTTTGAGTCATCTCTTTATTGTAAATGGGTCTTTGTAGTTTGTTTCTAGATCATTAAGAATGTCCAATATGTGAAATATAATCTAAGAAATGTATGTGAATACATTTTAGTTTTCTGTTAATCCTGGTTCAATCCTTTTCTTCTCTCTTTATTGCTTATGACTCAGTTGCCCAATAGAGTAGGCACTAGTCCATATTAGAGAGGGATCAAACACTCTTTTAAATCAAACAAATCTTTCATCTGTGGTTCAGGGTAAAAACCATCTTTCCTCTGCATGTACATTTACATAGTTGAATCATCTATATAGGGGTCATGTGACAGCTAGTTATTCTTGACTTAGTGACAGTCTTTAGAGTCAAGATGATGAGTTGGGTTTGGTTGTCCAATATTTTTAGTTGTTCATCTGGTTTGAACTCAACACCTATTCAGGTATACCCCTTGGAATATCCCTCCAGAGTCTAAGTTGAGCTCAAAGTGCAGAGGAGTCTACCCACTCCTATAGGTTGTCTTGAAATCACCCTGAACCTATTGATGAACCTCTTCCTATCACCCAGAATGACTATTTATGGCCTAGGCAATTCAGGAATGTTTGAGGGTTTAGGGTTGTAGTTATTTTGGGAGTCAAAAGGTGGTTTATGCTATTGGAGGCCCTGTTTTGATCCCTAGGTGTCCTAATCGAATAGGGTTACAGTGTACCAACAAAGTCTCTTAAGCGACCTAAGAACAAAAAATTGCTAGAATTTGATGGAGTAGTTCTCGCATTTTATGGCACCTACAAATGATCTATTTGGACCTACACCTATATGTCAGGCCCCTCCACATTAACCTCTCTTAGTTTTGACCAACTCAACATCGTTTGACCGTGTCAATGGCAGATGCATTCTTGAAAAATGCCTTAGTGACATGTAGTGTAAAGATGCCAAGAACCATATTGTGTGTTCTTCACCCCATGGGACATAACCAATAGCACAGATAGGTCAGGGTGGGTGGGTTTATGCTATTGGAGGCCCTGTTCCATTCCCCATGTGTCCCAATCGAATCGGGCTACATTGTACCAATAAAGTCTCTTAAGAGACCTAAGAGCAAAAAATTACCAAACTTTGATGGGGTAGTTCTCACACTTCATGGCACCTATGAATGATCCATTTGGACCTACAACTAGATGTCGGGCACCTCCACAATAACCTCTCTTAGTTTTGACCAACTCAATATCATTTGACCATGCCAACAGCGGATGGATTCTTGAAAAATGCCTCAGTGACATGTAGTGTAAAGGTGCCAGGAGCCATATTTTGCATTCTTCACCCGGTGGGACCTAACCAATGGCGTCGATAGGTCAAGTGGGTGGGTTTATACTAGTGGAGTTCCTATTTCATTCCCCATGTGTCCCAATCGAATCGGGCTACAGTGTATCAGCAAAGTCTCTTAAGAGACCTAAGAGAAAAATTTGCCAGACTTTGATGGAGTAATTATTGCACTTTGTGGCACCTATAAATGATCTATTTGGACCTACAACTATATGTCAGGCCCCTTCACAATAACCTATCTCAGTTTTGACCATTCAACATCATTTGACCATGCCAACAACATATGCATTCTTGAAAAATGCCTCAGTGACGTGTAGTGTAAAGGTGCCATGAGCCATATTTTGCATTCTTCACCCCGTGGGACATAACTGACAATACTGATAAGTCAGTGTGTGTGGGTTTATGCTAGTGGAGTCCCTATTTTGTTCCCCATGCGTCCCAATCGAATTGGGCTACAATATATTGGCAAAGTATCTTAAGAGACATAAGAGCAAAACATTGCCAAACTTTGACGGAGTGGTTCTTGTAATTCGTGGCACCTATGAATGACCTGTTTAGACCAACAACTAGATGTTAGGCACCTCCACAATAACCTCTCTCAGTTTTGACCAACACAACATCGTTTGACCGTGCCAACGACAGATGCAGTCTTGAAAAATGCCTCAATGACATGTAGTGTAAAGGTGCCAAGAGCCATATTTTGCGTTCTTCACCCTGTGGGACCTAACCAATGGTGTTGATAGGTCAGGGTGGGTGGGTTTATGCTAGTTGAGGCCCTGGTTCATTCCCCAGGTGTCCAAATCGAATCGGGCTACAGTGTACCAGCAAAGTCTCTTAAGAGACCTAAGAGCAAAAAAATGCCAGACTTTGACGGAGTGGTTCTCGCACTTCGTGGCACCTACAAATGATCTATTTAGACCTACAGCTGGATGTTAGGCCCATCCACAATAACCTCTCTCGGTTTTGACCAATTCATCATCGTTTGACCGTACCAAAGGCATATGCATTCTTACAAAATGCCTCTATGACATGTAGTGTAAAGGTACCAAGAGCCATATTTTGCATTTTTCACCCTGTGGGACCTAATCAATGGTACCGAAAGGTCAGGGTGGGTGGGTTTGTGCTAGTGGAGGGTCTGTTTCATTCCCCATGTGTCCCAATCGAATCAGGCTATAGTGTACCAACAAAGTCTCTTAAGAGACCTAAGAGCAAAAAATTGCCAGACTTTGACAAAGTAGTTCTCACACTTTGTGGCACCTGCAAATGATCTGTTTGGACCTACAACTAGATGTCGGGCCCCTCCATAATAACCTCTCTCGGTTTTGACCAACTCAACATCGTTTGGCCGTGCTAACGGCGGATGCATTCTTGAAAAATGCTTCAATGACATGTAGTGTAAAGGTGCCATGGGCCATATTTTGTGTTCTTCACCTCGTGGGACCTAACTGACGATGCTGATAGGTTGGAGTAGGTGGGTTTATGCTAGTGGATGCCCTATTTCATTCCCCATATGTCCCAATCGAATCGGGCTACAGTGTACCAGCAAAGTCTCTTAAGAGACCTAAGAGAAAAAAATTGCTAGAGTTTGACGGAGTAGTTATCATACTTCGTGGCACCTATGAATGATCTATTTGGACCTACAACTAGATACTAGGCCCCTCCACAATAACCTCTCTCAGTTTTGACCAACGCAACATCATTTGGCCGTGCCAACGATAGATGCATTCTTGAAAAATGCCTCAATGACATGTAGTGTAAAGGTGCCAAGAGCCATGTTTTGTGTTCTTCACCCTGTGGGACCTAACCGACAGTGCCAATAGGTCAGGGTGGGTGGGTTTATGCTAGCGGAGGCCTTGTTTCATTCTCTAGGTGTCCAAATCGAATTGGGCTACAGTGTACCGACAAAGTCTCTTAAGAGACCTAAGAGCAAAAAATTGCCAAACTTTGACGGAGTAGTTCTCACACTTCATGGCACCTACAAATGATCCGTTTGGACCTACAGCTGGATGTTAGGCCCCTCCACAATAAATTCTCTTAGTTTTGACCAACTCATGATCGTTTGATCGTGCCAAAGGCGGATGCATTCTTGCAAAATGCCTCTATGACATGTAGTGTAAAGGTACCAAGAGCCATATTTTGTGCTCTTCACCCCATGGGACCTAACTGACGGTGCTGATAGGTCGGGGTGGGTGGGTTTATGCTAGTGGAGACCCTATTTCATTCCCCATGTGTCCCAATTGAATCGGGCTACAGTGTATCGGCAAAGTTTCTTAAGAGACCTAAGAGCAAAAAATTGCCAGACATTGACGAAGTAGTTCTCGCACTTCGTGGCACCTACGAATGATCTGTTTAGACCTACAATTGGATACTAGGCCCCTCCACAATAACCTCTCTTAGTTTTGACCAACTCAAGATCATTTGACCGTGCCAACGGCGGATGCATTCTTGAAAAATGGCTCAGTGACATGTAGTGTAAAGGTGCCCTGAGCCATATTTTGCATTCTTCACCCTGTGGGACCTAACTAACGATGCTGACAGGTCGGGATAGGTGGGTTTATGTTAGTGGAGGCCCCTTTTCATTCCCCATGTGTCTCAATCGAATCAAGCTACAGTGTACTGGCAAAGTCTCTTAAGAGACCTAAGGGAAAAAATTGCCAGAATTTGACAGAGTAGTTCTCATTCTTCATGGCACCTACAAATGATCTGTTTGGACCTACAACTAGATGTTAGGACCCTCCATAATAACCTCTCTCAGTTTTGACCAGCTCAACATCGTTTGACTGTGCCAACGACGGATGTATTCTTGAAAAATGCCTCAGTGACATGTAGTGTAAAGGTGCCAAGAGCCATATATTGCGTTCTTCACCTCGTGGGACCTAACTGTCAGTGCTGACAAGTCAGGGTGGGTGGTTTTATGCTATTGGAGGCCATGTTTCATTCCACATGTGTCCCAATCGAATCAGGCTACAATGTACTGGAAAAATCTCTTAAGAGACCTAAGAGCAAAAAATTTCTAGACTTTGATAGAGTATTTCTTGCACTTCATGGAACCTACAAATGATCTGTTTGGACCTACAGCTAGATGTCAGGCCCCTCCACAATAACCTCTCTCAGTTTTGACCAACTCAACATCGTTTGGCCATGCCAAATGAGAATGCATTCTTGCAAAATGCCTTTGTGACATGTAGTATAAAGGTGCGAAGAGCCATATTTTGTAGGCTATAGATATGGATGAAAGCACTTCAGATACAAATGATCTTGAAAAATGAACTTCCAATACCAGTTATCCTTGAGTAAGAGATAGAATGTGAAGTGAGTTCCTACAAAAGATTATGTGCAAGCATTTGGAAGGACAATGAGCTTATTTGAAGATTTGTAGCAGCATTTTGTTAAAAGGAATGGACCATAGTCCATGGAAATGTCTATGAAAATGTCTACAAGAAGATTAAAGAGCTTACACAAGGGTGTTTGTGTGCATGAATCAGTGAGGAAGGATCAACAATGAATATTTTTGCCAGTTTGCTAAGCATTACAGGGCTTTCAAGATCAAATGTATTGTTAGATCACACTTGTAAGCACATGAAGAGCAGTTTACAAGGACATAGATATGAGAATGAAGACAGTAAGAGATATAAGAAAAGTACAAGTCCAGGTCAGTTTTCAAACTAAGCTTATTGCCTCTGTATATGCCATTGATCCTCTTGGCATAGATGCATTGGATGAAGGTATTACGTAGATAAGAGACTGTGTCAAGATACCATGCAATTGTTAAAGTCCCACAATGCTTTAGGGATGTCCACAATGCCTACATCAAGGTAAGACCTCATAAATCCCTATTTTAACCTTAGAATCTTATAGCTCTTATAGAGATAGTGGTATATGTTGAGAATGTATCATTAGGTTTTGGAGGGTCTGTGTCAAAGCTAGGATTACCAGTAATGTACAAATGTCTTGTGACATTTTCATAAGGGAGCAGTCACTTCTTTTCAAAAGGTATTAGCAACTTACTTGAGCAGTCAGTGAATTAGAATAAGGGGGAGTCCTAATAGATTGATAAAGCAATCCTTAGAAAAATTGATAAAACAACACCCAAAGAATTTTCAAGGAGCAGTCAACAGGATGAAGCAGTGAAGACATTTCATGATTGTTGAAGTTTCATAGTGTTTTGTTGGTTTGTTGAAAGATCTTTTAACTGTCAACAGTGAGCATGAAGGGTTGTTTCAAGTTCAATAAGAGGTCTTAGGAGTAGAAGGAATAATAGACCATAAGGGAATAATGAAATAGTCATAAAATGACTGTAATAATAGTCATAGCATTCAAGCAGAGAAGGTTTTTAGGGGCAGAAACAGTCATCAAGAAACTCATAATGCATACAAGTGCCAAATAAGCTTGTGGATATTAAATGACTCACGATTAATAGTCCAGTGAGATCTACAGGTTGTGGTTATAGGCCTAAAACTTGGCATAAGGAATACTTGTCATATGAACCTTGCATGGAGTGTGTGTATGGAGGATTGAAGACTTCCAAGGAGGAGTTTAAAGGAATGGATTCTGACATACGACAAACGAGTAGTGCTGGTTGTAGTCAGTAGTCCAAAACCAAGCAAGAAGCAGTGACAATGAAGAGTATCCCTGGTAGACCAAGACAACAAACATTGAGAGAGCAATCATCTATGTTAAAGATATATAAAAATTGCCAGTGTTCCCTAGAGGGTTTAAGACCTACAGTCAATATAAAGACTGTTCAAAGACTTAGGGATAGTTTGGTAAAACAAGAAACTTTTACAAAATGGTGCAATGATATAAGACAGTAGTGTATACAGCAATATCATACAGTGACAAGAGATTTGAGGGACAATCATCAGCAGTAGACATACAAAAGGCAGTCTTAGGATAGTCATAATAGCATTGAACAGTCAAGTTGAATGATCAAGCAGTCATTAGAGATGACTGTAACAGTCATGAAAGATAGTCCATGGACAACAAGAACTCTGTAGCAGCAGTGAACATGAAGATGCCATGAAAAGACATTGACAGTGCCAACAATACATTGATGAAGACATTGATTGCACGAGATTGACTCAGAAGAAGGGCCATAAGACCACCACCATTATTACCAGGGAGACATGGCACCTCCAGATAACTCGGCAAGCAACAAAGTTGAAATACACATTGTGTGTTTCAACCTAGTTGAAATATACCTTATTTTCTCATTTTCTTCAAATTGGTAAGGGAAAGAATATATTTTTGTGACTCCAATAGCACAAATGTTTTGATCTTTGACAGAAACTAGAGGTCCACAAGGTAGAGGTAGAAGAGTAGCATGATAGTTTTGGAGCATAGGAGATCAACACCAAGTATGATGAAGTTAAACACTAATGCATAGTTCTTAGGTTTTAAAGAAAAGTAGAAAAGATGTCATGAATGCAAGTGTAATGCTTGGGAAAATAGTGACAAAAGGTTTGCTATAGTTTAAAGAATGGAAGGCAGAGAAAATTTAGAGGGATTTAGGCCATTAATTCAGCATCTACAAGAGATCTATGTGCATACAATACTTAGGGATAGTCAACATTTTTTTTCTTTCCTTTCGGGGAAGGACATGGGCATTGTCTCAGAGGTATACAACATTATCTTAGAAAATGTATCATTGAAAAACAATATATGGGTCTATTAATAAGGTGGAACAAGGTCTATAATGATAGCAGGAAGCAAACTTGGCATAATGAAGATATAAATCTTGAACAGAGATTGAAAAAACTAGACTTGACAATCTTCATTAGTAATAGTGGTAAAGCATATGGCAATCCGTAGTTTTTGTCCACAAAAGAGCTTGGCTAGAAGAGGACTAAATAATGAATAGAAAAATAGAGGTTTCACTGCCTAGCTAGCACCACAAAATTGGTATGGACACAAGTTTTTGTGAACAACAAGTACATGAAGAACTTGACATTCTAGTAGGAAGGGTCATATGGACTATGATGACAGTCATGAGGACAACAAGAGAGGGTGGAAGCAAGTGTATTACTCTTCCTTGAAGATTTGCATGAATTATGTGTTGGGAATTAAGGTGTCTCAACCTTTGCAAATTCTTAATGTTGTATTTATTTATCCCATGTTGAGTTAACATAGTCAGCACCTTGTGTACATGCAGCAGGGTAAATTTTGGTGACTTTGGCAGCCGCGGTTTCCCCCTTGAATAATTAACGGGGGTTTGAGGGAAGCGCCCCCAAGACAGGGTCAAGGGGCGTAGCCCCTTGCGGGGTCTAGGGACAGCACCCCTGGTGCGCTCCCTGTCACGGTACAGGGTGGGGTCGAGGGGCAATGCCCTCATGGGGGTTGGGGGGCAACGCCCCTGAAACCTCAAACAATTTTTCATTAATGACAAGTGTCTGTGAGTATCTTTGCATGAGAGAAAGGCATCTTTGGGTGGTCAAGGGAGATTATGACATGTAAGAGGAATATGATATTTTTAGTCAGTGTATGACGGATTCTATTATAGCTGTAAGGTGCATAAGAGAATCTGTCGTAACGTATCTTGGGACCAGGTGCTCACTTCAGGATGGGATGTTGGACAAGTGTCCTTAGGCGTGGGTTTTGGGGCATGAGTCCAAGATGGATGCCCATCTCTAGAAGGTTCCATATTTGCCTTGTAAACTCTATATAAACAGGTGCTTCGATGGGAGATAAATAAGTTTGGTACAAGTACTGTTATGCTGCCAGAATATCTCTAGATTCGACATTCGAAGACTCCTGAAAGAGCATTGGCTCTGAAACTGTATTGTAATCTGTTATTGTTTACTATAATACATTTGAGCTATGTTTTGGAGTGTGGGGTTTTTCGCCCGCAAGGGTTTTCCCCACGTATATCTTGTCTCTCTTCTTCTGTCTTCTTTCTGGTTCTTATGTTTTGCTGCAATATCTCATGTTAATGGTTTAACATTGCTGTAATAGTTAGGATAAAGTTGAATTTGCATAGCCCTCTCCTCATTAGATTAATGTAGGAAGCGTTTTCCGCACACCAAGCTTCCTTTCATGATGGTCAAGAACATGTATAGTGAGCAGAGATCAATGTGCCAAGAGTGCAGGGACAGTCATTTCTTACAGAGGTTTTAATGTTCCAAGTTTGATTAGGGTCACAATTAAAAGATCATAGTAGTCAATATGGAGTTCATATCTCATAAAAGTATTCCTTCAGTCTTGAAGATGTAATTAAGGTCAGCATAATGATTATAAGGTGTTGCAAGGTTATTGTATGGTTTTGAAGAAGAGGAAGGCATTGTACGAGAACTCAAGACTCTTTCCTTAAATACTAATGTCTGCCACAGTCTAAGACAATCCACAAAGGTCCAAGGGAACGAAATAGCATGATATAAGTACCAAGAAAGGCCTTTGCTGACCCTATTTGATCTTATTTTAAGGTTGTCATCAAATATGTGTTCTTATTATAAGGTTTCCATAAGGGATATTCTCTTAAATCAATAGCTTTCATCATTAGGAAGTGAGATTGGTGGTAGAAGAAAATATTGTTTCAGAATTGGTGGATGGAATTAATTGGGTTTCGGAATTGACATAGTCAAAGGTAAAGGACTTTTCAGCCACAATGACTGTAACAACATCAAATGGAATTGTTTAAGTACTATCAAGGTCATATCATTTGGATAAGGGTGATTTGAAAATGGATTATATTGTTTTACTAATTTATGATTGAAAAATGATATGTTTTTGAAGAATTTCATGCTTTGTGTTCTTTTCTTGCATGATTATATTGTTAGTGTGTTGATGTGTTGTTGATCCATGATGGAAACATCATGGTCCTGAGATTACTTGGATGCAACTTATTGTTGTGCCTACACAAATGGAGCTGAAAATGTTGAGAAGGAAGAAAACAAAATCCTAAAGTTGAAACAAAATGAAAATTGCTACTCACATACCTACTTTGAAGCCTTGTTTTCTACTATTGTAACATTTAAAAAGTCTCCATTTGATTGTCTAGATTGATCATTTCATGGAAATGTTGGATGAAGTTTGTTTATGGATGAAATGATGAGAAAATGGAAAACAAGAAGTTGCACATGAAGGTCACGATGCCAAAACTACACATACTATAGCTGCAACTTAATATATATGCTTGAAACATGAGAACCTAATGCTACAAGGGAAGTCTTGATAACAAAATTAGCTATCTTGTTATTTATGCTTGAGATATGGCAAGTAGGCATGGAATATGGTGTTTGAAGAAGTTTCTAGATCTGCACATGCCTTCCTAACCAAGTCATCTATTGCAAGTATGGGTTGAACCGATGTTGTCATTGATGTCAACATACTCATGTTGCATTAATGAGAAGGATTGGATGAGCTGTGTGCTGAGGATATTGAGAAAATTAGTCTCAATCAGGAACAGTGAAGAACAATGATGACAACAAGGTAAAAGTCCAAGATAGGTTGAGGATCAGAGGATGTAGTTTAAAGGGTTTGTAGATATAAGTCTTGAGATGTTCCAGTCGAGATTTCAGAGGTCCACATGAAGATCTGGAGAAGTTATGGTTGTTCAAGTAAAATCAGTTCCGATAGATGTTCAGTGGTGACAGAGTGAGACAGATAGGTCCAGTGAGGTCTAGTAATTCATTATCCCATTCTGCGGATTGGAGGACGTGTTTAGGACGTCCTTGTGAAGTGTCAAGTAGATTGGTTTGTGGTTTGAAGGTCCGGAAGAACCTATTCCTTTGTGACAGTGATGACAGACTGTGTTCTTGAGGTTCTGGATGAAGGTAAGAAGGATTTCAGTAAGTAGAGGAAGTGCAGATGTTCCTGATGTTTCAGGAAAGCTTGTGGAGGTCCTTGGATTATGTTCAGTTCGTGTTGATGGTCTACATTAGAGTTGGAGCCTAGAATTGAAGAAATATTTCCGAATAAAGATGTTCTTTCTGTGACTGGCCGACTGGATGAATTATACATCTTGCGAATGTTTTTGTGGTTGTTTGCCGACTTAGATGTTTGTTCCTAAGTTGATGTCGTGTATAAATAAAGGATTGCGAAGTCATTTCAAGGTGGGCTGAAGGAGATGAGTGTGTGGTAGCGAGGAGAAGAGCGAAAAGCAGAGCAGAAGGTTTGGGCTTAAATGGAGCTGACTCAAGCATGGTGGAGATGCTAATTACCAATTCAAGTATGTAATACTTATTCTTTTGTAGACAGTGAATCTCTTGTAGGCAGTGAGCCTCTTGTGAGTAGTGTGCTCGAGCAGTGAGCCCTAATTTGCATGTGCCATTTTGTTCTTTCTATTCTTCTAACAGAGAATACATTCTTGGGTTAATCACCTCGTGGTTTTTCCCTTAACCAAGTTTTCCACGTCAAAAATCTTGGTGTCTCATGTGTTGATGTGTTTCTGTTCTTGATTTACTGTGCTTTCATGGTTGATCTTCTATTATGCTACTAATTAACATTGTGGAGTTAAGTGTTTAATCAAAGAGAAAGTTTTGTACAACTGATTCACCCCCCCCCCTCTCAGTTGTGTGCCCTAAATCTAACAGTCATCACCTTGAAAATTTCATTCTTAAGGAACCTATGTTGTTAGAAGAGTTACTTCATGAAATTTGTTTGTGAAAAGTAAAGTTGCCTTGAATAAAATTTGTTTGTTCTAGTTGCAACTGCCCTAGTAGACATGTATGCAAAGTGTGGAAGCATAGACAAGGCACATGAACTTTTTGACAGAAAACCTCAAATAGATGTTGTTTGATGGAAGGCAATGATTGCAAGATATGCACAAAATGGATTTGTTACTTTAGAAAATTTCAAGCAAATGAAATTGACGAGTGTAAAGCCAAATTCCACAACCTTTGCCAGCATGCTCCTTGCCTATGCCAAAATGGGATCTTTAGAACAATATATGGACATCCACCAAAGCATAAAGGATATGGAAATTTTGTCAGATGTTCTAGTTGCAACTACCTTGGTAGACATGTATGCAAAGTGTGGAAGCATAGACAAGCCACGTGAACTATTTGACAAAACAACTCAAAGAGATGTTGTCTGATGGAATGCAACGATTGCAAGATATGCACAAAATAGATTTGTTTCTTTAGAAAATTTTAAGAAAATACAATTTGCAGGTGTAATTTGAAATTCCACAACCTTTTCCAGAATTTTGTCAGATGTTGTAGTTGCAATTGGTTGTTGTGACACATGTATGCAAAATGTGGAAGCATAGACAAGGCACATGAATTGTTCAGCAAAACACATCAAAGAGATGTTATCTCATGATATGCCTTGATTGCAGGATATGCACAAGATGTCATCTAATGGAATGCCTTGATAATAGGATGTCATCTTTTTGCCTTTTTTTGGCTTTTACATGACAGATATCTAGGTAACAAATATCCATTATGTTTTCCTATGAACTAACCAAACCAAAACTTATGTGTGGTTGAAAGAAGGTGGTGAACAAAACCAAAGGACTTATTGGAGACATTGCCAAGGGTGTTGATGGCACAATAGAGATTTCAAGTGGCAAAGGCACTAGTGTAACCTATGAAAATTTTATAGGGATCATATAGAATATCATGTATAATATACATATCAAGGAATACATCATGATACTTGGTATGAGTATGTGAGACTAGTAGAGTTGCTTGGTTTGAAGAGGCCAAGTGTAGGGAAGAAGGGGAATTTCACCAAGGTGTAGATGGACTAGAAATTCTAGATTAGAGGATATTGTCATAGTCTATGATGACACTTGAAAGGATAAAAGACTAGCATAGGAAATAGGTGGATAAAAGATGTATGAACCAATAAAAAAGAAAATTTATGAGGTTGTGGTCATGAACTGTTTAGACATAAACCCATCAAAGGATGGAATAATAAGGGTAGGAAGGCAAGAGAGAATGGTCATAAGAAGAAGATGTAGATTGAAGGGAATAATAACATATTTTGTGCTTATAGGTTTTTGGTGACACAAACAACATTAGGTAAAGAGGAGGAATAGTTTCCCTATAAGAAACAAGTGTTTGTTCCAAGGAACAATGGAGTTGTGGCTAGAGAATCGACTCTGAATAAATCCACAAATCCATTTGCTAAAGGATAAGTCAAATTTTCATATGCCAAAGGATTGTGAAATATTTTAGTAGTGCCATTTTTTGGTTGAACACTTTGTGCATGAGTATCAACATATCATTCTAGATTGTCAATCCCAATAATGAGGTGGTTCAAATAAGGTGAAATATCATTCTCAACATGTCTCAAACTCACATGTGTATGCCTCATGTCATATGTAACAATGGTGGAGGGTGTCAAAGATATATTATTAACTAATGCCACCTTATCCTCACATATACCAAAAAAAAATGGTGAAAGATCCTCATGTTGTTATTCATTCTTAACTATGTCTATATCATGTGCAAGATGGGATATAGGAGGAGGTACTCCATAAGTACTTAAAGATATGACATGTGAAAGTATGAATGGATCCAAATGGGGGTCGAGCTACTAATTTAGTATATCATACTGATGCATACAAAAGTTAATGGGATCTACAAATGGGCCACTAGAAGGAGAAGAAATAAAACCATGAGTAAAATATTGTCTAGGGCCAATAGTAAAGTGATCTATGAAAGCACATGACAATGCATGAAAGGATGTATGAGAAGCATGACATGAATTAAATCATTACTTAGTGGTAAAAATTAATGTATCACTAAATGTTTGTATCAAAATATAGAAATCATGTATAGAAGAATAATCAATAGACCATGAACCTCAAGATAGACAAGATGGATCATCATGAATTACATGGGATCTAACGACCTCATGTGAAGTTGAACAAGGTGTATCATGTATAGGCCTATCACTAGTGAGAGATGAAGTACAATCATCATAAATCTCATCACTAGGATAATGATCATAGATAGGTAATTAAATTCAACAAGTATATCATTAGGCATGGATAGAGGTGAATCATAATCACATGTAGGTAAAGGTAAGGCATATATATCTACATTATAAGTGTCCATAGGTTTAGTGGAGCTATAGAAAAATGATCATCATTATACTTATCAGATCATGTATTAAAAAAGCTAATTCATTCAAAGCACATCAATCTATGGACATAGGACCAACATGACATGTCAAATATATATCATCAAGATAGGGGCCCCCTCTCTATATAGGTGCCCTTGAGCCCATCCCCATAGGTTGAGCACTATATATCAGGGGGAGACTAGGCTTAGGCTATAGCTATATATAGTCAGTAGTCAGGTTAGCAGCCCCTTCCCCAACATAACAAACCACTACTAATATGATTCATAGGTGAGGGAGGTGTGATATTATCAATAGAAATCATACTATATGTATCATAACACATTATACATCCATACTAGATGATTCACTACTATATGTATCATAACACATTATAAATCCATACTAGATGATTCTCTACGCTTTTGGGAACTTCATATGGAGCCTAAAAGTGCTTTAACACTTGGTCTGAACAGATATCTATTTTCTCTCTGATTCACTAAATCCTTTGCTCTATGATGATCGTCAAAAGCCTCGGGGGCTACTAGATCACTAGGGCAAGTTCTCCTAGGTCAATCCCTTGAAAATACATTGTAGGCGTGGAAATATGTGTAAATAGGGTAGGAATAAGTCAACTGTGTGGAAATGCAAAAAGGAGGGGAGTATATGAGGGTATATAGGTATTATGAAAGGAGCCAAACTTAGCACCAGAGTGTGCCACATGTTTCTATATAAGTGCATTAAGGCATTCCCTCAAATTGGGCCCAAATTTGTCTTGAGGATAACACATATCCGTTCTAAGTCCTATGATCTACTCTTCAATACACCTAAATTATGTAGCATCTATTGTTTGTCTTGCAATTACATAACAAATGTACAAAAGCAAAAGCACACATAAGCCAAAATTTTCAAAATTCAAAATAAACATTAAGTATGAAATGTTTACAAGGGATTGTTAAAAAAATTCTTAAGATTATATTAATAAGAAAAGTTCAAATTTTAAAGAGATGAAACTATGTTGATTGGTTGAAAAGTTGTTAACTATGTAACAATAAAAATTTGCAAGTTGAATTGTAAGTTGTAAGCATAAACCAATGAAAAGAATAACAAACAATACCATTTGTTTAGTTCCAGAAATGGATATCCATTTCTAGCTCCACAAAACGGATATCTGTTACTTTAATAACGGATATCCGTTACTTTAATAACGGATATCCGTTATTAATGGATATCTGTTAGTAATGGATATCCGTTTTGCTTTGAAAATGCCTTGTATTTAGGCTTGGGACTGTCATAGTTGACTTTCCCTGAATTCTAACATGTTTACAAGTTTCACCCTCTTCTTCGAACTTCACCCTCCATGCTAACGACTTTTTTTAATTCAAATTTGATAAAACAAAAAGGGTTTATTGAAGAAATTGTCAGCTTTCTAAAAATATAAGATTTTCTTGATTATCATATTATTAAACAATAATTAATAATTATATATATATGGTGTGTGTCTGAAATCCTGATGGACACACTAATTGAAAAACATCCATAACTTTCAAACCATTTCACCTTTTTCAAACCAAAAGATGCGTCACACTCTATGCTTTTCTAGCTATAGGTTTAAAAAAAATTGAATTCCATTTTTTTTTATTTAGGTTGGCTGGAAAATTACTTTTTAGTTTTTAAAAAATTAACAGTAAAAAAATCATAACTAATTATTTTCTTGGAAAAAAAAATCAAAAAAATATGTGTCACATCCAGGCATGAGTCCTTTACTTATTTTGAAAGATTCAAAAAAAAATTGTTCATAGTTAGGTTGGCTAGAATGACACCCATTTTTTTTTTTTTTCTAAAAAATTTAATAGTTGTTCATTGAAATATTCATTTTTCACCAAGTAAATTTAGTTTTTTTTTTAAATAATTAGTATTCCATAAACTAGATTCAATTCTCTACAAATTTTGTTCTTACATATTTTTCAAATTGTGTATATAATCCATTCAAATTTTGACATAAACTTGATTAAGTCTGATTTTTAGTATTTTCATTGTCACTTAAAGGTATTTTTTGGCTCATCATGATCCTGCACATACCCAATTAAATAAATATGATTTATTTAATTAATTATTAGAGGAAAGATGGACTAATTAATTAAATAATTTTATTTAATTAATTAGTGAAGATGTGATGTAAGATTAATGATGGGGATTGATAAAAGCATGACGGTGTTAGGTTAAAAGGTTGAAGTAGATTTAAGTGTCTACATCTTGCCCCTCTTTGAGATGGTGTTGTGACTAAGAAAAGTGACGTTGTTTCAAAGAAGATAAGTATAGACACTTTGTGAGATAAAACTAGTGGGAGGATGCCCGTATCATTTGGAAGATTGGGAGTTAGGAAATGGGTTAGTGATGCCCCCTCGAGAGAGTAGGTAGGTTTGTAGAGACCTAGGTGGTCTATCAAAAGGAGATGGAAGTTCGAAGGGATGAAAAATGGATGGGAGGGAGTTGGATAGATAGAAGGAAGGGGGGAGAAACAAGGAGATGGTTAGATATATGAAGGTTGGGATGCATGAAGAGTGAAGAAACAATGGAACATGTGAAGAGGTGTATGGATGAGGATATGGATAATGATAATAATGTGTGATAATTGGATATTGTTGATGGTAGGCACATGCTTGGAAGGCAATTTTCATGTAGAGAGAAACTCAATTTTTCTATAGAATTGGCCTTATGCATCATGATATAAGGCATCATGATGATGGTATGCCAAGTGCATGAAGGACTAACACAACATAAAAGGTTACAAGTGCATATATCATATGGCACCATGATATGGAAGATCACGATGTCATTGTGGAGATATACTAAGAGGATCATTAAAAATGCAAGACAAAATGATAAAAACACACAAGAAAGCATGTACAAACAATACATAGACAAACAAGATTTTTCCTCTTGTCGGGCTAAAAACTAAAGATTGATTGATGATGATGATAGTGTTGTTGATGTGGGAATGATATATCTCGAAAATAATACAAGGATTGGGAATGATATATCCTAATGATGATTATTTTCTTAGAGTTGATCAAGGGTTGTAGTGAAGTTGGGAAAACAAATTATAGATGTTTTGGGATGATTTACTAGATTATTGAGCTAGATGTGGTTGGATTTTTCTACTTTGTTGTGATGTTTGGATTGCATATCGAGGATAATTATGTTGCATTGTGTTATGGATTTGGATGGCTTGCATTTAAAGGAGTGTCTTTGGCATAGTCTTTTGCTTATTTTGTGAGATGGGATTGTTGTATCAATGTTGTGACCAATGAAAAGGGAAAACCAAATCTAGGGATAAGGATGAAAGGTGGATCCAAAGGATCAAGGGATTGGGATTTGGGATGGGACAGATAAAGGGTTTGGAATGGGATGGATAAAGGATTTAGGAAGGGATGGATGGGGGTGGTTTGATGGAAGGGTTCAAGAGAGGATCTTAGAGGACTACGTTGCATAGAAATAACATGCCCTCATTCAATGTATGTCATTCATGATGTTACACAACAATCCTAACAAAAGGAGGTGTTGATATGATGTAGTATATTTTCTAGGGAAGATTGGATATAATTAAAGGTGTCCAAAGCATGTTTCAACATTTTTCCCTTGCCCTTATTAAGGTCAAAAGCATGAAGTTAGAATGGATTGGGTATGATGAAATGGTGATAGAGATATGGTGGATGGGTATGATGGGATGTCATGATGGAAGGGATAGGATAAGGATGATATGAAAATATGATGGATCAGTATGATGGGATGGTATAATGGAGGGGATAGTTATGATGGAGGATGGATGGGATAATTTGATGGAAGGAGGTTGGGCCCCAAGTGCAAGGTTCATATAGACAATTGATTTATTCATGACACTCGCTAATGAGTTTTCATCATGGTACTTGCCCAAGGTGCCACAAGAATGGATTTCACTATTGGATGAAGTTTTTCTCTTTACTCTTTGGATTTTTTTTAAATTAAAAAAAATGGTTTTTTTCCTGATTTTTAGATAACTTTTGATTTATGTTGCTTCAAGTATCAAGTGCTTTTCGATCTAATGTAGCTAACTTGGGTACTCTTGCCATGACATGCCAGTAGTAGCTTGCCTTAAGTAATTTCTTTATCAAGATCACATCATTGATGTACAATTCATAGATGTTGCTATGATCCTCTTTGATAATTAAGTTGGCTTTATCTGAATGTGAAGATCTCGATGGAGTACAATCATAGCCCCGATGGTATAGCATTGTTGCTATGATATAATAGGTTTGGTATTTTGGGTTTGTAGGTTGAAGTCTTGATTTGGAATGTTGGTTTAGGATTTTGGATTTAGGGTCATAGGATTTAGATTTTAAGATTTGGATATTTGGATTGGTATAGGGTATTTTTGTATTTCAAAGGGATTGAATTTTGGGAACATGGATTTGAATTTAGGATTGAGACTAGGACCAATAATTTTATTGGATCATGTGACTATTCCTACTAAGATCAATAATAATTGTGGAGGTGGCACACACCTATTGTATGCAAAGTGTGTCTTTTGATTTTGTGTTATATTGTGATTGATTTCTTCATTTTTCTTTGGAATCCATATTGTGTTTTTGCTTCCATTTGGATTTTTGGATTCATGTCACCTTTTGGATTCATTTTGATCTTTTATTTGATTTTGATTTTGCACTTGATGTTGATTTGATGCTTGATTTTGATTCCTTGCTTTATATGACATATGATCTTGTTGGTCCCAATCAACGGGTTTAGGATGTAGGAGAAGAAGGTGGATGGTATGGATGGAGGTGGTGGTGAAAGGATTAGTGGTAGAAAGATTATTTAAGGGGCTATGAATGGCTTCTATTTCAATGTTTGCTTGGATGAAGTTTCCCCAATGATCACTGAAGTATCACTAACATCACTAGATTGTTTGTTAGGATGTTTGTAGTCGATGCCTTGATATCCATAATTGACATAAACTTGTACAAGTTCTAAGATTCCTTGCTCATGAAGGCCCAAGCCTTTGCCATTGTAACCCATGACTTGGCAAATTTTGTTTTTGATGGGATACTTGTTGCTTTTGAAGCATGATACTAGCCCCTTAATTAAGTTGACTTTATCTAAATGTGAAGAAGACTTTATCTAAATGTGAAGAACTCGATAGAGTACAATCATAGCCCCGATGGTATAGCATTGTTGCTATGATATAATAGATTTGGGATTTTGGGTTTGTAGGTTGAAGTCTCGATTTGGAATGTTGGTTTAGGATTTTGGATTTAGGGTCGTAGGATTTAGATTTTAAGATTTGGGTATTTGGATTGGTATAGGGTATTTTTGGATTTGAAAGGGATTGAATTTTGGGAACATGGATTTGAATTTAGGATTGAGATTAGGACCAATAATTTTATTGGATCATGAGACTATTGCTACTAAGATTAATAATAATTGTGAAGGTGGCACACACCTATTGTATGCAAAGTGTGTCTTTCAATTTTGTGCTATATTGTGATTGATTTCTTCATTTTTATTTGGAATCCATATTGCTTTTTTGCTTCCATTTGGATTTTTGGATTCATGTCGCCTTTTGGATTCATTTTGATCTTTTATTTAATTTTGATTTTGCACTTGATGTTGATTTGATGCTTGATTTTGATTCCTTGCTTTGTATGACATATGATCTTGTTGGTCCCAATCAATGGGTTTAGGATGTGGGAGATGAAGGTGGATGGTATGGATGGAGGTGGCAATGAAAGAATTAGTGGTAGAAAGATCCTTGAAAGGGCTATGAATGGCCTCTATTTCAATGTTTGCATTGGATGAAATTTCCCCAGTGATCACTGAAGTATCACTAACATCACCATATTATTTGTTAGGATGTTTGTAGTCGATGTTTTGATATCCATAATTGACATAAACTTGTACAAGTTCTAAGATTCCTTGCTCATGAAGGCCCAAGCCTTTGCCATTGTAACCCATGACTTGGAAAATTTTGTTTTTGATGGGATACTTGTTGCTTTTGAAGCATGATACTAACCCCTTAATGTATTTCAAGAACCATTAGAGCTTGCAATTTGATCATCTATAAGGAGACCAAATTTGATGAAGGTGGTTGGACAAACTTGATAGGATGTTTGTGCTTTCTATTCATTCATGATTGGTATGCCTTGATCAATTATATGCTCAATGTGATCAATTGTGACTTGCTTGTACTCATGCTTGATGTGATCAACATCATTTACAACTTGATTGCAAATATGCTCATTATGATCATTTTTCTTGTCTGTGTGTTCAATGGGGGCAACGATTTCCTCAGGGGGAGTTATGGGATGATGGATAGGATTGGTTTGGGTCTCTTGATCTTGGAATGTTGTTGCAGGATTTATGGAATTGGCTTGGATGTTTTGATCTTGATTTGGTGATGGGCAAGGTTGATCATGCTTTGGGATGAGTTCTTGACACATCCTTGATTGCTTTGTTGACAAGATGGATGCATATTGTTTAGCTTTGACATCCAATTTAATGATTAGCTCATGGATATACTCCTTGATTCTTGCACATTGATTGGTGAGAGGCCTTTGATACTTATGGGTTTTATGGATCTTATGGATTTTGGATTTGAAGGACCTTTGGAAATGTTGACATTTAACTGCCCACATAGGTTGAATTGTAGGGATGATAGTTCTAGGGGGACCCCAGACATCCTTAATAGGTTTTGGATTGATGACTTCATTATTGATAACATGTTTGCATGATGGAACTTGATTGTGGATGGGGATGGTGCTAGGAGGCTCTTGGACAACCTGAATAGGTCTTGCATCCATAACTTTATTGCCAACAACACATTTGTATTATGGCATGACATTAGAGGTGTTGCAAGACTCCTCAACTTTGCTCTTTTTATTTTGATGGTGATTGTTCACTAGTAGTCCTTGGATAAAATCATTCATAGATTGTTTGGATAAGATAGGAATAGATGATTGGTAGGATTGTTGATTGGATTGTTGGTTATGATTGGATGATGGACTTACATAGGAGGATTAGGCTTTGACTGGCTTTTTGAGTGTTTGGAATTCAAACATAAATTTCTTTTGAAGATCTTGTTCTAAAATGGTGGTAGATGTGGAGGGAATTGTCCTAATAACAGATCCTGAAGATGTTTCTTGATTCTTTTGATAGATGATGGATGCAAATGATCTAGGGGAGGTATCCTTTTATACTTGTTTTAGATTCACAATTTGGATGTTTTAACATAGAAAGCAATGAATAACAACTAATTGAAAGGTGAATGCGCTTGGGCTCAATATGACATTTAAATTGTGAACAAAAGGGTCAAATTTGCATTTGCAAATTCAACTTGAGAATGTGAAGTAATAATCTAAAAGCTGAATAATGTTTGAGAACCAGTTATATTCTGTTTTGAAAGTCAATTTAAATTTTAGATAAAATCAATGAATATCATGTAATGTAAAACAAAAACAAAAATAAAAGTAAGATCTACATACTTTTCACTAGTACAAATGAAAAAAAAATTGTAACTGAATACCTTCTTTTTTATATATATCTGTTAAACAAAGCAGAGATTACAATGAAAAAAAATAAGCAGCAACCAGGGCTGCAATGTAGTATCAGTCCAGAACCAAAGCTAAGATATGCTGCGAACTGAATACCTGCTTACAATTTGCCTTCTAAATCTATTTAAAAATATATATATCCTTGGGGGACATCTCCATTTGTTGAAATGAAAACAATTCTAATCTTCTTATTCACTGGATTATTTTTTAACTTCTCGTTTTAAGTAACAAGTTGTGACAGGCATTACAGGAGGCAATAATTTCCTTCAATTTCAGTCAATTCTATTTTTACCCATCAACTGATCCCATTAATCTCATGCAGCGAAATGCTTGGCTATAAACTTAGTTCCACATAATAATTGTCTATGTTTTTAATTTAATTACTGATTACTTTTTTCAGTGGGGAAAGGTGCTCAACAGTAGAGTGGATAATCTGTCCTATATTTTCATTTTCAAAAACAAGTAAACCTGTATTATTGAAGTCCTCCTAAATGCTATATCTTCAAAATCTAAAATATCTGAGATTTTGTACGGTTGCTTTCCTTCTTTATTCTTAGTTGCTCCACTCTTCATGACAGTTTCCTATCAATTGTCAATTCCAAGATTGATCTTACAAAAGTTTAGAGCTTTCCAACTGTCAAAAATCAGATTTAAATAGTTTCCTGTCAATTGTCAATTCCAAGATTGATCTTAGAAAAGTTTAAATCTTTCCAACTGTTAAAAATTAAAAACTAAATTACAGTTTCCTTAAACTGGTAAATACTAACTTACACTGCAACTTGAACATGGTACGAATGTACATAGAAAAAGAAAACTGTGGCAACCCTATTTTGAGGTAATATTCTCCTAACAAAAAAAGAAATAACAAAAGAAAGATCTACACTCTAGTCAAATAAGCACCACAAATAAGGTAATCCAGAGGATGTTGGTAGACAATGAAAAGGCCCAGTACAATGCTGATACCCAGAGAAATCAATCAAATGTCAGTGCTGGATCTTACCTTTCTTTGGATTGGACCTTTTTTTGTAATGGGAAAGAAAACTAGGCATATGCTCCATTCCCATCAATAGCAAATTTGGACCACACTACCTAACAATCCAATGAAGACACATTGTTGGTTAGACAGAAATAATTACTAAAAAGTTAAAAAGAAAAAAGAATCAATCCATATTAAGTACCTTTCAAATGTTGATTGCTTTCCTAGCAATAACACAGATCTAAATTTTTGGTCAAAGATATTCTCTTGAGCTTTTGTGAGACGATTCGTTCCCATAGATTTCATGATACACCATGCTTAGATAGCATGACTCATCTTATGTTTTAGGTATATCTTCATGTCCTTTTCAATCTGAAAAGGACTACTGCCTTTCCTTGATATGGAATAGACAAACTTTGTTCAATAAAAGAATCCAAACGCCTGCAAAATATCACTACTTTTGTGATTATCATAATTTATCTTCACTGTGGTTGAAAACAAGCTCATTTCTTTGAAATTTGTTATTTTATATCGGAGGCAAACGTGTGATGATTACAAAAGAGACGTAACATCGGGAAATAAGCATCAACATCTTATTGTGTGTATCTTGAAATTAAAAATGTATAATCCATCCTAACCAATGGGAATTAATATTATATTCAAAAGATTTCTACATGAAAATGACATTTCAGCGACCTGTCACCCATTTTTTTTCTCTTGAAGTTGTTTTGGAAAACTAAATGGCTTCCAGAATTCTAGTTTAAAGCTAGAGAGTCAAGAGATATAGTTATGGCATCACTCTTCAACTTATTTAAAATTTATGTAAAATAACAATCTATATAAAAATTGCTTTAGAATTTTATGAGAATTTGGTTTTTATTTCTAATCTAGAGGTTTATTCAAATGAATTTTTGGTATATATTTTTTAAATTAATAGTTATTATTTTATTTTTTATTTTTTGGGAATTTTGGTTGTTCTTTAGATAATATTATTGAATTGTGTAATTGTGTTGTCAAAAAGTGGAGAATACAATTATTTCAGGTAACCAAATTCTTGTTCTTTGTTAATAAATTCTAATTTTGTTTTTAATGCTTTTAACTACCTATGTCTATTACTCTTCTTGATAAGTACCTTCTAAAGTTGTTGACAACAAGATAGAGTTTTTTGGGGTTAAATTTGAAGACACTTGTGGTTTCCAATTATAGCATATCTAATATTTATGTTTCACATTAAACTCATGTATAAACTACTCCTTTTATTGGGTTTTATAAAGCTACCTACAACAAACTACAATAACTTCTTTTGGGACAATTTTGAAGGCACTCTATGATTTCCATCAAATTACTTTAAATTTATGTTGTAGAACCAAGGAAGTTGAATAATTTCTTATATTACCAAAAAAATGTCATGGTTATTCTTTCTATTCTAAGTGGATTATTAGTGTTGAAAGTTAATGGACCTTGGAAAATTACTTAGAAATTGCATCTCTTGAAATAAAATTTATAGAAGGATAGCATAAGGAGACATTCACACCTTCTTTGTGGCTCATGTATCCATTAAAATCATGGGAAATTTTGTAGCCAAGACTCATATATTGAATATACATGGAAAGTTATTTAAACTTCAATTTTGTGGAATGGAGATGGCTTTCATTCAAGAGTGGCATGGTTTATACTCATGCAAGCTCTTGCATATTGTTCCTACTTCTATACATCATGTTTTTTATTGATCTTAAATTGATATACATAATTCTTATTAGAGCCTATGCTTTGGTCTATTGATGCATTTTGCTTCCTAGAGCTTCATACATTGAGCCTACATTAACACATCTTACTCCTTGGAGTTAATATATATATAGTCATATCATGCTTCTAGAGCTTTACCTCTTCATACTAGATGGACCACTCTCTAAATATTTACTTTATATACATGTTTATGAGTGCTACATACTTTGAAATACATGATCATTTTAGGATTCACATGCACCTCAAAGTGGGGGCAAAATATAATGGTGAAATTTGGATACCCTTGTCATTTCCAATTTAGTTTTGTACCTATTCTGAGGTAATATATTAATACATGTACATAGTGACAAATGACACAATGTTGTGAAGTAAAGCTCATTCCCCTAGTCATTTTGTCCATTTACAAACACACATATCCCTATACATTGAGCCCTACCCTATTCATTTACACACACATTTTTATGCATTCACCTTATCCATTTACTTATCACATATATCTATGCACTTACCTCCATTTAGTTGTTTGTTGCCTAGATTTGTTCGTTATCCCATTCTAAGACGAGTCTAGGTTGCAGGAATGACCTCTCTGACGTGACCTTGTCCCCTTCCAGTTTAAAATTCAAAATTCAAATTTGGTTGATTGGCTTGTTTTGCCCTTCCACCCTTGATCTAACTAAAGACTTGTTTTAGTATAATTTGATGTTATATGTTAGTATTTAAAGATATTCAACGTATATTCATTCTAATCATTAAAGAATCTCCTAACCATTTGGAGAAGAAAAGTAATTATTCATTCTAGAGAGCAATCAATAGCGACATACTTTGATTTGGTGCCAAAAAAGAAAAAAGAATTTGCATAGTTAAGTGCTTGCCTATTGTTTATAATATTGTTAAATTTTTGAGGATTGATTTAGGTAGAAGCTCCTTGTAACCTAACGACAATCCTTTAAAGTATTTTTAAATACAACCAATCCCCAAGCATTCAAATAAAGCAAAGCGAAAGGTCACATATTAGGCAAAGTTGTAGAATAGAAGAGTGTTGATTCCATGACGAATCTAGAGCACAAGTATAGATTTAGTTTGTCCTAGACCTATAAACTTATCCTTACAAAAACAAAGATCAAATATAAACTCCAAAGAGAATGATAGTTAACTCCGCATCTTAAAAAAATATCAAACAAATAGAGATTATGAAATCTCACCTCGAGAATCAACTTACTTTAATCGAGGTTGATGTATTTTCATGTGTATGCTTTTTATTGGATCCTTTTCAAAATGATGAAATCTAAATGTTCTGCCGTGTGGGACGACAACACCCAATTGGAATAGACAATGAACCTCCACTAGCTATAGTTTAATAGTACTAGGTAAATGTAGTTTTAGTGTTTTAACCTCCTCCTCACGATAAGATTTTGGCCCACGATGGATAAAGAATGTGCACACTTTTCGTAATATCATAAAAAATAATATTATATACTGTACCTACCCAAGGAAACTCCTTGGCAAATTCCAAGGAAATTATTTCAACCCCACGAAAGTTGAGCGAAGAATATGAAAATATGGAAGAAAGTGATGAGTTTGTATGGATTGACATGTCCATGCATAAACTCCATGCGATACCGTCACGGCAGTCCTGACGTCACTGTCACCTCATGCTGTACGGCCTCCCACACGCAAACAATGCGAAGTTGGAAGGAAATTCAGTCACTTTAATAATCTTCTTTTTTATATTCTGCATGCACGTTTTGTCGCAAGCTTGCACTCGACATCTCTTACAATGGAAAGGAACCCCAAAAAACACTATTTTTTTAATAATTTAAGTCAAGTCAAATTGATGTCATTCAAGTGCTAAAGATGTTTGGTTCACCTAGAGCCTACTCTATTTTATTTTATTTTATTTTGAATGACACTTAAAAAAATTATCACCTTAGGTTATATTTTTGGGTTCAAAATATTAAAAGTGATTAAAATAAATGAATTAGGATTGATATTAAAATTAAATGTATAATTTTAATAAATAAAAATAAAGTATTTAGATGAATTTTGAAGGGAAGAAAATGAAGTTTAACAAGATTTATTTTGAATTTGAATTTTAAAAGTTTAGAGTTTGTATCATTGATTATGGAAATGTCCTAGGTTAATTCTACATTTGTAGATCTAATCTAAAATAAGGAATAAGAAATTTAAAGATCAAAATTAATTTCTAAAAATAAATAATGATAAAATCAAAATAAAATAATATCATAAATCAAATTTACACAAAAATATAGCACTTATAAATTTATTGTTACATAAAAACACTCTAATCAAAATAAACCTAAAACATTATTAAAAAAAAGACATAAGTACACATTTTTTTACCATTACACTTATATGAGTGTTTAGTTTCTGGAAACATTGTGTTTTGCTTTTTTCTGTCAACGTTTGGGATCCCACTCTATGATCCATCATCAAGACAAAAAGAGGAGAATGTGATCCGAAATGTTGACAGAAAAAAGCAAAACACAGTGTTTCCAGAAACTAAACACTCATATTATGGACTGTGGAAATATCATGTCTACCATTACACTTATATTCAAATCTTCCAAATTATAAATTCTTTTCATCTGTCACATTACACTAATATTCAAGTCTTCCATTAAAAATTGTTTTCATTCCATTATAAATTGTTTTCATGATGTATCTATTTTGTAACATCCAAACAAAAATATTTCCCATCTAAAAAGACCCATATCCTAGTCCCACTATGATTACTAAACATGTAATTACTATGATTATGTTTCATAGTTAATATTTTTAAATTTTTTTTAAGTCTCTAATTATACATACTAACCAATATAAATATAAAGTTACTTCTATTATGAAAAGGAATAATTATTATATTATGTTTTTTATTTATTAAATTAATAATATTAATTATTACCTTTTTAATAACAAATTATCTTTCCAAAAAAAGATCTATTAAGTTTGATGGCGACATGCATTTCTTTCCCACATTCTAAATTATATTAATACTTCCCATTCCTGTCAATTCAATCTTTACACATCGAACAGATGAATGGGAATCTAAACAAGCTTTGCAATTACCAAGCACACTGCCCCTCCTGCTTTCTTCCTTTATCCCATCATTCCATTCCATCTTCAGAGTTGCTTCAAATATAAAATACAATCTTTTCAAGTGTAGATTATGTATTCAATTCAATGGTTTAGAGCTTTCCAACATCCTATAAAGATAAAGATGCAGGAAATCAAATATCAAAGACCGGATTAGATTATAGTTTTTTTTGAAATTGCCACTTTGCAATAAGAGAATCGTACAAATGTACAGAGTGAAAGAATTGATGGCACACTGTTTTTAGTAAAGCTTTCTCAATGAAAAATAAATAAATATATGTTATAAGTAGTCCACATGATAGTGATGAGCACTGAAAGTAAAACCCAACACTGCAATGGAGGAGGAGGCATATGCCCTTTCAACCTCAGCATCCGACCACATCACCACATTTTATCCACTATAAAAAATGAATCATTATGTATTGTTTGTCAAAATAAAAATTAAAAGAATCTCTGCCATTATTTTTGAAGCACTGCATTATTGTCTCAAGGTCAAATTTATTCCCCAAAGAAAAGAAGAATGCATCCAAACCCATCGTTAGATAGCTATGATTGTACTGTGTAGTGTAAACATATATTCATCGCTGCATGTTCTTGCTTCCCTTCCTCCCACTTTTTTGTTTTTTTTAACATACATAACTATGTAAAAAGTCATACAGACTAGATTCTTGTCTCTCATAGGAACAATATATCGTGGCAACTATTTAAATGAAGTTTTTAATAAACAATCTTTTCTCTCTTTTATATACAATTTAATTATTATTCTTAAAAAGTGATTATATATATATATATATATATATATATATATATATATATATATATATATATATATAATCCAATTGCTATCTATTTGTCTTCTTCATACACATATAAACTACCATCCAACTGCTATATGTCAAAAGTGCAGTCAAAGGTAATCCTTAAGCGTAAGGGATGGTACATCTTTGCAAAAGAAGTCTTATTTCCCAGATTCTCCATTGATGTCAAAGTTAAGTTTTTTATATTGGATTAAGCTAAAACAATACAGATACACGCAGCTGTTCAAGACAGCATACTAGCTGACCAAAACAGAGCTGAAAAGCCTCAACAAACAGCCAACTGTAATAAGGTCAAAGTTAAAGATGTTTCTAAAAAAAATTATAATAGTCAACCATCTTATCCATAAATCTAGGAAAATATACTGAAATTATATACTATTAAATTTATTTATAATTAGATAAATATTTAAAGCATGTGTAGTTTATACCTTTTAAGTTTGTCTGTAATGACCTAAGATTTTATAAAGATAATAATGTTTTGATTTTTATTTGTAGCAAGTATAAAATCTTAGAAGATAGGTGCACAATAGTGTGTTGTTTGTTGTTATGTAATTGATTAAGTCATTCCACAAAATGCTCTCAAAACTAAATAGGAATTGGCATGGGTATGCAAATTTCACCATTACATTTTGTCCCCACTTTCATGTGCATGTGAATCCTAACATGAATGTGTATCTTAAAGTAAATGAGCACTCACAAATATGCATGTAAAGTAAATAATCAAACATAAAAGGATACTAAGGTTTATATAAAGTAATGGACCCCACCAGATCTCATTGTGTGTTAGTTCTTCAGCTTGTGTGCTCCATGGGAACCTACAAAATACACCAAAGATACGAAATGAATATCTTATATCACATAAATAGAGATAAGCACAATTACAAAATAAATTTTACTATAAATGATCATGAGAGAGAGGAGAGATTACAGTAGGAAATTTTCACTTGTACAAAAAGTGGCAATGGCTATGCTCCACCCAAAGACAGTTGTAGGTTGACATAGCATATTCAACATTGCCATGTTATGTGATCATGATCCATGTAGACATGGTGATGTATCTTTGTGTAGGCACCTATAACTATCTACAAAGTCAACAAAGGGGTGTTAGTGATAGAATATGGCACCTTCAATTCATTGCATTCATTGAATGCAAGAAATTATAGGAGAGGGGAAAATATTACATGAAATGTAAATATAAGCTAAGCATTTAAGCATATAAATCATGAAAAGTAAAATAATGTCATGAATGTGTCATGTAATTTAATCAGATAAAACATCTAAGGTGATATGTGTGGTATGCACATGGGTAGGAGATAAGTGTGAAGGAATATAGCTCTTCCCCTAGTATAGGGAAATGAACATAGTGATGTGGTCCCTACTGGCCGGAAACACCTACATAAATACATAGAACACTAGGCCAGGCATATGTGTCCCATTGTGGCATCCAAGAGCATGGGCACAAAGTGGCTAGGGTAAGACAATAATTCCCTAGTGGTAACATAGTTGTAGGAGCAATATCAAGCATTTAAGCATAAAATGATATGGGGGAAAGCATAATGTCGTAAAAGGATAAACAATTATTAGAACAATAGAGAATAAGGAACACAAGATGCCCCCGGTCTAGTAAAATATCTCTAAGAGCAAGATATGAAAATGGAAGCATAATATAGCACATGGGAAACACATGGTGCCCCTAATATAATAAGGTTATTTGGTAATGAAAGTATAATATGGAAAATAAGATGTGAGAAATGAGCACAAGGGAAAGGTAGGTGTAGGATAAGGGAATAACAAGGCACATAATCAAGATAACATAAGCATGCATGAGCAAAGGTGAGTATGGTTATTTGGTAATGAAAGTATAATATGGAAACATAATGTGTGAGAAATGAGCAAAATGGCGAGCTAGATGTAAGATAAGGGCATGAGAAGGCACATAATCAAGATAACATATGCATGCATGAGAAAAGGTGAGTATCATAAGACTGTGATGATGATCATAAGGTATGGAATATAGGATCATAGGTGGATAATTATGGGGAGTAAAATTAAACAAAGAGCATAGTAAGGAAAAGCATTTAAGGATGCATATAAGAGTAGCAAGCTGTAACATCCACGTTCTAGAAACATAGTAAAAACCAAAAATTCACCATAAAGTAAATTCACAAGGTAAAAATGAGACAGAGAAAATTTTTCTTTAATTCAACATATAGTCGAGTAACTACAATTACAAGATATCTCATTACAAATTCAATAAACCATATTGTCTTTCTCAAGTACAATGTTTACAAAAATAAATCTATTATAAATACCTGAATCAGATAATGTTTTACTTAATCTCAATCAACACAAGTCTCAAAGATATACTGCATCCAAAAATCTGACATCTTTATCGCAAGCCTCAGCATGTCTTCTGCTAGAGAGAGAGAGTATCTTCTAGTGATTTACCTCCAACCACAGATCGTCGGTCTCCCGCACTCCTTCCTGACCGGAAGTGGCCCTTCCCTTCACGAGAAGTATAGACCAAGGTGACCAATGGTAAATTGCCTTTCTGAGTACATAGTGTTGTATCTTACACAACTTTATCTATCATACAACCCTAGATACCCTCTAGCTAAGTATGATTCCTGATAGGATGTGCAATCCAGATACAACGAACCAATAATGCATGCAAAGACATATGCATTAGTATGGCCATAGTTTTCAATATAAATTGACGTTCACAATGAACGTTGTCGTAATGTTCACCCACCCCAACTCAACTTGGATACTATCATATTCCTACAGTTCAACTTGGTCAACTATGTTTAACTTTTGAAGTCATGATGATTTCATCAATCGAGTCTTCCCGACCCAATAACTATTTTCTTTCACTGTCTAAAATCCATAGACTTTTTCTTTTGTCTTTCATCCTTTACAAGGACTCTCATTGCATCATTGCAATACCCGAGGTCTATGACTTATTATCTCAATAATAAAAAAAGATAGATTAATTACCACTAAGATGACAACCTTACCCAGGTTAAGCAATGTAGTCTCGAAATCTAATTCCCTTCTTGCATGTAAGAATAATTATACATAGTCAGGGCACATGACCCTTCAATCACGATCTAAATAATGATCTCAATGTCTTAATATAATACTTACCATATCTATGTTAAGTCAAGGTTTAACTAAAGAGTTATGACTAACTCAAACCTAGTCTTTCTAACTTAGGTGAATTCACAAGACATTGTCGTTGCTCTTCAAATGTTATGGTAGGACTATTCATTCTTAAGTATCTCTCTTTGCATCTACGCAACATAAGAGATTCACCCCTTGTCGACAAGTAATAGTGTGAGAGAAGTTGTGATATAAAGATATAATGATTTTAATGTTTGACTAATCCTTTAATGGTACCTCTTGCACGCTTGCAAAATCTGAGGCTTACGACTTGTATTTTAAGTCGACTTGTAGCCCAACACATGGTTTTTCCCTTTCCTAGGGTTAAATATTGTCGATTAGAAACTAATCTCTTTTCAATAAGATAGACATGAGCATTACCAAATTAGGGTTCTCGACCTTCTTTGTCGACCCATACATAATCCACTAAACAAGTTGTAACCCCAAAAGGTATAATTATAACCTTACCCTACTGGGTCACTCTAGGGTTTTTGTATTTCCTTTTCCATGAAAATGGAAAATCAAGAAAAGAGTTTAAGTATACAACTTTCCTTTAGTCTTCTATTTTTAACTCAGAATCCAAGTTCATTAATATGATACTACGACATAAGTATAGTGCACTATGGTTTTCTTAAAAACCTTTTAGATGTTATACATATCATCGTTATTCATGGAATACGAGTACACTAGGTATAATATAAATATCCTTGACCTAGTCAATCTTTCTCCTAGTAAGATTAAGTCTACAATATATTTTTATCAATCTCCTTGGTCATCACAAGTCAATTAACTTTGCTAAAGAAGAGATGAGGACTAAAAATTCCCATCCTATATTTAACTTGACAATGCTTCTCATTGTGATTGCATAAGTAAATGATATTTTATCACTATTCATATTTGTTCATAATGATAACAATATCATACAGTCATAAATGAACATCAATACCAAACTTTACTCACAAGGCATTAATCTTATACCTTTATCTTGTGTTTGGTATCTGAACACAAGATTTAATCCTCTTTTATTGGTTGGTGTCATTTTCAAGACTAAACCCTCCAATCTTCACTCTAGTTCATTTGACTTAATGGTTTCTAAGTCGTCTAACAATAGATGTCTTCATGAATAAGGATAAGGTGACTATAGTTCGTCGACCTTACACCACCCAAAGGGGTATACTAAAACTGTCGGCCTCACAGGGCAGAACTTAACCTTATAACACTAGAGTTCATTTATATAAATAAATACGACCTACATAGTTTAACTATGCTATAGATACATACAGTGTTCCTAGCCATCGTCATTGAGATTTCTCATGATTGTTGGCCACATAGAATGAACACGAAAATATTCTATACTTACTGGATCCATACGAGAGATGTTCTATGCTTACTAACTTAAGCACACAGGAATATAATTAATTCCTTGACCATGTAAATGTAAGGATAACTCAGTAAACCGGTCTTAGGTATACACTTAGAGCTCTAAGAATATATGTCTTTAGCTTAACATAAACTCTCTAAATACAATGGCCTTAGTTTTACACAAACACTCTAATCATGACGGCTAAAAATATACATAGTTAACTTGTTAAGCATGCCGGCTTAATATAATGATAGTATTGTATTCTAAGCATGTTGGCCTATATCATAGGGAGTATCAACCTTGTTAGCACAGTAAAATTTTCAAAATTTTACTATTCCCTATTCCATCATATTTGAATAAACCCTAAAGGAATATCCCAAAAGGACCACAATATAAAATTTTTGTACCTCGTAAAATGACTTGGGATGAACATTGTAAAAATCATCAAAATCAATCCATCGGCATAAGGTCGTGTGGTTTACACCGATACATAGCGAATTGTTTGAAAACAACCATCGGCGTGAAAATAGAGATCGGAAGAAGAATCATGGAGCTCACCGATGGAGTAAGCAACACCGATGACTTTACATCGGCAAGAAAAGCAAGTGGTCATGCCGATCGGTATGACAAATATCTATCGGATGATCTTTTAGAAATTGCCCCGACGGTATATATCATACCGATGAAGCACTTTCGGCAAGAGTTTCACCGAACAGCATGCGAGGGTCACAAAGCAATAGTCATCGGTGAGAAATGAACCATCGGAATAGAAAACAAGTAAATCTCCGACGATCAAAAGTCCTGGCGATAAGAAAGTTATCGGCGAGACTCACAGCGATGCATCTTCATCGGGATAGCTTGACACATCGGAACAAAAGAAGCAAGTCTTGCCGATTCATAAGTCACGGCGATCAAAAGATATCGGTGGGACATTACTAAGCTTTGCCCGATGAAGGATATGATAAAGGGCATCGGGGAGATAATTTCGATCGGGGTATCTTGAGAAAGCTATCCCGATAGAAAATGTCATTCCGATAAAGATAAAAGCTCATACACAAACAGACTATCGGTAAGACAATAAAGATCGGGGAGACATAATTTTAGTATCCCGATGGTCTCAATCTTCCCGATAAGCAAAGTATATCGGTGGGACTTGCCATATCGCGGAGAGATCTAAAACTCTTGGCGATGAAGGAAATCATGCCGATGGTCACACCCACTTGAAATATGATACTACATGGCATCGGGGATACAATTGAGGGGTTATGCCGATTGACCGTCCGCGCCATAAAAAGGGGTTGAGGTCGTTCAGACATTTCAAAAAGGCACGCCGATAGGAAGAGTTATGGCGATGTGACACTTCACAGCGATGAACATTGAATTGATCAGATAATTAATACAAAACGGCTACAAAGTTCATACGATCATTATAATTGCAAACAACCGTCCGAGAGCAGAATACAAAAGAATTCTCAGGGCAAAAGCAAAGGTTTCCAATTCCAGTCATCGAGCGACAGGTACACATACACAAACCATTATATTACCTGTATTTGAATTTCCTATCAAATTTTTCAAAACAAATGGAAACTTCGGGGAAAGGAAAAGGAAGAAAATCACAAGGAGAAACCAGTAAACCAAAGAAGCAAAAAACTGATCAAACCCCTGAAGAAAAAGTGAAAGACAGGAAACTAAATCAGGACTTGATTGATCAGTTGCCTGGGTCAGCTCCCAAGGCCAGGAGGTCTGCCCAACTCAGGGCAGAAGTAGAAAAATTAGAAGACAAACATAAGCGCCTGGGAGATATTTGGACTCCAATTAGGGGATATGAACTCTTCAGGTTTCATTACAACAGAAGATTTAGAAATGCCCCTGTGTCAAACCCATGGCACATGAATTTAGGCAAACTGGTTGTACCTAATGTATTCTTGAATGTAGAACTCCTGCAACTATTAGCCAGGCATTACAATTCAGGCCTGAAAGCTATCTGCAACCCTCAGGGAGAACCAATTATACACCTATCAAAAAATGCTATTTGTGAGGTGTATGATTTGGATGATTTGTGCACTGTCCCTGTTGTTTATGAAGACTTGGATAAAGAATACTGGAGAATGGATACAACCTACAATGGATGGAGGTTACCCATTCATAGACCCAGGATCGAAGGAGAAGTGATACCCTTGACTGAGAATGATGGCCCTCCCTTTCATGTGTCCATTTTTGAACCATACATTCAATATACTTACTATTCTGTAGGTCAAGTCCTTGGCTCAGAGGTCCCTGAATTTATGGCTATTCCTCTAATGGTCATAACCTCTGATATTCAATGTCACAATGCCAGACAGTTTGATTATGCCTCCTATGTTGCTACTAGAATAGACTCTGGTCTATCTGCAATGAAAAACAATGCTCCAGCATGCTCTTTTGAGCATTACTCGATGCTCATGCATATGGTCTTATACTATGGCCAGGAAGTAGGATTGTGGCCAAATGAGCTTCAAGTTGTTGCTGCAGGTAAGAAAGGGGAGAAGATACCTGTACAAATGTGGACCAGAATCTGGGATAGCAGGTATGCTAACTCCAGCTATGCTCAATTTGAGGAGCATTGTGTTAAAGTGCTGTATAGATATTTCAACCATCCCTGTGAATATTCAATTTCAGATGAAATAAAAAGATTCCTCAGGCCAAAAGATTTTGGTGGCCCCCCTGCTGTCACTCATAATTGGGGAGACTGGTATTGTTTTGAGGACGCTACCATGATCAGAGTGTATGGTTTTGAGGATGCCCCCTTTATATTGCCTAAAACTGTCCCTGACAGGATTGCATATCTGGAAATAATTAGGCAAATGCATTGTTCCAATGTCATGCATCTAAGTTCGCATGATAAACAATCATTCATGCCTAGTACTTTGTGTTTTGGAGATTTTACTGTGGTTTCAAAAGAAGGGTATAATCTCATTTTGGATAAACTAATGCATTATAACATGGTGACTGCTGAGGTGAGGAAAGGGTTTGACCCTGAGGGTTTCATTGATTATGCAAGAAGAAAACAAAATCTCAGTGGATACATGCACATACATTATCCACATGATGATGTTATTAGAAATTTGGAAGAGGCTGAAGTCGATTTGGTAGTGGAGAAATATAACAGAGATTTGAATAAAAAGAAAAAGCAGTTGGCAGAAGTTGAAGTGGTATCCTCTGAAGAGGAAGAATTGACTGAACAGCCACAAGATAAGACAACAGAAATGTCTAAAAGAAAAATGCAACAATATCAGCCTCCAGTTGTGATACATGATGAGGAGGGATCTGCTGATGAAGATCCACGCCAAAAGGCTTATGATTCTTTTGTGTCAGATGATACATTCATTCATTCAAAGGAATTTAAATCATTCCTGTATAAATACAAGGGAAAGGAAATTAGAGAGTCAGTAGATAATGTTTCTGCTGACAATGAAAAACAGTTATTGGAAATGTTAAAGGAGACAGTGGACAAGGAAATGCAGGACATGACACCAAGCAGAGGCAGACAGCTGCTTAAAGATGCGGGGGTTATGATTTTTCCCGGCTTAGATCTAAATTCTGCTCTGGTTTTTGATAGTTTTTTGAATAATGCTGATGATAAGTATAAGCTTACTCCAGAAGGAGTTAATGAAGTCTATATGGGAACAAGATACAACAATGATGAAAATTCTTTAATGATATGGGCATTGTATCCTCCCCATAAGAAGACGGCCATAATAGACACTGAGAAAACTTTTGGCCATGTTATGACTTTTAGAGCAGGTGAGACTGACCCCATAATTACTGCAGACATTGGTATCAATGTTGCAAAATTGAATAAAGCACAGGCTCAGATGTTAATCAAGGAAAGGGATGCCTACAAGCTGAACTGTGAAAGATTAACAAAGGAGAATGACTACTTGAAGGATGCTGTTAAGAGCACCTTTGGGCAATCTACGAAGAGAATAACTCAGGGTGAAAGCTCACAAAGTAGTCAAGAGATATCCCATGATCAAGCCAAACAAATTCAAATAGATGCATTTGTTACAATACTGCAGAGCAGGTATGCAAACATGGTACGGTGGTTAAACCAGTTTTGGGATAACTACTCGGAAAATCATAAAGCAGTCAAAGAACATGAGAGGCTTGATCAGAGGATACAAGAAAAGGTGATCGAGTTGCAAAACAGAGGTACCCCTGATAGCACAGATGTCTCTGAGGCAAGAGCATTACTCAAAAGACACCAGAATTTTTATGATAAACTCAAAGCTGATGCTAAGGAAGGGACTGATGCATCAGACGCAGGGGTGCCCAGAATATTCAAAGATAATGGAGAGATAAAGAGCAAAGAAGAGTGGACTATTGATTGTCAAGTTATATTACACAAAGCCACAGGAGCCCTAAAAGATAAAGCCTCTGTATCTACAGAAGTTTGCAAGCAACTGGAGGAAATGATCACCCTCGATATAATCACCAGGAGTGCAGTCGAGCTTACTGATTCTCACCGTGCGCAGGAGTACTTGGATCATCTAACAAAAGTCTATTTATGGCTAAACAGAGCCTAGTTAAGATTATGTAATTATTGTTTGTTAAAATCTCAAGAGACTTATTGAAGAGTTGTATCTCTTCTTGAAGATATCTATATAAGTTCAAACAATCTATGCTGAAAGATCATCAGCAGTAGAAGATATTTAGATATACATATACATAATATTCCAGAATGATCATGTTGCATATTTTATTTTAAAGAAGAAATTTGAAGTTCTCTGATTCAGTATTTCCATTTAGGTATCAGTTATTTGTTGAAATTATTCAATTGTGTGGCTGTCTCCATTTCTGCATTTCCCTGTTATTCAGATTAAACTATCAAGTATACATTTAATCTGTCAATACACATTCGCTGTATCTGTGTGATCAATTCGGTTGGTATCCATCCTAAGGAATTAAACCCTTCTGATTTATTCACAGTAACCTGGAAGGAGTAAGTTGGGATTACTAAGTAGAGCCATATAATTAGGATTGACACACTGTCTCCAGTAAAATATTATCTGTAATCTTGTCTTTTCATTTCATTTGGCTCCTTCAAGTAAGGATTAAAGTACCTTCTGGTGAATTATAAGATCTCTGATTTTATTTGGTTGGATTATCAAGAAGAGTCTGTCAATCAGTTATTTGCACGTTTATACAAGCTATAAACCAGAACTGTGCCAAATATCTAGAATCATTACCATTTAGAAACTACTGTTCTCAGTCCTTCAAATTGACTCTATTACCCAACAAGGCACTGGTCTCACTCAACTCATTAATTAAAACCTTTTGATATTGCTTATACAATTTCTGCCAATCACTTATTAAACATTACATATAGAATTAATTAGTCAGCTTTGTCATCTATCATACATCCTATGCCATTGTAGATAGACCTAGTTAGTCCATTCATCCACATTCAGACTGCTTTAATATTTTAAGGTTCACCCGCCTAGGTGTAGCAGGACCTAAAGTGTAGGAAATCATCAAACCTTGAAGGTTGATTTCGTCAAGTTAGTTCAAAAACGTTGCAAATCCAAATATAGAGCCTGGCATCCTCTTAGGATTAGTAACTTGCATTTTTGAGACCTAACAAATTGGCGACTCTGCTGGGGAACTTAAAAGACCTTAGAATTTAGTCCTTTCTTTCATAGAGTCACTTAAAATTTCTTTTTGGTAACTCTGCTGGTGACAAAGAACCTTACAGATAAAAATACAAACTTTTCCTATTCAATAGGTGGCGACTCTAGTTACAATCATAACAAAAAATGGATGGTAGGAGATCCAAGATGGAAGGCAGAAACTTGCAGTCATCTCCACCACTTAGAAACATCTCCAAAAGAAATATGAATCCAAAATATTCCCACCAAGACAATAATCTAGATATCCAGGAGAATGATTCAGAACAAAATATTGCAATTCACAATAAATTCACACCTCTACATGATTCAAACGAGAACCTCAGTGGAGCAACTGATGATATTTTGGCAAGGTACAGACCCACTCCTCAAGAACAGCGGGATCATGATGCAAAGGTCATGAGGGATATTGATAGGAACCAGGCTGAACATGATTTCAAGGTCTCGTTTGACCAGGGAGAAGAGATAGGATATGAATTGTCAAATCAGGGAATAAATGACAATCCAGAATATCAGGAAATAAATAATCAAGACATGAGTGATGAGAAAAAGGAAATACTCATGCTCAGGAAAGAACTCGAAAGGTACAAAATACAAGAGGAGAAGGAGTTATTGCAGCAAGAAATTCAACAGAGGAGAAATAAAGCCAAAATAGCTCCCCCCAAATATGTACCCCCGCATAGAGGGAATATTTCAAGGAATACACAACAAAATACAAATAGTGCTCAGAACTCACATGCTTCTGGAAGTCATCAGAACACTATTTCCCAAATCCCCAGACCACCTCCCATAAGTAATGCATCCCTACATATGGCAAATAATTACCCACCCCCTGGTCAACAATATTATAGGCCACAAAATCAACACATAAATCCCCATATGAACCAACATCAACAATATGCATATCATCAGCCACCAGGTGGATATAATTACTATCCCAATCCACCACATCTCAATTTTCCTCCCCAAAACCCTGCTAATATATGCAGTCAATTTGATTTAACTGGATATCAGTTATATCCATATCCTATGGATAGTACTTGGAGAAACATGGTTCCCAAGTTTACTGGAAACAATGCAGTATCTGCGGAAGATCATATCAGAAGTTTTAATGCTTTTGTACAGGATATAGGTATGGACTGGGAAGACATTAGGATGAGGTTATTTATGATGTCCCTCACTGAAGATGCCAGAGATTGGTTTAATAGCTTGCCCAATGCATCAATCAATTCAATGACTGATTTCCACAACCAGTTTAAGGATCAGTATGGCAACCAATACGCTCCTGAGTTTGCCTTACATGAACTAATAAGTATACAGAAGTATCAAAATGAATCAGTATTCGATTTCAACCTGAAGTTTTCCAAGTTGCATAATAAGGTACCGCATGGAGCCAAGTTATCTGACCAGGCAGCACTGAGTATCTATATGAAGGCATTTGACCCTAAAACAGGATATGAACTCAGAAACCGGTGTCCTGCAACGTTGGCTGAAGCACAGAAAATAGCCATAACTATTGAAAATAATAGAAAAGCTGCAGGAATGGTCAGTAAAAGGGAGAATCATAGGAGTCTTCAGAATTCAAATGCTCAACAGATTAAACCAGAGGGTCAGCAGAGGCAGGATAGACCTAGGTTACATGATATGCCTTACAATACCAATTGGAAGGATGGAAGACCTATTGACAACAACAGAAAGCAGCCATATGGAAAGGATACTCCTGATCCATTGAAGAGAAACATGGCACATATGGCAGAAAATAAACCTTGGTGTTCTGTATGTAACTTGCCACATTCACCTGAATACTGTGAGGTAGCTAAATCAATACAGCAAGAGGAAATGCTATATAACTATAATAGAGATAATCACACCATTAATATGATGCAGGATACACCATGTGTGGTAACAGAAGATTATTCTTCTTCAGAGGAAGAAGGGTATGAGTATGATGTAGGGAACCAAAAATATCATGTTAACATGGGAGAACAGCAAGTATTCTCAGACCAGGAAGATATTCATGACAATAAACCATATGGTCAATGGAGAAAACCTACTGAGGATGAAAAAGAAGCTCTCACAGTAGCTGCAGTGGCTCAAGCTCGAAACACTTATAACTTAAGGAATAGAACAATAAATGCTGGGCAGGGAACTCCTGGGAGTGTATTCATAAAAGACCAGAATAACAAGGGGAATAATACAAAATCATCACCTAAAGAACCAGAAAAGGGGGATAAAAATAAAATGAAAGAAAATATAGAAAAAGAGAATACAAAAACAGAAAAGAATGACCAGATCATAACCCCTTCTTTTGACATTGCACAGGCAGTGTCTCAGGTGAAGATATCAGTCCCACTCTTAGAGATGATGAAAATAGATAAATATAGGAGTACAGTCGTCAAGATGATTTCTGATACACCTAATCCAAAACATAAAGGGTTTGAAAAAACAACAAATAATGTGCATCAAGAAAATTTTAAGATGCCTGAGGTATACCTTGGTGACACACTTACAAAAAATCCCTCACAGGTAGATCCATTCTATACTACACTAGTAATCAAGAACAGAATAGTCAGGAATTGTATGATTGATTCAGGTGCTGCTATGAATATCATGCCTATAGCAGTGATGAAAGAATTAGGGATGTGGGTTGATACTACGTATGGCCAATGTTATGCAATGGATAACAGATCTATTCCAGTAGTTGGTATTATGAAAGATGTAGAAATAAAACTTGCTTCATATCCTGAGGCAACATATAACATTGACATCACTGTGGTTGATATCCCACCGTATTATGGAATGCTGTTATCAAGGCAGTGGGCTGCAATGGCAGGAGGCAATGTTCAATTAGATCTATCATATGCCACCATACCAGTAGGTGACAAAGAAATCAAGTTGTGCAGAGAACCAAGGTATGACAATATTATAGAAAGAATGGACCGGCATCAGGTGAATTTCTTTTGTGACACAGATTTAGGGGTTTTCAAAGTTGGAGAGACTACCCCAGAATTGCATAACACTGACCCAATACACACTGAATCTATGAAAAAAGAAAATGATTTGTGGAAAATGTATTTTGATGGTGCATGCAGCAAGATAGGAAATGGGGCCGGAGTAGTTTTTATCTCACCAGGAGGGAAAACATTCAAGTACTCTTTCTTACTGACATTTGAATGCACCAATAACGTAGCTGAGTATGAAGCCCTACTCATTGGCCTAGACATAGCCATCAAATACAAAATAAAAAAGTTGGCTGTCTATGGTGATTCTGAATTGGTCATCTCCCAAATAAGAGAAAAATATTTATCTAAGAATAAAAGATTAAGACAGTATAGAAATGCAGTTTGGGATAGTGTTGAATTATTTGATGCTTTTTCAATCAGCTGGGTTGATAGGTCTAAAAACATCATGGCAGACTTTTTAGCAAACATTGCATTAAAGAGAGATGATCTAACATTAGGAGGGATCACAGAAGTAGAATTTAAAACTAGACCTACCATCCCTGATAATATACAGAACTGGCAGGTGTTTGACAGCGATGCTGATATAATCAATTTCTTACATTGTGCTGATTATTATGAAAATCAAGAAATTGATTTCAGTGCATTTGTGGAGAAACACGATGGGAAAGAAACCCTATTCGGTCAAGAAGTAGTTCAACTGAAGACAAATAAGATACCCAAAGGGCTTATTGCATTAGAAAAGGCATTTGATGGGCATGATAGATACAAGAAGAAAGAAACACCAGTGATACCTGAGAATCTTGAGGAAGTGAACTTGGGGACTCAGACAACCCCAAAAAATGTATATATTGGGAGGAATCTTGACCAGAAAATCAGAAGTAGAATTATCAATCTACTTAGGAAATATAGGCATGTGTTTGCTTGGTCATATGATGACTTAAAGGCATATAGAGAGGATCTATTTCAACATGAGATACCACTCAAACCAGATGCAAAACCATTCAGACAGAAACAAAGGCCGATTAATCCTACATTGGCTCCGAAAATGCTGGAGGAACTTACAAAGTTAAGGGATGGAGCTATAATCAAGCCTATTAGACATTCTTCCTGGGTCTCAAACTTAGTACCTGTCAGAAAAAAGAATGGTGACATTAGACTGTGTGTGGATTTCAGAAACCTGAATAAATCTTCTCTCAAAGATAATTATCCTCTTCCCAATATGGAGGCGATATTACAGAAAGTTACTGGATGTGAATTACTATCCATGATGGATGGTTTCTCTGGATACAATCAGGTAAAGGTTAAGGAGTCTGAACAATTCAAGACCGCATTCACCACTCCGTGGGGAACATATGTATATTTGAGAATGCCATTTGGATTAACTAATGCTGGGGCAACATTTCAAAGAGCGATGGATGTAGCTTTTGCTGAATTGATAAATAGGATTATGATAGTCTATCAAGACGATTTAACAGCATATTCAAAAAGGGCTGAAGATCATTGCACACATCTAGAACAGATATTTGTCAAAGCCCTAGAATATGGAATATCATTGAACCCTAAAAAATGCCAATTTGCAGTAACAGAAGGAAAATTGCTTGGCCATATAGTCTCGAAGGAAGGAGTTAAAATAGATCCTGAAAGGGTGGAGGCAATTGATCAGGTCCCTATTCCAAAAAATGTAAAAGCTATACAATCATTTTTTGGTCAGATAAATTTTGTCAGAAGATTTATACCAAATTTCGCAGAGATTGTTTGTCCTATATCAAGAATGCTGAAGAAGAACTCAGATATGAAATGGACAACAGAAGCAATGGAAGCATTTGGTAACATTAAGGGGGCCATCAAACAAGCTCCAGTCTTAATATCCCCTGATTTCGGCAAACCTTTCCAACTTTTTTCATTTGCTTCCTATCATACAGTGGCAGCAGTGTTGTTGCAGAAAAACAATGATGGATATGAACAGCCAATCTCTTTCTTTAGCAAGTCCCTTCAGAATGCAGAGTTAAAGTATGACATTATTGAAAAACAGGCATATGCATTGGTAAAAGCAGTAAAAAACTTTAGACCATATTTGGTAGGGGCTAAAATCATAGCATATGTTCCTAATGCTGCAGTCAAGGATGTACTGATTCAAACTGAGGTCACGGGTAGGAGATGTAGGTGGATCAATAGGATTCAGGAATTCAACATTGAAATCCAAATCACTAAATTAGTAAGAGGACAGGGTCTTGCCAAATTGATGACTGAAAATAACCTAGAAGCTTCCCATATATGTAATATCGATGCAAGTACCAGTATTGAACATACTCCATGGTATACTGATATAGTATATTATCTAACACATATGAAGAGTCCTGAAGGATATGATGATAACAAAAGAAGGACACTCAAACTACAAGCTTCAAAATATGTACTCATTGGTGGAGATCTCTATTGGAAAAATAGAGATGGGGTTCTACTATTATGTTTGGATGAATATCAATCAAAACATATTATGAAGGAATTGCATGAAGGCATGTGCGGGGGACATTTCTCAGCAAAAACTACAGCCCACAAAATTTTGAGGGCAGGGTACTATTGGCCTAAAGTCTTTAACGATTCATACCAGTACACTAGAAAATGTGAAGCATGCCAAAAGTTCTCAGGGAAGTTAAAGTATCATGGAGCACTACCTTTAAAACCTATGCAGGTTGAGGCTCCATTTTATCAGTGGGGTATTGATTTTATAGGTGAAATTTCAGAGAAATCAAGTGGGGGGCACCGATGGATTTTAGTAGCTACTGATTACTTTACAAAATGGGTGGAAGCAATCCCAACCAGACAGGCTACTAGTAAAGTTGTGATAAATTTTCTAATGGATAACATTATATGCAGATTTGGTACTCCTGTAAGACTGATTACTGATAATGGGATGTGCTTTAGATCTGATGAATTCAAAGGTTTTTGCAGCACATATGGTATCACTGTTTCTTATGCTGCTCCTTACCACCCACAGGCCAATGGACAAGCCGAATCAAGTAATAAGAGTCTGTTGAAAATCATAAAAAGAATGTTGGATAGAAATAAGAAGGCTTGGGATTCAAAATTAAGAATGGCAGTATGGGCTGACAGGATTACTATAAAAAGGGCAATTGGGAGATCCCCTTATGAATTGGTATATGGAACCCAAGCAAGATTACCACTAGAAAATCTTATACCAATATACAAATTCATTCTCCAGGAAGACCTGAATATCCCTGAACCAATGGAGGAAAGGTTGGAACAATTGGCAGAGCTTGATGAAGCAAGAAGAATGGCTCAGAAACAGAATATTAAATTACAATCACAGGTAAAATATCTCTTTGACAAAAAGGCCAAAGAAAGAAAGTTTGAAATTAATGATCTGGTACTAATGTGGAATGCAAGATGTCAAGACAAAGGAAAACATGGAAAATTTGAAGCCCTGTGGTTGGGTCCTTTTGTTATCACTGGCAAGGGAGGAGATGATTCTTACTATGTACAGAATATGTCAGGAGAGGAGCAGGAATTGCCAGTACATGGGCAATACTTGAAGCAGTTCTTTTCATAAACATGTACAAAGAGAATTGAATGTTGCCAGTGCATGGACAACATTCAAATAATTCTAAAAAAAAAAAATATTTTTCCATGCACAGTAGTCTAGGAATCATTCCCGCTCCCCATCATTTGTTCCTTTCCTTTTTTCCAGTTCCATAAAACCTCACCCCAAAATAATAAAAGATGTGGTCTACTTCCCCAGGAGATTTGGATCCTTGTATACTCACAGGGAGTATTCATCCCAGACAGAGCCACTGTTAGCACAGTAAAATTTTCAAAATTTTACTATTCCCTATTCCATCATATTTGAATAAACCCTAAAGGAATATCCCAAAAGGACCACAATATAAAATTTTTGTACCTCGTAAAATGACTTGGGATGAACATTGTAAAAATCATCAAAATCAATCCATCGGCATAAGGTCGTGTGGTTTACACCGATACATAGCGAATTGTTTGAAAACAACCATCGGCGTGAAAATAGAGATCGGAAGAAGAATCATGGAGCTCACCGATGGAGTAAGCAACACCGATGACTTTACATCGGCAAGAAAAGCAAGTGGTCATGCCGATCGGTATGACAAATATCTATCGGATGATCTTTTAGAAATTGCCCCGACGGTATATATCATACCGATGAAGCACTTTCGGCAAGAGTTTCACCGAACAGCATGCGAGGGTCACAAAGCAATAGTCATCGGTGAGAAATGAACCATCGGAATAGAAAACAAGTAAATCTCCGACGATCAAAAGTCCTGGCGATAAGAAAGTTATCGGCGAGACTCACAGCGATGCATCTTCATCGGGATAGCTTGACACATCGGAACAAAAGAAGCAAGTCTTGCCGATTCATAAGTCACGGCGATCAAAAGATATCGGTGGGACATTACTAAGCTTTGCCCGATGAAGGATATGATAAAGGGCATCGGGGAGATAATTTCGATCGGGGTATCTTGAGAAAGCTATCCCGATAGAAAATGTCATTCCGATAAAGATAAAAGCTCATACACAAACAGACTATCGGTAAGACAATAAAGATCGGGGAGACATAATTTTAGTATCCCGATGGTCTCAATCTTCCCGATAAGCAAAGTATATCGGTGGGACTTGCCATATCGCGGAGAGATCTAAAACTCTTGGCGATGAAGGAAATCATGCCGATGGTCACACCCACTTGAAATATGATACTACATGGCATCGGGGATACAATTGAGGGGTTATGCCGATTGACCGTCCGCGCCATAAAAGGGGGTTGAGGTCGTTCAGACATTTCAAAAAGGCACGCCGATAGGAAGAGTTATGGCGATGTGACACTTCACAGCGATGAACATTGAATTGATCAGATAATTAATACAAAACGGCTACAAAGTTCATACGATCATTATAATTGCAAACAACCGTCCGAGAGCAGAATACAAAAGAATTCTCAGGGCAAAAGCAAAGGTTTCCAATTCCAGTCATCGAGCGACAGGTACACATACACAAACCATTATATTACCTGTATTTGAATTTCCTATCAAATTTTTCAAAACAAATGGAAACTTCGGGGAAAGGAAAAGGAAGAAAATCACAAGGAGAAACCAGTAAACCAAAGAAGCAAAAAACTGATCAAACCCCTGAAGAAAAAGTGAAAGACAGGAAACTAAATCAGGACTTGATTGATCAGTTGCCTGGGTCAGCTCCCAAGGCCAGGAGGTCTGCCCAACTCAGGGCAGAAGTAGAAAAATTAGAAGACAAACATAAGCGCCTGGGAGATATTTGGACTCCAATTAGGGGATATGAACTCTTCAGGTTTCATTACAACAGAAGATTTAGAAATGCCCCTGTGTCAAACCCATGGCACATGAATTTAGGCAAACTGGTTGTACCTAATGTATTCTTGAATGTAGAACTCCTGCAACTATTAGCCAGGCATTACAATTCAGGCCTGAAAGCTATCTGCAACCCTCAGGGAGAACCAATTATACACCTATCAAAAAATGCTATTTGTGAGGTGTATGATTTGGATGATTTGTGCACTGTCCCTGTTGTTTATGAAGACTTGGATAAAGAATACTGGAGAATGGATACAACCTACAATGGATGGAGGTTACCCATTCATAGACCCAGGATCGAAGGAGAAGTGATACCCTTGACTGAGAATGATGGCCCTCCCTTTCATGTGTCCATTTTTGAACCATACATTCAATATACTTACTATTCTGTAGGTCAAGTCCTTGGCTCAGAGGTCCCTGAATTTATGGCTATTCCTCTAATGGTCATAACCTCTGATATTCAATGTCACAATGCCAGACAGTTTGATTATGCCTCCTATGTTGCTACTAGAATAGACTCTGGTCTATCTGCAATGAAAAACAATGCTCCAGCATGCTCTTTTGAGCATTACTCGATGCTCATGCATATGGTCTTATACTATGGCCAGGAAGTAGGATTGTGGCCAAATGAGCTTCAAGTTGTTGCTGCAGGTAAGAAAGGGGAGAAGATACCTGTACAAATGTGGACCAGAATCTGGGATAGCAGGTATGCTAACTCCAGCTATGCTCAATTTGAGGAGCATTGTGTTAAAGTGCTGTATAGATATTTCAACCATCCCTGTGAATATTCAATTTCAGATGAAATAAAAAGATTCCTCAGGCCAAAAGATTTTGGTGGCCCCCCTGCTGTCACTCATAATTGGGGAGACTGGTATTGTTTTGAGGACGCTACCATGATCAGAGTGTATGGTTTTGAGGATGCCCCCTTTATATTGCCTAAAACTGTCCCTGACAGGATTGCATATCTGGAAATAATTAGGCAAATGCATTGTTCCAATGTCATGCATCTAAGTTCGCATGATAAACAATCATTCATGCCTAGTACTTTGTGTTTTGGAGATTTTACTGTGGTTTCAAAAGAAGGGTATAATCTCATTTTGGATAAACTAATGCATTATAACATGGTGACTGCTGAGGTGAGGAAAGGGTTTGACCCTGAGGGTTTCATTGATTATGCAAGAAGAAAACAAAATCTCAGTGGATACATGCACATACATTATCCACATGATGATGTTATTAGAAATTTGGAAGAGGCTGAAGTCGATTTGGTAGTGGAGAAATATAACAGAGATTTGAATAAAAAGAAAAAGCAGTTGGCAGAAGTTGAAGTGGTATCCTCTGAAGAGGAAGAATTGACTGAACAGCCACAAGATAAGACAACAGAAATGTCTAAAAGAAAAATGCAACAATATCAGCCTCCAGTTGTGATACATGATGAGGAGGGATCTGCTGATGAAGATCCACGCCAAAAGGCTTATGATTCTTTTGTGTCAGATGATACATTCATTCATTCAAAGGAATTTAAATCATTCCTGTATAAATACAAGGGAAAGGAAATTAGAGAGTCAGTAGATAATGTTTCTGCTGACAATGAAAAACAGTTATTGGAAATGTTAAAGGAGACAGTGGACAAGGAAATGCAGGACATGACACCAAGCAGAGGCAGACAGCTGCTTAAAGATGCGGGGGTTATGATTTTTCCCGGCTTAGATCTAAATTCTGCTCTGGTTTTTGATAGTTTTTTGAATAATGCTGATGATAAGTATAAGCTTACTCCAGAAGGAGTTAATGAAGTCTATATGGGAACAAGATACAACAATGATGAAAATTCTTTAATGATATGGGCATTGTATCCTCCCCATAAGAAGACGGCCATAATAGACACTGAGAAAACTTTTGGCCATGTTATGACTTTTAGAGCAGGTGAGACTGACCCCATAATTACTGCAGACATTGGTATCAATGTTGCAAAATTGAATAAAGCACAGGCTCAGATGTTAATCAAGGAAAGGGATGCCTACAAGCTGAACTGTGAAAGATTAACAAAGGAGAATGACTACTTGAAGGATGCTGTTAAGAGCACCTTTGGGCAATCTACGAAGAGAATAACTCAGGGTGAAAGCTCACAAAGTAGTCAAGAGATATCCCATGATCAAGCCAAACAAATTCAAATAGATGCATTTGTTACAATACTGCAGAGCAGGTATGCAAACATGGTACGGTGGTTAAACCAGTTTTGGGATAACTACTCGGAAAATCATAAAGCAGTCAAAGAACATGAGAGGCTTGATCAGAGGATACAAGAAAAGGTGATCGAGTTGCAAAACAGAGGTACCCCTGATAGCACAGATGTCTCTGAGGCAAGAGCATTACTCAAAAGACACCAGAATTTTTATGATAAACTCAAAGCTGATGCTAAGGAAGGGACTGATGCATCAGACGCAGGGGTGCCCAGAATATTCAAAGATAATGGAGAGATAAAGAGCAAAGAAGAGTGGACTATTGATTGTCAAGTTATATTACACAAAGCCACAGGAGCCCTAAAAGATAAAGCCTCTGTATCTACAGAAGTTTGCAAGCAACTGGAGGAAATGATCACCCTCGATATAATCACCAGGAGTGCAGTCGAGCTTACTGATTCTCACCGTGCGCAGGAGTACTTGGATCATCTAACAAAAGTCTATTTATGGCTAAACAGAGCCTAGTTAAGATTATGTAATTATTGTTTGTTAAAATCTCAAGAGACTTATTGAAGAGTTGTATCTCTTCTTGAAGATATCTATATAAGTTCAAACAATCTATGCTGAAAGATCATCAGCAGTAGAAGATATTTAGATATACATATACATAATATTCCAGAATGATCATGTTGCATATTTTATTTTAAAGAAGAAATTTGAAGTTCTCTGATTCAGTATTTCCATTTAGGTATCAGTTATTTGTTGAAATTATTCAATTGTGTGGCTGTCTCCATTTCTGCATTTCCCTGTTATTCAGATTAAACTATCAAGTATACATTTAATCTGTCAATACACATTCGCTGTATCTGTGTGATCAATTCGGTTGGTATCCATCCTAAGGAATTAAACCCTTCTGATTTATTCACAGTAACCTGGAAGGAGTAAGTTGGGATTACTAAGTAGAGCCATATAATTAGGATTGACACACTGTCTCCAGTAAAATATTATCTGTAATCTTGTCTTTTCATTTCATTTGGCTCCTTCAAGTAAGGATTAAAGTACCTTCTGGTGAATTATAAGATCTCTGATTTTATTTGGTTGGATTATCAAGAAGAGTCTGTCAATCAGTTATTTGCACGTTTATACAAGCTATAAACCAGAACTGTGCCAAATATCTAGAATCATTACCATTTAGAAACTACTGTTCTCAGTCCTTCAAATTGACTCTATTACCCAACAAGGCACTGGTCTCACTCAACTCATTAATTAAAACCTTTTGATATTGCTTATACAATTTCTGCCAATCACTTATTAAACATTACATATAGAATTAATTAGTCAGCTTTGTCATCTATCATACATCCTATGCCATTGTAGATAGACCTAGTTAGTCCATTCATCCACATTCAGACTGCTTTAATATTTTAAGGTTCACCCGCCTAGGTGTAGCAGGACCTAAAGTGTAGGAAATCATCAAACCTTGAAGGTTGATTTCGTCAAGTTAGTTCAAAAACGTTGCAAATCCAAATATAGAGCCTGGCATCCTCTTAGGATTAGTAACTTGCATTTTTGAGACCTAACAAACCTTACAACCTATGGAGATGTCGGCCATATATTATGAAGAACATTAGCCATAGAACATACCGAGTTTTGACCATAAAACAAAGAGAGTTTTGAAAGCAAATTTTGATTCATAACTATTCATATGTATTCTCCAAAGTCAAAAGACTATTTGGCCTCAACAAAACACAAGATTCATTATATTATCGACCTCACATAAAACTAAACACAGAGGTTCATTATGTTGTTAGCCTCACATCGGCCTCACATAAAACATAGAGGTTTAATAGGCTATCGACCTCACATAAAACACATGAATGTTCGACCATATACCATAACTTTATCTGCAGTCAATGAGTAAAACAATAGCTAAAAACAAGAATAGACATACCCGATGAGTTCATTGTCAAGCTTTTCTTGGCAGAGTTGAGCACTGTGGCTCGACCTTGGTGACATAGTTGGAGATGTGTCAAAACTACCCATCTCGATGCTTATCTACTAAAATAAAAGCATGTTCATCACTCAGTGATCGGCTCTCATTTTCTATAGTTTACTGCTTCTCTTCTTATCTACGGTACATAGCCTTATAAAAGCTTTATTCCCCTCTAATTCTTCGTAGTTATCCTTCTTAGATAGCTTTCAACCGCGACTCATTATATCTTTCCTCCTCTTTCACTTGAGGAGATAATACTAGAGTACCAAGAGCCACAGTTCATTCACAGTACCGGGCTCTATCTCCCTCCGCCACAAACCTCTCCATTTTCAGTTTCTTAACCACAGAAAAACTGATGCCTAATCGCCCATAGCGAAGAAAAAAAGAATGGCATTTTACTCCCTGGTTTCTAATTTCTTCTCCACTGAATAACCACCTCCCCACTGCCCACGGCGAAGGAGATTCATTATGCTGCATGCTACCTGACTTCCTTACTTATAGCGACCACTAACAAGATGGAGGCTCCTTAATGTCGATGTGGCACAACAACCTCGTCCACTTTCTCCACAAGACAGCTTCTAACCTTCAAAAATGCAACTAACACTGCTAGAGGAATAAACTCCAACAAGGTGGTAAATAATAAATGCACAAAGTGTCTCTAAGGTCAAAAAAGAGGTAAGGAATCAAAACTGACTAAAGTAAGAGAGTATGGGTTAGATCTAAGATAACTCAAGTCGTAAACTCGAGAGGAAAAGATGTATTCGCAAAGGATGACATCCGAAATGACAGAGCTTGGGTGTAAACCAACTTGACTTGGCAAGAAAATTGACATCAAGCAAACTGACGAAAATACCTCCCATTAGCCAAGTTATGACTAAAACAATTTTGGAATATCCTTCCAAATAATGACCAAAATAGTTATAGCATATATCGACTTCACATTCGACTTCTGTCGATTTTCACAAAGGGAATAAATTCATAACACATGATCAACGCATTTTTACGGCAATCACGACGGATTGGGCGTAACACAAAACAAGATTTTAGATTTCATTTAGCTATCACGTAGCTGAGAAAAACTTCTACCCGAAGTTGTTAAAAAATTCTCTATTTAACCCAAGGATTTCAGATGATGTGAATGGGTCGAGTTCACCTCCCATCACAATTCTTCATTAAAATCATGTCGACTTGATGAGTTCATCTGTTGATGTTAAACGTCGACAATATTAACGTCATCTAACTTGATGGGAACGTCTTGACATTTAAGAAGCGACATAAAAACTTCAAGCGACACAAGAAGAATAACACAACTGTTTTACGTCCATGATGTTGTTTACTTCGCAAATGACTAAGTCAACTCATCATTGACTTGACTAGATGATAATCAAGATATCGACTACCTGTTGATTAGATTCGAAAGTAACTAGCAAGACAAGACTTACCTCATACGACTCATTGGTTCACATTATCCTTTAACACTAAACTCGTTTGGCAACTTGACTACTCGTAATCCAAGGTCTATCTCTCTCTTCTCGAAAGATACTCTCTCTCTTCTCTGAGAGTCGATAACTTGTAATCATGTTTCACTTGTCATCAAACAATAAGAGATCAGTGCATCATTATTCAAAATAAATCAAATCTCATCATATAGATATAAAATCGACAATAACATAATCATTTCCATGATTTCCTAAATGATATTCAATATAATTCCATGTCATATCTTCTCAAAAATCTATAACATCTCAATAAATTTACTTATGCCCAAGTAAAAGGTAAAAGTATAGCAAGTCAGAAATAGGGATGTAACATATCCTTCCCCTAAAGATTCATCATCCTTGATGATATAAAGCATCAAAATGCAACTTAAAAGCATATTCATTGTTTAATTGCTATCAGCATAAAGTAAATGAGGAAATTTCTGCTAGAATTTATGGTAATTTCTCCCCCCATGCCAAAACTATTCTATGCATACTGGTCCCACTGGACCTCACACTTCATAACCTCTATGTTACACAAGCATTGCTTATGATCTTCAACTATTTCAAAAGCTTGATCATAACCTTTCCCAGGTTCTTGTACTTTTAAAATCATTCAGAGGTTATAATATTCATATATTTCATAAATATATTTCTCATACATAACTCACAAAAATCATTATGCCTCCTAGCAATAGCTGATAATAGATTGATTCTTGATATCAATAAAATTTCTAACCTTAAAGTTTAGAAGGGTCCTTTATACTTAGGAACTGGTTAAGAATACATTCCATTCTTTAGGAAATGTTTTCAGGGGTTTAACCCTTAAAAGAATTTTCCTTCTCTAACCGAGAATTGTCTTGATGTACGCTTAATCATTAACGTAGCTTTTCTATTCATTATCCATTTCCTCTGATCTTTCCTGATCAGTTAAATCTTTTCATTCATTTCTAATAACATTTCCAGACTAATGCTAATCCTACCTTCTAGCTTACCCAGCTTATAGGAGTTTGGCATCTTTCTATCCAATGTTTCAATTCAAGCCATCTTAATAGCAAAAGTTAGGTATTGTCAAAGATTTCACGTGATAAGTAGTCTCCCTACTCGTATTGCTAATCCATGCAACATGTTTGGAACAAAACTTCTAAAACCTAGTTAACTTCCTTAGTTTAACCATCTGTTCACAGGATAATAAATTATACTCTTTTAAATTTCAGTCCTTAGCATAGAGAACAAATTTGCCAAAAGCTTGACATTACACGCATATTTCTATCTGAGATAACCTTCTCAGAAAACCAAGCAACCTAAACACATCTTGCACAAAATGTGTGCTAACATTGATGCTCCATCAGTCCAATCCCCTGGTATATAATGTGCTACCTTCGAAAGTTTATCATCTCAAAATGGCATTGTGTCTTTTCCCAGACATAGAAAGACTTCGTACAATATCCATGCAAACAACTTGCCATTTCCATTCTGGTATGTCATGTGGGTACATCAATCCTACAGGTGTTGATGTTCTACTTTTTCCCTCTGGTACTCCAGACAAAATGCTACAAATCTCGTAACATCATTCTTTATTCCTTCCAAGAATTAAAGAGGTTTTATATTTGTTAGTACTTGGTTAACCCTAGATGTCCCGGGTATGGTGGAATATGAACTTCTTTCCACACCAGTTTTCTTATTTCAGAAGAATTAGAAACACACATTCTTTCTCTGAAACTCAATAGTCTGTGAGACTCAAAATGAAAACCTATCATACCTTGAATCTTTAAAATTTTACCACAAGAGCTTGCTTAATTACTCATCATGTAAAGGTACACCCCTTAAACCATCTCCTGAGGCATCAATTTCCCTCAAACTGTCCTTCGAAACAGGAATTTCATAGCATTCGTGCTATTGTAATTTCTCTTAACCATTATAGAATCACTTGCACATAAGGATTAATATTCTCCTTCATGCTTAAAATAAATAAGTATATCTTCCTAAAGACTTGGAACAAACAAGTCTAAACAACCTCTAAACACATTGTTCATGTGTTTCAAGAATGTGACAAGGCATTTGTACGTCCAAAGGGCAACACTGCAAACTCACAGTGCCCATTTTTGTCCAAAAGTCTTTTCTAGAGTACCCTCATCCTTCAATCTAGATTGATGATATATCAATCTTTGAAAACATAACAACTCAACCCATCTAATCAAAGAGGTCATCGATACGTGGTGAAAGATTTTTGCTCCTTATCATGGTTTCAATGAGCATATGATACTCAATACTCAATAGCAACGTTATGTCCTTTCTCTTGACAACGATAACAAGTGCACCCAATGGTGAAATATTGGATCTATTCAAACTGTTAGCCACTTATTCTTATAAAGGGCTTTTGATTCCCTTAATCTTATAGTTGTCATAAGATAAAGTGCTTTTCTAGGTAACTCATCCCAGAATTCTAAGAGGAACAAGATTTTCTGTTGATTCAATCACTGTTCCATCAACTTTGGCGATATGACTTTCATTTCCAAAACATACTAGGTATCTCCATAGTTTTAAACATGGTTAGGATTGCTCCAATTTGATCAAGAGATTAACTAGTGGTTTATTCTCTTTTAGACTTTCACCCTGGTTTGGTTTTAGTATGAAACATGCTCTCATTTTCCTCATGCCTGATAAATAAGTTATCTAACAATTTTTCTAAACCTAAAGCGTCTCAAAACATCAAACATATTTATCTCGTAATAATCCAAAGATTGGTATAAAATATTGTCATCTTTATTATAAAGTGTTTAGGTGTAATCACATCCTTATTAATATAGTTGGTACGACAAGACTATATGTCACTGTCATTTTACAATTTTCCAGTTTAACAAACATAGAGGGTGGATGTACATACAAGTACTCCAACACCTTTTTCCTAAAACAAAAACATCACATCAACGTTCAAGTGACATGTCGTAACTGGCTACAGTTTACTAGGTTTTACTACACCAGTAGAATTAGTAGGATTCCTGGCCAATTCAGAACGTTGCTTTCTTTCTAGCCGAATACGCTTAAGCGCATCAGTAAAAGTCTCTGAATCCTCCAGCCATGCACCTTCAGAGTAAACAACATGCTCTTTAAGTTCAACCTCCTCGATAGGTTTCTTCTTAACCACTAATCTAGGCAAATGCTGGGGAACAGACTTCCTAGTTGTTTTCTTTGTTCTTCTCCACGTCATTCTGGTACAATAAAATTTGAACATTAGCTAACCACATAATGTCGACTATAGGTTAGCACAGTGGACTCATAAGCCCTAGTGTCAAACCTGATAGCTCTGATACCATATGTAACATCCACGTTCTAGAAACATAGTAAAAACCAAAAATTCACCATAAAGTAAATTCACAAGGTAAAAATGAGACAGAGAAAATTTTTCTTTTATTCAACATATAGTCGAGTAACTACAATTACAAGATATCTCATTACAAATTCAATAAACCATATTGTCTTTCTCAAGTACAATGTTTACAAAAATAAATCTATTATAAATACCTAAATCAGATAATGTTTTACTTAATCTCAATCAACAAAAGTCTCAAAGATATACTACATCCAGAAATCTGACATCTTTATCGCAAGCCTCAGCATGTCTTCTACTAGAGAGAGAGAGTATCTTTCCAATGATTTACCTCCAACCACAGACCGTCGGTCTCCCGCACTCCTTCCTGACCGGAAGTGGCCCTTCCCTTCACGAGAAGTATAGACTAAGGTGACCAATGGTAATTTGCCTTTCCGAGTACATAGTGTTGTATCTTACACAACTTTATCTATCATACAACCCTAGATACCCTCTAGCTAAGTATGATTCCCGATAGGATGTGCAATCCAGATACAGCGAACCGACAATGCATGCAAAGGCATGCATTACTATGGCCATAGTTTTCAATATAAATTGACGTTCACAATGAACGTTGTCGTAATGTTCACCCACCCCAACTCAACTTGGATACTATCATATTCCTACAGTTCAACTTGGTCAACTATGTTTAACTTTTGAAGTCATGATGATTTCATCAATCGAGTCTTCTCGACCCAATAACTATTTTCTTTCACTGTATAAAATCCATAGACTTTTTCTTTTGTCTTTCATCCTTTACAAGGACTCTCATTACATCATTGCAATACCCGAGGTCCATGACTTATTGTCTCAATAATAAAAAAAAGATAGATTAATTACCACTAAGATGATAACCTTACCCAAGTTAAGCAATGTAGTCTTGGAATCTAATTCCCTTCTTGTATGTAAGAATAATTATACATAGTCAGGGCACATGACCCTTCAATCACGATCTAAAAAAAGATCTCAATGTCTTAATATAATACTTACCATATCTATGTTAAGTCAAGGTTTAACTAAAGAGTTTTGACTAACTCAAACCTAGTCTTTCTAACTTAAGTGAATTCACAAGACATTGTCGTTGCTCTTCAAATGTTATGGTAGGATTATTCATTCTTAAGTATCTCTCTTTGCATCTGCGCAACATAAGAGATTCACCCCTTGTCGACAAGTAATAGTGTGAGAGAAGTTGTGATATAAAGATATAATGATTTTAATGTTTGACTAATCCTTTAATGGTACCTCTTGCACGCTTGCAAAATCTGAGGCTTACGACTTGTATTTTAAGTCGACTTGTAGCCCAACACATGGTTTTTCCCCTTCCTAGGGTTAAACATTGTCGATTAGAAACTAATCTCTTTTCAATAAGATAGACATGAGCATTACCAGATTAGGGTTCTCGACCTTCTTTGTCAACCCATACATAATCCACTAAACAAGTTGTAACCCCAAAAGGTATAATTATAACCTTACCCTACTAGGTCACTCTAGGGTTTTTGTATTTCCTTTTCCATGAAAGTGGAAAATCAAGAAAAGAGTTTAAGTATACAACTTTCCTTTAGTCTTCTATTTTTAACTCAGAATCCAAGTTCATTAATATGATACTACGACATAAGTATAGTGCACTATGGTTTTCTTAAAAACCTTTTAGATGTTATACATATCATCGTTATTCATGGAATACGAGTACACTAGGTATAATATAAATATCCTTGACCTAGTCAATCTTTCTCCTAGTAAGATTAAGTCTACAATATATATTTATCAATCTCCTTGGTCATCACAAGTCAATTAACTTTGCTAAAGAAGAGATGAGGACTAAAAATTCCCATCCTATATTTAACTTGACAATGCTTCTCATTGTGATTGCATAAGTAAATGATATTTTATCACTATTCATATTTGTTCATAATGATAACAATATCATACGGTCATAAATGAACATCAATACCAAACTTTACTCACAAGGCATTAATCTTATACCTTTATCTTGCGTTTGGTATCTGAACACAAGATTTAATCCTCTTTTATTGGTTGGTGTCATTTTCAAGACTAAACCCTCCAATCTTCACTCTAGTTCATTTGACTTAATGGTTTCTAAGTTGTCTAACAATAGATGTCTTCATGAATAAGGATAAGGTGACTATAGTTCGTCGACCTTACACCACCCAAAGGGGTATACTAAAACTGTCGGCCTCACAGGGCAGAACTTAACCTTATAACACTAGAGTTCATTTATATAAATAAATACGACCTACATAGTTTAACTATGCTATAGATACATATAGTGTTCCTAGCCATCGTCATTGAGATTTCTCATGATTGTTGGCCACATAGAATGAACACAGAAATATTCTATACTTACTGGATCCATACGAGAGATGTTCTATGCTTACTAACTTAAGCACACAGGAATATAATTAATTCCTTGACCATGTAAATGTAAGGATAACTCAGTAAACCGGTCTTAGGTATACACTTAGAGCTCTAAGAATATATGTCTTTAGCTTAACATAAACTCTCTAAATACAATGGCCTTAGTTTTACACAAACACTCTAATCATGACGGCTAAAAATATACATAGTTAACTTGTTAAGCATGCCGGCTTAATATAATGACAGTATTGTATTCTAAGCATGTTGGCCTATATCATAGGGAGTATTGACCTTACAACCTACGGAGATGTCGGCCATATATTATGAAGAACATCAGCCATAGAACATACCGAGTTTTGACCTTAAAACAAAGAGAGTTTTGAAAGCAAATTTTGATTCATAACTATTCATATGTATTCTCCAAAGTCAAAAGACTATTTGGCCTCAACAAAACACAGAGATTCATTATATTATCGACCTCACATAAAACTAAACACAGAGGTTCATTATGTTGTCAGCCTCACATCGGCCTCACATAAAACATAGAGGTTTAATAGGCTATCGACCTCACATAAAACACATGAATGTTCGACCATATACCATAACTTTATCTGCAGTCAATGAGTAAAACAATAGCTAAAAACAAGAATAGACATACCCGATGAGTTCATTGTCAAGCTTTCTTGGCAGAGTTGAGCACTGCGGCTTGACCTTGGTGACATAGTTGGAGATGTGTCCATCTCGATGCTTATCTACTAAACTAAAAGCATGTTCATCACTTAGTGATCGGCTCTCATTTTCTATAGTTTACTGCTTCTCTTCTTATCTACGATACATAGCCTTATAAAAGTTTTATTCCCCTCTAATTCTTCGTAGTTATCCTTCTTAGATAGCTTTCAACTGCGACTCATTATATCTTTCCTCTTCTTTCACTTGAGGAGATAATACTATAGTACCAAGAGCCGTAGTTCATTCACAGTACCGGGCTCTATCTCCCTCCGCCACAAACCTCTCCGTTTTCAGTTTCTTAACCACAGAAAAACTGATGCCTAGTCACCCACAGCGAAGAAAAAAAGAATGGCATTTTACTCCCCAGTTTCTAATTTCTTCTCCACTGAATAACCACCTCCCCACTGTCCATGGCAAAGGAGATTCATTATGCTGCATGCTACTCGACTTCCTTACTTATAGCGACCACTAACAAGATGGAGGCTCCTTAATGTCGATGTGGCACAACAACCTCGTCCACTTTCTCCACAAGATAGCTTCTAACCTTCAAAAATGCAACTAACACCGCTAGAGGAATAAACTCTAACAAGGTGATAAATAATAAATGCACAAAGTGTCTCTAAGGTCGAAAAAGAGGTAAGGAATCAAAACTGACTAAAGTAAGAGAGTATGGGTTAGATCTAAGATAACTCAAGTCGTAAACTCGAGAGGAAAAGACGTATTCGCAAAGGATGACATCTGAAATGATAGAGCTTGGGCGTAAACCAACTTGACTTGGCGAGAAAACTGACATCAAGCAAACTGACGAAAATACCTCCTGTTAGCCAAGTTATGACTAAAATGATTTTGGAATATCCTTCTAAATAATTTCCAAAACAGTTATAGCATATATCAACTTCACATTCAACTTCCGTCGATTTTCAAAAAGGGAATAAATTCACAACACATGATCAACGTGTTTTTATAGCAATCACGACGGATTAGGCGTAACGCAAAACAAGATTTTAGATTTCGTTTAACTATCACGTAGCTGAGAAAAACTTCTACCCGAAGTTGTTAAAAACTTCTCTATTTGACCCAAGGATTTCAGATGATGTGAATGGGTCAAGTTCACCTCCCATCACAATTCTTCATTAAAATCATGTCGACTTGATGAGTTCATCTGTTGACGTTAAACATCGACAATATTAACGTCATCTAACTTGATGGGAACGTCTTGATGTTTAAGAAGCGACAGAAAAACTTCAAGCAACACAAGAAGAATAACACAACCATTTTACGTCCATGACGTTGTTTACTTCGCAAATGACTAAGTCAACTCATCATTGACGTTGTTTACTTTGCAAATGACTAAGTCAACTCATCATCGACTTGACTAGATGATAATCAAGATATCGACTACCTGTCGATTAGATTCAAAAGTAACTAGCAAGACAAGACTTACCTCATACGACTCATTGGTTCACATTATCCCTTAACACTAAACTCATTTGGCAACTTGACCACTCGTAATCCAAGGTCTATCTCTCTCTTCTTGAAAGATACTCTCTCTCTCTTCTCTGAGAGTCGATAACTTGTAGTCCTATTTCACTTGTCATCAAACAATAAGAGATCAGTGCATCATTATTCAAAATAAATCAAATCTTATCATATATCTATATAAAATTGACAATAACATAATCATTTCCATGATTTCCTGAATGATATTCAATATAATTCCACGTCATATCTTCTCGAAAATCTATAACATCTCAATAAATTTACTTATGCCCAAGTAAAAGGTAAAAGTATAGCAAGTTAGAAATAGGGATGTAACACAAGCAATAACCGAAAATGAGAAATCAATGTGGTAGGCATGAGAAAACACAAGAATAAGTATGACATGTGAGGCGATAGCAATAAGGAAGGGATGTAAACAAGCATAAGAACAAACATATTGAGTAAGAAGAAAGTAAAATGCCCTCCAAGTGGGGGAAGGCAAGGTATGGAATAAGATATATGTGAAGACACAAAAATAAGGAATGAGAAAGAGGTCAAAGTGCAAACCAGAATTATGGGTATGTAGGTACATATAGTATATAAGGAAGCTCATGAATTAACAAATAAATCTAGGAGGGTCATCACCATTCTCCTCCCAAAGTGTAGCATCATAATGTTGATTGGCTCCTTCATCTTCTTCATGATTTGTTTCTTGTAGCTCACATGTGTCTCTTATATATAGATTTAATCCTTTATAAACACATTAGTAATTGGTTGCACATTAGGTGGTTTCTCTTTTATTTTATGTTTACCTTCACATGGAATATGCTATGGTGAGCAAGACCAATATCTTGATTTACTTCATTTACTTATATAAGATATGTGGGCTCATAAGTATGCTCAATGTTTATCTTCGCTTTATCTATAAGATCTTGAACTTTATATGTGAATGTCATGCATCTATCTATAGAATTTCCATGTATGCCATGATAGGAACAAAAGTACTTAGCTTGTGTAGTGCGAGCTTAGAGTTGTCCATTGGTTTGACAAGAGGTAAGGTGATGAGCTTGTGTTGTAAAAGTTATTGTAGAATACCATATGTGGAGGCTCTTTCAATGTATCATGAATTATCTAAATAGCTTTGGTTTAGAAATTGCATTGTGATCATCAAGTACATCCTCATTGCCCCCATTTTTGGAATGGGACAATAATGTTGACTCATGGAAAAATGGGGAAGTGTTATAAATATGCTTATATGAGTGTATCTTTTGATAAGGCATTCTCACACTTACATACAATAGCACATATATCTTAAAATTAATTACATGAGGGATGGAAAACACTTCACATTCAAATATTGAAGGTAAATCATCAATAAATATACATTAAATATCATCATCCCATAATAGAGATATCATATTAGTAGCCAAAGTTTGAAATCTAAAAATATATACCTTAATTGTCTCCTATTCCTTTTGTTTGCATTTCATGAGTTAAGTGATGGATGCCTTAGGCTCAATATTATAATGAAAATATTTCATGAAAGAATTAGCTAAATCCTTGAAGGAACAGATATACACATGAGGCAATGAATAAAACCATGTAAGGGCATGACCACTCAAGCTTAATGGAAACACCTTGGCAAGCAATTGATTCTCATAAAGATAAGGGAGGCACATTACTTGGAAGTATTGTAAATGTCATAATGAATTGCCTTTACCATCATACTTTATACAACTTGGTTCCATAAATCCACTTGGTGAAGGACAAATCAAAATGTCATGTGCCAAGGGATTGTGCAATATTTCAATAACAATAACATCATCTTGTGGTTGAAATATGTATGCATAAGTATCCACATATTAGTCTAGATGGTCAATCCTAGTGATAGGGTAATTCACATAAGGTGAAATATTATGCTCAATGTATCTTATATTGTTATTTGTATAGACCATGGCATGTGTAATAGTGGTGGAGGATGTGAAAGATCTATTTTTAACTAATGACACATTATCCTCATATATACCGAGTAAAAAATGTAAAATATCCTCATGTTGTTCTTCCTCCTTAGGTTTGTTTAAATCATGTGTTTGTTTAATAGAGGGAGACTAAAGCATAATATTGTGTCTCAGTCAAGTGGGTAAAATGTTGATTTAACAATTTATGCAAAATAGTATGCCCCAATCTTTGGACACAAGGAAAAATAGATTAATTTTATTGTAGATGAAATTCTTGTTATGTATATGTGTGTCCCTTAAATATTCTATGTGATATCCTTTTCCTTCCAAGCCACATGGAAGGATTTCATTGGACATAGGCTACCAATTCAAATAATGTTTTCATGAACAAATGAAGTCATCATAACATAAAATTCTCACAATAAATTTCTAAAAAATATAGATTATAATATATTTTATTTTATTATTATATTTATTTTCTATTTTCTAATCAACATAGGATCATTAAAAAAATAAAGTCCTCTATTCGACAATGTGAAAAAATTAGTAAACATTGAACAAAAATTAGAAAAACAAGACATCTCTCCATGTTGATGTCTTTCTTTCAAATTTTTAAAAAATAATAATTTGAGTATATACGAAAAGGGTTGCGTGTTAAAGGAAAATATGTGTCTAAATTATAATTATTCTCATTTAAAAATTAATAATAAATAAAATATGCAACAAAAATTACAAAAAAATATGTACACAAAAAATTACAAAAAAATATGTATGCACTAGACATCAATGTTAATGATCCATGTTTAATAAATTATGAAAAGATTTTATTCTATTCGAAGTTATGCATTACGAAAAAATATTACTCATTAAAAATAGAAGAAAGCATAATATACACTTTACTAACAAATATTCAAAAATGAGGAAAACATATTTTCTAATTTTTTAAAATTAGAAATAAAATCTATATAGAAAATCTCACAATTATTAATTTACATTATCTTCAAAAATTTAATGGTTTGCTTGCTATAATTGATAGAATTTTTTTTTAAATACTAATCTTGTAGCCCATTTAGACCAAAAAGTGAGACACACTATTGTGTTGTCACCTAGGGCACGTAGAAGAATGTAATCCATAATCACTCAAAGATACATCTAAAGAATACATGAGAGGATCCACATGTGGGTCTTTATCAAAAGGTTGTATTACATATCATTATGATGCATAGAAAGTCCATGGGATCCACCTAGGAAGGCCACTAGAAGGAGAATAATGAAAATCATGAGTAAAAAAAGGTATATGGTCTAGATTAAAGTGATATTGTTTATCTTTGTCAATCAAAGTATCACCAAAGACATGTATCAAAGTACAATCATCATGTATATAAGCATAATATGAAGATAAGAATGATCTAGTATGTAAATGTGCATCTTTAATTCCACTAAATAACTCTATCATAGGTGTATTAAAAGAGAATGCTCATTATAAACCACATCATCATGAAACAAAGAGTCGTCACTTCCACCTCATAATAAGATAAAAACATATCACTATGCTTGTCACTAAACATATCATACCACAAACCACAAAATAGAGAAGAGAGATCAACAACTACACGGGGGGTAATGACTTTAAGGGAAGGCATACAAGGCATATCAACTTAATGATAGAAAAATCACAATCATCATAAAACTCTTTGCATATGATAATCATCAAATATAGGTTAATCCAAAATCAACAAGTATATTACCAGGAATAGGTGAAGGTAAGACATGTGTATCTACATTACAAGTTTCCATAGGTTCAACATGAGATATAGAAAAATGATTATCATTATACACATCATAGTGTATAAAAGAAGGCAATGGCTTCAAAGCACATGAATCTATAGAGATGGGACTATCACGACATATAAGAGATTTATCATAAAAAGTTGTAACCATGTCATGTATAGGTGAAGGAGGTAAAACTATATCATCTATGTCCATCCTACAAGGTGTTTCACAAGGTATATCCTCACTAGGTATGTACTCATCGGTATCACAATCCATATGATCATCATTAGGCTCATGGATAAATGACATAAGTGTGTCTAATAGCCATGGATGAGCACTAATCAACTCTATGAAGGAAGGAAAAGATGAGACATGATACAATAACACCTACGTAGAAGACATATCCCTATCCTTAATATAATGTATCACAAGAATATCAAGGTAGAGGGATTGTATATAATGAAAGATAAGAACCTATCAAAATCTAAAGTGTAAGTGTGCATATTAAAGCCAAAGAGAAAGACCTATACAAATCCATAGGGAAAGATACCACAATGAAAATCACTCCAAGGATGGATTTCCAAAAATATATATAAAGACACCAATAAATGTGAGTACTGGTATAAAAGTGAGGTAAGATCAAATGTATGTTAGGAAATCAAATTTAAAACAAGTGTAATATGTAAACCCTAAAGCCAAAATAAGGGTGGGTAGTGTGGCTTAAGGATATGATATGTAGATAAGCATACCAGACCCTAGAATAAGAATGTATCAATGACACACAAGGATAAAAGAAAGATCAAAGCTAAGAATAAGATTAAAAATTAGAAAATGATAGATTTGAAAATAATAAAATTGAGGAGAAAACCCCAGGGGAAAACTAGCTTGTGTAGAATCAAACAAGTTCACAAAATGTAAGGAAATTGTTACATCCCCAATTTTTGTCTTGCTATGTTTTTTACCTTTACTTGGACGTAAGTAAATCTATTATGAAGTTTAGATTAATGACAAGGAAAGACATGGACTATATTGAATGTCATTTATGAAATTATGGAAATGATTATGTTATTATCGATTTAACATTTGCATTATGAGATTTGATTTATTATTCGAATAATGATGCACTGATCATAATTTGTTTGGTAACAAGTTTGATACAGGAGTACAAGTTTTTAGATGACTCTCAGAGAAAAGAGAGAGAGTATCTTTCGAGGAAGAGAAATATAGACCTTAGGTTATGAGTGGTTTATTTGCCAAAACAAGTATGAGTGTATAACGTAATCGCGAACCAATGTGTCATAAGAGGTAAGTCTTGTCTTGTCAGTTTACTTCTGAACCTAATCGGTAGGTAGTCGATATTTTACAATCTTTGTAAGTCATAGTAAGTCATCTTAGTCGTTAGTAACGTTAACGACGTCGTTTGAGTGTGAACCATGAATATTTACATTTAACGTAAATATTACGATGTTGTTGTCGTAAAATAGTCGTCTTATTATTATTAAGTCACTTGAGGTGTTATAATCGATTCTTAACATTAAGACATTATCGTCAAGTTAAGATGACATGTTTTTATCGACGGATTGTGATGGGGAGACTAGCTCAACCCAATCACATTTTTCGTAATCCTTTATTTTAGTATTATTCTTTTATTGATTAAATCATAATAATCAAATAGAGATAATGATATGAAAATTATATTTGATACAATCAAATAAGAATATGCTTATGTGTCGAATGAGGTAATACCTCATTATAAGTTATTATGGTTTATGTTTGAGCAGCCATAGGCATCTATTAAGGAGTGCCTTTAATAATACAGTGTAATGGATCAAACTACTCTTTATGAGTAATTGATTGCTCTATTTTCAGTTATTGAGTTGGCGGCCTCATTGATGAGGAGTGGCGAATAACCCAACCACATTCACTATTTCTTCTCAACCATTTTCACATAATCGACATATGGTGTCGATTGCACCTTTGTAGCTAGCGGTTGAGTTATAATAGGAGACCAAAACCATTGGTATTGAATGAGTTTTTAACTGCATTTAGTGGAGCGCTTAGTGAGATGACTCATGGATGAGTCAGTTTGGGGCTCTTAAGAAACCATGACTAAGATAGTCGAGGGGATTCTTTAGGTAAAAAGTCTGGTAGCAGAGAATAGAAGGAGAGACTACACGTGGGCTGAGAATGATTCTTAGGAAGAATACAGTGTATTCAATCTGCCATCTTTACTGTGTAAACCGCCACTTCAGGTAAATGCCTCTGCATTTTATGCTTATAGAAGACAATGAAAAATTGAATGTAGCCTTGTCTTGGACATTCGTCCATTTTAATTTTGAAAATCCTTAAGTTTATACTGTAACTGTTTCAATGAAGATGAGCCGACTGTGTCTCTCTTCATAGTATCGATTTAACATGATTAATTGAGTCGACTGAAGATAGAGGGTATAGAGAGTCATTGTAAGACTGATATTTTATTTTAATTTTAAGCTTGAGAGTCGATATAGCCTGGTAAGGCTAATTCTTAGGATTGATAATGAAATCTATTTCATGATTTAACTAGGCCGACCCTGTGCCTTTGTATAAAACTATGATACTTATCATAATATGAGTACAAGAACCAAATGATTCTATTATTATATATATATTTCAAGAAGGATAACGTAGTTATCATGAAACTAGTTAACCAGTCACATATTTGAATGAGTTTCCTTTCGAGGATGGCAATCTATATAGATGTAAGTTAGTCTTGAAAATAATTCTATAGAATTAGTAGAGGATACTTGACAAAGGAAAACTTACCAACTATGAGTAGTGTGGCATAAAGTATTAAGTAGAAGATAATATCATTTTGAAACTATTCTTGGTTAAATACATTGGTCAAGAACGTTTCCCTTACCAATAGAATTTAGAGTCTAAGTGACGTATGACAACTATGGTAAACCTATTGAGTTATAGATTAACTAAAGATAGTTTGGAAAAATGAATAAATGTCGAAGATCTTCTAAATTGCCTATATAAGTAATCTTGGTGAGTATAGTTTTATAGTACATCATTATGTCGAAAAAGACTACGTCAATAACCTTATTAGAATACATATATGAGTGTATAAGAAGTGATGGTAATGACATCACATAGAAGTGAATTGAATGGTATTCATGTTCCTTTGAATAGGAGTTATTATCTTTGCAAGGGTTAAATTATTCCTAACCATGGTCGAGTTAGACCAATGGTCAATTATGAACCTAGGTCTCCTAGAGATGAGACATGTGTATATTGTGAAATCATATTAACCAAGGATTTTTAGGTAAACCCTAGAATCGATTATGAACCAACTAAAGAGCTATGACATATAGACTTATTCATGTCAAGGAAACCAATATCATGACATGACATGTTTAAACTATTTACGTAAACATAGTTGATAAGGATAAACTACAAGAATACGATAGTATCCAGGTCGAGTAGGGGTGGGTGAACACAACGACTACGTTCGTTATGAAAATTATTGATATTAAAACTTTGGCCAAAGTAATGCATTTGTTTTCTGCATGCATTGTCGGTTCACTATATCCGGATTGCTCATCCTATCAGAAATCATACTTAGCTAGAGGGTATCTAGGGTTGTATGGCTGATAGAGTTGAGTAGGATACAACACTATGTACTCGGGAAAGGAAAATTACCACTAGTCACCTTTGGTCTATATTCCTCGTGAAGGGTAGGGCCACTTCCTATGTGGAAGATGTGTGGGAGACCGTCAGTCTGTGGATGGAGGTAAATCAATGGAAAGATTCTCTCTCTCCAAGAGGAAACATGCCAAGACTTGTGATAAAGATGTCAGATATTCAGAAGCAGTATTTATTCCAAAACTTGTATATGTATTTGATTTACATTTATAAACATTGTAATTGAGAAAGAAAATATGGTTTATTATATTTTGTAATGAGAAAATCTTGTAATTGTAGTTACTTGATTATATGTTGAATAAAAGAAAAATTTTCTCTATCTCATTTTTACCTTGTTAAATTACTTTATGGTAAATTTTCTAGTTTTACTATGTTTTTAGAACTTGGATGTTACATATGGTATTAGAGCTACCAAGTTCAGCACTAGGGCTTATGAGACCACTATGCTTGCCCGTAGTCAACATTATGCTGTTAGCAAATGTTTGAAAATTTATGTGCCAGGATGGTACGTCTTAATAAAATAGCAAGAAAGTCTATTAATACGAGTCAACATTTCCTTAAAGCAAAAAGAGAACGTGAGACCATTATCAAAACCTTTGAGGGAACCAATGATGAGAGTGACATTTGGTTAAGTGATACTAAAACTCTAGCGACTGCCTTAACTTGAATCAAGCGAGTGAGAAGGGAAAACTTGGAAAGAGTTAAAGATGGGGAAACAACTATGGTTAGGCGAGATCCTCGCATACCCCCAACTGTTGAGATCATAGAAGTTAAGTCCGATAGTGAGTTAGAGGGTTATATACCTTGAGATTATGTAACTAAAAATGAGGCTGAAGGATATACTCCTCTTGAGCATGACTTTTGAAGTCATTTTTTTTGTAAAAATGAAGAATACTCTATACTTTTGAAATAAAATAAATAAAGAAGAGTTGTTTTTGTACCAAACTATTGTTTAATTTGAGTTTATTATGTTTTGAGTTAATGGGATACATTATAATCATGAACTAATGGACAACTCAATATTCTCAGGTGTGAGAAATTGATAAACATGGTTCAGACAAGAACTAACCAAGGAGAAAGTGAAGAGGAAAACCACCTGCCAAATAATAAGCTGGAATAAATCATAACCATGCTTGAGGAAACCAAGAAAAGACTGGGTGATTTGGAAAAGAAGGTGGATGATAAAGGGAATACTGAGGAAGGAGGTGAAAACTCTCATGGTGAAAGTAGAGAAAATCATGAAGATCAAAGTAAGAGTACGGAACCTCATAAGGAGGCAAGGGATAGATTGACATCGAAGCTCTCACAGGATATGAAGAAGGTTACTCCACCAAAATTTGATGGGACAAAGATCAGAGTTGCTGCAGAAGCTTGGTTAACAAAGATGGAAAAATATTTCGAGATAAGAAATTACTCGGAGGTGACCAAGGCAGTATGGGGAGCATTCCAACTGGCAGGAGAAGCATCCACTTGGTGGATGAATAAGAAGATGGAATTGAATTTAAGCTCTCTAAGGGTAACTTGGGATGAGTTCGTGGAGCTTTTTTGCAAGAGATGGTTACCACAACTCTATTTTGATCAGAAACTGATTGATTTTTAGAATCTTCGTCAAGGAGATATGATAGTGGTGGAATATGGAGAAAAGTTCACCTGACTCTTGACGTATGTTCCTCATATCAAAAGGATGAGAGATTTGGGATCAGAAAATTCATCATGGGTTTAAATGCTCAAATCGGTGGTGAAGTGGACGTGCACGGTCCCACAACCATGGACCAAGTGTACGAGAAGGTGATTAAGCAAGAGAAAAAGCTGAAATCTATCTCGACTTATCATGATAGAAGCTGCAAGAGGTTTAATGGAACTCCTAACAATCAACCATACAAGAAAAGATATGAAAAGAGCTATGATAACAAGAGGAAGGATAAAAGATCTCAGAAGAACAAGGGTGGATCTGGTAATAAGAAGAAGAATGGCAATTTCAAAAGAAATGGAGATAACAATGGAAAGACTACAGATAAGAAAGGGCCCATTGGAGGATGCTTTACTTGTGGGGGTGACCATTATGCAAATCGTTGCCCTAACAAGAATCAAAATGGTCAACAAAGAGGTACTGCACTACCTACTCAGCAAGAAGCATTTCAACAAAGGATTCATGCAACTCTTGACAATCGTGAAGCAGAGTATCAAATCACACCCATTAAGATGACAGGTACTTTGTTTGGAGTCCCTATATCTATTTTGATTGATACAGGAGCCACTGAAAACTTTGTTTCTCCTAAAATTTTGAATAAGTTTTCTAGAAAAGATGGTTACATGTCAAAACCTTGGTTAGTAGAATATGCTAACCAATCTAAGGCTCAGGTAGAGCAATGTTTATTTGAAGCCAAAATTGATCTCCCTAGTTTCTCAACTGAAGCAAACTTGTATGTAGCTCCCTTAGGTTCCTATGACGTAATCCTAGGAATGAGTTGGTTATGGAAGCATAGAGCTAAGGTTGACTGTTTTTCAAAAATAGTTAAATGCTTAGATGATTTGGGAAATCAGACCCAATTCCAAGGGATTCAAAGAGAAGTTAAAATTAGACCTATCTCTACCAAGCAATTGAAGAGGGTTAGAAGGAAAGGTTGTCCTAGTTGTTTGTAGTTAAAATAGAACAAGTGGAGGAAGGATAAGCAAGTCCTAGTTCGTCTTTTGGAGAAAAGTATTCTTTTCTTTAGGAGTTTCAGGTTGTGTTCCCAGAAGAACTTCCAGGACTACCTCCTAAAAGGGTTTTTGATTTTGTAATTGATATTAAACCAGGATTTGAGCCTGTATCAAAAGCACACTACCATATGACAACTATGGAATTAATAGAATTAAAAGCCCAATTACAAGAATTGTTGGCAAAAGGTTTGATCAGACCCAGTGTTTCACCTTGGGGTGCTCTGGTTATTTTTGTTAAGAAGAAGGATGGAACCCTTTGATTGTGTATAGATTATCGTATGCTTAATAAAGTAATGTTAAAGAACAAATATCCCTTTCCACGTATTGATGATCTTTTTTATCAGATGCATGAAGTTGCTATGTTTTCAAAGATTGATTTGCGATCAGGATATCATCAATTAAGACTGAAGGATGAAGATATTCATAAGACAACTTTTAGAACTAGATATGGACATTATGAGTTCATAGTGTTGCCATTTGGTTTGATGAATGCACCTGCCGCATTCATGAATCTCATGAATAATGTATTCAGAGATTGTTTAGACAAGTTTGTTTTAGTTTTCCTGGATGATATACTCATTTATTCTAAGAATGAAGAAGAACATCAACGACACTTGTAAATAGTTCTGCAACGGTTAAGAGAACATAAGTTATATGGGAAACTATCTAAGTGTACATTCTACCAGAAGGCAATCCAATACCTAGGGCATATTATATCAGCTAATGGAATATCTGTTGATCCTGTAAAAATCACAACTATTTTGGATTGGCCTGTACCAACAAATGTTCATGAGGTGCGTAGTTTCATGGGCCTGGCTAGTTACTATAGAAAGTTCCTTCTAAATTTCTCTAGTATTGCTAGTCCAATCACTTCCCTACAGAGGAAAGGAAAGAGATTTGAATGGATAGACAAATGTCAAGATGCATTTGATCTCTTAAAGGAAAAGTTAACTTCAGCTCCAATCTTGAAAGATCCTGACCCTGAAGGACAATTTGAGGTAATTACAGATGCCTCGGGAGAAGGATTAGGAGGAGTGCTTATGCAAGATGGAAGAGTTATAGCATATGAGTCAAGGAAATTGAAATCTTATGAGAAGAATTATGCTCCGCACAATTTGGAATTGGCAGCAGTAACTCATGCCTTGTAGATGTGGAGACACTATTTATTAGGGAAAACTTTTATACTTAAGTCAGACCATCAAAGTCTTAAGTATATTTTCTCTCAACCACATTTGATTGCTCCATAAAGGAGATGGTTGGAATTGATATCTGACTATGACCTTGTGATAAATTACATCAAAGGAAAAGAGAATAGAGTAGCTGATGCTTTGAGTTGTAGAAGACATTTAGCTTCTATTGTTTTTATTTGTGGAAATTTTAAGGATTTGGTGTTACAAAATTTGTCTGGTGATGAGTATTATGAGCAGGTTAAGTAGGCTCTGAGAGATAATCCTAGAGATCCAAGGTATGATGGTTTTCTATTTGAGTTAGATGGACTATTCAGGTATAAGGGTAGAATGTATGTCCCTGTTTCAGCTGGTTTAAGGGATTTAGTATGGAAAGAGGTTCATACTGCACCATATTCTAGACATCCAGGAGTGACCAAACTTCTAGCAGATGTTAAACCTCTTTATTTCTGGAAAGGAATGAAAAATGATGCTGCAAGATTTGTAGCAAGTTGTTTAGAATGTCAGAGGGTAAAAGCAGAGCATCAACATCCTGCAAGATTGTTGTACCCACATGATGTGCCAGAGTGGAAATGGCAAGTTATTAGTATGGATTTTGTTCAAGGTCTTCCTATGTCATGGAATAGACATGATACCATTTTAGTTGTGGTTGATAAACTCACAAAGGTAGCACATTTTATACCAAGGAGTTTGACTAATGGAGCACCAGTGTTAGCTCGCAAATTTGTGCAAGAGGTGTTTAGATTGCATAGTTTCCCTAAAAAGATTATCTCAGATAGAGATGTGCGTGTAACGTCAAGGTTTTGGCAAACTTTATTTTCTGCGCTAGGGACTAAACTCAATGTGAGTACAACTTATCATCCTAAAATGATGGGCAAACTGAAAGAGTTAACCAAGTCTTGGAAGACTTGTTGCGAATGTATTGCATGGATCAACAATATAAGTGGGAAGAATACTTACCACTTGTGAAATTTTCTTATAACAATTCCTATCATTCCGCTATTAAGATGGTGCCATTTGAAGCATTGTATGGAAGAAGATGTCGAACTCCTATAAGTTGGGATAAGCTAGAAGATAGGATTAGCATCAGACCAGAAATGCTAGCTGAAATGGAAGAGAAGGTAAAGCTGATCAAAAAAAGATTGGTAGAAGCCAATGATAGACAAAAGAGCTATGTAGATGCAAAACGTGTTCCAAGGCAATTCTCAGTTGGAGAAAAAGTTCTTTTGAGGGTCAAACCTCAGAAAAGTTCTATTAAGTTTGGGAAGTCTTCTAAGCTAGCCCCTCATTATGTGGGACCCTTTGAAGTACTTGAAGTAGTCAATCAGGTTGCCTACAGAATTGCTTTACCACCAGCCTTGTCTAGAATGCACAATGTTTTTCATGTGTCTTATCTAAAGAAATATATTGCAGGTGATAACCATATTTTGAATTGGAATTCTTTACAGATGTAAGATCCAGGGGCGGTCACGATCGAGCCACTCAAGGTGTTAGAAATGCGCAAGCTCCGCTTGCATAACAGAGAGGTCTTGCAATGCAAGGTCCAATGGGACTAATATGCTGAGGAAAATGCTACATGGGAGGATTACCATGAATTTTATCAAAAATTTCCTCATTTATTTAATGTTGTTACCAGTTGAAAATAATGAACTTATTTTTTAGTTACTTTTGATACTTTATATCATCGAGGACGATGAATCTTTAGGGGAAGGATATGTTACATCCCCAATTTTTGTCTTGCTATGTTTTTTTACCTTTACTTGGACATAAGTAAATCTATTATGAAGTTTAGATTAATGACAAGGAAAGACATGGATTATATTGAATGTCATTTATGAAATTATGGAAATGATTGTGTTATTATCGATTTAACATTTGCATTATGAGTCTTGATTTATTATTTGAATAATGATGCAATGATCATAATTTGTTTGGTAACAAGTTTGATATAGGATTACAGGTTTTCATATGACTCTTGAAGAAAAGAGAGTATCTTTCGAGGAGAAAGATATAGACCTCGGGTTACGAGTGGTTTATTTGCCAAAACGAGTATGAGTGTATAATGTAATCGTGAACCAATGTGTCGTAAGAGGTAAGTCTTGTCTTGTCAGTTTACTTCTAAACCTGATCGACAGGTAGTCGATATTTTAAAATCTTTGTAAGTCGTAGTAAGTCATCTTAGTCGTTAGTAACATTAACGACGTCGTTTGAGTGTGAACCATTAATATTTACGTTTAACGTAAATATTACGACATTGTTGTCATAAAATAGTCGTCTTATTATTATTAAGTCACTTGAGGTGTTATAATTGATTCTTAGCGTTAAGACGTTATCATCAAGTTAAGATGACATGTTTTTGTCGATGGATTGTGATGAGGAGACTATCTCAACCCAGTCACATTTTCTGTAATCCTTTGTTTTAGTATTATCCTTTTATTGATTAAATCATAATAATCAAATAGAGATAATGATACAAAAATTATATTTGATATAATCAAATTAGAATATGCTTATGTGTCGAATGAGGTAATACCTCATTATAAGTTATTATGGTTTATGTTTGAGCAGCCATAGGCATCTATTAAGGAGTGCCTTTAATAATAGAGTGTAATGGATTGAACTACTCTTTATGAGTAATCGATTGCTCTATTTTCAGTTATTGAGTTGGCGGCCTCATTGATGAGGAGTGGCGAATAACCCAGCCACATTCACTATTTCTTCTCAACCATTTTCGCATAATCAACATATGGTGTCGATTGCACCTTTGTAGCTGGCAGTTGAGTTATAACAGGAGACTAAAACCATTGGTATTGAATGATTTTTTAACTACATTTAGTGGAGCACTTAGTGAGACGTCTCATGGATGAGTCAGTTTGGGGCTCTTAAGAAACCATGACTTAGATAGTCGAGGGGATTCTTTAGGTAAAAAGTTCGGTCACAGAGAATAGAAGGAGAGACTGTGCATGGGTTGAGAACAATTCTTAGGAAGAATAAGTGTATTCAATATGCTATCTTTATTGTGTAAACCGCCGCTTCAGGTAAATGCCTCTGCATTTTATGGTTATAGAAGACAATGAAAGATTGAATGTAGCCTTGTCTTGGACATTCGTCCATTTTCATTTTGAAAATCCTTAAGTTTATACTGTAACTGTTTCAATGAAGATGAGCTGACTGTGTCTCTCTTCATAGTATCAATTTAACCTGATTAATTGAGTCAACTGAATATAGAGGGTATAGAGAGTCATTGTAAGACTGATATTTTATTTTAATTTTAAGCTTGAGAGTCGATATAGCCTGGTAAGGCTAATTCTTAGGATTGATAATGAAATCTATCTCATGATTTAACTAGGCCAACCATGTGCCTTTGTATAAAACTATGATACTTGTCATAATATGAGTACAAGAACCAAATGATTCTATTATTATATATATTTCAAGAAGGATAACGTAGTTATCATGAAACTAGTTAACCAGTCACATATTTGAATGAGTTTCCTTTCGAGGACGACAGTCTATATAGATGTAAGTTAGTCTTGAAAATAATTATATAGAATTAGTAGAGGCTACTTGACAAAGGAAAACTTACCAATTGTGAGTAGTGTGGCATAAAGTATTAAGTAGAAGATAGTATCATTTTGAAACTATTCTTGGTTAAATACATTGGTCAAGAACATTTCCCTTACCAATAGAATTTAGAGTCTAAGTGACCTATGACAACTATGGTAAACCTAGTGAGTTATAGATTAACTAAAGATAGTTTGGAAAAATGAATAAATGTCGAAGACCTTCTATATTGTCTATACAAGTAATCTTGGTGAGTATAGTTTTATAGTACATCATTACGTCGAAAAAGACTACGTCAATAACCTTATTAGAATTCATATATGAGTGTATAAGAAGTGATGGTAATGACATTGAACATAGAAGTGAATTGAACAATATTCATGTTCCTTTGAATAGGAGTTATTATCTTTGCAAGGGTTAAATTATTCTTAACCATGGTCGAGTTAGACCAATGGTCAATTATGAACCTAGGCCTCCTAGAGATGAGACGTGTATATTGTGAAATCATATTAACCAAGGATTTTTAGGTAAACCCTAGAATGATTATGAACCAACTAAATAGTTATTACATATAGACTTATTCATGTCAAGGAAACCAATATCATGACACGATGATTAAACTAATTACGTAAACATAGTTGATAAGGATAAATTGCGAGAATACGACAGTATCCAAGTCGAGTAGGGGTGGGTGAACACAACGACTATGTTCATTATTCACATTATTGATATTAAAACTTTGTCCAAAGTAATACATTTATTTTTTGCATGCATTGTCGGTTCACTGTATCTAGATTGCTCATCGTATCAGAAATCATACTTAGCTAGAGGGTATCTAGGGTTGTATGGTTGATAGAGTTGAGTAGGATATAACACTATGTACTCGGGAAAGGCAAATTACCACTAGGTCACCTTTGGTCTATATTCCTCGTGAAGGGTAGGGCCACTTCCTATGTGGAAGATGTGTGGGAGACCGCTGGTTTGTGGATGGAGGTAAATCACTGGAAAGATACTCTCTCTCCAAGCAAGGAACATGCCAGGACTTGTGAAAAAGATGTCAGATATTCAGAAGCAGTATTTATTCCAAAACTTGTATATGTATTTGATTTACATTTGTAAACATTGTAATTGAGAAAGACAATATGGTTTATTGTATTTTGTAATTAGAAAATCTTGTAATTGTAGTTACTTGATTATATGTTGAATAAAAGAAAAATTTTCTCTATCTCATTTTTACCTTGTTAAATTACTTTATGGTAATTTTTTTGGTTTTACTATGTTTTTAGAACTTGGATGTTACAGAAATAAATACAATCTTTTCCTAGGGTTATTCTAGGCTAATTAAATAAATGCATACAATCAAACAAAAATTAACCTAGATTAAACAAGTGTTCAAGCTAGGTAAAAAAATTAGAATAATTGAAATCACTATTGTTAAGAAATTAATGCAAAAAGATTAAGACGCTTTGCTCTTGATTCAATGATAGGATATAAATGATGGTATTTTATTGAATTAGTTTGCATTAGTTTAAGAAAATGACAACCTTGAAGTGTAAATTGTCCTTGAATTATGGACAAACCTATCAATATATGTTGATTGATCTCATAACTTTATGTCAATTCTTCACTATCATTAAATTTCTCACTATTTTGATTTATTTAGCATACACCACAAATTAAATCCATGAAAGAAGCAAAAGGATAAGAATTCTCATGGCTCTAGATCAATTTCTATGATATTGAGCCACGAGAGTCATACACCACAAATTAAACTCGAATCATATTTATCTAAATTTCATTATTAAAATTTCAAAATATTTTTAAAAAATAAAAAATAAAGTCAATTTATTAGGTAGCCCCACAAAATTTAAATAACAAGTCCATATCCTTAAAAACTATGAGATAAACAAAAAATAGTAATTGTCATAGATCCTCCAACACATATCAATATTACTAACAAATATATCGTACAAAATAATTTACATCTCGATAAATCCATGAATGCACACTTCAAAACCTAAGCAATCAATTTTATCCTTAAATTCAAAGAAGCAATATCAGAATCAACAAGTAAAATGCAATTTGATCTTTTCAAATCTAGTTTATCATGAAAATGAAGACCTACCTAATAGGGATATTCAAACTCTGGAGGATCATCAGCAAATGGAGAGAACCTTCTAGCAAACAAATGGCTAGGGCATGAGTTTTTCAGGAATTTTCCACTGATTTTGTGCTCAAATGCAATTAAAAGCATTTGCACATTCATTAGGAGAGTCAAGTACCTCTAAGTCTTAGGATATGGACGCACACAATAAGATTCAAATCCCCTAATAAACTAAATAAAATAGAACTACTTGAAGTCAAAGTTGATGACCAAAGCATACGATTTGAGGATGGAGTTGAGAATGGCCTTACTAAGGGAAAATTAGTTTTTTTCCCACAATTTAGAGATAGACAAAGTAAAACTTCAGAATTTTAACTCTCTGGTGATGTCATTGTTAAATGTCAAATTAATAGGGAAAACAAGGATTGGGAGATTCAGATAATAAGAGGTTTTGAGAAAGAATATGTTTCTTGTAAGTTTAAATCGACTGAACATGTTCAAGTTGTACTTAAATATGGCACATGGGTTATATGTGGACAAGTTTGTTACCTCTAAGCTTGGAATTTGAATTTCATCCTAAAGGTCCTTCTCGTTCATGGTGTGGATAGAGTTGCCATACCTAAATCTAGTATTTCAACTCTTTTAAGGGATGTTGTGAGCCAACTTGGCAAAGTAATCTGTGGTGCAAATAGAATTTAGACTAGTTTTCTAACCTAAGAGTTCATCCTAAGGTTTGTGTAAAAATTGATTTCAATCAATAAGAAATATTAAATTGATGCATATTGATTTTTAAATCGAATAACCAATAATTTATCTAAACAAGCCTAATGCATGTTTTTTTAGCAAAAAAAACATCTAATAAGTTATTGTCCTATAAAAAAAAATTGAAATTAGTCAACCTCCTCCATCCTCTCACCCTTAACCCCCATCAAATCAACCCTCTCTCCACACCCATGTTATTAAGACAAAAATATAAGTTTAAGAAAAAGGACCCAAAAAAAAACTAATAGATAAAATAAATGAAGTTTTTTAGGATAGGAAGTTACAAAAGACTGGTAGGTTCTTTTGTTTTGCTTAATCCAATATAAAAATAAATACCTTAGGATAGAAAACACAGTGCTATAAACGGCTGTCAAATTTCTACCCCACATAAGCATTATATTTCTATAATATTGCACTAAAATAATTTATAAAATGGAAGATTAATCTAAAGTATGGACATTAGGACATGGACATTCAGCAAATTCAATTCATTCCTCTCCCTCCCGGAGAATCTTGATTATTTTACTATATCATTTTTGTTTTCCGTATCCATTCGGGGATAATGGAGAAAATAAATCGTGAGAGTGACATATTTAAATAAATGTGCTGTGCACAGCTAAGGTAGTCGAAACCCCGGATGGTGTTGAAAGACAATGAAAGAAAAGGCCATCCACATGGAACACCAAAATCCACATCCCATGGGCAAATCAAATCCATTATTTGTTGTTATTATGAATTGTAGCTTTTTCTTACACGAGCAGAAAACATAGAAATTGGACCACAATCGATTCGGATCACTTTTTCAACTAATTTCATTTTTTTAATTTATTTTTAGCAAGTTCAAAGAGTGAGTGCTCACACATCGCAAAACTAATAATTTATCAGTTAGAAAAATATAACTTAACTTCAGTTTAAAATGGAACAAGTTAAAATATAATATAGTTTTATTTAAAAATAGAATAAGTTGGAAAAGTTAATAAGTTAAAAATTTATCAATTTTAAAAATTAATGAAACCTTTCTGTATGGAAGAGATCTGAATAGCCACCTTTTCCTTGGGGGCTAGGAAGGCTTCGGAGCCAGAATTTTTTCAAAAGTATTGGGATGTTGTGGCAAAGGATATTTGGAGGGCACGAGAGGAAAATAAAAGCAAAAAAGCTATTTTAAAGGTATGGAATGCCACCTTTGTTGCTCTTGTTCCTAAGAATAAAAACTCAATTTTTTTTTAATGAATTTAGATCGATCGCGCTTTGTAATACTATATATAAAATTGTCACTAAGGCCATGGCCTCTAGACTTAAGAAGTGCTTAGTGGGGTTGATCTCAAAAGAACAAAGTGGATTCCTTAAAGGTAGATAGATTTTGGATGGTATTATCATTGCACATGAGACCATTCATTCAATCAAATTGAAGAAAAAAGAATGTATGATTATTAAACTAGATATGAACAAAGCGTATGATAAGATTTCCTGGGATTCCTTATTAAAGTAATGCGAAAGTTCAACTTCTGTGAAGATTGGTGTAATTGGATTTATAACTGTATCAATCAAACAATTTTTTTTTGAAAGCTTAGTAATCATGCAATCTTTTCAAAACAAATATGTTAAGCATGCAAAGGATTAATCAAACAAATTTTGTCTTTCCTTTTGAATAATAGACCTAAAAATGAAAGCTTTGAAGTTTTGTTATTAATGAGAGAATATTATCGTTTATTTGTGTTAAAGGACCTAGATTAGTTGAGGGAAACCTTGGTGCTTCAACCAAATCCACTTTGAAAAGATTAAAGGGTTCCTAAAGAGCACTATGAGGATATACTATCAAGGTGGTCAACTTAAGAGAACATGACCCTTGCAATCCAACAATCTCCCCTAGATGTTTCTAATTTCCGTCAATCCTTAACAATCAAAGAAGAGCACTAGATCAAGTGAGTTAGAAAGAAAACATGCACAATCAACCATATTAGATTTGCAAATTATTGAATGAATACATACCCATAAAAATGATCCAAACCCACAGATTCAAGCCACAAGAAAGCTAATATATTGCTTTGATTTTGAGGTAGAGTACATACATAGAGGAACTAATTTCAATCCTAAGATAGGTGGAATTCAGTGCCACATCATAGTTGCTTCATCTTCATTGTTCCTAGAGCTAAGTACCTTCATCCCTTCACATTTAATTTCCTTGCATAGTATTTAATTACATTTAATTATCACTCCCACAACTCTTAATCAATTAGTCTAAGTTGATTTATACTTATATGTATGCATCTTATTTCATTAGCTTAGATTAAGCCTGGGGAAAGTTTATTTTCCTTTACTATATATATACACTTAAATATATACGTTTGTATATATAGATACACATGTATATATGCTTTTAAAATCTTTTAATTTAAGTTTAAAAGGAATTTAGTCTACTAGATTAAGTAAAGGCTTGATTTAAATTTTGATTTTTTTAAATTTTATTTATATTTAAAAAGTTTCATTATACAAATGGGTCATAGGAATAACATAATGCATACATCATAAACCATAAACTTTTAAATTGAACCTTGTCTCTAGGATTCAAGGGAGATGAGTCCTTGTATGCTTTCATATCATTTGTCATGTATGTACTAGGTATATATGATAAGCATGCATATATTTACATTTTGAATAGAAAATAGAATAATATACCAGCTAGATAAACATGAATGAATAGGGGCGTGTAAAGTCAAAAATTGCATACTTTATAATTTCTCCTCTATATTGAGCACTTAGTTTAGCATTCATTACAATAGTATGTACTAGGCTCACTTAGCCATTACCCTCATCAAGTTACCCAAAACCTACCTTCTACCTACCTCAAGCAATTTCCAAACTTTAACTATAAATTGCCTTTCCTTTCATTGGATTCTAAAGCTTGTACCCCTGCACACCATCATTATAGTTGATGTAGATACACTTAGCCACTTTTAAGTCCAACTTATACCTCTTCTCTCTGGGAACATGAGTATATACCTCGCAACCAAATACCCATATATGTTGAAGTAAGAATTTTTTGCCCATCCAAACCTCCTCTAAGGTTTTGTCAACAAGAGTTGATGTAAGAGATCTATTAACCAAATAACAAGTTGTACTAATTTATTCTACATAGAATTTCTTATTCAAACCAACTCTATTGAGCATATTTCTAGCCTTCTTAATTAATGTCTTATTTATCCTCTCTACAACTCCATTGTGGTGAGGGGTGTATGGAGTTGTCTTATATTGTGCAATGTCATTGTCCTTATACTCTATTAAAGTCTACCAAGCAATATTCCCCACCATTACTTGTTCTCAAAACCTTGATCTTCCTATTTGTCTAGTTATCCACAAGAGCCTTAAACTCTTTGAAATGAATGAATACCTCAAACTATGCTTGAGAAAATATAGACTTCTGTCTTCCTGAAGAAATCATCAATGAATGATACATAACACGAGGATTTTGCAAGTGAAGATACATCTATTGAACCAAAAACATCAGTATGACATGATTTTGGGATAAGGACAATCTATTGAATGATGGAAAATGTATCAAATGGTATGGGACATCAAAATGTAGTTTGGGTTAGAGAGAAGATTGGAAATTGAGTATTTTGCTCTCTATGGTGAAATCATAAGTTTTAGCAGGTGGCAAAAGTGTAATTGTTGTGGTGAATTTGTCTCTACCATGATGAATTCATCGTTACCATGGTAAAAATGCAATCACATCTCTCTTGAAAGTAGTTTAACTTCATGCTTGTTCGTGCACATCTAGTGATGTTCTAGTTCTTATTTTTCCCCTTCTTGGGATGATTAATTTTCTAGTCTCTTTAGTTCCCAAATGTATATATAGTCCCTTTGGGATGTTTTCAAGTAATTCTTAGCGGCTTATTTGTATTGTTGAGGAATGTAGTTGGAGATTCTAGTTGAATTCTCTAAGTGTTTCAGGATTGTCATAGTAGTAGAGGTAGGAGAAGAGATTTGAGAGTTCTTAGAGGTTGTTTAGAAATTAGACAAAGGTGTATAACTTTTCTCTAGCTAGCCTAAGAATTGAGACCTCTTGTAACTGTCATTTTTGGAGTACTGAGTAAGATTATGTTCACATTTTAATTGGAGTTTTTCACTTGAAGTGGGTTTCTCCAAGTAGGCTTGTCTCCTTATTTAGCAATTGCTCTTTGTTATGTTTTGATTTCCTTGTTTAATTAATGTTAATTGAATTCATTCATGTTCACTCTTTTAAACTAAAAATTTAATCCATTTTTATGAACAAGGTTAGAAATATCCTCCCTATTTATGTGTCACTTTAACTAGGTTATCCTATATGTAATGATTAGTGTACTAGTGGCGTATTTCTATGCAAAATTTGGCAAACTACTAAACCTGACTAATTTTGATTTCACACATCCCAAGGAGTGGTCATGGTCTATAGATTACCTACATATTATCTTAGGTCAATTCTATAAGAACAAAAAGTGGACTTGGTTCAAATTTGTGTGTGTTGAACCCCAAACTTTCAAAATTAAAATTAAAATGGGCCCACGCCAACCCTTTCCCTACAAGTCGTCGCCTATTGACTTGGGTGTGAAATATTCAAATCGAACACTAGCTCTAAGGTATTGTATAAAAGGACAAATCCTAATTCATTATGATCATCTAGGGCATATCTAGTAGACATTTTGGGAATCATATGAGACCTTTGCAAACATTGCATCAACACGATATCAGTGGTTACACATCACTAGGCATACTTCATGATTGTATGACATCTTTTTTATCTTGTCAAAATCATTAAATTGGATCTAGGACTTAACCAACAAGACAACCCTCACTTAGCAAGCTCCCAAAGGCATTTATCAATGCTACCAATCATTTATTATAGGTCCATATGTCAAAGCAAACAAGAATCTAAAGTTTACAAACAATCATATCGAATTTGTGCAAAAAGGTTGATTTTGTGCACAAAGTTCAATTTCATGGGCACAAAGATCGTTTTTGTGCATAGAATTGACCGACATCAAGGCACAATGATTTTAGCAGTTTGATGTCCAATAAAATCCAAGGCTCTAATATTAAGGTGAATTAATTAGCAACATCTATCATAGTCAAATCAACATCAAAACCCTAGAGCTAAATAGCTTGTTTTATTTATTAATTTCAATACTTAATTGTGACCATGTTTAAATAACATTTATCAATCTCTAACTCTTTAATCTATGATCATTTATTTATCAATATAATTTAATTGATTTATCAAAAACATATTTATGTAGGCATGATTTATTCTTACGATAATATTATTATACTAATATGTAATTCTTATTAAATTATTAGATAAGGTACTCATAATAAAAAAAATAATAAATAAATAAATAATTAGACAAGGTACTCTACTACACAAAATTAGACTATACATTTAACTTTGATTAATTATTTAAAAATTTATTTGAACACCAACTTCTATAAATTTGACATTAAAATAGACCAAAGGAAAATATTATTTGTTCTTATTTATTAACATTTTAATATTATTTAAAATATGTTATAATATTATAATAATATTTTTTTTTAATACATATTCATATAAAATATTTTTTATTACACATAAATGTCTAATTTAGACACCTACAATAATGTGTTGACTCTCCTCCTAAACAAACCAGATAACTCTAAAGTCTTTGCTCATTTGAGAGTCTCTAAGGAATTTCTTAAATCAATGCCAAACGAACAGAAAGGACACTTCCATTATTATTGAAAATGGAGGGCATGAATGGAACATCAACCTACTTTCAAACAACTCTTCAAATTAAATTGAAATTCCAAAAGAGTCGACGGTGTACATGCAGTCCAAGCTCTCTGGAATGAATCTACACCCTACATTACCAGGCCATGTGAGCCCCTTCAACCAGAACACTCCGTACCTATCTGATTAGAACACTAACTCTATAAATTGATGTTACGATGGACCTAAATTGTTATTTATTCTTGGTCTACGGGACAGTATAGATTCATTCCAAACAGTTTGGGATGAATATTGACCGTCCTTACAAGTTACACCAATTATTTGAGCTACTTTAGTCAACTCCAATATATAAAAAAATCAGGGGTCGTTCAGTGCAGTGCAATAATGGGTAGCATTAGTGAAGGAGGGCCCACCAAAGACACCCCATCCCACACGAGATACGCTCTTCGTTTGCACTTTTAAGTTTTATGTTTTTCTGCACTGCACGTCATGTCATGTAATATTGACAGAGAAAGGTTATAAAAAAATTTAAAAAAGGAAAAATATGACATACGATAACATCATAGATTTAAGACAGACATTTATTTCCCACATTCTAACAAATGAAGCCCTTAAATCTTATTAGTCTATTCTGTCGAAAACTTATCTCTTTGTCAAATTATATATATTCTTGTTTGATTGTAGAAAGGTTTGGAGCTTTCCAGCTGTTGAAAAGATGCCTTGTAAAGAAACTTAGATAAAAGAAAGTTAAGTCACAGTTTCCTGAAACTGTCAGATATTACCTTACAATGAGAACATGATATGAATGTACAGAGGAGAACTAATTTAAGTAGTCCTGTTTTTTAAGTTGATATTTAAGAAAAGGTACAAGGAAAAATGACAAGCTGCATTTTTAAATATGCCTTACTTCTATAAGATAGTCCAGATGATGTGATAGCCAGTGAAAGGAAAAAACAACACTAGATAGATGGTACAATACAGTTTCCCAGGGGAATCAAAACTTTTATATTCATCTTTGGATTGCGCCCTTTTAACCTGTAGAAGAACAGAAGACAAAGCATAAGTCGTGCTCAATATCCAGTGGTACCCATTATCTAGTTTGTCAGTAAAACAGGGTCTGGTGGACCGGCAAGTAGGGACATTTACTGCAGAGTGGTGAGTGGGAATATTTATTATTTATTGCCAGTGGTAAGATGGTGTACTTATTGACTAGAGAACTTGGTTACTAAATATGGGGGTTACTAAAATCATTGTATTTTTCTTAGTTACTAAATAGGGGTGTTACTAAAAGTATTGTATTTGTAATTACTTGTGTATTGAGGTAATTGTAGAAGATCTGATCTTGAGAAGAGGCTGCAAACTGTTTTAACAGGCTTTACTGTCTTATTTCCGGTTCCAACTGTGTGCGGTTTGGGTCCCATAAGCTGTTGTGGCCTCGTAAACGTTATTAAAATCGTTCATTCTTTGACCCTGAGCTGCTTCTTGATAGTAGAGATCATATCGTTCACTTAGAGCGATAAATTAATTGGGTTTCAATCTGCAGGAGAGGAAGGTTTGAGAGAGGGTCATAAACAGATGTGCTAAAATCCAAGGAGCTCATCAACAACAACAAAACTTTTGAGAATCTAGAGAAAGAGACGCTGGATTATGGAAATATGAGTGGAAAGAGCACCACCAGCACACTCTACTTAAATATCATCCACTTCAATGGTCAAACAATCAAATAGTAATTTTACACCTCATTCACAACAAAAAAGTGGTAAATATTTGTCCTATTTTTATTGGCCCCAGTGGCTACCACTCTATTTAAATATCATCCGATTCAATGGTCAAACAATCAATATCAATTTTACACCTCATCCACAATAAAATGTGGTAAATATTTGTCCTATTTTTATTGGTCAAAATTGACCTCTAACTCTTGAGCTGGATGATTTTAAAGAATGCTAGTTACTATACTGGTGTGATTGTTTTGGACTTTTAAGCCACTTAATATCTCTCGTTGTCTTCTTGTATTCCTTTACATTTGGTTGTATCCAAAATCCTATAAACTTATAAAAAACTTTATCTAATACTTATAAGCTGGAAACAATATTTAAAATGTTTATTCTTAAAAAAAAAACAAATAATTTTAAAAACAGATATTAAAAACAAATTATATTTTATTAATTATTGTAAATAAATAATTACACAATCTTATAGTACAATTGTTACCAATATTACCAGAATTGTAAAATCAGAAAGTTGTTCATTGTAAATAAACATCATAGATATTAGATACTCAAGGGTTGGATTGTTAACTTTTTAAATACTTAATTATTGGTGGTCAAAGTTATTCTCTTTTACTTCACTTTTGTTAGGAGATTCCTTAAACAAAAGAATACACGGTTGTTATGTGAAGGAGAAAGCTTTCACTATAATCTGGACAGCTTTGATTTGCATGTAGGTATGGTGTGGAGCCAAGCAAAACATATTTTGAAAAATATGCGTGTCCTTTGTCCTCACTTAAAATATCATATCGTATCCTGTGAGATTAGGATACACCACCAGCCCTCCTCTTTCAGTATTACCAATTAAACAATCCATCAATTATTTTGTCATTTATGATGTGTCTCTTCAGTATGGTTGAAAAGACTGCTAATAGTGGCCAGAATTTTTATTGATTTTTTATTCCATCTTTTGGGACTTGGAATTTAGCCCTTCAATAACTAACAAACATACCTAGAGACCTATTTGTTCCCCTTATGTTCATTTATACTAATTAGATATAGCTTCCACCCAAACTACTGGTGTTTCACTTTAGACTGAAAAGTGGTATTGTATGACAACATTGGGACAGATAAAAAAGTCACAAAGTTTTGTCCGGCCAATTAAATCTCGGCTCTTTGTGGAAAAACAATTTTGTTTTGGCCAAGTTCCCCCCCCCCCACCAATCGTTAGGTCTTAATGGGTTTATTTAAAACAGTTTAAATTATATTTAAGTCGCATTCAAATGCATGATCTTGTGGGCCACTTTAAACAGAACTAAATCATTTATATTAACACCCATAATACACTACAAACAACACATTTTAACGGCCATTCTCATCTTATGTATGCCATTTTACTTTCTCTTAGTTATGCACTATTGTTACAAAGGCTTAAACAATGTTTGATAAATTATATCCACATACGTGGGTTAATAAATTTAGGATGTTTAAACTCTATTATGAAACATCATCTAGGCTTTGTTCCAAGCTTAAACATGTTCCAGACATTCAACTGCCAAATGAATAAGACGTTCCACTTCATAATCTTTGATTTTTATATTGACGTCGTTAGTTGCAAACCCAGAAAATCACACTCCCATGTAAAATCAAAATTGACTGATTATGTATAAAACTATGTCCAAGAAATCAAGAATGCTATTATGTAGACTTCTTAATTTCATTTAGCGGGCATCTGACAGCATAATAATAATAAACTTTTATTTATTTATTTTAAATAGTTACTTTATAAGAGGATAATGTTTCAATTATTATATGCAAGTACAAAGGCCTTGCAGTCTTGCACTATTTGCAATCTAAACGCTTCACATGCCTTCTTGCCACAAGCTTTCATTGTCAACCAGCAGATGTTAATGAAAGATTTTATCCAAATGTTTATTTACAACTGAGAAGTGACATGAAATTTACTCTGTTTTCCAGTTATCTAAAGCCAAAAATAAGGTTCCAGCCTTACATTTCAGAATATCACATCAAAAGCAAATACCTTATTTGCATATAAAAAATCAACACCATGATGCATGCCAATTAATGTGTTGAGCATCAATTTTTAAATTTAATCTGTGTGCTCATGTAAAATAGTCTGAAATTTGGAAGAAACTGTTGCACTAAAGCTGAAAATTTAAACTTCACTATTAAATATTTTGAACTTCTGTAGTCCACCAGGCAATCTGAACTTCATCTCAAAAATTGTGATTCAGTTGAGAAAATATAATACTCATCTAGTCTAACATAGCTGTTATCTCAAACATTTTGCTACAAATGACCATGGGAAAGATTCATGGTACAAGAAAAGGGATATATATAAATCGATATGCAGAAAGCCTCAGAACAGAACATGCATAATTACTCTCCTATGAAAGACTTCAAATTTTTACACAACCTCGAATTAATAGGATTAACCAGTCTACCTAACAACTCATTTACATAACATTTACATGACATTTACAGTTGGTTTACCTCCATCTCAACTGCTTAACAACTTCTTGTAAAATTACAATTTTGACAGAAATTGCCTCAAAAAAATGGAACACACCATAGGCATGGTGATGCTAAGAGACTGTCAATATCAATGGTGGAGTTGCAAATAGACAAGTGGTAAACATAACAAAGTAGTGCAAGGCACCATGTGTTGTGTGTTCTAATACAATGAACTACCTTGGAGCTGGTTCTGAACCTTGATTGCTTAATGTTGGATTCGATCCAACAGTACCATTATCTGGAGGAGGCCCCACACCCCACTTTCCTTCTGATTCTGAAGGTTCAATGACATGAACTCCTCCATCAGTCATTCCAAGAGCGAACTGATTTGGTTCAGATGGATGTGATGCAATCACTAGAGGATAGACACTGCATGAATAGTCAAGTAATACATTAAATCATAAAGTGCTTGATCCATTTATCCATACATCACTTAATTTTTACCTCTATGAGCCAACTTACCCATTCATGCCTGGCGCTAAATATGCAGAAGGTGCAATACGACAGCGTGGCCTCAAGCTCTCTGCATCAAATACTCCTACTGCACCATCACAGAAGCTTGCAAATACCAGGAGGCTGTCACATGAATATATTGCACTTGAAATGGGAGCAGATAGAGAATCATGAGGTGTCCACTGCAGTGCAAAAATGTGATATCAGTCATATGGGCATATACAGAAGGTAGCTAACATCATAATCACTTACTAAATTTGAATTCCCAACTGCTGACAAGGTCTTACATGACGCAAACGGTCCAGCTTAGAAGCATCATATATAGCAAGCTGGCTCTCGTGAACAACCAACAAGTGAACTTGATCATTATGGAACTGTACTCTTGTATCCCCAACAGGTGGTGATCTTCCGGGCTGTACTTGTATAAATTTTGATTTTCGCTTCTCCCATCTATCTATGCTCCAGAGATAAAGCTGCCGGAACATTGGCCAAACATTTATTATTAGAATCTATAAGAATGTGAATATACAAAATGGCATGGCAATGGATTTAGAAAGAAAAAGGCATACCTGGGCATCAGCCCCTGAGGATACCAATACATTCAAAGAATGCGAAAACGCCAAACCTGTGATTTTCTTTTGGTGGCCCTTAAGCTTTGTTTTTACCTGGTTAATTCAAACAAGTTTTGAAAAGACACAAGTTAGAGGCCACTACTTTTTTAAGATGCACTAAATGGGGAAGAAAGAATATGTTATTGAGAGACTCATTGATAGCACCTCATCAACTCGAACATTGTATATCTGGATTGTCGAATCTTCCATTCCAATTGCAATGATGTTATTATCCTGGGGGTGAAAAGCCAGAAAAGTAGCTGCAGGAGGAGGTGCCATGAAAGTTGTCATGACCTGCTATAAACACTCGTTAGCATACCACAAGATATTTTCTTCTTAAAACATCAGTTACAGACAGGAAACAAGAAACTTGATAAGAAACCCAAATAAGAATATATAATTTCTAAATTGACCAGCTCAACAGTCATGTTTGCAAGAAACATATTTTGAAAATTCAAAAAACCCTGGTTCTGAAACTTTAGTTACAAATACAAGAAAAAATTTTAATTAAAAAGATGCACCTTGAATGTCATCATATTGAACAGGGAGACCTTTCCACCAGAGGCAGACATTACATAGGAATCATTCTTAGACAAAGCTATGCAAGCAGCAGCTTCTTCTGGATTTGTGTCACTGGTATCATTAGTCATAACAATCCCACTAGCTGGCTGCCACATCTGTGGTTGAATATTGGCAGTAGACTGTACAAGAGATCACTGTCTTAGTCACTTAAAAGACAATTTTTTAAGAAACATAGAGAAATTCTTTAAGCATTAAAGAGTGTCACCTTTCCAGATGGATTCCGCTCATTCCGTGGCCATTTCCACAGTTTGTGGAGCGCATTTGATGCCAATGCTAAAACAGCAATACCAGAATTGGTGTATATCAGTCTTGCAACCTGCAAAAAACAATGTGTTACTACTTGTATCAAGAAACACAGTACAATGTGAATTCTACGTTCATGATGTTTTTATTACAACAATGAAATCTTACCTTGCTTGAATGCATCGTATCTGGTAACCTGACAGACTTACACTGGATTTGATCAGTAATCTCAGTCAATTTCCAATTCTTGTTCTTGTCTGTAGAATCCTCTAAAAGCCTTGGCTTAACATCTGTTGTCCGATTGCTGTCTATACTATTCTGCGTGTCTCAAATGTAAAATTTTTGTAAGAATTGGGACAAAAAAGAATAATGGAATCTTAGTTGTCTCTTTTTTTTTAGAGATGTTAAATAACTGAAAGTATTCTCTATAAATATTCAAAAGAACAGACATGATTCCATATGCCGTTAACGAAAATTCTTAAGGAAATCCCTTACTAAGCCATTCATAGACACAGCTGGTGGAAGTCTCTCTGTACGTTCCATAGCACCAGAATGGGAACTGGGTGCATTTACTGCAGGAGGCATAATGTTTACAATTGGAGCCTGCAGAACAAGGAACACTTCAGCTAGGGTTTGTGGTTCTTAAAAATCAATATCTGGGCATGTTTATGCTGAATGGACACATGTCATCAAGATTCTACCTTAGATGCCATTGTCTCTGTAGGCACCCTTGTTGCTTCAAAGGCTCTACTCTCCAACATACGAATCAAGCGAAGTCCATCTACATTAGCTAATATCTTGATGCCATTATCACTTGTTGTGACTGCTAGCAAGTTACCATCTTTGTTGAAACGAAGGCGTGGGCTAGCCTGAAGTTTGTGACAATATTATATAAGGAAAATGCATTGAGATATGGCCAAGAAACCTATAGCAACAAAATTCTGAATTTTAACAACACATTTTCTATTGTATGAAATTAAACCATACTAATACTTATAAATGACTATTAAATTCTTACTGTTAAACCACCCTCAGCCTCAGTAGTTGTCAAAATATTAATGTTATCCATGTCCCAGAACTTAATTAGAAATTCATCTCCAGCTGCCAAAAACCGATTCTTTGTTGTATCGAACTGTACAACACCCAAGGAACGTTTCCGGAAACCAGAATAAGTTCTCTTAATTGCTCCTTCACTTTCATTCCACTCAACCAGGAATGATTCGCCTTCTTTACTTGTTCCACAAGAGAAAAGCCTAACAGAAAAATAAAATTGAATGAATCTTAGAAATATTATCATTAACAAACAACAAGAATAGATAATTTTAAAAACCTAAAACGAAGATCTTTATTACCGGGTTCCATCAGCACTGTAAGCCATTGTAGTGCACCATAGCCCAGGGGCATCATAATCAACCCTAGATCCCAGAAGATCATACAGCCAAGCTTTGATCTTTCCATCAATGGCTGTAGAGAAAATGAACTGTATGCAAACAAAAGAATTACAATCAATCTACCTTCCACACAATCAAGTACTTCAGCCATGGTCATTGACTCAACATTGGGTGGAAATCAAACACCAAAGAAAAGAGGCACAAAGATTCTTAAATATTCAACTGCCATGACAATATAACAATCAGGTTTTAGAAATGAAGTACCTGGATATTTTCTTTGTGGTGAGGACAAACTGAATATACAGGTGCTTCATGGCCTTCAAATGTAAATTGTTTTCGACCAGCTACTGCATCCCATACCTACAACATAGGGAAGAAGGTTCTAATTCTGGTCTCACATAAACTGAATGACAATAATTAGTTGAGACTTGATATGTCTGACAGCTTATATTACCTTGATAGTCTTGTCATCCCCACACGTAATAATGCACAGCTGCTTGCTAGGGTGAGAAAATGCAATATCATTCACACCTCCAACGTGTGCATCAATCTGCAGGGATTTTATGAAACTAAATAAATACTACTGATATCACAAACCCACAAGCTGTGCATATAAGTCCTTTAAGCATGCAAACAAACCTCTAGATGCTGCCTCAAATCATTCGCCCCATGATAAGAATATATATGGACAATATGCTTGGAAAATGCAACGCCTACAAGACAAATGTAAGTGTGTTAACATATCAATAGAAAGAAGCCCGACCCAAGCAAATACAGGTCAAATTGAAACAATAAACATTTAAAAGGGTATTTAGTGGCAATGTACTAAGGTCAAGTTATCTAAGCATTTTCGTTGAGAATACAAATAACAGACTCACTTACCAAGTACTTGTCCATCTGGGCTCCAGATACAACGGTTCACTGATACAGCTGGATCTTTTACTAGGGCAGCCTAAGACAACATAACAGAAAGTATATATAACATTATACCTAAAAGCCACGACACCATCCTCTGCAGTAAATAAATTTTCATGTTCCTTATTAAAAATCTAGATTCAAGCTTATTGGACTACACCTACCTGCATTGGCATTGAGCAGGCAGAAATGTCCCAAACTTTAAACATCCTTTGAGCTAATTTTTCCCTAGATGCTACCTCCCAAATTGCAATGTCACCGACATTTGTTCCAACTGACAGTTCAAATGCACAATCCAAATTTCCAAAAAGTATTAAGAATTTCTCAACTTACAAAACCAAATCACCTCTTCCAAATTGAAAGAAGAATTCTACTTAATGTGGAATTACCTAACAGAATTGTTTGCTGCTGAGGATGAAAATCCATACTCATGACACATGAACCCTGATTAAGAGTTTTTGCCACTGTTTTGGGAAGATCATCTTGCGAGTACATGGTATGAGGACCCGGATAGTTCACCTGAAAAGAAAACAGCAATGCTAAGTTTCAGCATTTAGAAGAACAGTTCTTTGTATACCTACCTGTGAACTTGGAAAAGATGCTTTACACACACCTCATCAGATTGTCCAGTTCGGATAGGCTTCATAAGATGCTCAGAATCTGCAGACTGATAGTCAACTGTAGGACCATTTGAAGGTGGAGTTCTAGGTCGTTTTAGAAAAGCAGCTGATGCAATTAAATGAATTAGAAAATTGAATTTTCTATATATTGGAATATCACATACAAAATCAGATAATCTATCATGTCTTTAGAGATCTAAAATGGACAATGTTGTCCGATGCATCTCATAGGAAATAACAATTATTTCCCATGCCACTGAGCTTGTAAAATGCATCTATTTATAAAAATCACAACTTATGCTTCCAGTAGCCATGTCCCAGGATATTGTCAAGTAAATTCACCTGCATTTGGAGGTGGTGTAAGAGATACAGGCCCAGCAGCTACTGCAGGGTGTGGAGCAGAAGGATTTTGACTTGCCATCCACCCCAGAGAACTAGCAGAAGGAGCACCCGTGGGTTGAAATGGCTGAAATCAAATGGTATAAGAACTTGCCTTGTTAACACCAATAAGGAAAAATCACTAAATCAAAAGAAATAAGAGAATTGCTGAAATGCAAGAATTCAATGAGTGAAAGTTCTGTACCAGTTGATTCACACCATGAGGGGCAATAGAAAAAGTTGCTCCTTTTGGGAGTGCCCCCACAAGAGGGTTATTTGAAGGAGTTGGTGCTCGAGCTCCGTTAGGAGGTGCACATGTATGATCTACAAATAGTGTCTTGATATCAGGATTGGGTCGAGGGTTCTTACAAAGCTGATGCTGCCAATTAAGACTGAAGACAGAAAAATCCAATACCAAACTTCAGTATATAATAATCTTAAACAAAATCCCTGTTTCACAAAGCCCTGTAATTCAAGCAAATATTACTCAACCCTCTCATACCACTTTCATTAACTAAAATATTGGGAATTCCTAAACTAACTCAGCTAATAACAGCTTACCTCTGATTTATGAGAGTTCTGAGACGAGATGCTTTAAGGCCAGGAAATTGGAGCTTGTCCCGAAAGTGAGGATTGGCCTCTATCAATTTCTTAAGCTCCATCAGCATAACGTTTCTTGCAGATTTGGATTCCCCATATTTAGACAGCTGCTCATTTTCCCTGAATGAATAACACTCTTAACAGTCTTCAAATCCATTTAAAAAAAATACAACTCCATTACAAGCTTCAATAAAAAAAATTAAAAATTAAAATTAAAAAAAAAAAACTTGCTTGTTAACCATTCCAATATGAATGTCGTTGTAAAAACAAAAGGCTTCAATAAAATGCAGTTGCATATCCCTTGATGAGAATTTTAGTCCACATGTATACCTACTAATCTATTAGAAAACACTTAATATGCCTAATACAGGTTAATCTAAAATATATTTAAAAAGGAAAAAACATATTTAGGAAGGAACTCCCAATGTTAAAGAACAGTTGAGAAAATGAAGAAGTAAATATTACAAAAATGACATTGAAGCAAACATGGTACCTGAAGTTCTCCAGAGTAAGAAGCTGTGTGATCTCCTTGAATAGCTCTTCATTGAAAGAAGAAAATACTTTGAGATCCTTCACCAATATGTCCACAGCTTTAGCCCGATCTTGCCTAAAAATACAGACAATCTAGAATCAGTTTTCCATAACCAATCACAACCACCATCTTTCAAAAATTCTTAGATATCTAAAAATCCAACTAAACAAAAATTAAGGAATCTTTAAGACAGTTCCCCAAAAAATATCTGAAAAAATAAAGATACAACATCTTCCAAACATTTTTTATATATCTATATTATTATTAAAAATGTAAAATTTCTACCAAAAAAAAAAAATTAAGTCATCGTTCAAATTTTAACTAAATATTAATTAAAGAAGAACTACCCAAAAATACATATTTAAACATAAATAAAAATCACAAAATGGAGATATCCAAAAAAATTATTAAAAATAAAATTTATTTAAAACAAAAAGAGAGAGAAAAAACACTTACTTGTCAAGAGCCTCTAGATATTTCTGTTTTCTGATCTCAAAGAAAATTTTCATAGAATATCGATTGTCATCCACCTTGGTGAACCCAGACAGGTATTTTTCTACCTCTTCCCAATCCCCTGCCTGCACTTGATCCTCAAAGTACTTCATGTTGAAAAAATACCCAGATTCTTGCTCCAATCTAAAATTATCCACAAACCCAAAACATCACAACCCAGCAAAAACGGATTGAAAAAAACAAATAAAATACAAGAAAATCTATTAAAAGAAAAGTGAGTATCTTTTTCTGTTTATAAACTTACTTGTGTACAGTTTCCTTGAACTTCTCTTCATCCAGAAACTGCAAGATTAGGAACACCAGTTCCCTGCTCAAAGAGGTCATGTCTGCTCCCCCTGCCTCCAGTGCAACAAATCCAATACAACACACAGATCTATATATATATCCCTCACAACCACCTAGACCCAAACCCTAATTTGTTCTTTAAACAGATAAAGGGGGCACTAAAATCTGCAAACAGTGCTGAAAAAAAACAAAGGCTTTGTACACTTTGGAGACCTAGTAGACTTCGTCTCCGGGAGATCTGAGTATCGAAAATGCAGTCTCATCCCATAGACTGCTGTAATAATGGTCTGAATCTCAGACACAAGTGTATGTTAAACACTAGTTATTATCTCATTCACCTATTTATCTTTGCTTTTAGATGCTGCTGCATGCGTGCTTCCCTAGGAAAGAGAAAAGAGGCTGTCGATACTCGAACAAAAAATAAGAACGAGAACCCAAAAGAAAACTATATGTAAGGGCACAAAAGTAGATGACAGCACCCTCATCAACATGAGCATTGAATTTGCCTCTACAACGACAAAACACAAAACACACAAATTTTTAAAAAATAAATAAACAAAACATGCCTTAAACCAATCAGTACAGTACAATGCCTCTTTCTGCCCAATCGGCATTACTATAAATTGTGGGTATACTCTATTCTTCATAGGGATTCATAAAATAAACACCCAACTAATCAAATCCCATGATAATTTCTTCACAAAATAAGTACTGATATAGCTATGTATACACGCATTCAAGTACATTAAGCTTGAAGATTCCATTAATTCTATAACTTAGGCCTTAATTAGACCCCATTAGCCCTCTATGACTAGGCATTAACTACACCGATTTTCCACGCATTCATTCCCCTGCTGTTACTGTTTTTCAACCGTATAGAGTATAAACACTACAACTTATTTTTAACTTGAGTTTTACGCTCTGATCAATCCGTTGCTTTCGTATACTGTGCTCACTAGCTGTCTCGTCTGATAAGTACGCCAGTTTATCCAAGATATGGCGATTGACTTATCAACTGTCTCTGTCTTCCCGTGATAAGGCCAGTTTCGTTTTAATTATTTTTTGACTGACAGCGACATAACAACCTCCCGTCGCCGGGAACAGATACCGGCGGCCGGAATGTTTTTGCACGATTAAGGCACGGTTTTCGAGATAGTGTTTGTTTAGTCTTTCACATTAGTGAGCTTTCAAACTCAGACAGGGCTGAAATCATAAACAAGTAATCAACTATAAAAGATGACGTTAATTTTTGTACTTTGGAAAACCAATTTATTATTATTATTATTAATACTTCTGCTTATTTTGACTTTCGGTAAGTGGCAAACTGCATTATTTGCTTAAAGTAAACAGTTTTTACTTGGAATTATTGCTAAACTGCGATGCTTGCTTTGTCTCGGTGTTTTACATTTTACTGTTTGTGTAACTCGGACTCATTCATCCCCACACGTTATTATTGCAAATATGTCATTTCACAAAACTAATCTTCACCAAATTTTTTAAATATTTGGTTGTTTTCAATATATATTAATATAGGGTTGCAGACTTGCAGTTGGTGAGAAATTTGGGCTTTTATCAATAGTTTAAGGTTTGATCTTGTTAATAAAATAGATAAGGGAAAGAAATTATTTTACTCATACAAATAGATTTTTATGGTATTTTCAAAACGGAAGGATTAAAGAAAATGTCTACTCACTAAGTTTTGATATATCAGTTGTTCTATTCATTTGTTGAAGGTGGTAAAAGAGAATATTTTAACTAAGATTATATTTATATATTAAATAATTAGATATTGATATTTTTTAAAATAAATATTTAAAATAAAAAATTTAAAATTCTTTAAATATATTGGCTTTTGAAAAAAATTATATACAATTTTTTTTAAATTATATTTAAATTGATGAATTTATATGTAATTTTTTTTGAATTAATGTTTCATATTGTGATTAAAAATTCTCTCTATAAAGATAGAATTTATTTACAATAGACTATAAAAACATAATATCTTTAATACATTATATCTCTTTTTACCTTTAAATTTTAATAAATTAAATTAAAATTAATAAAAAATTGTTAAATTCAATTTCACATATTAAAAATATAATTAAAAGATTAATTGGGCAACACGTTTATACCTACGACAAATTTGTCGGAGAGCGAGATGTAAATCCAGTTCAATTATTTTTGGATTTTTTAAATTTTGGAATTACACAAACCCCAAGGGAGTCCATTCTTTGTGTGAATGTACAAACACAATAATATTTTTATTATTATAAATTCAAGTCGAGGTAGAAAATACATACGGAAAAAGTAAAGTCACTAAAGAAGAGGTGAAGTTGTAAGAAAGAAAGAAAGAAGTAATTACGGAAGTGAAATGATATGACATATTTGATTGTATGCCCTCAAAAGGAAATCTTGGTCTTTCATCTTCATCTTCATCTCCTTTCAAACTTTGTTAAAAAAGGTAAAACAATAGTTAAGGAGAATAATCACGATTTGTTTGTTCCCATATAAAATTTGGAATTCGTGCACATCACTCTCAATAAGTTTTTATATTTTTAAATTATGGGGGGGGTTTAATATTTTTTAATTATATATTTGGGTTTAAAGGTGTAAAGAAATAAAATATATATTTTATATAAAATTTAGAATAAATTAATAAATAAATATTTTAAGAAATAGCTGGGAATTGATAAAATATATTGTAATTTTTTAAAAAAATATTAAATAACTAAATGTATATATTTATTTAGAATTTTGATGTAAATAAATTGTGATAGATGTTAAGAAGTAATTTATTTCGGTGTAGAAAAAATAGTGAAGTTTAGACAAATGTTTTGTAACCAATACATTTCATTGTAGTTTACTTCTACTATTGTAAAAGTGAACTGCATAATTCTAGAAATGATCATGTGATTTATGGATTTAGACCTTCGTGCAAATCTAATCCCTACAAATTATGGATGTTCTACATGAGCCCACCTTAATCATGTGTTCATGCATAAAGACTAGTTGGTGTGGTCAATTATTTTTCAATAGTCAAGAATATATCTCCCTTTGGTCAAACACCTATTATATCGACTTAACAACTTTGTACAAAGATTGAGGATGACATGTAGTCATGCATTATGCATAGGATGTTATGCAGATATCAATGCTCTAAAGATAATGTAATGAATAACGAAAATTTTCTTGCTAAGTGTTAAATGTTCTAAATGAATTAGGGTTTGTCCTTAACTATAACACCTTAGCATCTAATTCAAATACTTCAAACTTCAAGTTGGCTTATAATAGCTAAGTGGAGGGAAAACTCTAGGCCCGATATTTAAATTTCAATTATAAAAATGTTGGGGTCATCTTGATGTAATCATGGATAGAGGATCTAATGAAGGATTGTCCATCCATGTAGTCAAACAAAACAACTAACAGAAATAATAGCTCAATGAAACAGTAACAAATTCTTATTGATTTCCACATATTTGAATGATTACAACTTGCCACAATGGGGCTTCTTACATGCTAGGTTGCAACCATTTGATTACGACACATGAAATTAAACTATTCGGATAAAACTCCATATATTCTTACATTCTACACTATTAGCATCCTCATTATCATAATCAATATCAATCTCCATTTTGAACCCTCATCCTTACACTCACACTATTTCTTCTAACTTTTTCCTTGATTTCTTCTTGATACCTTCAAATGATTGTGACTAGTGTATATATAACAATTCTACGCCTTAGAATGATTTTTTGTTTGCCACAAGGTGGCACAAAGCTCCATGAAACATGTAGTCGGTTATGTATGAAGACAGACCTTTCCAATTAAGTCCCTCCCAGGTCCCATGTATCTCTATATATATATTCCTTTGATGGTACAAGATTCTAGAAACTTGGCATAAGTCATGAATAGTGAACTGTGTAAACCTATCAACCTTATAAAGGTTCAAAAACTAAGTTATGCAAATGTGGTGCTCTAAATCTCCTAAAATGTGAACATGACATATAGGTATCCTACTAATATATATGATCCAAACCATGAGGCCAGATACGTAAATGTGGTGGTATGCAGTGACATCTTCTGTGTCTAACTTATATCTAGAATTTATAAACAACCAAATAATTGAAAGCACAATATTTGTGGTGGATGCAAGGTTGCCCTTACATCCTGGAATGCTTCTGCATCATATGCCTGGGGTAGATGATTTGTGAGCATAGTGCTCACAAATAAGGCTTCTGGAATCAACATAACATAGTATTTTCCCAAATATTCCTTCATCCTCCATTTCACTCTTCTAGAACTAATCTTTCCCATCAACCTAATCTCCTTCTTTTGTAGTAGCTTTCAACCTCTATGTCTCCTAATTCAAAACATCTCATGTCTTCCTTAATTATTTTCTTATCTTCACCTTCTTCTACCATCTTCTTCATTTATAGTATCCAATTAGATTCCTCTTTGCTCTCACATTGTATACTTCTCCAAGATTCACCTATGGTTTTCACTTCATTACCCATGCCAAAATTCTCTTAAGCCAAATGGCTTCCTTACAAGCATGAGTAGCTACCATGTGCTCTACTTTTATCGTGGACAAAGCAACCACAAGTTGATGCTTACTCATCCAACTAATAGCACCACCGAACATAGTGAACACATAAGAATTGGTGGATCTCTTGTTGTCAATGTCACTTGCCCAATCAGAATCCGCATATCCATGAATACTCACAGAACACTGAGGTCCTATAAGATAACCATGATAACATAGGGAATACTTAGAAGTACCTCACAAATATCTAAACACTCTCATCACTGCATCCCAATGTACCCATCCAGGATTAGCCATAAATCGACTAAGGACTCCCACCGCTTGGGCATTGTTTGGTCTTGTACAGACCATATCATACATCAAACTACTAACCGCACTAGCATAAGGAACTCTGCTCATATCCTCCATCTCAGAAGGAGACTTTGGACAATCTACAATAGATAACTTTGTCCCCATCATAACAGGAATAGTCAAAGGTTTGCAATCTACTATGTTGAATCTCTCCAACATAGTGTTAACATACTTACTCTAGCCTAACCAAAGTTTTATGTTTTCTCTGTCTTTTCTTATCTCCATCCCCATAATGTACCTGGCTACCCCTAGATTTTCATCTCAAATTGTACTGACAACTGAGACTTCAAATAAAAAATCAAACTTTTACCATTCCCAATTAGCAACATATCATCAACATGCAAAGCAATAATGAGAATGTGACCATTGTCAAACTTGTAATAAACACAATGATCTAATTTTGATATCAGAGATCCAATACTCAACACAAAGACATCAAACTTCTGGTACCACATCTTAGGAGACCATTTCAAACCATACAAAGACTTTTTTAACTTGCAAACTAGATTTTCTTCCTTCAACAATGTAGTGCTCTGGCTGTGACATAAATCTCCTCCTCCAAGTCACCATGAAGGAATGTTGTCTTCACATCCATATGTTCCACTTCTAAATCATATGCTATTGCAAGAGATAATAGGAACCAAATAGATGTTAGCTTTGCAACAAGAAAGAAAATTTCACCATAATCAATTCCCTCCACTTGAGAATACCCCTTCGCAACCAATCTAGCCTTATATTTCTCAACACTGCCATCTGCACCAAATTTCTTTTTAAACACCCATTTACATCTAACAGGTTTTCATCTTTCAAACAAAGGCACTAAGTCCCAAGTATTATTATTTGTCAAAGAAGCTATTTCCTCTTCCATGGCCTCCTTCCAAGAACCCGCATCTTTCATATACTAATAGCCTCATTCATAGTTCTAGGCTTATCAATGTTAGAAATCAAAGCAAAAATGCAACTAGAATCAAGCAATGAATAACCAAACCTCTCAGGTTGCTTTCTGATCCGTGTAGACCTCCTCACAAGCTGAGGTGGAGGTTTTTTTTTTTCTAAACTTTCAGAGCTACTGGAGCTCTCCTCATCATCAAGTTCAACAAATGTCTTTGGTTCAACTTTCTCAGGGGTAAGAGGAAGCTAAACCACATCCTCTTTCTTCTCTTCTTTCTTTGGCTGTAGAACAACAGTTCAGAAGGACTGAACTCTCTAAAAATCACACTTCTACTATACAGAACTCTCTCAGCCACTAGATCCCAAAGTTTGTACCCTTTCACATTGATACCATATCCGATGAAGATACATTTTGCTACCTTGTTCTCCAACTTATACCTATTCTCCTTAGGCACATGTGCATATGCCTCACAACCAAATACTTAAATGTGTCTTAATGAAGGTTTTTTACCAGACCACACCTCCATAGGTGTCTTATTAATGAGCACCGATGTAAGAGACATGTTAACCAAGTAACAAGCGGTAGCAATAGCTTCAGCCCAAAACTTTTGTTCAAGGCCATCTCCACTTAGCTTAATCCTAGCCCTCTCCATTAACGTTCTATTCAGCCTCTCTACAACTCCATTCTTATGAGGGGTAAATGGAGTTGTCTTGTGTCTCTCAATGCCATGTTCTTTACAGAACTTATCAAAATTTGCTGAGCAAAACTCACCACCGTTATCAGTGCTCAAACACTTAATCTTTCTATCTTTTTAATTCTCTACAAAATATTTGAACTCTTTGAATCTTGCAAAGACTTCATATTTACTTCTAAGGAAATACACCCATGTCCTTCTACTATAGTCACCAATGAATGAAACAAAATATATAGATTTGAACAAAATCAAAGGAACATTAATAGGACCAAATACATTAGAATGAATCAAATCCAACAGCTCAGAAGATTTGTGAGAACTAGAATAAAACTTAACATAGTTTTGTTTTCCATATATGTAATGTTTGTATAAATCAATCTCAAGGTTACAATCATTCATACCCTCAATGGGTTTTTATGTTTCATGGTCCTAAAACCCTTTTCACCAATGTGGCCAAGCCTTTGGTGTCATAACATTGTCTTCTCTGTTGGAAGTTTCATCTCCATAGAATGAGCACCCTTAGGTACCAAGAAAGCATGGCCATCGGAAGCAGATGCAATATTCTTCTTGGTTGCTGGTTCCAATGGTGAGGATGAAGACTCTGAATCTCTCTTCTTCGAAATAAAGGCACTATTGCACTGAACTATGCATGCATCAAGCTAAAACAAAGTGCCAATCCGAACACCCTTAATGAGCACCATAGCTCCTCTAGTCATCTTGCATCCTCCATTCGAGAAAACAACCTACACACCCACATCATTCAACTTACTTATAGAAAGAAGGTTCCATGCCAAACCAAGGATATGCAGAACACCATTGATCCCCTTCACTCAACCATCAGGGAATCTGATCAGGACTCTTCCATGACCAACAATTTTCATGTGAGAGTCATCACCTAGGTACACCTTCCCACCATCTATCTCTTCATACTTTGAAAACCAGTCTCTGTGTGAGGTCATGTGAAAAGGTGCACCAAAGTCGATAAACCACACATCCTCAGATGCATGAGTTGCCAAGGTAGTGAAAAATGTTTTTCCATCTTCTAGATAGGATTTATCAGAATCTAAATCATAGTTCTTATTTTTCTTCTTCTCCTCCTTGCACTCACTAGTACAAAATGATGCAGACGAAAGGTTCAACTCAACTTCATACTAGGCAAAGTTCAACTACACCAATGAGCCCAAAAACAAGGATCTTCATGGAAAAGTGGGAACAGTAGTTAAAGTTCTTGAATTCTTCTTGGAAATGGTGTTTGGACATGTATTAGATCCCATCCCATCCATTGGAAAAGGTGGATCAAACTTTGAACTACTAGTTCCTTCACAAACCCCAAGAAAGACTAGTAGCCTACAAACGGAGAACAGTCCCAATAACTTTCTGTATAAACATCCAAATTCAAATCTTAGACATGTATTAGATACCCATTATGCCTCCCCACAATATACTCTAGAATGGGTTTGGGTTGTTTTGGAAAATGTGCTCTAAAAATGGACTGGTAATTCTGCTACAAGGGTTCAAACTCATAAATGTCACTATGAAATGCCACGAACAGTCATACATAACTTCCACACAACACAAAATGAGGTCGATCACTTCAATCAGATTGTAGATAACATAGTTATAGACATTTTTTCCAAGTTACATAAAGATCCAATGGTGGAAACAAAAGTTATGGCGTTTTTCCCAAAACGGGTTACTCTAAATCAGGGTTTTGACAGTCTAGACAAAAAATGTAATATCTTGCTCTAAACAAAACCAAAATGCATGCAACCAAAAAGAAATGGAGGGTGATTGATAGGACTATCACTTACAACCAATTACACAACCATGCATGCCCGTATAGATCTGTACAAGGCTTGGAAATAGCGTTTTCTGATGAAAAATGCAAAAAAACAGTAGATTTCTTTATTCAAAACTCCTAACTTCAATCACCCACGAATTTCTAAAGGTTACAAGGCCTTTTTTTAAAGGCATCTCATCAAGACTTTTTAGTTTCCAACTGATTTCTAACTTCCTACAGTGAATCAAACCTTCATGACCTTTCATCTTCCCACCATTTGCACTTCTTTGCAACTTTACAATGTTGTGACAACTTTTGCATTTTGCAACAAATGGACTTAAACTTTAACCTTCCTAACACATACAAATGACTTAATAAACCTTATACAATGTTGTAAACTTACAATTTAATCAAAGCTAAGGTGCTCCTGCACCATACTCCTCAGCATGAAGAAAACTTTTGTCCCAAGAGTTGTGTGGTCTGCTTCAAATGACTTTTGCCTCTTTATGTCTTCAACCCCTATTTGATGCCTTCTCTGCTTCCTTTTTACTTTCCAACTGTGACTCCTATTAATGGAGTTTGACTGGCTGCCTCCAAGGTGCATCAGAAGTCCACTCCTTCCTACTACAACAACACTTATGTCCCTCAACTGGGAGTCCTCTCTTGCCTCTCTCCCCAAGACTATTGACGACAACCAATGGACCATCTTCTCTGGCCCTCTTGACAGACCTTCCTGTCTGCCTACAACAGTGAGTGAATTTGCACCTGCAACCATAAAACTTCTCAACAAGAATCAGATAGCAAAAACCAATGCTCATCCTGAACTCCTGGTGTAGATTGCCTCCTTCGGCGCTCTATCTACACGCTCAGAATCTTCTGAGCTCCGATACCAATCTGATGCAGAGGAAAGGATCAACTCAACTTCATACTAGGCAAAGTTCAACTACACCAATGAGCCCAAAAATAAGGATCTTCATGGAAAAGTGGGAACAACAGTTAAAGTTTTTGAATTATTCTTGGAAATGGTGTTTGGACATGTATTAGATCCCATCCCATCCATTGGCAAAGGTGGATCAAACTTCAAACTACTAGTTCCTTCACAAACCCCAAGAAAGACTAGTAGCCTACAAACGGAGAACAGTCCCAATAACTTTTTGTATAAACATCCAAATGCAAATCTTAGACATGTATTAGATACCCATTATGCCTCCCCACAATATACTCCAGAATGGGTTTGGGTTGTTTTGGAAAATGTGCTCTAAAAATGGACTGGTAATTCTACTACAAGGGTTCAAACTCATAAATGTCACTGTGAAATGCCACGAACAGTCATACATAACTTCCACACAACACAAAATGAGGTCGATCGCTTCAGTCAGATTGTAGATAACATAGTTACAGATATTTTCCCCAAGTTACATAAAGATCCAACGGTGGAAACAAAAGTAATGGTGTTTTTCCCAAAACAGGTTACTCTAAATCAGGGTTTTGACAGTCTAGACAAAAAATGCAATATCTTGCTCTAAACAAAACCAAAACGCATGCAACCAAAAGGAAATGGAGGGTGATTGATAGGACTATCACTTACAACCAATTACATAGCCATGCATGCCCGTATAGATCCGTACAAGGCTTGGAAACAGCGTTTTCTGATGAAAAATGCAGAAAAACAATGGATTTCTTTATTCAAAACTCCTAACTTTAATCACCCACGAATTTCTAAAGGTTACAAGGCCTTTTTTTAAAGGTATCTCATCAAGACTTTTCAGTTTCCAACTGATTTCTAACTTCCTACAATGAATCAAACCTTCATGACCTTTCATCTTCCCACCATTTGCACTTCTTTGCAACTTTACAATGTTGTGACAACTTTTGCATTTTGCAACAAATGGACTTAAACTTTAACCTTCCTAACACATACAAATGACTTAATAAACCTTATACAATGTTGTAAAATTACAATTTAATCAAAGCTAAGGTGCTCCTACAACACAAAAAGAGCAATATATTACTAAAAAAACTACTAAAAACTGCTTATAAATCACCAAACATGGTCACGTGACCATTAGTAGTTTATTGTCAGTCATTTATAACACGACCAAATTTATGACTAAACCATTTTTAGTCATTTATTGGTTGTTTTGATTGATCGATTTGGTAGTATATTTAGTCATTGATTGTTGTAATCTGGTCACTTATTTAGTCATTTTTTTTCATTGATATATTTAGTCATTGATTGTTGTTAACTGGTCACTTATTTAGTCATTTTTATTCACTGATTTAACACTGGTCATATATTTAGTCATATTTACTCAATGTTCACTGATTTCTATCAATTGGTAGTATATTTAGTCAATTTAATTATTAATTCATGTCAATTAGTAGTATATTTAGTCATTTTGAAGCTTGCAATCTATGTAAATTTCCATCTCGCATTAATTGTTCACTTCGCACATGTCTTTTTGATTTTATTCATTGAATGCTCTGTGAGAGGAGTGTTGTGAGCTAAGCAATATAATCCACATTTGGATCTCATCTGCCTTGGTTTTATTTCCTCGCCTACTTGAATGACTTCAATTCATTATGTTGGCTCATGCGATCCTTTATTTATGCAAGAGACGATGGTATCTGTGTCATTAATTATTTCGTTCTTGCCTCTTCATTTTGCTCTTGCTATCTATCTGCAATGTCTATCTATCCCCACAATTGTCAACTTCATTTGCCTGTTCAATCATGGGAACAACCAATGCACGGAAGCATCAACTCATATTTCTTGGCTAGGGCCTTCAAACTTCTCAATGAAGAGCTGGTGGAGGATGCTTTGATAGATGTATGTGATAGAGATTTTTTGCTACAATCCAGGGTATGTTATGCTTCGCATCTGGTATCTCATTTTCTCTCAAATGCGATGGACTTATTTCATCAGGTTGATAAGGTTAAAAGGATAGCATCAATGTTTGTTCATGACTATCTAGTCCTAGATGTCAAGCTATTTGAAGCTTTTGCTACTTATAATTTCCATGATGGCTCTACCTTGGTAGGGGGACTCTTTCTCCATGAAGATATCATTAATAAACCCAGTTTTAACTATGTTTATCAAGTGATGATTTCAAGTTTGCAATCAGGTAACAGAGAGCTCTTTGATAATTCACTGCAGGTTCACAAATCTGCATTTGGAAGGTCCAAAATGGAAAGGATAGAGTAAGTATTGAATGCATGGAGCTTCTTGTCAAATTTCCAACAACTAGTAGGTCCCTTCACCAATGATGACACGGTCCTTTCTTAAGAGAATCCAACTGGGGGTTCATGGCTTTAGGGTTGCATATTTAAATATGGACATCATGTGAACCACTCTTTCTGTTTTAAGTTTTTGGCTTCGTTGTAACTTTGGTTTCCTTTTTGGCCAGAAAGGGCCTTTTAGATCTATAGCTCTATTTAGGGCTCTTAGTTAAAATGCTCTGTTATGTTATCTTTTTGGCCAGGAAGGGCCTTTTTTGTAATATGTAAAAATATTTTTATTAATATTAATATATTATGATGCTCTAAGCATCCTTACCAATTAAAAAAAAATGTCAACCCTGGTTAATGTGTTGTCTTGTGGAGAATATTGGTGATGCTAAATGAAACAATCTAAAAAATAGGCTTGCACTATAATAATGTGCAATACATCAAATATCCATTAATAATGAAGGGACATCCATCAAAACATAACAACAGGGATTTTTTTGTCATATGTTGTAGTTATAAGCCCTGCTAGACATACATGAAAATGTGGAAGCATACATAAGGCAAGCGAAATGTTTCAAAAAAATGCCTCAAAGAAATGTGATATCATGGAATGTCGTGATTAAAGGATATGTTTTTTTTTTTTTTTTTTTCTTCTGAAAAGTCCTTAGAAAATTTTAAGAAAATGCAACCAGTGGGTGTAAAGCCCAAATCCTCAACCTTTAAAAGCATCCTTCCTGCCTGTGCATGAATTGGAGATTTGGATGAGGATATGAACACCAATCAAAAGCATATTTGGAAGTAGATTTTTATCAGATGTTGCAAGTTCCACTTTGGATCACCAAAGCCTTCACAAAACATTCTGCACAAAATTTAATGATAAAGAATTTATGCACAAATTTTTTTTTGAATGATGCACAAAGCCTCCACCGCAACACCACATAATTTGTTGCTGGGCCTTGCGGTGATGCAGGAATCACTCGCATCACCGCAAGGCCCAACAACAGTGTGGTGTTGTGGTGGAGGCTTTGTGCATCATTCAAAAGAGAATTTGTGCATAAATTCTTCATTATTGAATGTTGTGCAGATGTTTTTGTGAAGGCTTTGGTGATCTGAAGTGGAACTTGCAACATTTCTGCTTGAATAAATAGGCGGATAAGGTACACCCTTCATTCCACCAACTCTACTACCTCCAACTGGGCCTATGACAAGTGATTGAAGGAATAAATTACAAAAAATATCATCCTATCTATTTATGATGTTTTTCTAGGCATCAAAAAATTAAACAAACAAACTACAAAGCACACAGGTACATCTCTTAGTTGTATAGACCAGGACAGTTCAACTACCATTATACCACTCAATGAATACTAACCAGCTCCTAAGTCATGATCCAGATGACTCATTTGGCACCTTGTAGGTGGTCCTGCATATGAAAGCTTTGGGTCCTAACAAAAAACCATAAAATTAAGGAGTTCAAACCAAGAATAAATAATATAGGGAAAATAACCTACAATAAAGATACCTTCATATATTTGATAAAAGAACATTTGATAAATCCATAAATCCATGCAAATTTCCTTCCATAAATTCATCTTAGGGATCTATATTTCTTTTAAAATTATTCCAAGAGTCATTCATAAGCACCCCATACCAAGTCCATGTGAAAGATATTTGTATTTTTGACCATTGATGTGTTTTTGTCTCTCACAGTAGTCCCGTAGGTCACTCAAAAGGTCTTGGTGGGTATGCAAGAACCAAGGATAACAAGGGAGCAGTTATCGCTATCCCGTAGCATGAAGAGATTGTACTTGTGGCATTGCAGGATGCAGAGATCAATTACTGCAGCCCTGTAGCGATCTCAAAATGAAGTGGCGGGCTGGCGGTATAAATTTAAGTGGCATATGATACTTCATCATAGTCCTGCGGTAGTCAAGAGAATAAGCGGAGGTAATGCAGTAAGAAGGAGCAAAGGAAAACAATATACCGCGCCCCCATGGCAGCCTCAAGTGAGGCTTGCAGTATGGCGGTAAGAAGGAACAGAGGAAAACAGTACAATGCGCCCCCGCGGCAGCCTCAAGTGAGGCTTGCAGTATGGTAGTATAAGGAGTTTAAGTTATGTAAGTGTTGAACCCGCAACAGTTTCAATGAAGGAGTACGGTAGTGCAGTGAAAGGCTTCAAGTGATGTTTAGTATACCGCGGTCCTGCAATGGTCAAAGAAACACTTTGCAGTACTGCGGCAGGGAACAAATCATGGTGATATAGTTGAATTTTTGAGACAATATTTCTGAAATGTAGATAGAACAAACTATGAACTTTCTTAGACACAACCAAGCCATGACTTACACCCTCTACATGTTCCATAGAGTTGTCTTTATGGTAGAGATAAGTCAAGGGATAGTAGTTTGCAGTCATTACATTTCATGAAGGAGTGGGATTCTAAATAATTTTTGGTGTTGAGATACCCCTACTACCAAGATAAGAATCATGTGAGGATCTACCTTAAGGCAATAAAGAGATACAGAGATATGCCATGACTTACACCCCCTTGACAACTGAACAAATATAATTAGAAGCAACAAAATAAAAGATCATTAACCATGCTTAGACATTCACTTTAATTTTGCATGTGTGGCCCATTGGCTCCAATAGTTGCCATCCTATGTTGTTTCTATTGTTGATTCTGTGTGTTCCTCAGAGTCATAAAAGCAGACACAACAGGCAACTCCATCATAGGCAATTGATAAAATCATGAGCCCCCAAAGCCAAAGCATTGGAAGGTCTCATTTGGTTCAAAATTGATAGTCATGACTTAGAAAATGACAGTCAATAGAATGGTAATAAAATCCTTGGTTGACATTTCACATTGGAAACTTATTTGTTAAAATAAGTCAAAACAACAGATAATCACTGCTAATCTCATTTTTTCAATGCCTATTGGTATCCTAGATGATATCACCATTAATAGCATTTTGTGGATTGTGTCTAGATGTATGATTTGTTTTAGCTTTTGGTATTATCCCATCTTCAGGGTCATATGCCTATCTTAGTAAGATATATCATTTCTCTTTATCAAGATATCTTAGTGAAGCCTCAAATCATTTTTTATTTTTGCCCATAATGCTCTTCATTTGTGTAATAATGTTGGCCAAGGTATTGGTAACGAAGTTGCCAAAGACATGGTGACATAGTTGAATTTTTGAGACAATATTTCTCATTGGCTCGATCAAATCAAAGAACACTTTTTCTGCCTTTTCTCCACTATTCTTTTAATGAGCTGAGTAATTTCAAATTTGATTGTTGTCATTTGCATTTCTATTGCATTTCAATCTAAAACGTTTGATCCATTGTTGGATTGTTGTCACCTTTACAGACATAAAAATGTACATGTTCTAATATTTTGAACTTATGACAAGTCAAAGTGGGTTGTGCTCGTTTAGAAGCTGGTTGAAATTTAATTTGAATGTACTTCTTCTTGATGTTCCCCTTGACTCATTATCATTTTTGTTTATCATCTTGCTTTTTGGTTAGAAACAAACATGTGATGCATCTGTTGTGATGTCCTATGGATGGTGGCTTTTTCTAAATTATTTTCAAACTATTTTGAGTTCTAGGTGTACACCTTGTGGAGACTTATGGCATATTTCTATGCTTAATTTTTTTTCCAAGGTTACAATGAGTTGATAAATGCAATTATTCCAAAGGTAGTGGAAATAATTTTGGAACAATTATCTAAATTCTCTCTTAATGTTCAAATTTGTGTAATTTTTGATTTTGCAGATTTTTAATAGTCTTGTTTGACGAGTCTTGGAAATTGGTTTCAATTTACATGTGTGATTAGCAAAAATAAAATGAAATGAAAAACACAAAATAAAAGCATAAAACAAAGCCTTATACCTCACTAAGATTCACCAATCCAAGATAGGGTGGTAGAAGCATGCACCCAAGAGCTCCTAGATATACCCTAGATTAATAGATTCAATATGAAATGCTCAATCTAAATGCAACTCACAAACTAACTCAAGAGAAATTTTGGCATGATAACATTACTTAGAAATTAGATGATCAAATGGGTTGGAGGATGTTGTATTTATAGGCTTTTTTGAGAGATTTTGATCCAAGGGTAGAGATTCATTTGAGAGATCAATGGTGGAGGATGAAGATGATGTGGAGGGCCTAGATTTCATCTTGAAAAATTAAAGGGTGAGAATAAAGATGAATTTTTAATTCATCTTGGGAAGAGGGGTCAATAAATGAGGTTGGGTGAGATGGATTATTTGTGAATTAAAAATTCATATGGGGAAGGGTAAAATGAATTTAAAATTTATTTGGGGAAGAGTGGATATTAATGAGTTATGACATGTGTAAGGGGAATAAGATGTATTTAATGAGGATTATGACAAATGTGTATTAAAAATTGATTTATGTGGCATGGAAATCAATTTTTTATTCATGGAATGTGGGGAGAAGTGTTAATGAGGGCTTGACCAAATTAATCAGGGTGATTAACCTAATTAATATGGCTGGAATAAATTAGTAGATGGATTAGTGAGAAGTTAAGATTGATTAAATAAGTATTTATTTAATCAATCCTAAGGCTAGGATGATATATGCTAGGGTAGGCAATTAAATAATGACTATTTAATTACCTAGGGTAGGGATAGGTTAATTAATAGGTTGAATTAATTAGTTAAACATGATTTAACTAATTAATTGGGTTTAGTGAGAAGGGGGAAATTAACCAATAAATATTACATATTTATTTACTTAATTGGCTAAGGTTGAACTATTGAATTAATAAAATTAATCCAATTATAGGAGATAAAATAATGAAAAATTAGGTGATGAAAGGATAATTAATTAAATAAAAATTTAATTAATTGTTTAGAAGGGAAATAGGTATGTTTAGGGAGGTCAGGAGTCAATTTGATGATGAAGACATTTTTAGGTGTCTACATTTGCCCCTCTTTGACGCGGCATCAAGACCTAGTAGGGAAGTGGCGTCAGGCCAAAGAAAAATATGCCTCGGCTATCGGGAAGGAATGGAATGAGTGAGGGATGCCCCCTAGAGAGGTCAGTGAAAAATAAAAAAAATTTAGGTGATCTCTCGAAAGGACGCAACAGGAGTGAAATTTGGATAGTGGATAGGAAATCAGGTTGATATGAAGAAGAACGGGATAAAACGGTTGTGATATGCACCCTGGGGGAGAAAAAACTGCATGGAGGGATGACATGGCCTACTATATTTAGAATAGTGGGCCCTAAGAGTGCCACATTTTCACACATTGAGTCATTGAGAAGAAGGAGCAAAGAGAAGATGGCGGACTGCAATCCCATGTTCCCACGATACACACACATTTCTAAGCGTTTCTGAGTGTACGGCCGGGCACGAGAGGCTAGACCCCAGGTAGGCCTTAACCCTAGCTTTGTCATTTTTTGATTTTATCGCATTTTTTATTTCAGGAATTGGGATTTTGAGGTTTTGGCGCTATCGCAAGATCGTGCAGCACAAAAAGGGGAGCGGATTAGCGCTATCTGTTAGGGTGGAAAAGGGACGGATTGGCGCCAAATGCTTATCGTTTTGGCGCCATCCTTTGTTTTAGCACAATGTTGCGTAGGGGTACAAATTTTGCGCATTAGTGCCAAATGGGTCTAGGGATAGCGTTATCTTATTGACTAGTGCTATGTTACAAAGTAGCGCCATCGTTAGGATTGGCGCTTTGTTAGTTATTAGCGCGATCTTCTGCATTGGCAGTTTTTGGGATAGTGCTGCCATTTCGCAAATTGGTGCCAAATGGTATTGTGGCACTATATTATGACATAGTGGAAAAAGGCAGTGCAGTGGCACTATCTTCTGGATTAGCACCATGCAAGGGAAGAGTAGCACCAATTTTAGGATTGGCGTAAGAGGTTGCCTGTTGTGGCGCCAAAAAATGTTTTGGCTTTCAATAGTAGAAGAAGAGGGTGGATTTTGGAAGAATAGGTAGGTTTTGACAAGAAATTTGTGGATGCAGGATATGAGGTCATTTATAGTGTCCTCGCGGGAGCGATGCATGCTGGCTGTGATGGAGTTATTTGATCACTTCGACGATGCCACCCAAGTTCGATTAGCGAGGTTAGGGCTTTTGACACCTGCATCTATGCTAGTGTTGCAAGCTCATAGAGCTCTGATTACGGCTGTTGTAGAGCGATATCACCCAAATACTTGTTCATTTTTGCTTCCTACTGGCGAGATCACCATCACTCTTGAGGATGTTTATCGCATCCTTAAGATACCGATTCATGGTTAGCGGGTGACATATGACACGAGGAGGGGACGGAGGGCCTTACTTAGAGTATTTGGCTGCGATCACATTGTTTTATTAGTGGACAGGAGGGAGATGAGCTATGAGGGGACACTGGCGACGGGTGCAGATCACTTTGCTTTATTCCTATGTGCATTGATCGGGGGTGTAGTGATGCTAGATAGGAGAGGTAGGGGATTTTCGATTGGATGGGGGGAGGTCATTGAGGGGATGGTCTGACATGAGACAGTGTATGCTTGGGGACCGGTGATATTAGTGCAACTTTATCATGAGATGCATACAGTTGTTTATCATTATGATTCAACTCTATCGGTCGGAGTTACTTTGCTTCATGTATGGATTTGGGAGCATATTCTGATCACTTGGCTGAGATGTGGGTACTATCACCATCATTTTGAGGCCTATGTTTTTTTGTATCGGGATACAGAGTATACATACACTAGGCAGGTTTTGATATTGGAGACGAGTTTTGGATGACGTGATTCGGGTTACCTGGTAACCCTACATTGGAGTGGAGCCCTGGCCAGATGACGATGTTCATATGCTCTACACATTCCAGCAGTGCTACCTGATAGGTTGAGGTGATCATACTATTGATATGTATTTGTCGTCACGAGTTATGTGGTAGTTTGGGCTATGATAAGATCTTCCGCAGCCAATGGTAATTTTTGCACGGACCTGTCGAGATGCACATTTTTGGCCCCCAACCATACAGCCCCTGGTTGCTTTAGAGGATTTTGCAGCTTTGGAGTCATTGATATGGGATTGGTGGAGCAAGGTTAGGGATGCAGGCACTACTCCTGCCTATGATACGTGGTGGAAAATGTGGCGGCCTACGCGGTTTAGAGATCCTATAGAGGAGGTAGTCCTCCTAGAGGAGGCGGTAGCATCAGGGGATGAGGAGTCAGAGGAGGATGGGGATGAAGATTTTTATGGGGATGAGATTTCTTAGAGGAGGGGGAGGAGATTATTGTAGATTACCTTGTGGAGGTTGGAGGAGATGGGGAGGAGGGGGAGGTAGGAGGAGATGGGAAGTTGATGGATGTGTTGGCAGCAGCAGCAGCAGCTGGGCAGGTCGGGCTTGGAGGAGAGGGGTAGGCAGGTGGTGGTTCACAGTTGCCCCAGCAGTAGGTACCTATACAATAGGTTTAGATAGGAGAGGTGCTGAGGCAGAGGGTACCTTGATAGCATGGGGAACGGTAGAGAATGGGTAGGGAGTTTCTACCCCCACTACAGATACCACAACAGCAGCAGGGGTGGCAGGCAGTTATAGCAGGACAACAGGTTCTTGGTTCAGAGGCAGGTACTTTAGCGGTAGGTGGAGTTTTGGGGCCTCAGAGTGCAGAGGAGGATGAGATCGAGACCTTGCGGGGATAGGTTTCTAGCCTGCAGGAGACTTTACAGGGCCGTGATGCTGAGCTAGTGTAGTTGTGGGGCATGGCTACACTACTGGATGGGGTAGATGGATAGGTGGGTGCACTGCAGGCGCAATTAGCCTAGGCACATGGTTAGATAGCCACTATGACGGATAAACGAGATGCTGCACTCTTGAGGGCTCAGCACGTAGAGGGGATGGTGGCCAATTTACAGGGGATGGTCTTGGGTGCCGGTATGGGACCAGTGTTGACACTGATGCAGATAGTTATCTCAGGTACAGGGACAACTGCTAGAGACTAGAGGATGAGCTGATTATTATCAAGCTGCATATCAGGCGGCAGTGCCTGCAGAGCAGCGCATGCCTAGCTACAGTCAATGTAGCAGGTCCCAGATGTCTAGGTCACACAAATCTAGATTAGTTTAGTTAGTTCAACAGTCGATGGGTCCTCCATCACAGGTGCCACAACAGGCTATCCAGGTACAGCCTCAGCCACAGCCACAAATAGGACCACAACCACGACCAAGATCCCCTACTAAGTCAGGCAGAGCTCCTCTATCCAGGGTTGACAGTTGTATCATTTTGGCCATTGGAGGCATTATATCATGACATATTTTTTGATGTATATATATGAGCGATGTACATTTTTGTGATGATGATATATGAGATGATGATTTTTGATGGCCTACATGTTTGTTTATGATGCTTTTATATGATTATGATGATGCATATGTGATGGATGCATGTTTTTATATGTTTATGATGTATGATGGTTTACTTATGTTGATATATGCATGTTTGTGATTATGGATTATGATGTGGATGTAAAATGCAAATGAATGCTCAGATTAATAAACATTTATTATGATGTAAAATGTAATAAAATGGAAATATATGCAAATGAAATATGAACATGCATCTAATGATTATGAAAATGCAACTAAATGATTGTGAAAATGCCATTAATTGATTGTGAAAATGTAACTAAATGATTATGAAAATGCCACTAAATGATTATGATAATGTAACTAAATGATTATGATTATGCAACTAAATGACTGTGAAAATGCCATTAAATGATTATGAAAATGTAACTAAATGATTATGATTATGCAACTAAATGTATGCAATGTCATTAAATGATTATAAAAATGTAACTAAATGATTATGAAAATGCCACTAAATGATTATGATAATGTAACTAATGATTATGATTATGCAACTAAATGATTGTGAAAATGCCATTAAATGATTATGAAAATGTAACTAAATTGATTATGATTATGCACTAAATGTATGCAATGTCATTAAATGATTATGAAAATGTAACTAAATGATTTTGAAAATGACATTAAATGATTGTGAAAATGTAACTAAATGATTATGAAAATGCACTAAATGATTATTGTAATGAACTAAATGATTATGAAAATGCCACTAAATGATTATGATAATGTAACTAAATGATTATGATTATGCAACTAATGATTATGAAAAATGCCACTATATGATTATGAAAATGCAACTAAATGTATGCAATGTAATGATATATGTGATGATCAAGTCATGATATACATGAAGTTTTTTGTTCAACCTTGGGTGGTGGGGCTTAGTGGTGGGGGAATAGGTGGGGAGAGGATAAGGGTTTATGGATTGGGTAAGGGTAGGATTGGTTTTGGCTAGATTGTGGGAGGGAGTGGGATGGGGATGAGGAAATTGTTAGGTCATGAGACACCACATCATTGAGGGGGATTTATTTTGGTTCAGGATGTGTTAGTTGGGAATAAGCGGGATAGGTGGGGTTAGTGAGAAGATTGGGTGGGGCTGAATTAGGTGGTGGGAGATAAAATATCTAGGCCCAGAGAGTATGGATGGATGAGTGATAGGAAGATGATTCGAGCTAGTAATAGTAGTTGCATAAAGTTAATTGAGAGCATTTCTTAGTTTATTATGGCAATGTAGGATAGTTTTCACAAAGGTATGAAGTGACTTAAGTGATGATGTACACATCCCACAATTGCATGGACAAGACCCACAAATAATAGGTTGATGTCATACACACCTAAGGTAGTATAACCTTGCCTGGCCGAGGAAGGGGAATCATAGCCATGAGTGACTATAGTACATATAAGATATTAATGTCTGCATATGCAAATGAGGCACACCATGCTAGAACCGGACCCAGGCTTCAAGATATGAATATTATCTTGGAGTAATGAAACCAACCCACAAGCACAACATATAGAAACAATGACTATGTCCACTCCAAGTGCTATCCGCCATGTACTATGATATAATGAGATCAAGGTAGCTTTGGAAGTGACTAGGAGTAAGACAAAAAATAAAAGTCAATAATCAAAAAGACCAACAAAAAGATATAGACAACCATTGTGTTCTCTTGCCAAGATAAGTGTTGATAAGATGACAGATTTTTGTCCATTGTAGGAATGATATATCCTAGGATGCGAATCGGTTAGATGTTGTTGAATAATTTTTGGAAAATGGGCAAAAGTATAGTCAAGCCATGTGTTGACTTATAGTTGGTATGTTGATTGATGATTTTTTCATTAGGCACCATGTTTCAAGCGTATACCTAGCATGTGTATCATTTGTTGGGTCTAGCAAGCTCAATAAATGGGGACCATCCAAACAGGTTGGATGGGTGCATCTTATGTACCTGAGTACTGGATACTTCCTTTATATTCCAAACTGCCTACATACCATGGTGTCCACGGATCAAGGTACTTTCAAAATGTGGGTGAGATGATATGTAGTTCTTGTTGTAAGTATGGGCCTAACCGGTGTTGTCATTGATGTCAACATACTCAATGTTGCATTAATGAGAAGGATTAGATAAGCTATGTGCTGAGGATATTGAGAAAATTAGTCTCAATTAGGAACAGTGAAGAACAGTGATGACAAGAAGGTAAAAGTCCCTCAATAGGTTGAGGATTAGAGGATGCGGTTCAAAGGGTTTGTAGATATAAGTCTTGAGATGCCTCAGTCAAGTTTTTAGAGGTCTGCATGAAGATTTGAAGAAGTTATGGTCGCTCAAGTAGAACCGGTTTAGGTAGGTGTTCAGAGGTGACAGAGTGTCACAAATAGGTCTGGTGAGATCCAGAATTTCATTATCCCGTTCTATGGATTTGAGGGAGTGTTGAGGATGTCCCTATGAAGTATCAACTAGATTGGTTCATGGTTTGAAGGTCCGGAAGAGCCTATTCATTTGTGATAGTGATGACAGACTGTGTTCTTGAAGCTCCAGATGAAGCAGAGAAGAATTCCAATAGGATGATGAAGTGCGGATGTTCTTGGTGATTCAAGGAAGGTTATGATGATCGTTGAATCATGTCTAGTTCATGTTGGTGGTCCGCATTGAAGTTAGAGTTTGCATTTGAAGAATAACCACCGAATATTGGTGTTCTTCTTGAGACTGGCCAATCGAATGTATTACACGTCTTGTGGATGTTCTTGTAGGTGTTTGCCGACTTAGATGATTGTTCCTAAGTCGATGCCTTGTATAAATAAGGGATTGTGAATTCATTTTGAAGTGTGTCTTGCGGTGATGAGTGTGTGGTAGAGAGGAGAAGTGCGAAAGGCAGAGCAGAAGTATTGGGCTTAAATGGAACTGATTCAAGCATGGTGAAGATGCTATCCTCTAGTTCATAAAGGTGATACTTATTTCTTTGTAGATAGTGTGTCTCTTGTAGGTAGTGAGCCTCTTGTGAGCAATGTGCTCGGGCAGTGAGCCCTAATTGGCATGTGCCATTTTGTTTTTTCTATTCTTCTAACAAAGAATACATTCTTGGGTTAATCATCCTGTGGTTTTTCCCTTAACCAGGTTTTCCATGTCAAAATCTTGGTGTCTTACGTGTTGATATGTTTCTGCTTTTGATTTGAATGCATAATGGTTCATGATTAATATTTTGCTAATCACTAAAGAAGATTTAAGTGTCTAATTTGAGAAAGTTGCGCACAACTGATTCACCCCCCTCTCAGTTGTGTGCCCTAAGTCTAACAATTGGTATCAGAGCTAAGTTCCTCTAAAAGGAGCTTAACCACTTGAGGAGATCCAGGATGTCATCATACAAGAAGGATAGTCTGAAGTTTGATGGAACCAACTTTGCTCTTTGGAAAGGTCGCATGAAATGTCACTTGCAGTGTATGGGAATGGTGTGCTGGTCCATGGTCACAAAAGCGTATGTACCTCCACAGGGTGGTCCGACAACCCTAAATGAAATCACAGATGCTGAAAACAATCTGTAGACCAAAGAGGCTCTTCTAATCACATTAACTGACTCAGAGCTCTCAAATGTTATTGACCTACCAACTGCCTATGAGATATGGATTAAACTGGAACTTTTGCATGAAGGAGACGAGTATGTTAAATGTGCAAGGTTACAGAGTCTAAAAGGGAAATTTGAAAAACTGAAGATGAGAGATGATGAAAATATTACCACTTTTATGCCAAGAGTGAATGAGCTGGTTTGTGGAATTAGATATTCTAGTGGAGTCTTGGATGAAAATGAGATTTTTGGTAAAATTCTCAGATCCCTTCCTGCCTCTCACAAAATCAAGGTTGCTGCCATTGATGAATTCAGAGCCCATACAACTGTCACAAGAGACCAATTGGCTAGCAAACTGGCTGCTTTTGAAATGACCGAGTTTGGAGATGATCCCCCCAAAACTGAATCTGCATTCAAAGCCAGTGCCTCTGTGAAAGGTAAACAAGGATTTGATCCAGGAGAGAACTCATCAAGGAAACTGTCATGGTATGAAAAAGCAAGAAAAGACCCGGAAGAAGAAGAAGTAGAAACTGTTCAACTTGAAGCCCTCATTGCAAAGAGACTGCTAAGAGGATCCAGTAAGTATGAAGGAAAATTGCCTTTTAAGTGTTTTAACTGCAATAAGATTGGTCATTTTGCCTCAAGATGTCTAGAAAGATTTTCAAAGCCAAATCCTAACAGATCAAGGTTCCAAAAGAATTGTTACTATGTTCATGAAGAAGATGATAATGAAGGAGTAACAGATGATGAATCAGAGACAGGAAACAAATCTGGAAGTGAATGGATGTTTATTGCCATTAAGGAAGAAGAACCAATATCCTCTGTATCTATCAATCATAAAGTTGTAGAAAGAGCTCTGGCTGCCCAAGTTGAAGAAAAGAATGATTGGGTCATTGACAATGGTTGCTCTCACCACATGACAGGTGACAAAAATAAGTTCATAGACTTGGAAAGGTATGAAGGAGTGGTGAAGTTTGGTGATAATTATGCTGGCAGAATCAGAGGAAGAGGAACTATTTCTTTTGATGGAAGAAACAAAACTGGTAATGTACTGTATGTTGAAGGTTTGAAGCACAATCTTCTCAGTGTTGGATAGTTGGTGGACAAAGGCTATGATCTCCGATTCAAGGATGGAAAATGCAAAATCTTTGAAAGATCTGGAACAAAGATTGCATCCGGTGCTTGAACTAAAGGTAATATCTTCCACTTGGTTGGTACTGGTAAAAGCTGCTTATTTGTTCAAGTTGATCAGAGTTGGTTATGGCATAGAAGGATGTGTCATGTGAATTTTGATAATATCATCAAGATAAGCAATACTCAGGCTGTAAGAGATCTTTCAAAATTGGTGAAACCTACTAATAGCTTGTGCAAGGAATGTCAGTTGGGTAAGCTGAGCAGAGTCACATTCAAAAGCAAGGAACTGTCTTCTACCAGATTATTGGACTTAGTTCACACTGATCTTTGTGGTCTGGCAATAACCAGAAGTATTCAAGGTGATAGATACTTCATGCTGCTAATAGATGACTATTCCCGGATGATGTGGGTAACCTTTCTAAAGGAGAAATCAGAAGCTCTTGAGAAATTCAAAATATTCAAGGCTATGGTAGAGAATGAAACAAGAATAAAGTTGAAATGTCTAAAGTTTGATAGAGGTGGAGAATTCACATCTGGTGAGTTCATAGAATTTTGTGAGAAACATAGAATTAAGAGACAGTTGTCTGCTCCGAGGACTCCACAGCAGAATGGAGTAGTGGAGAGAAAGAACCAGACCATCCAGGAAGCATCTAGGACCATGATGATGGAAGCAAATGTTCCTCAGATCTATTGGAGAGAAGTTGTCAACACTGTAGTCTATACTCTTAATCGAGTTCAAATCAGAAGCAATACTGGTAAGACCCCTTATGAACTCTAGTTTGGCATTACTCCTACTGTAAGATATTTCAGAGTCTATGGTAGCAAATGTTACATCAAAAGAGATGAATATTTAGGCAAGTTTGATGCTAGAAGTGATGAAGGAATATTCTTGGGTTACTCTACTCAAAGCAAAGCATACCAGTGTTATAACAAGAGACTAAGAAAGATGATAGAAAGTACAAATGTGAAGGTTGATGAGGGAATAGAGAAACCCTCAAGGTTTTATGAATATGATGAAAATGATCAGAATGGTGTTCTGGTTCAAGGAGCTCAATCCTCTTCTGAAAGACAGATTCAGACTGATCCCAATAAATCAGGAAGAAGAGATAGGTCTGAATGAGCCTGATCAAGAAGCAGAAGTGTAAGAAACTCCCAAAGTTCTAAGGTATGTAAGACTGAACCACTCTGAAGATTAGATCATAGGTGACAAAAGCAAAGGTGTGCAAACTAGAAGGAAAATTGATCAAAATTCAGATGAATATTGTCTGATTTCAAAGATTGAACCTAAGACAATAAATGAAGCCTGCAATGATGAAAATTGGACCAAAGCAATGGAGGAAGAGTTGATGCAAATTGAGAAAAATCACACTTGGGATCTTGTTCCCAGACCTAGAAACAAGAATGTGATTGGAACCAAATGGGTCTTCCAGAACAAACTAAATGAAATTGGTGAAGTAATCAGAAATAAATCCAGATTGGTCTGCAAAGGCTACTCTCAAATAGAAGGGATTGATTTTGAAGAAACCTTTGCTCTGGTGGCAAGAATTGAAGCAGTCAAATTATTTCTTGCATTTGCTGCCTTCAAGGATTTCAAGGTGTATCAGATGGATGTCAAGTTTACCTTCTTGAATGGTGACTTAGAAGAAGAAGTGTACATTGAACAACTGGATGGTTTTCAATTATCTGAGCATGGTGATATGGTCTGCAAATTGAAGAAGGCACTGTATGGACTAAAGCAAGCCCCAAGAGCCTGGTATGAAAGACTAGACAAACATCTTTTGAAGATTGGTTTCAACAAAGGTACTACTGATAGTAACCTATATTTCAAAATTGATCATGAAAACATCTTGATTGTTGAAGTATTTGTTGATGATATCATCTTTGGAGGAAGAGACAGTATGTGTAAAACCTTTGCAAATCAAATGAAAAGTGAGTTTGAGATGTCAATGATCGGTGAAATAAATTTCTTCTTGGGTCTGCAAATTACTTAGACAAAGAAAGAAATCTTTATTTCTCAGACCAAATATGTGAAAGAATTGTTGAGGAAATTTGGAATGGAAGATTCAAAGCCAATGAACACTCCCATGGCAACCGGATGTAAGTTGAGCAAAGATGATGACTCCCCTAAGGCAGATCAGACAAAGTACAGATCAATGATTGGAGGATTATTGTATCTCACTCAAACTAGATCAGATATAATGTAGGCTATTAGTCTTGTTGCGAGATTCCAGGCTGATCCCAGAGAATCTCATGTCATGGCAATCAAAAGGATTTTTAGGTACCTAAAAAGAATAGTTGAGTATGGTCTGTGGTATCCTAGAGATCATAATTTTTCTCTTCATGCATATATAGATGCAGATTGGGCAGGAGATGTGGATGATAGGAAGAGTACCAGTGGTGGAGCATTCTTTTGGGAAAAAGATTGGTTTCTTGGCTAAGCAAGAAACAAGAGGCAATATCCATGTCTACAACTGAAGCATAATATATTGCAGTAGTAGGTAGTTGCACTCAAGTTTTGTGGATGAAGCAGATGCTAAGAGATATTAAAGTAGAATATGAGGAGCCTATCACAATTTTCTGTGATAATTCAAGTGCAATAAATATTTCTAAGAATCCAGTGTTGCATTCTAAGACTAAGCATATATCTATCAAGTTTCACTTTCTGAGAGAGCAAGTGAACAAGGATGAAGTCAGATTGGAGTATGTGCCCTCCAAGGATCAGATTGCAGATATCTTTACTAAACCTCTTCCCAAGGACTCTTTTGAGTATCTCAGGGAGAAGTTAGGGGTTATTGCCCCTCCGGTGATGAACTAGGATGCACTGATGTGCATCAATCTGGTGGATATCACAGTCATATCTTGTGATCTAGATTGATGATAGGGAGCTGCTACTCAGGGGGAGCAGCTGGTATGTTATGAAGTAATGGAGTTGCAAGTATAAGCCCTTTGCCATTGATGTCAAAGGGGGAGAGAAGGCATGTGAAAAACAAGTGGTTGTTGATCAAAGGGGGAGCAATAAAGGAAGAGAAGACATGTGAATAGTTGTTGTTGTTGTTAGGGGGAGTTGTGCCAGCAAGGAGAAGTTCTTGTCTTGATGGTTTTTCACATCATATGTTGCCATCAATGACAAAGGGGGAGATTGTTGCAAGTATGGGCCTAACCGGTGTTGTCATTGATGTCAACATACTCATGTTGCATTAATGAGAAGGATTAGATGAGCTGTGTGCTGAAGATATTGAGAAAATTAGTCTCAATTAGGAACAGTGAAGAACAATGATGACAAGAAGGTAAAAGTCCTCAATAGGTTGAGGATTAGAGGATGCGGTTTAAAGGGTTTGTAGATATAAGTCTTGAGATGCTTCAGTCAAGTTTTCAGAGGTCTGCACGAAGATCTGAAGAAGTTATGGTCACTCAAGTAGAACCGGTTCCGGCAGGTGTTCAGAGGTGACAAAGTGTCACAGATAGGTCCGGTGAGATCCAGAATTTCATTATCCCGTTCTACGGATTTGAGGGAGTGTTGAGGATGTCCCTGTGAAGTATCAACTAGATTGGTTCACGGTTTGAAGGTCTAGAAGAGCCTATTCATTTGTGACAGTGATGACAGACTGTGTTCTTGAAGCTCTGGATGAAGGAGAGAAGAATTCCAGTAGGATGATGAAGTGCGGATGTTCTTGGTGATTCAGGGAAGGTTATGATGATCGTTGAATCATGTCCAGTTCATATTGGTGGTCTGCATTGAAGTTAGAGTTTGCATTTGAAGAATAACCACTGGATATTGGTGTTCTTCTTGAGACTGGCCGATCGGATGTATTACACGTCTTGTGGATGTTCTTGTAGGTGTTTGCCGACTTAGATGATTGTTCCTAAGTCGATGCCTTGTATAAATAAGGGATTGTGAAGTCATTTTGAAGTGTGTCTTGCGGTGATGAGTGTGTAGTAGCGAGGAGAAGTGCAAAAGGTAGAGTAGAAGTATTGGGCTTAAATGGAACTAATTCAAGCATGGTGAAGATGCTATTCTCTAGTTCATAAAGGTGATACTTATTTCTTTGTAGACAGTGTGTCTCTTGTAGGCAGTGAGCCTCTTGTGAGCAGTGTGCTCGGGTAGTGAGCCCTAATTGGCATGTGCCATTTTGTTCTTTCTATTCTTCTAACAGAGAATACATTCTTGGGTTAATCACCCTATGGTTTTTCCCTTAACCGAGTTTTTCACGTCAAAATCTTGGTGTCTTATGTGTTGATATGTTTTTGCTTTTGATTTGAATGCATAATGGTTCATGATTAATATTTTGCTAATCACTAAAGAAGATTTAAGTGTTTAATTTGAGAAAGTTTCGCACAACTGATTCACCCCCCCTCTCAGTTGTGTGCCCTAAGTCTAACAGTTCTGGTAAGACTTGATGATGTGGGAATGGTTTAAGGTGGATATTGATGAGGAGGTGATGATTGTGGGTGATTGTGAGTATGTTTGAAATCGTGATGATGGCGTGAGATCAAATTTTTAGATTTTTTGATTTTCTATTGTTTTTGGATTTTTGGATTTTCTATTATTTTTGGATTTTTTGATTTTCTATTGTTTTTAGATTTTTTTGATTTTCTATTGTTTTTAGATTTTTTTATTTTCTATTGTTTTTGGATTTTTTTATTTTCTATTGTTTTTGGATTTTTTTATTTTCTATTGTTTTTAGATTTTTTTGAATTTCTATTGTTTTTGGATTTTTTTATTTTAGCTGTACAAAAGGAAGCTTACAAGGATCTTTATACCGCGATGATAGCCTTGGGTGGGGAGATGCGGGTTGGGTGACCGATGTTTCCAAATTCCAAGCCATGGAAGGTGATTTTGGTGTGCAGTGTTTGTGATGGAAAGAGGACTTATGAGATGGTAGAACCGACAACTACACATGGCGCTTGAAACAAGTTTTCACCATGGTACCAATCCAAGGCATCACCGAATTTTCATCATTGGAAGTCTTTATTGCACTCGGGTTTTCCTTGATTTTTTTATTTTTTTTTATTTTTCTATTTTTTTATTTTTTGAATTTTTTGTATTTTTTGCTTGGGATACTCAATGGGTTATGCATAAAACTTCTTCAGATGCAGAATGTTCATAGGCTCATCCAGAGGCTGCCCCTCAGGTGTTGCAAGCTAGTATGCTCTTGATCCATAGCTGACTATGATGACATAAGGCCCTAACCAATTGGGTCCAAATTTTCCTTTCTTAGGGTGCTCCTGCAAATTTTTCTAGTTTTCCATAAGGACAAGGTCACCTACTTCAAATTTTTGGTTCTTGATTTTCTTGTGATAGCTTCTTCTGAGGTGATTTTGATAGGCCTGCAGATGGTTCAATGCATCCAGATGTTTCTCATCCAGTAATTCCAGCTCATGCAGCCTTGCGACTCGGTATTCCTCATCAGAGATTATGTTTTGCAGAGATACTCTTAAAGATGGGAGCTCGACCTCAATAGGTAAGAAGGCTTCAGATCTGAATATAAGGGAATACAGAGTGGCTCCTATGGGTGTACGGATGCTTATGCGATAGGCCCATAGGACGGGATTGAGTTGAAGGTGCCAATCATGACTAGCTTCATTAACCGTCTTCTTTAGAATGCGGAGGATGGTTTTATTTGAAGCTTCTGCCTGACTTTACCTTGAGGGTAATATGGAGTGGAGAAGTGGTGTTGGATTTGGAATTTCTTGCACAAGTGCGGACTTCTTGGTTCTTGAATGGTTTTCCATTGTTGGTGATGATGGAATGGGGGATGCCATAATGACATATGATGTAATGGAGTATGAACTTGGATATCTGTGTTCCTATGGTGAAGGTGAGTGGTATTGCTTCCACCCACTTAGTGAAGTATTTAGTAGCATTGATTATGAATTTATGGCCATTGGATGATGGTGGATGGATTTTCCCTACGAGGTTGAGTCCCCATTATGAGAAAGGCCATGGCGTCATGATTGGATGCAATTCTTGTGTTGGTGCATGAATGAGATCTCCATGCTATTGACATGGCAAGCACTTCTTTACAAACCGGTAGGCGTCTCGCTCCATGGTTGGCCAATAGTACCCAGTTCTTAGGATCTTCTTAGTTAAAGTTGGTCCACTTGAATTTGCCCACAAATGCCTTCATGTACCTCTTGTAAGGCCACTTCGGCTTCCCTAGAGTCTAAACATCATAAAAGTGTGCCATCAAGACTCCTTTTATATAGGGTATCTCCTACAATGGTCAAGTAGGAGGCTCAGTGAATGAAATTTTTTCGTTGTGAGGCGTATAAGTTAGGAGGGATGATGTTATCATGGAGGTACAGATACGTCTCTTGATACCACGGGGATAAGGGACCAACGATTTCACACACTAGCTCTAATTGGGGAACATCATATGCTGGAATAGGGAGCTCTTCGAGTAGGAATTTGCACTTCTCGCTATCTTTCTTCATATCGACCAGGGATCTGATTGTTGCCATGGCATCTATAGCTTTGTTGTTGAGCCTTGGGATTTGTTTAAAGTGGATATCATCAAAATAATCTTTAAAGTCATCGACCATCTTTCTATAAGGCAGGAGTTTATCATCCTTAGTCTTGTACTCATTGTTTACTTGCTGGATGACTAGTTGGGAGTTTCCATACACTGTCAGCTTCTTGATTTTCCATTTGATTGCCATTTGGAGACCTGTGATGAGGGCCTCATACTCTGCCACGTTGTTGGTACATGGAAATGTAATTTTGAATGACTTAGGGATGGTGTCACCTTGAGGGGTAACAAACAAGACACTTGCCCTCGAGCCTTTGTGTGTATATGACCCATCGAAGTACATTTTCCATGTTTCTGTTGCTAGTGCTATTGTCAAGATGGCTTCATCAGGGACCTCTTCCAGTGTAGGATATTCTACAGGAATAGGTGCTTCAACCAGCTGATTAGCAATAACCTATCCTTTGATAGCCTTTCTTTCGGTATATTCAATGTCAAATTCACTGAGGATCATGACCCATTTTGCCATTCTTCTAGTAAGAGTAGCTCTATTTAGCAAATATTTTAGTGGATCTATCTTGGTGATGAACTTATTTTTGTGATTGAGCATGTAGTGTCTTAACTTTTGTGAAGTAAAGGCCATGGCTAGGCATGCTCGTTCAATTGATGTATAGTTTAGCTCATAGGTTATCAAGGTGCGGCTGATATAATATATAGCTCTTTCCTTCCCTTGTTCATCATGTTGTGCTAATAAGGCCCCTATAGTTGTTTCCACTACTGAGATGTATAATAGGAGGGGCTCTCCTTGCCTTGGCGGAGTCAGAACAGGAGGATTAGCTAGGTATTCTTTCAACTAGTCGAAGGCAGCCTGACATTGATTGTCCCAGACAAAAGCTATATTCTTTCTGAGTAGATGCTGAAAAGGTTGACACTTATCGACAAGTTGAGCAATAAACCAACGGATGGACTGGAGTTTCTTCTTAATGCTACCCAAAATGGATATATGCCCACTGAATAAAAATGCCTGTGATTCTTCCTTTTGAAGATTAGAAGGATCACTAGTAGTAGCAACAGCTTGGGATTCTACCAATATATCATACATAGTCTCCAACTTAGGAGAAGTCAGTCCTCGGAGCTCATCCAATCTGCCCAAAACTTTAACATTTTCCTTCTCCAAATCATCCAATTCATTCTGCAAACTCACTACTTGGCATTCTTTGGTTTCTACAGACTTAGTTAAAGGACTATAGGACTAAGAAATGTTAGATAGTTTGAGCTCTAAGTCCTTAATCTTTTTCTCAATATCTTCAACAACTTTAGACCGATTTAGACAAAACTTATAAATCTCTGCACCTTTAGAGAGAACATTTTGAATACTCTTTACACTAGTATCAAGCACTGATCTATCATAGCTAGTTATTTTCCTTATTTTAGCAAATCTCTTCTCATTATATTCATTTTTTACTTTAACTTCTGCTAACTTCTCTAAGGTTTCAAAATGAGTACTTACAGAGTTTATCAGACTCTTCAACTGACCAGAGGGAGAGTCAGATGAATCCTTTTGAAAGGTTGGCATAATCTTTTCTAGAATTCTGGAGGCAAGACCAAGCAACTCATTGTCCTCAATGTGAGTTTTCAAAATCTCCTCTCTTGCTTTTGCTTGTGCCACAGATGCTAACTCATCTTTTGTAGAGGGGAAAGAGTGTCAAAATTGATAGGTCCTTGAATCAGCTCTGGTTCATCAAACTCAAGCTTGTCTTTCTGAAGTAATTTCTTCTCTGCATCTGTAGTGTCTCTTGCCAAAAATGTAGCTCCATCTTTCAGATCCTTGTCGGTACTGTCATCTTGCTTTTGCTCCTTAATATTCTCTATTGTTTCTCCTTCTTGTTCATCCTTGTCCTTAACCTCTTTTGCTTCTTGCTCTTTATTCTTCATAGAGTCATCTTCACGAGGAGCATCTACTTCTGTATTCATCTCTATATATTCTCTAGTAGGTTGGTCCAAAGGAATTTGAATGTCCTCTATACCATCAAAATTAACTTCCTCTAACATCTCTTCATCTCCTTTATTTAGCATTTCATCTTTCAGAGTAGAGATGTTAGCTTGTTGTTGACTTTCTTTCAACTCCTCAACATTTGGAATGGAGGAATCAATTTCATTATTAGTTTCTTCTTCAACAGTGGGAAGATTATGCCTTTTCAATGCATTCAGAAGAATCTCCTAAGTATCTTCAACTATCTTATCAATCTCTCCCAGCATGAGCATATTCATTCTGATCTTACTCCTGAAGTCCTCTTTCACTTCTTTGAATATCAGGTTCTTTTGATCTGGAGTAATTTGAGGACACAATTTTATTAGCACATGCTCCCGAAGCTCAAAGTTTTTAGCTTTTGCATTCTCTTTTCTTATTTCTAGAATTTTTGCGAGGCTTTTCAGAATTTTAGAAGTGATTTTAAATAAAGTCTTACTATAGATATTCAGGTATTTGATTGTTGCTTCCTCCAAAACTCTCTTATCAGCATCACTGTAGTGATCATAAAATTTAGTCATTAGCTTCAAGTTTCCATCTATAGTAACTGACTTAATGATGTCATCCACAGAAAGAGTAGGCTTCTCAACATAGGCCTCTATCTTATGCCTTTTACTTGACTTTACGCTTCCAAAGGGCTTCTCCTTAGACACTTTAGCAACTTTGGTGCCTGAGGCCTTCAACTCCTTAACCTCATCATCTGAGTCAATTTCTTCTTCATCCACTTTCTCCATACTGACATATGTTCTTTTGCCCTTTACCTTTGTCCTTTTTCTTTCCTTACCAGTAGGTTTTTCTACAGCAAGAGAAAGTGACACACCAGAGGTTGAACTAGAACTCCTAGTAGACCTTGCTTTAGAAGTGGATTCCACCGAAACACTTCTCTATTCTCTGTCTTGTTTCTCCTTCTCATCTTTCTCTATCCTTTCCCTATTTTGTCTCATAGCTTCTTTTGTTATGCCAATGCTTTCTACATACATTTCAACTTGTCTTTGAATCTTTCTCTTAGATTCAGGTTTTCAGAGCTCAACAGGTAGTTTCACACTGAGTTCACCATATGTCCCAAATCTTTCAACTGCGGTGTCCTTTGGTTTACTCAGAAGTTGTTGAGCATACATATCCAATACTTACTTATCAACTTCATACCCCATGGGCATGATCCACACAGTTCTTGGTTAAACTACTTCCATTAAACAATGATCTGTATCCACCATAAAATAGACTATATCCTTGTATTTTTCAATCACAGATGTAGGGATTCCTTCCCTTGATTGCATCATGTTCTAAAAATTCTTGAAATATCCCCAAAGAACAGTCCTTTGGGCATTGGAGTCACCAATCTTGTTCAAGTGCTCTCTTATTTGTATGGCAACAGTCTTATCACTGGTCCAACACATGCTTTTCTTGCTTGGTAACTCATTCATGAAATAGAAGAACAAACATAATATCAATGTACCATACTTGAATGTATTCTTCTTGTCCTTTTCGATCTTGTTTAGGTTTTCCATCAGCTGGTTCTATAGCAACTCACACAAGTCATAGTCAGCATTCTCTCTCAACATCTGATAAGCTACATAGATAGCTGTACCAAATACAAAATTCTCCCTACTGGAATGACATATCTTGTATCCAATCACCATTGATGCAAATTAGACATCTGGATCAGTGATGTCATTTATTGTAATTACCCTTTTGTCAAACCTTGAACCGGTAGCATCAGTTACAGTTTGATTCTTTACTGACTTCAACATTGGTAGTCCCCCGAATGAGTTTAACCCTGTCATAGCCTTGATGGCGTCCTTGGTGATCTTGAAGGGTTTCATTAACCACATAAACTCATCATGCATTCGACTTAGCACATACCAGACCCACTCATCTTCATCGAAGGATGGAAACCCTATAATCTAAATGAAATGTTTATCTTGCATTGCCTTATACTCATGTTTAAGGCCATGAATTTCATCCCTCAGGTGATTCTTGAATAAATCTACTAACTTTGAATCACCAAACTCATCTATGCTAGCATGAATATAAGCCCTAATACATCTGATTACACTGTTTCTACATACAGTCAATCTTTAATTGCTCCGCAATCAATCACATTAGCTTCTTTTCTTCCAGAAATTGCTTCAATAGATCTACAATTGGTTTCTTTATCTTCATTCATCGTGCCAAATTCATGCACCCACTTACTGGCTGAAGAAATTATATTTTCAATGCAGCTCCCCCTGAGCCAGAGCTCATGTTTCAATTCCCAGAGGAATTAACAACACTAGATTCTAGTGTGGACCCATCACCATCATTCACTTCACCTTTCTTTACCCATGTTTGGTTCATTTCATTCTGGATCTCATTCACATTTACTTTACCCTTGCCTTTATCTTGTCCTTGCATAATTTGGTTTCTGTTTACCGGACCTTTTCTATCATCATTCCTACTTCTACATAATCTTGCAATATGACCGGATCTATTGCAATTGAAGCACACAACATTTCTTTGTTCATTTATTTGATTTCCTCTTGATCTGCACTGGTTAGCCATGTGCCCAAATCTATTGCATGCAAAATAGTAGCCATTGAAAGAATTGACATTTCTTCTATTGTTAGAGTAGTTCATCATCATACTTCTGCATTCATTAGATCTATGACCATACCTTTTACAATTGAAGCATTGACTGGAGAAGGATGGACCACTTTGATTCACTCTACTTTTGCACTAAGTAGCTCTATGACCAAATTTGTTGCAATTGAAACAATTTCCATTGAAAGATGGATACCTTTGGGCATTAGGTTGTCTTACCGAAGGTCTTCTAGGTCTGTTTCTTTGATTCCTTGATTTAGGATTTTTTGACCAGATCCAGAGCTTTCACCTTTCTCATATCCCAGACCATGCTTATCGTCTGCCATTTTCTGACTATCAAGCAACACTTCAAGTTTAGCTAAGCTTATCTTGAACTTCTCTTTATATTCATTTGTAACTTCTAGGTCATGTCTGAGAATAACAATTTGCCTTTCAAGTTGTTCCTCATTATCCCTAGTTTCTTGTAGATCAGATTCTAGATGACCAATTATTTTGTCCAATCTACAACACTCTTCTGTTCTTTCTTTCAGAGATTGATTCAATTTTTCTTCAATCTTCTTCCTTTCTTCAATTTCCTTGGTTAGCCTCATCACTCCGGATTCCATCTCATGTTTTAGGACAACAACTTCTTTTGCTAGCTTCCTGCATTCCTTTGTCTTTTCCTTCAGGGCCTCATCCATGTCATAGTCTTCATTCTGATTTGCTAACTGAAGAAGTAGCTCCTTTCTCTTTTCATTAGATTTGCTCAGTTGTCCTTTTAAGGTCTCAATGAAATCTTCAGCATCTTTAAGGTTCTCTTGAGATCTTTGATTTATGCTCTTGACAGGTCAAGATCATCTAAGGCTACTTGAAGTTGTTGATTGATACCATCAGAACACTTGAATGAACCCATTGAAAACACCTTCCCAAATCTTCCTCAAGCTGTTAAACTTCTTCTAAGGAACCTTGCTCTGATACCAATTGTTGAAATTAAGGAACACTGAGAGGGGGTGGGGGTGAATCAGTGTTCTACAAAAATTATTACTTTGTTCCTTTATTAATTTACCACATACATCCAAAAGAAAGAAGCATGAACACAAGAACATAAATAGCAAGATCACAACACATGAACACCAAGATTTATATGTGGAAACCTGGTTAAGGGTAAAACCATGGTGGGGGTTAACCCACAAGAATTTATACTCTATTAAAAGTATTACAAATGGGGAAGGCACATGCCTTCACGCACACTGCCCAGAGCTCACTGCTCAAAAAGGATCACTACTTACAAATCAATTACAAAAGTTCATTGGAATGTTTGAACTGAAGAATAGCATCTAACAATGCAAGATTGCAGTTTTGGTTGAGCTCAGTATACTGACTTTACACACTTCATCTCTCTCTGCCCTGCTTCACTGTTCTGCCATGATCCGGAGCTTAGACCTCTTTACTTCACACTTGATACTACTCTTCTTTGCACCTCACCATTCATATTTGCATCTTCTCTCTCTAAAATTCTTGAATCCATCGATCATATATATCCGCTACATGAAATTTCACCAACTGCAATCGGCCTTAGGAAAACTTGGAAATTATTTCAAGAACACTGTTCTGTCGGCTGAATCCATGCACACACATCAATGCGGACCAAATCTTATGTATCCAAGTCACTTCACATGTCGGCCAATACTACTAGATCTCCTGAATTACTCAACCAACCACTTTTCTTCATTCGCACAATGATCAAACACCAAGTCAGCCTGTTCTTCACTATTTAACCAAAACCTAATACTCAGATGCTTTTAACTTTCAATCCCTTCATCACCAGAGGCTAAAATATTGCATTTAGGTAGCCCTAACATCCCTTAACACTCCCTCAGATCCGCAACACAATATGATTTCCTATGGAGAAATGCAGACTAGAATGCTGAACCTTGTCATATGCTCTATTCTTGTCTATCCGGACTTAGACAAATCTACAATCTGACTTCTAGTATGATCCACTGATATAATGCAGATGTGTAAGATAGATTTAGTTTCCATCAATGACAACACCTAGCATGCCTAGCAGTTTCTCTTGCCAACACTTTTTGTTGTAGCACCAGTAAGCTTTTCTTCTAGTGGAGTACCCAAGGAAGATACCTTCATCACACCTTGCATCAAACTTTCCTAAATCTTCATCTATTTTGATATAACATTTGCTTCCAAAAACTTTGAAATATTTAACAGTAGGAATCCTTCCATACCATAGCTCACAGGGAGTCTTTGTGTCATTTGCTCTTACTTGTACTCTGTTCTGTATGTAGACAACAGTCTGAATTGCTTCTCTCCAGTAGATTTCTGGTAGGTTTGCTTCTTTGATCATTATCCTTGCAGCTTCTTGAATAGTCATGTTCTTCCTTTCAACCACTCCATTCTGTTGAGGAGTCCTAGGGGAAGATAAATTCCTCTTATTCTCATGATTCTCACAAAACATGTTAAACTCATTAGAAGTAAATTCTCCACATCTGTCAGACCTCAAACATTTGATCTTCATATCCATTTCATTTTCAGCCATTACTTTAAAGGCTTTAAACTTATCTAGGGCTTCTAATTTTTCCTTAAGAAAAGTGACCCATGTCATTCTAGAACAATCATCAATAAATAACATAAAATACCTATCACATTGAAAACTCCTTACTCTAGTGGGACCACAAAGATCTGTATGTACCAATTCCAATAGTCCGGTAGATGACTAATCCTTGACTTTGAAGCTTCTTCTTGTTTGCTTACCAATCTGACACTCCTTACAGACAACATTGATGGGCTTTGTAATCTTTGGCAAATCTCTCACAGCTTAAACTAAACTTATCCTTACCAGGCTATCAAAATTGATGTGACACAATCTTCTATACCATTGCCAACTCTCACTGATCTAAGTCATGAAGCAACAATCATTACCACTTTTGAGATGATAAATATTTCCATTTGTCCTCTTTCCAGCAGCTATCACAGTTCCAGATTGCTTTTTGATCTCAAAGCCATCATCCTGAAACATAAGATTGTATCCTTTGCTACACAATTGTCCAACACTCAAGAGATTTTGCTTTAAACCTTTAACATAAAGAACATCATCAGTGTTATGCTTTCCATCAAGACTGATTGAGCCTCTTCCACATATCTTAGCAGTACAATTATCACCAAATCTAACTAGTCCTCCATCATATTTCTCAAATTTGTAACATCACATTCCATAATGCTCAGAAAAAAATTAACATAATTATTCATCTTAATTAATAATTAGATTAAATCATGATTATCCAAATCTAAGTAAACAAAAATGAATCATTATCATTTTGATAATTAAGCATGTTATTCTAAATCAGAATATAACAAAACTTACAATTTTCAATATCCAATTACATATCATTAGTGAATAACTTTTACTATACATGTACAAGCTATGCTCAAGGCATCAAACATCAAATTATACATAATAACTGACTATCAAGTCATAAAATGAATAGCACTATATTTGGAATATATGACATCCATCTTCATAAGCCTTGGCTTGTCTCATGCTTGGGAAGGACAACATCATCTAGGTGCTTTTCCTCCAACCATAGACTGGCGGTCCCCCGCACAACTTCCTACCTGGAAGCGGCCCTACCCTTCACGGAAGGGATAGATATAAGGAACCATTAGGTTATCCATCTGAGTATCTGGTGTTGTGTCCTTCATAATGCCTCATGATCACACAACTATAGATCCACTTTAACTATGTATGACACTACTGGAGACATTATGCCATTTGGAGCACTATAGACCGACAATGCATGCAAAGATGGATGCATTACTTTGGCAAAATATTTACATACATAAACATTACACAATGAACATTGTCATATGTCCACCACCTCGACTTGACTTATAAGTTGTCATGTCCTAAAGTAAACATATTTTTGACCCTTCTTGGTCTAGAACAATGAAGTTTCAATACATCTTAGTCCATTCCTTCGACATTCGATTCTTGTCTCGAAAACCCATTCTTAAGGTCCTTGATTTCTTAGACATTTGGGAACTAGTGACTCCACATCACACTATCCCGTATTTCTTAAAGAAACAAGTACATTCTTGGTTTCAACACTTAACCCTACTCAGTCGGTGTTTATTTTGTTTACCTATTTCCAAGGTTTAGGCTCAAATCATAACATCTATGAAATGCTTATAAAGACTCATAGAGTCAATCTCTTTTATAAGTTCTTCCTTAAGAGACTTTCCTAATGCCATATATAAAAATAATTGCCATTCGCAAAGTTGGCATTTACCTTCTTTAATACCACTAGTTTATAGAATCTAGGGTAAGTTCTTGTAATCAAAGAACCTATCAAGTAATTACTTCACATAGGGAATATGACATAAATTAATGGCTGCCAAGAAAGCCACAATATATCTGTATATATATATATATATATATATATATATATATATATATATATATATATATATATATATATATATATATATATATATATATATATATATATATATATAAAACCTGCTCATCTCCATGAAGAGTCATAATAACCATGATATACATAATATGCACAAACAGTCGAGGCTCGACATCATTTACTATCAGGTTGGCAAGATAAAGAATCAAGTGCACACGTCACCAACTCAGTTGTACCACTAAGTTTAAAGTGTTTGCACCTATCATGGATATGGCCATTGTTATTATGGCATGTAACAATTCTATGGTATCAATTCCATAGGACGATACCCTTGACCTACCTTTAACAAATGATTATTGCCCTATCGAGCTCAATAATAAACATTAGGTTTTCAAGTCTTATCAATTGATAAGTAATTAAAAGAAAACATTATTAAAAGATACATGGCTTAATAGGGATAACTAATATTTTGCAAGTGCACATGCATTCTTAACCACCAAAGGTATTACAACCTCAAGCTGGCTGAGTTCCACTAAGACACAATAGCTTCAAAGAATCATCACAAAAAGAATACAGTGAGGCTTCAAGAGCCTTCAACAATCAGAGATAATCATCAAGATATAAATATAATTATATTCATGACTTAGCATGTCATATGCATACATAATTAGTTCCCTCAAGTTGACACTGTCGACATCCTCCAAAAATAAAGGTTTAAAACCATATTGGAAACCATTATATGTACGAGCCATGAGCTCTAAAGTCATCATACCTATGATACAACACAACAATAAGTGTCTTGCATGCTGGGCTCAAGCCTCCTTGCCCTTTCTCCCAGCTGTGACAGCCTTGTAGCCCACTGCTAAATGATATCTCCCTGTTATTCACCACCCCGCTCTTCTTTTCTTCCAGACACAGTATAATGAAAAATAAGAATGAAGTCCCTCTTTTGATAGCTTTTGATAATTATAAAAACATGGTTCTTTGCATGTATTTCCTGCATGCCACCTCACGGGATTTTTGATCCATGAAATCCACTCTTGGCCAGTCTATGAGGAGGGCTCTAACAAGCCACCACTCAACCTAAAATCTCTCTCCCCACTCCTCGTGGGTGATGGATATCGGGGTGGCAAGAACATGGATAAGATAATATAGCTATATGCATAGTCAAGATACTATTGACATTGACCTCTAAAGAGGTCCACACACACACATAAGGGTTAAATAACTTCTATAATATCAAAGATCATCATCATAATGAAAACAAAGGGTCTGACACACTAATAGCTTAGGGTTTTTGGGGTCGAGTAATACTCCCCTTCAATTGACTATTGACCTTTGTTGAATAACAAGGAATAAATAAATAATATCCCAAATTGGAAATAAGGAAAACAAGAGAATTCTTTATCTCTTCACAAGACTAACTCTTGACTTCTAACCATGTTCAAGGAACATCGTTTAGTCATCATAACCATTGTTGAGATAGCTCCAATGACAAGATGACCCAAAAAAAAGATTGATTTCCTAGAAAGAAAACATAACTCAAGACAACTTATAGAGGGTTCATAAGGACATAGAATTTGATACTCAGATAGCTATTTGGCCCATTTCTTGACATCTATCTCTTCCTCCCAAATGATACTCTCCTTCCATCTTCGAAGGATGATTTCTTTCCTAATCAAACTCAACACCAAAAATTCATGATTAGTGTATCATCATAGGATCGATAAATCATAATAATTAAATAGTCATTTCAATCTTGAAATCTCATATGTAACTAGCATTAGTTAGTTTCCTCATAAATAATGATTAATCTGACGTTTTCCACAACATATAATCATTCAACTCTTAACTAATCATCCTGATTACCATACAAAAGTAAGATTAAACTAAGTCACAAGTTGGGGATGTGACATATCTCCCCCCATAAGAATCATTGTCCCCGATGATTAATTCTCTTAAAAGTTAATCAACATAATAAGAAAATGTTTCAAGAGCATAATAAATAAGTTTTTTAGAAAAGATGAGGAAATCTCGCAAAGAAATCATCATAGTTTTCCCAGGTGGTAGTTTCCTCTGCATATTGGTGCCACTTGACCTTGCACTATGTTATCTCTTTGTTACGTAATCGTAGCTTACACATTTTAAGCACCTTGATGGCTCGATCACCACCACTCTGGAGTCCTTCACCTGTAAAGTATTCCAATCAAGCATAGGAATTTGATTATCTATGGTGTTAAACTTTTTCAAATAAGAAACATGAAACACATTATGCATCATGGAAAGAGTTGGCGGTAGAGCAATTCTATATGCTACTCGGTTAACTTCTTTGGGAACTTCAAAGGGACCCACATATCTAGGTGCCAGTTTGGATATCTTTCCAAATTTAATGGAACTCTTCTAAGGTTTCACCCTTAAGAGAAATTTCTATCCCACTGTGAAATGCCTTTCGATGTGCTTAGCGTCTATGTAGCTCTTTTGTCTATCATTGGCTTCCGCTAGCCTTCTATTAATTAGATGGACTTGCTCTTCCATCTCTGACAACATTTCTAGACCAAGGCTAACCCTATCTTCTAGCTTGTCCCAACTTATAGGGGTTCGACACTTCCGTCCATATAATGCCTCAAATGGAGCCATCTTAATAGTAGAGTAATAGGAATTATTATGGGCAAATTCCACCAGAGGAAGATAATCCTCCCACTTGTATTGTTGATCCATGCAATACATTCTCAATAAATCCTCCAACACTTGGTTTACTCTCTCAGTTTGGCCATCCATTTTAGGATGATAAGCAAAGCTCATATTCAACTAGGATGATAAGCAGAGCTTATATTCACTCATCCATATCTGAGATGAGTGAAGGGCTAGGCCTAAACAAGCTTAAATAAACCAAACACTAACATGGTGCAACTTTCACATTTTAAGGGTTGTTTGCAAATTGTTTGAACCAAACATTTCCATGATGCCTAAGGTTCATTTAGTCACATTAACGATACATAATTCCATTAATTCAATTTTAACCATAATCACTTTACCTTTCAAACATTGACATCATACATCAAATGTGACAAGCAAGAAAGAGTAATGAAACTCCTAAACATAATGTAAACTAAATAACACCATATCATTGGTTATATCTACTCATAGCATTCAAATGACAATCATATTGTAGCTTCTAATTTCATTTCAACTTCTTAGGAAAATTAGATCTATTCATCTTATTATCAAGATTGCTCCAAACATGCAAAATTCTTCATAAGATAGTAATAAAAAATAACTCAAATAACAACATACACATATTACAATGAAATTAATCTAGTCCCAAACATGGATGGTTCAAAGTCCAAATAAGATTCCAATAATATATAGTTAGTCACTAATCTAGGATCACAAGACCCCACTTACACATGCATTTAGTACCAAAATATGAAATACAATAAGGATTACAATTACAATCCTACATCTGAAATAAAAGGATAGGAATAATCTAAGATAATTATAAGATTAAATACAATGATAACATGATTACAACCTTTACTTAATTCAAGGCATAAATGGAGACTAAGCAATACACTAAACTAAGAACTCTTCAAGTTCCTAAGAGATCTTTGAGAAGGGGAACAATGGAGGATGTTGCTTGACTCCCAGCCATATTATCATTGTTGAGTGTAATATTACTTATGCCACTCGAGGCAAGCCACATGTTATAGAGAGAAGATTGGGGATACACTTCTAGCAAGAGCAATCTCACACAAGGGTTGATCATGGTTTTCACACACCATTCAATGCATAACACAAAAATTTGCAAAATGATCACAAGATTGTGATATGGAAAATGAGGCTAAAAAACATGGCACCTGCATCCAAAAGATAGGAAATCAAATTTCCACAATGAGACATTTCACTTTTCAAAATAGAAAGATTGTACATATCCTAATATCTTAAATTCACATCTTCACAATTTCAAGAATCATGCAAAAACCACCATCACCATTAATGAAAGCTTCAACATTTCCACAAATCAAGAATACTCTCATGAGCATATGAAGCATACCAACACACTTTTCATATCACATGGGCTTTTGAGGAAATTCTTCCAGAGTAATGATGCTAATTTGTATTTTGAAAATTTTAAAAACATACAATAAATAAAATTCACAAGTAGCTAATCTAATATTCTTTCTCAAATCACAACCTATGAATTGAACACTATAAGCAACCACCTAGTGTGGGCATGGTCAAAACAAGAATCTAATTAAGCATGTGCACAAAATTAAAAGAGGAATACCTTGATTTACTAAGAAAACCCTCAAACTCAAATAGAGAAGACTCTTATTGAACAACACACAAGCAACCTTGCAAACTCTTCCAAGATTCAATCCCCTAGACCTTTTGTAATCCTCAAGCAATGCACGATAAATCTTTTGCAAGCAAGAACTCACACAATGGAGGAGGAAATGAAGACGAGAGAAAAATCCACAAGTGTTTCTAAAATCCTTTGCTTTTCCCTTTTCACTTAAAAATCCATAAACCCCAAAGTCACTTTTTGTTCCTTTTCACATTTGAACTAGATAATTTTCAATCATAGATATTTTCAATTCACTAACAAATATTTTCATTTCTTTCATAAAACAATATTGAATAAAATCTTTAAAAAATGACAAATGTATTTTATTTTAAGACTTACATGTATTTTCTTTTCAACCCAATGTTAGCTATTAATCAAAGGGAATCTCACTAACAATAATTTAACTACTAAACCAATTGTGTTTAACCATTCGTAAAAAGCCACTAAATTTTTTCAAGCACTCAAGGCAACTAATTTATATTCAGGAATAAAATAATGCACAAAGAAAGAATGCAATTTATAGGTTTAACACACCAAGGATCCAAAATCACAAATGATTTGGATTAGTGGTAAACCATCTATAAACACAAGGAACATCCTTTTCTTTGCAACCGAATAGGATGGGTTAAGCAACCAAACATACCCACAAGAGTAACAAAGTCACTAACTCAACCGTAGGACTAGGTAAGGTGAGAAGGTCATGTGGATTCATTTCATTCTCCTCCACATCCTTCCATTGATAAAACACTTGTATATTTCTTGTACACTCAATAAAGATCATAGGTGAAGCAACATATAATGACCAATGAGACCATGTAGCAAGACACATATTCATTCTAAAATTACATCATGTCATAATCAACTCAATATAACCTTTAATGAAATCATAAGAAACATTAGGACAAGGCACGAGTTACCACATAGATGGGCATTACATGATCTTGTGCAAATATCAGAAACATATAACAAAAGTATCTTGCAAAGAGATTTATAAAGTGTTACTATAAAATCAAATAGAAATCCTTCTAAAGTGGTGACAATGTTGGAATCAATTCATAATAATGATGATATCATTACTTTTGATTTGATAATGAGATTCCAACTTCTAACGTCATTCAATAGAATTTACCTTTACAGATAATTGTTGGATATGAAAAAATGGAAATTAAACATGTTTTAGTGGATAATTGTTCTATCTTTGAATATATAAAGTGAGCATTGTTTACAAAAGCTTAAGTAAACATTACTAACTTGCAAATATTGGATATAACAATCAAATGCTTTGATAATATAGATAGACAACACTTGAGTATTATTTCTTTACCCATCACTTCAGATCCTGTGGCATTTGATTACTTTTTTTATATATAAATAATTTTTATAACTATTTTATAAAAAAAGGGATACAAAATTTGAAGTTAATTTGCCCTTTCAAAAATTTGATGTTGGTGTTGACATGAAATTTAATGTTAATATAGGCATGAGTATTAACATTACCTTTAACATTGACATAAATATTAAGTTTAATGTTACTCATGAATGCGACCATTGCAGCTGATTGAAGACATTTGAGACTACTCACCAAATTCCGACAGCTCTCACAGTTTACAGGTCTATAGGTATTGATGCAAATGGAAATGGATGCATGCAAATATTTCAGAGGAGCCCACGTAGTATTGGAAAGAATGATTGATGCATGCAAACAGCGTCCTTGCTGCCTGCTTTCACTACTACTCTCATGGGACACTACAGATTCTGTCGTCACCCAATAATATAAAATTACAGAGGAGCCCACGTAGTATTGGAAAGCAAGATACACAAGTACTTACTGCATAATTTCAAGCAACAAGACAAACCTTTTTTAGAGGGTGAGTAATAGCTAGTATGGGCATCCATCAAAGATAGCAGCCCTGTCTACTCAACCAGGGGCATTCGCATCCTCACAGATTGTTTCATGACTGCATTCACTTTTCTTTTTTTTGTCATGATATAATCATTTGTGATAATATTGATGTGCTGAAAGGGGAGATTTTGGTGCAGGCCATCAAACAAATTAGATGAACTGTGCCAACATTTTTAATAATATGAATAATCTTCATTAAAATTTTGAAAAACAAAAAAAATCCTCAAATTTAAACATTTTTTTTATGCTCTAAATTATTTTTCATATTTAAATTTGATGATTAATATTGTAGTATTTATAATTTTTTATTATAAAATATTTTAAAAATATATTAGATGAATTTAGATTGGGAAATTACACAAGGTCATTTGGAGGTAAAAATTAAATGTGAGACAAACTAGTTATGTTTCATTAGAGGGCCTTCAAGCTTTTCAAGATTATGGTATTTTCTTTGACCTTTCTTAACATTCCATCATTCAAAAGTTAATGGCATTTTGTTTCTATTTTAAATTAAGGTGACTATTTACCAATTTTATGTGTGAATGAGGCAATAGAAGAATTGATAAGTAGTCCTTTTAGAAAGAAATACGTCTTTGATTCAAATCCAAAATTTTTTGCCACTAAAGAATATAAATTGGTGCTATTTACTTTATATTGTTTTTTGAATATTAATTAAGATTAGTTTTTTATTTTATTTTTTAATTTTACTCCTTTTAGTTTTATTTTAGTTTATCTAGTCTTCTTTTTATCTCTTGTACTTCCTAAAATACTATTGAAAACATATTTTGTTAGAAAAGGTGCATGAGTTTTCCAAACTAAGGAACTTCTACTAATTTAGGTGGATGGAAGTGGAGATGGGTCTCAATGTGAATAAAAGAATGGAAGGAAAGTGGAAGGTAAAAGCAATGGTATTGAGTGAAACAAAAGCCATTTCCCCAAACACATAATATTGAGGATGATTTTGAAAAGGATTTAAATCCCTCAATATCTAGAAAGGACATTTCACTAAATCATTTATAAATTTATAGGTTAGTGCTGTTTTTAAATGAGTAAGAGTTTCAACCTATTGGTAAATGAATTGGTACTTACTAATTCCCAATAGTTATTGGGGTAAAAACCCCTCAAGACAATTGAGGTTGCTTGTTATTCAAAACCAAAATTGAAAACAATTTGAAAACTATACACTTTACATGATTGCATTAAAAGATTTCATGTACTTTTTACCTTGTGAGATGGTAGGAAAGGGAGTCGGGCTTACATTTTGTAAGTTCACAAATGTGCATTGCAAGTCCACTCCTCCTCTCCACTTTCTAAAATGAACTTATAACTTTTTCCTTTGCCTTTCTATATTATCAAGAATGGGAGGTCAGGATCCTATTTGCAAAGATTATATGATTGTTCTTGAGTTTTGAACTTCCACCAAAGACTATGAGTTGTATTTTTTTAAATGAAGTGCTAGATTTCTTTAAATTGCAAATCTGCATATGATCTTTGCCTAATAACACCTTACAAATTTATAGGAACTATACATATATCGAAATTTATTTGTGTTGTATTCTTGTGTCTTGTGAACATATATGTAAACTTATAGATTTCTACCAACAACATTACTCTAAACTTTTTAATCTTTATTGCAAGTGCAAATCGATGTTATGCTTCCACATTTCTATTGATTGGGTAACTTAATTAATCTCAAGATTTAAAGTTTGACTAAATTTAATGTGTATTTAAATTTGGGAATCAACTTGCAATTGCGTGGAATTATGAACCACCAATTATGAATTGCAAACTATGAATCTACAAACCTACAAAACTACACTAAAGTTCCATATCTGGGTGTTGCCACAATAATGGGTTACACTTTTTGGGACATCCGATTTTTTGCTAAAATCACATATTTTTAGAAAATATAATGATTTAGGCCTTAAAAGGTTCCATTTAAAGGATTTTAATTGAAGAGGGTTTGATCAAACTCCCTTAGATTCAAACCCCCTTGGATAGAACCCTACTAGTTTTAAACCATACCTATAATGGAGTCTCCTCTACACCTATCAATATGCTGATAAAAAACCACTTTGATTTACTTTTTGGGGGATCAATTGAATTCATTTAAAATTTATGTTTTGTAAGTATGTTGTCCTTATTATAAGCTTCCCAAAAAGTATAATTTTAAATATATTTAATTTGATTATTATATTTATTTTTTATTTCTTATGAATGTAGGTTTTTTACTGAACATCAAGTTCTCTTTCTACACATGCAAAATTAAAAAATTAGTGAAAAAAAATTCTGAAAAATATCTATGCCCTAAGTATTGATGTCCTTGTTTCAACAAAAAAAAAATTGAATTTCGATACATACATAAAAAGTTATGTTTTACGGAATACACCTATGTCTAAATTATAATTGGTTTGACTTCAAAACTTAATTAAAAAAATATATTCAACAAAACATTATAAAACTAAATTCATGCCCTATATATCAGTGTTACTAATCTAATTTCAAAAGAATCAGAATTTTATCCTTTGTAGAAAAAAAGTTATGTGCTACAGAATACACATCACTTTAAAAAAATGTTGTTTACTATTAAAAACTAGTTATCAAAGGAGACAATTTTTTTTTTACAATTTAGCTCCAATTTTTTTTTTTAAATATATATTTAGAATCTACAAACAAAATCTCACAAATCACTAGTTTGCATCATTTTCAAATTCCTAACGGTTTAGCGGCTATAGGTGTCAGAAAGTGAAGATTTAGTTCAAAATGTTGATTTCAATGTCAAGTTTGGCCAAAAATTATAACCCATTATTGTGGGATGACCCATCTCTACATGAAATAATATTTCTAGAAATTTAAACATTTTTACAAGGATTACATGGTTGAATGACCGTACAACTTGATCTAGGCAATTATGCAACATTTCAAGACAACTAAATTTGATTACAAATCACTTATGATTGAGACCAATAGTTAAATGATTTTTGACTCAATAAAACTTAGATGACCATAGAACTTCATAGATGATTGGTGTTTATGCTTCATAGTGTCATAATTTAACTTGAACAAGATTAGGCAACAAAATATTTTTATGGATGAATTGGAATACTTGCATGACCTTTGGGGAGATGAGTTAACTAACACATTTTGATTGGAGGAAAAGTTTAAAATTATTGTGGTCAAGGTTGGGGATAACAACTAGCTCTAATTGAGGAGAAGGACCTTGAGGATATCTAAGGAACCTAGAATCTTAAGTTTGAATAGTGTTCTATCCATTTGGTAGTAGAGTCAAGACACTTTATGACAACATGACAAAGAAGTGAGAAGAGACATTGACACAACAAAAAAGTTCAACCAAATAAGAAATTGATACACAACAAAAGTTACTAAGTAATCTAAGTACATAGTAGGGACAACAAGTGCTTCATTGTTTTGAAGATTTCATGCGAACCCATTAATAGGTTTAGAGAAGAAGATACCTTTATGAAATAATGAGTTATGCTCATGGAATTCTTGTGAAACATATTTCCATCTCATGCCCATCTTGAAATGTTTACTAGATTTGTGACATATTGTCTCCAAGAACAAGCCTACATACTGTGCTTTCCCTTCATCGTGTAGTTCAAAACTTTCTAGGAGATATTTTTATCCTTTTTGCATGCATATCAGCACTTCCACATGTACCATATTATCTTTCTTTGTTTCCATAATTTGAACATTTTATTTGTTAATCAAATTCAAGAAAAAGGAGTCTCAAGTTTGACCTATTTTTTGTAGGTTTGGAAATAAATTAATATCAATGTGTTTAGATTGCACATGATCCACTTTATGAGATGCAATTTGCATGAGCACGAGACCATAACCCTCATGATAAAACACTTAAACCCTTGTTGGATACAATCACTTGAGAAAATCATCTTTGAAAGGCTAAGAAGAAAATGAGATAGATTTCCAATCTATTCTCTTACATTTATTAGTAAATAAATGTTCTTCCACAACCAACAAAGGAAAAGGAACAACACCTTTTCCACAAATAAATATATCATCTAATGCTTCAAGACACTAACTTTAAATAAAGACTTCATAGTCTTGAAAATCTTTATGAACTTCATTTTGCTGATCACTATTTGTTTGTTATTTTTTGAAGCCTGTAACTCTTTAAATTTCACTTGTATAGCTTCTACAAGATGCACCAATTCATAGTTGATATCTTGAGTTGTTTGTCCATTGATTACCACTTGCAGCTTTAACAAATATTTTGAGTGTATGGTAGTAATCTCTTCATCCTTGTATGTCATGAAATTTTTGGTTGGAAGAGAAAGAAAAGACAGAACCACTAGCTTATCATTCACCTAAAAGACATGCAATTCTCGAGCTATAATTCTCCATTATTTTCTTCAATGAATATATGATGTTCAATATCATTTTTTACTTTTTGTTCAACCATTTGTATCTCTAATATTTCACTTTCTTTTATAGCCATAAAAATGAGATAACCATCAAGTCTATGTAGATGTTTTCCTTCTTTTCTAATATGTGTTTTATTTAGTGAATCAACATTAAAAGAATCAAAGTGTTACAATGAAGCTCTAAGAACTGATATAAAGAGATCTCTAAAACAAATATTTAAAAAAGGGACAATTTTTTCCTTTTCTTATAGATTTTCTTCTTCATCATCCTTTTCAAGAATCCTAAATACTTCATATTTGGGCTGCATGTATGTTGGAAGAAGAATTCTTGTTGGTCTATCTCCATATTCTTTAGCTAGCTAAGGATGTAGAGACATGTGCAATCAAATTTAAAGTGGTCTCCAATTTTTCTTTCCTCTGTATAACCCACTAAAAGTTCTTTAATAAGTCTAAAAGTAAAGGTTTCCACTAGTGGAAGAAAAGAACACGGGTGAATAATCAATCTTAATTTCTTCCTTGTAAGTTATGTTATTGAAAGATTGTCTAAATGATACAATTTTAGAAGTAGAACATGCTACCAAATTCTCTAATTGGGTGTATAAATTATTAGTGTTTACATGAAGAGTTGAATAAATGTTACTCTCTTCATTGTGGTAGAAAAGATTTCTAATTTTTTCTTGTTGTCTTCACAATGCAAATGATATACTTCAATAACTTTTCCACTAGAAGACTCAATCAATAGATCTCCCAAATCATCCTTCAATAACACCTCTTTTCCAATGCCATAAAATTAAAGAAATTGTGAAGATTGGACAATGATTCTTTCTTAAACTAGGTCATTTCTTTTAAACTCATAGAAATGTAATTTCTTCTTAAGCTTTCTAATAAGAAAACTAGATTTATGATCATCCAATGGGTATAATTTCAAATTTTTAGCCATTGTGATACTTTTCTTAAGCTTGTTTCACAATACTTGACTTCATCATATCAGATGCAAGAACTTCATTTATCATTAATACATCTTGCTTCATGTGCCTTTTCTTAATTTATTGTTCCCTCACTATAAGCAATCTATTTTGAAGTTCTTCTATAAGGATCCTAAACTTTTGATCTTGCAAATAATTTAGTTTCATCTTATTAGATTTTGATATGTCCTCTTTGACCCAATTCCATAAAAATTTCATCATAAGATGTAAGGAGTTCATCAACTTTTAGCATAGTTAGTTTTGTGTACCTCTTATTACTTATTTATTTTCCATGTGAGCAACTCTTTTTAGGTTAGCCATATTGTATCTTCAACGTAAAAAAACTATGTCACACATTTTTCTAGGCATGTTCCACTTACAATAGAGTCATCAACCTCCATTCTAGGGAGGTTCCTTTAAATATCTAGAAATTCAATGCACCAACATTTTTGAATCCCTAGTAGAGTCACTACAAGAACTATTAGTAAATGAATTGGTACTTGCCAATTCCCAACAATTATTGGGGTAAAACCCCTCCTCAAGATGAGTGGCACTACTTTTTATTGAAATCCAAAACTAAAAATAATTCAAAAATTATACACTTTATAGCATTGCATTGGGGGCTTTTGTTTACTTTTTACCTTGCGAGATGGCAGAAAAGTGAGTCATGCTTGTATTGTGTAAGTTTGTAAACATGCATTACAAGTCTACTCCTTCTATCTACTTTAGAGAATAAACTTATAAATTTTTCCTTTGCCTTTGAATACTAGAAGGAATGGGAGTTTAAGATGCAACTTGCAAAGATTTCATGATTGTTCTTGGGTTCCAAACTTCCACCAAAGGATATGAGTTACATTTTTAAAACTAACATATTAGATTTCTTTAAATTGTGAACTTGCATATCATCTTTCACTAAAGAACACCTCAAAAACTTATGGGAACTATATATATCAAACTTTATTTGCATTGTATTTTTGTGGCTTGTGAACATGTATGTAAGCTTCTAGATTTATACCAATAACATTACTCTAAACTTTTAAATCTTTATTGCAAGTGCAAATTGATGTTATAACCACATTTATATTGACTAGGTAATTCATTTGATCTCATGATTTAAATTTTCACTAAATTTAATTTTTAATCAAATTTTAGAATCAACTTGCAATAGTGTGGAGTTATGAACTACCAATTATAAATCACACAGTGTGAAGATGTAAACTTTCAAATCTGCACTAAAGTTCCACATCTTTGCATGTAATATTTTTTCTAGACATTTATACATTTATACAAGGATTGCAAGGCTAAATGATCTTATGACTTCACCCTAGTAATTATGCAACATTTCAAGACAAATGTATTTGATTCCAAAACACTTTATGATTGAGACCACTATTTAAATTATTTTTGACTCTAAAACTTATATGGCAAAAGACCTTAAAAGGTGATTGATGATTATTCTTTGTAGTGCCATAATTCAACTTGATCAAGATTAGGCAATGGAGTATTTTTATGGATGAACTAGAATACGTGCATGACCTTTGGGGAGATGAGTTAACTAACTCATTACAACTAGATGAAAAGTTTAAAATTATCATGGTAAAAATTGGGAATAACATCTAGCTCTAATTGGGCATAAGGACATTGAGGACGTAGAAGGAACCTAGAATATCAAGTTTTAATAGTGATTTATCAATTGGGTAGTAGAGTTAGGATCCTTTATAACAACATGACAAAGGAATGAGAAGATACTTTGACATAAAAGAAATAAAACCAATTGATCAAGAAATTGACACACACAAAAATAGGACTAAACATGACAAAACTTCCTAACCTATGTACATGGTAGAGAAAACTTGCCTCATTGTTTTGAAAATTTCAAGTGAACCCATTATAAGGTTCAGAGAAGTATATACCTATATAAAATAATGAGTTAAAATCATGGAGTTCTTGTGAACCAAGTTGCCATATCATGTCCATCTTGAAATGTTTAGTATTTTCATGACATACTATCTCCAAGAACAAGCCTTCATACCATGCTCTCCACTCTTTGTTGTGTATTTTAAAAATTTCTCAGAGATCTTGGTAAACCTCTTTCATGCATATAAACACTTCCACCTATACCATAGAAACTTCCTTTCTTTCTAGCATTTGAACATTTTCTTTGCTAATTGGATTCATGAAAAAGAAGTCTCAAGTTTTGTCCATTTTGTGTAGGTATAGAAACAAATGAATATCAACTTGTTTAGATTGCACATCCACTTTATGAGCAACTGATGCAGGAGCATCTAGTGGTGTAAGGGAAATCTTGCATCACCCAAAAAGAAGTTAATTCAAAATCATTGTAGTTGTTTTCATTTCTTTCCATAATTAGTGTTTCTAGTTCCATAATATCCAGAATAATGATGTAGGACTTTCAGTTTTTCCAAAACTGCTAAAAATAACAACCTGCCTATTTTGGAAAGTGTACCTGCCATTTTAGGAAAGTTTGCATTTGGGCACGGATTGAAGCAAAAAATTACATGAAGTTACATAACAGAAATATAAGACCTTTGGCAAAGGAATCAGGCAAAGATCATTTGTGAGCTGAAAGATATTAAAGTTTTTGTTTTCTGAAAAGGCCTTGAAAATTTCTGAAATGAGATATGAGGCACTAAAACATCCCATAACATCCCAAAAAGTTGATAGAAAACTGTTTACAAATTTTCAGCGTGATATTTTACATCGCGAGCTTTTTGGCACTTAAAACGGTTCGTCAATCGGACACCCGAATCAAAAGTTATGCTTCCCGGAAGTTGACCTACTTTTGGAGGGAGTTGTAAATTTCAAAATTTAGTTGGAGGCCGCCAAAAAGTGCTATTTATGACTATTTTGGGAACATTGGGTAGTAGAAGAGTTAAGGGGGTAAGTGTAGAGTCAAGAATAGGTGGGAAAACAAAAACCCTAGCTGATTTGGGGTTACAGAAGGCTGAAGATTCTAAAGTCTTGAGGTCAGGAAAGCTATAATGTGTTGCAGCCAGCAGAGGATTCATCCTCTGATTGTAATTGAGCTTCTGTAATGTAATGAGTTGCCTAGATCAATAAAATAAAGTTCTATTTTCTATGTTTAATTTCTGTTGTTGTGTGTTTTGTGATTTACCCCCTTCATCAAGTGGTATCAGAGCAAGGGTTCCTGAGTGTGTAGACAGATTGCCGACCATGAGGCAGTTTGCACCAGGACATGAGGTTGTGGGTTTGCTATGGAGATCAAGATGCCTCCACGAAGAAATCATATTAGGAGGAATGCTTTGACAGAAGAGGGTTTTAGAGCCCTGCAAAGGAAAATTGATGCATTTCAAGAGGAGCTGTGAAGAGGGTTTGATTTGAGAACAGGAGAAGAAAGTGAGGATGAAACTGAAGAACAGCTATCTGAGGAAGAATAAGAAGTTGCAGGAGATCCTGCAGAAGTTGGGTTGTTGAGAGCCATTTCTAAGATTGGAAAGAGGCCCAGGATCGAAGTTTCTATATATTCTGGAGATTTGAATCCGAAATAGCTCATTAATTGAATCAATGACATGGAGGAGTATTTCGAGTATGAAGATGTGGAGGACCCAGATCAGGTCAAGTTTGCAAAAACAAAGTTGAAGGGCCGTGCAAATATTTGGTGGAAGGAGGTCTAGTTAGAGAGGAATAGAAGAGGAAAAGGAAAGATCACCAGATGGGATCAGACGGTGGAGAAACTGAAGAAGCAGTTCATTCCTGTGGACTATGAGATGGAGTTGTTGAAGAAGCTGCAAGGATTGAAGCAAGACAACAAGTCTGTTAAGGAGTATACAGAAGAGTTTTATAAAATTACTATCAGGACAGGTCATGCAGAGCCCAACAAGGAGAAGGTATCCCTTTACATTAATGGGTTGAGGCCAAGTATTTAAGAGGAGCTGAGCCTAGTCCAGATGACCACCATAGAAGATGCATGCTAGTTTTCCCTGAAGGTGGAAGAGAAGCTTAATAAAATATTTGATAGCAAGCAAAGGGGAAGAGGTCAAGGCGAAAGGACTGGTCGAAGACCCTATGGGGGGAGAAATGAAGATTCAAAGAAAAGTGAAGAAGCCAACACTAGTCAAAACTAGAGAGGAGATAATACCTATCGCCCTCGTGACTAGAACAACAGTGAGCAAAGAGGAAGAGGAAGAGGCCGACCTAGGCAAGGACTTGGAAGAGGAGGTTTCAGAGGAACTTGTTTTCAATGTGGAGAAGGGCATTGAGCATACGAGTGTCCGTAATATCAAGGAAGGACGAATAGAAGACTTGAAGGTAATGCATGAGTTGCACATGTAGATGAAGATGCACAGTCTGAGTGTTCTGAAGATGCTGAAAGGGGAGAAACCCTAGTGGTCAGAAGAACCTTGTTGAATGAGGAGAAAGAACCAAATCAGAGGAAGAGTTTATTCCACACAAGGTGCAAATGTGAAGGTAAGTGTTGTGATATTATTATTGACAGTGGAAGTACTGATAATCTTGTTTCAGAGGAGATGGTTGACAAGTTGAAGTTGACAAGAAGAAAGCATTTGCATCCATATCGGATTACATGGTTGCAGAAGGAACATAGAGCTTTGGTCAATGAGCAATGTTTAGTGAAGTTCAAGATTGGAGACTACCATGATGAGGTGTTGTGTGATATCATACCAATGGACGCATGTCATATGTTGTTGGGGAGGTCGTGGCAGTATAGTAGGAGCATTGTCCATGATGTCTGTGCAAACACATATTCCCTAACAAAAGATGGAGTTCGTCATAAATTGAAGCCCTTGAAGGAGGTAGAAGAAAAAGTATGTAGTACTGCCAGAATTTGCTTGGTAGTGTTGGCAAGAGACACTATATGGATTCATGAATGTTGTCATTGATGGCAACAAAGGTTATCCCACACATCCACAAGACATGATGAGTCTCTACCGGAAGTCAGATTGAAGAAGTGTTATGATCCGGTAAGCAAGAATAGAGCAGTCAGCAAGGTCCGACAGTCAGGGTCGAATCTCTCAGAGGAAGTATTTCAGTGAAGTGCGAATTTGGTGAAGTCAAGAGGAGCACCTTAACTAATAGATTCCAAGGATTTAGCCTCCGGTGATGGAAGGGTGAAGAGATATGAGCACTTGTGTGTTGGGTTCCTGTTTGACAGAGTGGACAGAGGAAGAACTGTACCGGCAGAGTGTCAGACCCAAATCTGGAAGAGATATTGCTAATGACTAAGTTTCTTGAGGTATCATTCATGATTGGTTGACATGATTGAAGACTTCTACAAGCATACTCTTGATCTGCATTACTTGGTATGCAAGGATTCAGCCGACAGACCAGAGTTTGAGATAATATTGACTATTCCGGATGCCGACTAGAAAAGTATTGAAATCACTTGTGCGAATATATATACAAGATGGATTTAGATGTGAAGGTGTGTGTGGTGCATTTTAGGAAGTGCGAATAAAAGAAGAAGAATGGTATAAAAGGCAGAAAATAGGTTCAGAATGTAAGAGAACAGCAGCACTTAAGGAGAGTAAGAATGAAGTGCAGCAGATTAGTCTATTAAGCTTAACTAGAACTGAACTTCAGCATGTGTGGATGCCTCTCATCAGTTCAAGTTTTCTTCTTGTAGACAGTAAGTCTTTTTGTAGGCAGTGAGCCTCTTGTGAACAGTGTGCTCGGGTAGTAAGCCCTAATTGGCAAGTGCCATTTTGTTCTATCTATTCTTCTAATAGAGAATAATATCTTGGGTTAATCACCTCATGGTTTTTTCCCTTAATAGGGTTTCCACGTCAAAATCATTGTGTCGTGTGTATTGGTGTTATTTCCATTTCATGAGTATGCTTGCTTATTTGATCTGATGTTGCATTAACTATTAAAGAAAGCACATAAAGTTGAATTATTAGGATAACTGATTCACCCCCCCTCTCAGTTATCAACAATTGGTATCAGAGCCAAGTTCCTCCCAACAGAGCCTAACAGCTTGAGGAAGATCTGGGAATTCAAATGGATGTGTATGGTATGAGGGAGCAACTTAAGTCTGCCCTTGATGATCTTGAGCAGTCAAATTATGAAGTCAATGAATTAAAGGAAAGACTCAAACAGGCTGATGATTTCATAAAAGAACTAAAAGAGAAACTGAGTCTCTCTATGAAAAAGAGAAAGGAGCTACTTCAGCAATTGGCAAGTCAAGGTGAAGCAAATGATACAAATGGAGATCTCAAAGAGAAAACCAAGTTATGTGAAAAGTTATCAAAATAAATCATCATGATAAGACATGAAATGGAATCAGGAGTTATGAAGTTTACCCAAGAAATTGAAGAGAGAAGAAAATCTGAAGATGATCTAAGACAATCTCTGAAGGAAAAATCAGAAGACTGCCACAAGATGGATAGAATAATCAGACATCTTGAATCTGATCTTGAAGATGCTAAAGATAATGAAGAAAAACTTGAGGATCAAATTGTCTCTCTTAAAAGGGATCTTCAAACAACAAATGAATACAAAGAGAAATTCAAGATAAGCTCTTCTCAACTTGAAGTTCTTCTTGAAAGCTAAAAGAGGGTAGATGACAAGTGTGGCCTTGGATATGAAAAAGGTGAAAGCTTCGGATCCGGTCAGAAGAATTTTGGATCAGAAAATCCAAGGAACAAACCTAGAAGACTTTCGGTAAGGCAGCCTAATGCTCAAAGATACCCATCCTTCAATGGATACTGCCACAACTGCAATAACTTTGGTCATAAAGCTAATCAGTGCAGAAAGAGAATGAATCAGATTAATACATCCTTCTCTGGACAGTGTTTCAACTACAAAAGGTATGGTCACAAATCTCATGAATGCAGTAATATGCAAATGAACAATTCATTCAATAGTAGATGTTTTACATGCAATAGAATGGGTCATATGGCTAATCAATGCAGATCAAGAGGATATCAATCAAATATGCAAAGAAATGTTGTTTGCCAAATTTCCAATAGATCCGGTCATATTGCCAAATTCTGTAGAAGCAAGAATCAGGACAAAAGAGGTCCAGTATATCATAATTAGAATCAAGACAAGGGAAAATGAAAAGTGAATGCAGATGAAGTTCAAAGTGAGATGAACAAGATTTGGGTGAAGAAAAGTATAGAGAATGTAGGGGATGGATCCGCACTAGACTCTGGTGCTGATATTCCTTTCAGAAATTAAAAAGTGAGCTCTGGCTCAGGGGGAGACACAAAGAAAACCATTTTCCCCTAGCCAGTCAATTGGTGTCGGAATTGGCACAAGGAGAGTTGCAGATTAAAGGGTTCATAAGAGAAACATCTAAATAAACTATGGTTAAGATTTGGAAGATCCGCAAGATGTTTAAGATCAAGATTGATCCGGTTCTTCAAGTCATCCAAATAAGGCAAACCGGAATGAATTAGGTCGAGCATTTATTGCAACTTGGTATTTAGGGTTTGCGAAGTAATATAAGGGTTCTTCTTATTAAACATTTGCTCATTCTACATTAAGAAGAAGAAAAGAGAAGCTCTACAACAAATTTCCTCAAGCCCATCAAAGATCATTTGTAGAAGTCAATTCATCCAGAAATCGATCCGGCTCACTCTGTGAAACCTAAAGGCGCAAAAGGTATTTTCCGTTCTTAAATATCTCTCTGCAAATCTTTTTAAAAAATGTCTACTCTGAATATTGTGAAGATCACTGATAGGCCTCACCCTAAATTCAATAAACATCCCTACAAATCCTTGGAAGTAGATCCCCTAGGAGCTTTTTCCAGTATTCCGCATGGTGTCTTGCATACAAAAGATATTCTAAGGGTTTACATTCATGCAAACATTGAAGAAATCAGAGAGTTCAAATTGAGGGATATCTACCACAAACAACTAATAGATGATTCATTTGAGCTCAAACCCCAATACAAGGCCCTCTGGGAGAAGCACTTTGCATAGTATATACATTTCCCTTGCTTTGCTGAGGATGAATGGGTTCGGTATGTATTGAGAAGAATACATGACAACTTCATGTGGTTGAATGGACTATTCAAGATCACAAAAGATGCCATTAGGGCAGTTACCGGTTTACACTCATCCAATGGGATACCTACTCTCAAGTCTGTCAAGAATCAGATTGTAAGTGAGGCTACTGGATCTAGGTTTGACAAAAGAGCAATGACAGTAGATGACATCACTGATCCGGATGTCAAGTTTGCATCCATGATCATCAGCTACAGGATATATCATTCTAGCAGGGAGAATTCAGTACTTGGAACTGCTATCTACACTGCCTATGAAATGTTGAGAAAAAGTGCAGACTATGACCTTTGTGAGCTCCTTCTAAACCAACTCTTGGAGAACCTGCAGAAGATAAAGAAGGACAAGAAGAATTCCTTCAAATTTGGTGGCCTAATACTCTGTCTATTCTTCTACTTTATGAATGAGCTACCCGGATCCAGTGGATGGGTATGGCAGAATGACAGACCGGTTGCCATACAAATCAGGGATTATTTGCATGGACTTGGTGATGAAAAAGCACAAAACACAGCTCTCTAGGGTTTCTTCAAAAACTTTTAGAACATGATGCAAGCTAGAGAGAGAATTCCCCAATCTCTAGTTGAGAAATACAAAGACACAGTATGCTTTATGGTAGAGACTGATCAGTGCCTAATGGAGGCAGTGGAACCAAGAACAGTGTGGATCATGCCAATGGGGTATGAGGTGGATGAGAAAATCGTAGAGCTACAAGTTCAGCACATGCTTAGTAAACCAAAGGATCCCAAGGCAGAAAGGTTTGGAACCTTTGAAGAATTGAGTGTGAAGATCCATGTTGAGCTAAGGCAACCAGAGATGAAAAGAAAGGTAAGAAAAGAAGTAGAAAACATTGCCAAAAGCTTTGGCATCTCAAAAGAGGCACTTGATGCCAATAGGGAAAAGAAGGAAAGGACTGAGAAAGAAAAGAAAGAGGCAGAAAAGCAAAGTGTTCTGGTAGAATCCTCCTCTCAAACCAGATCTTCTAAGAGCTCTGCTCCTACCACTGATAAGAGCTCAAATAAATCAAAACTGGAAGCAAAATCATCTGGTAAAGTAGAGAAAAGAACTAAGACAAAGGCCATAAGGTCTTACGTCAGTCAGAAGGATGATCAAGAGATTGAGTCAGATGAGGAGGTAAGGAAAATGAGGAAAAAGAAGAAAGTATCTGGTGAAACCTCTACCAGTGAAGACAAGGAAGAGATGGCAGAAGAGTTTGTTGAAAAGCCCACTCTATCATTAGATGATGTCATCAAATCAGTTACTGTGGATGGGAACCTTCAACCAATGGCTGAATTCTATGATCATTATAATGAGGTTGACCAAAAGATCTTGCAGGAAGCAACAGTCAAGTATCTAAACATCTACAACAAGGCTTTTATTGAAATTATATCTCTTATTCCCAAAAGCCTAGAGAAAGAGTTAGAAATAAGAAAGAATAATGCTATGGCAAAAGATCTTGAGATCCGAGAACAGATAGCCATTCATCTATATCCTTCAATTGATTCAAAGCAAATGAATATGATCTTCAAAGATTGCAAGGATGAGTTCCAGAGCAAAGAAAGAATGAATCAACTCATGCTCGGAGAAACTGACAAAATAGCAAAAGAAATAGAAGAGATCCTCCAGAATGCATTCTCAAGATTCAACATTCCTATTATAGAGGACTTGGGTATTGATCCCTCGGCTACAAGTGTTGAAAAAGAATCTACTGAGGCAATGACATAAGAAGTAATGGACATCGGTGAAGAAAAAGATAAGGACTTGGAATCCTCTACTCCAGAAGAGGTGTCCCGTGAACAAACAAACATCTCTCCTCCGGTTTCCCCTGCTAACTCCGGATCCAAAGGAGAAGAAAGAATAGAGGATAAAGAAAAATAAGTGAAGGGAAAAGAAGATGACAACTCTAAGATTGCAGAAGAAAAGAAAACTCTGTCTCTGGCAAGAGACACTATAGAAATTGTCAAAGAATTCTTAAACAAAGAGACACTGGAGATTGATGAACCGGAACTTCTACTAGGACCATTTGATTTTGATTCTCTTTCCATGGTACAAACAATGAAGATAGCTTCATTTGCTAATGCAAAGGCAAAATAAAAACTCCTGAAGTCTCACATGGAAGACTGTGAGCTAATAGAAGCTGTATCCAGTGTGCTTGAAAAGATCATGCCATCCTTTCTAAAGGATTCATCGGCTTCCTCATCAGGTAATCTTAAGTCTCTTGTTAGTTCAGTTAGCACTCATTTTGAGTCCTTAGAGAAATCAGCTGAGGAAAAGGTCCGGAAAGAGTTTTTGGATAAAAGATTCTCTGAAGTACTAAGTCTAATATCAAATGATAGAAGAAATATGGATATAGGGATAAAGAGTTTAGAAAATGCTCTTAAATATGGTGGGGAAATATATAAATTTTGTCTATCATGGTCCAAAGCAACAATGGAGATTGAGAAGAAAATGAAAGAACAAGAGATCAAACTAACAAAACTTTCTCAAAATTTTGATCCACTTACCTCATCCATAGTAAATCAAGAATGTCAGACTATTGCAGTCTTGGATGAAATTAAGAAGCTAGAGAAAGAAAAGAAAAACAAAATCAATAGGTTAAATGAGCTTAGAAGAATAATCATTCCTAAGTTGGAGGCCATGCATGAGGCCCTAAGTGATGCTCAAACCACTGCCAAGACAAATGATCTGACAGATCTGAAGAAGGCAGAAGCTTTTGCATTCCTGTTGAGTGGTCACATATCAATTTTGGATAGGATGAAGCTGAGTTGGGCAACCAAAATTGTACAATTGAAAAACACTTTTGCAGACATACTAAAGTATAAGTAGAGTACAACCAAATGATATACTTATGCGACTAAGTATAGATTATTTTTTGAAAATTTTGGTGTGCGGACCCCACCCTTTGCCATTGATGTCAAAGGGGGAGTGATGAATAGTGAAAAATGAGGAATCCAGCTAAGGGGGAGCTCCAGAAAATGTACATAGAGATAGAGCATCAGCCAAGGGGGAGTATAGTCTGACACTTAGTCATTTTTCACTAAGTGTTCCCATCAATGCCAAAGGGGGAGTTTGTTGGCAAGAGACACTATATGGATTCATGAATGTTGTCATTGATGGCAACAAAGGTTATCCCACACATCCGTAAGACATGATGAGTCTCTACCGAAAGTCAGATTGAAGAAGTGTTATGATCCGGTAAGCAAGAATAGAGCAGTTAGCAAGGTCTGACAGTCAGGTCTGGATCTCTCAGAGGAAGTATTTCAGTGAAGTACAGATTTGGTGAAGTCAAGAGGAGTACCTTGACTAATAGATTCAAGGATTTAGCCTCTGGTGATGGAAGGGTGAAGAGATATGAGGACTTGCGTGTTGCGTTCCTGTTTGATAGAGTGGACAGAGGAAGAACTGTACCGGCAGAGTGTCAGACCCAAATCCGGAAGAGATATTGCTAATGACTAAGTTTCTTGAGGTATCATTCATGATTGGCCGACATGATTGAAGACTTCTACAAGCATACTCTTGATCCACATTACTTGGTATGCAAGGATTCAGCCGACAGACCAGAGTTTGAGATAATATTGACTATTCCGGATGCCGACTAGAAAAGTGTTGAAATCACTTGTGCGGATATATATACAAGATGGATTTAGATGTGAAGGTGAGTGTGGTGCATTTTAGGAAGTGCGAATAAAAGCAGAAGAATGGTATAAAAGGCAAAAAATAGGTTCAGAATGTAAGAGGACAGCAACACTTAAGGAGAGTAAGAATGAAGTGCAGCAGATCAGTCTATTGAGCTTAACCGAAACTGAACTTCAGCATGTGTGGATGCCTCTCATCAGTTCAAGTTTTCTTCTTGTAGACAGCAAGTCTTTTTGTAGGCAGTGAGCCTCTTGTGAGCAGTGTGCTCGGGTAGTAAGCCCTAATTGGCAAGTGCCATTTTGTTCTATCTATTCTTCTAATAGAGAATAATATCTTGCGTTAATCACCCCGTGGTTTTTTCCCTTAATAGGGTTTCCACGCAAAATCATTGTGTCGTGTGTATTGGTGTTATTTCCATTTCATGAGTATGCTTTCTTATTTGATCTGATGTTACATTAACTGTTAAAGAAAGCACAGAAAGTTGAATTATTAGGATAACTGATTCACCCCCCTCTCAGTTATCAACAGGTAGATGGTAGAAAATTTTTGGAGGGTATGAAGCATGAGCATCATTGTTTTGCATTGATTCCTAAGATTAGTCAAGAGAAATGTGAAGATGTACCAGTAGAAGTTTCAAATATGTTGGAAGAATTTCAGGACATTATCTTTGATAATGTACTAGAAGGTTTACCACTAGTGAGGAAGATAAGTCATCAAATGGATTTGATACCAGGAGCCAGTTTGTTGAATAAGGTAGCCCATAAAATGACTCCACCAGAGAGTGAAGAGTTGAACAGACAGGTTCAAGAGTTGTTGAGGAAGGGATTGATAAGAGAGAGCCTAAGTCCATGTGCAGTGCCGATAGTACTAGCACCAAAGAAAGATGTGTTGATAACTAAGAGGGGGGGTGAATCAGTTATCCTAATTATTTCTGCTTTCTGAACTTTCTTAATAATCAATGCAGCATTAATTCAAATAAGCAAACATAACCATGAAATGGAAATACACATGACACAATATTTTTGACGTGGAAACCCTATTAAGGGAAAAAACCACGGGGTGATTAACCCAAGATTGTATTCTCTGTTAGAAGAATGGAAATACAAAATGGCACTTGCCAATTAGGGCTCACTGCCCGAGCACACTGCTCACAAGAGGCACACTGCCTACAGGAGACACACTGTCTACAATTTACAAAGAGTGTAATACAATACTTGAATTGATAAGGAGCATCTACATATGTTGGAGTCCAGTTCTGGTTAAAACTTAGTACACTGATCTGCTGCACTTCATCCTTTCTCTTCCTTAGTGCTGCTGTCCCTTCACATACCGAACCTGCCTTACTACTTTTACTCTACTCTACTATTTTTTTCACACTTCACAAAAACCATGACACACCTCACAACTAAATCCATCTTGTATATATATACGCACAAGTGATTTCATCACCTTTCTAGTCGGCATCCGGAATAGTCAATATTTTCAATGAACTCTGATCTGTCGGCTGAATCCTTGCTTACCGTGATGCGGATCAAGGATATACTTGTAGAAGTAATCAATCATGTCAGCCAATTATAACTTATGCCTTAAGAATCTTTACCATCATTAGTAACACATCTGGAATCATGTCTGATGTTCTGCCAGTCAGTTCTTCCTCTGACCACACTGCCAATCAGGAACCCGACACTCAAGTATTCATATCTTTTTCTTCATCTATCACCGGAGACTAAATCCTTGGAATCTATCAGTCAAGGTAGTCCTCTTGACTTCCTCAAATCTGCACTTCACCAAGATACTTCCTCTGAGAGATCCAGACCTGACTGTCGAGCCTTTCCACATACTCTGTTCTTGCTTACCGGACCACAACATTCTTCAATCTGACTTCCGGTAGAGACACACCATGTCCTGCGGATGTGTGGGATGAACTTTGTTGCCATCAATGACAACATTCATGAATCCATATAGTGTCTCTTGCCAACAATCTCCCCCTTTGGCATTGATGGGAACACTTAGTGAAAAATGACTAAGTGTTTACACTATGCCCCCCCTTGGCTGATGCTCTATTTTTATATACATTTTTTGAAGCTCCCCCTTAGTTGGATTCCTCATTTTTCACTGCTCTTTACTCCCCCTTTGACATCAATGGCAAAGGGTGGGAACCACACATCAAAATTTTTAAAAATTTAACTATACTTAGCCGCATATAACATACTCACATAAACTGAAGAATGTCTGCAAAAGTTGTCTTCAACTGGACAAATTCTGTTGCCCAACTCTGCTTCATTCTGTCCAAAATTGATATATGACCGCTTAACAGGAATGCAAACGCATCTGCCCTTTTTAGATCTGTCAGATCACTGGTCTAGGCTGTGATCTGGGCTTCTTTTATGGCCTCATGCATGGCCTCTAACTTAGGGATAATTATCCCTCTGAGTGCATCCAACCTGCTTATTCTCTTTTTCTTTTCCTTCTCCAGCTTCTTGAGTTCATTCAAGACTGCAATAATCTGACATTCTTGATTTATTATGGATGTGGTAAGTGGATCAAAATTTTGAGAAAGTTTTGTTAGTTTGTCCTCCTATTCTTTCACTTTCTTCTCAATCTCCACTGTTGCTTTAGACCAGGATATACAAAATTTGTATACATCTCCTCCGTCTTTGAGAGCATTTTCCAAGCTCTTTATCCCAATACCCATTACTCTCCTATCATTTGCTATTAGCCCTTGCAATTCAGAGAATCTCTTATCCAAAAACTCTTTCCTGACCTTCTCCTTACTGATTTCTCTAGAGAATTGAAATGTGTAGTAATACTATTGATCAGAGATTTGAGATTACCGGATGAGGAGGCTGAGGGATCCTTTTGAAAAGATGGCATGATCTTTTCTAACACTCCAGATACGGCTGTTATAAGCTCACAGTCTTCCATGTGAGACTTCAGGAGTTTTTCTTTGGCCTTTGCATTAGCAAACGAAGCTATCTTCATTGTGTGTACCGGAGATAGAGAGTCAAAGTCAAATGGCCCTTTTAGTAGTTCCGGTTCATCAATCTCTATAGTTTCTTTTGTTAAAAAGTCCTTGACTGATTCTGCAGTGTCTCTTGCCGGAGATAGATTATTCTTTTCTTCTGTAGTCACAGAACTGTCTTTGGGAGCTTTCTCTCCTTCCACAACCTTTGGACTGTTATCTTCTTTTTCCTTCACCTCTGCTTCTTTCTCCTTTATTCCTTCTTCTCCTTTGGATCTGGAGTCAGCAGGGGAAACCAGAGGAGAGATATTTGTTTGTTCATGGGCCACCTCTTCCGCAGCAGAGGATTCCAAGTCCTTACCTTTATCTTCCCTTGTCTCCTTAACCTCTTCTGCTACTATTTTAGTAGCTTCTTCTTCAAAGTCTGTAGCCAAGGGATCATCACCTAAGTCCTCTATAATAGGAATGTTGAATCTTTTGTATGCATTCTAGAGGATCTCTTCTGTCTCTTTTGCTACTTCGTCAGTTTTTCTGAGCATAAGCTGATTCATTTTGGCTTTGCTCCGAAATTCATCCTTACAATCTTTGAAGATCATACTCTTCTGCTTAGGAGTGATTGAGGGATAAAGCTAAATAGCTATCTGTTCCTGGATCTCCATATCCTTCTCTTTGGCATTATTCTTCCTCAATTCAAGTTCCTTCTCAAGGCTTTTAGGAATTAAAGATATAATCTCAATGAAAGCCTTGTTGTAAATGTCCAAATACTTAACTGTGGCATCTTGCAGACTCTTCTTATCAGCTTCAATATATTTATCATAAAATTCTATTAATGGCTTCAGATTTCCATCCACAGTGATTGCCTTAACTATATCATCTAAGGATAGGGTAGCTCTTTCAACAAATTCTTCTGCTTCTGCCTCCTTGGTTTCACTAGATATCTTCTTCTTTTTCCTCATTTTCTTCACCTCCTCGTCTGATTCAGTTTATTCATCATCCTTCAGGCTAACATAGGATCTTGTTGCCTTTTTCTTTGTTCTCTTCTCTCCTTTTTCGGATGTCTGGACTTCTGGTTTTGATGTGTTTGAGCTTTTATCAGTGGTAGGTACAGGTCTCTTTGATGATCTTGTCCGGGTGGAAGATTTTACCGGAGTACTTTCCTTACTTCCCTTTTCTGCCTCTTTCTTCTCTTCCTCAACCCTTTCCATCTTTTCCCTATTGGCATCGAGTGCCTCCTTTGAGATGCCTAAGCCTTTGGCAACTTCTTCAACTTCTTTTCTCACTTTCCTCTTTATTTCTAGTTGTCTGAGTTCCACACGAACTTTTACACTTAGCTCTTCAAAGGTTCCAAACCTTTCTGCCTTTGGATCCTTTGGCTGACTTAGCATGTGTTGAACATGCAACTCCACAATTTGTTCATCAACTTCACACCCCATAGGCATGATCCAGGCTATCCTTGGCTCTACTGCCTCCATTAGGCATTGATCAGTGTCCACCATGAAGCACACTGTATCTTTATATTTTTCAACCAATGATTTTGGGATTCTTTCTCTGATTTGCATAGAGTTTTGGAAGTTCTTAAAGTACCCCCACAGAGCTATATTCCTTGCCTTGGCATCCCCAAGTTCATGCAAGTAATCTCTGATTTGAATTGCTATTGGTTTGTTATTTTGCCATGCCCATCCATTGGATCCAGGCAGCTCATTCATGAAGTAGAAAAATAAACACAATATCAGTCCACCATATTTAAAGGATTTCTTCTTGTCCTTTTTGATCTTTTGAATGTTCTCCATCAATTGACTTAGAAGAAGTTCACAGAGATCATACTCTGCATTCTTTCTCAGCATCTCATAGGCAGTATACACTGCAGTTCCGGACACTGAATTCTCCCTACTAGAATGATATATCTTATACCCTATTATCATAGATGCAAACTTGATATCTGGGTCCATGATATCTTCAATGGTCATTGCCCTCTTATCAAATTTTGATTCAGTGGCCTCAGTTACAGTTTGGTTTTTGACAGACTTGAGGACAGGTATCCCTCCGGAGGAGTATAAGTTGATTACTGCCCAAATTGCCTCCTTAGTGATTTTGCAAGGTCTGTTTAGCCATAGGAAGTTATCATGTATCCTACTCAATACATACCGGACCCATTCATCTTCTTCAAAGTAGGGGAAATGAATGAACTGATCAAAATGTTTCTCCTAGATGCCTTTATATTGAGGTTTAAGTTCAAAAGCATCATCTATCAATTGTTCATGATAGATATCACTTAGTTTGGATTCCCTGAACTCTTCAATATTTGCGTGAATGTAAACCCTAATATCTTATGTATGCAGCACACCATGCGGAACACTGAAAAATGCTCCTAGAGGATCTACTTCCAAAGCTTTGTATGGATGTTTCTTGAATTTGGGGTGAGGCCTATCAGGGATCTTCACAATATTTGGAGTACCCATCATTCAAAGATTTAGAGAGAGATATTTGATAACGGAGAATACCTTTTGCGCCTTTCAGTTTCATGGAGTTAGCCGGATCAATTACTGGATGAATCAGATTCTGTAGATGATCTTTGATGGGCTTGAGGAATTTCTGTTGCAGAGCTTCTTTTCGTTTCTTCTTGAGTGCAGAATGAACAAATGCTTAATGAGAAAACCCTTATATTGCTCCGCAAACCCTAATATCAAGTTGTAATGAATGCTCGACCTAAGTCATTTCGGTTTGCCTTATTCGGATGACTTGAAGAACTAGATCCATCTTGATCTTAAACATTTTGCGGATCATCCAAATCTTAACCATAGTCTACTTGGATGTTTCTCTTATGAGCCCTTTAATCCGCAACTCCCCTTGTGCCAGTTTCGGCACCAATTGACTGGCTGGGGGAACAAGGTTTTCTTTGTGTCTCCCCCTGAGCCAGAGCTCACTATTTAATTTCTGGAAGGAATATCAGCACCAGAGTCTGGTGCGGATCCATCCCCTACATTCTCTATACTTTTCTTCACCCAAATCTTGTTCATCTCACTTTGAACTTCATCCGCATTCACTTTTTGTTTTCCCTTATCTTGATTCTGATTATGATATATCGGACCTCTTTTGTCCTGATTCTTGCTTCTACAGAATTTTGCAATATGACCGGATCTATTACAAATTTGGCAAACAACATTTCTTTGCATATTTGATTGATATCCTCTTGATCTGCATTGATTAGCCATATGACCCATTCTATTGCATGCAAAGCATCTACCATTGAATGAATTGTTTATTTGCATATTTCTGCATTCATGAGATTTGTGACCATACCTTTTGCAGTTGAAGCACTGTCTGGAGAAGGATGTATTAGTCTGATTCATTCTCTTTCTGCATTGATTAGCTTTATGACCAAAGTTATTACAATTGTGGCAGTATCCATTGAAGGATGGATATCTTTGAGCATTAGGCTGCTTTACCGGAGGTCTTCTAGGCCTGTTCCTTGGATTTTCTGATCCAAAATTCTTCTGATCAAATCCGGAGCTTTCACCTTTTTCATACCCCAGGCCACACTTGTCATCTACTCTCTTTTGGTTTTCAAGAAGAACTACAAGTTGAGCAGAGCTTATCTTGAATTTTTCTTTATATTCATTTGTTGTTTGAAGATCCCTTTTAAGAGAGACAATTTGATCCTCAAGTTTTTCCTCATTATCTTTAGCATCTTCAAGATTAGATTCAAGATGTTTGATAATTCTATCCATCTTGTGGCAATCTTTTGATTTCTCCTTGAGAGATTGTCTTAGATCATCTTCAGTTTTTCTTTTCTCTTCAATCTCTTGGGTAAACTTCATAACTCTTGATTCCATTTCATGTCTTACCATAATGATTTCTTTTCATAACTTTTCACATAACTTGGTTTTCTCCTTTAGATCTTCATTTGTATCATTGGCTTCACCTTGACTTGCCAACTGCTGAAGTAGCTCCTTTCTCTTTTTCATAGAGAGACTTAATTTGTCTTTTAGTTCTTTCATGAAATCATCAGCCTGTTTGAGTCTTTCCTTTAATTCATTGACTTCAGAGTTTGACTACTCAAGATCATCAAGGGCAGTCTTGAGTTGCTCCCTCATACCATATACATCTATTTGAATTCCCAGATCTTCCTCAAGTTGTTAGACTCTGTTAGGAGGAACTTGGCTCTGATACCAATTGTTGATAACTGAGAGGGGGAGTGAATCAGTTATCCTAATTATTTTTGCTTTCTGAACTTTCTTAATAATCAATGTAGCATTAATTCAAATAAGCAAACATAACCATGAAATGGAAATACACATGACACAATATTTTTGACGTGGAAACCCTGTTAAGGGAAAAAACCATGGGGTGATTAACCCAAGATTGTATTCTCTGTTAGAAGAATGGAAATACAAAATGGAACTTGCCAATTAGGGCTCACTGCCCGAGCACACTGCTCACAAGAGGCACACTGCCTACAGGAGACACACTGTCTACAATTTACAAAGAGTGTAATACAATACTTGAACTGATAAGGAGCATCTACATATACTGGAGTCCAGTTCTGATTAAAACTTAGTACACTGATCTGCTGCACTTCATCCTTTCTCTTCCTTAGTGTTGCTGTCCCTTCACATACCGAACCTGCCTTACTACTTTTACTCTGCTCTACTATTTTTTTTTGCACTTCACAAAAACCACGACACACCTCACAACTAAATCCATCTTGTATATATATACGCACAAGTGATTTCATCACCTTTCTAGTCGGCATTCAGAATAGTCAATATTTTTAATGAACTCTGATCTGTCAGCTGAATCCTTGCTTACTGTGATGCGGATCAAGGATATACTTGTAGAAGTCATCAATCATGTCAGCCAATTATAACTTATGCCTTAAGAATCTTTACCATCATCAGTAACACATCCGGAATCATGTCTGATGTTCTGCCAGTCAGTTCTTCCTCTGACCACACTACCAATCAGGAACCCGACACTTAAGTATTCGTATCTTTTTCTTCATCTATCACCGGAGGCTAAATCCTTGGAATCTATCAGTCAAGGTAGTCCTCTTAACTTCCTCAAATCTGTACTTCACCAAGATACTTCCTCTGCGAGATCCAGACTTGACTGTCGAGCCTTTCCACATACTCTGTTCTTGCTTACCGGACCACAGCATTCTTCAATCTGACTTCTGGTAGAGACACACCATGTCCTGCAGATATGTGGGATGAACTTTGTTGCCATCAATGACAACATTCATGAATCCATATAGTGTCTCTTGCCAACAAGATGGAGAGTGGAGAATGTGTACAGACTCTCGAGCCATAAATAAGATCACGATCAAGTACAAGTTTCCATTGCCAAGAATGGATGACATAATGGATTGTTTGAGTGGAGCCAACTACTTCACGAATATTGACCTAAAGAGTGGGTATCACCATATTTGAATCAGAGAAGGAGATGAATGGAAGATAGCCTTCAAGACAAAGGAGGGTTTGCATGAGTGGTTAGTCATGCCATTTGGGCTAACCAATGCACTAAGCACATTCATGTGGCTCATGAATGAGGTATTGAAAGAATTTTTAGGAAGTTTTGTTATTGTTTATTTAGATGATATTTTAATTTTCAGTAAGACTTGGGATGAGCATCTGATGCATATCAGAAGAGTTTTAGAGAAGTTGAGGGAGGAGAAGTTGCTGATTAATCTGAAGAAATGTAGTTTTGCAAAGAAGGAGTTGGTATACCTGGGATTTGTTGTCTTAGAGGAAGGTATTAAGATGGACCCAGAGAATGTGAGAGCTATCCTTGAATGGCCTACACCAAAGAGTGCCACAGAGGTACGATCTTTTCATGGTTTGGCAAGTTTTTACAGAAAGTTTATCAGGAAATTTAGTAGTATTTGTGCACCCCTAACAGAGACAATGAGAGGGGATATAAAAGAGTTTAGATGGACTAAAGGAGAAGACAAAAGCTTTGATATATTGAAGCAGAAAGTTATAGAGCAACCTGTTTTGGCACTTCGAGATTTCAATAAGGTATTTCAGATAGACTGTGATGCTAGTGGTAGTGCTATAAGAGCTATTTGGAGTCAAGAAGGTAAGCCCATTACCTATTTTAGTGAGAAGCTTAATGATGCCAATAAAAAGTATTCTATTTATGATCAAAAATTTTATGCTATAGTTCAGGCTTTAAAGAAATGGAGACATTATTTGTTGGCAAAAGAGTTTGTTTTATATACTGATCATCAGGCTTTACAATATCTTAATAGCCAAGGAAAGTTGAATCAAAGGAACTTAAAATGGGTTGAGTTTTTGCAGAGTTATACCTTTGTTTTGTAGCATAGGAGTGGGAAGTCCAACAGAGTTGCAGATGCCTTGAGTAGAAGGCAAAATTTGTTGACAGAAATGAAGATAGAGGTTGTTGGGTTTGATGAGCTCAGGAGTTTATATCAAGAAGATCCAGATTTTGCAAAGGCTGGGAAAGCTTTTTTGGAACCTGTTACTTTGGATAGGACAAAATGCTTGGATTTCATTATCCAAGATGGCATGTTGTTTAGAGGAAGCCATTTGTGCATTCCAAGGAGTTCCATGAGAGAGAACCTAATTAAGGAGAAGCATAGTGGGGGATTGGCTGGACACTTTGGTCAAGATAAGACCATTGCTATTGTTGGTGAAAATTATTATTGGCCATAGTTGCAACAGGATGTGAGGAAATTTGTGCAGAGTTGTAGAGTGTGTCAAATGGCAAAAGGAACCAATCAGAATACAGGGCTATATCAGCCATTACTTGTACTAGAGAAGCATGGGATGATATCAATATGGATTTTGTTCTTGGTTTACCAAGGACACAGAGAGGACATGATTCCATTTTTGTGGTTGTGGACAGATTCTCAAAGATGTCACATTTTATTCCTTACAAGAAGACTAATGATGCTATTCATATTGTAGAGTTATTTTTTAGGGAGGTGGTGAGATTACATGGTCTACCAAAGAGCATAGTTTCAGATCAAGATACCAAGTTTGTTGGTTATTTCTAGAGAACATTGTGGAAGAAGTTGAAGACAGATTTGAAGTTCAGTTCTGCACACCATCCACAGACTAATGGACAGACGGAAGTGGTGAATAGAAGTTTGGGTAACCTGCTACGATGCTTAGTAGGAGATAAGCCCCAAGGGATGGGATTTGATTTTACCATAGGCAGAATTTGCTTACAACAATTCTATTAATAGGAGTACTGGTAAATCACCATTCCAGATTGTATATGGGAATAGTCCAAGAAATGCTTCAGAGTTAAAGAATCTGGACAGAGGAGAAAAGACAAGTGCCGAGGCTGAACACTTTGCAAAACACATGAAGAATTTGCATGAAGAGGTGAAAAAGCACATTAATAAGATGAATATTCAGTACAAGGCTAAGGCAGATCAGAAGAGGAGATATAAGGAATTCTAGGTGGGAGATGAAGTCATGGTTCACTTGAGAAAAGAAAGGTTCCCAATTGGAACATATAATAAGCTGAAAATGAAGAAATTTGGACCATGCAGAATTTTGAAGAAACATGATTCAGGAAATGCATGAGGTAGAGCTGCCGAATGGGATCAACATTTCCCCTATTTTCAACATTGCTAACTTATCAAAATATCATGAGGGCAGATCAGAGGATGGATCATCAGAGGAACAGTGGAGTATTCCGGCATCTACTTCAACCGAGGAGATAGAAGAGATATTGGATAGTCGTGTGGGGAGAAGTACTCAGAAAAGGCAATATGAAGAATATCTGGTGAAATGGAAAGGAAGGCCTATTGAAGATTCTTCTTGGTTGTCTAAAGAAAAGGTTGACCGTTTGGGTTTTCCTCACACAAACATCTGAGACATGACAGGGTCACTTCTTAAATTACCCTGGGTGTCTGATGCAAGAGCATCCAGTGGTGTAAGGGCAATCTTGCATCACCCAAAAAGAAGTTAATTCAAAATCATTTTATTTGTTTTCATTTCTTTCCATAATTAGTGTTTCTGGTTCCATAATATCCAGAATAATGCTGTAGGACTTTCAGTTTTTTCCAAAACTGCTAAAAATAACAACCTGCCTGTTTTGGAAAGTGTACCTACCATTTTAGGAAAGTTTGCATTTGGGCATGGATTGAAGTGAAAACTTACAGAAAGTTACATAACCAAAATATAATACCTTTGGTGAAGTTATCAGGCAAAGATCATTTGTGAGCTGAAATATATTAAAGTTTTTGTTTTTTGAAAAGGCCCTGAAATATTCTGAAACGAGATATGAGGCACTAAAACATCCCATAATGTCCCAAAAAGTTGACAAAAATCCATTTACAAATTTCTGGTGTGATAGTTCACATCGCGAGCTTTCTGGCACTTAAAACGATTCGTCAATCGGATACCCAGATCAAAAGTTATGCTTCTCGGAAGTTGACCTACTTTTGGAGGGAGTTGCAAATTTTGAAATTTAGCTGGAGGTCACCAAAAAGTGCTATTTATGACTATTTTGGGAACCCTGGGTAGTAGTAGAGTTAAGGGGGCAAGTGTAGAGTCAAGAATAGGTGGGAAAACAGAAACCTTAGCTTATTTGGGGTTACAGAACGCTGAAGATTCTATAGTCTTGAGGTTGGGAAAGTTGTAATGTGTTGCAGCCAGTAGAGGATTCATCCTCTAATTGTAATTGAGCTTCTGTAATGTAATGAGTTGCCCAGATCAATAAAAGAAAGTTCTATTTTCTATATTCAATTTCTGTTGTTGTGTGTTTTGTGATTTACCCCCTTCATCAGCAACAATTTCTATTAACATGGGATCATATCCCTTATGATTGTTGGAGCAATCAACCACCAGGATCAAATCTGCAAAACCAAATAACCTTCCACACAAGAGAGACAAGCAAAGAGAATGCTATATTGCCATGATACAATAATGTACTGGATTACATAATGTACAATGAGGCCTTGGTTATAAAGACCAAGGTGAGATACAAGATGTTGTAGTCATCTGACAAGTGTCACAATCCTATGACATATGACAACTATAGGATAAGATGACAACTATCAACTACAACTATCAACAACTAGAAACATCTAGAAGACAACTAGAATGCTTCCTAAGTCAACTTAAGATGTGAACATGTGTGTGATTATTATTTAACTAATAAATAGTTAAATAATATGAATTATCTACACAACAAAGGTTAAACCAGATAGGTAATAACCCTGTTCACACCAACACCCCCCCTTAAGAGCAACTTAGGGAGGAACAAACAAATGCAAAGATGGGTCCCGGCAACAAGGCCATGTTAGGTACCCATGTACAAACAATCTCTCACGAGCAGAGAAAAGGAGAAAACCTTATGGGAAAAAACTCCTCTCCAAAAGAGAGAAACATGCAAAGAAAAAGCATGAAAAAGTGAAGGAAGGAGGACTCAAGAAGACCCCCCAAGGACAACTTCCTTCACCCCAAGCATTGATCGCAACTGAAGATAACGAGGCGATGCCAAAGGTTTAGTGAAGATGTCCACAACCTGCTCCTCGGTAGGCAAGTACTCTAAGCTGAGAACACCATCCTGGATGAGCTGCCTGATGAAGTGCATGTGGATCTCAATGTGCTTAGTACGCTGATGCTCCACCGGGTTGCGAGAAATGTGAATGGCACTCTGATTATCACACCAAAGAGTAGTGGGATGATCTGGAGGAAATCCAAACTCAGTCATCAACTGTCGAAGCCAAAGAATCTCCTGGCTAGCCAAAACTGCACCTCGATACTCAGCCTCTGTCGATGATAATGCAATAGCTGTTTGCTTCTTGCAAGACCATGCAATCAGACCAGAACCAAGGCAGAAAACAAAGCCAGAAGTGGACTTCTGATCATTAACATCACCAGCCCAATCTGAGTCAGTGAAGCCCATAATCGAAGAAGCTCCAGATGTGTAATGAATGCCAAAGTGTGATGTGCCCTGAATATACCTCAAGATACATTTGGCTACCTTCCAATGACTCTCATGTGGCTCCTGAGAGAACCGGGAGACAAGTCCAACCGCAAAGGAAATATCAGGATGACTATGTGTCAAGTACAAAAGACTGCCAACCAACTGCCGATACAATGTAGCACCAACTGTGGGAGTAGTGCAACTGGAAGATAGTACAACACCTGACTGAAATGGTGTAGGGGCAGGCTTACAATCAGCCATGCCAAATCTCTGAAGCAAATCAAGAGCATACTTCTGCTGAAAAATGAAGATCCCCTCAATAGTTTGGTGAACCTGAAGACCAAGGAAGTAGTGTAGAAGACCAAGATCTGTCATATCAAAGCGCTCCATCAATGCTTGTTGAATACTCTGGATCATGGAGGTAGAACTGCCTGTGAGAATCAAATCATCCACATAAAGCACAAGGATCAAAAGATCATCTCCATGTCTTTGAGTGTAAACTGTAGGGTCAGAATGGCATCGTGTGAAACCAGAAGCAAGCAAAAAACTATCCATCTTCTCATACCAAGCCCTAGGGGCTTGTTTGAGACCATATAATGAACGACGAAGCCTGCAAACAAGTGAAGAGTCCTGCACAAAACCTGGAGGCTGCTCCATGTAGATCTCCTCATGAAGATCACCATGCAAAAAGGCACTCTTCACATCCATCTAATACACTGACCATCCCTGAGATGCAGCAATAGAAAGTACAAGACGAATGGAATCCATCTTGGCGACAGGAGCAAAGGTCTCAGAGTAGTCAATACCCTCAACCTGAGAAAACCCCTTAGCAACAAGATGAGCCTTGTGCTTATCTATAGAACCATCAGCTGCATATTTGGTGCGGTACACCCACTTGCACCGAACCAATTTTCTTCCCTTAGGAAGAGGAACAAGATCCCAAGTATGATTCTTCATTAAAGAAGAATACTCCTCAACCATTGCACTGTCCCACTCTGGAATACCTGCGGCATCTGAAAACTTCTGAGGATCCGTGGAAATGGCATGACTCAAAAGACTGACACCTGCTGTCTGTGAACGAGTGCGGCGAGTATTTGTGGGATCACCAACAAGAGGACCAGCCTCCTCAAGAGTAGTGCGGGCCCATCGAGGCAAAATTGGTGCTTGAGGAGGTGGTGGGGCAGGACCTTCATCAGTATCATCTTGAAGAAGCAAAACATCGTCAAGTGATGATGAAGTAGGTGGAGTATGTAGTGAGGAAGAAGAAGTGGAGGAGGAATCTACTTGTGTGAAGGACTCATCAAAATGGACATCTCTACGAAAGTAGACATCTTGAGTGACAGGATCAAACAACCTGTAAGCCTTCACATCCTCACAATAGCCAACAAAAATCAAAGGTTGACTCTTCTTCTCCATAGCCTTACGCCGACCATTCAGAATGAATGCCCAAGCTGCACTACTGAATACTCTGAAGAAGGATACATTAGGCTTGACATGGGACCAAGCCTCCTCGGGAGTCATATGCTGCACTGCCTTGTGAGGCATACGATTCTGAATATAGTTGGCACGATTGACTGCTTCAGCCCAAAAAGTGGGATCCATAGACCTAGACTGTAGCATGCAATTTGCCATCTCCCGTAATGTCCTGTTCTTTCTCTCAGCCACACCATTCTGCTGAGGAGTGTAAGGAACTGAAAACTGATGCTGAATTCCATGCTCACTGTAGAAATCCTAAAAAGATTGGTTCACATATTCCCCCCCATTATCTGTGCGTATCTGTCGAAGAGAAAGACCTGACTGCTTCTCCACAAACGCCTTGTATGTCTTGAATGTGTCAAAAACATCACTTTTGTACTTAAGAAAGTACACCCATGTGCGTCGTGAGAAATCATCAATGAAAGTGAGCACATACTTGGCCCCTGAAAAGGAAGGAGTTGGGAAAGACATGAGGTCACTATGAACCAACTCCAAGGGTGCCGAAGCTCGTGTAGCCTGACCCTTAGGAAAGGGATCCTGATGATGTTTGCCAAGGACACATCCTGGACAAATTCCCTCTCGACAAGAAATCTTAGGTAGACCAACAACCAACTTCTTTGTGCTCATCTGCTGAAGATAACTGTAATTTAGATGTCCAAATCTCTCATGCCAAAGCTTGCTCAAGGTATCGACATGTGCTATAAGAGATGATCCTGATGAAGACTCAAATCCATCAAATCTATATAGTCGTGATCCATGATCCACTTTCCCTGTAGCAACAACTGTCTCAGGATTCTGTAGCTGTCGAATAACCACATTGTGAGGAGTAAACTCAACTTTCTTTCCATCCCTAGAATGACAAATCTGATATATGGAGAGAAGATTGTCAGAAATTTTGGGAACAAAAAGAACATCCTCAATGCAACCATCTTGCAATTGAACGGTGCCTGTTCCCATGACTGAAATCTGTGAAGAGTTCCCCACTGCAATCTGAGAAGTGCTCGTATTAGAAAGAGTCTCAAGTAGATCAAGTGAATTGGTCATATGATGTGAAGCACCTGAATCAAGTATCCAGCTATCTGAAGATGCAACCAAGCCATGTGTGGAAAGAGCATGTCCTTTGCCTATAGAGGAGGGCTTGGGAAGTGAAATCTTGTGCTTCTTCATGGCTTCCTCCAAAGCCTCTAACCTCTTGAAACAATGAGACTCATCATGACCTGTCACCCCACAAAAAGAACAAGTGCCACCTTTTTTCTTCTTTGGCTTAGAGGATGACTCACCAGATTTGGAAGGATTAGGTGGTGGAGTGGGCTTCTGATCATTCTTCGGCTTTGGTTTGAAGGGAGACTCACTACCTGAAGGAGATTCTGTCTTGGGCTTCTTCTTATTCTTACCTTTACCCTTGGAAGTTGAGGCCATCAAGGCTTGACTCTTAGAACTAGGAAGTGCATCCATTTGAAGTAACTTGGTTTGCTCCCTAGTAAGACGCTCACAAAATAGCTCAAAGCTAGGCATCTTAAAGTCTTTTCCAAAGGCATCCATAGTAGAATAGAAGGTAGATGAAAACGCCTGAAATGGGCCCTTCAACTTTGACAAAATCAAGAAGATACATTCCTTTTCAGTTTTATCATGCCCACAACCTTTCAATTGTGACAAGATCATCTTGAATTTCTCTAGAAAATCTTGGATAGTAGGAAAACTGTCTGGAGAGAGTGATGTCAACTCTGCCTCTAGTTGCAGGATTCAGAATTCATTAATAGTACCATACAATTTTGCAAGCTTATCCCAAATTTGCTTAGGTGTTTTACACTCCGCAATATGAAACAACAAGTTGTCTGATACATGCAATCCTATGATTCCCATAGCTTCATCTAATTTGTTCTTATAAGCAAATCGTTCAAACTCCTTAGTGAAACCAGGTGGATTATCCTCTAGCATTTGCCAAAGTCCCTTAGATTGCAGTAGTTGTTTCATTTTTAACTTCCATGTGTGGTAATTATGTGGAGTGAGTGGTTTTATAGACACACTTTCCGCCATGTGTAGTAGAAAAACACCAAGAACCAAAGACACAAGGGCACTTAAATTGTGCCTTTCACCCCCCCAGGATGTATTAACAATGTGATTGTAACCCCCCCAACAAAGTACAATGAAAGAATTTGTACAATTGACAAGCTTAAATCAACCGTTTATAACACACGGTGATTTTTACAATTTTTGAGCAAAAAAGCTTGTCAAGGGAAAAAACAAAAGTTACAATCAGATTCCTTGCGATTTTCAGAGCAATTTCAAAAAAAATTTCACCAGATTTCGACGTCGTATGCAAAAGATACACTAGTTGCAAGAAAAAGACAATCTGAACCTTCAAGCTGCTAAAACTGGCAAATAATGATGAAATCTGAAAAAATCACCTGCAGAACAGTGAAATTCACTGAACTAGCTTTCTGATGACTGTAAAAACATGAAAATCTGCCTCCTAGTTTGCAAGATATGGCAAAAAGAAAAAAACTCCCTCTTTGGCGAAATTTGGGAAAAAAATGTCGGCTTCCATGCGACAAAATCAAAAAAAATTGTACTACCAGTCAACAGAATCAGCAAGAAAGGTGGAGGAGTTTGTTTGTGAGGCGGTAGGCCACCTGCCTAACTGGACCTCAATCTCCGTCTTTGGCAAACGAATAACAAACAAACAATAGTTCACCTCCTTTATTTAAAACTGCCCAAAAATTTGTTCTTTGTGCAGATCGTCCATCGACGTTGACTATTAGTCAACGCTAAAGTGAAAATGATAGCTTCAATGGCAAAACTTACCGAAATTATTAAAAAAACCCCAAAAGGCAAAAATGACCACCGAGACTCTACAAACTTCAACTGTGTTTAAAGAATCTGCAGATAATACTTCAAAATGGAACTGCCAGTCGATAAACTTGTGGTCAACTGTTATGGCATCCAAACTGCTGATTGTAGTAGATTTGAGAAATATGACCGCCGTGCCTGCAAAAGACCGCCGACGAAGTAAATGAAGTCCCTCGCTAGATCCACCGTTGACTGCTGTAGATCGAATAGTATTTGAAGACTTCCAATGGGGATCAAAAACAAATTGTCGCCAATGCCAACAACCGCTGGGAGGTATCAAATGACCGCTCGATGCATGAGCCGACCATGATGTAGATGATCGACTGGAATGGAGTTAATGACCGTTAGTTATTGAACGCCGATTGAATACTTTTTTAACCGCCAGTTTACTACAGAAGACCACCGATGGCTTGGTCGCTAATGTACCTCTTTTGCCAGAGATTTGAATGTCGACAACCAAAATGGATGAGTAGGACTACAGACTAGGATGTGGAAGCCGTTGGGAATATAAAGACCGTTGGATATATGAAGACCACCGTAGGGTATGAATAAACGATGCAAATCTAAATGAATTTACATGCCCACGATATAATCCAACTACGGATCTGAAGCACCGACAAATGCTGGTCAACCAAGGAATGCTTACAAATGACCGTCGGAAATGATTTTACCTGCTGATGCAAACATTGCCGAGAAGTCCACTGGTTCAGGGATTATGCCAAATGGCTTTGACCCCGCCGAGATTTGAAGATCCCACAGACACTTTGAACTGCCCGATGCCTAAGAATACTATCGTTAGCTTAGATCAAGGACCGCCGATGTGCTTGGGAATCGGGTGACTACTGGTTATCAAGGATCCACCAAATAGAAGACCACTGCCAGTTTTTGTTAACGCCACTGCCAGTGGGATCTTTGCAAAGATCTTGCCAAGTAGAAGCCCCCGAGGGTCGCCGGTGGTTGTGAAGGTGGTTGCTGTTGGTCGATATAACAGTGGATTGTTGTCTGATGAAGATCCACTAGTGTGGCTTGAAACTGCCACAAAAACAACGCATGCACGCTACCTTAAAATGTCTGGATCTTGGCCTTGAAGCTATTGCAGACGGAGTTCAATCTGTCGACGGTGCAAAAGGTGTAAAGGTCGCGGAAACAAAGATTTGTCCGCTTGCTTGAATCCACCAGTGATCAAGCCACGACCTTGATCGCAAAAAAGTGAATCTATTCTGCAAGAAATACCTGATTTGGGCGATCTGAACTCTATGAAGAACTCTATTTTCAGCTAGGATGCACCAGCAATGTTAATGGCAAGATCTCTCAACAAAAGAGAGAAGGGGCTTGCAGGATCAAAGCTCTGATACCATGTTGGAGCAATCAACCACCAGGATCAAATCTGCAAAACCAAATAACCTTCCACACAAGAGAGACAAGCAAAGAGAATGCTATATTGCCATGATACAACAATGTACTAGATTACATAATGTACAATGAGGCCTTGGTTATAAAGACCAAGGTGAGATACAAGATGTTGTAGTCATTTGACAAGTGTCACAATCCTATGACATATGACAACTATAGGATAAGATGACAACTATCAACTACAACTATCAACAACTAGAAACATCTAGAAGACAACTAGAATGCTTCCTAAGTCAACTTAAGATGTGAACATGTGTGTGATTATTATTTAACTAATAAATAGTTAAATAATATGAATTATCTACACAACAAAGGTTAAACCAGATAGGTAATAACCTGGTTCACACCAACAATGATAAAACACTTCACCCTTCCTACTTGTAATCACCTTAGAAAATTCATCTTTCAAAGACTGAGAAGAAAATGAGATGGATTTCAAACCTATTCTCTTCGGCTCATCAATAGAGAAATATTCTTCCACAACCAACAAAGGAGAAGGAACAACACCTTCACTACAAAGAAAGTCATCATTTTATGATTGAAGACGCCAACTTAGAATAAATACTTCACAATATTTTTTTATAAAAGGTGTGGAACACCTATAAACTTTATATTAATAAAACCAGAGCACAAAACATAAGTATAAAGAAACCATAATAGTAGTAGAGTCTACAACAATGGCCAAAAAAAACTAACAAAGATTGCATAAGTGGCCAAAAAGATAAAATCAAAAAATAGCATGAGTAAGAAATTAAACAATTCTAGACAATCTTGAATTATTAGAGTCCAAAAGTAGAGGAAGGCCCAAGGAAGAAGGAGCTTGATCAAGAATTGGAAGAGAAGGAACCAAAGAATCCATCTTAGTAGCAGAGGCATCCATCACCAAATTGGGCACCAGTGAAGGAGGGGTTTGAGCATGCCTGAGAAGAAACTGAATAAATTTTAAAAGTCTCTTTAGCCCAAGAAACCAATATAGGATCCAACTAGAATCTTCATGAACATCATTTTACTAATCATTATTTTCTTTTTGTTCTTTTGAAGCCTCTATCAAGCTTCATATTTCCTCTACATAGCTTCTACAAGACACATCAATTCATAGTTGATATCTAGAGTTATTTGTCCATTGACTACCACTTATAGATTTAGTATATATTCTATGTCTAGGGTAGTCATCACTTCATTCCCATATGTCATGGAAGTTTTAGTTGGGGGAGAAGGAAAAGGCAAGACCTAGTGTTTATTATTAACCTAAAAGACATTTATAATTTCTTCTATAATTCTCCATTATTTTATTCAATGTATATACGATGTTCAATATCATCTTTTACTTTCTATTCAACCATTTTTACCTCTGATAATTTCCTTTCTTTTATAACCATAAAAATGAGACAATCATCAAGAGTATTCAAACACTTTACTTCTTTTCCTATGTATGTTTTACTTAGTTAATTGACATTAAAGAAGTAGAATGTTGCGATGAAGCTCTAAGAACTAACATAAATAGATCTTCACGACAAAATATTTTAAAAAGGGACCATTTCTAACCTTTTCTTGTAGATTTTCTTCATCATCATCCTTTTCAAGAACCTTGAATACTTCATATTTAGGTTACATGTATGTTGGAAGAAGAATTATTACTAGTCTATCTCCATATATTTCAGCTAGCCAATGATGTAGACACAAGTAATCAATTCTAAAATAATCTCTGATCTTTCATTCCACTACATGGCCCACTTAGTGGAAAGTAAAGATTTCCATTTTGAAGGAAGAAAAGAACATAAGTGAAGCATCAATCTTAATTTCTTCCTTGTAAGCTATGTTGTCGAAAGATTGTTCGAATGCTACAATTGTAGAAGTAGAACATGTTGCTATCAGATTCTCTAATTGGGTATAACAGTGATCATTGTTTGCAAAAAGAGTTGAATAAATATTTTTCTCTTCATAACTAAAAAAGATTTCTAATTCACCATTGTTATCCTCACAATGCAAATGATGTATTTTAGCAACTTTTCCACTATAATGCTCAATCAATGGATCCACCAAATCATCCTTCAATGACTCCACTTTACTAAGAACATAAAATTAAAGAAACTATTAAGTGTGGACAATGATTCTTTCTTAAAATAATGTGTTCCTTTTGAATTCACAAAAAATATAATTTAGATTCTTAATCTTTTTTATAAAAAAACTAGACTTATGATACTTGAAAATGGGTCGAGTTTCAATTTTTTAGTCATTGTGTTACTTTTCCTAATCTTTTTCCATAAATTTTTTACTTTATTATTATTGGATGCATGAATCTCATCAATCATTAATACATCTTGCTTTGCTGGCTTTTTCTTATTTTCCTATTCCTTTATTATAAGCAATCTATTTTGAAGTTCTTTCATAAGGATCCTAGATCTGTGATCTTGCAAAGGATTTGGTTTCTCTTCTCATCTTTTGAGATGCTCTCTTTGACCCAATTTCATAAAAATTGACCACTTAATCATGAGGCATAAGGATTACATCCAATTTTGGTGCATAGTCTATTTCATGTACCTCTTATTACTTCTTTATTTTCATTAGACCAACTATATTCAAGGTAGCCATATTCTAGCTCCAACATAAAAAATTTCATGTAACCTATTAATCCAAGCTAGTTACACTTACAATAGAGTCACCAACCTCAATTCTAGGGGAGGTTCCTTTAAATATCCAAAAAATCAACGCACTGGCATTTTCAAATCCTAACAGAGTCACCAAAAAAATGTTGGTAAAAAAATTGGTACTTACCAATTCCCAAGAGTTATTGGGGTAAAAAACCCTCCTCAAGATGGATGAGGTTACTCATTATTGAAAGCCATAACGAAAAATAATTTAAAAACTGTGCACTCTATAATAATTCATTAGTGTTTTTTATGTACTTTTGACCTTGCAGATGTTAGGGAAGGGAGTGACAATTGTATTTTACAAGTTTTCAAATGTGCATTGCAAATCTGTACTCCTCCTCTCCAATTTATAAAAGGAAATTATAATTTTTTTCTTTGCATTTGTATACTGGTAGGAAATGGAGGTTGAGATGCTATTTGTAAAGATTACACAATTGTTTTTGGTTTCCAAACATCCACCAAAGGCTCAGTAACATTTTTTAAACTGACATACTAGACTTCTTTAAATTGCAAACCTACATATCATCTTCACCAAAGAGCACCTTACAAATTTATGGGGACTACATTATATCAAATTTATTTGTATTATATTTTTATGGCTTGTGAACATTTATGTAAACTTCTAGATTTTTTCCAAACATTACTCTAAACTTTTCAATCTTTATTGCAAGTACAAATTGATGTTATGACTCCACATTTCTACTAATTGGGTAACTCGGCTAATCTAACAATTTAAATTTTCACTAAATTTAATGTGTAATAAAAATTGAGAATGGACTAGCAATTGTGTGGAATTGCAAACCACCAATTGTGAATCACAAACCATGAATCTATGAGCCTACAAAACTACATTGAAGTTCCACATATCCACATGTAATAATTTTGTTAGACATCTAAACATTTCTACAATGATTGCAAGGCTAAATGAGATTATGACTCAACCTAGGTAACTATGCAATATTTTAGTATGACTAAATTTGGTTCCAAATCACTTCTGATTGAGACCAATATTAAATGGTTTTTGAGTTAATAAAACTTAGATGAGAAAATACATTCATAGATGATTGGCGATTATGCTTCATAGTGCCATAATTCAAATTGACTGAGGTTAGGTGGAAAAATATTTTTATGGGTGAATTGGAATACTTGCATGACCTTTTGGGAGATGAGTTAACTAACACATTTCAATTAGAGGAAAAGATTAAATTGTTGTGGTCAAGATTGGCGATAATAAACCCATGAATGGATTTGGACAAGGAAGCATTAGTGAAGAAGAGAAATTGATATGGAAATGAACAAATAAAGTGGTTTAAATAATCCCCCTTTGTTAAGATTGCAATCCATGCTTCAAATGTTGAAATGGATAAAGTCGTACAAAAAGAAAAATGTATGTTTGAATGTTAACATATTCTTTTATGTGTTTAAGACATGATGCTCTATCATATATTCATTTATTTGATTGGACCTAAGGGACAAGGCTGCACCATATGTAAAATGGCCTATCTGATAGCATTGACCAGTCCTGACAGCCACCATGACAACATTGTCTATGGGAGGCCTTGACCAAAGTGTAGGTATAGACTTGAAACTTGTTAGGGAGATTGTTGATAGTGTGTCTTAGCTTCTCAAAAGTGCTCACCTATCAGTGAAAAACATAAAGCATGTAGTTGATAGTAAACTTATGATGTCCTAATGAATATGAACAAAACAAAGGATGCAAGTTGAAGAGTTGAAATAGTTTAACTTGGAAAATGGAATTGTTATAAAGAATAATCCTAAAAGTTTTTAGGCCTTGATGTGTAGAAGAGACATGAAAACCAACTAGGAAAATCTAAAAGTCCTAATTTTTGACAAAAATATAAATTAATCAAAATAGAGTATATTCACCTAATAAATTTTTGATTTCTAAGCATGGATGGGTCTACAAACTTATTATATACCTATGGTATCAAACTAGGATGAAAAATCAGTTAAATAGGCCTTGAAATCAACAAGTGGTTGCCTATAGGGTGGCCTTGACTACTCTTGGTAGCCAATAGGGAAGCCTTGACTATCTTGGGTAGCCTTGTCTATGTTAGAAAGAGATCTATAAATTTTGTGGATGCTCAATCAATAGATTTAAGTCACACTTTGGTTTTGTAGTTTTTTATGAAACTTTGCAAACTCTCCTAAAATTGACCTACAATCAAACTTTTGTGAATGGAAATCCTACAAAAACAAAAGTTAAAGAGGGAGTATGCCTCAGTGAATCCCCTTGTGAGCTTTCAATCATGGACCAACATTGAAAAATGATAAAAAAAGATCATAATGTTGATATATGGAACAAAATAAGTTTGAATCACAACATAGCCATTAAAACCTAGAGCATTAAGGTAAAGGGTTCGTGGAAATGCATCAAGATAAGCGAGCTCGAAGAATTTTTTTGAAAACATGGTTTAGATTCACTTCAAAAGGGTTTTGGGATGTTGAAGAGGACTGATATGGAGTGGGAAACCATAAGTATAAAGCACTCTAATGGGAGTTTTATGTGATAATGGCTTGCAACTCCAAAAGGTGGTATAAAAGGGCTTGTACTCACAAAGGCTCAAAGGAAAACACACCTAAATGATGGACTAAATCTATGATGGTTAAAGGAAAATGAAACAAGAGTGTTTGAAATTCTAAATTTTTAAAGCACAAAGTGGGTTAGAGAAGGATTTAGGAAAAATCAAGTGGAAATAGCTCAACACTATGGTAAACACATGAATAAAGATAATCGGGAGATGGAAAAATGGATGAAAATGGTGGTGAAAATGGATGGTAAAGGATTTGAGGGGTATTGAGGAGAGGTAAGAAGAGGTTCCTATAGAAAACCTAGAAAAATAGCTCCATTTTAATGAAAACCCATATACACTGAAATTCCTCACGTAGTTGAAAGCCTTGGAAATTAGCCACCTAGTCTTAAAAATCTCGTTGAAGCATTGTCCAATGGCTAAATAAAATTTATTTGAGACTTTGGCCATGTAGAAATATAATTATTAGATTTTTTTAAGTAGTGTAGAGGTGTCATCCATGAGAAAAAAATAGCAAAAAACTTATGAAAAACTCATAATTTCTCATTTTCTATGTAAAAATGAGGCAAAAGTGGTCAATTTTAAAGAGCTTGATTTGGGATTTTGAAGATAAGAACTTAATAGGTGGGAATCCATAGCAATTAATTACATTAGATTTGAATATTGTAGTAGGAGGATAAAAAGTCAAGGCTATCATATTAGATGGTAAATTTAGGGCATTGTCCACAAATACAATTTTGGCTCAATTTCCTAGGTATCATCAAACTCAAAGGGGGCCATCTAGTGGTAGGTGTCCTCATTAATTTTGTGCTTGTTAAGACATGTTTTATGATGGAACAATGTGGGTTTTACACATAGGATGGGGCTAAGAAGAACATTTTAAGGTTTGCCAAGGGAGTTGAGGGGGTTAAATCAATGGGAAATTAAATGTGGGGTTAGGACATGGGATAGGGATAAAAATTAAATGAATAGGAATAAAAAGGAAGTCTTAATAAGGCCATGGGATTAACATATGAAAGGAGCTATGGTTGGATAGTGGTGACATATTCTAGGTAAAATGGGTCAAAACAATACAAGATGCACACACATGGGCTAGGGGCTAAAATTGACACAAAAGTGTAATAAGGAAGTTGCAAGGTATGCACATTCCATTAATATAGCTTCAAAGTCTAACTAGAGGAGTCATCCCATTACCATTGAGTGGTTAGTTTCTCAATAATTATTTCATTAAAAATGTTTTAGTTCTTTCCTTGCAAATAGGTTTTGGTTTGTTCTAATTTGGGTGTGTTTTGTTCTTTGTCATTGCTGTTACATCCCCAACTTACAATTAGACTTAATCATTAACTTTGCATGATAATCGGGAGGATTAGTCATAGTTAACTGATTTGATATTATGGAAATATCTGATTTGATCATTGTTAATGATGTTAATGATTGATGTTAATTAGTTTTGAACATTAATTACTTTATATTATGAGATATGATTATGATGCACTGATCATGATTTTGTGGTCTTGAGTGTGAACAAGAAAAGTTAATGACCTTCAAAGAAGGAGGGAGGATATCATCCTGGAGGAAGGGTTAGATGTCGAGAAAATAAGGTAGATTAGTCATCTAAGTATCGGTTTCCACGTCCTTCTGAATCCCTTGTAAGTTGTCATGAGTCACGTCTTCCTTCGTAGTAATTCAATTCTTGTGAGTCATTTTGTCGATGGTGCTTTAACGACTAGATGATGTTCGTGGAACAACATCTAGTCATTAATAGTTGAGTTAAGAGTCGATGAGATTTCTCATTATCCTATTCTTAAATAGGGATACTAATTCTTTATTTTCTAGTCATTTGACTAAAGTTTACCATCGATGTTGGGGGAGTATTACTCGACCTCGATTATCCTAATATTTTAGTGTGATATCTTTTGCTTTCATCTTTAAGATGATTTTGAATATTATAATAGTTCTTCAACCCATGTTATTAGTCGAGGGTGTTTATATATAATTATTAATATGGACCTCTTTAGAGGTCAATGTTAATAACTCTTGACTATGCTATTAACTACCTTATCTTATTCTTAGCTCATCAATATCCTTAAACCCATGAGGAGTGGGAAAGGGGAGATGATAGGCTAAGTGGGCTACGTGGATCAAAGGTCCCACAAGGTGGCAAGCCCAGATCTCATGCAAAGAACATGATTTGGTTAGTTATCAAACACCATCTTGGTGTCTTAGCGAAGGGCTCAGTTAGAGTCTATAGTTCTTTTTGGGGTTTTTTTTCTTGTGTGAGAGACTTTGAGGAGGAAGTGGGTGTGTAGGTGGTGAACACCAGGAAACTACATTCCATTGGTGTAGAGAACTACAGTCGAGGAGAATGACTAGAGTAGCTGGGAAAGCTTGAGCTTGGTGAGCTACATCCTTAACTCTGTGTAATACATACAGGTATCTCTAATTTAGAGCCATCAGCTCATATGATTAAATGACTACAATACAAATTAAAATCCTTTCATTTGAAAGTAACGTTGGCACTGCCGACTAAAAGGAATAAGTAATGCATTTCTCATTACGTATAGAGTTGAGACTACATATTCATTTGTGCATATTGATAATTATTATGAGTGGTCGAAGGCTCTTGGAGCCTCAATGAAATATAATTCATGATACTTTGAAACCTACTGCTCTTTAGTGGCACTCGGCCAACTTGAGGTCATAAACCCTATGTGGGATTGCATGCATGAGCACCTGTGAGATACTGATATTTCTATGCACCATGTATCTTTAATGATGTCTCCTTTGATTTTGTTTACTAGATGATAATTCTTGCAAACTTGTAAATGCTTATGAGCATGATAGGACAACATTATGTAATGAATGGTTAATCGGTGGTATTAGCCTAAGGAATAGTCCATACCATTATTTTGATGGCCACAACCATGATTTAGTTTAAACACATTAAACCCAACATAAATTGGGTCAAGTTATTGCACTGAATACCTTACTTTGCCAATTCGATAGTAAAAGATGACATGAATCGAATGGCTATCCATAAATATTTATATCTTGTGAATATAATGACTCTTCGAGGAGAGTAATAAAGTACCATTCTTTTACTATCGTGATAATGTTTGCATGACAACCGGGACTTCAATAGTGTCATCATTAAGAAGTAGAATCTTGACATATTCTTTGATATAAGAAACCCACCCTAGTTCTATTAGAAGCTAGTGGTTGTATATGAGAAGAATGCCAACTTTATAAATGGCAGTTATGGTTTTATGTTTAGGCTTTATGAAAGATTCTTGAAGAAGAACTTAGAAGGGTTCTACTCTATGAGTCTTTATGATCCTCAAAAGATTCTATGATTTGATCCTTTACTATTTATTATGAACTGAATTATAACCTTGACAATAAGTAAACAAAGTAAACATTAACTGAGTAGGGTGAGTGTTGAAAAAAAGAATGCAATCTTTGTTCAAGAAAACGGGAGAATGTGATGTGGAGTCACTAGTTTCCAAGAATCTATGAAACCAAGAACCTAAGTATGGGTTTTCAAGATAACAATCAAGTGTCCAAGGATTGGACTTAAATATATTGAAACCTAATTATACTAGACCAAGAATGGTCGACTTTGGTATGATTTACAAGATGGAACAAGGTGGTGAGCAGTCACAAGTTCCTCATTATGAAGGTAACCTTTTCATTCGTAACTAACCAATGATGGGAGTCAAGTGTCCTAATATGGGCTATGTATCAAATTGATCCCACTTTTTCTAGACCTAGAGAAAAGGGTCGATTTGAACTTACTATAGGACATGACAGCTTATAAGTCAAGTTAGGGTTGTGGACATACAACAACGTTCAATGCATAATGTTTATGTATGAAAATCTTTGGCCAAATTAATGCATCTGTCTCTGCATACATTGTCAGTCCATAGTGCTCCAGATGTCCTAGTGTCTCCAATAGTTTCATATATAGTTAAAGTGGATCTATGGTTGTGTGACCATGAGACATTAGGAAGGACACAACACCAGATACTCAGATGGATAACCCAAGGGTTCCTAATATCTAACCTTTCCGTGAAGGGTAGGGCCACTTCCAGTTTGGAAGTTGAGTAGGGGACCGCATGTCCATAGTTAGAGGAAAAGCACCAGGATGATGCTCTCCTTCCCAAGCATGAGACAAGCTAAGGCTTATGGAGACAGATGTCATTGGTTCCAGATATAGTGTTTGCATTTATGACCAATTGGTATATTGGAATGTATGAATTGATTATAATGCCTTGGGCATAACTTGTATATGAATAGTGATGGTTATTCACTGAAGATATGTAAATGATTATTGTTTTGTAACCTTTGTTATATTCTATTTAGAATAACATGCTTAATTGATAAAATGATAATGAATCATTTTGGTTAAGTTTTGATTTGTATAATCATATTGCTAACTAATCTCTTGATTAAGATGAATGTTTAAGTTACATCTTGAGCATTAAGGAAAGTGATGTTACATATGGTATCAGAGCTACCATGTTCAATACATGGACCTATGAGCTCACTACTTGATGATTATTTGTATCCAACATTAAGTATGCTAATGTTTGGATGTTCTATGCCAGAATGGTAAGAATTAGAACAACACCTCAAAAGAAGGTAATGAAACATGGACATTACCTATGTCAACAAAAGATCATGAAGGTACGAGCCTCGAGGATGAAGAAACTTGAACAAATTGGCTGCCTGGTAGGAGCATGGTTAATTGATGAGGAAACCTTCACTAATGCCATGAAGCACATCAAGCAGGAGTTAAGGAAAGTAGAAAGGATGGCTGCCCCTAACTCTACTGATGCATCAATAGGACCCTCTGCCCCTAAAGCACCAGTTGAGGAAAACAAACCTAAGGATAATGTACCTAATGAGAGTATGAAGGGGTACTAATGTGTATCCTCACCTCCTAAGGCTAAAAAGAAAATATGAATATGGGAAGTTATCCCAAACTGTAAATGACTTGCAGTAGTAAGGTGTAAATACAATTTTATAATTTTGGTGGATTATATGTAATCTAATGGAAATTGCAATGTAATGAAAATTTTGACAATCTTTCCTTTCTTGTTAAGAATTACATGAATGTGAATAGATTTGTAAAATGAATGAATTAAATGACATGGAAAAACTAATTCGTGATTAACCTGCAAACTTTAGGAAGAAGTAGATTGTAGCAAAGGTTCAGAATTAGAACTAGAATGGGGGATAGCCAAAAAGAAGGATATCATTCAGGGCACTTTGAGTCTAAGTTAGGCCAGATCTTGAATTTATTGAAAGAAACAAGGATGAGGGTAGAAACTCTTGAACAGGAAGTAAGAGGTTGGTGAGAAGCCAGGTAGGATGCTTATGATGGGGGTGATGATAGGGAACATCATAATGACACCACCCAAAGTGAGCATGGATAAAACAACTCTGAGGCTAGATAGGAAGGGGATAAGAGGAGCCTTATGGCTATGGAACTGTCTCATGACATGAAAAAGGCCATGCCTCCTAAATTTGATGGATCCATAAGCGAAGATGTCACGAAGGCATGGCTTACGGAATTGGAGAAGTATTTTGAAATCAGAAACTATAATGAGGTCACTAAAGCTGTGTGGGGAGCATTCCAGCTGGCAGGTGAAGCATCCACATGGTGGATGAACAAAAAGATGGAACTAGGCTTGAGGTCTACAAGCCTTACATGGGATAGGTTCGTAGAGTGTTTTAGACAAAGATGGTTGCCTCAACTGTTCTATGATCAAAAACTTATAGACTTTCAGAATTTGAAATAGGCTGATATGTCTGTAAATGAATATTGGGAAAAATTCACCCGACTGTTGAATTATGTGCTGCAGTACCAACAGGATGAGAAATTCTACATTCAAAAGTTTATAATGGGGTTGAATGCCCAGATTGGGGGTGAGGTTGATGTTCACATTCCTACTACTATGGACCAAGTCTACGAGAAGGCCATCAAGCAAGAACATAAATTGAAGGCTATGCCGGCTTATAGAGAAAGGAATCGAAAGAGATATAATTGGTCTCAATCTTCTCATTCCTCTAAGAAAAAGGAGAAGAAACATGAATATACTAAGAAAAATGACAAAGGGTCCAAGAATAAACAAACTAAGTCTAGGCAAGAGAAAAAGGGGAATAATCACTCCAGGAAGAATGGAGACAATTCTGGCAAACCTCAAGAGAGGTGAGGACCAGTAGGTGGATACTACAATTGTGGCGGAGATCACTACACCAATCAGTGTCCCAACAAAATATAGGGAGCACAACCAAGAGGAAACCCTCTACCCTATCAGCAAGTGGCATTCCAGCAACGCATCCATGCAGCCTTGGACAACCCACAAGTTGAATACCAAATAACTCCCGTTGAGACAACATGTATTTTATTTGGAGTTCCGATTTTAGTTTTGATTCTAGTGCTACAAAATGCTTTATTTCCCCTAATGTTGTAAATAAAATTCCTAGAAAGGTAGGATTCATGGAAAACACTTGGTTTGTAGAATATGTAAATCACACCAAGGCTCAGCTAGAGCAATGCCTGTTTGAGGCTAGGGTTGAACTTCTGAGCTTTTCCACGGAAGTAAATCTTTATGTAGCCCCACTAGGCTCATATGATGTTATCCTAGGGATAAATTGGCTATGGAGACATCAAGTCAAAGTGGATTGTTATGCCAAAATAGTAGAGTGTTTGGATGATTTAGGAAACAAAGTCTTTCTCCAAGGGAAACCTAGGGAAGTCAAACTAAGACAAATTTCTACTTTGCAAATGAAAAGAGCTCAAAGGAAAGGATGTCATCTTTTTGCTGTCAAAATGGAAAAACTTGATGAGATTGAGGAAACTTACTTCCAAGATGACTTAATGTTTTATGAATCCCAGAAACTTAATGAAGTTGGGATGAAGGAGTCCATAGGTCAGGAAAGATCAGATATGGACAGGTATCTTTTCCTTAGAGACTTTGAGGATGTATTTCTGGATGACCTACCAGGGTTACCTCCTAAAAGAGCCTTTGATTTCACCATTGATATTATTCTTGGGTCAGAGCCTATTTCTAAAGCCCCCTACAAGATGACCACTACAGAACTAATGGAGTTAAAAGCTCAACTTCAAGAGTTGTTAGATAAAGGGTTGATTAGACCTAGTATGTCACCATGGGGAGCACCATTCATTTTTATGAAAAAGAAAGATGGCACTTTATGGTTGTGCATATATTACTACATGTTGAACAAAGCAACCATTAAGAACAAATACCCTTTACCTCGCATCGATGATCTTTTTGATCAGATGAGGGGTGCAACATTATTTTCCAAGATCGATCTTCAGTATGGATATCATCAATTGAGGTTGAAAGATGAGGACATCCATAAGACAACCTTTAGAACTAGGTATGGACATTATGAATTCACTATCCTACCTTTTGGATTGATAAATGCGCTAACGACATTTATGAATCTTATGAACAATATGTTTAGGGACTATCTGGACAAGTTTGTCTTAGTGTTTCTTGATGACATTTTGATCTATTCTAAGAATGAGGAAGAGTATTTGTAGCATTTGAGAATTGTCCTTCAGAGGTTGAGAGAACATAAACTGTACAACAATATCTCCAAATGTACTTTCTTTCAAAAGGAGGTACAATACTTGGGCCACATAATTTCGGCTAAAGATAGCTGTGGAGCTAGCTAAGATTAAGGCTATTTTGGAATGGTTGATACCAAGAAATGTGCATGAGGTCCAAAGTTTCATGGGCCTTGTTGGTTATTACAGGAAGTTTGTGAAAAATTTCTCTCAAATTGCATATCCTATAACTTCTTTACAAAGAAAAGGTAAAAAATTTGAATGGTCCAATAAGTGCCAGGAAGCCTTTGACCTACTAAAGGAAAATTGACTTCAACACCAATTTTGAAAGTACTTGACCCAGAGGGTCAATTTGTAGTCATTATCAATGCCTCAGGGGAAGGCTTAGGTGGTGTACTAGTCCAGGATGGACAAGTCATCGCATATGAATTATGTAAGCTAAAAAACTATGAACAAAATTATGCCCCACATGATTTGGAACTTGTAGCAGTCATTCACGCACTTCAAATGTGGAGACACTATTTGCTTGGGAAACCTTTTGAGTTGAAAACATATCACTAGGGACTCAAATATCTGTTCACTCAACCCCATCTTAATGCTCAACAAAGAAGATGGTTGGAATTCATCTCAGATTATGATTTTGAGATTAAATATATACAAGGAAAATAAAATTGGGTGGCAGATGCTTTGAGTAGGAGAAGGCACATCTCCTCCATGATCTCTATACATTCTAATTTTAGGAATTAGGTGTGACAAAAATATAAGGGAGATGAGTTTTACGAGTAGGTAAAACACACCCTTGAAGAAAACTCCCAGAATCTAAGATATGAAGGATTCAACCTTGAACCAGATGGGTTATTAAGGTTTAAGGGAAGGATGTATGTACCTAACTTAGCAAAGTTAAGGAATATGGTATGTAAGGAGTTTCAGTCTGCACCATATTCTGGGCATCCTGGAGTACCGAGTTACTTACTGATGTGAAACCACTATATTTTTGGAAAGGAATGAAGAGGGATGCTACAAATTTTGTAGCTACATGTATTGAATGCCAGAGGGTGAAGGCAAAACACCATCACTCAGCAGGGCTCTTATACCTTCATGAAATTCCTGAGTGGAAATGGCAAATAATAAGTGTGGACTTTGTGCAAGGGCTTCCTATGTCAAGGAACAGGAACAATAATGCTATCTTGGTTATGGTGGATAGACTCACCAAAGCCGCTCATTTTATACCTAGAAAATTGATGGATGGGGTACCCATCATTGCTTGAAATTTTGTTCAAGAGATTTTTAGACAGCATGGCATTCGTGAGAAGATTATCTCAAATAGGGATGCATGGATGACATCGAGGTTTTGGCAAACCTTGTTATCTTCACTTGGTACTCAGTTGAACATAAGCTTTGCTTATCATCCTGAAACGGATGGACAAACTAAGAGGGTGAACCAAATGTTGGAGGACTTATTGAGGATGTACTGCATGGATCAGTAGTACAAATGGGAGGATTATCTTCCTTTGGTGGAATTCACCTATAATAATTCCTATCATTCAACTATTAAGATAGCTCCATTTGAGGCATTATATGGACGGAAGTGCCGAACCCCTATAAGCTAGGATAAGCTAGAAGATAGGGTTAACCTTGGTCTAGAAAAGCTATTAGAGATGGAAGAACAAGTCTATCTAATTAAAAGAAGGCTAGCAGAAGCCAATGATAGGCAAAGGAGTTATGCAGATGTAAAGCACATTGAGAGGCATTTCACAGTGGGAGAGAAAGTTCTCCTAAGGGTAAAACCTCAAAAAAGGTCCATTAAATTTGGAAAGATGTCCAAACTGGCACCTAGCTACATGGGACCTTTCAAAGTACTTGAGGAAGTCAACCTAGTAGCATACATAATTGCTCTACTGCCGGCACTTTCCATGATGCATAATGTGTTTCATGTTTCATATTTGAAAAAGTTTAATTCTATTAATAATCAAATTCCTATGCTTGATTGGAATACTCTACAAGTGAAAGACCCAGGAGTGGTGGTGATCGAGCCCATCAAGGTGCTCAAAACACATACGCTACACTTAGGTAACAAAGAAATAACATAGTGCAAGGTCCAATGTGTTGACCCTGTTCCTACATTTTAAAATTTAAACTTTTTGTGCTTGGGGATGCAAGTTAGTTTTGAAAGTTTTAATTATCTCCTACAAATTTTTAAAATCCATTTAAAATGCTGATAGGAGATAAGCCATCGGTGAAAATAGAAATTTTCAAAAGTAATTTGAAATCTCAACGAAGTAATTCAGGAGAAAGTAGTTTTTATAACTACTCAAGAAACCATTTTCAAAGAAAATAAATAGTTCTTGATTTACAATAATACAAGCTTTACTAGCACTCTCTTCATGTCTGCTCCATTAAGAGCCTTTGAACAAGTGTATCGACATCCATTAAAACACAAGTGGAAGGAATGTTTGTCACGTTTTATAGTTTTGAATGCCATAGACTACAACGATTGTATCTTTTGACCAGGGTATAGACATCCAGTAAAGCATAAATGAAAGTTAATGTTTTGTCAAACATTGCAATTGCAAGTGCCCTCAAAGACATGTTTTTGAAATGTTGAAGCTTGACCATATTGCATGAAACGTTTACTTCAAAGAGACGTCATCTCATGATATGTTACAATTGCATCATATGCACAAAACTGTTTCGTTGAAAAGACTCCAAGTGTTAAGCCAAATTCCATGGACACATAAGAGTTTTAAAATAGGAATTTACACATCCATTAATGTATAATGGAAAGTGGATTTTTGTTAGATACTATAGTTTGAAGTCACCTGACAGACATGTATGCAAATTATGGTAGCATAGACAAAACCCATGAACCGTTTGACAAAATGTCTCAAAGAAATATGTGTTTTATGAGCTTCAATAATAAAAGAATATGCACAAAATGGGTTTGTTGAGGCCATCACAGGCAAATGCAACTGACAGGTAAGAAATCAAACTCCATAACCTACTCGCAGCTCGGTGCTTGAGTTAGAGCTTTTAGAAAGAGTATATGCATCCACCAAAACATGAAGGATGAAGGATTTTTGTCAAGTGCCATACCCGGACCTGATGTACTTTCTCAGCGCTCTCCCAGCCAGCAAAATTGCACTAGGGTATAGACATCCATCAAAGAATAATTGAAAGAGGACTTTTGTTTGATATTGTAAGTTGGAGATTTTCTGGCAGATATATATGCAAAATGTGAAAGCATAGACAACACACTTGAACTATTTGACATAATGCCTCACAGAAATGCAGTCTCAAGATATTATAATTGGCAATGTTCCGGTAGACTTGTATGCAAAATATGGACACATTGACATAGGTATATGCGAAATACAGGTTTTCGAATAAAGTTTGGACAACCATCAAAGTTGTGAGTGTCGTAGGAGACATAAGTTGCCTGTAGGAGCATAGGCAAGATCATTGCACAAGTTTGTCAACTTGCATATTAAAGACATGTTTTTGCGGATTGGTATTTTATCATGAGTCTCATATGGAATTGGTGTGATCCCTTCTGAGAAACATAGAATAAAATATTTATTGTTCATTACTGTATCTTCCATCGTGGTGAACATTTTTGCAAAAGGTATACTCACAGCCTCCTCGTAAATAGATTGCTCACAAAGTTGATTTGTTGAAAAGGTCTGAGGAACTTTCAAGCAGATGCAAGAGGTAACTTCAATATAAAATTTGCAAAAAGCCTCATCATGAAGTACAAATCTCAAGATTATGAATATGCTCCAATGATTGACACTATGCTTCCAGAGGTATTTGACACTAAAATGGGGCACATCAACTTGCAGGACATCTGAAAATCATTAACAGAAGGAGATCGGTCAAAGTTGTCCTGAAGAATATCAGAAAGTGGCCTAGTGAATGCAGCGTGCTTTCCTATAGTAGTCCAGTGCCCAGAGTTGGTGATAGAATGTGTGAAGAGATACAATCCTAAAGCTAGAGAGATCAGAACTATTGACAGGCACCTGATGGCCAAGCTTGATGGGATTTCTATCGCCATCATTCTCTGGCTACCATACAAAGATAAATTTATTCGTGTTGATAAACAAAAAGCCTACAAATATTTTAGTGATAATAGAAGCAAATGTTTAAACTGTTGGCAAGAGACACTGTGTGGCTTCATAAGTGTTGTCATTGATGGCAACAAAGTCTATTCTACACATCCGTAGTACATAATATGCCTAATCAGAAGTCAGGATGAAAATTGTTTTGGTCCGGTGGACAAGAACAAAGTATGCAACATGGTCTGAGAATCAGGTCCAGATCTCTCAGATGGTGTAACTCAGTAAGTTACAGACTTGGACAAATCATGAAGGGTATCATGACTATTGTATTCTATAGATTTGGCCTCTGGTGATAAAGCATGAAAAATATATGAGATTCTGAGTGTTGGGTTCCAGTCAGATAGAGCAGATAGAGGAAGAACTGACTGACAATGTACCAGACTTCAATCCGGATGTATAAAAGGTGTTAATCAAGCAATTTGTGGCATTATACATTATTGGTTGACATGATTAATGAATTCTATGTCTAAGTTTTGATGCACATCATCAACCAAGCAAGGATTTACCCGACAGAACAGAAACTTGCAAAAATCTCAAGTGTTCTTATTGCCGACTATGAAGTTAGTTGAAATCCTTAATGCGGATATATATACTCGATGGTCTCAAGCTTGTGCAGTATGATTGTGTATGTAGATGTTGAAGAAAATATTGGAAGAAGTGTGAAAATAAAGATCTGAGTCCAGAATATGACTGAAGAGTGATATTGAGCAAAGGAAGAATGAAATATGCCACATCAGTATACTGCGCCTAACTGGAACTGACTTCTTGCATATATAGATGTTGTTCTTCAGTTCAAACACCTTGGTATCATCTGTAAGCATTTGTAGATAGTGAGTCTCTTGTAGGCAGTGGGCATCTTGTGAGTAGTGTGCTCGGGCAGTGAGCCCTAATTGGCAAGTGCCAAATTTGTACTCTTTATTCTTTTAACAGAGAATACAATCTTGGGTTAGTCACCCCGTAGTTTTTCCCTTAGCAAGGTTTCCACATAAAAATCCTTGTGTTATGTGTTAATTCCTTTTCATTTCTTATGATTACATTGTTTTAATATAGCACTAAATGATAAGATAAGAAAAGAAAGTAAAAAGAAGAAAAGTTATAAGATAACTGATTCACCCCCCCTCTCAGTTATCTACATTGTTTCCAACAATTGGTATCAGAGCCAAGTTCCTCTAAACAAGCCTAACAACTTGAGGAAGATCTGGGAATCTTAATGGATGCATATGGTATGAAAGAACAACTTCAATCTACCCTAGATGATCTTGAACAATCCCACTCTGAGGTCAATAATTTAAGAGAGCGACTCAAAGAATCTGATGATTTCATCAATGAGCTGAAAGAAAAACTCAGTAATTATGTGAAAAAGAGAAAGGAACTACTCCAAAAATTAGCAAATTAGAATGAAGCCAATAATACTGATGAGGATCTAAATGAGAAAATTAAGCTATGTGAGAAGCTGTCAAAAGAAGTCATTATGATAAGACATGAAATGGAATCAGGGGTTATGAAATTCACCCAAGAAATTGAAGAGAAGAGAAAGATTGAAGATAAACTAAAACAATACCTCAAGGAGAAAACTAAGGACTACCACAAAATGGACAAAATAATTAGACATCTTGAATCTAATCTTGAAGAAGCCAGAGACAATGAAGAACAACTTGAGAGCCAGATGGACACTCTTAAACAAGATCTTCAATCTGTAAATGAATACAAGGAAAAATTCAGGATAAGCTCAACCCAACTTGAAGTTCTTCTTGAAAGTCAAAAGAGGGTAGATGATAAGTGTGGCTTGGGATATGAGAAAGGTGAAAGCTTTGGATCTGGTCAAAGGAACTTTGGATCAAGAAGTCAAAGAAACAGGCCTAGAAGACCTTCGGTAAGGCAACCAAATGCCCAAAGATATCCATCTTTCAATGGAAACTGCTTTAATTGCAACAAATTCGATCATAAAGCAACTCAGTGTAGGAACATAATGAATCAGAACAATTCATCCTTCTCCAGTCAATGCTTTAGTTGCAAAAGGTATGGTCACAAATCTCATGAATGCAGAAATATGAAAATGAACAATTCTTTCAATGGTAGATGCTTTACATGCAATAGAATGGGGCATATGGCTAATCAGTGCAGATCAAAAGGATATCAACCAAATAAGAAAAGAAATGTTCTATGTTACAATTGTAATAAATCCAGTCATATAGCTAGATTATGTGGAAGTAGAAATCATGATGAAAGGGGTCTGGTAAAACCTGATCAGAAACCAAATAAAGGTAAAGGTAAAGTAAATGCAGATGGAGTTCAAAAGGAGATGAGCAAGATTTGGGTAAAGAAGAGTACAATGAATATTGGGGATGGATCTACAACGAAATCTGGTGCTGATAATCCTTCTAGAAACTAAAAAGTGAGCTCTGGCTTAGGGGGAGCTACAGAGAAAATCATTTTCCCCCAGCCAGTCGGTAAGTGCCTAAATTCAACACATTGAGTAAACATTTGGTATTGTGGATTAAAGGGTTCCTATAAAATTCCCCAACGAACTTTCAGTCAGAACGTGAGAGGTCCACATGAAGTTTCACAAGGTTTATGACCACTTGAGTAGATCTAGTTCCGGCAACCAACTAGTATTAATAGAACAATACAAATTGATCTGGTATGATCTGCAAATACAATAGTCTGATCTGCGAATTTAGAGGAAAGTCTTCAAGGCACCTGGGTGCTACCAACTCACTAAGGTACTAGTTTGAAGATCCGCAAGACTATTCAAGAAAAGTTCACTTGAGAAGTAGGGTAACCAGATGACTTAAAAGCTTGTGCATTTATTACAAAAGGGAATTAGGTTTTATGCAAAGATAAAAGGGTTCTTTCACTCATTATCTACACATTTGCACTCACGAAGAAGAAAAGAAGAGCTCCAAGAAGAAGATCCTACAATTTACTCAAGTTCAAGCTGAAGATCAAATTCAGATAGAAAATCACTTCGTCATCTGCTTCAAACCCTAAGGCGTGAAAAGGTACTTCCCTTCTACAAATTCTCTCTGGATTTCTTTTCTAGAATGGCTACTCCAATGGTTGTTAATAGCTCTGAAAGGTCAAGACCAAAATTCAAGAAACACCCTTACAAGTCACTAGAAGTTGATCCCTTGGGTGCATTTTTTAGTATTCTGCACGGTGTCTTGCATGTAGAAGATATTAGGGTTTATATCCATGCAAACATCAAAGGTTTTGGGGACTCAAAATTGATCGACATTTATGAAAAATAGTTAATAGATGAGAATTTTGAACTCAGACCTGAATTCAAGACCCTAAGGGACAAACACTTCAAACACTGCATACATTTTCCATCGTTTGTAGAAGACGATTGGGTCTGGTATGTTCTAAGTAGGATGCATGATAATTTTATGTGGCTAATGAGGCAATTCAAGATAACTAAAGATGCCATCAGGGCTATGACTAGATTGCATTCATCTGGTGGGTTACCTGCACTTAAATTTGTGAAGAACCAAATGGTAATTGAAGCCACCAGATCAAAATTTGACAAAAGAGCAATGACTATAGATGACATCACGGATCCGGATATCAAGTTTGCTTCAATGATAATTGGCTATAAAATCTACCACTCGAGCAGGGAGAATTCTGTGTCTGGTACAACAATCTATGCTACATATCAGATGTTGAAGGAAGATGTAGATTATGATCTGTGTGAGCTTCTACTGAATCAACTGATGGAAAACTTGTAGAAGATCAAGAAAGATAAGAAAAACTCCTTCAAATATGGCAGTCTAATATTGTGTCTATTTTTCTACTATATGAATGAGCTACCTAGATCAAAGGGTTAGGTTTGGCAAAATGATAAACCTGTTGTAATTCAAATCAGAGATTACATGTATGGACTTGGTGATGCTCAAGCCCAAAACTCATCCCTCTAGGGTTACTTCAAGAATTTCAAAAGCATGATGCATGCCAGAGAGAGAATACCACAATCAATAGTTGAGAAATACAAAGATAGTCTATTTCATGGTTGACATTGACTAATGCCTAATGGAGGGAGTTGAGCCAAGAATTGTGTGGATAATGCCTATGGGATATGAGGTTGATGAAAACATTTTAGAGGTACATATTCAACACCTGCTGAGCCAACCTAAGGACACTGAAGCAGAAAGGTTTGGCACTTTTGAAGAGCTAAGCATAAAAATAAATGTTGAATTAAGGCAACCTGAGATAAAGAGAAAAGTAAGAAAGGAAGTTGAAGAACTTGCCAAAAGATTTGGCATATCAAAGGAGGCAGTAGATGCCAATAGAGAGAAAATAAAGAAGGCATAAAAAGAAAGACAAAAAGCAAAGAAAGAAAGCATTCTGGTGCAAGCCTTATCCCGGACTAGATCTTCCAAGAGTTATGTTCCTATCACTTCTAAAAGCTCCAAGACTACGAAACTGGAAGTCAAGTCATCTGGGAAAGGAGAAAAGAGAATGAAGACCAAAGCCACAAGGACATATACAAGCCAAAAGGATGATGAAGAAACATAATCAGATGAGGAAATCAAGAAAATGAAGAAGAAACGAACTTTCGGGAAGTCCTCTGATAGCAGAAATGAGGAAGGGAAAACAAAGGAATTTGTTGAGAAACCCACTCTCTCAATTGAATACATCATTAAGGTAGTCACTGTGGATGGAAACTTGCAACCAGTAATAGAATTTTATGATGAATACAATGATACAGACAAGAGAATACTGGAGGAGACAACTATTAGGGATTTGAATATCTATAACAAAGCATTCATTGAAATAATTTCATTAATTTCAAAGAGCCTAGAAGAAGTATTGGAACATAGAAAAGAGAATGCAAAGGAAAAAGACTTGGAGATCCGGGAGCAGATAGTGATACAACTATGCCCCTCTATCACTTCAAAACAAATGGACATGGTGTTTAAGGATTGTAAAGATGATTTCTGGAGCAAGTCCCGGATGAATAAACTCATGATTGGAGAAAATGATCAAATAGCTGATGAAACAAAAGTTCTCCAGAAAGCCTTGAAGAGATTTAATCTCCCTATTGTAGAGGAAACAAATGAAGAGCCTTCTACCATGGATGTTGAAGGATTAAAGATAATCAATGAAGAATTCTCTGACAAGGATGTCGAAGGATTAAAGAAAATAGATGAAGAGAAATTTGAGGACTTAGACTCCTCTGTTCTGGAAGAGGAAGTTCACAAAGCAGCAAACTCTAGTAATGTCATTCCTCCAGATCCCACAGTTGCCAAGTCAAATCTTTTGGGGATTGAAGAAGAAGGGGAAGGAAGAAGAGAAGAGAAGGAGAATCAAGAGAAAGAGGATAAGGTAAAAGAAGAAGAACAAGCAAAAAAGGTTGGTGATGACCTATCCAAACCAGTTAGTCCTGATATCTCTAAAGGAAAGAAGTCTGAATCACTAGCAAGAGACATTGCATAGATAGTACAAAATTTCCTGGACAAAGAAATGATGGAGTTGGATAAACCTAAGTTGATTCAAGGGCCATTAAATTTTGACTCTCTCTAGTTCAGATAGTGAAAGTAGCATCTTTTGGTTAGGCCAAAGCAGAAGAGAAACTTCTAAAATCACACATGGAGGATAGTGAACTGTTGAATATTGCATCCGGTGTACTAGAAAAGATCATGCCTACATATCAATAGGATGCATCTCTTTCTCCATTAGGTAACTTGAAAACTTGGTTAATTTTGTCAATTCTCACTTTGAATCTCTTGAAAAATTGGCAGAAACTAAGGTCCAGAAAGAGTTCTCTGAGAAAAGGTTCAGTGAGGTACAAGGACTAATTAATAATGACAGAAGAACCTTAGGCATTGGAATAAAGAACATTGAAAATGCCCTTAAGGATGGAGGAGATGTATATAAATTTTGTTTATCTTGGCCTAAAGTTTCAGTGGACGTTGAAAAGAAGCTAAAAGAACAAGAAGAAAAGTTGTGAAGCCTGTCCCAAAATTTTGATCCTCTTACCATCTCTCTGGTAAACCAATAATGTTAGGTAGTTGTTATCATAAATGAGATAAAGAAACTGGTTAAGGAGAAGAGGAATTTGATGGATAGAATGGGTGAACTTAGGGGAATAATCCTCCCTAAGTTAGAAGTATTGCATGATGCTTTAATAGATGCTCAAAGTACAGCCCAGACCAGTAATCCAATAGATTTGAAGAGGGAAGAAGCATATACATTTTTATTAAGTGGACACATCTCCATTTTGGATAGAATGAAGAGGGGTTGGGCCACAGAAATTGTACAGTTGAAGACAACCTTTGCGGATATATTTAAGTATATGTAAGTATAACGTATGATTTGTTTATACATATGCGGCCATGTATATGAGAATTTTTGCATAATTTTGGTATGCAGATTCCACCCTTTGCCATTGATGTCAAAGGGGGAGTGAAGAGCAGTGAAAAATGAGGAATCCAGCAAAGGGGGAGCTCTAGTAAAATAGTGCAAAGAAACAAAGCACAAGCAAAGGGGGAGTCACTACGACACTTAGCTTTTTTTCACTAAGTGTTTCCATCAATGCCAAAGGGGGAGATTGTTGGCAAGAGACACTGTGTGGCTTCATAAGTGTTGTCATTGATGGCAAAAAAGTCTATTCTACACATCTGCAGTAATATGCCTATACCAGAAGTCAGGATGAAAATTGTTTTGGTTCAGTGGACAAGAACAGAGTATGCAACATGGTCTGACAATCAGGTCTGGATCTCTCAGATGGTGTAACTCAGTAAGTTACAGACTTGGACAAATCAAGAAGGGTATCATGACTATTGTATTCCATAGATTTGGCCTCGGGTGATAAAGCATGAAAAAGATATGAGCTTCTGAGTGTTGGGTTCCAGTTAGACAGAGCAAATAGAGGAAGAACTGACTGACAGAGTACAGACTTCAATCCAGATGTATAAAAGGTGTTGATCAAGCAATTTGTAGCATTATACATTATTGGCTGACATGATTAATGAATTCTATGTCTAAGTTTTGATGCGCATCATCAACCAAGCAAGGATTCAACCGACATAACAAAAACTTGCAAAAATCTCAAGTGTTCTTATTGCCGACTATGAAGTTAGTTGAAATCCTTAATGCGGATATATATACTTGATGGTCTCAAGCTTGTGAAGTATGATTGTGTATGTAGATGTTGAAGAAAATATTGGAAGAAGTGTGAAAACAAAGATTTGAATCTGGAATATGATTGAAAAGTGATATTGAGCAGAGGAAGAATGAAATGTGCCAGATCAATATATTGTGCCTAATCAGAACTAACTTCTTGCATATATAGATGTTGTTCTTCAGTTCAAACACCTTGGTATTATCTGTAATCATTTGTAGACAGTGAGTCTCTTGTAGGCAGTGGGCCTCTTGTGAGCAGTGTGCTCAAGCAGTGAGCCCTAATTAGCAAGTGCCAAATTTGTACTCTTTATTCTTTTAACAATGAATACAATCTTGGGTTAGTCACCCCGTGGTTTTTCCCTTAGTAGGGTTTCCACGTAAAAATCCTTGTGTTATGTGTTAATTCCTTTTCAGTTCTTATGATTGCATTGTTTTAATATAGCACTAAATGATAAGATAAGAAAAGAAAGTAAAAAGAAGAGAAGTTATAAGATAACTGATTCACCCCCCCTCTCAGTTATCTACATTGTTTCCAACATCAACAACTTGGCTAAAGAATGGATGGTGAAACCAAGAGGTGGGCAATCTCAGCTTCCCAAGACACTTCATCACTCTCTTTTCATCAAAGAGATCTTCTATTTGATTGCCTTACTCCACAGATTGACAGGTAGCCTAGACTCAACTGAGTGTGAGATGTGGATGTATCTTTTCATCATGATCATATCAGCCAGGAAACAGTTCATTGATTAGGGCCATCTTATCAGTGATTGCATACATGATCAATTGGTCCACTTCAAGACAAGCCAACGCTTCCACATATCATCCTACTTGGTAAATGCAATTGCTAATTTGAGATCATGGCTAGGTTTAAGTACCACTGGTGTTCTAAATTAGGAGACACAGATTTATGAATACTACAAGAAACTACAGTTAGAGGAAAGTTTTGTGTATTTTAGATGAGTGAATGATGCCTTTACAATGCTAGTAGTGAGGCTACTTCAAAGCAATGCAACTATCACAATATTGAAAGAAGCGGCACTATTGATAAAGAAGTACAGAAGTTACTTCATTCAGTTTCTGAGATTCACCTACCTTCGAGTAGGAGGATTCGATGGCTATCCTTATAAGTTGCCAAGATACGTGGATGATAAACTTGTTTTGATTGATCTTTGTAGACAGCTGGTGTCAGTCCAAAGGAAATGCAGAGATACAAAGAACAAAGGAGTTGCCTTCCCTATTTGCCTTGGTCATTACAGATGTGAGTCTAGCTCAAGGCCAGAAAATCTAGAGAGGGCTCTAGCTAAGATCAATTTGTACACGTACCAGATGAGGTTCCCCTTTGATAGAAAAAGACTATGTCAAGAATAATCTAAAGCTTGGTCCTGGGTATCTTCATTTCCCTAATATTAAAGACTTTTGGGAAGACTGTGAAGATGAATTTGAAGTCAGAAAAAAAGATTGGACGAGATTCACCCTGAAACAAATCTGTGATTTCAAGTTGGAATGGATCATTGAAGGTATTGAAGATGATGAATCAGATCTGGTTGATCCCTTCTATTTTAAATAAATCCAGGCTCAACCTCTTTCTGCTATTAATTGGGCAGATCCAAGGGTTAGAGATGTCAGAGAAATAACCAGTTTTGTGATCAAGAAGTCAGAAGCTTGGATTAGAAAGAAGATAGCTCAAATGACTGCTATAAAACCAACAAGTAGAAAGGAGACATCAAGAAGAAGAAGTGACCACCAAGACAGTTCTACTTCATTAATTCTTTCTAATAACCAGTTATGGATGTTCTTTCTCATCAGAAAACTCAAGGAAGTGGTGGAGATGAAGATCCTCCGAGAAGAAGTAATCTCCAAAACACATGTGGAGATGAACCTAGACAAAAGAAGAGGAAATCAAGATCAAGGGATAAAGAAGTAGGCTCTACTTCAGGAGAAGAGAAAGAACAAGAGTTAGTAGAAGTCCTAGATGATTCAAGGTTTGATGATGGCATACCAACTATGTCACCTTCAATTCTCATTGAATCCCCTCATCATGAAGTACAACATCCTACTTCAATTATAGAACCTTCTTCCTCAAAGGATCCAGATGTCAAATAGAACAAGTTGAAGAGTGGGCAACCTCACCAGTACTTGAACAACAAAGTCTCCAACAAAGTAATGTACATGAGCTCTCATAAAACCTTTCCCTCCCATGGTTGGAACAAAGTCTATTGAAGAAAAGAAAGGTAGAAGAGTTAGTGGTTCCAAAATTCAACACAGTATCCGATCTTTTCAGGAGATCTGGGAAACTGAAAAAGATCAAGGTGACTTCAAGAATAAAGACTGATTCAAACTCAGGAAATATGTGTCTTGAGATAGCTCAGCCCATCTCTGAGAAAAATATAAATGAAGCTACACCTGTAGATTTTGTTATGACAAGGATTGATATGAGTCCATCCACTCATGAGGCTGACATACAAAACTTCAATGCGGTAGCCACAAAGCTAGTGGAAAGGATTGAAAAGGAGAAGTAGTCAAAGGATCAGCTGACGCAACAAGTGTAGAATTTGTCTTCCTACTTGAAGTCCATAGTTGACACTTTTACCATGTCACTCAATGTTGATCACCAATCAATCGTCTTGGGCCAAGAAGGAGAGATTGAAAGAAGAACTATTGATAACCTCCAAAAATATCAAGTTTATGGGAAAGCCACTGAGAGTTGGGTGAACAAAGTCAAGTCCATTGCATTTGCTTTTTTTTGTTAAGGCAAAAGATGTTCATGATGAGGCCTTAATCAAAAAGGAGGCCATTGAAAAAGACTTGAAAAGTGTTAGGAAAGAAGAAGTGGCTTGGAAGGATATCATGAAGGATTTCAAGAAGATGATGCATATTGATGTCAACATCCTAGTAGCAAAGAAGATCCTACCTGGTACAGAGGAAAACTAATTAGAAATTTGGGTGGAAAGCATAAGTTGGAAATTGGTAACCATTGACCAAGTTTCAATAGAGCAAGAAAAACTTATACTTGCTTGTGATCAAGTATGTGTAAAACTCCAGGATCAGCTCACCACCATCCTTCCGAGTGCATCATTGATGAGAGATTTGCAAGCAATCCAAGATGGTTTTTAGGACATGGTTGATCGACAACTCTTCAACAGAGAAGTCTTCAATGAAAATGCAATGGACAAATTGATTGATATCTATACTTCTTTGAAGATTTATGTTTCCCAAATATCGACTATGGTGTCAGAGTTGAGCAACATCTATAGGAACCTGAAGACTTAGAAGATGAGGATAGCTAATATACTAATTCCTAAGGGGAAATTTGTTACTCCAGCTATCAAAGTTTTTAGAATGTTCAAAGAAAAAGGATCCAGTCAACAGAATCGGTCTCCAGAATCAACAGCTCCATCAACGACACCTTCGACAAGCATGGAATAAATGTAGTTGTTGCATATTATATAGTTCCCATTTTTTATGTGTTTGTGTGTGACTCAAGTCATGATTTTGGCTTGTTTTGTAAATAATTTTCATGATTGAGTTTCTCCTGTTCGAGTCTAGTTTTCTATCTTTAATTGTAAAGTTAGGTTCATCCTAACTCTTTCTTACAAAGTAGTTATTTTAAGTGCCTAAGTTAGGTAGTTACTTTAAGTGACTATCTTTACAAAAGAAAGTTAGTTATTCAAAGTTAGTGCACTTATGAAGGTAGTTACACCAAGTAGTTACAAAAAGTGGTTAAGGTAGTTACCTTAAGTGGTTATTAACCTCACCTATAAATACAACATTGTAATTCAATCAAAAGGGGGTTCCACTTTTTTGTAAGGCATTGTGTAAAGGACTCAAATAGTATTATTCAAGCAAGAAAGCAATAAAGAAATGATTTGGATGTGTGTTGAATTCAATTTCACGTGTTGTTGTTGATATTTGTATGTTTAATCAATGATAACCATTTGCTTTTCTTTAAACGTTGCATGTGGAAAAGATTATCATGTTAAGTTTTGGTATCTCAACTTGAATGTGTGGAACTTGAATCTATAAGATTATTTCTCATTTCTTCATTAGTTTTCGTTAGTCGATTTGTTTTATTCTTATAACCCTAGAAAATACATATGCCTCCATCATACAAGGGAGCTGCCCCTCTCAAACGCAGAGAGGAATCGACATTGTTTTGCGATTCTTCAACTGTTGTGAACAGGTTGTTGCTGATCTAAGGGCAAAACATAGTTATTCAAGAAGATTATTTAAGAGCAACAAATCTATTTACCAACACAGTGGGACCAATATGCAGAGGAAAATGCCACCTGGAAAAATTATGATGATTTTCATGCTAGATTTCCTCATCTTTTCTGAAACATTTTCTTATTATGTTGATTAACTTTTAAGACAAATAATCTTCAGGAACAATGATTCTTATGGGGGGAGATATGTTACATCCCCAACTTACAATTAGACTTAATCATTAACTTTGCATTATAATTGGGAGGATTAGTTATAGTTGACTGATTTGATATTGTGGAAATATCTGATTTGATTATTGTTAATGATGTTAATGATTAATGTTAATTAGTTTTGAAAATTAATTACTTTATATTATGAGATATGATTTTGATGCACTGATCATGATTTTGAGGTCCTGAGTGTGAATAAGAAAAGTTAACGACCTTCGAAGAAGGAAGGAGGGTATCATCTTGGAGGAAGGGTTAGATGTCAAGAAAACAAGGTAGATTAGTCATCTGAGTATCAGTTTCCATGTCCTTTTGAATCCCTTGTAAGTTGTCATGAGTCATGTCTTCCTTCGTAGTAATTCAATTCTTGTGAGTCATTTTGTCGATGGTGCTTTAACAACTAGACGATGTTCGTGGAGCAACGTCTAGTCATTAATAGTCGAGTTAAGTGTTGATGAGATTTCTCATTACCCTATTCTTAAATAGGGATACTAATTCTTTATTTTCTAGTCATTTGCCCTATTCTTAAATAGGGATACTAATTCTTTATTTTCTAGTTATTTGACTAAAGTTTACTATTGATATTGGGAGAGTATTGCTCGACCCTGATTATCCTAAGATTTTAATGTGATATCTTTTTCTTTCATCTTTAAGATGATTTTGAATATTATAATAGTTCTTCAACCCATGTTATTAGTTGAGGGTGTTTATATATATATGGACCTCTTTAGAGGTCAATGTTAATAACTCTTGACTATGCTATTAATTACCTTATCTTATCTTATTCTTACCTCATCGATATCCTTAAATCCACGAGGAGTGGGAAAGGAGAGATGATAGGCCGAGTGGGCTATGTGGATCAAAGATCCCGCAAGGTGGCAAGCCCAGATCACATGCAAAGAACATGCTTTGGTTAGTTATCAAATGCCATCTTGGTGTCTTAGCAAAGGGCTCAGTTGGAGTCTACAATTCTTTTTGGGGTTTTTTTTCTTATGTGAGAGACTTCGAGGAGGAAGTGGGTGTGCGGATGATGAACACTGGGAAACTACATTCTACTGTTGCAGAGAACTACAATCGGGGAGAACGACTAGAGTAGCTGATAAATCTCGAGCTTGGCAAGCTACATCCTTAACTTTATGTAATACATACATTTATCTCTAATTTAGAGCCCTTGGCTCATATGATTAAATGACTACAATATAGTTTAAAATCCTTTCATTTGAAAGTAATGTCGACACTGCCGACTAAAAGGAATAAGTAATGCATTGCTCATAATGTAAAGAGTTGATACTGCATATTCATTTGTGCATATTGATAATTATTATGAGTGGTTGAAGGCTATTGGAGCCTCAATGAAATATAATTCATGATACTTTGAAACCTACTACTCTTTAGTGGTGCTCGGCCAGCTTGAGGCCATAAACCCTACATGGGATTGCATGCATGAGCACCCATGAGATACTGATATTTCTATGTGCCATGTATCTTTAATGATGTCTTCTTTTATTTTGTTTACCAGCTCATAATTCTTGAAAACTTGTGAATGTTTATGAGCCCTGTTACATTAGAAAATGTCCCCTTGGGGGATTTTCCCTCTTAAGGTTTAGCTCCTGGGTCCTTTTAATGCGTTTAGAGCATCTTGCATGATTTTGATGACTCCCGATGAGAAAACCCTGATGTTTCGTGGCAAATGGGACTCATGGGGTGCATTTATGATAAGCCATGCCTAAAATAGGGGGAAGTAATTAGGTGCCTGCGCCCTAGTCCAGCCCTATTTTAGGTGGGGACCTATTTTTGGGTGTCAGTTTATGACCGTTATTTAGGTTCTATGCCAACATCCTAAGTTTGAATTACAAAATTCTTAGCTGAAATATTTGTAGTTGCATATATAAGCATGATTAGTGATTCATTTGTAAACTAGATGGAAACTAAATGGATATGGTGAACCTGTGGCTTATGTGAAAGTGATTCAAGGCATTCATTGTGTGACAGAGCATAATTTTGTGTTGTTATTGTGTTTTTATTTACAAATTTGGCATCCATCTCCTCATGGCATGAAGAGCATCTTCCTTCCATGAGATTTTCACTACAAGGTGATATCAATTGTGTTTTCTATCATTTATCATTTATATTTTTCCTCTATCCCATAGGGATATGCACTCTTTATCTGACAATGGTGTTCGGAAGACTTGAATGTCTCTTCGGGGCTTGACTAAGGCAAGCCTCTAAACACCACAACCTCCAACCCATTTTTTTGTGATTGTAGGTTATAGGTTGCAAAATTGAAAGAAGTGAAGTTGTAGGAGAGTAGTGAAGACTATTAGAATTGCAGATCAAAGAAGAAAACATGGACCTGGACTCGAGCGCCTGCTTATTAGTCATCCGGATCTCGCAACAGTAAAATCTCCAGAACAATAGGAACAAATTGCAGGCAACATTCCTAGATCCTAACAAAAATTGTGGCATTGGACTAGGGTGCCTACTTATTAGTCCCCAACTTTTTCATACACTGTACTTTGAAATCTAGTATGTATTTGGCTGTCATATGCTATCTCTGTGTGCAATCATTTTCTGTCATTTGTTCGATTGTCTATGATTTCACGAAATTAGGGTTTTGAGCATAATTGGGCTTAATTAAACAACAAAATCATACAATTCCAATCTTTCCCTATGTTCCAAGTGATAGGAGATCTGTAGTAGAGTTCTCTGTTCGATTGAATGTCCTTGAATGTTTAGTGGTGAAAGGAGGATCAACATAAACCATTAAAATCAATCCTCTTCATTTTTAACCCTAAACATTTTGGTGAACCCATGTTTTTGGACTTTTCGCACCTTACTGAGTGTTGTGCTTCAGATTTACATTCATTTCATTCATTCATGTTTCATTATTCATCTTATTACATTCAAAAAATTACAAAAACAACTTGAAAAATTTGAAAAAAATTTGGCATTTTTAGCTTGCATTTTCAAATAATTTGAATTAGTTGGCATTTAATTTCAACATATTTCTATCATTAACATCAGATCTGATTTAAAATACAGAAATTTTTCATTCACCATTCATTTACATTGCATTTTCATGCTTAAATTGATAAAAATTGCTTGAAATTGTACATTTTTCCATATAACCTAGTTTTGCATTAGCTAGGGTTTGTAGTCAAAATATTGTTTCAGATTTTACTACCCTCTTAAAACACTATTAGGACTGATTTATAAATGTAGTGTTGCATGATAGTGGTTTCCTTGCAAAATTTCATGTCTAGGGTTTGAAAACCTTGCTTTTTCACTAGATTTTGGCCTTATCATCTCTCTAGATTTGCATCCTAGGCATGTTGTGAAGGATTTTTCTGCACTAATTATCTATTATCAGGATTATTATTTGTGGTACCTCCTCAAATTTTTTACAATACCCTTTTTATTCGGCCTTGGCATTGAAAATTCATGAAATATTGCATATTTTGGGTATATTTTCACTATGATTTGACTTAGATTGGCACTATAAGTGTGTTGTGATGGATTTTATGGCATTTTGTGACTAATATTACTATTATAATCGTCTGCCCCTCCTAAAATTCTTTACAACACCCTTTCTATTGGGCCTTGGCATTGAAAATTTGTGAAAAATTGCATATTTTAGTGTATTTTCACTAGGTTTTGACTTGTCATCACTCTAGATTTACATCAAAAGTGTGTTGTGAAGGATATTGTTTTTGTATTGGACTGATGTCAGACATATTATTTTCTTCCCTTGATCAATTTCCTTACAACACCTTTTCTTTCACTTATTTGCATTGAAAAAGTTGAAAAAATCAAGCATTTTAGGTCATTTTCATACATAGTTTTGCACTTGTTTCTTGCATAAATCTTGAAAAGATTTTAAAATCTGATCTTACATTAATTTGAAAAATTATACACATGGCTTGTAATCGCAACAATAACAATAGGTTCCCTCCTAGGCCTTACATGAAAAGAAAGGTCCCCGAACCTGAAATTGTGTTTACACCTCATGATAGAACAATTGGAGACACTGAAGGACCTCTTTATATCATTGTGAAGATAATAGGAAATCCTGTGGATGGAACCCTTATTGATCCTAATTGTATGACTAATTTGGCAATGAAAGAGTTACTCTATTCGCATGGATTGATGCAAGGCTTTTATGACCCTTCAGACACGATGATTAAAACACCTAAGGGAACCTTTATAAACACTTCTAGGAAGATATCTTTATTGGTTAATGTATTTGAGAAGTCCGTAGAACAATTGTTTGATGTTGTCCCTGTTTTTGACCTCTTTCGCATAAAATTAGGACACCCATGGTTAAAGGCTATGAAAGTTGTCCCTTTAACAATTCATAATTGTGTAAAATTTCCTTTGAATGGACAAGTGCATATTATCCCTTGCAATAGGTATAAACCTTTGGTTACAAGACAACACTTTACCCTTGATTACTTTTGGGAATGATCTAAAATGGAACCGGAGCCATGGATAGACTTTAACTTCTTGAGCTATATCAACTACAAAACATAATTATCACATCAAGTGATCGGTCCTTCTATTCAAGAAATAACAAGAGATGAACAACCTGCCTTTGAAGAACTTCCTAGACCGAAAGGAAAAGGACCCTATGTTGAGGTTCCTCCCCACCATCCTTACAAGGATTGAGAGGTAGTCGTCGAGAGAAAAACTTTCCACCTAGACAAATGAGAATTGATCCTGGTGCATTCTCCTCTAAAACACAACAATCTATGGAAGAACAAAACACTATCTTACAAGAGATAAGTGGTAAGACAAAAAAAATAGACAAGCAAGAGAAAGTAGGAGGAGACGACAAGATTTTTCCCAATGAAACACATCTCAAGAAGAAAACATCTTACCTAACATTGAATCAAACCAAGAAGACCTTAAGAATGGACAACTTGAAAACAAGAACATGAGTTGGGTTATGGTACCTTATGTCCCACTTTCCTCTAACATTTAGGAGTGGGAAGACGATGATTTGCTTGATGACAACTCTTAGTTTGGTTGTCCCTATAGGTAAGTATTTCTAACCCTTTATCTCTCATGTTGTGTTTCCCCCGTGATGTGTTATGTGTTGTTTAGGCCTCCTGGGATGACCCTTGACTCTCTTGTAAGGTCCAGGATACTGGGAGACGACCTCTGTTGTGACATTCTTCTATTTGTTCTTGTATGTTGTTTCTCCTCTACTTTCACTATTGTGTGTTGTGTCTTATGGACATAGCATTGCGATTGGTGACTTGGGGGCACCCTCCTACGTGACTACCCCTAAGACACTTGTTTCTCCTCTCTTGATTTATTGTTTCCCTTCATCTAGTGGTTATATCTAATGCGCGAATGACGAAAAACATATTATACTGATATGGATCTAGTGTCCCTTCAGTGAGAAATCAAAAAATGGACCAAGTCCATACATGACGATGGGGTTGATATATAGTAGCTAACGCTTGGCTAGTAGAATCACTCTGTGTGATCTTGATGTTGTCTTATCGCACTAACAAAACATAACAATACTGCTGCTCTGTGTACTGTGTTTATCTTTGAAGAATCACTCTGTGTGATCTTGATGTTGTTTTATCGCACTAACAAAACATAACAATACTGCTGCTTTGTGCACTTTATTTATCTTTGAAGAATCACTCCGTGTGATCTTGATGTTGTCTTATCACACTAACAAAACATAACAATACTACTGCTTTGTGCACTTTGTTTATCTTTGAATCTCACATTGGTTACACTCAGTTTTGAGATTTCTATGGTATAGCCCCATGGTTATACTTAGTCTCTAAATCCGTAGTATAACCTTAGCTCTTTGTGTGAATGATCATATGCATTGTTGTTTATCATGATTATATGGATGCTAACACTTTTCTTGCAGGAATGTGTTTGTGGGAACATTTGGCGATCGAAAAGTACATGTCACCTCCGGGGGGCATGGGCTTTACAAGAGTCCATGTTCCCTTGTGTCTTTTCCACCTATCTTAACAAGCTTGATATCAGTACATGATATCAACCACCTTAAGGTGGGGGCATTTATAAGGTAAGCTGTCTATTCTAGATGCTAGTAAAGTGTGTTTGAACAATCTTGAAATCTATTTCGTATACCTCCTTTTCACCATAAGGCATCATTGTGATGCGAGTGGTGTTGTATATTTTTGAGCTCATACCTCCACCATAAGGCGTCTTCGTGATGCAGGTGGGGTTGTATGCCATACTTCCTTTTCATTGTAAGGCGTCTTCATGATGCAGGTGGGGAGCATATTTGAGACTATCCTAACCCTTAAGCGTGTCTTCGATGATTGTTGTGGTGAAGCCCAATCATCGGTGTGTGCCTGTAATGTGCCTAAGATGGTGATGAACCTAGAAATAGGTACACTCCATTGCTTGTCTGCCATGTTTTCTCCCTGTCTTCTACGTGTGTGTATTGCATGTTTGTTCCCAAGCATAGTCTAAAGACCGATGGTGATGAGTCCCTCCTATACTTTGGGATTTGTATGGTGTGCTTGATTTGTATTGCGTGTCTATTGCCTCATATGTAGTTTAAAGACCGGTGGCGATGAGTCCCTCCTGTATTATGGGTGGTGTGTTTACTTTCCTTATACTTGCATTTGCATTTCATATATGAGAAAAAGAAAAAATAAAATCATCACTGTATTCACTATATTCAATGTGTTTTGCATGTCTTCAATGTTGTCTTCTTTGTGTCTTGCATGACTGTAACTATCTTCTCCATGTTTTACATGTCTGTTACTATCTTCATTGTGATTGACGTGTCTTCTCTGTGCTTGACACGTTTATTGCGCTTGTCGACCGTACTTTAATGTATGTATTGGCTTTGCGTTTATACATACATTAAAGTGAGGGCTAAATGTTACATCAGAAAATGTCCCCTTAGGGGGTTTTCCATCTTAAGGTTTAGCTCCCAAGTCCTTTAGAATGCATTTAGAGCATCTTGCATGATTTTGATGACTCCCAATGAGAAAACCCTGATGTTTCATGGCAAATGGGACTCAAGGGGTGCATTTATGATAAGCCCTACCTAAAATAGGGGGAGGACTTAGGTACCCGTGCCCTAGTCCTGCCCTATTTTAGGTCAGGACCTATTTTTGGGTGTCATTTTATGACTGTTATTTGTTAGAAATGAAAGCAACACTACTTCAATGGAAATCTAATTCGAATAAATTTTAGCAATCTTTTAAGTGTGAATTAACAATGGAGATTGTAACAAATATAAACCCACAATACGGAAATATACCAGAAGCAGAATGAAGCACATAACACAAGTGTTTAATGTGGAGAAAACCCTTTCGGGTAAAAAACTCCACCAAGAAAAGAGGTCAAGTTGTATTATCTTCACAAAAAGAGATTACAAATACATTCACTTCCTCTGTCCTTCAACCTTCACTCCGGTAGAACTTGGGTACTTGTAAACTGTTATATGCCTCTCATCTACTATGCTATGGTTTTTTTTATAGAATTTACACAACCTCAAGACATTAAATGACTTCTTACAAGCCCATAACACGTGTCAAGAGTCAACAATACAACCTTGGGCGTCCATGGCTAAGAATAGGCTCTTACAGGGTCATAAATGCTGTCATACATGCATCCTACACTTGGAAAAATGTTCCCATGAAAGCTTGAATGAATTGGGGCCAAAAATAACCACTTACAACATCATATGATGTGTCATATACTATTATTAGTGTCATAGATTCTTATGACAACTTACAGTTGTCATAGATTCTTATGACAACTTACAATTGTCATAGAATCTCTTACACCCTCTTACAACATCTAGGACGTGCATCATAACACTAAAAATAGATTATTCCTCCACATGTGCACCCCACTTTGACCAATTACCATTTACCATAGTAAATGACATCCCGTAACTACCACCGGTAACTCTGGGACTTACCGTGTAGTAACTCTGTAATTACCATGGACAGTAAATAATTTTTACCACTGTTGGTGAAACTTATACATCCCTTATGGGTAATTACAAATTACAAATAATAAATGGAATAAATACAATATTGGGATTTACAAGGTTAATGGCACCTTATCCCAACATTCTCCCACTTGACATTATACATTGTAAATCAACTCATAGGAAGTCAAATGAAAAATAATCAGGGACTAGAAACAAAGCTCATGGCCTCTCTGCACCACACGAACTTCTCTGTGCTCACAAGCTTGGTCAATGAATCTGCAACATTCTCTTGAGTGTCTATCTTCTTCAACTCAATCTCTCCATTTGCAACCAACTCTCAAACAAAGTGATACTGAACATCAACATGCTTAGTTCGAGCATGATACATGGGATTCTTAACCAAACAAATAGCACTCTAGCTATCACAACCAATCTGAATATTCCTGCAATCAAAACCAATACCTGTACATAGTCTCCTCAACCAAACTGCCTCCTTAGAGACATGAGTTGCAGCCATATACTCTGCTTCTATGGTGGACAAAGCAACTGTGGGCTGCCTCTTACTTATCCAACTCACTGCACTTCCAAATAGAGTAAACACATAGCCACTAGTGGACCTTCGACTATCCTAGTCACCTGCCTAATCTACATCAACAAAACCCTGTATGTCCAAATATTTATCAGCACTATCAATACCAGAATAAACCAAAAAATGATCAGACGTACCTACAAGCTATTTAAACACCCTCTTCACATAGTTCCAATGTTGTCTACTAGGGTTAGACATAAATCTGCTCAAAACTCCCACTGCTTGGGCAATATCTGGTCTAGTACAAACCATTGCATACATCAAACTCCCTATAGCACTAGCATATGGCACATTAGATATATCCTCAAGATCATCCTCAGTCTTTGGACACATATCTAATGAAAGCTTAGTAACAATGGGTAAAGGAACTCTAACTGAGTTACAATCCTGCAAACTAAACCTCGGCAAAGTAGTATTCACATACTTACTTTGTGACAACCAAAGCTTTTTGTTAACTCTGTCCCTCCTGATCTCCATTCCCAAAATATACCTTACAGCACCAAGATCCTTCATCTCAAATGCACCTGAAAGTTGGGCTTTAAGCTCACTGACCATACCCTTAGTATTGCTGAAAAATAACATGTCATCAACATACAAAGCAATAACCAGTATAGAATCATCAACACAATGAATGTAAACACAATGATCTTCCTTGCTTCTAACAAAACTCAATTTCAAAACAAATGAATCAAACTTTTGATACCACATTCTGGGGGACTATTTCAAACCATAGAGAGACCTCTTTAACCTGCAAACCCAATGTTCTTTTCCTTTTACCTCAAAACCTGTAGGCTATTGCATATAAATTTCTTCTTCAAGATCTCCATGCAAGAACACAGTCTTAACATCCATTTGCTTAATCTCCCAATCATAAGCTACAGCAATGGATAAGAGAAATCTAATAGAAGTTAATTTAGCAACAGGAGAGAATATCTCACCAAAATCAACTCCCTCTCTCTGGGAGTAGCCCTTGGCTACCAATCTAGCCTTGTACTTCTCCAATGACCCATCTGCTCCAAACTTTTTCTTGAAGATCCACTTACATCCTATGGCCTTTCTTCCTTTGGGCAAATGAACAAGATCCCAAGTGTTATTAGAGTCTAAAGCCATCATCTCCTCCTATATGGCTAGCTACCAAGACTCACTATTATCTGCAGAAATAGCTTCCCTGTAGGATCTAGGTTCATCGTTAGTACTTAATAAAGCATATACACAATGAAAATCTGGTGGGCTATACCTGTCAACTAGATTCTGTTGTCTTGTGGATTTCCTCAAGGGTGGAGTAAGAGACTCTACTTGTTCTTCTACATGATCATCTACACCAGCTTCTTCTATAACAACAGATTTATCTTCATCAGAACTACTCGAATCTTCTTCTTCTTCACCCCCTAATCCATCATTCTATTCTTCCTGAGGTGCATCTTGCTGCTCTAAATCAAAGTGCACCTTTTTTACCTTTTCATCTTTTTCTTTTGGCTGCTCAAGTTCAGAAATAGCTCTAAGTTCCCTGAAAATAACATCTCTAGAAAAGATAATCTTGCAGGTTAGTGGATTCCAAAGATGATAACCTTTCACATTATCACCATATCCCATGAATGTACATTTTTTAGTCTTTGGATCCAACTTAGATCACTTTTCCTTAGGCACATGAACAAAATCCTCACAGCCAAAAACCCTTAAATGTGAAACAGAAGGTTTCTTACCTGTCCACACTTCATAAGGTGTTGAATCAAGAGCCTTACAAGGAGATCTATTTATCAAGTAGCAAGCAGTACACACAGCCTCTGCCCAAAAGCATTTATCCAACTGTGCATAACTAAGCATACTTCTGGCCCTTTCCATAATTGTTCGATTCATCCTTTCTACAACACCATTCTGTTGTGGTGTATACGGAGTTGTCTTTTGTCTGATTATACCTACATGCTTGCAAAACTCATCAAATTCCTTAGAGCAATATTCCCCTCCATTGTTAGATCTTAATATTTTTATCTTTAAACCTGATTGGTTCTCTACTAAGACTTTAAATTCCTTAAACTTAGTGAAAACTTCAAATTTATGCTTCATAAAATAAATCCATGTAAATTTGGATACATCATCAATGAAGGTTACAAAATAACAAGATTTTCCAATAGATTCATTATCCACAGGTCCAAACACATCTGTATGAATAATTTATAACTTCTCTTTTGCTCTATTACTTCCTGAAGGAAATGATTTTCTATTTTGTTTACCAAACACACAATGCTCACAGAAATCAAAGTGCTCATTAGAATAAGAGAAATTGTCCAACAAATTTTTATTCTTAATAGTTTTCAGTACATTAGTGCTGATGTGGCCCAATCTACGGTGCCACAACATACATGTATTTTCAATAGTGGCCTCAAATACATAGGAGGCATTACAAACTGTAGTGGCTTCAAGCTTAAACAAGTTCCTGAATCTCTTCCTTTTCGCTACCACCAAGTTCCCTCTCACCAATCTGCAGCCATGCTTGTCAAATGTCACATGCATTCCCAAATCATTCAACTTTGAAACTGAAATCAAATTTCAAGCTAGTCTAGGAACATGCAAAACACCAGGGAGGGTTTTAATCCTCCCATCACTAAAACACAATAATACCTTTCCTTTCCCGATAATCAAATATGTAGAGTTGTCACCAAGGTAGATATTACCTCCATCATACTCTTCATATGAGGAGAACCATTCCTTATGCGGGGTCATATGAAATGAGAATCCTGAGTTAATCAACCAGTGATCATTAGAAACAATATTACATGTAGAAAGTAAAACTTCTTCACCTGCATTCAAGGACTTATCTAAAGCACTCTCCCACTATTTCTTGGGATTTTTGCACTCCTTCACATGTCCCCTTTTACCGTAGTTCCAACACTTAACTCTGTTCTTTTTACCAGGAGCCTTAGACCGGCCCTTGGACTTGTCCTTAGCCCCTTTCTGATCTCCCTTAGGTCCTCTTTCCTTAGATCTTCCCCTGAACTATCTGAACTCTTCTTCCTCAATTCTTGTGATAGTAGCACTGAAACAAGAACATCCAACTTCGGATCCACGAGGTTTGCAGTGATAGCAAGGATAAAATTCTCCCAAGACTCAGGTAACGAACAAATAAGTAAGATACATTTATCTTCCTCACTAACCTCAACATCTACTCAATCAAGATGACTCACCAATAAATTAAAAGAATTTAAATGCTCTGCAACTGATTCACCTTCTCGCATTTTCATGGAAAACAATTTTATTTTTAAATAAAATTTATTTACCATACTCTTGGCTTGATAGATCTCACCCAACTATTTCCACAACTTGTATACAGTCTCTTCCTTTGCGACATTCAACAGGACAGAGTCTGAAAGACACAACCGGATGGTTCCCTATGCCTTCTTATCTAGTCTATCCCACTCATCTTGAGAGACATCGTTAGGTTTCTTCTCTTTTTGGACAGCCAACCATTGGTTTCTTTCTTCCAACAAATCTTCCATTTTTAGCTTCCACAACTCATACCCCATTCCGTTGAACTTCTCAATGTCTATTCGAGAGGTTGATGCAATGGTGGATGTAGCCATAATAACAACAAAAGATCTGCAAAACAAATGCAACCAAATCTCCCACTACAGCTACAACTTCCACACTACCACCCAAGAGTCAAAGCTAACCAGGCTCTGATACCAAATGTTAGAAATGAAAGCAACACTACTTCAATAGAAATCTGATTCAAATAAATTTCAGCAATCTTTTAAGTGTGCACTAACAATGGAGATATACCAGAAGCATAATGAAACACATAACACAAGTGTTTAATGTGGAGAAAACCCTTTCAAGTAAAAAACTCCACCAAGAAAAAAGGTCAAGTTGTATTATCTTCACAAAAGGAGATTACAAATACATTCACTTCCTTTGTCCTTCAACCTTCACTCCAGTAGAACCTGGGTACCTGTAAACTGTTATATGCCTCTCATCTACTATGCTATGGTTTTTTTTATAGAATTTACACAACCTCAAGACATTAAATGACTTCTTACAAGCCCATAACACTTGTCAAGAGTCAACAACACAACCTTGGGCATCCATGGCCAAGAATAGGCTCTTATGGGGTCATAAATGATGTCATACATGCATCCCACACTTGGAAAAATGTTCCCATGCAAGCTTGAACAACTTGGGGCCAAAAATATCCACTTACAACATCTTATGACGCATCATATGCTATTATTAGTGTCATAGATTTTTATGACAACTTACAGTTGTCATAGAATCTCTTACACCCTCTTACAACATCTATGACATGCGTCATAACACTAAAAATAGATTATTCCTCCACACGTGCACCCCACTTTGACCAATTACCATTTACCATAGTAAATGACATCTCGTAACTATCACCGATAACTCCGGAACTTACCGTGTAGTAAATCTGTAATTACCGTGGACAATAAATAATTTTTACCACTACCGGTGAAACTTGTACATCCCTTATGGGTAATTACAAATTACAAATAATAAATGGAATAAATACGATATTGGGATTTACAAGGTTAATGGCACCTTATCCCAACATTATTTAGGTTCTATGCTGACATCCTAAGTTTGAATTACGAAATTCTTAGTGAGAATGTTTGTAGTTGCATATATAAGCATGATTAGTGATTCATTTGCAAACTAGATGGATGTGGCAAACTTGTGGCTTATGTGAAAGTGATTCAAGGCATTCATTGTGTGGCAGAGCAGAATTTTGTGTTGTTATTGTGTTTGTATTTGTAGATTTGGCATCCATCTCCTCATGGCATGAAGAGCATCTTCCTTCCATGAGATCTTCACTACAAGGTGATATCAATTGTGTTTTCTATCATTTATCATTTGGATTTTGCCTCTATCCCACAGTGATACACACTCTTTATCTGATAACGGTGTTTGGAAGACTTGAATCTCTCTTTGGGGCTTGACTGAGGCAAGCCTCTAAACACCACAACCCCAATCCACTTTTCTGTGATTACAGGTTACAAGTTGTGAAAGAGAAAGAAGTGTAGTTGCAGGAGAGTAGTGTAGATTGTTGGAATTGTAGATCAAAGAAGAAAACAGGGACCTAGACTTAGGTTCCCGCTCATTAGTCCTCCAGATTCCACAATAGTAAAATCTCTAGAACAACAGGAACAGGTTGCAGACAACATTCCTAGATCCTGAAAAAAATTGTGGCAATGGACTAGGGTGCTTGCTCATTAGTCCCTGACTTTTCTGCACACTGAACTTTGAAATCTGGTATGTATTTGGCTATCATTTGATCTCTGTGTGCCATCATTTTCTGTAATTTGTCTGATTGTTTATGATTTCATGAAATTAGGGTTTTGAGCATAATTGGGCTTAATTGAACAACAAAATCATACAATTCCAATCTTCCCCTATGTTCCAGTGATAGGAGATATGTATTATAGTTCTCTACTTGGTTGGATGTCCTTGAATGTTTAGTGGTGTAAGGAGGATCAACATAAACCATTAAAATCAATCCTCTTCATTTTAAACCCTAAACAAGCCTGATAGGGAAACATTTTGTAATGAATGGTTAATCAATGGTATCAACCTGAGGAACATTCCATATTATTATTTTGATGGCCACAACCATGATTTAGTTTAAACACAGTAAACCCAACATAAACTGGGTTGAGTTATTGCACTCAATACCTTACTTTGCCAATTCGATAGTAAAAGATGACATGAATCGAATGGATATCCATACATATTTATGTCTTGTGAATATAATGACTCTTCGAGGAGAGCAATAGAGTACTATTCTTTAATTGTCATGATAATGTTTGCATGACAATTGAGACTTCAATAGTGTCATCATTAAGAAGTAGAATCTTGACATATTCTTTGATATAAGAAACCTACCCTAGTTCTATTAGAAGCTAGTGGTTATATATGAGAAGAATGCCAACTTTATAAATGGCAGTTATGTTTTTATGTTTAGGCTTTATGAAAGATTCTTGAAGAAGAACTTAGAAGGGTTCTACTCTACGAGTCTTTATGATCCTTTAAAAGATTCTATGATTTGAGCTTTTACTATTTATTATGAACTAAATTATAACCTTGACAATAAGTAAACAAAGTAAACATTGACCGAGTAGGGTGAGTGTTGAAAACAAGAATGTAATCTTTGTTCAAGAAAATGGGAGAATGTGACGTGGAGTCCCTAGTTTCCAAGTATCTATGAAACCAAGAACATAAGTATGGGTTTTCATGATAACAATTGAGTGTCCAAGGATTGGAATTAGATGTATTGAAACCTAGTTATACTAGACCAAGAATGGTCGACTTTGGTACGATATACAAGATGGAACAAGGTGGCGAGGAGTCACAAGTTCCTCATTATGAAGGTAGCCTTTTCATTCATAACTAACCAATGATGGAAGTCGAGTGTCCTGATATGGGCTATGTATCGAATTGATCCTACTTTTTCTAGACCTAGAGAAAAAGCTTGATTTGAACTTACTGTAGGACATGACAGCTTATAAGTCGAGTCAAGGTGGTGGACATATGACAATTTTCAATCCGTAATGTTTTAGCCTTAGGAGAATTTATGGGTTTTCCATGATATAATCATTGCCACATAGAATCCACCTGAGCATTTCATATGGATAAGTAGTGGGTGTAATAATCCATCAACGGTAGTCATTTATCAATATTTGATCCAATAGTGCCCAAAACTATTCACTAAAAATGCTCAAGTAATAACGACCATTGATCAATAATCTAATGGTACCCACTATTTCTTTCACTAACAACTTCAAACAAACTTATCAAGTAGAAATGGCTATCGATCAAATTCAAGTAATTGGGCATGTGTTTCTAAAAAAGGTAAAGTAGAAGGTGAACTATATCAACATGATTCCTTGCCATATGATTATGATAGGCTAGCATGATCAATGACATGTTTGCATTTTAAAAGGATGTTAGGAAAGTGCAAGAGGAGGTTCATGCCAGTGGTCAATCAAATACAAATGAGTCCACCATGGGTTAAACTAGGTTGTTAATCTCAAGGGAAAATGTATAAGAGCTATTGATCACATTTAGAGTGTAACAAATTAAATTGATGGAGCTAGAGAAATGTATGAAGAGAATGTGGCACAGTAAGTCAATTATTATTGGTCTAAAGTGTAATATGTAGAATTTTAGTATAATATGTAGAATTTTAGTGTGTACCTCTTATTATAAATGAATAAAATTAGGTTAGGTAGAGTCTAGTGGAAAAATATGGTGGTATTGACATCTATTTAGTGTTGCCTCCTTGCCTAGTATATTTAAATGTTTTGGAGTGTTGAGGACCATTGGCAACGCTATGTGTTGTATGCACATGACAACCCTACTATACAAGCTGATTTGATATCTTTAAGGCCCATGGATTGTGGATCCTTGATGATGTGTCATGATCCTATTCATTATAGTGGATTTGTGGAGTGTTTACAACTACCACTTTGATGATACAAAGATCTATCAAAGTTATAGGTCTTGTGGGAAGATGAATATTGATCATGGATCATTGCATGGACTTAGTGGCTAAAATAAAATACTAAGGGGATTCTTGGAGGCCTATGGACTATTTATTTTGATGTGACATGGCATGATCATGTTGATTTGTGATAAACAAACTAAAAGTAATTAGGTTGGGGTAGAAGGTTGACACATGACACTCTCTAATTATTGTGGAGGTTGGCTCATAAAATAGTACATAGCTTGAGGACTTGCTAATCTACTAAATTCATTAATCAAAGGAAAACTTCATAATCTTTACCCTACAAGGTAGGCTCTAGATTTTAAATGAAAGGCAACAAAGCCCAGGATTTGCTGGTAAGATCTATCTAGTAGTAGGCATTGAATTCTAAATAATTTGTAGTAAGAATTGAATTTGATATGATACAATCAATGAATTAATTGCCCAGTTGGTGATTATTGAACAATTGCAAGGGCAAATGTGATTTCAATGCCATATCACTAATTAAGGAGAGGGTAGCTAAGGGAGTTATTGAAGACCAATATGTGCCCATACTGATTAGAGAAACCAAGAGGAGAAGTGACTCTTTAGGGTGTGGGATATTTTTAGACATTGATTATCATAAAAATTAATGAAGTTAGATTCCTATAGGCACTATGCATGCATGTCTAAAGAAGAATTTTTCCCTATTCTATGGAAGAGTTGATTTAAGGGAAAGTCTTACAATACCCAAGGTATGGGCACCATGATAACTAAATCCTTCCAAATGCTAAAATTATCATGTTTGGTCTAATTGAATGTGTTACATGGTCTACAAAGAATTTAATGCCTAGGGTAAATTATCTTCAATGAATAGAATTAAATGTATGCACATCATCAAGGGGATTTTGGATCACACTTTATATGGGAAGTTAGGTTTGAATTGAAGTTTTTGTACCTTGGGGCCTGGGGAATTTATTATTGTAACCAACTAGAGAATAGGGAGCTTAGTGAGGGAACTTCCTATGTTTTTTAGCCTAAAGGCTATATATACTTGGTTGTTTTATATTGTAATGGGTTGGAAAACCATGTTATGTTAGGAATTGCATGCAGAAGATATCAATTAAATGCAAATAAAGATTAAACAGCGGAATAAAAATACACAAAAATAATAACAGTGAGAGATAATTTTTAATGTGGTTCACCCAAACTCAGGCTACATCCACTGTTGGCAAGAGACACTGCTTCAGTATGGACTTGTATGTTGTCATTGATGGAAACAAGGCTTAAAGAACCTATCACCATGACAGGAAAAGATAACTCCAGAAGAACATTTCAGATTCCAGGTTCGGTTGATAGAAAATGGCTAAGTATGGAATGTATTCTAAATGGAAGACACTAAGTTAGCTTGTTTTCTTCCGCAACTGAAGACTTGCAGATGCAGTTCAGGTATGATGTTAGTTGGTGTTTGATAATTATTATACTTTCAAGATTAAGTTCTGATCCTCTCTGGAAGTCACCTTGAAGAAATGCCTAAGTCTGAGTAAGCAAAGGTATAGTAGGAACAATGAACAAGGTCTAGTGTAGTGGTTTGCATTCCTCCACAGATAAATATTTTTCTATGTGGTTGTAAGGTGTTGTAAACACATAGGTGAAGTGTCTTATTCTAGAGTTAGGAGATCTGAAGTTCACCAGAAGGATAACTACAAGATGTTAAGTATCGACATAGTGATTGACAGAGCTTGATAGAGACAAAGTCTGAGATCTGATGGTCCACATTTCTCTGCAAGATGATATCATGCCTTGTAGTTCTAAGGCTAAGATTGGGAATATGTAAAGAGTCCTTGATATGATTTGGAAGGTGTTTTGAGAACATCGGTAAAAGTTGTAAGTTAGCAGATGAAGTTGTTAAGCATACTCTTAAGGAAGAGGCCGACAAGTAGATAAATCATTGAGTGGAGAAGAGTTAATGTTTGGAGGATCTATGTAAGTAATTGAATGATTAGAGTTGACTTATATGAACACGTTTGGGAGAAGATTTAGGTCCACACGACACATAGTACATTGGATTGAGCGACAAGGTACATCTTTCTATGTACAAGTTTCACTTCTTGGATGCTAACCTGATTATGGATTAAATAATGATGCAGATATTTATATATATATATATATATATATATATATATATATAAGAGTGATGATCTTTAGTTGAGTGTGTGGCGGGGAGGTATGTGTGTGTGATGCAAGGATGCAAATAGTGGAGTAGAGTTAGAGGATCAGTAGCGATGAAGACTTGGGATTAAAAATACAGTTGTTAAATGACTGCACCCTGGCATAGTGGCAAATGCTTGAGCAATATTCAATTTTCATGTGCAATATGATTGGAATCATGTTTTCATCTTCAAGGTAGTGAGCTAGAAGTGAGCCTTCAACAGGGTTTAATAGCCCTAAGGGTTTAACATCCCTTATTGTAATCTTGCTAGGTTTAGGGTTGAGGCATTGATCCTACTAAACTTAGTTGTACATCATGGCTGTGAGCCAACATGTTGTTCTAGGCCTGTGGAGTGACCAAGCTTGAACATCATTCTTGTAAAGATTGCAATATATTTATGAGAGCTAATCCTCTCCGTGGTTTTTCCTATTTTGGGTTTTCCACGTAAAATCTTGGTGTTATGTGTCATGCTTTTGTGGATGTTGTTCATTTGTGTATTATGCTTCTATTTGATAAAGCCTTTGAAATGGTTAAAAGTAAAAGTACAAGAAAAAGTTTATAGAACACTGATTCACCCCCCTCTCAGTGTTCCTGACAATCAACAATTGGTATCAAAGAAAGGTTCCTTGGAAGAATTTTAACAACTTGAGGAAGATCTGGGATAGTGTGATCATGGCAGCAAGAAGGTATGGAAATTATGAGAGATACAACCAACTAGAAGCAGCTCTTATGGATCTTGAAAATTTTGAAGCAAAGGTCAGAGATTTGAAGGGAAATCTAAAACAAGTTGATGAATGCATCTTAAAGCTGAAGGAGAAAGTTAAGAAATTCAAAGACAAATACAAAGAAGCCAGTGACCAATTGTTATCAGTAAATGAAGCGCTATATGATTTGGAAGCAGAAGTTACAGAAAGAACAAAAGTAGAAGATGATCTAAATTTGATTGTGAAGAACAAATTAGAAGATTGTGCTAAACTTGAAAAAGAAATTATAAGTTTAAAAATAGATTTGGAAAAAGCCAGAAGTTTTGAAGAAAAATTCAAGATAAGTACTACAAAGCTTGATGAAGTGATTGCTAGCCAAAGGAATGCTGATGACAAACATGGTTTAGGATTTGAGAAAGGTGAAAGCTCAAACTTTGGGCAAATAAGCATTGAGCCAAGGCAAAACAAAGGATACCAGTTTAGAAATCAAAGAAGAAGACCTAGAAGACCTCCGGTCAGACAACCAAATGCTCAAAGGTACCCATCTTTCAATGTTTTTGTAATTCATGCAATAAGTTTGGTCATAAGGCTACTGAGTGTAGAAGTGGAGTAAATCAAAAGGCTCCATTATTCTTTAGTCAGTGTTTCAATTGCAAGAAAATTGGTCATAGAGCAAATAAATGTAGAAATCAGATCAAGAAAAGCTTGAGGAGGAATGAACAATCATTCAAAGGTAAATGCTTCACTTGTAATAGAACTGGTCATAAAGTTGTTGTATGCACAAGTAAAGTAAGTCAAAACTCTATTAGGTGCAATGTTTTCTATAAAATGGGACACAGATCAAATGAATGTAGAAGCTCTGAAGGAACTGACTTTCAAAATACAAGGAATAGTCAATCATTCAATGGAAAGTGTTTTGCATGCAATAGATTTGGACATATGGCTAATTAATGCAGATTAAATTCAATCAATGAAAGGAATCAAGGTCAAAAGAATGTGGTGTGCTTCAATTGCAACAAATTTGGACATGTTGCAAGGTTTTGCAGAAGCAGGAATGAGAAGAGAAATCACTATTTTGAAGAAAGGAAATCAAAGTAGAGAAATGACAAGGGAAAAGAAAAAGTTGATCCAGTTGAAACCAATAAAGAAATGAACAAGGTATGGATCAAGAAAGGAGTAATTGAAGTCAGGGAACAATCCGCACCAGTATCTGGTGTAGATACCTCCTCCGGGAAGTAAATTGAGAGCTCTGGCTCAAGGGGAGCAGTGTAGAAAATTCAAATCCCTCAACCAGAAATTGGGTGCTAGAATCTGGCACAAAGATGTATCATGGAATATGATGTGACACACCTATTAGAAGAAAAAATGGAAGAAAAAGGGTCAATGTGGTATATTGTGGAGTAATCCTAATTGACTATGCTCTATAGTTAAAGGTTTTGGTAGCTTTTTGGAAATGAGCATTTATGACAACTAGGTCAAGCCGTGCGGAGGATAAAAGGAAACTTATTTGATTTCAAAATCACTTTGCATACAAGTGACCAAGGTAAACCAAAGAAAAAATCAAAACAACTACAGTACTCTCTAAAGAATTTCAAATTGAGATCAAGGAAACCCTATTCCGGCGAAAGAGGTATTTGCAACTTGAAACCCTACTGTGAAAATTAAAATTGCTCTGGAAAAATGTCTCACCCCAAGATTAAGAAACAATTCTTCAAATTGCCAAAAAATGATCTGTTAGGGGCATTCTCAATTACTCCACATGGGGTCATGCATATGGAAGATATGAGGGCATACATACATACCAGTTTAGAAGAATATGAGCATATGAAGTTAGGAAAACTATATTTGGACAAACTGACTACTATGGACATTATGCTGAAAGATGATTACAAAGTTCTAGGGGAAAAGAAATTTGACACCTGGTTGGACTTTCTCGCAATTCTGATCGATGCATGGGTCAAGCTTATTCTAAGAAGAATTCATGATGAATCTTTATGGTTTGATGAACCCTATTTGATAACTAAATAAGCCATTAAAGCAGTAACTGGCATGAGCTCCTCCAGAAGGGTTCCAAGCATAAAGAAAATGAAGAACAATGTGGTAATGTAGCTAACAGGAGCCAAACTTGAAAAGAATGGTCTTACAGTGAATGATATCAGGGATCAGGCTGTCAGATTTGCATAAATGATTATCAGATACAAAATATACTTCTCCAATAAGGAAAATTTTGTGTCTGCATCAACTATAAACACAACATATGACATGATAAAAAATAATACAGATTATGATCTTTGTTAATTGCTCCAAAATGAACTTATGGAGAACTTGAAAAGGGCAAAAGAAACTAATCATCCTTTCAAATATGGAACATTGATTACATGTTTACTCTTTTACTTCCCAAAAGAGCTACTTGGTCTAGGAAATGTTATCTAGCTCAATCACATTCCTGTAGCTTCTCAAATAAGAAATCATTTACAGAGTTTGGGTAATGCAGATATGCAAAATGAAATCATGTGGAAATATTTTAGAGATTTTCAATAGAAAATGGTAAGAAGGTTCTGGATACCTAAAAAGGTAGTGACAAAGTATGAAAAGGACATTGTATTCATGGTGGATAAAGATAAATGCTTCATGGAAGCTGTGGAACCAAGAACTATATGGGTCCGTGCACTAGGTTATGAAGTTGCAGAAGATGTCTTGACTGAATTAGCTGATACACTACTAAGTAAACCTACTGATCCCAAAGAGGACAGATTTAGGACTTTCTCAAAATTATCTTCCAGAATGTTGATGGAACCTGAGCAGTCAGAAAGAACATCAGATGAACAATTAAGTAAGGTAGAAACCAAATTAGGAGGATCCAAGTTCACAAATGCTCCAATAGAATGGGCATCAAACACTCTAGAAAGGAAAGATAAGAGATCTGAAGAGGAGAGACTAGCATCTAGTCCCAGATAAAGAATAAGGATCTCATCCATTATAGAAGCCATAATTGAAGGAGAAAAGAAAAAGAAAGTCTCACTTTGTAAAGAAAAGGTGACAAGAGACACTGCTGCTTCAGTAAAAGAAGTGCGAGAAAAAGACAAACAAGATTGGGATAAACTAGAATTACTACAAGGTCAAAAAAATTTGGACATGATGTCTTTGGCACAAAAATTTAAGTGGGCTTCAATTGTTCAAGCAAAGGCTCAAGAAGAGTTGTTGAAATCACTTACTGAGAATAGTAAAGTAATTGATGAAGCATCTGGGATTTTGGAGAAGCTGCTATCTACCCACAAGAGGGATTCATCCATGCCCCCAGTAAGTCATTTGAAGGAATTAATAAATTCAATAAGTAATCAGTTTGAATCTTTTGAGAAATCTACAGAAACAAAAGTAAGGCTAGAATTTGAAGGAAAAAGACTAGAAGAATTAAAGACAATGATAACCAAGGATAAGATTTCGTTACATAATTCAATATCCAACATTCAAAGAGCTATGAAAGAAGCTAGAGATGTGTACAAATTTTGCCTATCCTGGCCAAAATCTACTTAGGAGATTGAAGAAAAGATCAAAGCGCTGGAACAGAGAATGATGGACATCTCTAACAAATTTGATCCAGCAACAAAATTAGTTAGAAATAAGGAAGCAAAAGTCATCTGCATCCATAATGATCTAACTGAGTTATTAAATCAAAAATATCAAATAAAAAGCAGAATGGGACAACTAAGGAGACTAGTCTTCCCTAAACTGGACTCAATGACAAATCTTACTGCAGAGGCTAGGGTAGCTGTACAAATAGGCACACCTTCTGATCTCAATAATGCAGAAACTTTAGCCTTTCTCTACAGTGGACACATTCAAAATTTGGATAATGCTAAAAAATGTTGGGATAATGAGTGGGCATAGATCAAGAACTTATTCAATGATATTCTCAAATACATGTAATACAAAGAGGTAGATTGCACTTGTCAATATGCGGGTGAGTACATCAATTTTTGGGATTTTGACAAATTTTGGGTTCCGGATCACACCCTTTTCCATTGATGTCAAAGGGGGAGAAGTAGATCAATGAAAAATGGATAATCATCTCAGGGGGAGCAAGAAAGTACAATGTATATAGTAAGGGGGAGCAATCAAGTATTTTTCACTAAGTGTTGCCACCAATGCCAAAGGGGGAGATTGTTGGAAAGAGGCACTACTTTGGTATGGACCTGTATATTGTCATTAATGGAAAAAAGGCTCAAAAAACCTATCACCATGATAGGAAAAGATAACTTCGGAAGAACATGTTGGATTCCAGGTCCGGTTGACATAAAATGGCTAAGTATGGAAGGTATTCTAAATGGAAGATAGTAAGTCAGCTTGTTTGCTTCCGCAATTAAAGACTTGCAGATGCAGTTTAGGTATGATGTTAGTTGGTGTTTGATAAGTATTATACTTTTAAGATTAAGTTTCGATCCTCTCCAGAAATCACCTTGAAGAAATGCCTAAGTTCAGGGAAGCAAAGGTATAGCAGGAACAATGAATAGGTCTAGTGCAGTGGTCCGCATTCCTCCGTAGATAAGTATTTTGCTATGCAGTTGTAAGGTGTTGTAAACACATAGGTGAAGTGTCTTATTCCAGAGTTAGGAGATCTGAAGTTCACCAGAAGGATAACTACAAGATGCTAAGTATCGACATAGTGATTGACAGAGCTTGACAGAGACAGAGTCTGAGATCTGATGGTCTGCATTTCTCTGCAAGATGATATCAAGCCTTGCAGTTCTAAGGGTAAGATTGGGAATATGTAAAGAGTCCTTGATATGATTTGGAAGGTGTTTTGAGATCCTCGGTAAAAGTTGTAAGTCAGTAGATGAAGTTGTTAAGCATACTCTTAAGGAAGAGGCTGACAAGTATATAAATCATTATGCGGAGAAGAGTTAATGTTTGGAGGATCTATGTAAGTAATTGAATGATTAGAGCCAAATTATATGAACACATTTGGGAGAAGATTTGGGTCCGCGTGACACATAGTGCATTGGATTGAGCAACAAGGTACATCTTTCTATGTACACATTTCACTTCTCAGATGCTGACCTGATTATGGATTAAATCATGATGCAGATATATATAAGAGCGATGATCTTTGGTTGAGTCTGTGGTGTGGAGGTATGTGTGTGTGATGCAAGGACGTGAATAATGGAGCAGAGTTAGAGGATCAACAACGATGAAGACTTGGGATTCAGAATACAGTTGTTAAATGATTGCACCCTGGCATAGTGGCAGATGCTTGAGCAGTATTCAGTTTTTATGTGCAATATGATTGGAAGCATGTTTTCATCTTTAAGGAAGTGAGCCTTCAACAGGGTTTAACAACCCTCAAGGTTTAACAAGCCTTATTGTAATCTTGCTAGGTTTAGGGTTGAGGCAGTGAGCCTGCTAAACTTAGTTGTACATCATGGCTATGAGACAACATGTTCTAGGCCCATGGAGTGACCAAGCCTAAACATTATTCTTGTAATGATTGCAATATATTTATGTGTCATTTTGGGTTTTCCATGTAAAATCTTGGTGTTATGTGTCATGCTTTTGTGGATGTTGTTCATTTGTGTATTATGCTTCTATTTGATAAAGCCTTTGAAATAGTTAAAAGTAAAAGTACAAGAAAAAGTTTATAGAACACTGATTCACTCCCCCTCTTAGTGTTCCTAACAATCAACATCCACCAACAGAGAGTCCAATATTATTATCTAGCAAATCAAACCGATTACAACCAACAATCCTTGCAACTTAATACCACTGCAAAATGCTACAATACAATATCCATAGAAACCTTAACCCTTAGCCATTTTTTATCAAGACTTATGTCGGTTACAAAATAGGGGTTTTTTTTTTATGTCGGCCAATAGAAAAAATAACTCCCTGGACCCCACTGCCCCTTGACCCTGTCTTGGTGGGGCTACCCCCAAACCCCCGTTAAATAATTTGGGGGGAAACTACATTGATAAAAGTGGGGGAAATTTAACCTCCGAGTCTGATTAGGCTCCATATAATAAAAATCTCCCACTTGGAGACTGATTAGACTCCACAACATATCATCTCCCACTTGGAGACTGATCATAACACTACTGACCCTGTAGCTCCCACTGGAAATAAATACCCTAGACCCTACTATTTTGATTTAATTATTTTTAGTCTTGAAGACTAACTGAAGCTGAAGAGGAGCTCAACTTCTCCGTTGTCACTGCCTTCATAAACATATATGTTGTATTTTCATCTGTATGTATCTTTTCTAGCCGTAACTGTCTATCATCCAACACTGACCGGATGAAGTGATACCTTAGCTGTATGTGTTTGGTATTTGAATGCAAGGCTGAATTCTTTGCAAGATGTATGACACTCTGACTGTCTGTAAACAAATAACTATTAGCCTATTTTTTCCCCAATTCTTCCATGAAATATTACAGCCATATCATCTCTTTGCTTGCCTCTATTGCAGCTACATACTCTGCCTTCGTGGTGGATAAAGCAACCACCTTTTGCAACCTAGAGATCTAACTCACTGATGTCCCACCTACAGTAAAGACATAACTTGTAGTACTCTATGTGGTATCAATATCCCCTACCAAATCTAAGTCCACATAGCCTGCTAAATCACTATTAGATCCCCCAAAACATAAATATTTATTGGATGTACCTCTCAAATATCTAAGAATCCATTTTACAGCATTTCAATTCAATCTAGGATTACTCATATACCTACTTACGAATCCTACAACATGTGCAATATCCAGTCACATGCATACCATGGTGTACATTAAACTTCCTACAGCTAAAGCATATGGTACCTTGGACATTTTTTCTTCCTCCTCTTGTGTCTTAGGACACATCTCCTTAGTCAATTTCAAATGACTAGGCAAAGGTGTGCTGACAGCTTTTGCATTCTCCATATGGAATCTCTGCAACACCTTTTCAACATAATCAACCTGAGATAGAGTCAATTTCTTGTTCTTCCTATCTTTGCATATTTTCATACCAAGGATTTGTTTTGCTGCCCCTAAATCCTTCATAGCAAATGATTGTGCTAACTGATGTTTTAACTCTCTTATGTGATCCATGTTAGACCCTGCTACAAGCATGTCATCAACATATACACATAAAATAATGTAGCTGTCATTATCCAACCTCTTAAAATAAACACAATGGTCAAAATTACACCAACTGTAGCCTTGCTTAGCCATAAAACTATCAAATTTCAGATACCATTATCGAGGTGCTTGTTTCAAGCCATATAAACTCTTCTTCAATCTGCACACCAATTTCTCCTTACCTTTGACCTCAAATCCCTGTGGTTGTTCCATATATATCTCCTACTCCAAATCACCATGGAGAAAGGTAGTTTTCACATCTAGCTATTCCAAATGCAAATCTTCAACAGTCACAATACTTAAAACAATACAAATAGAACTCATCTTAACAACCAGAGAAAAACTCTCATCAAAATTAATACCTTTTTTCTATGCAAATCCTTTTACAACTAACCCAGCTTTAAATCTTTTCTTACCTCCATCTTCCTCTTTCAGCCTATAAACCCATTTGTTTGGTAAAGCCTTTTTACCTGCAGGCAACTTACATAATTCCCAAGTCTAATTTTTCAGCAAGGAGTCCATTTCTTCTTTCATTGCAAGCTCTCATTGAACCTTTGTATTCACCTGCATAGCTTCATCATACCCTTTCAGTTCACCAGCATCTGTTAACAAAATAGAATACAAAGAGGGAGAAAACCTTTCAAGAGGTCTACTTAGCCTTGTTGACCATCTAACATTTACTAGAGTTTGTGGTATTTCTTGTTGTTGTTGCGGAGCATGAGGAACCACTAGAACAACATTACCTAGGGTATCATCCAACACCACATAATCCTTTTCTTTCTTCTCATGCCGTTGCAACTGATCTTTGTACAACACCTTCTCATTGAATACAACATCCTTGCTTCTCACAATTTTTAGATTTTCAACATCCCAAAGCCTATAACCAAATTCATCAATGCCATATCCAAGAGAGCCTTCACCTCTTCATCAAATTTCACTTTTACAGAAGTTAACTGACTGGTAATCATATTAAACTCATTTAAATGATCTATCATAGATCCACCTTCAATCATTTTTAGATTAAACAAATGCTTCATGAGAAATACCTTATTTGAGGCTGGGGTTTTTTCATACTATTTAGCCAAAGTTTTCATCAGTTCATTTGTTGTCTTCCCTTCTGTTATATTGAATGCCATAGATGGTGCTAGGCACAACCAAATGGTTTCCAGTGCCTTTTTGTCCAAAAGTTCCCAATCCTCATCAGTCATTGCTGCTGGTTTCTTGGTTATTCCTTCCAACGGCCTCCATAAATCTTTCTGATAGAGATAATCCTCCATCTGCATCTTCCATAACTGATAGTTCTACCCATTGAATTTATCTACCTTCAATTTACCCTCGTTTGCCATTGCTCCCACTTAACCATGAGACTCCCATTCAACTATGAGACCTTCATGCAGATGATAATCGAACACAACTCACTCTGATACCACTTGTTAGGAATTGCATGCAGAAGATATCAATTAAATGCAAATAAAGATTAAAAAGAGGAATAAAAATACATAGAAATAATAACAATGGGAGACAATTTTTAACATGGTTCAACCAAACTCGAGCTACATCCACCAACAGAGAATCCAATATTATTATCCAGCAAATCAAACCGATTACAACCAACAATCCTTGCAACTCAATAGCGCTACAAAATGCTACAATACAATATCCATGGAAACCCTAACCCTTAGCCATTTATCAAGACTTATGTCGGTTACAAAATAGGGTTTTTTATTTATGTTAGCCAATAGAAAAAATAACTCCTGATGCCTTTATAAAATAATAAAATTTGTTTGAGGTTTCAGGGGCAGTTCCCCCGAGCCCTCGTGAGGACGTTGACTGTTGACCTCGCCATGTATCGTAATAGGGAGCGTGCCAAGGGCGCTGTCCCTGGAGCCTGCAAGGGGCACTTCCCCTGGACCCCACAAGGGGCGTTGCCCCTTGACCCCATCTTGGGGGTGCTTCCCCCAAACCCTCGTTAAATAATTTGGGGGGAAACTGTGCTGATAAAAGCGAGGAAAATTTAACCTTTGAGTTTGATTAGGCTCCATATAACATGTTCTACTGATGCTCAAATTTTTTTTATTTCAATGATTTAATATAGTTTGCTTCACATTTTCATAATTTTTCCAAATTGAGTCTTGATATTTTAAATCCATATTCATAATTCATTTAAGTATGATAAATAATAAAAATGATAACTTCATAATACATCTTTAATATTGAAATTTGTGAGTTTGAGTATGTTTAATTTGTGCATGTGAAATATGGTATCTATTCATTCTTGTCCCAATAGTTGATTCATCTCTAGAAGATTGTACCATCCTAGGCTTTTGACTATTTGGTAACTAGTTGAGCTAAGATTGGTTTTTGTGTTGGTTTATCCACTTTAGAAAATTGGATATTGTCTCTTGAATAAATAAGCTCACTCTAAACTTCTTCTTCCCCTTTCTCTTTTACATTTTCTTTGAAAATCAATAGATTTAGGATTAGTTTAGTATGTTTAATATTTTAGTTAGATTTATAGTTGATTTTGTCTTGTGCCTTGTATTAAGAGTGTGGAATCCTTTTGGTCTATGACTATTTTTCTTATCTTATGATCCATTGCCATTTGGTGGTAATTTAGAATTGCATATGGTTGAAATAGTTTATGTTAATTAACATTGAATCACAAGCATTTTTGAAAGTTAGGATGAAATTATTTTTCTTCTACTAGAGTTAGACCTTGAGATTGTATTTTCTTTGTAACCAACATAGGCCCCTTGAATAAAATAGATAAAAATGACCTCTAGATATGTGTGCGTAGACTAAGTAATATAAACCCTAGGGGAAGCAATTCCCTTTCAACATGAACAATCTATTTCATTCAAGTTAGTGTGTCAAAACATGCACCAACAGTAGTGTTGAAGGTTTTTTAGAGAGAGTTATCATGGATATCTATTGTTGATTAGAACAAGTAGACTATCTCCTATGTTTTTACAAATCACTTCTTTTTAAAACTATTTTATCCTTATATGTTATTTGGGTGAAATTTCAAAGCTATGTCCCACTTTTATAAAGGAAATGACCAATACTAATCTATTTTTTTAACTTGAATCACTAGAAACTGATATATGTTTTGAATTTTGAAATAATATAAACTAATGAAATGTAGATTTTTTTAGTGTATTTTATGTTTGTATTTAAAATAATAATAAAAAAAATATTTGAATGTAGTTTTTTTCTAAAATTGACACTATAATTTAGTTGTTGATAAAATTCTTAAAAATGAGGTTAAGAGAGACATCACTTTTCATACAATGAATTTCATTTTTTTCCTTCTTTTTTTTTGCATTTATAACTTGAAACTGTTGTGCATAGATTAATTTTTTTCCATTTAGATAAATATATATTTTAAAAAAAATATTTAAAGTTGTGTGTACTAAAAATACAACTATTTTGACGAGATGCAACTTTTTATCTTAACTATTTATCTAAAATAGAAAATGATTATATCATCTTGACATGGAATCTCCCCTTTAGTGCATCATATTTTTTCAAAAAAAATTAATAAAATTTAGTATTTTAGTACATGGATTAATTTTTTTCCATTTTGATAAATATATATTTTTCAAAAATATTAAAAGTTGTGTGTACTGAAAATACAACTATTTTGACGAGATGCAACTTTGTGTCTTAACTATTTATCTAAAATAGAAAATGATTATATCATCTTGACATGGAATCTCCCCTTTAGTGCATCATATTTTTTCAAAAAAAAATTAATAAACTTTAGTATTTTCTTAAGAAAACAATCAACCTTATATTTTTGTGTTGATGACCTACTTTTAGTAAAAATTAAAAAAACAATATAAATACTAATAAAATTAATAAAAATATATTTTTGAAAACTACACTTTTATATCTACAAAAGGGTTTTTTTATTTTGTTTTAAATGTTATATGCCAATAGGACTTGTGAGAACATTATGTTTTTCAAATAATTTCATGTTACGTGTAAATTAGCCCCAAAGTGATGCTACATATGTATCTAGTGGACACTTCCAACTGGAAAAGTTATGATGTAAATCTAATTTAGCTAGAATGAATCTAGCTAGAACATATGTTTGACTAAAATTTTCTTTTGATTATAAACATGCTTAAATTCATTTGTGCTAATAAGTTGGTCTAAAGTGGGACACAACTTTGAACTCTCATGCATCTACACAATTCTCCTATTAAAACCAATTTAATCACAATATATAGGAGTCGTATCCTTCTTATTTTTCACACTAGAGTTGGGACTCTTAGGATTGACATTCAAATTTTTTACCCCTCTTAAACACAATATGACTTCCATCATAAACATTAATAGGGACATCAATCATGGGGAGTACCTAATTATCTTAGGAATCTAAAAAGGGTTTCTTATGGCCAATTTTGATACCAACACCTTTACTACTGGAATATAGGGTATCTTCCTGTTGGAATTGGATGTGACAACTAAGAGGGGGGGTGAATCGGTTGTCTTAAAACTTTAAAACTTGCAGCAGTTAATTCCTCTTTACTACTTCATTAATAGATTAATAATGTTATCATGAAAATCAAGAATCAACAACACATGAGAAGAAGTAGAAATAACACATTTGACACCAAGATTTTTGACGTGGAAACCCAGTTAAGGGAAAAACCACGGTGGGGGTTAACCCACAAAGATTATACTCTGTTAAAAGTATTACAATGGTGAATGCACATGCATTCAGGCTCACTACCCAGAGCTCACTGCTCAAAACAAGGCTCACTGCCTACAGAAAGAAGATTACAATGAGTTTGAACTGATAATTAGCATCTACCAATGTAAGGATTCAGTTCCAGTTAAGCACAGAATACTGACTTGATACACTTCATCCTCACTCTGCCCTATTTACTGTTCTGCTAACATCTCAACCTTAGATCTCTGCCCTTTTCACACTTAATCCATAGTCGCATCACACACACACACAAATCACTTAAATCCATCGGCTATATATATCTGCATCATGATATTCAATCACTTTTCAGTCAACTTCAAGATCACTTAGAACTTTGTTGAAGACTCTACTCTGTCGGCTAAATCCATGCATAACTTGTAAAGTGGACCAAAACTTGCATTCACAAATCATCAATCATGTCGGCCACTATCACTAATCATCACAAATAATCTAACTGACAACTTCCATTCATTTAGAACCAAGATCAATTACAAGGTTAGCATGTTCTTCTGCTGTCTGGACTGTCAAACTGTAACCCCATACTCAGATGCAAATAACTTTTGAATCCTTCATCACTGAAGGTTAAAATTATGGATTTAGATTGCCCTAACAATCCTTATGACTCCTTCAGATCCGCAGCATACTCTGATTTACCACTAGAGAGATCCAGACCAAGATACCGGACCCTATCACATGCTCTATCTCTGGCTACCTGGACTTAGATGAATTCTGATTCTGACTTCTGGTATGAACAAATTATGTTATGTGGATGAGTGGAATAGTCTTAGTTGCCATCAATGACAACACCTGTGTTGCGAAGCAGTGTCTCTTGCCAACATTCTCCCCCTTTGGCATTGATGGTAACACTTAGTGAAAAATGACTAAGTGTTACTCCTCCTTACTCTATACTCTTATGTTCTCCACTGATTCCGGAGCTCCCCCTTTGCTAGATTCCTCATTTTTCATTGTTCTTCACCCCCCCTTTGACATCAATGGTAAAGGATGGGGTCCACAAACTAAAAATCAAAAATTTCATATACAGTGCTGCATATGTACACCCAATCATTAAGTTATATTTACATGAACTTGAGAATATCTGTAAAACTACTTTTCAATTGCTCAAGTTCAGAGGCCCAACTTCTTTTCATGCCATCCAAAATTGAGATGTGTCCACTCAGTAGAAATGCATATGCTTCTGCCTTTGTCAGATCTGAAGGATCACTTGTCTGAACTACAGTTTGAGCTTCTGATAGTGCATTAAACATTGTTTCTAACTTAGGGGTAATCAATCCCTAGAGCTCACACATTCTCTTTGCAATATTGCCTTTTTGTTTAACAAGCTTCTTTATTTCATCAGTCAAGCTGATTACTTGACATTCCTAACTTATAGGAGAAATTGTTAGAGGATCAAAATTTTGAGATAGATTTGACAATTTTTGTTCTTGCTCCTTTATCTTCTTCTCAATATCCTTACTGACTTTAGGCCAGGATAGACAAAATTTGTATATATCACCTCCATCACTTAGAGCATTTTGAATACTCTTTATATTGATACCAAGTATCATCCTATCATTCCTTATTAGGCTCCTTATTTCACTAAATTTTTATCCAAAAAATTATTTCTAACTTTAGTCTCTGTAGACTTCTCAAAAGACTCAAAATGTGTACTTACAAAACTTACAACATTATTTAGATTTCTGAAAGAAGATTCAGAAGGATTCTTCTAGAAGGTTGTGTGATAGGTGAAAGTCAGGTGTGGAAGATCAAACATAGTCATGAAACCCTAACCGTACCATCATCAAGGAATCTAACCTAAATGAAATCAAAAGAACAATGCAACTCAAGCATAACATCACCTGGACCGTGCGATTCCTTGTTTGAGAGGGAGATGTGGACTGCTTCTTCGACGATTCCTGTAGGATGGGGGACAGTGATGGAGGGCATGTTCTCCTATGGCACGAGATATGCATGGGCAGAGTGCGTGTTGGGATAGCTCTATCATTACCTGCATGATTGCGCATATATGTTTGGAGCGAGCATGTCAGCAGGAGTGACAGTTTTGCATGTATGGGCTTATGAGCACATTCCGGTGACGAGACCAGAGGGATGGGTTGCTAGAGCAGCAGGAGAGCCATTTGCACGGATGTATAGAGGAGCCTTGATGTATCGACAGCGCCGAGGGGTGGTATACTGGCGACGGAGGTTGGATGAGATAGACAGATTTGTATGGAGGCCATGGCTAGGATGTGAGCAGTGGGAGGAGGAGGATACCGAGCTTGCCTATGCTAGACAAGAGAGGTACATTTTTGGACGCGGCGTGTACATTATAGAGCGCTATTTGCCAGAGAGAGCCCTGAGACAGTTCGGAGAGGCACAGGCAGTACCTGTAGGGGATGCTGTTTTTGGGAGGACGAGACAGGAGGTGTTCGATTGGGGTCCAGAGGTTGTGGTGGACACAGCCTTGGCAGAGAGAGATGGATTGCAGCCAGTAGCATGGTAGTGGAGACAGGGTCCTGCAGATCCAGGTACATTGCCAGAGTATGATGCACACTGGGCGACAGCTAGGCCGACTCGGTTGACACGAGATGGAGAGATTGGGGAGATCGGGATGGAGAGGCCAGTTCGGAGGCGACGACGACAGGCTCCACCAGCACAGGCAGTAGTGCCAGCTGCACCAGGGATACAGATGCCAGGGCAGGTGCCAGGTTAGCCTGCTATATTAGCACAGCCACAGGCACAGATCGGAGCAGGAGATGATGTGGGTATTCAGCAGCTGCGGAGATAGATCAGAGAGGAGAGGAGATGGAGGCAGCGGGCACAGATGAGGCTGAGGAGAGTGGAGATGGATAGGCATCAGGCCGTGATTAGTCTGAGGCATGCTAGAGCACAAGCACAGACTTATCAGGCTCAGCTACAGTTGGGAGCTCAGAGAGGAGATGGACAGGATGATGGTGCTCTCGCGAGAGTTACAGGAGAGAGGGATACAGCTAGGCCGCATGAGCAGATGATGAGGCTTGAGCGAGATACTGCAGCACAGCAGGAGCAGGCTATGAGAGCAGAGAGAGATGGTCTGCGAGCTGAGAGAGATGGTCTGCGAGCTGAGAGAGATAGGGCAGTACAGCAGCTGCAGGTTATGACTAGTGAGCGGGATAGAGCAGTGACTGCCTTGGGGACTGATGGAGCTACCATGTACTTGGCCACACAGTTGACAGCGGTACAGGCCGAGCTTCGGAGAGTGCAGGGTGAGGCTGAGTATTATAGGGGCTTATATTATGGAGCTGTGCCGGTAGAGCAGAGACAGCCTAGCTTCAAGAGCAGGTCAGGGGCTTCGAGCTCACGGAGGTCAGGTGGATCTCGGTCAGTAGCTTCAGTGATGGGGCCACCGAGAGATGGAGGACCAGGTACAGGACCTGTTGGTGGTGGTGGTCAGGGAGAGGGAGCTAGCAGTAGTCGCTAGGGCATACCTTGTTGACATTGTATCATGATGAGGCCTAGAGCCATTGTTGTACATTCATTCTTTTTCAGGGCTCAGCTTGTATTGTAGACACTTGTATTTTGACACACATGTATATATATATATATATATATATGGCAGTTTTGGCAATCTATATGATGTTATAATGGTTGTGATGTTGATATTATGATGGCTATGCATGTTATGTGTATGGATTATATATGGATTATGGATGGATGTTTATGCAAATGGTAATTGATAGAAAATGTTTGAATATGTAAAAGGTAATGATATGGATAGATGTATGCATATAGGTAGATGGTAAAGAAAAAGATATGGACTTATGTATGGCTAACACTTGTTTTGCAGGAGCGGGAATATGGACAAAGGATGATGGAAATGATTGATCTTGGCTGAGGATGATGGAACGAATGGATAAATAGAATGGATAAGATAGGATGATGATGGGCAGCTTTCAAGTAATTGCTCAAAATGAAAAGAAATGCAGTCCTTATGTTTGATATAGCATATGGATGTTATGCACCAGGGTATAAGAGACCAAGGTGTCGAGGTATCCCATGCATAACTAGCATGTTACAATCTTGTCTGAACGCATGTGGTCAAGTTGTGGAGCCAACATGCACAAGATATGAATAACAGCTAGTGTTGGACTTTGACGCTACAAACAATGGTTTGAACTTATCTCCACTACACATAATGATAGCTTGCTGGTTATATGTATGGAGTTAGTCTTAACATAGAATAGTCTCAAATGCATAAGAGACTATTTAGCTTCTCAGATGCTAGAGATATTGATATGTAAGATGCTAATCCCAACACGTACAAGATACCAAGACGCATAGGAAGAGAATAAGATCATCCCGCAAACACGGCATACGAAAGCTATATGACCATGCCCCAGTCCTTACTTCATCGCAACATACCAAGATATAAAGAGATCATGGCAGTCTTGACTAGGTAGAGAAAAGGGACAAAGGACAAATCAAAAGATAAAACAAAAGATACTGTCATCACGTTCTCTTGCCAAATCTGGGTGCTCTTGGATAGATTAAGCTAGCGCCTTGTTAAGAGGAAAGCTACATCCTGTTGAAGGCGAAAGTTGTTGATAAACTGCTATAGCAAATGTTGACTTAAGGCATGCGGACAAATAGCTTCTGGCTTACCTGTGATTGGTTAAAGTGCTGGAGCTTGCAATAGACACATGGATTGCTTCCTGTTTGAGCTGATCAAAGAGAAGAAGATGGATGATGCATGAAGATGAAGAAGATGGGGTGGATCATCTGTGCTTGAGTACTGGAAACTTCCTTCGTATTCCAGACTGCCTACATACCCTGTATCCACGGGATCAAAGCACTTTTACGATGAAGATGAGACATGATGAATATGTAGTTCTGGGTTTTATTGATGATGTATGTGATGAAAGATAGAAGAATGTGAGCTGAAAGATTGAAAGATGTTTAGAAGAAAAGATGATAGATGAAAGGGGCTATCGTCTTAGCCTGAATCAGAGTGCTTCCTTCGCATCTCAGATTGCCTACATACCCTGTATCCACGGGATCAAGGCGTCAACGATAGAGCTAAATGTAGTTCTTATTGATGTGGCTAATCGATTGGATGTTTGATCAAGCGATGTTTGTTGCGATTGTTGGATGAATGTGGATGGATTGTGAAGGTATGAGCCCTAGTTGCAAGTCGTTAGGTCGTATTTGTCGGTGGACATGTGCCATGGTTAAAGTTGATAAGGTGTGCTGTGTTGTAAGCTGAGTTGTTTGACGTGTTATGAGCTAGAGATAACAGGATCCACTTCCAAATAAGACTCAACAAATGCCCCCAGTGTGGGATGAGGTTTATTATGCAGAAGAGACAATGCAGAAAAGATGTAGCCAAGATGCTAAGGTGCCAAAAGATATAGATATCACGACAATGTCTCAAGTATGATAGCTAGCATTGGCAAAGGATGAAGAGGAAAGGTTATGTGTGAGATTGCGATAGGGCTTATGAGCATGGCTGATACAAGATGCAGTGGGGAAAATGATCAAACGAACCAAACAAATGAGGGAAGCTGGTCACTACACATAGCGCCTGTTTGCCAGGTTTTCACTATGGTACTTATCCAAGGCGCCTGTTTACCAGGTTTTCACCAGAGGACGGATTATTTATTGGATTTTTTTATATATATATTTTTTTGTTTTTTTGTTTTTTTGTTTTTTTTGGATTTTTATGATTTTTTTGTGATTTTTGTGGTTTTTTGGGGGATAGCTGAGATTCATGGATAAAACTTCTTGAGATGAACGCTGTTGACGGGTTCATCCAAGGGAATGCCTTTAGGTGTTGACAAAGTGTATGCACCGGATCCATAGACTGCGGTGATAATGAAAGGACCAAGCCAATTTGGTTCAAACTTGCCCTGTTTCTCTCGATGCTGTTGATTCCTTTGGTTTTCTTTAAGGACAAGGTCGCCAACCTGAAATCTGCGTTCTCTGATCTTTTTGTTGTAGCTGCGGCATAGCCGGTTTTGATAGACTTGAAGATGGTTCAATGCTGTAAGGCGACGTTCATCTAAGAGCTCAAGATCATGGAGTCGGGACACTCGATATTCTTCATCTGAGATAGTATGTTGCAAAGATATGCGCAAAGAGGGGATCTCAACCTCGATAGGCAAAATAGCTTCAGTGCCATAGACTAGAGCATAGGGTGTGGCGCCAGTAGGAGTTCTGACACTTGTTCTATATGCCCATAAAGCAGGATGTAGTTGTAGATGCCAATCTCGACCAGCTTCATTAACAGTCTTTTTAAGGATCTTGATGATTGTCTTATTAGAGGCTTCAGCTTGACCGTTGCTCTGAGGATAATAAGGCGTAGAGAACCTATGTTGAATATGGAACTTATTGCAAAGATCTCTAACCTCTTGGTTCTTGAAAGGCCGGCCATTGTCTGTGACAATAGCTTGAGGAACTCCATAACGGCAGATGATGTAATGTAGGATGAATTTAGCTATTTGTTTACCCGTGATGTAGGTCATTGGTATGGCTTCTACCCACTTTGTAAAATACTCAGTGGCAGTGATAATAAACTTATGACCATTTGATGAAGTAGGATGGATTTTACCCACAAGATCAAGTCCCCATTGCGAAAAAGGCCATGGAGTGACAATAGGCTGAAGCTCATGCGCTGGTGCATGTATTAGATCTCCATGTTTCTGACATTGTAGACATCTCCTTGCAAATTGTTGGGCATCTTTTTCCATAGTTGGCCAATAGTATCCTGCTCGCAGAAGTTTCTTAACAAGGCCAGGGCCAGCGGAATGCGAACCGCAGACACCTTCATGTACTTCACGTAAGGCCGTTTTTGCTTCCTCGAAATCAAGACATCTAAGAAGGATACCATCAAGACTCCGGCGATAAAGGGTGTCTCCTAAGATAGTGTAACGAGAGGCTCGACGGATAAAAGTTTTACGCTGGGTGTTGGATAGTTGAAGAGGCAAGGTGTGATTACGGAGATACTCGTATATATCTTTGTACCACAACGAGTTGGGACCAACAATCTCACATATGAGCTCAGACTGTGGAACTTCAAATGCTGGGATCAAAAGCTGTTCGACCAAGAATTCACATTTATGGGTGTTAGATGGCATGTCTAAAAGAGATCCAATCATAGCCATGGCATCGGCTGCTCTGTTTTGTAGTCTTGGAATTTGCTCAAAGGTAATGTCCTCAAAATATTGCTTGAAATCGTCCACCATTAGCTTGTAGGGAAGAAGCTTCTCGTCTTTAGTTTGATATTCATCTAAGACCTGTTTGATAACTAGCTGAGAATCGCCAAAGACTCGTAACTGTTTGATAGCCCATTGTACTGCCATGCGCAAACCTGTTATTAGAGCTTCATACTCTGCTATGTTGTTGGTACATGGGAATGCTATTCTGTATGATTTAGGTATGCAGTCTCCTTGGGGAGTGACAAACAAGATACCAGCTCTAGATCCGTGTTGAGTGTATGATCCATCAAAGTATAGCTGCCATCGTGCTGGAGAGCTTAAATTAAACAATCCTTCATTAGGGAATTCTGGATATATTGGCTGAATGTCTGTGATAGGTGCTGCAGCTAATTGATCAGCAATGACTTGTCCTTTGATAGCTTTACGGTTCACATATTGTATGTCAAATTCACTCAAGATCATAACCCATTTTGCTAATCTCCCTGTGAGAAGTGCTTTTGAAAGGAGATACTTGAGGGGATCCACATTAGAGATGAGCTTTGTTGTTTGGTTCAGCATATAGTGTCGCAACTTTTGAGAAGCAAACACTAATGCTAAACAAGCTTTTTCCATGAATGAGTAATTGAGCTCATATCCCACAAGAGTTCTGCTAATGTAGTAGATAGCTTGTTCTTTTCCTGAATCATCGTGTTGAGCTAAAAGTGCACCCAATGCTGCGGTTGTTGATGATATATAAAGCAGTAATGGACGATCAAGTACAGGAGGTATTAACACAGGAGGTGTTGCCAAGTATTCCTTTATCTTATCAAAAGCCTGTTGACACTTTTCATCCCACTTAAAAGGTTCACCCTTACGAAGAAGATGTTGAAAAGGATGACATTTATCTACGAGTTGTGAGATAAATCTGCGGATAGATTGTAGCCTACCCTGTAAACTGCGGAGCTGTTTGAGATTCGTTGGTGGAGGCATTTCTATGATAGCTTTTACCTTAGCTGGGTCCACTTCTATCCCTCGTCGTGACACAATATATCCCAATAGTTTTCCTGATGTTACGCCAAATACACACTTCTTTGGGTTTAGTCTGACTTGGTATTTTTCTAATCGATCAAAAATTTGTGCCAATACTTGTAGATGTCCTTCCCTTGTCTTAGATTTTCCTAGGATGTCATCAACATAGTCTTCCATGATAGTATGAAAAAGGTCATGAAAAATAACTGTCATGGCTCGTTGGTAGGTAGCTCCAGCGTTTTTAAGACCAAAAGGCATTACAACCCAGCAATATGTGCCCCATGGACAAATAAAAGATGTTTTATCTTGGTCTTCCTCTGCTATTCTGATTTGATTATACCCTGAAAATCCATCCATCAAAGATAGCATTTCATGTCCTGTTGTAAGATCAACAATGTTGTCTATGCTTGGTAATGGAAAATCGTCTTTAGGACATGCTTTGTTAAGATCTCTAAAGTCTGTGCAGCAGTGAACTCGTCCATCTGGTTTTGCTACAGGTACCAAGTTTGAAACCCATTCTGGATAATCAATAGGCTTTATGAACTTTGCTTCTAACAGTTTCTGAATTTCTGCTTTGACCAATAAGGCAACTTGTGGATGCATTTTGCGCAATTTTTGTTTGACAGGCTTTGCATCAGGGAATACTGCTAAATGATGTACCACAAGTGAAGGATCTAGTCCTGGCATGTCTGCATAAGTCCATGCAAAATTTATAGCTCGTCTCAGAAAAAATACTGTGAAGTTCTTTCGTTCTTGCTCTGATAGTGATGCTGCCAAAAAAGTGATCTTCGGATTCTGTTCTGTCCCCAAGTTCATGTCTTGTGATTTTTCAACTAGCACAGTTGATTTCTCATGGTAATCAGCGGCAACAGGAAGATCAAATCCCTCATCCTCAGGCGCCTCAGAGAGGTTTTCACCTTCGGATATGTCCTTTATTTTTACTTTTTCACGGTCAAGAGGCGCCTTGCGGTTTTCACCTAGTGACCTATTTTGTTGAATTTTGTTTATTTCACTTTTGCGACTGAAGGATTTGATACTTCCGCCAAAATATGCTAGTTTAGGTAATTCCATCATGAAACCTGCTTTATGATCACCCAATGGGATACCTTGTCTCAAACCCATGAATTCTGCAATGGCTTCGTCATTTTCAAATGTATCTAATATCGGTGCCCCCTGTTGGTCCCAATCGATGAGGTCAGGATATACGAGTGAGAGGCTAATGGAGGGATCGTGATGGCTAGAAGAGGTTGCGGAAAACATGAAGATGGAATGTTCTTGAAAAAGGTCGGTGATATGAAGGGAGGAGTCGTCGATGATATCCGAGTTAGAAGTCTCTCCTACCGAAGGAGGTCCAACGTCAATATCGGAAATACACTTAATGTCTTTGGGTCGCGGTACCTCCGGTTGGTAACCAAGGCCTTGCTTATTAAACTTCTTAGACACAATAAGGGGCTCAATAGGTCCTTGTTCCTGTGATCCCAAGCCGCCATGTCCTTTATAGCCCATGTTCTTTATGATACGAAACCCGTTGTTGTATCGCTCTACTTCAAGTTGGACTTGGTCATTTTCATCAAAGAATATCCAAGAGTCGATGTCCTCAATGTCTTCGTCATCCAAGAAACCACCTTTAATGAATACGGTAGGGGGAGCTTTGATAACAGCGGAGGATGAAGTGGACTTAGATGTAGAGGGCTTACCGTATGATTTAGGAGATAATGGAAGGGTACCAACGCAACAGGATTCCTGCAATTTGTATTCACCAGGGCCTTGTTCGGTATATTTGATATGGAGGTTGGAAGCGGCTTTGCTAGATGAGGGCTTGAGAAGATCGGATGGGTCTACATAGGAGGATGACGGATATGCCTCAGTGTTGAGAGGGATACGGTTTGGACTCTGATATTTAGCTTGAAAGGCACGGCAAAACTCAAATGGATTGGGATCAGCTTGAATGGTAACTTCAACACCCTTATGTGGAAATTTAAGGCATTGGTGATATGTAGATGGAACTGCTTTAAGGGTATGGATCCAAGGGCGACCGAGGATGATGTTGTAAGGCAAATCAATATCAAGGACTTGACAGCGAGTTTCTGTAATGACCGGACCAACTTGAATAGGCAATAAGATGATCCCTTCAGTATCTCTTTCAGCGTCATCATATGCTCTGATGGTAATAACCTTGGAGGTGTCTACATTTTTCTCAGAATATCCCAATTGTTTGATAAGTTTCAAAGAACATATATTTAGACCAGCTCCCCCATCTATCAAGACTCGTTTGATACGGCATTGGTTAATAAATACTTCATTATGGAGGGCCTCATTGTGTGACGGATGAATGGAGGGTTGAAGATCTTTGTCGGAAAAGGTTAAATGACAAGGGGCTGCAAGGCTAGCGACCATGGATTGAAATTGTGTGATATTAATATTATTAGGCACCGAAGACTCTTGTAAGGCCTTATCAAGGATAGCTTTATGTGTGGGTGATATGCGGAGCAGCTCAAGGATAGATATGTGTGCGGGTGTTATACCAAGGTGATCCAAGAGGTTATAGTCAGAGAGAGGTCGAGGAGGATGAGGAGGTGCTCCTTGAATGGTAACTCGACCTCTTCGCGTGGTTACGGCACAATCAGGTGCTCCTTGGACGGTAATGGTAGAAATGCGAGCATGGTCAATGCGGCCAATGGTAGATGATGCATAGCTATAGGGAATAGCATTTCCAGCTTGAAGATTATTTGTCTGATCATGAGATGGAAGTGGATTCTTGAAAGTCTCTAGATCATAGTTTGATGTGGATTGTTGAGCAGGTTGAGCTGTTGAAGGTGTGACGTTGATTAGACCTTGATCAATGCAGTCTTGGATAACATGTTTTAAGCGCATACAACCATTTGTTTTGTGTCCTTTAACTCGATGGTAATCACAATACTCATTCTCTTTGTACCAAGGAGCTCGAAAGAGTGGTTCGCCATTTGGTGGTGCATCGGGTAGAATAACGTCTCCGGCTTGAAGCAGCTTTCGAAGAATAACTTCCATGGGTTCCACTAATGGTGTAAATTGTCGACGTGGATTAGAAGTTTGGCGTTGGTTTCTTCGTTGTGGAAAAGGCTGTCTTGGTGGAGAGGCTGCTTGAATGTTGATGGGAGCTCTCATAGTTTGGATATTCTTTGTATCAACAATACCGTCATTGACAACATTCTTGTTCTTGTTCCAAAAGCGAGACTTATCATTGGAATTTTGGGGAGAATCTTTGTTATCACGAAAGATCTTGATAGTTCCTTTGGCAATTAAGGCTCGTTCAATAATAACTCCTTTGGAAACTAGTTCGTCAAAGGTGCTAGCACTTTGCAATTGTAGCTAGAATGACAGTTCAGGATGAAGATTTTGAACAAAGATGTCAAGCTGTTGTTTCTCAGGGATTTCCCATGATAATTTGCTAGCCATATTACACCATCGTTGGGTAAATGAGGAAAAGGTTTCACCATTGCGTTGTTTGTTGTTGACAAGGTCATTCATGTTTACCTCATGTTCAATGTTGAAGGCAAAATGTGATCGAAACTTGTTTGCCAATTCTGAAAAAGTCTTAATTCCTGGAGGTAAATGGGAAAACCATTCGAGAGCTTGTCCTGCTAAGCTTCGAGGAAATAGTCTCAAGAGATATGTATCATCATAGGCAACATCGAGACATGCCACGAAAAAGGCTCGAAGATGGTCGTTTGGATTTCCTTTCCCTTTGTACTTATCAAATTGTGGGATTTCAAAGTGTGGTGGAAAAGGTATCATATTAAGAGACTTGTCAAATGGATAGGTGCATATGTTTTTGAGAGAGAAAGGTTTCTTGCCTTGTCCTACCCTTTCATCGATCATCTGTTGGATATCGGCTGAGGATAACTGCTATTGTTGCGAAGGGGGTGGAGTGTGATATGAGACATATTGTGGTTGCGGTTGTGGTATATGTGGAGTTGTGACTGTTTGTTGTGGTTGTGGGATGTACGAAGCTGTGACTGTTTGTTGGAGTTGTGTGCCCACAATGTATGTCAAAGGAGTGGTATGTGACATGTATGTGTTAGAGGATTGCTGTCCTTGAGACACAAGTGGCAAGTGGGTGTACATTACATGAGAAGTGGATGTTGGATTGATAGTAGCAGATGGTTGGGAAGTTGGGATTGAATTCATGACATGGTAAGTGATGGAGGGATTGGTAGATACAACAAAAGGGTGAACATTGGGATTGGTATTTTGGACAATATGAGGATTGGTATATGTCATGTGTTGGGTGATATTAGAGAAGCCTTGGGTAGCATAAGATGGATTGATGGTGTGTGAAGGATTGGAAGAAGAGGATAGCATGGATGTAAGCTGATCAACATAAGCGATCTTATTGTTTGGATTGGCTTGAGAAATGAGGGAATCACTCATGTCAATGAGACTAACGTTGGGATTATAGGATAACATGGAGGAATTAGCAGTTGGTGTATGAGATGTGGTAGAGTGTAATGGTTGTGAAGCATGGACAACATGTGTTGTTGGAATGGTTTGAGAGGTATGCACACCATAAGACATGGGAATTGCTTGTGATGCTCGAAGTGTTTGTGCTTGCGTTACATGGACAGCTTGTGTTACTTGAGGCATGGAAACAGTCATGGTAGAAGGAGAGATATGTTGAGGGACATGAAAAGGTGGGATGTTGAGATTTTGTGACATGAGAGGAAGCACATTGGTGGGCACTATCAATGGTTCTAAAGTATGCTCTGATCGTGGTAACTCAAATGAAGCAACAATAGGCAATGAGGATGGTGTTTGCGAGGGAATAGAAGATGATGTGACTATAGTAGATGGTCTATTCACAACAACAGCAGTAGTGTTGGGATCGTGCTCTCTAATAGTGGATATATCAAAGTCTTTAGGTAGTTTAGCACCCATGCGAGCAAGTTGGAGAAAACAGCGATCAGGCTTAGATATCATGAGTTTCTCAACTTGGTCCCATAGATAGGTATCTTGGAATTCTGATGAGTCGTCTTGAGATTGTTCTTAAAAAGTTTCCAAGGATGGTGGAGGTTGCATTTGTTGTGAAGATGATTCGCCCCTAGTGTACCCTTGAGGTATAAACATATGAGAAGGCATACCAGTTGTGAATTGAGTTGCGTCCTTAAGAGGTGTCGTGAATTGTTTCATCTCAGCTTGCAATTTGGCATCCATTTCAGCTTTCAATTTGGCTTCTATTTCAGCTCGATATTGACTCCTAGTTTGAGGCATGATGTTGATGATGAAGTTGAGCTTGTCAAAGTTTTGAGACCCAAAAGATGATAATTGGCTAATTGGTTGATTGGTTGTTGTTTTGGTTTGCTGGTTTGGCTAAGTTGCTTAGTTGATTTGTTTTGGCTGAGTTGTTGTTGGTTGTCCCTAGAGGTAGCTCAATCACTCAAGGGAAAGATTGTTTACTGTTGATGTTTGTTGGAGCTAAAGCTAAAAGAGATTGTTTGCTGAAGCTAAAGCTGAAGGATGTTTGTTGGCTGAAGCTAAAACTGAAGGTTGTTTGTTGATTGAAATGATTGGGTTGATGTCTGATTTGCTGGTTGGGGTCTCAAAAAGATGGAAAAGCTCATGAGTTGTGATTGATTGATAAGCTCAGAATAGGAGACAAAGTCCAGGTATTTGCTGTTGATCAAAGAGAAGTCTGAAAGTTGATGTTTGAGGTTCAAGCAAGCTGGTCCTGAGGGTAATTCAGCTGATGCACTAAGATTTGCAGGAATTTTAGCTACAGGCGACTGATGATAGCTCAAAGGCGACTCAAAGGATGCTAAAGGCGCTTAATGATAGCTCATATGCGACCTGGTTTAGTTTCGACAGAGAAATGACAGTGCTAACCAGACGCGAACGCTATGCCAGAGGCGATGACTGTTGGTTCAAAGGCGACTCAGATATCCCTAAAGGCGACAGTCTGTTGTTCAGAGGTGAGCTCGTTCAGGAATCAGGTGAATAACTGCGGCTTAAAGGCGATCTGGCTCAGAAAATATGCGATTGGTTATGACTCATATGCGACTTGGTTCAAACAATAGGCGATCAGTTGTGGTTCACAAGCGATTCTGTTCATTCAAAAGGCGATCAACTGCTGGTTAAAAGCGACTCTGTTTAGGCAATATGCGGGCAGTTGTTATTTAAAAGCGACGCAGTTCAGACAATATGCGAGTCACTACAGTTCAAAAGTGATGTCTGTGGTCTGTGCGAGCAGTTTAGGTTCAAAAGCGACTGTGTTTGTGTAACAGTGGTCTGGTTTTTGTAGTTTTTCAGCAAGAAAACAATGATAACAGTCACTCACACTCACAACAAGCACAAACTGATACAACCTAGGCTAGGATAGGACAGTATCTATTGAATCCCCTAGCTGCGCCTATTCAAAGCGGGTAGCTCCAGGATCTTGGTAGCACCGGCTCCTCCTTACATTTGCACACACTTCTCACGCATACCAAGATCCAGGATTCTTATAAGGCTTGACCCTCTCCAAACCTTTAGATTGTCCCTGCTACCTCGGCTAAGAACCGCATGAATCGGGGCCGCTTCGAGGGTTTTGCCCTCTGCGTCAACAGATAGAAGGTTTTTGGCTACTACACAAAGTTGCTAATAAGGGCATCCGTTCGGGTGGCTATACATGCGGCAACGCTACTCTCCGTTATGGAGTCTCCCAGCCTCCAAGGGTTGCGCCTTGGAGGGTTTTGGGGGAGGTTGGCTGTCGGTATAACACAACTGCACCCGTTGTTTGTGGCTTTTGACACAAACACTTTTCTTATATAGCGGTTCGGAAGGACTTGGCTTTAGCCCGTTACCGCTTGGGTCGTATCCCTTCTCACACTGGGAAGGCAGGCCCTCTAAAGATAATGACAAGTTCTCATACACCCAAGATCCATTTGATAGGCAAGGGGAGAGGATACTTTTGTCATTAAATTTGGGTTACAATCAGGCACATGCAAGCAATCAAAAAAGATAAATCAAGCACGGAGCAAGCAGTAGTTCATTTTAAGCACCAAGCCCAAATATGCCTAATTTAGTGAAAAAAAACCACAAATCTTGGACCGATCGAACCTGCAACAGATATGTCAGTAGTTTGATGACCTCCTTTCTTGGACAGATCGATAAGATGCTGCGCAAATACCCAATTAATAGCCAAAAATCAAACTGGAACTGAAACAGACTTGAAAACAACAGAACTTTACCAGATGCGATTCACTGTTGATCAAAAGCGACCTCTATTATATCAGAGGTGAAATACTGCAGATCATATGCGACGCGTAAAAACACAGCATGCGACCTCTGTCAGCTCATAAGCGATGCACATTATCCATAAGTGATCGGTTGAGGGCTGGATGCGGCCTGTTTCTGCAAAAACACAGCCGATAAACAAAAACCCTAGCCTAACAGGCGAACAATATCAGTCCATAAGCGATACAAATGAATGCAAAAGCGGCCTCTGTCGTGTTATATGCAATCCTGATATACCAGAAGCGACCTGTTGTAAGTCGAAAGCGACCTGTCCCTGTAAAACAAAAAACTAAACCCTAACCTGCACAGGCGAACATTATTAGCTCATAAGCGTCTCAGATCAGAATAAAAGCGCGCACTGTTAGGTCAAAAGCGATGCAAAATTGTGCAAAGGCGGCCCCTGTTAGGTTAAAAGCGATCTGATTATGCACAAAAGTGGCGGCTATTAGGTCAAAAGTGGCAAATACAGTGAACACAGTCGCATACATTACAGGCGATCATTTTAAAGATAAAAGCGATACGTTTTACCTGAAGCGACGACTGTTTGTTTCAAGGCGATCCAGAGAGGATAATGCGGCCTGTTCCAGCGTAAAAGCGGCGCAGAAATTCAGAAGCGGCGGCTGTTCGTTTAAAAGCGACTGGAATTTTCTGCGAGCACCTGCAAAATCTGACCTTCAAAGAAACAACTCCAAAAAATGAAGTTAATCAGGGAAGTGAGTCCCATCGGGCGTGCCAAAATGTGATAGGTGAAAGTCAGGTGTGGAAGATCAGACATAGTCATGAAACCCTAACCCTACCATCATCAAGGAATCTAACCTAAATGAAATCAAAAGAACAATGCAACTCAAGCATAACATCACCTAGACCGTGCGATTCCTTGTTTGAGAGGGAGATGTGGACTGCTTCTTCAACGATAAGCAATTTCAAAGCTGAAAGCTGCCATTGATGGATGATAAAAGCTCAAATGCTCGAATTGCTCAAGATGATAATGAAGGTGCTATATGATTACTGGATTACTAGATTGCTGGATTGCTGGATACTAAATGATTTCTGGATGTCTCATATGGAGTGAGAGGCTGTTTATATAGGACTCAACCAAGATCAATCAATGGTGGAGATTCAGAGGCTATGTGAATGGCTAAGATTGAAAGTTACTAAATTTAGGTCCAATTAGTTGTGCATGTGAAAGATTTTAAATGAAAGTTGTCTTACAACACATGATGAATGGGAAATGGACAAGTGTTGAAATGTGATAAATGATAAAGGCTTAATTCAAATAAAGTATTTGAATTAGTTGGGATATGAGTTGGAAATTAATTAAATAAATAAAATTTATTTAATTAATAGGATAAATGCATAAAATGAGATAAGACATGATGTGGAATTAATTAAATAAATACAATTTATTTAATTAATTGGCTAAGTGAATGAGAATGGGATTTTAATTAAATAAATAAAATTTATTTAATTAATTGGATAATGGATTAGTGATTTAACAAGGTGTCGCTAGACATGGACAAATTTGGGTGTCTACAGGTTGGCATTATCTTCTCTAATACTCTGGTTGTAAGGCCTAGTAGCTCACTGTCCTCAATGTGAGATCTCAACATCTTTTCTCTTGCCTTGGCTTGTGTGAAGGATTCTATCTTCATTGCTTGAACCGGAGAGAGAGCATCTAGATTGATCGATCCTTGAAACAACTCTGGTTCATCAAACTCAAGCATTTCTTTACTCAGGAGACTTTTTACTGCATCTATAGTGTCTCTTGCTACAATTCCTGAACCACCTTCCTTTCCTTGAGATTTGTCAATGTTAGTATCAGGACTAATTTGTTTAGATGCATCAACATTTGCACCATCTTCTTCTATTTTATCTTCTGTACCTTCTTCTTTCTCTTCCTCTACTTTACCTTTCTTTGTATCATCTGTAGTGGGAATCTTTTATTTGTCTTCACCACTTGCTACCCATTCTGGAGGGTTTTGTGTAGTAGCAATATTATCTTCTTTTTCGGATTGATCAGGAGAAGCTAGAGTATTTCCTGCATCACCAGTTTGGTCCACCATCTCTATATCTTCTTTATTTGTTCGTTCCTCTTCCAGAACATAGGAGTCATCAACCTTGGTTTGCTGCTCATCAGTTTTCATCTTTTCAATATCTAGGATTGATGAATCAATCCCATCATCAGTCTCCTCCTCAACAAATGGAAGATTGTGTCTCTTCAATGCACTTAGAAGTATTTCATGTGTTTCTTTAACTATTTAGTCCAATTCTCAAAGCATTAGTTTGTTCATTCTCTTCTTTCTCCCGAATTCATCCTTCACTTCTTTGAATATCATATTCATTTGAACTTGAGTGATATGAGGGCATAGTTTTATCAATACATGCTCTCTAAGCTCCATATCCTTACTTTTTGCATTTTCTTTCCTTGACTCCAAAATGTTTGCAAGACTTGGAGGGATCTTAGAAGTTATTTCAATCAGGGCCTTATTATAGATATTTAGATATCTAACAGTTGCTTCCTCTAACACCCTCTTATCTGTGTCACTATATTCATCATAAAATTCAGTCATGGGTTTCAAATTTCCATCCACAGTGACTGATTTTATTACATCTTCCACGAAGATTATGGGCTTCTCAACATATGTATCTGTCTTTTGCCTTTTGCTTGCCTTTTTTCTTTCAGAGGGCTTCTCCTTAGTCACTTTGGAAGCTTTTGTTCCAGAGGCTTTCAATTCCTTTACCTCAGCATCAGAATATGTTTCTTCTTCATCAACTTTTGTGCTCTTATAGGTTCTTGTGTCCTTTGTTTTCACTCTTTTTCCTTCTTTTCCAGATGATTTGTCTTTTGGTATCTCAAGATTGGTAGGTTTTGGAGCAACATGGGTAGTAGCAGAGCTTCTAGTAGTCCTTGATGTGGAGGAGGATCCTACCAAAGCACTTCCTTGTTTCTTATCCTACTTCTCCTTCTCAACCTTTTCAGTTCTTTCCCTGAATTGCCTCACGGTTTCCTTTGTGAGACCTAGATTCTCAACCAATTGCTCAACTTCTTTTCTTACTTTTCTGTTGGTTTCAGGTTCTCTAAGTTTAGTATGCAGTTTTAAACTTAGCTTCTCATATGTCCCAAATCTCTCAACTGTTGTGTCTTTTGTCTTTCTTAGAAGATGTTGAGCATACATATTCAATATTTTTCCATCTACTTCATACCCCATGGGCATGATCCAAATAGTTTTGGGTTCCACTGCTTCCATTAGGAACTGATTAGTATCAACCATAAAACATATTTCATTCTTATACTTCTCAATAATTGCTTTAGGGATTATTTCCCTTGAATGCATCATACTCTGAAAATTCTTGAAGTATCCCCAGATTGCAGTTTTCTAAGATTTATAATCACCAATGCTGCGAAGATGATCTCTGATTTGAATGGCAATTGGCTCATCATTAGTCCAGTGAACACCCTTTACTCTAGGTATTTCATTCATATAGTAGAAAAATAAGCATAGAACCAATGTACCATATTTAAAAGTGTTTTTCTTATCTTTCTTGATTTTGTTTAGGTTTTCAATTAGCTAGTTCTGTAATAGCTCACATAGGTCATAATCTGCATTCTTCTTCAACATTTGATATGCTGCATTTATGGTAGTTCCAGAGATTGAATTCTCTCTGCTAGAGTGATAGATCTTGTAGCCAATCACCATGGAAGCAAACTTCACATCTAGTTCTATAATGTCATTTATGGTCATTTCCCTCTTGTCAAACTTTACACTGGTTGCATCAGTAACAGTTTGGTTTTTCACAGATTTCAACATCGGTAATCCACCAGTTGAGTTTAACCTAGTCACAATTCTAATAACATCCTTGGAAATCTTGAATGATTTTAACAGCCATTTGAATTCATCATGCATCCGACTGAAAACATACCAAACCCACTCATCTTCATCGAATGTTGGAAACCCCATAATCTAAATAAATGTTTATCAAGTAGTGCCTTATACTTTAGTTTAAGGTCATGATTTTCATCCCTGAGATGACCCTCAAATAAATCTACATACCTTGAGTTCCCAAATTCATCTATGTTCACATGAATATAATCCCTAATATCTTCAATATGCAACACACCATACGGAACACTTGAAAATGCACCTAATGGGTCTACTTCTATAGATTTGTGTGGATGTTTCTTAAATTTGGGTCGACGCCTTTTAGTAATGTCAATGACCAAAGGTGTAGCCATTGCAAAAAGATTATAAATTCAAAGCTTTGTAGATAAATACCTTTTTCACGAGATTAGGTTTGACAGATAATTCATTGGTCGTACTTCAATTCCTTGTAATCTTGGCTCAGACACTATTCTTCTTGCTTTCTTCAAGTGCAAAGTGCTTCAAATGAGGAGTGAACACTTTTTTTATGCTCTGCAAAACCTAATTTGCGTTTGTAATAAATAACCTGCCCTAACTTCATCCAGTTACTTAGTTTTTGAATAGTTCTTCATGAATCACTCTGAAAATTTTCATATCAACATCTTTTCTTCTGGAAATCATTCCAAAAGTTCTGAAACAATTCAAAATATCTTCTCTCATTGTGCCAAATCCAGGTACCCACTTATTGGCTAGGGGAATTTGATTTTCAATGTAGCTCCCCCTGAGCTAGAGCTCCAAATTTAATTCCTAGAGGAATTATCAGCACCAGATTTTGGTGTGGACTCATTACTATTGTTCTCAATTGTTTTCTTGACCCATGTCTTGTTCATTTCATTTTGGATCTCATTCATATCAATTTTTCCCTTGCCTTTGTCTTGTCTCTACTCATCCGGTTTTCTGTTCACTGAACCTCTTCTTTCATTATTCCTACTTCTGTAGAATCTTGCAATATGACCAGATCTATTGCAATTAAAGCATACAACATTTCTTTTCTTATATACTTGATTTCCTCTTGATCTGCACTAATTAGCCATGTGTCCAAATCCATTGCAAGTAAAGAAGTAACCATTGAAAGAGTTACCATTTTCTCTAGAGTTATTCATTATCATACTTTTGCATTCATTTGATCTATGACCATACCTCTTACACTTGAAGCAGTGATCAAAGAAGGATGGAGCATTTTGATTTACTCTGCTTCTACATTGAGTAGCTCTATGACCAAATTTATTACAATTAAAACAATTTCCATTGAATGATGGATATCTTTGAGCATTAGGTTGTCTTACCGAAGGTCTTCTAGGTCTGTTTCTCCCATTCCTTAGTTGAAAATTTCTTTGTTCAGATCCAGAGCTTTCACCTTTCTCATATCCAAGACCATGCTTGTTATCATCCTTTTTTTGTCCTTCAAGCAGTGCTTCAAGTTTAGCTAAGCTTATCTTGAACTTCTCCTTGTATTCATTTGCAACTTCTAGGTCATGTCTGAGAATGACAATTTGCCTTTCAAGTTCTCTCTCATTGTCTCTACTTTCTTGTAGATTAGACTCTAGGAGGCCAGCTATTCCATCCAATCTGCAGCATTCTTTAGTTCTTTCGTTTAGATTTTGATTCAAGTCTTCTTTAGTTTTCTTTCTATCTTCAATTTCTTTAGTTAGCCTCATCACCCTAGATTCCATCTCATGTTTTAGGACAACAACTTCTTTGGCTAACTTCTCACATTCCTTTGTCTTCTCTTTCAGAGCCTCATCCTTGTCATTGTTTTTATAATGATTTCCTAGTTGAAGAGGTTGTTCCTTCCTCTTCTCATTGGATTTGCTCAATTTTTCTTTTAAAGTCTCAATGAACTCTTCAACATTTTTAAGGTTCTCTTGCAGCTCTTGGACTTCTGCTCTGGACTGATCAAGATCTTCTAAAGCAAGATTAAGTTGCCCTTGGAGGTTATATTCATCCATTTTACTACCTTCCCAGGTCTTCCTCAAGCTGTTAAACTTTTTCAAAGAAACCTCGCTCTGATACCAATTGTTGGAATTAGAGGCGACAACTGAGAGGGGGGGTGAATCAGTTGTCTTAAAACTTTAAAACTTACAGTAGTTAATTCTTCTTTACTACTTCATTAATAGATTAATAATGTTATCATGAAAAGCAAGAATCAACAACACATGAGCAGAAGTAGAAATAACACATTTGACACCAAGATTTTTGACGTGGAAACCCAGTTAAGGGAAAAACCATGGTGGGGGTTAACCCACAAAGATTATACTCTCTTAAAAGTATTACAATGGTGAATGCACATGCATTCAAGCTCCTTGCCCAGAGCTCAATACTCAAAAGAAGACTCACTGCCTACAGAAAGAAGATTACAATGAGTTTGAACTGATAATTACCATCTACCAATGCAAGGATTCAATTCTGGTTAAGCACAGAATATTGACTTGATACACTTCATCCTCACTCTACCCTGTTTACTGTTCTGCTAACATCTCAACCTTAGATCTCTACCCATTTTGCACTTAATCCATAGTCATATCACACACACATGCAAATCACTTAAATCCATCAGCTATATATATTTGCATCATGATATTCAATCACTTTTCAGTCAGTTTCAAGAACACATAGAACTTTATTGAAGACTCTACTCTATCAGCTAAATCCATGCATAACTTGTAACGCGGACCAAAACTTGCATTCACAAATCATCAATCATGTCGGCCACTATCACTGATCATCACAAATCATCCAACAGACAAGTTCCATTCATCCAGAACCAAGATCAATTATAAGGTCGGCTTGTTCTTCTACTATCTGCACTGTCAAACTGTAACCCCATACTCAGATGCAAATAACTTTTGAATCCTTCATCACCGAAGGTTAAAATTTTAGATTTAGATTGCCCTGACAATCCTTATGACCCTTCAGATTTGCATCATACTCTGATTTACCACCAGAGAGATCCAGACCAAGATACCAGACCCTGTCACATACTCTGTCTTTAGCTACCCGAACTTAGATGAATTAAGATTCTAACTTCCAGTATGAACAAATTATGTTATGCAGATGAGTGGAATAGTCTTAGTTGCCATCAATGACAACACCTATCTTGTGAAGCAGTGTGTCTTGCCAAGACTTCCTTCCTCACAATCATACCCTTATCAACTGCAGGAGAGGAAACTAAAAGGAGATGTAAGTACCACTTTATTCTTGATAAAAGGTGTGGTGTCAATCTTCTTCAAAGATATATCCTCCATGAAATCTTCAACAACCTCAACATGCCTAGTTTTGTTCACCACATCTCCCTCCAAGGATGGAATAATATATCAGAAATAGTCTTTCTAGACTTAGTTAGAGGGAAATAATTTTAATGACCATCACTTTTTCTAGAGAAAAAAAATGTTAAGGCATCCTAGTCGATTAATTTCACACTAAAAACCCTTATTTCAAGTTGAGAACATAAAACTTCCATGATATCTTCATATAGTTTCACATATATTAGAACTCTTGCATTAAGTTGTGGCAAAGGAAGTCTTGTTTCTTTGGCTTGTAATGCTTCCCCTAAAGATTTCAATTCATGATAAGGTAAAAACCACAATTGATGTGGAACATTTTTTGTTTCAACCCACTTAGGGGACATGCAAACAACTACATCTAATGGAATCAAGTTAAGATTCCAAGAAAGGCCTCTAAATATAGAGTGGTCCATATTCCAAAAAGAGTGACTCAATAAACATTTTTGCATATTTGAATTTATAAGCATCATCATGAATAACCTTGGTTGCACTAATCATTCTTAGATGAAAGGAACCACAAATCCCTAATTTTTCCCCAAACTAAATCAACCTAGTCACAAATTAAAAACCTCCTAGAAGGGAGAGCATCTTTATTCAAGAACACAACCCTTGGTTGTAGTATGTTTCTCCTTAGCATTAACCCCAACATCAAATCATGTTGCCAAGCCATTAAATCCAACCTTAAGACCAATCACACCTCCATTACATCATCCCTTTACTCCAACTTCATGCACCATTAAACACAAGTGCTCCCAAGAGTTGTGCTACCTAAGGTATTAAGATTACCAACCTAGGACTCTACCCACTTGATAAGACAATAAATAAGCCACGTAGAGTGATGAAACACATTCACAAATACAAGATAAAAAAATAAACATGAAACAAATCAAATCAAACAAATTAATATAAACACACCACCTCATGTGGTACCATAAGTATGAAGAGCTAGCAAAAAGATTACCAAGGAAACAAAGGCTACTAATCTAACTACGTCACACAAAGGAGCAACTCTAAGAACTCTTATGGAGAAAAGACTTTTTTATTCCTCAACTAGCTCTCTAGCACCCTCTCACCTTCCTCTTAATGTTTTTTCTTGATTTTAAAATCAAATATTTTTTTATAAAGAATAGTTTAAATTTTAAATTTGAGAGTACATTAAAAATAAAATTCTTTGGGTTATTTTCTACAAAGATCCAATCACTTATATCTTATAACTGGTATCTCTATTCTTCAAAATAATATTGTTATCAACTCTCATTTTTCTAATGACTGTTCTAAAGTAAAAAGTGGACACATGCCTTTTTACCTCCTAGTTTAGTGCCTAGGTCCTCGTGTTAACACTCTACATGCAAAATATTCATCCCAATGCAAAACCCCCCAAAAATCATGACAAATGGGGACAAGGGGCCCATTTTATGCCTTACCCTAGACCAAAATGGCTCCTTGGGACTTGGGCGCACACGCCAAAGTCCTCCCTGATTGATCAAGGAAGAATTTAATTCATGTCAACATAGGACCTTTAAATGGTTCTCTTCTTATCAAATCTTTCAATTTAATTCACGAATGTTAATGGGAAAGCATAAATAAGTGAGTGTTTGAATTCATTTTAAGTAAGTTTGATGATAGCAAACTTATGATCTTGGAGAAAAGAGCATTCAAAGCATTCATTGTGTTATTGTTGTAGATTTGTGTTTGTATTGTGTGTGTTGTTGTGGATTTGGAATCATCATCAATATCCCTATGAGTTGAAGGATATTCATTCTCCTAAGGACTTCACCTCTGAGGTGACATATTTATTGCTTTAATCATTTCATCATTTGATTTATCTTTAGCCTCTTCATTGCAAGGGTATGCTCTCTCTCTAACAACGGCATTGGGAAGCTTGAATGTTATCCTTGGATTTGACTGAGGCAAATCCCTGAACACCACAACCCCCAAACCCCTTTTCTTCTTGTGTACATGTTATAGGTGCGAGGACTGAAGAAGTGAAGGTATAGGGAGGTCATTCAAGAGAAAGGGTTTTAATATTTGAAAATAGATTGTAGAAATTCCTCTACGGAAGACTTGGACACCTGCCCCGGCATCCTCTTACTGAAACAGACACTGGAATAGCCATCTAGACACTCTCAGCAACATTCTTAGACTTATGAATTTCTAGATATCCCAACTTTTAGGACTTGGGCGCCCACCCTAGAGTCCTCTAATATTTCATCTTCTGTGACACAAGTTATGACATCTCATTGATCATCTTGGTACTTTCAGATCTTGGCTTTCTGTTGTTGTTTCTCTATTACAACTTGATTATCTTATAACTAGGGTTTTACTCATACTTAACCTAGGGTTTTACTCATACTTAACTAGGGTTTTACTCATACTTAACCTAGGGTTTTACTCATACTTAACAAGAGCACAAAATCATTAGTTGAGTTCTCTTTCATCATGTATTGACTTAGCTCAGTTTTGTCCTTGAATTTTATTGAGGAAGAGTGTTTGATCTAGTGTACACAAACTAGCTTACATCATTCATCCCCCTTTTTCCTATTTAACATTTTGGTGAATCCATAGCATCGAGCATTTGTATCTTGTTGAGTGTTGAAATTAGATCTTGCATTAATTCAATTCATACTTATCATAAATTTGAAAAAAGTGAAAAAAAAGCATTCTAGACTTGCATAAAGGCATAGTTTTGCAATATTTTCATTACATATCATTGAAATATTTAGGTTTATAATTTTTATATCAAATCTGATCCATATTACAGCAATTAATGGTTTCATGATATTACATCTTGCATTTGAAGATCTCATTCACTAGGGTTTTGTTGAAAACTTGCATCTTTTCCTATAACCTAGTCATTTGGAAAGCTAGGGTTTGTAGTCAAAATCTTATTTCAAATTTTTCTGCTCTTCTAAACATTCATTCAAATCTGATTTTCAATTGTAGTGTTACATCATTTAACATTCTTTCTTTGAAAGTTTCAATGTTTGCAATTACACATTGTGTATTTCAACAAGCATAATTACCTCAAGAAGTGATACCTATTGTTGAAGGTAGAAGAGGATTGTTACATCAAGGACAAGAAGGTGTTGACATGCTCCATGGATTAGCCCATATAATGGAATATAACATTATGCTAGAATCTAGCCACATGAATATCATTGAAAATGTGTCATCACCGACAAAAATAAAATCATAAGTATCAGTATCCATATCGACTACCAGAATATACAATTTTACATCATCAATTCTCACCACCAATCCACAAGCTTGTAGTAATGCTACCACCACTATGGGAACTGTTGTAAGTATGGACCTAACTGGTGTTGTCATTGATGTCAACATACTCCTGTTGCATTATTGATAAGGTTTGGATGAGTCATGAGTTGAGGATATTGAGAAAATTGGTCTCAATAAGGAACAGTGAAGAACAATGATGACCATAAGGAAAAATTTCAAGATAGGATGAGGATAAGAGGATGCAAATTAAAGGGTTTTTAGATATGTGTCTATAGGTGATCTAGTAGAGATTTCAGAGGTCCGCATGAAGATATGAAGAAGTTGTGGCCACTCAAGTAAAACTGGTTCCGGTAGGTGTTCAGAGGTGACAAAGTGTAACAAGAAAGGTCCGGTGAGATCCGAAAATGAAGTTTCCTATTCTGTGATTTAAGGGAGTGCTAAGGAAGTCTTTGTGGTGTATCAAATCTATTGGTTCATGGTTTGAAGGTACACAAGCATCTATTCCTTTGTGGCAGTAATGACAGACTGTGTTCTTGAGGTTCCGGATGAAGGAGAGAAGGATTTCAGTAAGCAGAAGAAGTGTGGATGTTCTTGGTGATTCAGGCAAGCTTGTGGAGGTCTTTGGATCATGTCTAGTTCATGTTGGTGGTATGCATTGAAGTTGGAGCTCACAATTGAAGAGTAACTTCTAGATGATGGTGTTCTTCTTGAGACAGGCCGACCGGATGAGTTATCCATCTGGCAGATGATCTTATGAATGTTTGCTGACTTAGATGATCATTCCTATGTTGATGCCTTGTATAAATAAGGGATTGCAAAGTTAGTTTGAAGTTGTCCTTATGGTGATGAGAATGTTGTAGCGAGGAGGAGAGCGAAAGGCAGAGCAAAAGTATTGGGCTTAAATGGAACTGATTCAAGCATGGTGAAGATGCTATTCTCCAGTTCATGTATGTGATATTTATTTCTTTATAGACAGTGTGTCTCTTGTAGGCAGTGAGCCCTAATTGGCATGTGCCATTTTATTCTTTCTATTCTTCTAACAGAGAATACAATCTTGGGTTAATCACCCCGTGGTTTTTCCCTTAACCGGGTTTTCCACGTCAAAATCTTGGTGTCTTATGTGTTGATGTGTTTCTGCTCTTGATTTGAATGCATTATGGTTCATTATTAATATACTGCTAATCACTAAGAAGATTTAAGTGTTTTATTGGAGAAAGTTTTGCACAACTGATTCACCCCCCCTCTCAGTTGTGTGCCCTAAGTCTAACAATTGGTATCGGAGCTAAGTTCCTCTAAAAGAGCCTAACTGCTTGAGGAGATCCAGGATGTCATCCTACAAGAAGGATAGTCCAAAGTTTGATGGAACAAATTTTAATCTATGGAAAGGTTGCATGAAGTGTCACTTGCAATGCATGGGAATGGCATACTGGACCATCGTTACAACACAGTATGTACCTCCACAGGGTGGTCCAAAAGCTCCAAATGAAATCATAGATGCTGAAAACAATCTGCGGACTATAGAAGCTCTTCTAAGCGCATTATCTGATTCAGAGCTCTCAAATGTTATTGACCTACCAACTGCTTTTGAGATTTGGAAAAAAATAGAACTTTTGCATGAAGGAGACCAGTATGTTAAATGTTCAAGGTTACAGAGTCTGAAAGGGAAATTTGACAACCTAAAGATGAGAGATGATGAAAATATTACTACTTTTATGCCAAGAGTAAATGAGCTTGTTTGTGGAATTAGAAATGCTGGTGGAGTTTTGGATGAAAATGAGATTGTTGGTAAAATTCTCAGATCCCTTCCTGCTTCTTACAAAATCAAGGTTGCTGCCATTGATGAATTCAGAGCCCATACAACTATCACAAGAGATCAATTGGCTGGCAAATTGGCTACATTTGAAATGACCGAGTTTGGAGATGATCCCCCCAAGACTGAATCTGCATTCAAAGCCAGTGCCTCTGTAAAAGGTAAACAAAGGTTTGATCTGGGAGAGAACTCATCAAGGAAACTGTCATGGTATGAAAAAGCAAGAAAAGACCTAGAAGAAGAAGAAGTAGAAACTGCTCAACTTGAAGCCCTCATTGCAAAGAGACTACCAAGAGGATCCGGTAAGTATGAAAGAAAATTGCCCTTTAAGTGTTTTAACTGCAATAAGATTGGTCATTTTGCCTCAAGATGTCTGGAAAGATTTTCAAGGCCAAATCCTAACAGATCAAGGTTCCAAAAGAATTATTACTATGTTCATGAAGAAGATGATAATGAAGTAGTAATAGATGATGAATCAGAGATAGGGAACAAATTTGGAAGTGAATGGGTGTTTATTGCCATCAAGGAAGAAGAACCAATATCCTCTGTATCTGTCAATCATAAAGTTGTAGAAAGAGCTCTGGCTGCCCAAGTTGAAGAAAAGGATGATTGGGTCATTGACAGTGGTTGCTCTCACCATATGACAGGTGACAAAAATAAGTTCATAGATTTGGAAAGGTATGAAGGAGGAGTGGTGAAGTTTGGTGATAATTTTGCTGGTAGAATCAGAGGAAGAGGAACTATTTCTTTTGATGGAAGGAACAAAACTGGTAATGTTCTATATGTTGAAGGCTTGAAGCACAATCTTCTTAGTGTTGGACAGTTGGTGGACAAAGGCTATGATCTCCAATTCAAGAATGGAAAATGCAAGATCTTTGAAAGCTCCGGAACAAAGATTACATCTGGTACCCAAACTAAAGGTAATATCTTCCACTTAGTTGGCACTGGTAAAAGTTGCTTATTTGTTCAAGTTGATCAGAGTTGGTTATGGCATAGGAGAATGTGTCATGTGAATTTTGATAATATCATCAAGATCTTCCAAAATTGGTGAAACCTACTAATAGCTTGTGCAAAGAATGTCAGTTGGGTAAGCTGAGAAGAATCACATTCAAGAGTAAGGAACTGTCTTCTACTGGATTATTCGACGTAGTTCATATTCACCTTTGTGGCCCGGCAAGAATCAGGAGTATGCAAGGTGATAGATACTTCATGTTACTAATTGATGACTATTCCCGGATGATGTAGGTAACTTTTCTGAAAGAGAAATTAGAAGCTTTTGAGAAATTCAAAATATTCAAGGCTATGGTAGAGAATGAAACTGGATTGAAATTGAAATGTCTAAGGTCTGATAGAGGTGGAGAATTCACATCTGGTGAGTTCATAGAGTTCTATGAGAAACATGGAATAAAGAGACAGTTGTCTACTCCTAGGACTCCACAGCAGAATGGAGTAGTGGAAAGAAAGAACCGAACCATACAGGAAGCATCTAGGACCATGATGATGGAAGCAAATGTTCCTCACATCTATTGGAGAGAAGCTATCAGCACTGCAGTCTATACTCTCAATCGAGTTCAAATCAGAAGTAATACTGGTAAGACTCCTTATGAACTTTGGTTTGGCATCACTCCTACTATGAGGTATTTCAGAGTTTTTGGTAGCAAATGTTACATTAAAAGAGATGAAGATCTAGGAAAGTTTGATGCTAGAAGTGATGAAGGAATATTCTTGGGTTACTCTACTCAAAGCAAAGCTTATCGGTGTTATAACAAAAGACTGAGAAAGATGATAGAAAGTACAAATGTGAAGGTTGATGAGGGAATTGAGAAACCCTCAAGGTTTTATGAATATGATGAAGATGATCAGAATGGTGTTCTGACTCAAGAAGCCCAAGCCTCATCTGTTAGTCAGATTCAAGCTAATCCGGTAAACTAGGAAGAAGAAATGAGTTTCAATGAGCCTGATCAAGAATCAAAAGTGTAAGAAATTCCTAAAGTTCCTAGGTATGTAAGACTGAACCACTCTGAAGATCAAATCATAGGTGATAAAAGCAAAGGAGTACTAACAAGAAGGAGAATTACTCAAGGTTCAGAAGAGTATTGTTTGATTTCAAAGATTGAATCTAAGACAGTGAATGAAGCTTACAATGATGAAAATTGGACTAAAGCAATGGAGGAAGAACTGATGCAAATAGAGAAAAATCACACTTGGGATCTTGTTCCTAGACCTAGAAACAAGAATGTGATTGGAACCAAATGGGTCTTCCGGAACAAACTAAATGAAGTTGGTGAAGTAATCAGAAATAAAGCCAGATTGGTCTGCAAAGGCTATTCTCAAATAGAAGGAATTGATTTTGAAGAAATTTTTGCTCCGGTGGAAAGAATTGAAGCAGTCAGATTATTTCTTGCCTTTGCTACCTTCAAGGGTTTCAAGGTATATCAGATGGATGTCAAGTTTGCCTTCCTAAACGGTGACTTGGAAGAAGTGTATATAGAGCAACCAGATGGATTTCAATTGTCTGATCATGGTGATATGGTCTGCAAGTTGAAGAAGGCACTGTATGGATTGAAGCAAGCCCCAAGAGCCTGGTATGAAAGATTGGATAAGCATCTTTTGAAGATTGGTTTCAACAAAGGTACTGCTGACAGTAACTTATATTTCAAAATTGATCATGAAAACATCTTGATTTTTGAAGTATTTGTTGATGATATCATCTTTGGAGGAAGAGATAGTATGTGTAAAACTTTTGCAAATCAAATGAAAAGTGAGTTTGAGATGTCTATGCTTGGTGAAATGAATTTCTTCTTGGGTCTGCAAATTACTCAAACAAAGAAAGGAATCTTCATTTCTCAGACCAAAAATGTGAAAGAATTGTTGAGGAAATTTGGGATGGAAGATTCAAAGACAATGAATACTCCCATGGCAATCGGATGCAAGTTGAGCAAAGATGATGACTCTCCTAAGGTAGACCAGATAAAGTACAGATCAATGATTGGAGGATTGTTGTATCTCACTCAAACTAGACCAGACATTATGCAAGCTGTTGGTCTTGTTGCTAGATTCCAAGCTGATCCTAGAGAATCCCATTTCATGGCAATCAAGAGGATTTTTAGATATCTAAAAGGGACAGTTGAGTATGGTCTGTGGTATCCAAGAGATCATGATTTCTCTCTTCGTGCATATACAGATGTTGATTGGGTAGGAGATGTGGATGACCAGAAAAGTACCAGTGGTGGAGCATTCTTTTTGGGGAAGAGATTGGTTTCTTGGATAAGTAAGAAACAAGAGGCAATATCTCTGTCTACAACTTAAGCTGAATATATTGCAGCAATAGGTAGTTGCACTCAAGTTTTGTGGATGAAGCAGATGCTAAGAGATATCAAAGTGAAGTATGAGGAACCTATCACAATCTTCTATGATAATTCAAGTGCTATAAATATATCTAAGAATCCGGTGTTGCATTCAAAGACTAAACACATATCCATCAAGTTTCACTTTTTGAGAGAGCAAGTGAACAAGAATGAAGTCAGATTGGAGTTTGTGCCCTCCAAGGATTAGATTGCAGACATCTTTACTAAACCTCTACCTAAGGACTCTTTTGAGTATCTCAGGGAGAAGTTAGGGGTTATTTCCCCTCTGGTGATGAACTAAGGTGCACTAAGGTGCATCAGTCTGGTGGATATCATAGTCATATCTTGTGATCTAGATTGATGGGGAGCTGCTACTTAGGGGGAGCAACAGGTATGATTTTGAAATATTGGAATTGCAAGTATGTGCCCTTTGCCATTGATGTCAAAGGGGGAGAGAAGACATGTGAAAAACAAGTGGTTTCTGATCAAAGGGGGATTAGTAAAAGAAGAGAAGACATATGAATGGTTGTTGCTGATAGGGGGAGTTGTGATAGTGAGGAGAAGTTCTTGTCTTGGTGGTCAAAATAATTTTTCACATCATATGTTGCCATCAATGACAAAGGGGGAGATTGTTGCAAGTATGGACCTAACTGGTGTTGTCATTAATGTCAACATACTCATGTTGCATTAATGATAAGGTTTGGATGAGCCGTGAGCTAAGGATATTGAGAAAATTAGTCTCAATCAGGAACAGTGAAGAACAGTGATGACAGTAAGCAAAAGTCCAAGATAGGATGAGGATTAGAGGATATAGATTAAAGGGTTTGTAGATATGTGTCTGTAGGTGATCTAGTAGAGATTTCAGAGGTTTGCATGAAGATATGAAGAAGTTGTGGCTGCTCAAGTAAAACCGGTTCCGGTACGTGTTCAGAGGTGACAGAGTGTAACAAGAAAGGTCCGGTGAGATCCAGAAATGAAGTTTCCTATTATGTGGATTTAAGGGAGCGTTGAGGAAGTCTTTGTGGTGTATCAACTCTATTGGTTCATGGTTTGAAGGTTTGCAAGCATCTATTCATTTGTGATAGTAATGACAGACTATGTTCTTGAGGTTCCGGATGAAGGAGAGAAGGATTTCAGTAAGCAAAAGAAGTGTGGATGTTCTTGGTGATTCAGGCAAGCTTGTGGAGGTCTTTGGATCATATCTAGTATGTGTTGGTGGTCCACATTGAAGTTGGAGCTCGCAATTGAAGAGTAACTTCCGGATGATGGTGTTCTTCTTGAGACAGGCTGACCAGATGAGTTATCCATTTGGCAGATGATCTTATGAATGTTTTTCGACTTAGATGATCATTCCTAAGTTGATGCCTTGTATAAATAAGGGATTACAAAGTCAGTTTGAATTTGTCCTTGTGGTGATGAGAGTGTTGTAGCGAGGAGGAGAGTGAAAGGCAGAGCAGAAGTATTGGGCTTAAATGGAACTGATTCAAGCATGGTGAAGATGCTATTCTATAGTTCATGTATGTGATATTTATTTCTTTATAGATAGTGTGTCTCTTGTAGGCAGTGAGCCTCTTGTGAGCAGTGTGCTCAGGCAGTGAGCCCTAATTGGCATGTGCCATTTTGTTCTTTCTATTCTTCTAACAGAGAATACAATCTTGGGTTAATCACCCCATGGCTTTTCCCTTAACCGGGTTTCCCACGTCAAAATCTTGGTGTCTTATGTGTTGATGTGTTTCTGCTCTTGATTTGAATGCATTATGGTTCATTATTAATATACTGCTAATCACTAAGAAGATTTAAGTGTTTTATTAGAGAAAGTTTTACACAACTGATTCACCCCCCCTCTCAGTTGTGTGCCCTAAGTCTAACAAGAACATCTATTGGGAACAATTACAAAGTTGTTGCATTCAGTTATCAAAACTCAGTACCTGATGTCTTTATACCCATGCATACTTACTCTCAACCACCCATCACCTCCACTTATTACCAACCACCTCTTAATTTCATGACTACAGCATCAAATGCACATTTCTCAAATCCACAAACCACCTCTTCACCTATTAATGCTCTCCCAAACTAGCTTTTGTAGAGTATGTCATCCTTGCAGCAAAAGTGACAAACTTGACTAATGCTTCCTCTCAACCCACTTTACCAACATATCATGCTTGTAGTCCTTTATCTTATTCAATTCTAAGAGCTCAAATGCCTAATAAATTTGAGACTCCTCACTTTGAAAAGTACGGTGGTAAAGGTGATCCTAATACTCATGTGGTATCATTCACAATAGTGTGTAGTGATTTCTTCTTTGATGAGGCTTTTTTAGCAAACATTTTTCCTCGATCTCTCAAAGATACCACTTTGGAATGGTTTTACTCTCTACCTCCTAATTCAATAAATTCTCTCACAGCTAGTTGATCAATTCCTATAACACTTCCAAGCAAACATTGGACCTACTGTCTCATTGATTGATTTGGTTCATTGCAAACAAGGTTCGAAAGAGAAATTAACAGAAGTCATCAGTTGATATCAAGCTCTCATTGCGCAAATACAATATCTGATTAAAGATGAGGATCTTCAAAAGGTATTCATTACGAATCTACAACCGAATATACGCGATAAAATAATTTTGATGAAGTATAGTTCCTTCCAAAACTTATGCACAGCTCTCCGAGATTACCAACTTTCGGCTAGTCAGTATGAGAATCATACCTCATCATCTCATGTTGGTCCATCCATAGCTGGATCATCTCAAAACTCATTCAAGAAAAATAATAGGAATTTCATCAATATCAATGGGTAACATTTGAATAATTTCCAATCACAAGTGTATACTATTACAAGGCCTACTTGGGCACCTTTTCAATTCAAACAGGAACAGAGACAATTTACTCCATTATCAAATTCTCTCCATTTTATAATGACTCAAGCAGTGAACAACAATCTTTTGAAGCTTCCTCCTGCTCACCCTTTTAATAGTAGTAAGCCACAAGGACCTTCATTTAATGCTAATGCTTACTGTCACTATCATCGCTTGCCAGGACATGATACTGAAAGATGTATGCTTCTTAAACATGAAATTCAAGACCTCATCGATTCTAATGTGATACAAGTTACTGGTGTGAATGACAATGGGAATAAGTTGGTAGCCCTACCAAATCAAAATTTACAAATCTTCACTAATCCTTTTCCTAAGCATAGCGACAACAATATGGTGGAACAAAATACAATGGAGACTAAAGATGACTATATTAACTATGATGGCATAGTTGGTATGAGAGAAGTAGATAAGGAAACAAATGGAAATCTACCTCGCCCATGAGGAAAAGGTATTTACGCTGAGGTTCATGTTGAACACCCAAAGTACTAAGAGGGGGGTGAATTAGTACTGTATTAAACTTCTTATTTGTTAAGCTAGTAATCCATTTACCGCATGCAATAACAAAGAAAATTAAACTCAAAATAAACAACCACAAACCATCACACATGAACACCATGATTTTTATGTGGAAAACCCAAAACTAGGAAAAACCACAATGAGTGTTAGCTCACAATATATTATGTAGGAAAAATACTGAATTACAATAAAGGTTCACTACCTTAGGGCTCACTACCCAGGACTCACTGCCCAAAGAAGTGCTCACTGCAAAAAGGCTCACTGCCTAGAGAAAGAAAGAAGGAAGAATATGTCTCACTACCAAATGAACTGCTCAGATTGCATCTACACATGCATGAATGCAACTCCAATGTATTCTCAAAATACTATCTCAAAACTCTTCATCTTGCCTACTCTATTTCATTGCTCTGCTTTTACATTAGACTAGATCTCTCTTCTTCTGCTCTTGTTTCCTACTCTGGACTACATATGTTTCGCACATTCACTTTCATAAATCACCTCTTAAACACAAAATTCAATCTCATATTTATATTTGCAACAAACAGAATCTTCATATTGGGTCGGCCTAGTATAGTGTACCGTGTAGTCATGCATTATGTACTCTATCAGCCAAATTCATTCTCCAAAATCTATAGTGGACTCAAAAAATATTTGAACACCTTCACACATGTCAACCTCAATTGTTTTACCACTTAGGATTAAGTTCCAAACACAAAAAATAACCGCACCCACATCATACTGTCATGTTAGCCTTAACCACATACTGTTCACTGGTTCAGTTTGACTATCAAACAACATCTTCCACTGTGGACCACAAGACTTGCTCAAATACATATCAGGGACCCTTCACATACCATAGATCATACCTCCAGAACCACAAAGTAAAATATTCTTTTGCGGTAGAATGTGGACCACTAGAACTTAGACCCTATCATAGTCAAGCTCTATCAAACTATGTAGCAATATTCAACATCTTGTAACTAGCATTCTGGTGGACTTTAGATCCTAAAATTCTAGAGTTAGACACTTCATACATGTTTTTAGAACACCTCAAAACTACATAAAAAAATATGTAACAGTGGAGGAATGCGGACCAAAATAAATGAGTGTTCTACTCTGAATCACAATGTACTTTGTCTTTCCAAACTTAGTCTGTTAGAGTGTATGTCTCCAATACTTTTTAGTAGCTAAAAACTTAGATATAGGATCATCAAAGGAATAAAAGTAACATACTAGATCCACATGATCTTGTCTTCTACTGCGGACCAATATCATCTCAAACACTATCTTGTTGTCGCTATTTCAGTATACTGCCAATACTTAACCAAAACTGACTAAGTCTTTTTCTCCAGACCAACACTTCTATTCTAACCTTGTTCCTTCTCTTGTTGCCATCAATGACAACATCTTCAGTCATCATACACAAGTTTCCAATAGTGCCTCCTCTGTTATTCCTTTATGGGTCGGGAGATAACCAAAATGCACAATATGCAAATGGAACAACCTACATGTAATCACTTGAAGCAAGAGAAAGTGGTAATGATGAGAAGCATCCCATTTTATTGTGAAAGGCTCATTAATCAAGCAAAGCAGAATAAGAAAGAAAAAGAAAGGAAAAAACACGGCGTGAATCATCCATGGAAAAAGGTAATGGTTCCCCTCCTTGTAAGCAACAAAAGATTTCAAACATATAAAGTCTAGAGAGCCATGCATTGCTTGGCCATCTTGGAAATAAACATCAATCAGGTATGAATTCCTCACACATTTTACCACACTTGATGGAGCACCTCTTTAAGATGCTTGCAAGTTTGGCCTCTTCTTAATATAGTTATATGTGTTGTGTTCCCTCGTGTTGTGTTAAATGTTGTTTAGGTCTCTTTGGATGACCCTTGTTACTCTTGTAAGGTCAAGTATACAAGGAGACCACCTCTGTCATGACCATTCTTCTACTTGTTTCTCTATTCTTCTATTCCTATCATCTATTTTTTATGTTGTGTGTTGTGCCTTGGGGGCATAACGTTGTGGAGGATGTCTTGGGGGCATCTTCCCACATTGTAAACCCAAGTCACTTTTGTCTCCTCTCTCATTTTATTGTTTTCATTATTCAGTGGCTCTAATAGTTGACAGATGACGAAAACAAATAAATACTGATAAGGATTGTGTGTCCCTTCAACAAGAAAGAAAAAATGGACCTCATCCATATATGAAGATGGGGTTGATATATATTACTGACGCTTGACTAGTAGAATCACTCCGTGTTGTGATTCGTATTGTGATATTTGTTGTAAAAAACTTTTGCAATACTCTAAAGCTACTTCTATGCACCTTGGATTGTTTTGTATCTCACCTTGTCACTACACTCGGTTCTAAGATACCTAAAGTATAACCTCATGGCTATACTCAATCCCGAGCCCACAAGTGTAGCCTTGGTCTGTTAAGTTAAAAAATTTCTATATAACTTTTGTGAATTGATTTGGTTAGCTTAGAGTAAGATTTTCTAACCAAAGCTTATATGTTGTTGATTATGTTAGGAAATGATAATGGTGTATTTGTGGGAACATTCGATGATTGTGGCACATGTCACTTTTGGGGCATGGGCTTTGTGAAATCTCTTGTTCCCTTGCGTGTTTTCACTTTACCTTAAATGTGCTTGATATCGGCAAGTAGGATCAACCACTTTAAGGTGGGGGCATATATCATGTTAACTTCTTGATTATTTGACATTGATAAAGCATGTTTGCATGTACTTCCTTTTCACCATAAGACATCTCTATGATGCAGGTGGGGTTGTGTACTTTTATCTATTATGTATACCTCATTTTCAATGTAAGGCATCTTCGTTATGCGGGTGGGGTTGTATACTTTGAGCACATGCTTCCTTTTCACTGCAAGGTGTTTACATGATGCAAATAAGGTTACATTTTAAAATCCCTTCTGTGCAAGGTGGGATGGTGTAACTCTTCAGCTAGTTGCACATCCTTTTAACAAAGTCCTCATCGTGAGGTAGGGTTGGATCTTGAGTCATTTACCCTTAAGCGTGTCTTTGGCGGTTGTGGTAGCATAGCTCAACCATTAGGTGTGTTTGGTGTGTTTTAGATAGTGGAGTGTAGTGATGAGCTCCTCCCTATCGCCTGTGTTTGTCATGTATAAAACGTATAGTGTGTTGACAACATACTATATGGTGCTTGTGTATTCTCTGTGTCTTGCATGTGTTTTATTTGTCTTTCTTGCGTGTCTTATGTGCTTTTAGTGTGGTCTAAATGTTGGCAACATAGTCAAGAGACATGACTCTATTGGTCAAGGTAGAATGTTGTCATTGATGGTAACAAGGTTTGGTAAAGGGGATTTCAGTCTGGAAGACTAATAAGCTAGAATGACTAAGTATGGACAGTACAGAGAGCTATTGATAGTAATAGGAATGGTATGCCTCCGCAGTTGAAGATCAAGTTATATGGTTCTAGTATGTTGTAAACAACCCTTTGGTGATGCTATGTTCTAGTGTTCAAGTCCTGACTTCCTCTAAAAATCATATGGTGAATTGTCTAAGTTCGGATGAACAGAGTTAAGCCTAAAACAATGTAAAGTACCTAAGTATTTTGGTCTGCATTCCTCCACTGATGAATCTTTTGTCTTGAGGTTTTGAGGCAATGTAGATACATGTCTTGAGTATCTAATTCTAGATATATAGAGCTTAAAGATCATCAAATCATATTGTACAAGTTCTCCCAGTATCAACTTCTAGTCTGACATATTTCACTATGATAGAATAATAGTTCTGAGATCTGCATTTTTCAGAAGAAGAATATCATGACCTGCGGTTCTAAAGGTGTGACAAGAGATCTATAATGGATGTTGGCTATATTTTTTAGAGTCTCATATGGTCCACATTGAAGGTTATGGTATGACAGTTGAATTGGTCAAGTGTGTACTTAAGGGATAAGCCGACAGTCATGTTAGATCGATATGCCATAAAGGTATATGATTGGAATCATTACTCTGAGTGGTTCTATGATAGGTCCTAACCTATATGAAGACTCTTGCTTGTTTATTTGGGTCTGCATTGTTACTTGGGCACAATAACAGGCCAACCAGGTATAACTTGAATATACAAGCTTTATATTTTGCATGCGAACCTTGTTTGATAAAATTCATGATGTAGATATATATATTCGATAGATCTCAGCATTGGAAAACATAAGACATGCGAATAGAATGTGAATTCGAAGTGTGTCTGATCCAAGGCAATTTTGTGATCAGATAAGGATAGTAAGAGCAGAAGAATAGAGTATATGTCAAGTAGAGTAGAAAAAGTAGGCAGATATAATAAAGACATTTGAATCTGTATACTGAGCTATCAATGTAGCTGCACTTCAACATTCTATAGATGCACTTGGAGTAGTCATCTCTTGGCAGTGAGCCAATTTTTCTTTTATCTTCTCTTCTATTTTCTTGGTATTGAGCCCATTGAAGTGAACACTTCTTTGGATAGTGAGTCCTTGGACAGTTAGCCTTCATGTAATTCAGTTTTGATATCATAATTTATTGTGAGCTAACACTCACCATGGTTTTTCCTTTTTTGGGTTTTCCACGTAAAAGTCCCAGTGTCTATGTGTTATGACTTTGTGGCTACTCTTCTTATGTTTGTTTTGCTTTCATGTTATTGAATTTGGTAAAAGGATTAATAACTATGTGAAAGAAGGTTTTATAGAATACTGATTCACCCCCCCTCAGTATTCTTTGTGATCAACAATTGGTATTAGAGCAAGGTTCCTTGGAAGAAGCTTAACAGCTTGAGGAAGATCTGGGAAGGTGTACACCTGACATCAATAAGATATCTCACTTCTCTAGAAGCAAGTCATCCAGGTACCATTAAAATTGGTGATTGTATATATGTTAACAATGAACAACTACAAGCTTCTATTGAAGATCTTGACAAGTCTAAAGCAGATATCAAAGATTTGATGGAAAGTATCAAAGAAGCTGATGATTGTATTCTGAACTAAAGGAGCAAGTCAATAAGTCTCAGGGAAGAAGAAAAGAGCTAAGTGAGCAACTAAAAGAAGCACATGAATCCATAGACAATCTATCAAGGCTAGTTGAAGAAAAATAAAAGTTGAGGAGTATTTGAATCAGTTTGTGAAGGATAAGTATGAGGAATGTGAAAAATTGGGAAAAGATGTGTTACTTTTGAAATGTGATCTGGAAGTAGCTAATAGCTATAAAGAAAAAATCAAAATAAGATTTGCAAAGCTTGAGGAGTTGATTGAAAGACAGAAGAGTCCAAATGACAAGAAGGGCCTAGGATTTGAAAAAGGAGAAAGTTCAAATTTAGGACAAGTTAATAGTGAGAAGAAGAAAGACAAAGGCAACTAGATCTGGAATCATAGAAACAAACCTAGAAGACCTCCAGTATAACCAAATGTTCAAAGGTACCCATCTTTCAATGGCTATTGTTTCAAGTGTAATAAGTTTGGTCATAGGGCTACTTAGTGCAAGAGTAGAATGAATCAAAATGTTCCATCCTTCTCTGGTCAATGTTTCAATTGCAAAAGAATTAGTCACATGGCAAGTGAATGTAGGAGTGCAATAAGGAATGGTTTTAATAATGTAAGGAACACATAATCCTTCAATGGAAAATGCTTTGCATGCAATAGATTTGGGCATATGGCTAACCAATGCAGAACTAGGATAAATTGAATCAATGGAAGGAATCAAGGATAGAGGAATATTGTGTGTTACAATTGCAACAAACTTAGACATGTGGCAAAATTCTACAAAAGCAAGAATGTGAAAAGAAACTACTATGCAGAAGAGAAGAAAATAGAACAGAGGGGAGATAAAGGAAAGAATATAGTTGATCCGGTTGAAACTAAGAAAGAGATGGGCAAGATTTTGATCAAGAAAGATGTGATTGAGGTCAAGGAGAGTTCCACACCAGCTTTTGGTATAGATACTTCCTCCGGGAAGCAAATTGAGAGCTTTGGCTTAGGGGGAGTTATCCTAAAAATCATAATCCCCTAGCCAGATTGATTGTGCTGAGATCCAACACTAAATGATAAGTTAAAATAGTAATGGATGAATCATTTGGAGAAAGAACCAATAGAAAAAGACTTAATGCGGCACATTGCAGAGCAATTCTAATCAACTGTGTTTTATAGTGAAGAGTTTGACAGCTTTTTGAAAACTGCATTTATGAAGACTAGGTTTTCACAAGGATTAAAAAGGTTCTCATTCAAAAGACAAATCACTTTGCATCCAAGCTATCAAGTGTCCAAGGCAAACTAAAGTAGAATTTTAAGCATCTTTAATGATTTATAGAAATTCAAAGCAAATCAGAGCAATTCAAGTGAAGAAAACCCTAGTTTGGCATAAAAATGTATTTTTTGGTTTGAAACCCTACTGTGAACTTATTTGAATTCCTGCATAAATAGCTACACCACATGTTATTGATATCACTGAGAGACCACGACCTAAATTTAAGAAACATCCACACAAATTCACGAAAGTTGATCTTGACGGTGCTTTTTCAAAAGTGCCCTACGGTGTGATGCATGAAGAAGACATTAGGGCTTACATCCACGTTGCCCTAGATGAACACAATGATAGAAAACTTGGAGAACTATTTATGAATCATCTGTGTGATGGGCATAGAAAAGAAGAAATTAGTGCAATACATAGACTTTCCATCGTTTGCAAAGGACTCATGGGTCTGGTACGTACTAAACAGAGTACAAGATGAGTTTATGTGGATAAATAGACCATTCATGATCACAAAGGATGCTATAAGGGCAATCATAGGGTTTAATTCTACTGGCATAGTACCTATATTGAAGGCAGTGAAAAAGAACACTGACAGAAGCCACCAGAACCAAATTCGATAAAAGGGCATTAACAATAAATGACATTGAAGACCATGCAGTCAAGTTTGCATCTATGGTGATTGACTACAAAATCTACTTCACAAACCAAGAAAACTCTATTTCTGGTACTGCTATATACACAACCTATGAGATGGTGAAGATGAATGCAGAGTATGACCTGTGTGAATTACTCCGACAACAACTAATGGAGAATCTAAAGAAGACAAAAGAAAGCAAGTATCCCTTCAAATTTGGTACGTTGATCAAGTACCTATTTTTCTATTTCATGCAAGAATTACCAAGAATGAAGTTGATCTGGTCTAGCAGTCAACCAGTTGCTATTCAAACTAGAAATCACCTGAATAGCATATGAAACAAAGATGCACATAATGCAGCTCTGTGGGGCTATCTTAAGAGTTTTCGAAACGCTATGCATTTTAAATAGAGGATACATGAATCAATTGTTGAGAAATATAAAAATGATATATGTTTCATTGTCAACAAAGATCAATGTATGATGGAGGCTGTTGAGCCTAGAATAGTCTGGATTATGCCAATGGGGTATGAAAAAGATGCAGATGGATATGCCAAGCTCATGTTAAGCAAACCTAGGGATACCTCTGAGCCAAGATTTGGCACTTATGAAGAGTTATCTGTGAAAGTTCATGTTGAATTAAGGAAACCAGAAACTTAGAAAAAGATGAAGAAATTAGTAGAGGAATATGCCTAGAGCATAGGGATTACAAAAGAAGTTGCTAAAACAAGCGCAAGAATAGCTAAAAATTTGAAGGAAGGTGAGCCTGGCAAGGCTCTGAAAGTGCAAAAGATAAAGACAGAGGCATCTGCAGCTCTAAAAAAGAGGACAAGAGGTTCCACATTTGCTAAAACAACCTCAAAATCCCCAGGTACTATCCCATTTGCAAAAGCACCCTCCAAGAAAATCACTAACAAGGGTCATAAAAGGTAAAAGACCAAAGGACATAGAATATATGTTAGTGTGGATAAAGATGATGAAGAAACATAATCAGATGAAGACGTTAAAAAGATGAAAGAAAAATCAATTAAAGCCTCTGGTTCTAAGAAAGACAAGCCCTCTAGAAAGAAGAAAGGAGAAAAGAGGGAGAAGAAAGCTGAGCCTAAGAAAGAAGAGGCCACAATTAATCTGGAGGATGTCCTAAAGGCTATAACAGTTGATGGAAATCTAAAACCTATAGCCCAACTGTATGATGAATATAATGATGTAGGCAAAGACATCATTGAGATTGCAATAATCAGATATTTGGAGATCTATAATAAAGCTCTCATTGAAATAATAACTAATCTCCCTAACACCCTTGCTAGCATTATGACTATCAGAAAGGAAGCGGCTATGACAAAGGATATTGAGCTTAGATAATATGCATTGATAAAGCTATGTCTTGATATCTCTTCGAAAGAAAGGCAAAGGTCTCCAAAGCACTTGGAAAGAGGTTTAGAACAAAGAAAAGGACAAATACTCTCATGTTAGGTGACACTAAGAAGATGGCCAAGGGAACTGAAGATATCAGTCTGGAAGTACTGAAGGAACTTCATCTCCAAACTATATATGACAAAGAAGAACAAAATATTGGTGATGACACTTCTGTACCTAAAGTTAGCATGGATCAAGACTTGGAGCAAACTAATACAAATCCTAAAGTAAAAGACAAAGCAATGGGAGAGAAAGGGGAAGAGAAAAGTCTTGAGAAAACTGAGGAAGACCTTGAGGAAGTAGCCTCAGAAAAGGAAGAATCTGATCAAGCCCCTACTGCTAATGATCAAGATAAAGCTGATAAGGGCCAAACAGGGATAAGTCCTCCTTCTGATCATCAAATTGATGATCAAGAAAACAAGGAGAAGACTACAGAGAAAAATAAAGTTAATGACCAAGAGGATGAACGAGATGACAAGAGCCCTCCTCTGGAACAAAACATTGACATCAAGAGGTTATGGATCTTGATCCACCGGAGCAAAATCAAGAAAAATAAGTGTTTGATATGACAAGAGACACTGTTGTCTTATAGGATCTAGTAGATTTTGTCAAAGAATATTTGGAAAAGCAACAAGTTTTGGATGAGCCTGAGTTCCTGCAAGAACCAATAAATTTGGCCTCAATGTCTCTTGTGCAGAAATTTAAACTGGTATCAATTGTTCAAGCAAAAGCTCATGAAGAGATTCTAAAGTCACATATACAGGATAATGAATTCATTGGTGAGGCATCCAACATTTTGGAGAAGTTGATGCCTTCATACCAAAAGAACACATCATTGCCATCAACTGATTAACACAAAGGTTTGATAAAGTTAGTAAGTACTCATTTTGAATCTTTTGAGAAATCTGTAGATGCTAAGGTCAAAAGAATTTGATGATAAAAAGTTGACTAATTTAAAGAACAAGTTAGATAGTGACAAAATTTTGTTAGACAACTGCATCAAGAATACAGAGACTGCTATCAAGAATGCTAGTAATATATATAAGTTTTGTCTGTCTTAGCCTAAGTCTACAAAAAAGTTGAAGGAGAAAATAGATGATTTAGAGCTCACATTGGTAAAGATCCCTGAAACCTTTGACCCAACAACTAACTCCGTCTCAAACAAAAGGTTAGAAATAGAAGGCATTCATGCAAAAATAAATAGTCTACACTAGAGTTAGAAAAAGGCCACCAAGAGAAGAATGTGCCAAGTAAGAGAAGCAATAGAATCCAAGCTTAATTCTATGATTGGTTTGCAAGCAGAGGTAGAAAGGGATAAAGGCAATAACTAATGAGCCTACAATTGTTGATAAGGCAGAAAAGTTGGAGTTTCAAGTAAATAGAAACATTCAACTTTTGAACAATGCCAAGACCAAATGGGATACAAAGATAACTCAATTGAAAGTTATATACTCTGACATCCTCTCCACTCTTTAATTAGTAAGCTTATGATTGTACCTATATATATGTGGTTAAGTATGACCGTTTTTGTAGTTTTGACACAATTCTGACTCTTGTACATACACCTTTTCCATTGATGTCAAAGGGGGAGAAGAATGACAAGTGAAAAATGGCCAAACACCTAAAGAGAACAAGAAAATCAGAGTGTACAAAGTAGGGGGGAGTAGTATATATTTTTCACTAAGTGTTGCCATCAATGACAAATGGGGATACTGTTGGCAACATAGTCAAGAGTCACTACTCTATTGGTTAAGGTAGAATGTTTTCATTGATGGCAACAAGGTTTGGTAAAGGGGATTTCAGTCCGAAAGACTAATCAGCCAGAATGACTAAGTATGGACAGTACACAGAGTGATTGATAGTAATAGGAATGGTATGCCTCCACAGTTGAAGATCAAGTTATGTGGTTATGGTATGTTGTAAACAACCCTTTGGTGATCTTATGTTCCAGTGTTCAAGTCATGACTTCCTCTGAAAGTCATATGGTGAATTGTCTAAGTCCAGATGAACAGAATTAATCCTGAAACAGTGTAAAGTACCTAAGTATTTTGGTCTGCATTCCTCCACTGATGAATATTTTTACTTGTGGTTTTGAGACAATGTAGATACATGTCTTGAGTATCTAATTATAGATTTATAGAGCTTGAAGATCATTAGATCATATTCTACAAGTTCTCCCAGTATCAGCTTCCAGTCTGACATATTTCACTATGATGAAACAATAGTTCTGAGATCTGCATTTTGCAGAAGAAGATTATCATGACCTACGGTTCTAAAGGTATGACAAGAGATCTATAATGGATGTTGTCTATATTTTTCAGAGTCTCATATGGTCCATATCAAGAATTTGACTTACACATGAACTTCAATAGATAAGGTATGACTGTTTACGGATGATACTAATCCATCTCCTTTACTCCACAATTCTCTGATCATCATTCATTGTCTGCTCCTTTGAGTACCTCAGAATTTACACATCACTTTACTTGTCAGTCTCACAATGTTTATTCTACTGTCCTTGTTGATCATCATACTATTGCATTCATTTTAGCATCATCTGCAATATTTCTCACTACAACACTTCATACCACTATTGACATCAATGACAACCTTTATGAAACAATCTCCCCCTTTGTCATTGATGGCAACACATACCCTGATATGTACACATTTCTCCCCCTTTGACATCAATGGCTAAGGGCAAGTGGTCTTCTTCTACTCCAGTAAAACAAGTAGACTCCCCATGTCTAAATGTTTCTTATTACTTTTATAAGTCAACTCTTCCTAAGGAGTAGCCTCTAACTTTTCAAAAATTGATGTAGCAAAAATTGTCCTTCAAGATACTACGTACAATGTGCATTATTTATATCAAAGTAGCACTACATATTCTTATTTTTATTCACAACATATACAGATTTCAAATTTTGTCATACCTTCTAAACATTTGTTCACTAGGAAGGTAGAATATTTTTGTAAAGTACCTTCAATTAGACAAGAATTGAGTCCCAATTCTTCTTTGCAGAGGACAAGATGTGAGATTGGCTCTCAAACTGAATATACAAGTCTTCTGCTTCTTCTGAAGTGGCTGAAATTTTAACTTTCTAAGCCACATTTTCTGCTTCAGTCAGGATGCCAGTTAAGACTTCTAATTTCATATCCATAACCTTCCTTAGCTAACCTATTTCTCCCATGACTTTCTCTCTTTTCTCCAGGAGCTGCTTTAATTGATTGTGCAGGTTTTCAATTTGAGCTCTAATGGTTCCATCTTTGTCCTTTAGGGGATCATACATTTTGGCCACTTGAGTTAGTTATGACTCAATAGAGTTAGCTTGATCCTCTATGTTCTTTGTAGTGGCTGGCCAATTCAAACAAAATTGGTACAAAATTTTTGCTTCCTTAATGCTTTTCTAGAAATTTTTCAAATTTTCTTGCAGATTGTTATGTGCCTTTGCACACCTATCAGACACTTCATCCAACCTTTTGTTTTTTATTTATTTTGCTATCTTTTTCTCAGCCTACTTCTCTAAGTAAGAAGAATGAGTCTTGAAGGACTCCAACATAAGTTTCATCTATTGAGTAGGAGGCTAGGTAGGATCTCTCTTTGGCTTGGAACATTCCTCTTGTAACATTTTGATTGCCTCTTCTAATAGTTTAACCCCTTCAATCTGTTGTTGTAGAATATCTTACCTTGTAGAGGATTGAAGAATATCTCCCAGTTGTAACTTGTGAAGAGGAGATATATTGGACAAGTTAACTTGTCCATCTAACACTGGTAGCTGTAATAGTGGTAGAGAGACCACCAGTTGAATCTACATTTGTTGAGCAAGAAACTCCTTGATAGAATCAAATGGAGAGGAGGAGAATGATGTATCTTGTTCCTTTTCTAAGTTCTCCTCTGAATCATTATTTGTCTGCCCCTCTTCCCTTTCAAGTTTATTTTGTTTCTCTATATTCATCGGAGGTTGATCATCATGCCTAGTATTATGATCTGGAGAACCATTCTCTTCTTCATGAGCCTCTTGTTCTTGGTCTTCTGTTGCTTGCTCTTCTTTCTCCTCTTGAGAAACTTGATGCTCACTGATATGTGGAGGAGATGTGGTCAAATGAGGTGGATATGCAGCGTTGTGTGGTGGAGAAACTTGTGGTTGTTCCACATTTTCAGTTCCTTTTACCTCACAATTTTCTCTGTCACAACCTCTATTTCCTTTTGAATTTTCTCTTTATCACTTTCCTTCATACCCGTAAGTGTGTCCACTATTTTGTCCTCAATTCTTGGGATTGCATTTGGGCTAATTTGTCCTTTTCTTCCTGAGACATAAATGATTTGGCCCTTTCTAGAGCTTGTTGTCTCAGCTCATTATTCATTTTAATGGCTTCTTCTCTTTTCTGCCTTAAGGCTTTAGCAAGACTTTCTGGCACCTTTTCAATCACATCAATCATGGGCAAGTTATATTTGAGCATATACTTGATCATTACTTTTTCAATAGTCTTTTGATCCTCGGGAGGAACATCAGGACACAACTCAACAGTGTGCTTTAACAGCCCATTTTGTTTTCCATTGAAAATAACTTCCAATTGAAGAGGACCTTTTGTAGATGCCACATGAGGATTTTCTTAGAAATCTTACCTTTTCTTAAATTTATCTTGGAGGTTTCCTCTTCACCTTCTTCTTGTTCCTCTTCAATCACTACTCCCTTCACCTTCTTCCCTTTGGCTTGAATTTTAGGTCTTGCATGATTTTTTCTCTAGTCTTCTTCTATTTTTGTGTCTCAAAAGCAACTCTTCTTTCGGTAGATCCCAATTATGCAGATCCAAAGGGAAGTGGCATATTTGTAGCAGAAAAAGTAGCTCTACTAGTTCTCCTTAGGATTTGTGCATTAACTGATGGAAATATAGAAACATGATGTATCTCCTCCATAGTGGCTTCTGAAGTAGTTCCGGATGAGATGCCCCACTTCTCATGTAGCTTACCCCCATTCTTCTCAAGATGTTCTTCTGCATCCTTCTTATGCATTTTGTTCATTATTTCATCATATGTTACGAAGCTTTCAGCAGAGGTATCTATGGTTTTGCTGAGCAGGATGTTAGCATAGACTTTTATTTCTTCTTCAAAGACTTCATATGGAAGTCTAGGAATCCATGCAGTTCTAGGTTCAATTGCCTCCATGTAGGTGTAATCTTTGTCAACCAAAAATGTAATTTTCTCCCTATATTGCTATATAGAGCGATAAGGGATCCTTTCTCTAGCATGCATGTTGGTTTGAAAGGTTTTGAAGAAACCCCAGTACATTATTTTGTAATGATTTGGATCACTAAACCCCCTTACATGACTCTTGATTTGTGTCACTACCAGAATGCACTCTTGCCAGATATTTCCACTAAAGCCAAGTAATTCATTTAGGAAATAGAATGTAAGACAGAGAATCAATGTACCATACCTAGAATTGTATCCAATTTCCTTTGTCCTTCTTAAATTCTCCAAAAGTTATTCTCTCATAACCTCACAAAGGTCAAAATATTTTCCTTTTTTAACCATCTGGTATGCGGTATGAATGGCAATACTAGTGGTAGAACCTTCTCTATTTGTGAAGTAAACTTTGTAGGCAATTCTCATGGATGCATAACAAACACCCAGATCAACTATGTCATTCACAGTTAGTGTTCTTATATCAAATTTTGCTTGGGTCAGCTCAGTAACCTTTTCATTCTTAACTGAATTCATCACCAGTACAGATACGGTGGAACATAACCCAGTGACAACCTTAATTGCATCCTTAGTTATCTGGTAGGGTTTGTCTAAATATATGAATTCATCATGAATTCTTCTTAGTATGAATCTAACCCACTCGTGCTCATCATAGAAATCAAGGTAGTCTTTCCAAATGTCTAGGTGTTTTGCCCCCAAGTTTGCATATTCAGATTTATAGATAACCTCATCATCTAGGAGTATTTGTGACCTCCTCAAATTTCACATGATTAATTTCATCCATCTTTGAGTGAACATAAATTCTGACATCTTCTGAATAAGCAACATATGTAAGTATATGGGAAAATGATCCTTTCATATTGGCCTCCCTTGCCTTAAAGGTCATTTCTTATACTTATGTCTAGGTTTCTCAGAAACATCAACTAATTGTGGAGTTACCATCATAATTTTTATTAATCTAGAAATTAGGGTTTTAAGAAGTAGTAGTTTTGATAAATACCTCTTTGTGCAAACACCGAGATTTTGCCTTCAACTCAATGCTTCTCTAATTTTCCAAATGCTTTGATAGACTTCTTATCTGCTTAGCTCCAGACATGAATACTTGATCGCAAATGAATTTTGATTGTCCAAAATGGTATAAGTATCTTGCATTTACCCTAAATTTCCATAATTAATGCTCCTTTATTTGGCAGGTAACCTTCTATAGGGCTGCCCTATAAACTCATAGAGACTCAAGGATTCTCCACAAACCTCTGCATTAAGTTTTTCTACTCCAGATATTTGAGGAAAAGATGCTATTTTGTCATATCAACATCATCTCCAACTACTTCCATTCAGCTTAACTGTGTGAGTGGCTTTCACTTGTAAATGCCATGACTTCCAATAGTGGGGAAGAAAGAATATATCCTGATTAGCTCCCCTTGACCCTATGTCTTATTTCAATTGGCAACAGAGTCCTCCGCACTAGGCATAGACACACATTCCTCCTTGTTCTCATTACTTTGTTCTATCTTCCTTCTTCATATCTTTCCCATTTCCTTCCTCTGCTGAGTTACAATTTCCTTTAACTTCTTGTGCTAAACAGATGGTTTCTCAAAATCTCTCTTGCAAAATCTTGCCTTATGCCCAATATTGTTACATTTGTAGCAAACAACATTATATTCGAGAGTCATACCATTACTCCTTAGTTTGGCTCTACATTCAGCAACCTTATGACCAAACTTATTGCATGCATAACAATATCCATAGAAAGAATGAGATCACAACATCATGTCTTGTAGACACAAATAATGTTTTCTTTATGTAGTCATTTCTTCTTGCCTTAGTTCTACAATCAATAGCCTTATGACCAAATTTATAGCAAGCATAACAGTAACCATAAAAGGATTGAGAGAACCTGGGATTCATAGCCTGTTTAGAAGAGGCTTCTTGAAAGCTTCCTTGACAATTATGAAGTCATTATTTATCCCTTGTGCCTCTTCTTCAAATTCTTTAGAATAGGGTTCTCCTTTCTCACTTTCAAACATGATATTTTTAATTCCAAAGAAGTCTTTAGGTACATTTGTCTTTGAACTTTGACCTTTCTTGAATCTAATGCCATCCTTGTTCTTAAGTGGTATTTGACAACTAATTATTTCATCAAGGATATTGGTACTTTTCTAAAGTTTTAGACCTCTATCTATTCGTTCCTCTACCTTTTCCAATTCTTTCTTTAGGGAGACAACTTCTTCTTCAAGTTTGGAGCATTCAACAGATTTGGCATTTAGCTTTATATGTAGCCAATTTACAATCTTCTTACTTTCTTCAATTTGAATTTTAAACTTTGCAATTACATCTTTTGATTTTATGAACTTGATCATATAGTCTTCATTTTCACTTCTTGCTGCATCCAAATCCTCTAGGGCAGAAATAAGTTCTCCTTCATAATCAACTACACGATCTTTAGGATTATAGGTTGTCATGTTTATATTATCTTCTAGGGGAATCTTCCCAACAAATCTTACTGATGTTCGCATGTGTTTCTCACCAAGATCTACCTTAGCTATTAGGTTGCATCCAAGGAACTTGGCTCTGATACCAATTGTTGAACACACTGAGGTATTGAGAGGGGGGGTGAATCAGTGCTTAATCAAATTACTTTACTTTCAGTAGCATCCAAACTTATGTGCACATCAAGACATGATAAATGCAAGAACACAAAAGCACACAACCATAACACCAAATTTACGTGGAAAACCCAAGAAGGGAAAAACCACGGTGAACAAGTTGCTTGGATCTACTTGTTAGGATTGTTCAAGATTCACTAGGTCCCATTTAGTTTCATAGATTTCATTTCCACAAATCCATCCTAGAGGGTCTATATTCTTTTTGCAATCATACCAAAAGTCACTTGACAATCTTTCATAAGTAGTTCATGTCATATGCATGCAAGAAACCTTTGTATTTTTGTCCTTATAAGTATTTTTGTCCATTACCACAATCCCACAACATACCTTAATAGCCCTTTGTGGGTGTGTGGGGGCCAAAGGAAACAAATGTTAGTTACCACATTACCGCAGTAGGAGATAAGCCTACTTGCAAGATAGCGGTGAGAATATAAACAAGCCTAACATTCACCATGGCCCCGTAACGGTTTCAAGATGGACTTGCGGGCTTGCGGTATAAAGCTCCAAGTAATATATAATGTATATCACCACCCCATGGTGATTAAGATATCAACTTGTGGTATCACAATAAAGGTTAAGTCAACAGTAAAGAAGGTACCATGGCCCCACAACACTCAAATGAAAGGTCTATAGTAAAGTGGTAAGAGTTATAAGGTAAGCTTTCCTTCCTGCCATCCCACATCAATAACTTCACAAGGTTTGTGGGATGGCGGTGAGTGGTAGAGATAACTGTAACATGCAACCGCGGTCCTATGATGAAGTTTAGCAAAGCTTGTAGTATTGCAGTGAACAAATGAAAAGATAGGGTTTGTAGTCCCGCTATCCCGCGAAGCCCATAAACCATTTCGTCGAGGTTGCGATACAAGTGGGATTCACATTTAATGCAAAACATGTTGATTGTCAGATCATTCTTGATCGATGGTGTATATTCAAAATTGATTCACAATGATTGAAGATTGTTATTCAGAATGAAGCAGAGTAATGGTGAGGTGACCAGCTCCATAATTGAGTAAAATCTTGAGTTTTTGTGCATTTTCTCATTCAAATGAGTTCAGAAGTGTTCAGCGACAACAAATTCAAACTTTGAGTGTGCTTTGCAAGCTCCATTTGACTATGTAAGTGAATTTCATCAATCTCTATGTCAAAGTTGATATTTGGTTTGCATTCTTCTTTTAAGTGGTTCAGTAGATCAAGTAGCTGTCAAACCCTAAATTCATAATAGCACCCAAAAAGACTGAGTCTAGTAAAAAAGGAGAGTCCTCTGCCCCTAAGGATAAGAAAAGACCTCTTCAGCAGTCAATTCTGGATATATTGCCACAATTAGTGGACAAGGGATTAGAAAAGGTATTAAGGATGAATTCCAAGGTTGCAGAGATGCAATTATCCCTATTTCAGGGTGGAGTTTATTTTGGTATTTCTATGACAAGAAGGATGCACAAGCTCCTGTGTGCAAACCATGTATTTTAGACATGGCTAAGCTAATTGTACCCAATGTTTTTGTGGATATTGAGCTCAGTGCGGTTATGGCACACTGTTATCATGGAGTTGCTAAAACAATAAGGTTGTCTGATGGTTCTCCACTAGTGACAATTACAAGGAATGCCATAATCAATTGTTTCATGTTAAGAAAACAAGATCTGACAGCAGTGGATGTCCAAAAAAGTGAGGAAGACTACGAAAAACTAAGAAAAACTTACAGAAGCAATGAACTCCCTATGTACATGAGAAAGGGGGCTAACAATAGAAGAATGCCTATTCCTACCACTTCTGTAGAACCATTCTTTGTTGACAATTTCACAGTCTACTTCAAGAAAACCTACTTTGCATTATGTCAAATTCTTGGGATAGATACACAAGAGAAAATGCCAATGGGTGTGATGATGATGGCAATGAGGATACATAATCCTGAGCTGAATAATGAATATGATTTTGCTTCATATCTGGAGAAACAATTGCATGAAGGATTTCTTCAAATATTAGAGAACAAGACCCCAATCAAGTTTAGAAATTATTCTCTATTGTGTTATTTGATTTTGTATCAAAATAGAAAAAGATGGAGTCCAAGGATGGATCTAACTATGGTTGATGCAAAGGGTAATAGGTTGCATGTACAATGCTGGTGTTATATCTAGGATAGGAATTGTAACAAAGGTGATTATGTTTCTTTTCATGATGATTTTGTTGTAAGGATAATGGCCACTTTAGGACAAATTGTACCAAGATTGTCACTGGAGGTAAGGGAATTGTTGAGGCCAAATGCAATGAGGCCAGAAAAAGGACACACACATAATTTTGGTGATTTCTTCTTCTTGTCAAACCACACATTAATAAGAGTTTATGGATGCACCCAGGCCCCACATATTCTGCCAAAATTTTATCCTTCTAGGTTAGCATTTTTAGAATTTATGTGGTAGATGCTCTAGATAGAGAGAGATTTGATGAAGAAATAGAAAAAAATGGACTTTCTTTCCAGACTTGACTGTGTTTGAAGGATTGTCTGTTGGTGCTGACACTCTAGAAGAATTGCAAGAGCATTTGAAGAGTAGATATTCATTGAAATGTGCTACAAAAAGAGTCTTTGGCCCAGAGGGTCATATGAATTTGGTTAGACATGTAATCCTTACAAAATCTAGGATACTCATCAAGTAAATTATGAAGAGGATGTCATCAGAAATTGCCTCACTCCAGAGAAAGTGTATGATAAAAAAAAGAAATGGGAAATTTTGAAAAGGATTGAGGATGATAAGAAGAAGAAAACCCTAACTTTTTGGGATTTTTTGTTGAAGAAAATGACCCATTGAATAGAATAAATTTGATAATTGACAATTTTGAAAGAATATATGGCAAAGTAGAGAGCCAGCTTGCTAAGGCTGCTAAGCTCCCAATGAAGAGGTTAGCTAGAGTTATGATTGAAGAACCTACTCCTAATGCCATGTTAGTACAAAAGCCCACACTTCTTGATCAACCACTGTCAAAGAAACAAAAGTTGGATGATGTGTCTCCATTGGTGCCATATGAAATCACAGAAAGAGTGAGAGACACTGATGAGGTGACAAATATTTTGAGGCACATGGGAGATGATGAAGAGGTTGATCAACCCCTTGTTGGACAAGAAGCAGAAGCTCATATGTATGAGGCAAGAATGGAAAGTCAGGAGTAGGAAAAAGAAGCAATGCATGAAGATGAAAGAATAGTTGATTCTTTGAGATTCATGGAGGATAATGAATTTATTAACACTCCTGAATTTAAGGATTTTTGGATGAAATTGAAAATGAAAGAATTTGAGGAGAAAGTTGAAATCAATAAGATGGGAAGTGATGAATCCCAACATGAGAAAATTGTTGCTCAAACATTCAAAGAAATGAAAATAGATTAAATAAATGTCAATCCTGAAGAGGCCAGGCAAATAGTTTTGAAAAGCAATATGCTAATCATTCTAGGTATGGACTTGAAAACAATTTTTCTACTAGATCAAGTAAGAAATCAGGGATGGTTTTAGAATTTGATTTTGAGGATGGAATGAGTTGTGTGGGATACAATCCTAAAATTGAAACTTTAGCCATATGGGCTAAGCAAAAGAATACACAAAAACCCAAGTTGCTAGAGATGGTTCAAGAAATGAGAGGGACAACAATAGTCAAGACATTGAAGGATACATCATCCCTAGAAGTAACCACTCTTACCATGCATTCAACTATGTTTACCAGAGCTGCTGTCAAAAACATGGAGTAGAAATTGCTTGATTATGGAAAAACTTAGATTGAAATGAATGAAGAGGTGAGAAGACTGTATTTGGAGAATGTAAAGCTAAAGAAACAATTTAAGGGCATTGATTTTCCTTATAGCAAGCCAATTGTGCCTTATCAGCCCCCTGTGCCACAAGAAACTAGTGACAATATTGTTCCTATTGAGCAATTGAATGTTGTGAAATAAAATTTTGAGGAGATTGAGAAGTTGAAACAAACAAATGAGGCCACCAAGAAAGAGACCAAGTCAAATTTTTTGGCATAATTGAAAAGATTTTGGAGTATAGAGTTAAGTTGGTGCTGGATAAGATTGAGGAGGTGTACAATTGTTATTCTTCTTTGTCTCAAGCACTGGAGGAGATGAATACCAGTGTTCCCATACTTGATCCTTTGCTAAAGAAATGGCAGCTAGTTCATCACACTCTGATCACTCTGTGTAAAGTATTGCAAAGAAATTCAGATGCCCCTACTACCTTAAGACCCATAGAGAAAATGGTCAAATTGATCATTGAAGAATTCCAGTATGTTGAAATTAGGGTAGACAACTAAGAGGGGGGTGAATCAATTGTCACAAAACTTTATCTTTTGCTGCATATAATCTTCTTAACCACTTATTAACAGATTAATGATATAACCATGAAAGCATGAATCAACAACACATGAGCAAAAACACAATCAACACACATAACACCAAGATTTCTACATGGAAACCCAGTTAAGGGAAAAACTACGGTGGGGGTTAACCCACAAGATTTTATACTCTTTTAAAAGTATTACAAATGGAAAGGCACATGCCTTCGGGCGCACTGCCCAGAGCTCACTGCTCAAAGGAGGCTCACTGCCTACAAGATCAAATACAAGAGTTCACTAAAATATTTAAATTGAAGAATAGCATCTAACAATGCAAGATTATAGTTCTAGTTAATCTCAATATACTGACTTCACACACTTCATCTCTCACTTCCCTGTTTCACTATTCTACCATGATTCGAAGCTTATATCTCTTTGCTTCGTGTTGTTCTTAAAATCAGCTACGCTCATTTTTGTAGACAACCACTATGAACCTTGTCCATTTCGTAGTCTACACTCTAAGTTCACAAATCAAGACAAGATTCTCTTGGCCTCATGCCAAGTCATATGGCATCCTAAACTAGTTTGCGACATTCCCTCAAATCAATTCCTTGAAGTTTGTGCAAATTGATTAGGTTGCAAACTGATCAAAATATCAATTTTGATTATTTTGGGGTGTTAGTAAAATTTTGAAATATTATGTGCAAAGTCGGCAGAATTCGTCGCTATTGCATACCTTTTTATTTGCTTGTGTTGTGTCGGCAAAATTTGCCACTTTTAAATTTTGCCATTGTTACATGTTCTTCGCTAAAATGTAAATGTGTATAGGCGGTACTTTTTTCCGCCATTGCATTTTAGTTAACACATGTCAGGTCGGCAATTTTCACCGCTCGAGTAAGATCTTCAAAATCCTGAACTTCAGTGGCATTTATGGCCACTCATGTTAACATTAAGAGCATGCTTTTTAACCTTTTTAATGGGTGAATTCATTCTATTTTGTTATTTATTTTTCTCTAAGCCTCCCAGTCAATTCTTGAAACCTTCTTCAAACCGCTCGATTGCGTTGATCTTGGATTCAAACAGATTTCGAGTCTCCACCGTCACACTTAGGGTTTTGGTCTTTTTGACAAGTAAGTCTTTAAACCATTGTTTTTGTTATTGTTTCCTTCTAGGGTTTTCTTTTTCTTGTTCATTGAAGTGGTTGTTCATGTCCTTTAGGAATTATATTGTTCGAATGTTGTTCAAAGCAAATCGTCCTTCATTTTTGCATCTTCTTTCTTTTTGAGTCATTCATAAAACCCTAGTTTTTGCTCAATTCCACTTTGGCCAATGTTTTGTCAGAAGGATTTGTTGATATTCATCTCATGAGAAGAGTTAATCTCCTCATGCCTAAACAGCAAATTTGACCCCTTAATACATGTTCATTGAAAATTGTCATGGCGCATGTTGAGTCAGCAATAATTGCCACTCCAACATGTTTTGTTATGTTTAGGTTTTATGCAATGTTGGTGATATTTGCCGATCGAAGTCCTTCCATAAGTTTGTGAATAAATGCTAAGTCGGCAGAAATTATGGCTTAAGCATTTGAAGTTATATCACAAGGTGTATGGGTGGCGAATTTCACCGCCCTTACATGAAGAAAACTAAAATATCCAACCTGCAAAAGTGGTAGAATTTACCGCTCAAACACTTGCAAGGCATATCTCATGTGATGTCGGCAAAATTCGCCACTCGAACATAAAACTTACTCCAACATGCAATAGCAATTAATTTTGCCACCGATACATTTGCTTTTTCAGCTTACCTACAAGGTCAGTAAAAATAGCTACCCCGGCACTCACAATATGTCCCTCTAATGCAAGGGCGACAAATTTTACCGCCTGTGCATCACCCTCTCAATTTTTTCTAACTCTAGGATATTTTCAATTTTGCTTCCCTAAGCCCGCTTTCCTCCATTTTTTGACCCGCTCGCACTCTAGCCATTTCAAGCGTATCTCCATAGTCGTGATCGTCGACATGCAATTTTCCCAGGTTACCAGTATTTCCCCTTATTGCATGATCATGACTTTTTGTTGCAGTTTCTTCTGTGGATTTTCTCTCTCCACCAACATCCTTCTGGTGATAGCTTTTTTAGATGACTAAGTTGTCTCCCAAGAAGTCGAAAGCGATGAAGTATAAGTATCAAGGTGTTTTTCCAATCACCTCGGTTACTTCTAATGTCGATGACATTAGGGATACAGAGATTGGCCATGTGGACATGGATGAATTTGTGGAAAGAACCAAGTCTAATAATCCTAGTTCTGCAATGAAGAAGATTATTGATAGTAACATTCATTTCAGCCCATAACACAAAGTTTGTTCTTCAGTGTGCTCAATTTTACAACAGAGATACTAGGGCAGTGGTGAATGCAAATGGCAATGTGATAATCAGATTAGATCCTAAATTTATTCATAAAGTTTTCATGTTCCCTACTATCACATAAGTTATAAAACTGGATTTTGTTGAAGCCCGAAAAGAGTATGACAAAAATTCTGAGAAAGCTAAGAAGATAATCAATACTAAATGGCTCAAGACTTCAACGTCAAACTTGTCAAGGTGGCTGAGGAGTTTTCCTAGAAGTGATTTTGTAGAAGAAGTTGGTGATCTTATAACTCTTGTTAGCAGGATAAGGGGATTGGCCTCTTCCTCACTATTTCATGAGTGGATGTACCCTTTCATTAAGGTAATACTCCAAGGTAAACAAACCATCTTTTGGGGTGAGGAAATCAGCAATGCTCTGCATGAGCAATTGACTAAGGTATCCACTACCTTCAAATTCTACATGACTTATTACCTGGTGTATATAGCAGCCTCCATGAGAATCTTTCCAGGTTTGACATCAGAAGAAGATAGAAGAGTAATTCCTATGTATCAGTACTATTCTCAATTGACATTGAAGGGTTCTATTCATCATTTCAGTAGGGTAAATGATGTTTTCTTTGCAGTGTTCTTATGTCTTTTTGACCCTCAATTGGAGAAAATAAGAGTTTTAAATGAAGCTTGGTCAGTGGTGAATGATTATGGATGTATGTTCTTACAATTTCCTTCTTTCTCATATTTAAGGGTTGGCTTTTTCCAAGGTCATCCTTATATGTTGCCAAGGCTTCCCTCAAACAAACTTGTTTTAATGGAATTATGTAGACAAATGATTGTCGTACATAATAAACAAATGGATCTCAAGAAACCAGGTTTCAGGTTTCCCGTTGAAATCGGCAGGTTTTTAGTATCAACTGTTGCAAAGGCTAGAGCCATGGAAACTGAAATGTAGCTAGTAACCATGAAACAATTCAAACGAAGACCAAGGTTTGATTACAGGGGGGTGAAAGACAAGATCAAGAGAAAGACCCAGTTTCATGAACCTATGGTTGAGGACGTCTGGGTGGATTTGAGAACAAAAGAAGATATCAGAAAGTTGGATTATAACTGGTTATCTCTGGAGCAGATTGAATACATAGGATTGTCTGATATTCTTGAAGACCTAGTGGATGATGGAGAGCTAATCGATGACAGTTATAACATTGAATAGGTTGCTGGTACTCCTCTTCCTCCTATCCAATGGTCTCAGAAAGAATTAACTTCTCTGAGGAAAAGGTTTGAACCCATATTGGCTAACATCAATAACTGGCTAGCAGATAAGGGAATTGCTTTGAAAGAATTCCTTACAGGATCAGAGATTGAAATTCAAGAGCAAATAGGTACAAAGGTGGAGAATAGGATGAAGAACAAGAGTGATGTTCCCTCTTCTTCCAATCCACATAAGCCCAGGATCAAATTTGTGACAAAGAAGTCAAAGGCTGTGGAGAAAGAGTTTGAGATAGAAGATATGGAAATTGAGAAACAAAACACTAAAGAGCCAGCCACCGAGGAAATGGAGGTTGAAGACAGACCTACAGATCAACAAGGAGGGGAAGTTTTGTCTCCACAAGAGAATGTACAACAAGAAACGAGTTTCTCATCTCCTTTGTCTGACACACCTGTTTCAGTTCCTTCGTCTGTTTCACCCATTGATATCTCCTCTTCTAAATCTCCATCACCTTCAAAAACAATTTTTGACAATTATCAAACTACTTTTGATGATGTTCTTCGTTCCTCAGAGTCTATTCCTTGCTTGTCCTCCTCATCTTTTGATATTGAGGATACTTCTATATTTGATCACTTTGTAATGAATTTTGAGCAAGTCTCTAATGTGAATGTGTTAGGTGCAATTTTTACTAATACTCCACCTATTGTTTCCACTTCCAATGCAAGTGTAGTTCTGGTAATACCAGTAATGGGAATAGATCCTAATGTGAGTACTTCTATGCTTCCACCATGGTTGTCAGCATATACACCAAAAAGAAAGAAACAAGCCATCTCTCCAGATGACTTTGATTTTAGTAAGCTGGTGCCTACGAAAGCCAAGACCCGAAGAAGCCAAAGATTCTTTCAAGAATGCTCGGAGACAAGGGACACAAATTTCTGGAGATTGTAAGACCCCTGCAGGATGCAACCATGGAAAATTTTAGTATGAATGATTACTCTATCTCTAGAGTTGAGTTAGGCAAAATAACTCATGAAAGTGCAAAGATCGATATGCAGTCAGTAATGGACATTCTGATTTAGAAGTTTGACAAAGAGAAAGAAATGAAGGATCATTACAAAGCAATGGTTGAATAGTTGACTGCAGTGGTAAGGAAAATTACTTTGAACTCAGAATTAGTGACTCTTGAGGTAGTTTTTGTAGAAGACCCTATCATTCAAAAAGTTGAAAAGACTCATCTTAAGGGAAGGGTACTTGAAGAATATTTGGAAAGGATGCACACACAAGAAATATCTCTGCTTACAGAGCTATCTGAGAAGACAGACAAAATGGAGAAAATAAGAGCAGAACTTGATGACTTGATTTATGTTATTTCTCAAGATATCGAGCACCTACAATAGAATCATGATAAGTGGGTGGAGAAGAGAAAGCTGAAAATAAGCGCTCTAATATCAATTGGTGTCATTCCAAATAGGGATTCATATACTGAAACCAAAGAGGCATTGACATATTAGAGCCGTGTGCTGAAAGATTTGATCAATGACCTGGAAACTACAAGGAAACTAAGTGATCAAAGTGGTGTTAGTCTTTTGCATAAATTGGAAGAGCTGCCGTGCAATCTTGTGTCATAGGATAACCGATTTCTTTCTACAGAAGAGATGATTCAAGAATTTGAAAATATGTTACGGAAAGAGTTCAAGGACAAAACATTTTCAATGACCTTCATGGACAATATTCTTGACAATCAGTTAACTTTGGATAATTTGAAGGCCAAGTTAACTAGTCACGCAAAATCAATCACCATGGTCAAAGATGCAATAGTTAGAGCTCGGATGATTTTCAAGAACACGGTTAGTTCGGATAGTCTTGGGATGCAAGCAGCATTCACCATGTATGATTGCCATATGAAGAAAGAAGGCAATACAATTTGAAGCAGCTTTTCCATTACTTAGTTTATTTTCCACTTTTCAAATGTACTTTTGAAATAATTTTGGATATATTTACGTGCACTTTTCTCATATGTAATTACATGTAAAAACATAGGAAGTCTCAAATCAAAAAGGACTCCTTTGTTGAATAAGTCATAGTTAGTTTTTCTTTTCCTATTTTTTCTCTCGGTTCCTCTTATAAATAAAGAGGACCCCCATTGTAAATATGATCTTTTAGTTATTGAAGCGAAACTCTACCAAATTGAAGAGCATTTTGAGACTTTGTGTTCAAATTGTAAGTCAAATTTCATCAAGTGAATAGAAAAGCAAGTGATCGTTCAATCTTTGTGTTGAAATAACTTGTGGTGTATTGGAAATTGTTCTTATGTCCTTTTCCTAATACTATCTTACCTGCTTGATCAAATTGTAGTGTGAGTGTGAATAATCTGGGAGATGTTCTAAAGTTGATTGTGGAGACTTTGTGCTACAATAATTATCTTTAGTTTGTGATTTTATGTTTTGAAGTAAAAGATATTGGAAAGGCTTTGAACTACTATTATCTTTTGTGATCATATATTTCATCGTAGTATTCGGTGAAGACTTTGAGCTGCACCTTATTCTACTTGGTTCTAAGTTATAAATCAGTAAAACAAGCAACGATAGACTTTGTGCTCTCGTGGGTTTCTTGGTTATTCAATTTGTATCGAGAAAGTGCTCTTTCATTTTGTAAACATCATTTCTGAAAAAATAGAAATGGATGATATGGTCTCACCCCTAAGTTAGTATTTAGTTTAAATAAGTTTTTGATAGTTGATAGGGAACCTCCCCTTGCTAAGAGGAGAGATTTATCTCATTACACTGTGGTTGATATAACCATTTTGCCTTCAGTTAGTTGAAGACAAAATATTCACCCAACACTTCGCACTTGATACTGCCACACTTCACACCTCTCACATCATATTTTCTCCTACATACATCAAAATGCTCAAACCCATCGATCATATATATCCGCAACATGAAATTTCATCAACTACAGTCGGCCTCAAGAAAACTTAGAAACTTTTTCAAGATTACTGTTCTGTCGGCTAAATCCATGCACAAATATCAATGTAGACCAAAACCTATGTATTCAATTCACCACACATGTCGGCCAATACCACTAGATTGTATAAATTACTTAACCAATCACTTCTCATAATCCGTACAAGGATGAAACACCAAGTCAGCCTATTCTTCACCAGATTGAACTATCTAACCAAAACCCCATACTCATATGCTTGTAACTTTTAATCCCTTCATCAGCAGAGTCTAAAACTTTGGATTTAGGTAGCCCTGACATCCCTTAACATTCCCTCAGATCCACAGCACAATATGATTACTTGTGGAGAAATGCAGACCAAAATGTTGAACCCTGTCATATGCTCTATTCCTGCCTATCTGGACTTAGGCAAATCTACAATCTGACTTCTAGTATGATCAAATGATACAATGTGGATGTGTTAGATAGATTTAGTTTCCATCAATGACAACACCTGTCATGCCTAGCAGTGTCTCTTGCCAACAATCTCCCCCTTTGGCATTGATGGCAACACTTAGTGAAAAATGACTAAGTGTTAGAACAACTCCCCCTTACTATGTACACTTCTGATTTCCAATGCTCCCCCTTAGATGAATTTTTTTTTTCACTACTTTCCACTCCCCCTTTGACATCAATGGCAAAGGTTGAGATTTGCATACCAAAATTCACCCAAGAAACTCTATGTACATGGGCGCATATATACAAACAATCCTTATGTCTTGTTTACATGAACTTAAACACATCACCAAAAATATTTTTCAATAGTGCCAATTGACTGTCCCATCTTTTCTTCATGCTATCCAAAACTGAGATATGACCACTAAATAAAATGCCTGTGACTCTGCCTTCTGTAGACCAGTGGGATCACTTGTCAGAGCAGTAGCTTGGGCTTCTATCAATGCATTGAACATTGTTTCTAACTTTGGGGAAATCAATCCCTAGAGTTCATCCAATCTACCTAGAACTTTAACCTTTTCCTTCTCCAAATTACTCAATTCATCAAGTAAACTCACTACTTGACATCTTTTAGTTTGTACAGACTCAGTTAAAGGACTATAGGACCGAGAGATCTTAGAGAATTTAAGCTCTAAGTCCTTAATTTTCTTCTCAATATCCTCAACAACTCTAGACCGAGCTAGGCAAAACTTATAAATTTTTGCACCTTCAGAGAGAGCATTTTGAATGCTCTTTACACTAGCATCAAGAACTGATCTATCATAACTAATTATTCTCTTTAATTCAGCAAACCTCTTCTCATTAAATTCATTTCAGACTTTAACTTCTGCTGACTTCTCAAGAGATTCAAAATGAGTACTTACAGAGTTTATCAAACTCTTCAACTGACCGGAGGGGGATGCTGATGAATCCTTCTGAAATGTAGGCATGATTTTCTCTAAAATGCCGAATGCAAGACCAAGCAACTCACTATCTTCTATATGGGTCTTCAAGATTTCCTCTCTAGCCTTAGCTTGTGTAAAAGAGGCCAAATTCATCTTTTATACCAGTGACAGAGTCTCGAAATTGATTGGACCTTGTATTATATCCGGATCTTCTGCAACTTGTTTATCTTTCTCCAAAATTTCTTTTAGTGTGTCTGCAGTGTCTCTTGCCCAATATGATGTTTCATTTTTATGCTCTTTAGGGCCTGCATCTTCTCCCTTTCTGGAGTTACCCACATTGTCTTGCTTATCATTTTCATTCTTTTTCTCTGCTTTTGCTTTCTCTACATCATCAGTAGAGGCATCCTTCTTTTTATCTTTATCATAAATGTCTTCTGCATTATTTTTCAAAGGATTTTGTGTATCCTTAGCAGCAACATTATCATCATTTTTATCAAATTCCTCAACATCCGGAATGGAGGAATCAATTCCATCATCAGTTTCTTCTTCAATAGTGGGAAGATTATACCTTTTCAATGCATTCAGAAGAATCTCCTGGGTATCTTCAACTATCTTATCAATCTCACCCAGGATGAGCTTATTCATTCTGGTCTTACTCCTGAAGTCCTCTTTTACTTCTTTGAATATTAGGTTCATTTGATCTGGAGTAATTTGAGGACACAATTTTATTAGCATATGCTCCCAGAGGTCAATATCTTTAACTTTTGCATTCTCTTTTCTTATTTCTAGAATATTTGAAAGGCTTTCCAAAATTTTAGAAGTTATTTCAAATAAAGACTTTTTATAGATATTCAAGTATTTGACTGTTGCATCCTCTAAAACTCTCTTATCATCATCACTGTAATGATTATAAAATTCAGTCATTGGCTTTAAGTTTCCATCTGCAGTGATTGACTTTACGATGTCTTCCACAGAAGTAGTAGGCTTTTCAAAATAAGCCTTCGACTTATGCCTTTTACTTGACTTTTTGCTTCCGGAGGGCTTCTCCTTAGACACTTAAGTAGCCTTAGTGCTTGAGACCTTCAACTCTTTAACCTCACCATCTGAATTAGTCTCTTCTTCATCCTCCTCCACACTGACATATGACCTTTTGTCCATTACTTTTGTCCTTTTTTCCTTCCTTACCGGTAGGTTTATCTTTGAATTTCTCTGCAATAGAAGAGGGTGATGCACCAAAGGTTGAACCAGAACTCCTAGTAGTCCTTAACTTAGAAGGGGATTCTACCAGAACACTTCCCTATTCCCTATCCTTCTTCTCCTTCTTAGCTTTCTCTATCCTTTCCCTATATTGTCTCACAACTTCCATGGTAAGGCCAAAATTCTCAGCCAACTGTTCAACTTCTTTTCTTACAATCCCTTTGATTTTAGAAGCCTTGAATTCAACATAATTTTTTTGTGAAATCTCTTCACATGTTCCAAATCTCTCCTCAGCCAGATCCCTAGGTTGGCTCAATAAATGTTGTGCATACAACTTTGATACATGTCCATCCACTTCATACCCCATGGGCATGATCCACACAACTCTAGGCTCTACTACTTCCATCTTGCACTAATCAATAGTAGCCATAAAACAAATGGTGTTTTTGTATTTCTCAACCACAGCCCTAGGTATTCTTTCCCTAGCCTGCATCATACTTTGGAAATTATTTAGGAATCCCCAAAGTGCAAAATTTTGTGCCTAATAATTACCTAAACAACTCAAATAATTTCTAATTTGAATTCCTACCAGTTTGTCATTAGACCAATATACATTCTTCTTTCCAGGAAGATCACTCAAGAAATAAAAGAAAAGACACATAATTACCGTACCAAATTTGAATGAGTACTGCTTGTCCTTCTTTATCTTGCTTAGATTCTCAATAAGCTTGTTCTACATCAGTTCACATAGATCATAGTCTGCATCTTCTTTTACCATCTGATATGAAATATAAATGGATGTTCCAAACACTGAATTTTCTTTGCTAGAGAAATATATCTTGTACCCTGTTAGGTCTCAAAAATGCAGGTTGCTAATCCTAAGAGGATGCCAAGCTCTATGTTTAGATTTGCAACATTTTTTAACTAACTTGACGAAATCAACCTTCAAGGTTTGATGATTTCCTACGCTTTAGGTCCTGTTACACCTAGGTGGGTAAACCTTGGAAAATTAAAATAGTCTGAATGTGAATGTGTGGATTAATTAAATCTATCTACAATGGCATATGATGTAGGATAGATGAAATGCTTGATAACTGATTCTATGTCTAATGTCTAATAAGTGATTGGTAGAAATTGTATAAGCAATATCAAGGTAAAAGGATTTAAATAATGAGTTAAATAAGACTAGTGCCTTGTTGGGTAACAGAGTCAATTGAAGGACCAAGACTAGTGGTTTCCTAATGGTAATAATTCTAATTGTTTGGCACAGTTTTAGTTTATAACTTGTATAAACGTGTAAGGAAATGACTGACAAACTCTTCTTGATAATCCAACCAATATAATCAGATATCTTATAATTCACCAGAAGGTATTTTAATCCTTACTTGAAGGAACCAAATGAAATGAATGAGCAAGATTAACAGATAATATTGTCTTGGAGATAGAATGGCAATCCTAATTATATGGCCCTACTTAGTAATCCAAACTTAATACTTCCAGGCTACTGTGACTAAATCAGAAGGGTTTAATTCCTCAAATGGACACCAACCTATTTAATCACACAGATACAGCAAATGTGTATTGACAGATTAAATATATACTTGATACATTAATCTGAATAACAAGGAAATGTAGAAATGGAGACAGCCACACAATTGAATTATTTTAACAAACAACTGATACCAAAGTAAAACCACTGAATCAAAGAACTTCAAACTTCTTCTTCAAATAAAATATGCAACATAGTCATTTTGAAACATTGTATCTTATGTATATGGATATATTCTACTACTGATGATCTTTCAGCACCAATTGTTTGAACCTATATAGATGTTTCTATGAAGAGACATAACTCTTCAATAAATCTTTTGGAAACTTAACAAACATTAACAACTATTACATAATCATGATTAGGCTCTATTCAACCATAAATAAACTTTAGCCAAGTGATCTAAATACTCCTGATCATGGTGAAAATCAGTAAGGTCAATAGCATCTCTGGTAATCATATCGAGTGTGACCATTTTTTCCAGGTGTCTGCAAGCTTCACCAGATGCAGAAATTTTGTCTTTGAGAGCTCCTGTGGCCTCGTGTAATATGATTTGACAATCAACAATCCATTCTTCTTTGTTCTTTACCTCTCCATTGTCTTTAAATAACATGGGCACTCCTGCATTTGAAGCATCGGTACCTTCCTTAGCATCAACTTTAAGTTTTTCATAGTATTTTTGGTGTTGTTTAAGCAATGCTCCTGCATCGGAGATATCTGTACTATCAGTAGCACTTCTGTTTTGTATCTCAATCAATTTATCCTGTATTCTCTTTTCAAGTCTTTCATTTTCTTTAACTGCTTTGTGATTTTCTGAGTAATTATCCCAAAACTGGTTTAACCACCGCACCATGTTTGCATACCTGCTCTGCAGTATTGTAACAAATGCATCTATTTGAATTTGTGTTGCCTGGTCAAGGGATAATGCTTGAATGCTTTGTGAGCTCTCACCTTGAGTTATTCTTTTTGTGGATTGACCAAAAGTACTCTTAACAGCACCCTTCAAGTAATCATTTTCTTTTGTCAATCTTTCACAGCTCAATCTGTATGCATCTCTCTCTTTGATCAACATTTGAGCTTGTGCCTTGTTCAATTTTGCAACATTGATACCAATGTCTGCAGTAATCAGAGGGTCAGTTTCCCCTGCTTTCAAAGTCATGACATGGCCAAAAGTCTTTTCAGTATCTATTATGGTCGTTTTCTGATGGGGAGGATATAACGCCCATATCATTAAGGAATTTTCATCATTGTTGTATCTTGTTCCCATATATACTTCATTAACTCCTTCTGGAGTAAGTTTATATTTATCATTTGAGCTATTCAAAAAATTGTCAAAAATGAAAGCAGAATTTAAATCAAGGCCAGGAAAAATCATAATGCCTGCATCCTTAAGCAATTGTCTACCCCTGCTAGGTGTCATGTCCTGCATTTCTTTCTCTACTGTTACCTTCAACATATCTAATAATTGTGTTTCATTATCAGCAGAAACATCATCTACTGACTCTCTGATCTCTTGCCCTTTGTATTTATACAAGAATGACTTAAATTCTTTTGACTGAATAAATTTATCATCAGAGATGAAAGAATCATAAGCTGTTTGGCGTGGATCCTCATCAGCAGTCCCCTCCTCATCATGTAGCATAACAGGGGGCTGATATTGTAGCATTTTCCTCTTGGACATTTTTGTTGTTTTGTCCTGTGGCTGTTCTTGATTTGCCATTTCTTCATTCTCAGAGGGTACAACTTCAATCTCTGCTAGTTGCTTTTTCTTTTCACTCAAATCCCTGTTATATTTTTCTATCACCAACTCAACTTCAGCCTCTTCTAAGTTTCTAATAACATCATCATGTGGATAATGTATGTGCATGTATCCACTAAGATTTTGTTTCCTGCGTACAGAGTCAATAAAACCTTCAGGGTCAAACCCTTTCCTGGCCTCAGCACTCCTCATATTATAGTGTGTTAGTTTGTCCAAAATGAGACTGTAACCTTCTTTTGAAACCACAGTAAAATCTCCAAAACATAAAGTGTTGGGCATAAATGATTGTTTATCATGTGAACTCAGATGCATTACATTTGAGCAATGCATTTGCCTGATTATTTCTAAGTATGCAAGCCTGTCAGGGACAGTCTTGGGGAATATGAATGGAGTATCCTCAAAACCATAAACCCTGATCATAGTCGCATCCTCAAAGCAATACCAGTCTCCCCAATTATGAGTGACAATAGGGGGGCCACCAAAATCTTTTGGCCTGAGGAATCTTTTTATTTCAGTAGAGATTGAATATTCACAAGGGTGATTAAAATACCTGTACAAAACTTTTACATAGTGTTCTTAAAATTGGGTATAGCTGGAGTGGGCATATCTACTATCCCATATTCTGGTCCACATTTGTATGGGTATCCTTTCCCCTTTCTTTTCTGCAGTAACAACTTTAAGCTCACTTGGCCATAACCCTACTTCCTGGCTGAAATACAACACCATGTGCATAAGCATTGAGTAATGCTCAAAAGAGCATGCTGGGGCACTATTTTTTATTGCAGATAAGCCAGAATCCATTCTATTAGCAATATAGGAAGCATAATCAAACTGCCTCGCATTGTGACACTGAATGTCAGAGGCTATGACCATTAGAGGGAGAGTCATGAAGTCGGGGACTTCTGAACCAAGGACTTGGCCCAGAGAATAATAGGTATACTGTATATATGGTTCAAATATGACTACATGAAAGGGAGGACCATCATTTTTAGTTAAGGGCATCACTTCTCCTTCAACCCTGGGCCTATGAATGGGCAACCTCCATCCATTGTAAGTTGTATCCATTCTCCAATATTCTTTCTCCAGATCTTCATAAATAATAGGGACAGTGCATAAATCATCTAGATCAAACACCTCACAAATAGCATTTTTTGACAAATGCACAATTGGTTCTCCCTGTGGGTTGTAGAGGGCTTTCAGGCTTGAATTGTAATGTTTGGCAAGCAATTGGAGGAGTTCCACATTCAGGAATACATTAGGCACAACCAGTTTTCCCAAATTCAAGTGCCATGGGTTTGACACAGGAGCATTCCTAAACCTTCTATTATAATGGAATCTAAAAAGCTCATATCACCTGATTGGGGTCTAGATATCTCCTAGGTGCTTATGTTTACCTTCTAATTTCTCAACCTCTGCCCTGAGTTGAGTAGACCTTCTGGCCTTGGGAGTTGACCCAAGCAATTGGTCAATTAAGTCCTGGTTGAGTTTTCTATCTTTTATCTTTTCCTTAGGGGTTTGTTCAATTTTCTATTTTTTAGACTTACTAGTTTCCCCTTGTGATTTTCTTCCTTTTTCCTTTCCCGGAGTCTCCATATTTAAAACTTTGACAGAGAATTTAAACACAGGCTACACAATGGTTTGTATGTATGTACCTGTCATTCGGTGGCTGTAGTCGAAATCTTCTACTTTTCCTTTAAAAGTTCCTCTGTATTCTCTTCTCAAAGGACCTTGCAATTACAATGATTGTAAAAGATTTCGTAGCCGTTTGTATTTAATTGTCTGATCAATTCAATGTTCATCGCTGTGAAGTGTCACATCGCCATAACTCCTCTTATTGGCATGATTTTTAAAATGTCTGGCGATCCTAATGCTTTTTATGGCGCGAACAATTAATTGGCATGACCATTGGTAGGACTTGTTTCATCGCCGTGTGATTTAGATTTCCCTCCGACGTAATGAGTCTTACTGATATAACTATCGGTAAGAGTCTCACCGATAGTAATTTGTTTATCGGGGTGATCAATACTATTGGGATAACATATTTATGTTTCCCCGAGCTTTGTTGTCTTACCGACAGTCATTTTTACTTTGGATCGGAATGACTCTGTTAATATCTTGCCGCTATAAGTAAAACTTCTCATCAACGGGTATGAATTTATCCCCATCGGAATGAGATATACTATCGGGATAGCTTTTAAAAGATAACCCGATCCCAATCATCTCCCCGATGGTCATTTCATATTCCTTATTGGATAGAGTCTATTAAAGTGTCATCGACACCTTTTGATTGCCGTGACTTGTAAATTGGCAAGACCTAATTCCTTTGTTTCGATATGTTGAGTCATACCGATAGATATCTGTATCGCTGTGAGTCTTACCGAAAGCTCTCTTTTCGCCAAGACATTGAGTATTAGAGACTTATTTGTTTCTCGTCCTGATAATTCATTTCTTGCCGATGGCTATTTGCTTCATTGCCCCCGCAGGATGTTCGGTGAAACTCTTGCCAAAATACTTCATCGGTATGATATATACGGTCGGGGTAGCTTTTGAAGGATCCTCCGATGATTATCAGTCATACCGATTGGTATGACAACTTGGTTCTCTTCCCGATGAAAGGTTATCGGTATTGCTTATTCCATCGGTGACTTCTATAAATCTCTTTCCGATCTCTATTCTCACACCGATGGTTATTTTCAAATGATTCTTCATGTATCGGTATAAGCAATATGACATCTTGCCGATAGATTGACCTTTAAGTATTTTAGCACTGCTCATCTATAGACATCCTGTGAGATACATTAGATTTTTACTATGGTTTTTTGGGGTATTTTTTAGGGTTTATTCAAATGTGGTGGAGAGAGAAGATAGTAAAAATTTTAAATTTTTATTGTCCTAACAGTGGCTGTGAGTATGACAAGGATCCAGATCTTTTGGGGAAGTAGACCACATATTTTATTTATTTTGGGGTGATGTTTTTATGAAGATGGGAAAAGGAAAGTAACAAATGCTGGGGAACGGGAATGATTCCTAGACTACTGTGCATGGAATAAAATATTTTGAGAATTAATTGAGGGTTGTCCATGCACTGGCAATGCTCAATTCTCTTTGTACATTTTTATGAAAAGAACTACTTCAAGTATTGCCCATATACAGGCAATTCCTGTTCTTCTCCTGACATATTTTATACGTAGTAAGAGTCATCACCTCCCTTGCCAGTGATAACGAAAGGACCCAACCACAGGGCTTCAAATTTTCCATGTTTTCCTTTGTCCTGACACCTTGCATTCCACATCAATACCAGATCATTTATTTCAAACTTTCTGTCTTTGGCCTTCTTGTCAAAGAGATATTTTACTTGTGATTGTAATTTAACATTCTGCCTCTGAGCTATTCTTCTTGTTTCATCAAGCTCTGCCAGTTGTTCCAACCTTTCCTCCATTGGTTCAGGAATATTCAAATCTTCCTGGAGAATGAATTTGTATACTGGTATAAGATTTTCCAATGGTAATCTTGCTTGTGTTCCATACACCAACTCATAAGGAGATCTACCAATTGCTCTTTTTACAGTAATCCTATCAGCCCATACTGCCATTCTTAATTTTGAATCCCAAGCCTTCTTGTTTCTATCCAACATTCTTTTTATGATTTTCAAGAGGCTCTTGTTACTTGATTCTGCTTGTCCATTGGCCTGTGGATGGTAGGGAGTAGCATAAGAAACAGTAATACCATGTGTACTACAAAATCCTTTGAATTCATCAGATCTAAAACACATCCCATTATGTGTAATCAATCTTACTGGAGTACCAAATCTGCATATAATATTCTCCATTAGAAAGTTAATCACAACCTTACTTGTTGCCTGTTTAGTTGGGATCGCTTCTACCCATTTTGTAAAGTAATCAGTAGCCACTAAAATCCATTTGTGCCCCCCACTTGATTTCTCTGAGATTTCACCTATAAAATCAATACCCCACTGATAAAATGGAGCCTCAACCTGCATAGGTTTTAAGGGTAGTGCTCCATGATACTTTAATTTCCCTGAGAACTTTTAGCATGCTTCACACTTTCTAGTGTAATGGTATGAATCATTAAAAACTTTAGGCCAATAGTATCCTACCCTCAGGATTTTGTGGGCTGTAGTCTTTGCTGAGAAATGACCTCCACACATGCCTTCATGCAACTCTTTCATAATATGTTTTGACTGGTATTCATCCAAGCATAATCGTAGAACCCCATCTCTGTTTTTCCAATAAAGATCCCCACCGATGAGTACATATTTTGAAGCTTGTAGTTTGAGTGTCCTCCTTTTGTTATCATCATACCCTTCAGGACACTTCATATGTTTTAGATAATATATTATATCAGTATACCATGTAGTATGTTCAATACTGGTACTTGCATCAACATTACATATCTGAGAGGCTTCAAGATTACTTTCAGCCATCAATTTGGCAAGACCCTATCCCCTCACCAATTTAGTGATTTGGATTTCAATATTGAATTCCTGAATCCTATTGATCCACCTACATCACCTACCGGTGACTTCAGTTTGGACCAATACATCCTTCACTGCAGCATTAGGAACATATGCTGTGATTTTAGCCCCCACCAAATATGGTCTAAAATTTTTTACTGCTTTTACCAATGCATATGCTTGTTTTTCAATAATGTCATACTTTAACTCTGCACTCTGAAGGGACTTGCTAAAGAAAGAGATAGGCTGTTCATATCCATCATTGTTTTTCTGTAATAACACTGCTACAACTGTATGATAGGAAGCAAATGAAAACAGTTGGAATGATTTACTAAAGTCAGGGGATACTAAAACTGGGGCTTGCTTGATTGCCCTCTTAATATTAGCAAATGCTTCTATTGTTTCTATTGTCCACTTCATTTCTGAGTTCTTCTTTAGCATTTTTGATATAGGACAAACAATTTCTGCAAAATTTGGTATAAATCTTCTGACAAAATTTATCTGACCAAAAAATGATTGTATAGTTTTTACATTTTTTGGAATAGGGACTTGATCGATTGCTTTTACCCTTTCAGGATCTATTTTAACTCCTTCCTTCGAGACTATATGGCCAAGCAACTTTCCTTCTGTTACTGCAAAATGGCATTTTTTAGGGTTCAATGATATCCCATATTCTAGGGCTTTGATAAATATTTGTTCTAAGTGTGTGCAATGATCTTCAGCCCTTTTGAATATGCTGTCAAGTCATCTTGATATACTATCATAATCTTATTGATCAATTCAGCAAAAGCCACATCCATTGCTCTTTGGAATGTTGCTCCAGCATTAGTTAATCCGAATGGCATTCTCAAGTACACATATGTTCCCCACGGAGTGGTGAATGCAGTCTTAAATTGTTCTGACTCCTTGACTTTTACCTGATTGTAACCGGAACCATCCATCATTGATAACAATTCACATCCAATGACTTTCTGCAATATTGCCTCAATTATCTTTGAGAGAAGATTTATTCAAGTTTTTGAAATCCACACACAGTCTAATGTCACCATTCTTTTTCCTGACAGGTACTAAATTTGAAACCCAGGAAGAATGTCTAATAGGTTTGATTATAGCTCCATCCCTTAACTTTGTAAGTTCCTCTAGCATCTTAGGGGCCAATGTAGGATTGATCGGCCTCTGTTTCTGTCTGAATGGTTTAGCATCTGGCTTCAGTGGTATCTCATGTTGAAATAAATCCTCTCTATATGCCTTTAAATCATCATATGACCAAGCGAACACATGCCTGTACTTTTTGAGCAAGTTGATGAGTCTGCTCTTGATTTTTTGGTCAAGATTTCTTCCAATATACACCTTCTTTGGGGTTGTTTGTGTCCCTAAATTGATTTCTTCAAGGTCATTAGGTATCACTGGTGTGTCTTTCTTTTTATATCTGTCGTGGCCATCAAATGCCTTTTCTAATGCAATAAGTCCCTTGGGTGTCTTATTCATTTTCAACTGAACCACCTCTTGGCCAAAAAGGGTTTCTTTCCCATCATGTTCCTCTACAAATGCATTAAAATCAATTTCTTGATTTTCATAATAGTCAGCACAATGTAAGAAATTGATTATATCAGCATCGCCATCAAACAATTGCCAGTTCTGTTTATTATCAGGGATAGTAGGTCTAGTTTTAAATTCAACTTCCGTAATCCCTCCTAGTGTGACATCATCTCTCTTTAATGCTATGTTTGCTAAAAAGTCTGCCATAATGTTTTTAGACCTATCAACCCAGTTGATTGAAAAGGCATCAAACAATTCAATATCATCCCAAACTGAATTTCTATACTGTCTTAATCTTTTATTTTTTGATAAATATTTTTCTCTTACTTGGGATATGACCAATTCAGAGTCACCATAGACAACTAACTTTTTTATTTTGTGTTTAGTGGCTATGTTTAGGCCAATGAGCAAGGCTTCATATTCAGCTACATTATTTGTGTATTCAAATGTCAATAGGAAAGAGTATTTGAAAGTTTTACCTCCTGGTGAAATGAAAATTACTCCAGCCCCATTTCCTATTTTGCTGCATGCATCATCAAAATACATTTTCCATAAATCATTTTCTTCTTTTATAGATTCAGCGTGTATTGGATCAGTGTTATGCAATTCTGGTGTAGTTTCTCCAACTTTAAAAACTCCTAAATCTGTATCACAAAAGAAATTTATCTGATGCCGATCCATTCTTTCTATAATATTGTCATACCTTGGCTCTCTGCACAGCTTGATTTCCTTGCCACCCACTAGTATGGTGGCATATGATAAATCTAACTGAACATTACCTTGATAGAAGCATTCCATAATATGGTGGGATATCAACCACAATAATATCAATGTTATAAGTTGCTTCAGGGTGTGAGGCAAGTTTTATCTCTACATTTTTCATAATACCAACTACTGGAATAGATCTGTTATCCATTGCATAACACTGGCCATACGTAGTATCAACCCACATTCCCAATTCTTTCATAACTACTATAGGCATGATATTCATGGCAGCACCTGAATCAATCATGCAATTCCTGACTATCCTGTTCTTGATTACTAGTGTAGTATAGAATGGATCTACCTGTGAGGGATTTTTTGTAAGTGTGTCACCAAGGTATACCTCAGGCATCTTGAAATTTTCTTGATGCACATTATTTGTTGTTTTTTCAAACCCTTTATGTTTCGGATTTGGTGTATCAGAAATCATCTTGACAACTGTACTGCTATATTTATCTATTTTCATCATCTCTAGGAGTGGGACTGATATCTTCACCTGAGACACTGCATGAGCAATGTCAAAAGAATGGGCCATGGTTTGGTCATTCTTTTCTGTTTTTGTGTTCTCTTTTTCTTGATTTTCTTTCATTTTACTTTTATCCCCCTTTTTTGGTTCTTTGGATAGTGATTTTGTACTATTCCCTTTATTATTCTGGTCTTTTATAAATACACTCCCAGGAGTTCCTTGCCCAACATTTGTTGTTCTATTCCTTAAGTTGTAAGTGTTTCAAGCTTGAGCCACTGCAGCCACTGTGAGAGCTTCTCTTTCATCCTCAGTAGGCTTTCTCCTTTGACCGCATGACTGGTTGTTACAACAAATAGGTTGCTCACAATTATCTCCCTGGTCTGAGAATACTTCTTGTTCTCCCATGTTGATATGATGCCTTTGGTTCCCTACATCATACTCATATCCTTCTTCTGAAGAAGAAGAGTAATCTTCTGTGACCACACATGGTGTATCTTGCATCATATTTATAGTGTGATTATCTCTATTATAGCTGTATAGCATTTCCTCTTGCTGTATTAATTTAGCTATCTCACAGTATTCAGGTAAATGTGGTAATTTACACACAAAACACCAAGGTTTATTTTCTGCCATATGTGCCATGTTTCTTTTTAGGGGATCAGGAGTATCCTTTCCATATGGTTGCTTTCTACTGTTATCGATGGGTCTTCCATCCTTCCAATTTGTATTGTAGGGCATATCATGCAACCTAGGTCTTTCAGGCCTATGCTGACCCTCTGGTTTAGTCTGTTGAACATTTGGATTCTGAAGATTTCTATGATTATCCCTTTTACTGACCATTCCTGCAGCCTTCCTATTATTTTCAATAGTTAGGGCCACTTTCTGTGCCTCGGCCAAGGTTGCAGGACACCTGTTTCTAAGCTCATACCCTGTTTTGGGGTCAAATGCTTTCATATAGATACTCAGTGCTATCGGATCAGATAACTTGGCTCCATGTGGTACCTTATTATGTAACTTGGAAAATTTCAAGTTGAAATCAAATACTGACTCATTTTGATACTTCTGTATACTTATCAATTCATGTAATGCAAACTCAGGAGCATATTGGTTGCCATACTGATCCTTAAATTGGTTATGGAAGTCAGTTATTGAATTGATTGAGGCATCAGGCAAGCTGTTAAACCAATCTCTGGCATCTTCAGCAAGGGACATCATGAATAACCTCATTCTAATGTCTTCCCAATCCATACCAATATCCTGTACAAAAGCATTAAAACTTCTGATATGATCTTCCGCAGATATTGCATTGTTTCCAATAAACTTGGGAACCATATTTCTCCAAGTACTATCCATAGGATATGGATACAACTGATATCTAGTTAAGTCAAATTGACTACATATATTTGCAAGGTTTTGAGGTGGGAAGTTCAAAGGCGGTGGATTGGGATAGTAATTATATCCACCTGGTGGCTGATGATATGCATATTGTTGATGTTGGTTCATGTGGAGATTTGTGTAATTGTTTTGTGGTCTATAATATTGTTGACCAGGGGGTGGGTAAGTATTTGCCATATGTTGAGATGCATTACGTATAGGAGGAGGTCTAGGGTTTTGGGGAATAGTATTTTGATGACTTCTGGATGCATGTGAGTTTTGAACACCACCTGTATTTTGCTGTGTATTTCTTGAAATGTTTCCTCTATGCGGAGGTACATATTTTGGGGGAGTTGTTTTGGCTTTACTTTTCCTCTGTTGAATTTCTTGCTGCAACAACTCTCTCTCTTCCTGTATCTTGTACCTTTCAAGTTCTTTCCAGAGCATGAGTATTTCTTGTTGCTCTTCACTCATGTCTTTTAAATTCTCTGCATTGTTATTTATTTCTTGATGTTCTAGATTATCATTCATTCCCTGGTTTGAAAATTCATATCCCATCTCTTCTCCCTGATGTAATGACATCTTGAAGTCATTTTCAACATGATTTTGATCAATCTCCCTCATGATCTTTGCATCATAATCACGCTGTTCTTGAGGAGTGGGTCTGTACCTTGCCAAAATATCATTAGTTGCTCCACTGAGGTTCTCATTTGAATCATGCAGAGGTGTGAATTTGTTGTGAATTGAAATATTTTGCTCTGAATCATTCTCTTGGATATCCAGATTGTTATCTTGGTGAGAATAATTTAAATTTCCATTTCTTTTGGAAATGTTTATAAGTGGTGGAGATGACTGTAATTTTTTACCTTCCATCTTTGATCTCCTACCATCCATTTGATATTGAATTCTTTGTTATAATTGTAACTAGAGTCGCCACCTAAAATAGGAAAAGTTTATATTTTATCTGTAGGGTTCTTATCACCAGCAGAGTTACCAAATTAAATTTTCTGGAATGACTCTATGGAAGAAAGGATTAATTTCTAAGGTCTTTTACTAAGTTCCCCAGTAGAGTCACCAATTTGTTAGGTCTCAAAAATGCAGGTTGCTAATCCTAAGAGGATGCCAAGCTCTATGTTTAGAATTGCAACGTTTTTGAACTAACTTGATGAAATCAACCTTCAAGGTTTGATGATTTCCTACGCTTTAGGTCCTGTTACACCTAGGCGGGTAAACCTTGGAAAATTAAAACAGTCTGAATGTGAATGTGTGGATTAATTAAATCTATCTACAATGGCATATGATGTAGGATAGATGAAATGCTTGATAACTAATTCTATGTCTAATGGTAATAATTATAATTATTTGGCACAATTTTAGTTTATAACTTGTATAAACGTGCAAGGAAATGACTGACAAACTCTTCTTGATAATCCAACCAATATAATCAGATATCTTATAATTCACCAGAAGGTATTTTAATCCTTACTTGAAGGAACCAAATGAAATGAATGAGCAAGATTAACAGATAATATTGTCTTGGAGACAGAATGTCAATCCTAATTATATGGCCCTACTTAGTAATCCGAACTTAATACTTCCAGGCTCCTATGACTAAATCAGAAGGGTTTAATTCCTCAAATGGACACCAACCTATTTAATCACACAGATACAGCAAATGTGTATTGATAGATTAAATATATACTTGATACATTAATCTGAATAACAAGGAAATGCAGAAATGGAGACAGCCACACAATTGAATAATTTTAACAAACAACTGATACCAAAGTAAAACCATTGAATCAAAGAACTTCAAACTTCTTCTTCAAATAAAATATGCAACATAGTCATTTTGAAACATTGTATCTTATGTATATGGATATATTCTACTGCTGATGATCTTTTAGCACCAATTGTTTGAACCTATATAGATGTTTCTATGAAGAGACATAACTCTTCAATAAGTCTTTTGGAAACTTAACAAACATTAACAACTATTACATAATCATGATTAGGCTCTATTCAGCCATAAATAAACTTTAGCCAAGTAATCTAAATACTCCTGATCACGGTGAGAATCAGTAAGGTCAATAGCATCTCTGGTAATCATATCAAGTGTGACCATTCTTTCCAGGTGTCTGCAAGCTTCACCAGATGCAAAAATTTTGTCTTTGAGAGTTCCTATGGCCTCGTGTAATATGATTTGACAATCAACAATCCATTCTTCTTTGCTCTTTACCTCTCCATTGTCTTTAAATAACACGGGCACTTCTGCATTTGAAGCATCAGTACCTTCCTTAGCATCAGCTTTAAGTTTGTCATAGTATTTTTGGTGCTGTTTAAGTAATGCTCCTGCATCAGAGATATCTGTACTATCAGTAGCACTTCTGTTTTGTATCTCAATCAATTTATCCTGTATTCTCTTTTCAAGTCTTTCATGTTCTTTAACTGCTTTGTGATTTTCTGAGTAATTATCCCAAAACTGGTTTAACCACCGCACCATGTTTGCATACCTGCTCTGCAGTATTGTAACAAATGCATCTATTTGAATTTGTGTTGCCTGGTCAGGGGATAATGCTTGAATGCTTTGTGAGCTCTCACCTTGAGTTATTCTTTTTGTGGATTGACCAAAAGTACTCTTAACAGCATCCTTCAAGTAATCATTTTCTTTTGTCAATCTTTCACAGCTCAATCTGTATGCATCTCTCTCTTTGATCAACATTTGAGCTTGTGCCTTGTTCAATTTTGCAACATTGATACCAATGTCTGCAGTAATCAGAGGGTCAGTTTCCCCTGCTTTCAAAGTCATGACATGGCCAAAAGTCTTTTCAGTATCTATTATGGCCATTTTCTGATGGGGAGGATATAACACCCATATCATTAAGGAATTTTCATCATTGTTGTATCTTGTTCCCATATATACTTCATTAACTCCTTCTGGAGTAAGTTTATATTTATCATTTGAGCTATTCAAAAAACTGTCAAAAACGAAAGCAGAATTTAAATCAAGGCCAGGAAAAATCATAACGCCTGCATCCTTAAGCAATTGTCTACCCCTGCTAGGTGTCATGTCCTGCATTTCTTTATCTACTGTTACCTTCAGCATATCTAATAATTGTGTTTCATTATCAGCAGAAACATCATCTACTGACTCTTTGATCTCTTTCCCTTTGTATTTATACAAGAATGACTTAAATTCTTTTGACTGAATAAATTTATCATCAGAGATGAAAGAATCATAAGCTGTTTGGCGTGGATCCTCATCAATAGTCCCCTCCTCATCATGTAGCATAACAGGAGGCTGATATTGTAGCATTTTCCTCTTGGACATTTTTGTTGTTTTGTCCTGTGGCTGTTCTTGATCTACCATTTCTTCATTCTCAGAGGGTACAACTTTAATCTCTGCTAGTTGCTTTTTCTTTTCACTCAAATCCCTATTATATTTTTCTATCACCAACTCAACTTCAGCCTCTTCTAAGTTTCTAATAACATCATCATGTGGATAATGTATGTGCATGTATCCACTAAGATTTTGTTTCCTGCGTGCAGAGTCAAAAAAACCTTCAGGGTCAAACCCTTTCTTGGCCTCAGCACTCCTCATATTATAGTGTGTTAATTTGTCCAAAATGAGACTGTAACCTTCTTTTGAAACCACAGTAAAATCTCCAAAACATAAAGTGCTGGGCATAAATGATTGTTTATCATGTGAACTCAAATGCATTACATTTGAGCAATGCATTTGCCTGATTATTTCTAAGTATGCAAGTCTGTCAGGGACAGTCTTGGGCAATATGAATGGAGTATCCTCAAAACCATAAACCCTGATCATAGTTGCATCCTCAAAGCAATACCAGTCTCCCCAATTATGAGTGACAGTAGGGGGGCCACCAAAATCTTTTGGCTTGAGGAATCTTTTTATTTCAGTAGAGATTGAATATTCATAGGGGTGATTAAAATACCTGTACAAAACTTTTACATAGTGTTCTTCAAATTGGGTATAGCTGGAGTGGGCATATCTACTATCCCATATTCTGGTCCACATTTGTATGGGTATACTTTCCCCTTTCTTATCTGCAGTAACAACTTTAAGCTCACTTGGCCATAACCCTACTTCCTGGCCAAAATACAACACCATGTGCATAAGCATTGAGTAATGCTCAAAAGAGCATGCTGGGGCACTGTTTTTTATTGCAGATAAGCCAGAATCCATTCTATTAGCAATATAGGAAGCATAATCAAACTGCCTCGCATTGTGACACTGAATGTCAGAGGCTATGACCATTAGACGGATAGTCACGAACTCGAGGACTTCTGAACCAAGGACTTGGCCCACAGAATAATAGGTATATTGTATATATGGTTCAAATATGGCTACATGAAGGGGAGGACCATCATTTTCAGTTAAGGGCATCACTTCTCCTTCAACCCTGGGCCTATGAATGGGCAACCTCCATCCATTGTAAGTTGTATCCATTCTCCAATATTCTTTCTCCAGATCTTCATAAATAATAGGGACAGTGCATAAATCATCTAGATCAAACACCTCACAAATAGCATTTTTTGACAAATGCACAATTGGTTCTCCTTGTGGGTTGTAGAGGGCTTTCAGGCTTGAATTGTAATGTTTGGCAAGCAATTGGAGGAGTTCCACATTCAGGAATACATTAGGCACAACTAGTTTTCCCAAATTCAAGTGCCATGGGTTTGACACAGGAGCATTCCTAAACCTTCTATTATAATGGAATCTAAAAAGCTCATATCCCCTGATTGGGGTCCAGATATCTCCCAGGCGCTTATGTTTATCTTCTAATTTCTCAACCTCTGCCCTGAGTTGAGCAGACCGTCTGGCCTTGGGAGTTGACCTAGGCAATTGGTCAATTAAGTCCTGGTTGAGTTTTCTGTCTTTTATCTTTTCCTCAGGGGTTTGTTCAGTTTTCTATTTTTTAGACTTACTAGTTTCCCCTTGTGATTTTCTTCCTTTTCCCTTTCCTGGAGTCTCCATATTTAAAACTTTGACAGAGAATTTAAACATAGGCTACACAATGGTTTGTATGTATGTACCTGTCATTCGGTGGCTGTAGTCGAAATCTTCTGCTTTTGCTTTAAAAGTTCCTCTGTATTCTCTTCTCAAACGACCTTGCAATTACAATGATCATAAAAGATTTCGTAGCCATTTGTATTTAATTGTCTGATCAATTCAATGTTCATCGCTGTGAAGTGTCACATCGCCATAACTCCTCTTATCGGCATGATTTTTGAAATGTCTAGGCGATCCTAATGCTTTTTATGGCGCGAACAATCAATCGGTGTGACCATCGGCAGGATCTATTTCATCGCCGCGTGATTTAGATTTCCCTCTGACATAATGAGTAAGAGTCTCACCGATAGTAATTTGTTTATCGGGGTGATCAATACTATCGGGATAACATATTTATGTTTCCCCGAGCTTTGTTGTCTTACCAATAGTCATTTTTACTTTGGATCGGAATGACTCTGTTAATGTCTTGCCACTATATGTAAAACTTCTCATCAACAGGTATGAATTTATCCCCATCAGAATGAGATATACTATCGGGATAGCTTTTAAAAGATAACCTGATCCCAATTATCTCCCCGATGGTCATTTCATATTCCTTATCAGATAGAGTCTATTAAAGTGGCACCGACACCTTTTGATCGCCGTGACTTGTAAATCAGCAAGACCTGATTCCTTTGTCCCGATATGTTGAGTCATCCCGATAGATATCTGTATTGTTGTGAGTCTTACCGAAAGCTCTCTTTTCGCCAAGACATTGAGTATCAGAGACTTATTTGTTTCTCGTCCCGATAATTCATTTCTTGCCGATGGCTATTTGCTTCATTGCCCCCGCAGGATGTTCGGTGAAACTCTTGCCGAAATACTTCATCGGTATGATATATACCGTCGGGGTAGCTTTTGAAGGATCCTCCGATGATTATCAGTCATACCGATCGGTATGTCTACTTGGTTCTCTTGCCAATGAAAGGTCATCGGTATTACTTATTCCATTAGTGACTTCTATAAATCTCTTTCTGATCTCTATTCTCACACCGATGGTTATTTTCAAATGATTCTTCATGTATCGGTATAAGCAATACGACATCTTGCCGATAGATTGACCTTTAAGTATTTTAGCACTGCTCATCTATAGACATCCTGTGAGATACATTAGATTTTTACTATGGTTTTTTGGGATATTTTTTAGGGTTTATTCAAATATGGTGGAGAGAGAAGATAGTAAAAATTTTAAATTTTTACTATCCTAACATACCCTATCACCATCGATGTGAATCTAACCCCATGTTCCTCTATATCATTTATAGTCATAGCTCTCTTATCAAATTTTGATCCGGTTGCCTCTGTGACTACCTTATTCTTCACGGCCTTTAACTGAGGCAGAGTATTGGTTGAATTCAACCCTGTAACTTCCCTTATTGCATCTTTTGTGATCTTAAATGGATGGTTCAGCCATATAAATTCATCATGGATATGGCTCAAGACATACCGGACCCACTTGTTCTATGTGAAGTTCAGAAACTCAACAAATTGTATGAATTTCTTATCCTTCAAGGCTTTATACTCTAGTTTGAGCTCAAAATCATCATCTTTTAAGTGATTAATGAATAGATCAACAAACCTTGAGTTGCTATGCTCCTCTAGAGCTACGTGAATGTAAGCCCTAATATCCTCTGTGTGAAGAACTCCATGTGGAACGCCAGAAAATGCTCCCATTGGATTGACTTCAATGGACTTGAAAGGGTGCTTCTTATACCTTGGCCTAGGTCACTTAGTGATATTCACAACCATAGGTGTAGCCATTTCAAAAAGATCACAAGTTCAAAGCTTCGTAGAAAAATACCTTTTTCTCCATGGGATTAGGGTTAGCTCTCGAATTCACTTTTTGCACTCCAAATCTTTGAGATCTCAGCTCAGGCACTCTTCTCCTTGTTGTCTTTGAATGCAAAGTGATTAAAATGTTGAATGAATGACCTTTTATGCTTCACAAAACCTAATTCACCATTGTAATAAAGGCTTTGCCCTAATTCATCCAATTACACTATTTCTGAATACAGTCAATCTTCAATTACTTTGCAATCAATCGCATTAGCTTCTTTTCTTCCACAATTTCCTTCAGCAGATCTATAATAGGCTTCTTTATCTTCATTCATCATGCTAGATTCAGGCACCCACTTACTGGCAGGGGAAATTATATTTTCAATGCTGCTCCCCATCCAGAGCTCCCATTTAAATTGCCAGAGGAATTATCAACACCAAATTTTAGTACGGACCCATCACCATCATTCATTACACCTTTCTTCACCCATGTTTTGTTCATTTCATTCTAGATCTCATTCATATCTACATTTCCCTTGCCTTTATCTTGTCTCTGCACATTCTGGTTTCTATTTACTCGACCTTTTCTATCATCATTCCTACTTTTGCAGAATCTTGCAATATGATAGGATTTGTTGCAGTTGAAACACAAGATCTTATTCCTTTGATAATTACATGTTGGAGTAGGCTTAGATCTGCATTGCATTGCAATATGCCCAAACTTGTTGCAAATAAAGCATCTTCCATTGAAAACTTTTTTGTTCTTAGGAGGATTCCTTGATCCACTTCTGCAATCCTCAGCCTTATGACCTATCCTTTTGCAATTAAATCATTGACCAGAGAAAGATAATGCATTTTGATTCAATTTACTTCTACATTGATTATCCCTATGACCATACTCATTGCATTTGATATAGTTACCATTGAAGGATGGACACCTTTAAGCATTAGGTTGTCTGACCGGAGGTCTTCTAGGTTTGTTTCTCTGATTCCTTGATTCAAAACTTCTTTGACTAGATCTAGAGTTTTCACCTTTCTCATATCCCAGACCATGCTTATCATATGCCTTCTTCTGACTATCAAGCAGCACCTCAAGTTTAGTTGAGCCTATCTTGAATTTTTCTTTGTATTCATTTGCAGCTTCTAGGTCATGTTTGAGAATGACAATTTGCCTTTCAAGTTGTTCCTCATTATACCTGGTTTCTTGTAGATCAAACTCTAGATGGCTAATTATTCTATTCAATCTACAACACTCTTCTATTCTTTTTTTTCAGAAAGTGATTCAGGTTTTCTTTAGTCTTCTTCCTTTCCTTGATTTCCTTGGTTAGCCTCATCACCCCGGATTCCATCTCATGTTTTAGGACAACAACTTCTTTTGCCAGCTTCTCACATTCCTTTGTCTTCTCCTTCAGATCCTCATCCATGCCATTGTCTTCCTTTTGATTTGCTAATTGTTGAAGTAGCTCCTTCCTCTTTTCCATAGATTTTCTCAATTTCCCTTTTAAAGTCTGAATGAAATCCTCAACATCTTTAAGGTTCTCTTGCAGTTCTTTGACTTCTTCTCTGGATTGATCAAGATCTTCTAAAGCAACTTGAAGTTTTTCATTGATGCCATCAGAATACCTCAATGAACCCATCGAAACACCTTCCCAAATCTTCCTCAAGCTGTTAAACTTCTTCCAAGGAATGTGGCTCTGATACCAATTGTTGAAATTAGGGCAGACAACTGAGAGGGGGGTGAATTAGTTGTCACAAAAATTTATCTTTTGCTGCATATAATCTTCTTAACCACTTATTAACAAATTAATGATATAACCATGAAAGCATGAATCAACAACACATGAGCAGAAACACAATCAACACACATAACACCAGGATTTTTACGTGGAAAATCAGTTAAGGGAAAAACTAAGGTGGGGGTTAACCCATAAGATTTTATACTCTATAAAAGTATTACAAATGGGAAGGCACATGCCTTCAGGCACACTGCCCAGAGCTCATTGCTCAAAGGAGGCTCACTGCTTACAAGATCAAATACAAGAGTTCATTGAAATATTTGAACTGAAGAATAGCATCTAACAATGCAAGATTATAGTTCTAGTTAAGTTCAATATACTAACTTCACACACTTCATCTCTCACTGCCTTGTTTCACTGTTCTACCATGATCTGAAGCTTAGATCTCTTTGCTTCACACTTGATACTACCACACTTCACACTTCTCACATCATATTCTCTCCTACATACATCAAAATGCTCAAACCCATCGATCATATATATCCGCAACATGAAATTTCATCAACTACAGGCGGCCTCAAGAAAACTTAGAAACTTTTTCAAGATTATTATTCTGTCGGCTGAATCCATGCACAAATATCAATGCGAACCAAACCCTATGTATTCAAGTCACCACACATGTCAGCCAATACCACTGGATCTCATAATTACTTAACCAATCACTTCTCATAATCCGTACAAGGATCAAACACCAAGTCGACACATTCTTCATTGAATTGAACTATCTAACCAAAACCTGATACTCAGATGCTTGTAACTTTCAATCCCTTTAGTACCAAAGGCTAAAACTTTGGATTAGGTACCCCTAATATCCCTTAACATTCCCTCAGATCCATAGCACAATATGATTACTTGTGGAGAAATGTGGACCAAAATGCTAAACCCTGTCATATGCTTTGTTCCTGTCTATCTAGACTTAGACAAATCTACAATCTAACTTCTGGTATGATCAAATGATACAATGCGAATGTGTAAGATAGATTCAGTTGCCATCAATGACAACACCTATCATGCCTAGTAGTGTCTCTTTCCAACACAGTACACATCCGGTGAGAGGTAGAAAATGAAGTCAAAGCTGGAGTCTTTTGGAACTTTCAAGCATCAGTTCATCCCATGCATACTTGGTGAAGATAACTAGCTCAAGGAATTTGAAAAATGGAAGAATGAATGTGAACAAATGGTTTTTCTCATTGTTGAGCACTTGAAGAAAGATGAAGACTTGAATGTCCTTGGTTTCAATTTGATCTTGGACAAAATAATTGCACTGGATACATGTTATGCCAAGTTCATCTCTGACAACAAGGGTCCCCTCAACAAAAGATGGATCATTAGGATAATTTGCTTCAGATTCAAGAGTACAAATGGCCCAATGACTACACCATGTATCAATGGGAGAAACAATATCTTTTATCTGAAGATTGAACAGGTCAAAGCATGCAGTGGAGCTAAGTGAGCATCAAGCTAGCATCTTCAGGCACCAAGTCTTCACCAACAAATCTTGGACATCCTCCTTTTTATCTCTTGTTTTTATGCTTTTCAAAATGTATTTGAATATGTGGCTATCTTACTTAGACTTGCTAAAAATAAATATTGTAATATGTCACACCAAGGGATGGGAATATGAAAAGTCATTTTTGAATGTGAAAGGTCTGAAGCTTGTTGCTTCCTTCTTCCCTATAAGAAGGAAACCAAGACCTTGGGAAAAGCTGGCTGCGAAGTTGATTTTAAAAAGAGAAATTGTAAAGGCTCATTTTCTGAAGCATATCAATAAAAGCAAACTGCATTTCTCTGGTGCCTAAAATATAGTTCTCAATTACTTGTTGAATGTTATTGATATATTCTATCTGGTTGTCTCCATTTTGTCTTCTCCTTAATATTTAAATTAGCGTATCACGTATATGTCTAGTTTTTCAAAGCATACTTAATGTTTTTTTTATTTTTCTGATAGGGTTTCCTCAAGTAGGAATTAAATTCCATTAAATAGGTCACTATATTTTGGAGGATCCAAGTTGGATAACTAAGTAGAACTAGATAAAAATAATCTTGCTTGTTTATGCCAGTCATAGACAATATTATGCCAAGTAATTCAAGTTATAATTAGAAAGAAGACACAAATCTATCTATGATCAGACTCCATTGCCTAGTTGAGGAAAAGGCACCAATCAATTCCTTTCCAAAATTATTTCCTTGTATAATATTTAAAAATCCAATTTTAATTTTTTGTTGTAGGAGTAGGAGTAGTGGTTAGTAATTTGAAAAAATCTATTTTCAAATCATATGCCAATTTGAAATAGATTGAATTAGATGATTTAATTGATAAAAGTATACAAAGGATATAATCTTCTTAACTTTCAGCAAGCAATTTTGAGGGGTTAACATTCAGTGGTGAATATAAGGTAATACCCACCTAGGTGAAGTAGAGCCTGAAGTGTAGGGAATTCTAATCATTTTGATTGATTTTGTCCATTGGCCAATTCACTTGTAAGACCTAGTTATAAAGATTAGCATCCTTTTAGGGTTTTACAAAGTTGTTGATTTGGGAAACAATAGATTGGCAACTTCACTGGAGATTGCTTGTACCAAGTAAAGAATTTGTATTTCATCCTGGAGCTCTAGAAGACTAAAAGACTATTTCAATATTTCCCTCTTTTTTGAAAAGGAGGTGGTGACTCTTGAATCTTTAAAGATTTGAATTGCAGATCAAAGAAATATAGTATCACAGTTTTCCAATATGGATGGCAAAAGATCTCAGCAAAATTTGAACAATAAGAATTAAAAATTTATAGAAAAGAATAAAGAAGGTTCAAAACCTCTTCCTACTTCAAGTGCATCCACTAAGGATAGAGGAGCTTCTGCAAATGTACCTGTGATTATTGAATCACTTGAAGATGTTCAAAATGAACAAGGTGATTTCTCACTTCATTCATATACTATATATAATAGCCCTTTGCATGGGACTAGAACATTTAAGAATCAAAGATTTCAACCAAGAGATCCTCAAAATCTTCCTGAACAAGATAGTTTAAGCCAAGCTATATCCCAATTCAAGCCTGATTTTCAAAAGATGAAAGAATATGAAGATCGCATGCATGAAGAGGTGAGATAGGAAGAAACAAGAAGAGACCATGAGGATAAGATGGCTCGGCTATATGCTGAGGGTTCACAACATAATGCTATGGAACTAACACCTCAAATGGTATGTTTTACTGATGCCAATCCTATTTCAATTTCAAAGAAAAAATTAACTGATCAAGAATTGAAGGAAGAGGTGGAGAGTATGACAATAGAAGTTGAAAGGATCAAATTGTTAAGACGATAGCAAGAATTGGAGCAATAATGCTTCAGTTGAATTCTCAGCCCAGTTCAAATGCATTACAGCATAGACCTATCCATAATCAGGCTACATATGGAAATATAAGTGGTCCTTTGATCTCACAGGTAACCCACAATGCAATTGGAAGATATGGCAGTGTAAGTAATGCTCCTCATGTACAACATAATATTGGTGCAGGAGCACCTAACACAAGGTGGCCTGTGTGAGGCATTTAAGTTCATGTTCTATTTTAAAACAGGTTTTATGTTGTAATAAGGTCGATTCGACCAATGCATTTTTTCCTTTATGTTTGTAAGTCCCTAGTGACTTAGGTCACTTTTGTCAAGTTGTTAGTTTTAGACGGTTGGAATCAGTTAGTTTCTCCTAGCCATTTGGAATTAGTTAGTTTTTCTCCCAGCCGCTTGGAATAGGGTTGGTGTTCCTCGGGGCAAGCTTATAAACCCCAGAGAAATGAATCAAAGGCATATAGATCAGATAGTATTGTAATCAGATCGAAGAGGAGATTGAATGTAATTATGCATTGTGTTAAGGAGAAATCAAACTACTTTTGTGTCATCAATTTGTTTTCCATTCTCTATAATTACCAATTGCATAGCTGTAGATTTCTTTTCCTTTCTGTAATTCCATTACAAAATGTCGATGTGAAGCATTCCACTAGTGAGATTTCTGTTGAAATCAATGGAATGGCTTCATTGTACCATATTCGTTTGTTTCCTATTATGTTTCATGGTTTGGCGGTGCAGATGTTCCAGATCAAGGGTTGTGCATAGTAGGCGGCCTAGCATCTCTATGTGCTAGGGTTTGGATTGGAGGAGTTGGAGTTGTTGTTGGTGAGACAGAGGCCATCAGAAAAGCATTCCTTACTCAGAGCGACGAGGGTAGTCCGGTCGAAGGGAGGTTCGAGCTGCTGAATGAGATTCGTAGCCTAAGATTTAGATCGGGGTGACAAAGTGCATCGACCTAAGTGTATGAGCATTCACCAATGACAAGAGTCTCATTGAAGACACCAGCATTAGCGTAAGTTTCATATCGTTTCACCGAATGTATATTGTGAATGCATATCACAAATGTATGTTGAGAAAGCATGTGGGGAATGTATATTGAGATTGTATCTTTCGTCAGATACAAACGGTGACCGGTCGTAATGGTGAATCAAGGTATAGAAACTTTAGTCCACCAGTGATAGCAAGTCATGCCAAGCATATACTAAGTTAGTGTATCAGTGTATTGGCAACAGGTTGTAAGTTTTCGCTGATGGTAAAGGTCACATCGACGAGAGTTTGGCAATAGTTGAACTGACTGTCAGCCCAAGCGAAGAGAGAGTAAGTCTTACCAGATGAGGTTCCCCATCATATTGGTATTAGAGCCTGCAAAAGGTCTAGGTGGAGGTGTTGTGTATTTGATTTATGTCACTGAGAAGGCAGATGAAGAGTTAGAGCAAAATAGATGCTCGTGCCACCTAGTTGCGAGAAGGAATAGGACTCCTGTAGTGTGTGGACAGACGATCATGAGGTCTGTCAAGACCATTCACCAATAGAGGTTTGGATGGAAGAGGGTGCAGAGTGAGGCCACTACGAGAGAGAGTGGTAGTGCATCTCCAGGATCTGCTATTGGACGAGAGGAATGGGTCTGTGAAGCAGCATGTAGGATGGACATCTGATTGAGCATTGTGTTGTAGTCAAATTTAGGATTTGCAGGAGTGTTGGCATTTGGTGTTGTCTGTGAATGTTTATGTTAGACAGATAAAGCGAAAGAGAGGCTAGCAATATGCCTCCAAAGGGGATGACCACCAAAGTGGTCAAGAAATTTCAAGAGATGGAAGAGATGATCAAAATTGGAGTCAGGGAAACACTCCAAGTAGAATTGAAGGTAATGAAGATAGGAAAAAGGATAGAGGAAGATTCAGATGAAGAAGAAGGGAAAGAGGAAGAAGCAGAGGAACACGAAGAGTCAAAGATACCAGTTGAACAAAAGTAATTCCTGGAAGCCATCAAGGCAATTGGCAAGGACTCTTCAAAGGCTCGGATAGATATTCCCATGTTCAGTGGGAAGATGAATGCTAATGAAGTCATGGAGTGGATTGAGGCTCTAAACAACTACTTCGAGGACAAAGAAGTTCTTGAAAGTAAGAGGGTTAAGTTTGCAAAAACTAAACTCAAAGGTGTTGTCCTTACATGGTGGAATTACACCCAAGGAGAGAGGGTAAAGAATGGGAAAAGTATGGTCTCTTCATGGAGCAGAATGCTAGAGAAGATCAAGTCCCAGTTTCTGCCATCTAAATACGAGTTGCAGATTTACAGGAAAATGTAGAACCTTAAACAAAAAGATATGGATGTGGCTACTTACACTGAGGAGTTTCCAAATACACTCTTCATTGTGGGTACATGGAGGATGAAAAAGCCAAGGTAGAAAGGTATCTAAATGGTCTGAGGATCAATATTCAAGATGAGATAAGTTTGTTTACCCCTGAAACTGTGGAAAAATGCTTTCAAGTAGCATTAAGAGCTGAAGAGAAGCTAAAGAGGAAAGGTGAGCAGCAGAGTAGAGGAAGAGGTGACAGAAATTTTAGAGGCAGTTTTGGAGGAAGAAGTCCTAACCAGAGGCCTAGTGGTGAGTCTAGCAAACAAGAGCAAGTTGGAGACTCAAGTAGGAGAGGAAACTACCGCGGAAGAAGGCCAAATGAAAGAGATGGGACAAATGGATCAGACAGAGGATCCAAGTTCTCCAACATGAGATGTTATAACTATAATCAAATAGGGCATCCGGCTTATAAGTGTCCAGAGAAGGCCTCAACTTCTCATGGTAATGAGAGAAGAACCACATTGACTCAAGAGGATGTAGGGAGTGTGACATCTCCTGAAGTGAGTTTGACATCAGAAGTGGGAAAAAATCTGATGATCAAGAGGATGTTGCTCAAAGCACCAGTGAAGACTGAACCATCACAGAGGAGAGCTCTTTTCAGGATCAATTGCAAAAGAAAAGGTAAAATATGCAAGGTAGTCATAGATTTTGATTCAACATATAATATGGTGTCTAGGGAAATGGTGGATAAATTGAACATATAAAGGATTCCTCATCAAACTCCTTACAAAGCATCTTGGTAAGTGATAGTCAATCACTTTTGGTAGATGAGCAGGCATATGTTGATTTTCAGATTGGAGAATATAAGGAGAGAATTTTATGTGACATTTTGCCCATGGAGTGTTGTCACCTACTTTTAGGTAGGCCATGGCAATTTGATAGGCAAGCATTATATGATAGATATGCTAACACATACACCATCAAGAAGGATGGAAAGACTTTTCTGATGACACCATTGCAGGAGGATACTGAAACAAAGAAGGCAACTAAAATAATTTTGGTGGGAAAGAAAGAGTTTGTGAAGATCAATGAAGAAGAGACAAGGACAGTTGAGGATGTCTCAAGGAGTGGGGTTACCAAAGATCACAGTTTGAAGGTGATTTCAGTTTTGGATGATGGAGATCAGATGGTGATGTCTGAGATGGATCAACAGAAGGTAAAAGAGTAGGTCTGCAAGTATCCACAAGTTGATTGGGAAGAAGAAGATTCTATCATAGTAGGGACCATTGTTTGTCCTCTAGAGCTCACAAGAGTTGACGGACAATCATATTCTACCATATTAGCAGTGCACAAGCATGGACCAAGATTTTGAATGCAGGTGTTCAGGTAGATATGACAGTAAGCAATCTGTTGGCAAGAGACACTATATGGATTCATGATTGTTGTCATTGATGGCAACAAAGTTCATCCCACACATCCGTAAGACATGGTGTGTCTCTACCGGAAGTCAGAGTGAAGAATGTTGTGGTCCGGTAAACAAGAACAAAGGATGTGGCAAGGTCCGACAGATAGGTCTGAATCTCTTAGAGGAAGTATCTTGGTGCAGTACGGATTTGGGGAAGTCAAGAGGACTACCTTGATTGGTATATTCCAAGGATTTAGCCTCCGGTGATAGATGAGGAAAAAGATATGAATAGTTGAGTACTGGATTCCTAAGTGACAGTGTGAACAGAGGAAGAACTGACTGACAGAACATCAGACTACTTTCTGGATGTGTTACTGATGGTTTTAAAGGTTATGAAGGCATGAATCATGTTTGGCCAACATGATTAATGATTTCTACAAGCATATACTTGATCCACAGTACTTGATGTGCTAGGATTCAGCCGACAGATTAGAATTAGTGAAAAGATTGACTGTTCCGGGTGCCGACTAGAAAGGTGATGAAATTACTTGTGCGGATATATATACACAATGGATTTAGTTGTGAGAAGTGTTGTGGTGATATGTGATATGTGAATAAAAGCAGAGCAGAGCAGAAGTAGTAAGGAATGTCCGGTATGTGAAAGGAAAGCAGCATAAGAGAAGAGGAAAGATGAAGTGTAGTAGATCAGTGTACTGAGCCTAACCAGAACTGAACTCCAGCATATGTGGATGCTTCCAATCAGTTCAAGTATTGTATAAAATTCTTTTGTAGATAGTGTGTCTCCTTGTAGGCAGTGTGCCTCCTTTGTGAGCAGTGTGCTTGGGCAGTGAGCCCTAATTGGCAAGTGCCATTTTGTAATTCCTTATTCTTCTAACAGAGAATAATCTTTGGGTTAATCACCCCGTGGTTTTCTCCCTTAATAGGGTTTCCACATCAAAAATATTGTGTCATGTGTATCTCTATCTCATGGTTATGTTTTCTTGTTTGAATTAATGTTGCATTGATTAATAAGAAAGTTTAGAAAGAAGAAATAATTTGGATAACTGATTCACCCCCCCTCTCAGTTATCAACAATTGGTATTAGAGCTAAGTTCCTCCTAATAGAGTCTAACAACTCGAGGAAGATCTGGGAGTCCAAATGGATGCATATGGTTTAAGGGAGCAACTCAAGCCTGCCCTTGAGGATCTTGAACAGTCAAACTCTGAAGTCAATGAATTAAAGGAAAGACTCAAACAGGCTGATGATTTCATGAGAGAACTAAAAGACAAATTAAGTCTCTCTATGAAAAAGAGAAAGGAGCTGCTTCAGCAATTGGCAAGACAAGGTGAAGAAAATAATGCAAATGAAGAACTGATTAAGAAAACCAAGTTATGTGAAAAGTTATCAAAAGAAATCATTATGGTAAGACATGAAATGGAATCAGGAGTTATAAAGTTTACTCAAGAAGTTGAAGAGAAAAGAAAAACTGAAGATAATCTAAGACAATCCCTCAAGGAGAAATTAGAAGATTACCACCAGATGGATAGAATTATCAAACATCTTGAATCTGATCTTGAAGATGCTAAAGATAATGAAGAAAAACTTGAGGATCAAATTGTCTCTCTCAAAAGGGATCTTCAAATAGCAAATGAATATAAAGAGAAATTCAAGATAAGTTCTGCTCAACTTGAAGTTCTTCTTGAAAGTCAAAAGAAGGTAGATGACAAGTGTGGTTTGGGATATGAGAAAGGAGAAAGCTCCGGATCTGGTCAGAAGAATTTTGGATTAGAAAATCCAAGGAACAGGCCTAGAAGACCTCCGGTAAGACAGCCCAATGCTCAAAGATATCCATCCTTCAATGGATACTGCCATAGCTGCAATCACTTTGGTCACAAAGCTAATCAGTGCAGAAAGAGAATGATTTAGACTAATTCATCCTTCTCTGGACAGTGTTTTAACTGCAAAAGGTATGGTCACAAGTCTCATGAATGTAGAAATATGCAAATTGAACAAATCATTCAATGGTAGATGCTTTGCATGCAATAGAGTAGGTCATATGGATAATCAATGCAGATCAAGAGGATATTAGTCAAATATGCAAAGAAATGTTGTTTGCCAAATTTGTAATAGGTCCGGTCATAATGCAAAATTCTGTAGAAGCAAGAATCAGGAGAAAAGAGGTCCGGTATATCATAATCAGAATCAAGATAAGGGTAAACAAAAGGTGAATGCGGATGAAGTTAGGAATGAGATGAACAAGATTTGGGTGAAGAAAAGTTTAGAGAATGTAGAGGTTGGATCCGCACCAGACTCTGGTGCTGATATTCCTTCTAGAAACTAAAAGGTGAGCTCTGGCTCAGGGGGAGACACAAAGAAAACCTTGTTCCCCCAGCCAGTTAAGTGGTGCCTGAAATTGGCACATGAGAAGCTGCGGATCAAAGGGTTTCTAGAGAAACATGTAAAGAAGGTCAGGTAAAGATTTGAGAGATCTGCAAGAAAATTTAAAAAGTTCAATTACTTCAGAATTGGTCTGGTTAAGCAAGTCCTCTGGTAAAACAGGTTTCTCACAAGATTGGCCCGGTATGAATCCAAATTGATACAGCTTGATCTGCGGATAAATAAGATGATTAGAAGGACAAGCAGATATGATGATTCATCACTAACATCGATCACAAGGGAATCATAATGATCCGGATGAGTTTCTTCCTCCTTGAACAAGGAAAACTAGGCAAACCGGAATGAATTAGGTTGCGCATTTATTGCAGGGTGAAAATTAGGGCTTCTTGGAATAAAATAGTTCATTTGTCTATCATTTACACACTTGTACACTCACATGCGAAGAAGAAAGAAAAGGAGCTCTGAAAACAACTTCTCTCAAAAGATCAAGGCAACTCTTCATACAGCTCTATTCGGATTTCTTCGTGTGCCCTAACCTGCGTAAAAGGTATTTATCGTTCTTGATATCCTTTAGTAAGATTGTTTGATGATGGCTACTCTGAATATAGTAAAGATCTCTGATAGACCTCAGCCCTCATTTAAGAAACATCCATATAAATCCTTGGAGGTAGATCCCCTAGGTGCATTTTCTAGTGTTCCGCATGGTGTGTTGCACACCAAAGATATTAGGGTTTATATACATGCAAATGTTGAAGAGTTTGGGGAATTCAAACTAAGAGATATCTATCACAAACAACTATTAGATGATTCATTTGAGCTCAAACCCCAATACATAGGCCTCTGGAACAAGCACTTTGCACAATACATACATTTCCCCTATTTTACAGAGGATGAATGGGTTAGGTACATTTTGAGCAGAATACATGACAATTTCATGTGGTTAAATGGACCATTCAAGATCACTAAAGATGCCATCAGGGCAGTTACCGGACTACACTCATCTGGTGGGATTCCTGTTCTTAAATCTGTAAAGAACCAAATTGTGAGTGATGCTACCGGATCTAAGTTTGACAAAAGAGCAATGATAGTAGATGACATCACTGATCCGGATGTCAAGTTTGCTTCTATGATCATTAGATATAAGATATATCATTCTAGCAGAGAAAATTCTATACCTAGAACTGCCATCTATACCGCTTATGAAATGTTAAGAAAGGATGCAGACTATGATCTTTGTCAGCTTCTCTTGAACCAACTCCTGGAGAATCTGTAGAAAATCAAGGACAAAAAGAATTCATTCAAGTATGGAGGATTGATATTGTGCTTATTCTTCTACTTTATGAATGAGCTTCCCAGATCTAATGGATGGGTATGGGAGAATGATAGACCGATAGCTATCCAAATTAGAGATTATTTACATGGACTTGGTGACAACAAAGCACAAAATACAGCTCTGTGGGGGTATTTCAAGAACTTTCAGAACATGATGCAAGCAAGAGAAAGGATTCCCCAGTCTCTTGTTGAGAAATACAAAGACACAATCTGCTTTATGGTAGAGACTGATCAGTGCCTAATGGAGGCAGTAGAACCAAGGACAGTCTGGATCATGCCCATGGGGTATGAAGTTGATGAACAGATTGTGGAGCTACATGTTCAACACATGCTAAGCCAGCCTAAAGATCCAAAAGCAGAAAGGTTTGGAACCTTTGAGGAGCTGAGTATAAAAATCCATGTTGAACTCAGAGAACCAGAGATCAAGAGGAAGGTGAGAAAAGAAGTAGTAAATATTGCCCAAGGGCTTGGCATCTCAAAGGAGGCACTTGATGCCCACAAGAAAAGGATGGAAAGGGCTGAGGAAGAGAAAAAAGAGGCAGAAAAGAAAAGCAAGAAAAGTGCTCTGGTAGAAACTTCCACCCAGACTAGATCTTCAAAGAGACCAGCACCTGTCCCTGCTAAAAGCTCAAAACTAGAAGTCCAAGCATCCGACAAAGGAGAGAAAAGGTCAAAGACAAAAGCCACAAGGGTTTATACAAGTCAAAGAGATGAAGAGGAAACTGAATCTGATGAAGAAGTCAGGAAAATGAAGAAAAAGAAGAAAACATCTGGTCAACCCTCTACTGAACAAGAAGGAAGAAGAAAAGGCAGAAGAATTTGTTGAAAAACCTACTCTCTCCTTAGATGATGTAGTAAAAGCAGTCACTGTGGATGGCAACCTACAACCCTTAACAGAATTCTATGATTATTATAATGAAGCAGATAAAAAGATTCTAGAGGAAGCCACATTTAATTTTTTGAACATTTACAATAAAGATTTTATTGAAATTATCTCTCTAATTCCTAAGAGTCTAGAGGAGTTGGAAATGAGAAAGACCAATGCCATGGCAAAAGACCTTGAGATCCGGGAACAGATAGCTATTCAACTATATCCTTCAATTGATCCCAAGACAATGAACATGGTATTCAAAGACTGCAAGGATGAATTCAGGAGCAAAGCAAGGATGAATCAGCTTATGCTTGGTGAAACCGACAAGGTACCCAGGGACACTGAAGAGATTCTCTGAAAAACCTTCAAAAGATTTAATCTTCCTATCATAGAGGACTTGGGTACTAATCCCTCCACTACAAATGTTGCAGAAGAAACTCCTGAGAAAATGTCAGAAGAGGTGGGCCCCGAACAGACTAACATTTTCCCTCCAGTTTCCCCTACAGTCTCCGAATCTAAAGGAGAAGAAAAATCATAGGAGAAAGAAGCAGAGGTGAAGGAAAAAGAAGATGACAGTGCTAAGGTTGTAAAAGGAGAGAAAACTCCTAAGGACAGCTCCAAGACTGCAGAAGAGAAGAAACATCTATCTCCAGCAAGAGACACTACACAAACTGTCCAAGAATTCCTGAACAAAGAAACAATGGAGATTGATGAACCAGAGCTTCTACAAGGTCCATTCAATTTTGATTCTCTTTCTCTGGTATAGACAATGAAGATAGCTTCATTTGCAAATGCTAAGGCTAATGAAAAACTCCTAAAGTCTCATATGGAAGACTGTGAGTTGATAGAAGCTACTTCTGGAGTGCTTGAAAAGATTATGCCATCGGTTCAAAAAGATCCCACAGCCTCCTCTTCCGGTAATCTCAAAACCTTAGTCAGTAGTGTTAGTACACATTTTGATTCACTAGAGAAGTTAGCAGAAGATAAGGTCCGAAAGTAATTTCTTGCAAAAAGATTATCAGAGGTACAAGGTTTGATAAGTAATGATAGGAGAAATATGAGTATAGGGATAAAGAGCTTAGAAAATGCTCTTATAGATGGTAGAAAAATATACAAATTTTGTATTTCATGGCCCAAAGTAACAGTAGATATTGAGAAGAAAATAAAAGAGCAAGAGGATAAACTACTAAGTTTGTCTCAAAGTTTTGATCCTCTCTCTTCCTCCATAGTTAATCAAGAGTGTCAGACTATTGCAATCACAACTGCAATAAAGAATTTTGAGAAGGAAAGGAAGAGCATGATCAGCCGGATGGGTGAACTTAGAAGGATTATTATCCCTAAGTTAGAGGTCATGCATGAGGCCATAAGTGAAGCTCAAATCACAGCCCAGACAAATGATCCGACAGATCTAAAAAGGGCAGATGCGTTTGCATTCCTGTTGAGTGGGCATATCTCAATTTTGGACAGGATGAAGCAGAGTTGGGCAACAGAAGTGGTATAGTTGAAGAACACTTTTACAGACATACTTAAGTATATGTAAGTACAACTTGTGTGTATATACTTATGCGGCTAAATATAGTTAAATTTTTGAAAATTTTGGTATGCGGACCCTACCCTTTGCCATTGATGTCAAAGGAGGAGTGAGGAGCAGTGAAAAATAAGGAATCCAACTAAGGGGGAGCTTTAGAAAATGTATATAAAGACAGAGCATCAGCCAAGGGGGAGCCTAGTGTAAACACTTAGTCATTTTTCACTAAGTGTTGCCATCAATGCCAAAGGGGGAGATTGTTGGCAAGAGACACTATATGGATTCATGATTGTTGTCATTGATGGCAACAAAGTTCATCCCACACATCCGAAGGACATGGTGTGTCTCTACCGGAAGTCAGAGTGAAGAATGTTGTGGTCCGGTAAACAAGAACAGAGCATGTGGCAAGGTCCGACAAATAGGTCTAGATCTCTCAGAGGAAGTATCTTGGTGCAGTGCGGATTTGGGGAAGTCAAGAGGACTACCTTGAGTAGTATATTCCAAGGATTTAGCCTCCGGTGATAGATGAGGAAAAAGATATGAATAGTTGAGTACCGGATTCCTGAGTGACAGTGTGAACAGAGGAAGAACTGACTGACAAAAATCAAACTACTTTCTGGATGTGTTACTGATGGTGTTAAAGGTTATGAAGGCATGAATCATGTTTGGCCGACATGATTAATGATTTCTACAAGCATATACTTGATCCACAGTACTTGATGTGCTAGGATTCAGCTGACAGATCAGAATTAGTGAAAAGATTGACTATTCCGGGTGCCGACTAGAGAGGTGATGAAATTACTTGTGCAGATATATATACACAATGGATTTAGTTGTGAGAAGTGTTGTGGTGATATGTGATATGTGAATAAAAGCAGAGCAGAGAAGAAGCAGTAAGGAATGTCCGGTATGTGAAAGGAAAGCAGCATAAGAGAAGAGCAAAGATGAAGTGCAGTAGATCAGTGTACTGAGCCTAACTGGAACTAAACTCCAACATATGTGGATGCTTCCAATCAGTTCAAGTATTGTATAACATTCTTTTGTAGACAGTGTGTCTCCTTGTAGGCAGTGTGCCTCCTTTGTGAGCAGTGTGCTCAGGCAGTGAGCCTTAATTGGCAAGTGCCATTTTGTAATTCCTTATTCTTCTAACAGAGAATAATCTTTGGGTTAATCACCCCGTGGTTTTCTCCCTTAACAGGGTCAAAAATATTGTGTCATGTGTATCTCCATCTCATGGTTATGTTTGCTTGTTTGAATTAATGTTGCATTGATTAATAAGAAAGTTTAGAAAGAAGAAATAATTTGGATAACTGATTCACCCCCCCTCTCAGTTATCAACACAATCATGGCATGCAACATCCAAGTTTGGTTGCAAGCACTCACTCATGGCAAGGTGTGAGTAGAGCCTACAATGCTAGGCATGAATTTTTTATTCCACGGAAGCAAGTTGCAGTCCAGAGCTCATGGGGAAGGCAGGATGCAACGAATGATGACGGTGGTGCAAGACACATACTCAACTCATGGGACATGAGTTCCTTTCTAGGTGGGGTGTATGGTGCAGGAGCACCTAACACAAGGTGGCCTCCGCGAGGCATTTAAGTTCATGTTCTGTTTTAAAACAGGTTTTATGTTGTAATAAGGTATATTCGACCAATACATTTTTTCCTTTCTATTTTTAAGTCCCTAGTGACTTAGGTCACTTTTGTCAAGTTGTTAGTTTTAGATGGTTGGAATCAGTTAGTTTCTCCCAGCAGCTTAGAATTAGTTCATTTTTCTCCCAACCGCTTGGAATCAGTCTCCCAACCACTTGGTATAGGGTTGGTGTTCCTCGGGGCAAGCTTATAAACCCTAGAGAAATGAATCAAAGGCATATAGATCAGATAGTATTGTAATCAGATCAAAGAGGAGATTGAATGTAATTGTGCGAATGTAATTGTGCATTGTGTTAAGGAGAAATCAAACTACTTCTATGTTGTCAATTTATTTTCCATTCTCTGTAATTACAAATTGCATAGCTGTAGATTTCTTTTCCTTTATGTAATTCTGTTGTTGCAAAATGTCGATGTGAAGCATTCCACTAGTGAGTTTTCTATTGAAATCAGTGGAATGGCTTCATTGTACCATATTTTTTTGTTTCCTGTTATGTTTCATGGTTTGGCAGTGCAGATGTTCCAGATCGAGGGTTGTGCACAGTAGGTGGCCTAGCATCTCCATGTGCTAGGGTTTGGATTGGAGGAGTTGGAGTTGTTGTTGGTGAGATAGAGGCCATCAAAAAAGTATTCCTTGCTCAGAGCAACAAGGGTAGTCCGACTGAAGGGAGGTTCAAGCCACTGAATGAAAGTCACGGCCTAAGATTTAGATTGGGGTGACAAAGCGCATTAGCCTAAGTGTATGAGCTTTCACCGATGACAAGAGTCTCACCGAAGACACCAACATCGGCGTAAGTTTCATATTGTTTCACCGAATGTATATTGCGAATGCATATCACAAATGTATGTTGAGAAAGCATGTGGGTAATGTATGTTGAGATTGTATCTTTCGTCAGATACAAACGGTGACCAGTCGTAATGGTGAATCAGGGTATAGAAACGTTAGTCCACTAGTGATAGCAAGTCATGCCAAGCATATACTAAGTTAGTGTAACATCATATCGGCAACAGGTTGTAAGTGTTCGCCAATGGTAAAGGTCACAACGACGAGAGTTTAGCGATGGTTGAACTGATTGTTGGCCCGAGCAAAGAGGGAGTAAGTCTTACCAGATGAGGCCCCCCATCAAATATTCATACAAGGTTGGTCTCAAATCTAGAAAGTACTTCAATAATATCTTAGGGAAATGTTTATCCTATTCCTCCTTGCCAAAGAATTCAAAATCGGAGATATAATCTATATGCAGGGCAATACTAGTACCAATATTAGGCTCCATATCATAATGTACATGGAAACATGTATTATTCTGGAGGGATGCATCATAATTTGCAAGACAATGTGAATCCTAATGCAGGGATTAACCATAATATTACTCCAGGAGTTTATCAATAGCCTCAACAACAAGGACCTCAACACCATCAGTATCAGTCTAATCAGAGGTAGAATATGTTTGCAAGATGACCAATGAATGTGGATAGATTTAGACAGCTTGACTTCTTTGGTATCCAAGGATATCCAAATGACATTGACAACAACGTAACGAAAGCAATTCCAAAATTTTATGGTAATAATGTTATTTTAGGAGAAGATCATATAAGAGCATTTGAAATTGTCATGGATAATTTTGAAGTGCAACATGAAGATATATATATGAAATTGTTCATGCAATCATTAACTGATGATGCAAGGGATTGGTATAGAAATTTGCCTAATGCTTCAATCAGCTCTTGGGCTGAATTCAAAAGAATGTTGAAGGAACAATATGGAGATCATTTTGATCCCAAATTTGGTTTGCATGAGTTGACAAATATTCAAAAAAAAAGTAATGAATCAGTGCTAGATTTTAATACTAGGTTCATGAAGTTGTTCAATAAAATTCCACATCATCTAAAACCAATTGAACCTATGTGCTTAGTCTTCTATTTGAATTATTTTGATCCAAAAATAGGATATGAGCTCAGAACAAGAAATCCTCCAATCTTTACTAAAGAATTCAGAGTTGCCTTGAATATAGAAAACAACATAAAGGCTTCGAGGAAAATTGGTGGAAGAGACGAGGTCAAGATATTGCAAAACCCTAAGGCTCATCAAAATAGGCAACCAAAGGAAGAAGACAAGTTGGAAAAGGTCTAGAATGTTGTAAAGGATTTATCATATAAGGTGGAAAGAAATGAAAAGGGTATACCTTATGATAAATCAAATTACCCCAGAAATGAAAGATTAAGGTTGCAGGATATGCCCTATAGGACAAATTGGAAAGATGGGAAGCCTGTGGTCAAAGGTCAAAAGAAAAATGTCAATAGATACACACCTGATCCACTAAAGAGACATGGGGAAAATATGGTAGATGATACTCCATGGTGTGTGCCTTGCAACTTACCTTATTCCCCTGATTATTGTGTGGTTGCACAGTCAATCCAAGAAAATGAGATGCCATATGAGCAAGAGAGAGATGAGCATACTATAAATATGCTGGTAGTCAGGCTTTATGAGATAGAAAGGGATTATTCTTCTTCAGAGGAGCATGGATTAGAGTATGATAATGGCATAAGAGATACTCAGGTATGCTCTACAAAGTCACAGTCAAATTAAGCTCAACTGAGGAGGCCTATTGAAGAGGAGATAAAGACACCTACAGTTGCTACTATAGCATAGGCTAGAAACAACTACAACCTTAGAAATAGAACTATCAATGTTGATCAAGGTATGCCTGGGAGTGTGTTCATGAAGAATCCAAAAGCTGATAAGAAGATTGCCCTAAAATCTCAAAAGGATGATGAGAATAGAAATACCCAAAGGGTAACTCAAAAATATGTCCCCAGAGATACAACGAAGACTGATCAAAATAAGACAATAAATGACCCCAAGCAACAAATAATGGAAGAGAAGAAACTTGCCAAGGTGAAAGTGAGCAAAACAAAACCTCTGACAAGTATGCCCTCTTTTGATGAAACTCAGGCTTTATCTCAAATCAAGTTATCAATTTCATTAATGGAGATGATGAAAACTAATGAGTATAGAAGTAGTGCTATGAAATTAATTTCAAACTTTCCAAATAACCTGAAGTTCATGGCGAGGGTCAAAATGACTCAGAAAAGAATAAGAAACAAGTGAACAATGTCAAAGGAGAAGCCATGAAGACTCCTAAGGTTTACTTGGGGACTACTTTGACAAAGAGTCCATCACAAGTTGATCCTTTTTATATCACATTGTTGATCAATAATAAGTTGGTGAGGACTTGCATGATAGACTTAGGAGCTGTAATAAATTTGTATCATGAGGGATGTGGAGATAAAGCTTACTACTTAGCCTCAAGCCACATATAAGATTGATATTACTTTGGTTGATATCCCACCATATTATGGCATGTTACTGTCAAGACAATGGACTACTGCAGTTGGTAGGAATGTTCAATTGGATCTGTTATATGCAACTATACTAGTGAATGGAAAGGAGGTCAAGCTATGCAAAGAACCAAGGTCTGAGAAAATGGTAGAAAGAATTAATCTTAATCAAATGAATTTCTTTTGTGATTTGGATTGGGGAAATTTCAAGGTCGAACAATCACAGCCTCAATTACAAAATAGCGATCCAATTGGCAATACTATTCAATTGGATAAAAATGGAGTTTGGCAAATGTATTTTGATGGAGCCCACAATAAAGAAGGAAATGGAGTTGGCATAGTCTTCATTGCACCTAGTGGTAAAACTTTCAAATATTCATTTTTGTTATCATTTGAATGCACAAATAACATAGCACAATATGAAGCATTGTTATTGGGTCTAAACTTTATTGTCAAGAATGGGATCAAGTTGTTGACTATATATGGAGACTCTAAGCTAGTTGTATCATAGGTAAGATTTGGATATGCCACAAAAAATAAAAGGCTCAAACAATATAAACATGTTATGTGCGATACAGTTGAACTTTTTGATGCATTCTCAATAGAGTGGATAGATAGATCAAAGAATTTGATGGTTGATTTTCTTGCAAATATTGCTTTGAGAAGAAATGACATTACATTGACTGGTGTCTCATAGGTAGAATTTAAGACCCAACCTTACATTCCTAACAATATATATTGTTGGCAAGTTTTCAATGATGATAAGGATCTGATGAATTTCCTTCACTGTGTAGACAAGTATGAAGCTCAATATATAGACTTCAATGCTTTTGTTGAGAAGGTTGAGGGTAAGGACACTATTTTTGTTCAAGAAGTTGTACAATTGAAATCAAATAAAATTCAAAAAGGTCTAGTTGCGTTGGAATGTGTTTTTGATGGAAATGATAGGTCAACTTTGAAGCAAACACCAGTTCATCAAGATGATCTTGAAGAGGTGAATCTTGGCACTAATAATACTCCAAAGAAAGTGTTTATTGGCAAGAAAATAAGTCCAAAGGTTAGGGACATGCTCATAAGCTTGCTAAGGAAATACAAACATGTATTTGCATGGTCCTATGAAGATTTAAAGGCCTATAGAGAAGACCTATTTCAGCATGAGATCCCACTAAAGCCAAATGCCAAACCATTCAGGCAAAGACAAAGGCCTATCAATCCTGTTCTAGAGCCAAAAATGCAAGAAGAATTGATGAAGCTCAGGGATGGTGTTATAATCAAGCCCATCAGGCACTCTTCTTGGGTTTCAAATTTAGTACCAGTCAGGAAGAAGAATGGAGATATAAGGTTGTGTGTAGAGTTTTGAAATTTGAATATCTCTTCATTGAAAAATAAGTATCCACTTCCAAATATGGAGGCTATGTTGTAGAGAGTGATATATTGTGAACTACTTTCCATGATGGATGGGTTTTTTGGTTACAACCAAGTCAAAGTCAAGGAACCAGGGCAGTACAAAATTGCCTTCACTACACCTTGGGGCACATATGTGTATGTTAGGATGCCTTTTGGCCTCACAAATGCTGGTGCCACTTTACAAAGAGCTATGGATGTTGTATTTACAGACCTAATCAATATTATAATGGTTATATATCAAGATGACTTGATAGCATATTCAAAGAAAGCAAAGGATCATTGTTTACATTTGGAAAAAATATTTATAAAGGCACTAGAATATGGCATATCATTGAACCCTAAAAAGTGTCAAATTGTTGTCACTAAGAGCAAGTTGCTTGGGCATATAGTCTCCAAAGAAGGTGTAAGAATAGATCTAGAAAGAGTGGTGCAATTGATAAGATTCCTATTCTAAAGATATTGAAGGCCATCCAGTCATTTTTTGGGCAAATAAACTTTGTAAGAAGATTTATCTCTAATTTTGTTGAAATTGGCAAGCGCATTGCAAAGATGTTGAAAAAGGGATCAAAGATTGACTGGATGTCAGATGCGGTTGAGGCATTTGCATAAATCAAAAGAGAAATCAAAGAGACCCCTATCCTAAAATCTCCTAATTTTGGTAAACCATTCCAAATTTTTTCTTTTGCTTCTTTTCATACCGTTGCTGCTGTCATGTTACAGAAGAATGAAGAAGGGCATGAACATCCAATATAATTTTTTAGCAAGTCACTTCAAGGAGCTGAATTAAAGTATGATGCAACTAAAAAATAAGCCTATGCTCTTGTAAAGGTAGTAAAGACATTCAAACCCTACTTGGTAGGAGCACAGGTGACTACTTATGTACCAAGTGCAACAATCAAGGATCCTCATACAAACAGAAGTCATAGGAAGGAGTAGATGGATAAACAGAATTCAAGAATTCAATATTAATATCAAGATCACCAAACTTGTAAGAGGACAAGGTTTAGAAAAATTGATGATTGAATCCAATCTAGAGGCTACACAGGTATGTGAATCTGAACAAGAAGAAGGTATGGTGTCTAGCATTGAACATACACCCTGGTACACTAATATAGTTCACTACCTTAGACATATGAAGTGTCCAAATGAACTGAATGACAATCGAAAAAAAACACTGAAGCTACAAGCATCAATGTATGTATTCATGAATGGTGATTTGTTTTGGAAGAATAAAGATGGTGTCCTACTCTTGTGTTTGGATCAGGAACAAACATTAGGATTTTGAAGGAAATGCATGATGGTGTATGTGGTGGACATTTCTCAGCCAGGACCACTACACATAAGATATTGAGAGCAGGCTATTATTGGCTGACTGTTTTTACTGATGCTCATAGACATGTAAGAAAATGTGAGGCATGCCAGAAATTTTCTGGTAAATTGAAATATTAAGGGGCTTGGCCTCTAAGGCCTATGCAAATTGATGCACCCTTTCATCAATGGGGTATTGATTTTATAGGAGAGATAGCAGATAAGTCAAGTGGCAGGCATAGATGGATTCTTACTGCCACAGACTACTTTACTAAATGGATTGAAGCAGTTCCAACTAAACAAGCTACTAGTAAAGTAGTAATAAACTTCTTATTGGAAAGTATTATCACTAGATTTGGAGTTCTTGTAAGGATTGTCACAGACAATGGTATGTGTTTTAGATCTGATGAATTCAAGAAATTCTATGATTCTTATGGAATAATTATAGAATATGCCTCTCCATATCATCCCCAAGCTAATGGTCAAGCAAAATCAAGTAACAAGAACATCATGAAGATAGTTAAAAGGATGCTTAATATTAATAAAAGGGCCTGGGACTCAAAGTTGAAACTTGCATTATGGGCTAATAGAATCACAGTGAAAAAGGCTACTGGCAACTCACCTTTTGAATTAGTCTATGGAGTTCAAGCAAGAATACCAATGCACAAACTTTTGCCTATGTATAAATTCATATTACAAGAGGATCTTGATGTACCTGAGCCAATGGAAGAAAGGATGGAGCAACTTGCAAAGCTAGATGAAATCACGAGTCAAACACAAAAGCAAAATGAAAAGATGCAGGTACAAATGAAGTATCTTTTTGATAAAAAAAGCTAAGGACTGAAAGTTTCAGGTTGATGATATGGTCCTTATGTGGAATGCTTGGAGTCAAGACAAAGGAAAGGATGGAAAATTTGAAGCTTTGTGGCTGGGACCATTTGTCATTATTAGAAAATGTGGTGGAGATTCATATTACATACAAAACATAGTGGGTGAGAGTCAGGAATTGCCAGTGCATGGACAATTTTTGAAGCACTTCTTTTCTTAAAGAAGATATAATTCCATGCACATTAGTTTAGGTTTTCCCAATTTTGGTTTTCTTTGTTCTGTATAGTTTTTGTGCTTTGGTTTGCACCCCATAGAAGTGTTCTGGATCCTTTTAATGTCTAGTTAGCCATTCATTCCCAACAAGAGCCACTGTTAGGACTGCTCAAGATTCACTTGGTCCCATTTAGTTTCATAGATTTTATTTCCACAAATCCATCCTAGATGGTCTATATTCTTTTTGCAATCATACCAAAAGTCACTTGACAATCTTTCATAAGCAGTTCATGTCATATGCATGCGAGAAACCTTTGTATTTTTGTCCATATAAGTATTTATGTCCATTACCGCAATCCCGTAGCATTACCGAAATCCCATAGCTTACGACAACTTTTAGGGCATTTAGGGACCTCTAAGTGCCTCAAGTCTTAGTGTGAAACATTTTTTAGGAGTTCCAAACAAACAAAAACTTTAATATTTTGCAATCCAAGTATGATCTTGAGTTGAAACTCACCCGAGATGTTTACTTGATAGTTCTGCACCTTTTGGGAAAATTTTGGGTCCATCCAAGCTCAAATGTAGAGTTACTAAAAATAGTAAGCCCTTCCATTTTAGCTCCTTTTGGAAACTTTGAAAGTTCTAAACCATTCTTTGCTTGAGATAAATGGTATTTGAAAAGACCAAAACTGGAAAGAATAGAAATATGTTTTAGTTGCAAGGTTGAGACACCTTTCCCAACATTCTCCCACTTGTCAAACACCTTGCAAGAGCAAATGGAGTATCAACACCATGATTTAATTTCTAGGGGTGGAGAGGCCCATATAATTTCAACACCATTTGAGCTTCTTTATGCTCACATGCTTAGTTAATGAATCTGCAACAATCATCAAAGTCTCTACCTTAACTAGTCTCACCCTACCATCCTCGACCATATCTCTAACAAAATGATATTGTACATCAATGTGCTTGGTCCTGGCATGAAATGTTGGGTACTTAGCTAGGTAGATCACACTCTGACTATCATAATAAATTGTCATTGCACCTTGTTTTATTCCAATATCTAAACATAGTCTCTTAAGACAAATGGATTCTTTACAAGCATGAGTAGTTGCCATATACTCGGCTTTAGTAGTGGACAAAGAAACCACATCCTTTCACTTACACATCCAACTAATTGCACCACAAATAAAGTAAATACATAAGCACTAGAGGATGATGTGCTACCAACATCACCTGCCCAATTTGAATCTGCATAACCATGAATATCAAGGGAATGCATGTCTCCTATAAAATTACCATGATAACACAATGAATACTCTGAGGTACCCCACAAATATCTAAACTATTTTAACTGCATCCCAATGAACTCTACCAGGATTAAACATATATTTGGAAAGACCTCCCACTACTTGGGCAATGTTTGGACTAGTACAGACCATAGCATATATCAAACTTCCGATTGCACTCTGGTAAGGCACTCTACTCATGTCTTTCATCTCTGTTAGGGATGTTAGACATTGTGAAGCAGATAACTTCATTCCAACTATAAAAGGAACACATAATGGTCTACAATCCTACATGTTAAACCTCTATAATACTGAATTGACATACTTACTTTTGCCAAGCCATAGTTTTTTGTTCACTCTATCTCTTCTTATTTCCATCCCAAGAATGTGTTTAGCTACACCAAGATCCTTCATTTCAAATTTAGCTGCAAGTTGAGACTTTATTTATGAAATCATTCCTTTACCTTTACTAATAAATAACATATCATCAACATATAATATAATAAATAGGAGATAATCACCATCGGATTTATAATAGCACAATGATCAAATTTAGAATGCTCAAATCCCAAACTCAACACATATGTATCAAATTTTTGGTACCACATCCTAGGACTTTGTTTGAGGCCATACAAAGATTTCTTCAATTTACAAACCAGATTACTTTTAACTTTCACCATGTAGTGCTCTGGCTATGTCATATAAATATCCTCCTCCAGATCACCATGAAGGAATGTCATTTTCACATCCATTTGCTCAACCTCTAGATCATAAGCAACAACAATAGAAAACAAGAATCTAATGGATATCATTTTTGCAATAGGAGAAAATATCTCACTGTAATCAAAACCCTCAACCTGAGAGTAATCTTTCACAACCAACCATGCTTTGTACTTCTCAATACCTCCATCTGAACCAATTTTTTCTTGAACACCCATTTGCAACCAACAGGTTTTCATCCTTTAGGCACTGGCACTAGGTTCCATGTATCATTCTTTTTCAAAGCTACCATTTCTTCATCCATAGCAATCTTCCAAGACTCTGCATCATTCATCCCTAATGCCTCTTCTACAGATCTAGGTTCATCTATGTTAGTATTCAAAGCAAAAATACATCTCCAGTCATTAGGTGAATACCTTTTAGGTGGTTATCTATGCTTTGTAGACCTTTGAACAAGCTGATTTGGAGGTTCTCCCCCCTCTTCTGAAGATTCAGAGCTAGATGAGCTCTCCTTAACTTCTTCTCTATCTAGGGGCCTCAATTGAACTTTCTTAGGTGTAGAAGGGAGTTGAATCACATCTTTCTGTTCACTTTGTTCTGGCTGCAATGTAACAAAAGAAGGCTTAGCTTCTCTATAAATAACACTTCTACTATATATTACCTTCTATGCAATAGGGTCCCAAATCTTGTTTCCTTTCACACCATAACTATACCCCGTGAAGATACATTTCACAACCTTGTTCTCCAACTTTGTTCACTTCTCCTTTGGCACATGTACATATGCCTCACAACCAAAAACTCTAAGATGTCTTAGTGAAGGCTTGTGCCCCGACCATGCCTCCATAGGTGTTTCAACAACAATAGTTGATGTAGGAGACTTGTTAATCAAGTAGAAAATAATGGCAATAGCTTCAGCCCAAAACCTTTGTTCTAGACCAGCACCACTAAGCATACTCCTAGCCTTCTCCATCAATGTCATGTTTATTCTTTCTACAACTCCATCTTGTTGTGGAGATTATGGAGTTGTCTTTTGTCTCTGAATGCCACAATCTTTACAGAATCTATCAAAATCATTAGAGCAAAATTCACCACCATTGTTAGTCCTCAAACATTTTTTTTCTTTCCAGTCTACAACTCAACCATTGCTTTACATTCTTTAAATGGACTAAAGACTTTAGATTTACTCTTTAGAAAATATGCCCATGTCCTGTTGTAATCATCAATAAATGAAACATAATGTGTGGAATTTCCAATGGAAGGAACATCTACAAGACCAAACACATCATAATGAATAAGATCCAATACACCACAAGACTCTTTATGAGAAATTGAGTAAAACTGAATACAATTTTGTTTACCATAAATGCAATGCTCACAGAAATCAAAATCGAGAATACAATTAGTCAACCCTTCAACAAGGGACCTTTTAATTTTCAAGGTCCTTAGACCCTTTTCTCCTATGTGCCCTAATCTCTAGTGCCATAACATAGCCTTCTTTGCAAGAAATTTTGATTCAAAAGAAAGAGCACCCTTAGGTACCTACAAGCCATGACCATCCACTGAAAATTAAATCCTCTCCTTTTCTAATGAAGTAGTCACAGATTTGCTTTTCGCAGAAATACTATTGCACTCAACACTGCATGCATCAAGCTTACACAGCATGCCAAGTTTGACACCTCCAGCAATCACCATAGCACCTCTAACCATCTTGCATCATGTATCGGAAAAGACTACCTGCACACCCACATCTATTAGTTTTCTCATAGCTAATAAATTTCATGCTAATTCAGGGATATGCAACATGTCATTAATCCTTTTTGTTCTACCATCAGGAAATATGATTTTAACTTTACAATGGCCAACAATATTTAAATGAGAATCATCACCCAAGTACACCTTACCTCCATCAAATTCTTCATATTTAGAAAACCAATCTCTATTAGGGGTCATATGGAAAGATGCACCAGAGTCAATTAACCATGCATCATTACTTTCACAAGTGGCCAAAGTTGCAATGAATGAATCACCATGTTCCTTCTCAGACTCAGAATCAGAATCAAAATCAGATTTCTTCTTTTCTTCTTTACAGTCCTTACGGAAGTGTCCAGGCTTATCACAATTCCAACAAATAACTTTGGACTTTCTAGGAGATTTGGATCTCCCCTTGGACTTAGATTTGTCACATGCTTCTCGCTCTTGTTGCCTTTTCTTTTAGGTCTTCCATGAACACTTAGAGCTTTTTTGGCACTGATGGATACCTTCCTCCCCATTTCTTTAGAAAGTAAAGAACCCATAACATCTTCAACTTTCAAGATAACAATAGTACTCCCAATCACCATAACAAGAGAATCCCACGAATCAGGCAAAGAACAAAGTAGGATCTAACATCTGTCCTCATCCATTTTTGCACCAACCGATGCCAATTGAGCCACCAACATATTGAATGCTTCCATGTGGTCTTAAATTTTTCCACCCTCTTCCATTCTCAAATAATACAATTTCTTCCTTAAGGAAATCTTGTTCACTAAAGATTTGGCTTGATATATTTCACCAAGATTCTTCCATAGTTTCTTTGCAGAGGGATCTTCATGGACATTGATTAAAACAGAGTCTGTGAAGCTCAATATGATTAAACCCTTGGCTTTATGGTCCATAACATCATATTCAGTAGCCAAAGTAGCATCTGTCAGCCTTGAAACTTTATCATCAATAGCATCCCATAGATCTCAATCAATTAACAGATCCTCCATCTTCAACTTCCACATCTCAAAATTGTTACCAAAAATATTTTCTACCTCTAATCTCCCTAATGTGCTCGCCATGTGAAAATCCATACAACAAGATCACAAAGTATCTTCTAGACAATTTCCCACTCAAAACTGGATTAGTTCAAAAAATCTAACCCACAACTGAAACCAAAGGTGATCAAGCTCTGATACCACTTGTAAGGAAGCAAGGTAGTGGAACAACTTCCTACACTAATCGTGAGGGGAGAAATATGCAGTGTTACACATATGGTTCCTATGGTTGTATTGTTTGTCATTGATGTCACCACTATTATGAATGTGTAATAGTGTTCATGGTTGGATGTCATGCTCCTGAAGAAGATACATAGTGTTCATGGTTGGATATCACACTCCTGAAGAAGATACATTAATATGGGAATTAGAAGCATAAGATGTGGTACTAATGGACTCAAGATACATTGTATGATCTCTCCTACTGTTCCCAAGAACCAGTTTTTGCTACAAGATGACTATCTTTAAAGACTATTTGGGAGATTGCTCAACATTTCCATCAGTTTGGTATTGGGCCTTTGTGGATTGAAAGGTAGCTTAATATAGTGAAAAATCATGTATATCCCAAGTCTCATGATGTTTGGACTACCGGAAGTATGTTTTACAAAAGATAGTGTGAAGACGGTGTTGGTTCTGTGAAGACTTTCACTATATGGAAGTAGAATGCTCCTCATTCCTCCACATTTGCAGATATGGCTATGCAATTCTAGAGATATTTTAGGATGCAGTAAAGATGTTAATTTTAGAGATTTAGATCATTTACCCTTCCACTGTGAAAGTTATGCATGATAGAGTATTGGCATGTATTCTAGCAGAGTAAGCCAGTGTTGAAGGTTCTGCATTCCTCCACAAATGAATGATTGCCCTTGCAGTTTTGAGGACATGTTTCTAGATGTGTATTACATGCTTCCTTGTAGTGTCAAGGTTCTTGGTGGTCCACAGCTTAATTTTTCAAATGACAGCATGTAGTGTGTTCAGGATGACAAATTGTTCCCAGAGTTCATGATTGAAGATGTACGACACAAATCTTTAATGTGCGCTGGCTAAGGAGTGTTTGGAGATGTTGTATGAGTCATGTGGACTCATCTAGAAGAGTTTTCATGAAGATCTTTCTTGTTTCTTGTACCACACAAGGTTTTCAAGTTGATATGGTTGTTATGCTTCAAGGTTCATGTGTTTTTGGTTAAAGTTACCCTATTTCCAAATGAGAGGAGTATGCAGATGTAATTCCTTGGTGTTGGAAGTTGTGAAGAATGTTTTTGACCTGGTTAATGTTGCAAGGTGTGTGCCCTTGGTCATCTTGTGTTGTGCAGTGTAGTGCTTGGGTTTGTTGATGGGGAGCACGTAGTGAAAGCGCTCAACTAATTGAAATTGATCGGTCAGAGTCTAATCTTCTATCTCAGCAATCTATTCTTCTTCTTTCATTATTGGCCAAACATACCCCATCGACCACTTCATAAACTATCTTGACAATACACCAATGACTCTTCCTTTGGTATAACTTAGTGTTGTCGGTGTAACCTCGTTCTCATCATGCTGACGCAATGATGAGACCAACTCCTGACACCTGTGAGACTTACTTCTATCAGCAAAGTCTTTTACCCTTCAACCGATGCCCTGATGATGGTTAAGTCCCCTTCATCTTAACCGTGACGGCTTTAATGGTGGTTAGACGTGACTTAATCAGTAAGCTCCTTTGATATGCTTCTGATATACCGATGGTATTTGTTTTCGATGAGACTCTTCTTGTCGATGAGCACTTACAAACTCTGACTAATGCACCGATAGACCAACTCCCTCGGCGAGACTTGTCCTATCAGTGGGACTTACTCCAAAGTTACTAATACACCAATGCATAATTTACTCTCTCTCTCTTCAACCGAACCCTAGCAGATAGAGATGCTAGGTCAACCTACTGTGCAAAAACACTCTAATGGGTGCAACTTGGCACTCATCAACTAACCACTCATACAATCCTTCATTTGTCTTAAAAGCAGTCTTCCATTCATCACCTTCTATGATTCTAATCTGATGGTATCCACTCTTCAAGTCTATCTTTGTGAAATATCTTGCTCCACTCAAACAATCCATGATATCATCCATCCTAGGTAAAGTAAATCTATACTTAACTGTGATCTTGTTTATTGCTCTGGAATCAGTACACATTCTCCATTCTCCATCTTTCTTAGGTGCAAGCACTATAGGTACTGCACAAGGACTCAGACTTTCTCTGATCAAACCTTTTCTCAACAACTCTTGTATTTGTCTATTTAGTTCTTCATTCTCTACCGGTGTCATTCTATGTGTTGCTTTGTTTGGCAAACTTACTCCTAGTTTAAGATCCATGTGATGACTGATACTCCTTATAGGTGGTAATCCTTCAGGTATGTTATCTGATATGATGTCTTCATACTCTAACAATAATTCTCTTATCTCTTCTGGTTGTGATTCTTCATTCTTTTTCTTTTGTGCTTCAGGCTTCTTAGGAATTAAGGCATAACACATATTCTCATGTCTCAAACCATTCATAATTTTTCTTCCATCTACCAAACAAATTCTAGCATTCCCACATACTTCACTCTTAGGGTCATCCTCCAAAGGAATCAAAGTAATTCTCTTTCCATTTTCTATTATAGTATATGTATTCTTTCTCCCATCATGTATAGCTTTTCTGTCATACTACCAAGGTCTACCCAACAAGATATGACAAACATCCATAGGCATAATGTCACATAAGACTTCATCATGATATGATCCAATATGAAATTTCACCAAACATTGTTCACTCACTAGTACTTTATGATCATCCTAAATCCATGCTATCTGATAGGGATCAGGGTGTTTCAATCTTTCCAACTTCGGCTTAGTCACCATCTCCTCTGAAACTAGATTATCTAAACTACCACTATCAATCACAACTTTACAACACTTACCTCCTGATTTGCATCTGGTTTTGAACAGACTTTTCCTCTGTGATGATTCCTCATTTGCCTCTATTTGAAATAGTGCTCTCCTCATCACCAATGATTCTCCTCTCTCTAGATTGCCAACTAAACTGGGTAATCCAACAAGTTCTTCTTCAACATAGGCTACTCTTCCACTATTTTCCATCCTCTTGCTTGTACTACCTTGATTACATTTAAATTCCTTGTGTCCTTCACCTCCACACTTGAAACAAGTACCTCTAAATGTTCTCTTATCAAATCCTCTTCCTTCTCTCATGTATCCTTCATTCCAGTATGCACTAGGGTTTCCTCTCTGGTAAAAGTTTCTGTCATCTCTCCGGTAAGCATTGTTATCTCTGTCCTCCTTCTTAAATGGGCTGTCAAACTTGTTCTGCTCTGTAAATGATCTATCTCCTCCTGAAAATGTCCTTCCTCTCTAAAATTTACCTCCTTTACCTCTCTATCTCTGATCATGTCTCCTATTCAACTTCTCTTCAACCTTCAGGGCAAACTGATATGCTTCTTCCAAAGATGTTATCCTTACCAAGCTTAGTTCCTCTTGAATGTTCAATCTTAGTCCATTGATGTATCTAGCCACTTTCTCCTTGCTTTCTTCACAATGTCCTATTCTTATGATCATTTTATGAAATTCTTCAGTGTACTCTTTCACAGATTTCTCCTTTTGTCTTAGGTTTTGTAGTCTTTTCAGCAACTCCAACTCATAGTCAGCAGGTATGAACTGATTGTTCAACTTTGTCACCATCTGGTCCCACTTTGTAATCTTTTCTTTCCCATTTTCTATTTCTTTCCAACTAAACTTCCTTCCACCATATAGCAACATGCCCTTTCAACTTCATCTTCACAAATTTCACCTTCTCCAGATCTTTAATCTCCTCATATTCAAAGTATTCTTCCATGTCATTTATCCAGTCAATCAACTCTTCAGGGTTCAAATTACTAGTATAGTTTGGCACATCCATTCTAGGTCTCTTTCCAATCTTTGAAATTGCTCACAGCATCTTTACTTGATTTGATTCTTCTTCTTCATCACCTCCTGGGGTTTCGCCAATTTGTTCCATAGATTGAAATTCTTCTTCGTCATCGCTTTTAACATTAGGTCTTGGTGTCAATCCACTTTGCCTATCTTCTTCAACAACATATAAATGAATTTGCATTGTTTTCATCATTTCCATTATTTCATCCATTCTACTAGCCCTTGTTCCAACAGCAGCAACTCTTCACTGCAGAATTCTTCCTAGGATCAAGTGCAAACTGCCTTAGGTTCGGCAATCAGGCTACAAGGTAACAACTGCCTCTCAATTGGAGATTGGTTGCAACATAAGTAACTTGCCTCAATTCGGTGATCTGTCCATACCAAGATCTTATGGAATTCCTTCACCAACTTCACTCAATTCGCTCCCAAAGATTCAAACTTTCACTCTAATACCACTTGGTGCAGTCACGGTAGGAGGGTTCACAAAATGAACTATCTGGACCGTGTAGAAAGAGTAAACACAAAGGAAACAACTTAGAGAAATAAAGCAAATGCAGATTTAGTCATTCAGTATATCATAGAATTCAAATAGAGATCGGCCAGCAACATGCGGGCTTACAATTAGGGCTCCAAGGCCTAATTACAGAATATCAAAGTATGCACAAGATATAGCTTTTAAGCTCCTTCACACAAAATCCCACTATCAATATTCTAAATCCTTAGAACTACTCTCCTAAGGATCTATTACATCAATATATATCATCTCCAGAACAATAGATTCCTCTGCGTCAGCAAAAGAAGGTCACAAACTCCAATGAAGAGCTGTAACATGTGAACACGGATAGGTTGGACCTAAATGCATATAACTCCTCTGGAAAATTAATGAAATGAAGTGTAGATCTTTGGGGAAGGTCAGTCATGAACTAAAGATCATTGAATGATGTGTCATTAGGCTCCAAAGATTGAAAGATGCTTCCATAGGCTTCTCCTTCAGTTGGTTGTCTGTTATTATCATGATGCTCTGTCTAAGAAAACAGTCGATCTTCTGATAGAGACATCTTTTCGGTAATGATTCTTGGATCTCTAAATTCTAGATATGATGTAAATGCATGAATCTAGATGCTAAGTCCAGCTCCGTAAGGTCTAAAATGCAATGGGACCAAAAATATAGAAACTGCTTCTAACTAAACTGCCTAAACTGAATTGGAAAATGAAAAGAAACAAACTGAACTGCAAACAAACAGAAATGCAAATATTTTTGGTTGATGCAAGATTTCTCTTGAACTAGGGATGCTCTTGCATCGGCTACAATGAACACATCACTATCTTCCTTCTCAGAGTCAGGATCAAAATCTAATTTCTAAACTTTTTATTTTTCTTTTCTTCTTTACAGTCCTTATGGAAGTGTCTAGGCTTACCATAATTCCAATAAATAACTTCAGACTTTCTAGGAGATTTGGATCTCCCCTTGGACTTAGATTTGTCATGCTTCTCACTCTTCTTGCCTTTTTCTTTAGCTCTTCCATGAACACTTAGGCCTTCTTTAGCATTGATGGATACCTTCCTCCTCATTTCTTTAGAAAGAAAAGAACCTGTTAGGTCTCAAAATTGTAGGTTGCTAATCCTAAGAGGATGCCAGGCTCTATGTTTAGATTAGCAATGTTTTTTGAACTAACTTAACAAAATCAACCTTTAGGGTTTCATGATTTCCTACACTTTAGGTCCTGCTACACCTAGGTGGGTGAACCTTGGGAATTAAGGTAGACTAAATGTAGATGTATTGACTAACTGAATCTATCTACAATGGCATATGGTGCAGAATAGATGAAAGTTTGCTAACTAATTCTTATATCTAACTAATGGTTGGTATAAATTGTATAAGTAATATCAAGGTAAAAAGGATTTAAATAATGAATGGAAATAAGACCAGTGCCTTGTTGGGTAACAGAGTCAAATGAAGGACTAAGACTAGTGGCTTATAGTGGGCAATAATTCTAACTGTTTGGCACAATTTTAGTTTATAACTTGTATAAACGTGCAGGGAGATGACTGACAAACTCTTCTTATTGATCCAACCAATATAATCAAATATCTTATAATTCACTAGAAGGTATTTTAATCCTTTCTTGAAGGAACCAATTTAGTGGAATATGTAAGAATAACAGATGATATTAACTTGGAGACAGAATGACAATCCTAATTATATGGCTCTTCTTAGTGATCCAAACTAACACTTCCGGGTTACTGTGACTGATCAGGATGATTTTAATTCCTATTATGGAAACCAATTAATCAAACCACACAACTGCAGCAAATGTGTATTGACAAATTAAATATATATTCGATATATTAATCTAAATAACAAGGAAATACAGAACTGGAGACAACCACACAATTGAGTAAGTTTAACAAACAATTGATACCAAGATAGAACCACTAAATCAAGGAAATTCAATCTACTTCTTCAAATAAAATATGCAACATGGTCTTTCTAAAACATTGTAAATGATATGTATGTATATACCTTCTACTGTTGATCTTTCAGCACCAATTGTTTGAACTTATATAGATATTTTATGAAGAGACATAACTCTTCAATAAGTCTTTTGGGAAATTAACAAGATTAACAATCATTACCTAACCACAATTAGGCTCTATTCAACCATAAGTAAATTTTAGCCATATGGTCTAAGTACTCTTGATCACGATGGAAAACAGTAAGCTCAATAGCATTTCTTGTAATCACATCAATTGCGACCATCTTTTCCAGGTGTTTGCAAGCTTCTCCAGATGCAAAATTTTTGTCTTTAATAAATCCCATATCCTCGTGTAATATAGCTTGACAATCAACGCTCCACTCTTCTTTGCTTTTTAGCTCTCCATTACTTTTACATAACGTGGGCACTCCTGCATTTGAAGCTTCAGCACCTTCTTTAGCATCAGTTTTAAGTTGATCGTAGTATTTTTGATGTTGCTTGATCAATTCTTTGGCATTGGAATCACCTGCAATGTTAGAAACACCCTTACTTTGTATCTCATTCAATTTCTCCTGCACTCTTTGTTCGAGCCTTTCATGTTCTTGAATTGCTTTATAATTCTGAGAGTAATTATCCTAAAATAGGTTTAACCAATGTACCATGTTGGCATGCCTACTCTGTAACACTGTGACAAGTGTATCCATATGAATTCGTGCTACCTGATCTATGAATAGTGCTTGAGTGCCCTGTGAACTTTCACCCTGAGTTAATCTCCGTGTTGACCCCCCAAAGGTACTCTTAACAGCATCCTTTAAATAATCATTTTCTTTTGTCAGTCTCTCACAACTCAATTTGTATGTATCTCTTTCCTTAATTAACATTTGAGCTTGTGCTTTATTTAGTTTTGCAACATTAATACCAATATCTGCAGTAATCAGAGGATCAGTTTCCCCTGCCTTTAAAGTCATGACATGACCAAAAGTTTTTTCAGTGTCTATGATAGCTGTCTTCTTATGGGGAGGATATAGGGCCCAGATCATCAATGAATTTTCATCATTATTGTATTTTGTACCCATATATACTTCACTAACACCTTCTGGAGTGAGTTTATACTTATCATCTGTATTATTTAAAAAACTGTCAAAAACTAAAGTAGAATTCAAATCAAGACCAGGAAAAATCATAACCCCTGCATCTTTAAGCAATTATCTCCCCTTGCTAGGGGTCATATCCTGCATCTCCTTATCCACTGTTATTTTTAGCATATCTATTAATTGTCTTTCATTGTTAGCAGAAACATCATCCACTGATTCTCTAACTTCTTTCCCTTTGCATTTATACAAAAATGACTTAAACTCTTTTGAATGAATAAATTTGTCATCAGAAATGAAAGAATCATAAGCTATCTGACGTGGATCCTCATCAGCAAATCCCTCCTCATCATGTATTACGACAAGAGACTGATATTGTAGTATTTTTCTTTTGGACATCTCTACTATTTTGTCTTGTGGCTCTTCTTGCCCTACCAGTTCTTCATCCTCAGAGGATACAACCTCAACCTCTGCCAGTTGTTTTCTTTTCTCACTTAGATCCCTGTTATAATTTTCTACCACCAATTCTACCTCGGCCTCTTCTAGGTTTCTGATAACATCATCATGTGGATAAGGGATGTGTATGTATCCACTGAGGTTTTGTTTCCTTCGAGCAGAGTCAATAAAGCCTTCAGGGTCAAATCCCTTCCTCACCTCAGCACACTTCATATTGTAATGCATCAATTTATCTATGATGAGATTGTAACCCTCTTTGGACACCATAGTAAAATCTCCAAAACATAAAGTGCTGGGCATAAAAGACTGTTTATCATGTGAGCTTAGATGCATTACATTTGAGCAGTGCATTTGCCTGACTATTTCCAAATAAGCAATTCTGTTAGGGACAGTTTTGGGTAAGATAAATGGAGTGTCTTCAAAACCATACACTCTAACCATGGTGGCGTCCTCAAAGCAATACCAATCTCCCCAATTATGAATAACAGTGGGAGGGCCACCAAAATCTTTCAATCTAAGGAATCTCTTTATCTCAGTGGAGACTGAATACTCACAAGGGTGATTGAAATACCTATACAATACTTTTACATAATATTCTTCAAATTGCACGTAACTAGAAAAAGCATATCTGTTGTCCCAAACCCTGGTCCATATTTGTATTGGTAACCTCTGCCCCTTTTGGTTTGTTGGAACAACCTTAAATTCAGTAGGCCATAACCCCATTTCTTGGCCAAAATATAGCACTATGTGCATAAGAAGGGAATAATGCTCAAAAGAAATAGTTGGGACATTGTTTTTTATTGCAGTTAGGCCAGAGTCAATTCTAGTAACAACATAAGTAGCATAGTCAAATTGCCTTGCATTATGGCATTGGATGTCTGTGGCTATGACCATCAAAGGGATTGTCATGAATTCAGGGACCTCTGATCCCAAGACTTGGCCCACAGTATAATAAGTGTGTTGTAGATATGGTTCAAATATTGCTACATGAAAAGGAGGACCATCATTCTCAGTTAGAGGCATCAATTCTCCTTCAACTCTGGGCCTATGAATGGGCAACCTCCATCCATAGCAGGTTGTGTCCATTCTCCAGTATTCCTTCTCCAGGTCCTCATAAATAATGGGGGCAGTGCATAAATCATCTAAATTGAACACTTCACAAATAGCGCTTTTTGACAAATGTACAATGGGCTCCCCTTGTGGGTTGCATATAGCTTTCAGACTTGGATTATATTGTTTGGCAAGAAGTTGGAGGAATTCAACATTTAGGAATACATTAGGGACAACTAGTTTTCCCAAATTCAAGTGTCATGGGTTTGACACTGGAGCATTCTTGAATCTTCTGTTATAGTGGAATTTGAAGAGTTCATATCCTCTGATCAGGGTCCAAATATCTCCTAAGCGTTTACATTTGTCTTCTAATTTTTCCATTTCTGCCCTAAGTTGAGCAGATCTCCTGGCCTTGGGAGTTGACCCTGGCAACTGATCAATTAAATCCTGATTTAGTTTTCTATCTTTTATCTTTTCCTCAGGGGTTTTATCAGTTTTTTGTTTCTTAGATTTAATTGTTTCCCCTTGTGATTTTCTACTTTTTCCCTTTCCCGGAGTCTCCATTTTCAAAATTTGACAGGAAATCCAAACACAGGCTATAACACAATGGTTCGTATGTATGTACCTGTTGTTTGTGGCTGCAATTGAAATCCTCTGTTTGCGCTTCAAAATTCTTCTATCCCTCTTCTCAAACAACCCTGTCAATTGTAATTACAATGATCTTAGAGGATTTCATCGCTGTCTGCATTTAATCGTTTGAGTAATTTCAATGTCATTCATCGCTGTGAAATGTCACATCGTCATAACTCCTGTCATCGGCATGATTTTCAAAGTGTCTAGGCGACCTTAATATCTCTTCATGGCACGAATAATCAATCGGTGTAACCCCTCAATTGTCTTCCCGATACTATGTTGAATCATATCGAAGTGGGTGCAACCATCGGCATGACTTCTGTCATCGCCGTGTGATTTAAATTTCCTTTCGATATAGTGAGTGTTACCGATACAACTATCGGTGAGAGTCTCACCGATATGTGTGACAATAATTTGTTATCGAGGTGATCAATACCATCGGAATAACATATTTATGTTTCCCTGAGCTTTGTCATCTTCCCGATAATCTTCTATATTTTGGATCGAAAGGACTATCTTAATGTCTCACTGATATGGTTAAATTTCTTATCAATGGGTATGATCTTATTTCCATCGGAGTAATCCTTTTCAAATCATCCGATCACAATTATCTCCCTGATGGCCACTTTATATTCTTTATCAGAGAGACCCTTTCAAAGTGTCACCGACACCTTTTATCGCTGTGACTCGTGAGTCGGCAAGACATAAGTACTTCATTCCGATATGTTGAGTTATGCCGATGGATATGTGTATCGGTGTGACTCATACCGAAAGCACTTTTTATTGTTTCGCCCAGACACTGGAGCATCGGAGACTCATTAATTTTTCATCCCGATGTTTATTTCTTGTCGATGGCTATCATTTCCTTTGTCCCCATGGGATGTTCGGTGAGACTTTTGCCGAAATGCTTCATAGGTATGATATATACCATCGGGGTAATTTTCAAAGCACCACTCGATGACTATTAGTCATATCGATCGGTGTGACTGCTTGATTCTCTTACCGATAAAAGGCCATCGGTATTACTTTTTCCATCGGCAACTTCTACAAATCTCTCTCTGATCTTTACTCTCACGCCGATAGTCATTTTCATTGATTTCTTATGTATCGGGATAAGCAACACAAAGTCTTGCCGATAGATTGAAATTTAGGTAATTTTGCATTGCTTAGCCATGGACATCTTGTAGGATGTATCAATTTTTTACTATGGTTTTGGGATGTTTTATGATTTGCTCAGATATGGTGAAGTGAGAATACAGTAAAAATTTTAAATTTTTACTATCCCAATAGAACCCACAACATCTTCAACTTTCATGATAATAGAAGTACTCCCAGTCACCATAACAAGAGAATCCCACAAATTAGGCAAAAAACAAAGTAGGATCTGACATCTCTCCTCCTCATCCATTTTTACACCAACTGATGCCAATTGAGCCACCAATATATTGAATGCTTCCAGGTCATCTGAAATTTGTCCACCCTCTTCCATTCTCAAGGAATACACTTTCTTCCTTAAAAAAATCTTGTTCACTAAAGATTTGGCTTGATATATTTCACTGAGTTTCTTCCATAGTTTCTTTATAGAGGGCTCTTCATGGTTATTGATTAAAATAGAGTCTATCAGGCACAATCTGATTAGACCCTTGGCTTTACGATCCATAACATCATATTTAGCAGCCAAAGTAGCATCTATGGGCCTTGAAACTTTCTCATCAATAGCATCCCACACATCTCGATCAATTAACAGGTCTTCCATCTTCGGGTTCCACATCTCAAAATTGTTACCAGAAAAATTTTCAACCTCTATTCTCTCTGATGTGCTCACCATCTGAAAATCCCTACAGCAAGATCACAAAGTATCTTTTGTACAAGCTCCCACTCAAACCTAGATTAGTTCAAAAAAACCCAACCCACAACTAAAACCAAAGGTGATCAAGCTCTGATACCACTTGTAAGGAAGCTAAGGTAGTGAAATAACTTCCTACACTAATATTGAGGGGAGAAATATGCAAAAAATTTCAGATCTTTACAACAGTTACAAAAATAAACACAAATGGAAATCATACCATAACACAATAATTACATGGGGAAACCCTTTTGGGAGAAAAACCCCACACTCCAAGGATGCCCAATATATTATTAGGAATCAAAAAGATTACAATCTACTTGTTGAGAAATATTTCACAAGAGTATAACCAGCTAGAGATCTAGAGGCAATTCAACATCTATAAGACTCTCACACTCAACCTCCATCTCAAGCTCATGATATATAGGAGATACAATATAGTAAACCACCAACGATAATTACAAAACCATGAGCCAAAACCACCCAAAAGTGGTGCCCAAATTATCTCCAATCAATGATGCCGTGTGATGTACCAAATCACACACCAAGATGTGTAACTCTCCCCTTTACAACTCTTTTAAGTGTCCAACACATTTTCACATTTCCCAAAATAGGAGGTCCAACTTCCAGAGGCCATAACTTTTGATCTGGGTGTCTGATTGACGAACCGTTTCATGCGTTGGAAAGATTGTGAAGAGATCTATCAAGATATATCCCACTTATCTAGTTACAAATACTTTTAGGATATTTAGGGACCTCTAAGTTCCTCAAATATGAGTTCAAAATATTTTTTAAGAGTTTTAAAAAATAAAACTTTATTATCTTGCAATCCAAGTATGATCTTGAGTTGAAACTCGCTTGAGATGTTTACTTGACAGTTCCACACCTTTTGGAAAAAAAATTGGGTACATTCGGGCTCAAATGTAGAGTTACTAAAAATAGTAAGCCCTATCATTTTAGCTCCTTTTGGAAACTTTGAAAGTTTTAAACCAATCTTCAAGATAAAGGGTATTCGAAAAGACCAAAATTAGGAAGAATAGAAACATTTTGTAGTTGCAAGGTTGAGACACCTTTCCTAACAAGAAAGTTTTCTTTAATATTCTTCCATGACTATTAAACAATTCTAACCAAGGAGGTCAACCTAGGAGAACATGACCCTTGCAACCTAATGATCTCCCTAAGGTATTTTTCAATATTGCCATTCCTTAAATACCAATAGACATCATAGATAGGGTGACACAATGTCTAATAGATTTCAATCAACTAGATCAATCTCACGAGTTTCAAATAATTTTTGTGTGTTAGGTCAACACTACAAAGCATAATTTCTAGTGATCTCCCTAAGGTATTTTTCAATACTACCATTTCTTAAACACCAATAGACATCATAGATAGGGGTGACACAATTTCCAATAGATTTCAATCAACCAAATCAATCTCATGAGTTTCAAAGAATTCTTGTTCTCTTTGAAAATTTTAAAATGGGCTATGCCTCTCCCCTTCCTGCCCATGAACTGTTTACTCTTGGCCATGATCTTGTTCTTGGATTACACCACGTCCTGTCTCCCATGGATTCCCTACATATGTAAAAGGTTTATGGGATAGTGAATTTTTGAGTCACCCTTGTGCTGATGGAGTTGTTCAAACCTATGTCTCTTCTATTCGCAAGATCCCACACAACCCTAGCACCCAAGTCTCTTTTAGTTCTTCTTGATGCCCTCTTTCGACATCTGATGTTTCTTCGATGGGTTGTCTATAGGGCCATGAATTGGAAGCCCCCTCTTTTGTATGTATAGTTTATAATGGTACTAGTTCCTTTCCCAAGATTGTGATTCGATGTGCCATGTTTGCCCCTGTTATCATTTTGGGGGAGGAAGTGTTAGAGAAAAATCATATTTTTTAGAGAAGGGGATTGTCTGTAGATTTAATCATCTATGGCATTAGCTTCCAAATCTAAACAATTGTATTTCTAAGCATTGGAGACATATTACGGGTGGGAAAATAGAAATTTACCATTGTGCTAGGGGTTTCTTTGTTGTGGTCTAGAATTCCCTCATGCTCAATCCCTAGTTCCACACCTTCAACCCTCTCATAGAATCCTTCAACATTTTATCGGTGTGGATTCATCTTCTAAATCATCCTCTCTATTTCTAGTTTAGCTCATGCTTCAAGGTGATTGGGAACACTCTGAGGCATTTCTTGAAGGTGGATTTTGCCACCACTCTTTTCTCTGACACTACCTTTTTTTGTATATTGGTGGAAATGAACTAGTCTAAGCCCCTTCAGGCGGAGGTTGTTTGCAAGTGTTTGAGCGATCTTGGAGTCATCCTATTGGTTATGAGGGCATCCCCTTCTGATGTTAGAGATGTTTTCTTATAGGTCATTTGGCCTCAGATTGTTTGTCCTCTAAGGTTCTAAGATCCTCTTCATGATGGAAGGATGCTCGTTTAGAGCATCTCACTATCAATTATGCCAATGATGACTCTTCCTTAAATAGCTCTAGGCCTCCTCTAATTCTAGTACTAATCCTACTGAGTTGGTTGTGTGTACACATAATGTGTCAGTTGTGACCTCTCTTGTCATGCCTTTTCTAGTCCCCAATTTCATGGTGGCTATTAATGTTTGTGCACATGTACCTACAGTGACTATGGTGGTTTAGTGGTTGGCTTCTGGTCAAGTGTTCATCCCCCTACACAATGGCCCTAGTTGGATTCTTTGTGGAGATTTCTCCTCCCCTCTCTCTCCATGGTTTAAGGATCTAGAGAATTATGTTTCTTGGACTATTATCTAGAGGAAGAAAGGTCTTCCCAAGTTTAATTCACATTCACAGACTAGGGTTAAGGGTGTGCAGATGGCTAGAGCTAGGTTTGGCATTGTTTAAGCAAGATCCATTTGTGTTGCGATGCTCTTGATAGATTAGTTGCAGCTATGTTGTTTCTATTCTTTTTGGTTGTTCTTTTGCTTGTGTAGCACTTTTTGCTTTGCATTGTGTTGTGTTTCTTTTGTAAGTATCACTCCTCATGGGGCATGTCTCATTTATCATTGGATAGACATTTTGTAAAAGGGAGGGGCCTCTTTCAAAACCTCTTTACCTTAATAAAAACATTGCAAAGTACAAAACCAATCTTGCACAACACAAATTCAAACCATAGAGAATTTAGAAATTGTATTGAATCTTAGGCATTCTTCAAGGTGTGAGCATCCATTTATGTGCCACTAGTAAGTGTAATCTACATGGCATCAAGTTTGATACTAGAAATAGCTTTTTTATTGGTAAGGATGCATAGCATCATAATAATGTATAATATAAGTAAAGATTACAAAAAGCCCCTTCAGGGAAAGATCTGACAATGATAACAGTTACATATCAACCTCATAAATAGCAAAGGTAAATGACTACACACCAAAAGCATAACTGATACATATCATATCATAAGGGAGATATAAAAACCAAATCTAGCTAAAAACCCTAAGGATTGGCAACATTAAGATCAACAACCATGTAACCTTGGATTTCAACATTTGCATCTTCCTCCTTTGCTTGAGGAATAACATTTCGAGCATACTGCACAGGGGGGTTGATTGTGAAGCAGAAAAGACCAGTCTTGATACATGTCCTCAATATTCTCACCCTTATCCGCCCCAATCTGACCTCTGTACAAACATAGGGATCTATCCAAGGAAGCACTACAATTGTTCTGGAGGCTATGAACGAAGGAATTGAAAATACAATTAATTGCAAGGATTTTCTAAACCTCCCAAAGTGTGAACAAACCCCCAATATCAACTACTCCCAAGTGGAAATCATAATTTGCAAGGGCATCATGAAATTTCTCATCAGAAATTAAGTAATAGTGGACAAAATTCATTGCAAGTGACCTTACAAAACCTCCTTGTTGAACTAAGTCCATTGCATTGGTCAAAAAGTGTGACACCAGCTAAGAAGCATAGATTACTCATGATTCTTGAAGAATCCTTTACCACATTCCTCCACTGTCGCTTCTTCAACCGCCTCATCATGAATCTTGAAAGCCCTAGAGAGAAGCGCAGAGTCTACTTCACCATGAATCTGTTGGCAAGAGATACTGCTACGCATGACATGTGTTATCATTGATGGCAACTAAGTCTACCTTACACATCCACATTGCATAATTTGTTCATATCAGAAGTCAGAGTGAAGATTTGGCTAAGTCTAGGTAGTCAAAAATAGAGCATGTGACAGGGACTAGTATCTTGGTCCGGATCTCTCTAGTGGTAATTCATAGTGTGCTGTGGATTTGAGGGAGTGATAAGGGTTGTCAGGATAATCTAAATCTAGAGATTTAGCCTCCGGTGATAAAGGATTCAAAAGTTATAAGGATTTGAGTATCGGGTTCAAGTTAGTCAGCACAGTCAGAAGAAGAACATGGTGACCTAGTATTTGATTTTGGTCCAGATGCAGAAAAGTTGATGGATAAGCAATTAGTGATAATCAGTGGTATTGGCCGACATGATTGATGATCTAGGAACACAAGTTTTTGGTCCACGTTGATATTTGTGCATAGATTTAGCTGACAGAACAGTGTGCTTAATAATGTTCTAAGTTTTCTTGAAGCCGATTACAGTTGATTGAATTTCTTGATGCAGATATATATAATCGATGGATTTGAGTGTTTTGGTGCATTGTGATGTGATGATGAAGTAAGTGCAAGAAAGGTGGAAAGAAGTGTGAAGGAGAAGAAATCTGAGGACCAGATCATGGCAGAACAATAAATAAGGTAGAGCAAGGATGAAGTGTGTAAGATCAATATTCTATACTTAACCGGAACTGAATTCTTGCATTGGTAGATGCTATTCATTAGTTCAAACACTCTGTAATCTTGTTGTAATCATTTCTGTAGGCAGTGAGCTCTGGGCAGTGAGCCTGAAGGCATGTGCATTCCCCATTTGTAATACTTTTATCAGGGTATTAATCTTTGTGGATTAACCTCCACCATGGTTTTCCCTTAACCATGTTTCCACAATAAAAATCTTGGTGTCAAGTGTGTTATTTGTGTTTCTTCTCATGTGTTATTGATTCATGCTTTCATGGTTATGATAAAGATCTATTAATAAATAATAAAGAAGAATTAATTGCAGCAAGTGCTAAAGTTTTGTGACAACTGATTCACCCCCCCCCTCTCAATTGTCTGCGCTTATTCCAACAATTGGTATCAGAGCAAGGTTCCTTGGAAGAAACTTAACAGCTTGAGGAAGATCTGGGAAGGAGTTTCAATGGGTTCACTCAGAGAACAACTTCAATTGGCTTTAGAAGATCTTGATCGATCCAGAGTAGAAGTAGATGAGCTATTGCATTGAGTTGCTAAAATATAAATTAAAGAAATCAATGGAGAAGAGGAAGGAGCTACTTCATCAGCTAGCTAATCTTACTGAAGAAAATGGCATGAATGAGTCTTTAGAAGAAAAGACAAAGGAATGTGAGAAGATGACAAAAGAAGTTTATGTTCAAAAACATGAGATGGAATCTGGGGTGATGAGGCTAACCGAAAAAATTGAGGAAAGGAACAAGATTGAATAAGACCTGAATCAAACTCTGAAGGAAAGAACAGAAGAATGCTGCAGAATGGATAGAACAATTGGCCACCTAAAATCTGATCTACAAGAATACAAATATAATGAGGAGGAACTTGAAAGGCAAATTGTCACTCTCAAACATGACCTAGAAATTGCAAATGAATACAAGGAGAAGTTCAAGATAAGCTCAGCTAAACTTGAAGTGTTGCTTGAGAGTCAGAAGAAAGATGATGATAAGCATGGTCTTGGGTATGAGAAAGGTGAAAGCTCCAGATCCAGACAAAAAAAATTATCAATCAAGGAATGGGAGAAACAAACCTATAAGACCTCTGGTAAGATAGCCTAATGCTCAAAGATATCCATCTTTCAATGGAAATTGTTTCAATTGCAATAAATTTGGTCATAGAGCTACTCAGTGCAGAAGAAGAGTAAATCAAAGTGGTACGTCCTTCTCTGGTCAATGCTTCACATGTAGGAGGTATGGTCATTGATCCAATGAATGCAGAAATATGATAATGAACAACTCTAATAATAGAGGAAATGGCAATTCTTTCAATGGAAAATGCTTTACATGCAATAGATTTGGACATATGGCTAATCAATGCAGATCAAGAGGAAATCAATCAAATGGGCAAAAAAATTTTGTATGCTTCAATTGTAACAGATCCAGTCATATTGCAAGATTTTGCAGAAACAAGAATAATGAAAGAAGAGGTTCGATAAACAGAAAATTGGATGAGTAGAAACAAGATAAAGGCAAGGGCAAAGTTGATGTGAATAAGATCTAGAATGAAATGAACATGACATGGGTGAAGAAATGTCCAATGAACAATGGTGATGGGTCTACACCGAAATCTGGTGCTAGTAATTCCTTCAAGAATTGAATTAGGAGCTCTGGCTCAGGGGGAGCTGCATTGAAAATCAAATTCCCCTAGCCAGTAAGTGGGTACCTGAATCTGGCACGATGAGAAAAGATATTTTGGGTTATTACAGATCATTTGGAAGGATTTTTAGAAGAAAAGAAGTGAATATGGCAATTTACAAAGTGATTCATGAGAAACTACTTCAAGAAACAGAGTAACCGGATGAAGTTAGGGAAATACATTTATTACAATGACAAATTAGGTTTTACGGATCATCAAAAGTCATTCTTTCATCACTTGAATCACTTTGCATTCAAAGAGAACAAGGAGAAGAGCATCTAAGCTAAAAATCTAGAGATTTGAAGCATGAAGACCGAATCTGACTGGCAAATTTATCAGCTAACCCTAACTCTGTGGAAGAAAAAGGTATTTTTCTTTAAAGATTTAAACCTATAATCTTTTGAGATGGCTACTCCTCTTGTTGTTGATATTACTGAAAGGCCCCATCCAAAATTCAAGAAGCATCCATACAAGTCAGTCGAAGTCAAACCATTAGGAGCTCTGCTGCTGCCCCTGTTCCCCCAAAATCTACTGAGACTAAGAAACCAGAAGACAAATGATCTGGTAAGGAAAAGAAAAGAATAAAAGTAATGGCAAAAAGGCCATATGGTAGCTTGGAAAAAGAGGATGAAGAAAAGATAGATTCTGATGATAAGCTTAAAGAGCTAAAGGCCACAAGCACTAAAGCATTCAAAGTGTCTAGGGAGAAGCAAATCAAGGTAACAAACAAGAAGCAGAAATCATAGGCTAATGTTGAAAAGCCAATTCCCTCTATAAAAAACATTGTCAAGACAATCACTATTGATGGGAATTTAAAACCATTGACTAAATTCAATGATCTTTACAATGACGCCGACAAAAGACTTTTGGAAGAAGCCACTATCAAGTACTTGAATGTATACAATTAGGCACTAGTAGAGATTTTGTCAGAAGTTCCAAAAGGTTTGAGAGATATTTTGGAAATTAGGAAAGAAGCTGCCAAGGCAAAAGATATGGAGTTGAAAGAACATGTGCTAACCACTCTATGTCCGATGATCTCTAGCCAAGAAGCAGATAAATTTTTTAAGGAGGTCAAAAATGAATTTAGAAGCAAGAAAATGATGAACAAATTGATGATTGGTGACATAGAAGAAGTTGTCCAAGAAACTGAGAAAATTCTGAGGAAAGCTTTGGACAAAAACAAGTTCTTTGTGGTTGCAGATGAACTTGCTGATGACACATTAGTTCCAGACAAAGAAGAATAGAAGAAGGATGAACAACAATTTGGAATAGATAACTCCTCTATCCCAAAAGAGGAAATAATAAGAAACAAAGATGAAAAGATGACAGATGAAACTACTAATGCAGGAGGTATTCTAACTCCTCTGGATCATTCTGACAAAAAAGATATAGAGATGAATATAGAAATAGATGATCAAATTGAAGATGATTCATTAAATATTGAAGAGCATAAAACAGAAAAGACTAAGGACCAAAAAGAAGAAGAGATTGCAAACAATGATGAAGAGCCCAAGCAAGACAATCCGGTTGACAGTACTGGAAAGAATCAAGTATATACATCATCATCTTGGGCAAGAGATACTATAGAGGCAGTGAAGGAAATTTTGGAAAGGGACAAACAAATTGAAGAAGATCAGGACATAATCCAAGGTCCAATAAATTTTGACACATTATCTCCTATACAAAAGATAAAGCTGGCTTCTATTGCTCAAGCCAAGGCTAGAGAAGAAATTTTGAAGTCTCACATAGAGGACAGTGAGCTACTTGGTCTAGCATCAAGGATTTTAGAGAAAATCATGCCAACACACCAGAAGGTTTCTTCAGCTTCCCCCTCCGAACAATTAAAGAACCTGATAAACTCGGTAAGTTCTCATTTCAAGTCTCTAGAGAAGTCTGCAGAGGTCAAGGTTCAAAAGGAATTCAATGACAAAATATTTGATGCTCTAAAAGGATTGACTGGAGGAGATAGAATAGTGTTGGATGCCAATGTAAAGAGTATTCAAACTTCTCTTACAGAAGGAGGAAATATATACAAATTTTGCTTATCCTGTCCTAAAGTTATAGAGGATATAGAAGATAAAATAAAGGAGTCTAAGCAAAAATTATCTAGTGTATCAAATTCTTTTGATCCTGTGACAGCATCAGTGGCAAGCAAGGAGGGTCAGGTGATTAGCTTGACTGAAGATATAAAGAAATTGGTGAAAGAAAAGGAGTGTTGGAATTAGTCTAGACAACTGAGAGGGGGGGTGAATTAGTTGTCTCACAAATTTAACCTTTTCTGCATTCTAATCTTCTTTATCAACTTACAATCAGATTAATGATGTAAACATTAAAGCATGAATCGACAACACATGAGCATAATCAAATTGAACACACATAACACCAAAATTTTTTACATGGAAACCTGGTTAAGGGAAAACCATGGTGGGGGTTAGCCCACAAGATTTGTACCTTGTTAAAAGTACTTAAAAAAAATGGGAAGACACTTGCCTTTGGGTGCACTGCCTAGAGCTCATTGCTTAAAGAGGCTCACTACCTATAGAATTTTTAGGTTTAATACAGAAAGAAATAACTAAGAAATAGCATCTTCTTCATGCCCGATTCAGTCTCATTAACAGCTCATTAAACTTCTAATCTACCCCCAAACCTCAAGAACACTGTCTGCCATGACTGTCACACTAGAAAGATTACTTGCGGACCTCCAAACCATTACCCACTAGAGTTGATGATACACACTGACTTCCCAATGATGTCCCTAGATTTGCAAATCATAATATTTCATTGTGGAGCCATCCGGACCAAATCACTGTCACTCTGTCTCTTCTAATCATAGCAAAATCCGGTTCTACTCAAATGGTCATATCTTCTTCAAATCTTCATGTGGACCTCTCAAATCTTAACTAGAGTTACTTCAGATAATCCTCTACACTGCCATATGGTCCACATCTATTGATCTTCATTAATTTTCTCAATATCCTCAACATTTCACTCTTCTAAATAGGCAACAAAATAGGATATGGTTGACACCAATGGCAACAAGAATATGTTGACATCAATGACAACATCGATTAGGCACATATTTGCAACAATCTCCCCCTTTGTCATTGATGGCAACATATGATGTGAAAAACTAATTTAACCATCAAGACAAGAACTTCTCCCCCTTTCTCTTATCACTTCTGCAACTACTTTCTTCACTGCTCCCCCTTTCATTAGCAACAAGTTTTTCACATGATTTCTCTCCCCCTTTGACATCAATGGAAAAGGGCACATATTTGCAGTCTTTTCTCCTTTTTGTTTCAGACCAAACTCAAAAATTGCATGCATACTACTCCCCCTGAGTAGTGCCTCCTTAACATCAATTCGGATCACAAGATATGACTATTAATTCCACCGGACTGATGCACTCTAGTGCATCTTAATTTTGATCAGGAGGGGTAATAACCCCTAGATTCTCTCTGAGATACTCAAAAGTATCCTTGGGAAGAGGCTTGGTGAAGATATCCGTAATCTGATCCTTTGAAGAAACAATAAGATTTTGAGTGAGTATATACCTCTGTTTTAGACTTCTCATACTTTACTATTAGACTGAAATATATATATATATATATATATATATATATATATATCATATACATTTATACTTTTAAATATGCTAAATAAACTGATCTATGGCAAACTTTGTGTATATGTGTATCACTATATATATATATACAAACTGATATACATATATATATTTAAATATTTTAAGTAAACTAAATTCTTTTGTTAAAATAGAAATAAAATATATTTTAAAACTTGAAAGAATGTTGATCGAACCATAATAGAAATTATGAGCTATGTTGTAAGTTTTGGTTGAAGCAACAAAAACGCAAGAGTGGTTGTGGGTGGCGGCGCCCACAGCCCATTATTGCAAGAAGGGTGTGGGGAGGAGGCGATGCCTCCACCCACACCCCAAACCCCCCTTCTCCCTACCGAAACCCCGTCTGTTTCCCCTCTCGCCCCTCCCCACACCATAAACCCTTCACTACACTCTGGCACACTCAGACCTGTGGCAGCGGCGATGGAACTTTGCCCTTCGTTTATGCATTTCGGCCATTGATTTGCCTGTATATATATTTAATATCTGCGAAACAACAATATATATATATATATTAACAAATGATTAGTATGTCTTTTTCTTTGAATGTCCCTGCAAATATATATATATATATATACAAAAAAAGGGGAAACCCTTGTTGGATTTACACAAAATATACCTCTGTGTGTAAGATTTTCATGGCGGCCTCTTCATCAAGCCTTCAACCTGCAACAATGGAGGCAAGCAAAAAAAAAACTATACAGAAGAAAAGAAAACATGAGAAAAGAACAAAAGAGAGTTAGGGCAAACTCCATAAGGAAATGAATAAAATATTATTAGGGTTTTCCTTTTTGAAAACAATAAAATAGAAATTAGGGCTTCCCTTTGAGTAGATTAATATAATAATGGTTATGGCTACTTGGAGGAGGTGAAGGAAATTAGGGATTTATTTTATTTAATCTTTTTATTTTTCCCTCCATGTGCACGGAAAAATGAACTTCCCTCTCATTTGCAATTATGACCTTTTTGGAATTATTGCCCCTTATGTTTTAAATTTATTTAGTTTGGAAATTTGTCCTAGGTGGGTTTTAATTTAAATGGGAATGGGGATATTTTTATTTTATTTGGATTCCTTATCCCTTGCCTAGTATTTTATTTTGGGCACCTTATTATTTATCTAGTGGGATTTGTCATTTAATTTCTTAGGGAAACTGTTTTTGTTGAATTAATTTAATTTTATTGATTCTATTATTTTGATGGGAAGGGATGTTTTAAATTTCCCCCTCCTTTTATCTTCTAACTTGAGTTATTTAATAAATATAATTGTTGTAATTATATTTATTAAAAGATTGAATTATTAATTTTGTTTGGTCGTTGATTTAATTTTTGAATTTTATTTTTGGACGAGTGATAACTTTTATTGACCTTGGGAATTTACTTAAATTATTCTATGCTTCATTTATTTAATTTTTCCTTAATTATTTTCCTTAGGAATTCTTTTTAAAATATTTATTTCAATTATCGAAAACGTGTTATGCTATCAAAATTTTCCTAGAATTTAGGGTTTTATTTTTACGGCATCTTGTGACTTTCATTTAATCACTCCATCTTATCTTGCGACCATCATGCCATTGATTTCATATTTTATTTGTTCATTTTCATCTATGCATCAGAGTTAGGGCTTGGTTTCAATCTATCAAGATCATCCCATTCACCTAGGAAACTTAGGGTTGTGAACTTAAACTGTTCTAACCCTAGTAGCGGCACGTATCGCATCGCAAACCCATTAGTTGGCTTCCATCACACAGGGGAGTGCGTAGGTAGATGCACTTCCCCGAACTTGATTGACTTGTTTACACCTTACACATATTGTCACTAAGCACATAGGTGCATGCGAAGGGGTTCTAGGGACATGCAGAATTTTTTTTTTTGTATTTCATGTCATGACCACATGTCAAATGTGGACATGACACGTGTGTTGCATGTCGTGACTGCATGGGAAATCTGGGCATGACAGTAGTGCCTCCTTAACATCAATCCAGATCACAAGATATGACTATGAATTCCACCAGACTGATGCACTCTAGTGCATCTTAATTCTGATCAGGAGGGGTAATAACCCCTAGGTTCTCTCTAAGATACTCAAAAGTATCCTTGGGAAGAGGCTTGGTGAAGATATCCACAATCTGATCCTTTGAAGAAACAAACTCCAATTTGACTTCGTTCTCATTAGCCTTCTCTCTCAAAAAGTGAAACTTGATTGATATGTGTTTTTTCTTTGAATGCAACACTAGATTCTTTGAGATGCTTATTGCACTTGAATTATCACAGAGGATTGTGATAGGCTCCTCAAACACGATTCTGATATCCTTCAGTATTTGCTTCATCCACAGAACTTGAGTACAATTGTTTGTTGTTGCTATATACTCTGTCTCTGCTATAGATAGAGATATTACCTCCTGCTTTTTGCTCAGCCAAGAAACCAATCTTCTTCCCAAGAAGAATGCACCACCACTAGTGCTTTTTCTGTCATCCACATCTCCTGCCTAATCAACATCTGTATATGCATGATGAGTGAAGTTATTATCCTTTGGATACCATAAGCCATAATCAAGTGTCCCTTTGAGATATCTAAAAATTCTCTTGACTACTACAACATGTGATTCTCTAGGATCAGCTTGAAATCTAGCAACAAGTCCAACTGCTTTCATGATATCAGGTCTGGTCTAAGTCAGATAAAGCAATCCTCCAATCATTGATCTATTCCTTTTATGATCTACCTTATGTGAATCATCATCTTTACTCAACTTGCATCTGGTTACCATAGGAGTACTTATTGGTTTTGACTCCTCCATTCCAAACTTTTTCAACAATTCTCTCACATACTTAGACTGAGATATGAAGATGCCTTTATCTGACTGAGTGATTTGCAGACCTAAGAAGAAATTTATTTCACCAAACATGGACATCTCAAATTCACTCTGCATCTAATCAGCAAATGTTTTTCACATACTCTTATTTCCACCAAAAATGATATCATCAACAAATACCTCAACAATCAGAATATTCTCATGATCAATCTTGAAGTAAAGATTACTATCAGCAGTGCCTTTTCTATATCCTAGATTCAGCAGATACCTATCTAATCTTGCATACAGGTTCTTGGGGCTTGTTTGAGTCCATACAATGCTTTCCTTAACCTGCAAACCATATCTCTCTGATCAGACAACTGAAATCCTTCTGGTTGCTCAATGTAGACTTCTTCTTCTAATTCTCCATTTAGGAATGCTGACTTGACATCTATCTGATAGACCTCAAAATCTTTATAAGCAGTAAATGCAAGAAGTAATCTAACTGCCTCTATTCTTTCCACCGGAGCAAAAGTTTCTTCAAAATCAATTCCTTCCATTTGAGAATATCCTTTGCATACTAGCCTTTCTTTGTTTCTTACAACTTCACCATCTTCATTTAGTTTATTCCGGAAGACCCATTTAGTTCCAATCACATTTTTGTCCTCAGGTCTTGAAATAAGATCCCAAGTGTGATTCTTTTCAATTTGTATTAATTCTTCTTCCATTGCTTTTACCCAGTTTTTATCATTGTAGGCTTCACTTATTGATTTTGGTTCAATTTTTGAAATCAAACAAATCTCTTCTTGATCTTCAGCAATTCTTCTCCTAGTTTAAACACCTTTATTTCTATCTCCTATGATTTGATTTTCAGGATGATTCATCCTTACATACCTGGGAGTTTTGGGATTTGCTTGAACTTCTGTTTCTTGAGCTTGTTCCTTAACTTCTGTACTATCCTCTTGAGTCACTAGATTTTTCAGATGAATTTGGATCTGAGTCTGGGTTTCAACTTGCCTTCCTTGACTTTGACCTTCATCTTGGTCATCTGAATCATATCCGCAAGACCTAGAATGTCCTTCTTTACTGTCATCAACTCTAACATTTGCACTTTCAACAATCTTTCTCAATCTCTTGTTAAAGCACCGGTATGCCTTGCTTTGAGTAGAGTAACCCAGAAATATTCCTTCATCACTTCTTGCTTTAAACTTGCCTAGATCCTCATCTCTTTTGATATAGCATTTCCTACCAAAAACTCTAAAATATCTCACAGTAGGAGGATGACCAAACCATAGTTCATAAGGTGTCTTACCAAAATTGCCTTTGATCTGCACCTGGTTAAGAGTGTAGGCAATAGTACTCACAGCTTCTCTCCAATAAACTTGTGGAATATTTATTTCCATCATCATGGTCTTGGCTGCTTGAATGTTTTAGTTGTTTCTTTCAACAACTCCATTTTGCTGAGGAGTCCTAGGAGCAGATGATGTCTTTTTATTCCATGCTTTTCACATAATGTATCAAACTCACCGGAGGTAAACTCTTCATCTCTGTCAGATCTCAGATACTTTATCTTCACACCAATCTCATTCTCCACCATAACCTTGAACACCTTGAATTTGTCAAGAGCTTCTAATTTTTCTTTTAAGAAGGTTACCCACATCATCTGGGAGTAGTCATCAATCAACAACATAAAATATCTATCTCCTTGCACACTCCTAATTCTAGTAGGACCACATAGATCATTATGCACAAGTTCCAACCATCCACTTGGAATTTGTTCTTTACTTTTGAATGAAGTTTTATTTTGTTTACCCAATTGACATTCTCTACACATGCTATCAGGTTTCACAAATTTTGGAAGATCTCTCACAGCCTGAGTAGAACTTATCTTGACAATGTTATCAAAATTCACATGACACATTCTCCTATGCCATAACTAACTTTGATCTGTTTGAGCAATCAAAAAACTTTTTCTAGAACTACTTAAATGAAAGATGTTACCTCTAGTTTGAGTACCAGATGCAATTTTAGTTCCAAAGATTTCCAAGATTATGCATTTTCCATCCTTGAATCGGAGATCATAACCCTTGTCAACCAACCTTCCAACACTGAGAAGATTATGCTTCAGTCCTTCCACATACAAAACATCATTAGTGTTATTCTTATCATCAAAAGAGATGGATCCTTTGCCATGGATTCTACCAGCTGAGTTGTCTCCAAATTTCACAATTCCACCTTCATATTTTTTGAAGCTTACAAATTTACTTTTATCTCCAGTCATATGATGAGAACATCCACTATCAATCACCCATTCAACCTTTTCAACGACCTGAGAAGCCAAGGCACTTTCAACATTTGTACAACTAATAGATTTAGTAGACACTGGATCTTCTTCTTTGATAGTAATGAACACCCAATCACCTTCAGTGGAACCTCCATGATCAGATTCATCATCTATGACTCCTTCTTCTCTAGCTTCTTGGACATAGTAACATTTCTTCTGACCTCTATATCTGTTAGGATTTGGCTTTGAAACCTTCTCTGAACATCTTGAGGCAAAATGACTAATCTTATTACAAGCAAAACATTTGAATGACAACTTTCCTTCATACTTACCGGATCCTCTTGGTATTCTTTTGGCAATAAGAGCTTCAAGTTTTGTAGTCTCAATTTCATCATCTTCAAGATCCTTCCTTGCCTTCGCAAATCTGTTTGATCTTCTTGAAGAACTTTCACCCGGATCATATCTTTGTTTTCCATGTACATTGGCCTTAAATGCAGATTCAGACTTAGGAAGAGAATCACCAAACTCACTCATTTCAAATGCTGAAAGCTTACCAACTAATTGATCCCTTGTAACAGTTGTCACAATCCTGATTTCTTCAATGGCAGCAACTTTATGCTTGTATGCTGCAGGTAAGGATCTGAGTACTTTGGTAAACAATCTCTAATTCTTCCAATACTCCACCAACATTCTTGATATTGGTTACAAGTTCATTCACTTTTTACATGTAAGAAATAATGTTTCCATCTTCACTCATCATCAATCTTTCGTATTTACTCTTCAGGCTCTGTAGCTTGGCACATTTGACATATTTGTCACCTTCATACAAATTTTCTAGCTTTTTCCAGATTTCATGGGTAGTTTTCAATTCCAGGACATTTGCCAATTCTGTATCAGTCAGGGCACTCAATAATGCTTCTTTGGCTCAAATATTGCATTCAACTCCCCTAACTTTGTCTAGAGTTGTAGGGCCATTTTTTGGAATCTTATACTCATTCTTAGTTATCGACCAAAAGGCATCACCCATACATTCCAAATGACACTACATGCACAACTTCCAAAGGGAGTAATTTGTTCCATCAAATCTTGGACTTTCCTTCTTATAAGTCAACATCTTGGATCTCCTCAAGCGGTCAAGCTTCTTTTAGAGGATCTAGCTCTGATACCAATTGTTGGAATTAGTCCAGACAACTGAGAGGGGGGTGAATCAGTTGTCTCACAAATTTAACCTTTTCTGAATTTTAATCTTCTTTATCAACTTACAATTAGATTAATGATGTAAACATTAAAGCATGAATCAACAATACATGAGCAGAATCAAATTGAACACACATAACACCAAAAATTTTTACGTGGAAACCCAGTTAAGGGAAAACCACGGTGGGGGTTAGCCCACAAGATTTGTACCCTGTTAAAAGTACTTGAAAAAATGGGAAGGCACTTGCCTTCAGGCGCATTGCCCAAAGCTCACTGTTCAAAGAGGCTCATTATCTACAAAATTTTTAGGTTTATACAGAAAGAAATAACTAAGAAATAGCATCTTCTTCATGTTTAATTTAGTCTCATTGACAGCTCATTAAACTTCTGCTCTGCCCCAAACACTTCTTCACTATTTCTTCATCCTTTACTGTCCTTGTTCTTCTGCTCCTTCTCTTCTCTACTCTGCTTCTGAACCTTTCTTAGGATTTGATCATTTTTGCACAAGGATGCTTTTCCAAAACTCATTTACACGCCTTTATATCCTTCATCAACCTTGGAATAAACATCAAGGTCGTCATTACAAACTTTTCTCTTAATGTGAACCATTATACTGTCAGCCAAACATAACTAGGATCCAAATCTTCCTTGAACAATATGCCATACTTTATATAATCCTTCTTGAATCATCCACAACACACTTGAATCATCTGGTCGGCCAGGTCTAGGAAGAATAGCAATATCAAGGAAGAAATCTTCAACAACAAGCTCAAACTTCAATGCAGACCTTCAAAACAAAAGGCACATGATCTAGAGACCTCCACAAGCACATTGAATTCAACAAAAACATTTGCACTTCGCCAAATCATCAGAATCACATGCATCTTCATCCGGAACCTTAAGAACATTGTCTGCCATGACTATCACACTAGAAAGATTGCTTGCGGACCTCCAAACCATGAACCACTAGAGTTGATGATACACACTGACTTCCCAAGGATGTCCCTAGATCTGCAGATCATAATAATTCAATGCGAAGCAATTCAGACCAAATTACTATCACTCTGTCTCTTCTAATCATAGCAAAATCTAGTTCTACTCATATGGCCATATCTTCTTCAAATCTTTGTGTGGACCCTTCAAATCTTAATTGGAGCTACTTTAGACAATGCTCTACACTTTCGTATGGTCTGCATCCATTGATCTTCATTAATTTTCTCAATATCCTCAACATTTCAGTCTTCTAAACAGGCAACAAAATAGGATACAGTTGACACCAATGGCAACAAGAATGTGTTGACATCAATGACAACACCAATTAGGCACATATTTGCAACAAGGAGTGCATAGAGGCCAAGATGAGTGAGCTCCGAGGACTAATTTCCCCCAAAATGGAAGCAATGTTTAATGCCTTAACTGAAGCCCAAGTTGCATCTCAGTCAAGTGATCCCATTGATCTGCGAACAACAGAATCACAAGCTTTCCTATTCAGTGGCCATATCTCAATCTTGAACACTATGAAGAAGAGCTGGGATAGTGAGTTGGCAAAATTGAAGAACATTTTTGGAGATGTACTCAAGTATATTTAATAGGACTTAAGGATTGTTTGTACATATGCAGCCTAGTATATAGAATTTTTGTGTAAATTTTGGTTTGCGGATCCCACCCTTTGCCATTGATGTCAAAGGGGGAGTGAAAAGTGGTGAAAAAAGAGGACTCCAACAAAGGGGGAGCATTGGAGAACAGTGAAAAGCATAAGTATACTTAGTAACGAGGAGTTATTCCAACACTTAGTCATTTTTCACTAAGTGTTGCCATCAATGCCAAAGGGGGAGATTGTTGGCAAGAGACACTGCTACGCATGATAGGTGTTGTCATTGATGGCAACTAAGTCTACCTTACACATCCACATTGCATAATTTGTTCATACCAGAAGTCAGAGTGAAGATTTGGCTAAGTCCAGGTAGTCAGAAATAGAGCATGTGACAGGGTCCAGTATCTTGGTCCAGATCTCTCTGGTGGTAATTCACAGTGTGTTGTGGATCTAAGGGAGTGATAAGGATTGTTAGGACTATCTAAATCCAAAGATTTAGCCTCCGATGATAAAGGATTCAAAAGTTATAAAGATTTGAGTATCGGGTTCTAGTTAGTCAACACAGTAAGAAGAAGAATAGGGCAACCTAGTATTTGATCTTGGTCCAGATGCAAAAAAATTGTTGGATAAGCAATTAGGGTGAAAGCAAGAAGATGAGTATACATTTTGCAGAAGTTTTTCGCGGGTGAAAAATACTTCTTGGAACGGGTGCCCGAGCTAAAACAGGTGCCTGTTACGAAACAGGTACTCGTTTATGATCGGGCACCCGAAGCAAAATAGGCATCCGTTATGAAATGGGTACCTGTTTCAAATGGGCACCCATTATGAAATGGGTACCCATTTTTTAAAAGTATAATTTTTTTTAATAAACAGGCATGTAGCTACATTTTAACAGCTACAGGCCGCAAGACATCAGGGAAAGCGACACCAAAAAATGGGTACCTGCATTTGTTGACCCAACTTTTAACCTCCACAGCATCCTTGCCTCCTCAGATCGATTCACCAGTGTCCCAGGTTGGTTGCCCATCCATTTCTGTTGATTTTCATTATTTTTTGCTTTGTATTTTATTGTTTTTCAATGTTCAGCTATATATATTCAACCTGAAATCGAAAACAAGTAAACCCTAATGCATAAACTATAAACCTTTAATTTAGAAATGGTAAACCCTATTTCATAAAGACTAAACTATAAAACCCTAATTCATAAACTAGTGTTTCAAAAATAGTAAAACATAAAACCCTAATTCATAAACTAGGGTTTCAAAAATAGTAAAACATAAAACCCTAATTCATAAACTAGGGTTTCAAAAATAGTAAAATGTAAAACCCTAATTCATAAACTAGGATTTCATAAACAGTAAAATGTAAAACTATAATTCATAAACACTAGAAAACCTAATTCATAAACTAGGGTTTCATAAACTAAACTGACCTATTCTTTAAAACCTAAATGACTTATTAAACCTAAACCTAAAACCTAGAAACTTCACTTTATTACATTTAAATCTTTAATTTAAACATATGGACATATATATTACATTTAAATCTTTAATTTAAATGTTCAATATTCATATACCTGGTTCGATAGAACTAGATAGGGTTTTCAATAGTGGAAGTTTCTAAGGAGGTGGCTTGGTTGTCCCTCTCATCTTCTTCCTCAAAGGAATTTCTTCTTCCTCCACATCTCCTTATGCTCCTATAGTTTTCCTCTTATATGTTTTCTTGGCCTTTTGACTAGGAATAAATTCCTTCCCTTTAGAGGCCTCCTCCTTAAAATTTATCAAGACTATTCTCCTCAAGTCAATTATCTAGTCTTTCAATATGAAGAATACTTCATGTCTTTTTGATGTTGTGGAATGAAAGGAACTCTGAATTTAATCATCTATTAAGACTTTGTTGGTGGGCTGATACCATTTATGATTGGTTATTTAGTCATTAAATATTTAGTAGTTATATAGTACAATTCACTAACAAGCTTAAAGTCATAACTACTCTACTAAACTTTTAAAAATATTGGGTATTAAATGCACATATATTATCTCACCTATTAGGTCTTTTCCCCTATATCTAGACCTTGAACTAGTTATATGTTCTTATAATGTTCTTCCCCTATATCTCACCTACTAGGTCTTTTCCCCTTATTCATTAGTCTTCATGGCTTTTAATGTTCCTGATGCTCATCTCATAGTCCTAAATTAACCAATTGTAAAACTCTTTTCACATGAAGCTAAAAACCTACACATTAGACAGGATAGGACCCTAATATATCTTTTTGTAGACCTAACCTAAATGACTTATATTAAACCATTAAACCTAAAACCTAGAAGTCATTTTATTATGTTTAAATATTTAATTTAAACATATATCCATATATCTATGACAACTTGATGCTTAACAAAGGGGTAAAGGAAACAACAACAATCCAAAAAAAATTAAAATAATGTTGAGTGTACATAGAATGTGTTCAAAGATTGAATAGGTCGACGTGAACTGTGACATGTTTAAGAGTAGTTGTAGCCAATAGGTCATGAACTTAGTGGCATGTTTAGGAGTTTGAATGTAATACATGAGCGTATAAATTTTGACTAGATACTAGGACATAAATTTTTATTCATGTCATGATCATTCTTAAATGTATAAATTTTGATTTTAAACATTTTATAATGTAAGTTTAAATTTTGAATGCATGTATATGTTAAATTAAATGTAAAATTAAATATTTTAATGTATATAGTTTAAACCACACAAATTTTTATATTTCCAAGTTTTCAATTTATATGTATATGTATATATTTAAACATATGTTGTGCATGCAATTTAATCTATATTTTTTGTAATTGCAACTCTACTTATAGACCTTATTTCTACACATGGCCGATCTAGCTTATGACCCCCCCCCCCACCATGACCCCCACCCCAACACGCCCCACCCCCCCCCCCCCACCACCACCACCACCACCACCACAGGATGAGGCTCATTTGCGAGCCACAATTGATGAAAACATACATGTTCTGCAAGAAAAAATCAATTTATTGCAAAGCCAAATCCAAACCCCTCCACACATTTCATGGTTTGCATCTATGATGCAAACTATTGTTGATTTAGTGAGAGCTATCCACACGGATCTAGACACATTCCGCTCATGGCAGGAAGAGAGGAGGCAGTTTTGTTCAAATGGTCTCTCATATAAAGAGATCAATGATTTACATATTACCAAAACTACAATTGCCCCATATTTCATTGATCCCTCCACAGGTCAACAAATACCACCAACTAAAAAGAGAATTTCAATTAGATGGTGCACACATCAGCAGATAGCTGATAATTTTTGGGATCGATGGTGGATGGTCTTTGACCATCTACCTCATGCTAATTTTGAGGTTCCCTTTTATTTTCTAAAGAAATTATGGGCAAAGTTTGTGATGGGCCGAAAGCCCAATTATTTTGATATGAGATCATTTCAAGGTGTGGGTGGTGGAATGCCACAGCATAGACCAGGAGCACATGCCGATCCAAATCGGAGTTTGCCCCTTGCACCTATTGTCCCTTCTCCATCCTCTGTTCTCGTGCCCTTTCACCAACGGACGGTTGTCTCAGCACTCAGAGTGTTATCATCGCTCTCAAGAAACTTAACTGACCAAGCTACTCTCTTGGCAGATGAAGTCAATCTTGGAGAGCCTGCACAACCTAGAAGAGCATCTGATGCTGGTCCTGATGCATCACCTAGATTGACACCATTGTGGTCCACACCGCATTTTTGTCAGAATTGTCATCAACCATGTTTTGGTCCTACATCTGCTTCGGAGGAGTCCTTTTTGGCTACATTATTCGCTCCTATGGACTCAATATGTATGCCACATTTAATAAAATTAAAATTAATGCAAATTAAAATAGATTTAGACAATTATTAATTATCAATCTTTTAAAAAAAATTAAATATATATTAATAAATATATATGTTCATGTTGATTGGTATAGATGACTCCATCAGTTGCTACCACTTCATCATGGCTGGACCATTTAGTGTCAATGATAGTAGAGTTGGGTAGACCTTATATGGACGAGGTATAGAATTAGGACCTCTAAATATTATTTAATTGGATATATCTAATTTAATAATATATAATTTAATGCAGAAATGTGACATTTTAATTTAAAGCAGATGAGAGGTCCTGATGTACTCTTGTGTCAAGCTAACCTAGTCATCCAGGACCAGTGGCAACATCATCTATAGAGGAGCCTACTTCATATGCCATGGTTTGTATCTTAAAATTGTACATTTTTAGTTTAAATTTGAATTTCCAGTGTAATTTCATGATTTTATTAAATTCATGTCTTTAAAATTGAATTTATATATACATGTACACACACACACACACACACACACACACACACACACACACATATATATATGCAGGATGAGATTAGTTTAGGTGCATGCTCAATTTATTGTATCATTGATGAGCCTGCAGAAGTGCACGAGTCATCTCTCATATTTTAGGTCCTATAGTTAAATTCTATGTGATTTCAAAGTCTTTTGTATCATTCAACCTTGCATTTTGTATCTATACTCTAGAGCCTAACTAGTTCATTCAAGTGTTTTATTGAAATACAGGAATTGACGACACAGGCATTCAATCTGTCATCTGAATCGGCACCATCTGTTGCACAAGAGCATGGCAGGAGAGATGATGAGCCTATTGTGGTATGCTTAGACATTTTGAAGTTTAGATTTAAAAATTTAATTTGATGGTTTGGTTTTAAATATTTGATTTAAGTTTATTTAGGATGCAGTTTTGACATTAAAATTGATTTGAAGCTTCTTTTTCTTGTACACAACATGAGTTGCCCTCTCAGCCACATGGGACCAAAAGGCGGCTTGAAATGGATGATGATCAAACTAAGTGTGCACACATGGTTTAGATTGATGGATGGATGATGGATGGCGATGATGACATGATGTATTAGATTGTTTATGACTATTTCAGTATTGACTATTTTATGACTATTTTAGTATTGACTAGACATGTATATGTTTTGTGACTATTTCACTATTTTTACATGGACTGTTATTATGTTAGTATTTATATCTCGTAGACTATTTCATCTAGACTAGATTTTGCTATTTATTGAATTTCCACTATATACATCAATATTCAAACTTTAATTTCATATATCTCATATTTAACACTTCAAATTAAATCACGTGTTTAATTACATAAAATTGTAAATTTACTAATTCTAATTAGATAAGAGAAAAATTTGAATTGATTTAATTTATTAAACATTTATTAGATACAGACTCTAGGTTGATAGTTTATACACTAAATGTACCTTCCCTAAATAAATTTAAAAAATAAAATGAAAATTAACAAGTTGTTGAACTAGAATGAATATGTTTGGATTTACATGAGTCAAATGTTGGGACACTTGTGTTAAATTTTAATTGAGTTAAATATTTAGGAAAATTTTATTGATTAGATTTTTCAATCTACTAACCATGTTTAATCAATTTATTTTTAATTCTAGATTAAACATTTCATAGATCAATACCTTCCCTATAAATTTACGAAAAGAATTTAAATAAAATTAGAGAAATACCTATACCATTTAAATTTAAAATTTAAGAAATTTTGAAAATTAGAGAAATTAAAGTCTACCCTAAATTATATCAAAAGAAAAATAGAGCAATTTACATGTAACATAATAATAACTTAATCAATTCAAGCACTTAATAACTTAATCAATTTCATCAAGAGCATTAACTAATAACATTCCCAAAGTAGACAAACTACTGGATTAGCTTTCAAATCATGTCTTTGTATGGTTGTAATCATTCCAAATTCATCTCATAGTTCTCAGAAACCTAAATTATCAGTAGCTAAGAATCTTCAAAGGCAAATGTTTTGAGTTCTCAATTTCAAAGCTAGCATGACTTCGAAGGAAAGAGCTTTTTAGTCAACAACATTTTTCGAAGTCTAATTAAAAGGGGAATGGGAGTTCTACTCTCCCATTTTCTCAAGTTAGAACTACCCCAACTCTAGCTCTTGTCCTACATCTAGCTCCATCAAAGTGGAAATCAAAATCCTAATTTTACCAATAGTGGTTACCTTTAGGTTGTCGGAGCCACATAAGGTCTCTCTACATGCAGTGATATTGGTGTGGCAATATCCCACTCTCCAAGAGGGATAAGGGAATGATGTTGACTATGGCCCCATCATCCATGAGGATCCTCTTAAAGTAATTATTATAGATCCATACTTGTAAATATAGGTTGAGGGGTCTCCTCTTCTCGCTAGCTCAACCTTTGTAGGGATTTTCTTGAGGTTTCAAAAGAAACCTAGATCGTGTAACTCAGTGTTGGGTGGGATCAAATTAGGTCAACTTGGTTGATAGGATCTTTTGGGGTGGTGTTATATGGTTTATATATTACAATTCGATGGCCTCTAGAAGGGATACATGGTATGATAAGGATTTTCTCTCAATGAACAAGATTTTTGTGAACATCTTTTTGAGATCATCCACCAAGTTGCAAGGACCAATAGAATTAGGAGTGGGGTCAACCATGGAGACTACATGCATGTGATAATCCACTTTTGGAGATGCCCAAGGTTCTTGGTTTTCATCATTTTGAACTAATTCAACTAATCCCAACATTTTGGTCTCTCCCTTTATCCCCATTTGAGGGGTGTTAGATCCTTCTAGGTGAGAGGTGACTATTGATCTAGATGTGGAGGGATTAGGATGATTGGGATGATTTAAAGTGTTCTTGTGCTTACATGGCAGGAAGCAATTTTGGTAGATCCACAAATTGGAGTTTTGAGTGGCAATGGGCTATAGGAAATTATGGTTCGGGGTGTCCTAGAGATGATTATACATCCATAAATAAGTGTTTTTCTTTTGATGATTATACGTCCATCAATTCTCAAAATGCACTTAAAAGATTTCTTGTAGGATTTATATGGGAGATTTTGAACCTCCTCTTGTGTGTCCCTATTTAGGGCATGCAAGAAAAGATCACAAAGATCCATGTGGTCCATGTGTGGCACACTAGTTAAAGAGTAAAGCATCAGTCTCCACCTAGTTATGAAATGGGCCACTAACTCATTTGGGTCCTATTTGACACTAGGGAATTCTCTAATCGTACTTTTAACCAGCTTATTCATGTCAAAGAAAGTAACAAACTCAAAAATTAGCATTTTGTATGTAATTTCATCAATCTGCACTAAATAATAACTTAATCAATTTGCATTAGTTAGTTTTTCATAACTTCTATGTACAATAAAAAGAGCTCCCCTTAGCTTCAAGAAATATAAATATTCTATACTGACAAGGCCAACCACGTGAAGATGGAAGCTCATGTGGCCTCACCTAAGACCTAAGACACATGTATTCTAGTTCTATGTAGGATAGCTAAGACACATATTGTATAGACACCTAGAAATTATAACTTTCTACCTAAGACATAGGATCTAGACACCTATTACATGGTAGACCTAGTTGACATATCTAGTATCTACCTAAGCCACCTAGATTAAATTAAAACCTTATTCTATTCTCTAGACAAGTAGTTGATATATATAGTATCTACCTAAGACATGCCTAGATTCCATATTATATATCTAGACAAGTAGTTGATATATAGTATCTACCTAAGACACCTAGATTAGATTAAATGCCTTTTTTATAGTCTTTATCTACCTAGTTGACATATAGAATACCTAAGACATAGGTAGAGACACAGGTATTATATAGTTAGAACCCAAGACACCTAGAGACACCTAGATTTTATACAATGTTATTCTCTAAGTCTAGATCATCTAAGATTTTATACTTGACACCTAGAAGTTGAAGACTCTAGTTATGAAACATGTGTAGAGATCATACCTCTGCAACAAGAAACAATAGATTTGAATCCTTTCAACACTACATGTGAAAATTTTCAAAAACAAATATAGAGGTCAAGCCACGATGAAACATATATAAAAATTTAGGTCTCTAGAGATCATTTTATTTAAAGATAGAATTTGTTAAGAAGTTCCATTGAAATTATAATGAAAGGAAAGAACTATTGAAACATAAATTAAAATAATTAATAGTATAGGTCTAGTGAATACCTGAAATAAAGTGTAAGTGAAATTTAACATAGGTTCTATGTTTCTAGCCTCTATTATGACTGCAAAAAACATCTCCTGCACCATGTAATGTATTGTAAAAAAGTTAGAATGTCTAATGATCTTTAAGAGAATTAGGAATATTAATATGAAGGCTTAAGGGGAGTTAAGAGGGTGGATTAAGGGGAGATGCAATCAATTAGGGAAATGACAGTTTACCTAACTTATGGAACATAGCTAGGGGATTGCTTAAGGGGAGTTAAGAGGATGGATTAAAATGGGAGTTAAGAGGATGGATTAAGGGGAGATGGAATCAACTGTAGTATTTAAATGGTAAGGGTACATGCACTAACTTATATCATTTAGCTAGGGGATGGCTTAACAGGAGTTAAGAGGATGTCTTAAGGGGAGATGGTCCAATCAACTATAGTATATTTAGTAAGCGTACATGCACTAACTTAAATCATTTAGCTAGGAGATGGCTTAAGGGGAGTTAAGAGAATGTCTTAAGGGGAGATGGTCTAATCAACTATAGTATTTTTGGTAAGGTACCTGCACTATTTTATATTATTTAGCTAGGGGATGGCTTAAGGGGAGTTAAGAGAATGTCTTAAGGGGAGATGCAATCAATTAGGGGATATGACTTACCTAACTTATGGAACATAACTAAGGGATGTCTTAAGGGGACTTAAGAGGATGGCTTAAGGGGAGATGCAATCAATTAGTTAAGTTAACAATCATATTAAATCCTAAACTCACATCCTAGACAAAGATTAAAAGTTTAAAAATTTCTACATACCTATTAATCATTTAAAACATTTACTCCATTGTACCATCTACATCCTCTCTTTTTTGTATTGCATCTATGATTGCCTCATGCTCTTCCATAGAAAGTGTCCATAATTCTTTTGTGACAGGTCTCCCTTTATATCTCACTAATTATATATTTGTTGCCACAATCAGATGAGAGTAGTGCAAAATTTTCTTATGTCTTTCATAATCTTCAAATGTAGGTATACCATTCCTCCTTATCAAATATTTACGTAGCCAAGTGCCAGTAACAACCACAGAACCTGTTGGACACTCAAAGTTATCATCATCTACTCTAGGTTGTAACAACTTATGTTTTGCCTCAACACACCGAGCCAACCAATACTCTATTTCCTCTTCATTACCCTCAGGTGCAACAACAACATACACATGTCTTGCAAAAACATTTCAAATTCAATAAATCACAAAAATATACATACATACATATGTACAATTAAATATATATTTCCAAAAAATGTATCAAAAAAAATATTGAATGAATTTGTACCTTCTTGTATGAGGTTTGAAATACGATCATAGTCATCCGATGCTTGCAAATGATTATCCTCCTCAAATGTTTTCTCATTTTTATCATGTATTTGTAGAGGTGTTAAAGATTTTTGTTGCCATTCTTCAACCCAATCTGTATTTTCACATGCTTCCCACTCACTTGCGATACAAAATTGACAAAAACATGCGAGCTCCCTAGTCCATAGAGTCCATGTGCTTGCATTTGAACTCTTAAATGAATGCCATTTTGCTGATCTACTAATTGAATCACAATCAAATCGGGGAGGAATGTTTTCTTCTTCAACCAACCAAAAAAACCATTGAACTTTAGAGTTCTCACTTGATCCTGTAGTCAATTTTTCATTACACCAATCCACAATTGTGTGTGCATCTTGAAACTTTGTTGCATCATGAAATTTTAGTTGCTCCCTAGCAAGAGCCCTTTTCACACATGCTCCAACTCCATCATGTTCTCCTTTACCATGTCCAACTTCAAAGAAACTCCAAATATGTTGGATATTGTTTTCTTTCTGGACCCTACTTAACCACAAAAACATTCGAGAAATTTTGAATTGTCATATACAATTGTTTGACCATATGAAATGTTGTGTCATCTGGATTTGTCTTTCTTTTAAGTTGTAAAATACTTTGACACAATACTGCACAAACTCTGATGAATGTAATCGGTTATCACTCACATAGAAATGGTACTCTCTCAAAATTTTCCTATCATCTTTTGTACTGTCAACTGCATGTCTGTATACAATATGAACAAATATGGCCACCTGTACTGAGTTATAATATTGTGATTGAATCTCTTCTTGTGGAGCAAGTGTATAGTTTTCTGCAAAGTCAACCACTGAAAGTATAGTTCCAATAGGAAATGTGTTCTTACATTTGCAGAATTGTTCATCAAGCCACCGAGCATATTGAGAATATTTGACATATTTATACACAATCTTATTCTTGAACTCTGTGATGAATGCATGTACACTACTTTGTTCTGTGACTAACTCACAATGCTTTCCAATTTTTCCATCCTTTAATGGATATTGAACATTGGTGAACCTCTTCACCTCCACTAACTGTTGTCCAAAATCATGTGAACTACTTTCATGCATTCATTCTCCTAACAATGAAAGGTTACCACATCTATTGCATTGTCCAGAAACACATGGTTTTGAAAAATAGAATTGCCCCTCAGTTGTTTCACAAAGTATACTTGTTATAAAATCCTTAACTGTTGTAGGTGGCATATTAATACCACATTCCTGCATAATTTGGTTAGTATGCAAAGTGCAATGTATATTTCAAAAAAAATCATAAAAATAATGAAATTGCACATGAGTTTTACAACAAGAGATTCATTGCTTATTAATCTTGACATACCAAGGTTTGCATTTCTCAAATGATCTTTGACTTATACTAAAATTTTCTATAACTGAATCATCTAGAAATTTTCTATATAATTCTGTTTGAGTCATGTCTAAAAGATGTTTTGGATGAGGATCATGATTTTTGACCCCACCCTTAATTTCAAAACATCTCAAGTATTTGATGAAACCCTTGTATTATCATGCCAATATTTTTCAATCAAAGACCTAATTTCATTGTTTAATTTCATGTCAGACCTTGGGAGTCTACCACTAAAAGCCCAACATTGGTTGATTGGATCCTCTTCAATACTTAGTCTTCTCTGTGATGCTCTTCTTAAAGTTATAGCATGCACATTTAAATATCCACTTGTTTTACATATCATTCTTTTGCTCACAACTGATTTATTAACTAAAGTAGTTGTTATTACTCTACATACTGCATTCTTATCCTTAGATCGACTATTTTTCCTATAGAACCAATAGCATTAGCAACACTAGACATAACTTGTTCCATTGATTCATCCACCTTTTTGGGTTTTACAAAAATGCCTAATTTTTTCATTATTTTTCTCATTTTTGTCATTCTCATCAATTGTAATACAAGTTGATGTATACGCCTAAAAATGACACGACTCGGTCTAAATAAATATTCTTAATATTTATTTCATTCTAACTCTTCTATCAATAAATAAATAAACAAATTTATTTATTTGATTCACATTCCTCTAAGTTAATTAAATATCGAAATATTTAATTACCTCTTCTAAAGTTAAAATTAAATAAAATCCTTTAATTAAATTCTTCCAAACAATTAAATAATTCTTAAATTATTTAATTAAAGTCAATTCTTCTTCCAAATTTAAATAAATCCTCTCAATCTCCAAAAATAAAATATAATCAAATGTTTTATTTATTCTTCCAAATCATGCACAACAATTAAATAAATTTATTTATTTAATTTACTTTCCTATCTTCAAATATCTTCCAAATCTTCTAAAAATAAGTCTTCTTCTCCATGTACACACAATTAAATATTTTATTATTTAATTTCTCTCAAATCATGCAAAAGCAAATCTCAAGTTGAGTTATCTATTCAATCAACCTTGTTTTTATCAATATCTTTTAAATTAGAAAAAAATTTCTAATTTATGAAAAGCATATCAAATCTTTAGAAAAGAAAGTAGTTAACTCGAATAAAACAACTTTTGGGTGACACTTGTCTTCTTCTTATTCATGCACGTTCCTCAACCATTCTATACCGTTGATCTTCTCGTTCTTTCTATACCATTGATTCTCTTCTCTCTCAAGTCTATAAATTGAACCCTCTTTTTCTATTTCATTCATCCAAGCTTTAAGTATTGTTACTCTGTAGGAATTACAGCACGCCTTTGGCACCAATTCTTTCATTGCTTGTGATCACACTCGTTACTACATACTACTATCATTGTTGTGAAGCTCATCTTCATGGTGAAATTATCATAGCCATTCTCTATTGACAATCTTGGAATAGCAAGGAAGTGCACTCTCTGAGGGCCTTATTCATACATGCAAGATCGATTGAGATAGGCAATCAATGAAAGCTATGAAGCTTTGAGGTTTGCAAAGGTTTTTGAAGTTCTTTTGTTTGATTGGTCTCTTTATTTCTATATTTCGTTGAGTTTTGGGTATTTTGATATTGATATATTGATTATTCATGTTTACTCTAATTTTCCCTTAACATTTTTGGTGCCCACCGTGGCGTCTAGCCCCAATTTAACCCAAAAATTAAGTTTTTGTGTTTTAGAAAGCCGTACACAGGAGGAAACTACGCATCTGACACATCCTAACATGCATCTGCTATCTGTTCTAGTGCACACATTCCTTCGATGCATACAGTCTTCGATCCGGCACACCTATTGTCTATTTCGGCGCATACATCATTTCAGCGCATGCAGACTCTGTTCTGGCACATCTATCCTCTGATACGGCACACCTATCTATTTAGCGCATATATACTATTTTCTTGCACTTTTGACATCTGCCTTAGCGCATATGTACTAAGGCACTTCTGAGCTCTATTTCTGCGCATTCAAGCTCTGAAGTTGCGCATCTGATCTAGGTAGTGATTTTTAGGGTTTCCTTGAAGTTTTTCGCTAACGCTAACGTCTTTTTGCAAGAACACTCTTGATCTATTTTGCAGGCTAGGTATTGGTTTAGAATCATATATTTGCACTTGTTAACTCACACTTCAATTTTTAACAGGAAAGTAAATGGATGCTCATGCAAATCTCACATAGTCTTAACTAGGAAGACAGTAATAGAATCATTGCTATCTTGCATATCATTGAATCATTTCTATATTGCTATCCTTCAAAGTTAACAACTCATTGCTATCTGAGTAAAACTGAACACGTCATTGCTATCTAGGTAAAACTGAACCATTGCTATCTTGTTATCACTTCAAAGTTAACAATTTTTTGTGCTTGCCCAAGTAGATAGCTCATCTAGTTTTTCTCATTTTAACTAGGGGAAAAGAACCATTGTCTTCTGTGTTTTGGGAATGATACCAGGCCTATGCTCTCCCCTATCTTGGGTGACCAAAATGCCAGACATATCATTTTTGCATGTGTTTTTCCTTTAGAGGGGTCTGCTCTTGGATATCGTTCATCCAAGTAGGAATGACCCTAAGTGGTAACAGGCTAGACGCCAAGCCCTACCAATCCACTATAAATAAATTATGTTTGGAGTGAAAGCTTCAAACAACAAGTGCAGTTGTGTTATACCAACAACCAACCTCCCCCAAAACCCTCCAAGGCACAACCCTTGTAGGCTGGGAGACTCCATCACGAAGAGTAGTGTTGCCGCATGTATAACCACTCAAACGGTTTCCTTTATTAAACACCTTTATCTTAGTGGCCAAAAACCCCTATAATTTGGTGCAAGGAAGGGTGATTATCACCTCCCAAAGATGCTTCACTAGAGATAGTGAGAATTCAGTTTTATACTATCCTTTGAAACCTACGTTTGCACTTGCTTTCTTTTAGTCCAAAAAGAGTAAAAAAAATTTTAAAAACCATAAAAACATTCTTTGTGTTTGTTGTGTCTTCTTGCCATAATTTCAGAAAATCACATCAAAAAGACCTTCTTGCAGCCAAAGATACCAAAAACATCAGAAAATCACCAAAAGCTTGCAAAAAAAATGCTGAAAAACTAGAGCAGCACATTCATCCTCTTTTGTTGCGAATTTGTGTCGATTTACTGTGCATCTGTATTGACTTGCTGTGCTTCTGAAACCTGTTATGGCATATTTGAAATTTACCAGTGCTGCGCTTCTGTAGTGACTTATTGTGCATTTACCAATTTTTATAGTGCATCTGTTCCGGCGCATGCGTGACAGTGAGCACTTCCACAGTCTTTGAGATAAAAATTTTACCATTTATGGATACCCATTTCAGCCTAGTTCCAAGTTTTGAGATCAGATCTTACCTTGCAGTCACTTTTTCCATCCATTTCACGTCAAAGTCTCTCTTTTGTTGGCCATCTCATTCACCTTCTATCAGGTCTCCCTAGTCCAAAGTCAAAGTATCCCATATCAGATTAGCATAGGATCCTTTTTCGGATCATTTTGGATTCAAGTAACCCTAGTAAGTCGCAGAACTTTGCTAGTGGTCTTGGTGCATGACTAGTCCCTATATAGTAAGGCAGGTATCAAGTACCCTTACTAGTGGCTATCATCTTGTATCGGCCGTCTTACTTGGAATCATTGATCGGGAAAGCCCCTTGTCCAAATCTTGTCATAAGTATCCTATTCTCAGTAGTCTCCACCGGCATCTGGCCAAAATCTCTAGTTTCATCCCAGTGCATCCCATGTCACCTTGCATGGTTCTTACTAGATCTCAATACCAAAAGCAACTTGAAATGGCCGAATCATCTGACCGTATTGTCACCCCTCATGATAGTGATGAGGAAATCTCTCATGAAGATTATCAAGGACACCTCCAAGATCAAAAATTCTAATGCTTGCTAGAGAAAGTGCTCCATGAGGACCCTCACAAGTATTTTTATCATCTTGTAAATCTTGGAATTAAGCTCCCCATTAATTTTGATCTAAGTAAACTCAAAGAGACCGTAGAGGATAATCATGAACACCACATCGGTGATGACAAAGGAAAGAAGGTCATGGACCCAAACACACCTATGGAAGAAATGAGGAAACAAATCGAGGGTCTAACGCAACAAATGACAGATCTCAAGATGGGTACAAACACTAAAACATACTCCTTGGAAGATATTGCACCATACCCCTTTGATAAAAGTTTGAACATGGTACCATTCCCCTTTCGATTCAAAGTTCCTAAGTTTGACAAGTATAAAGGAAAAGGGGGCCCTAGAGATCACATTAGGGAATTCAACGCCGCATGCATGGAAGTAGCTCATAATGAGACTTTCTTAATGAGACTGTTCCCTAGATCTCTAGGTAGTCAAGCCCTGGAGTGGTTCTCACGGCTCCCACCGGGCATCAAAACTTTTGATGAGTTAGTCAACAAATTTATCACACACTTCTCATACAATATTGAACATGAAGTCTCCATGCTTGACCTATGCAATACCAAGCAAAAGAGTGGCGAATCATTCGCCTCCTTCCTACAAAGGTGGAGACAACTAGCAAGTAAATGCTCATATGATGTACCTAAGAAGCAATTAATGGAGATGTTTGTCCACAACCTCAACTCCGATCTAAGCTATCAAATACAAATCCAATGCCCTACTTCATTTTCAAAGGTCATTGAAATGGGATTGTTCATCGAGAAAGCTATGATCGCCAAGGAGCAAATCAAGTTATACAAGGACACACCTACCTCCAACTACACGACTGACAAATCAAAGTTTTGGACTAAGAATAAAAATGTCGTCAATGATGGAGTAGTTGATGCCAAGGTGGCGGCTCCCAAACAACAACCAATATTCACTCTCAAAGGAGACGCAAGCAATGTTACGCCCAACAAAACATTCTCTCGGGAGCCAAGACCATGGTTCAACTCAAATCCAAGGCGAAAGTTCACACTGCTAGGTGAGTCCCAAGAATCCGCATTAAGGAAGCTATTGGCCATCAATGAAATCTCTCTACTGCCAACAAGCAATTATGAACCTCAAATAAAACCTCACTATTGGAAAGACATTGACTTTTGTGAGTATCATAGAGGAAGAGGACATACAACCAACAATTGTATCCATCTCAAACATGTTATTCAAGACATACTTGATCAAAATCAAGGAGGCACTCAACAACATACTTCTAATGAGACACATGTGGCTTACAAGGATCCACTTCTCAATCACGATAGGCCCTACAACAACAACAACCACAATAGGAAAAAATAGAATAATGGGAATAATAATGCTAATTATGCAAGTGTACCATTCGATTATAAAATCAATTGCATAACAGAGCACATACCACAAATCAATGTGGTCACGCCCAACCAACAATCAGAGCCCAACATAACTGATTGTAGTATCATCACCCACAGTGGTAAGGTCATGTTGAATACCATTCCTCCAAGGTCATCACCTTCTCAGTCCAACTTCCATCAGTATAGTGTCATAGACCAACTACAAAAGACTCCTGTCCACATTTTTATCTTAGAGTTGTTTCATCTATCTCCTTCCCACAAGGAGATTCTCGATAAAGCCTTAGTGGAAACCACTGTACCCACTAACTTGGCCCAAGAGAAGTTTCAAGCCATGGTAGGTAATCTAACCTCCTCAAGTACCATATCATTTACCAAACAAGATGACCTCTTAGTGTCTTAACCTCATAACACCCCTTTACATATTGTCGCCTTCATCCACAAGCACCACATCAAGAGGGTTCTCATTGATGGGGGAGCCAGTTTAAATATTTGCATGCTGAAGCTGGTCCTTACATTGGGGTTCTCTGAAAATGCAGTTGATCCAAGAAAGAAGATTATTATCAAAGCCTATGATGAAAAGGAGAGAACTACCAAAGGAATAGTGGTATTACCCATACAAGTGGGACCGATGATAAAAGACGTTGTGTGCCAAGTCCTAGATAGGGAGCTGGTTTATAATATTCTCCTAGGTAGACCATGGATTCATGCCATGAAAGTTGTGCCTTCTACCTATCACCAATGCATAAAATTCCCTCATAACAGCAAGCAAGTCACCATCCAAGATGACCCCGACCCCTTTCAGCATTGCAACTCTGTCCTTTCAAAACCTGATTGCATCATACCAAACAATCACACATCTACATCACCTACCGTACAGCATGATTCTACCCCTGAAGCTTCCTCATCCAAGCCCAAAGAGTAGAAAATTACCATCAAAGAAACAGGAGTAGGGGAATACTCCATTGAGCACAGCCTCAATCTAGCCAAATTGCCTCTATCTCCTAGATCCTTTGGGTGACCCAAGCATTTTCCAAAGCCATTTATTCCTCCTACGCCTCCCATAGCTCCCTTTGTAAAATGGGGGACCCTATCAGATGAAACAAAGGAAAGAGATATCTTACAATGGCTCTACACTGAAGAAGAAGAAAACACACAACAGGAACCACCTAAGCTACCAACAGAAATCTATGGGCGAGGTGAGTCTATCCTACATAGAATGGGTTATGAAGGACAAGGCCCCATTGGCCTAAGAAAAGAAGGAATTATAGAACCCATTCAACCTTCTTCATCCTCATTGGCTAGAACTACAAAAGGTCTAGGATATAAAGATAAGGGAAAAGCTAAAGCAAATGCTTGTCTTATGGAAATGATCCATACCCTTCAGGAGGACAGTGACACAGATTCCAATGAATATGAGTGGGATGAGCTAATAGAGCATTCCTATGATGACAAAGAGGTTGATACCATTCAAACTTATAGCCCCTACCGTGAGGGACAAACACTACCGCATAGGCCATTAGAGTGTGATTTGCCTATCCTAGAGAATATGACTTTTGAGGAAGGTTCGAGTTCTATCACAATAAATAATTTGGAGGAAAGTACCATCCCGAACACTCTCCCTAGCAATACTCCTAGCATATTCATTCAAACTATCAACGAATCAAATCTATCCTCTGACTCCCTCCCCCTTGTACATCCTGAGCTTATTGACTGGGATCTATAAGGAACCCCGCAACTAGATATGTTCCAAAATGATGATGCCTATATTGACTACATGGAACTTAGGGACCACCTACCTAAAGAAGATCATAAAGCTAGCTTCATGATTGAACTTAATACCATGGCTTATTTTAGAGAGGGTGCCAAGCCTTCTAGTCACAAAAATATCAAAATAAAAATTAGATTTGACAGTGAAAACTGCTCCGCGACAGTGTCAAATCCCAAAATAGTAAAAAGAAAGGACGTATCCGATGGTGAAAACCCAACTGTGGCACCTGGCGATGGAAGGCTTGACACTCTCCCTGATGACGTGCACCAGGAGAAGTCTCAGATTGATGTGGAACCTATAGAACCTATTAACATTGGAACATAGGAACAGCCTAAGATCATTCACTTTGCTAAGTCTCTAACCCCACCAGAAAAGACTAAAAGTTTGTACCATTCTTCAAGAGAAAGCAAGTCAACTTTGCTTGGTCATACGTAGATATGCCAGGACTGGACCCAGATTTGATTCTACATCATCTTCCACAAGATCCAGGAGTGAAACCAGTGAAACAAAAGCTTAGAAAGATGCATCCACACATTGCACTGCTTGTAAAAGAAGAACTCAAGAAACTACTGGATGTAGGGTTCATCAGAGTTATAGACTATCCAAAATGGGCCTCCAACATAGTACCAGTGTCCAAACTTGATGGCTGAGTTAGACTATGCAATGATTTTAGAGATCTAAACAAAGCTTGCCGCAAGGATGATTTTTTGTTGCCAAACATAGATATCATAGTCAACTTAACAGCAGAGCATACCATGTTATCTCTCATGGATGGCTTCTTGGGATACAATTAGATCAGGATAGCACCAAAAGACCAGCATAAGCAACTTTAACTTGTCCATGGGGCACTTTCTACTGGAATGTCATACCATTTGGGCTAAAGAACGCAAGAGCCACATATCAACGTGCTATGACCACTATATTCCATGATATGATGCACGTCACAATGGAAGACTATGTAGATGATATCCTTGGAAAGTCACTCACAAGAGAATCACACCTGGATGTGTTAGAGAAAGTCTTTCAGAGACTAGAACAATTCAAAGTCAGGTTGAACCCAAAGAAATGTGTGTTTGGGGTCACCTCAGGCAAGCTCCTAGGTTTTATTGTATTGGCAAATGGAATAGAGGTGGACCCTGCCAAAGTCAAGGCTATTATGGACATGCCACCACCCAAGAATTTTACTCAACTAAGATCTCTATAGGGAAAGCTACAAGCAATCCGTAGGTTCATATCACAACTGGCAGACAAGTGTCAACCCTTCAGTCATCTCCTACATAAGAACATTCCATTCAGATGGGATGAGAAATGTGAAGAGGCATCCGACAAACTAAAAGAATATCTTATGAATCCACCTATTCTCATGCCTCCTATCCAAGGGAAGCCATTGTTACTATACATATCTGCTACACCAACAGCTCTTGGGGCCCTTCTAGTACAACAAGATTATGAAGGTAAAGAAAGAGCTGTCTACTACATCAGTCGCACATTAGTGGGCTATGAGTTGCAATACTCTCAAACAGAAAGATCATGTCTTGTGGTAGTTTTTGCTTCCCAAAAACTCTGACATTATATGCTAGCACATCCAGTCAAACTTATTGCAAAAATAGATCCACTGAAGTACTTACTAAGCAAAGAAGCTCTAACAGGTTGCCTAGCCAAGTGGGTAATGCTCCTAAGTGAATACGACATTGAGTATGTACACAGAAAGGCTATCAAGGGACAAGTCATTGCTGATCAATTAGCAGATGCACCACTACAAGACACCACACCAATGCAATTTGAATTTCCAAATGAATCCTTATTCAATATATCAACACATTCCTGGAAGCTCTACTTTGATGGGTCCTACAAAAACAATGGATCGAGGGCAGGAATCTTGTTTGTGACACCTCATGGTGACAGCATACCGAAGTCCTACCACCTGTTATTTCCATGCACAAACAACATAGAAGAATATGAAGCCTTGGTCACTGGCCTCAAAAGAGCAACAGAGTGGAAAATCAAAGAGCTACATGTCTATGGTGATTCTCAACTAGTAATCAATCAAGTCAATGATGATTACCAAACCAAAGATGAGAAGCTTGTCCCATACAAGTGCATGGTCGAGAACTTTAAGGAATACTTTGTGATCATCTCTTTTGAGCAGATACCTCGCGTTGAAAACAAAGTAGCAGATGCCATGGCAACCATTGCCTCTCTCCTCGAGATCCCAGAGAATGAGTCATGGTACGAGTTCTTAGTGGAATCAATTCAGCAACCAACTTATGATCTTCCTAAAACCCATTCCATATCCCTGTTAGTTGGATATGATTCACCTTGGTATGGTAAGGTTTACACTTACCTCAAGGACAACACCCTCCCACCTAACTTATCTTCAAACCAATGATGAACCTTTATACGCCAAACCTCTCGTTATACCATTATTGTCGACACCCTATACTAACATGGTCTAGATGGTACTTTACTCCATTGTTTAGAATGAGAAGAATCCCAAACCACCTTACAAGACGTACACGAAGGGATCTGTGGAACACACTCTAGCAGTCCTTCCTTAGCTAAGAAACTCATGCGTTTGGGTTATTACTGGATGAACATGGAAACATATTTATATCAGTTTATGAAGAAGTGCAAGAAATACCAGATACACGAGAACCTGATACATGCACCAGCTCAACAGTTGAGACCTTTAACGACACCTTGGCCCTTTTGTCAATGGGGACTTGACCTTGTAGGCAAAATCCATCCACTCTCATCCAACAACCACAAATTCATCATAACCGCCACTGAGTACTTTACCAAGTGGATTGAAGCCGTCCCCCTCACCACCATCATAGGTAAACAAATCTCCTCATTCATCCTTAATTACCTCATCTACAGATATAGAATTCCCTCATCCATTATCATGGATAACGGAAGACCCTTCAAAAACTAGGATGTCCAAGAACTCTATGACCGATTCAAAATCCAACACCATTTCTCCACACCCTATTATCCCCAAGGCAACAGCCAAGCAGAAGCATCCAACAAGACCATCTTGAAACTCCTCAAGAAGACAATCAACGATGCTGGTCGTGATAGGCACATCCAACTCAATCCCGCTCTGTGGGCCTATAGAACCAATATACGTACTCCCATAGGTGCTACCCCTTATGCCCTTGTCTATGGCTCAAAAGCTATCCTACCCATCGAGGTCGAATTACCATCTCTAAGGGTGTCATTAAAAGGTCTCATAACAGATGAAGAATATAGAGTTTCCAGATTGCAAGAACTAGAGTTGCTAGAGGAAAGGAGACAGAAAGCCTTTGACCATCTCAAAGCATATCAACAAATGATGTCACGAAGCTATAGCCATAGAGTCCACCCAAGAGTCTTTAAGGTTGGAGATCTATTACTTAAGGAGAACCCCCGCAATCAACAGGATCAGGAAAAGAAAGGCAAGTTTGAACCCAACTGGCTTGGGCCTTATGTAATCGTAGTTGCTTATGGATCAAGGGCATATCAGTTAGCAACATCAGAAGGTGAGTTGTTCGATGACCCAATCAACAACATGCATCTTCCCCATTTCTATAACTAAGAGAACCCCAATGTAAGAGGGGCATAAAATACAAAAAAATCAAAAAAGTCAGAAAAATACAAAAAAATACAAAAATCAGAAAAATACAAAAAAATCATCCTTTGGTGAAAGCTTGACAAACAGGCGCCTTGGATAGGTATCATGATGAAAACCTGGCAAATAGGCGTCATGTGTACTTTGTAGCTTTCGTGCAAATAAAAGCAAGTGGTGAAAACCTGGTAAACAGGCATTACTTGTGATAAACCGCTTCCTCCATCTTTGGGAAACCAATCACCTTGAGTCCATTCTTCCTTCACTCGTGTTCCATTCAATCCATATCTATTCCATAATAAAATCCTAATGATAACCTATCATGGCTTGATACTCTATCTCTTTGTGGCCTTGTCAACCAAGGTTTTATCCCATATCCTATCCACAGTGTCAGTCTAGCTTAGCGTTTTGTCATCAGTGTTTCCATGGTCCAAGTCTATGAACTACGTTGCCTCTGCATCGTCACGTAGGCAAGGCCATTTTCAATGCACCCCCAAGGCTTCCCTGTCCATCCCATATCTTGTAGTCTATCCTCTAGTCCATCCATGGTCCAAATCCACAAACTACGTTGCCTCTGTGTTGTCACATAGGCAAGGCCATTATTCAATGCGCCCCTAAGGCTCCCACTATCCCATCTGTCACTTGTCTAGTCTTTCTATCTATCTGAGTCCACACCACTTTCTATCGCCTAGGTCTTAAGTCCATTAGGGTTTACCCTGAACTACGTTGCCTCTGCATCATCATGTAGGCAAGGCCATTTAGCAATGAGCCCCCAAGGCACTAGATCAATCCCTTAGGGTCCGTCTCACCAATAAGGATTGTGGAACCTTTCACAAGGCAAGCAAGTGCCAACAAAACCCACTTTCAAGCAAAAATCCTGTTGCAAGACCCCAACCTATCCAAAGCAAAGAAAGCAAATAACTAAAGCACTCTAAGTGATTTTACCTAAATTATGGCAAGAAACAAACACATCTAAATGCAAAAATGTTTTGTGGTTTGTGATTGGGTTAGGTTGCAGCGTCTTGATTTTTGTTATCATGTCTTCCTATGCTACTCGAGGATGCCAAAAGCTAGAGATGCTATGATGGGGGCATGATTATTTTCTTTGTTCTCTATTTGTGGATTAATCTTTAGTAATGTGAAGCCTTGTCTAAAGACATGATTGGCAAAAGATCATCGAGGACATCAGAGGTCTAACATGAAAGGGGCCAATCCTTGTTTGTTGATACGCAAGAAATACTCAGGTCATCTCGGTTCAATTATACCTTGATGCTTGTATTAATTTACTAAATCAAAATCCATGTAAGCGATGCTCAGGTCATCTCGGCTCAATTATACCTAGATGCTTGTATTAACTTACAACATTCGGAAAAAGTACCCAAAAAAACAATTGTCCAATGATGAAATAAGCACTTCAAAATACTTGCACCATCAAGATGTCAAAAGCAAATCATCCATCATACATCCATTATACATCCATACATCCATATCCCATGCAATAAAAGATCCAAACAATGCAAAGTAACAATACAAAATTAAAGCTTGGGAGTCATTCTTTCAATCAATCTTCTATCTATCGTTATATCATCTCTGTGTCGATAGAGTACATTTGGACATCACAAAAACATAGCATACAGTTGCATATCATATCACATGATATAGTCATTCACATGATTAAATCAGTTGCATACATAATAAAGTACATTAGGTCATCCATATACATTTTTGTAATCATCACATAGTGTCAGCAGAACAAAATCAAAAACATAGATAAGTGCATCACATAAACTGCATAATCATATAGATACCATTTGCATTTTACACATTTGAGGCATATCAAGTAAAACATCTAAGTTTGCATTAAGTCACATAAACATCACATAGCATCATATAAAAGTCTACACTAGATAAACATCATATAGGCATAGTCAAAATATGCACCACATGAGTACCATCATACAAATAGAAATGCATCCATAACATAGAATGAGCAAACAGCATGTAGAGATCATCAAATAGCTGATCATAATATAAATATCATAAACATGTCCAAATGTACACTATCAAAAGGTCCATCTCTGAGTCAATGTCATATCAATGTATACATCTCAAGGATAATGATACATATCTCAAAATAGAAAAATGGTACATGTGTGTATCCAACTATCTGAGCCATCAAAAAGTGTACGTATGAGCCAAAATCTGCATAGGTGTCTACTAACCCTGCTGCTGTGAACCGCCACTCCCAGCAGTGTCCTCTGTGTTTCCTCCTCTGTTGGCCTTAGACTGCTATGAGCCCGTCATAGAGGCTCCTGACCTCGATCCACCTGCTCTTTGTGAGGCCATGGACTGACTCCTATAACTCAATGCCCTCTGATCAACTGGAACAACACCATGGTATAAACCCTGATAGTACTATGTTTGAGCCTGTGCTCTGGTGAGCTCACCCTGCACTTGCGCTAACTACCCTTGTACCTGTGCCAACTGTGCATGTGTCTGTACTAGTTATGTCTATGCCTAGTGCACCTGTCCAACCAAAAAATTGATAGTAGCATCTGTCCTAAGGGCTGCCACTGTTGTATCCCTCTCTACTCAGATAGCTCATATCCTCACCTCTACCATATCTCACTCTTTAGTGAGCCCCGAGATAACCCCTGCATCTATCTCCTGCTGAGCCTCAGCTATCCTAAGTTGTGCCTGCAACTATCGAACCTATCCTCTCAGCATAGCAATAGCTCTCTCCTAGACATTCGACTATGCTGGATCCTAAAAGGCCTATGCATGTCCCTGCCCCTATGGCTAAGGTACCTGCTGCTGTGCCACCTACTGTGGTGGCGACATCTGTCCATGCTGTGCAACCTGCGGCTGCACTACCTACTGAGCGTGGGAAGATCCCTCCCTAGCTCTCCTCCTTTGCCTAAGTCTGTCTCCATCTCCATCATCTCCCCTGCCTCCACCATCTCCTCCATCCCTCTATCCTCCTCTCCTCCTCCTCCTCCTACCAACCTGGCCCTCATCATCCGAATCTGCCTCATCTATATGAGGAATCAACTCTCTAGGCCCAGAGTATCTCAGAAATGGATGCTCTGTGAACCACTCCTCGTAGTCCTGAGTCATCCCTACATCTGCAATCTCTCTCCTCATCGGCCAGGCAGCATAAGGACTCTACTAAAACTCTGCCACTACCTCCTCATAGGATGCCACTAGCCCCCATCTAAATCTCTCTGCATGCATTCATGCAAATAGAGCCTGCCCCTGTGGCATGCCTTGTCTCCTCCCAAACTACCTCCGAACTTGGTTGACAATCTGTCTCTCTAGGATGAACCGCATCTGGCCTATCAGCCACCGAGTTTGATAACAGTATGGTAGCTCGTCCGCCTCATCATCCCAACGCTCACAGTCTAGATATGGTCGCCAGACGACTACATCTACCCCATCTAGTGCATGCCTTCAGTACTTAAGCTTCCCCAGTCTATGTTGGGAAATCACTCCTGCATAGCCATAGCTATAAGGCTCTCCCCTCTGTCTCTAAAAAACACATCTTGGTCTAGTGATGGCAATGTGCTCCCATAGCCAAAACTACAACAAGGAGACACCTGTTGATAAACTAGCACCCCTATGGTATACCACCTGATGCATATTGTGGTATAGATGTGCCAAAACATAGACACCCCAAGCATAGTGGGTGCCCTCTGTGACCATCCTCTCCATGATCCGTCCCCATCCAATCGGGAACCCATGCAATCCTATCAGGGCATACCACGCCTTTGATCAATCCTGCAACTATCCCAGGGAAGTAGTCATAGCAATCATGTATGTCCTACCAAGAGATAACCTGTCCTACCCGCTCGAAGTCATCAAATACCTGCCTGCACTCTGCGAGTCCTGCATCCCGTTGTGGATCATACTCCACGAGCTCTCCTTGAATCAGCAAGTGGAGTATCCTATATACATCCTCCAAGGTCACCGTCATCTCGCCAGTCAGGAAGTGAAAGGTCCCATCCTTGCTGTGAAACCTCTCCACTGTTGCAGTCAATAATCTGCGGTTTGCTCGAACCTCGGGCATAAAGCACACATAGTCTAATCCCATCATGCCGAGTGCCTCTCGATCTATCTCTGTCAACATGTGCCGCTGCAACATCGGCATGGGAAACTACTCCCTTGACATCAATGTATCTTGTATGTCCTCCTACAAGCACGCAAAGCAAGGCATCAACCTAAAGTTGCAAGTACCATGCTCAACATATATAGAATCATATCAACTCATTTAACATATCAAATTGATCAAAACAACCACTACATCTCTTGACTAGATTCCTGCAATCTCAAAGATAGCTTATTGATTGATGCATCAAAAATGATGTCAATCGAGTCAATTTTGCTAAGTAAACTAACTATCTATATCATATGCGCCAGAACAGAAGGTACATGCATCATTTCTTAGCAAATGTGCCACTTCTAAGACATGCACCGTAACATTTCATGCATGCACCGGCCCATACCGTAAATGCGCCACCCAGTTGCATGCACCAACTCATACCGTAAATGCGCCACCAAATTATGCATGCGCTAACCTTTCTACTGCATGCGCCAATTCTATGCATGCGTCGTTTTATATCCTAGATACATCACATTTTGACAGATGCGGAGTTCCGCATGTCAGATGCACCAAACTGCGATCTGGCGCATTTGTCTAGCCTAATTTTGCCTAGCATTTAATGCACTCAAAATTGACCCTAGATGAAATTTTTCAAGATACATATCGGGGTTCCTACCTCTGCTGGCCGGTCGAATCATCGGACTCGGTCAAAGCGGTGCTCCTCGCGCAGAATATCCATCCTAGTGTTGACTGCCTATGCTCTATGCTCTCCTAATCTCTCAAAAGCAAATCAAACAAAGCCAAGTGTGCAAATGACTTGTCTTGTGAACCCAACTCCTATATATAGCATGCAAACCCTAAACTGACCATGTGGTGACTATGACTACTTCTCGCACCCGTTTCTTCCTGTTTTCTCCCCGTTTCTCAGAAACGCATCCTGTTTTCTTCAAACCTAACCAAAGTTTTCCCTTCGTCTTCATGAGATTGTCCATCTCACACTTTCTGCCTTCTTCCCTTCCAATCTCCCGAGGGGGCATCCTATTGTCATAACCTGTACCAGGGGCAAACTGAGACATGTATCATTGTTAGACTATTTATTCTTTGAAGCAACGTCATAAACTTCATTGCATCAAAGAGGGGCAAAATGTATACACCTAAAAATGACGTGACTCAGTCTAAATAAACATTCTTAATATTTATTTCATTCTAAATCTTCTATCAATAAATAAATAAACAAATTTTTTTATTCGATTCACATTCCTCTAAGTTAATTAAATATCGAAATATTTAATTACCTCTTCTAAAGTCAAAATTAAATAAAATCTTTTAATTAAATTCTTCCAAACAATTAAATAATTCTTAAATTATTTAATTAAAGTCAATTCTTCTTCCAAATTTAAATAAATAAATCAAATTTATTAATCCTCTCAATCTCCAAAAATAAAATATAATCAAATGTTTTATTTATTCTTCCAAATCATGCACAACAATTAAATAAATTTATTTATTTAATTTGCTTTCCTATCTTCAAATATCTTCCAAATCTTTTAAAAATAAGTTTTCTTCTCCATGCACACACAATTAAATATTTTATTATTTAATTTCTCTCAAATCATGCAAAAGCAAATCTCAAGTTCAGTTATCTATTCAATCAACCTTGTTTTTATCAATATTTCTTAAATTTGAAAAAAAAAATTCTAATTTATGAAAATCATATCTTATATTTAGAAAAGAAAGTAGTTAACTCGAATAAAACAACTTTTGGGTGACACTTGTCTTCTTCTTATTCGCACACATTCCTCAACCGTTCTATACCATTGATCTTCTCGTTCTTTCTATACCGTTGATTCTCTTCTCTCTCAAGTCTATAAATTGAACCCTCTTCTTCCATTTCAGTCATCCAAGTTTTAAGTATTATTACTCTGTAGGAATTACAGCGCGCCTTTGGTACCAATTCCTTCATTGCTTGTGATCACACTCATTACTACATACTACTATCATTGTTGTGAATCTCATCTTCATGGTAAAATTATCATGGCCGTTCTCCATTGACAATCTTGGAATAGCAAGGAAGTGCACTCTCTGAGGGCCTTATTCATACATGCAAGATCGATTGAAATAGGCAATCAATGGAAGCTATGAAGCTTTGAGGTTTGCAAAGGTTTTTGAAGTTCTTTTGTTTGATTGGTCTCTTTGTTTCTGTATTTCGTTAAGTTTTGGGTATTTTGATATTGATATATTGATTATTCATGTTTACTCCAATTTTCCCTTAACAGTTGACATTGAAATCCAAGAGTTTTTCTAAAAAAAAATTATTTGTACAATTTATTTGCATGTGTTCAAATTTGTCTCCAAGATATCTTACCACGAAGATCCTTCAAAACATTACTTTCAATTTAAAAAAAAAAACATTTTTCATTTTCATGCATACAAGGGTTTTCATTTTCATTTTTTATTGTCTTGTTTTTAGTAGAAGCATTTATTTCATCAACATTATATCCAATTTGCTTTAAATCTTTAATCTCATTATCATTGAATGGATCATTCGAAGACATACCTAGATTCGTTCTTATATTTGCATTTTCCATGTTCTTGACCTCTTCCACATTTGCATACTCTACATTCATTTCATTCAAATTCGTCTCCTCTTCAATGTTCTCCTCCTTAATGTTCTTCTCTTCAATAGTCATCGAACTAGATGCTACATCATTCTTCATTTTTTTAATCCTCTCTCTGCTATCTCTTTGTCATTTTGCCTCTTTCTCTCGATGTGCTTCAATTTCTTCAACTGTCATAACCTTCCTCTTCTTTTTTTGTTGACGTTTATTTGATCCCATGATTATCAAAATGTGTTGGATCTCTTCTTTAAAAATGTATGAAATACAAGTAGAAATAGATCCTTTGTTTAATATGATAGTTGCTTGATATTTGTTTGATCTCTCCAAGAAATTGAATCCTTTTAAAAAATGGATTTCCTACTTCATCACATCTGAAAATTCTCTTAATGATTGAATCCTGTAAAAATTGCATAAAATATGTCCTCTTAAAAGCTCGAATTAACACTTTGCATATAAAAAAGTCACAGAATTTGTCGTTGTTGATGTATTGGTAAAAATGAATGTCTCTCCAAGAAGTTGAATGCCTATAAAAAATAAATTTTCTACTTAATTACATCTAAAAATTATTCTTATGATTGAATCCCTATAAAAATTGCATAAGATATGCCCCGTTGAGAGTTGGAATCGACACTTTGCACATAAAAAAATCGCAGAATCTATCGTTGTCTGCCATACTGGTAAAAGGGAATGTTGCAGGGTTTTAGTTGTACTGTGAATTTATGAAAAATAAATAAATACTAGCTAAAATAGAAATGGGTGCTCGTTTTAAAACAGGTACCCATTCTAAAAAACAAGAAATGGGTACCCGTTTTAAAACGGGTACCCATTTGTAACGGGCACTCGTTATGAGCGGGTACCTGTTTCTTATTTTTTCAAATGTGACACTTGCCAATTTGTCTTGGTTTTAGGATTGGTAAAGGCTTGGAAACCTAAGCCTAAGCCTTGGACCTGCAACCAACCTGCAACTAAGAAGCCATGAAAACAATGGGAGAAAAAACCAGTTTCACCACTGTGGCTGACAACTTTTTTTTAAGAATATTTTAACAAAATTAAAACCCATTATAGATCTGAAAGTCTAGTTTTGAAATATGTGATTTTTTTTACTATTGAACATAATTTTCTATTTATTAATTATTTTCTAAACAAACTAACTCATAAAATTGAAATAACATAGCTTACAATTTTTTAATAACTTTTGATTTTGGAATTTTCTTTAAAAAAAATTATGTCTAACCAAACTAGACATCATTCTCTACATGATTAAAAAAAAATTTACTGAATTGATTAGTTTAGCTCAAATTTTGTTGGCCGTACACAAGGGGTTTTAAAAAACACTAATTAGGCTCATTAAAAAATTAATAAAAAAAATATTTATCAAAAAATTATAAAAAAATATCTTGACCAAAATTCAACATCCTAAGAATCTTTCCACAAAAGGAATTAGAAAAATACATTAATTTAGGTCAAATTATGTTGGCCATACACATGCATGCTTTTGCAAAAAACGGGGGACTTTTAAAAAACCACTTTTTGTACATCCAATAAAAACCAAACTTGCATAATCTGGGTATTAGAAAAAATTACATATTTGAAAACTAGAAACAAAATCCTACATATCTTATTTTTACATCATCTTAATATGTTATGTGCAAGTGCTTCAAATTGTCACTCCAAGTATGACAAAATTTGAAAAACAAGGAAAACACTTCCACTTTTTGGCCAAAAAGTGAACTCATCTTCTTGCACTTACCCATTAGTGATAATCAATGGTATTGGCAGACATGATTGATGATCTGGGAACACAAGTTTTTGGTCCGTGTTAATATTTGTGCATAGATTCAACCGACAGAATATAGTTCTTAGTAATGTTCTAAGTTTTCTTGAAGCCGACTACAGTTGATTGAATTTCTTGATGCATATATATATAGCCGATGGATTCGAGTGTTTTGGTGTGTAATTGTGATGTGATGATGAAGTAAGTGCGAAAAAGGCAGAAAGAAGTGTGAAGGAGAAGATATCTGAGGACCGGATCATGGCAGAACAGTAAACAAGGAAAAGCAAGGATGAAGTGTGTAAGATCAGTATTCTATACTTAACTAGAACTGAATTCTTGCATTGGTAGATGCTATTCATCAGTTCAAACACTCTATAATCTTCTTGTAATCATTTCTATAGGTAGTGAGCCTCTTTGAGCAGTGAGCTCTGAGCAGTGAGCCCGAAGGCATGTGCCTTCCCCATTTGTAATACTTTTAACAAGGTATTAATCGTTGTGGATTAACCTCCACCGTGGTTTTCCCTTAACTGGGTTTCTACGTTAAAAATCTTGGTGTCAAGTGTGTTATTTGTGTTTCTGTTCATGTGTTAGTGATTCATGCTTTCATGGTTATAATAAATATCTTTTAATAAGTAATAAAGAAGAATTAATTGTAGCAAGTGTTAAAGTTTTGTGACAACTGATTCACCCGCCCTCTTAGTTGTATGCGCTTATTCCAATAGAATCGACATCTCCCATTTCTGCATTGTTAAAGAGAACCTCCTATTATGCGGGTAGTTTTCCATAGAAATAGACCAATCTTACCAAACGGAAGAAGAAAACACTGCAAAGATGTCGAGAACTACCATCTAAGAGAGTGTAATTATAATGTTCACATGCTGTATATTATGAACTACGTCCTCCCTCACACACTTGAAATCTTGTCCTTTAAAAGAAATCCAGTGTCATCACAAATGCATTGTACTGTTGTAATAAAAACACACATGTTACCATCTCCAAGTGCTAAAGGCATCATGAATGAAGCTGACCTGTCAACAAAGAAAACACATGTTAGATAAAAATTATAATCTCTCTAATGAGAGAAATTATATTATTTTAAATCTCCTTGCCAAATTTCCATTAACTTTAGATGATGTGGTAAAGCACTTTGATCAAGTTCCAAAGAATTTTGAGGCATTAGGCACACTAAATTAGCCAAGAGATCTGCTAATTTGTCTCCTTCTCTATGTGTATGTTGACAATTGTATCATTTAAACCCTTGTATGATCTCCCAAGCTTCACACAAAATGTTATTTATCTTCTAGTGACAACTATTCTTGTTTTGGAAGGCATTTATAACAATTTGATAATTGCCTTCAATAACAAATTTCTTTATGCCAAGCTGCTTCGCTGATTTTAATCCTAATAGAAGTGCTTGTGCTTGTGCTTCATTATTAGTGCCATACACTACTTAACTACCTTGGAAAAGATAATATTTCCTAAGTGACCCCTAATGACACATCCAATGTCCGATTTCGCTAGATTCCCTTTGGCTACACCATCAAAACTAACTTTCATTGGAGTCAATTGGTGGAGATTTCCAATGAACTTGATTATGATCAATAATAGGCTTATGAATTAAAGAACTTGAAGATACAAGTTTAATCATTGACCATTTCTTAAGAATAAGAGCATCCCAAGATGAGAAATGAGAGTCATTCTTTTTCATGACCTGCACCTTAACTGTCTTTAGAAATGGAAGCTTCAATTTTATACAAAACATATTCTACCTTCAGCTGTTGCTTTCTAAAGATTCTTTTGTTATGCTCCAGCTATATATTCCAAATGAGGATTGAAGGAGCAATTTCCTAAATAGAGAACTTTGACTCTTTGAAGAGAAAGGACCAGCCTTGGAATAATCCTAATAAAGAACTATGAAGAGGTCCATACCAATTTAGTTTGTCCAGTAGCCAAGTCCAACAATGATAAGCATAAGGACAAAGAAGAAGTAAATGTTGGACATCCTCATCTTCTTTACCACATTAAATACATCTGAAAGGAACTGAAATTCCTAGCCTCACCAATCTATCACTTGTAAGTATACTATTCTTGAGGGATAACTAGGAAAAAGCCCCTGCTTTTGGAAGGTAGTATTTTCCCCAGCACAAATGTAGAGGCCATTTTTGCAACATAGAATTGTGAGAGTTTAAAGAAATATATCTTTGTTTTATAGAATAGGAACCCGATTTAGCAGGACACCAAATTAGCTGATGTAATTTAGATGAGAAGAAGACCTTATGTTGACTAAGGAGATCTTTAAGAAGTTGCTTTTGATCCCGTGGAAAATTAATATCTGAAAAATCTTTCCATTGCACACTGTTATTTAACTCAATTGAAGACCTCTGAAAGTAATCCTTGACTTTTGAACCCCAAGTTTGAGTAAGATTCTATTTTACTTCTCTCAATTCTTTATAAGAATTTAAGGTTTGGTACCCATTCCAAGAATCCTCCCAAAACAACGCTTGCTCACCATTGTAGATTGACCAAGAAAGATGAGGAATAATTATCTCTCTACATTAAACAATGAAGTTCCAAATATGGGAGCCAAGAGGAGGGTTAGAGATAGTGAAAATTCTCTCAGGATCCTCTGAATGTAGGTATTTTGACTACATAATTTTACACCATTTAAGATTAGGTTTTGCATACATCTGCCAAGCTAGTTTTTCCCCTGATGCTAAGTTGTGTGCTTCTATATTCAGAATTCCTACTCCCCTTTCTTTTTTGGGGATACAAATTTTATTCCAAGACACAAGAGCAATAGATTTCTTATCAGACCTATCCAGATCTCCTTTCCATAAAAAGTTTCTGAGAATTTTTTGAATATAAAAAATAACCCCTTTAGACATATTGAGAACGAACATCATATAAATTGGAATAGCTAAAAGAATAGCTTCACATGATCATCACAAGTTTACCAGAAAAAACCAACCACCTGCTTTTCCAAGAAGACATTTTGCTCCAAAAAGTTTTTTATTTGAACCAATAAACAAAGGGATTCCTAAATGTTGAGAAGGAAGTTCCTCATTTTGAAACCCAATAAAAGATAAATCTTTTGTTGAGTGGGGATATCAACAAAATAAAAAAAGATTTGAGGCTTATGAGGGTTGATTTTCTGACCTGATGCATTACAATAAGTATCCAGATCTCTTTTAATGGCTTTTACTTCTCTTAAAGAACCCTGCCCAAATAGAAGCATGTCATCTGCAAATAGAGAATGGCTAACAGGGAGTTGAAGGTGAGGAATCTTTATCCCAAGCCATTTATTTTGACTACTTGCATGTATACTTCTACTTAAGGCTTCAACCATGATAATAAAAAGGAAAGGGGAAATAGGGTCCCCTTGCCTTAAGCCTTGAGAGGATTTGAAAGAGCCAAAAGTTTTTTTGTTTAGAATTATAGAAAAGCTAGTTCTTGAAAGACATGCCTTAATCCATTTACTCCAATAGGCAAAAAACCAAATTTCTTCAAAACCAAGAAGAGAAAGTTCCAATTGACTCTACCATAGGCCTTTAATATGTCTAGTTTAATCATCATAGATTTTAACTTGTGATCATGAATTGAATGAAGTACTTCATGAGCATAGATGGATCGTTCTGAGGTATCCTTACCTAGAACAAAACTTCCTTGTTCCTCTGAAATAATGTTTGGAATGAGGGTTGCAAGTCTCATAGTTATTGCCTTTGTGATGATCTTGTACATTGTATTACAAAGAGAGATGGGTCTAAACTCAACAAAAGACATGGGATTCAATTTTTTAGGGATGAGGGATAAAAAGGTATTGTTTAGTTCTTTCAAGATGTTTTTTGTGCTTCTTGCCTCTTCAACAACTTGCCAAACATCTTTCCTCAAGAAGTCCCAACTTTTTTGAAAAAAATAAAGCAGTGAAGCCCTCCGGTCTTGGTGCCTTTTTTCAATACCATAGAAAAAACTACATATCTTATATCTTCTTGAGTGAAAGGAGATAAAAGCATTTTATTATCATTTTTAGAAATCACATGAAGAATATTGTTTAGTAGCTCACTACCCAACTATAAATCCATTTGATTACAAGTTAGAAGATTTTGAGAAAAGTGAACAACTTCATTCTATATGTCCTTCTCAGAATCCAACAACCTACCATCCGAATCTTTGATATTGAAGACATAATTCTTATATTTTCTGATCTTAGAAGAAGCATGAAAAAATTTGTATTCATGTCCCCCTTTTTCAACCAAAGTTCTCGAGATCTTTGTCTCCAGTAAATTTCTTCTTGGGATAAAATCTCCTGCAAGTCTGATTTTAAAGATTTTTCTCTATCAAAGCTATTCCCATTCATACCAAAAGCAATTATCTCTTCATTCAATTGTTGCAATTCATTCTGAATACGGTATTTTCAACAAAAATGTTCTTAAAATGTTTGCAGTTCTAGTCTCTAATCTGATTTTTTAAATATTGTAATTTCTTACAAAACTGAAACATTCTAGACCCTCACACAAAAGGGGCTTTTTTCCACGTCTCCTCAAGAAAAGGAAAGAAGTCCTTATCTCTAAACCACATAGATTCAAATTTAAACAGAGACTTGAAAAAGGAAGAACTAGGATGGGTCAGACAAAATTTAACAAGGAAATGATTCAAACCTGTGAGAGGAGCAATATTAGAGACAAAGGGGTATGCATAGTTAGGATTGCCCTGTATGGGATTTGAGCAGAGCCTTTAGTGATTTTGTGAATGCTGACTACAATGCCTCTTTGGATTCTTGATTCCTACTAATATGCTTCTTGTTGGTGTGCAGGTTCTTAGGGTGTTCTTCTAGTTTATTCCCCTACGACTAACTTTATTATTACTTTTTTAATTGGTTTGCCTGTTGGTCATGTTTTTAAAACATAAAGGCAAACATTAATTTTGGTACTCAAAGCATGTGGGGGAGAGGACCCAGTAGTTGAGCACCCTAACTTCATGCCTCTCAAAATCATACCTGGGAATTTCGAATCACTCCAAAATTTTACAGCAGCTTACTTGGCGAGGCCCCTTCTTATAACTAAGGTTTCAAGGCCACATCAACATGCTTTTTGTTGAGGTGTCAAATAATTCCCCCAAAAAAGGGTGGATCAATAGGTGTGCATTAAGTCATGTTTTGTTGGTGTGCTAATGTGGCATCACATGATTGATTGCTTTTTATATCTAATAAGCACATTTCGTTCAATCATAAGTACTTATAGTAACACTAACAACCTTAAAGTCACAACTACTAGTGCTAAACTTTAAAAAAAATTGGGCCTTAAATACACAAATAATATTACACCTATTGGAACATGCTCAACAATTGGGTTCTCTCCCCTACAATCTTTAGGGAAACAAGTTTATTCCCCTACAACTAACTTTATTAGTACTTTTTTTAGTCTTTCTTTGGTCATGTTTTTTTAACATAAAGGCAAACATTACTTTTGACTAGAAGCATGTACGATCTTTAAGGGAACAAGTGTTTATACCCTATCTATGGGGTTTGGGGGGTTCCTCCTCTTGTACTAATTGTCTATTTTCAGTCCATTTGGATTTTCTTGATTTTCTAAATTGGTACACCAAGTGTCTTTCCAAGAGTGAAGATCCACTTTGTAATCAATTGTTTATATATATATATACCTTTATGTTAAAAAATCCCATCATAATATCCTAACATTTATAAGGCCTTTTGCCATTCCCAACTTGATTAATTAATTTGTACTTCATCTATATGCATTCATTTAATTAGCCTAGATTCGCATTAGGGGAAAGTATCATTCTTTGAACATCTCGAACTAATTAATGGGATCCTGAAAAACCTTTTCAAAATTCCATCCGCCCACTCAAGTGGTCCCATAAATATCGTGCAACTAAATAATTCAGCTAAAGATTGTCTTAAAAGAGAATCCTTCTCCTGGTTTGTACTGTTTTCCCATCTTTACCCATAATTTTATCCTTGGAGTTGTCACAAAAATCTCCATCAATAGGTATATTTTCTTGATATGTATATGCATTCGTACAAATTTTTAGAGCTTTCCAGCTGTTGGAAAAAACAAAAGGTCACAGACACCTCCAATTTCCTGAAATTATCAACTCATATAGTCCGTACAAACGTAGAGAGGGGGAAAAGTATGGTAGTCCTGGTTTTGACAAGGCTTTTTAAAGAGAATAAAACGAGTAGCTTCTATAAATATAAAATATAATAATAAGTAGTCCCCCATGATATTGATAGCCACTGAAATGAAATCCCAACACTACACAGATTGTACAGTATGAAGATAAAAGGAAAATATTTTGAAAAATATTCATGTCTCTTGTATGTTTCATTTCTTTGTTTTTCTTATTATACAATAGTAGGGAGTTCTATTCGAATAGTAAAATAAAAATTATATCTTTGTACCATATGCATACAATTCATAGTATGACAATCCTATTTAAAATTGTTTCTGTAAAATAATTATATTTTTTTCATTATCTTGAAATTGAGTAATTTGCCTTTTGATTTGTTTCAATTGGTATTCCATCTCTTTGTTTCTTTTTAACCTTCTTTATTGTTAGACATATAGACAAGTAATCCAAAAAAACATGGTAGAGTAAAGCCTTGAAATTACATCTCCGTGGTGAAAATTAGAATTAGCATACACTTCTAAACATCTGGTTTTCCATAAATGTAGCAAGATAACATGCCTAACAATATCAACAATCATATTCTTTTGTAATCCCTTTCCAAACAAAGCTTCTTTCCAATTCAAAATGTGACAAAAAATGGCTGGAAAATCTCTTAAAATAACAAACCATTATTTCTTAACAAAGCTACAATCCTAAAATAAATGCTTTATTCATTCAATTGTCTAACAAAATAGACAAGTAATTGGTCTAACCAACATATATTTTAATTTGTCCCCATCACGTAGCTTGCAATGTAAAATTTTCCAAGCCAACAGTTGTGCATTAGTACTAGCTTTGATTTCCAAACTTGAGCACTTAATTTTACCCAAAATTTATGACTAAATATGCATCTCCATTTAATATTTAGATGAGGAATGAAGTACATTCAAGGAAGGAGTAGAAGATAAATTCTCTTTAAACTAAAGTAAGAGAAGCGAGCTGACAACCACAGCCAATCCTCAAAAAAATAACATGGAGTTGGGGTACTTAACTTAATAGTTAGCTCAAGAGGGACTAAGGACTACACACAAAAAATAAAATGTTTATAATTATTTCTAAAATCAAAATGGTCTTTAATAACAGGCCAAGGAGCCCAACTTATTGAATTGAAGTCCCATAAAATAGCAAACTATCCAATCCCTTTTTTGAACAAATAATAGCTTTGTTTAGAGAAGGTAATAGAAAGTAGTTGTTCATGGTAAATTATGTGCTTAATCCACTAAATAAATGAACAACCAAAACTAAAACCATGTTGTAATGAATTTTCTTTCCACTTTAAAAAGGAGCACATATGTTGTGAGGCTTTCTAGACTGATTGAACAGGCAAGGAAGTTTTGATTTGAAAAAACGAGCAAGAAGGATCTTGTCAAGCCAACTAATATTCTGTCATTTTCCTTTAGCAGTGGCATTATTTATCCTATGTCGTAGTAAAATCTTCCATAGTTCATCATGTGTAGTAGCCTTGATAATCCATTTAGCAATTAAACACAACCCTTCAATTTTGAGATCAATAATTCCCAGTCCACCTTTAGACTTAGGTTGGATGCAATGGGACCAAGAAGTAGCTCTAAAACCAACATTACCATCCCATTTGGTCCAAATAAATTGTCAAATTAGTTTATTTAGATCTTCATACCCTTTGTTGGAAGGCATCCAACATGAAGAGTAGTACACATGAGTGGCAAGAAAGATTTTATTAGACACCTAAATTCTACTAGTTGTTAAAATAAATTGGTTGCCCTAGTTAATTTATTTTTTTAGTCTATCAAGATACCAATTCCACATCTTAGTCAAAGAGACTCCTAATATAAAAGGGGTACCAAGATATCAAGTTATTTTTCCATGTTCAATTTGCTTCCAATGTTTGGGAATCTAATGGCGAATGGGGCCACTTTGAGACATTAAGAATTAAGTATTATGATGGGTTAATTTAGATCCAGACACATAGTAGTATAGATCTATAATATCAAGTGTATTCTAAATGGCGAAATAAATAAATAAATAAATATAAAATTATCTCATTATTTGAATTCTAAATAAATAATAGGTTGTCATTGTTAAATAGGAAAAAGGGGATGAATGATGTAAGCTAGTTGGTGTACACTAGATCAAACCCTCTTCCTCAATAACATTCAAGGACAAAACTGAGCTAAGTCACTACAAATGAAAGAGGATTCATCTATTGATTTTGTGCTCTTATTTTCTATGGAAAGATGTGATTCAACCAAGCCTTTTATCAAACACTAGGTTAAGTATGAGTAAAACCCTAGTTATAAGATAATCAGCTTGCAACAGACAAACAACAACAGAAAGCCAAAATCTAAAAGTACCAAGATGATCAATGAGATGTCATAACTTGTGTCACGGAAGCTGAACTATTAGAGGGCTCCGGGGTTAGTGCCCAAGTCTTAAAAGTTGGGATCTTTAGAAAGTTAGAATTGGAAGAATGTTGCTGAGAGTGTCTAGATGCATGTTCCAATGTTTGTTTCAACATAAGGACGTCGGAGCAGGCATCCAATTCTTCCACAGAGGAATTTACACAATCTGTTTTTGGATCTTGAAACCCTTTCTCTTGAACAACCTCCCTGTACCTTCACTTCTTCAGTTCTCACACCTGTAACATGCACACAATAAGGAAAGGGGTTTGGCGGTTGTGGTGTTTAGGGATTTGCCTTAGTCAAATCCTGGGATAGCATTCAAGATTCCCAACACTGTTGTTAGAGAGAGAGCGTGCCCTTCCAAGGTAGAGGCTAAAGATAAATCAAATGATGAAATGATTTAAGCAATAAGAATGTCATCTCAGAGGTGAAATCCTTAGGAGAATGTAGATCCTTCAACTCATAAGGAGATTGATGATGATTCCAAATCTGCAACAACACACACAATACAAACACAAATCTGCAACAATAACACAATGAATACTTTGAATGCTCATTGCTCCAAGATCATAAGTTCGCTATCATAAACCTTACCTAAAATGAATTCAAACACTCACTTAAATGAATTCCCCCATGATTTTGATAGCCACTGAAAGGAAATCCCAACACTACATAGATTATATAGTATGAAGATAAAGGAAAATATTTTTAAAAATATTCATGTCTCTTGTATGTTTCATATGTCTTTGTTTTTCAAAGTAAGGAATTCTATTCAAATAGTAAAATAGTAAAATAAAAATTACATCTTTGTCCCTCATGCATACAATTCATAGTATGACAACCTTATTTAAAATTGTTTTTTAAAATAATTACGTTCTTTTCATCATCTTGGAGTTGAATAATTTGCCTTTTGATTTGTTCCAATTGGTATTTGATCTCTTTGTTTCTTTTTAACCTTCTTTATTGTTGGACATATAGACAAGTAATCCAAAAAACCATGGCAAAGTAAACCCTTGAAATTACATCTCTGTGGTGAAAATTAGTATTAGCAAACACTGCTAAACATCTGGTTTCCCATAAATGTAGCAAGATAACATACCTAACAGTGTCAACAATCATATTCTTTTGTAATCCATTTCCAAACAAAGCTTATTTCCAATTCAAAATGTGACAAAAAATGGCTAGAAAATCTCTTAAAATAACAAACCATTATTTTTTAACAAAGCTACTGTAGAGTCAAACTCTACATTTTGATTTTTGCTTGGTTGAGGCTCATTGTTTCATTTTCAATTTGTTGCTCAGTTTCTATAGTTTCTATTGATATTTGTTTCATGTATACGGAATGCATTATGTATCAATAATGCAAATGTTGCCATATGGAATGGGTTTTCAAAGGAACAAAAATAGTTTCTAAGTGTCTCAGATAGTGCTACATATTTTCTTTATGCTTCGCAGTTTCCAGATGCTACCAGAATGTGCCACATATCCTTGGTGTTGTTTCTTTTATTCAGTGTCATTGTTGTGCGATGGATGCACCACGTGTCGCTACTGCAGGCCTTGGTGAAAAGTTTCTTTTGATACAGTTTACATGAGGAAGTCGCCAAGTGTCCTTTTGTTGTAGTAGCGGGGGTCACCACGTGTATCCCTTTTTGAGGCACTGAGAAATATGTGGTGGGCCCGGGATGATACGATACAAATTTTGGAGTCAGCAAAGGGTGCCACGTGTTGTATGCGGAGGGTCGAACTAATTTTATTTTGATGCTATCGAAGGTTGCCATGTTTCTTTTGTAAGTTTCAGTTGTGCACGGAAGGTGCCAAGTGTCATCTTCGCGAGGTTTTAAGAAACTATTTTATGAAGCTTTGGAGTTAAGCGGAAGCATTACCGCGTGTCTCTGTTTTGAGAGGTATCAAATTATATGGTGGGTCCCGTGAGCAAATGGTGCAGTTTCTAAAAGTGATGCAAAGAGTGACAAGTGTCATTGTGGCAGGTGTTTAAGGCATAAGGTAAAGGAGCTTTTAGGATGAGTGGAGAGCGCTAAGTGTCCTAGTTTGATTCTCAGGTGCTGTCATGTATCAAACAATAAGTGTGGTGGATGGCGACAAGTGGTAGTATTCGGTGTGTCTCTTTTATGTGAAGAGGAAACTTAATAGCAAGTGGAGGATGCCACGTGGAGCATATTTTGAAGCTGATTGAAGCTCGTGGGTGATGTCAGGTGTCACAACAGAACAACAGTTACAATGCCACATATTTTATCACTCAACCAATGAGTGCACAGGGAAAGATGGTTGAGATTGAAGGAGATTTTTAGTATCAGTTCAAGTCCCAGTTGAGTTCTAGTTCTGTTCAGGTTGTTGAGATCCTAATGGTTAGAGGCGATCTTGAGTCAAATTTTGTGGCTATAAAATAGGAAGGTGTTGTAACACAGAGATACATTATTGATCAAGAATTCAAAGATCTTGTTGTGATCAGATTGTATCATTTTGCCTTAGTTTAGCTATTTCTGAGAAGGAAGCTAATATATATGTGCATGTTTCTGTGCCTTTTGTGTTTTGTTGAATTGTTAATGAAAGAAGCTTTGTCCTATGCCAGTGGTGTATTTTCTTTGTCTCTGCATAAATCTTCTAAGTTTAGCCTTTGATTTTAAATTCATTTACAATCTATCTATGTTAATCATGCAGCATTTGCTCTTTAATATAGTCAAATCATGAGGGTTTAATCACTGTGTTGATTACTAAAATATATTTAAATCAGGCGCATCGCCATAGAATTAGAAGTTCTATTTATTGTATCTGTAATCTTATTTTTTCTTCCTTTTACCTAAACCCCAATTGAAAAAGGAAGAGCTAGCTTCTGTAAAATCTGGAGGTTGTTTCAAGTATCAAGCCCTACATTCTTGAAGCTTCCCATGTTGGTGTTAGAACCTGTACAATTTTATACATCAATAGTTTTTGACACACCCAGTGGGACCTTTCTTGAATCTTGATCAAGATCGTATGAACCAGAGAGCATCAAGGAGTCAGAGCAGTGGACCGAAAACAAGAGCACGATCAACCACCAATCCGAGGATCTTATTGCCTCCATTAGCAACTTCTCCAAGGAGAAGAGTAACTGAGTAGCGACAGCATTAGGAACAACCATGGGAGCACCTGTACCGCCACGAAGTTATGCAAACTGAAACAATAGCAGTCCCCTTGTTCTCCCAACGCCACTTGATACTTGAGACCCAATTCCAGCCAATGCTTTAAAGGCTTTACCCAAATTCAGTGGAGAAGATGCCAAGACACTAGGAGAACATCTCCAAGATGTGTCAGATGTGTGTGAAGTACATGTTATTATAGTACAAAATGTTGCTATTAGACTGTTAGTAGTTTCTTTTAAGGGGAAGGCTCTAGATTGGTATAGGTCTCTACCTTCGAATTGCATATCTACTTGGGACAAACTTGGAGACGCTTTCTTTGCAAGATTCAGTGAAAAGGGTGATAAATTGTCCCTCTTACAGCAATTGATCACTATAAAGAGGGCACCTCAAGAAGCCATAACAGACTTCAACATAAGGTTTCAAAAGACCTGGGACAGAATACCTATTGCAGCTAGACCACCATCAGGTATGGCTATTGTATTCTACCTCAAAGCTTTCAATTTTGATATATCAGTAATGATACAGTCCCTAGGAGGACAAACCCTACTAGAAGCATATGAATTGGCTGTAAGGGCTGAGAACAATCTGATAGATGCTGGAAATTTGCCTCCAAGGCCTCCTATGCCTATGTTCCCAGAAATTTCTATCCCCTTGCCTCAAGAAGTCCCTAATCCACCATCTGTACCTATATCCATGTACACCTTCCCAACATCTCAACAACCCACTGTGTCAACACCCTCTGCTCATCCATCTAAAATGGATGATGTCAAGAACATCCTCAGGACCTTTTCAAATGAGATTATTAATCTCAAGAGGCAACAGACTTCTTACCCAAAGCCTCATTACCAAGTATTCCAAGGAAATAGACCCCCATACTAGCCAAACCAGTACCAAGGTACTCAAAGACCAAATAATCCTCAAACTTCAAATCAATTGGTCACGATTCCCACACCTTTGCAAGTTGTCCCTCCTAACCTAGGTAGGGAAATGGTCCCTAGACAACATAATCTACCAGAAGATACCAATGCCTGGTGTTTTCCTTCCAACAATGCCCATATGCCCAGAGATTGTCCTAGGGGTATTTTACAACAAAAGATAGTAAAATAGAGAAGAATGGAAGGTCAAGCTATGGTACCAAATGCTCCCCCATATTAGTCACCTGGTGTTCAGAATGTAGTAATGGTGGCTCAGATGTAAGGTATGTCTATTCAACAAGAGGAAGAGATTGCCTCAGAGCATGCTTTGTTTTCATGGATTGAAGATGAAGATTTAGTCTTCTTGAATGAAGCATCCACCTCCAAGAAACCCTTAGTACAATCTGATTACTACACCAGATCAAAAAGAAGGATGGTTAAGCAACCTAAAGCTATAAATAATGAAGTTGTCAGGGTCCCTCCTTTCCAAACTCACTATAATCCTATTTTAAGACAAGAAATACCTTAGTCATCCCAGAATCAAGCAGTTTCTAACCCAGTGCTAGAAAGAGCAAGGTACCCTTATTACCCTAAGATGCAGACATTGGGACCCATGAATGTGGTAGAACAACTAAAGAAGATCCCTGCACATGTATCAATCTGGGATATGTTGGCTATTCCTGAGCAAAAGACACTATTACAAGAAGCATTGCAAATTCAGGCAAATCCTAAAGCTGCTGGTGTGAAAGAAGGAGATACTAACAAAGGGAAGACTCAAAGAAAAAATACTCCACCTCGGCAGACATCCACCCTACTAAAAGCTACTATAGAAGTAAGTAAATCTAGGCCTGAGCCATTTTATCTAACTTTAATAGTGGGCATGAAATTGCTACATAACTCGATGATAGATTCAGGGGCTAGCACTACAGTCATGCCAAAGCAAATAGCTGATGCTTTAAAAATAGAATATGAGCCGCTAGCTAAAGGGGTCATGCAGTTAGATGGGAAGTCTGTTCAAACCATAGGAAGAATCAAACAGCTCCCCTTGTAGTTATATACTTGCCCAAATATAACTGTCAAGAAGGATGTGGTGGTTATTGATATTCCCCCTATCTTTGGTTTATGTCTATCTAGAGATTTCACAGCTAAAATAGGAGGGTACATGTCACTTGATTGGTCACATTTGATTTTGAGAACTAAATATGGGACAAAGATGAAAGTGTTGTCTGAACCCTTATCTAAAGATCATATTACTAAAGAACCAACTCCAAAAGTTGAAGCATCTCATGCTATGATGAATAGGGAGGAGAGAATTTTTGTGGAAGAAGTGGGAGAATGGACTAAATATGATCAACAACAAGAAGAAAATAGTCAGTCGATGACCATGATGTAGAGTAACCCTTATGGAAATTATGACTCTATTGGTTTGGGCACTTATGTAATCTTTGAAGAAGGGCAAGAAATACCAAATGTGATGAGACTGGAGATGCCTGAGGAAAAAGATACAAATCAAGAGTCTAGATTTGGACCTTGAACTTTGATGGTACCAAAAGTAAAAATGATGCAGGGGCAGTTATTGCATCACCTCTCCAAATGGTGAGAAAATCCTCAGAGCTATACGCTTCCAATTTACCTGCACAAACAATGATGCTGAGTACGAATCTTTGGTGCATGGTCTTATTCTTAGATTCAGGACAGACAACTGAGAGGGGGGGGTGAATCAGTTGTCCAAAACTTTCTTCCAATTAAACACTTAAATCCACTTTGTAATTCAGCAGCATAATAATAAATCAATCATGGAAACATAATGCATTAAATCAAGAGCAGAAACACATCAACACATAAGACACAAATATTTTGACGTGGACAACCTGGTTAAGGGAAAAACCATGGGGTGATTAACCCAAGATTGTATTCTCTATTAGAAGAATAGAAAGAACAAAATGGCACATGCCAATGAGGGCTCACTGCCCGAGCATACTGCTCACTAGAGGCCCACTGCCTACAGGAGACACACTGTCTACAAAATAATAAGTATCACATACTTGAACTAGAGAATAGCATCTTCACCATGCTTGAGTCAGTTCCATTTAAGCCCAATACTTCTGCTCTTCCTTTCATTCTCCTCCTCGCTACCACACTCATCTCCACAAGATACACTTTGAAATGACTTTACAACTCCTTATTTATACAAGACATCGACTTAGGAATGATCATCTAAGTCGACAAACATTACAAAGCAAATACATAAGTACAACATGACTTATTACAAAAGACTTCACGCGGATCAACACACTATTGGTCATACACATTTGAGACTTAAATCTTCTTCTAGGAACATGCCAATCTTCACATAACATCTTCAAGATCATCCACAGGATGTGTAACTCATCTGGTTGGCCAGACTTAGGAAGAACACCATCATCCAGAAGTAATGATTCAATTGCGAGCTCAAACTCGAATGCGGACCACCAACACGAACTGGACATGATCCAAAGACCTCCACAAGCTAGCCTGAATCACCAAGAACATCCACACTACATCTGCTTACTGAAATCCTTCTCTCCTTCATCTGAAACCTCAAGAACATAGTCTGTCATCATTGTCACAATGGAATAGATGCTTGCGGACCTCCAAATCATGAACCATTTGAGTTTTCACTCCACATGGACTTCCTAAACACTCCACCAAATCTGTAGAACAAGATATTGCATTTTTGGATCTCACTGGACTTATCTGTGTCACCCTGTCACCTCTGAACAGCTATCGGAACCAGTTTTACTTGAGTGGACACAACTTCTTCAGATCACCATGCGGACCTCTAAAATCTTTACTGGATCATCTTAAGACACATATCTACAAACCCTTTGAACTGCATCCTCTGACATTCATCTTAGCTAGGATCTTTAGCTCACTATCTTCACTATTCTTCTCTGTTCCTGATTAGAACTAATTTTCTCAATATCCTCAACACACAGCTCATCCAATCCTTATCATTAATGAAACATGAGTATGTTGACATCAATGACAACACTGGTTAGGCCCATACTTGCAACAATCTGCCCCTTTGTCATTGATGGCAACATATGATGTGAAAAACTGTTTTAACCATCAAGATAAGAACTTTCCTTTACTGACACAACTCCCCCTATCACCAACAACCATTCACATGTCTTCTCTTCTTTTACTGTTCCCCCTTTGATCAGCAACCACTTGTTTTTCACATGTCTTCTCTCCCCCTTTGACATCAATGGCAAAGGGCACATACTTGCAACTCCAACACTTCAGAATCATACCAACTGCTTCCCCTGAGTAGCATCTTCCCATCATCAATCTGGACCACAAGATATGACTGTGAAATCCACCAAACTGATGTACATTAGTGCACCTTAGTTCATCACCGAAAGGGTAATAACCCCTAACTTCTCCCTGAGATACTCAAAAGAGTCCTTAGGTAGAGGTTTAGTAAAGATATCTACAATCTGATCTTTGGAAGGCACAAACTCCAATCTGACTTCATTCTTGTTCACTTGCTCTCTCAAAAAGTGAAACTTGATGGATATATGTTTGGTCTTTGAATGCAACACCGGATTCTTAGATATATTTATTGCACTTGAATTATTATAGAAGATTGTGATAGGTTCCTCATACTCCACTCTGATGTCTCTTAGCATCTGCTTCATCCAAAAAATTTGAGTGCAACTACTTGCTGCTACAATATATTCTGCTTCAGTTGTGGACAAAGATATTGCCTCTTGTTTCTTGCTTAGCCAAGAAACCAATCTCTTCCCTAAAAAGAATGCTCCACCACTGGTACTCTTTCGGTCATCCACATCTCCTGCCCAATCCACATCTGTATATGCATGAAGAGAAAAATCATGGTGTCTGGGATACCACAATCCATACTCAACTATCCCTTTTAGATATCTAAAAATCCTCTTGATTGCCATGACATGAGATTCTCTAGGATAAGCTTGAAATCTAGCAACAAGACCAACAACATTCATAATGTCAGGTCCAGTTTGAGTGAGATACAACAATCCTCCAATCATTGACCTGTACTTTTTCTGATCAGCCTTAGGAGAGTCATCATCTTTGCTCAATTTACATCCAATTGCCATGGGAGTACTCATTGGTTTTGAGTCTTCCATCCCAAATTTCTTCAATAATTATTTCACATATTTGGTTTGAGAAATGAAGATTCCTGTCTTAGTTTGAATGATTTGCAGACCAAGAAGAAATTCATTTCCCCAAGCATGGACATCTCAAATTCATTTTTCATTTGATTTGCAAAAGTTTTGTACATACTATCTCTTCCTCCAAAAATGATATCATCAACAAATACTTCAACAATCAAGATATTTTCATGATCAATTTTGAAACACAAATTACTGTCAGCAATATCTTTGTTAAAACCAATCTTCAAGAGATGATTATCCAATCTTTCATACTAGGCTCTTGGGGCTTGCTTTAGTCCATACAGTGCTTTCTTCATCTTGCAGACCATATCACCATGATAAGACAATTGAAATCCATCTGGTTGCTCAATGTATACTTCTTCTTCCAAGTCTCCATTCAGAAAGGCAGACTTGACATCCATCTGATATACTTTGAAATCCTTGAAGGCAGCAAAAGCAAGAAATAGTCTGACTGCTTCAATTCTTGCCACCGGAGCAAACGTTTCTTCAAAATCAACTCCTTCTATTTGAGAGTAACCCTTGCAGACCAATTTGGCTTTATTACTGATTACTTCACCAACTTCATTCAGTTTGTTTTGGAAGACCCATTTGGTTCCAATCACATTCTTGTTTCTAGGTCTGGGAACAAGATCCCGAGTGTGATTTTTCTCAATTTGCATCAGCTCTTCCTCCATTGCTTTAGTCTAGTTATCATCATTGCAAGCTTCATTCACTGTCTTAGGTTCAATCTTTGAAATCAGACAATACTCTTCTGAATCTTGAGCAATCCTTCTTCTTGTTTGTACAAATTTGCTTTTATCACCTATGATCTGATCTTCAGAGTGATTCAGTCTTACATACCTGGGAACTTTGGGAGTTTCTAGTACTTCTGATTCTTCAATAGGGTCATTTAAACTTATCTCTTCTTCCTAATTTACCAGATCAGTTTGAATCTGAATTTCAGAGGGGACTTGGACTCCTTGAATCAGAACATCATTCTAATCATCTTCACCATATTCATAAAACCTTGAGGGGTTTTCAATTCCTTCATCAACCTTCGCATTTGTACTTTCTATAATCTTTCTCAGTCTCTTGTTATAACACCAATATGCTTTGCTTTGAGTAGAATAACCCAGGAATATTCCTTCATCACTTCTAGCATCAAATTTGCCTAGATCTTCATCTCTTTTAATGTAACATTTGCTACCAAAGACTCTAAAGTACCTCACAATAGGAGTGATGCCAAACTAGAGTTCATAGGGAGTCTTATCGATATTGCTTCTGATTTGAGCTTGATTGAGAGTGTATACTGCAGTGCTCACAGCTTCTCTCCAGTAGATTTGAGGAGCATTTGCTTCCATCATCATGGTCCTAGATGCTTCCTGGATGGTTTGGTTCTTTCTCTCCACTACTCCATTCTACTGTGGAGTACTAGGAGTAGACAATTGTCTCTTTATTCCATGTTTCTCATAGAATTCTATGAACTCACCAGATGTGAATTCTCCACCTCTATCAGACCTTAGACATTTTAATTTTAATCCGGTTTCATTCTCTACCATAGCCTTGAACATTTTGAATTTCTCAAGAGCTTCTAATTTCTCTTTCAGAAAAGTAATCCACATCATCCAGGAGTAGTCATAAATTAATAGCATGAAGTATCTATCACCTTGCACACCTCTGATTCTTGCCGGACCACATAAATCAGTATGAACTAAGTCTAATAATCTGGTAGAAGATTGTTCCTTTCTTTTGAATGAGACTCTGCTTTGTTTACCCAACTGACATTCTTTGCACAAACTGTTTGTAGGTTTCATCAATTTTGGAAGATCTCTTATAGCCTGAGTGTTTCTTATCTTGATGATATTATCAAAATTCACATGACACATCCTCCTATGCCATAACCAACTCTGATCAATTTGCACAAATAGACAACTTTTACCAGTACCAACTAAATGGAAGATATTACCTTTTGTTCGAGTACTGGATGTAATCTCTATTCTAGAACTTTCAAAGATTTTGCATTTTCCATTCTTGAATCAGAGATCATAGCCTTTGTCCACCAACTGTCCAACACTAAGATGATTGTGCTTCAATCCTTAAACATAGAGTACATTACCAGTTTTGTTCTTTCCATCAAAATAAATAGTTCCTCTACCTCTAATTCTACTAGCAGAATTATCACCAAACTTTACCACTCCTCCTTCATACCTTTCCAAGTCTATGAACTTATTTTTTTCACCTGTCATATGGTGAGAGCATCCACTGTCAATGACCCAATCATCTTTTTCTTCAACTTGGGCAACCAGAGCTCTTTCTACAACTTTATGATTGATAGATTCAGAGGGCATTAGATCTTCTTCTTTGATGGCAATAAACACCCAATCACTTCTAGATTTGTTTCATGTCTCTGATTCATCATCAATTACTCCTTCATTATCATCCTCTTCATGAATATAGTAACAATTATTTTGGAACCTTGATTTGTTAGGATTTGGCCTTGAAAATCTTTCCGGACACTTTGAGGCAAAATGACCAATCTTATTATAGTTAAAACATTTAAAAGGCAATTTCCCTTCATACTTACCAGATCCTCTTGGCATTCTTTTTGCAATAAGGGCTTCGAGTTGAGTAGTTTCTGCTTCTTCTTCTTCCAGGTCTTTTCTTGCTTTTTCATACCATGATAGTTTCCTTGAAGAGTTCTCTCTCGGATCAAACCTTTGCTACCTTTTACAGAGGCACTGGCTTTGAATGCAGATTCAGTCTTGGGGGGCATCTCCAAATTTGATCAATTCAAATGTAGCCAATTTACCAACCAATTGATCTCTTGTGACACTTGAATGGGCTTTGAATTTTCAATGGCAGCAACCTTGTATTTGTAAGAAACAGGAAGGGATCTGAGAACTTTGCCAACAATCTCATCTTCATCCAAGACTCCACTAGCACATCTAATGCCACAAACAAGCTCATTTACTCTTGGCATAAAAGTAGTGATATTTTCATCTTCTCTCATCTTCATATTTTCAAATTTTCCTTTCAAACTCTGTAGCCTTGCATATTTAACATACTTGTCTCCATGCATAAGTTCCAATTTTTCCCAAATCTCAAAAGCAGTTTGTAGGTCAACAACATTTGTAAGCTCTGAATCAGACAAGGCACTTAGAAGAGCTTCTTTAGTCCGTAGATTGTTTTCAGCATCTGTAATTTCATTTGCGGTTTTCGGGCCATTTTGTGGAGGAGTATACTTCATTGTAGCCATGGTCCAGTACTGCATTCCCATACATTGCATGTGACTTTTCCAAAGATTAAAATTGGTTCCACCAAACTTCGGACTATCCTTCTTGTAGGATGACATCCTGGATCTCCTCAAGCAGTTAAGCTCTTTTAGAGGAACTTGGCTCTGATACCAATTGTTAGATTTAGGACAGACAACTGAGAGGGGGGTGAATCAGTTGTCCAAAACTTTCTTCCAATTAACACTTAAATCCACTTTGTAATTCAGTAGCATAATAATAAATCAATCATGGAAACATAATGCATTAAATCAAGAGTAGAAACACATCAACACATAAGACACCAAGATTTTGACGTGGAAAACCTAGTTAAGGGAAAAACCACATGGTAATTAACCCAAGATTGTATTCTTTGTTAGAAGAATAGAAAGAACAAAATGGCACATGCCAATTAGGGCTCACTGCCTGAGCATATTGCTCACAAGAGGCCCACTGCCTATAGGAGACACACTATCTACAAAATAATAAGTATCACATACTTGAACTGGAGAATAACATCTTCACCATGCTTGAGTTAGTTCCATTTAAGCCCAATACTTCTACTCTTCCTTTCACTCTCCTCCTTGCTACCACACTCTCACCTCCACAAGATACACTTTGAAATGACTTTACAACTCGTTATATATACAAGACATCGACTTAGGAATGATCATCTAAGTCGGCAAACATTACAGAGCAAATACATAAGTACAACATGACTTATTACAAAAGACTTCACATGGATCAACACACTATCGGTCATACAGATCTGAGACTTAAATCTTCTTCTAGGAACATGCCAATCTTCACATAACATCTTCAAGATCATCCACAGGATGTGTAACTCATCCGGTCAGCCAGACTTAGGAAGAACACCATCATCTGAAAATAATTCTTCAATTGTGAGCTCAAACTCCAATGCGAACCACCAACAAGAACTGGACACAATCTAAAGACCTCCACAAGCTAGCCTGAATCACCAAGAACATCCACACTACATCTGCTTACTGAAATCCTTCTCTCCTTCGTCCAGAACCTCAAGAACATAGTCTGTCATCACTATCACAATGGAATAGATGCTTGCGGACCTCCAGATCATGAACCATTTGAGTTGTCACTCCACATGGACTTCGTAAACACTCCACCAAATTTGCAGAATAGGATATTGCATTTTTGGATCTCACCGAACCTATCTGTGTCACTCTGTCACCTCTGAACAGCTGCCAGAACCGGTTTTACTTAAGTGGCCACAACTTCTTTAGATCACCATGCGGACCTATGAAATCTTTACTGGATCATCTTAAGACACCTACAAACCCTTTGAACTACATCCTCTGATATTCATCTTAGCTAGGATCTTTAGCTCATTGTCTTCACTGATCTTCTCTATTCCTGATTAGAACTAATTTTCTCAATATCCTCAGCACACAGCTCATCCAATCCTTATCATTAATGCAACATGAGTATGTTGACATCAATGACAACTCCAGTTAGGCCCATACTTGCAACACTTATGCTAGCCAAAAAGAAGGGGATAAAGAATTTATTGGTCAAAGGAGATTCTGAACTAGTGGTGAAACAAATCAAAGGGAAGGTTGTGGCAAAGAATGTAAGGATGAGATCTTATCACCACAGAATCTGGGATCTAATTGATGTCTTTGATTCTTTCAACATAGAAGTTGTCCCTAGAACTTTGAATACTGAAGCAGATAGAATGGTACAAATTGGTTCCTAATTTGATCCAGCAAGTGACTTGCTCGTTAACAGTGAGTCAGTAAAGGTTATAGTTAGGCCAACAATCCCAAATAATGTACAGAACTGGCAAGTCTTTAACAATGATCTTCAGGTGCTTTTATTTCTGCAACAGTCAAGAGAATTTACTGATCAATCACAACCCAAGATTGAAGAAGCATATGGTGACCAGATTATTCAGTTGAAGCCTAATAAGCTCCCAAAGGGGCTAATCACGCTGGAGAACCTGTTCGACCTAGATGATGTAAGCCTAGATAAAAGGAAGTTTAAGGCAAGCAAAGATGATTATTCAGAGATTCAAGTTAGTGAAGGAAGAAAGTTGAAGGTAGGCAATACTACTACTCAAGAGGAAAAAGATAAACTAATTTCTTTATGTAACAAGTATGATAGAGTAATTGCATGGACCTATGATGACCTTCATGGTTATAATAGAGACATCATTCAAGATGCCATAGAACTTGCTGAAGGGTCAAAACCAATCCGTCAGGAACAAAGACCAGTGAATCCTAGGATTGAACCCTTAATGGTAGATGAATTGCAAAAGCTTCTGGAGTCCAAATTTATTTTTCCAATTAAGCACTCAACTTGGGTGTCTAACTTGGTGCCAGTAAGGAAAAAGAATGGAGACATAAGGCTCTGTGTAGACTTCAGAGATATGAATAAAGCTTCATTAAAGGATCATTATCCCCTACCCTCCATGGAGCAAATTTTGCAAACAATGGCTAGATCAAAGAGATTCTCCTTGCTTGATGGTTTCTCAGGGTACAATCAAATCTAGTTGACTGACGAAGACTAGCATAAGACAATATTCACTACAAAGTGGGGAACTTTTGCAAATGCTAAAATGCCCTTTGGTCTTTCAAATGCTGGAGCTACTTTTCAATGCGCCATGGATATAACATTTGGAGACCTTATAAATAAGATCATTCTGATCTATTTGGATGACCTTACTATATTTACCAAAAATGCCAAAGATCACTTTGAGCATCTAGAAGCTGTTTTTCAAAAATGTCAAGAATTTAGGATCTCCCTAAATCCTAAGAAGTGTGTTTTTGCTGTGCCCCAAGGGAAACTTTTGGGACATATAGTTTCAAAAGATGGGATTTCCATTGAACTAGACCGAGTCATAGCCATACTAAATTTATCTTTTCCAGTCAATAAAAAGGTAGTTCCATCTTTTTTAGGTAATATCAATTTTGTCAATCGATTTATATCTTATTTTGCAGGCCTAGTTAGGCCCATTACTCTACTGCTGAAGAAGGATTTAGTTTTTAAATGGACACCTGAAGGGAGACAAGCATTTGAAGAATTCAATAAAGCCATTTCCACTACCCCAGTACTGAGAAATCTAGATTTCTCTAAGCCTTTCATAATGTATGTATATGGAGGAGAACACAGTGTTGCAGCTGTTCTGACCCAGAAAGATGACAAGGGAGAAGGAGAACATCCAATTGTGTTCTTCTCCAGGACCCTAAGGGAGTATAAATCAAGGTATAATTTCGTTGAGAAACAAGCTTATGCAATGGTTAAATCTCTTAAGAAATTCAGGCATCTAGTAACAAGTAATAAGATCTTGATATTAGTAGCTCACCCAAGTGTCAGAGAGTACATTATGGAAGGTGAGATTACAGAAAAAAGAGCCAATTGGATAACTAAAATTTTAGAATATGATATAGAGGTAATGCCCACTAAGTTGGTCAGAGGAAAGGGACTCTGCCAATATATTACTCAAGACATAGGGGAATCAATACCTATAGAAATAGAAAATGAAATAGTGTTAAGACTCTAAGAGTTTGATCAAATTTCTTGGGTAAGTGACAGAATACAGTTCATGAGAATTGGTGTTTTTCCTAGCGAACTTTCCCCTCATAAAAGAAGATATTATAGACAACAGGGAGTTCATTTTGCACTGATTGATCATGATTTGTTTAGAAATTTTTTTGATGGAATACTATTGAGATGTGTTGAGAAAGATGAAGCCCAAAATTTATACTGCATGAGTTTCATCATGGAGCCTCAGGGGGGCATTTTTTAGCAAGAACTACTGCCATTAAAGTCACACAAGCTGGCTACTTCTAGCCAACATTGTTCACAGATTGTCACCAGATGGTCAAAGAATATCAAGCCTGTCAGTTTTACACTGGAAAGAAAAGGAATGCAGCACTGCCTTTGAGTCCCATAGTAGTAGATGAGCCCTTTGCTCAGTGGGGTTTAGATTTTATTGGTATGATTAATCCAATATCAAATATGGGATACAAGTGGATCCTTACTGCAACTGATTACTTTACAAGGTGGAGTGAAGAAGTGCCACTCAGAGAAGCTATTGAAAAGGTAATCTTAGAGTTTCTTGAAGGGATAGATGCCCATTTTGGCCCTTCGTGCACCATTAAATCTGATAATGCTAAAGCATTCTTAGGAACTAGATTGTCAGAGTTTACATTAAAGAATGGAATATATCTAAAGATGTCATCTAATTACTATCCACAAGGCAATGGCTTGGTAGAGTCTACAAATAAGAACCTGATTAGGCTTATCAAGAGGATGGGAACTAATCATCAGAAAGATTGGCATAGGTTCCTCAATTTAGCACTATGGGCTAATAGAATCACACCAAAGCAAGTGACTAAGATGTCCCCATATGAGCTAGTCTATGGCAAGAGTGCAGTGATGCCACTAAATATAGAAATTCCTGCCTTACAGTTGCTTAAGCAGTTGGAAATAGAAGAAAATGGCTCAATGCATGTGAGGCTTGCCAAGTTACTGAGGTACAGGAGAAAAGAGAAAAGGAACATGAGTCTTTGATGAAGCATCAGCAAATCATAAAGAATTGGTTTGACAGAAAGACTTCTAATCCAAATTTTGAGGTTGGGTCTTTAGTGCTGAAATGGGATGAAAGAGCTGCTAAACCAGGCCGACACAGTAAGTTTGACTCATTATGGACAGGTCCTTTTAAGATCCACTCCTGTAAGCAACATAACGCATTCGAGTTGGAGAATACGGAAGGGGAACCTGAGGAGATTCCTATGAATGGGGTCTTTTTGAAACACTTCACATAGTCTCGAGACCCGCCATGTATCATAGTTAATTAGGTGTCTTTTAATTCCTTTCCCACTTTTGTCTTGCTTTCCCACTTTTTCCTTTTAAATAAGTGTTCTGAGAACACATTTCCGTAGCACAGTGGCCTCTTTTGTTGGTAGTTGCATTTATCAAGACTGTTCGGCAGTTCCTTAAACTTTAAGAAAGTACCTAACATTTCAAAAGATCACAACTTTTAATACTGATCTGACACACCATCCCATACAGATTTTCAAAGATACACTCACCATCTTTTTGGTGTTAATGCCATTAATAAGACGTGATGGGTCATTAATGCTTCATTATGCCTCGCTGAGCTAAGTATTAAGCCCCTTTGATTGTTACATTTTCTATTTCTCATTCTACATTCTCTAAGTTATTGCTTTCTGCATCAAAATTTTCATTCCTTGCCTGCAATTCTAGCTAAGTTCGAGTTCATTTACAAGTTTCTTACTTGCTTTCTGCATCAAGAGTTTCTAAGGCTGCTAAAAGAGATACAGAGATATCAGAGCCACATTCACCACAGGAAGGGCTAGGGCTCTTTGAGCTAGAAGATAAATGGAAAGGAAGCAAACCTTATGCATGTGCACCAGCGCAACCAAAAGCAAGCTATCCAAGGACAAGAGTTTTATATATGAGGGTGACTAAGGATTCTACACAAGTGAAGGACTATGCAGATGGCATTTTTGACACACGTATGCAGAAGAACCCAAAAAATCTTTGGGAAGGAGCTCATCAGAGATGAGTCTGCTGAACTACAAAAGAGGAGTCAGAAACTTTTGGAATGAGGGTTTGGACGTCTCAATTGGTACAGTTTGTGGTTCTTGATGTTCACCCATATCTAGAATTGATTGACATATGTGTAGAGTTGTTTCACCCTCCAACTACCTATATTCAATACGGCCCCTTCATGGTCCAGATATCTCCTAAAGTAATTTAGGATATGCTGGGTTTGCATCATGACAGGACTGCTACCTTTCCTACGATTCCCAAGTTGCAGAATACATGGGGAAATCTCCATAGTAGGGTAAATTTTTTAAACACTGAAATGCATTTAGATGACGACAATACCTAGTTGCCTTTGCTGCCCATAGGTAGAGCTCAGTTTAATCCTGATGTTCAAGATGCCCTTGCCATGCTGTCTTTTATCTTTAGCTAGTATGATGATTCAACAATATATAATTGGCAACTCACAGCAATTTTTAGACTTAAGACCATGGACAAGTCTCAAGAGTACCATTTCAATTTTTCTGAACAAATTTCCCAAGCTATGGTGGAACAACTGACAAATTTCTCTCAAAATCATGTTTTTAAGTATTCAACCTACCTATTTCACTTAATGTTGTATCAAAATTATGGTCTCTTTTAGTAATATATGCCTTTGAATATGTATGACCCTGAGTCTAGTAGTGGGAGAACAATCCCAGTGTCCGCATTGACACATGTTCTTTTAGACACTTCAAATCCCTATGAATTTGTAGAATGTTTTGTTGCACCAGTTTTCGATCAATTAGGGTCTAAGGCTGTGGAAAATAGAATGATAAAGAGTCTCAGGGGTTCGTTAACAAATTTGAAAATTCCTTGTGATTACTTCTTTGGGGCTCATACAACTATTATCAAACTTCGTGACTTTGCTGGAGAGCCTGTCCTGCTCCCAAAAGTTCTAACTCCTAGGGTTACATTTTTAGAGGTAGCACATCAAATATTCATTATTGATAATAATTTTAGTCATAAGAAGAACAAGAAGAAAATGTATGATGTTCCTTGGAGCAGAGAAAACATAACAATTGAGAAGAGAGAAATTGAGAGCCTCCTATTAAAGAAATTAGTAGCTTACGGTTTCCTGATAGTTGAAGATAAGTGGAAGTATGATCTAGATAGCTTCTTAGCTTCTTGGATTATCAATAACAAGGTTTCTGCAAATTTCATTCATGAGAGACGCCCTTTTTGGGAGAAGAGGAGATCGTCAAAGCAGGATGATCCAGTAGTTTATGTTGAATGGAAAGATCTACCAGATGAAGGTCCCAAGCCATGGGAGACATTTTATAAAAAGGAGCAGGAATATGACCCCAAGAAGTTGATGACTTCTAGTCTTAGAGCTACTTTAAAGAAGAAAGAATGGAGTGCTGAGAAAATTGCCACTTATTGGAAACGTAGACAAGAAATTTCTAAACTTACCCATACTTTCAGAGGTGTACAAACAGATGAGCAATGTGAAGCAATATGGGATGAATATCACATGACCCTGATACAAGTAACATTCCTAGTGGTTCTCATGGAATAGAAGAGGAAGGAGTATCAAAGGAAGCTCAGAAGATTGAAGAAACAAAGTCTGCAGCAACGGGAGTTCCTAGAGCCCCGTGGCCTCCATCTCTCAGCACTTTATAGAAAAAAAAGGCAATAGTATCTCCATCTCATGAGACCCAAATAGCTTTGGCATCGGGGGGTCTCAGAGCGGCACCTTTTCATCAAATAGTGATTGATTCAGAGGAGGGAGATCCTAATGACACAGAGGATAGACCTTTGAGGAAAAAATGTAAATTGGTTTTATAGGAGGAAGAAGATGATGTATTAGCGCCCCCGCAACAAGAAGTTCCTATGATCTCATCGGTGGCTCAGGTTAGTGTTTCTTCTCATATAGGGGTGGCTACCCAAGTAACCCATTCTTCCACGCCTCCTGCCACCTCTGCTGCGCCACTTCAAACTTTTGCCCCAATTGCCAGTTCATCGGCCATGTCATCACAGGCCATTTCTCTACCCCTGTTTTCCCCATCTATGCCCAAATGGACTTTGCCTTAGTTTGACCCAAGTTAGAAAATAACTACCATTCCTTGTGGTTTACCCAAGGTTATCCGTTCGCTGGAGGAGACATTGCCTCACCTCCTACTTTTTAAGCACAAGCTGATACAACAAGGAAAGCAAGAGAGGCTCGAATGGAAAAGAAGAGAAAGAAAAAAAATAAGAGCCCTGCTGTTTCTCACATGAAATCATTGTTTGATCCTATTCAACAGTCTTTGACTATTACTCATTTAGCCCCTAATGTGATCAAACCTGTAGAGAAAATGTAGCCACATGATTATACAATGAATGCAGTGGCCATGGATCTTACTCATTTTAGGCCACAAGATAGAGTAGAATTAATGAATGAAACTGCCTCAACAGTTACTATTGATTATTTGAAGATGTCAAAAAAATTGCAGAAAGTTGAAGCAGATTTGGCAAAAGAGAAAGCTACTAATAGTAGCTTGACTTCAGAGATAAACGCCAAGGATAAAGAGATTGACACCTTAAATAAGGATTTGCAGTCTACTGTATCTTTACAGATACATCAAGCATCACATGCTCAGGTCGCAACTTTGAAAAATGAAGTAGCACAAGAAAATTTTGTTGTCGCTACATTGAGACAAGAGAAAGCCATTGTTGAGAAGAAGTATTAGGACAAAATGCAAGAGGTGTCACAATTGCAACAGACCATTTTAAAAGAGCAAAATCTGAATAGTGCCGCTCAGGTTCAATTTATGGTTGAACAATAGAAGACCAAGCAATTAACTATTGAGCTAGCATAGAGGCCACAAAATGCAGGAATCTTGAATATGGTAAAGGAGCTTTATATGTCTGCATAGAGGAGAATTTCTAAAGAGATTGTTCAGTTTAAGCCTTCCCTCACTTTCTTGTTAAATGCACAACAATTATGTGAAAAAGTAGAGTCCTCGGTTGAGGCAACTTTATCTATTGTTTCTTTGAGGGTTTCAGAATCCTAGCTTTTATTGTAGAAACTCTATGATACAAATGATGAGACTTTATTAGCTATTGGTGTAAGTGACATAATGATTGCTGCAAAAAAGTTAAATGAAGTTCTAAGTTGCAATTCGGCTGCTATGAGTTGTAAGGCACTACTTGATGTAGTAAAAGAGGGTGTCAAAAATATGAAGAGACACATTGAAGATTTAGTGTAGTTGGGATTGCCATCCCCTTTTTCTGATGATAATATAGCTCTAATGACCGATGCCATAAAGATTTTTCTACTGACCAAACAAAATGATCAAACCGTTTTCCAAGGTCTGAGTGATTCTTCTAGTGTGGAGAAAGTGGAAGTAGTCTTGGTTCCAATGGCTCGTCTTGAGTTTCAATTACATGTTGTGGTACAGATTTTGCAGTCCTTTTCTCATAAGGACATCATTAATTTAGATTTTGCATTTCAAGATTTGCAGAGTAGACAAGGTTTGTCAGATTCATAGTGGTTTGTATATCAGGCCACGTTGCAAAAATTATAATTGTGATTCTTTGATAGTGGCAGTGCATTTTTGTTTTTTTGGAGCTTTTCCCTATTGATTCTAGAGTTCTCTCTGAGTAGGCACAGAGGTCCATGTAGTCGCCAAGAACTGTAGAGTCAAACTCTACATTTTGATTTTTGCTTGGTTGCGGCTCATTGTTTCATTTTTAGTTTGTTGATCAATTTCTACAGTTTCTATTGATATTTGTTTCCTGTATGCAGAATGCATTATGTATCAGTAATGCGGATGCTGCCATGTGGAATGGGTTTTCAAAGGAGCAAAAATAGTTTCTAAGTGTCTCAGATAGTGCTACATATTTTCTTTATGCTTCGCAATTTCTAGATGCTACAGGAATGTGCCGCGTATCCTTGGCATTGTTTCTTTTATTCAGTGTCATTGCTGTGTGCAGGATGCACCACGTGTCGCTACCGCGAGCCTTGGTGAAAAGTTTCTTTTGATACAGCTTGCATGAGGAGGTCGCCAAGTGTCCTTTTGTTGCAGTAGCAGGGGTCGCCACGTGTATCCCTTTTTGATAAGTTTTTGAGGCACTGAGAAATATGTGGTGGGCCTGGGATGATACGATACAAATTTTGGAGTCAGCGAAGGGTGCCATGTGTTGTATGCAGTGGGTCAAACTAATTTTATTTTGATGTTGCCGAAGGTTGCCACATTGTTTCTTTTGTAAGTTTCAATTGTGCGTGGAAGGTGCCAAGTGTCATCTTCGCAAGGTTTTAAGAAACTCTTTTATGAAGCTTTGGAGTTAAACGGAAGGTGCCACGTTACTTTTGTTACATTATGTGGTCATTACTGTGTGTCTCTATTTTGACAGGTATCAAATTATATGGTGGGTCCTGCGAGCAAATGCTGCAGTTTCTAAAAGTGATGAGGAGAGTGACAAGTGTCATTGCCACGGGTGTTTGAGGCATAAGGTAAAGGAGCTTTTAGGATGAGCGGAGAGTGCCAAGTGTCCCAATTTTGATTCTCGGGTGCTGTCACATACCAAAAAATAAGTGTGGCAGATGGCGACAAGTGGCAGTATTCGGTGTCTCTCTTTTATGTGAAGAGGAAACTTAATAGCAAGCAGAGGATGCCGCGTGGAGCATATTTTGAAGCTAATTGAAGCTCACGGGTGATGCCAGGTGTCACAACAGAACAATAGTTACAATGCCACATATTTTATCGCTCAACCAATGAGCGCATAGGGAAAGATGGTTGAGATTCAAGGAGATTTTCAGTATCAGTTCAAGTCCCTGTTGAGTTCTAGTTCTATTCAGGCCATTGAGATCCTAACTGTTAGAGGTGATCTTGAGTCAAATTTTGTGGCTATTAAATAGGAAGATGTTGTAACACAGAGATACATTATTGATTAAGAATTTAGATATCTTGTTGTGATCGGATTGTATCATTTTGCCTTAGTTTAGCTGTTTCTGAGAAGGAAGCTAATATATCTATGCATGTTTTTGTGCCTTTTATATTTTGCTAAATTGTTAATGAAAGAAGCTCTATTCTGTGCCAGTGGTGATATTTTCCATGTCTCTGTATAAATCTTCTAAGTTTAGCCTTTGATTTTAAATTCATTTACAATCTATCTATGTTAATCATGTAGTATTTGCTCTTTAATATAGTCAAATCATGAGGGTTTACTCACTGTGCTGATTACTGAAATACACTTAAATCAGGCGCATCGCCATATAATTAGAAGTTATGTTTATTGTATCTGTAATCTTTTTTTTCTTCCCTTTACCTAAACCCCAATTGAAAAAGGAAGAGCTAGCTTCTGTAAAATCTGGAGGTTGTTTCAAGTATGAAGTCCTACATTCTTGAAGCTTCCCATGTTGGTGTTAGAACCTGCACAATTTTATACATCAACAGCTACAATCCTAAAATAAATGCTTCATGCTTTCAATTGTCTAACAAAATGGACAAGTAATTGTTCTAACCAACATATATTTTAATCTATCCCTAACAGGTAGCTTGCAATCTAAAATTTTCCAAGCCAATAGTTGTGCATTAGTAATAGCTTTGATTTGCAAACTTGAGCACAAGTAATTTTACCCAAAATTTATGACTAAATCTGCATCTCCATTTAATAGTTAGATGAGGAATGAAGCACATTCAAGGAAAGAGTAGAAGATAAATTTTCTTTAAACTAAAGTAAGAGAAGCAAGTTGACAACCATTGCCAATCCTCAAAAAAATAACATGGAGTTGAGCCACGTAATAGTTAGCTCAAGAGGGACTAAGGACTGCACACAAAAAATAAAATGTTTATAATTATTTCTAAAATAAAAAATGGTCTTTAATAACAAGCCAAGGAGCCCAACTCATTGAATTGAAGCAACATAAATTAGTAAACGATTTGATCCCCTTTTTTAACAAATAATAGCTCTATTTAGATAATGTAATAGAAAGTAGTTGCTCATGGTAAATTATGTGCTTACTCCACCAAATAAATGAACAACCAAAACTAAAACCATGTTGTAATGAAAAAAAATTCCACTTTAAAAAGTGGCAAATATGTTGTGAGGCTTTCAAACTGATTGAACATGCAAGGAAGTTTTGATTTGAAAAAGGAGCAAGAAGGATCTTGTCAAGCCAACTAATATTCTACCATTTTCCTTTAGCAGTAGTAATATTTATCTTATGTCATAGTAAAATCTTCCATGGTTGATCATGTGTAGAAGCCTTCATAATCCATTTATCAATTAAACACAAGCCTTCAATTTTGAGATCAATAATTCCTAGTCCGCCTTTAGACTTAGGTTGGATGCAATGGGACCAAGAAGTAGCTCTAAAACCAACATTACCATCCCATTTGGTCCAAATAAATTGTCAAATTAGTTTATTTAGATCTTCATACCCTTTGTTGGAAGGCATCCAACATGAAGAGTAGTACACATGAGTGGCAAGCAAGATTTTATTAGCCACCTAAATTCTACTAGTTGTTAAAAGAAATTTGTTGCCCCAGTTAAGTAATTTTTTTAGTCTATCAAGATACCAATTCCACATCTTAGTCAAAGAGACTCCTAATCTAAAAGGGATACCAAGATATCAAGTTATTTCACCATGTTCAATTTGCTTCCGATGTTTGGGAATCTAATGGGGAATGGGGCCACTTTGAGACCTTAAGAATTAAGTATTATGATGGTTTAATTTAGATCCAGACACAGAGTAGTATAGATCTATAATATCATGTATTCTAAATGGCAAAATAAATAAATAAATATAAAATTATCTCATTATTTGAATTCTAAATAAATAATAGGTTGTCATTGTTAAATAGGAAAAAGAGGATGAATGATGTAGCTAGTTTGTGTACACTAGATCAAACCCTCTTCCTCAATAACATTCAAGGGAAAAACCAAGCTAAGTCACTACAAGATGAAAGAGGACTCAGCTACTAATTTTGTGCTCTTGTTTTCTATGAAAAGATGTAATTCAACCAAGCCGTTTATCAAACCCTAGGTTAAGTCTGAGTAAAACCCTAGTTATAATATAATTAGATTGTAATAGAAAAACAACAATAGAAAGCCAAGATCTGAAAGTACCAAGATCATCAATGAGATGTCATAACCTGTGTCATGGAATCTGAGATGTCGGGGGACTCTGATGTAGGCTCCCAAGTCCTGAAAGTCAAGATCTCTAAAAACTCAGAACTGGAAGAATGATACTGAGAGTGTCCAAATTCCTGTTCCAGTGTCCATTTCAATAGGAGGACATTAGGGCAAGTGTCCAAGTCTTCCGTAGAGGAATTTCTATAATTTATTTTCAGATCTTGAAACCCTTTCTCTTGAACTACCTTCCTGTACCTTCACTTCTTCAATCCTCACACCTATAACATGTACACAAGAAGAAAAGGGGTTTGGGTGTTGTGGTGTTTAGGGATTTTCCTCAATCAAATCCCAGGATAGCATTCAAGATTCCCAACACCATTGTTAGAGAGAGAGCATGCCCTTGTAGGGAAAAGCCTAAAGATAAATCAAATGATGAAATGATTCAAGCAATAAATATGTCACCTCGGAGGTGAAGTCCTTAGGAGAATGAAGATCCTTCAACTCATAAGGAGATTAATGATGATTCTAAATCTGCAACAATAACACAATGAATGCTTTGAATGCTCTTTGTTCCAAGATCATAAGTTTGCTATCATCAACCTTACTTAAAATGAATTCAAACACTCACTTATATATGCTTTCTCATTAACATTTGTGAATTAAATTGAAAGATCCGACAAGGAGAGACCCATTTAAAGGTCCTATGCGACATGAATTAAATTCTTCCCTGACCAATCAGGGAGGACTTGGGTACAGGCGCCCAAGTCCCAAGGAGCCTTTTTGGTCTAGGGTAAGGCATAAAATGGCCCCCTAGTCCCCATTTGTCATGGGTTTCGGGGGATGTTGCATCAGGATGAATATTTTGCATGTAGCGTGTTAACACAAGTACCTAGGAGCTAAACTAGAAGGTAAAAAGGCATGTGTCCACTTTTTACTCCATAACATTTATCCCCCACTTTAATGTGTGTGCGATCTTATGATTCAACACATACATTAAAGTACGGTCAAAGCATATCAAAACACATCAACACACATCAAACACTATACTAAAGGCACACCCTAAGTTTGAAGGACTATTTCTAGCCCCCAGACTTAGGTAAACATAAGAAAATACTTAATAGTCACATAAGACACAGTGAATACAATAAGGAAGCACACAATTTACATGGAGAAGATAGTGAAAGAATGTAATACATAGAGAATACATGAATACAGTCACTCAAAACATAGAGAAGACATGAAGAGAAGACATGATTTAAACAATTATGCATATGTATATAATTCTAACTAAGAAAAACACACAGCATGGGGGGAGCTCATCATTACACATCTTTAGACCATGAAAAAACACACAAAACACACACAACATGAGGGGAGTTCATCACTACATGTTTTTAGTGTTGATCACAAAGAATACTAAGAGGGGGGTTGAATAAGTATTTTGTAAATCCTTTCTTTCATATAATTGTTAATCCTTTTACCAAATTCAATAACATGAAAGCAAAACAAACATAAGAAGAGTAGCCACAAAGTCATAACACATAGACACCATGATTTTTATGTGGAAAACCCAAAAAGCGAAAAACCACGGTGAGTGTTATCTCACAATATATTATGATATCAAAAAAAATTACATGAAGTCTCACTGCCCAAGGACTCACTATCCAAAGAAGTGCTCACTGCAATGGGCTCACTGACAAGAAAATAGAAGATAAGATAAAAGAAGAATTAGCTCACTGCCAAGAGATGACTGCTCCAAGTGCATCTATAGAATGCTAAAGTGCAACTACATTGATAGGTCAGTATACAAATTCAAATGTCTTCATTATATCTGCCCTGCTTTTTCTGCTATGCTTCACATATACTCTATTCTTCTACTCTTATTGTCCTTATTTGATCACAAAACTACCTTCGATCGCACACACTTTGAATTCACATTCTATTCGCATGTCTTATGTTTCCAATGCTGAGATCTATCAAATATATATATCCGCATCATGAATTTTCTCAAACTAGGTCGACATGCAAAAGATAAAGCTTGTGGATTCAAGTTATACTTGGTCAACCTGTTATTGTGCCCAAATAACTACGCGGACCCAAATAAACAAGCAAGATTCTTCATATAGGTTAGGACCTATCATAGTGTTGGTGCCTGAATTCACTGACAGTTTCCGAGCAATTTTCATGCAGGCACCATCCCAAAATATCCAAAAAATTTTAAGTTTTGGGGCCCCTCAATGTTTTTCAGCATCTGTATTATAGTTCTTGAAGAGGTGGTCTTCATGTTTTCTCCATCGGCATGAGTTTGTATTTGTCTTGGCAATCATGATGGTAGTAGTCATATCTTCTTCCATCGCCAAGACTTTGTGCTATCGGCGAATGAGTTTCATGTTGGGCCGTTGGCATTTGTTTGGCCGATGGATATCTATCGACGAGAGTAGTATTGTCGGCCAAGCAGTTTTTTGTGGCGCGGATAGGCACGGGTCACACCGACAGGGGAGTATGGAGTGGACCATCAGCCAGACTTTTGCTATCGATAGAGGGGTCTTAACCTCTGCCGATATCGTTTTTCTGGCCGATGGGGATTTGGGCATTGTGTTCATTAGTATGACAATGTGTGTCGGCGAGGGAGATTTGTGCTTAGCCGATGGGTCTTCTCTGGCCGATGTGGAAGTTGGAGGCTTTAGGGAGGTGTTCGTCGGTGTGACTAAGGGTGTCGGCTAGTGTTTTTTCAGTTGCTCCGATGATGAGTGTTTGGCCGATAGAGGAGCAGAGTGTGGCTCGTTGGTGCGTCGGTATGACTCGACGTATCGGCGAGCGTCTTTTTGTTATGCCGATGGCGTGTGTCTCGCCGAAGACCTGAGTATGGTGTGGTGGTCGGTGTGACTAGCTGTGTCGGCAGGGATGGAATGTGTTGGCCCGATGGTCTTTCTCTGGATGACAAGGGATTGCGATGGGCTTCATTGGTGTAACACATGAGGTCGGCCAGAAGATTTTTTGATGCTCCGATGGAGGGAGTCACGGTGACGGAGGGTGTGTTTTGTTTGCCATCGGCGAGACTGTTGAGATCGGAAGGAGTTTTTTGGAGCAGGCCGATGGTATAGGTCTGGGCGATGGGCTTTGGGCTGAGAGGCGTGTGTCGAGCGTGGCAAAAGCGCTCGACACTTAGTATGTGGGTGGCCATGTTTTTAAAATGCTAAAGGGGTTTCCGCACTATGCATGTGGGATTATTCCCCTGTGTATTTTGAACCTTCAGAAAACGCATTTTGGCGGGAACTCCCCATTTGAACACAGCGATGGTTTTCTTGGTGGTTGTGGGTGGTTGAGCCATCAATGGCGACAGTGCAGAGATGTGAGCAAACAGTCAAGCAGTCAGGTACCCATTTTATGGCATAGCGATTTCTCCAATGGTGGCGCTGGGCTCGAGATCCCCCCTGTCTATCGCATTTAATCTGTGAAGGCTATTTTCAAATGGAAGGAATGTATTTGGTGAATTTTTGACTTCTGGCCATGTAATTAATTGCTGAATGTACACGATTCTGTATATAATGGTCTGGCTGTGTTACTTTTGAGAGGTTGGACATTTTTGGGCTTTCTGCTCTGGCTCTGAACATAAGGCGTTCACATTTTGAAAGGCATTTTTTGCTACAGACTCGGTCCTTAGTCTGGTGTACTAATCTATCTTGGATTGTAAATGATGATTTTCTCTATGATGACCTTCTATGCAGATTGATTTTAAATGAAAAACACCTGTGTGTGTATTATTTCTGATTGTCTCCTGTATGTCATTTGTTTTCCTTTCAAACAAGGTTGTCAAGGACTTCCAAGTTTTTTAGTGTATGCATACTATGTGTCTGATTTATTGCGTCTGCTCAAGGAGTGGTTAAATAGGCTTTTGATCAGATACAAAGGGAAATAGATTGCATCATAGGATCTGTTAAGCATGATCATTAATGATACTCTTACTTAGACATGTTGTTGTCAGGCAGTAGCATTATTCTCAGGTCCTCTGGATATGAATTTATGTTGTCATGGGGAGACATTTACAGTCTTAGATATGACTCTGCTGCCCAGATAAGGCACTGGTTTGGGAATTTGTCTGTTCAATGGGTCTAGGAAAGTCCCATCACTCCAAACACCATTTCAACCCATCTCATCACTTCCACCTGTTAGTTGTAGGATTAGGATTAGGAACCTCTGCATGCTCTCATACCTAACCAGACATTATGTCCAAGAATGTTGCCAACCTTGTGATTTGTTACACAAATCTTGGTCCATACATGAGAGTATTCTGCCTGTTGCCGTCAAGTTAAATCCTTCTGTCATTGAGCTAGTCAAGGTTATACTTTTATCAAATAGGGACACCCCCCTTGGTGTGGCAGAACCAGAAGTGAAGGGGAGGAGCTCACGCAACCTCCTGTATTCAATTGGCTGAATTTGCCTGTGCATTAGAAGTGGCAAACCCTAATGCTGATTCAGAAGAAAAACCAACAAAATGGCGACTCTGCTGGGGATGGTGATGTGAAGTGATATCCTGCAGTCTCTGGTGAAGTTTTGCTCTGCTGGTGGAATGAACTCAGAAACATATTTGATGAGCTTTCAGTTGCTGTAAATCTTGTCCTCTTTGGAGAGTTGGTGACTCTGCAAAAAATTCAAGTGCACATGAAAAGTTGATGTGTGTGTTGTGACATAAAATATGCTGTTCAGACTTCAGCATCTGTATAAGAAAGGTACCTTGTTCCTTCCCCTTTATATTTGTTGTTTTGCTGCATAGGTTAGATGCCAGGGGAGGTTACAGGTCTTAGGAATGCAAGGGATGTCTGAAAATAGAAATTTCATGAATCCAAGTATGAATTATCCCATACTCGGTGGTGAAATGTTGGATAAAAGAATAGAAGAGATGAGAAATAGGTTGATATTCTTAGAGGCTGAGCAGGCCCAGTTAAAAAGTAGTAACCCTATTGTGTCTACCAGTCAGAAGGCTAAACCTCTTCTCAGCCCTTTTGATCCTTTGTATGACCAATTAGATTTGTCATGGGTTGACTATAAAGTAGAAACTATGCCTGCTAGGATATACAGTCAGATGCCTAGATTTAGTGGTCACAGTGTATGTGATGGGAATGCGCATATCCAAAATTTTCACAGTTTTATGGGAAAACATTCATTTAGAGATGAGGATATGTGGATGAGGTTTTTTGTTAGGTCCTTTGATGCAAAAGCAAAAGACTGGTATTTGAGCTTTCTAAAGAGATCCTTTGCCTGTTGGGATGAGCTTACTGACTTTTTCAAAAGAGAATTTGCAAAAGAACCTGCTGATCTTGTTGCAGAATTGATGAGAATCAGAAAATAAGATGAAGAGCCATGTGTTGATTTCAGTCATAGTTTTGCAGTAGCCTTTTCATAGATCCCAGAAGTCTTCAGACCTGACACTTCAACCTGTGTTGGCATATTCTTTGAGGCTTTTGAGGAGGGCTCTAGTGCATTACTGAGGGATTTCAAGGTGACAAGTATGCAGATGGCATACAAGTTTGTAGAAAAAATAGAAAAAATCAGAAATGTGCACTTGTTGAAACCCCTGTCCACAGGCTTTGGTGTGAAAAATAGTTGTGAAGCTGCAAATGACCAAATAATTAAAGCATCATGTACAGATAAAAATGAAAATGAAAGCATAGAGGTTGAGACTGTTGTATCTAAACATAATGCTAACAATATAGCTCAACTGGATTGTTCACCAGTTGAGGATGCCAATGAAGGAACTAATGAAGATTCCCATTGCAATGATGAGGCATATGACCATAAAAACAATAACGAGGTTGTGGACAATAATAAGCAACTTTTGGAATGGACCTGTGGAGACAATTGTGAGTATTGTACTCAAGAAAAAGAAGGTATAAGCAAACAGAAAAATAGTCCCATGTGTGACCCATTGCCTACCTTTCAAACACATGGAGATCATGAAGAGCAGTCAGAAATTGAAATAAGTGCTAGTGCAGAGCATGATTGTTTATCATTCGATGGCTGTTTTGCTTATGACACACAGGCTGATACTTCTTCACAGAGTGAATCCATTGGTGATGAAAATGCGTGCTCTGCTGCCCATGAACCAATGGCACACTACGATGAAACTGATGCACCTGGGTCACCCATTTATGACACATGTGATGATGAGGATCTGTCTGAGTATGGTGAGGATCTAGACATTGTTTTTGACTTGGATTCTATTTCTCATCTTGATGAAAGAGGAAACAACATACATCAGGTAAGTGACTGTAAAAATGTGCCTGATTTGAAAAAGATGCTAGAGCCTGATCTTTTCCAGTTTGGTGCTGCTATTGGTTGTGTACATGATGTGCACAATTGTGAATTTGAAAGCTTTTCTTTTGAGAGGCCAGCATATGAAATGAGCTCTGATTTTCCTAGCTGCATGGTGGACTTTGAATATTTTTAGTTTTCAGTCCAGCTAGGAGATCATTTTGCAATGCATAATGCTGATACAAATGATAACATGTGTTATATTCCATTTGAGTATGCATTGCTTGATACATTCTGCATCCATTTGCTGCCTGATGCTGAGGGTTGTTTGCATAGGGTTGATAGTGACAAAATAAATCAAAAGGTTGAATGTGCAGATGACCAAGTTTGTTTGTGGTCAGATCATGGTAGTATTCTCAGGCTTGACCCAGTGTATGCAGATGAGAACAAGGTGTTTGACAAGGGGAAATATTGGTTTTCCTTTTCTTGGTGGCCTTAGGCCATCAAGTTTGATTGGTGATGCAGATCATGGTAACTTCATGACTCTGTTGCCCAATGGATAAGGCACTGGTCTGCATCCCAGAGATTTGGGGTTCTCGCTGCAGTCTCGCACCTGTACGTCCCCAATCAGAGCCACTATTGGTGCTTGAATTCACTGACAGTTTCTGAGCAATTTTCATGCAGGCACCATCCCAAAATATCCAAAAAATTTTAAGTTTTGGGGCCCCTCAATGTTTTTCAGCATCTGTATTATAGTTCTTGAGGAGGTGGTCTTCATGTTTTCTCCATCGGCATGAGTTTGTATTTGTCTTGGCAATCATGATGGTAGCAGTCATATCTTCTTCCATCGCCAAGACTTTGTGCTATCGGCGAAGGAGTTTCATGTTGGGCCGTTGGCATTTCTTTGGCCGATGGATATCTATCGACGAGAGTAGTATTGTCGGCCAAGCAATTTTTTGTGGCGCTGATAGGCACGGGTCACACCGACAGGGGAGTATGGAGTGGATCATCGGCCAGACTTTTGCTATCGGCAGAGGGGTCTTGACCTCTACTGATATCATTTTTCTGGCCGATGGGGATTTGGGCGTTGTGTTCATCGGTATGACAATGTGTGTCGGCGAGGGAGATTTGTGCTTAGCCGAGGGGTCTTCTCTGGCTGATGTGGAAGTTGGAGGCTTTAGGGAGGTGTTCGTCAGTGTGACTAAGGGTGTCAGCTAGTGTTTTTTCAGTTGCTCCGATGATGAGTGTTTGGCCGATAGAGGAGTAGAGTGTGGCTAGTTGGTGCGTCGGTATGACTAGACGTATCGGTGAGCGTCTTTTTGTTGTGCCGATGGCGTGTGTCTCGCCGAAGACCTGAGTATGGTGTGGTGGTCGGTGTGACTGGCTGTGTCGGCAGGGATGGAATGTGTTGGCCCGATGGTCTTTCTCTGGCCGACAAGGGATTGCGATGGGCTTCATCGGTGTAACACATGAGGTCGGCCAGAGGATTTTTTGATGCTCCGATGGAGGGAGTCACGGCGACGGAGGGTGTGTTTTGTTTGCCATCGGCAAGACTATTGAGATCGGAAGGAGTTTTTTGGAGCAGGCCGATGGTATAGGTCTGGGTGATGGGCTTTGGGCTGAGAGGCGTGTGTCGAGCGTGGCAAAAGCACTCGACACTTAGTATGTGGGTGGCCATGTTTTTAAAATGCTAAAGGGGTTTCCGCACTATGCATGTGGGATTATTCCCCTATGTATTTTGAACCTTTAGAAAATGCATTTTGGCGGGAACTCGCCATTTGAACGCAGCGATGGTTTTCTTGGTGGTTGTGGGTGGTTGAGCCATCAATGGTGACAGTGCAGAGATGTGAGCAAATGGTCAAGCAGTCAGGTACCCATTTTATGGCATAGCGATTTCTCCAATGGTGGCGCTGGGCTCAAGATCCCCCCTATCTGTCGCATTTAATCTGTGAAGGCCATTTTCAAATGGAAGGAATGTATCTGGCAAATTTTTGACTTCTGGCCATGTAATTAATTGCTGAATGTAAACGGTTCTGTATATAATGGTCTGGCTGTGTTACTTTTGAGAGGTTGGACATTTTTGGGCTTTCTGCTCTGGCTCTGAACATAAGGTGTTCACATTTTGAAAGGCATTTTTTGCTACAGACTCGGTCCTTAGTCTGGTGTACTAATCTATCTTGGATTGTAAATGATGATTTTCTCTGTGATGACCTTCTATGCAGATTGATTTTAAATGAAAAACACCTGTGTGTGTATTGTTTCTGATTGTCTCCTGTATGTCATTTGTTTTCCTTTCAAACAAGGTTATCAAGGACTTCCAAGTTTTTCAGTGTATGCATACTGTGTGTCTAATTTATTGCGTCTGCTCAAGGAGTGGTTAAATAGGCTTTTGATCAGATACAAAGGGAAATAGATTGCATCATAGGATCTGTTAAGCATGATCATTAATGATACTCTTTCTTGGACATGTTGCTGTCAGGCAGTAGCATTATTCTCAGGTCCTCTGGATATGAATTTATGTTGTCATGGGGAGACATTTACAGTCTTAGATATGACTCTGCTGCCCAGATAAGGCACTGGTTTGGGAATTTGTCTGTTCAATGGGTCTAGGAAAGTCCCATCACTCCAAACACCATTTCAACCCATCTCATCACTTCCACTTGTTAGTTGTAGGATTAGGATTAGGAACCTCTGCATGCTCTCATACCTAACCAGACATTATGTCCAAGAATGTTGCCAACCTTGTGATTTGTTACACAAATCTTGGTCCATACATGAGAGTATTCTGCCTGTTGCCGTCAAGTTAAATCCTTCTGTCATTGAGCTAGTCAAGGTTATACTTTTATCAAATAGGGACACCCCCCTTGGTGCGGCAGAACCAGAAGTGAAGGGGAGGAGCTCACGCAACCTCCTATATTCAGTTGGCTGAATCTGCCTGTGCATTAGAAGTGGCAAACCCTAATGATGATTCAGAAGAAAAACCAACACATAGAACCACTTAGAGTAATGATTCCAATCATATAACTTCACGGCATATTGATCTAACATGACTGTCGGCTTATCCCTTAAGTACACACTTGACCAAATCAACTATCATACCATAACCTTCAATGTGGATTATACTTGAAGTGCTTGATGAGTTAAGTTGAATTAATGTTGCTTGGTGATGATATAATGATTGCCACCGGATGAAGAAAGTTGTGAAAGGTTGAAGGAATTTATCTAAGTATAGTACAAGTTAGGAAAGATGTTACAGGCTTGGAAGAGTGTAGCACACCCTACCGCATCTAGATATATGAGCCTACGAATAGGAAAGATGGATAGGTATTACTCTTAGGTATCGGTGTTTCAATTTTGAGGTCATAATGCTTACCGCAAAGTATTTTAGAGAATGAAGAATGAAGATAGTTAAGAAATAGGGTAAGTACTATCACAGAGCGATAGGAGAATGCTCTGCACTTCTCCACAGTTGATGATATGAAGTTGTGGCTTGGATGATAGGTAGATGTGAGTAACAAGTATGTATGTTTCAAGTTTCAAGAAATAATTTGTATCGTAGGTACTTTTCCGGAGTTAGATCTATGAAGACTTGTCTTGGTACTGAGTAGTGTGAATAGAAGGAGAGAGTTAATGTTACCGTAGTACACCACACATGGATATTTAGTCTTTCTAATGGAAAGATAGACACATTGGATCAGTTGGTATGCTCAATTCAAGTTTCATTTTTTTTTTTAACGCAAGTATGATCTTCAATGTTTCACTTCAAGACTGTGCTATCAGAGTATGGTAAGGTTATTGAAATCAATGTTCAAGAGTTTGTGCCAACATATAACAGCTTGATTTGATAAGAGAGATGTTTAGAAATGTTTTACAAGTCATATAACTTTCATAGTGTTTTTCGCATGATATAATTTAGTCTTCTCCAGTACTACTTTTGGTCTAGAGTTAAATGTAAGGAAGGGTACGTGTTAACTGTGCCGACCTGATATATGTTGATGATCATGTCATAAGGTGTATGCACTAGCATGGAAGAGTGTGTCAAATTGAGATAGGATCTAATTATGACTTATTCCTAAACCGCATTGGAATTTTACTTACCGTACATGTTTAGGAGTCAACTGATAAGGCCACTACATGTTTCATGCTACACGTTTCATTCTAGCCAACCAAGGGGAAAGTTTCTTGAAGCTTGTGGAGGACATATATGAAGAATCAAAATCGTTGAAAGTAAGGTGTGTTGTGAATGATATGACGATGAAAAGTTCTAAGGATTAGTTCATGTAATGGAATACTGTTGCAGAAGATATGATGAGCTCTGCAATAATAAAGAGGGATTCCTAAACATGTTTTGATGTTGTGGAGATCAATATTATTGTTATAAGGAAGACATATATGATTAGCATTCTTGTTGCAAGAAGAACCTTGAGATAAGTATTGTAAATGTTGTAACTATTCAGGGAGTTGCAACTTCCTTTGGGTTGTAGCCCATAACTAATATTGTAATCTTGTTTTTATTTGTGAGGCTGGATTTGGATGGTGGATCCAAGCAGCTTGCTCATCGTGGTTTTTCCCTTCTTGGGTTTTCAATGTAAATCTAGTGTTATGGTTGTGTGCTTTTGTGTTCTTGCATTTCTCATGTCTTGAATGTGCACATAAGTTTGGATGCTGCTGAAAATAAAGTAATTTGATTAAGTACTAATTCACCCCGCTCTCAGTACCTCAGTGTGTTCAACATGGAGTGTGGGGTTTTTCTCCTGAAAAGGTTTCCCCACATAATTATTGTGTTATGATATGATTGTTATTTGTGTTTATTTATGTATTAACTGTTGTAAAGATCTGAAAAGTTCTGCATATTTCTCCCCTCAAGATTAGTGTAGGAAGTTGCTCTACTACCTTAGCTTCCTTACAAATCTCACACATGTAGGCATCCTAGATTATTTTGATCTAGATTAAGGTTCATTTTAGTGCTCCTAAAGAAAACAATCCTAGAATGATTCTCCTTGTAATGATTAGGTTAAATACCAAGGCATTGCAATAAATCATGTAAATGTGTACCAAGTTAGTTGATCTGAGCATAGCCTCAAGCACTAGATCATTCCATCTTTAGAAAGCTTCATCATTGCATACTATAATGCAACAGGGATAATCACTCCCAAAGAAATAGCATATGATCTAAGCACAACCTTGCATATCAATTTATAGACAACACTGTGTTTTACTTTTTGTGTGCATCCCCATGTGCATTAGCACAATGGAAAGATGCCTTGTACATAGATGTATATATAGCAATGCTACTTCACACACATTCACACAAGCATCAATCTTAATAGTTCTATTCACAATCATACAATCTTAGGGTTCATTTTATGTCTAAGCTTTAGTAGTTTTTCGAAGCTCTTCTAGCATCATGCTTCACATATGCTTTATAGATTACCACATTTTGTGCTACAACACATACTCTACACATGTTATGCCTTCTTCAACTTAGCATTTGACCATACAACATGCACAAAATGTGGCATTAACTTCTCCATAAAAAATGTTACCATATGTGTGCAACACTTGGTAGGCTTAGTTCCAGAGTAAATGGTTCTATACATGTCTAATATTTAGCACCATGCACATCCAACACATGGTGACTTCTCACACCACATGTATTCACACCATATAGGTTTGACACTTGGTAGTGTCCTATTCACACTACCATGTGACCATACATGTCAGATACATGTTAGCATAGACATGGCTCTCAACTTTTGACCTTCACCTATAAAAACCAACACTATACATCTTGTTCAATATTTCAATCTAACACTCCAGTATAGTGAATCAAACACTCAAGGTTGACATCAACATATTATCATGCTCTATGTATCTGATATTGCCTCTTGCACATTCTAGGTAAATTTGGGAAGATGTGTCACTCCTTTGTAATTAGAGGAATTCTTATTATCAACCTTTCCTATAATTCATGCATATTCTTCCATTAAATAACAATATAATTTTGGCTAATCATGCACTCTTTGAATGTGTGATGGTATTTTGCATCTTATCCTCTAATTTGCATTGCACATTCTATAATTCATAATGTTATTCATGCAATTCTCATCACTTAGATAGGTTATGGATTGTCCTCCAAGCATCTCTTGGGATTGACTTGGATCATCAACTCATAATTGCTAGTGAAATGGCATGGAGTTAAAATAATTTGAACTTGAAAATTTTGATTTAAGGGGTCAATTCTACATGGTGTAGGAGCAAACCTACACCTTGTAGGATTGGCCTAAGACAAGGAGGTGTACTATCAAGGTGAGGAATGAATGTATAGAAATGGGTGAATGATATACACAATAAATGGATAGTAATGATCAATGTATGGGAATAAGTTCAAATAGGATTTAGATAAGGTTAAATGTGTGGGAACTGTGTAAAATGGGGTGGATGAAGGATTGAGGAATGAGCCTAACTTTACACGAGTGTGCCATTTTTCAATTTGTAATTGTTTTAAGACATACCATCAAAATGGACCCAAAACTAAATGAGAATTGGCATTGTTATGTGAATTTCACCATTAATTTTTTGCCAACTTTAAGGTTCATGTGATGGTGTGGTCATGGCTAGAAGGTTCATAGAATGAACTGTCCAAACCATGCAGCTAGAGTAAACACAATGGAAACAACTCAGTTATAGAATGCAGTGGAAGATTGATATATTCATAATATTATAGAATTACAATTCTCATATGCCAACAACATGCAGGCTACAATCAAAGGGCTCATAGGCCTACTTTTTGGGTTACAACAAATATGCAAGATATGGCATTAAAGTGCCTTTCCAGAACAAAATATCTGATCTAAACTATCATAATCAATAACTATTTCTATCTTTAAACTACTTACTTCCTAGTGCATATTAGAGATATATATATATATATATATATATATATATATATATATATATATATATATATATCATCTTCAAGCTCATGAAATCCTCTGCGTCGACCATAAGAGGTTACAAACTCTAATGAAGGATGTAATGTGTAGAAACATGTAGGTCAACCTTAAACATCTGGTAGTGCTCCACAAATGGGTGGAACTTGGTGCGGACCTCAAGGAAGGTCTATATGATCCATATGTGTTGTGTATGATGCTTCATTTGGCTCCACAAGTCACGAAAGTGCTTCGCAAACCTTCTCCTTCAACTGTCTATCTAAATGCTTTGTTCTATGAAAACTAGTGATCTTCTAATAGCGATATCTATTAGCAGACAAATCCAAATGACCTAAAATTTGAATATGATGTAGATGATGATATGTAGATGCTAACTCCTTCGCACGCTCTGATATGAAGATGTGGTAAAATGTAGTACAAAATGTTGAAACTGCGAATGACTAAATTGAACTAAAAATGAAAGAAAAGAAAGAATGAAAATATTTGTGGTTGATGCAAAGTTGCTCTGCAACCTAGGATGCTCTTGCATCAGACACCTAGGGTTGTTGAAAAGGTGAGTCCCTAACTTTGCTGGGGCTAGAAGAAAACCAAGGTGATCTACCTCAACCTAAGATATCCATGATGAATCCTCTTCTGTTCTGCCTTTCCACTTTACCAAATATTCTTTATACTACTTGCCTTTGGTACTGTATCCAACTCTGCTATCTAAGATGTCCTATATCTGCTTCAGTTGTTGCTGTGATAATTGATTCTTTAATCCATCTTCAATTCTATCACTTGACTCTCCCTCATGATACTGATATAAGTGTCTCCAGTAGCTCCACTTCATATGCATTTCCTAAATCAAATCTCTTAAATATCCTACATGGTCCAAACTTCTGCATCTTCAGCTTGTTGTATGTCCTCGTTGGAAATCTCTCCTTTCTTAGATATACCATAACTTCATCTCCAACTAAAAATTATTTGTCTCCTCTTCTCATTTTATTGCTCCATGTACTTACTATTCATCTCCTCCAAATGCTTCTTGACTTGATTATGTAGTGTCTCCATGTATCCTGTAAATTCTTTTGCCTCTGTACTTCTCTTACTCTCCTTACTGATGTATCTCAACTCTGCTACTCCTTAGGGTTAGTTCCTATCACAATCTCAAATGGTGTCTTCCCTATACTCCTATTCACTGAATTATTGTATGCAAACTCTGCTTGCGGTAGAATTAGATCCCAATTTCCTACCTTATCTCCTACCAAACATCTCAACAAGTTACCCAAAGTCTTGTTTACCACTTTTGTTTGTCCATCTATCTGTGGGTGAAATGTTGAATTAAACTTTAGGTTTGTCTTCATCTTCTTCCACAATGTCCTCTAAAAATACCCAATGAATCTTGTATCCTTGTCAAGAACTACACTCTTAGGTAATCCATGCAATCTCACAATCTCCTTGAAAAATAAGTCATTAACATGCACTGCACCATTGGTCTTCTTACAAGGTATGAAATGTGACATCTTTAAGAATCTATCCACTACTACAAATATAGAATCATGTCCCCTCTGTGTCTTTAGCAATCCTAATATAAAATCCATGCTTATGTCTTCCCAAGGTCTCTCTAGTACTGTTAAAGATTTATACAATCCGGTATTCTGACTACTCCCTTTTGCAACTTGACATACTCTGCAACTCTGCACAAACTTCCTTACATCCTTATATATCTGAGGCCAAAAGTAATGTTCACTTACCAAAGCTACTGTCTTATCAATTCTAAAATGTCCTACCAATCCACCACTATGCTTCTCCTTGATCAAATTATCTCTCATTGAACTTCGAGGTATGCACAATTGATTTCCTTTGAACAACATATCCTCTTGAATTAAATAATCTAACCACTTACTTCTATCTATCACAATAGGTTCTTTACATGCCTTCCATGGTTCTGCAAAATCAAGATCTTCTTCATACATGTGCTTCAATTCTTTAAAACCTAATACTTCTACTCTCATCTCTGTCAACAACTTCCTTCTTCTACTCAATGCATCTATAACTTTGTTTGACTTTCCACTCCTATGCTTCAATACAAATGTGTAACTCTGCATGAACTCTACCCATCTCACATGTCTCTGATTCAACTTCCCTTGACTGTTCAAATATTGTAAAGCTTGATGATCAGTGTCCAACACAAATTCCTTAGATAACAAATAATATCTCCATTTCTTCAAGGCTTGAATTATGGCATAAAACTCCTGATCATAAACTAAATATCTTCTCCTGGAATCATTCAACTTCTCACTGAAATATGCTATTGGTCTCCCTTCTTGACTTAACACTGCTTCTATTGCATTTCCACTTGCATCACAATCCACTTGAAATACTTTGAAATCCGATAATGCTAACACTGGTTGCTCTGTCACTTTCTGCTTCAGTAATTCAAAACTTTTATTTGCTCCTGATGTCCACTTAAAATCATTTTTGTCACCTCTCATTGTCTCTGTCATTGGTGTGCATATTGAACTGAAATTTCTGATGAACTTTTGGTAGAAACTAGCTAATCCATGAAATGATCTTACCTCTCCAATGCTCTCCAGTGTTAGCCACTCAACAATTGCTCTTTCTTAGGGTCCATCTTCAATCCTTCTGTAGAAATCAAAAATCCCAAATATACCAATTCTTCCTTCATGAAACTACATTTCTTAATGTTTATCAACAATTTCTCTTCCCTCAACCTCTGCAATACTTGTCTAATATGCCACAAATGTTCTTTTGTTTTACTAAAAATCAGAAAATCATCCAAGTATACAATAAAAAACTTATCCAAGAATTTCTTCAAAACTTCATTCGTCAATCTCATGAAATTACTTGGTGCATTAGTCAATCCAAAAGGCATCACTAACCATTCATACAATCCTTCATTTGTCTTAAATGCAGTCTTCCACTCATCTTTTTCTTTGATCCTGATCTAATGGTATCTGCTCTTCAAATCTATCTTTGTGAAATACTTTGCTCCACTCAAATAGTCCATAATGTCATCCATCCTTGGCAATGGAAATATATACTTAACAATAATCTTATTGATTACTCTAGAGTCTATACACATTCTCTATTATCCATCTTTCTTCAGTGCTAGTATTGTAGGTACTGCAAATGGACTTAGACTTTCTCTGATCAATCCTTTCCTCAACAGCTCCTGTATCTGTCTATTCAGCTCCGCATTCTCTGCTAGTGTCATCTAGTGTGTTCTTTGTTAGGCAAACTAGCTCTAGGTATAAGGTCCATATGATGACTGATATTCTGGATTGGTGGCAATCCTTCAAGTACATTATCTGATATGATGTCTTCATACTCTATCAACAATTCAATTATCTCCTCTGGTATTTCTTCTTCTTTTTTGTTAATAGTCTCTGCACTTAGGATTCCACACTTCTTAGAAATCAAAGCAAAACACATATTCTCATGTCTCAATCCATCCAAAAATTTCCTTCCATCAACCAAATAGATTTTAGCATTCCCACATACTTCACTTTTAGGCTCATCTTCCAAAGGTATCAAGATATGTTTCTTCCCATTTGATGTTATAGTATAAGTGTTCTTCCTCCCATCATGTATAGCTTTTCTATCATACTGCCATGCTCTACCCAACAATATATGACATACATCCATCGGCATAATATCACACAATACTTCATCATTATAAGATCCTATATGAAATTTCACCAAGCTTTGTTCACTCACCAGTACCTTGTGTTCATCTTGAATCCATGCTATCTTTAGGGATTAGGGTGTTTCAATCTCTCCAGGTTTATCTTAGTCACCATCTCCTCTGAAACCAAATTATTAGTACTTCCACTATCAATGATCACTTTGCAACATTTACCTCCTAATTTGCATCTGGTCTAGAACAAACTTTTCCTTTGTGGTGGTTCCTTAGTTGTTTCTACTTGAAATAATGCTCTCCTCATGACTAATGATTCTCCTTTCTCTAGTTTTCCAACTGAACTAGGTGATCCAACAGGTTCTTCCTTTGCATAAGCTTCTCTTACATTGTTCTCTGTCTTCTTGCTTGTACTTCCTTGATGACATTCAAATGCTTTGTGTCCTTCACCTCCACACTTAAAAAATGTTCCTCTAAATGACCTCTTATCAAACCCTCTTTCATCTCTCTTGTACCCTTCATTGCGATAAGAATTATGATACCCTCTGTGGTAGAAACTTCTGTCATCTCTCTGGTATGAATTGTTATCTCTGTCTTCCTTCTTGTATGGACCACTTTCTTTTTTTTTCTCTGCATAAGGTCTTTCTCCTCCTAAATATGTTCTACCTCTTTAAAATTTGCCTCCTCTACCTTTCTGTCTTTGCTCATGCTTTTTATTCGATTTGTCTGCCACTTTTAGGGCAAACTGATATGCTTCTTCTATTGTTGTCATCCTTACCAGACTCAGTTCTTCTTGAATGTTCAACCTCAATCCATTTATGTATATTTGTAATGCCCACTCAAGAAAGTATCAGTAAACAACAATGAATTAATAGTTAATCAGAAATAATGAAAATATAGTACGATGTCAGGAGAATATTCACTTGTTCTAACATGATAAATTATACATAAGTTCAATATCATACATAAAAAAATGTTAACTTTCATAGATTTAAAGATCCCTCATGCAATTACAGTCAATTACAATAAGAACCATATGATCATCTTTTCTCAAGGTGGAAAAATATTTTCTTAGCTCCAACATTCTACACAATTATCAGACCAAAATCTGCACACTAAATGTAGACATTAATTCTGCAAAATCATTAAATATACAAAAGAGATATCAATTTGTATAAATAATGAGACTAAGGCCAGAAGTAGCTAACCTAATGTCTCGGGGGCTCATGATGGCCTTGCCTATGTACGCGTAGTGCAGAGACTTCGTAGTTCGGGACTTTGAACTTGCAAACACAAAATGGTATCATACAATTTATAACTTGGGTCATCATATGCAATAGAAGTTTTATAATCTCACAATATAAACATCATCCAATCAAATCATACTGGTACAAGAAGTTATACAATAAAACACAAGCTAGTATAGTAAGTACATTTCGAAAGACAAGTCTTGTACATGAAAAACCACCCAGGAGTAAATATGTCATAACTTTATCATTTCTTAGTGGAATTCTAAATTTCAAAATGTTTTGGAAAGCTAAGAGTAAGGGGAATAAAACCCATAAAACAATTAGAAAATTTATGTAAGATGAGGAGGCAATGGTTACTACAATAATCCCTTTTCCTCAAATCTAGATTTAACCCAAACTTGATCATAAATCAAGAATGATTTGATTACTCAAAAAGTATTCCCTATATTCTAATGAATGATAGAAATAATAAAAGTTAAAGCATCTTTCATTTTTCTTTAATTTTACGTTCAAATAACTATGCAATGTATATATGTGTGATCTAACAATTGTTCTTATAAACTAATCAACATAAGGATTTAATTTGACCTTCTTGAACTACAAGTATATTCTTGATTCAATCTAATTTTTGCATTCAACTAGATATATGAAAGATTATCTAATCATACCCATTCCAAGAAACAAAGTATACAAATTCATCTAACGCACTTATGTAATGAAAATGATTCATTTTCAACAAAATAAACTACCAACAAAACCCTAGACTTTCAATTTTCTCTACAGCAATGGTAAAAATACAATAACTTTCAAAATACTTAACGAAATCTAAAACTGTAAAATGTTTCAAAAAGCTTAAATAAATATTCTCATAACCCAAAAACAATTTTACAATCCCTTTCCCATGTAGAGAGTAATTTATAAAACATCAACATGGTTTACAATAGGGTTTTAGCAAGGTTACAATAGTACTAAAAGAGTAAGATGTTTTGGAAAGATGAAAACATGATTCTCAAAACCTAGAAACATTTTAATAAAATAATTCCTATGAACAAATAAATTTCATGAGAGAAGAACAAGTTTTCTTGAAAATTTTTAGAAAAAACATTAAATAAATAATGGTGAGTTTTCAAGGAAATACCTCAAGAATTTTATTAATGAAGAATACCTCCAAATGCTTGTGAAGAGATATTCTAAGATTCCTTAATGTGAAAGCTTCCATCTTATTTAGTTGTGCACCTCTTTTTTTCTATTTGGAATTCTATTATCCTCCTCATAAAATTTAGAGATTTTTCACCTAGCAGGTCACAATGGATGTACACTTTCTTTGCCTCCTTGAAATGGATGTAATTCCTTTGAAGAATTATCTTCACCATCCGCTATCGACATCCTCTTGACCTACAATAATCAGCAATAAACTTGGGCTCTTCTCTTGTTTTTCCCCTCTTACTTGTGGTGTCCATTTCTTTTCAAGAAAATGTGATTCTTGGGATTTCTTTTTTATTTATTTTTCTTCCTGACTTGGATGCTTGAAGACTCTTCAAGAGAAGATGACTCTTCATCTGCCAAACTCGTCACTTATTTTCTTGTGCACTAAAAATGTATTAAAACAATTCTAAAACATAATTTTTATTAATAAGCAAGTACCCTACCCATAGGTGATTGACCTATGGTCTTAATTTTACAAAAAATAATGATAAAAGAGCTCTTATTCCCCACAACACACAAGAATAATTAATTTAAATCAATTAAATATACCATATCAAGGCCTTATTGCTAAATTCTAATCTCTTTATAACTTATATCATAATTTCATAAACAAATCTAAAATTAGCTCCACTAACTTGAAACTGTAAATAAATATTAATTTCTAAAAGTTTCTTCTTGAAAATGCATAACTGCCCTTCCTTGCATAAAACAATCTCTGTAAAATATGTAACTAGAAAAACATATAATAACAATACATGAATTTCTTTCATAATCAATATTAAATTATTTAAATAATTATTTTGAAATAAAATATCATAATTAATAATTAGACTTCAGATATGACTTACAATCTTGCCACTTTTTCCTTGCTTGCTTCACTATGTCCATTCCTTATGATCATCTTATGAAATTCTTTAGTGTGCTCAACAGATTTCTCCTTTTGCCTCAAGTTCTGCAATCTCTTCAACAATTCCAACTCATAGTCAGTAGGTATGAACTGATTTTTCAACTTTGTCACCATCCTGTTCCATTTTATGATCTTCTATTTTTCTCTCCTATTTCTCTCCAATTAAACTTCTTTCCACCAAAATAGTTGCATGTCCTTTCAACTTAGTTTTTGCAAATCTCACTTTCTCCAGATCTTCAATTTCTTCATATACAAAGTATTCCTCCAAGTTATATATCCAATCAATCAATTCCTCTGGATTCAAATTTCTAGTATAGTTCAGTACATCCACTCTAGGTTTCTTACCAATCTTAGAAATAGCTTTCAATGTCTTCACCTGAGTTGATTCTTCCTCTTCTAGGGTTTCTTCATTTTGTTTAGTAGATTGAAATTCTTCATCATCACTTTCAACATCATGTCTAGGGTTTAGTCCTCTTCTTCTATCTTCTTCTACATCAGCCAATCAAAATTTCATTGTCCTCATCATCTCTATCATTTCTTCCATTCTTCCAGCAACATTGGCCATAGCAGGCATCCTCCTTGGTGGCATATCTTCCTAGGATCTAGTGTAATTGCCTCAATTCGATGATCTGACTACAAGGTAGCAACTGCCTCACAATCGACACTCTATTGACAGACACAAGTAGACTACCTCAGGTTGACGATTTATTCACCACAAGATCTTACAGAATGCCTTCACTCCTAAAGGATTCAAAACTTCACTCTAATACCAAATGGTGTGGTCATGGTTGAAGGGTTCATAGAATGAACTGTCCAAACCATGTAGCTAGAGTAAACACAACAGAAACAACTCAATTGCAGAATGTAATGGAAGATTCACATATTTAGAATATCACATAATTGCAATTCTCATAAGCTGGAAACATGCGGTCTACATTCAAAGGGCTCATAGGCTTGCTTTTCAGGTTACAATAGATATACAAGATATGACATTGAAGTGCATTTCCAGAACAAAATATCTTATCTGAACTATCATAATCGCTAACTATTGCTAACTTCGAACTACTTACTTCCTAATACATCTTAAAGAGATCTATATATATTATCTTCAAGCTCAGGAAATCCTTTGTGTTGGCCACAAGAGGTTACAAACTCGAATGAAGGATGTAACATGTAGAAACATGTAGGTTAGCCTTAAACATCTGGTAGTACTCTACAAATGGGTGGAACTTGGTGCGGACCTCAAGGAATCTCTATTTGATCCATATGTGCCATGTATGATGCTTCATTTGGCTTTGCAAGTCATGGAAGTGCTCTGCAAACCTTCTCCTTCAACTAATTGTCTGAATGCTCTATTATGTGAAAATTGGTGATCTTCTGATAGCGATATCTCTTAGCAGACAAATCCAAATGACCTGAAATTTGAATATGATGTATATGATGATATGTAGATGCTAAGTCCTGATGCACATACTCTGATATGAGGATGTGGTAAAATACAATACAAAATGCTGAAACTACAAATGACTGAATTGAACTGAAAATGAAAGAAAAGAAAGAATGCAAATATTTTTGGTTGATGCAAGATTGCTCTGCAACCTGTGAGACTTCTACATCATGTGTATCCTAAAATGAGCATGTACTTCAAAGTATATGAGCACTCACGACCATGTATAGAGAGTAGATATTCAAAAATAAAAGGCTATGGGGTCCATGCAAAGTTATTGACCCAATTTAATCTCTTCATGTGATCCTTCTCCTTGGTATATGTGTTCCATATGAACCTACAAAATATAGAAAAGATATGCAATGAGTAGCCACTATTGTGCAAGTAAAAATAAGCTAAAATGCAAGTTGATTATGTTTACAAAAATGTGTGTGAGAGAGGAAGAGAGTAGTGTTGGAAAGATAAACATGATGATGAAGAGACTGATGAGCATGATAGTGAGTAGTGTTGTCATTAATGGCAACAAAGTATAAAGATATAGTTGTGCTGGTCTGGAGAAGTTTCTAAGTGTGATGTGGAGGAGAATACACCTAAGCATGATATATTTAAGTTTATTATGGAATCCATGTATGACTACATTGATATCCTTCCATTTTGGTGTTTCACAATCAGACACAAATTGTTGAAGTTTTTCCTAAGGCATTTGCAGTATATAACCTAAGACAGAATCACAGTATTTTAGTCTACATTGCTTTGCTATGAAGAATCTTTATATGTGGTTGTAAGATATTTTTGGTGCATACTAAAGGAGTCTACATCCAAATTTTCAGGTCTTGAATCCCTTCACAGTGAAAGATAGAGTTGACAGAGTATCAGACTCTGTAATGACAATGTAATGATAGTATTAGTGGTATATTGGAATGATTCGTATTCCACCACATATGAATATTTTACTATGTGGTTTTGAGGATAAGTTTATAGATGTCATAAATGTGTAGTCTTCAAGTGGTAAGCATTTTGATAGTCCACATGTTGAGTTGTAAGAAAATTGTTAGTTCATGCTATTGTTACTTCACTAGTAGAGCTGACCTAAAGGTGTTGAGGTTGTGCGGAGTTAAGTCATGTATGGAACAAATTCATGGGAGTAAATATAGGCTATGTTGACCTATTTGAATCTTCTACACTCTATGGTTCTCTTTGCAAAGCGTATAGGGTTGATGTTTTTGGCCGACAGGTCAAGGAGTCACACAGTACATTTATCATGCTGACCTGGTTGATGTTTTGCTTGAATGTGGTATATAAACAAGATTGATTTCTTGTGTGAAGTGTAGTTTGGATGTGAAAGAACTAAGTGTGTGTGTGTGTGAGAGTGAAATTTGATGTAGAGAAGGACAAGATAAGATTGTGATGAAGATGAAGTGTGTTAATTCAGTATTCTGAGCTTCAGAGAACTGTATCTTTAGCATAAGTCAAATGCATTACTACTAGTTCATATTTGGCAGTGAGCCACCCCTTTTTCTCTCTTTCTATTCAAGATAGTGAGTCCTTTGGAAGTGAGACACTTGTAGTGAGCACTTCTCTTTTGGACAGTGAGTCCACCTTTTGTAACCAGTTGCATTATAATATATTGTGAGCTAATCCTCACTGTGGTTTTTCTCTTTTTGGGTTTTCCACGTAAAAATTTGGTGTTCATGTGTTATATGTTTTGATGGTTGCTTTCATGCTTTCTTTGCTTACTGTAAATTAAATATGCTATATGAAATGAATGCTTTATGCTTAAGTGGTTTTAGAGAATACTGATTCACCCCCCCTCTCAGTATTCTGGGTGTTCAAAAAGTAGAGTTGGAAAATTCTACTTGTATGGAAAGTTGTACTATAATACTTCACCCAGTGTAGCAGTGGTAGGATGGTATAGCACTTTGTGCATGAGCCTATCATGATCAATATCTATCTAGACATGTGATGTGTCTCTCTATAGGCACTTGTAACTATCTACAATCTCAACATAAGAGTGTTAGAAATAGAGTGTCCTCTTCAACTAATTGCATACATTAGATGCAAGAAATTGAATGAGGGAGAAAATAGTAATTGAAAGGTAAATGTAAGAGCATGGATCATGTAAAGTATTAAGTGTCATAAGTTCATCATGTAACAAACAAACAAGATATCTCGAATGATAAGAGTGAAAAACATATGGCCTATAGATAATTATCTCGGTACATAATGCAATCATGGATAGAGGGATCAATTAAGAAGTATACAATCATGTAGCCTTAACATGAACACTCAGAAATTTACATAATAAATTATCTAACATAATTCAAATATTCACATCACACCTTCATCACAAAGAAGCAAGCAACTTTATTGATTCATGGTTTGAATTACATCAACAACCTTTAATTCTAGGTCTTGCAATCAACATAAGACCTCGATCTTGAAATACAATGGAAATACAAGCACAAATAGTGTGCAATACCTTAGAACACTATCTTTTGAGTGGATGTGCAATATGATGCTCTTTAATCTTTTGAAGTCTTAATCTACTACTAAAATCTTGAGCTAATGATTCCTCCCCTAAAACTAATGCCATACAATGTGGAACAAATGATCTTTTTATAGAAAATAAGCATGAAGTAACTTGGCACTAACCAAAATTTTGGTGCATTAACCCATGCACATGTGACAAAGCTCATGGACCAATATTAGGCAATGTCTTCTTTTATTGCTTAAGAAAATGTGTAGATGATCACTATTATGATGAGTGTGACAAGATTTATGTTGTGGAATTCAATGCAACCTTAACCATGAACCTCGACAGGGCCAATAATCACATTAATAAAATTACCAATTGGCACAAAATTCAAAATTGTGGTGCTTAGCTAAACTAGGTCTCCATTAAGTAAGGGTTATAAGTTACACCACATTAATCTAGATAGAAACACTTAGAAATGGTGTGGCATTATAGAATACATGCTCATGAAACTTGATATCAATTTAATGGCACTATGATGAAAATTCTTATAGCACATGAGTGCAGTGAGAGAAAAAAGATGAACCTCTCCTAAAAAGTAGGAAGAAGGTTAGTCTCTCTTAAAAAGATGTGATGCTAAGTGGACTAGTTTTAACTATGATAAAAGCATGCAAGTTTATACTAAACTAGATGCACATTGAGATTATGTCAAAGAAACCCACATGCAAGTGTATGCAAACTAGATGCAATCTAAGGGTACCTAAGGTTGTCTCCAATCAACCAAAAATCAATTGTACACCACTTTTGAGCTAGGGTAAATAATGTGATAGAATGATAGTTGAAACTAGACTAATTTATGTAATGAAATTGAGTAAATGTTATCCTATGTTGCTAAAAACTAAGAAAATAGAGTAACAAATGCACTTGGACAAAGTGTGACAGTTGGGAAAAGTACTAGAAACTAGATTCTAGATCTTATAGTGAAGTCTAGGGTTAAAATGTAGATGTGGTAGCCAATTTGAAAGGTGGAGATCTAGTAGGAAGGCCAAGTGATGGACGGATAGCAAGAAGGCTAGGTCTTCCTAGCATAGCCAAGACTAGGTAGTTGATGGAAATCTATAACTTTCTAGGTTCCTTAAGGTCTATCTGATGCACCTTCTAACTGATAGACACCTATCAAACACACAATAGAGGAACACTAATCAACATCAAACCTTTGATTGGTCAATGCAAGAGTGGAAATTAATAAGAGACATGGAATATTGGAGTGGGTTCACCTGATAGATGGTCTAATGAATACTTGTGATAAGAGGGGTTGATTGTAGATAGCATGAAGGATATATATACCAATTTTTTTGACTTTAGACATACAATTTATCTCTACAAACAAACTACAAACCTAAACTATTGCATTTGAAACCAAATTGACAAAATGATATGTTTATACCTGAAAAATCACTATTTTCTAGACATAGATTGACTTAGGAAGGCATTAAAATCTATGTAACTAATTTGACTAATTTCTAAACTAATTTGGGTCCAAAGTAAATATTCAAAAATAAAAGGATATGGGGTCCATAGAAAGTAATTGACCCAATTCAATCTCTTCATGTGATCCTTCTCCTTGGTATGTGTGCCTCATAGGAACCTACAAAATATAGAAAATATATGTAATGAGTAGATTTTGTTATGAAAATAAAAATAAGAAAAAATGCAAGTTCATTATGTTATCTATAAAAATGTGTGTGTGAGAGAGAGAGGAAGAGAGTAGAGTTAGAAAATTCTACTTGTATGGAAAGTTGTATTATGATTATCCACCCAATGCAACAACAGTAGGATAGTATAACACTTTTTACATGACTATGTCATGATCAAGATCTATCTAGACATGGTGATGGATCTCTCTATAGGCATTTGCAACTATCTACAATTTCAACATAAGAGTGTTAGCAATAGAGTGTCCCCTTTAATTGATTACATCCATTAGATGAAATGAATTGAATGAGGGGAAAAATAGTACTTAAAAGGTAAATGTAAGAACATGGATCATGTAAAGTAGTAAGTCTCGTAAGTACATCATGTAACAATCAAACAAGATATCTCAAATGATAAGAGTGAAAAACATATGGCCTATAGATTATTATCAGGGTACATGATGCAATCATGGATAGAGGGTTGAATTAAGAAGTATCCAATCATGTAGCCTTATCACAAACACTCACAAATTCACACAAAATTATGCAACAAAATTAAAATATTCACATCACACCTTTATCACAAAGAAGAAAATAACTTTATTGATTTGTGGTTTGAATTACATCAACAACCTTTACCACTAGGGATTGCAATCAACATAAGACATTAATCTTGAATTACAATAGAAATACAAGCACAAATAGCATACAATTCCTCAAAACACTATGTTTAGAGTGGATGTACAATAAGACTCTCTTTAATCTTCTAAAGTCTTAATTTGCTACCAAACTCTTGAGCTTACAAAAACTAATTCCTTGCAATGTGGAAAAAATGATCTTTTATAGCAAACAAGGTTGAAGTAACTTGGCACTAACCAAAAATTTGGTGCCTTACCCTATGCATGTGACAAGGATCATGGTCCAATATTAGACAATTTCTTCTTTTTTTTTGCTTAACGAAATGTGTAGATGATCACTTTTATGATGAGTGTGGCAAGATTTAGGTTTTAGAATTCAATATAGACTTAACCTTGAACCTCTACGGGACAAATAATCTCATTAATAAATTACCAATTGGCACACAATTCAAATATGTGGTACTTAGCTAAACTAGTCCTCCATTAAGTAAACACAATTCAAATATGTGGTACTTAGCTAAACTAGTCCTCCATTAAGTAAGGGTTATAAGTTAAACCACATTAATGTAGATAGAAACACTTAGAAATGGCATGGTATTATAGTCACATAGCCTCATGAAACTTGATATCATTTAAAGGCATTACGATTGAATTGATTATAGCACATGAGTGTTACATATGAATGATGAAGCTCTCCTAAAAATAGGAAGAAGCTTTGTATCTCTTAAAAAGACATGGTATTTGGTGCACTAGTTTAAACTGTGATAAAAGTATGCAAGTTTATACTAAACTAAATGCACATTGATATTATTTCAAAGAAGCCTACATGCAAGTGTACGCAAACTAAATTCAATCTAAGGGTACCTAAGGCTATCTCCAAAAAGATAAAACTCAATTGTACACCACAATTGAGTTGGGATAGATAATGTGATTGAATGATAGTTGAAACTAGACTAATTTATGCAATGAAATTGAGTAAATTCTATCCTATGTTGCCAAAAACTAATAAAGTGGAGTAATAGATGCACTTGGACTGAAGTGTGACAATTGGGAAAAGTGTTGGAAACTAGATTTTGGAGCTTCTAGTGAAATTTGGGGTCAAGATACAAAAGCTACTACTAGGTCCAAAGGTGGGTGACCAATATGAATGTCAAGTTCAAAGGTGGATGACAAATAGGAATATTAGGTCCAAATGTAGACTACTAGAAGGAAGGTTAGGTCCTAGGGTTGCCAGGACTAGGTAGTTGATGGAAATATATGACTTTCTAGGTTCCTTGAGGTCTATTCGATCCAACTTCTAACTAATAAAAAATTGTCAAATGCATAATAGAGGAAAACTAATCAACAACAATTATTCAATGGGCCAATGTAAGAGTGGAAATGAATAGGAGTCATGGAATATTGGAGCAGGTTCACCTGATACATGGGATGATGAAGACTTGTGATTGGAGGGGTTGATTCTAGATAACATGAAGGATGTATACCAAGGTTTTTGTTTTCAAACCTACAAGTTATCTCTACAAACAAACTACATACCTAAAGTGTTACATTTGAATGTTTATACCTAGAAACTTATTATTTTCTGGAAATCGATTGGATTAGGAAGGAATTGAAAACCTCTACAACTAATTTGACTAATTTTTTGAACCAATTTAGGGCTAAAATGGTGAAGTAGCAGCCAAATCCAAATATGGATGGCCAATAGGAAGGCTAGGTCCAAAGGTCAATGACTAACATCAAGGCAAAGCCCTCATAGGATGGCTAGGACTTCAAGGAATTTGAGTCTACAAACTTTGATGTTCTAGAATGTGTAAAATCACTTGATGATGCTTCTCCATTTATTTCTCTAATAATCTGCAAATATATTTTGAATAAACCTGCAAACCAATGGTGGATCTTGAAAAAATATTTTTGTTTAAGCTTCTCAAAAACTTACAAACAAAGACACATAAGAAGCACTATACATTCAAAGAGTTGTGTCCTTATCCATTTGATAGAAAACTAACAATGATCCCATTTCCCCTACCTAAATTTGACAAATATAAGGGAAAAGGAGACCCCCAAGATCATATAAAGGAGTTTTTCATTACATTTCAAGACATTTCCTATAGCAATCAATATCTTCTGAGGCTATTCCCTTGTAACTTTGGTGGACAAGCCCTCAAATGGTTTATGCACTTACCACATGGCTCTGTCTCCACCTTTGCAAAATTGTTTGAGAAAGTTCTTGCACATTTCTCATACAATGTTGAACATGAGCTTACAATACTTGATATTTGCAATGCCAAGAAAAGGATTAGAGAGAGTTTTTCCACCTAACTATAGAGGTTGAGAGTGTTAGAAAGCCACTTTCCCTCGTCTATCCCTAAGAAACAACTTGTCAACATCTTTGTGAAAAACTTGAACCAAGAGATGACATTTCACCTCCAAGTGCATTGTGTCTCGTCACTTGATGAAATTATTGAAAAGGGGGTCACTATTGAAAAGGCCCTTATCTCCAAAGGTTTAGTCAAGATTTATAACAAGAATGACAATGACAAATCCAACAACGACAAACCTAAATTATGGGCCAAGAACAAAAATGTCATTGTTGTTGGTGTCACCAATGCCAAGCATATACGAACAACAACAACCAAATCCAATGATACACAAATTGTCTAAAATGTTTCCCAGCCTAGAAATATAACCATGCCACCTAGACAACCCAAATATAGTCCCCAAAATAATCCAAAGAAAAAATACACTTCCTTGGGAAAGCCTCTAGAAGTAGTATTCTATAAATTGGTCCAAGTTGATATGATCACATTTCCAACAACCAAACCATTTGATGAAACTCAACTGAAGCCTACATGGTACAAAGAAAATGAATATTGTGATACCATTGCATCAAAGGAAACTCTACCACTAAGTGCATGAAGCCCAAGAATTACATTCAAGACCTTAATGATCGAGGAGAAATCCAAGTAGAAGTGGACAAATCCACTTCACCAAATGAGCAACTTGGAATCTACCAAAATCCTCTCCCAGACCATGGACAAGCCTCCCAACCATCAAGCTCCAATCCCAACCAAAATAATTGCACCCATCATGTACAATACAACTAAACTCCACATCATTATGAAAAATGTCATAGGTCGTGTTGATTTTGACTCCATGTGAGTATCCACTATCAAAATCAATGGTAAATCTCCTGACTACGCTATCACCATGCAACATGGTCAAGTCACTATTAAAGCACCTTCTATATTGTCTTCCTTGCAAACCTTAGGATATAGCCTCTTAGATCATCTTGGGAAGACACCAACATCAATATCCATTTTGGAACTTCTCAGAACATCCCCCATCCACCGAGATATCCTTGACAAAGATTTGTAGGAGGCTTGTGTACCCAATAACATCCATCTTGAGCAATTCCAAACTCTCATCGATCACCTTTCATCCACCTATCAACTTGCATTCATCCAAAATGATATGCCTCCCATTGACCCCTCACATAACAAATCCCTCCATGTTGAAGTCATTTCCTAGATAATGGGTCTAGCTTGAACCTGTGTACCTTAAAATTTATTAAAAAATTAGGATATTCAACGGTGAACCTAGAACCATAGTCTATCACAATTAAGGCCTATGATAATGCAAAGAGAGAGTCTAAAGGTATCATGTACCTTCCCATCGAAGTAGGCCCTATTCTCTAGCAAACCATATGCCATGTGGTTGATCTTGATATCCCTTATAATCTCCTTCTCGCTTACTCGTGGTTTCATGCTTTGTAGGTCATCCCATACACATACCATCAATGTCTCAAATTTCCTCATAACAGCTTTGAAGTAACCATTCTCTCCGATCCACAACCATTTGAATATTGCAAATATTTAGAACTCTCATACCATAAAACATACCATTGTCCTAGCATTGATGTTGCAAAAATCAAGGATTCCTTGTCCTACGTTAACCTTGAGTCCCTTTCGTCTAGGTCCTTGTCACTGCAAGCCTTCGAGCCTACCAAGATCAAGGTCATAAATAAAGGTTGTGGTGAATATGACCTACATAATGCCTTCCATGTGGGACAACTCCCTTTGTCTCCTCGAACCTATGGGCATCCCTTAAAGAAACCATAGGAGAAGACATGTAAGTAAATGTGTCCCACTACCTTCACATCTACATACACTCGTGATAAGGAGAAAATTGAAGACTCCTTAGATTCCTAGTTATATCAAGATGAATTAGATTATGAGGAAATGAATCTTGAGTATTTAATGAAAAAATCTCGTTCCTCATCACGTCTAAAAATATGTAATATCAAGGTAAAGGACTCGACATTAATGAGCAAGACATCTGAGAACCAATTCTAGTGGAGATCTATGGTGATTCTTGTAGATTGGGATATATGCCTCTTGGTGTGAAAAATTATGAACCCCATGCATCTTTCACAACTGCAAATGATTCCCCTCTTGTCATTAAAAGTATTGCACAAGGAATCATCATAGCCTCATTTGAAGTGATACAGAGCCCAACTACACAAAGACAACTAAGGGGTCACAACCAACAACATAGGAGGAAGAGGATATAGGGGATGGCAGGGCAAACAGGTCTTCTAGGTCCTAGTGGACCAAACTACAACACTTGACATCAAACAGGACATGACTGTCCACTCTTTCTCCATGGTTTCAACACTGTCAAACAACACCATTTTTAGGTTCATATACATGGGAACCTTCCCAAACTTCCTAGGGACCCTAGACCTTCTAGGTTTGACTATCCCAATCTCACAAAACCACCAAAATGCTCAGGGGGTACCTCTTTGTACCACTTCTTTCACAACTGTCCTAACTTCCTTGTAGCCCTTAGAAAATGACTGTCATGCAATAACTTTAGATGTAGACCTCCTAACTAGACTGTCATAGGGTTTTTGGATACCCATTATCTTGTTCTTTAACATACTCAACATGCACTATAGGTTGTTTTGGAACACAACACTCTAAACTTGACTATACTGATTTCAAAAGAGGCCCAATTAGGTCGGTTTTGCAAAGGGAGTACACACAAACACAAGACTAAACTTCTCACTCCCGTTATAGAGGATACATTATGATGAAAATGGACTAATTTCAAATTTTTTATGGGTCTATGGCCTTTTAACTTCATTCAATGACCAAATCTTCACTCCAACTAGGCTAGTTTGTCAAATTCATGTCACAAAGAGGCTCAATGGCTCAAATCTTCACCTTAAACTTGTCCTCTACTCCTACACACCAAACCCATTTTAAAACTCATCATTCTACACTCATCCCACCCATTTTGGGGTTTTAATACATCAATTTGAGTTGGGAAAACCAAAAACCTCTCTAAAACCCCCAAATCAAGGGTTTGTTGGATAACACAAGCAGTCTTAGAAAAAAGGCAATATCTCCTTCTAGAAATTGAATCAATACCTTAGAATAGAACCCTTAGAAAGGTATCTCAACCCTCTTTCCATAAATATAAGGCTTTCCCCTATATCTGTCCGTACAGAGGCATGCAATGGCCGGGAACATGACTGTTGCAGTAAAAAATACAGGGTTTTGGATAGTTTTTAGAAAAAATGTGATAACTTTCACAAAAATGAATGAAATGACCTAAAACAAATGGCATTGGATAGTTATCTCACCCCTCTATCACATCCAATAGGTTTCATGGCATAACTATGCTGTACATGTTTGTGGTACGGACTGCAACAGAAAAATTGCAGAAAAAGAAAGAAATAGAGATAAGGGACAACAAACAATAATCTTCCTCATTCTCCTCCTCAAAACTTCATCAAATCATAATACATTATCATGAGAGAGGTATCTCTCTTATTTCTACCACGAATTTCACTATTACCAACTCCCCAAATCGTGGGAAAATGCTAAAAAAAGCCTAAACTGATTGATTTTTCATGAAAGGACTATTTTTTCTAATATTAGACTGTCACAACTTTAGTAACCTACAAACCACTAAGAAAAACTGACTATTTTCAATCTCCACTGTATGTTTATGCCTCTCAAGGCTTTAATACATTATTCAAAACTTTATTTTGCCTTTAACAAATAAATTTACAAAAATTAGATTTAATGATTACTCTAGGTGCACTGCACCATACACCCTAACTTGAAACTTTTCCAAGTCCCTTGGAAATAATCTTGCAAATTGTCCTCCATTGCTTGTCTTTGTCCTGCTTGTTTATCTTCATTAGGTTCTTTTAGCTTTGATCCTTTGCTATCTATGGCATGCTTGCCAACATTACTTGCTTCTTGACCATATGCATTCTTTGTAGACTGTCCCATTCTGGGTCCTCTGACCTTGTCACCTTCATCAGCATCCATGCTTCTCTCAACTGTCTTTCCATTGTTCACTATCACATTACCTTTTGCAACCTCTGTCAGGCCTTTATTTAACTTGTTTACTATCCTATCAACCTTGCAAACTGTTGCACCAGCTTCACTTGGTTGTTTCTTATCTCTACTCATCAGTACAAGGCACATGACTATCCCTACTAAGATCCCTTCACTCACTTCTTGCCTTTCCACAGGATCTTCACTCTTATACTCCACATTTTCACTCACTTCCTTCTTCCACATTAAGACATTCCTTTTCACAATTGGATGCAACTCAGCTTCACACTTGCTCTTTGCTGTCTCAATAGTTTTATGCCTTGAAAAGGCTGCACACTCCTTGTTTTCACTCTCCTCAAACATCACTGGCTCCTTCTTGCCAAACATAATCATCTTTGCTTTCCTTGACTTCTCCTCTAATGGTAGTAGTACAAAAGTCTTCTCATCCTTCTTAATAGTGAAGGTATTGGCTCTTCCACCATAAACTACAAACCTATCAAATTGCCAGGGTCTTCCTAGTATCACATGACAATAATCCATAGGTAGGATGTCACAAAGTACCCTATCCTCATATGCTTCAATCTTAAACCCAACTAATGCCTCTGTATAGCGTCTGTATAGCCTCTGGGTTGCTTCAGATGGTTGCGAGATGCCAAGCGGGGGAGGCCGAATAGAGAGATGACGCAAAGTGAGGTAATTGCGAACTCTCGACTCAGCCTTCCGTTGTGCCGCGTTCAGACTTATAACTACTATGGGGGAAGGTGTTTGGTTGGGCATTTCATGGCGGTGTCCATGCCGACCCCCCCGCGTGCCCTCGTAGGATGGAACCATGTTCTGTGCCAAGGTATACGAGCTGTTTACGAATGGGCAAGTCCCATGAGGGTAGAGCTCGGGCTCCTTGGTGCGGGATAATGTGATTGCTACGGGGACATGCGGAAGCGACCCAGATGCTATGCCGAGGCTCTGTGGGCATCACAGTTGGAACGGAATCGTCATTGGATGCACGCTCGGAACGGTCCCTTCAACATTCCAATGCCGTGACCTGATACTGGGATACCTCGGTAGCGTCTGTATAGCCTCTGGGTTGCCTCAGATGGTTGCGAGATGCCATGCGGGGGAGGCCGAATAGAGAGATGACGCAAAGTGAGGTAATTGCGAACTCTCGACTCAGCCTTCCATTGTGCCGCGTTCAGACTTATAACTACTATGGGGGAAGGTGTTTGGTTGGGCATTTCATGGCGGTGTCCACGCCGACCCCCCCGCGTGCCCCCGTAGGATGGAACCATGTTCTGTGCCAAGGTATACGAGCTGTTTACGAATGGGCAAGTCCCATGAGGGTAGAGCTCGGGCTCCTTGGTGCGGGATAATGTGATTGCTACGGGGACATGCGGAAGCGACCCAGATGCTATGCCGAGGCTCTGTGGGTATCACAGTTGGAACGGAATCGTCATTGGATGCACGCTCGGAACAGTCCCTTCAACATTCCAATGCCGTGACCTGATACTGGGATACCTCGGTAGCGTCCGTCTAGGTTCTGGGTTGCTTTAGATGGTTGCGAGATGCCATGCGGAAGGCGGAAGAGGGATATCTCGACCTGGCCTACCGTTGTCCCGAAGAGATCTCGATTGGCATTTGATGGCCTGCCAAACGCGGAAGCCACTCGGATTGGGACACCCAGTTGCTATGCGGAGGCTTTGTGCACATCACAGTTGGAACGGAATCGGCATTGGACGCACGCTCGGAATGGTCCCTTTATAATCCAATGTCGTGCCTTGTTCCTGCGATGCCTCTGGAGCCTTCGTCTAGCTCTTGGGTTGCTCGAGACAGTGGCCAAAAAGAGCCATTTTCGGTGGAATGACAATTGGCATTGCCAATTGTCACCCCCGCGCGTGCATCCATTCTATGATTGGGGCATATGCAAAACTCGGCGGTTGAATGGACTCGGACTGGGACACCCAGTTGCTATGCGGAGGCTCTGTGGGCATCACAGTTGGAATGGAATCGGCATTGGATGCACGCTCGGAACGGTCCCTTTACAATCCAATGCAGTGACCTGATACTGGGATACCTCGTGCGCCTGCGTCTAGCTCTTGGGTCGCTCGGGAGAAGTTCTGGGGTATGACGCTTGGCATTTGGTGGCGTGCCTATGCTGACCCCGCGCCGCGTGCCCCCTCACATGATCCATGTCCTGTGCCAAGGCATTCGTGCGGCCTTTCGAACGGCCAGTCCCAGGAGGGGACAGCTCGGGCTCCTTGGTGCGGCACATCATTCATGCGGTGGGAGCTTTGCGGAAGCGCGACTCGGATCTGGACACCCAGTTGCTATGCGGAGGCTTTGTAGGCATCACAGTTGTAACAGAATCGGCATTGGACGCACGCTCGGAACGGTCCCTTTACAATCCAATGCAGTGACCTGATACTGTGATGCCTCGTGAGCCTGCGTCTAGCTCTTGGGTCGCTCGAGACAGTCGCGAAAAAGCCACTTTCGGGGGAATGACTGTTGGCATTGCCAATTGCCACCCCCGCGCGTGCTTCCATTCTCTGATTGGGGCATATGCAAAACTCGGCGGTTGAATGGACTCGGACACCCAGTTGCCATGCGGAGGCTCTGTGGGCATCACAGTTGAAAGGGAATCGGCATTGGATGCACGCTCGGAACGGTCCCTTTACAATCCAATGCGGTGACCTGATACTGGGATACCTGGTGAGCCTGCGTCTAGCTCTTGGGTCGCTCGGGACAAGTTCTGGGGTATGACGCTTGGCATTCGGTGGCGTGCCAAAGCTGACCCCCCGCCGCGTGCCCCCTCTCATGATCCATGTCGTGTGCCAAGGCATTCTTGCGGCCTTTCGAACGGCCAGTCCCAGGAGGGGACAGCTCGGGCTCCTTGGTGCAGCACATCTTTCATGCGATGGGAGCTTTGCGGAATTGCGACTCGGATCGGGACACACCCAGTTGCTATGCGGAGGCTTTGTTGGCATCACAGTTGTAACGGAATCGGCATTGGACGCACGCTCGGAACGGTCCCTTTACAATCCAATGCAGTGACCTGATACTGGGATACCTCGTGAGCCTGCTTCTAGCTCTTGGGTCGCTCGAGACAGTCGCGAAAAAGCCATTTTCGGGGGGACGACCGTTGGCATTGCCAATGGCCACCCCCGCGCGTGCTTCCATTCTATGATTGGGGCATATGCAAAACTCGGCGGTTGAATGGAGGACTAGGACTCGGACACCCAGTTGCTATGCGGAGGCTCTGTGGGCATCACAGTTTTCACGGAATCGGCATTGGATGCACGCTCGGAACGGTCCCTTTACAATCCAATGCAGTGACCTGATACTGGGATACCTTGTGAGCCTGTGTCTTAGCTCTTGGGTCGCTCGGGACAAGTTCTGGGGTATGACGCTTGGCATTCGGTGGCGTGCCTATGCGGACCCCCAGCCGCGTGCCCCCTCGCATGATCCATGTCCCTTGCCAAGGCATTCGTGCGGCCTTTCGAACGGCCAGTCCCAGGAGGGGACAGTTCGGGCTCCTTGGTATAGCACATCTTTAATGCGATGGGGGCTTTGCGGAAGCGACTCGGATCAGGACACCCAGTTGCTATGCGGAGGCTTTGTTGGCATCACAGTTGTAACGGAATCGGCATTGGACGCACGCTCGGAACGGTCCCTTTACAATCCAATGCAGTGACCTGATACTGCGATGCCTCGTGAGCCTGCGTCTAGCTCTTGGGTTGCTCGAGACGGTCGCGAAAAAGCCACTTTCGGGGGAACGACTGTTGGCATTGCCAATGGCCACCCCCGCGCGTGCTTCCATTCTATGATTGGGGCATATGCAAAACTCGGCGGTTGAATGGACTAGGACTCGGACACCCGGTTGCTATGCGGAGGCTCTGTGGGCATCACAGTTGAAAGGGAATCGGCATTGGATGCACGCTCGGAACGGTCCCTTTACAATCCAATGCAGTGACCTGATACTGGGATACCTGGTGAGCCTGCGTCTAGCTCTTGGGTCAATGGTAGGGCAATGTAAGTGTAATAATGGCACAAAAATTATATTGCCCGGCACTCAAGGATGTGGACAATTTAAATGTTTCATTTCATTATAATGTTTTTTGTTGAGGTGTTATAATAGACCTAAAAAGAAGGTGTTCTAAGACTGTTTTTTGTTGAGGTGTCATAATAGACTTATTAAAAAAGCCATAGATCAATAGTTGTGCATTAATTCATATTTTTCATGTGTCAATGTCACATCATATTATTTGTTGCTTTTTGAATCTGACGGGCACATTTTGTTCAACTATTGGGTCCTCTCTTACAACTACCAATATCATACTATTTAAAATATTGGGCTTTCAATGTACCAATCCTATCACAATTATTGGTACTCTGAGCACTATTGGACCCTCTCCTCTATTGTGGATGTGTGACCAAGCTCTTTTTATCTTAAACTAACAATCATATCGTAATGGATACTTTGAAATTAGCGACATATATCATATCTATTTGTCAGTGGTTATCATGACAGGTGTACTTATTTCTGTTTGCAATTTAATTTTATTATGTAACTATCTATGAACAAATTTATAGAAATATTTTTTAAAAACTTTAAGTAGGAAACTATTTAACAATGTGTTAAATATAACTTGAATGTTTATACCACTTTTTTTGCAAGTGTTGAGTGACTACAAAAACATCCAACCTGGCACATTGTTTGTATTTGGGACATCGATAAAGGATATAAGTCAAGGAAGGACAAAACTTAAGTAAAGGTAGTGTTATAATCCTCTATATAATATCTACCCCTATTTTGATTCTTAAACTTAACAAATTGTGTGATGTCGATTACATCTCTAGAATTGATAAACTATTATCTCCATTGTTCAAAACAACAAACGAAAACATTCCATCTAACTACTAGACCAAATTTCCCACATTTGCCTCATAAAGATATGTAATGACTTCACAGCCACTCCCACTTCAAAAAGCATGTGATGTAAGTCTCTCAATTCCTCATGGTTGTATATCTCCCCATTCACAACAATAGCAATGGTTTTTCCCTTACCATACAATCGTTGATCCCCCAAGGAAGGGTCTATAATAACTAACCTTTGATGTGTAATGAATCAGTTGCCATGATGATATATTCCACTCTAACCTAGACCTCTATGCTTTAATTGTTTAGAAAGCTCAAGTAAACAATATAAACTTCATAATCTTACTTTTGCTAAAACTAAACAAAGCTTCACTATATCACTAAAATCTTACTATAGTTTGATATGTAAGACAAGGGTTTAACCATGTCTACAAATCTGAAATATTAACTCTTATCTAATGGTTAAAGGTCCTCTCATATATGCAATACAATCGGTAATCTGGATACCAAATACAATAGAATTATGTTCACACTTGTGTTGCAATGGAGGATTTTGTTGTGTTTTGAAGATCTTCTTTGGGATTTGTTGTTATTTTGTTTTGGAGATCATTTTTATTTTGAAGACTGATATTGTATGGTTTTGGTGTGAAGTGTGGACTTTTCAGTTGGGTTGTACCATTGTTGGACTTCTTTTTGTAAGTTAGTACATAAAACAAATGTTAGTCGTTGGGAAGTTACTTTCCGGTAGATTAGTTCACGGGAATATATAGCTTTATAAAGCCAATGCACTCAAATGTAAAATCATTCAGAATACGTCCAGAAATTATCAAATATATTTTTCTATATTGTTCATGCTGTGCAACAATGGTGTAAATTTGTATTTTTGCTCTACCAAATTCAATATGGTATCAGAGCAATTTTGGTCCTGTGCCTGTGTTAAAATTTAAAGATTGAAGAATGATTGGTATACAGAAGGAGCTGTCCCATGTTCAAATCCAGGCGTGAAGGCATTTGAAAGTTTGACAAACATCTGCTGATCGTTTGAAGGTGCATTCATAAGAAGGAAGACATTTAAAAGAGGTGTTTGGATGATCTCTTCTCTTCATCAATCGAGTATCATAATGGAGACAATTATATTACTTGGCTGCCTGCATCTAAAGAAAGGTTTGAAGCATTAAAAATAATTTATATTTTACTTCTGCTTCATTCTGGAATTTTGTAGATTCATTTCAGAAAGTTTTTATGTCTGTGTGATTTATTATTATCTTCTACGCCTAGCAAGCCAAAGAAAGTTTGAATGCAATCTGAGTGATTAAAGATATCAAATAATTCTTTGTGCATTAAAATCTATAAAGAGAAGGCTACGCCATAAATAGCATTCATCTTGCTGATTCGAAAACACGTTTTGTTCCACGGGCAAACAACACTACACAAGAAACCATTCACGTAAAATGGTGTTCCATTTCGATCTGCACTTGGTTTTTTGGTGAAAGGTGCCAAAATCTGTAGATTGGAGGAATGAAATGCCTATTTATGGAGATAATTACCAATTGTGCATCTCCATTTTGCTGAGTGGGTAGATAAACATTTTGTTTGTTCAAGAATTAAAGTTGCAGAGGTTAAAGCGTGGAAAGAGAAGGCCACCACACAGCCATTTGAAATGAGGCGTGAGATATAAAACAAAGAAATACTTGAAGAATAAAAAAGGTGGATTTAAAACTTTACTTCCTTTCCTTTTGTTTTTATAAAGTCTTACAAAAATCCACTCTAAAAAGTTTTTAATAATGGAGTAAAATATAAGTTTATGAGAAAGTTAAAAATCTTTTGAAGAGGACTTGGGAGATATAAGGGTTTTATTTTATTTTTAAAAAGGAGGAATAAAAAGAAAAATAAATATATTCTTTTCTTTAAACCATTTTAGAGATATAAGAATTTTTTTAAAATTCAGGAGGCATTTTATGAAAGTTTTTATTTGAAAAAAGAAGTTAAGTAATGCATTTCAAGAGAAGTGTTGGGCAAAAATTTTTTAATCGCATTTGAGAAAGGTGTTAAGGGAGACATACGTGGTTTTAAGAAGGTAAATTAATTACATTCGAGGGATTCATTTTATTTACCTTTCTTTATACAATTATATGTTTTGGAGTTACAAGGTTGAATTTTTTTGTAGACATAATCATAAGGAGTTCCTCGTCCATATGACAAGACAAAGAGAATGGTGCATTAAAGGTTTTTATTGTAATGGATGCATTATCGGTTGAATCTAACATCCTTGTTTTTATGTACAAGCAGGTTTATGCATACATCACATTTACTAATGGTGCATTTAGAGCCATTAACGTTGTATTTGGTGGTTAAGATCTAAAAGTGTCAAATTGGAGGTTGGAGGCAGGAGGTCTTTTGTCATCCCGAGCTAGCTTCTCGCTCAGGGATGATTCATTGCATGAGGAGCACCTGTTTTTTATTTGTGTCCCTTTATGGAGCAAGGAGGGGCTTGGCAGTTTGTGGCAGTATGTGTGGATAGTGTAACTTCTGAAATAGGTGGAGTTAGTGGAGTTAGTGTATCTACATTTACTCAGTTTGTGAATAGTGTAATATCTGAAATAGGGTAGGATTAGTGTATTCATAGTGGTTCAATTGTTTTGTACAACAGAGGAGGGATTATTTCCACAACATCGGAGGAGGGATATTGACACACTTGGAGGAGAGTTGTTCTCTCGTGTGTAATACTAGAGGAGACATTTTGACACACTCGGAGGAGATGCAGACTTTCAAAGCAAAGTTGTTGTCTCATTGTGCAAGGAGGTTGGGGACACTTTATATTCTCTCATGTTGTGCAGAGGTTTGTAGGTTCTACAATCAGGAGATCCATTGATGGAGTCAATCTGGTGTTTTCTGAGTGAGTGAGGAGGATTGGTGAAGGTGCTTCATCAAAGTCTCCAGAAGGGTTGCTGTGATCAACTGTTGCAGTGTTCTGTCTCTTGTTTGGATTAATGTAATAAGTGGGGGAATGTTGGTTTTATTACATGTAAACCTTAAGGGGGGGTGTTAGAATAAATAAGGTTTACATTTAGTATATAGTTAAATTTACATGCATATGTTAATTTATAGGTTAGTTTGTAAGTCAGTAAAATAAAACATTTAATGTTATTTGTTGGGAAGTTACATTCCTGTAGGTTAGTTCACTGGAATATATGGCTTTATAAAGCCAATGTACTCAAATGTAAATAAACTACAAACCTATCAAATTGCCAGGGTCTTCCTAGTATCACATGACAATAATCCATAGGTAGGATGTCACAAAGTACCCTATCCTCATATGCTTCAATCTTAAACTCAACCATCTTAAATTTAACTAAGCCTCCATTCAATTATTGTAGACTTATAAACTTACTTTTATCTCTAGTCATGTGATTGAAGCAACCACTATCTATCATCCATGGATTCTGTCTCTTAGCATGAAATGTCATTTGTACTATTAGAGATTCTTCTTTCTTCTAATCATCCTTCTTCTTCTTCCATACTTTCTTAGTTTCCTTCTCCTTATTCATAAGAGAGTCTGATGCATTATCCTCCTTAGGAGGAACATTCTCCTTTCTTTCCTATTTGTTAGTTTTTACAAAGTTTGTTCTACATAATTTTGCAATATGACCAAAGTTATTGCATTTATAACAAACTACTCTAAAATCTCCTAGAGGTGCAAAATAATTTTTGCTAATAAAATTAGTTCTTCTCCTAGAAACAATTCTACAACTAACAACCCTATGACCATATTGATTACATGAATAACAATAGTCATAAAAGGATTGAGGAAACCTGATCATAGCAGAGTATTTTGTAGGAGGGGTTCCTCTATAGCTCTTCTCCTTCAGATCTCTAACTTTTGTGAAGCCATCATCTTCCTTCTTCTACTTCTTTTCTTCAGTCTTTTTAGGAGGATCACTAGATTTTAAATTCTAACCTTCTTCAAATCCTAAACCAACCATGCTCTTTGGAAATATCTAACTGCTTATCATTTCATCAAGTATTCCACTAGTCTTTTCAAACTTCATACCTAGGTCAATCTTATCCTTAGCCATTTCTAATTCTTTTCTCAGAGATACCACTTCATATTATAGCTTCAGACATTCTTCTATTTTAGCTTTCAATTTAGATTTAGTAACTTCTTCCACTTGTGTCTTCAAATCAACAAATAGCTCTTCTGATTCAACAAGCTTCTTAGACACCATATCCTCTTGAAGTTGTAGCTTTAGTTTAGAGTTTTTCTTCCTAAGTTTCTCAATCTCTTCTAAAGCACATACCATCTCTCCTTCCAAATCTACTTCTACTTCAAGTCTTCATTCTCAAGATCTTCTAGATCAGTATTGTTCGGATCTATATCAGTAGCCTCCACTATCATGAACATGTATTCATTTTCTTTAACCTTCGAAACACCTTCATTATTTTCTTCTGAGATGGGGCTATCTTTAGGGGAATTATCGTCACCTTTTATGTAAAGGCTCTTCTTGTTCTTTTGAAAATTCTTCTAAAATTTTTTCTTCTTTGGATAGAACTACTTGTTTCTTTTCTTACTGTCAAATTCATCACTTTTATCTTTTCCTTCAAAAGGACATTTAGCAGCAAAGTGACCAACCTTTCCACAATTAAAACACTTAAAGGGTAACTTACCTTTATACTTCCTAGATCCTCTCTTTAATCTTCTTACAAAATTGGCCTCTTCTTCATCTATCTCAGATTCAAGCTTTACATTATTTTCCTTCTTTGATGCCTTAAATGCATCTTCTTTCTTTGAACTCTTATTACCAATTGTCATCATTTCATAGGTAGTAAAAATACCATGTAGTTCATCAATAGTTATCTTATTAAGATCTTTTGCTTCTTCTATAGCAGAGAATTTAGAATCATACCTGGAAGGTAAAGATCTAAGTATCTTCTAAACAATCACTGGCTATTTTACTTCTTCATCTATTCATATCATAGCATTCACAACTTCATCAACTCTGAGAAAGTAATCAACAATCTTTTCTTCCTCTCATTTTTAGGATTTCAAATCTTCCTTTAAAGATCTGTAGCTTGGCTTGTTTCACCTTTGTATCTCCTTCATAGATGCTTTGAAGCTTATTCTAGATTTCTTTGGAAGACTTACATTGTAGTACTTTCATAAATTCAGAGTTAGCTAAACCACATAGAATTGCATTCTTAGCCTTAGCATTATTCTCATATTCCTTCTTATTCTTAGAGTTAGCTAAACCACATATAAACATCCTTAACAGATTGCCATACACCGAACCCTATTGAAGTTAGGTAGGTTTCTATCTTTATGCTCTAGAATACATAATTCATTCCATCAAACAATGGTGCTTTGTTTGAGTGAGATCCTTCTTTACCAGCCATGTGTTCAATCTCCAAGATCAACCTTTAGCTATTATGCTTCTTCCAAGGAACCTGCTCTGATACCAATTGTTAGAACAAAACCAATCTACTAAGAGGGGGTGAATTGGTAGATCAATAAAACTTAAAACTTCAAGCCTCTAGAATGCAGATCAAATTAACTTTCAATGCAATAACATCAACAACAAGAAAGCATGCACACATCAACACCAGATATACATGGTGTTGGCACTTGTTTTGACCTGGAGGCTAAGCTTGTTTGTTGGAGGGTTTCTTCCTTCAAACCCTAAGTGTTCCTGTTCATCGGCAAGAGCTTGGTCTATCGGCGAAGGATTTTGTGGTTCTGCCGACAATGTTGGTCATGCCGATGGGGGTAAGTCAAGTGTTCATCGGCAAGATTTGGTGTATCAGGTTAGCATTGTTTCGTTCTACCAATGTGAGGAGCTTGGCCGATGAAGAATCATCGGCGTGTGTTTGGCCGACGGAGGGATGAAGCCATGGTTCATCGGCGAGAGTTGTATTGTCGGCCTAGGTATTTTGAATTGTGCCGACGGTGGGAGGCTTGGCCGATGCGATGTCATCGGCGTAGGTTTCGCCGATGGAGGGGAGCATGGAGTGGTCATCGGTGTGAATGGTATCATCGGCAGAGGATGTTTCTGCTTGGCCGATGGTTGAGGGTCTCGCCGATGGCCGTTCAAAACATTGCCAAGTCGTTCCCTCGGCAAGACATTACCCATCGGAGCAACGAGAAACTCCCTGGCCGACCACACTGCTCACCCCAATTGTTCAATCACTAAAATGGATTGATGATCACTTACCCAAGAGACTTTGTAAGGTGTGTCCCTAGGTATTGTCTTCAACCTCAGTTTGTCTACCATCTCACTAGCCACCATATTGTCAGTACAACCAGAATCTACTATTACTTTGCATACCTTGTCCTTGCTTTTGCAAGTTGTCTTAAACAATGCTCTCCTCTAAATCAGCTCCTTCTCCCTAGAGGTCTTCAATAGTGCTCTTTATCTCAGCATCAATGTTTCTCCTACTTCACCAGCACAACTAGTGGGAGTAGAACCACCACATTCTTCTTCTTGGACTAACTGAGTCCTCCTCTCATTCTTCCTTTCACCATCACTTGAAAAAAATTTCTTCTCAAGACACTTATATGCTGGGTGCCCAAACTCTTGACAATTGTAACACTTACCCATAAAAGTGTTTGCACTCCTTCCACCACCAAATCTACCTCTAGAACCTCTACCTCTGAAATCTGCACTTTGTCCTTGTGCCTTGTTCATCTCCTCTTGACTCTCATTGACTTGCTTTGTGTTTTGAAGAGATCGTCTGCCTCTGGCTTTCTTATCTTGTCTCCTCTTCAGCTTCTCTTCCACTCTAACTGTCATCTGATAATAGTCTTCAACACTCCTTGGATTTGCCAACACTAGTTCATCCTGCATGTTAAACCTCAAACCACCAATATACCTAGCAACCTTTTGCACTTCACTTTCATTTTGACCAAACCTTATACTCAGCTTATAAAACTCTTCAGTGTATGTCTTGACATCCATTTCCTTTTGTCTTAAACTTTGAATCTTTTTAAACATTTGAACTTCATAATCTTTAGGCAAGAATTTACCTTTGATTTTAGCTACCATCTTGTCCCATGAAACAATCTTTGCCTTTCCTTGCTTTCTCCTCTCTGTCTGTTGATAATCCCACCATAACAAAGCATGACCTATCAGCTTGGTCTTTGCAATCTTCACTTTCTGATTATCAGGAACTTCTTCACATTCAAAGTGATTGTCCAATGCTGCAATCCAATCTAACAACTCTTCATCATTCAGGCTTCCTCCAAACTTTGGCACATCTATATTTATCTTGTGCTTGTCTTATTTCATTGCTTTCAGCAACTTTACCATCCTCTGATCCTCAGGGTCCAACTCTTCTTCCACATCTTCATACTCGGCTTCCTCTTCTTCCTCAAACTCATTGTCATCACCTAGAGCCACTCCTCTTCTCTAATTTTGTTCTAGGGTAGCCATTCTTTCCTTCAGCTCATTCATCTCTTGAGCCATGTTTCTCACTCTTGGAGGCATCTTGACAAATTGCCTCTTAACACTTCTTAATCACAACCAATCTACTAACTGTGCTCTAATACCAATTTGATGAAGAGCCCAACTACACAAAGACCACTAAGGGGTCACAACCACCAACAAAGGAGGAAGAGGATATAGGGGATGGCAGGGCAAGTAGGTCTTCTAGGTCCTAGTGGACCAAACCACAACACTGTTGGATCTAGGGCATACAACTGAGAGGGGGGGGGTGAATCAGTTGTATAAAACTTCTTCTTCTTTCAAATACTTGATTCTTGTTGTTAGTTAGCAGCATATCAAATAATCATCCATGGAAGCATAATACATAAACACAAGAGCAGATAAGCATCAACACATTGAACACCAAGATTTTGACGTGGAAAACCCGGTTAAGGGAAAAACCACGGGGTGATTAACCCAAGAATTATTCTCTGTTAGAAGAATAAAAAAAAATGAATGGCACATGCCAATAAGGGCTCACTGCCCGAGCACACTGCTCACAAAGAGGCCCACTGCCTACAAGGAGACACACTGTCTACAGAGTGATAAAAATCACAGTCTTGAACTGGAGAATGACATCTCTACCATGTCCGGATCAGTTCCAATTAAGCCCAAAAATCTCTGCTCTGCCTTTCACACGTTTCTTCGCTATGCCACACTCATCCACACACCACACACTGAATTGAACTCACAAACCGTTATTTATACAAGACATCGACTTAGGAACAAACATCTAAGTTGGCAAACAACCATAGGAGTATCCGCAAGATGAATAACACATCCGGTCGGCCATCACAAGAACATTCGCAGGATGAACAACTCATCCGGTCGGCTAAACAGAGCAAGAACTTCATCCGGAAGAATAACTTCAATTCCAGGCTCTACCATCAATGCGGACCAACAACACAACCTAAACATGATCCAAGAACCTTCACAAGCCTGTCTGAATGTCCGGATACATCCGCACTTCCTCTACTTACTGGGATCTCTTGTCTTCCTCATCCAGAACTTCAAGAACACAGTCTGTCGCCACTGTCATAATGCAAGAGGTACTTCCGGACCTCCAAATCATACACAAATCAGGATGACACATCACAAGGACATCCCAAACACTCCGTCCAATCCGCAGATTAGGATAATACAATTCTGGACCTCACCGGACCTTTTTGTGATCCTCTGTCACCTCTGGATACTTGCCGGAACCGGTTCTATACCGACAGCCACAACTCCTTCAGATCTTCATGCGGACCTCTGAAATCTTAACTGAAGCATCTCAAGACTCATATCTACTAACCCTTTAATCCGCATCCTCCGGTTCTCATCCTATACAGTACATTTGCCTTCTTCTCATCACTGTTCTTCACTATTCCTGACTGAGGCTAATTTTCTCAATATCCTCAGCACACAGCTCATCAAATCCTTCTTGTCAATGCAATATGAGTATGTTGACATCAATGACAACACTAGCTCACCTCATACTTGCAACAAACACTTGACATCAAATAGGAGATGGTTGTCCACTCTTTCTCCACGGTTTCAACACTGTCAAACAACACCATTTTTAGATTCATATACATGGAAACCTTCCCAAACTTTCTAGGGACCCTAGACCTTCTAGGTTTGACTATCCCAATCTCACAAAACCACCAAAATGCTTAGGGGGTACTTCTTTGTACCACTTCCTTCACAACTGTCCTAACTTCCTTGTAGCCCTTAGAAAAGGACTGTCATGCAATAACTTTAGATGTAGACCTCCAAACCAAACTATCATAAGATTTTTGGATACCCATTATCTTGTTCTTTAATATACTCAACATGAACTATAGGTTGTTTTGGAACACAACACTCTAAACTTGACTATACCAATTTCAAAAGAGGCCTAATTAGGTCAGTTTTGCAAAGGGAGTACACACAAACACAAGACTAAACTTCTCACTCATGTTCCAAAGGATCCATTATGATTCCAATGGACTAATTTAAAATGTTTTATGGGTCTATGGCCTTTTAACTTCATTCAATGACCAAATCTTCACTCCAACTAGGCTAGTTTGTCAAATTCATGTCACAAAGAGGCTCAATGGCTCAAATCTTCACCTTAAACTTGTTTTCTGCTCCTGAACACCAAACCCATTTGAAAATCACAATTTTACACTCATCCCACCCATTTTGGGGTTTTAACACAGCAATTTGAGTTGGGAAAACCAAAAACCTCTCTAAAACCTCCAAATCAAGGGTTTGTTGGAATAACACAGGTAGTCTTAGGAAAAAAGGCAATATCTCCTTCTATAAATTGAACCAAGACCTTAGAATCAAACCATTAGAAAGGTATCTTAACCCTCTTTCCATAAATATAAGTTTTTCCCCTATATCTATCCATACAGAGGCATGCAATGGCCAGGAACAGGACTGTTGCAGTAAAAAAGATAGGGTTTTGGACAGTTTTTAGAAAAAATGTGATAACTTTCACAAAAATGAATGAAATGACCTCAAAAAAATGGCATTGGATATTTATTGTATCCCTCTATCACATCTAATAGGTTTCATGACATAACTATGTCGTGCAAGTTTATGGTACGGCCCGCAACAACAAAATTGTAGAAAAAGAGAAAAAATAGAGATAAGGGACAACAAACAGTAATCTTCCTCATTCTCCTCCTCAAAACTTCATCAAATCACAATACATTATCATGATAGAGGTCTCTCTCTTATGTCTACCATGAATTTCACTATTACCAACTCCCCAAATTGTGGGAACAGGCTAAAAAAGCCTAAACTGGTTGATTTTTCATAAAAGGACTATTTTTTCTAATATTAGACTATCACAACTTTAGTAACCTGCAGACCAGTAAGGAAAACTAAATATTTTCAATCTCCACTACATGTTTATTCCTCTCAAGGCTTTAATACATTATTCAAAACTTCATTTTTCCTTTAACAAACACATTTACAAAAATTAGACTTAATGATTACTCTAGGTGCACTACACTATGAAGGCTTAGATTGTCCTACCTTTTTTCGACAACGCTATCCTCACTATCAATCTCCTCCTTGTCTATCCCAAGTTAATGACCTGGTACCAACAAGATTCACTATCTCTTGACTCCATGATGACTTTCCCATAGGAGACCACAAGTCAGTGTGCAATGTCAATTTACACATTGCTACCTACTTTGGGAAGCAGGAAGAGTTTCGTAGTCATAAAAGAAAAAAAATATCAAAATATCAAAAAAATATAAATTTGTCTCCTAGTGAAAATCTCTTTGAGGGACTATCAGTCATGAAAGAGAAAAATAAAGACATATCTCCTAGTGATAACCTTTTTGAGGCATGAAGAGATGAGGAACTCAACCTCCCCCCAATGCTTCCACATTGGCATGAATCCTTGGATGTTCTAATTGAAGACACTCAAGAGATCAACCTAGGCACTGAGAAAGAACCAAAGATAACATACATGGTTGCTTTTCTCTCACCTGCAGAAAGACTTACCACATCCACCATCCTATAGAAGGCACCAGATGTATTTTCTTGGTCCTACACTAATATGTCAACATTGGACCCATCTCTAGTAGTCGACCATCTTGTTTCACATCCTAATGCTAAACTAGTTAAGAAAAAATATTAGAAATATGCATCCACAAATCAAATTAATGACCAGTAAAAGAAGAATTTCAAACGATCCTAGAAGATAGCTTTATTTACCCTATCGACTACCCTGAATGGGTGTCTAATATTGTCCCTATCAGCAAGAATCTAGGGGGCATTTGCATTTGTACATAATTCAAAGACCTCAACAAGGCATGTCCTAAGGATGACTTCCCACTCCCTAACATAGATATCATTGTTGACCTCATGGCTGGTCATGAGATGTTATCACTAATGTATGGTTTTTTAGGGTATAATTAGATTTGAATAATATCTGAAGATCAACACAAAACTTCCTTCCCTTGTCCTAGGGGTACTTACTACTGTCAAGTGATATCTTTTGGGTTTAAAAACACAAGAGAAACATAACAATGGGCAATGACAGTCATCTTCCATGACAAGATACATGATATCGTGGAAGATTATGTGGATGATCTCCTAGGCAAATAAAAAACAAGGGAAGGACACCCCTGGATCCTTGAATGCATCTTCAAATGTCTCAGAGCATACAAAGTGTGACTAAATCCCAAGAAGTGTATGTTCAGGGTTACACATAGAAAATTGTTGGGTTTCATCATCTCAAGAAGAGGTATTGAGGTGGATCCTGCTAAAGTGATAGCCATCATAGAAATACCTCTGCCTAAAAACCTAAAGAAACTCCACAACCTTTAGGGAAAACTCTAGGACATTCAATAGTTCATTGCATAATTAGTAGACAAACGACAACCCTTCTCTCACCTTCTCTGGAAAAATGTTCACATTAAGTGGGATCAAACCTATCATCAAGCATTTGATAAAATCAAATAATATCTAGTGCCACCCCTAGTCCTAATGGAACCTATTCTAAGAAAGCCCTTGTTTCTCTACATTTTAGAAACTCCAGTCATATTAGGGGCACTATTAGCCCAACATGATGAAATAGTTTGGGAAAGAGCTATCTATTACATTAGTCAAACACTAGTTGGCTATGATTTAAACTACACACCAATGGAACATGCATGTATGGATGTCATCTTTAGTTCCCAAAAGATTTGACACTACATGCTAAGTCATTAGAAATAGCTCATATCCAAGGTTGATCCACTCAAATATCTACTCTCCAGAGCCTCCCTCACATGACATATGGTGAAGTGGGTCATGTTATTCAATGAGTTTGACATTGAGTATATATATAGAAAGGCCATAAAAGGATATGTTGTTGTAGATCAATTGGTAGAGGCTCCTTTAATAGACCATCAACCATTGGTTGTTGACTATCCAGATGTGGCTATCTTTGCACTGACAAAACAAACATCCTAGAAATTATACTTCAATGGCTTATTCACAAGTCATGGTGCAAGTGTCGACATTATTTTTATCAAACCTTAAGGGGATTTCATACCAAAGGCCTTCTGACAAGGATTCCCCTATACAAACAACATGGAGGAATATGAAGCCTTGATTACAGGTCTCAATATGGCTATTCAGTGGAACATCCAATAGCTATAGGTTTATGGAGATTTACAACTAGTGATCAATCAAATTAATAATGAATATCATACAAAGGATGACAGACTTGTTCCCTACAAATGGATGGTCGATAGCTTCAAGCAATATTTAACAATTATCTAATTTGAACAGATCCCTTTCCTTCACAATAAAGCCACAGATGCTATGGAAACCATTGGATCCTTGTTGGACATGCCACATGATAGTTAGCACTATATATTCCTCATCGAACAACTCCTCAAACCCATGTATGATGTCCCATAATCAGAATTTATTCATGATATTGCTGGTCCCAATTCCCCCTAGTACCAAGATATTTATACCTACCTCTGTGATCATACCCTTTTATCTAACCTCTCTAGAAACCAATGCAAATCATTCATTCATCATCCTTCTCATTTCACTATCCTTGGCAACACCCTTTACCATAGAGGCTATGATGGTTCCTTGTTGCTATGTTTAAATGTAGATGAGGCTAACATTGTACTTCAAGACGTACATGATGGTATATGTGGTGCCCACAGCAGTGGTATAGTCCTTGATAAAAATATCCTTAGAACAGGGTACTATTGGCCTACCATGGAGCATGATGCCTCTAAGTATGTTAAAAAATGCATACCTTGTCAAAAGCACAGAGATCTTATTCATGCACCAGCACAGGCACTACAACCCATCACTACCAAATGGCCCTTCTCTTAGTGGGGCCTATATCTCATTGGCAAGATCCAACCTTCTTCCTCTAGTGGCTATAAATTCATCATTACCGCCACTAAATATTTTACGAAGTGGGTAAATATTTTATGAAGTGGGTCGAAGCCATACCCCTCATTTTCACCACAGGAACCCAACTATCCAAATTTATCCTCTACCATATCATTTGTCATTATGGTATCCCATCCACCATTATCACCAACAATGGAAAACCATTCAAAAATCATGAGGTTCGCACCCTTTGCGAACACTTCCACATCTAGCATCACTGGTCCACTCCTTATTATCCCCAAGGTAATGGCCAAGCAAAGGCGATGAATAAAGCTCTGCTCAAAATTCTCAAGAAAGTCATCAATGAAACTGGCCATGATTGGCATCTTCACCTCCATTTTGTCATTTGGACCTACCACACCAGCATTTACACCCCTACAAGCACTACTCCATATTCTCTAGTCTTCGACACCAAAACTATCTTACCAATTGAGATTGAACTCCCCTCACACCTCATTGTGTAACATTATTGATGAGGAGGAATATCATGTTGCATATCTCTAAAATTTAGAACTACTTGATGAGCGGTACCTCAACACATTGATCCATCTATAGGCTTATAAAAAATGCCTCTATAGACAATCCAATAAGAAGATTAAGGCATGTGAATTTGAAGTTGACAATTTGGTCCTCAAATAAAATCAAAGGAACCTCCAGAATCATGAAAAGAAGGGAAAATTTGAACCGAATGTGTTGGGAACAGGTATGTTATCACTGCCAAATATGGCTCTGAAGCATATCAATTGGCTACTCCAGATGGACAAGAGCTAGAGGAACCCCTCAATATCATTCACCTCAAAAGGTTTCATGCATAGCCTGTAGAATATCCCAGTCAAGAAATAAAAAAATTAAAAGAAAAATTAAAAAACACTCAATAACAAAAAGTAAATAGAAATAATATGTTCTATGGTGAAAACCACCTTTGGTGGCACCTTGGACAAGTACCATGATGGAAACTTGCTTGTAGGCATCATGTGTTTAAGCCAAAGCCATTATCCTCAAGGTTGTCTCTTCTAGCTCACCCACTCAATCCTTACATTCCCATCGCCATCACATATGTCCCTTTCCATCATTGTGCAACCTTCCCTCGCTTATTTTATAAGAGGCTAAATCTGAAAGAAAATATCCCCCACTTCAACCATCCCAGTCAAATTATGTTTACTCAAATCACGTCCCCTCATTCTAACTAGGCCATAAACATTGCCTTTAAGACCCCCAGCCTCCAACACCATGTGCATTAAATAGAAATGATTGTAGGTTGTGTCATCTTTAGGGAACCTAATTACCCCCTACGTGCTCTTAGTCCTTCTCCCTCACGCCTCCAACAACCACAATATCATTTGCCCCTCTAGGTCCTAGAGTTTCTAGTAGATGACTTGTTGCTCATACTCCAAAGATTAGTCACCTTCCAAATACTAAGCTTCATGCACTCGCACCCTATGGCCTTCAAAAACTTCATACAATCACTGAACACCAAGACAAACCTAGCAACCTTGACCACATACACCTATCACATCCTTTTGGCCTTTCTTTTACCCATCAACCTTCATGAGATACATTGTTCCCCACATCAGGCATCATCTACCCCATCCTTCCCACTTTGGAAAAAGTTATGTTTTTGTATGTTAATCAACTATTATTTTTTATTTTTGGTTATCTTTTCCAATGGCTCATTTTGTATTGTCTTCAGGGCCACCGTGATCATTCATATCAAAATGTGTTTTTAGTAGTATACATGGGGCATGATCTTTTCATTTTTTGGGTGTTGTGCTTGCATGCTTGTCCTAGCACTAGGTCAACCAAGGTTATCACACACCATGTATGGTGCTAGGACATCCTTCTATCTATTGGTTGTCTCATCACATTACCAACCAAGGCTGTCACATACCTTGTGTTGTGGTGAGACAACCATTTGTATGATTGCTTTCATGTCAGTCTTACACAAGAGATACATTGTCACCTTGGTATTTATACCCTAGTGCATAATATCTCCTATAATATTAAAATGAGTGCTCTTTATATTTCAGTTTAATAATTGCATTTAAGATCACACCTATCTATTATCCAATGTGTAAAACTTTTCCATTAAAGCCTTCATTCATCATGATTATGCATGTATAACTATTAATTATGGTTCTTCATTTAAACTTTATTATTATTATTATCATCACATTTTTGTCTACATCATCATTTTATTATCAACATAAACAACTTATGCATTCATACACAATCATACCACCCTACCACATCATCCCATCCATGCAATACATAAACAATATACATCATCATAAAACACATCCCACATATACATTACAACATATGCACAATAAATCACACCATCACCTAGTGCACACTCCACCTATACCTGCACACACAGATCATGTTGTTATTATAGAACATGTGCGATATTTTCTAACAAAACCAAACCCTCACATAGTAATCCAATAAAGAAAACCAAAACCACAGCCAACAATCATACATTAATACATTTGCATAATAAATTTGGTACCATAATCATCACATCATAACCATAACCTCACATGCATAAGAACTCATACAGAAAAAACATGGTATATATATATATATATACATCTCTCATCAAAATAGGGGCAACATATACAAAATGTGTCAAAAATATAAAATGCTTTGCAGAGCATAATCGCTAGTGCTACATCAAAATGCACTATCTAAACACACTACACCTATCTAGCACTATCTCCATGAGGGCCTGATGGCTCCCCACCTTATGGTTGTGATCCCTATGGCAGTGGTGGTTGCATCCCCATTGAATCTGGTTAGTTTGATCTCCTCGATCATGTGACTCTACTATGTGTTTTCTCCACATATGATGGTGCCCTCTAATCTGTCGACATTGTTGCCTCATATAGGCTGCGATAGTATACTACCTCTCTTGTCACCACTAGGATCTGATCCATCACCCTCCACGTATCTACATACATCTGACCCATCCTTGATGCACCCATTTCTCCTCTCACATAATCATGCTCCTATCAAAGCCTCTATATCTCATCCTAGGCCCTCCACACATCTCGCTACATGTGTTGAAGTTGATCCTACACCCCATCATACGATGTCTACAAGATATATAGCCTAGCTTGGAGAGTGTTGGTGCCCATTTTTGGCCTGGAAGTAGAGCTTGCAGGTGGAGGGTTTCTTTTTCAAACCCTAGGTTTCCCTCTTCATTGGCGTAAGTTTGTGTTGTGTCTTAGCGATCATGTTGATAGCACTGTGTCTTCTTCCATCGCTAAGACTTCATGCTATCGGCGAATGAGATTGTGGTTCTACCGATGGTGTTGGTCTTGCCGACAAGGGTAAGTCATGTATTCATCCGTAGGAGTGGGAGCTATCAGGTGAGCGGTCAGATGTTGGGCCGACAGTGTAATGTTTGGCCGATGAAGATTCATCAGCGTGTGTCTTACCGAAGAAAGTGGGGTTGACGTTTGGCATCGGTAAGACTATTGTGATTGGCCAATGTGTTTTGTGGTCCGCCGATAGAAGGAAGTCACCCCGATGGGGAATGCCATCGGGATGACTTTGTGTTCGGTTTGGCCAACGGTGGAGTATGTAGGATTTGGCGATCAGCGAGACTTTTGAGATCGGGCTAGCAGTTGGAGGGTCCGCCGATGGGTAATGTTTGGCCGATGAGGTTTCATCGACGTGTGTTTGGCCGACGGAGGGATGAGGCCATAGTTCATCGGCATGAGTTGTTATATCGGCGAGGGAGTTTTGAACTGGGCCGATGGTATATGTCACAGCGATGGGTTCTTGGCGAAGGGTTGTGTGTCGAGCGTGGCAAAACGCTCGACACCTATCATGTATGCGACCATGTTTATGAACTACTGATGTGATCTCCTCACCATCCATGTGGGATTATTCCCCTGTGTATTTTCAAACTTTGAGCGAAGCACTTTTGGCAGGAACTTCTGTTTGAAATGTTACGACAGTTTCCAGGTGGTTGCGGGTGGTTGAGGCCCTTAATGGTGACATTGCAGTGTTATGGGCGATGGTACAGGCGATCAGGTTGCCCAATTTTTGAGCGAAGGCTCCAGTTAATGGCGCATGGCTTGAGGCTCCTCTTTGTCTGCTGCATTTATATCTTCTGAGCGCCATTCCTTCTGTGGGCTGTATCTAGCAGAATTTTTGTCAAAGCCATGTAATTAATTGCTTATGGTACACTATCTGGCTGTTATATGTAGATTGTGTTACCATTTTTTCAAGGTTGTTGAAAGTTGAACATTTTTGGCTCTGTGATACAATACAGCTGGTTTTGGCTGCTCTGTCCACAAGAACTTGTGAGTTTATGTATCTCCTGTTGCATGTTTTTGCATGAATCCACTGATTTCATGGTTAAATTTATATGAGAAATGCTATGGTAGCATGTGTTTTGTTAATTCTGTCTCCAGTGTTGCATGTATCTTTCTTCTGAGTCTAGATATTTAAGGAATGTTGAGACTCTAGAACATAGAATTCCTGTGTTGAATGTCTGATCTTTTAACTTCTGCTCAAAGGTAGATTAAACTATTTTCAGATTAAACATTGGGAAGGGTATGCTGCAGTAGGGATGCCATAAGTATAGATAGCTTAACACTTTATATTGGGAGATATCTGTAAGGCAGGTATCATATGTATCCCCCTGAAATCCAGTTTTAGTTGTTCATGCATATCATTTACAGGTGTATGTCTACTGACTCCAGGCCCTGGATAGGCACCAATCTTGCTTTGTATTTGTATTATAACCATGTCTAGCTTTGCATCCAAGCATAAAATCAAAATCAAACTCTAAAACAACCATTAGGACATTAGAATTAGTTTTAGGATCCAAGTCCTCTGTCTACAACTGAAAATAGGCCCAAAGCCAGCCCGTTTGCTCTTATCTTGCAGTTTTGGTCTACTTATAAGAGGACTTATCTGCTTTCTGTCAGCATCCCAGCCTTTGTATGCATATCCCCATGGATGTTGAGTAGGGAATACCCCCCTAGGTTCTGCAGAGCTTGAAGAAGAAGAGGAGATAAAATATAGAGTCTATCTCCTATACTGTTGGCCCCTGGCCCAGAGATCCTGTTGATCATTGATGGCTACCTTGTAGGGAAATCTCGGAATAAGCATCCAGTCTGGGAAAAAACCAACAGAGAGTATCCCTCTCCACCTACACTCTCTCTAGCCCCATCTCCCTCACCACTAGTCACCCCTCCAAATCATGTCTCCTTGGTGAACTCTTCCCCCAACCACCTCCTCCACCTCCTACGGGTGATCCCCACCCATCTTACCCCTTGGTGACCCTAGTCCTCCATCGCCATCCCCTCCTCTATCCATATCCATCCCATCTCCACCATATCCCCCAGATACCTACTCATTTAGCTATACCTATGGTGGTATTGGTACTTGTACTTGTGACTACCCCTATGCCTAGGGTTGTGCCTACACCTGTACCTTCTATGGCCCCTATTCCTACACCTATATCTATACTCCTCTCCCTACTCCTAGCATTGCCCTACCTCTGCCTCTCTACTACACCCTCTCTCCCCTCTATCCTCCAGCCAATGCTCACTATTCCTTCCCTAATCTGTAAGCCCTGTGAATCACTCCCTATGCCCATGCTACCAACATCCATGTTAGCCTCATTAGCTGCCTCTATGCCCACCATATATGGTAGTCTCGAGTCACACCCACATCCTACACATTTGTTCCTAGTACCAACCATACTCAAGGCATTACATGTGCCCATTCTAACCATGCCACCTAGGCATCTATTTGTGCTCCCCATCCTACTAACTCCTCTCATGCTACACATGTAAACACATGCAGACCATCCCTCAGAATCTCCTACCTCCTCTCAAACTACCATTGTACATGATCCAGATGATACATCTCAATAATATATATCCTCTGCCTAATAATATAATGTGGCATCAAAAACTGCAGTAATGTCCTCCCATCCTCTAGCCACATCTCACACTTTCGATACAGCCTCCAGGTCACCAAATCTATCTTATCAATAACTCATCACAAGTGGCTCACATCTTATACAAATAAATATTGTAATCACCCTCTTCACCTGCACACATAACACTCCTCAGCCTCTCATCCAGTACCCCCTCCCACTGGCCTCAATACTATAATGTTCTCCCATGTTCTCACCTATAAGAGTGTCACATGTGCCAAACTTTGCCCATCCCTGTACACAATCAAATGCAAATCTCTATACAACATCACCAAGATGCATGGACCCCAAGCAAACACCTCCTCCCCACAAAACATATCCCTAGAACATATGTTAGTTCAATCATAAAGAACATACCAGTCTTGTTAGGAAGCAATAAGCCCCCAACAACTATCGCCATCACCAATGAGATATCATCTACCATCCCCATACTGTTGGTATGTGGCAACTGATCATGCAAGTACTATACACTAGTCATGTATCCTCACTGGGGTTCGGGGCCAAGCCAAGCCCCGAGCAGGGGTTTGGGGGCAGCAGGCCCCGAGAAGTAGGGGTTCAGGGGTGCAAGCCCCGAAATGTTTTTTCCCTCTTTTTTGCATTATGGGAGTCGGTTGTTAATTTTTCTTAACCGACAAAAGAAAAATGACATTGCAAAACCCTAATTCTAGAAGCTTCCAAAAATCTTGTTATAAGTGACAGAGATGTATGTTACGGTGATGTATTCATGAGATTGTAATCTATTTTGCATTGGATAATAAAATCATTGGATGGCTAAGTTTCTGTGGATGTAGCCCATATTGGGTGAACCACATTAAATTTCTGTGTTGATCTCTTTTGTGTTATTCCTCATTGTTATATTTGGGTTATTTAATCTGCATATAATTGTTAGAGTTTATTGTTCTTATCTGCCCTAACCCTAACTATTGGTATCAGAGCAGGTTGTGTTTGATTATCATCTGCAGGAAGGTCTCACAGTTGAGTGGGAGTCTCATGGTTAAGTGGGAGCAATGGCGGATGAGGGTAAATTGAAGGTAGATAAATTTAATGGGCAGAACTATCAATTATGGAAAATGCAGATGGAGGATTATCTCTATCAGAAGGATTTATGGAGGCCGTTGGAAGGAATAGCCAAGAAACTAGTGACAATGACTGATGAGGATTGGAATCTTCTAGACATAAAGGCACTAGGAACCATTCAGTTGTGCCTGGCACCATCTGTGGCATTCAATATAATAGAAGTGAAGGCAACAGATGCACTAATGAAAGCTTTGGCTAAATTGCATGAAAAACACTTAGCCTCAAATAAGGTATTTCTCATGAAGCATTTGTTTAATCTAAAAATGATTGAAGGTGGATCTGTGTTAGATCATTTAAATGAGTTTAATAGATTACCAGTCAATTAACTTCTATAAAAGTGAAATTTGATGAAGAGGTGAGGGCTCTCTTGGTTTTATGTTCTTTGCCAGAAAGATGGAATAGCTTGGTAATGGCTGTAAGTAACTTTATCTCTTGTTCAAATACTTTGAAATTTGATGATGTTGTTGGTGTTATCCTTAGCGAGGAAATGCGAAGGAAAAGCACATGTGAGACTTCAACATTTGGTAATGCTTTGACTGTAGAGAACAGGGGAAGAATAAAGGAAAGAGGAAAAAGCCCTACAAATCATGGGAAGTCACAAGGAAAGTCAAAGAAAGGAAGATCTAAATCCAGAGGAAGAATGGATTGCTGGCATTGTAGAAAGCCAGGTCACTTGAAGAAGGATTACTGGTCTCGAAAGGGAAAACAAGGAGACAGACAACATGATGATAGTAAGGAAGCTAATGTTGCAAGTAATAAATTATAGGATGCTTTAATTTTGTGTTTATACAATGCTAATGATTCCTGGGTAATAGATTCAGGGGCTTCAGTTCATGCCACACCCCATAGGAAATATTTTGTAGATTATGTTCAAGGTGATTTTGGACAGGTATATTTGGGTGATGATGAACCATGTTAGATTGTTGGAAAAGGAAAGATAAAAATCAAGTTGCAGAATGGAAATGAATGGTAAGGCATGTTCCAAATTTGAGAAGGAGTTTAATTTCTGCAGGACAACTGGGTAGTGAAGGCTACATAGTTACTTTTTCAAAAAAAACCTGGAAGGTCACTAAAGGTGCATTAGTAGTAGCTAAAGGTGAAAAGGTAGGCACATTGTATTTGTGTACTGGTAATACTTATTCTACCTTAGCTGCTACAGAAACAGTTGCTACTGAGACAGTTATAACACTTGTTGTAGGGACAGAAACAAAATTGTGGCACCATAGACTTGGGCACATGAGTGAGAAAGGGATGAATATCCTTCACTCTAGAAAGTTGCTTCTAGGTCTAAAGCAGATTGACTTGGAGTTATGCAAAAATTGTGTTTATGGAAAACATAAAAGAGTCTGATTTCTCAAAGTTGGCAAAGAGAAGAGTGAGAAATTAGAGCTTGTGCATTCAAATGTATAGGGACTAGCTCAGGTAGCTTCTCTTGGTGGCTCTTACTATTATGTTACTTTTATTAATGATGCAACTAGGAAAACATGGGTGTATTTCCTAAAACAAAAATCAGAAGTATTTGAAACTGTTAAAAAGTGGAAAGCTTTGGTTGAGAATGAGATAGGAAAAATGTTAAAGTATCTCAAATCTAATAATGGAGGCAAGTATTGTAGCAAAGAATTTGAGAACTACTATTCATATAATGGAATCCATAGGCAAAAAATAGTTCCTGGAACCCCACAAGAAAATGGTGTGTCTGAGAGGATGAATAGGACCATTATGGAGTGTGCAAGGAGCATGAGATTGCATGTTGGACTACCCTTACTTTTGGGCAGATATTGTACATACCACTGTTTATTTAATAAATAGGGGACCTTCAAATCCTTTGGATGGTGGCATTCCAGAGGAGGCATGGATGGGCAAAAAGGTAAACTATTCATTTCTAAAAACCTTTGGTTGTGAAGCTTTTGTCCATGTTTATATTGAAAATAGAACCAAACTTGAGGCTAAGTCTAAAAAATGTACCTTCATTGGATATGGAGTAGATGAATTTAGTTATCGGTTATGGGATTATGAGAATCATAAAATCATCAGGAGCAGAGATGTTATATTCAATTAGAAGGTCGTGTATAAGGATCAGCTGCAGGAAAAGAAGCATGAATAGGCTAAAAAATAATATGTAGTGCTGGATGAGATTCTAGAAAATAAAATACCAGTGGTACCTGATGCTCAGCAACAACAAGTTATCCCACAGACTCTTGCAAGTGTTAGACATTCTACAAGGATAACTAGACCTCCTGAAAGATTTTCTCCATCATATTCTATATTATTAACTAATTCTGGTGAACCTAAAGGTTATGAAGAAGCAATGCAAGTAGATACCAAAAAGCAGTGGGAGCTAGGCATGAAAGAGGAAATGGATTCCTTGCTGCAAAATCATACTTGGGACTTAGTTCAATTGCTTGCAGGAAAAAGAGCATTGCCAAAAAAATGGGTTTATAGGTTGAAGGAAGAAGATGGAGGCAAGAAAAGATATAAGGCTAGACTCATGGTAAAAGTTTTTGTATAGAAAAAAGGTATAGATTTTGATGAAATATTTTCTCCAGTTGTAAAGATGACTTCTATTAGAACTATTCTAAGTCATGTGGCTGCGGAAGACTTGCATCTTGAACAACTACGTGTGAAAAAAACATTTCTCCATGGGGATTTGGAAGAGGAAATATACATGCAGCAACCATAGGGATATGAGGTCAAGGGTAAGGAGGATTTTGTGTGCAAGTCAAAGAAGAGTTTGTATGGCCTAAAGCAAGCACCTTGGAAATGGTATTTGAAATTTGATAGTTTTATGGCTAAACAATGTTACAAAAGATGTCATTCTGATTATTATGTTTATTTCAAGAAATTGGGTAATGACAGCTATATTATCCTGTTGTTTTATGTTGATGACATGTTTGTTGTTGGGTCTAACATGCAGCATGTTAATGAACTTAAGCAGAAATTAGCAAATTCATTTGCTATGAAGGATTTGGGTGCAGCAAAACAAATCCTTGGTATGAGGATCACACGGGACAGGACAAACAAAAAATTATTTTTGTCCCAAAGTGAGTATGTAGAGAAGGTGTTGAAAAGGTTTAACATGTAAAAGCATTTAGTACACCTTTTCCTAGTCATTTTAAGTTGACTAAGGAGATGTGTCCAAAGACACAAGAGGAGGAAGACAAAATGTCTAAGATACCATATGCATCAACAGTTGGCAGCTTGATGTATGCAATGGTATGCACAAGGCTAGATATTGCACATGTAGTGGGAGTTGTGAGTAGGTATATGAGCAATCTAGGAATGGAACATTGGAATGCTGTAAAATGGATTCTCTAATATTTGAGAGGTACTACTTCAAAGAAACTATGTTTTGGAGGAACAAATTCTACTCTAAAATGATATGTTGACTCTGATCTAGTGGGTGATATTGATAGCAGGAGGAGTACTACAGGGTATGTTTTTACTGTAGGAGGTACTACAGTCAATTGAATTTCAAGACTGCAAAAGGTTGTTGCACTTTCAACCACTAAAGCTGAGTATGTTGCTGCTACGGAAGCTAGCAAGGAGATGATTTGGTTACAACATTTTCTGGAGGAATTGGGGCAACAACAAGAAGATAGCCCTTTGTACACTGATAGCCAGAGTGCCATTTATCTTGCTAAGAATTCATCTTTGCATTCAAAAACTAAGCACATACAGCTCAGATACCACTTCATCCGGTTAGTTTTAGAGGATGGGCAGTTGAAGCTAGAGAAAATTCACACAAGTCAGAATCCTGTAGATATGTTCACTAAGGCAATTACATGAGAGAAACTGATTTCCTCATCAGTTTCCGTTGGCCTTCATGACTGATAATGGTAGACATAAGAAACTAGCTAGGCCTGTAATCCAGTGGGAGCTGCAAGCGCAACGGTGTCATCTAGGATCAGTCTCCAAGTGGGAGATTGTTGGCATGTGGTGACTGATCATGCAAGTACTGTACACTAGCCATGTATCCTCATCGAGGTTTAGGGGCGCAACCCCCCAAAAAAAAATTTCCCCTCTTTTTTGCAATATTAGAGTCGGTAGTTAATTTTTGTTAACCGACAAAAGAAAAATGACATTGCAAAACCCTAATTCTAGAAGATTCCAAAAAGCTTGTTTTAAGCAGCTAGGATGTATGTTATGATGATGTATTCACGAGATTGTAATTTGTTTTGCACTGGATAATAAAATCATTGGATGGCTGAGTTTTTGTGGATGTAGCCCATATTGGGTGAACCACGTTAAATTTTTGTGTTGATCTCTTTTGTGTTATTCCTCATTTTTATATTTGGGTTATTTAATATGCATATAATTGTTAGTGTTTATTGCTCTGATCTACCCTAACCCTAACACATACACGCATCCAAATCCATCCCCATGCCCTCTCATGACAGATCCTATCTCCCAAATAGCCTCTGTAAGGAAAAATCATCATATTGCTCTGAATAGTACACTCTCTGTTTGTGGATAGGTAACCACAAAATATGCCACATCCTCCAAGGTCACTATCATCTCCCCTGTCAAGAGATGAAATTTACTTGTCTTTGAGTGCCACCGCTCCACCAATGATGTCAACATTGCCCTATGGGCCCTTAGTCATGACATCGTAGCCACATGCCAAATCCTTGTCATATCCAAATACCCCCACTCCCCCCTCATGCGAATCATTTGTAAAATCCAACACTATTGATCTACACTCCCTGGTGACTATCGGACCCAGTCTCTCCTACACACATACAAACACTATGTCAAAATTCACCAATCTCTTTCTCTTAGTGCATGCACATGATTTTTCAATGCATGTGCCTATCCATAATGCATGCGCTCAAACACACGTGCACCCCTCCTTCCCACACTCATGCTTATTTTTAAGCATTGACACTTACCTATGCATGTGCTCCATTTTTTAATGGATGCACTTCAACCTTATGGCTATGCTTGTTCACAAGTGTGCTCTGATTTCCTACACATGTTCCTGTTTACACACAATTGCCCTCATCCTATGCAAGTGCTTGTTTACCAAGTACCCATGCTTCATTTCCCTATGCCTGCATGTGGTCATGCCACATGCACACTTGTTTGCATTTTGGCCCCCTTTCTCACCCAAAAAATGTAATAAATGTACGTCATAAATAGGGTTTCATCATACATATTGGTAGGCTTGTCCCAATGCTTGCTGGTACTCCCTCACATGCTTCGCCCAATGAGTGTGTACATGTATTGCTCCGTTCTTCTCTGCTCTCCTTCTCTTCTCTTCTCCACTTCTATTTGCAAAGGTGATAATGAATTATTCATCTTCCACCATCCTCAATTTTTAACTCCCCAGGCCCTAATTTTCACCTTCTCCCCTAATTTTTCCTCACATTTCCTTCATTTCTTCCTAATTCATTCATTTTTCACCTGTTCTTCTTCCAATCCATCTTTCGAGAGCTTAGCCACACTCTTTGTTGCCCACTTTCCCTCTCAAGGGGGCATCATCCTGTCACTACATTTCTATTGGAATTAGGGCTAACAACTAAGAGGGATGGTCAATCAGTTGTCTTAAAACTTTAAAGCTTGCTGTAGTTAATTCTTCTTTACAACTTTTTAATAGATTAATGATATAGTCATGAAAAGAAAGAATCAATAACACATGAGTAGAAGCACAAATAACACACTTGACACCAAGATTTTTAACGTGGAAACCCGGTTAAGGGAAAAACCATGGTGGGGGTTAACCCACAAAGATTATACTCTGTTAAAAGTATTACAAAAGGGGAAGGTACATGCCTCCAAGCTCACTGCCCAGAGCTCTCTGCCTACAAGAATGATTACAATAGGATTACAGATTGTTTGAATTGATGAGTAGCATCTTCCAATGCAAGAATTCAATTCCAACTAAGCACAAAATATTGAGCTTACACACTTCATCTTTATTCTGCCCTGTTTACTGCTCTGCCATAATCTGGACCTCAAATCTCTTCTCTTTCACACCTTAATCTACCTTTTTCACACTTACTCCATTATTGCACACCACATGCATACCAATACACTCGAATCCATCAGCTATATATATATCTTCCTCAAGATATGTAGTCACCTTTCTGTCGGCCTTATCAAGAATTTAACAAACAATATAAGTACTCTGTTATGTCAGCTGAATCCATACACCAATATTGATGCGTACCAAAAATAACAGTTATAGGTCACCATACATGTCGGCCACTAACATTATATCCCATACACAACTCACCAAAACACTTCTACTAGATTTTCACAAGGATCTAACACAAGTCAGCTTGTTCTTCACTAACTTGTTTTATCATATTAGGACACGGTACTCAGATGCTCATAACTTTTAATCCCTTTGCCACCAGAGGCTGAAATCTTGGATTTAGATTGTCCTGACATTCCTCTACACTCCCTCAGATTCACAAGACACAATGATTAACTGGAGAGATCCACTGACCAAAATATTGAACGCTGCCACATACCCTGTTCCTGTCTATCCAGACTTGACAAATCTTGGAACTGACTTCCAATATGATCTGATACTGTACTGCGGATGTGTGGAATGGACTTAGATGCCATCAATGACAACACATGACATGCCTTGCAATGTCTCATGCCAACAATCTCCCCCTTTGGCATTGATGGTAACACTTAGTGAAAAATGACTAAGTGTCATGACTGACTCCCCCTACTGTGTACACTTATATATTCTTCCACTACTCCCCCTTTGATGGATTCTTCATTTTCTTTCATTTTTCACTGTCTCTCACTCCCCCTTTGACATCAATGGCAAAGGGTGGGATCCGCGAATCAAAATTTACACAAGAAATTTGTATACAAGGCCGCATATGTACAAGTAATCCATGTATTATATTTACATGAACTTGAGAATATTTGCAAAACTATTTTTCAACTACACAAGTTCAGAGGCCCAACTTCTTTTCATGCCATCCAAAATTGAGATGTGTCCACTTAGTAGGAATGCTTGTGATTCTGCTTTCTTCAGATCTGAAGCATCACCTGTCTAGATTACAACTTGAGCTTCTAATAAAGCAGTAAACATTGTTTCTAACTTGGGGGGCAATTAATCCCCGGAGCTCACACATTCTCTCCACAATATTACTCTTTTCTTTAACAAGTTTCTTTATCTCATCAGTCAAGCTAATTGCTTGACATTCCTGACTTACCGGAGAAATGGTTAGAGGATCAAAATTTTGAGATAGAATCAACAATTTTTGTTCCCGCTCCTTTATCTTCTTCTCAATATCCTCCATAACTTTAGACCAAGATAGATAAAATTTGTATATATCACTTCCATCATTAAGAGCATTTTGAATACTCTTTACACTAATATCAAGTACCTTTGTATCATTCCCTATTAGGCCCTTTAGCTCACTAAATCTCTTATCCAAAAATTCATTTCAGACTTTGATCTCTACAGACTTCTCAAAGGACTCAAAGTGTGTACTTACAAAATTAACAAGGTTCTTCAGATTTCTGGAGGGAGAATCACACGAATTCTTCTGGAAAGTTGGCATTATCTTCTCCAATATACCAGATGCAAGGCCTAATAGCTCACTGTCCTCTAAGTGAAATTTCAATATCTTTTCTCTTGCCTTGGCTTGTGTGAAAGATGCTATATTCATCATTTGGACCGGAGAGAGTATCCAAGTTGATTGGTCCTTGAATCAGTTCTGGTTCATCAAACTCTAGCCTTTCTTTACTCAGGAAACTTTTTATTGCATCTGCAGTGTCTCTTGCCACAATTTGTGGACCACCTTTCTTTCCTTGAGTTTTCTTAGTGTCAGTATCAGGACGATTTTGTTTGGGTGCATCAACATTTGCACCATCTTCTTTTGCTTTATCTTTCTTACCCTTGACTTCTTCTTCTTCCTTTTGTTGTGAGTCAACTCCAGTGAGAATTTTTGTTTCCATGTTTACTTCTGTGTTAACTCCATCTGTTTGATCATGAGTGTCCATTTTGTCTTCAGCCTTTTTTGATTTCTAATCCTCATTCTTCTCAGAGTCATCTTGAGTAGGACTTACTGTCTCCACATAGGTTTGCTCCGGAGGATCTAGAGTATTCTTTTGGTCATCATTTCCTTTTGAAGTTTCTTGTTCCGGAACAGAGGAGTCATCAAATTTGGTTTGTTGCTTATTGATCTTCAATTCTTCAACATTCAGAATTGAGGAGTTAATTCCATCATTAGTCTCTTCTTCAACAATAGGGAGATTGTGTCTTTTCAATGCATTTAGGAGAATATCCTGAGTATCTTTGACTATCTCATCTATTTCACCAAGCATGAGTTTATTCATTCTCTTCTTGCTCCTGAAGTCATCCTTCACTTCCTTTATTATCATTTTAATTTGATCTGGAGTAATCTGAGGGCACGGATTTATCAACACATGCTCCCTAATCTTAATGTCTTTACTTTTTGCATTTTCTTTTCTTAACTCCAAAATATATGTTAGACTTCTTGGAATTTCAGAAGTTATTTCAATCAAAGCCTTATTGTAGATGTTTAGATATTTGACAGTTGCTTCCTCTAGGACCTTCTTATCAGCATCACTGTAATAATCAAAGAACTTAGTCATTGGCTTTAAATTCCCATCTACAGTGACTGATTTGATGATGTCATCTAAAGAGAGAGTAGGCTTTTCAACAAATATTTTAGTATTTTGCCTCTTGCTTGCCCTTTTGCTTCTAGAGGGTTTTTCTTTAGCTACCTTGGCTTTATTTGTACCTAAGGCCTTCAACTCTTTGATCTCAATATCAGAATCAATTTCTTCTTCATCATTTTCCATGCTTTTATATGTCCAGGTGGCCTTAGTTTTCACTCTTTTCCCTTTTGTTCTGAATGATTTTCCTTCCGGTTTCTCAGGATTTGCAGGTTTTTGGGAAACAGGGGCAGCAACAAAGCTTCTATTAGTCCTTGATGTGGAGGAGGATTCTACCAGAGCACTTCCTTGTTTCTTATCTTGTTTCTCCTTCTCTGCCTTTTTAGTTCTTTCCCTGAATTGCCACACAACTTCCTTTGTGAGGCCTAGATTCTTGGCCAACTGCTCAACTTCTTTTCTTACTTTTCTTTTAGTTTTAGGTTCTCTGAGCTCAACATCAGTTTTATACTTAGCTTCTCGTATGTCCCAAATCTTTCAACTATTGTGTCTTTTGGCTTGCTCAAAAGGTGTTGAGCATACATATTCAAGATTCTTCCATCTACCTCATACCCCATGGGCATGATCCAAACAGTTTTGGGTTCTATTGCTTCCATTAAGCACTGATTAGTGTCAACCATAAAACATATTTCATTCTTGTACTTCTCAACAATTGATTTAGGGATTCTTTCCCTTGAATGCATCATAATTTGAAAATTCTTGAAGTATCCCTAAATTACAGTTTTTTGTGCTTTATAGTCACCAATGCTGTGTAGATGATCTCTAATCTTAATAGCAACTAGCTCATCATTAGTCTAGTGTACACCCTTTACTCCAGGTACCTCATTCATAAAGTAGAAAAATAAACATAGAACTAATGTACCATATTTAAAGGTGTTTTTCTTATATTTCTTGATTTTGTTCAAGTTCTCAATTAGTTGGTTATCCAATAATTAACACAGGTCATAATCTGCATTTTCTTTCAACATATATGGTTGTTCCAGAGACAGAGTTCTCCCTACTGGAATGATAAATTTTGTAGCTAATTACCATTGAAGCAAACATGGCATCTAGATCAATAATATCATTGATAGTCTTGCCCTTTTGTCAAATTTGGCACTGCTTGCATCAGTTATAGTCTGATTCTTTACAGATTTTAGCATGGGTAAACCACCAATTGAATTTAACCCAGTCACAATCCTGATAGCATCCTTTGTAATTTTGAATGGTTTCAACAACCACAAAAATTCATCATGCATTCGGCTTAAAACATGTCGGACCCATTCATCTTCATTAAAATGTTGGAAACCCCATAATTTGAATGAAATGTTTATCGTCCAGTGCCTTATACTCGGGTTTAAGATCGTGATTTTCATCCTTTAGATGATTTTCAAACAAATCTACAAATATTGAGTCCCCAAATTCATCTATGCTTGCATGAATATAAACCCTAATATCTTCATCGTGCAGCACACCATACGGAACACTTGAAAATGCACCTAAAGGGTCGACTTCTACTGATTTGTGTGGGTTTTTCTTAAATTTAGGTCAAGGCCTTTCAGTAATATCAACAACCAAAGGTGTAGCCATTGCAAAGATTAAAAGTTCAAAGCTTCGTAGATAAATACATTTTCCATGAAATTAGGGTTGGCAGACAAATTCGTCGACCGCACTTCAAATCCTTGGAATCTCAGCTTAGACGCTATTCTTCTTACTCTCTTTGAATGTAAAGTGATTCAAATGAAGAGTGAATGACCCTTTTAAGCTCTGCAAAACCTAATTTGCCTTTGTAATAAATCCTCTGCCCTAACACATCCAGTTACACTATTTCTACATACAGTCGACCTTCAATTGCTCCACAAATCGCCATATCCACTTCTTTTCTTTCGAAAATGCTTTCAAATGACCTATAATAATCCAAATTATCTTTTCTCATCGTGCTAGATTCAGGAACCTACTTATTGGCTGGGGGAATTTGATTTTTAATGCTTATCTCCCTGAGCCAGAGCTCCTAACTCAATTTTCAGAGGAACTGTCACCACCGGATTCTGGTGTAGACCCATTACTATTGTTCATAACACTTTTCCTGACCCATGTCTTGCTCATTTCATTCTAGATCTCATTCACATCAATTTTTCCCTTGCCTTTGTCATGTCTCTACTCATCTGATTTTCTGTTTACATGACCTCTTCTTTCATTTTTCTTGCTTCTACAGAATCTTGCAAAATGACTAGATCAGTTACAATTGAAGCACACAACATTTCTTTTCCCATTTGATTGATTTCCTCTTGATCTATACTAATTAGCCATATGTCCAAATCTATTGCATGCAAAGCATTTGCCATTGAAAGAATTGCCATTCATTATCATACTTCTGCATTCATTAGATCTGTGACCATACCTTTGGCACTTGAAGCATTAACCGGAGAAGGATGGATCACTTTGATTATCCTGCTTCTACACTGAGTAGTTCTATGACCAAATTTATTGCAATTGAAACAATTTCCATTGAATGATGGATATCTTTGAGCATTAGGCTATCTTATCGGAGATCTTCTAGGTATGTTTCTCCTATTACTTGATTGAGAATTTCTTTGTCCAGATCCAGAGCTTTCACCTTTCTCATACCTAAGACCATGCTTATCATCTGCCTTCTTCTAACTCTCAAGCAGTACTTTAAGTTTAGCTGAGCTTATCTTGAACTTCTCCTTGTATTCATTTGCAACTTCTAGGTCATGTTTGAGAATGACAATTTACCTTTCAATTTCTTCCTCATTGTCTCTACTTTCATGTAGATTAGACTCTAGATGGCTAGCAATTATGTCCAATCTGCAGCATTCTTCTATACTTTCTTTTAGAGATTGGTTTAGTTTTTCTTTAGTCTTTTTCCTTTCTTCAATTTTCTTGGTTAGTCTCATCACCCTGGATTCCATTTCATGTTTTAGGACAACAACTTCTTTAGCTAACTTCTCACATTCCCTTTGTCTTCTCTTTCAGGGCCTTATCCTTATTGTTGTCTTCATTATGATTTCCCAGTTGAAGAGGTTGCTCCTTCATTGGATTTGCTCAATTTTTCTTTTAAAGTCTCAATGAAGTCTTCAGAATTTTTAAGGTTCTCTTGCAGCTCTTTGACTTCTACTCTAGACTAATCAAGATCTTCTAAAGCAAGTTTAAGTTGTCCTTGGAGGTTGTATTCATCCATTTTACTGTCTTCCTAGATCTTCCTTAAGCTGTTAAACTTTTTCAAAGGAACCTTGCTCTGATACCAATTTTTGGAATTAGGGTTGACAACTGAGAGGGGGGGTGAATCAGTTGTCTTAAAACTTTAAAGCTTGCTGTAGTTAATTCTTCTTTACAACTTTTTAATAGATTAATGATATATTCATGAAAAGCAAGAATCAATAACACATGAGAAGAAGCACAAATAACACGCTTGACACCAAGATTTTTAACGTGGAAACTTGGTTAAGGGAAAAACCATGGTGGGGGTTAAACCACAAAGATTATACTCTGTTAAAAGTATTACAGAAGGGGAATGCACATGCCTTCGGGCTCACTACTCAAGAGAGGCTCACTGCCTACAAGAATGATTACAAAAGGATTATAGATTGTTTGAACTGATGAGTAGCATCTGCTAATGCAAGAATTTAGTTCTGGTTAAGCACATAATATTGATCTTACACACTTCATCTTTATTCTGCCATGTTTACTACTCTGCCATAATCCAAACCTCAAATCTCTTCTCTTTCACACCTTAATTTGCCTTTTTTGCACTTACTCCATTATTGCACACCACATGCATACCAATACACTCAAATCCATTAGCTATATATATCCACCTCAATAAATTCAATCACCTTTCTATCGGCCTTATGAAGAATTTAACAAACAATACAAGTACTATGTTCTGTCGGCTGAATCCATACACCAATATTGATGCATACCAAAAATAACACTTACAAGTCACCATACATGTCAGCCACTAACATTATATCCCATACGCAACTCACCAAAACACTTCTACTAGATCCGCACAAGGATCTAACACAAGTCGGCCTGTTCTTCACTGAACTATTCTATCATATTAGGACCCGATACCCATATGCTCATAACTTTTAATCCCTTTGTCACCAGAGGCTGAAATCTTAGATTTAGATTGTCCTAACATTCCTCTACACTCCCTCAAATTTACAACACACAATGATGAACTGGAGAGATCCCCTGACCAAAATACTAAACTCTGCCATATACCCTGTTCCTATCTATCCAGACTTGACAAATCTTGGAACTGACTTCCGGTATGATCTGATATTGCACTACGGATGTGTGGAATGGACTTAGTTGCCATCAATGACAACACATGACACGCCTTGGAGTGTCTCATGCCAATAATTTCTTCCTTTTTCTCTGATTCAGGCATTATCATCTCTAATCTTACTATCTTCTTTTAATTCAACCAAATGCTATATTTTATCATTCTTTGAAATGATGCTGCTTTGCAACACCATCTTAAAGAAAGGCAAAATGTAGACATGAAAAATCATCCACTCACTACTCACCCCTAGGTAGGACATTCACCCAACATTTCTCTTGCAATTAATTGATTAAATGTACATGTATTGACCACTTCTTTCTATTTATTAATTAAATAATATTTAATTGATAAATTCATTATCCATCATCCATAATGAATTGAATAGTTTGAACCATTTATTCAATTAATTAACATTCCTCCTATAGTCCAACCTTAGGTGAATAAATTAAAATATTTATGCACCTAAGTTCATCTCTCATCTCAAAAGAAATTAAAAAATTTCGAATTTATTTAATTTGGCATTTTGCACCGTTTTGATTAAAAGGCTAAATCATCTGTCACTAATCACTTGCACATACATAAGCATGATTAATTAAGGATTTATTTGGTCAAGTCCTCATGTGAGTAGACTTGTCAATCAACAAGTACTCAAGGGTACATGGAAGCATGAAGAAGATTTGCACTAGCTTCCAAAAAGTTATTTTTTCATCTCCACCATCCAACCTTTCCAAAGCATGATCTCCACCCTTGATTCTCCTTGAATCAAGGGCACCCCTTTGACCACCTCTCATTGTTTTCTACTTGGAGGTTTCTCATGCCTCTATTCCTCTCAAGAAATGAGAGCCTTTGATCTTCCAAAATAATCCTAGCCCTCCATCCTCCATTCCCAAATCCTATAAATAGAACCTCTTAGAGGTCATTCAAATACAATTCTTGAATGAAAGGTTATGCTACCATTTTGAGCACTCAAACACTCCAACTCTCCCCGACTTCATCCTTGGAAACTTCCACCAAGTTACTTGGTGCATCAAGGAGGCCTTGGTGAGAACTAAGGTATAATCTAGAAGTGGTTTTATGCTAATGAATGGAGTAGATTAGTATGTTTAGTTTACTCATTTTGTTGTTCATTTCCATAGGTTCACATAAATACCCTTAGCTATCAGCATAAACAAAATGACCACATAATAGCTATTAAAACATGGTCTAAATAAAGACAAAACAATAACAAATAATTATAACAAACCAAAACATAGAATATACAACAAAAATAGTGGAGGCATATTCTCTCATGTGTTGAATGAGTCTTTGCATTTGTATTGAACACTAAGGATACTCTTTATATTTTTACAATTGAGAAATTTGTGAAATAATTTGTCTGAGATGAAAATCAATCTACAAATTTCTCTTGGACACACCCAACAGTTGTGAAATGAGAGAAATAATTTGAAAAAAAAATTAGAGGAAAGCCTTAGAATTTCTATTTCCTGGTGAACATTAGAACTTGAAAACATCGTTGAACATGTGTATTTTTCCATATATGCAATAATATCATTTGTCTAATAGAATCCACTACAACATTATTAAATAACCCCACACCTAATAAGGATTCTTTCTAATTCAGATGATAATAAAAAATAGCAATTAGAGTATTAAAAATAATATTCCATTATTTTTTCACAAACAGACAATCCTAAAAATTATGTTTCAAAATTTCATTGTGCTGACAAAAAGAACATTTGGCATGTTGAACCATCATGCATTTCAATTTGTCTCCCATAGGCATCTTGCAATGCAGGGCCTTGGATCTCCAAATTTGTGCACTCAAATTGTTCTAGAACTTCTCCCTAAATTTGCATCTCCATTTATTTTGGTAGTGGATTCAACATCATATGGGGAAGAATACATAGATAGATTTTCTTTAAAGGAAAGAAATTGAAGTGATAAGTGGACAACCATTTCCAATCTTTAAAAATATTGCATGGCAAAGGAGTGCAAAGTTTCATAGTTAATTCCAAAGGCACCAAGGACTGAACAAAAATAAGAAACCATTGATAATTATTATTTAATATGAATTAGCCTTTAATTGAATGCCATGAATTCCAATTAAGCATAGATAAATCCTAGATGTCGCCAAATTGTTGAACCCCTTTTTTGAGGACATAATAAGCATGCCTAAGAAAGTTGACAATACGAGGTTTTCCTTGGTATTGAAGTTGTTTGTTCTACTAAATTGAAGAAGTGGAAAAACTGAATCAATGTTATAAGGGGTGATCATTCCATTGCAAGAATGTATGGACTTGTTGCCAAGCCTTCCATATAGATTTTAGGAGAGGTGACACTCTAATTTGGAAAAAAGAGGCAAGAAGAATATATCTAGAACCACTTCACTAGCTTCCATTTTCTTTTAATAGAAGCAAGGAATATTCGATGTTGCACCAAAATTTTCCATGGTTCTTCTCCAATAACCACTCTAGTTATCCATTTAGTAGCTAAACATAACCCTTGTGTCTTAAGATCTGTAACTCCCAATTCATCTTTACTTCTTAGTTGTACGCAATGTAGCCAAGGTGTAGTTTTAAAACCAGTCTTACCATCCTAATTGGTCTAAAGAAATTACCAAATGATTTTATTCAAATCTTCATAGCCTTTGTTAGATCGCATCAAACATGAAGAGTAATACACATGAGAGGCAAGAAGGATTTTTTTTCAATTTGGATTGTACCCACTAAGGAAAGGAACTTATTGTCCCAAATAAAAAAATAAAAATTAAGATTGCTAAGGAACTAGTTCCAAATTTTAGATAGGAGAACTCCTATACCAAAAGGAATTCTAAGATATCTAGTTATCTACCCATGTTTGATTTGTTTCCATTCCTTAGGAATGGACAATAAGGGATTGGATTAGATTGCACCATCAAAAAATCAATTTTATGGTGGACTAATTGAGATCTAGACACTATACAATATAAGCTTATAATATCAATGGTATTATTGATTTATTTTTTGAATTTTGCAAAAAAAGTATACTAACATCAACAAAATGTGAGTTAATAACAACATTATTGGGAATAGAATCGCTTGATATGAGATTCAACTGATTAGCCTTTTGTAATAAATATCTCAAGGCATATGTGGTAAGAACATATTAAAATGGTGATAAAGGACATCCCTGCCTAATGGAGTGTTGTAGAGGGAATGGATCAGAGATAGAATTATTAATGATTAACTGAGCATTGACATATTTAAATAACATATGAACATGCTCATGAATCTTAGGCTCAAAACCCAACCATTGTAACATCTTAAGAATGAATCTCCAATGTATTCTAACACAGGCTTTATCGAAGTCTAATTTTACTAGTAGAGTATTTTAGCCTGATTGTTGAGCCCATTCACTAGCTTCCTAGGTCATAATTAAGTTATCAAGAATAAATCTACTGCCAATAAATCCAGTTTGTTCTAGTCTCAGTATACCTTACACCACGTGTTTAATCCAAGTAGCTAAGGCCTTTGCAATGATCTTATAGGAAGTGTTTAGTAAGGTAATCAGATGTCATCTAGAAATTGTTTCTTCATTTTTCCCTTTAAGGAGTAATTTAATTATACCTCTATTGATATTACGGCCTAAACAACCTTTTTCCAAAGCCTCCAAGTATAGAAGATAGAAATCCTCCTTGATATGTTGCCACATAACTTGATAAAATTCCACGAGAAGGCCATATAAACTAGGAATTTTGTAGGGAGCCATAGAAAAAATAGTATGTTCTACTTCTTCCAAAGAAAATATATGATCCAAGAACTGATTGTAGCCAAGATCAATTTTGTTGGGGATACAATCTTTGACTATTTCTTCAAGAGTAAATATTACATCTTTATGAAGTTTGAAGAAAATTTATTAAACAACACTAAAATTAGTAATAAGAGGAAGTTCAGATATCATAAATTGTAAAGAATATATTAGTCCTAGTTTGACTTATCAAAATTGTTTCCAGCATTATGATGTTAAAAAAACTAAATAGTTTTTTGAATTTTAGGCAACTCTGCAACTTGTTCGAGGGTTCTGGTTTCCCTCCATGAACAATTTGTAGATTGGTCCTCTTAGTCTCCTTTTTTCTGCTTTGTTCCATGAATTTTCTTTGTTATTGCTTTCTGAATTAATGGTTTGCTAAAATCCCATTTTTATTAAATTCTAACTTTAGCCCACCTAGGTTTTTTATTGTTGTGTTTGAATTTAATTTTTTGAGTCTCCTGCCTGGGTTGGGTAGGGGGTCATCCAGCCTTGCACATGTGAGAAGTTCTCTCGTAGCACGGTGCTAGCCGAGGTATTTACTCCTCGACCAGGAGAAGTTATGGCAAAGAGTATTGATCCTAACTGTTAGATCTAGGGCACACAACTAAGAGGGGGGGTGAATCAGTTGTACAAAAACTTGCTTCCAATTCAAACACTTAAATCTTCTTGTTATTTAATAGCATATCAATTAATCACTCATGAAAGCATAAAGCATAAACACCAGAGCAGATACACATCAACACATGAGACACCAAGATTTTCACGTGGAAAACCCAGTCAAGGGAAAAACCAACCCAAGGATTATTCTCTGTTAGAAGAATAAGAAAAAATAGATGGCACATACCAATTAGGGCTCACTGCTGGAGCACATTGCTCACAAGAGGCACACTACCTACAAGAGACACACTGTCTACAAAGTAACAAGTATTATAAACTTGAATTGGAGATTGACATCTTTACCATGTCTAGATCAGTTCTATTTAAGCCTGAAAACTCATGCTCTGCGTTTCGCTCTTCTTCTCTATGCCACACTTATCCACAAATACACACTTCAAAATGAATTCACAATCCCTTATTTATACAAGGCATCGACTTAGGAACAATCATCTAAGTCAGCAAACACCTATAAGATCATTCGCAAGACGTGTAATACATCCAGTCGGCCTGTTATAGGAAGAACACCAATATCCATGGTTATTCTTCAAATGCAAACTCAAGCTTCAATGCGGACTGCCAATAAGAATTGTACATGATCCAAAGATCACCAAAACCTTTCCTGAGTCATCAAGAACATCCGCACTTTATCAGCTTACTGGAATTCTTCTCTTCTTCATCCAAAACTTCAAGAACACAGTTTGTCATCACTATCATAATGAAAAAGGTGCTTCTGGAACTCCAAACCATGAACAAATCTAGTTGTCACTTCACACAGACTTCTTCAACACTCCCTCCAATCTGCAGAGTGAGATAATGCAATTCCGAAGCTGACCGGACCTTTCTGTGACCCTCTATCACCTCTGAACACCTGCCAGAACTGGTTCTACTTGAGCGACCATAACTTCTTCAGATCTTCATGCGGACCTCTTAAATCTTGAATGGAACATCTCAAGACTCATATCTACAAACTCTTTAAACCACATCCTCTGATCCTCAACCTATTTAGGACTTTTCCTTCTTGTCATCACTGTTCTTCACTGTTCCTAATTGAGACTTATTCTCTCAATATCCTCAGCACATAGCTCATCCAATCCTTCTCATTAATGCAATATGAGTATGTTGACATCAATGACAACACTGGTTATCCTCATACTTGCAACAATCTCCCCCTTTGTCATTGATGGCAACATATGATGTGAAAAACCATCAAGACAAGAACTTCTCCTTTCCGTCACAGCTCCCCCTATCAGTAACAACCCTTCACATATCTTCTCTTCCTTTATTGCTCCCCCTTTGATCATCAACCACTTGTTTTTCACATGTCTTCTCTCCCCCTTTGACATCAATGGCAAAGGACTCATACTTGCAATTCTAACACATCAGAATCATACCAGCTGCTCCCCCTGAGTAGTAGCTCCCCATCATCAATCTGGATCACAAGATATGACTGTGATATCCACCAGACTAATGCACATCAGTGCATCCTAGTTCATCACTGGAGGGACAATAAACCCTAACTTCTCCCTGAGATACTCAAAAGAGTCCTTGGGAAGAGGTTTAGTAAAAATATCTGCAAGCTAATCCTTGGAGGGCACATACTCCAATCTGACTTCACCCTTGTTCACTTGCTCTCTCAGAAAGTGAAACTTGATAGATATATGCTTAGTTTTAGAATGTAACACCGGATTCTTAGAACTATTTATTGCACTTGAATATCACAGAAAATTGTGATAGGCTCCTCATATTCTACTTGAATATCTCTTAGCATTTGCTTCATCCACAAAAGTTGAGTGCAACTTCCTACTGCTGCAATGTATTTTGCTTCAATTGTAGACAGGGATATTGCCTCTTGTTTCTTGCTTAGCCAAGAAACCAACCTTTTTCCCAAAAAGAATGCTCCTCCACTTGTACTCTTCCTATCATCCACATCTCCTGCCCAATCTACATCTGTATATGCATGAAGAGAAAAATTATGATCTCTAGGATACCATAGACCATACTCAACTATTCCTTTTAAGTACTTAAAAATTCTTTTGATTGTCATGACATGAGATTCCCTGGGATCAACCTGGAATCTCGCCACAAGACCAACAACCTGCGTTATATCTGGTCTAGTCTGAGTGAGATACAATAATCCTCCAATCATTGATGTGTACTTGGTCTGATCTATCTTAGGAGAGTCATCATCTTTGCTCAACTTACATCCGGTTGCCATGGGAGTGTTCATTGGCTTTGAATCTTCCATTCCAAATTTCTTCAACAATTCTTTCACATATTTGGTCTGAGAGATAAAGAGTCCTTTCTTTGACTGAGTAATTTGCAGACCCAAGAAGAAATTCATTTCACCAAGCATTGACATTTCAAACTCACTTTTCATTTGATTTGCAAAGGTTTTACACATACTGTCTCTTCCTCCAAAGATGATATCATCAACAAATACTTCAACAATCAAGATGTTTTCATGATCAATTTTGGAATATAGGTTACTATCAACAATACCTTTGTTGAACCCAATCTTCAAAAGATGTTTGTCCAGCCTTTCATACCATGCTCTTGGAGCTTGCTTTAGACTATACAGTGCCTTCTTTAATTTGCAGACCATATCGCCAAGCTCAGATAACTAAAATCCATCTGGTTGTTCAATGTACACTTCTTCTTCTAAGTCACCATTCAGGAAAGCAGATTTGACATCCATCTGATACACTTTGAAATCTTTGAAGGCAGCAAATGTAAGAAATAGTCTGACTGCTTCAATTCTTGCCACCGGAGCAAAGGTTTCCTCAAAATCAATCCCTTCTATTTGAGAGTAGCCTTTGTAGACTAATTTGGCCTTATTTCTAATTACTTCACCAACTTCATTTAGTTTGTTCCGGAAGACCCATTTGGCTCCAATCACATTCTTGTTTCTAGGTCTAGAAAGAAGATCCCAAGTGTGATTTTTCTCAATTTGCATTAACTCTTCTTGCATTGCTTTGGTCCAATTTTCATCATTGTAGGCTTCATTTATTGTCTTAGGTTCAATCTTTGAAATCAGACAACATTCATCTAAATTTTGAGCAACATTCCTTCTAGTTTGCACACCTTTGCTTTTGTCACCTATGATCTGATCTTTAGAGTGGATCAGTCTTACATACCTTGGAACTTTGGGAGTTTCTTGCACTTTTGCTTCTTGATCATGCTCATTCAGACCTATCTCTTCTTCCTGATTTACCAGATCAATCTGAATCTGACTTTCAGGAGAGGATGGAGCTTCTTGAACCAGAACATCATTCTGATCATCTTCATCATACTCATAAAATCTTGAGGGCTTCTCAATACCTTCATCAACCTTCACATTTGTACTTTCTATCATCTTTCTCAGTCTCTTATTGTAAGACCAGTATGCTTTGCTTTGAGTGGAGTAACCCAAGAAAATTCCTTCATCACTTCTAGCATCAAACTTTCCTAGATCTTCATCTCTTTTAATGTAACACTTGCTACCAAATACTATGAAATATCTCACAGTAGGAGTGATGCCAAACCAAAGTTCATAAGGAGTCTTACCGGTATTGCTTCTGATTTGAACTTGATTGAGAGTGTAGACTGCAGTGCTGACAGCTTCTTTCCAAAACATTTGGGGAACATTTGCTTCCATCATCATTGTCCTGGATGTTTCTTGGATGGTCCGGTTCTTTCTCTCAACTACTCCATTCTGCTGTGGAGTCCTAGGGGTAGATAACTGTCTCTTTATACCATGCTTCTCACAAAAATCTATGAATTTACCAGATGTGAATTCACCACCTCTATCAAACCTCAGACATTTCAGTTTTAATCCGGTTTGATTCTCTACCATAGCCTTGAAGATTTTGAACTTCTCAAACGCTTCTGATTTCTCTTTCAAAAAGGTAACCCACATCATCCGGGAATGGTCATCAATCAGTAACATGAAGTATCTATCACCTTGCATACTCTTGATTCTTGTCGGACCACATAGATCAGTATGAACTAACTCCAATAATCCGGTAGAGGACTGATCCTTGCTTTTGAATGAGACTCTGCTCTGTTTACCCAGCTGACATTCTTTGCACAAACTATTTGTTGGTTTTACCAATTTTGGAAGATCTCTTACAGCCTGAGTATTGCTTATCTAGATGATGTTATCAAAATTTACATGACACATCCTTCTATGCCATAACCAACTCTGATCAATTTGAACAAACAGACAACTTTTATCAGAACCAACCAAGTGGAAGATATTACCTTTAGTTTGAGTACCGGATGCAATCTCTGTTCCGGATCTTTCAAGGATTTTACATTTTTGCATCCTTGAATTAGAGATCATAGCCTTTGTCCACCAACTATCCAACACTGAGAAGATTGTGCTTCAAGCCTTCAACATATAGCACATTACCAGTTTTGTTTCTTCCATTAAAAGAAATAGTTCCTCTTCCTCTGATTCTACCAGCAGAATTATCACCAAACTTTACCACTCCTTCATACCTTTCCAAATCTAAGAACTTGTTCTTGTCACCTATCATATGGTGAGAGCATCCACTGTCAATAACCCAATCATCCTTTTCTTCAACTTGGCCAGCCAAAGCTCTTTCTACAACCTTATGATTGATAGATTCAGAGGATATTGGATCTTCTTCCTTGATGGCAATAAACACCCATTCATTTCTAGATTTATTTCCTATCTCTGATTCATCATCTGTTACTCCTTCATTGTCATCTTCTTCATGAACATAATAACAATTCTTTTGGAACCTTTGTCTATTAGAATTTGACCTTGTAGATCTTTCCGAACATCTTGAGGCAAAATGACCAATCTTATTACAGTTGAAGCACTTAAAGGGTAATTTTCCTTCATACTTACCAGATCCTCTTGGCAGTCTCTTTGCAAAGAGGGCTTCAAGTTGAGCTGTTTCTGCTTCTTCCACTTCCATGTCTCTTCTTGTTTGATCATACCATGACAGCTTCCTTGAAGAGTTTTCTCCCAGATCAAATCTTTGTTTACCTTTCACAAAGGCACTGGCTTTGAATGCAGATTCAGTCTTGGGGGGATCATCTCCAAACTTAGTCATTTCAAATGTAGCCAGTTTTCCAGCCAATTGGTCTCTTGTGACAGTTGTATGGGCTCTGAATTCATCAATGGCAGCAACCTTGATTTTGTAGACAACAGGAAGGGATTTGAGAATTTTGCCAACAATCTCATTTTCATCCAAAACTCCACCAGCATTCCTGATTCCACACACCAGCTCATTTACTCTTGGCATAAAGGTAGTAATATTTTCATCATCTCTCATTTTCAGTCTTTCAAATTTCCCTTTGAGACTCTGCAACCTTGCACTCTTAACATACTCATCTCCTTCATGCAGAAGTCCTAGTTTAATCTAGATCTCATAGGCAGTTGGTAGGTCAATAACATTTGAAAGCTCTGAGTCAGTTAATGCGCTTAGAAGAGCCTCTTTGGTCCGCAGATTATTTTCAGCATCTGTGATTTTATTTAGAGTTGTCGGACCACCCTGTGGGGGTGTATATGCTTTTGTGACCATGGACAAGTATGCCTTTCCCATACACTCCAAGTGACATTTCATGCGGCCTTTCCAAAGAGTGAAGTTGGTTCCATCAAACTTCGGACTGTCCTTCTTGTATGACGACATCCTAGATCTCCTCAAGTAGTTAAGCTCTTTTTAGAGGAACTTAGCTCTTATACCAATTGTTAGATCTAGGGCACACAACTGAGAGGGGGGGGTGAATCAGTTGTACAAAAACTTGCTTCCAATTCAAACACTTAAATCTTCTTGTTATTTAATAGCATATCAATTAATCACTCATGAAAGCATAAAGCATAAACACCAGAGCAGATACACATCAACACATGAGACACCAAGATTTTGATGTGGAAAACCCGGTCAAGGGAAAAACCACATGGTGATTAACCCAAGGATTATTCTCTGTTAGAAGAATAAGAAAAAATAGATGGCACATGCCAATTAGGGCTCATTGCCCCACACTGCTCACAAGAGGCACACTACCTACAAGAGACACATTGTCAACAAAGTAACAAGTATTACAAACTTGAACTGGAGATTGACATCTTTACCATGTCTGGATCAGTTCCATTTAAGCCTAAAAACTCCTGCTCTGCCTTTCGCTCTTCTTCGCTATGCCACACTTATCCACAAAGACACACTTCAAAATGAATTCACAATCCCTTATTTATATAAGGCATCGACTTAGGAACAATCATCTAAGTCGGCAAACACCTATAAGATCATTCGCAAGACGTGTAATACATCCGATCGGCCTGTTATAGGAAGAACACCAATATCCATGGTTATTCTTCAAATGAAAACTCAAGCTTCAATGTGGACCACCAATAAGAATTTTACATGATCCAAAGATCACCAAAACCTTTCTTGAGTCATCAAGAACATCCGCAGTTTATCAGCTTACTGGAATTCTTCTCTTCTTCATCCGGAACTTCAAGAACACAGTCTGTCATCACTGTCATAATGAAAAAGGTGCTTCCAGACCTCCAAACCATGAACAAATCTAGTTGTCACTTCACACAGACTTCTTCAACAGTCCCTCCAATCCGCAGAGTGAGATAATGCAATTCTAGAGCTCACCGGACCTTTCTGTGACCATCTGTCACCTCTGAACACCTGCCGGAACCGGTTCTACTTGAGCGACCATAACTTCTTCAGATCTTCATGCGAACCTCTTAAATCTTGACTGGAACATCTCAAGACTCATATCTACAAACCCTTTAAACTGCATCCTCTGATCCTCAACCTATTTAGGACTTTTTCCTTCTTGTCATCACTGTTCTTCACTGTTCCTGATTGAGACTTATTCTCTCAATATCCTCAGTACACAGCTCATCCAATCCTTCTTATTAATGCAATATGAGTATGTTGACATCAATGACAACACTGGTTATCCTCATACTTGCAACACTAACAACTCAGCAAAAGTTGGAGATGGTATTGATGGTGCAGGAAATGTTAGAATTAAGGAACACTAAGAGGGGGGGTGAATCAGTGTTCTGCAAAACTTCTTAGATTGTTCCTTAATTAATTTGCCACATACATTCAAAAGAAAGAAGCATGAACATAAGAACAGAAACAACAAGATCATAACACATGAACACCAGGATTTTTACGTGGAAACCCAGTTAAGGGAAAAACCATGGTGGGGGTTAACCCACAAGAAATTATACTCTATTAAAAGTATTACAAATGGGGAAGGCACATGCCTTCAGGGCGCATTGCCCAGAGCTCATTGCTCCAAGAGGCTCACTGCCTACAAAAATGATTACAAGAAGATTACAGAATGTTTGAATTGATGAATAGCATCTACCAATGCAAAAATTTAGTTTCGGTTAAGCACAGAATATTGATCCTACACACTTCATCCTTATTCTGCCCTGTTTCACTCTTAGGCCATAATCTGAGCTTAGATCTTCACCTTTGCACTTATTTCTACCTTTTTCACACTTAATCCATCACCACATTATAATCACACTTCAAAACACTCAAATCCATCAGCTATATATATCTGCATCAAGAAATTCAATCAACTATAGTCAGCTTCAGGAAAACTTAGAACATTTATTAAGAACTTTGCTCTGTCAGCTAAATGCATGCACAAACAACAACGCAGACCAAAAACTTGTGTTCTCAAATCATCAATTATGTTGGTCAATACCCCTAGTTATCATAAATTTCTTAACCAACAACTTTTCTTCATCTGGACCAAGATCAAATACTAGGTCGGCATGTTCTTCTTCTGACTGTATTGACTAATTGGAACCTGATACTTAGATGCTTATAACTTTTGAATTCTTCATCACCGGAGGCTAAATTCCTAGATTTAGATATTCATAACGATCCTTATTACTCCCCTAGATCTGTAGCACATTGTGATTTACCATGGGAGAGATCTGGACCAAGATACTGGACCCTGTCACATGCTCTGTTTCTGACTACCCTAACTTAGACAAATCTTCCCTCTAATTTCCGGTATGAACAAATTATGTTATGTGGATGTGTGAGATAGACTTAGTTGTCATCAATGACAACACCTATCATACATAGCAATGTCTCTTGCCAACAATCTCCCCATTTGGCATTGATGGCAACACTTAGTGAAAAATGACTAAGTGTCAGAACAACTCCCCCTTACTATGTACACTTATGCTTTTCACTATTCTCCAATGCTCCCCCTTTGCTGGATTCCTCATTTTTCACTCGTCTTCACTCCCCCTTTGACATCAATGGCAAAGGCTAGACTTTTTGGATGTAACAATTCGATAATCTCGCATTCCTCCATAATGGAGTGTATATGCAATACAACTATAGCCAGGAGTGAATATTACCTTGTGGTCTAATAGTTCCAACATCTATAATTGAGCAACAAACTTGAAAAAATCCGTATACCAAAATTCACCAAAATTTTTATGTACACGGGCATATATACAAACAACCCTATGAATTATTTACATAATTTTGAACACATCACCAAAGACGTTCCTCAACAACACCAACTCATTACATCCCAACTCTTCTTCATGTTGTTCAAAACTAAGATGTGACCACTGAATAAGAATGCTTGAGACTCTACTTTCCGCAAGTCAGTAGGATCACTTAACTTAGCAACAGCTTGGGCTTCTGTCATGGTATTGAACATTGCTTCCAACTTGGGGGAAATCAGTCCTTGGAGCTCACACATCCTTGTCTCAATGTTGTTCTTTTCCTTCATCAATTTCTTTATTTCTTCAATCAGGCTGATTGTTTGACATTCTTGGCTCATCACTGATACTCTCAGAGGATCAAAAGATTGGGATACACTTAACAGTTTTTCCTTAGACTCCTTTATTTTTATTTTAATGCCCTCTATAGCTTTAGGACAAGATAAACAAAAATTATATACATTCCCTCCTTCTGTAAGAGCATTTTGAATACTCTTAACACTGATATCTAGCACAATTCTATCCAATGCAACCATCCCTTTCAGAGCATCAAATCTTTTATCATTGAATTCATTTTTAAGCTTGACCTCTGCAGATTTTTCAAGTGACTCAAAATGAGTACTTATAGAATTTATCAAATTCTTCAACTGACCGGAGGGGGATGCAAATGAATCCTTTTGGAATGTTGGCATGATTTTCTCATGAATCCCAGATGCAAGACCAAGTAGCTCACTGTCTTCTATGTGAGACTTCAAAATATCTTCTCTGGCCTTGGCTTGTGTGAGAGAGGCCCACATTATCTTATGAATTGGTGAAAGACTGTCCAAATTGATTGGACCTTTCAACTCTTCTGCAACTAGTTTATCATTTTCCAAAATTTCTTTCACTGCTTCTGCAGTGTCTCTTGCCCAAGATGTTGATGTATCTATTTGATCCTGCTTGGGCTCTTCATCAACCTTTGCAATCTCTTCTTCTTTTACATTTTTGTTCTTGGCCTTTTCTGCTTCTTGGTCCTTAGCTTCTTCTGTTTCATTCTCTTTATTATTCAATGAATCATCTTCAGTTTGAGCATTTGTTTCAACATTCATCTCTGTATCTTGTTTGCCAGATTGATCCGGAGGAGTTTGAATACCTCCTGCATCATCAGTTTTATCTGTTATCTTTTCATCTTCTTTGTTTATTGCTTCCTCTTCCAGAACATAGGAGTCATCTATCTCAGTTTGCTTCTCATTGATCTTCAATTCTTCAACATCCGGAATTGAGGAATCAATCCTATCATCAATCTCTTCTTCAACAATGGGAAGATTATGCCTTTTCAATGCACTTAGAAGAATCTTCTGAGTATCTTTGACTATCTCATTGGTTTCACCGAGCATGAGTTTATTCATTCTTTTCTTACTCCTGAAGTCATCTTTCACTTCTTTGAATATCATGTTCATTCATTCTGGAGTAATCTGAGGGCACAATTTTATCAGTAGATGCTCCCTAAGATCAATGTCTTTACTTTTTGCATTTTCTTTTCTTAACTCTAGAATATCTGCAACACATTTTGGAATTTCCGAAGTTATTTCAATTAAAGCCTTATTGTAGATATTTAGATATTTGACTATTGCTTCCTCTAGAACCCTCTTATCAACATCATTGTAATCATCAAAAAATTTAGTCATTGGCCTTAAGTTCCCATCTACAGTGACTGATTTGATGATGTCATCCACAGAAAGAGTAGGCTTTTCAACATTTGTTTTAGTCTTTTGCCTCTTGCTTTCCCTTTTTCTTTCAGATGGCTTCTCCTTAGATACTTTGGCTGCTTTTGTACCTGAGGCCTTCAACTCTTTGACCTCAACATCAGAATCAGTTTCTTCTTCATCATTTTTCATGCTTTTATATGTCCAGGAGGCCTTAGTTTTCACCCTTTTCCCTTCTTTTCTGGATGATTTTCCTTCTGGTTTCTCAGGTTTGGCAGGTTTTGGGGGAACAGGGGCAGCAACAAAGCTCCTAGTAGTCCTTGATGTGGAGGAGAATTCTACTGGAGCACTTCCTTGTTTCTTATCCTACTTCTCCTTCTCAACTTTTTTCTAACCTTTCTCTATTATGCTTCACAACTTCCTTAGTTATGCCAATGCTTCAGCATACATTTCTACTTGCTTTTGAACTTTCCTCTTGATTTCTAGTTTTCTGTGCTCAACATATAGTTTCACACTTAGCTCTTCATAAGTCCTAAATCTTTCGACTGTGGTGTCCTTTGGCTTGCTCAAAAGGTGTTGAGCATACATATCTAATACTTGCTCATCAACCTCATACCCCATGGGCATGATCCATACTGTTCTTGGTTCAACAACTCCCATTAGACATTGATCTGTATCCACCATAAAATAGAGTGTATCCTTGTATTTTCAACCACAGATGTAGGAATTCTCTCCCTTGAATGCATCATGTTATGAAAATTCTTGAAAAATCCCCAAAGATTAGTCTTTGAGCATTGGAGTCTCCAATAGTGTTCAAGTGCTCTCTTATCTATATAGCATCAGGTTTATCATTGGTCCAACACATGCTTTTCTTGTCGGGTAACTCATTCATGAAATAGAAGAACAAACACAGGATCAGTGTGCCATACTTGAAAGTGTTCTTCTTATCCTTCTTAATCTTATTCAAATTTTCCATCAGTTGGTTCTGTAGTAACTCACACAAGTCATAATCAGTATTCTCTCTCAATATCTGATAAGTTGCATAGATAGCTGTACCGGATACATAATTTTCCCTGCTAGAATGATAAATCTTGTATCCAATCACCATTGAAGAAAATTTGACATTTGGATCAGTGATGTCATTTATTGTCATTGCCCTTTTGTCAAACCTTGAACCGGTAGCATCAATCACAGTTTGATTCTTTACAGCCTTCAACATTTGTAGTCCACCAGATGAGTTTAACCCTGTCACGCCCTTGATGGCGTCCTTGGTGATCTTGAAGGGTTTCACTAACCACATAAACTCATCATGCATCTAACTCAACACATACTAGACCCACTCATCTTCATCAAAGGATGGAAACCCTATAATCTGAATGAAATGTTTATCATGCAGTGCCTGTGAATTTCATCCCTCAAATGATTCTTGAACAAATCTACAAACCTTGAGTCCCCAAATTCATCTCTGCTAGCATGAATATACACCCTAATATCTTCAACATGCAATACACCATATGGAACATTTGAAAATGCATCTAATGGGTCGACTTCTACTGACTTGTGTGGATGCTTCTTGAATTTGGGTCGGGGTCTTTCAATAATATCAACAACCAACGATGTAGCCATTGCAAAAGATTACAAGTTCAAAGCTTCACAAAAAAATACCTTTTTCTTCCATAGAATTAGGGTTAGCTGATGAATTCTTCGGTCGCACTTCAAATCCTTGAAGTCTTAGCTCAGGTGCTCTTCTGCTTGTTCTCTTCGAATGCAAAGTGATCCAAATGATGAAAGGATGACCTTTTATGTTGTGCAAGACCTAATTCTCTATTGTAATAAATGTGTTGCCCTAACTTCATCCTGTTGCTCTGTTTCTTGATGTAGTTTCTCATGAATCACTCCGCAAATCACCATATCCACTTCTTTTCTTTCAGAAATCCTTTCAAATGATCTGCAACAACCCAAATTATCTTCTCTCAACGTGCCAGATTCAGGCACCCACTTACTGGCTGGGGGAATTTGATTTTCAATGTAGCACCTCCTAAGCTAGAGCTCCCATTTTAGTTCCCTGAGGAATTCTCAGCACTAGATTCCAGTGTGGACCCATTGTCAACATTCATTTCACCTTTCTTCACCCATGTTTTGTTCATTTCATTCTGGACCTCATTCACATCAACTTTACCCTTTCCTTTGTCCATCTTCTACTTTGATTTTCCTTTACTTGCCTATGAGTTCTCCCTTTTGCTTTCACAAAATTTAGCAATGTGTTTGGATTTGTTGCAGTTGAAACACACAATCTTGTTTTTCTGACAATTACATGTTGGAGAAGGTTAGGTCTACATTGCATTTCCATATGCCCAAACTTATTGCAAGTAAAACATCTTCCATTGAACACTTGTTTGTTCTTAGGAGGATTTCTTGATTCACTTCTGCACTCCTCAGCCTTATGACCTATCTTTTTGCAATTAAAGCACTGACCAGAGAAAGATGATACATTTTGATTCACTTGACTTTTGCATTGATTAGCTCTATGACCATACTTATTACATTTAAAACAATTGCCATTGAAAGATGGATACCTTTGAGCATTAGGTTGTCTTACTGGAGGTCTTCTAGGATTCCTTGTTTGATTTCTTGTTTCAGGATTTCTTTGACCGGATCCAGAGCTTTCACCTTTCTCAAATCCCAGACCATGCTTATCATTTACCATCTTCTGGCTATCAAGCAGCACCTCAAGTTTGGTTGAGCTTATCTTGAACTTCTCTTTGTACTCATTTGTAGCTTCTAGGTCATGTTTGAGAATAATAATTTGCTTCTCAAGTTCTTCCTCATTTCCCTTGGCATCTTGTATATCAGATTCTAAGTGACCAATTATTCTATCCAATTTGCAGCATTCTTCTATTCTTTCTTTTAGACATTGATTTTTTGCAGCATTCTTCTATTCTTTCTTTTAGACATTGATTCAGGTTTTCTTCAGTTTTCTTTCTTTCCTCAATTTCCTTGGTTAGTCTCATCACACCTGATTCCATCTCATGTTTTAGGACAACAACTTCTTTTGCTAGCTTCTCACATTCTTTTGTCTTCTCCTTTAGGGCCTTATCCATGTTATTATCTTCATTATGATTTGTTAGGTGAAGAAGTAGCTCTTTCTTCTTTTCATTAGATTTGCTCAGTTTTTCTTTTAAGGTCTCAATAAAATCTTCATCATCTTTAAGGTTTTCTTGTAGTTCTTTGACTTCTGCTCTAGACTAACTAAGATCTTCTAAAGCAAGTTGAAGTTGTTCTTGAATACCATCATAATACTTGGATGAACCCATTGAACCACCTTGCTAGATCTTCCTCAAGTTGTTAGACTTCTTCCAAGGAACCTTGCTTTGATACCAATTGTTGGAATTAAGGAACACTGAGAGGGGGGGTGAATCAGTGTTCTACAAAACTTCTTAGATTGTTCCTTAATTAATTTGCCACATACATTCAAAAGAAAGAAGTATGAACATAAGAACAAAAACAACAAGATCATAACACATGAACACCATGATTTTTACGTGGAAACCTGGTTAAGGGAAAAACCACGGTGGGGGTTAACCCACAAGAAATTAAACTATGTTAAAAGTATTACAAATAGGGAAGGCACATGCCTTCAGGGTGCACTGCCCAGAGCTCACTACTCCAAGAGGCTCATTGCCTACAGAAATGATTACAAGAATATTACAGAATGTTTGAACTGATGAATAACATCTACCAATGCAAAAAATTAGTTATGATTAAGCACAAAATATTGATCTTACACACTTCATCCTTATTCTTCGCTGTTTCACTCTTAGGCCATAATTCAAGCTTAGATCTTCACGTTCACATTTCTTTCTGCCTTTTTCACACTTACTCCATCACCACATTACAATCACACTTGAATCCATTAGCTATATATATCCGCATCAATAAATTCAATCAACTATAGTCGACTCAAGAAAAACTTAGAACATTTATTAATAACTCTGCTCTGTCGGCTAAATCCATGCACAAACAACAACGCGGACCAAAAACTTGTGTTCTCAAATCATCAATTATGTCGGCCAATACCACTAGTTATCACAAATTGGTTAACCAACAAATTTTCTTCATCCAGACCAAGATCAAATACTAGGTCAGCTTGTTCTTCTTCTGACTGTACTGACTAACTAGAACCCAATACTTAGATGCTTATAACTTTTGAATCCTTCATCACTAGAGGCTAAATTCCTAGATTTAGATAGTCCTGACAATCCTTATTACTCCCTCAGATACGCAGAACATTGTAATTTACCATGGGAGAGATTTGGACCAAGATACTGGACCCTGTCACATGCTCTGTTTCTGACTACCCAGACTTAGACAAATATTCACTCTGACTTCTGGTATGATCAAATTATGTTATGCATATGTGTAAGATAGACTTAGTTGCCATCAATGACAACACCTGTCATGCATAGCAGTGTCTCTTGCCAATAGGAAAAATGTTTAAGGAGGCCTTAGCTATTAATCATGTCGCCCCTTCGCCTGAAGATGCAACCTTTCAAGCGCGGGGGGAGGGAGAAGAGGGTAGTGGTGGTTGCGGGAGCAATGGTAGCAAAGGACAGAAGGACGCTAGGCAAGCATAAGGTAATAATTTTGGCTTTCCACATAAATTGATACTTTAGCTCAATCCTGGTATGCAATTGGTAGTTAATTCTGAAGAATATAGACTTAAGAATGTGGCATTATACTTTGTTTGCTTGGATGTGGAAAAATTGCCTGCGAGGAGATTTTTTGACAATTGGCTTTACTCCGTGTGGGGTAAAAAGATGGGTGTTTTTGTTTCATTTTGCAGAATGATTTCAAAGGGGATGTTTGTTATAATATTTAAAAATCATACCATGCAAAAAAAAGATTCTTGAGAGAGAAATTTGGAATGTTGGACAAACTCTGTTTAAGGTGTTTCAATGGACTCCCGAGGCTTCCTTGCATGACATAAAATTTTGTTTTGTTCCAAGATGGCTTTTGATTAGAAATGTGCCTATTCAATTGTGGCGTTTTCTACCTAAATTGCTTGAACCTTGAAGGTGGAAGATTCTAAAATGACATTGCCCCATATGGATGCTAGGGTACTAGTGTCCCTCAAACCAGGAATGAATATACCCGATTGTCTCCAAGTGATTCTTGAAAGCAAAACTGTAGAATGTGTAGTTGTAGGCCTTAGAGGCCTAAATTCTTGTTTCTTATGCAAATCTGATGGGCACCAAAGCAAAGATTGTCTAATTTTAAAAAAGAGAAATGATGATAATTAGTTTGAACCTGGAGAAATATCTAAGAATGTCTTTGGTTTGGGAGGTGGTGGGCATGGAACAGTCCCAGTCACTGTGGCAGAAGAGCCCTTTCCTGTGGTGATAGAGCCTTTTCCGTGCCCTCGACCTTCCTAGCCTGGTCTCGGATCCTTGGATGGGGCTTTGAGAGAAGTTAGAAATAGTTTGGAAAAAGTTGAACCTTGATGACATCCCACTTAATGATGGCTTTCTTGAGTCCTCGGTTTTGGGCTAAGCCTCTCTTTTCCCTTCTCCTTCTGGTGCTAAGCAGAATGTGGTTTTTGAAGAGGCTAATGTGAATGTGGAGGGCAACTCTCCTCAAGGTTTTTCTAATCCCCCTTATGCCTCTGAGGTAGTGGATTCCTCATTACCAGTTTGTCCCCTCAATGATGAGCAAAAGGTTGTTTGGGATTCAGTTCTAGCAGGGGAAAGTGATCCAATCTCAAAAAGCCTGGTTGAAGCTGCCTCGGGGGACCCTCCTGGCTTTGTAGGAAAAGGGTTGACAATTTGTGATGGAGGTGCCTTGGAGGCTATCCTTGATAAAAAGAATGCCCAACAACTAGTTATGTTGAAAATCAGTGAAGATTTATTAGCTAGGCAAATGCAAGAGCTTGTACAGAGGATTGGTCTCCCTTCTCAATTGGATACTCCCCTAAAAGAGGGTGAGTTAGAAGAGATTGAAAGCTACCCTAAAGGGGCTGGGGAAAGAAAAAATAGGAAGTATGTCAAAAGGAAATTGGTTGATTGCAAAAGGGTTAAAGGGGGGGAACTCCCCAAATGCTTTGATAAAATGGGTCTTTCCAAGGAGTAGGCTCAAGGACTATTGGTCTGTGTTTAAATCCTACTGCTCTCTATGAAATTCATTAGTTGGAATGTAAGGGGTTTAGAGTTCCCAGACAGAAAGTACATTGTTAGGGATCTAGTTAATAAGAATAGGAACTTGGATTTCCTTATGTTGTAGGAAATTAAAGCCACCAACTTCTAGTTAGACAATGTGCGTAGATTCATTTGGAAAGATTCCTTTAAAATTTGTACCAAGCATAATAAGGGTAAAGGAGGGACTGTTATCTTGATTAACCCCAGTTGGGAACAATTTTTGTCCCATTCTGGATTCTCTCCCTGCAATAGGGTAGCATGGGCTTGCTTTGAAAAGAATGGTGAGAAATTTGGAATCTACTCTCTGTATGCCTCAAATGACCATAGAGAAAGGGGTGAACTTTGGGAATGGCTTTCTATGCATTTCCCTAAAATTCCATAGATATTTGCAAGAGATTTCAATATGGTAGAAAGCAGAGAAGACAAGGTAGGAGGTATTATTGCAGGTTGGAAAGGGAATGAGAAATTCTTCTGGATTAGTTTTAAAAAGTCTCTTAAATTGGTAGATCCTCTAGAAGGTACTAAGAGCAAAAGCTATGGTATTTGGTTCACTTGGTGCAATGCCCAAGCTGGTATCAAAAGAATTTATAACAGGCTTGATAGAATGTATGTAAACAAAGATTTTTTTTAGTTTAAAATCCCCAATGGAGAAAATGCAGTTAAAGTCTTACCAAGTTCTCTTTCAGATCATCACCTGATCTGTGCAGATATATTTCTTATAGACCATAATTTGGCCTCCAAACCCAAAGATGTAAGCCCTTTTTATCTTAATATAAGGTTTCTAGAAAATGATGAGTGTATGCAAGGAATTTTGTCAGTTAGAAATATCATAAAGTCAATCCATGCCCTTGACAAACCTATTAGTTATTGGTCTAAACTTGTTAAGGTTTACCAAGAGGTTTTTCAAATCTGTGGTAAGAAGTGTGTAATGGATAGGAGAAAGGAGAGAGGGAACTTCAGAGGACTTTTCTAGTCTCAGAAATGAAGTTACAAGTAGCACCATTTGATAAGGAAGCATACTTTGTCTTGAATGCTACTAAGCATAAACTCAAAAGGTTTGAAACCCTTAGAGCCCAAAGTGCAGAAAATAGGGCTAGGTTGAATTGGATTCAAGGCAGGGACAGAGGTTCTAAATATTTCTTCAATCTCTTGAAAAGTAAGTTTAGGCAAGAACACATTGAATCTATTGTGGAAGAAGGCATTATCTATTCAAACCTTGATGATATTAAGCTTCTCTTTAAAAATTTCTATGAGAATCTCTTTAAAGCTGAAGATGATAATGTTGCATGTACAGATGCATAGAGGATATGCTCCTTGATCTACCCTAGGAAAATTGATGAGGAAATGGTAGAAAAGCTGAAGCAGAGAATATCCAAAGAAGAGATTAAATGTGCCATTCTATCCATGAGTAATGGCAAATCTCTTGGGATTGATGGGTTACCTGTACAATTTTGCAAAGCTAATATTGAATGGATAGTTGATGACCTTCTTGAGGTGTATCAGGAGGCTATCAATAAAGGATCTTTGGGCAAGGATATTAACAGAGGTATAATTAAACTTTTGTCCAAGGGGGGAGACAAATCTAATTTGAGAAATTGGAGGCCTATAAAACTGCTTAATGTTTCATACAAGATTATTGCCAAAGTGTTGGCAAGAAAGCTAGTTGACATTGTACCTGCAATAATCAATGTAACTCAAACAGGCTTTATCAAAGGTAGGTACATCCTAGAAAATCTTATTACTAGTTGGGACGCCACACATTGGGCCAAGGAGTCTGGATAGAATGCAGGGATCCTATTGTTAGACTTCGAAAAAGCTTATGACAGGGTGGAGTGGTCATTTATAATCAGCATCCTTAAAACATTTGGCTTTCCAATGGAATTTTCAAATATGGTAGAAATGTTATTTAAAGATGCTTTGACCCAGGTTGAAGTCAATGGTGCTCTTTCCTCTTCATTTTTAATGGGGAGATCCATTAGGCAAGGTTGCCCTCTAGCCCCAGCCTTATTTGTTATTGCATCTGAAGCCCTGTTCTACTTGCTGAGAACTGACAAAATCCTAGGAAGATTTGAAGGTATTAGACTCCCAGATGGTAATTCATTGCTCAATATGTAGTTTGTTGATGATGCTACTTTATTTCTGGTTTTAGAAAGAGAAAATCTAGAAAACTTAAAGCTCAGAATGAAGGTCTTTTGTTTTGCCTCAGGAGCTAAGATATCCTTTAACAAATCCTTCCTCATTGGTTGGTCTAACTCCCCACCTGCTTGGCTTGGAGCAGATGACTAGCAATGGGGTGGTCCAAAAAAGATAATCAGATTTCTTGGCATTCCTTTTGCTCTTGACCCCTCCCTCAAGAAAATGTGGAGTTGGCTTTTCACAAAAATTGAGGTCAAGCTTAAGAGTTGGAACAGGCAGGCCCTTTCTCTTGCTGGAAGATTTCAAGTATGTCAAAAAATTATATCTGCATATATTGTTTACTATGCTTCCATGTGGCTTTTCTCTAACATGCAGATTGAGAGCATCCAGAAAGAAATCAGGTTTTTCCTATGGTCAGATGACAAGGGACATGGTAAAAAACATCATGTTAATTGGAAATGGTGTTGTACTAGCAGAGATTATGGTGGGTTAGGGCTGAAAGATTTGAAATTGCATGGGATAGCATTAGTGGCCAAATGGATTATAAACTCTTTGGAGGGCCCCGAGCCTTGGAAAGTCCTTGTGAGTAATAATATTAAACTGGCTTGTCCTAAAGATGCCCCAAGTTGGAAAAATTTGCATCCTCTTGACCTTCTTTTTGGGAATTTTAAAGTGAAGCCTTTTGGCTCAGTTGTTTTTGCCTTCATTTGGAAGGCCTATGAATTATGTAGACCTCTTATTGATGTCCCTGTTGGTGACAAATCTTTAACTCAGTGGGGTTATCACAATTCTATATGGTGGTCCCTAAAATATAAAGAGAAGCCCCTGGCTATTATCCAAGGATGCTCTAGACTCAAGTGGCACAAACTGGGCCTATCTTCTTTCCAAGAAGTAACATGTCCTGATGGCATGAAAAGTTGGGAGTCTTTAAAAGGTGAATTCGGGCTAAAAGACTCTCAGAAGAGAACTTATTCGATGTTGGTCTGTGCATACTCAGTCATTCCTGCCCAGCCAAGTTTCTTGTGTGTGCAGGACTGGATGAGTATACTAAGGTGGCAAGATGGAGGCAAGCTAACAGGTTGTGTTGCCAAAAGGATCTATAAGCTTCTTGGGGATTCTGATGAGATCTTTGAACATTGTGCAAAGGCTTGGGACTGTGTCCTTAGTTTTAGAGACCTTCGTTATTGCTTTATGTCATTCTGGTCTAAGCCATTGGAACCAAAAAAAGGATGCTTTGGGTGGTTGTTAGGGTTGAAGAAATTGCCAGTTGGTTTCAACAGTTATCTTTGTAGTCTTTGTAATGTCCATGAAAGTTATGATCACATTTTCCTAGATTGTCCTTTTGCATTTCGGGTTTGGAGTATGTTTTTTAACAGTCTTCCTAACTGATCTTTATCTAATTCCAAATGCAAAATTGGTATTATCTTTGGTCATTTGCCTAGTCTTAATGCGAAAAATAAAATATTTTGGTTAGTTCTAACAACTAAAATTTTGTGGATACTGTGGAAAAAGAGGAATGATGATCAATTTCAAGGCAAGTCTAGAATTCTTATTGGGTCTAATTCTAGGCTCACACATATTAACATTTACTTGCAGGTTGTTGTTTCTGTGGAGGATCAGTTGGCCAATCTGTTGAAGGTGGCTGATAGAGGGTTCTCCTCATCTCAAGACCATGAACCAGGTCCTTCTGAAATGAAGCCATCAGACATTGACAGAGCTAGCCAATCCTTCAACTCAAGGCTGGAAGAAATGCTATTGCAGTTCAAAAATTTGTAGCTTATTGAACTAGATAATGTTGTTAGCTTTCAGGAAGCCATACCTCAAGTAGCTTACATGTTGCATGATGATCCCAGAGGACTTGAAGAAGACAAGATTTATATGGATAGTGCTGGAGTGGGCCATGCCGCTCCTGAATCAGAAGGTGATGATACAGAAAGTGGCCCAATCCGAGATGAACCAGTATCTGATCTTCCAGATGTTTAGTAGAAAACTTTAGTAGAAATACTTCCAATTTTGTTCTGAAATAGTATTTTGGTCTCCTTGAGCATGAGCAGGGCACATGTTATGATATATTTGTAAGATGCAATTTTGATTCACTGTTGCTTTTGGTTGTAAGACTGTAATCCTGTGATGGTGGCCAGCTTGGCCACAACATATGTAATGACACGGCTATATTTTTTTGGTAATATGATTAGACTATCTTTAATCCAAAAAAAAAATTCCATAAACAAAAATTAATTTCTTTATGATCTACATAGTGAAAATGGTAGATGGACTATTGTAGAACTCCTTGGGGCAACCAAAATTGTAAAATTTGCTATTCTAACACAGTTTCATAATTAACACCATTTCCTTTAACTTACCCTACTAGTAATTATGTGAAACAAATTCATACAATTTCACCATAAAAATGATAGTTAAGAACTTTTACCTTACAACACTCAAAATAAAAATAATTTGGATAGCTTCAATTTTAATGTTTTTTAAATATTGAAATGATATTATAACTAATTTTAACCTCCTTAACATGTATATTAAAATAATTATTATATATTAAATTATATAAATAAATCATACATTTTAAAAGATCTTTAAAACTAATCTAATCTTTTAAAAAGGCAAAGAGGGCCATAAGCCGTCATTTTCCAAGCATTCCCATGGACTTCACATCGTATTTACAAACAATATTCTCTTCCTTTACATTTTACACAAGATTGTTATGTATTGACATTAGAATATATTAGTTATGAAGTGACATTAGAATATAGTTGTGCACATTCACTGAATCCAATTCAATCATCTCCTTTCGGGGGACCCTCTTATTGTTGTTTTGCTGCTCTTTTTTATGGATACAATTCAATACATTAATTAAACGTTAAAAGTCTTCTTTAACTAACTTGTCACGATAATAAAGATTTATTACATCAAAATCATGAGGAATAAAAATCAAAGCTGTAAAGATTTTTGTACCGTGTTTCGCTTTTGTCAAGGAGAAAACGACAAAAGAAAATAGGACGATCCACGCTTTTAAATATGCACCTCCTACCTAAGGTAGTTGGGGAATCGAGACGATGTGAATAGAAAGTGAAAGGAAAGAGACACTTCATATTTAATGCACTTCCATAGGGAAATCAAATCTATTATTTATCTTTCCATACTACCTTTCATGTACTTGAACCTTTTGTTATGGATAAGAAATGAATGCATGTGTATATCACTTGGTTGAGCTGTCGAAAGATATAGACTGTGGTTGTAGTTGTCCGCTATATAAGTTCTAGGGGGCTTTGCATTCTACTGTGGGTAAGAAATGAATGCATATAGCTTACATGTGTATATCACATGGTTGAGCTGTTGAAAGATATAGACAGTGGTTGTAGTTGTCCGATGTATAGGTTATAGGGGGCTCGACATTCCTCTAATTATTAAAAATAAAAACTAAAAAAATGAGACATATATCCCCTTCACATGAATTGAACCACACGAAAAAAAGTTCACTAAAAAGAAGTTAAAAAGATGAATCTTGATATAAAGTTGTTTCTCAATGTTATCTTTCTTTATTGATTAAACCTATAATACAAAATATTAAGAAAAATAATTCAATTATGATTAGATTTATAACACTGATTTTTTTATTAAATAAAGTTTGAAGTGGAAGAAAAAGTTGTTAGTGATGTGTGTGTGTGTGTGTGTGTGTTCTAATACGACTATATACTAGTTGGCCAGTAACACACACGAGCACGCGCATACACACACACAAACCAACTAGGACATAATATAATATAGTAGTAAACTAGCAAAAAAGGTCAAGTTAAAATTAAAAATAAAATTTCATGACATCATGAGTAGAACATTACGACAAAATTTGAATTCGAATTCATCCACCACATGTTAGGTAGTTTCCAACTCCACAGTAAATCAATCCTTCATTGTGTAGGGTGTCTCTGAGAGTAGAAGAGTCCTAAGAGAGTTTGTCCATGCGCTGAGAGAGATTATTGAAGTTGTCTTATCAAGAGCCTTTAGCTTATTGGTAATGTTTGCAACATGTTGAGCAAGTTTAGGATTCATCTTCAAGGTATCTTGCAACACAAATGAATGATTTGCCCTTTGCAAAAGGAGTTTAGAGTAAAGTTGTTGCATTTACATCTCACAAGGGCATAATAGTTGCAAAATATAACAAAAGCATATTAGTTTCCATAAAAAAATAATAATCACTTGATGACACATTTTAGCCCCTAGATTTTTACACAATGTGATACCCAACAGAGCAACTTTCCAAGACCAAGTGTGGAAAAATATAATAGGCAAATTAGTGAATAAAGAGTACCAAATGCAACTGACATTAATACAGTACCAAAAGGTGTGTTACAATTTTTAGTATTATGACAAAATGGGTAGAGATGAATAGTTGGGAGGAAGCGTAGGCAGGATCCAATGGGGAGTTTAAAAGAAGGAACTTCTAAGAAAGTTAGAATTGGACATTGGCCTTAGATTTCCAAAGTCTCAAGCTAAGAGCTCTCCATCCAAAGTAAGGAATAACACAGGTCCATTTAGTATTGAGTCTTGGGGAGAGAGGCAATGATGCAAGACCATCTCAAGAATTGAGAAATCTTGCATCACCCAAAAATATTTGTCTTGTTTTTTTATTTTTGTAGGTACTTTTAAGTATCACAGTCATCCTTTTCTTACCATAGAGGCAAATTCTCACTACAAAGGTTCATTCTAGCTACTGTCACAATTCAACACAATAGAGTTACATATATTATTTATATTGCACGTGGTACTACATATTGATCATAAAGCCTCCAAATTGTAATCCCAATATTGTATTGGAACTTTGAATATGTCCACATGTCAAATGTTGTTTTGGGTTCCCTTATTATGGATTGTGGTATGTTCTTATGCCAAAAGGGACCAATTTTAGGTCTTTGCCCAAATATTTGAAATTGTGTACCAATTGTAATGTTCTATGCTTTGATATTGGTCCTAGGTAGTTCATAGGAGAATTTAATCTTGGTCTCATGATTATCACTACATGAGCATAGGGCAATAAGCTATTTTTTAGTTGGTGTTACCTTACTACACCAAGAACTCTATGAAAAGGTAACAAATTCATTGAAGAAGAGGTAGAGTGGAGAAGGGAGATAGAATTGATTAGAATATCTAATATTTGAAACATTGTAATCTTGGCATGCATTCTATTATCATGCTGACATGTACTCTTGTGCCTAAATTTTGTAGACTTTTGCCATAGTAGAGCATTTATACCAAATACTAGTCCTGCACCACCCTATTCTTATACTCTTTCTAAGAATGTAGCTTATGTTATGTACTCTTGCATTGAGTTTCTATTTTCTATGTTTTGGCTGCATGAATAGATTGTCTTTCATTAGACCCTCTATCTATGACTACATTAATTGGTATCAAAGCCTAGTTTGTTTCTAGGTTATTGGAAGGATTAGTGGTAACCTCATAGTAGAATTTTGTGCATTGTTGTGTTATAGGTGATCCATAGGAAAAATGGCTCACAAAAAAGAGGTGGCAAAAATCAAAGGGGACAGTGTGATAATGAGTATGATGATATAAATCAAAGGGAGTAATGTGATAATGAACTCGTTGACATATTGAGAGCTATACAAGCATGGTTGCAAGCCCTTAAGACTTCACAAAGGTGAGGAATGGTCATAGTTGAAGATGTCAATGATTATGAAAGACTAGGTCAAGAACTATGCACTAAAGATGCTTCAAGTTCAAATGAGGAACTAAGTGTAGAAGATAAATTTACTATGGAATTAGTGAGAGCATGAACTAAGCCATATTTGATCTCCCTTTTTATTAAGGAAGTTTAAATCCTAAAGATATTTTAGATTGGATCATCAACCTCATATTTAGTACTTTGAGTTTGAATATATCGAAGACCCTCAAAGAGTCAAGCATGCAACCACTAAGTTGAAAAGCCATGGTGCATTAAAAGGTTTGAGCAATTATTGAATGAGACGTACCATAGAGCATAATAGAGGTCAAAATGTTGGCAAGAGACACTGCTAGGCATGTTAGGTGTTGTCATTGATGGCAACTGAATCTATCTTACACATCCGCATTGTATCATTTGATCATAACAGAAGTCAGATTGTAGATTTGTCTAAGTCTGGATAGACAGGAACAGAGCATATGACAGGGTTCAGCATTTTGGTCCGCATTTCTCCACAGGTAATCATATTATGTTGCGGATCTGAGGGAATGTTAAGGGATGTCAGGGCTACCTAAATCCAAATTTTTAGTCTCTGGTGATGAAGGGATTGAAAGTTACAAGCATCTAAGTATCGAGTTTTGGTTAGACAGTTCAGTCCGGTGAAGAACAAGCTGACTTGGTGTTTAATCCTAGTGTGGATTAAGAGAAGTGGTTGGTTGAGTAATTGATGAGATCCAATGGTATTGGCCGACATGTGTGGTGACTTGAATACATAGGTTTTGGTCTGCATTGATGTTTGTGCATGGATTCAACCGATAGAACAATGATCTTGAAAAAGTTTCTAAGTTTTCTTGAGGCCGACTGCAGTTGATGAAATTTCATGTTGTGGATTTATATGATCGATGGGTTTGAGCATTTTGATGCATGGATGTGCGAATATGATGTGATAGGTGTGAAGTGTGGTAGTATCAAGTGCGAAGTAAAGAGATCTAAGTTTCGGATCATGGTAGAACAATGAAGCAAGGCAGTGAGAGATGAAGTGTGTGAAGTCAGTATATTGAGCCTAACCGGAACTGTAATCTTGCATTGTTAGATACTGTTCTTCAGTTCAAGTATTTCAGTGAACTCTTTGTAATTGATCTTGTAGGCAGTGAGCCTCCTTTGAGTAGTGAGCTCTGGGCAGTGTGCCTGAAGGCATGTTCCTTCCCATTTGTAATACTTTTAACAGAGTATAAAATCTTGTGGGTTAACCCCCACCATGGTTTTTCCCTTAACCGGGTTTCCACATAAAAATCCTGGTGTTATGTGTGTTGATTGTGTTTCTACTCATGTGTTGTTGATTCATGCTCTCATGGTTATATCATTAATCTGTTAATAAGTGGTAAAGAAGATTAAATGTAGCAAAAGATAAAGTTTTGTGAAAATTGATTCACCCACCCCCCCCCCCCCTCTCAGTTGTCTGCCCTAATTTTGACACAATTTTTTGTGATTTGAAAAATTTCTACAAAAGCCTCATCAAAAACTTTAGTGGGATGTGCCCCTCTAACACACTACATGTAAAAGGGGGATTTTACTAGATAGTTGCTATTGAGAACAATTTTGATCTCTTAAACAAGAAGATAATAGAGGAACTAGTGTTAGCACTTCTAGCTATTGAGAAGGGTTTTTCAAATTGATTTTGATACTAATGATCAAGCCATTGGTGTTATTTTAAGCCAAGATGGTAAGCCCATTGTTTATTTTTGTTAAAAATTAAATGAGGCTATGAAAAAGTATTTATTTTATGATCAATAATTTTATGCAATTGTTCAATCTTTGAGGAAGAAGAGGCATTATCTTTTTCCAAAAGAGTTTGTTTTATATACCAATCATCAAGTGCTAAGATTTATTAACAATCAGGCAAATTTGAACTAGAGACATATGAGATAGGTAGAATACTTGTAGGGTTTTTTCTTTTATTCTCAAACATAGGGTTGGTCTAACAAATAAAGTTGTAGATGCTTTAAGTAGAAGACAAGCATTGTTGTCTACCATGACAATTGAATTGGTAGGAATAGAGATGACAAAAGATTTGTATGTTTCAAATCATGATTTTGTAAATACGTGGAGAAGTTGCTTGGAACCTTGGGTTGGAGGTAAGGGTTATGTAGACACCTAAAAATGGTGTGTCCTCACACCATCATCTCCTTAACATCACCTATCACACTAACCTATCCCCTTCCTCCAAATTAATTAAATAAATTAATTTATCACAATCCCATTATAACCTACTTGATATTAAATAAATAAATAATTAAAATTTATTTAATTAATTATCCCCTCATTGCCATTAGCCTAAATTAATTAAATAAAGACCATTTATTTAATTGATTCACCTATCCTATAGCCAAACCATGGTTAATTAAATAAATCTCATTTATTTAATTATCTACCCTACTGTACCCTGCCAAACCCCTATGACCAAATTAATTAAATTAAAATCTATTTAATTAATTTGAGCCACTAATTACTCCATCCCCTAATTTCCTACAGACATATTAATTAAGTTAATTTCACTTAATTAATTAACCTAAGCCCTCATTATCTCATCTCCCCATAATTAATTAAATAATCAACATTATTTAATTAATTGGAGTCACATGTGTATCCACCTCATCTTTCCAAATCCATGCAAAAGCATTATTTAATTGATTGAGTTCACATGTGTCTCCACCTCACCTTTCCAAATCCATGCGATTGTCTTTTTTCATCCCACTCACCCATTAAAATGAGTTTAAAATTCATTCACATGTCTCCATCCACATAAATGCAAAGCCTTCGCAAGGTTGAATTAAAAATTACAAACTAATGTGAGCCCTCCATCTTTGTTGATGAAATCTTGACCCTTGATTTCACTATGAAACCTCCACCCTTGGATCTCACCTTTGAATCTCCATCATTGATCCAAAAATCCCCAAAAATCTATAAATAAGAGCCCTAGATCACAGCCATTTTAACATTTGAACACTTACACTACATCACACTTATGCTCTCAAAATCACCTCACTTCCATAGCCAAATTATAGCCAATTTGTAGCCAAATCCTTGCCTCCATTATGTTGGTATTTGCATGAGCAATCCACATTGATTTGCATTTGGTAAAGCTAGGATTTGCACTTGGGTGCATGCATTTCCTCCACCTTATCAAGGAGACTAGAATGGAGGAGATTTAAAGGTATAATCACTTGTTTTTTATTTGTTTTATATTTCTAACACCTTTTCCATTCCAATATATTCAGGTTCATTTAAGGATTATTTTGTTCAAGAAGGATTTTTTTAAGAAGGAAATATCTGTGTATACCATAGATTTCAATGAGGAAATCTCATCAAAGAACTACATAGTGGAGTGTTGAAATAGTGTAACTATACAATGACATATATTGATCTTTAATGCAACCAAATTCAATAACAATGATAAATCATTTGGAAATGGAAATCAACCATAAAGAGAATGCAAACTATAATAAGTAGATTTATGTGGAGAAACCCTTTCATGGGAAAACTCCAGAACCAAAGAGACCCAAGCTTGTATTAATGAATAATGAAGTTACAATACATTAGCATATCCCTCTAAATTTTGGTAGCATAATGATGCTCAAATGACCTGTAAAACCATCTCAAGTTACCAAGACATGGGAGAGATAAATATAAGATACCATCAATAGTATTCCAAAACAAGTGGCCAAAACCACTCACCCAAATATAGGCATCCAAATCTTCATGTGGAATCTCACAACTCACCAAAATCAGTTGAAACATACCTTGAATAGTAAGTAAGTCCTCTTGCACACCTTACGTTATCATTAGCATCATAGATTCTATCATAACAGTCAAATTGACCAAGATCCCAATCCTAGGTGCTCCATGGGAAGATTGACCAAATCTGTCATAAGCTCCAACAATAGAAGATCCTCTTACATCTTCTTATGCATCCCAATTTCCAATATATTCCCAACAGTAACTCCTAACTTAAATGCATCTACAGTTATATGTGAGAAAACAAATAGTAATAATAAATAATTTTCCTACAACATAGAGGGGCATTTAAGTCTACCCTCTCCATGTTCCTTGGAGACTTAATAATTATTTATCAACAATGTTAATTAAAAAAATTAAAACATGTCTAGGAATTTGCAAGGTGAATGGCACCTAATACCAACATTCTCCTACTTGACATTTGTATTGCAATGACATAGTTAGGAAATAAAATCAATCAAGTTCTCAAAGAGGAGAGACCCATGGCCTCTCTACACCAACCAAACTTCTTTGTGCTCACTAGCTTAGTGAGAGAATCTACAACATTCTTTTTGGTGTCTACATTCTATAACATGATTTTACCACCCTCAACCATTTCCTAAACAAAGTGGTACCAAATATTAATATGCTTCATGTGGGCATGATATATTGGGTTTTAGCTAAACAGGCACTCTGACTATCACATCCAATTCTAACATGTTTACACTAAAATCTAATACCTGTACACAATCTCTGTAACCACACTACCTCCTTACAAGCATGTGTTGTATTCATGTACTCTACTTCTCTAGTGGACAATGCAATTGCATATTGTCATTTTCTCATCCAACTAACTACTCCAAACAAAGTAAAGACATAGCCACATGTGGACCTCCTACAATCTAGATCACCGACGCAATCAAAATCAACATAGCCTTGTAAATCAACCATCCTACCCACAACATTAGTCCCATGATAACAAATGCAATGGTTATATGTTCCACGTAAATGTCTAAAAATCCTTTTAACATAAGTGCATTGTTCTTTACCATGGTTCGACATAAACCTACTCAAAACTCCCACTACTTGGGCAATATTAGGGCTTATGTAGACTATGGCATAGATGAGGCTTCCTACAACACTGGCATCTGGAACCTTCTTCAAGTTCATCATCTATTTTAGGACACTATTCCAAAGATAACCTAGTGCCAACTAGAAAGAGAATACTAACTGGTTTCAATCCCATATGGCAAAACGCTTCAAAATAGTGTCAACCTACTTCTTTTGATTTAATCATAATTTTATATTAACATGAACCCTTTAGATTTCCATACCCAAAATGTATTTTGTATGCCATAAATCTTTATATAACTAACTCCTAAGGTCCCTAACCATTCCCTTATCATTCCCAATAAATAACATATCATTAACATATAGGACAATGATTAGCAGTCGATCATCAATTAATTTAAAATAATGCCATAGTTATAATAAATTCATGATCCAATACAAAACTATCAATTTTTTGGTACCACATTCTTGATGACTACTTCAAACTGTACAAAAATTATTTAAACCTACAAACCACATGCTCCTATCCCTTCACAACAAATTTTTTAGGTTGTTTCATAAATATTTCCTCATCAAGATCCATAAGTAGAAAAGTTGTTTTTACATCCATTTGCTCTACCTCTAAATCAAATGCAACAACAATAGATAAAAGGAATACAATAGAGTTTAACTTAGCCATAGGAGAAAATATCTCACCAAAATCCACTCCCTCAACCTGAGAGTAACCATTTGACACTGACTAGGCCATATATCGCTCCAACTTACCATATTTTGCAAATTTCTTTCTAAATACCCATTTGCAACCAATGGCTTTCCTCCCCTTAGGTAGCTCAACTAGATACCATGTGTCACATTTGTCCAAAGTTTGTATTCATCTTTCATGGATTCTAACCAAGAATCATGCTCATCTAAAGACAAATCTTCCTTCACAGATCTAGGTTCATTGTTACTACACAATAAAGCAAAAACACAACTGTAATTAGAAGGACTATACCTTTCAACTAGATTACACTATCTATTGGGTATTCTAAGAGGTGTAACAAAAGGCTCCTATTGTTCCTCATTGAAACTCAAATTTTAACCTTCTTCTTCCTCATTCTATCCATATTGTTGTTGTTTCGTACATGCATCTTCCTATGGTTCATTCTTAATATCAAAATGCACTATTTTGTTAGGCTTTACACAAGGTTGTTCATCATTTTTAAATTCCTTAATATCTCTAAAAATAACATCCTTAGAATATAACATTGTTATTGCTATAGGATCATAAAGCTTATAACCCTTAATGTTCTCTCTATAGCCCAAAAAACACACGTGTTGGCCCTAAAATCAAGCTTAGAACATTTTTATTTTGGAACATGAACATATGCCTTACTGCCAAAAACTTTGAAATGAGAAACCAATGGTCTTTTACTATCTATACCTCATATGGTATTTTGTCAACTAGATTAGAAGTGAGAGACTTGTTTATTAGGTAACAAGCAGTGTGTATAGATTCAACCCAAAAACATTGTTCAAGCTTAGTACTTCTTAGCACGCTTCTAGCTTTGTCCACCTAAGTCCTATTCATCTATTCTACCACTCCATTTTGTTGTGGAATATGTGGAGTTATTTTCCACCTGATAATCCTTGCATGCCTATAATAATCATCAAAATCTATAGAGAAAAAACTCATCACCATTATCTATTCTCATAACCCTTATTCTTCTATCTATATGTATCTCATCAAGTATTTTAAACTCTTTAAAAGTAGAAATATAGTAGAATTATGCTTCAGAAAGTAAACCCATGTATATCTAGAGAAATCATCAATAAATGAAACATAGTAGTGAGATTTTTAAATTGAAAGCACATCCAAATGACCAAATACATCACTATGAATAACCTCCAAAACTTGTTTATCTCTAGTACTACCAGATTTAAAAGAAATCCTATGTTGTTTTTCATACACATAGTGCTCATAGAAATCAAAGAGCAAAATAACCAAACAAACCATTGACCATATTTTTATTAATGAGGGTTTTAAGACCATTCTCACCAATGTGCCCATCCTATGGTGCCATAGTTTACAAGAAACCATAGTTATCAATTACATTCGTAGAGTTACAAAAAGTAGATTCCTCTAGCCTAAGTGGGGTGCCACACCAAGTGCCCTAGCCAACACCAAGTTCCCTCTACTCAACTTGCAACCACTCTTCTCAAAAGTAACATGCACCTATAAATCATTCATTTAGATATCTAGAAACAAGTTTCTAGCTCACCAGGGATATGCAATACATATGTGATGGTTTTCACCCTTCCAACACTAAAAATAATTTTACCCTCCCCTTGGCCCACAATCTTCTATGTGTTGTTGTCCCTGAGGAAAATTTCCCCACCATCATAATCTATATACACTAAAAACCAATCCTTCTAGGGGTCATGTGGTAGGATGCACCTAAATCTATCAACCAAGATTCATCACAATTCATGTTAATAAAAATAATAAAAGAATCAACTTAGCTTCATCATTAGGATTTATTAGTAGAGGAATCATCATCTTTCTTTTTCATATTTTGACATTCTTCTTGACATGACCCCATTTGCCACAATTCCAACACCTCAGATTACTCTTACTAGGTGTCTTGGGTCTCCCTTGGACTTAGATTTGTCCTTAGACTTGTTCTTACCACCTTTCCTCTCTCTTTAGATCTTCCCTACACATGCAATGCATACTTAGACCCATTTGAATCCTTTCTCCTCATCTCCTCTACAAGCAAGGTGGCAACAAGGACATCCAACTTTGGATCATCTGTCAAAATAGCCACTGATTGTAAGTATCAAATTATCCCAATATTCAGAAATGAAATGACAACAAAATACACTTATCCTCTTCTTGTATCTTTAACATCTACCAACTGTAACTACTCAAGATTAGTTATATGCATTTAAATATTCTACAACTGAGTCCCCCATCCTTCATTGTAAGATAATATTTATTCTTTTCAGAAATAACTTATTAATGAGACTCTTTATTTGATATATATCTCCTATTCTATTCCATAATTTATATTGTGGTAGCTTCACCAGAAACATTCAATAAAATTAAATAAAAAAACACAACCATATGGATCCATGGGATTTTTTTATCAAATTTCACCCATTCTTCATTTGACAAACTATCTAGTTTCTTCTCACTCTTCACAAAAAATCCATTGATCCCTTTCTTCCAAGAGATCCTCCATCTTTGGCTTCCAAAACTTAAATCATGTGCCGTTGAACTTTTCTATGTCCAATTGAGATAAGATAGCCATGATCTATATCACTCAGAACCTGAAACTATAAGAAAAAAACAACACACGTCCCACTGTAGAAAAAACTCAATCAAACACTTTCAAAGAGGCGTCTCTCTCTCCTCTCTAATCAAACCAACCCATGATTCTAATACCAAATGTTGAAACTGAGTGTAACTATACAATGAGATATGTTAATCTTTAATGCCAACCAAATTCAATAACAATGATAGATAATATGGAAACGGAAATCAACCATAAAGAGAATGCAAATTGTAACACATATTTACATGGAGAAAAACTTTTAGGAAAAAACTCCACACTAGAAAGAGACCTAAGCTTGTATTAATGAAAAATGAAGTTACAATATATATCAGCTTATCCCTCTAAATTTTAGCAGCATAACAATGCTTGAATGACCTAAAAAACCATATCAAGGCACCATATATAAGAGATTAATACAAGATGCCATCAATGGTAGTCCAAAACAAGGGGCCAAAAACCACTCACCCAAATCTAGGCATCCAAATCTTCATGTAGAATCTCACACCTCACCAAAAATCGGTCAACATACCTGAATAGTAACTCCTCTTACACATGTTACACGATCATAATCATCATAGATTCTATCATAAAAGTCAAATTGACCAAGATCCTAATACTAGGCACTTCATGGGAAGATTGACCAAATCTATCATAAGATCCAACAATAGAAGATCCTCTTGCATCTTCTTACACATCCTGATCTTTACCCAATTTCCACTATCTTCCCAAAAGTGACTCACGACTTAAATACCACTACAATTACATGAGAGAGAATAAATAATAATAAATAATTTTACTGCCACATAGAGGGGCATCCAATTCTACCCTCGTCCATGATCCTTGGAGACATAACAATTATAAATATTGACAATGTTAATTAAAATGATTAAAACATGTCTAGGAATTTGTAAGGGTGAATGGCACCTAATCCCAAAATGGAGGACTTGGAGGACACTTTGGCATGGATAAAGCTTTGGCTATGTTGGAGGAATGGTATTTTTGGCCACATTTGCAAGATGTCAAAATGATTTGTTGAAAGATGCAAATTTGTCAAGTTGAAAAAGGTGTAGCCCAAAATATAAGATTGTATAAGACACTACCAATACTAGATAAGCCTTCAAAATAACATTCCATGGATCTTGTCCTTGGGCTACTGAGAAATTAGAGAGGTAATGATTATACATTTTGTAGTTATAGATAGATTTTAAAAAATGTTTCACTTTATTTCTTGTCAAAATTCAAATGATGCATTCAAGATTGCAAATTTATTCTTCCAAGAAGTAGTTAAGTTATATGGGTTGATACAAAGTGTCACCTTAGACAAGAATACTAAGTTTTTAAGTCATTTTTGGCATACAATATGGAAAGATGTTGGATACATAGTTGAATTATAGTTCCGCATACCATCCATAGACACATGGTTAAATGGAAGTTAACAAAAACTTGGGTAATCTCTTAAGAAGTTTCTTAGGAGACAAACTTGTATAGTGGATTCTTTGTTGGTGCAATCTGAATTTGCATTCAATAACTCAATGAATAGGTCTACAAGAAAGACACCATTTTAGATTATTTATGGGGCATCCCTAAGGGTGTTACATATCTATTGATGATTTCAAATGATAAATGTGTTAGCACATTTATGTAGAAGGACTTTGCCTAGCACATGAAGTAGGTGCATGCTCAAGTTAGGAATTAATTGGAGAAGAGGAGCACCAAGCTAT